>OY796857.1:21770756-26570756 GCA_963680765.1 Agrochola lychnidis | reverse complement strand
GATATCAGATTGAACTTAAAGTCTTTAAATCATAATTCAGAGATAGAATAAAATAAAAATGTTGACCTCCAAGAACATCGTAAAAAAGATTTCAACATAAATCAAAGTAAAATATGAATCAGCTAGATTTTATATTACTTAGTTTGGTATTTCTTTCTATAATAACACGAGTACGAAGTTAAGAAAACTAATTTTGAAGCCACAGGGAGCTATAAAGTACTGGATGTTTAATATTACTAAAGTTTATGTAGTTATGTTAGCAGCTGGTATCATTGGGACAGTTACTTATTATGCTCAAGCAGTTATTTCATGTTTTCTCTTTCTTTCTAGAGAAAGTCAAAGGCATATTTTTATGTGAACAATGCAGCATTTCCCAAATATTTAAATGCATAATAAAAAGAGTTAAAATTGTTGAAACAAACAATTTCACCTTTGTAAAAAAGTAAAAAGAAAATTAATTATACTGTCATCTAACATAACCAGATGAAAAGAGGTCGTGAGGGAAGCAACGACTTCACTTGCGATTGGACACAGTTCATTTTGACCACATCCACTCTGTTAAGAGCTAAGCGAAGAAAAAAGAAGAGAATTTCTAGAAGTACTGATCCGATTACGGAAACTCTTTCACTTATAGAAAGCAACACTATCGCAGAGTGTCAAAGGTAGTCACAAATAAAAAACGTAAACATTAGAAATCAGCGTCATTCTTCAACTTCAAATACGTTGGAACCAGCTTTAAAATCATGGAAATACGACTGATTGACAGTTTTTTACCCCTGAACATCAGAATCACATCCCATATATTTACATCATAAAGGTAATCGTTCGGGTGAGAAATTGATAAGGGTTGATTCTGCGGCGCGAAACGTCAAGCCAACATTATTCAATATGATAGCAGTGATACCAGAGGGCTGCCACACCATAAAGCTCTTGTCATAAAGCCCGCACCGACGAGGAAGCGACTAGCTATCGACAATTTTTTCGCTCAAGAAATGTACAATAGAGAGAGTTCTCGCTGGCAGTGTGAACAGTCAGTATTCAACTATTAATATAATTGTATATATTTTACTGACTCAGGATCTACATCTTTTGTAGGTGCGTTTCTTGAGGAAAGGTGCCATAGGCAGGTCAATGTAAGACAAAAAGTGTAGTGACATGCGATTTTGTGCTGTATGCGCACCCTGTTAACTGTCTTGCCCTGAAAAGATTAGATATCCCAGAATCATCTGTAATCATTTAAAAATTCCATCGTAATGAATTTAAAAGTTAACAGAGAAGCTTTTGATTCCATTTTTTCTTGAAACTTCCTCCCTTTGATTTATATTAATAAAGTACTTACGTTGTGCCTCTAGAATTCAATTTTGAATTTTCACGAATATTTTAACAATAAACTGAGGCCGTTGAAACTTTTAGGCCTTTTTTGTTTCCTCGAATTATGGAATTGTGCTCTATGCATATTATATTAGACTATATTTTCAATTGCTTGACTTTGTAATAAAATTAAAATAGAACCAAGAAATTCAGGGCCAAACGAAAGCATATACCTACCTGCTTAATTATTTTTTATAAATTTCAGACTTACGACTTTTTTATACTAAGAACATTTTCTAAGAACTGTTTATAAGCTACCTACTTACATATAATTTTGTTCCAGGAACGACGAAAAAATATCAAAGTAAATAAGTAATGATTACTTTTCTACGAATATATAAAATCAACCACAAGTTACTGGTAACAGTCTGACATTGGCAGGAGGTCGTAAGAGTAACGTAAATTCGTCAGATTTTTTATTTGACAGGTTTTTATTCCGGTCATAGATGTAAGGCCGGTATTCTTAATTCAAGTGTTACACTGTAACTGGGAACTTGTGGCGCTCGTATGACGTTGACAGAGGGGCGTTGTTGATAAACATTTGTGGTATTATTTTGTAAAATGTTTTGAAAAAACAAGATGGCGCCGTTAGTTCCGATTTTGGCGACGCGCTAAAAGAACCTTGTAGCGCTATACTTGCTATTGGTGTGTGGTAGACTACGATGTTCAAAACTTTAATGGCTTTCGGCCATCTAGTTTCCAACTTTTTTCAGTTCACTATTATTATTATTTTCAGCATAATTCAACACCACTTAAGCCATTACATCAATAAGTACTTACTTAATTTAATGTTCTTTGCACAAAGTTTTCCACCATATTTCTTCCACTTTACCCACGCCGAACCACCCACGCAATAATCTCCTTTATTGCTTTCAATATAAGGGTTAGTAATGTGTGTAAGTAAGTTAGCAGGTATTGACCCGTCATAAATCGGTGCAGATGGGCCATATGTTCGGTGATAACCTTCGTAACTCTTCACAGGACGGATGAGGCGGTGCGATCCGATCGACCTGAAATACCGTTGCTTAGCTTATGTGTATCTTGATGTGGGTAGGAGGCTGAGAAAGTTTCGTGTTGTATAAGAATGGAAAAAGTTAGCCAGCCTTTTTAAGAAACTATATATATTATATTACTATTTATGTCTTATCACAGAATTTGTTTACCGCCCTTTTTGGCTTGGTACATCTGAATGATCGCCAATTCACACCAGCTTGGCGAATACTGGTTAGTTCGAGGCGACTGATCTCCTATATATAGGTAGAGGTTTGTCAGTCTTAGTTTTGTACAGGATTTGAGTCGAGAATCTTAAAAGTAAGGAGGAGTAAGGATTGTTTCAGATGGCCTTCTGTAGTTTCTGCCAACCGCCATAGGTAAAAGGCGTGAGGTTATGTATGTGTATATATATAGTACCATGATTCATGGTTCTTTTAAGACATCGGATTTTATATATTTCATATTACTCTCTAATTACGGCGTTAATGCATATTTTTGCCTTTTTTCCCAATCGTGCATATTTTGTTTAGTAGCAGGCTCTCACACGTACCTATAGGGAGCCTGCATCAACGGCACAGGGTGCTATCCTAAACCTATCTCCAAAAATGGTGCCAAATTTTAAATTTTGTCCAATGACGTCAGTTAACGTGGAGAGGTCGTTTTCGGCGTACAAATTAATACTGGGTGACAAACGTCACTTTGCTCTCGATTTGGAATTATACATCATTGTATATTGTCACAAAAAATATTTTTAGTTTTTAATGCATATTTGCATGCATATTTTGACATTTTGTTGGTACATATAATCCGATGTCTAAGTCCATGACTATGTTGTGCAAATAAACATTTATTCAATAGAACGACCGTCTAGTGACGAAAATCGTGAATGACAAAGTTTTAGTCTAATGAACATTAATGTATTTGTTAGAAATATCCGAAGTCAATGGATTAGAACTATCTCGTAACAGATCGCTCAAGGGACATCCAGAAGTTATTAATTTAATCAAAACATCTGCACCCCAATTGTGGATACAATTCGAAGGATTTTGAAGGAAATTCCCTATCCATTGCTTCATGTTTTGGAAAAATTTGTCTCTTCAATAACGTAAATAACGCAATGAATGTTGTTGAATTATCAAAATGAATGGCACTGCCATTTTAGTATGTTACGCAATTACCCCGCTGGTCCACTAAACTTCCACTGAATATGAATGGGTAAATATTAGCTCCATAACTCTGAACTAACACGATCTAAATCTATGACGAACAATAGGTAGTTACCTACAGCCGTGAGAATCTAAGCAAATGTTTCAATTTATGTTCCACCGATTGTAATATTAATCCAAAAGGTATTTCAGTTTGTTTAATTCTGTAACGACGAGAGGATAACGGGAGTTTCTGTATACAGCAATGTGGTTTAATTAAATTGAGTTACAAACTCTTTTCATTACAATCAATGATGGCTTTTCTGTTATTGATTGTATTATAATGCCTTTTGTGCTAGTGTTTCATGTTTTAGGCTAATTATAATTTTACTAAGCTAATTTTGAAATGGTACCTAAGTCATAACAAATGACGGATTTTAAAATAGACTTACCTATCTACTTGAGATTTTTTCTGAAGCAGTTTTTATTTAAATGCCACTGAATCACAATATTTTTGTAACACACATATAGGGTTACCATCTGATAGGCATTTGCCGCATTTGACAGGCATTTTACGGTTAAGACAGGCGTGCGGCCGGCGCTAAGATAAGACAGGCATTTTTGAAATTTCCTAATAAATGCATAATTGAATAAAGAAAGGAATCACCTGACAATAGAGTCGGTAAAAGTGTTATTAGTAACTCAAAAAAACTTTAAAAACGTTTCGTGTGAAGATTTTAGAAAAAAAAAAATAACTTTTGAAAAAACATTATGTCTTCGGAAACATCACTCAGTAGTAAGTTCGTTTTTTCTAATTTAGTTTAGTGGTCGTAAATTGTTCAAACTATTGATTTAGAATAAATGTCAGTCTTTAAAACTATCTGTTGCGTATTATCTATTTTAAGACGTACAGTTTTTTACAATAGACAGGCATTTTTCTGAAAAATCTGGCATTTTGTACATCCTAGACAGGCATTCTCCCTTACACAGATGGTAACCCAACACACATACATACCTCATGCGACTTTGATTTTGATTTTGTATAGTCGACTTCGTAATTGTTTACCACTTTTGACAACAATACTCAGTATATTGACACTACACTAAGATTGAAACTATGTAGCTGTCACAATGTGGTGTCGCCACAGTTGATGGATAGATTCAGATTCAGATTCAGATTTATTTTGCCAACAATGTAGGTACAGGTATAAGATGGTACATCACTAAGTTTTTCCGCTACATTCTACCTTACGGCATGCAGTCGTAAAAACTAAAAAAAAATACAGTTTTCACATAAATCATGCAGTCGTAAAAACTAAAAATACAATTTTTATCTAAATTAACAATATTAATAATTAAGTCATTCTGATATAATATAAATTCTCGTATATGTCATTTATATTTTTTTATAGTTATATATTTTTATCGTTTAAAAAGTCTTTTATACAATAATAGCATTTTTCTAATAATAATGCAGTCAGCTTAGATTTAAATCTTCGTATAGGGTGTTCTTTAAAACTGTGCGGAATTTTATTGTAAATTATAGGCCCCATTACCATAATATTTTTCCTAAGTAGTGCTGTTTTGTAGTTGCCTGTATGTAATAAATTTTTATATTCTGTTCTAATAGGACCCGAACGTTTCCTAATATCGACTAGTGACGGAAATAAATTTAAATTCATCTTAACAAAAATTGCTACTTCTAAAATATACAACGACGGGAAGGTCAGTATTTTCAGTGACTTAAACATAGGCACACAGGTATCTGTAGTTTTTAGATTCGACATAGATCTTATGCAACGTTTTTGGGCCTTCAAAATCTGTTCCCTATCACTACAATTGCCCCAAAATATTACTCCGAACCTTAATATTGGCGCAACAAGACCATGGTAAGCTGTCAGGAGTACATCATTGCTTACTTTATGCGATAGGTTATACAGCACATACGCTGACTTGCTTAGTTTGTTACAAACGTCTTCAGCATGAGGTTTCCAAGTGAGCTTGCTGTCAACTAAGATACCAAGGAATTTTGCAACATCTGTTGACCTTGTCGTTTTATGACGTGCAGGTGACATTCAACCTTAGGGTGATAAATCAATTACGAGGTCGATTATACACTCCACTTTATTGTCAACATCAATAGCTAATACTATACGGCTATTACGATACGGTCATTGGTCATTCATGCATTCCAGGCAAAATTTCAGCACAAGCAACTAAGCAACATAAATAGGCCAGATTAGCAACGCTGCTTAAGCCAAGAATACACAATTGGACGGCAAGGTAACAGGGGAGTGGCAACTCGCCAGCTCGTTGTAAAGTTGACGATAAATTTCGGAGCAGGTGGCTAGTACCCAGATTGGACCAGTTACTGCCCTGTTCCAGTCGCTATGCCAAAAATTATGGACCTCCCCAGGTATGTTTAAATTTTGGTGTTTTATTTTAGGTCCTGGGAGCAGGCGGAAGTGGTTCAGTGGTCGGTGTTGGCGAGGAATAATATTACAATAAAGCTAAATAATACAATGTACAAACAACTGCATTCACAGGATACACCTTACGGAGTCAAATATCTTCAATAAAAAGGGAACGGCAAGTACCGAACCAATTAGGTGCAGCTATAATTATACAGATTTTAATAAATTTTTGGCAATATTTACACAAATAACCGTAAACTTGTCGAAAGAACAGAAGTATTAAAGTAAATAAAATATATCGACATCATGTTCCACATAATACTCACAACTTTTCCACCCACCTTCACAACGCAAACTTACTTGCACCTCGTGAACCATGAACGAAAAAACACGACAACAGAACAGCACTTTTAAGTTCGCCATCAACACCTCACCCCGCGCCATGCCAAGTACAGACGACCAAAGAAACACACTTTGCCAAGAATTACGTCCGAACTTAGCGGATAAATGGCGTCCGCAATAAACTCGTGTTGAACAAAATGCTTGGAGCATTGTTTGTATACCAACTTCGCTTGTTTGAGCCAGTTTAGAGGTGAATAAAGTTATGCAAGTTAGAGAGTTGGCTGAACTGAAAACGAATTGTCGGCGTACTCGGCTTGTCTGGGCACGGCTTTATGCGTTTTTGGCTTGGAAAAGGATTTTGAAGTCTCTTTCAGACCTCAGGTTGGGTTGTTATAAAGTTGTTTCGTTATTCAGAAAGTTTTGGATAAAGCATTTGGAAACGACGTTTAAAGCAAAGTAGATAAGTGAATTAGTTTGTTGCCTTCCTTAGCAAGACTATGCTATTAGTTGTTGATTTAAATAATAGATCACAATAATATCAACGGCATGGCTCAGGAAACTTTGTATTATAGTCAACCACTCGATACCGAATTTGACAGCGGATTATATTTGTCAAAGCTTTGTCATCAAACAAACAATCGTCTGAATAGAAAGCAATGATGTCGTATAGGCCTTTATTTGACGTACACAATAACATTGTGATTGTATGGAAACCTAAACATATACCGAATGAAACCAGAACCAATAACTTCATCCGATCCGACATCCGTTATTACACAGCCTGTATTCCTATTTAATCATTCAAATACCCCCGTACATTTGAAAGCAGCAGTATTCAAAATACATATTCATTTTCCCCGTTTACACAGTCGAAGGGAGTTGACGTATTTAATCCGAAGTATTCGAAGCGAGGGGACGCGGGACGTGAAGACCTGTTGCCGTTTTGGGGAGAGTAGAAGAGATGTCAATGGAACCATTTAACCCGCCCCTACTCAATAGTTCGGGGCACTTTGAACTATTTATGTGATTCGTTTGTTTGGTTGTTAATTGGCGTGATTTGAAGAGGCTGCTGTGAACCAGAACTTTTTGTTTTTAGTTTCGACGATTAAAGTAAGCTGTTATCCAACTTTAGATTGGTTACGTCGAACTACTGAACACACGAAGATTACAAAACGAAAATACTTTGTCGTCATCATAACCTGTCTTTCATGCAGAATCTGCGAACCTTGTAACATACAAGGCTCGTTCAGAATAACTCCCTATACTAAATATAAAACTAAACCACATTCAGGGAGTCTCCTAGTAACCAACTCGACTCCTTGTAATCCCTGTCTTACATGGCAAAGAACCTAAGTACATAGAAACTAATCAATCATTTTTAATATGTTCCCCACAATATTCTTCAACCCTTACCTCACCTAATCCGCAATTACTTATACATCAATTCCCTCTGCCTAATATAAACCGAAGTCTTCCATTCAGCGAGATAACATATGCAAATCTCTAATATCCAATATGTGGGTAGGGACCTAATCCTTCCTTTGGAAGCCAATACGTTGCGACCACGTGGCCACAGCCTACGTAGGTACGCACAGATCCATTATATGCGACCACAGACTGTTGTATAGTCGACCTCGTAATTGCCTTATCACCGTGAGGTTGAGTGTCTTTTGCACGTCATAAAAATACAAAGTCTATTTTGTCCATGTGACAGATAAATGATATCAATCTTAGTAAGGTTTCAATTTACTGGAAAATGTTGTCAAAATTGTGTATGTCGTGATGGCCTAGTGATTAAGGCTTCGCCTCTCATGCATGAGGTTGTGGGTTCAAATCCAGTAATCCAATAAATATTATGTGACTTTTTCAAATCACATGTACTTTCTGAGTTTATCTTGAACCTTATTGAAATCGGTTACGGAAAAACATCGAGAGCACCTGGAGTTAAAGATTCCACCGAAAACATTTAATGTAAGGTAGGTTGCCAATATTTACATAACGCTTTCCCTGTTAAAAAGTTATCAGCTCTAATGTAGAGCCAAGCCTCTAACTATACAAGTCTTACATCTTGGTCAAAATGTACGTGTTGGTCTTTTTCCTGCCGTTGCACAGCCACTCCTATGGGCTTATGGTAAGAAATTAAGTCACTGATCTTTAAATGTTGTTTTATATATCACTGGAACGGCTAAGCCATACATTTTGACAAAGATGTGGTGGGTGAAAATTACAGATTTCTTAATTTTTTTGTTGTTTGTGTGCAAATCCTAGCTTTCACACCAAATTTTATCTTTCTAGGACTTTGGGAAGTACTCCAGAGCCTCAGTTTTTTGTTTTTGGCTCGTCTTGGCGGATAAACTAGCGTGCTCCCAGATAATATAAGTCGTAATTATACATCACCAAACCGGCTTGAGCAAGCGTGGTGATAAATGCTCGTGCCTTCTTTGTACAAGAAGAGGCCTTTGCCCTCTAGTGGGACAATAAGAGGCTGGTATTATTATAATATTTTGTACTCAAAGGTGATAAAACAATTAAGAGGTCGACTATACTAATTCATAAACAGTTGGTTCGAAACACTCGCTTTGTGCATTTCGTATCAATTCGTTAGTGAAGGATGAATATGTATGTTTCAATTTTAGCGAGGCTCGGGGCTGTTTCTATGCCTAGAATTGTATTGTAGAATCGCAAAATTGATTTAAATATTCAAACTACATTATACATACCTATGCCTGAATATTCAAGTTTCAGATAATGTTCTATTTACACAGCTAGTTGATTATGTTGAACGTTTACTGTTGAAAATTGCTGACTTATTCTTGATAAAGACTTCATACACCGTGAAATTTGAATCACAGTTTTGCTAGAACAAACGTCGTTCAGACCATGGTCTACTACCATTTTACAGCATCCAATAAAAAAAAAAACATAATTGGTTATTAAATAACACAAAAAAGACAAAGTTTAAAATGTCAAGATTATCGTTACTCCCTGCAACACAGACACCACACACGGGACACAGCATTGTCTACAGGGAAATGTACCTCCATAAACGAAATTTAGTAAGCAGTAGATAATCTTGACATTTTAAACTTTGTCTTTTTGTGTTTTTTCAAAAACCAATTATGTTTTTTATTTTTTATTGGATGCTGTAGAATGGTAGTAGACAATGGTCTGAATAACGTTTGTTTTAGCAAAACTGTGATTCAAATTTCACGGTGTATAGTGGTTAAAGGAAATTTACAGATAATTAAACAACGACATGTCCATTCATCACGTCCTTAATTCCCATCCATTTCCATAACCAAGTTCAGAAGCACAACTACCAGGGCAGCATGGTTTGTTAGAAACTACAAACTAATAAATACTCAAGTCGAGCAGTCCATAAACGTAACAACGGAGTCAGGGTAGCTCTCAACTAACCAGTAAACTAGATTTCAACTTTAATTACTTTCTAACTGATTACTGTTTCTCATTACTGCGACTCCTCGATGTCTTATTTAGTTTTAAATTAAGATTTTCACTAAGAAAGACTAACTTTATGGATGGACTTCGAAGTCAGGTAGTTTTTTGTTTGCTTTAGTTTGTTTCATCGGACTTGATGTTGTAGATTTTTTTGCTTAGAAGTTTTGAAAAAGTGCAGCGAAGTAGAATTCTAAAGAGAAGTAATAGTAGTCGTGAAGGCGGTTCAGTAGGTAAACGACTAAACATAATTAAAATGTTGTTCAATTTTCTCTTACAGACAAAAAATAAAGTTCGGTAGAATTCTCTTTACTATATTTTTCTTGTGTTGGTGAAGTTTACCTACGCTTACCGTGGTCCGTTCGTAGCTGGACGACGCTCCATTATATTTCGAGAGTTCTAGACCCGAAGTCTGACAATCAGTCTTACCGAAGGATATCGTGTTATCCAGTAACTGGGTTGTGGAGGTCAGATCGGCAGTCCCTCCATGTAAAATACTGGTATTCAGCTGTATCCGGTTAGACTGGAAGCCGACCCTAACATAGTTGGAAAAACGCTAGGCAGATTGAGTGAAGTTTACTTAGTAGACTCTAAAGAAGCCTGTCTTCGCCAGTATGGTACCTACCGTGGTTAATTAATAAATATGCAAGTTAATTTCTTTTACCACTTATTAAAACCAGTGTATTAAATTTCCAAGATATAATCAAGCTAAGAATAAACTCGACGCTATGCTGAAAGCAACTAGTTCACTCTACCTATACAAAGTCACTTATCAAATCGATAAATCAAACTACAAACAAATTATCTTGCTCCTAAACAAACAACAATTTCTTCAGTATTGTTAGCTATCAGTAAATACAGTCTGATTCATCACTCGATGTAATGCGCTGTAAACAGCGCGGCTCACGCCCGTACCGACCCCATACCGCACGTGACTGCCAATGGAACTGCTATTAGTACATATATGGCAGGATATCAAATAGCATAGAATTATAGGAATGAGACGTAGTGATTGTAATAGAACTGCTCTTCAATATCTTTACTTGAAAGTCTCTTTTCGTGTTGTCTATTTTACCGCGTTATTCTTCTAATTAACGGATTCGGAATCAACGGAACGGAACAAATTTTGTAGTGGATTTCCACCTTAATTTAGAGAATTTATTCCGGAAGGTTTATGTATATAATAAATTTAAACTTACAATATGTAATTATAATATAGAGAAATCTCGATGTTTCGTCAAGTCACAAAAACTGTGTGAAGTAGGAGCGGGTCGGTAGTACTAGAAGAATTGCAGTATATCGCATGGTATAGGAAAGTTAAAAAGTCTCATACATGACTTTTTAACTTTGTCTGCAATAGAACTGCTACTACTTGATAAACTGCAGGATATCGAATGGTATCTATAAGATTACAGGCTCATGATACTTTTTAACTTTGTGTCTACGTGGTAGATGCAGTGATATCTAGACCACGTTCGAGGTAACCGACTAAGATAAGCAGAGTTGTGTCATTATTATAACTTTATCAAGTGTAACGCTAGCTTCTTTTATGTGCACATATCCAGTTGGCAGACTGTTTTTATATTAGCGGTATTTTCATTCATTTTTTTTTTTATCCTCATTCTAGTTTAATAAGGATCGGATCACGTTCACAACAACAGACTCTCTCACGAAGATTAGCATTATAAAACACCGGAATCAATTTATGGAGAAACCTTTTTGTATTGCTGCATTTACAATTCCTGAAAACAAAACTATAATCATAATCATAATAGTTTTTATTTCTCTCTTCACAAAGGTTCACATAGTAATAAACAAAGCGACAAGAATAATAGCGTTTGACAAAAATGCATAAAATATGATCCTTTGCGAGAGACTGGCGTCCATACTAGGATACCCTGTGTGACGGATCACCAGGCTCTCACCCCGAATTTAATTAATTAACATTACAATGGTCAATGGTCAATTTTTAAATTCTAGACAAATTATTTATTGATGAAGGAGAAAACAAAAATAAAAATAACAAAAAACAGACTTTTTAAATTAATTAATAAAAATAAAAATTGTATAGTGTTAAAGTGCAGGTGAAGTGTGAGGATAAGTAGAATGATGGTGTGAGTGTGGGTGTGAAGGGATTTTGTTACAGTCAAGAACCCGAAGTTATTAAATATTACGAAGAAACAATGAATAGCTGCTCCGTGGCATCATAGTTCAATTTTTGTAACCAGGCTGAGAGGGTTTTTTTGCAACGCTGTTTGGGTAAGGCATAGATTGACAAAATTCCATTTATTTTGTTATATAAGTAACTTCCAAGAAAACCGAAATGTCGACGGGAGAAAGCAGTATGGAACCGAGTTGTGGGACAAACTGCGTGTTTACGTCGCTTACCTTCAAATAGAGTAGGATTATAGGCAAGAAGAGAGTGTTTGCGCAAGATCGTATTTAAAATAAAAAGTTGTCGAACAGTTAACACTCCAGTTTGCTCATAAAGTTCTCTGGTGGGAAATAAGAAAGGCAGGAAATTAATAACCTTTAGAACTGCCCTTTGTGCACGTTCGATCCGCAGCATTGATGTTTTTGTCGCACCACCCCATACAGTTATGCAGTACGAGATTAGCGATTGGCATAACGCAAAATAAACTGATCTCAATAAGCCAGCATCCGCAACATGACGAAGATTTTTAAACACAAATATCAGTTTACGGATTCTAGCTGAAAGAGCATCTATGTGCGGTTGAAAACTTAGAGTGTTATCTAGCATAACGCCTAAGTACTTTATTGAATCTGTTTTATGAAGGTGGGGGACACAAGCAATGAGTACTATGAGACAAAATGCATGAGGATGAATGAGCGGTAATTTTGAAATTATTGAGTGAATAAGTAGGTTTTTTTATGTAGAAAGAAATATACTTTGTCTTATCAACATTGAGAGCGAGTCTATTATTAGCTAACCATGACAACACCAAGTTCAACCCCATCTGTGCACAACTGTAAACCTCGGGCCATGTATCGGCGTCAAACAAAAGCGCTGTGTCATCAGCAAAAGTTATGATCCTTCCACTGGGCATCTTGAGCTCACAGAGGTCGTTGATGAATGTTAGAAATAAAGGAGGACCGAGGATACTGCCTTGTGGGACGCCATGCACGACAGGAAGATCACTACTAGTCCACTCGTCTACCCTAACTCTCTGGAATCGGTTGGTGAGGTAGTCGGAAAAAAGCTTCAGTTGCGCATCCCTTACACCAATTTTCTCCAATTTGTTCACTAACAGAGGGACGGAGACTGTGTCAAAGGCCTTGGCAAGGTCCATGAAGATTACTATAACCTTTTTGTTTACGTCGAGTTTTTCAGAAACAAACTTAGTTAAACCGTGAATGGCGTCACTAGTCGACAAGCCAGATCGGAAACCATACTGAGAAGGTGATAGCAGTGAGTTGTTTTCCAGGTAGTCAACCAAGCGCTTCTTCATGATCCTCTCCAATACCTTGGACAAGGCTGGCAGAAAGGAAATTGGTCTATAATTGTTGACACAGGCTCCGGCGCCACCTTTGAAGATGGGGCGAATCTCTGCTATTTTCCAGGCGTTTGGGAATTTGCCGGAGACAATGGCAAGGTTGCAGATAAAAACGATTGGAGGGATGAGGATCTGTCTGTATCTCTTCACAATGCCGGTAGAGATGTAGTCATAGCCAACAGCGCAATCAGACTTCAGAGTATGAATGATATTTTCAATCTCTTCCAGGTCCGTGGGAAAAAAAACCATCGAGTGGGGATGAAGGTTTAGCGGTGGTGAAGGGATACTATTACCAGAAGCACAGCGGTCAGCGATACTTTTGCCGATGTTTACAAAAAAATCATTGATTTTATTAGTGGAAGAAATAGGATCCAGTGTATTAATTAGCTGTCTGGCCTCGTTCTTAGATTTTTGTGTGTGGGTAATGTCTTTTATTTTATTCCATAATATTTTGTTATTAGTTTTAGCCGCAGTCTGAAGTTCCAATTTATCATGTTCCCTTTTTATCTTTTTTAAAAGTTCGTTGCAAAAATTTCTATATCTTCTATAGGTTAATATTATAGTTTGGTTGTTAGGATTCTTTTTTGCTTTTTGGTGCAGTTTGTCACGATTCCTCATACACCGTAATAAACCGGTCGTTATCCAAGGTTTAGTAATTTTCTTACGGTTTGACGTTTTTATAATTTGTGTATTAGATTGTATAATACTGTTCAATGATTTAACGAAGAACTGAACAGCAAGATCAACATCAGTCATTAAATATAAGTCATGAAAGTTGAGATTCACAATTTCATCGTCCATTTTTTTGTAATTTAAACGTTTAGTTATTTTAAAGGTTTTGTTTTGAACTTTACTTAAATCCAGGACAAGGATGACGGCATCATGATCAGTGATAGAGGTTTCAGCTACATAACAAGAAGCTGGAAGTCGCGTTTTTAATATAATGTGATCCAAACATGTCTTATTATGTGTAGGGAAAGTGTAAGCTGGCAACATGCCATGACACGCTAAAAGGTTAAGGTAATGAGCAGAATTAGGGTCTGTGTTGGTCTCCGTTATGTCCACATTGAGGTCCCCTATTAGAATGAAGTTTTTTATATTGGAGGTAGTATTTAAAAAAAGGTCGAGAGATGTTAGAAAGTTATTTAGGTTTTTGTACCCAGCGGGTCGATAAACTGCCAACACAGCCGTGTTCTGATCAATTTTGATCATTAGACAGTTACAATCTGAAATAGTAGGTTCCTCTATGCACACGCCAATGTTACTTTTGTAATAAATAACAACCCCCTCATTTTGGGATAAGTTATTATTAGTTTTGTAGTAATTGTAACCGTCAAGCAGTGGAATGCGGTGTGCACAAGACAACCAGCATTCCGTCAAAATAATGAAATCCCAATCAATTTGCGATCTTTGTAGTAATGTAAGTAAACCTGGTGTATTACGTGTTATGCTTCTGATATTTTGGTGAATAACTTTAAGAGAAAGCAAATAATCAGTTACAATGTTTCGACAATTGTCAATATCACAGGTGGACGAACGTGCAATGGAAATACGGTCAAGGTCAGAGATTATATCTTTGGTACTATTGAATTTTAATTTTAAGGAATAGTGATTTCATATTTTTGATGCTGCATAGGTAACTTGTAAATAATTGGGTAAATAAGTATTCAGTAAACGAAATATCGTAACTTAACAAAACAGTAGAAAACGTCATTGGTTTGTGCATGGAGGGTATTCGCCCGTTCGGTACTGTGAAAAGGTGTATTAACATGATATGTAATAAAGTAGTAAACGGTTTGTCGTCGTCGGTTCTAATAAATTCATAAGCGAAGGTATAAAATAATCTTAGTTGTGGGGTACATAGAAAAAGTGTCAGCGCAATAACCCTACTAAATTCCTGTACTAGTACAGACCGTGTATCGGAACATCGTTGATGTTGTAAACAAAGATAGATAAATTCGATGAGTAAACTATTGACATTAGTGTTGTATCGAATACACAATTTAAGTTTAGTTTTGACTGTAAACCTGCAATGGTGATTTATTATGTTTTGTGTTAAGGTTATTATTCGTGTGATGTAAGTGTTAAAGTGATTTTTTGTGACGTGTATAGTACAAATGTTTTTAATAGTGTTGTTAGGAACAACACAAAGTAAGGGATAAGAAATATAAACGGTGAGTACAGGTTCCAGTCATTTAGACTTTAATTTAAGAAGATCTTCCTCGCTGTCAATTCGAATTGGTCGAGATGACTCTTTTTCTTTTAAGTAAATTTTGCCGTATGAATTCCAGAAGCTGTGATACTTGTTCACATTTTTGAAATTCTTTACAACGTAGCGAAGTCTTTTGGCAGCAGGCGTTAAAAATTCGTCAATATAAATTGGCTGAGACTGAGATGCTGTGGCCAGTTGAATGTGTGAAGTATTTAACTTGTTGTTGTTGTTTTCCTTGTTGAACGTTCTACACTTTTTGATCAAATTAACTATAAACACGATAGGTACGATCTCGTAATCAAAATAGAACAATCGAATGACTCATAAAAGCTCCATAAAATATATAAACAGCGATGTTAATTTAGCCCATTTAACAAATTATACAGTCAACTTAAAGTCTCATTAAAATGAGCACAATAATAGAGTGATTCGCATAAATTTTATGAAATGCATAAATTTTAATGTTGGCATAATAATGACACTGCAATGCGCCTGAATTTTCGGAGCTATTTCTTAATAGCCTCTCATATGGAGTGATAGTAACCCTTACAGTGCAAATTACAGTGGTTTAAGCATCTTTTTGTTGTTTATTAGCTTGTAATTTGTGTAAGGCCATTACGCCTCTTTTGAGCTGGAATGAGCATTATTCACTTTATTTGGCTTGCTTTGAATTGGTGATTTAAGATCAAAAAGGTTTATACCTACGTCTGCATCCCGGACAGACGGACAAGTTTGCACCTTGCTTTGCTGTGTAAATTCGAGCGACAAGAAGAATAAAATCGGTATACAAATGTTTTAAACGTTGATCAATGCATGGTATCGTACTTTCATTTTAAAACGGAAAGAGAAATATTTAATAGTTTACTACTTTTATTACTTAGCATTTTGTTTTTATTTTTATTGTAATTATTATAAATATCAGTTTATGTAAGTATCTTTTATTTATTTTTTATAAGTTACGCTCAGTTATAGATACTTATGTACTTACATATAATTTTTTCATTGTTATTTTTATGTACATATTATGTTCAGTTATATTCACACTCATTTCCTTAGTAAATTTTGCTTACCTGATATTTATTGTCACACAGGGGGATGTCATTACATCATTCGCGAGGTTTTTGCTGAAAATCAGCGCCGTAACTGTAGCTTCGTCCGAAGTTGCGGCATTTCACTCAGCAATGACCTATTCTTGCACAGATGCGACGCACAGATTAATTGTTTTTGTTATTGTTGTTTGCTTGTTACAATTTTTTTTTATTATTCCACTCAGCAATCGGCATTTTGTGTATGTTTTGATTGTTTGTTGTTTTCATTTGCTAATGTAAACATAATTGTAAATTGTCTTTGGTATCTGGCCTTGACATAAGCAATAAACTAAATTTGTCGAACTATTTATAAGTTTTCGAATATTGAATACGAGGCTTTTGGCTTTTGGTGAATGAGTATTTTATGTAATATTTTTTTTGTATAATGTGCGTTTATTTTGTGCAGAATAAACAATTTTTATTTCTTTTCTTTCCTTCTTTCTTTAATCATTGAATATTCTCAGGACCATGTTACATCCTGTTCCCAACATCCAGACAAGATCCAAATGTTCTAACTTTTATACCCAATCAAGTTTTATTAAGATCTAAGTCAACTGTAACAAAGAACAGAGCTAAACTTCAAAGTTTCAGAGCAAACTGTTCAGTTTAGATTGAACTTGGATCCTGAAATATTTCTTTTTAGAAAATATCTTTGAACTTTGTTAAATATCGGTCGAGGTTGAGTTATGGTAACATTTAAAGATAAGCAAAAATTGTTTTGTTGTTATTTACCGGGTAGTTGAGTAAACTAAGACTTTGAGAAACCATTGCTAGCAGATGGCTAAACTAACTTTTTTTTGTTATCATTTTTAAGACGTTCGTTCAATAAATCTGAACTTGTAAGCGGGTAACAGACTTCGATAAGAGAAAGACATTGGTTTGAAGTATTTTTCTTCGCTTCTCCATAAAACCAGAAATATACAAAACAAAACAGAGTTAACTAAAGCCCTACTCAAACACAAGTTCAGAATTTAATTCCCTCGCTTTTATAGAAGTGCTAAAACAAAAAAGAAACTAGCGTCACGTCTCCGAGTATTCTCTTTTAATCCCGTAAGTGGTTCATCTTAGTGATAGTTTCATTTGAATTGAGTTGCAGGTCGGCAACTCGGCAGCTCGGCAGCTCTGCAGCTTCGAACTTGCGCTGCTCTCAACTTGTTGATAATCCTCTCCCATTAATGTTATTAGGTAGGACAGACGACTGTTTTGGATTTGTTTGAAATAAAGTTGGCGTTACTTGAAGACAGTTTTTGCAATAGAGTTTTGATTCACGGTGAGATATTATTTTTATGTAAGTACAATTTTACTTGGTGGCATAATCTCGGCTGATGGTACAAGATCAGTCTTTAGGGAGCATGCTTGCTTACAATATAAAGTACCTAGTGGTGAGGGAAAAACTTATAACACTAGACATAAAGGCCTTCCTAGAATTGATTTCCTCTAAGATATACCTAGAGGAATTCAATTCTAGGAAGGTTTGTAATGGGAACTTAACAATAAAAAACCAGCCAAGTACGTGTCGGACTACGCACAATGAAGGGTTCCGTAGTTGGGATGAATTTATCCCAAGAACAAACTTAACTTTGTAGTTGAAAAACATGTTACCCCATACATTCTGTACGGGAGAACATGTTTTTGTAACCGCAAATGTAAGTTGGTCGATTATTACTCGTTAACTTGTAAAGCCTACTTAGCTATATAGTTTTTCTTTTAATTTTGTTATATATGCTACTGCCGTGAATTTTTTTACATACCCATAACCAACCATTAAGTTTGCAGGGGCACACTCGATTCTAACAAAAATTTGCAATTTGCTTAATATTTCGAAAACGGATCCCTTAATCCAAAAATGGTCTCCGCAAACTCAATATTTTTGAACGACCTTTCCAGCGACACCGCACACTATGGGATTATTGAGAGAAAAAAAAATCATCCTCACTTTACGCCTAGGCGAGGTAGGTACCCGAAAAAAAAATATTTTTCATGATTTTATTTTACCACTTTGTTGGTGCCATATTACAGCTTTCTAGTACTAAGCGTCTCTGAGCTAAGCCGCGGACAGACAGACAGACAGACAGATGGACATGACGAAACTATAAGGGTTCCTTGTTTACTACGGAACCCTAAAAAACACTAAACATTTTGAATAAATTTATGTGGCACACGTGCTCAAATATAAACCATAGCTATTCATTCATTCCGAAAGGGAAATCGTGGCCCCCGGCAACATGGCAACTGAAGGAACACGGGTGGGTTTTAGTCAGTAAGAGTCTGACACACCCTCCCGCTCCACCCAGCGCGGTAGAGGTTATTTGATAATTTCCCACCCAAAAAAAAAGCTATTCATTCATTGAGCTGTGTTAGACTTTATCTACAATGCTTTGCAACAAGTTACCTTCAGATTTATCCATTCTAACCTCAAACCTTTCGCGAAAACATTTTACACATCTGAACTGAAATATTTCCGGCATAAAAATCAAGAGCATCCTCAAGATGGAAGATTGCGGCATGCGCCAGAACTCGATAGCTGACAAATAGAACTATTTTCGTGCTCGTCGGTTTGCACTCGTACCGGTACGAGCACGAAATAGACGGCACCTGGGCACGAGTTTGTGACAAATATTGTGCTATCGAGTTGGTATTGATAGTAAAAAGTTACTATTTTCGGAATGAATAGTTTGCGTTATGGACTCCATTTGAAAAGGGTTGGTTGTTTTATTAGACTTTGGGGTTGGTATTTTTTTGTGACCTTTCGAAAGAAAACAAAATAAATTGCACAAATGCATGGCCATTGTAAAAAATTATTATACAGTGTGATTCTTCATTATGTACACATATCGAAATGAAGGAATATATGCTTAATTTTACCGACGGTTTTTTATTTTAATTTTATTGTAAAAAAAAACTAAACAAATTCTCTTTGTCATCTTATTTTTAAATTTTACAATTATTGTAAAAATTTATGAATAAAATACAGATTTTTACTAAAAGACGTGTTTATTATCAATTGAGGGTAGTTTCTTTTTCTCAATTTTAATTTTATGTAGATGCCTAATTACTTCCAATCATTATGGAGTTTGTTTCATTGCGATAGATGATTTAGTTTAAAAGGTATACAAGGTTTTGTTACAATTTATTTTTAGCTCCATAAAAAGTATTAAAAAAATATTTAGATTTTTTAAATATTATTTCTGTCGCAAAAATTCTGCATAGATTCCCTCATTTAGATATGTGCGCATTATGAAGAATCACACTGTATCTATGTAGTTAGACTATGAACAAACTAGTAATGGTTTTTTTTGCGACTAGTTTGAAACATAAATTACCAACTGTCAAGAAAAGAAACAGGGAACTTATTAATAGGCACTTATATTTTTAATGTTCCTATGCTAAAAATGAAAGATGTCTGAAAGATCTATTTTGTTCAATATTCCCTTATTTCTTCGTTATCAAGCTTCTTTTATTTTAACCGTAAAATGCCTTTATTTTCAGAAGAGGGTCTACTATATTTTTCGCACTCTCTGAGGGCCGATATCTTATCTCACGCTGTAGAGACTGTAAAATGTCTTCGAAGCTTATAAAAATAACCGTATTTTCTGTTCTTACGAAAACTTTTACAACATGTTTTAAAGGTAATTGTTTGTCATAAGTCATTCAATAGACTTGGTACTAAACTGATACTATTAGTAATGCAAATCGTGATAACAAAGACATATTTAATTACCTAATCATTTTATTTTCAGAATAAAACATTCCATACATTGTTAGTAAATAGTACTTATAAACTATGTTAGTAAATTATTAATATTGTTTTTCATTTATTCATTTTTTTACATATTAAATACAATTTTAAATATTTTTATAAAGATCATTAAAAACCATTTAAAAATATAAAAAATAGTGACCCATCGGCATCAGGAACAGGGTCCAAGCGGCCGGTGGTCAGAGCTCTAGAGAGAGGAACCTCCTCACTATACGTGCCGTGTCTAGGAGTACTGCTTTCTGAATCAAGCCCTTGACCCAGCCGCGCAATGAGAGCCTCCCGAGGTGTTGGTCGAAGCTCTGCGCTATTAGGCCTGTAGCGGTTACACCGCCACATACGAACTACGCATCAAAGACATGACGTCACACAAAATCCTGCATCACGCAGTTAGAGTTTACCGAGCGATCGACATACATACAAGATTTCAACTTCAAAGCCGATGGGCAGTTGCCCGCCAGACACAACACCCGTCTGGTCGGAGGATCCTCCCTTTTCTATGGTAGATGAGTGAACTTTACACCATGTTCCTCATACCCCTAAATTGGTGACCCCGAGTATGAACGTCAGCGCAGCCTTCGAGCAATTACTTCGGCGTGACGTCATCATCATCATCACTCCCGCAAGCTCTCGTGAGGCGACTCACACAGCCGGCCAGCACCCACGGCTTCAACGGGTATCCTGACCACCAGCATGCAGCGAACGCGCATTCCTGGTCATCACCCTCAGCCTCATCACCCCGACTCACTGGGGAATCAACGCAATCAGCCTCATCACCCCGACTCACTGGGGAATCAACGCAATCAACCTCAATCACCCCGACTCACTGGGGAATCACCTCAATCACCCCGACTCACTGGGGAATCATCGCAATCACCACAGACAGTTCCGACTCACCGCGAACTATGTGGCACCCGGTTCCGACTCACTGGAACTACAGCTGGCACCATGAAGTATCGCAAGTTTCAGCCCACTATCGACCTCCGGTCTCCGGAGGGGAGTGATGTAGCGGTTACACCGCCACATACGAACTACGCATCAAAGACATGACGTCACACAAAATCCTGCATCGCGCAGTTAGAGTTTACCGAGCGATCGAAATACATACAAGATTTCAACTTCAAACTGATGGGCAGTTGCCCTCCAGACACAACACCCGTCTGGTCGGAGGATCCTCCCTTTTCTATGGTGGATGAGTGAACTTTACACCCTGTTCCTCATGCTCCTAAAGGCCAGTAACCGTAACGATTATCGGTACAATGATTGCAGAGTCCACATCCCACATGTCAACAACCTCGTGTGCTAAGTCAAGATACTTGATTATTTTATCTTTCTCAGCTTTCACGAGATTCTCGTCATGAGGGACAGCGATATCTACAATCATTGCACGGCGCTCTCGTCGATCTTTCACCACAATATCAGGCTTATTGGCTACAATAGTCCTGTCAGTGATGATAGATCGATCCCAGTACAATGTGGCGTGACCATTCTCGAGAACTGGGTCGGGCACATACATGTAGTATGGTACTTTGGACTCCACAAGGTTGTACTGTAAGGCAAGTTGCTGGTGAATAATCCTAGCCACTAGATTGTGTTTGTGCAAGTACTCGGCATTAGCAAGACGAGAACAACCGGAAACAATATGTCGGATTGATTCACCGGGACGGTGGCATGCCCGACAGATGTCAACCGTACCGTCCTTGACAATGTATTTCCGATAATTATTGGTCATGATAACTTCATCCATAGTCGCACAGATAAACCCTTCGGTTTCCCCGAAGAGGTCGCCGAAACGCAGCCAGGATACAGACGCCAAAAAGTCTACATCTACATACTACATTTGAATATTGTTATTATTATTGTTTACAATTCTGCTATTTAATATTATATAAGGCACCTCCATATCCGTGAACGGTGTTCCAGTGCCTCACAACCGGACAATCAACCCTTCCCAAAATAGCATTCAGAAGGGTGTTGTTGGTGCTGCCCCGCACGCGGCGCATCAGGGAGGCAACTCTTTTTCTTACTATTTCCCTAAAGCAGTCCGTGCTGGCCTTCGCAAAAATACCTGATGCACTGCAAAAGCGAGGCAATCCCAACAGCATCCTAAAACCATTATTGTACAGGACCCGTAGGGCATTGAAAGATCTGTATGACTTTAGGATTTTTTCAGATTGCCAAAGGTTTATTCTAATATTGAGAATACAATGACTTTTAATCGTTACGACGACTCAACACCGTATTCACTGTAAGTCGGTGTTATTCCAACTAACTCAAAAACTACTTTGAAAGAGCCACATCTTACTTACCAAATTAACAGTTAAGTCAAAAAAAACCGGTCAAGTGCGTGTCGCACAACGCACAATGAAGGATTCCGTAGTTGGAATGAATTTATCCCAAGAACAAACATAAAACATTGTAGTTAAAAAACATGTTCCCCCATACACATAGTTTCTGATAAAATACTCATGTATTTTCTTTAATAACTTTAAATCTATTTATTTTAAAACTATAAAAAAATAAGTATTTGAAATTCTCTTAACCACTTAACTTGCCCTTTCATTTCATGATAGGTCACACGGTACAGTTTGTATTACTTTTTTTTTCCCAATAATGAACCCCATATTCAAAATTCATTCATTTACGTTACACATTTATGTTAGGGTCTCAAAAATTCATATGTGTACCAAATTTCAACTTTAATGGGTTCATCGGTCCAGTTTTGGAGCAAATCGGTTGTGATAGACAGACAGACAGACAGACAGACAGACACGATGACAGACTGACAGACACGCGAGTGATCCTATAACGTTTCATCCACGTTTTTTCATTTGGACTTACGGAACTATAAAAATCCAGTCCTTAACCTTTGAGAACCTTAGACACGTGCCCTGATTTTTTGTGTCCGAAAAAATATAATTGAAATGTAATTTGTTTTTAAAGTTCACGACACATTTTGCAGAAACTTACGTGCCAAAAAACTATTAGAAAAAACCATAAGCTTTAACACACTCAATATCCACCCACCGTGTCCCACTATTTTCAAACATTACACATCATTTAATCGCGGTGACGTGTTCCTCAATGTGTCACGACACGTTCATTTACCGCAGTGGCCGCCATGTTTTATTCAGAGGGCAGGCTGACCAGACGAGCTAAAGTGATTGAGTTTCTTCATTCTTTACTGATTATTGGATTGTTGTGTGGTGTGTGGTCGCGACGGGATTTATCATTTGACGGTTGCCGATAAGTTATGATTGTTTTTATAAAGCTTTTTTTTTTGGGTGTGGAATTATCAAATAACTTCACCCACTCTGGGCGAAGCGGGAGGCGTGTCAGACTAAAACCCACCCGTGTTCCTTCAGTTACCATGTTGCCGGGGGGCCATGATTTCCCTTTCGGCCCTTATTCACAGCCTCGGCAGGCATTAGCCCTAGCGGACCCCGTCAATTCTGCTGACATCTCTTTGAGGCGCGCGTGGAACACAACGCGCCGTCGACCCGGGCTTGGTCCTTATCGGACGGCGAGCTACCCATTACTCACCGTCCGCAAGCCCGTGCCTACGGTGGTCGGAAATCTGCCTGTGATTCCCGACGCCCAGGGCGTCTCCTCCTGCGGCGCACTATGGAAAATCGTAAAACAACTGCTGATTAAAAATGTTTTTTGTCAATGTCGCTACTGGCATGCTTTTTTTTATTTTAGTCAATAGTTTAAGGACCAAAATAGACTATAATATCAAAAAATTATACATAATACTAGCGGACCCGACAGACGTTGTCCTGTCAAAACATTGTCCAGCGGACAAAATTGTGAATCTAAACCATTCCCAGATCCCCTTGAACACACACAAAAAATTTCATCAAAATCGGTCCAGTCGTTTGAGAGAAGTTCAGTGACATACACACTCACAGAAGAATTATATATATAAAGATATGAAATGACTTTTTTACAACACCACAAACTTCAGAGTTTTGACGGGCGTCCATGTTAAGCCCGTTCACTTCATCACTTTCAAATTGATTTTATTGTTATACGTTACTATATTATATTTCTGGAAACCTCGTCTTTTGAAGAATATAAAACAACTAATATGTATTTATCATTATAAAAAAAGTTTTTTTAAAGTTCATCAAGACTTTTGACAGTTGCCCACGTTTACCCCTGCTTTACATTTAATGTTGATTTGTAGCCTAGCTATCCATAAATATAATCAAATAAAAAAAAGCTGCGGATATTTGCGATTTTCGGAGTAATTAGTAAAAATGTGATAATAGTCAGAAAACGGAAAACCGCTCGCTATCTATTGCGGTTTGAAATGTTGCTGTTTACAGTTTGCGGTAAGTTTTGTAATTTATCATTGATATTAGGGCGTTTATCTTTTTTGCACTCATGTTGCGTGTGAAAATATTTCAACAAGATGCACACTACCCTCATATTTCATATAGTATATGGGTGAAATGCAGAATGGATGTACATTGCTCTAAAATAAATTGTCTCAATGTTTGAATGAACTTATCTCTATGTTTTTTATGTTAAAAAAAATTGCACCCGGAATTTGATGCTGTACTTATTCTAAGTAATACACTATAATTTTATTTTCATTGATACATGCAATTATAAAAAAATACCAAAAAAAAAACTGAAAGTACAATAATTACTTCCATACAAATTTAAATTGTCTCATGACGTTTGGGATATTTGATGTTCAAAAAAGATATAATTTCGCTCGCATTATGTTGTTAAATCATTTTCATCATGTTTTCATCATGTTTTCAAAACCATCACCTATACTCTATTTTATAAAATAAAATAGGTGTCATTAAAATGGGGATCTAATTTAGTATAAGTATTCCCATTTATATAAATGTCCACGTTTTTGAAAATTTCGTAACTCAGGATCAGTAACGACATTTTTGCGTAGAATGGGACATGAAGGAGCCCTAACAACTATTCTGATTGACTGGCAATATTATACCACGACTTGTCAAAGTATAGGTCCCAGTACGCGCCACTTTGTTTCGCTGTGAAGTTAGTGAGAACGTGACAAGAGAAATTTAGTTAAAAAGAATATCAGGGTTAATAACGCGTGTTTCAAGTTTCTAGTAAGTGTTATTTGTTATTCATATCATTTTTTTTCAACGTTCATTAGTTAATTTTGCAATGAAATACAGATTATTGTAAAACTATTATAAATACCGGTGTTATGAATTTTAAAGGTTTTGTTTTCTCAGGATTTATTCTCAGTTTCGTAACATTTTGTTACAGAATGAAACTGAGTTACTGTAAGGCTTAGTCCACAACTAAAAAATATGTTTTTTTTTCTCTATTTAAAATTACATAATTAATATGATAAATATAATAAAAATCATAATATTAATAGATTTATTAATAATAATCTGTGGCCCGACTGTCAAGCCGACTGTCATGATTTTTTTTCTCCGTTTTATATTTATAATATTTTTACCTATTTCTTTGATTTCTACACATCAAATATGCTCAACATCTGCTCCAGAAGACACCAAAATGGGCAGCAAAACCTAAAGATTGACCTAAGAAAAAACAATTATAGACGGAGTACAATGAACGGAATAGTACAATGTTGACGCGAAGTCGGGCACGACGATTGATTGAAAACACACACCTAACATCTTCGGGATCGTCGCTCAGCTCCGCCTCGCAGTTGCCGGATCCTGCTCCAGACGTGAGTTCAGTGATACCGGCCGCTGCAGTTGCGTCGAGCTCGAGCGACGAATACTTCTCGCCGCCGACGACACCACTACCAGCACGTCAGCGCGGAAGAGGCCGACCACCGGCCAGCTTGGGACTCCGAGGCCCACCGGCTTCTGATAGGGTCCCCGCTCCCGGTGGAAGTGTGCAGCGCATGAGGTGGACACAAACTGTCAATGAAAATGTCATGCGCGCATACTTTGGGGCTACAGAGGGGGGAAGTAACCTGACTGCGTACCGTGGCCGGATGCTCTCTCTGTTTCAGGTGCTTGAGCCAGCTATCAACGTGTCGGCGCAACGACTGTCGGATCAGGTGCGGGTCATCCAGCGTAACCATATGCTGGATGACGCCGTACTTGATCGACTACGCTTCGAATCACGGAATAACCATGTTACACCTGCTTCGCCAATGGTCGCGGTGCAATTGCAAAATTTACCAGTCCTTCACCGCGACCCGACCGCGGTGATGAAGAGGATGATGACGGGGTTATATCCGTGAGTTCCCAATGCAATACACGATTGAGGAGCGCTTTGGAGGATGCTTTCCGGGAGTACCGCTCCACTCCGCCTGGACTTAGACCACGTCTACCTCGTTTGCCCATGCACAAGAAAAACAAGGCGCTGGTGTGTACTCTAGACTCGTTGCTGTCAAATTGTTTTGACGGCAGCAAAGACCTCGCTGATACCCACTCGATCTTGCACTGTGCAGCTGTAGCGGCATGTCGTGTGGCTCATGTCAAATTTCCTAACAATGACAGAGCTCCACGACCAAAACCAGCTATACCAGCTTGGCAGTGCAGGATTGAGCGTCGTATCAGTGAGGCTAGAGTACTCATCGGCAAGCTAATCTGCTTCAGGGAGGGCAATACTCGCCCTAGAATGATGCGCTTTGTGAAGCGGGCGTTCTCGGGGACTGACATTAGTTCTCGGGATTATTTGACTCGTGTCACAGAGCGTATCGACTTCCTGAAGCAGAAGATCTGCGCATGGGCAAACCGTATTCGACGATACAGGCGGAGAGTGGAGAGGTACACTCAGAATCGCACATTCCAGAGCGATGAAAGGTGGGTTTACAGGGCTTGGGAGCGACCGGATCAAGGTGTGATTGACACGCGTCTGCCAGATGATGACGCCATGTGTTCGTTCTGGCGAAGCATCTGGTCGGCGCCTATCAATCACACCGAAGGAGATTGGACTAGGGAGATCGAGCGAGCGTGCGAGCAAATACCAGAAATGGGGGCACTTACCATCAGCCCCCAAGATGTAACTCGTGCAGTCCGTCCGTTGCCTAACTGGAAATCTCCAGGGCCGGACGGGCTGCACAACTTTTGGATAAAGTGGTTCAAAAGGTCGCACGCTCGATTGGCATCCCAGTTCCAGGCAGCCTTAGAGTCAGGGTCGCTGCCCCAGTTCCTAACGACAGGAATACCCCACCTGCTCCATAAATCAGGTAGTACTGCGGAACCCAAAAATTATAGGCCGATCACTTGTTTACCGACGGTCTATAAAGTTCTTACATCCATTTTGAGAGCTAAAATTAACAAACATATAGACACCAACTCCATCATGTCTGCCTCTCAAAATGGATGTAGGAACGGGTCCCGCGGTACTAAGGAGCTGCTCCTCATCGATATGACCATTAGCCAACAGGTTCATCGATCCCGAAGGGATTTGTCGACATGTTGGATAGATTATAAGTAGGCCTATGACTCGGTGCCACATACATGGCTCATGAGGGTGCTGGAATTGTATAAAGTAGATGCAACTCTACGCGCCTTCCTGATGTCATGTATGGGGCAATGGAGGACGGTTTTTCGCTATCCAGGATGTCGACATACCCAGAGGAATAGCGAGCCGATAAGGATAGAACGAGGTATATTTCAGGGCGACAGTCTGAGCCCACTTTGGTTCTGCCTAGCCTTGAATCCTCTAAGCACACTGCTGGAAGATTCAGGGCTAGGTTACCGATTGAGGAGAGGTGGTCAGGTTATATCTCACCTCCTTTACATGGATGACTTGAAACTCTTTGCCCACAACAATTTGCAACTGCTCGAGCTACTGAAGGTAACTGAAACTTTCAGTAGCGCTATCAGAATGGAATTTGGTGTGGACAAATGTGCGGTCATGCATGTAAAGCGAGGGAAGATTGTGGAATCCGTGGGAACCCACCTCTCGGATTCCATACACCTAAGATCCCTCTCCTCGACCGAAACCTACAAGTATTTGGGTATGTCGGAAGCGTTAGGTATCAACGCTGCTGACATGAAGCAATCGCTGAAGGAGCGCTTCTTTAGCCGCCTGAATAAAGTTTTAAATAGTCTTCTATCAGGCGGAAACAAGGTGCGCGCCTTCAACGGTTGGGTCATGCCGGTTTTGATGTACTCTTTCGGCATACTCAAATGGACTCAGACAGAACTTGACGCCCTGGATAGGAGGGTCCGCACATTGCTGACCGCAAATCGGATGCATCACCCACGTTCATCGGTGATGAGACTGTATATCCCGCGGAAGTGCGGAGGTCGAGGCTTCTTAAATGCTAAGACCCTGCACAACCGTGAGGTATGCAGTCTCAGGGAATACTTCCTAGAAACCGACGTGGGGATGCACCGAGATGTGGGCTCCGTAGACAAGGGCCTCAGCCCGCTATCCTTGGCTAACGAGAACTGGCGCAAACCTATAGTATTAGATACTAATGACCGCAGGGAGGTATGGCAGAGCAAAGAACTTCACGGGCGCTTTTACCGGGCCTTACATGGGCCCGATGTAGACCTGTTAGCGTCCGTATCCTGGTTGCGATTCGGTGACCTCTTTGGGGAAACCGAAGGTTTTGTCTTTGCGATTATGGACGAAGTTATGATGACGAACAACTACCGGAAATATATTGTGAAGGACGGCACGGTTGACATCTGTCGGGCATGCCACCGTCCCGGAGAATCAATCAGACACATTATTTCTGGCTGTTCTCGTCTGCCTAACGGAGACTAGTTGCATAGGCACAACCTTGTAGCCAGGATTATCCACCAGCAACTTGCTCTGAAATACAGTCTTGTGGAATCGGAAGTACCGTACTATAGATATGTGCCCGACCCAGTCCTCGAAAATGGCAATATCACGTTGTATTGGGATCGATCTATCATCACTGACCGGACTATTGTTGCCAATAAGCCAGACATAGTGGTGATAGATCGATTAGAGCGTCGCACAATGATTATTGATATAGCGGTCCCGCATGACGAGAACCTCGTGAAAGCTGAAAAAGATAAACAGATTAAGTATCTTGATCTGGCTCACGAGGTTGTCGACTTGTGGGATGTGGATACAGCAATCATTGTGCCGATAATCGTTACGGCCAATGGCATAATAGCTAAGAGCCTCGACCAACACCTGAGGAGGCTCTCGTTAGGTAGCTGGATCAAGGGCTTGATCCAGAAAGCAGTACTCCTGGACACGGCGCGTATCGTTAGGAGGTTCCTCTCTCAGGAGCCCTGACCACCGGTGGCTTGGACCCTGTTCCCGACACCGGTGGGCTACTATTTTTTATATTTTTAAATGTTTTTTTAAATTATTTTTATAAGAATATTTAAAAATGTAAATAGTATGTTTTAAAATGAAATAAAGGAATCATAATATAATAATATTAAAATAAGGAAACAGTATTCTGCTAAATATTACAACAAACAAAAAGTTGAAAATAATATCACGACATGTGTGGAAGATCAAAAATTTTAAAAAATGAAAAAGAAATGGAGACAAAAAGCATTAAAGATGAAAGAAAAAATATTAGAGCTAACAAATACATTACAAAGACAAATAAAAAGTAATAGATGTATGAGAAAATAAATAATAAGGCTTAAAATAATAAAAATATAAATGAAATATTTATATAAATAATAATATAAATGAAATATTTACGAAGTTTTAGATTTTTTGATTTATCTTAGTTTTTGCCATATTAATTAATTACTAGTTTTTTTTTTATTTAACCTTCGAAGGGCTACCTAAAGTTGCAGGAGTTGTGGGAGTGCAAGTTTAGTATTATGTAAAGGTTTTTTTTAAAATAACAAGTGCTTCACAAAAGATTCTATTGTGATACTTATTTTAATTTTTTTCATTAAAAAAAATGCTAAATTACTAAACTTATTTGTTTATTTCATTCGTTGATTATTCAGTAAGTAAATAAACATTTTTTCGTTAGTTAAAATAGGCATTTGTGCCATTTTAAAAATACTTTTTGAGATAAATAGAATTACTTAGTTTTATCACTACATAGTATAAAACAAAGTCGCTTTCTCTGTCCCTATATCCCTATGTATGCTTAAATCTTAAGAACTACGCAACGGATTTTGATGCAGTTTTTTTTAATAGTTAGAGTGATTGAAGAGGAAGGTTTATATGTATAATAACCCGGTTTATACCCGTGCGAAGCCGGGGCGGGTCGCTAGTTTAATACAATATAAACCTAAACATCACATTTATAATGTTAGTAGGATACCTTTCTTTATTAAAATTGAATATTATATGTATTTTTTTTGAAACCTTAATTCTTACTTATTGGAACACAATTGTGTTCTCACCCTAACATTGTCAGTTTCGTTACAATTTCTCAGTTTCGTAGCAATCTCAGTATAGTAACGATTTCGTTACTATTCTGATTTTCACCCATATAAACAGTTGCTTCATTTCATTGTAAATAACAAAATAGTGGTGAATTAACAGAAGTGTAATTGTTACGAATACAATATAACTACGTGTTTTGTTGACTCTTCAAAATGTCTACTTTCAAGTGTTCTAAATGTGAAATAATACTTTCGTACATCGAAGGAGGAAAAATCATTGGAGGCACTATCAACAGTTTTAAAAGAAATTATCATGTATCTGAAGACAACTTATGTTTCATCCTCAGTGATTTTCAAAGACATAATTATTATTCCCGCTTTTAATAAACGATGGACAGAAGCATCACGGAAAAAGGATATATTTTTAATGAAAAACAGTAATTGGTTGGAATCAGAATATTCAGTAACTTTACCGAACTCTGAAGACGTTACAACCGTCTCCACACCATCTACTTCTTCTGGAAAACGTGGGAGACCATGCGTATCTTATCCAGACTTTTCAGAATCCAGTAAAAGAAGAAACAAGCTCTTTCATCAGGTGTAATGATAAATGCTGAAAAATTTGGCAGTTATGCTATGGAGACTGCCAGGATCTATGTGAGCAATTATTAATGGTACTACATGCCATCTTCAGTTCACAAAATTTTGATTCATGGACAAACTGTCATAAAGCATTTTGCAGTACTTCCTATTGGTCAACTTTTCGAAGATGCACAAGAATCTCGCAATAAGGATTATAAAAATTTTCGTCTACATCATGCTAGAAAATGCTCAAGATCCGCTACAAATTTCATACGCTTCTTAATACTTCAAATCCTTACATAACCAGCATTAGAAAACCGTATACTAAAAACGTGAAGGAACTTGATGAAGACACCTTAGATCTTTTGAAAATGAACGAATTAATTTTAGATCCCGAAGTTCATCAAATATAAATAACATAACATTTAGTAAACATTACAATTAATTAATTAATCTGTGTTCGATTTTAATCACAACATTTTTTTTTTCAAATATTTTTTTTTTATTATTTAAATTGATTAGTATTTTGATGTATATGATATTTGGTTTTTGAAAACATTAAAATAACAGTATTCATTGTTAAAAAATAAATATTGGACATTTTTGGTAATTTTGTATTTGTTTTATTTTTAATGTATGGCTTTAAATTCAATCATAATAAATTACATTTCATTTGAAGCCATATACACTATTCTATATTTGTGCAAAATTTTAGAACATAATATTCAGAAATAAAAAAGTTATTGATGTTTAATCAGAAACAGACCTTTATTTTCCATAGTGCGGCGGTTAGGGACGCGAGGGCGCGAAATTTGCCTCTCCCTCACGCATTCCGCCTCCTCCTTCGCGAGCATTACTGCTTCGCAGAAGGAGGTGACGGCCTCCCATTTCCATATTATCACACCTGACTTCCCCAAGGAGTTAGCCAGAGGTATACCTATTGTGTATACCCATATTTTGCCAGTTATATTTAAGTCTGTATAAATAATAATAATAAATAGAGGCCTGTTTCCATACAAATCCAGACTCCGGGCTGCTACTGAGAAATTACTGATTGATAAACCCAATAATTACGTTTACAAGTTTTTATTAAAATGTTACGGAAATATCATTTACCCTTTTTAGATAGGGATTGAAAACAAAATGTGTGTATTCACAAATTCTTCTTCAACTTGATGAAGACCTCGAACAAAAAGTTCCGTAAATAAGGAATAACGTGATTTCCCAAACTTGCATGCTCAGCAAACAGATTATGTACATCGTTATGAACTGCGTGAAACTACTTAATATACCTATTTGGTATTTATTTTTGATGAAATCCAACTTGTTTACTTATTCATTCTTTTGAACGACATGTTTGCTAACGGTATTAATTTGAAATGCAAATAACAAACATTATTTGACCGTAACGGTAGGTAGTAAATATTTTATTGCTGTTGGTTCACTTCCACGAAAGCGTAAAATAATGCGTAGGGAATTAGCAGCTACATTTTGTGTTGAGAATGTGTCAAATTAGTTTAAATCTAAAGTGTTGCTGGCGGTTTTACTGCAACGTTACTTATAAATTAATATAAGGTAAGCTACGAAGCAAATTTGAGATAAAAGCCTTCTACATAAAACATCATTTCGATAAAATTGTCGGATATTAGTAATAGTTTCAAAAGTGCCTAATATTCCAACACATACTTGCCACTTAGGTAAAAAACGTTTACTTCAGTATGATTCCAGATAAATAAAAAACAATTCTAAACCAAACTGAAAACCTAATAAAACCTTACACCATCTCATAACCGTGTTCTACAATGGTTGCATTATAAATTCTACACGAGTGCAGATCGCGGAACCGCTACATCACACACCTCGAGAGTACCTACGTACGATGCTGTAAAACGTATGGCACTTCAGAGGACATTTACTGCCCTCATAAGTCACCCATTTGTGGGGATTGAGTAATCTGCTTGTACTTTATGATGTAGTGTGCCGTTATGTATCAGATTTGACCGAGTGTGGTTAAAGCTTAATTTGAGCATTTTATTGACTTTCACACCGTAAAGGACAGGATCTATTAGAGTATTGTAATGGTTATTATTATTTTTGTACGGTTATCGAAAATAGATGTAGGTAATTATGATGTAGAAGTTAGGAAGATAGTCAATGATACTGCTGCGTTTAAGGTAAAAATAACTGTATTTAACGGACCAAAGGCTATATAATATAAAGGAGCGAGGGAGCACACGCGATGACCGCTAATCGAGTACTAATTGCTATATTGGTATGAATTTATGAAGTTATGTAAAAATGCTTAGTTGTCAATAGTGTATGGTTTCACCGTACATGCTCCCGGGCCAAAAAGTTACACATCTTCTAATCTAAAGCGGCATGTTTTAGACATAGGTGACGTAGATACGTCTCGTTTAGGGTTAGTGCCCTCACTAGTTATATTCACTTCACTGGGCTGACGGTCAGCCATACTCTGCTTTCGCGAGAACACAACACTATTTGCCACACTTTGTGATAGAAGTTCCACGGAAGAAACTGCATGGCACCTTCTCCATAGGAAGTATGACGCCAATAAGACGGCTACGCCCAGCAAGCCGTAGCAAATTATATATTGATGAATGTCATGTGTAGACAGAGAGTACTCTGGTAAGTTAGTATTGGCAGATTTCAGTTGTTCTATTCGTTCTCCCAGATCCACTAATGTGCTGTTCAGTGGATCTTCGTATGCGATGTAGTGAGATAATGATATATTAACCATATGGTTTAATTCTGCTATCTGAGGGGTCGGAATTTCAGAGTTTGATTTAATTGTGTTGGCTGATAGGGCACGAGAATACAAAGTAAAATCTTTACTTTTTATTACGCATTTCGGACCTAGGTCAATAATTCCGACTCCAGTCACCTGTTTAAAGGAAACTTGATCTTGACATATAATCCTCACTGAGTAGGTATTGCAGCAAAAATACATATACCTCGACGCATCATTTAGTTCGAGCCAGCTGTCTTGGCAAGGGGATTTAATTACAACACATTGCTTTAATTTGTTATCCCGTTTGCAGAATTTTTCATCGATGCTTAAGTGATTAATTGGTTTGTTAGCTTGGCATAAATATGACTGATCATTATGCAGGCATGATTGGAGTTCCATAAATGACATTGTGAAGAAAGCATCTTTTTTCAAACTAATAGCCACGAACTCCGCAGCTGGTAGTACGCTAATCATATCATTTTGTACCTGCTGAGGAACTGGTATGATTTTATAAATCTTGTAGCTGTCTCTGCTGGTCAATGGAAAAGTAATCTCAAATATAAAGTATTCTTCCATCATTCTCGCTTTTACCTTCAGCATACTGTAAACATGTTTTAGGTCAGATTGTAGGTTGTCCACGGGCAAGGTAGTATCCTTTGTTAGTTGTCCAGAAATGAACTGTAACTCACGCTGTAACTGATCTGGAGTTAACAGGTGAGGGTTGAATTTCCCGTGGTAAATATCCGTGATGATATCTAACAGAGTATCCTGGATCCTTTTGAGGTTTTGAAGCAAGTTGATAGTTGTGACTGCCGACAGAGCAAAGTCTTGCGTTTTAGCTAAACCTTCAACCTCTTGCTTAATAGCAAAGGCAGCATTATCCAATTGATTCAAATGTTTGTTTATTGTTTTATGCTGTAATTGGATAGTGTGCTCGGTTCTTTTTAAAACGTTGTATTCAGCCTCAATGATAGAGGTCTGATTTCTTAACAAGTTATTAAGATGCCCCTGGTTTTGTTTTACAAGCTGTATATCTTTTTTGTACTGTTCGGCGAATCGTTCGTCTAATACTCCGAACAAGCTATTAGCTACGTAACCGATACCGTTAATGAGTCCGCGACGCTGTCTGGTGCGCACATCAAAGTGCTGATTTTTCATAAGTTGATTATAGTGCTGTATTTCTTTGAAGTCGTGATTTAATTGAAGCGTTATCATATTACAGTGACTCTTATCGTTTAGGGATGCACAGAGCCTTTGTAAATAGTCCAAGAATTTCGTGGCGGCAGTATTTCCTTCCCAATAAGGGCTCATATCATAATAAACAATTAGATTCCATTTGTCTCGAATAACTTGCATGTTGTCTACTGACTCGAAATACAGCGAATTGTTGCTTGGCAATGCTGATATGTTAAAAGCTGCTTGTGACGATGTTATCAATGAAATAAAAAAGATTAACGACATTGCTAACGCTACAAAGTTAGATTTGGATTTGCTGCTTCTAATCCGCGCGTCCGGCTCTTTCGAGGTGACGTTATTTGCTTGACTAACATTTTTGTCTTCTTCTTACTTGAAGCAGGCGGTATCGGCAAGATTGACAGTTTCACAACCGGCCGTTTTATTATTCCGCTTTTTGTTTTAGGGTTACTACCCTAACTAGTTCATCTTGACCGGGATGAGTTTCTATTACTCTGCCCATCATCCATTTTCCAGGTGGCAGATTGTCGTCCTGGATGGTCACTAAATCATTGATGGTAATATTCCGCTCAATGCTTCGCCATTTGCTTCGTACGGATAACTGAGTTAGATACTCCGCTCTCCATTTCTTCCATATGTCGTTTACTATTTTAGCTGATAAATACCATCTAGTTCGAGCATCTGTTTCAGTTTCAATTATGGCAGTTCCGCTCCTTCCGGTCAAGAAGTGAGCCGGAGTCAGAACATTTAAGTCTTCGATATCTTCGGATAAGGCACATAAAGGCCTAGAGTTCAAACAAGCCTCCACCTGTGCTAAAATAGTACTGAACTCTTCGAAGGTTAACTTTTGTTCTCCTATTACTCGCTTGAGGTGATGCTTTAAGCTTCTAATGGCTCGCTCCCATAGACCCCCGCCACTAGGCCAAGATGGGGCATTGAAGTGCCATTCTATATTTAAATCTGATAGCTCCGCGAAAAAGTTACGATCATACTCGTTTTCGAAATCGTGATAGCTTTCCTGTAGCATTCTATTAGCGCCCACAAAATTCGTCCCGTTATCACTGTAAAGATGGCGAGGCGCGCCTCTTCTGGCTGCCATTCGTCGTAATGCTGCTAAGAACCCAGAACTGCTTAAGTCGGATACAAGCTCTAAATGGACTGCTTTGGTCGCTAGACAAATAAACAGTGCAATATATCCTTTAGTGGTCTTAATTCCACGTCCCTTGTTACTTTTAACATCTACATAACCTGTATAATCCACTCCAGTGTGATAGAATGGTGGGGCGGGGTTGCTTCTGGCTGCGGGTAACTCTCCCATCAATTGATGCTGTATTTTGGGCTCATGTTTTCTACAGGTAACACAGTTTCTCACTTCTTTCCTTACAGCTTTATTTCCGGCGATAATCCAGTATCTCTGTCTAAGGTTAAATAAAGTTAATCGCGGTCCACCATGAAAGGTGAGCTGATGAGCTTGTTGAATTACTAGAGTAGTAAGCCGACTGTTATGAGGTAATATCGCAGGATGCTTCATTTCCATACTCATGTTTGCTTTGCTCAACCGGCCTTTAACTCGTAGGATTCCTTCGTGATCAATAAAAGGATAAAGCTTTAATAGATTACTTCTACTACTTAATTTGTTGTGTTTCCGTAATGACATTATTTCCGCTGCAAATTCTGTCCGTTGTATGTATTTTATAATGAGCAATTTTGATTTTCTCAATTCATACAAGGTAAGAAATTCGGGTAAGCTACTATGCTTGCTTGACATGGCTGCATTCTTGCTAAATTGTATTGTTTTGATTGCTCGTAAAAGCCATGCTACTATTTTAGTAACTTTATTGAGTGAGCTGTACTTAAGTAACAGTTGTAATATGATGTGGTCCTTGCTATCATTTTGGACAGCATTTACTTTGCTTGCTGCTGATTTTCCTTTGATTTCTTGATCAGTGCTAAAAATGCTTTGCTTGGCTTCAAATCTTTCGTCAAACGATTTCAAGACCTGCGGTCCTTCCCACCAAAGCGTTTGATTAATTAATTGTGAGGCTGAGATGCCTCTACTGGCTGCATCTGCTGGATTGTCCTCAGACTTAACATATCGCCAGCAGCTTGGTTTCATTATTGTTGTTATAATTTTAGTTCTATTCGCAACAAAGGGTTTCCATCGGCTTGATTCTCCTTACAGCCACCCTAGAACCACCATGGAATCCGTCCATCCATAAATCCTAATATTTAACTCACTATAACAACTAATAACTTTGTCCATTAACTTCGCTAGTAAATAGGCACCGCTTAATTCTAATCTCGGCAAAGATATGCTCTTAGAAACAGGTACTAATCGAGATTTAGCAACAACTAGTACTACTGATGTCTCATTTTCTTTCCGTAATCGTGCGTAAATGACTGCTGCGTAGGCTTTAGTCGATGCGTCACAATAACCATGCAGTTCTATGACGTCATTAGGTTGATATCCTATCCAGCGAGGTATTTTGCATTGATTTAAGAATTCCATGTCCGCTTGAATCGTTAACCATTCCGCTTTGATGTTTACAGGAACTTCTTCATCCCAATGCATTTTGTTTAACCATAGCTTTTGGAATATCAGCTTTAGCTTTGTTGTGAGTGGTGACAACCATCCCAATGGGTCGAATACTTTTGATATTTCCGATAAAAGTAGTCGTTTAGTTACTTTTGCGTTTGGCTTAGCTATGCTGTATTTAAAAGTAAACATGTCGTCACACGAATTCCAGCGAAGACCTAATGTTTTTGATGTACTTTCTGATTTAAAGTTAAAAATTACATCGCCGTTGCTGCTGCTGCTTTTTTCTATATTTTGAAGGAGTTCTGAATGATTTGCGGACCATTTTCTTAGTGTAAAACCTCCTGATTTCAATAATCTGTTGAGATCATCGATAAGCTGCTTTCCTTTTTCGATGGAATGTAACCCATGGACCAGGTCATCCATATAAAATGACTCTTCTAGTATCTTCGCCGCTTCCGGAAAGTTTCTTCGTTCATCCGAGGCTAGACGTTTCAGAGTCATCATTGCTAGAAATGGTGCTGATTTAGTTCCGTATGTAACGGTGGTAAGGTTGTACGTTTGCAAAAGTTGATCTGATGCATACCTCCATACGATTTGCTGATATTGCTGATCTTCTTCGCTCATCAATATCTGCCTGTACATCTTCTCGATATCCGATGTATAAGCAAAACGATATTGACGCCACTTCAAAATCAGTTCTTGTAGGTCTTGTTGTAAATTTGGGCCTTTATTCATAAGGTCATTAACACTATATCCGCTTGACGTCCTTGCTGACGCGTTGAATACTACGCGTAGCTTCGTAGTTGCTGATTCTGCTCGTTGCACGGAATGGTGCGGTAAGTAACATGATAGCGCTTGTTTGTTATTTTTGCCGTTACTAGGTACCATATGTCCTAAGGCAATGTACTCACTAATGAATGCTTTATATTGTTCTGCTAAAATGGGTTGTTTGCTAAATTTTCGTTCCATATTTTGGAACTGTGCTACGGCCATCTCTTTCGATGAACCTAGTTTTTCATTAATATCGGATTTTAGTGGCAGTCTTACTTCATACCGCCCGTCTTCACAACGTTTTGTCGTAGATGAATAGAAGTCAACACATTCTTGATCTTCTAATGATAATTTCGTATTTTCGCTTATATCCTCGATCTCCCAAAACTGCTGAATATCGTGAATATTATTCATGACGACGTTGCATTGAAGTGATGACATTTGGCCACCGCCGTATATGATCCACCCAAGCTGTGTTTCTTGTAACACAGGTTGCGATAAGCTCTCTCCTTTAATCAATCCTCCTAATAATATCAAGCCATTCACTTGAGCGCTTAGTAATAAGTCCACTGGACGGCTATGGTTAAAATATGGATCAGCTAGTTTCAGATTATCTATGTAGGACCACTTCGATGTGTCAAAGGATTTATATGGGATATCTTTTAGTAGGTTGCTCATAATAAGTACGTCGGTAGTAAAAGAATAGTCGTTATGTGTAGAGAAACAGCTTAGTGTGACCACACCGTTACAGTTGTTTTCGACTTCTCCTACTCCGAATATTAATCCGTTGAATTTAGATCTTCGTAATCCTAACTTCTTCGCTGCCCTTTCTCTTATCAGAGAAACTTGTGATCCAGGGTCAATGAGAGCCCTTAAGAAATGATAAGATCCATTAATCGCTGCGACTTTAATCAAGGCTGTAGCTAACAAAACTTCATTCGTTCCTGGATCATTTTGTGACACATGCGCAGTCATTGCGACATTGTCTTGCGGATTTGGGTCAGCTTTTGTTGTTGCAACGCTATTCGACTGCGATATATTTTTTGTGCAGGCGTCATGTAAAACGGAGTGGTGATTTCCGTCACATTTGCGACATCGCCTAACGGAAATGCATTGCTTGCCATTATGGTCAAATAAACAATTTTGGCATAATTTTAGTTTTGCGGCTGTTTTCAATTTCGCTTCATTCGGCAACTGCAAAAATTTTTCGCAATTGAACATGGCATGTTGTTGACCGCAAAATTGACATTTGTTGGTTGACACGTGTAAGGCTTTTAATTGCGGCTTGTTAAACTTATTGGCAAAGTTGTGCCGTCTTGCTTTTAGATTTTCAGGAAAATCGTTACTTGTATGATTGTTTGATTTCGGTGATGCTTGATCTGGCTTTCTGCGGGATGTTTCTAGACTCGTAAATTTACTTTCTAAGTAGTCCAAAAAATCCTGCAAAACCGGTAGCTCTCTAGAATTTTTAAGGGAGTCTATGTAATCTCCGTAGGTTTCGCTATCAAGCTTCTGTGACAATAAATGCACAAGAAGCGGATCCCAAGTGCTGATATCAATCCCTAAGTTCCGTATGGCATGTAAGCTTTCCACCGCTACGTCATGCAGTTTTTTAATATGACCTACTGTCTGATGTTGCATATTAGATAAACCTAGCATAGTATTTATGATTGATGAAAAGATGAGCTTTTTATTGTTATACCGATGGTTTAAGATTTCCCAACAGGTATCATAGTTACTGGAACTTATGGGAAGATGCTGTATAAGTCTTTCTGCTTCGCCCTTGACCTTTCCTTTCAAAAATTGCATTTTTTGCGCTTGCGACAAGGTAGGGTTGCTGTGAATAGCTTCGGTAAAGAGGTCCTTGAATGACGTCCAATACTGATAATTTCCTGAAAATACAGGGATGTCCATTTTCGGTGTGGAGTGCTCTCTATGTGATACACTCCAAAGCTTTTTGTTGATCATTCTCTTTAAATGAATATATGATCGCTCATGCTGGGTATAAACTGCCTCGTAATCATCGTCCTCTCCACCTATCTCGCTATCAATCTCCCAATGCAGAGAGTCAATTTGTGACCAGCGTGCTTGTAGAGTTCGTAGTGCGTCCTCCATTTCCCACTTTTCTGACATGGAGTCTAGGTCGATAAAACCCGCCGATCTCTTGAACGCTTTAAAATTCGCTGCTTGTTTACGTATCATCTCATCTAGTTTGCTAGTTGAGCCTCTTGACTCCATGGTACGTAAACTGCTGACTTTTCTTGGCTGTTCATAACCCGATGGCCCTGCTTCTTGTTCGGCTTCTTTTTGCTCTTCTTGTGTCGCTTGAGTACTCCTAATGGTTCTCAAAGGCATTAGGTTGCTCGATAACTGCAGGCATTGTTCGCTGATTAGAGATTTGGCGGCTGTATAATGCTTGCTAACCTTTTCATGCTCAGAATTTATAAAGTAAGTATGATCTTTAACCCCATATTCACACATAGCTAAGTGATTATTCTGATAATCTGACCAATACTTCTCTAACATCTCTAATCGCCTTTTGAAATAGTCATCAGATTTCCTATCGACGCTATCCTTTTTTATGTTTATCGGTATTTTTCGGATTAATTCGCAAAGTTCAATTTGTTGATAATAAAGATCCTCCATTTTGCTGCTAGTTAGTTTTTGATATAAAAAAGGAAAGATCTTACTTGGAAACTCCTGGCTTTACTTTGGCTGATTGCTGCTGGTTTGCTGTTGTCGCACTCCGAATGCTGATGCTCTGCTATGACTGGACACGGTCGTCCTGCTGCTGTAGATGCCGAGTGCTGCTGTTGTAAATACCGATTTGCTGCTTGCTACGCCGGATGCTGATTGCTTCGTGCTTGAAGCGCTGATTTTCCGTTGCTCGGGATGCTCAGGAAAATTGCTCGTTTTCACTAGTATTGCAACTTCACCCTGTGCTGCTATGGGTTTCGCTACAAATACTTTGCTAAAGTTCTGCGGTTGTTAACCTATGTCCACAGTTCACGCGTATCACTGTTATCCGATATGCTGATTCCCGAACGAGATCACTCACAAGATTCTAAATATACGTAACTCCCCAAAGAATAACAAATACTAAAACTCGCGAGGTCCCGCCCGATAGCTCGAAGGACCATGTAGAAGTTAGGAAGATAGTCAATGATACTGCTGCGTTTAAGGTAAAAATAACTGTATTTTAACGGACCAAAGGCTATATAATATAAAGGAGCGAGGGAGCACACGCGATGATTGCTAATCGAGTACTAATTGCTATATTGGTATGAATTTATGAAGTTATGTAAAAATGCTTAGTTGTCAATAGTGTATGGTTTCACCGTACATATGAATTACCTTGAATAATTTCGAATATTAATATAAGCGAAAACCGTGCGTGTAAATGGCGGCTGTGTCTAAACACTATTACAATTACAAAGCTAAAACAGTCAGTTTCAATACCAATTTCCGCTTAAATCAGAACCAATTCGGCTCGCTGCTTTTTACATAGGACCAAAAACCATTATCCACGCAATGCAGATTTAAAGATGGACTACTACCCACTTATTCTAGGAACGCATGAACAAAATGGTCCTTCCGACTCAAGGTCCACCTGGTTATTTAATAGCTTTTCAACAAATAATGAAAATGAAACGACACACCTGTATTTCCCAAAGGGTTAGACAGGGGTGTATGTGTACCCATAGCACAAGACTATTTTATTCTTGTACCCATAGTACACCCACATTTCGCCAGTTATGTATAAACCAGTGTGTTATGTAACGCTTTATCATACCGGATCTCAGTCATCTTTGCTGCTGTAAAACGTATGTCAGTGGAACGAGCACATTATTTTTACAAGCTTCTTTATTACCGTCGTAAGTCAGGCATTTGGGGGATCGAGTAATTTTGACTGTACTTATCAAGTGGTGGCTTTTTATTACAATAATTGTACCTACGATATAATGGACAATTTTCTTTTATAGAAGTTTTAACATTTTGACTGACTTGCATTGCTTTTGATGTTTGTTTCTTGTTCCTCATTACCTATTTTATTCTAAGCACGAACCACATACAAGACCTTAGTAAGGATAGTAATGATCATTGCCATAATCACTGCACTTCGCGTTTGATCCATAATGACTATGTCACAACCAAAGTGCATTTTTTAAGACAAAAATAAGTTTCGGGCCTTAAAGAACATTGAACTTAATTAAAGAAAGAAAAGTTGTTTATTATTTTAGTCAAGCATCTTTTTTTCTTCATCATCAATATACAAATAACGCATTTTACAAATACGCGTTATTTTTGAGTTACTCATTGTGCGTGTTATAAATCTAAAATTTTAATTTCCTGTTCCAAAGCACACAAGCATTACATAATATTTATCAAGCAAACCTAGATTTAATAACGTAAATCTTGGCTGAATTGGAAAACAAACACGACACAATTTTACCGTCACCGCACTTTAAATTTAAAAATAATACAAAGGAGCAACAAAACAAAAACGCTTTATTTAAATCGTGTGTTTCAAACACATGAACGTAGGTAGGTATAGGGTGTTCCAATACAGGAATATCAGAAAACATTCATCATTACATTCGATCCCTCGCCAGCTTTATTAATTTATGGAAATAAAATATGCATGGACTGGTTTGTTATTTTAAAAGTAGGAAAAAACAGCTTTGGACTGTCCATTGTTTCTGCTGTTTTCACGAACGGCGTGAATTGAATTGTATATTATTAGTATTCATTGTATTCAAGTATTTTATTGTTAAAATGCACGATGAAATAAATGTAGGTTTAAAGAGTGACCAACTCGAAAGTATACAACTTCAAATTAAGATTTTTGACGAAAACTACTAGATATTTTTCCATAATTATAAATTCAGGCTTGGCAATTTTATGGTTAATAACATCTGCTAAATCCCCACCGTTTTTATAAAAAATGCGATCGCTTTCCGTCGTGTTTTTCATCAATATTTCACATATTTCATTAGGTATCTCACTAACAAAGTCACACATATTCTGACTGTCGAGTTTAAGATTGACGATATGTCTCTTTAGATAACCCCACAGAAAAAAAGTCAGGACGTGTCGCGAGAACTTCAGCGATCAAAATGGTATTCGTTACTCGTAATGATGTGTTAGAAAGATTGGGTCGGTTTCTAATCCGTTTAAAAACTACGGGATAAAATAACTAAACTTCGCAGAGGTGGTGTTATGTAGACTGTGCTTATCGAATTTGCCACATTTTAACAAAATAATAGGTAATAAACAAATGCAAAATTTGGCCCCAAATCAGAATCTGGCTATACAAAGATTTACTTATTTAAATCCGAGCTGGCCACCCTGTATTTACGGTAAAATATTTGATTGAATGAACACATATTTGAACATGTCACAATCCGTCGATATGAACTAACAAACCAATCAATCTAACGCGGTGCAGTTTACACAACAATATTATTGACAAATAGTCATATTTATTGTCCGCTATAGCCATTTAAACTGGGCCCATTTACACCATCCGATGGACGAGTAATTTACATAAAAAATGATTTTGGTTTATTAACTAGAAACGAAGAATAAATATTAGAAAAAGGGGAAATGCTTCTATAGGGAAAGATCATTACTTTTGCTGACGATACTGCACTGTTCTTTAGTGGTGACGGATGGGAGGAGGTATTCGATGTTGCACAACTGGGTCTAAACCGTGTTAGTAACTGGCTGCAAGACAATGTTTTGACTCTTAACATCTCTAAAACAAAGTACATAGCATTTGCTCAAAGATCTAACTTGCTCCCACCCTCAACTTTAACGATTACCTACTGCTCACACCTGTGGCATTGAAAATACCCAGTGCTCATGTTCTTCCCTTGAAATGACCGAGAATATTAAATACCTTGGAGTCACTATTGACCAATATCTCTCATTTAAACCACACATTGAAACCCTCGTGACTAGGTTACGAAAAGTGATTTACATTTTCAAAACCTTAAGACACTCGGCCAACCGAAAGACTATTAAGATGGTCTACTACGCATTATGCCAATCACTTATTGACTACTGCATCACATCATGGGGAGGTGCCGCAAAAACACACCTCATCGAAGTTGAAAGGGCACAGCGTGCCTTACTCAAGGTTGGAGCTAGTCTCCCTTTTCGTTTTCCGACTACTGACCTATACAAAGAATGGGACATTCTCACTGTCAGACAAACGTTCATACTACGTACATTACTGGAAAAACATTCTCAAATGCAGTTTGACGCTAAGCTATTCAAAGACAACCGACGAAAGGGTAGGGTATGTCCCACGGCTCAATTCAAATCCACGCTCCCTAAAAGATTCTATTGCTTCCTTGGGCATTATCTTTACAATAAATTGAATAAATTCCTAAACCTATATCCAAAAACTCGATCAAGCTGTATTAAAGTAATAAAAAAATACTTAAAAACCCTAGACTATCATAAAACTAAGAATCTTTTGACCGTTCTGAAATAATCCTTATTTTGACCAACCCTACACATACATAGCTGTTCCTCACCTCCTTGAAAAACAACTCTCGCGTCACTCACTCCACAAAAGTCACTTTCACTCACACACTGCTCATCTGAATTACTCACATACCTACTACATCTCTTACTAGTCTAACACTTCATACAAGATAAACAGTCACTCACTCATAACATGACTCAGTACCTCTGCATAATTATAGGTAGGTATTTTTTTTTTTAAGTTTTACTTCTTCTTTTATTAGTTTTAAGCATATTGTTTTAACTTTTACTTAGTTTTTCTTTGTTAGGTATGTTTAACTTCGACTCTTGCACGATAACCCTGCAAAAGCTAATTCTATCCGTGGAGGGGGCCTGGTGACCTGTAACACAGGTTTTTCCCAAAAACCAGCACCAGTCTCTCACAAAGGTGGAATACAGCCGAAACATTTTTGTTTGTACACATTAACTTTAAGTCACCTTTGTGAAGAGAGAATAAATGATTGTTGAATTGAATTGAAAATATAAAAGTTATAGAAACTAAAATCCAACTACGTCAAAAAAGTCAGCTAAAAAAGTAAAAACAGACAGACAAATTAAAAATCCGGAGTGTTTGTATTAGCTTTTTATTTTATTTATGTAATTTTGCATGCTAGTTTTAGCGAATTGTTTTAGAACTTGTTAAAAAACCCGACCAACTGTAATGTACTACAATTCTTGCAAATAAAATTTCATTTAATTTCATTTTTCATTTCATTTTCACACATATTAGGGCATGAATTGAACAGATTACGTGTGACTCTGGACTTTTATTTGTTTGTCTGTGATGTCTTATTTATACCTTTTTAGTTGACTTTTTTATCCTAGTTGGGTTTTAGTTTTTATAGCTTTTGCTACTACTACCAGCTAGCTAGCTTTTGCTTTTGCATTGTTCTTTTACTTTTGTATATTTTGAGATACCACTTAAAAATAAATACATCCTACTAAAACTCAATAATGTGTACGGGATGAGGGTTGTAGAATAGTTAGTACCTTTTTACCTTAATAAACTTCCAGAAAACTTACAAACGTTATACAAAGCGAATTCGAAGAGTTATAAGTACAAATCAAAAAGTTTCCTTGCGTGTTTTTCTTTTTTTTTTTCCTTTTTTGTGTGTTTTTTTTTAATTTTGTGTAAGGACACAAAATTTCTTCTAATGTAGGAATGTATGTATTGATGTAGGTACCTACAAATGATTATCATCATTTAAAAATATTATATGTATGATTGTTGTATGTAATTAAATATTTGTAAAATTTAAATGAACGGCTCGCCAGCACACAGTTATACACTGAGAGGTTTTTGTTGTGTAGCTAAAAATAAAGTGTAATATAGGTTAAGTGCTTTAGAAATAAATATATTGATTTTAATGTGCTAATTAACAACTTTTATTTGATACCCATCATGACACCATTTTTTTTTTCTTTTTACGGTGACTTTATATCCTCTAGAGGGCGCTATATACAATTTAATATGATGTCACATAGCCTATAACTAGCGGACGGTCAAGACGCTTTCAACGGTACTTCATTTGTCGAATTATTTATCCACCCTTAGAAAGCACGCGGGCCTTCCTTCCCATATGACAAACAAACGCACGTACGTTCCACCAAATATACAACATAAGACCACGTTCGCCAAACATCAATATTATATACTAAGTACCCATATCTATAAAAACTTTAACAAACATCTCAATATTATAAATCTAAACTCAAATGCACTAAAATCTAAAGTAACGGAGTGGCTGCTCCTTAAGGATTACTCTTACACGGAGTCTTTACTCACCTTTCTTGTATAATACACACACACCTACACCCACACCTACACACACACACATACACTCACACACCTACACACACACCACTCACATACACTAACACACAACATACAATTTTACTCTATTATTACCATACAGTAGAATGACACAGTCCACTTGAGATATAAGTTTTTGCTGATTATTGACCGTAAACTACCTCTTATAATACAGGTATACCCTAGCTTAAGAGGTAAAAAAGAAAGAAAGAAAGAAAAATTGTTTATTCTGCACAAAATAAACGCACATTACACAAAAAAAAAACAATATTACATAAAATACACATTCACCAAAAGCCAAAAGCCTCGTATTCAAAACTCGAAAACGAATAAAAAGTTCGACAAATTTTGTCTATTGTTTATGACAAGGACAGATACCAAAGACAATTTAGTTTTGTTTGCATTATTAGCAAATGAAAACAACATACAATCAAAACATAAACAAAATGCCGATAGCTGAGTGAAATAATAAAATAAAACAAAATTGTAACAAGCAAACAACATTAACAAGAACAATTAATCTGTGCGTCGCATCTGTGCAAGAATAGGTCATTGCTCAGCGAAATGCCACAACTTCGGACGAACCTACGGTTATGGCGCTGATTTTCAGCAAAAACCTCGCGAATGACGTAATGACGTCCCCCTGTGTGACAATAATTAAATCAGGTAAGCAAAATTTACTAAGGAAATGAGTGTAAATATAACTGAACATAATATGTACATAAGAATAACAATAAAAAATATACAAATAAGTACATAAGTATAATTAATAAGCGTAAACTTATAAAAAATAAACAAAGATACTGCAATAAACTGAGAGTTATAATAATTACAATAAAAATAAAAACAAAATACAAAGTTATTGTGGTATGTCTTCCTAAATCTAATATTTTAGTAGGTAAATAAGTAATTATATTTGCATGCACCATGGGAATTGCGATGGCATGGCGGCCATTTGCAAAAAGCATGGCGTTGGCGAGTGACAACCATGCTTTATTCTTAGTTTAATAAATGTTATTACATAATAGATATACATTTTTATTATTTTAGTGGACCGAATGGGTCGTTGATTCTTCGATGTGCGAAGGAGCTCGATGTAAATCGATGGAAGGAGCAAGATCCACCGACATAAAGAAATGCAAAACCAAACCACCTTCCAAACCTCCTGATCGTAATGGTAAGTATTACAATAGGTGTTTGTATTGCCTTAGTAAACAAATTTAAATTGTAACCAATACTTATATGGAATAAAATTGGTAATCCTTGCAACACCATCGACTCATACCCACCCATTGTCCCACCTAGATAATGCAGCTTCGGAAAGACACAGCAAATACGCCCCAGATGACTAAGGACTGCCATTCCGCCCGTGACAATAACACAGACCGGACGTAAACTGGGAGGAATCAGACAGAGGCCACTCACACTGTTGGAAAGCCATATTCATTGCCCGTAGGCCCGGACCCATAAGGTAAGACCAATAAGAGCAGCTATTGTTACTATTTCCAGTTCTAAAATCATGTGGATTGCTGTATCTGCATGAAAATTTTCTTTAAAATACTCAAAAAATGCCTTTTTGTTCGCAGGACTCTTACTGGTGGAGGAAGGTTATTCCAACAGTGCGTGGCAGCATATCTGAAACTCCTCCTGAATGCTGCGGTCCTATGTGTTGATGTACAAAGGGGTTCGGTAGAAAAACGTGGTTCGTATTTGCTCTGCCTCCAGCTCAACTTCTCAAACAGGTAGTGTGGTTTTTGTGTTGTCACTACTCCAAAAAGTAAACTGGCCATATGTAACTTTCTCCTAGCAGCCATTTTCAAAATATTATTTTCGTTTATAAAAGGAGTGACATGACTTCTACGAGGTATCGTTACACAGAACCGTGTACATGCATTTTGAATACGTTGTATCAGCTTCTCTGTTCTTGCTAACAGGCACGGGCCATATACGGTATCACAATAGTTAAGCCTTGATAAAATTAGGCTATCCACTAATTGTTTCCGTAGATCAACACTCAGGTAGTCTCTAATTGAATATAGGAGTTTCAATCTATAAAAACAATTTCTCATGGAGTTACTTATGTGTTTCTCAAATCGTAGTTCCGGATCCATGGTTAACCCAAGGTTGCATGCTATCTCTACCCTATCTATTTTTTCCCCCCTGACAACAACTTCTGGCTTGGCTGACAGTATTGCACTGATCATCTTCCTACTTCCCAAAACCATAAATTTAGATTTCAGTGGGTTTAATACCAGTGAATTATTGTCTGACCATACCATTACTCTTTCCAGATCGTCATTCATTTTTCGCACTGCCTCTGATGTGTCAACTGGTTTAAAAGATATATATAATTGGATATCATCTGCGTACATGTGGTACCTGCAATGCTGAAATGACTTAATTATGTCTGCGCTGTAAAGAATATACAAAAGGGGCCCTAAAATTGATCCCTGAGGCACACCACGTGACACCCGACGAGGGGGGGATGACATCTTTGATCCATCCTCCTTCTGGATTTCAACGAGCTGTGACCTATTTTGCAAGTAGCTAGCAAACCACTGTATTGTTTCCGTTGAAAAACCGTAATAGGCCAACTTGGAAAGTAACAGTGTGGTGTTTATTGCATCGAAGGCCCGTGAAAAATCCAGGAGTGCAAGGATTGTTCCCTCCCCCCTGTCCCGTGCCTCTAGGATATTCCCCACTACGTCAGAGAGGGCTGTGGCCGTCCCACGGCCCTTCCTAAAACCAGACTGAAGGTCGGGTAGCATCTTGTTTACTTCTAAATACTCCAACATTTGGTTATAAACCACCCTCTCTAAGACTTTAGATAAACAAGGCAAAATGCTTACAGGACGTAGATCCTTAAAAGTAGTTGGGTTGCCGATTTTGGGTAAAGGACGCACAATAGCGCACTTCCACAAATCAGGGAAAGTGTGGGTATCTATAGACTTATTTACCATTGTAGTAATAGCCTGAAGGGTGGTTGGTAACGTTAACATTATCATATCCAGACTGATGCCATCACTCCCTTTAGCATTTGTCCCTAAGCTCTTAATAATTTTCGAAATTTCTTCCTCATTAACATTTCGTAGCTCAAATTGAGTTTCACCAAATCTATTTGTTTCAAAACATGATAGTTGCGATGCGGGCAGTATGCACTGTCCTGGTACATTTAGAAATGCCTTGTTTATTTCGTCTGGGTCATTAAATTGTCCAGGAAGCGTACCTTCACTTTGTTCTGAAAAAACATCTGTTTTAAGATTTTTCCAAAGCTTTTTGGGGTTTTTTATTTGACTATTAATGTGCCTGTCAAAGTACGCCTTCCTTTCCTGAATTAGTGCAGTAAAAGATTGTTTTTTTAAATCCAAATAATATCTCCTTGTAGTGTCTAACTTGTCCTTATGATAATTAATTTTTGCCTCGTCTCGCAGCTTAAACATCAGTTTAATATTGTCAGTTATCCACGGCGTGGGTCGGTCCCTAAATATCTTACTCTTTATGGGGGCATGTAAGTCATATAATTGCGTGATAAGGAAATTAAAATGTTCAATCATGCTATTAACATCTGGCAGTAAACCAATTTCAGACCACGGCATTAATTTCAGATCCACTGCAAAGTAATCCACCAACATATCCCTTAGAGACCGATATACAACCAGCCTAGGTTTGCTTTTTACCTTCCTTATGACAGTATCACATACAATAAACGAATGATGACCAAGTTCACTGACATGACTGACCAGTACATTACGAACCCCCACATCAGTACAGATCACGTCGATGAGAGTACTACTATCCCCTACAAAATGGGTTGGTGACTGCACTACCTGATTTAGATTCGTATAATTTAGGAATTCCATAATGTCTTTAGTTTTTGCATTGTTTGTATCCAATAAATTAACATTGAAATCCCCCAATAACACCAAATGATCGTAAGGTGCCAATGCGCTAATACTGTCAGTTATTCCATCCAGAAATTTTGACAGTTCAAACCAGGGTGGCCTGTATGCAGTGCCAATCAACAACTTTTTACCATTTACAGTTAGGTTTAACCAAATCTGTTCCACATCAGACTGCTCTGAGTGCGGCCGTACTCGCGCCCTAATTCCCGTTTTAATGTAAAACGCTACACCTCCGCCTCGTCCCCCGCGTATATTCATAGGGCGCGGCACGTGCTTCAACCTATATCCCGGAACCTTAGGCGCACGTCCCTCCTCCCCATGTCTCAGCCACGTTTCGTTGATTGCCATTATATCCACTGAGTGTTGTGACATGGCAATTAGAAACTCGTCCTGGTTAGTTGCTAGAGACCCCGCATTGAATAAACCAAACTTTAATAATTTTGACTTAGTCATGGCATGCAAATAGTAATGGCTGTATAAGTGTGTTTATATAGTAGGTAAGGATAATATTTTATTAATATATTCATTATAGTAATTTTGTTTATTCTTCTGTGTAAATAATTTTTGTACATAAGATTTAGTTTTGGTAGTAAATAAATAACTATGTTTCCCTCAAAATAATGCTCCAAATCATTATGAATTGTAAATACTATAATATATCTATTGTTTGTAAATAATGTTGTTGTTTGTGTGTATATAATAATATGTGTAGATAATATAACTGTGATCCTCATATGATTGTAGTACTCACTTTGATATTCCCAGCTCCCCAGATTACGACAGATACGACACACAGACACTATGTTTAAAAAACGATTACAGTTAGAAAGACTATGAACTAGTACAAAAAAAAGTGCAGCATCAAACAAAGATTTATTTGTTAGTGTGCGTGTATGGTCCAATAATTTGTTTAATGTCATCCTCAGATGCGATCCTGTGAGTGGATTCTTCAGGCTTTTGCCGGACCAAGATGCGACCGCGCTTCGTCTATACGAACCGCCATCCATGAATCCCTGCAGCTGCCTTTGCTTGACGAAACAACTGCTGATTCCACCTGGTCAGCCTCTCATTGACAAAAAAGCGTACGGGTTTCCCCGAGAGCCCGAGATTCTCTGTTGTGGCGTCGCGTCGCACGCGAGCGCCGTTCAACAAGGCGTCCCGCTGGTCCCGTCGAGCGAGGCGCACCATGATAGCGCGAGGGCGGGGCTCTGTTGAAATTATAGGGCTTGTCGCTTTAATATGTCTGCCGCCAACTCGCTCTGCGCACGCGATGTCGCGGTCCTCCAAAGCAACTCCTATCTTGGTGGCAATTAGCTGGAGCAGGTGTGTTGGGTTTTCTGCTTGCATCTCAGGTACGTTCGCTATCATCAAATCGTAGGTAGTGAATTTTATTCTTGTACAGATTTTGCAACAAACTATAAATGTATTTCCTAAACAAAATATCACACTGTATTTTCAAACCCTGTATGTTTTTGGATAAATAAAGTTTTTTTGTTTTATTGATAATGGTAAGCAGTTTAGGAGTTATGAGGGAACAGATGAACATACATACATACCGGTCAAAATCATTACCCTCCTTTTTGCTTCGCCGCAGTCGGGTAAAAAAGGGAACTATTCTTTTCTTTGCCTACACCCAATCTTTTCAAACGAAATCGTGTATTTCAAGCCATTCTGTGACTTTCAATGTCCGCATTCAGACAATCTTTGAACGGATCTTGAACGACAAAGGAGGATCGTCTTTATCGCACAAACTATGTTGATTTCTCTTATTTGTATTGAGCGTTGTGAATTTAGTGTTTTCCTTTCTCTATTGTGCATTTTTCCTACAAAATGATGAAAAATTATAATATGAAGCAGTTGCAAGCGGCTTCGCCGGCGTGGTTTTCGGAAATTATCCCACGGGAACGTACTAATGGAATAAAAGCACTATCTTATGTCCTAACCCAGGTCATAGTCTACCTGTGTGCCAAGCTTCATCGAAATCCGTTCGGCCGTTAAGGCTAGAAAACTTAACAGACAGACAGAATTACTTTGGCATTATAATATTAATCTCTATTATTATGTATTCAAGAATATTTTTCCTGTGTACGATTAGAACAATATTCAAATCGTTTCATCATGTCATTTAAATGACACATTCGAGTCACTGACAAAATAAAACCGAACCGTATCCATTCCCCTCCGTGGCTCGTTATGACATCAATCACATTTTGTCAACTGGCTTTCCCGGATTTACAATCAACGGTTTTTTATAGAGAATCAACAACATAATCGTTCATACAAAACATTTTAGGCTGTGTCATAAAGGAATTTGTTATTACATTTATTATTGTTTATGTGCTTTAATAACAAATATTACATTTAATATTACTGCTCAAGTACCTATTAATAATGTTACGTTATTAGGGCTGACGAGTCTTAACCCGTTTTTCCTTGATTGAAGTTTGAAACACATTTCCATTTAAGCCATTAACGAACTCAATTCACAAGCAAATAAAACCACATAAACATCAATCTTCCGTCCGCATCGAGGCTCAAAACTATAGCTAAATGTGCCCATACAAGGCCATAACAATTCCGAAACACACGTAACCGCCTCAGCAGTATTTATAGGACATTCGCACCGCAAACATGACGTGTTTATGAGTCCTAGCTCCAACGGTCCCTGGTATCCGCAAGAACGATATACTGTAGTCCTTAGAACCGTTTCCTTGAAAACAATGGATTCAATAATAAAGTGAGTCCAATGGCTTATGTTGCAAACTTCCGGCTGTTTCATAAATATTTATGCGACGTTAAAGCTTACGACCCTCAATAGATTTACAAAATATTAATAGGGCAATGTTAAATATTCTGAAAATTGTTTATAGCAAGATTTACTTGAAGCAAACTTGACTCTAGGTAAAAGCCTGGTAGATTAATTAGAAAACGTGAAATTCTCTTGCAGTGATATGTTTTTTTGTTATTTTAAGTTTCTTACCATTTTCTATGTAAACATTGCAACGGTTGGAATCATAGTCGTGATCACACGCTCGCCAGCCCAATTTACTAATATCCCAGTAGGATATTTTTAACCGACTTCCAAAAAGGAGGAGATAACCTCCTCCTTTTTGGAAGTCGGTTAAAAACAGTAGTTGTCGCGTATGTTTGTTTTTTTTTTATGTATGTCCTCCGATTTCTCCGTCAATTGTAGACCGATTTTGAAAATTCTTTTTTTGTTTGAAACGGTATATTCTCGAGATGGTCCCATATAAATTTTATTAACTTTGCTTGGATGGTTTTTGAGTTAGCTTCAATAATACGTACGTATTTTTTCCCACTTAGTATGTGGATGATATGTTAAGTTCCTCTCACTGTTATTTACATAGCAGGTAGTGGTATTCGAATTTGTGTGGGGGTAAATACCACAACTAAAAAGTGAAAAATAAAATCTTTTTATAAAAAAAAACAACCGAATTCCAAAAAACACTACAAAGTGAAAAATAACTTTAATTTCGGAAGTCGGTGACAAAAAATGAAAATTCAAAAAACCAAAGACACCGACTTCCGAAATTAAAGTTATTTTTCACTTTGTAGTGTTTTTGGAAGTCGGTTGTTTTTTTTTTAATAAAAAGTTTTTTTTTAATAAAAAGTTTTTTTTTTACTATATAAAATCCAAGCTAAATATTTCAATAATTGTCAAGGTGCAGTGACTAGCACTATTTACCTATAATGTCTCTGCTAGACACATTTCCAAACAGACAGTCACAAGAGGCCAGTGATCAGGTAACTGCGTTGTGACGTAATCAAAGGTTGACTCGACTCTCGAGCCGTTGCCGTCGGCGTCGCTAGTCGTTCGGCGAAATCCAACTTTCACAGCTCCAGTCTTTCACACTTTAAATAGAATAGGATGGAAAGACAGTAAGAGTGAGAGCTAAGATATTCTTTATAGCTTTGTTGAATGATTAATTGTTAATTCAATCAATTTTACAATCTATAACTACCTACGCAATATAAATAAAAAATTGTGTTACCTGCTGTGCTGTTTGGCTTGATAGCCACCACCGTTGGTTGACTGGTAGAGAATGCCCGAGGCATTAAGTCCGTCTTTTTGCCTTTATCTTACACAAACTTGCATAAACAAATACTATAATTTGCAAAATAAACAGGAAAAAAAAACATTTAGATGCCTAAAATCTAAACGAATGAATATTGAATGAAAACGTGTGTTTGCATGTTTTGATAAAAGTCTGTATTTTGATTAATTGAAGAGGAGTTCATATACCGCGTTCAAAACAATGAAAACATAAGTCTGTTGTTTTAATAACAATGCACTTCCCTTTCTTTTCTAAAACAAAATAAAATCAAGTCACTAATAAACAAAGCAGAACCGCAGTACAGCGCTACACCAAAATTCAATTTCTTCACAGGAAAGCGCTTGCAGCGTTAATCGCTTTCGCTGTAGCGCGTGCAGAAAATTCTTATAACGCTTGTAGGATCCAGTGCTAAATCAAGTTAGCGGTGCAGCGCTGGAAGATTTAGTCGTTCCCCCGCCTCCATTCCTTTGTGAACTTTAAAAATGCTTAAGATTTTACATTTTTGTTTTTAGAGCACGCTATATTTAGTCGTGCGATGTTTTTGCGTGATTGCATTCTTGTTATTTTTGGAGCTCCGAGTTTAACAATCGTAAAATACTGAGTCTTGGTTTTGCAAAACTGCTTGTAGAAAGCTTTTTCTTTTTCTTTCTGCTTTTCTTAATTGTTTCTTTAGGTTAATTGGACTCACGAAGTATTTAACAGTAACAAATTGATATAGTTACTACCAAAGTATGAGATATCGTCAAACGTTTATAATCTACACTTGATAATTGATCTTCAAGCTATGCTCGTAATCTAGTTAATAATCATCATCTTAAATTCACTCTTAGCCAACGGACAGTGTATGCCGCTGGGTCTAGAAACATGGGCAACGGGCTTCATCTGTTTGACTGACCGACTTCTTTGACAATTCAATAGTGTGTGTAAAGAAATGGTTTCATTGGGAAAAACGGTTTAAGTTTGAGTTTGAAATATTGCACAAGTTTTCCTTGTATTATGAAGGTGAGCAGAAGGAAGAATTTAAGAAAATTCATCCCTTGAAGGAATTCAATAAGGGATGAAATGTCGTATGGAAATTCGACATTTTTGCCGATGGGAAATCCCATCGGAAAACCCAAGAAAGACAAGTGTCCCATTCTTATCATCCACACAGCATATAAACATTCAATCATATAACTCCAGCACAATAAAAACAAAACGTATAACATTCCATAAAATGGTTAGAAAGCGTAATAAAGTTGTGCTCACGCTCGGCAGCCGAGGGTCTCCTTAAATATTTTATAAGATCTCCTCCTTCGAGCGAATTCTCTACTTATGCCCTTACTGTGTGGATTTATGATATTGATTCTAAGTATTAACCTTGTTTAGAGTAGCGATTTGTTCGTGGCCTTGGAACGTGTTTCTTTTTTTGTTGTGTTTTGATAGCCTGGCAATCGAAACGAAGCTTTGAATTCTGTATTTTTTACTGAAATATTTAAACAGTATCATTAAACGGCCTTGCATTCAGCTGAGCCCCAGTAACATCATGAGTTCTTTCTCAAATAGTATCATTGTGATACGTATGCAGATATTACGGAAGGTGAAGGCATATAACTCATGAAGTGTCGAATAGCTGGCTGTCATTTATTTTACCAGTACATATTTAGATTATCAAGAGAACTACCATAGATAATTAATAAACTGTATAACATTCTTTCCCCTAGCCAAAGTCCCTTGGTTTTCGGAGGGCCATGTTCAAATCTACACAACACAGTCGTTTCGGATTCCGACAACAGTCTCACAGCGTATTTTCGTCTCTTGCATGACTCAAATGCATCCATTATTTTATGATGAGTCGATGTTTTGCGACACTGTTTGTACTAGGTATGCATACAATCAAGAAACACGTACTGGATTTTCATAGTCTGTTTTGTATTGTTTTCAAAGGATACTTAAACGTTTAATTTTATCATTGGAAAATGACGGTTTTTAAATGTTAAAGAAAAAGCTGCTATCACTTATCAATATCCATAAAAATATACAAATCGCCCCTAAATAATCTGTGCGTAGTGTTATAAATTCTTCGCTCCGTCTCGAATATCTAGGAAACGATCTGGATGGTTCCCAAGACCTCAGTAAACGGCCGTCTTATGGCGAATCAATAGGATGATAGCACCGAACTGTTCCACTTTTACGTAATATAAGGCTTTTCGAAGCGTAATGTACGAGAGAAATGGTTATTAGTTTATTTGGTCGATGTTTTTTTTTTTTGTGAAGTCGCGATCCTTTTTTTATTATTGCAGTGTTTAGATGATTTTTGTTTCCTATTATGAATTTCACATTTATCTATTACTACTATTTACTAGAGTTACAAAAATCCAATTATACATATCATCACAATATCCAGTTTCCCTCAGAAACTTTTGAGTTGTCGATCTAGCGCTTAGCTCACAGCAAAATAACACAACAAAGAAACATAACAATGTAATATAAAAAATCTCTAGGAAAGATTCCAAGAACATAAAACAAAAGAAAACTGTAAAATAAAACAAAGAAGCTTTAAAAATGCACTAACTACTTAAATGTTTGAAAATAACAGAAATCAAGAATAAAATGTTACCGGATAGCTTTCAACTATTTCATGTTCCTCTAGAAATATTATTTCATATCTTTTTAATGTTTTACAATACTGTGCTATCTTTGCTGCGTTTTTATTCAGAATTTATGTTAAAATTGCTTTATCATTTGAATGGAATTTAATTGAATTACTGTTAACTCATTTCTTTTTTGTTCGTTCGTGGAAATTGGAGTGATCGATGAAAATCTGTTTTCATTATTTTATAAATAATTGTTTTCATAAAAATCTGACTCGAAATACTTCATTTATTATTTACTTTTCTTGATAACAGTGTGAATTGAGTGTAGTGCTTATCAATTATTAAATTAACTTTTCAACTCCATTTCCGACACACTCTCTATCCTTTGAACACACGCCCTTAATTATATTATGTACAAACAAGAAAATCGTCCTTACAATCTTCGACATCATCAAAACCTTTGACTTTCAACTTAAAAGGAAAAAACCGATACAAGTACTATAACGGTCCAATTGAATTTGGTCGTAACTGTGTTGTCTGCGGTTGATACAATTACGCGATAGGCCGCAGGCGGTGTGTTGCGGTGCCTCCTGATTTAGACGCCTGAACTAAATTAAAATGAATCTAGTTTGCTTGTTCTCCCGTTTTCATTAAGGGCCACTGTTTAGTTGATACATCCTTGTGGTTGACAGTTTATTGGTGATAGGGAGATTAGGTTATAACGTGATGCTATTGAACGGGAATGGTGTTGTGCCTGCTCCATTAAATTGGGATGGTGTATTGCTTACCGAAAATTTTTCTGGAGAATGTCTCTTCATTGGGGTGGCGTAAAGCCTTGGGAGGGAAAGGAGTGTCAATAGATATCAGTTCATTAAAAACCGTTTGTAGCTGTAAAAGTATTTTTAACCGACTTCCAAAAGGAGGAGGTTCTCAATTCGACTGTATGTTTTTTTTTTTGTATGTTTGTTACGCGATTACTCCGCCAATTATGAATTGATTTTGATGATTCTTTTTTTGTTTGGTAATTCATACTTCAGAAGTAGTCCCATATAAATTTTATTAAGTTTGCTTCGGTAGTTTTTGAGTTAGCTTCAATAATACGTATTTTTTCCCACAGTATGTGGATGATATGATATTCCTGTCACTGTTATTTACATAGCAGGTAGTGGTATTCGAATTTGTGTGAGGTAGGTACCACATCTAAAAAGTGAAAAATAAAAACTTTTTACAAAAAAAATCCAACCGATTTCCAAAAAAAAACACTTCAAAGGGAAAAATAATTTCGGAAGTCGGTAGCAAAAAACGAAAATTCTAAACCAAAGACGCAGCAGTGCGCAGCAGTGCGTCAGAGATGTTCGCAAAAGCCCGAGTCGACAGCTTCTCAGCTATCGTACGGAAGAAAAGTGCGTCTCTGCTCGCTAGATTGCGTGGCAGCGGCAATGGCCTCCTGAAGGTGATAGGTGACAGGCTTGATGAGAGCCCCATTATGGGACATCTCATCAAAACAACGCTGTCTGTCGCAGTGTACAAGTACTAACATAGATCATAAGCCACATTGTTACTAACATCCTAGTATACAGGTACTAACGTAGATTATAAGATATAGTTGTTACTAACATATTTTAAGTATTTTTTGTTTGTGGTTTTTGTCAGTGTGGACCATGGTTGTCTGTTAAATAAATAAATAATAATAATAAAGACTTCCGAAATTATTTTTCCCTTTGTAGTGTTTTTTTTTTGGAAGTCGGTTGGATTTTTTTTGTAAAAAGTTTTTATTACAAACTAAATCCTTGAAGAAACTTTCTGTGTCGTTGTTGTAAACTTACAATTTGTATTTGTACAAGTGGCAGTACCCAACCGATGAGCTAGTTGTCGTGGCTGTGTTCGATATTCGATCCCTTTTTAGAGTTGCATTATTGACGTCACCTGCTATATTTATTTATTTATTAACAATATTTACCAACAGCTTCTGTTTAAACATAGGTAATCATCATCAGCCTATAAATGTTCCCACTGCTGGGACACAGGCCTCCTCTCTGTGAGGGGGAGTGGGCCGTAATCCACCAAGCGGGCCCAATGCGGGTTGGTAGATGTCACATGTCTTCGAATTTTTGGTTCTAGGACATGCCGGTTCCCTCACGATGTTTTTCTTCACCGTTTTGAAAGCAGTGGTGAAAAAATAATTTATACAAAGTAAAGCGCCTGTCTGGGTTCGAACCTACGACCTACAACTCGGAAGTCGCGGCCGTTACCACTGGGCCACCACCGCTCTTACATAGGTAATATTATAAGTATTTGGTTAGAGAGGTTAATAGGTAAGTAAAATAGTACTGAGCAGAGATCTGTATTGCTAACAAACTTTAAAAGCTTTTTGCAATATCAAAGAACTACCAAATATGTTCCGTATCTTCCATTGATTTATTCCTACATTTAAGCCACATTACTTATCTCTAGAAGAGCCAAATAGAAATATATCCCCTAATAATTTGATCCAAATAGCAAGAAAAATGATGATATCCGTTCAGAGGGCTTCCCAACAAAACGCTTGTAATCTGTAGAGGCTCGATTCTTAATCTTTGCGAGAAGTGATCCGTGAAATGGGACACTACCGGCTAAATATAGAAGGAATGAGGATCTTTTGTCTATAAACCTATCGGTTGATCCCGGTGCTTACACTCCGTTTGAAAACGGGATTATATTATTGAGTATCTAAAGTTTAACCTTAAAGGTTTCTTTGGAAACTGTCTTATTATAAAAGCTCTTTCTTGAAAAATATGTTTCATCTTTTACTGTAAATAAATGTTTCCGAAAATACCTTAACTCGACTCTGTTGCGTATACCTACATACTTATGTAAGTGGAAAGCTTTTTACAGTCATTAGTAGACAGTGTGTACGTGGTAAAAACAACTTGACAAGATACTCGCTCGTCCCACGCACGGTTAGACAAAACTGTTTATTTTTAACCGACTTCCAAAAGGAGGAGGTTCTCAATTCGACTGTATGTTTTTTTTTTTTGTATGTTTGTTACGCGATCACTCCGTCAATTATGAATTGATTTTGATGGTTCTTTTTTTTTTGGTAGATCATACTTCAGAGATGGGACCACCCATATAAATTTTATTAACTTTGCTTGGGTAGTTTTTGAATTAGCTTCAATAATACGTATTTTTTCCTCACTTAGTATGTGGATGATATTATGATAACTTCCTGTCACTGTTATTTACATAGCAGGTAGTGCTATTCGAATTTGTGTGGGGTAGGTATCACAACTAAAAAGTGAAAAATAAAAACTTTTTACAAAACAAAAAAACAACCGACTTAAAAAAAACACTACAAAGTGAAAAATAACTTTAATTTCGGAATTCGGTGACAAAGAACGAAAATTAAAAACCAAGGACACCGACTTCCGAAATTAAAGTTATTTTTCACTTTGTAGTGTTTTTTTTGAAGTCGGATGTTTTTTTTTTTTTGTAAAAAGTTTTTTCATCTAATGATGTGTGGGCCGCGTATCGCGTCCTTTCTTGCTGAATAGGACTGCCTACACTTGAAACTTAAAATAATAATAAAGTAACACATAATAATGTTATCCGAAATAACAAGATGAACTCACATTACTCACAAAATTTGGCACTGTCCAGACCAACTTTGCACAGAAATTCATCGAATAGCCTGAAAAGTGTGGAAGAAGGCTTTATGTAATCATGACAGAATTCCCTAAATCCGTGACCTAATTTTACAAAGTCAAATTATAAAGGAGAAGATGATTTTATAGACAAATACAGAGATCCGTGACGATTAATTTGCGTTTATTAAATTATCAAAACTTATTTTCATTAAAAGTAAGTTTGTTAAATGTTAAAACAAATTGGGTCTGAGAATATAGTCAGGATAGATAGATAGTGATATATGGCGCTGGGTACTCTAACTCCCGGAGTGTCAGATTAGAGGTAGCGGTGGAGGTAGGAGGGACGAGAGCACTACAAGACATCTCCGCTGGGATTTTTGTAAGAGACATAAGGCTATGTTATACTGACGCTTTGGTTTTTTCTTAAACCTGGTTAATTGTTTGATAATCGCCTAACTACCACAAAAAAAAAATTGGTTGTCTGTAAAGTCGGTTCACGGATGATAATTTTACGTGATAACGTCACAAGCTGAACGCTTAGGCCGATCGTGCCTCTCTATCGCTTGTTCCGCGCACTCGCTTGCACGCTCGGCTCAGGCGGAACGTGACACTTTTTTGTGCGTGCAGCCGGCGTTCATCGATTTATAAGACGTTATCACATCAAAAATACATTTGTAAATAGGCTTCTACTTTAGACGCTTCTAAAAATCTGAAATAATTTTAATTATTTCGACAACATCTCTCAAGCGTAATTCAGGAGAAAACTATTTTTAATAATTAAAATATAAAATAAATTAATAATAAATAACCAATTCATGACCTTTTGAAGAAGATACACTTTTTTTTAGTTAATTTGCTAATTTACTCAAGTCTAAATCACAAATCATTCTTAGCCCAACCACAGGAATTAAGTTAAAAACACACACTTCTTCTTAGTGAAACTAAATTAAACAAGACACATGAATGATTTTCTCCTAAAATATATATTCTGCGGTACAACTGAAACAAGTCCCTAGTTCGGAGGGACCCCGTCACGTGTCGGAGAACGTTCGAGAGTTCGCTAAGCACGCTACACGCTCCACTGATCTCAGCGTGACACACGGACTTTTCAATTTAGACTAAAATAGAGCTGTAAGAGACACTGGTAGTTTGCTGTTCCTTTGAAAAATAACGTTTAAATTGTGTATCTGGAATGAAAAGATACGATGTGATCAACATTTTTGACCCACAAACCCTACGCGTAGCAGGTGTGCTACGATTTCGTAGCTGGCGTAGCACTATCGTAGGCATTGCGTAGCCCGAACATTGATAGTCCTTTTCAATCTGTTCCGATTGAGTAATTTTGGCGTATTACCAATCACAGGTGTTCAAAAATACACGCTAGATTAAATGAATGTCGGGGAATCCTTTGGTGCAGATGGATTGGTTCTGCGGTCACCATTAGGGCATCCGTTTCTGCGTTTGTTTCTGGCAAAGGTCTTTGTGCAGGGGCCCGTAAATTACACTACCATTCAGTATTAGTAGAGCATTGATCAATGAACGAGGTACTTAATTAATAGACTGATCTTTTAGTTAATTTAATCCCTTGACCTTTTAGTTATTTCAACAATAACAATTTTATCCTTTTACCAATAAACTGACGTCCAATCTTCAGAAAAACTAATAAACGTCACTCCAACTCACAATTTCATCAACTCTATTAAGCTTGTTTTCCAGTGTAAAACGTTTTGCTATAAAATGTGAGAAAAACAAAATGCTAATCGGTTATTTCGCGATAAAAAATAGATTGCGCAGTGTTATTACTTTGTATGCAGTAAATAGGACGGAGTTAGGGGGAGGGGGGAAGGAAAAGTGAATGTTAAGATAGTTCGAATAGAGTTGCGACGGCAAAAAAATTACCCTAAATATTGGACTTTTTTTTTCCTTGGGACCAGGGTTTTTATTTACTTCGTTTGGTTTTCATATTTCAGTTCACAAGGTTTCAATGTACTGTTAAGAATGAAGTGTCTTGATCATTTCGTGGTTCAGTCTGCCTAACCTTTTCCCAACTATGTTGGGGACGGCTTCCAGTCTAACCGGATGCAGTTGAATATCAGTATTTTACATGGAGCGACTGCCTATCTGACCTCCACAACCCAGTAACAGGGTAATACGATACCCCTTAGTAAGACTGGTTGTCAGACTTTCGGGCGTCTGACGACCCGTAACGACTGTCAAAGATCCACGAATGACAGCCGGGACCAACGGCTTAACGTGCTTTCCGAGGCACGGAGAAGTCTCGGTATGTAAAGATGGGAATCATCCACGGACCAACCCCGGCAACCATAGCTTAACCTGATGGATTGATACGTGCGGCTGTTATTACTGAACCACAAGCAAGCTTTATTATTTCGTGGTTAAGGGCAATTTATTATATTTTCAGGTAAAACGAAAAATGATTGTCTGCATAATGCAATGAGGAAGCCTTTTGTCACCTTAGAATTTCAAAAATGCCATAGCAATGTGTACTCATAAGAACACATTGCTATGCAGTGATCATTTTGCAATCTATTCGGACTTATGAACTTAGTTTGTGTATGGAAAGAGCTATTTAAGGACATACATGCATACATGGCTAAACGAATAGGTACCAGTAGAACCATAGATAGTAAATAATACATGTATGAGTAGAACAGACTACCTTATTCGGAATAGTGCCAGTCATAGAACACAATATTATTTATTTACTAGCTGACCCCGGCAAACGTTGTTTTGCCAATTATTTGTTTGGGGTGGACAACCCTCACTTAGGAGTATGAAAAATAGACAGTAGCCGATTCTCAGACCTACTGAATATGCATATAAAATTTGGTAAAAATCAGTAAAGCCGTTTAACAACATAACATAACAACACAACATAACAACAACACATTAACAACACATACATACACAACACACATACATACATACATTAACATTGTGACACGAGAATTTTATATATAAGATTTGGTACACCAACAGCGGTACATATAAGAAAATAATAGCATACAAAAAATAAAAAAATTTATAAAAGAATTGTGCCAGATCGCGCTACTACATTTTGTATGAATAATAATAAAGATACGCGGAAGGGACGCCGCGTCTACGTCCCGTCCTCGTCTTACATCTCTTCTGTGTGGAGACATAATATGAAAATATAATAAAAAATAAAGTTTAAAAAACTGTAACCCGACTACGGGAAAATAAAAATGATCTAAAAAGTACGAAACAAGCAAATATTTCAGACAGAAATCAAGACAGGTACAAAAATGGTCAAGGTAAAACCGTGGTCGCATTCCTGTATACCATGTTGGTGTCAAGAACATCTACAAAATTATAATGGCATGCGACGACGGCTTTACCTTGACCATTTTTGTACCTATGTCTTGATTTCTGTCTGAAATATTTGCTTGTTTCGTACTTTTTAGATCATTTTTATTTTCCCGTAGTCGGGTTACAGTTTTTTAAACTTTATTTTTTATTTTATACTTTTCCGTTTTTACACTTGATAAACGTAAATAAGAGTAGAGTAATACAATAGTTCAGTAATTAACCTATTTTAAATTCCGATAGCAGTGTATAGTGCTTTGAACGAAACCATAGAGCGATTTATTTCGACGCCAACACCATATAACGATATCGAGCTTCGAAGAAATCCAAAATATAAATATTTCGTTGTACTTGTTTTTCTTCATAAGAGTGGAATTACAAATCGGTACTACTTATTAAGATTTGATTAACTGCACGTTGATAACATCTTGCGATACTACGTAGCGCAGTCTCACTTTTGCTTGTTTTTAACGATTTAAACATATTTGTTTACTTTGAAAATATAATATTATATACATATTTGTAATGTGCTCGTCAAGACCTTTCTTTTGATACCAAACATGTCATGATCATCCCATTTTAATTTTTTTCGAGGTTAGAAATTTACGTGTAAAGTCCACCAAATTAAATTTAGGGAAAAATTATATAACCTATGTCACCCGGACTATTATTACGAATCTATTGATACCTCATTCATCAAAATCGGTTTAGTAGTTTAGGCGCTACGGTGGAACACACGTAAAAACATACATACATACATACATACAAACATACATACATAGACTGCTAAAATCATAACCCTTCCTTTTGGCTTTGCCGTAGTCGGGTAAAAACTATTAGAACACAAATTAAATTAGATATTTGCAATCTATACCTAGTAACGTAGTCAAAATAGTACACTGAATATTTTTGAAAAAAGTAATTACTACGAGGTGTGGGAACAAGTCTAAAGCCGACAATATAGTTTTTAGAATTTTTGTCCGTTTGTTTGTTTATCACACAGATGGTATATAACCTGGATTAACACATAGGGTACTTTAAATCCCGGTAGCACGTTCCCGTGGGATATTTTCTGACGAATGGCGGGTGCAGCTGCGGCCAAAAGCTAGTAAACTTAATAAAATGATTATTATAACGATAAGTGTGTACCTACATATTATTATGAATAAACTAAACCACAGTATTCGTATTTTAAACACAAAAGCTTTTCTAAATCTGTCCTGAACATTTTCTCCTATCCTCGGATATTTCATATCTACGCTGGCAACACCACCACTAACGCAGTTTACCGGGCGCCGGCAACCATTATTAACACGAAGTCGACTCGTTTGCCTCACGATGCAGCGTTGGCTGCGCTATGGCAACACTGCTGTTCTACGTTGTTACTTGCTTATCGGGACTGGTACTACTATTTAGGTTTATGCTTTAATCCTACAAAGGAAATAGTCTTTAAACCAAGCTTAAGACTATGCTATTTTCTGAGGGACTTAAGTTGGTAATGGGTATATGTGTGCATAAAGAAGAAAGTTCCTGGTAAAGGCAAGTCGATACAGATTGGTGGGTGAAATAGCTCCGTGCTAACTTATGCGCTCACAATTATGAAGAAACAGCTAAAATAGGTAACCGTTTCGAAGTTCTGAAAATCAACCTGCAGCGATCCTGCAGTGCCCGGAGGTTAGGCTCGAAAACCCACTTCTTCATGCAAGCACCCTATGTGTAAATGATAATGAGTAAGAGTTTTGAGAGCTGTTGAAAACTTTGCTCCATAATCTTAGCGGAGGACAGAAAGGCGTTCTAGAACAATAATTTTTACTTTATGATTCTTGATTGAATTTAACAAACTTTATTACTAAAACCCCTTTAGTAGAGTCAAAGATTGTTTTGAATGAAAGAAGACCATTTCATTGAATTTTTTGCTTTAAAAAATTTCATTTATTTATTTATTTCAGACATAATTCTAGTCCATAGTTATCACACTTACATTTAAATTATAAACTCACAGATAAAAACCCAAAATTCAATAATTTTTCAATATTCAACTCAAAAATTATATGAATGTCAGAATGGGAAAATAAAATAAAATATTAAATATAAAATTGTCAACACTTTAAAACTACTTTCTATCTTAGACTAGCCAGATATTGAATTATGTAACGTCAGGGAAATTAATTGTTTATCAAATTGAATACCAACTTATGCCTATTGTCTATAATAATATTCAAATCATAAATGCCATTCTTTGACATTTGTATGAAATGGCTATAACACGGTAAATATTGACGCAGTGTGTCAATTTGATGACAATGAATATCCTTGACTTTACAAGTCAATCTCCTCGCGTGTAATTTCAGCATTGCTACCTTTCTTTGCAAGTTTCAATCAATTTTTTCTTTCCTATCTTCCATTAAGCCCAGTCAGCTCACTTAATAGCTGCGTTGTCTGCAATTAGCTAGTGTGTTAGTGTTTAGTTCAGCCAGTGCGAGGTACTCGATAGTAGTCGGTAGTCGGTGGCATGCTCCGAGTACTGACCTCGAGATCGCGTGAGGTGCCAAGTACAGTCAGCCGCGGGAATCACTGACGAAAGAATTTAATGTTCATGAGTAATTTTTGTAAAAAAAAGTGAAAACTTCATTAGGCGCATTGGGCATTTTTGAGATGTGACTAAACCATTGATTTCGCAACCTGTTACCGACACCGTGGAGTAAAAGACATCAGTGCGTTGATTCCGTGGTGCTTATTTTTTCATGTTTTCACTTCTGTCAGCAATCCCGGAGGGCCACTGTTTTTTTTTGTGCCTACGTCCTGTGAAAATAACAATTTACAATCAAATATATGAAAGACGAAGTTTAACTTACTACTCATCTTGAAACGTCATTTCTTGTTCGTATTTGAATATAACCACTGAGTTCTAACTTACCTCTCAGTTGCTTTATGTAATTTTTTTTTTTTTCTTTCGTCCCAAACTACAACTCTATGAGCGAACTGCCAATTTGTTATTATTGAATTATCTTCACTTCCATGTGAATGCATCGAGTTCTGTTCGAAACAGTAATTATTTGAAAACAATATCAAATTCCATGCAGTTCCGGAATTTATTTAATCAAATTTCACATCGAGTTCAGTTGGAATTTAGATTGCATCGAAGGATGACAACGTGATGATATTTCACGGACTGCAGCAACAAATACCTAAATTAATAATCAAAACCGATAAATTGACCAAAATTACTTGTTATTAGTTCACGTATGTAAATGGTGATAAAGTTAAACATTTGCATATATTTTAATTAACAATCCTGATTAATTAACGGTATCTGAATACATGTATTCATGTACATTTGTCGTACATTGATATTTGTCGAAGCACTCCGCTGGTTCCCTAATTGGCTGCCGTCGATGTATTTATTCAATACGTACATTATTGTATGATACTGATTAAATTACGCATGTTAAAATTTTGCAATGATTTTTTGTAGGTAGAATTTATACACGCTACAATAGTTTATGCCACAGTAAACAGTACGTTTTATTTTTAATTGTTTTTTTTTTAATCCTTTGTAGTGTCCCACTGTTGGGCAAAGCTGTCCCCTTTTTCCTTCTAAACCTACATATTCTTGTGCGATATCTGGCCATGTTGGCCCTGCAAACATTATCAGATCGTCCCACGACCTTCGCTGCGATCTACCTCGACAGCGATGTCCTCCCCCCTCAGGCGTCTAGTGAGTGACGATATTTGCCTATATTTTTTTTCTTTACTGTACTTTAATATTTTATAATGTACACCAATATACATTCATTCCCAGAAAACGATATGTAGACCAAAGAAAAATTTGGCACTGCCGTAATCTTATACGTAGCGCAGAGGTAAATCTACTTAACCATTGAGCTAGTGAAATTATAATTTTTTCAAATTAGAAACTGTAAATCCTTTTCCGTAACCCCCACCACAAATACGTTACGATATAAAAGGCAACACATTTGTGCGGCCGACTGTAGCGGAAACAATCACGTACTTCCGCAGCGTAATGTAGGTGCTCGCTGAATTATCGACAACCTTGCTGTGCAGGGCTGCGGTTAGACCGGGAGCTACACTACCTGCATGCTAAAACATAAAAGTTGATTATTTTGCACTATTTTGCCCTTCGTCCGCGAGCTTTTAACCTTTCTCAAGAATTGGGCTATCCAATGCAAAAATAATTTTTCAAATCCGACTGGTAGTTCCAGAAATTACCCCCTACATACAAACCTACAAACAAACAAACCTCTTTATACGTTTTACCTCTTTTTATATTAGTACCTATAGATAAGTAATTTGTGTGATTTGATGTCTCAGTGCATGGTTTTTTTTTTCTTTTTAGAATAACCACAAAGAAAGTGCACCAAGAAATGTTGACAATTATAATTATACACACGCTGAAAAGGAAATCGACGCGCCAACTGTTATCATAAATTCTATATAATAATATGAGTCTATAAATAATCTGCTGTTTCATACAAACCTACACGGGGGCAAAATGCATGGAACAGCAATAAAAAAAATACCAATGAAAACTCCGGTGGATGTAGAATCATTTACTGAATTCATGGTAACAGTTTGCGCGTCGATGTCGTGATTGCATACTGTATTTTCTTGCAAAACTGCAATAGTTTCAGGTCCATTATGAAAAACGTAGGTACATCTTTCAAAACCTAAAACTTGTAGAAGTCTTAAAATATTCTTTTACGTACGTGAAAGCGTAATTGTATCTTAAGGCCATCATTTTTCTTATTTTTTCATCAGTATTTCTATATTATGACCTTACATTAACGCGCCTGAGGACTAAATCTTAAAAAAATAGAAACAACGTAATAAAATAAAAGTTATTTCAAGACACCTTACGATAAAACTAATTACTTTATAATATTTAAATTAATTGCTTAATTTAAAGTCGCTGCTGTAATGTAAATCAGGTTTCGACGGTAATACCTTTTATTCTTATAAACGACCTTTTATGAATTTAATATCTACAATTTGAACAGAAACGTCGTTAGTTATGGAGATTTAAATGGCCGCTCTCACTTTATTATAATAACAGAATTAGAAATATGAATATTAATCTTAGTTTGAAATAAATTAGTTAAATTATAGTTGATGAATGCTGGGGTATTAGCCTCATTTTTATTTTTATTAAAGTTACAATGAGTTAAGGGTAATCTTTCTAAAAAAAAAAGGTAAAGATGTATTATATAGTTAAAGTAAGCCTAAGGCGTTATTAAAGTCAGACATGAACTTTTGCTAGCTTATTTACATTTATTTAAGTCTGTTTTTCTTCAGTAGAAAATTAAACTGGAAATGTGTTTGTAAACTTTGTACATACATACATATATCTAATCATTTTGTTCTAGTTCTCACACACTATTTTTTTCTCATTTATTCATTTATTAAAACTTTATGCAAAATTAAAAAAAATACTGTACAAAGGCGGACCATTTTCTGCCAGTCAACCTTAGGGTGATGCAGAGACAAAACATGGCAGGTGCAACATAATTGATAGATAGCTCGAAAAAGAATAAATACTAATACTCAGATACATACACACATATAAACAAAATAAACTTAGTCAGGAGAAATAACAATGGGTAGAGGAGAAAACGAATCCAGCAAATTAGCGCTGAGATGATTCATTTCTCCTTTTACAGGTCTGCTGGAAGGAAATTTCTTAAGAAATAAGCAGTATCTTTGTACTCAAAATTATAATTGTGCCATATCTGTATAATATATTGTTCTGTATGTACATAAATAAAAAAATACAAACATACATTTATATAAACTCACGCTGTTTCCTATAGGGTTAGGCAGAAACTACAGAAAGCCACCTGCTACGATCCTTATATACACCTTTTGCTTCATTTACGTTCACACATCTGGTTATACGCGCACGCCGATTGTGAGCTTTGTATTATGAATGAAATGAAATGAATTGAGAACAAAAGGCAAAAAAAAACAAACGTTTTTTTTAGTCATGCATGTACCCTAATTGCGTAACTTATTTTCGGAAAAGATTATGGCAAATTTGTTTAATTTTGCCAGTTCAACAACATTCATTACGTTGTTGAGATTTTTTTTTCCAACTTATGAAGCAATGGATTAGCAATCGGTTTCAAATCGAAACAGATTGTGATTGATCGTGCATTACGTAATTAGGGTACTGTTTAATCTTCCACAGTATGTCTACTGTGGAAGATTAAACAGTACCCTAATAACGTAGCAGCAGCTGTAGCTGCTGCTGCTGTTGGTTCAATAAGCTATTCAAATCCTTGTTCAACTTCACATTCTTGCATTAAGTTAATTTCACAACGACTATACACACATGCATCCACACGCACACGCATGATTATAATTATTGAAAATATTATAAAATATTAAAATTGTAGCGGTGTGTTAACTTAAAGTCTGTGAAATTATAATTCCAAAATTACTTAAATTGGAAACGTTAAACACGAGCCGAGCTCCTGGTCTAAGTACAGTAGCCATGCTTTTGTTTAATGATTGCGGAACTGGGTCGGACAGGGTAAGCTCTCGTCAACGTTTCTACGTAAAAACATCCACTAACACTCATTGCGATGCCTTCCTTCTCGGAAACTGTTTTTATTTGACGTAAAAAGTGTTGAATTATAAAATTCAACACTTCTTACGTCAAATAAATTGGATTCTTTTAGACTGAAAATAATTTAAGATAAATTCGCTTGGATTGGTTGAATGATGATGATGTTTGGATGTACCTACCTATATTTGTTGTATCTTTGTTGTTACTATCGCGATGGTCTATGTAACGCCTCGCCTCTCATGCACGAGGTTGTGGGTTCAAATCCGGCTAAGTACATTCAGAGGTATGGGGAACAGGGTGTAAAGTTCACTCATCCTCTATAGAAAAAAAGGATCCTCCGACCGGACGGGTGTTGTGTCTGGCGGGCAACAGCCCGACAAAGGTTGATGTCGGAAAGTTATTTATATGTTGATCGCGCGGTAAACTGTGCTTACGCGATAGCGCGTTGCAGGGTTTATGTGTCGTCAAGATTTCGTGTGACGTCACCTCTTTGATGCGTAGTTCGCATGTGGCGATGTAAATGCCGCCACGTCACTCCCCTCCGGAGACCGGAGCTCGATAGTGGGCTGAGTCTTGTATCTTGCGATGCTTCACCGTGCCAGTTGAGGTTCCAGTGAGTCGGAACCGGGTGCCGCATAGTTCGCAGTGAATCGGAACTGTCTGCGGTGATTCCCCAGTGAGTCGGCATGGTGCTGCGTTATGATCCAGTGAGTTGGATGAGGTACAGCCTCGGGTCGTAGTTGACTGCTGGCTTCAACCAGGAGAGGGTAGAAAGGGCTCTGCTTGTGAGACCAGCTGAAAGTGCAGTGTGCTGTGCCAAGGTTGCTAATGAGGCTGAGCTGATGACCAGGAATGCGCGTTCGCTGCATGCTGGTGGGCAGGATACCCGTTGAAGCCGTGGGTGCTGCTGGCTGTGTGATTCGCCACACGAAAGCTTGCGGGACTGATGATGATGACGTCAGTTGCACGAAGGCTGCGCTGACGTTCATACTCGAGGTCACCAATTTAGAGGTAGTGCTGCGTTACCAAAGTAACTTTTTCAGTGTGCTTTCTGAGTTTATCTTGGACATTACTGACATTAGTGAAGGTAAACATCTTTAGTGTACCTGGACTTATAGTAAACAAGTTTTAAATCACAAACCCGTCTTGAGCAAGCGTGGTATTCAATGTTCGTGCTTTCTCTGTATGAGAAGAGACGTTTGCTCTGCAGTGGAACAGTAATAGACTCGTAGGTATTATTATTATTATCTCAACATTGCAAAAAAACTGCTAACGGGTCTTTTGATTTTGCGAAGACCTATTTATTCTACCTACAATATTAAAGTATCGTTTAACCGAGTAACCTTGTTTTTTCAAGTAAAATTGTAATAATGGTCACTAGCACGCTATTATTTTACAATGACCTACCTTACTACAATGGTTTTCTAGTTAATTAAAAATGAAGAAATTACTGTTATTAAAAATTAACAGCATTAGCTGCTAACAAGTTTAGCACCATTTTAGTCGTATGAATAGATAATAATGTCAGTAAGTCATTTGATTATTCATATCTTCTGTATACCTACTACTGCTTATTGCAAGTACTAATGGATAGAAGCAACACATAGTCATTAGAGAATTTAAATATACTATTTAATTATTTTTTAACAAACAAGTTTATAGTTAATACCAACAATGTATGGAAGAGCGGAGTCTCCTAACACAGGCTTTATTAGCTTAAAATGAGGCTCCAATCACTACCTAGTAATGTAAGAAAACTTGTTAAAACTAATAAACATTTTTTCATTTTTCAAATATTCTTTTCTTTGATCAGTCTTCATTAATCAACTGGGTATAAACCTCATCAAATGGAAGTTTAGATACAATTAACCAAATAGTAGTACTATATCTAGTCAGAGTAACTACCCAACTGACTAACACAGTAATACAAACTAGTGACGTCACATAAGTTGGCGACCACATCGCGAGCTAGTTTGAAAACAGTTTCGTGCTGAGCGCGCGGCATCCGTTAGGAAGAGTGGTTGAACTGAATAAAAGCGGAGAAAAGGAAAATACTGAGGACTAGCTTTTGTCCGTGGCTTCGTCCGCGTGGAGGTTGGATTTTTTTTTCAAAAAAAACAACCAGCTTCAAAAAAATACACTACCAAGTGAATAACTTTAATTTCTGAAGTCGGTGGAAAAAAGGAAAATTCAAAACCAAAGACACCGACGACTTTAATATACCATCTCTCTTTTAGGATCGTTTGAATCTTTAAATCTGAAATAAAAACATCTTATACAACGTGCCGCTACAACTGCGACATTAATTGAACACACGGGTAGGGCTAGTGGCCAGTAATCATAAAAATATAATCAGAATAAATAATTCGTTAATTGAAAACATTTAAATTTTCAAACGCTCGCCAACATAAGGCTCTTCCTTTCCTTCAATCCGCCGTCTCTTTGCACGTTATTCGTTTTATTTTTATTGATGCAATGTTATGATCCGTGATCCCGGTAAAATGACCTCTGCGCTACAGTTTTTATGTACAGTTTGCACCAAGATGCCATTTTAGAAAAAATAAAATAAATCGATAAATAATAACGTTTAATGAAATTAAAATATTTTCATAAAAGAAAACGCTAATCCGTATGCGTGTGTTAAATTAATGTCACCATTAAAGCGCTACGCTGTATATTATATAAGATGTATCCCGTACATACATATTGTATGTACGGGATGTGTGTACACCCAAATCCATAAAGCAGTCTGTTGCAGTATTTAATTTATTATATTATTATTACATCCGAACATTGGCATTTAAAATCACTTGTGTATAATTAAAATCTAATATACATTTTGTTTTTGTTTGTTGTAACGTTAAAAATATTAACTTCATTATAATACAAATAAACACAATTCAGTCATTATATGTATATTTTTATAATTATAATAATATTTAATAAATATTTATTTCTCAATTTGTTATCATTGCACCTACGACTGTTTGTCTCTACATCACTCAAAGATTGACTGGTAGTAGTAAGTCCGCCTCTGTACCTGCATTTGTGTGCTTAGTGTTAAATATTCGTCAATAAAATATCAGGAACGCAGTTACTAACTATTTAACAGCAAAGTAAATAAGTAAGTCGTTTATAAAACTTGTATTAGTTTTCCCCCAAACTTGATTTAGTCCAAAACTATCCCGTTACAACTTTTTTCTATTCTTTTCTTAACTTAACCTTACCTACATCCAATTTTGCGAATATCTCATTATATATTAAATCTAACTTTTGACGAGTTTCAAACTACGACATTCTGTTGGAGTTCTCAACAAACGAATCTTCAAAAAATAAACCTTATCTAAAAGAGTCAAACTATAGACAGCAAACTACGTAATACAAACTATTTATCATTGACTTCTTTTAAGACAGTATCAATACTATTGAAGCAAATAACCTAAAAACAAATGGTTTATTTAACTGTACAATTTGTTGGATATATTGGCGCGTCGAGAAATGTATGCATGTAATATATGTATGTATGCGGCATGTTCAAAAATTCAAAAATTCAAAAGTCATTTATTCAAACTAGGCTGAGAATCAGCACTTTTCGAACGTCAAAATTACATAAGACAGTCCCCCAAAAACGCCCACCCTTCACCACTTCCTAGTGCCTTTAGCTGGGAAGAAGAAGTGGCGCAACAAACTCCCCAGCAGCACAGCTGTCTGTTCAAGTTAGAAAAAATGATTCTATACAATAGTATTCAAAATAACTTACATTATGCAACACAAAACATAATTCAAATGATAAATTATAGGCCATATGCCAGCTAGCACACGCCAATATACCAGCCAAAAACATCGAGAACTATACTCAAGCAATATTTAAAAAAAAAAAAAAAACTAAACGTAAAAAGAACTAAATATCTATATAAAAGCCTCCAGACATAAAGGGCGTGCCCGCTTACATAAAGCTGTAATTGGCAGTTATAAATGATAAACTAGGACCATCGAGGTAAATGAACAGTTAATTACTAGTAACAATAACAAAACCATGATCAGCAAGACGACCAAGCAGCACACGTCCGAGCATGACGAACTTGCTGGTTGCTCAAACAAAAAAAAAAATATATGATCAATTGTCGAGGTCGCTAGCTAACCACAAATTGCAATACAACTCATAACAAAAAAATTGTAATGAGTAGATTATGTCAACAATAAAATAAAATAAAAAATAAAAAAACTCATATAAAATGACAGTAGGTAAGCTAATTCTGGAGAAAGAACATAAACATTGTCTTGAGTTAATCACAGCGACCAACTATTCTTATCATTTAAGTAATCGTTGATACAATAGTATGCCTTTGAACAAAGGTTGGATTTTACTTTAGTTTTAAATGCATTAAAAGGCAAATCTAGAAAAGAAGAGGGTAGCTGGTTATAAAAAGTTATACCAAGCCCAACAAATGAGTTATGAACCTTATGAAGCCGGTGAAAGGGAGCTCGTAGTTTGTCCTTATTTCTAGTGTTAACATTGTGAATATCACTGTTTTTAGTGTATAAGTGTATATTTTGCCTAATATATAAGATGTTGGCAAATATGAATTGTGATGCCACCGTGAGAATACCAATATTTTTAAACAAATCTCTTAGAGAAACTCTGGCACCTAGCTGGTAAATTGCTCGAACTGCTCGTTTTTGAAGAACAAATATATTTTGAATGTCAGCGGCTTTGCCCCACAGCAGAATACCATAGGACATAACGCTATGAAAATAACTAAAATAGACTAACCGAGCTGTATCAACGTCAGTGTATTGTCTTACTTTTCTGACAGCGTAGGCGGCCGAACTGAGCCTTCCCGCTAGGCTTGATATATGTGGGCCCCACTGAAGTTTGGCGTCTACTGTTATGCCCAGAAAAACTGCCGAGTTCACAATTTGAAGCACCTCTTTATCTAAGACGATGTTGGGTCCTAGATTTCTAACATTTGGTAGAGCGAATTTTATACATTTCGTTTTCTTGGCATTGAGAACTAGGTTATTTGTCGTAAACCAATCCGTAACCATTGAGAGTGCACTGTTTACGTCGTCAAAATCTTGTCTATTCCTGTCTACTTTAAAAATAAGAGAGGTATCATCTGCAAACAGTACAACGTTACAGATATCCTTTAAATAAAAAGGCAAGTCATTAATATATACTAAGAATAAGAATGGACCCAGTATTGAGCCTTGAGGTACACCTAACTGAACTGGTAGCTCGGAAGATTTCACACCATTAACATCTACACATTGGAACCTATTATGTAAATAAGAATTTATTACTTTAAGAGCTTCGTTTTGGACACCGTAATGACGTAGTTTACGCAAAAGTGTGTCATGGTGCACGCAATCAAAGGCTTTGGAGAGATCACAGAAAACTCCAATAGCATTTTGCGAGTCCTCCCATGCGTTAAATATGTGTTTCAGCAGAGCAACACCCGCATCTGTGGTAGAACGACCTTTTGTAAAACCATATTGTTCATCATGAAGAAGTCTGTTTAAATTAAAATGTCTTAGCAACTGCTTGAGTATTAACTTTTCAAATATTTTACTGAATGCTGGTAAGATAGAGATAGGCCTGAAATTGCCAACGTCATTTTTGTTACCCGATTTAAATAATGGTATGACTTTACTACTCTTCATGAGGTCAGGAAAAGTTCCTAAATCAACACATTTATTAAAAGTTACAGCTAAATATGGAGCTACTATGTCTATTATATTACTTAATAGTTTAATGGAGATACCCCAGTAATCACCAGTGTTTTTAGACTTAAGTGTGTTAAAAACATTAACTACATCACGAGGTGTTACATGCTCGAAGCTAAATAAGCTACTACATTTAGGCACAGTGCTATGTAAAAGGTTTTCAGCTTTAGACGGGGACGAATTTAAGGAGCGAGTCGTAGTTATAGGTATGTTGGCAAAAAATTCATTAAATGCCTCAGCTACGTCGGCTGCTATATTAACTAAGAAATGTGAAGTTAAATCAGAGGCTCATATGAGGGCGGATTTAAAACTCTGACACCAGGTTTGTCACTAATCACATTAAAAGAAGAAGATTGGTGCACGGGCAAAATTGAACTAATGCTGCCATCTTTGTTTTACAAAACAATATTGCAAAACTGTTTACGGACAGCGCCCTCCTGTCAACGGCATTCGAGCGCCTAATGATCCTTGTAGCAGTGGTCTTCTTACTATTCCAATGCGTTCAAAAAGTCTTCTTTTCCTAAACGCTAATCGCTAAGCTATCATCACTATGATGTGCTCCAGTAAGTTGTGGTCAAGTGGCCACAGCGAGGAATCTTCTCAAGTACGTACGTCGTGTCGATCGTATCGCGAACCAACTTGTCCTTCTAATGTACAACTTAGTTATCAGTTTGAGAAGAGTTATTTCATAGCATCGTATAATAAAATTAGAAGGTCCACTTTTATCATCAAGAGCTTACTGTCAGAGGATAATAATAACCGCTTGCTGTGTTTGGTTGAATCTTGGATACTCGGGTTTGTATACTTAATTCACCATCTTCCTATTATTGCACAAGGTACCAACTATTTTGTCAAAATAGATGACGAACTGTACTGATTTTGCCTTTCAGTTTTGGTAAACCAAATTAAATCGTGAATACATAAAAGTAAAGCCTGGTATAACTCTTTAAATCAATGTTTAGCAATTTGCTTGTTCCACGTAAATATTACCTACCGACATTTAAAATTAATTGTGTAGTAGTTTATAGTTTGTTGCAAGTAGGCCTTCTTATGTTTTTGTTTAGTGATAATAGTATCCGAGAGCAGTAGTTTAAATTGAATCGTTACTGTTCCGACGGAATTAGAATATCTCAAAACATTTTGTAATAGGTAAATTTTATTTTAGAATTCCGCCTCGCAGACCTACCTCATGTTAAATAGAAAGTATTTGTTCTGAAATAAAGTATGTGTGCAGTTGAAATAAGTATTTCCTGATATAAAAATGCTATAATTTAATTTTACTGCTCTTAAAACGGTTAAAGAAAATATCGTGTGGAAACCGGCATGTCCTAATACCAAACATTCGAAAACGTGACGTCTACAAACTCGCACTGGGCCCGCGTGGTGGATGGCCCACTCCCTCTCACAGAGAGGAGACCTATGTCCCAGCAGTGAGATCATTATGCTTATGCTATGCTTAATTTGAAATTTGGGGAATGTTTATCATTAGACACCTAAAAATTTAAATTGCTAACAAAGACACGACACGATAACGACTGGTAAGACATAAAAAATCGGGCATTCGTTTTTCTTTAATAACACTATTAAAATCACAACAATAGACTATTAAATACTCCATTGTTCCTTCGTATTATTAAGTACACAGACTCATAAATTCTTTAGAACCAAACCATTTTATGAGGACTACGACAGCGTTAATCTGAGCGTTTTAACTGCTAACAAAATTGAAATTTTACGACAAAAACATTGTATTTGTCATAATAACGGCGGTGATAATAAAAGATGGCGGCAGTAAAACTCAGCTGATACTAACCGAGCTTTAATCGTACGTCGACGACCGATGTGACGCCAGTTAACGTTGGAATGATTCAATTTTGTACGCTTCGAAATTGAAATTGAATATTATTTGAGTGATTGTCGAGTTTTATTTACTTTCCATGTTTTGGGGTCGAGATTTTTCGACCCATTTCATTTTTCACATAAAAATCTTAATTTATTTTCGTTAGAAGAGCCGAGTTCTGTTTTTTTCGAAGATGTAACTCCAATGGTTTCAAAGTGATTAAGATGATAAAATAATGATAAATGATTTTATTTCGTAAAATAGGTTTGTACAAATAAAACATATTACATTACAAATTAAACATAAAAAACAATAACATATTTTTTTTAAAGATGATATTGATACGTCCAATGCATTTTCAGTATTTCAACATTCAGACAGTAAAAGCAATAGCCGCTGATAATGACGTCATTATACACACCTACTTCCCAATTCGCCTATGTAACAGGATCCCTAGCAATTATCCAAAAACGTCTTAACGAAACTCGTCAGACACCCACACACATATACCTAGGAACTTAAAGACTCATTATCCCTTTTAATAATGAGTTTAAATTGAGAATTGCGGCGCCAATGTGGGAGCTATCGCACAATTTGCGACGATGCGACTTTTATTGCAACGTCGGCTGGAGCTAAGTATGGTTGGCCGAGGGGTCGACGGGACCAATGGATGGCTGTTCCGGCTTTCGACAACTATTCGAACGGTGGAAAAAATATGTTTAGAATAGAAGCTTGGGTTTCATTTTTATTTAGTCGGAGGTATTGGAAGTAATGATTTTGCGGAAAAGCAAACCGAGGTCCGTTTCTTTTTTTTTAGAGATTGTGTTTTGTATGAATGTTTTCTAAATCAACAAATAAATTCTAAGCAGAATGTTAATCAAATAAGTTAAAAAAAAAAAAAATATTTGTCAACTGTATTTCGGTGTCAATTCATGTTTTTAAGTTATTTTAACATCGGTAATCATAGGATTGAGTAATTACTTAGTCCCAAAATATCAGCTCAAGATTGAATAATTACTTAGTCCCAAAATATCAGCTCTGAGCCCTAGCTAGACCTAGACCTAGTTTCATTCTGAGAAGCCTGTATTGATCTAGAAAAATCTAACCTACAGGTTTTCAATTCCTATAGTAGGTAATATAATAACTGTCCGATCGGGAATGCATTCTAAGCCTGCTCTGGCTACGCCGCTGCACAATGCCTACACCGTAGTTATTATGTAGGTAAGACAATTTAAAAAGACTACAGCATTTCAGATTCTAGGATATATTTATTCTGTAACTACTTGAAGAACTAAACTATATTTAGTATTTTATAGTAGTAACTACTTGCAATAAGGATGATGCCTGGGCAAAAAAAAAAAACTATTTAGTCTATAATAAAAAAAATATTACAAAAGTATTTTTTGATTTATCATATTAATAAAAATTTACTTAGATAAAACGCATTAAAGTTGGGTAGTGGGAGCACGCTACGCCACAATTCAGTATAAAATCTAGCAAGGCGCGATGTCGTGCCACATTTTAACTCAACGTACCTATCATAGTAATTTTTTATTGACGTAAAAAAGAAAAATACTAACTTGTCCAATATTTTTTATTAATTTACCTGAGGGTAAAAAAGAAGTTTAGTCATCATCCCTATTCATAACTAAAATAGCTTTAATATTATAACAGTTTATACGATCGTACCTATTCTTTTTCATAATATGACACATAACACGTGCGATAAATCCAGTAATTTTGGAAATAATGGAATGGGAATGGAAATGGATAAAATAAGCCAGTAAAAATAACCAATGTGAAACAAAACTGGATCTCTAATATTTATGACCTACCAGCCTACCAATAAAATAAAAGGAAAAATTCAACATTCATCGGGGCGGTGTTATGAAATATGCTAAGCATGGCATCTCGTCTCACACCGCGAAACGGGCTCAAAGGTTCAAGGTCACTTGTGCTTGACCTTGATTATTTTTTTTTTTTTTCAACATTCGTTATTAGGGCTTCGTACCTCAAAAGAAAAAAACGGAACCTTTATTAACTACTCAAAAGAACATAGGGCCCACTAAGTTCTTTGCTGTCGTTTAAAACTATGAATGATTAATAGTAGTTTTTATGAATAGATGTGTTTGGAGTAGGGATTTAATTTTTTTTAAACCTATCCAGTGGTAAAAATTTGTATATTTTGATCGATTTACACAAACTAATCACTTTTTAGGGAAATAAACTCAAATTAACTTGAAAAATAAACTTTGTCCCCCATTTTCTGTAACCATTTGATGAAAAATGTTATGGTTAGTAGCGAGAAGAGCTCCTGTGCTCTGTTTGCCCTCTTTTAGCTAATCTGGTACACTTTAATAAGATGGGTAACATTTTGTTCCGGAATTCGTTCCCAACCGAGTTTTAGCGCATTAATGAGCTCCTGTTGACTGTTAACATGGCTCTAGTTTTCTTTAAGGCTTCTTTTCAATTGATCCCATAAATGCTCGATGGGGTTGAGATCGGGACTCATAGCTGACTATAGCAAAACCGTGATATTGGCCTCTGAAAGTGCTTTTTGTGTGGCACGGGCCGTATGTTCGCGAGCAATTTCATGCATAAAAAACAAAGTCAGCGACCATTCTTTGTGAACATGGGATGACATGAGATTGGGTTACCCGCTCAATGTAACTATTTAGAATTTTGACTAATAAATGCTATTACTCAATAAAGGACTACTTCGACGACAATTCTATAATTACTGCTTTAGAACACCCTGCCTGACCTGTTTTAATGACCTTGAATTTTGTTCGACATTATCATTAACTTAATATTAACTTAATTATGACATGAAACTTAACCATTTGACATCTATTTGGAAATTGATTGTAAATATATATATATTGTTTTCTTTTGATATGCTATGCCTATTTATACTTTTTATAACTGACGTGAAAGTTGACATAATTTCACCAATTTGTTATTTTTAAAACTCAAACAATTATATTTGTACGCCTCTGGGCAAAACATGGAGGATCTACCTATTTATAACACCTCACACTATGTGTAACTTGACCTATGTTCACAAATAAAGATTTCTGATTCTGATTCTGGCGTCGGTTACAGTACTCTCATCCAGAATTCCTAGCTCTGTTTTGCCTACAAAGCTTATTCCCGCCCATACTATAACACTTGGGTCCCCAAAACGGTCTGTTCCGTGGATGTATGGTTCTTTAAAACGTTCACTTATTTTTTTCCATACGTGGACTCCTTTATTATCACTGGAAACCTTGACCTTTCATTCATCTCTAAAGGATAGACCTCCAGTTATCCATTGCCCAGTTCAAATGCTCACGAGCGTATCTTTATCGCGCTGCACGATTGGCTCTTGTCAGTTTGAGTCGAACAGTTTGCACTCAGGAACGTTCACCATCTTCGTGGAGACGATTACGAATGGTTTGATCACTGACTCTAGTACCAGTTGATTGCCGCAACCAGATTTGTAAGGCCCTGGCGGTTACAGTACGCTCTTGTCGTACAGTTTACCTGATATTCTAGGAAGTTGTGGCTCAAATTCTTCCTGATTCAGGCCTCTTAGTTACACTCCCGATCTCCTGGAAGTGTTCCCATACGTTTCGAATAGCTTGTCGCAACGCACCTAGAAGTATTGCTACAGATCTCTGAGAGCCTCCCTCCTGAGGCATAGCAACAGCTCTTGTTGCGCTTTCCATGTCCATATGACAACGAAAACCAGGCATAGTAATCATGATTGAAACCGAAATAAAAAAAAGCGGTGACAGAAAGTGACGAGTAACGTCAACGCTTAGAATCAGACTGAGAACACAAGTCACAGAATTTGTGCAACAAGTGGGTTTTCAAGCACTTCACACTTTTTCTGTCTACCCACTTGAATTCAACGCTAAAATTGATGCTCGAAACATTGTTAAGGATTCATAAACATGTTAAGAATAAAGTTTAGTACTTTACTTCACAAATGCTTACCTAATTATTGATTCTTAGGCAAAATTCTAAATTAACTTAGGGTGGGCCCTATTTTGTTTTGAGTAGTTTAGGATCACTCGTGTGTCTGTCTGTCCGTCTGTCACAGCCAATTTGCTCCGAACCTAATGGACCGATTAAGTTGTTTGGTACACATTTATATATTTCTGTGACTCAAACACGAACGTGTAACATAAATAAATGAATTTTGACTATAGGTGCCACAATCCGAGCAAAAAAAAAATAATTAAAAAAGTTTTGCAAACAAGGCTTGTTGCGGGAATCTTAAATATATTTTATTTATAATTTCAAAATAAACACTTTTAAGGATGTTTAAGAAATTCGATGAAAATTGATCATTGCCCCTCTTTATCTCCGAAACTATATGACCTAAAATTTTGAAAAAAAACACTCGGGTACTGCCGCACAGTATTGTTTTTGCCTCGAAAAGCGGACATTCCCTTTTTATTAACTTATCCGATAGAACAGGTTATTTTAAAAGTAAGAGTAAAATACCAGTGTGACAATTTTGTCGCAATCTGGAGATATAATTTTTTTAATTTTTTTTCTATGGTTTCCATAAAGACCATAGAAATCGCAATAACTTTAGATCCAATCCGTTTTTGTTATATCTTTGATTGCAATTACTTGATGCTTTATAATAAGTAAATTATCAAGCAAACGCTCAATTTTTATCGTTAACCGGTAGTGAGTAACTTCGAATTTTACATATTTTCGATTTTATTTTTTTACGGGCTTATTTCATGGCAGTTGGATTCAATATTGAGACAAGCTGTTGTTTTGGCACTAAGAAGTGCCGATTTAAAATATCACATCCAAATCTTATGGTATCTAGAACTTACAGGATTCTGAAATTTAGGCGCTAGGGTTGGCACAAATCGTATTTTTTTTTAATGTATTTTTTATCGAAAAATTTATAATAACATTGTAATAGGACCTTGTTCCCGATACCGGTGGGCTAAAATTTTTGTATTTTTAAATGTTTTTATATATTTATTTTTTAAGAAATATTTAAAAATGTAAAATAATATGTGTAAAAATAAATAAAGGACATAATAACATGGTTATCTGAAAGAAGTTACATTGATTTTTACATTGTTAATGATAAATCCAACTATTTTCATATTATTTTATGAATAATTAAAAAGTTAATTCAACTAAAATGAATAAACGGAATTATAATGCTAATAATCCTACCAGTTTTATAAATGTACCATTTTTTTTTGCCGTTTAGATATTTGTAAGTTAACTAATATCATACGACGTTAAATACGTATGATATATAATAAATAAATAAAATTTCGTTTAGCCAATGAAGGGTATGGGGTAGAAGACCAAATAAAAAAAATGCACAGTATTTGCGTAAAAGCATCAAAAAACCTAACATTAACGGCAAAAATTCAACTTTACTTGACCTTTATAGATGGTAACTAGCGTTTGCCCGCGGCTTGGCCCGCGTGGATTTCGCAAAATGTCCCACGGGAACGTACTACCAGGCAGTACCGGGATTACATAACTAAATAATAGTCCAGGAAAAGGTTATCGACTCCTACCGCTGCGCTTCAACCATAATAATTTTGTTACGCGTGATTTTGAATCTGTGATATCTTTTAAACCATTCATTTTTCTGAAAAATAATAATTGTTACTGTGGGTCATCTTTAGAAGATAGACATATGCTATCGCGGATTTTTTGTTGAACATTTTAAAATCTTCAATCCTGTAGAACATAAATTTGATGTATCTTTTAACGGTTTACGCAGCGCACGCCAGTAAAGCTCCCAGTCGGCATGATTTTTCCGACATCTTCGATAATAATCGTCATATTTCAGCCAATTTACACAAAACCGCAATGTAATACACCAAAAACTTTCCGCAAGAATCACTCCGTCCATTGGTGAAAACCGTTTGAAAATCCGTTTTCTAGTTTTTGAGTTTATCGCGTTCAGACAGACAGACGCGGCGGGGGACTTTTTTTATAATATGTAGGGAAGTGCTCAATATAATCACTAACACTTCGTCACAAATAAGATGCCCATTTTGTAAGGCGACTTCCTCTCAATTTAATAAGTTAGACTTTGTGCTTTCTCAAGCCTCAGATGAATCGCTTATAAAGTACGGAATAAGTCCTTTGCACGCGTAGATACGTGTCTTAAGGTGGTTTTATACTGGCAAGGCGAGGCGTGGATGAGATGGGTGAGAATTGAAATCACGCTTACCCTTTTACACCGAAAAATGTCCAGCGCTGTCTCGCGGCGGCTCGCGATGTCTAGGATACAAGATGCAAGTAAAAAAATGGAGGATATCTCATAATTCTCCGGAGCATATAATTATGGAAGTAAACTAAAAAAAGGTGCAACAAGAAGTAAGAGAGAAAATGGGGCTTCTGGTTGATGTGGTGCGACCTAATGCAAGCACCACCAAAGATGGTAATACTGCTCGCATAACATTATCTAACAAAAACCATGGAACTTTTGCAGACATATTAAACATTCCGAACATCATCAAACTTGCAGATTCTTAGTATAAAATATGAAGACACTATCCTAGAACAAGTAGTAAAGACAAAATTCTTGGGGATAATAATGGACCAAAACTGTAACTGGAAATCGTACATCAATTACGTATGCGATAAACTAGACAAATTCGTATACGCAATAAAACGTGTACGGTCAACAGTGTCCGTAGACGCAGCAGTCACTGAATATCACGGATACGTATCGTCTGGGCTATCATATGATCTGATATTATGGGGCAACTCCGTTGAAGTTTTAATGGCATTTCGGGTACAAAAGAAGTGTGTTTGGGCAATATCTGGTGTCTGGTTTTTGGACAGCTGTTAACTGTTATTTAAAAAACTACACATATTACCTTTACTCTGCATGTACATCAAAGAACTATGTATGCTAGTGAAACAGTGGTGCCGATTCTCTTGTACACCGAACTAAACTAACTAAACTATCACAAAAATTCCTTACTTTTGACTATGAGAATCTCAAAGCTATTCTGCAAAATAAATTCTCTAAATTAAAAAATAATTTTGACACATCTAAATCAAATTTGACAATTGCGACTCCACACGTGATACCTAACCACGTGAATCTTTTTAGAGCCGGAGGCGCGCATGGAGGGCAGCCTCGACGTGTTTTATATGGATTTTTCACTTTTTGTGTGGAAAATAAGAAAAAAGATTACCTACATGTAGAGTGTTAGGGGTTTAAAGGTTCTAAAAAGGGTGTCGAAATTTTCATTATTTTTGCGATTGGACACACCGTTTTCGAGATATAAGCAAAAGAAAAAAAAAATTCAGTACTGTTTTTCATCTGAAGTCGAGGTGTTGGTGTGAATTTTAGTTCATGACAACCAATTTTATTCCACATGTTTTAGTCGCGATTAAAAATAGTCATATTTAGTTAGAAAATCTAAATTTTAAGTTAAAAACGTCAAATTCAGAATAGCAAAATTGCCATTTTCACTAAACTAATATCTCAGTGCCATCTTAGTGCTGTCAAACTAAAATATAGTTAAGTTGTGTCACTTTAGTCTATTTCAGACTGGGAAATCATCGTTTGACAGGAATAAACTAAATTTTGGTGATTTTTAGTTTAGTTTAGAGGCATTTGTGACAAGAGAATCGGCACCTATGGTGCCGATTTTATTGTATACCGAACTAAACTTACTAAACTATCACTAAAATTCCTTACTTTTGGCTATGAAAATCTTGAAGCAATTCTGCAACAAAAATTCTCTAAATTTAAATATATTTTGACACACTAAAATTATATTTGACAATCGCGAGTCCACGTGGTACTTGTTTGCGCTACCCCGTGAATTTTTTTAGAGCTGGAGGCGCACTGGAGGCAGCCTTGACGTTTTATATAGAATTTTTACTTTTTGTAAGGAAAATAAGAAAAAATATTACCTACATGTAGAGTGTCAGGGGTTTAAGGGATTTATAAAGGGGATCGAAATTCTCATTATTTTTGCGATTGGACGCACCATTTTCGAGATATATGCAAAAGAAAAAAAAAAGACAGTACTGTTTTATGCACCTGAAGCGAGGTGTTGGTGTGAATTTTAGTTCAAGACAACTAATTTTATTCCGCACCTTTTTAATCACGATTAAAAATAGTCAGATTTAGTTAGACATGGTGCCGATTCTCTTGTCACAAATGCCTCTAAACTAGACTAAAAATCACCAAAATTTTGTTTATTCCTGTCAAATGACGATTTCCCATTCTGAAATAGACTAAAGTTACACAAGTTAACTAGATTTTAGTTTGACAGCACTAAGATGGTACTGAGATTTTCATTTAGTGAAAATAGTAATTTTGCTATTCTGAATTTGACGTTTTTCAACAAAATTTAAATTTTCTAACTGAATTTGACTATTTTTCGCGATTAAAAACATGTGGAATAAAATTGACTGTCATCAACTTTAAATTCACACCAACATCTCGATTTCACATGCAAAAACAGTACTGAATCTTTTTTTTTTCTTTTGCTTATATCTCGAAAACGGTATGTCCATTCGCAAAAATAGTGAAAATTTCGACCCCCTCTTTATAAAATCCTTAAACCCGTAACACTCTACATGTAGGTAATATTTTTTCTTATTTTCCATACAAAAAGTGAAAAGTTCCATATAAAACACGTCGAGGCTGCCCTCCATGCGCGCCTCCGGCTCTAAAAAGATTCACGTGGTTAGGTATCACGTGTGGAGTCGCAATTGTCAAATTTGATTTAGATGTGTCAAAAATTTTCTTAAATTTAGAGAATTAATTTTGCGTAATAGCTTTGAGATTCTCATAGTCAAAAGTAAGGAATTTTAGTGATAGTTTAATTACTTTAGTTCGGTGTACAAGAGAATCGGCACCAATCAAAATTTTAGGTGAAAAAAGTCAAATTCAGAATAACGAATTTTTCATTTTCACTAAATTAATAACTCATTCAGGTGCAAAAACTGTACTGTATCTTTTTTCTGTTCTTTTGCTTATATCTCGAAAATTGTGTCTTATCGCAAAAATAATGAAAATTTCGACCCCCTTTATGAAACCCATAAACCCATAAAACTCAACATGTAGGTAATAATTTTTCATGTTTTCCATACAAAAAGTATAAAATTCCATATAAAACAGAATTGTTATAAATATAATAAACGAATATACACAAACATTCCAGACTTATTTCATAAGCGTACCTACGTAACTTAACAAAATACCGTCCATAGGATCAAAACTGTTTAAGCGATCACTAAGCTCGATGTTTAGGCGTGTGTGCGTGAACGGTGCACAAAAACATAGCATCGCAAGAATTTACCTAAACTCTGTCGAGAGAATTCACAGCACGGGGCCTTAACGAACTTCGTAGGTCTAATAGATTTAGGTGGTCGAAAGTAGCTTGAAATGGTTCGTGTAAGGTGTGCTTCACCCTGTTCATCTCCGCACATGACTTGACATGCAATAAAGCATGAAAAATATAAGTATAAATAATTAACTTTAAGTAGTTGTATGTTTAGTTCGATGTAAAAATAATAAAAATATATTTGTAAAAATGAGAGTAGGTGTAAATATGTATACATAAAAAAGTAAGTATTATTCTATGATAAAATAAAATCCAACATAAAATTTAAACCTACAAACAAAAAATATTATTTTTTGTGAAGTTGATGACCCTAAAATCAAAATTATCAGAAAAAACTTTAGAAGTGAATAACTCCTAGATACCACGAGATTTGGATGTGGTTTTTTTTTAGTGATTGGTTGGCGTCTAAATATGATTCACAATAAATATTGAATCTAACTAAGCAAAAATACAACCATGAAAAATCAAAATCTAAAAACACAAAAAAAGCATATTTCTTTACATCTGTACTAGTCAGTACTCTTTTGTATTTTTATTCAAATACCGTTAATATAGTTTTATGACACATAATAAAGAAAAGGGTAAAATAATGCTTACTTTTTTTGTAATTAATTAATTTAGAAAAGTTTGAAAAAAAACAAATATTTTTTTTACTCGTGTTTGGTGTAAAATTGTCACACGGGTATTTTACTCTTACTTTTAAAATAACCTGTTCTATCGGATAAGTTAATAAAAAGGGAATGTCCGCTTTTCGAGGCAAAAACAATACTGTGTGCCGCGGTAAAGCTATTGCATAGCATTTGTAACCTCCATACTTTCTATTTGTCAACGCTACACTTGGGATGATGACGTGATGACATAAAACAAAAATTACGTTCCCATGACAACATCACGTTTCCGTTGAAAACGGAAAAGTGATGTTGTCACCGCCATTACATGTTAGGCGGAGTGGGGGGTGTTAGGTTTTATTTTCGTTACGGAATTTTTGGATTCGGTCGCCGCCCTCAAAGCCCGTGATAAAAGCTATGCAATAGCTTAAAAAAATACAAAGTATGGCTCACTCATAGAGTACAGGAAAACCTATAAAAAGTCTATGGTCTTATAACATGGTAAATCTCTCAATATTGTGCGTACAAACTTACATTTGCAGCTGGCATGTATGGGAGAACATGTTTTTCAACTACAATGTTACTTAAGTTTGTTCTTGGGATAAATTCACCTCAGCATTTCAGCATACAACCCTTCAGTGTGCGTAGTCCGACACGCACTTGGCCAGTTATTTTTATAATTATTATTTGATTTTGAAGTATGTAACGATTTAACTTAACTTTAAATTTAACTTCGCAGTGAAAAATTATAGTTGTTAGATTTGTTGAGTTTTATTGGAGTTCCGTTTTAATTAACTTTCTAACTTAATTAATATTTCGTTGTAAATTATACGGTAACCTTTTCAAATAACTGAGTACCTACTAAAAAGTTCCCTTCATTTGTTTACCCTACATTTTTTTAATAAATATAGGGAGCCTATTTGCCCTCAAAATATCTAATAGGCAAGTAACTTTGACAGATGTGAGAAGAGCTTAAAGCTGGAGGTGCGTTATGCCAAATAAATAGTATATACCTACCGAAACTCTCGGTTTTAGTTCTTATACATTTGCAGAAAAACTTTTCTATGTTGTTGAGATAACTCCTATTTAATCTAGCGTAGAATGAATATCTCATTATTTTATATGCGCCTTAAGTTAAGTGTGTTACTCGGTTCTCCGAAATCTCCAAACTTGTATCACTCAGTCGGTGCCATTAATACATATCATCCATTATCGTCACACGAGGGCCAAAGTGACCTACCTAACTATTGCATTAGCATATTAGCTGTGCGTTCATCATCCCTTATAATTAGATTGTATCCAGTTCAATTATACCATTACTTCATAAGTTGGTTGGCCCAAACATATTGCCTTGAGGAACACTTTGTTTAACGTCCAGTTCTATGCTCAAAATGACCGGTTATGGCACTTGATGACTCTATGTCGAACTTTCTTCGTAGAACGCTTTTACGGATAACATGGTAAACAAATGTGTTGCTTATGGAAGCCCGTGCTTATAACATAGTAATTTAATCTCTCATTTGCTTTAGGGTGGTCAATGATAACATGTGTCTAGACAAACCTACCTACTTTTGAAATTACATTTCAGATTTTTTATCAAAAAGATTTTTTTTTCCAATAATGCAACAAATTGCGCTCTTGAATTAGAGCGCAATTTGTCATTTCAATAATTGCGTTAACCTCAAGATAGTCATTATAGTCTTAGATCCGACCTAGAAATGACCTTGTCCCATCTGTTTATGGCTGAAAAGTATTTCATATCAATTTAAAAAAATATATTGCGAGTGAGTTGGCAAAAAAAGTCCTGGCCAGATTAATAAAAAAAAACATAAATTTTTAAACATCAAGTCATTCGTTTAACGAATAAATTTAATACCAATCGAAAGTATGAAGTATCTATACATATAATAAAATCGTAGCGAAGTCAAAACTGTACATTGAATATTTTTGAAAAAAAGTAATGGCTACGAGGTCTAGGATCGATTCTAATGCCGAAAATATATTTTTTAGAATTTTTGTCTGTTTGTCTGTATGTATGTTCCAGCATGGCGCAAATTCTACCAGACAGATTCTGTTAAAATTTTGCATAGATATTCCTTGTGTGTCTAGTCAAGTTATAGGGTATAAATTATCACGCTATTTGCCATGGGGGATGAGCATTATGTCGTATTTTTATGTTCTAGCATGACGCAAATTCTACCGGATAGATTCTATTCAAATTTTGCATAGGTATTCCCTATAAGTCTGATCAAACTGTAGGGTATAAACTATCACGCTATTTACTATGGGGGACGAGCAATATTATATTATGTTCGTATTTTTTGGAAAAAAACGCGCCAAAATTTTAGGATATTGTGATGGTTATTGTTGCAGTACAATATCTCTGTGCTGTATCTGCAATCTACATCGCGATCTTATGTTCTTTATCGCACGTTCAATATCTATTAAGTGTTTCTACTGTCTGTTATCGGCACGTAGTCGTTGGTATATAAGATGCACCTTTGGATAATTATAACTAGACTATACTACATCTTTTGTCTCATTTATACCTAATCATATACTGCCAAGAAGTTTGGCAAATTGGTGACCCCGACGAACGTATACGCAGCAAGAAACATGGCACAATCACCGTGCAAGGCGAACATAAATCAGCAAGGAACGCTTGAAGTAGCTGCTGGCACCTCGGTTTTATCCCGCATTCCGGAATTTTGGAAAGACCAACCAAGATTATGGTTCACGCAACTAGAAGCCATATTAGCACCACAGAAGCAAGGAGACGAATACAAATACTGTACAGTAATAGCAAAGTTATCCAAGGAAGAAATACTACAGGTTAGTGACCTAATCACTTCACCACCGACTACAGATAAATACAAAAACATCAAGGAACGTTTAATTGATTGTTACGAAGAAACAGAGCAGCGGCAGTTTCAAAAGTTAATATCAGAGACAGAACTCGGTGATCAAAAACCTTCGCAGTTATTACGTCAAATGCGGGTCCTCGGGAGAGGAAAAATCAGTGACGAAACAATTAAACTACTATGGTTCAGGCTTTTACCAACATCAGTTACTACGGTTCTAGCAGTTACGGAAGACATGGAAATTGACAAACTGAGCCAAATTGCAGACAAAATAATAATGAATTCAAAAGTAACCGAAATATCAGCTGTTAGCAACGACACTTCAAACGACAGCAATACAGCATGCATTTTAACCCAGCTAGCAAAATTACAGATAGATATTGACGCAATTCAGCAAGGTCAATATGGCTATCGACCCAACACGCACAATCATTTCAAGAAACGTCAACAACTCCCGATTATGGGGCCGAGAACAAACTATAGAGGAGCAAATCGATTTTGTTACTACCACGAAAGATTCGGAAAATATGCAAGGAACTGCATTAAACCATGCGGTTGGAAACCAATGACTTACGTACGGAACCAGGGAAACGAATAAGGGCACAGACAACGGCGAAACTCTGTGCAATCCACCCATCCAATCGCCTCACCATTACCGACCGAAAAAGTGGTATGAAGTTTTTGATTGACACGGGCGCAAATATCTCAGTCATTAGCAAGCAACAGAGATATTCAGTTTTACAAAATGAACAATACACACTATACGCTGCAAATGGGACTAAGATTAGGACTTACGGCGAGAAGGCGCTTACCTTGAATTTAGGACTACAACGATGTTATAAATGAAATTTTATAATCGCCGATGTTACACAACCAATAATTGGAGCAGATTTTCTAGAGCACTATAAACTATTAGTCGATATAGCAGGTCGCAAACTTATCGACAAAGTTACAGAGCTGACAACGCATGTAACTTCAGAGAAGGCGACACAGCAAACAATTCGTACTGTCGCAGTGGGAACGAATCCACGTATTACACAACTTTTAAACAAATACGAAGACATCACGAAAGAGTCCTCTCTACGCAATGCGCCCAAACATAAGATTGAACACCACATTATCACTACAGGACCACCCGTCGCAGCTCGGGCAAGACCATTACCTCCGGAAAAATACGACATAGCCAAAAAGGAATTTCAAAATATGATAGAACTCGGAATTTGCCGACCGTCAGATAGCCCATGGGCAAGCCCATTACATATGGTAAAAAAGAAAAATTGCGAATGGAGACCGTGCGGAGACTATCGAATGCTCAATAGCACGACAGTACCGGACAAATACCCACTACCAAGATTAACTGACTTTACATACATATTAGAAAATAAGAAGATACTAAGCAAGTTGGATATACGCAAAGCATACCACTGTATTCCTGTTAAAGATATAGAGAAAACAGCCATCATCACACCATTCGGACTTTTTGAGTACTTAAGAATGCCTTTCGGATTACGCAATGCGGCACAAACATTTCAACGATTCATGGATTCCTTATTTAGAGATTTAAATTTCGTATTTATATATGTAGACGACTGTCTCATCGCATCGGGCAACGAAGATTTGCATTATCGGCATTTAGAAACGGTTTTCAAACGTTTACACGAGAATGGAATAACCATTAATCTCGAAAAATGCGAATTTCTCAAAAGGGAAATAGATTTCTTAGGATATCATATAACGAGCCAAGGAATACAACCTACCGAAGAAAATTACAAAGCAATCATGGAATTTCCCAAACCGAAAACAATTCAAGAATTGAGAAGATTTTTGGGCATGGTCAATTTCTACAGAAGTAATATTCCACGCGCAGCGGAAAATCAAAGAATTTTAAACGAATATCTACATGGTTCAAAAAAGAACGATAATTCACCTGTGCCTTGGACAACGGAAGCAGACAAAGCTTACGAGAAATGCAAGGAAAGCATGAAAAACGCAGTATTAACAGCGCATCCTTCCCGCAACGCATCACTAGCGCTCATGACCGACGCTAGTGCTACTTGCGTTGGTGGAGTTTTACAACAAAAATCCGGACGCAATTGGGAACCATTAGGTTTTTTTTCACAAAAATTGAGCGAAACTCAACAAAAATATTCTACGTTTGACAGAGAGCTGTTAGGAATATACATGGCCGTCAAACATTTTCGCAGATTGATCGAGGGAAGAGAATTTACAATATTTACGGATCACCGACCTTTGACATACGCATTCTCCCAAAAACCATCATCAAACGATACACCGCGACGGGTCCGGCAGTTAGATTTCATTTCACAATACAGTACCAACATCCAACACATAAACGGACGTGACAATATTACCGCCGATGCCTTATCTCGAATAGAGGAAATATACGTGCCATCACCTATCGATTACGCTGAATTGGAAAAATGTCAATCAACAGATAATGAACTAAGTAAATTACATGACAATAAAAGATTGAAATTCAAAAACATTACGCTTCCGGGTTCCACAATAAGCATCACCTGCGACACGTCTACTGGAAAAAGCCGCCCCTATTTACCAAAGCATTTTCGCAAACAAATTTTCGATACCATTCATGGTATGAGCCATCCAGGAAAGAGAACTACGAGAAAAATGATAACCCAAAGGTATTTATGGCCGTATATGAACAAAGATATCAATAGTTGGTGTAGATCATGTACAGCCTGCCAAAAGTCAAAAATACAACGACATACGATATCACCTCCTGGTACGTTTATGACAGCGCAGCGTTTTGAACATTTACATATTGACATCGTCGGGCCACTTCCGATTTCACAAGGGAAGAGATATTTAATCACAATCATAGATCGTTGTACGTCATGGCCCGAAATATTTCCGGTAGGAGATATAACTGCAGAAACAGTAGCCAAGACGCTTTTCGAAGGATGGATTACTCGTTTTGGATGTCCATTGCGCATTACTACGGATCAAGGCCGACCGTTTGAATCAAGAATATTTGAGTCACTCTCACAATTTTTGGGAATACATAAAATTAGGACAACACCTTATCATCCGCAATCCAATGGAATGATAGAGAGATTTCATAGAACTTTAAAGGTAGCGTTAATGACAAGGGAATCCAACGAGAATTGGTTAAAAGAAATCCCAACAGTTTTACTCGGGTTGCGGAGTAGCTTGCGAGAAGACACAGGTTATAGTTCAGCAGAGTTGACGTATGGAACGCCAATACGACTCCCTGGAGGTTTTTTTGAGTCATCAGCAGCACAGTTATCAACGTACGAAGAATTTGTAAAACAAATTCAAAAGGACATCACACAAATGACATCAATTCCGAAAAGAAAAAGCCATAACCAAGCTATATTTGTGCATCCCGAACTCAAAGAATGCTCACACGTATTTGTTCGGTGTGATAGAATGAAGAAAGCCCTGACACCGCCGTATGAGGGGCCCTACCCAGTAATTAGTAAAACAGATAAAACATTTTGCATTAGAGTTAGGGATAAAGAGACAGTGATATCAATTGATAGATTGAAACCAGCATTCATGATCAGTGACGAATCAAACTACGTGCCAGATTCAAAGGATTGTGACAGACATTCACACACGTACACTACACGATCGGGACGTAAAGTAAAGCCAGTAGTACGTCTATAAAAAATCGCTGATAGAAGCAAGTTATTCGTATATATATTAACGTAGATCTTAACATATACCATTAATTCACAACTACTCGTAGCAACAAGACATCTAAAATGGGAAATCAAAGTTCTAAGGACCAGATAACATACAATACGGACAGTTGCCTCAATCAAAACGAAGCGGACAAACTCCGTAACTTGATCCAGGAGGACTTACGGTGGACAAGAAATGTTGCAATGGGACAGATTATTTTAACAATCGGTGCGATCCTAATTTACGGCATAATGAAAACACTGGACAGAAGAATGAAGAGGTTAACGGAAAAAAATAAACACTCGTGCAACAGCTAAGTCAAAATTACAGACGTCAGCAAATCACACCACAACAGGCGTCATCAAATTCCACCGCGTACAATAGCATTATTATTTATATACATCAGCAAATGACTAGTAAGGTCTAGGTCAAAATTTATATTGTAAACACTATTACCATAATATTTATTTTTTGTTTTTCTTTTAAAGGGGGGTGTACTGTTGCAGTACAATATCTCTGTGCTGTATCTGCAATCTACATCGCGATCTTATGTTCTTTATCGCACGTTCAATATCTATTAAGTGTTTCTACTGTCTGTTATCGGCACGTAGTCGTTGGTATATAAGATGCACCTTTGGATAATTATAACTAGACTATACTACATCTTTTGTCTCATTTATACCTAATCATATACTGCCAAGAAGTTTGGCAAAGTTATCAATTTAACTTTTAGAATGATTATTATCATCACGCTATACCTTTATGGAACTGAGCAGTCAATCATGAAATATATAGGAACGGCTATTTAAGATAACCTCCAACGAAGCAATTAACTCAGCGGTTGGACGATTGCTTTGCAAACATGGGGTTGTAAGTTCGATTCCCAACTGCGGTTTTTGTTTTTCTTTTTTTCACATTTTGTTACACGATTTTTTTTTTTTTTGTTTGATTAAGTCCCTATAATATATTATAATAAAATCGTAGCGAAGTTAAATTTTTTGAAAGAAAGTTATTGCTACGAGGTCTGAGATCGATTCATATGCGGAAAATATAGTTTTTATAATGTTTGTCTGTTCCAATTGTAGGGTATAAACTTTCACGCTATTTGCTATGGGGGATGAGCAATATTACATTATTTTCTTATTTTTCTCTGCAAATTGTAAAAGGACGCGCCAAAAGGTTGGGATATTGTAGATAGTTACCGATTTAACTTTTTAAATGATTATCATCAAGCTATACATTTATGGAACTATGCAGTCAAATCATGACATAATTATATAGGAACGGCTATTTTAGCTAACTTTCAACAAAGTGAATAAGTAAGCAGTTGGACGAATGATTTGAAGGTAGTAAGTTCGATTTCCATCTGTTTTTTTTTTAAACAATTTTTTTACATTTTGTAAAACGGTTTTTTTAAATTAACGTATTAATTCACAAAAAAGGAAAACTTCGTAAGCTATGGGAACCTAATACGTCACAAGTAGGTACATTACAGTCACAAAACATTCAAGGTTGTATTCTGATAATTTTAGAGCTAAAGACTGTAGGAATAAAATGATTTTTACAGATTTTGACAGCAGATTTGTCCCAGCGATTTTAAAATATGTATGTGTGTGGATCTTCTGGAATCGCTGCCACACTGCTTCCTGGTGACAAAACAGCGCACGCCATGTTTAAGATTCCAATCGATTTAGAGAGCAACGAAACGCCTGTTTGTGGGGTGTCACGCAACAGAACAAGAGATGTGTGCATAGGGATTGCGCTTCATCGTATAGTATGAATGCATTATGGCAAATAGAAAAGCAGTGGAAACTGTAAACAGAACCCTGGAGGACATCCGCAGGAACCAAGATATGATGGGTGGTGTCACAGTTCGGACAAACAAAGTGAATACTTCGTTGAATAGGTCGACTCTATGGTCGAGAGTTCATAAATTGCGCTTGACCATCATCCTACGAGCTCGGTTTGGCGTGAATTCAAATGCTCAAGAATTCTCCGATGTTCTTCTAAAACTTGGTGAAGGCACTCTACCAGAGACTCTTGGTAGAGTAGATCCCACTTTAGAAGGTCTTATTCGATATCAGTCAAATACCGTACCAAGAGAATTCTTAGGTGTTTCCATTTTAACTCCGAAAATGATCAAGCTGCAGCGACCAACCACAGTCCTATTCTCTCACAAATTGAAGGGAGTGAAGTGATATACACGTCCATTAAGGCCACATATTACCCCGTAGAATTTCTCAATTCGCAAATGGCAAGTATCTTTTCCGGTTGTATATCTGTGTAACGGAAACCGGCTCAAAGTCATGTCTTTACAGAGAAACGTCATCGAGACGGAAATTCTAACAGGTTGTGGCGATGGCGAGACAGTGTTCATAGCGCGTATACCACTAATTCCCCACCATTACCAGTTTAAGCGCGTGCAGTTCCCTGTGAGCGTATGCTTTGCGATCAACAAGTCACAGGGGCCGACATCGAAGGCTGACGGCTGCGGGTGTCGACCTCAGGACAAGCTGCTTCTCATACGGACAACTGTTACGTCGCTTGCTCCCGAGTTACCATTCCTGACTGTATAATTTGGCTGCTGAGAATAAAAAAAACTACAAACGTAGTATACAGGGATGTTTTATAAAAATGTGGCTATTATTGTAGTATATTGTGATGTTTTACGACTTCCACGCGAACGAAGTCGTGGGCAGAAGCTAGTATAGAATAAACGAACGTTGGGTTGTCTATTTTTTTTCCTGGCATAGCTATTGGGTTGGCAAAAATACCAATAGGTGTACCAAAAAACATATAATACGGATCTTGCGTTGTGTGCAAAAATGTAATAATGATATTACATAAACTACATTAAAAAAAAAAGTTTTTAGTTTTAATATTTCGGATCAGATTCATCGGAAGTAAAATTTTGATCTTCGAATTCCAAACATTCGTCATCATTTTCCATCAATTCGACAATGTCTTGTCAGTTAAGATTCATGCACATATGTGAGATATCACGATCAGTCACGTCAAAAACTATTGTTACGTAGAAGTTGTAGGACGTTGGCTATACACATCCGTCACGTCACTACCGGACCGTCTCAGTTGACGTTGCATCACCAGCAAGTCAAAATTTGTATCGCTACATACAAAACGTGGAATTTGGACAAAAACAATTTTGTAACCGGGGCGTTTTTATGACTGACTGACTGACTATTAATTTGTTCACATACGTCCCTGACACACAGTTAGGCCAGGATTTTTTTAGCCAACCCAATGGCGATATTATTTTTAATACACTAAATTTGATATAAAATACTTTTCATCCATTAAACAGATGGGTGAAGGTCGTTTCTAGGTGGGATGCTCTACTATTACAGTCAAAATTTATTTTATAAAACCAAAACTACAAACAAACCAAATGCACATAAACTTTTGTTCTTATAAGAAAAAAACAAACATCAAGCAATCACAAACATAATTAAATTAAAGACTACATAATTAAAATCTTATTTCGTTTAAACTTCACCTTTGAACTCGTAAATAACTCCCAAGAAGTTTCACAACAATTAAAACTCTTATAAGTAAGAACGAAAGCAATTAAAGTGATACACACAACGAAAGAAATTAAAAGGGAATTAAACACGAAGAAAATAAATAAATTACGTGCGCAAAGCGGTTCTAAATACCTACGATTGTTTATATAAATGATTAATCGATTTATCTTCGGTGTTTTTTATCTTTTATATAGATTCTTTTCTTTTAGATTTTGTAAATGTGAGAACGTTGTCGGCTGTAGACTTGTGGACCATTAAAAACGTAAAAACCATTTATTTTTAAAAGAATAACCGTGGAGTTTCTTGTCGACTCTTTTCCATAGGAAGCGACCAATTGGAACCGTGCACCTAGCTTCTTTTTTAGGGTTCCGTAGTAAACAAGGAACCCTTATAGTTTCGTCATGTCCGTATGTTTGTCTGTCTGTCCGCGGTCTAGCTCCGAGACCCTTAGTACTAGAAAGCTGTAATTTGACATAGGTATAAAATTATGAAAAACATTTTTTTTAGGGTACCTCCCATACACGTAAAGTGATGATGTTTTTTTTTTATCCCATATTGTGGGGTATCATTAGAAAGGTCTTATAAAAATATTATGAGTTTGTGACAACCATTTTTGGATTTAGGGATCCGTTTGCAAAATATTAAGCTTTAAAGTGCTAATTTTTGTTAGAGTCAAGTGTCCCCCCCCCCTGCCAGCTAAATGGTTGGTTTTGGATGTGTGAAAAAAGTCACAGCAGTATCACTGCTGTGATTTTAGCCTACTTAGCTGTGATAGTCTTCCTTTTAATTTCGTTATATAAACATATAACGAAATTAAAAGGAAAACTCTCACAGCTAAGTAGGCTTTACTAGTTATCGAGTAATAATCGACCAACTTACATTTGCGGTTGCAGAAACATGTTCTCCCATACAGAATGTATGGGAGAACATGTTTATCAACTACAAAGTTAAGTTTGTTTTTGGGATAAATTCATCCCAACTACGGAACCCTTCATTGTGCGTGGTCCGACACGCACTTGGCCGGTTTTTTTTTTTTTGGTTTGGGAAATTATCAAATAACTTCTCCCGCTCTGGGAGGAGCAAGAGGGCGTGTCAGACTCTTACTGACTAAAACCCACCCGTGTCTGACCCGTGATCTCCTTTTCGATTTTCTTGGCTACCCCGGCAGGCATCGGCCCTAGCGGACTTCGTCAATTGCCGTCGACCCGGGCCTGGTCCTTATCAGACGGCGAGCTACCCATTGCTCACTGTCCGCAAGCCCGCGCCTATGGTGCCTGGAAATCAGCCTGCGATTCCCGACGCCCAGGGCGTCTCCTCCTGCGGCGGTTAGGGGCGTGAGGGCACGAAATTTGCATCTCTTCCCGTCGCAGAAGGAGGTCACCTCCTTCTGCGAAGTGCCTCCCATTTCCTCTCGCTCCGTACCATGGCCTGAACCAGGGCCGGACGCAAGAGATCACTGCCGCCGATCGCCTCCACTAGGACATAGCGATGCTCCGCCCAAGCCGGGCAGAACTCCACCATATGCTCCACCGTGTCCTCCGGGCGATCCACACAATAGTGACACCCGGGCGTTTCCTCCCGCTTTATCCTAAACAGGAACCTCCCGAAACAGCCGTGTCCGGCGAGGACCTGCGTCAGGCGGAAGGTGAGGAAACCGTAGCGCCTCTCTAGCTACTCCTCGCACCTAGCTTCTGACGTTTCATAAGTGCCCTTGTAGGTTTATGTGAAATAAAATATTTTGAATTTTGTTTAAATTAGATGATTCAGGAAATCTTAGTCTAGGTTTGATAGTCCAGTGACCATCGGACGGTGACGGAGTGATATGTCAAATATTTGTTCCGTAGTTTAAAATTATTTTTAATTAATAATTAAGTAATATTATGGTGTAATCGAGAGCAGTGGTGGCCCAGTGGTAACGGCCGCGACTTATGAGTTGTAGGTCGTAGGTTCGAACCTAGACAGGCGCTTTACTTTGTGTAAATTATTTCATCACCACTACTCTCAAAACGGTGAAGGAAAACATTGTGAGGAAACCGGCATGTCCTAGAACCGAAAATTCGAAGACATGTGACATCTACCAACCCGCACTGGGCCCGCGTGGTGGATTACGGCCTACTCCCTCTCACAGAGAGGAGGCCTGTGTCCCAGCAGTGGGAACATTTATAGGCTGATGATGATGATGATGAGTTTAAAATTATTTTTAATTAATAATTAAGTAATATTATGGTGTAATTATATGTGTAAACGTAATATAATTGCATAAATACTCAGGATTATTGTTTTCCTGTAAATATATGAAGTAAACACAGTGTTTGGTTACACACCGGTAACCTAAAAATATCAACAGCTGACTATCGAACTACGGATTTAAACGGGGAGTATTGCTTTACTTTTTACTTTATAATAGCACACAATCGTCGCTTTACCTATGTTACACGTCCTAGTTAAGTTTTAACATAAATAGTTCGCTGATTTAGCACTCTGCATTCGGTTTTTGTCGCATTGTTTACATAGTAGAAAACGTAACTTAGCCAAGATTCTGTTAATCTTAATCTGATCTTTAATAAAATATACAACAATATAAACGTTCATGATCGTTATTTTTGTATGATCGCTATACTTTAATATCAAATACATATTAACTTTACAACCTACCCACTTACAGAAAAGTAAAATCATAAAAAGCAATAAAAGCATCAAAAGTTTACATTCAATTTAATAATATAGCTTTGATAATAGCTCTTTAAGCCAATTCAGTAGCCTACCTCATTTCTCCACTAATAACGTTAAATTCTCCCATTTTCCCTTTCATTTCTACCTTTACTTTATTTGTCTGTCTACTTGTTCTCACCGTTTCTTTATTCTAATTCCAGTAACAAATCCTGAAACCATGCCTGTGATGACCCGTAAGGCTACTGCTCAGGATATGGAACTTAAATTGAGAACGGCCCTCCAAAATCTTGAAGCATCTCAAGCCCAATATAAACAATTGTTACAAGAGAATGACGAAAGTGAGGAGGAAGTTCAGAAGATAATCAACAAAAACTCAAGCCTTAAACGGGAGCTAGTAGACCTACATCAGCAATATGTAAATGTTGTTGATGAACGCGATCAACTGAGGGTGGTCACGGATGGTTTCAACAACTGTAGTAATTTGTATGAGGAGGCTTTAAGCAAAGTTAGGGACCTTGAAGATGAATTAATTCATGCCAATAGTCATATTATCCGGTTAGAGAAAGAAAAAGAATGTACTCGAGTTAAAGAAACTAACCACTTATACAATGAATTAATAAATACTAATTGTAACCCTCATTCCTTAACAACTATTGACCTTACTGAAGATTCCTTGCTGAAACAGAATTATAGTTATAAAGTTAGTCATAATAAAATTAAAAAATATGCAAAACTGAATAGAATAATAAAAAAATGTAATCAATTTAAGAAACAACAAAAACACTTTTCCAAAAATATTCCACTGAGGAAAGAACGTGTTGAATTACTCAATAAATTAAACAATTATCAAATTAAATTAGAAGACAGCAAAAAAATCTATAAAATTGATACACAGCGCTTACAGTCTGAAAGTTTGAATCAAAGTTTTATTCTCAACCAAGATATTTCTGATGTAGTACAAGATCTATCTCAAGTGATGCAGCCTGAGATTGGTAGTTGTCCATCTTTTAGTAGTCATGATTGTTATCATTCAGTTATGTTCTCAGATAGTATAGGAAGGGGTTTAGGTAAATTAATTAGTAACAACCTGTGTTATTCTACTCAAAATTATTGTATGCCAGGGTCTACCTACAAAAGAATAATGGCATCAGTAACAGGAAATGTTTACAATCCTAAAACCAACATTACTGTATTTGTAGGTAATAGTTCTAAGGTTAAAAAAGACGAAATCACTGACTGTGTAACTGAATTGTTAAAGTTAAATTGTAGTAAAATAATATTGTGTGCTTTCCCATATTTTGAAAAATTGACGAATAGACAAAACAATTATATTCATATGCTTAATAAGCATATGCAATTCTTAGTTAGTCATTATAGTAACAAGTTTGTATTTTTTGACACCAACAGTTTTGTGGAAACTTTAAAATCCACTAGGGATACTGTGTATCTGCCTGTTAGTTTAAGACACATAATAGCACAGCTATTAGCTTTTTTTATAAACTCAGACATAAGTAGTATGTCGCAGTCTTGTATTATTAACACCACAGTGGTTAGTAATAATACTAATAATAAGGTGGTGAACTTGAATAAATGTAGCTCAAATGTTATAAATATTTTTACAAATTGTACGAAGGAGGTTCCATCTCCCTCACTCACTATGAGCTCACTGCCTGGTGATGACACTGAAATCTTGGGGTTAACTCCGGATAGTCATTTAAACTAGTTTGTAAGACAACAGAAGGCACCAGTAAGAATATTCTTATACCTAACAACAACAAGGTGTCTTCTTGCTCCAAAATTAATAACTATCAAAAAGGAGATCAGCAGAATGTCTTGAAATTATTTCATCAAAATATTCAAGGTATTTCTTCCAAATTATTAGAAATCGAAATGTTTTTAGAAAAAACAAAGTTTGACATTGTTTGTTTTACTGAACATTGGTTAAAGGATTACCAAATGCTAATTAATTATGAGAACTATAATGTGGGCAGTTGTTTTAACCGTAAATCTATGCTGCGTGGAGGTTCTCTAATCTTGATAAAAAATTGTTTAAAATCTAAGCAACGTAATGACATCGTTGGTTTATCAGTTGAACATTGCATCGAACTGTCCTGTGTTGAGCTGGATAAGCATGTTGTAGTGTGCGCATACAGACCCCCTAATTATCAGAACTTTTCTTTATTTGAGTCAATAATGGAAGATGTCCTAGCGAAACTTGCATCCAGTAACAAAGCCGCAATTATTTGTGGTGATTTTAATATAAATATTCTGGAAAATAATTCAAATAGCAGTAGAATATTAAGCCTTTTTAAATCGTTCAATTTATCAAATGTTTTTACAGAACCAACTAGAGTAACTTCAACTTCTGCTACCTGTATCGATAATGTCTTCTGTGGTTGTGATTATTTAGATAAAGCCATCGTAAATTATTTACCGTCTGATCATAGTGGACAAACGGTAACTTTTAAATTTAGAACACCTATTCAAAAAGTGCAAATACAAATTAGACCAATAACAACTGGCAAATTAAATAGATTCAATAGCACCCTAAATAATAAGTTAAATGCTCTGGGCCCTAATATGGACGATGCAAATAAATTGTATGAGGATTTCTTTTCAGTAGTGCACACTGAATTCAACAAAACTTTTGAAAAGAGAACAAAAAATATTTGCCCTAATTTTATTTTTAGTGACTGGGCAACTAGAGGTATTAGGATAAGTAGGGAAAGACTGTTCGAGCTGTATGGCCTTAAGCCTTACATTAATACTGAAACTTTCAACAAGTATGTTGCTACATATTCCAAAATTTTTAGAAATACTTGCAAGATAGCTAAAGCTCTGTATATTAGCAACAAGATTAAATCAGCAGAAAATAAAATAAAAACAGTTTGGAAAGTTATAAATAATGAAACTAATAGGAACAAAGTACGAAACACTGAGTACACATTTAAGACTTCACGTGGTGCCATTAGCTCTAACTTAGAAGTAGCGCAAGAATTTGTACATTTCTTTACTAATATACTATCTAAAACGACAGAAGCTTTAAATTCCTCACCCGATGTCTTAATTAATTTATTAAGAGCGAACGTTCCAGGCTGCCCTGTTGAATTTCAATTTAAACATATAAACCCTATGATAGTTATAAAAGCTTTTCGGCAAATTAAAATCAAATTGACCGAAGATCTATGGGGATTATCTATCAAAGTTTTTACATCCATAATCGAGACTATAGCACCGTACTTAGCTTTAATATTTAATTTGTGTGTGGATCAAGGAGTCTTCCCGGATTTAATGAAATACAGTAAAGTTATACCACTTTTTAAATCTGGGGACAGTAAAGACACTAACAATTATAGACCAGTATCTGTGCTGCCGGTATTCAGCAAGGTTTTCGAAAAGGTAATGCTTAATCAAATGCTTAATCATTTTAACGCCAACCAAATCTTGCACGATCAGCAATATGGTTTCACCAAAGGACGTTGTACAACTGACGCTGGTGTCACCTTATTAAAACACATATTTACAGCGTGGGAGGAGGCCCAAGATGCCATAGGAATCTTTTGTGACCTCTCCAAGGTATTTGACTGCGTGAGTCATGAAAACTTGCTCTTGAAACTTGAGCATTACGGACTAGGTAAACTTGCGCTCAGTTTAGTAAAATCTTATTTAACTGATAGACAGCAGCAGGTTCAAGTAAATGGTGTCCATTCAATCGGTTTAAAAGTAAAAATGGGCGTTCCACAAGGCTCGATATTGGGTCCTTTCCTCTTTTTAGTATATATTAATGATCTACCCCATTTATTAAAAAACCAACCACAAATGGTGTTATTTGCTGACGACACTTCCTTAATTTTTAAGATAAATAGACGTGCATCAAATCTTGACGACGTAAATAACGCCCTACTGCAGGTCCAAAATTGGTTCACTGCTAATAATTTAGTATTAAATGGGAAAAAAACTAAATGCATAAGATTTGCTTTACCAAATGTTAAAAGTAGTGATTGTGACATAGTATTGAATAAGGAGAAACTAGAATTTGTCGATAAAACTGTTTTCTTAGGGATCACGCTCGATTCAAGGCTGCAATGGGGTCCTCATTTAACATCTCTAGCAGGACGGCTAAGTTCAGCAGCATATGCTGTGAGAAAAATCCGTCAATTTACTGATGTAGATACCGCGAGACTAGTCTATTTCAGTTACTTTCATAGTATCATGTCTTACGATATTTTACTATGGGGACAGGCTGCAGATATCAAGTCTATTTTTATTCTGCAGAAGAGAGCCATCAGAGCAATATATCGTCTCCGCAGACGCGATTCTCTAAGGGATCTGTTTAAAGATATTAACATCATGACGGTACCTTGTCAATATATCTATGAAAACATCATGTACGTAAGGAAAAATCTAAGTCTTTTCAGTAAAAGAGGTGATAGACACAATTATAGGACTAGAAATAGGGACCAATTAGTTCAACCGGGTTTCAGATTGGCTAAAGTAGACTCATCCTTCATGGGGTGCTGTTTAAAATGTTATAATAAAATACCTTCCCACATACTCCAACTGAACGAAACGAAATTTAAATCATGTATAAAACGCTCACTATGCTGCCAAGCATATTATAAGTTGGGGGATTACATCGCTGATATAAATGCTTGGCTCAGCGCTGGTCCAGCTCCACAAGGGCGCATAAACTAATTGATTAGCATTCGAAAATATTGTTGCAGCTGCTGAAGATTGTAAAACTATCTTTTCCTTGTATAAATTCAATCTCTTTGTATTGTATAATTGCATATCACATGTGTGAGCACTGTGACCATGTTGTACATTCCATAAAGCTACCATTTACTGGGTACGTCTTTCATTGACATGAACGTGCTCTGGCAGCTGAGAGTATGTCATGCTCACTCAAACGTCTCGCTGATGGTGGCGTGTGTGTTGGATCATTAAATTCCCTTCAAAATGGTTGAGCTAAATGGTGCTGATCCATGCGTCATGTTCGTGAACGGGCGCCGTCAGTAGGGACTGGTCATCTCTTAGCTGCCACGGTTTATTTTATTTTAATTTATTTAAATTTTTGAATTGTTATTATATTTTTATTACGAACGCTTTTAACGTGCACGTCTTTCTACATTGTTCTCACATGTATAAATTCAACACGAATGATGTAACTAATATTTTGTAACAATATTTTGATTTAAAAGAGTGTCCGTGGAGTTTCTTGCCCGTTCTTCTCCATAGGTACCTACTACGCTTTGGAATGGGCAACTAGCTTCATTTTTCTGACTGGCCGACCCCTTGACAATTCAAAAGTACCTGTAATTGGTTTATTTGAAATAAATGCTTTGAGTTTGAGTTTGAGTGAAGTCGCTGCTCATAAAAAATAGTACGTATGTTCTGCAGTTTTGGTTCCAATAAATCAGCTTACGTTGTTTATTATTTCACAAACTCGTACTAACAAAATTAGAGCAGTCAGATACATCAGTTTTCCATTATTTCTAAGAGGATAAATCTCCAAATAACACATAACATAACGCCTTGTTTCCCCGAAGGGTTGGGTACTTCTCGTACCTAGTATACCCACATTTCACAAGAAAATAGAGATTTGTGATAAATGATAAATGATTTTATTTCTGTAAGTAGGTTTGTACAAACACTTTTACACGTCAATCATATTTTAAAAACTAGATGAGGTCGGCGTTTCCTATCTGACTACTCTGAGAAGAAAGACCGAAACAAACTCAGAGGTCACAGTCTCTTTTAAAGTCCAGACATAATCTTGGTCAGATCATGTGAAGGCCATGTGGATTGGTGTCTGAAGTGGTCTTTAGAGGAAAGCATCACACAGATTGAGAGGGTCTGTCCAGTCAGTGCACGCATTTGTCATTTATCGTGTAGCTCAACTCAGAATTTAAGGAGCTCAACGATTCGACGAACAATACCAAAAAAAAGGACATTTGTGTAGGCCACATAAATAACTCAAACTGTCAGACCATGATTAAAACTAACTGAGAAAAAATTAAAAACAAAACAAAAAGGAATGACCCATATAGTCTTCACATTCACAATAATTAAAATAATATAATACTTTAAAAGTAAATATTCATGTCATTGTATATATAAAAATCATTAATGTCAATGTGTATATAATAAAATAAAAAAAACCCAGAAATAATCTTGGTCAGAGCATTTCATATGAGGACCATGTAGATTTGTGTCTGAAATGATCTTTTGAGGAAAGAACCATACAGATTTGAGTGGACCTGTCCAGTCAGTGCACGCATTTGTCAGTAATTGTGCAGCTCAACTCAGAACTTAAAACTGTGCCCGGTTGATGGCAATAGGCTCCTACTGCTATCAACCGGGTACAAATCTAGACGGGCTACTACTGACAAATTCCAGATAGAAAAACCCAAGAATACTTTGCAGATCTTATGCTCAGCAGTAACACTTGCAACCACTAGATCAACGCCGCAGTCCAAATAATCTAGGATAATATAGCCCAATAGTAACACTCGGTTCTCCTTCACCCGCGTCCAGTCTATTAAGATTAAATCTATACGCTAGAATAAAGAAGCGTATCCAAAAACATCAATCTAGTCTTTATTACCAAAATTCACTTGTGTGGCCCGATTAATGGCGGTTCCGCTAGCATATAGTTTCCCGAGGGAATGTGAGTAACGTCGCCGATCCCGACTAATAGTTTAATAACACTATCCATGAAAGTTCACAAAGATTACCCTTCGATTTTATGGCGGTCTGAGATCGAAAATTCAAGGATCAAAGAAAGTTTTTATGGCGTGTTTATTTATGGGTTATTTTGGAAGCGTTATGGGGATTCTTTTCTTTATTGTATTGTGTAGGTAGTTGGTAGTAAAAGTAAGTGTTCTGTGAGGGAATATTGGTTTATGGAGTTGGAGGAATGGGTTGCTGTAGTCGTTTAGGCATTATAGAGCATGTTCAGTATTTTTTCGTTCGGATTCATTTCCTCGTCGACCTAATTTCATTTTTAACCATAATCAAATTATTGTCCGTTGTTAACTACTAGAACATTCCAATTCACAAAACGAGTTCTTATCAACCTACATAGGTCAAAATAAAAGGTAAATTACTTTAAAATGCATGAAAGTATATATTTAATTAAAACTGTATTGCAATTATCTAAAAAAACCTGTTTTTGAACTATTTATATGAACGACGTTTGTTCGTGCATATTGATTCTTCAATCGACTCAGAGGAAAATATTTACCTGAGTCGGTATAGCAGATTCTATCGTGCACTGAGCAGACAAATTAAATTATTTTGCTTAAGATTTAATAGTTAAAAACTTCTTTGCACCACAATGATTCTGCCTTCGCGGGAGGCACACGTTTTCCTTAGTTTATTTTTGCGTTTCACCAATCAAAGTTCAAAGCTCAGAGTTCGTGCTCTATTAAGTTGGGTGTTTACAAATCCTGTTTGGGTAAGTTTTGAACATAAATGCATAAAGCGAAGCAGTGCAACAAGACTCCAAGGGATCGATAATCTATTATTGCACATAATAGATCATTTATTGTCTTATTTTATCTGCTTTCGTACAATAGTTTTTAGGTTTGTCTTTTTGCCGTTTGCTTTTTAAGTGGTATTTTTTTTATAAATTCAAAATCAAATTCAAAATATTTTATTTCACATAAACCTACATGGCACATGTGCACTTATGAAACGTCAGAAGCTAGATGCACGGTTCCAATTGGTCGTTTCCTATGGAAAAGAGCCGGCAAGAAACTCCACGGCTAGTCTTTTAAAAATAATTGGCTTGTACAATACTTTTAAATAACAGTGTTACTAAGTACGGGAGGACAGTGTAGGTCTTTCAATAAGTATCAGGTACTTAACATAAAAACTTTTTTACAAAAAAACAACCGACTTCCAAAAAACCACTACGGAAGTCGGTGTCTTTGGTTTTGTATTTTCGTTATTTGCCACCGACTTGCCAAATTTAAGTTATTTTTCAATTTGTAGTGGTTTTTAGGAAATCGGTTGTTTTTTTGTAAAAAACGTTTTTATTTCTCGCTTTTTAGTGGGTCAATTTGTAATTTATCTAAGTTACATTAGCCTAATGCCAACTGCTCATCACTTTTTACAAAATATTGCTTTTCCCGATGCAGGGACGTTCATCGTTGAGGAGTTCTCCTGTTACTTCACCATCAACTCCACTTCTCCGTATGCATTGTGACGAGCATAAATTGCATTGAAACCATATTAAAGTAATCGAATTTGTTTATTGAGTAGTTCCGGTGGCTATTTGTGGTCTTCGTCATCAGTTCCACTTAACCAAATGGTGCTTTCTAAGAGCAACTGCACGAGTTACTATAAAAAATATCCAAATCGCTATAGGTTTGCCTATAATATTTGAAGAGATCCCTCGATTTCTCTGGGATGCCATCATCAGATCCTGATCCTTATCATGGTACCACCCTTAAGATATCTGCTTTCCAACAAAAAAAGAATCATCAAAATTGGTTCATAAACGACGAAGTTATCCGTGAACACACATAAAAAAAGAAAAATATAAATACGGTCGAATTGAGAAACCTCCTTTTTTGAAGTCAGTTAAAAATAGAAAATGGTCAACAGTGCCCTAATTGCGTAATACAACACAATCATAATCTGTTTAGATTTGAAACAGATTGCTAATCCATTGCTACATAAGTTGGAAAAAAATATCTGCTCAACAACGTAAATAACGCAATGACTGTTGTTGAACTGTCAAAATGAAAAAAAATTGGCGTAATTGTTTACGAAAATAAGTTACGCAATTAGGGGACAGGTCTACAATCCACTAAGCCTACAGCGTTCTCACATTCACAAAATGGAAAAGATAAATTAATTAATAAAAGTAAAAATCTATTTTAATAAAACGCAATTACATAATTGTAAATATAGGGGTCTATATGGCCTATATTTCGGTCTTACTACTTCTTTATCTTTATGCGTATAGTATAAAACAAAGTCGCTTTCCAAGTCTGTTTGCGTGACCTTTTTATAAACTACTCAATGGATTTTGATGCGGTTCTCACCAAAATTTTGAGAATTTATTTTAGAATTTATTCCAGAAGGTTTATGTAAAATACCCACATTCACGTACTTTTATAAAAGAAATCTCGATGTTTTGTCAAATCGTAAAAACCATGCGGAGCAGGGGCACCCGCTAGCCCTTTATAAATCCAATTTGTTTGCGATATCATATTTCATATTTATTTACCTAATCTAATAGGTACATGAGCATATTCCGTCTCACCAGACTACCTCACAAATACTCATGACAATGTTTTTTGTTACACAAACAAAACGTGACCCCATGACAAACATAGATTATTCTATGGGTGACTATAGGTCAATGTCACAGTTACCTACCAAACAGTTGAAGTGATTATATTGAAAAAAAAAAAACACAGAATTTTTATGAATAAAAGTTTTAAGAGGCCTCCAAACACGGCTTGCAACTACAAATCGAGATGTTTGCAAAATTTAATTCCAAACACTTTGCGCTAGTGTGAGTACCTTTCGGAGCGATATACACCTACAGTGAGCAATACTACCACGCACACATTGACAATTATTGTTTGACGTAATAGCACTACTAGCTTTCGATAATTTATGATAATTTTGATGAATGAAAACTTAATATTTTTCCATTTTTTTTTTTTCAATAATTTGTAACTTGATCATAAATATAAGCTATGCTTCTGCGGGAACAATATTATAAATATTGTTGTTTATACACAGAAATTACGCTGTAAAAATGTGCGAAATTAAACTCGTTTAAACTTCATTTTAAAAAGTTTTTTGGAAAAAAGAAGATGTAGGAGCCTAGATAAACACTATCTAAATCCGAATAATAACATAATATGGTGGAAATATGTCCAAATTGCAAATGATTTAGGTATTACGTTTCTATGAACAATTCACGCGTCGCCGCGTTCTTAAACTTTGAGACTACATCCCCGAGATTCCTACGTTAGTATCTACTAAAACAAGTTAGTCTGGTATTTTCGATGAGTAGGTATACGATCCAAAAACTAATATAATAGATAAATTATGTTTATTAAGTACCCATACGTAGGTATCTACGTAAGTGCATGCTTAATAAATATTCAACAAATATAATTTTAGAATCACGGAAGACACATTTGTTTTACTTTCAGTTTTTTTAAATTGTGGTTTCTCAAATTACTTTTTATTACCGACTTCATTTTACCATAGTCATTACATACTTTTTAGTATCAAATCCTAGTTTGTAATTATTTAATTCTGTGATAGCATATTCACATAGGTATTTTGTAAGTGTTAAATGTTTTTTAGGTGTAAGAAATATGCTAAAACAAAATTCGTTTTGCTACGTTTTTAGGGTTCCGTACACAAATGGTAAAACGGGACCCTATTACTAAGACTCCGCTGTCCGTCCGTCTGTCTGTCTGTCACCAGGCTGTATCTCATGAACCGTGATAGTTGGACAGTTAACATTTTCACAGATGATGTATTTCTGTTGCCGCTATAACAACAAGTACTAAAAAACAGAATAAAATAAATATTTAAGGGGCTCCCATACAACAAACGTGATTTTTTTGCCGTTTTTAATGATACGGAACCCTTCGTGCGCAAGTCCGACTCGCACTTGGCCGATTTTTTCATCTATTGGTTTGTTCATTTTCGGTTGGATCTAGTTGGACTAGAAGAGAACCTCCAATTAATTGCAGTACAACGATACCAGAGCGGGGTAATTGCATAACACATTAATATACTAGCAATGGCTTTCATTTTGACAGTTCAACAAAATTAATTGCGTTATTTACGTTGTTGAGCAGATAAACTTAGGTATATGAAAGCAATGGATTAGAAATATCCTTCAAAATCATTTAGATTGTGGTGTATAACGCAATTATGGCGCTGGTCGTAATATAAAAATCGGCTTTGACGTATGATTCTAACAACGTCATCCCTTAACATACTTAGATTAGGCTCTAGTTCTGTCAGGAACTATAAGTGTCGGAATTAAAACTATTTTCAATGACCATTGCGTTTGTGAAAGTTTGTTAATACATATTCTAAAATGTAAGAATTCTTTTTGCAAAACAAACAACCGGTTTTAAAATGCGAAAAATTAGTGAGAATGAGTGAGTGAGTGAGTGATGAGTGGAAAACATTTTAGGTTCGGTTTCCGCTCGAGAATCACCTCATTCGAGTAGCTTCTTTTTTTCAAATTGGTTAAGACAAAACTATTTCGAGGTCATAATTTTATAAATATCTATTCTTACAGATGATGCGGCGACTTAACGTTTACTCAATATGTCTAGTAATTTGTCTCAGTATTCTTCTTATTATTAATATTGGGACTCAGCATACCGATACGGCATACTATCTCACATCCATCAAGAACCGTAGAAATATCAAGATTATCATAAAAGTCGAGGATGGAGAGGAGACCTACACGCAACAGATACCCATTATACTGAAAGATGGAATCCATGGCTCAACTGACATGGATTATAATAATATACCCGCAATGACGAATGAAAACCATTCCTATAGAACACACGAAAAAACGAACATACTCACAAACACGCAAAATGAAACACATAGATCCACAAAAATCAAAAAGATATTAGAAAAAGCAAGAACAAAAATAAAAGATGAACTCTCCAACTATGATTTTTCACAGTGCGATGTTAATGGTTTCGAAGATTTAGTCATGGAATCCGGGGGACAGCCCATACGAACCTTAATAATATCATCATGGAGATCAGGTTCTACATTCCTTGGAGACCTGGTGAATGCAGTTCCAAGTACATACTATCATTATGAACCTCTTCTCATGTACGGTACTAAACAAATCAGGGAGCAAGTAGAAGCAAGCGAAGCCCTGAGCATTGTTAAACGAATGTTTAAATGTAATTTTTACGGTTTACAAGATTACTTTGAGTTTGAAAACAAAGACTTGAATCTATTCAGCCATAGCACCAGATTGTTTGACTATTGTAAGGATGAGAATAAAAACGAGCTATGTTTTAATGCAGAGTTCACTTCTCGGTTATGTAAGCTGTTCCCGTTCCAAAGTATGAAACTTGTGCGACTCAGGTTACGGCTGGTTGAGGAAATATTGAACGATAAAGAGTAAGTTGTTACATATGTGGTACCTTCAGAATTCGATTGTAACAATTTTTTATCGCCTCACAGAAAAAAAAAGGATTGTTTCGAACACGTTTATAATATGCTTTCGTGTCCATTCCGAGTCAATCTGCCTTTTTAGCGCAGGTAACTGGTGGTCACAAGCTTGTTAAACAAAGGGTATATGTAGATACTTGTTAATTCAGTAATTTGTGGATCTTTTGTAAGATATCAGTATAATTTAAATGGCACCTATACTTACACAATTGAACTCCGCACGTAACACTTATCCACAGCACCAATAATTCGCATATTTATCTCGACTGCTCGATGTCCTAATCTCACTGCAGGGAACCAGCAGAATATCAGCATCAGATATATTTGCCTGACTCATTCTGAGCATGCTGAGCAGTAGCCCCATTTAGTGTAACCTTGAGACGCACACCGCACTTTGCATGTTCGTTAGTTGATCTAAAGTGTGTCATAGTGTATCGTTATTTTGTGTGCACTACATAAATGGTTTATCTATTTATTCTATCATATATCCTACTAATACTAATTACTAATTCTACTATAATATTATAAACGCGAAAATTTGTGAGGATGGATGGATGGATGGATGTTTGTTACTCTTTCACGCAAAAATTACTGAATGGATTTGGATGAAATTTGGTACATAGATAGTTTATAACCTGGATTAACACAAGATACTTTTCGTCAAATCAGTTTTTTGTTGATCATTTATAGCAATCTTTCTATTTTGAAGAACTGAACGATTTACAGGCTCAACGTGAAGGTGTTACTGTTAGTTCGTGACCCCCGCGGCCTGATGCAATCGAGGCGACATCGGCGCTTTTGCGAGCTCTCTTCAGATTGCTGGGAGCCCTCACTGGTCTGTGCCGACTTGGTCAGCGACTATGTGGCAGCAGGTCAGATACTGCAGCAGTATCCGGACAGACTGATGTAAGTTTTAATCCCATGGATTAAGTATGAGTTGAATTTTGTTGGGACTTTTTGGAGAATTAATGAATGTACTACTCGAGGTAGGTATACGATTTAATTACTGTTGGTTATTTTATTCGCTGTTGTAGTTTCAGTTAACCAATCACAAGATCCCAACAGCTATCAAGCGCGCGAAGCTTGAACACCGTAGAACGAAAGACAAAATGATAGAATGTAGAAAGATTTTTACGGCAAGATGTCAACTATAAACAAAATAAACTAGGTTATTTTCTGGTTAGTTTTGTTAGAAAACTTGACTATTTGGACATTTCCGGCTTACCAGCTAAAAGGATATATAAATGCTTAGCAACACCCCTCTGTCAACGTCATGCGAGCGCCAAAAGATCCGTGTTGCTATAAGGTATTTATTCTTTGTAGAGTAGACAAAAGTGATCATTTCACGCCTGCAGGCCACTAGAAAATAAGTTCCACAAAAATAGCATCATTATTGTTAGAAACTGCTAAGTCATTTAATGTTACATTACAGGGTGATACGGTTTGAAGAATTAGCACTGAAGCCTAATATTACTACAGACCGAATTCTAAAGTTCCTAAAGCTGGATGGTAGGCAGGCGTTTGACGAGTTTCTGCAGTCGCACACTACAGTTGAAGTAGCTGGTGTCCACTCCACCTTTAAAGTCTCCCGCAACGTTCCTTTCAAATGGAAGACTGCTCTAGACTTTAATTACGTTAATGACCTACAGGTGCGTAACAACTTCGACGTCTTAAGCTTTTAGTAAATCTATATCCCTTACATGTTTAACATTGTTTATATCAACGTTAATGTATATTCGGCCGGTTATTTTTTCTCTTGTCGAAAATACGAATTTAAATAGTGAGTTTATGAACGATTTTCACTTATCTGTAAGGCATTATATATTTATGTTTAAGCAAAAAAATACAATTTTGCTTAACTTTTTCCATAATCTTTTTCGCCATCTTTTTACCACCTTTTTGAAGCAAATATTTGTATACATAACATTGCAGATAGCGTGCAGAGAAGCTATGCATCTATGGGGTTACCAGATGGCGCACAACGAGACCCATATGAGAAGCAAGGACTTTAACCCCATTGAGGATTATACAATCTGATGTAACGTAATTTTTCCTATGACATTGTATGTTGAGATACCTAATTAGTAAATTAGTCCGTCCATAATTTAGTATGGTCATTCATCAATATTCCGTTGAAATTTTATAATAACCAAAAAATGTTGAAGAATGATTTTGCTATTACGGGAGGAACAAATATGCTATAGTTTTACAAGTCTTAATTCTTTTTTTTTTTTTTTGTGATTGTTGCCTTGTTTCTTGTAATATTTTAATTGCAGGTCAGAAAAAAATACTTGTCGTAGATTATAAAAGTTAAGCGCTTATAATCTCTAAATTTATTATTGTAGTACTAAAGTAAAGCCACGATGCGCTTGCTAGAGGCACGTGGGTTGCCCGGCAAACCGACAGTTTCCTTTCGGTTTGCCTGAACTTATAAAATAGTGCGTAGACGTTAATAGTATTGTACTATATTAATAATTCTGAAGATGAAATACTAACTGATTTGCTGTAAGTTTTCTTTTCTTTGTTTATTAAGATTGGTGTATCGAAACCCGATAAAAATTCTTTAGAGTAGTCGACGGCATCGTTCCTTAGAACAAACTCTGCCTCTGATAGTTCAAGGTACTGACCCATCTCAACGGATAATTATTTACCTTATAAAGGTTTAGGGGCCGATTGTGAGACGATCGTGGCAATATTTAAAAGATAATTTAACAAGTTATTCTTGTTTTAAACTAATTTCATATTTAGCGTTAAAAAATTATGTAAATCGAGTTAAATATGTATTAATCAATTACGATTTAACTAGCTTCACGTTTACTTCTTTACGTGGCACGTTCACATTTATTTCTTTGTATAGTAGTTGTCCAAATCACATTTGTTTTTATTACTTTGTTGTTAAAAAGTTTCAGATTTACTCAATCTATTTAAAGAGATTCCCAACTATCTGGTAAGTGCTGAGGTGTATTTTGTTTTATAAAATATATTATCACATTTAGTTTTGGGTAGTTTGGTTGCAGTGTGCGGATTATAAAACCAACTACACAAATGCCCTAAAAAAAAAAAAAAGATTCTGGTATCACAGCTAATATAATAAATATGAAAGTGAGTTTGTTTGTTTATTTATTTGTTTGTTTTGTATTTTTATCCCAATATTCCCACGGGAACAAGACATAAGCGGGTGAAACCGCGAGGCGCTGCTAGTTAGTAGTAATAAATGTAAATAAATAAATGGTATTTTAGATTATTATTATTTATTTATTCATCATAAACAAAATAAAGATCTTAACTTGAGAACTATGCCCCGCAAAACCATTTTCACGGTTTTTCTGTGGGAACAGAACAAACAAAATTAAGGTTTATTAGTGCGGACACCCAATTTCAACTTATTGTACTTATAAAGTAACAAACAATAATATTTTATCTTATACGTATGGAAAGTGAATTAAGGAAATATTTTTACTTACATCAAATGACTTATATCTTATAAAACTACCTAATCACTTATTTACTCTCCCTCAACAATCTGCAAACATCGCTTACAAACTCCTGAAAAAAAAAAATGGTGGCACTCCTGGGGGCCTACCACTAGCTCAAAAGCAGTATTATTTTAATACTACTTCAGTGGGAGAAAGAGATGGAGAGCTATACTTCCTGTAGAGCTTCATCTCTTTTCCACACTGAAGTAATAAAATAATAATGCTTTATGAGCTGGTGGTAGGCCCCCAGGAGTGCCGACAGAAGTGAAAACTTGAACAAGATCGCCTTGGTAGAAGAAAAATACTTGTATAGAACATTGGTCCGTAACCTTATCTAAATAAAGAGCACAATCGCGTTTACAAAAAATTATACTTCCGAAACCTTTAAAGTAAAAATACTTGCACAGAGCATTGATCCGTAACGTAATATAAATAAAGAGCATAATAGCGTTTACAAAAACGAGGTGTCGTCATGGTATCGCGAAATCAATGGTTTAGTCCCATCTCAAAAACACCCAACGCGCCTAAAGAAGTTTTCACTCCAAAAATGCTTAAGTAATTTGGGACTTCTTATAACAGTAGACATTTGGTTGAGAAGGTATAGAACTCTTTTATCAAGCGTTCGGTTGCCAAAATAATTCCTTATTTTAATTACATCAAAGGAGAATCAGTAAAAATGTATGGAAGCTGGCCCAAGCACCAATAACAACCACACGTATGTCATTAGATAGGTATTTTAATATAATACAATAACTACTATAGCGTCTTATTTCAAATCGCTGTGTGGAAAAAGTTGTGGCGATGTTCATATTATGTTATTATACTGGACGCGCAGGACATCCAGCGATCTTTTGGTGTAGCTGATCCACAGATTTCCCGTATAAAAGTTTTGACAATACGCCTTAAAAGTGAGAGAATCTGCGGGCCAGCATGTTACCTCTAACCGCTAAAACCCTGCGCTCCCTCTCAATATCTTGATCGTCTTCAAGACCTTCGGTAATTAAATGGCCCAGGTATTTAAATTTCGTGCCACGATTTACGCACAAGCCATTCAAAGTGATATTATGTGAATACCCGGGGCATCCACCGGCGGTCCTAAAGACCATATACTCTGTTTTCTGGACATTGTATACAAGGCCATGCGTACCAGCATAGACCTCACACACACCTCTCACCGTCAGGCTCAGCAGCACCATGTCGTTCGCGTAGCTAATGTTGTTGACGCAGACGCCGTCTGTCGAGCAACCGACATGCTTGCTACTGAGCTCGACGATGAGGTCATTTATATATAGGTTGAAAAGCTTGGATGTCGTCAAACCTCCCTGTCTCACCCCGCTTTCCAGCGTATATGCCTCTGAGAGTATATATTATTCCACCTCACAAATTTTTTTTGGTGAGAATACCAATATTTTAGCATATTGAGCACACCCACCGGTACACCCGCGTTCCCCAACTTTCTCCAGAGCACATCATATGATACAAGATCAAAGGCTTTGAAGAGGTCAAGGAAACACGCATATACCGGTGTCCTGCGGTATATATAGTATTGGACAGTATGCTTGAGACCTACGATGGCAGCTTCTGTGGGTAGCCCGGATCTAAATCCAAACTGCGCGTCATGTAATTTAATGTATCCATCTAGGCAGGAATCTAGCATACCGTCCAGCACTTTAGCAATTATCGTTGCCAGAGATATGGGCCGGTAATCCCCCCTCTCCGAGATATCCCCAGTCCTGTTCTTCACAATAGGCACTACAACTGTTTTCATTAAGTCATGTGGTAAGTAAGACTGACTCAAGCACATCGTGAAAAACATGGCCAGGACCCTCGGTAGGTGAATCCCTGCATGTCGCAGATGCTCCACACTGAGCCCATCGTGACCGGGAGATTTACCGCCTATCATTCTCTTTAAAACAAATCTTACTTGACTAGCCGTAAAATTTAGAAACGACTCCTCCTCCTCATATCCGGACTCAGACCTAATGAACGAAAAACAAAAAAAACAAAAAAAAAAAAAAGGGTGAGCATTAAAATCACCTAAATTATACAAGTTTTCAACATTCTCACTAGCTATTATTGCACTGATTTCACCCAAAACCTATTATAATTGGTAGGTTATCCGGTGAGTCAGTCGGCACATATACACAAAAAACAACAATGAAGCGGCCGTCAACATCAGCTCGCATAGCCGTCAGTCGAGTGCTGGCACATGGTACTATAGTTACACTATCAAATATAGCTGTTCTCCAGAGTATGGCAACTACCACATGAGGTTTCCCCTTCAGCAAGCCCACAGACGTATCTACAGCAGACTTACCTGTATATTCAAACTTATTAGAAATTGTTCCCAATAATGGTATGTAATGGGGAAGCAACCACGTCTCCTGGAGTGCTACCAGATCAGCCATTTCACAAATGTCTCTTAAATTGTCAATAGACCTCTTGACTGATTTGCAATTAAAGCTATGTAATTAAATTAAAATACTGTTTAAGATTTAAATTAATTCTGGTACAATAATGAACTACCGTCTGGTTTTGTTTTTTAAATAAATTGCACGAAACGCCTGAACGTTATTCCGTTAGGCTGGAACTTATCATCTAAGAATAATTCTAAATTACATTTAGAGACATACACTTTATAAGCATTATACTTTTTAGTCTGCTTCATGTTCATCTTTTTTAGAGATATAATGTCATTTGTTTTTTCTTTTATGTAGTCAATAATGTCATTTTCACACGCTTCTTTACTAACGTTCGAAATATATACAGTGGGACTTTTATATCAGCCGCTCTAAATTTACCTTCAGGGACAGCAGCACAACCTCTCTGCCCTTTAAGCTTATAATTACGTTTAGACGTTTTGTTTCTTACTATTTGCCATTTTGAGTCACTGTCCCTTACCATTTGTTCATTTTTCTCACTCACCCGTGGCGCTGGTAAACTATTATCGCGAGCACTAAGTTGTTGAGTGATCGCGTTCGAGATTGTTTCCTTTAAAATCCGGCGAACGAATATCATTAGTAACGGATCGGTTTAATGCGTCAGCGCAGCTCAGCTTTAAGGTGATAAGAAGAATTTTGCAAATTTTAAATAACTAAATATTATCATCTTTACATTTATTTTCAGTTTTCTTACTTACTAATAGTTTAAAAAATCAAAGGAGACGTTTCATTTTTGTATGAGACTCCGGCCATAACATGTACACTTTAGAAAAACTGGAAAACGAACCCCTAAATACAATAAAGACTGTTTTTTTCCATAATATCTAATACTTTTTGGGCACAAAATAAAAACCGAAAATGTTTGACGTTTGTCAGGAGAAATACGACCATCGACAGCTAGCCATTTTTGTCCAGAAGTACCTACAAATCCACAAAAGCAGTTTTTTATTTTTATGATGAATCACACTTTCTAATTAATCAAAAAAGTTGTATAAGATAGCTATCTTATTATAGTACAGAAATACATGCCTTTCATATTTATTTAAATAACGTCTACGTGATATTATTATGTTAAAATGTAACATGATTTCTGGACGAAAGCAGTATGCAAGTAAAACGACGCCATGATGAATAGAATATGGCAATAATTTGTTAAACTATTATTTTTTGTGCCGAAGTAATCAGGGGAATAAACAGGAAAGAATATTTTTCCTCAATTCGTGGAATTTTTTCCTTTTTTTACATTAACGTACACTTTATGTCCGAAAATGAAACATCTCCTTTGTTGTGATTCGAATTTTTTAACTGTTATTTTTGAATGACCTCGACTACTATGGTCTGACCATAACAATTGAGGGCGCAACTAAATATTGGGTCAACTAATTGTAGATAAATGAACTTTTAAGGGTATTACTTGGTACTTTAAAGCTTGGATGGTAGAATTCACTAAGCAATATTCTAAGTTTATTACACAAGTACTCAATGTGGTTCGACCATGAAAAGTTCTCGTAAACCTTTACTCCGAGATATGTTAGACATTTATCGCGTACAATTGGTTTACAATTAAGTACAGTTAACATAGTTTTTATGCATGTACGTAAAGTCATCTGTGTACATCGGAGGTGGTTCGCCAGGTGGTTGTAAATCTGGCGAGCGTATCAGTATCATAATTGTTGATGGCATGTAACAAAATGAGGTTGTTACCTAATGTATCTTTGTTCACGTTTAAAATAAAAAAAATGTCTGCCTAAATTCTACTGTTTCATTGTAATAACTAGCTTAGTTTTATCCGCGTTTAGGATTATCCCGTTGTCGTGTGACCTTTCAACAACTCGGTCTACGTCGTGTTGCACGAGTCAACAGGTTTCGGCGAGGTTGGTGCCGGCCGACATGTACGCTGATCAGTTCCATAAAACGCCGCACAAGCTGTTGACGTGCATTAGGTAGCATACAGGCCCGCATCCCGCGTCCTGCGGCACCCCGCACCTCACCTACCTCGCGTTACTATACGACTCATCCACCTTTACGCGGTAATAATATCTCTTCCTGAGATACTGACTGCCTCGTTGGTCTAGTGGTCGCAAGCGCTACTGCTGAGCATGAGGTCCTGGGTTCGATTCCCGGGTCGGGCAAAAGTGTTATTGGGTTTTTCTATCTGGAATTTCTCAGTAGCAGCTCGGAGTCTGGATTTGTGCCCGGTAGATGGCAATAGGCTCGCCCCCTATTACATGGGACTTAAACATAACTGGCGAAATGTGGGTGTACCTGGACACCTCTGCCCAACCCTTCGGGGAAACAAGGCGTGATGTTATGTTATGTTTATGTTATGTAATAATTGACCTAGAGAAAAAATATCTTATAGAATATCTGAATAATATACTATATTTTCGTACTGTTCATAATTATTTTGGACATGAAATCCGAGTAATCTTGTTTTTGTTTAAAATAATCTTTAAAAAAGACATTATTTTCGAATAAAAAGTTAATCGAGCAAAAATGTTCCAATTATGTAACTGTCATAAAATATGAAAATAAAAAGATACAGTAAATCATATACTAAAGTTCCATTTTGATTGTATGATTGTATGCGTGACTTTTCAAAATATTAATGCAAATTAACATACATTTTAGGGAGCCTTCCTCTTTAGTGGCGGTGGTGGTGGTGTGGTGGTGTTGTCATGAGAGGCACCCCGGAGTCTAGATTTGTGTTGTTTTGATAGTAATAAATTCACCACCTTACGGGCCTCACGCATGGCTGACGGATTTTACCCGGATTAATAATCTGCTAAACGCTTCGGGGAATATACTGGCGTAATGTTAGGTATTATGTCTGCTTCTAATAGGTATTTGACATTTTAAATAATAAAAGTTTTGAATGTCTTTACAGATGATGTGGCGACTTAACATATACTCAATATGTTTCGCATTTAGTCTAAATGCTCTTATTGTAGATATTGGGACTGCACATGCTGAAATTGTAATGACGAAAGAAAACTATTCCTATAATCAGCCAGACATCAAGATTGTACCAATCCTGCAAGATGACACCAACAGTTCAATATACATCACAAACATATTAGAAAAAACACGATCAAAAATTGAATATGACACCTCCACCCATAACTTTTCTGAATTTGGTGTTCATGGATTAGAGGATTTAGTTATGGAATCGGGAGGACAGCCCCTGAGAAGTTAAATTATATCAACATGGAGGTCAGGATCTAATTTCCTTGGAGACTTGGTAACTAATGTATTTCCAAGTACTTATTATACCTGTGAACCCTTAATTATGTATGGACCAAAACAATTCAGGACACCAAAAGAAGTAAATAAAGGTCTGAGTATTGTTAAACGAATGTTAAAGTGCAATTATGTAGGATTGGAAGATTACTTTGAGTTTGTAAGAAAATACCTTAATGGGAAATGGGAACAATTCAATAGCCACAACGTCGGACAGCACCGATCAACTTCATTACAGTACTCCCAGCAATGTAAGAACGAGAATAAAGGTGAATTATTTTATAATGCAGAGGTCACTTCACGGATATGTCAGCTGTATCCTTTCCAAAGTTTGAAGATATTACGACTAAGGTTAAAGCATTTTGAAGAAATATTGGATGATAAAGCGTGAGTTATTGTTTTAAGCTAGTTAAACTACTTTCTTACAAAAAAGGTCATGAATATGATGTCGATCGTATAAAACTGAATGACTTACAGGCTCAACGTGAAGGTGATACTGCTGGTGCGTAACCCTCGTGGAGTGATGCAGTCGAGGTTGCACCGTCTCAACTGCATGCGCTCCTCAGATTGTAATGACCCGTCTCTGCTATGTGCCGACATGGTCAGTGACTATGTGGCAGCTGGAAGATTACTGCAGCAGTATCCGGACAAACTGATGTAAGTGATTCATGATCTGTTTCACGTCCTCCACATCAGTTAGGGCAGCGAGCCAGCCTGGCGTGTAGAAACACCAAGAGCCGTTTAGCAGACCAGTCCAGCTGATCTATTCCGGAAAATCTCACTGTGAAAACTTAGGTGAAGTGAACTGTAAATATTGCCTAGCTCATCAGCTCAGTTCACCAAAGTTTTCACGATGAGATTTTAACAAAATAGATCGGCTGGAGTGAAGACCGCGTATTGGGATGGGAAGCGTAGTGTAGTCCAGCTCGATGAACAAACAGCATAAAAAGGAAAACCCACCCAGCAGTGGACTGAAGCTAACATAGGCTGAGTTAAAATGACAACAAATGACACAACATTTCAAAACTGCTTATACATTTTTCGAACAAGTTTATGAAACAGGGTCTTGTTTGCCTGATAACTGTTTACATTCAAATCAAATCAAATCAAATCTAATCATTTATTTTTGCAGAAAAACACTGTTACAATGGTGTTATAAAAATTTACATGTTTCAAGTGATTCTACCGTAAGGCATGCAAAATGTATAGGTACAATCATAAAATACAATCAACAAATAGATCAAAAACAGTCATAAAATACTTTAAGATATTAAATTAATGTCATACAGATTAATTATTTATTCAATAATAGTAGTATTTAAATCATTTTAATGTCGTTCCTAGAATTATACAATATTTAAAGATTCATGCAAAATTATAATTGTTATTGTTTGATGTCACTGTGAGGTCTTAAGTTTGGAAAAATTATCGTTTAAGAAGTCGTTCAAATTATAGTAACATTTATCAACTAAAAGACTCTTTACACTTTTCTTAAATAAGGCAGTATTCATTGCCCTTATTTCTTTAGGTAATTTATTGAAAATGACAGGAGCCATGTGAAACACACTTTTGTGCATTAAAGCGGTGTGTTCGGCGGACACAGAGGCGAAATTCGTCACGTTGTTGCCATTATTCACTTCTGAGGCTAATTTAAATAGTGTTTTATTGGTCTTAACAAATACTGAGACTTCATAGATATATAGGCTTGGGAGAATTAAAATTTTGTACTCCTGAAAAAACGGTTTACAGGTTTCGATCATTTGAAGCCCAAACATAGCCCTTATGCACCGTTTTTGAGCTTTAAAAATTAAATCAATATCAGTCGAATTTCCCCAAAAAATCACACCACACCTCAGAACCGAAGCAACCAAACCGTGATATGCAGTTAACAAAGTATTAATGTTTGCAATCTGCTTTAACTCATATAGCGCATATACTGATTTGTTAATTCTTTTGTACAGTGTTGCCCTTGGTTGTCCTTTCATTTTTGAACTACAGGGTGTTGCGGTTTGAAGAACTAGCTCTACAACTTAATATTACTACTGATCGAATTCTAAAGTTTCTGAAAACTCAAAGAAGACAGGCGTTTGATGACTTTCTGCAGTCGCATACCAATGTGGACGTAGCCGGTCCTCACTCTACCTCAAGAGTCTCCCGCAATGTACCTTACAAATGGAGAAATACACTGGACTTTAACTATGTTAATAAAATACAGGTGCGGTGACATATTTTTTTAGTAAATCAATGTGACAAATAATATCACCCATACATCCTTTCTTTAGTCTCTCTCGTTTTCTTCATCCATCAACATTTATGTTCATCACTTAGTTACAAATGCATTTCATGTTTTCCATGTTACCAAGGTATAGGGGACGGAAAAGTTAAAAGGGAATCATTTGTCAAGACAAATGATTCCCTTTTAACTTTTCCGTCACCAGTGCCATTGCCTCTAAAGTCAACATTCTCCATTTCCGATACATGCTATCTTTTTTTAACCGTCTTCTTCACGGCCCAGCATTGTTTTCTATTCAGAACGACGAATTAGTAATACTACTACTAATAAAATTATTTAATATTTCAGATGGCGTGCAGCAACGCTATGAATTTGTGGGGTTACCAGCTGGCCCACAACGAGACCCATATGACAAGCAAGGACTTCAAACCCATAAAGGATTATACAATCTCATAGTAACCGTAATTCTTTCGCCGATGTTGCACACATAATGCTGTTATCAGTGATAACACAGGTTGAACTATTTTTAGGAGTTTCATTTACTATCGCGGAAAGCGCATGTTAACATTTAGTATTTTTTTACATGAGTGTCATGGTGGTAATTCTGTCAATCTTTTGGATACTTGTTCCTTGAAATCACATGTTTTATTTATTATGATTAATTGTTTTTCTTTACTTGTATGGGGAGTGCCACCCCTAATGATTTTTCATAATTTCAACACCTTTGTTTAGCGGTGCACCAGAATGCACCTTCTTAATTTGAATCGACATAGTATTAAAAGTTTCCGAGTAGAATAGCTGTCACCACACAGACGGATAGACTGACCTGACAAAATTATATGAATTCCGTTTTTGCCATATTACGGAACCGATACAAAGATACCGCCGAATTGCGAACCTTCACCTTTTATATTTATAGATGTCTGTTAAAAAACGAGATTTCACAGAATTATCGTGCACAGCGATTTGCATTAAAGATTATTTTGTGCAGTTGTCATAGTTGTGAATATTGTAAACTTGTGGTACACAAAATATTAAAAAAATACAATATTTTCTAGGTATGCGTTCAAGTTTTATTGGTTGGTAATGTGGTGTTACTATAATTAAACTGTTACTTTATAATTCTACGACATAATAATTGTATATTTGCATGGAGAAAATGTATAAACATAGTTTGGGTTAAATATAGCATAATTTACAGTTTTATTATTTTTAAAACATGAAAAGGCATATTCTGCTTTTGTACAAAAAATCGTTTCCTCTCAGTTACATAATACAAAATATTGTAATTTTCTTTCACAATTAAAATAGAAACAAAAACACTGGTTTCATGATCATATTGATCACTAGCTTTTGCCCGCGGCTTCGCCCGTGTGGATGTCGAAAAATATTCCCCGGGGACGTACATCTACCGGGATTACCTAATAGCCGAGGAAAGGTCATTGCTTTATTTAAAAAAAGATAAAGTCAATTGTAACTACTTAGAAACTTGTTTTAACTTAAAACATTAACATACCTACTTGTTTATTTATTCGATAAAGTTGAAATGTCGTATGCTGATTACGAACTTATACTATAAATACTATAAATTTAAATGTCGTAATAATAAAAGAATCATTGTTTTGTTTAATTTACAAATGGCTTGGGATTATGGGAATCACGACAGTTTGGCCCAGGGATAACTCGACCCCTACAATTCGAGCCCATGACAACTGGATCCTGAACAGTCTTGAATTAATTAGACCAAGAACGTGCGAAGCTAGCTCAGAAACTTAGGACACCCAGACACGGAAAGAATAACGGAGGCTCATCCCCTTCGTATTAGGTTGCTTTGAACCCTACAGACGGAAATAGGAGCCTCGAGCACAACATCGGCGTTGATTTTTTTCCTGGGTCCCGAGAGTTAAAATCGTTTAAATTCCAGAAAACTTTACTTGTTATTTCTTCCACTTATTGAGATCTTGATCAGCCGATTGAAAAATAAATTCTTGGTAAAATTGAAAAATACACGTTTAGATAATGGATACATAGGTCTTCTTCACATCTCAGGGGTCACACTTGGGGCCTCTATTTTTCTTATTTTTTGTAAATGATTTGGGCTGCAAAATTGATTCAGAATATATATGTCGCCGCGAGAGCGTCTATTCGTAAAGATTATAACATAATCTTATGCGTAACTATTTATTATAATTGTTATTCACCATAAAGTCGTTGATCCTGCCATCTATGGTTACTGTGGAATACTGTTACAACCGTTTATATGCATGCTGTGAATGATATCGATTCCTTTGAGACCACAACGCCATCTATTGCTCTTATTGTGAAATCGAACTCGCATTGTCGCCGGAGTAAATTATTAAACCAATTTCCATGTCTTAGTTAAAACTATAGTTAAAATTAAAAGGGAACGTTAATTTTGTATAGTCTTTAGGTTTTTAGTCATATTAACAATATTGCTCATTTGACAGTAAATTTGTTTATGATGAAGCGCTACCTCATGTGACGAAAATGGCGCCGATTGCAAATATTATGATCAATAACTGAATGTAATAATTTAATACGAGAACTAAATAAGTTTCAATAATAGAAAACAAACGATAAAGTATTAAGATTATTTTACACTGCAATTTACTAAAGATCAACTGTTGTTTGATTAAATTCCTTGAATCACAGGAAGTGTTGTCAAAAAGTGTTGAAAGTAATGAAGCTTCTAATTTAACTTTAATTCTGATAAACCTTTGTATTTGTGAATATTAGCATTGTTTAATTATAAAAGAATTAACTGATAAGGATTTTAGCATTGTTTGTGAGTTTCATTGACCACACTAAGTAATAAGAGTTAGTATTGAACAACACTGAGTTCCGCCGACTTAGAAAAAGGGTCGGACACACAATGGCGGGTGTGGGCGACCCGGGTTAGCAAAAATAACAACAAGAGTAGGGGTAGAAAGGACTAATATTGTAATTGTCAAACAAGTAAACCCTGTAACATAATGTTTTGATTTAAAAGAGTGTCCCTGGAGTTTCTTGCCCGTTCTTCTCCAGCAGGGACCGACTCGCTTTGGAATGGGCGTAGCGTCATGAAACTCAAACTGAAAGACTCCTTGGTAAGTGATAAAGTGATAATTAGAAAGTGCCTGTAAATGTTTAATGTTCTAATTGAAATAAACGCTTTGAGTTTGAGTTAACTGTTGTGTGTGATTGAAAACTACCTATATCTACCATTAACGAAGAATTACACCGGAGACTGGTCAGAAACGGAAAAGGAGGGATTCCCCGCCGTGTTATATACTATTTGCTGATAATTTAAAAATATGTCGAACTATATACAATGAATCCGATATTATTCAGCTTTTCTTTTTTTTTTTTTTGGGTGGGAAAAAAATATATTATTCAGCTTCAGCTAGATTTTAATAACGTACATAATTGGTGCATACAAAACAAAATGTCATTAAATCAAATAAAATGTTACTTCATTAAATTTAGCAGAAAAAGGAAAACATGTCAAACTTGTTACTAGATTAATAACAGCCCGCTCCAAGAAGTTTACTATCTATTAAAACACCAAGGTCCCTAATAGTATCAACTTATGTTTTAGGAATCATTATGACCAAATGATTAGCCGTGCATCAAAATTGTCAGGTTTCATCGTCAGGGAAATGAAAATTTTTAAAGAACCTGTTCTGACTATTTCCATTTACAACAGCGTTATTCGAAGTATTCTGGAGTATTGTAGTACGGTATGGAACCCGTTTCATCAGGTGCAGTCTGATCGGATAGAGCGCGTTCAGGAAAGGTTATTATTTCACTTGTGTTACTCGGATAACAGATGTCATAGTCTAACTCGTATAACTCAAGGCTGAGTCATTATAAAAATGAAATCTTTGGGCGCACGTAGGAAATGGTTGGATATTATGATTTTATTTAAATTAGTAAATGGTTTCATAGATTCTCCCGAGCTTTTAGAAAAAGTAAATATTTATATCCCGCGTAGTAGTAGCCGCCTAATTAACCGAAGAACTTTTGTTCTGACTCATAGTCGAACTAACATAGATAATTTTTCACCGTAATTTGCCGCATGTTTTCTCTTGCCAACTCCGTTCGTGGCGAAATAGGTGTCTTTGCTGGTTCCGTAGCCCCAGTAAGGACTAAACTTAGAGATTTAATTGTATAATTATTTTTTATATTTTGGTTTTTCTTTTTCCGAAACTTTTTCCATTTCTTCAATTTGGGATTTGTATAACATTTATTTTAATTTGTAAGTGTTACTTAAAATATGCATGCTAGATTCACATCTAGTAGATGTCAATCAGACATTATTGTTTTGTAGCTATTCTACTGCCTTTTGTGATTGTACACTAGGTTTGTGAAAAAAAAAAAATTGGTGGCAGGTACAACTTAGATGGAGGTTCTCCGATGAGCCACAGTGCGATTGTGGAGGCCCATTGCAAACTATGCCTCATCTATTGTTGTGTTCTTTGTGTAAAAACACCTGCACTATGAAAGACCTTTACGAGGCCCATTTCAGACCCAAGGCACCCCTGGCGGACACTTCTGGGGGTGCCACGGGTCCGAATTCAAATTCCTGTCCTTAAATCCATACAGCAGTGTACCAGTGGTATCACGAGTTCTATTTACTAATTCCCATAAATCCACCAATCGAATAGTGATGGGACTGATGAACAACAGTGACAAAATAATTTCAACAGTCTTTTAATATTTATTTAACGCAATTTCTCCAATGCGTGGCCTAATGTTATTTCTCTGTTCAGAAATTGCAATTGAATGTGCACTATTAAATCGTCATTGTTGATGTCTGCTTGTTTCCGTTTTTTGAATATTCTACAATACGTTTAGCAAACGCATCATGGAAACCATATTTTTATTAATCAATTTATTTAATTTGGAGTGGTAACCTTCTAAAATGTTGTTTGTCCTATGACGCTTTCCAAAGACATTAAAAATCTCAGGTGAATGTACGCTGAGCCAAAATTTTTCTTTACTATTGCATTGAGCAAGAAACCATTTTATTATTTACATACGTAATTTTGCCCCCGCTCAAACTGTGTACCCAATGAAATGTATTAGCGCTCATAATTGGCTCCCTCTCCCAAATTACTAGTTAAACCCAATAAACTAGTTCCGAATCACATGTGGCTAAAGTTTTCTGCTTCATCACGACTTTTAGTTTATAATATTATGTGGATCGTAAAACTGCTGTTATCTGGCGATCGTAGTTTTATAGTTTGATTAATTACTATGGTTTCATAGTTAATGCACACCGCTGAAGAGATCGACCTTATCCAAAATATCCGCCCATACGTAGATCATAAGTACGTCGTACAGCAGCCTTTTCGGTTTTTTTCAATCGAACCTCAAATTATTCCCATATTTTTTGCTTTTCTAAAAATATTATTGAAAACTCTAGTAAATGATTGCACCTCTATTTGTTAACCTCAAACAATTCCAATTTTGGGGTCCTAAAACACTAAATAGCTAAGTAACTGCGATCAATTTGTATGTAGTGCTCGCTCGGCTTGCGTGCGGTTGGTCACAGTTCTTACCCAACCTAACTCATTTAGTGGGGTTGCCCTAAATTTGTTACTACGACCAATTCGGCTAGTGTGAGGTTGGTCACAGTTCTAACCTAACCCGTTTGGTCTAGATACCCTAGCTTAGTTACTAAACATAAACAACTGAAAACTTTTTGCCATCATTCATCATGCAAGCAACAGATGTTATATTAACTTCGTTATGAAAACACTATCAGAAATTCCATTCAATAAAAAAATACTATTAACCGTATAGACTTACTTTATACTTTTGTACTTTCCGAGATCTTGGCCCTGTAATCTAGATCCTCTCCCGCCTCATCCATTAGTATCCATGTAATTTCACATCCAACTGTCACGTGCTAAACGAACGTGCTTGTCGCAAAATCGCCGCTTTGCAACCAGCCTAACTGGACTTTATATCGTTCAAAATTTGTTACTATTGAAATGCTAAAGCGATGTCGGGACGTTTCGGCGACTGCACTAGAATATTAAACAGAATTAAACTGTATTATTTGGATAGCTAGTACTGATGTATGTAATTATGTTAGTTATCCCCCCGATGTTTTGACAACATTTGACTCTTGAGGGTCGAGTTTCGATAAATCTTTTCTAAAAAGAAACCTCTACTGAATATCAATTATTCTATTTCTCAAAAGTGCTTCGAAATTTGAGCATTATTTTGACAACCTTCTTCGAGATAAATCGAAAACATTTGTATGAAAAAAATGTTTGTATGAAAATCCATAATTATCTATTTTAGGACCGAATCAAACTCAAAGCGTTTATTTCAATTAAACCATTTACAGGCACTTTTGAATTGTCAAGGGGTCGGTCAGTCAGAAAGATGAAGCAAGTTGTAAAATAAAATATGTACTATGAAAACTCACATCTGTTGTGTACTTAAAAAATGTAACGAACTTTTTACTTCAACACATGACAACCAAGGAGGTTCAAAGATTTTATTTGAATTTCGATTTGGCTTGCAAATAGAGCTGTTTAAAGTAAAAAAGAAACAAATGAACATATTGACACATGAAAAATTTTCTTTGTTCGTCACTGATTCTGGAATTTCTAAAAAGTTTACTTAATTTGAATTTCCGCGCATTATTTCAGAAAAGTACTACACAAACCTTGGCTGCAACCAAGCATTGATGGACTCACGTAAGTGTGTTTTTTACACATTTTCACGTTCGACCATGAATGCCCCTTTTGCTGGCCTTGATGTACTATATTATTAATAGTCTTCATTCATCTTAACTAATGTAGGCCCGGTACGATATGGCAGGCTGGGTACGGTTTTCAATACTTAATACTATTTGTTTGCAGAAACGGTAGCCGACAGTTGTCTTTTAATATAAATTGACTTGACCAGCTACTTACTAAGTACCAACTTTTTACTTTAGCCAACCACGAAGAACAGCTAACGTGAACTTTGATGACAAAACTTATTACAGACGTAATCAGTTTTCCAGAACCCGGGCACAAGACTTGACATATATCTTATACAAATATTTTATAGCTGAAGAGTTTGAAGGTGCTAATCTCGGGAATTAGGTACTACCAGTCAGATTTAAAAAATAATTTTTGCATATTTTGATAGTCCAATTTTCCAAGAAGGTTATCTTTATATATATAATTCTTCTGTGAGTGCGTATGTCACTGAACTTCTCTCAAACGACTGGACCGATTTTGATGAAATTTTTTGTGTGTGTTCAAGGGGATCTGGGAATGGTTTAGATTCACAATTTTGTCCGCTGGACAATGTTTTGACAGGACAACGTCTGTCGGGTCCGCTAGTAGGCTATATAACACTACGAAAAAAGAAAAATGTCAGAAAGAACGCTAAGCGCAAATAAAGTAATATCACGGACGGGCGATACGATGCAACGCGGATAAAGTCGCGGACAGAAGCTGGTAATTTAAATAAAATAGGTAAAGTCTATAATTTATTATTACAGTTACATTCAAGTATAAAGCAGTATCAACTGTCTGCTGTGAATAAGAGACGTGTGTAACCGTAGGTTCTGATTAATGAATATGGAACGCTCCTGCTTGATTCAAATTCCTCGAATGATCCCCACGCCTCTCTAATGACTAATCAAATTAATATCTAGTTAGCTTGCTTTGTGTTTGAACTTGGCTCATTTCTAGGTGTATTTTATCCAGACGATATACACTCTGCGCTTTGTATGTGGCTGATATGCTCTAAGTATTTTTACCGTTTGTATGCTCCTGAGTAGAAATCAGAAAATAAAGCTCCTGCCAGTTAACTAACATCAAATTATTATTTTGTAACAATGATTATTTGTACATACATAAATATTAGCGTTACCAATATCTTTAACACAAACCGATACTGTCAATTCAGTCTCTCTAGTCTATCTTCTAACTAAAACTAAATGCGAGTCTACGACAAAATTTTCCAAAATCATGAACATCTTTTCAATCCAAATACACGGTAGTCGTCCTTCAAATACATAGCAGCATTGAAGCTTTCTTGTAACATTACAAATTTTGCCACCATTTAAATAATATTATAAGCGTTTATATTGACGACGGCGATGTAAAGTCTTATTCAAATTGTTTCCTGTCTTTACGCGAGGGGTTTGATGAAGATTATTTGCATGAGTATTTGCATGTTTCACTCGACAGGTAATGAAGTATTATTGACGTCATTTAAAAGTAAACGTTATCTCGGAATAATTTTAAGAAATAACTTATCAGTCGCTGCTAACCTAAAGTACTGCACTACTGCGGCTAGGCTGGATCTAAATAGTAATAAGAAAGAGCAAAATAAGGTACTGTGAGGTTTTATTATGAGATGAAATCTCATGCTGTACAGGCAGGCAAGAACGCTGTACGTCATCCGAAAAATCTAACAAGATTTGTTTAAATTAGGATTTTTTATATGGTTTTCGTTTGTTGGTGAAAATGATGATAGTCTGCCGTCGGGCGTCACGGCGCGAGTGTTTGCTTATTATATTGTACCAATGGTTTAAATATAATATTCATCATCAGCCTATAATGTTCCCACTGCTGGGACACAGGCCTCCTCTCTTTGAGAGGGAGTGGGCCGTAATCCACCACGCAGGCCCAGTGCGGGTTGGTAGATGTCACATGTCTTCGAATTTTCGGTTCTAGGACATGCCCGGTTTCGTCACGATGTGTTCCTTCACCGTTTTGAGAGCAGTGGTGATGAAATAATTTACACAAAGTAAAGCGCCTGTCTGTTTCGAACCTAAGACCTACAACTCGTAAGTCGCGGCCGTTACCACTAGGCCACCACTGCTCTTAATATAATATTGCTTTCCTTAAAAGTTATTTGTTTCTTACACTGTCCCGGTCCCGAGTATCGCAGCCAAGTGCGGTGCTCACAGTACCTATTTTTCTCAGCCCAATATGCAGCAAGAGCGCAAGCCGAATAGCACGGCACGCCATCCGTCGTGTTCTTGTCCCCGCTGGGGGTGCCAGCTGTTTTAGAACCCAACGGCTTAGCACGCGACGATATGAAGAAACCAGCCGGAATGACCATAACGCATTGGAAGTTAGGTAGGCCTTTGGTGTGGGATGCAACATGTGTCGACACCTTTGCACCATCCCATCTTTCTTGCAACGCGGGCTCTGCTAGGGCGGCTGCTGCAGGTGCGGAAAACCTCAAACGACGAAAATATTTCAAGCTTATTGGGACTCATACGTTCGAGCCGTTTGGGGTTGAAACACTAGGCCACAGGGTCCAAGTGCTCACTTGGTTTTTCGAGATAACGCTGGACCAGTTTTTGGTCAAAGAATCAGCACCGCCATACAATGTGGCAATGCTGCCAGCCTTTGGGGCACTTTTCCTGTTGACAGCGATGCGGACGAATTGTTTGATGTACTATGATTCTTTACCCTCTTTTTAGGGTTTTGTAGTTAACAAGGAACCCTTACAGTATCGCCATGTCCATCCGACTGTCTGTCCGCGGCGTAGCTCAGAGACTATTCGTACTAGAAAGCTGTAATTTAATATGTTAATCACGCCAACAAAAACAGTGGTAAAATAAAATCTTGAAAAAAAAGTCAGGATACCTACCTCCCTTACACGTAAAGCAGGGTTGATATTTTGTCCTAGCGATTTTAAATCTGTGTGTGGATCTTCTGGAATCGCTGCCACACTGCTTCCTGGTGATAAAACAGCGCAAGCCGTGTTTAAGATTCCCATCGATTTAGAGAGCAACGAAACGCCTGTTTGTGGGGTGTCACGCAACAGTAACAAGGATGTGTGCTTAGGGATTGCACTTCATCGTATGGGATGAATGCATTATGGCAAATAGGAAAGCAGTGGAAGCTGTAAACAGAACCCTGCAGGGCATTCGTCTGGTATACGAGGACATCAGTCACATACCGTACCAAGAGAATTCTTCAGCGTGTTGCCATTTTAACTCCGAAAATTATCAAGCTACAGCGTCGCTGTAGCTTGATAATTAATGTCGATCAGTCGCAGTATTCTCTCACAAATTGAAGGGAGTGAAGTGATATACACCTCCATTAATACTGATGAAGAGGAAGATGATGTCACATATTACCCCGTAGAATTTCTCAATTCGCTAATGGCAAGTGGACTTCCAGTTATACATCATCCAGCTAAAAGTCAGTGTCCCGATTATGCTCCTTCGAAACTTAACTACGCCAAAGCTGTGTAACAGAACCCGGCTCAAAATCATGTCTTTACAGAGAAACGTCATTGAGGCAGAAAATCTAACAGATTGTGGCGATGGCGAGACAGTGTTTATAGCGCGTATACCACTAATACCCCACAATAACCAGTTTAAGCGCGTGCAGTTCTCTGTGAGCCTATGCTTTGCGATAATTATCAACAGGTCACAGGGGCTGACACCGAAGGCTGAAGGCTGTGGGTGTCGACCTCAGGACAAGCTGCTTCTCACACGGACAACTGCACGTCGCTTGCTTCCGAGTCACCATTTCTGACTCTCTGTATATTTTGGCTGCTGAGAATAAAACTAAAAACGTAGTATATAGGGAAGTTTTATAAAATGTAGCTGTTATTGTAGTATATTGTGGTGTCTTACGACTTCCAGGCAAACGAAGTCGCGGGCAGAAGCTTTTACGTGCTAAAAAAATATTGTCATTCAACAACACAGTGTTTTTATTTTTTAATAATAAAATATTCACAAAATATATTAGATTGATACATAAAACGAACACTCAATCTATACAGGCGCACTTGTCGGACTTGTCATACCACGTTCAAAGACAAGTGCGCGTGTAAGTACAGTGTAAAGAAAAGGAAGAAAGAAAAATGCGTTTATTGGCATTACAACAGAAAAATACAACTTAAAATTAAAATTATAAAAACAGAAAACAATCATTATAATGCCAAAAGGGCCTCAGCTTGGCATAATGTTAGACAGCAACACAAAGTGTACCACTTGGCGCTGATTTTCAGCTGCACCCACGCGTAATAAGAAAGAGAGTGAGGATGTGTGTGTGTGGGAGTATGTTAATAGTCAACCAACTTACATCTGCAGTTGGAACATATGGGAGAACATGTTTTTCAACTACAATGTTAAGTTTGTTCTTCTAAAATATTTTTTCATACCATTATAGAAGGTCTGACGTACTCAAAACAATTTCTCATCTCGAAATAATCAAACAAGACCATAAATTCAACGTTTTCCTCATTCCGCCTTAACATTAACACAAACATTTACAAGCCTCATAGCATTTAATACGATTCTAAACAATACAGGCTGACGAGGAAGAGGAGCGTCCCAAATTACAGCACAGACAATTTTTCTTGTAACAGCTGCACAGGCAATCCGAGCCTCATCTCGTTCCAATCCTATATTATTTACAGCAAACAATTCTTTTGATAAATCGTTTTTAATCCGAACAAAAAGCAGGATTATTCCAATTTGACGAAGAAAAAGATTTTCATAATGGAATTAGTTCATTTGGAGTCCTCGTGAGAAACGAAGGCGGACATTGGAAATCTCTCGCGATCTCGTTAGCATTGGAATATTCTATGAAGATTAAACGTTATTCAGTTTGATTTGAATGCGAACGTGCCTTTTGTTATACCATTGCACTGAATGGCACCGTCTAATGGTCGGCAAATGAGTGCTTTTGAAGTTTCCATGAATATGGAAGTCTCGCTCATTTTAGATTCGGCATCAAATGCACGGATCTTTTTGTTGTTCTTTGAGCATTATCTGTTATTTAGATTAGGCTGCCATTTAAGATATGCTGGGAAAATTCACAATGTGGCCTGGAAATGCATTTTCATTAGTCTCCTAATATTGGATTCAGCTTTAATGTATTTATAAAACACAGGGTTTCACAGTCAGTGGATTTGGATAAGTTATTTTAAAGTTTTTCCTATCCCTGCTAACGGGGTCCGGAAAATGCTTAATGTTGGCCATTTATCAGTACCTTCATTTACTCAGAAAAGGAAAATATTTTTGCAAAACATGCTCACATAAAACAGTAACATATTCCAAACCCGAACATTTTCTACACCACACACACACACACAGTTCAAAACCCCATTCAAATAAACGCCACAGCCTAAATAAAAGCAGTATGACAAATCTGTGGTATCGGAGCGGTATCGCAGCGGATTACTAGGGTAATCCGTAATCAAGCGGCCGTCAATCCACTGGACAATGTGATTTATGCATTTCTAGAGCTCCATTACGTCAGCATTGATGAATGGGGAAACTAAATAGAATTGGTAGGCTGACCTGATTGGATGAGTGATTTAGCAGATTTTTGCTCAGATGTCATATCAAATATTTTTCTAAAGATGCGGTGATTTTTATTAAATCAGTTATTTGAGAGTCCATTGCTAGCAAAGACATTTATCTAAATTGTCACCACGCTATCAACTCCCTCTCCTGAAACTATTATCATCATAATAGCTGAACGTTATGACCATAGACCACGTACCACAATTCAATATATCACTAATTTGATACCCCAATCAATCATTTGATCCATCTTGTTCATGTCAGACATTGTTTCAATCAAGTTAGTGCTTTGTTAGTTATAGTAACTCAACATCATGCGTGGAATCAGCCTCGACAGTATGGTAGACAAACCATTGTCTGCCATAATTATATTTGTATGATATAGTTATCGACTTAAGTATAGTTACTAACTGACTTGGGTTCCATTAACATTCTTCTCTACAAAAGGCTTCTAAAAGCTATTTTAGTCGGAAATATATAAATAAATAAACATAAAAGTAGTAATGATGATGATAATCTCAAGAAATTATTTGGCAATATTTATAAGAAAACGATACCGTCTTATAGATCGTGAATATCCTACTTTATTAGCCAAACGAAACTGTTTTATTTTATATCTCAGTTCAGGGACAGCAGAGAACTCTTTTTTTCTCAAAATTAATTCGGGAAATTGATCAGATGTTCGTAATTAATCCAGCTTTTGGTGATGAACCTATCTTTACTTTTACAGTTGACTGTTGGGCCTAAGAAGCTCAATCACAATAAAAATAAAATATCTCGGTAAGCAAGGGTTCTTGACATAAAACAGATTATCCAAATACCTCAATCGCCAACCATTGTTTTAAAAAATAAACAGTAATTGGTTAAAACTTGACTTCTTGCTAACCGACTAAATTGGAATTTCATCAGAGTTTAATAATTAAGGCGAAGGAGCGACATGTTGGGACGAAATAGGATTGACACAGCATGTTACATGCTAATGTTACCAATGTGCCATGGCTGTAACTCGTGTGTTATTACTTAGGGTAATATTTTATGCAGATGTATAAGTTACTGGTTTTCGAACTAGATTTTGAAATGAGCTTTAATGTTTCTTTCATTTAATTGAATTTTCAATGTTATTACTACATTTTCTTTGATAAACCACTCCAAACAGTCTTATGCTCTACGCATTAACTTTCTCCCCAGGGCCTCCAAATGTGATAGCTGATCAGACAATACTTACATAGGTAACAATTAAGTTGTCTACATGGTTGTCTCTTAGTCTCGGCCAATATTCATCATCATCATCAGCCTATAATGTTCCCACTGCTGGGACACAGGCCTCCTCTCTGTGAGAGGGAGTGGGCCGTAATCCACCACGCGGGCCCAGTGCGGGTTGGTAGATGTCACATGTCTTCGAATTTTCGGTTCTAGGACATGCCGGTTTCCTCACGATGTTTTCCTTCACCGTTTTGAGAGCCAATATTAGTTGATCAATAATGTGATTATGACTCGATCTTCTCAAGTGTCCCACAGTTTAGATAATACAACTTTTTATAAAAATACAATACAGTATTTCCCCAGTTAGTAGCGGTATTGTTTCCATTTTAGAACGTCATAAGCAGAGTTCTACCAGAACTTAAATTTAAATCTTGAACACACGAAAGTTGTCATTTGCGAATTGAGAAATTCTACGGGGTAATATGTGGCATCATCTTCCTCCACATCAGTATTAATGGAGGTGTATATCACTTCACTCCCTTCAATTTGTGAGAGAATACTGTGGTTGGTTGATCGCTGCAGCTTGATCATTTTCGGAGTTAAAATGGAAATACGCCCAAGAAATCTCTTGGTACGGTATTTGACTGATGTCCCCGTATACCAGACGAATAATATCTTCTAAAGTGGAATCTACTCTACCAAGAGTCTCTGGTAGAGTGCCTTAACCAACTTTTAGAAGAACATCGGAGAATTCTTAAGCATTTGAATTCTCGCCAAGTCGAGCTCGCATGATGATGGTCAAGCGCAGTCTATGAACTCTAGACCATAGAGTCGACCATTTCAACGAAGTATTCACTTTGTCAGTCAGGACTGTAACACCACCCATCATGTCTTGGTTCCTGTGGATGTCCTGCAGGGTTCTGTTTACAGCTTCCACTGCTTTTCTTTTTGCCATAATGCATTCATCCCATACGATGAAGCACAATCCCTAAGCACACATCCCTTGTTACTGTTGCGTGACACCCCACAAACAGGCGTTTCGTTGCTCTCTAAATCGATGGGAATCTTAAACATGGCGTGCACTGTTTTGTCACCAGAAAGCAGTATGGCAACGATTCCAAAAGATCCACACACACAGATTTTAAAATCGCTAGGATAAATCTGCTGTCAAAATCTGTAAAAAATCCTTTTATTCCTATAGTCTTCAGCTCTAAAATAATCAGAACACAACCTTGAATGTTTTGTGACTGTAAAGTACTTGTAACATAGCAGTTTCCCATAGCTTACCAAGTTTTCCTTTTAACCGACTTCAAAAAAAGGAGGTTTTTCAATTCGATCGTATATCTATTTTTTTTATGTGTGTTCGCGGATAAGTTCATCGTTTATGAACCGATTTGATGATTATTTTTTGTTGGAAAGGAGATATTCCAAGGGTGGTACCATGAGAAGGAAACCAGGATCTGATGATGGTATCACAGAGAAATAGAGGGAACTCTTCAAATATTATAAGCAAACCTATAGCGATTTGGGTATTTTTTATAGTAACTCGTGCAGTTGCTCTTGGAAAGCACCATTTGGTTAAGTGGAACTGATGATGAAGACCACAAATAGCCACCGGAACTACTAAATAATAAGTATTTCACGGGTTGCGATTCGATTACTTTAATATGGTTGCAATGCAATTTATGCTCGTCACAATGTATATGGAGAAGTGGAGTTGATGGTGAAGTACCATGAGAACTCCTCAACGATGAACGTCCCTGCATCGGGAAAAGCAATATTTTGTAAAAGGTGATGAGCAGTTGGCATTAGGCTAATGTATCTTAGACAAATTACAAATTGACCCACTAAAAAGCGAGAAATAAAAACTTTTTTACAAAAAAAAAAAAACAATCGACTTCCAAAAAACTACTACAAAGTGAAAAATAAATTTCGGAAGTCGGTGGCAAATAACGAAAATACAAAACCAAAAACACCGACTTCCGAAATTTAACTTTACTTTTCTTTTTGTAGTAGTTTTTTGGAAGTCAGTTGTTTATTTTTTTTGTAAAAAAGTTTTTATTAAAAAAAAGTCGTATTACAAAATGTAAAAAAATAAAAACAAAAAAACCGAAGTTGGGAATCGAACTTACAACCCCATGTTTGCAAAGCAATCGTCCAACCGCTGAGTTAATTGCTTCGTTTTAATTTACCTAAAATAGCCGTTCCTATATATTTCATGATTGACTGCTTAGTTCCATAAAGGTATAGCGTGATGATAATCATTTAAAAAGTTAAATCGAAAACCATCTACAATATCCTAATCTTTTGGCGCGTTTTTTCCCAAAAATATGAATATAATATAATATTGCTCGTCCCCCATAGTAAATAGCGTGATAGTTTATGCCCTACAGTTTGACCAGACACTGCAAAATTTCAAAAGAATGTATCCGGTAGAATTTGCGTCATGCTAGAACATACAAATACGACATAAAGTAATATTGCTCATCCCCCATAGCAAATAGCGTGATAATTTATACCCTATAACATGACCAGACACACAGGGAATATCTATGCAAAATTTTAACAGAATCTGTCCGGTATAATTTGCGTCATGCTGGAACATACATACAGAAAAACAGACAAAAATTCTAAAAAAATATATTTTCGGTATTAGAATCGATCCCAGACCTCATAGCAATTACTTTTTTTCAAAAATATTCAATGTACAGTTTTGACATCGCTACGATTTTATTATATGTATAGATTACGCAATTAGGGTACAGGTACTAAAGATAAGAGATAATAATTACAAAATCTTCAAAAGTTTTATATTTGAGATGTGATACATTGTCGTGTAGCCACTGGCTACTAATGGTTTTTATGCTTGGATGGTATCAGTAATAACAAAAAGTATCTTAGGGAAGATTTTAGATAAATCTCGATGTCTCAACATATACAATGTCGACATGACAACATATTTTAGTACATTATTCACTATAAGATGGTATAATCATCGACGGGGTTGAAGTCCGAGCTCGTCATATGGGTCTCGTTGTGCGCCATCTTGTATCCCCATAAACGCATAGCTTCTTTGCAGTCCGTCTGAAATGCAAGTTAACATTTCTATGATAAATTGGGAATGGAAAATAAGACAAATCAAACGAAATTAATCTGCGAAATCAATCCTAGTGAAGATTTCTCACCGGGATTATCTTTATTTAATTACCATGAATTGTGATTACTGCCAGAGGTCGCGAGAATCAATGCTAATATTTTGCAAAGGTTTACTTTTATTTCAATGCATTTTACGACAACTTCATTCGTTACCTAATTTTACACCTAATTAGGCCTGTGATAAAAAAACAGTGGCACTCTGGGAGTGCCAACAGAAGTGAAAACTTGTGCAATTTAAAAAATACTTATAAAACCTTTAAAGTAAAAATACTTGTATGGAACACTGATCAACGATCGTAATATAAATAAAGAGCAGAATTGCGTTTCTAAAAATGTGGTGTCGGTAACGGTGTCGCAAGTTCAATTGTTTTTCTCATCTCAAAAATACCCAACGCGCCTAAAGAAGTTTTCACTTTAAAAGTAAAGAAAAACGCGCCTTGCACTATATTCCATATAGGTATTCCAAAAACTCTATATAAATCCTACGTAAATATTATGTACAATTTACTGCGTCAGAATTATATAAGAAATTAATTTGTGATTCATAAATATTGACGTTAAACCCAACATCTATTTTACGGATTTTTGCAATCATCGACTTTTTTTTTCGCACATAATTTCACTTCACAACAATATCGCGAATGAAATAAAGATATCCCGGTAAGAAATATTCAGCAGGATTTATTTCGCAGACAAAGTTTTATTTTACTGCGTTTGTCCAGTATTATCATTTCGAACCTTGGGAAGCTGTGTGAACTCATTAATTAACTCAAATTTTCAGAAAGCTTAAGAAATAAAAATGACAACTTACCTGTATCTCATTAACGTTATTAAAGTCCAGCGCAGTCTTCCATTTGTAAGGAATGTTGCGAGAGACTCTGGAGGTAGCGTATATACCGGCCACCTCCAAATTGGTATGCGAGTGCAGGAACTCATCGAACGCCCGTGTTCTTTGGAATTTTAGGAAGTTGAGAATTCGGCCAGAAGTAATATTAGGCTGTAGAGCTAATTCTTCAAACCGGATCACCCTGTAATAAAAAATTGTAAATATAATGAGTAAGCATTCATAATCAAATAATGACGTTAAACTATTAGTAAGGCATTGCATATCTTATCTCATTGTTATCTAAACTAATATTAAACTAATGTTAAATTAATGTCTGTAATTTTTATGGTGTACATAATAAAATATATTCTATCTATCTATCTAATATTATAAAAAGAGAAAATATTTTATTTTTGAATAAACTCAAAAACGACTGGACCGATTTAAAAAAATCTTTGACCAGTTGAATGTTATATTGTCACTGAGTAATATAGGCTATAATTTTATAATAATAAAATAAAGACAGTTTGGAAAATTATTAACAATGAAACAAACAAGAACAAAAGACATAATACAGATTACACACTAGACACTTCCGGCGGTCTTATTAGCGACAACATCGATGTTGCTCAAGAATTTGCAACTTTCTTTACCAATATTCCAATTAAAACTACAGAAACTCTAAATTCCTCCCCCTCACTTGCGATTGATTTATTAAAAGCGAATGTTTCAGCCTGCCCTGTGGAATTTAAATTTAAACATATAAACCCTGTGGTCGTTATAAAGGCTTTTAAGCAACTTAAGATCAAAATTACCGAAGATCTGTGGGGCATGTCTACTAAAGTTTGTCAATCAATTATTGAGACAATTGCACCCTATTTAGCTTTAATATTTAATTTGTGTGTAGATCAAGGGATATTCCCGGATTTAATGAAATACAGTAAAGTTATTCCACTTTTCAAATCCGGGGACAGCAAAGACACTAATAATTATAGGCCCGTATCAGTTTTGCCGGTTTTCAGCAAGGTGTTTGAAAAAGTAATGTTAAATCAAATGCTCAATCATTTTAATCGTAATAACATCCTACACGATCAACAGTATGGTTTCACCAAAGGACGTTGCACAACCGACGCCGGTGTCACCTTATTGAAACACATCTTTAATGCATGGGAAGAGGCACAAGATGCAATAGGCATCTTTTGCGACTTATCCAAGGCATTTGATTGCGTGGATCACGAAACACTGCTCTTGAAACTTGAGCATTACGGTCTGGATAAACTTGCGCTGAGCTTAGTAAAATCATATTTGAATGATAGACTGCAGCAAGTTCAAATAAACGGTGTAAATTCATTGGGTTTAAAAGTCAAAATGGGTGTACCACAGGGCTCGATATTGGGTCCATTCCTCTTTTTAGTATATATAAATGATTTACCAAATTTACTGAAAAATCGACCACAAATGGTGTTATTTGCTGATGACACATCACTGATTTTTAAAGTAGACAGACGTGCACAGGAGCTTGACGACGTAAATAACGCTATGGTTACGGTCCATAATTGGTTTACTGTAAATAATTTGGTATTAAATGAGAAGAAAACTAAATGCATAAGATTCGCGTTACCGAATGTTAGAAGTAGTGAATGTCACGTTGTATTGAATAAGGAGACACTAGAATTCGTCGAAAAGACAGTTTTCCTGGGGATAACGCTTGACTCCAAACTACAGTGGGGTCCTCACTTAACATCACTTGCAGGGCGGTTAAGTTCAGCCGCTTACGCTGTTTGGAAAATCCGCCAACTAACAGACGTGGATACCGCGAGACTGGTCTATTTTAGTTATTTTCATAGCATCATGTCTTACGGTATTTTGCTGTGGGGACGGGCTGCAGATATTGATTCTATCTTTATTCTGCAAAAGAGGGCCGTCAGAGCCATCTACAACCTCCGCAGACGCGAATCTCTAAGGGAATTGTTCAAGAAAATTAACATCATGACGGTACCTTGTCAGTATATATATGAAAACATTATGTATGTTCGAAAAAATCTACACCTTTTTAGTAAGATAAGTGACAGGCATAATTTTAACACTAGAAATAGGAATAAATTAGATCAACCACGTTTTAGATTGTCTAAAGTTCACACTTCTTTTATGGGGTACTGTGTAAAATGTTATAATAAAATACCACTCGATATTCTTCAACTAAATGAGAAGAAATTTAAAACATGCATTAAACGCACACTATGTAGACAAGCATATTATAAGTTGGATGATTATATCGTAGATAAAAATGCTTGGCTTAATGCTGGTCCTGCTCCACAGCCACTTGGGCTCACTAGTTAAAATTTTAATATTTGGAAGAGTTGCTTTCCCTTTTCTTTTTTTAATTTTGTTTTTGACATTACGAACTTAAATGTTTATTTTTTTATCTTACCAAGTAAATAAAAATGCTTGGCTCAATGCTGGTCCTGCTCCACAACCACAACTAATTGATTAACATTTGCAAATACTGTTGGAGCTGCTGAAGATTGTAAGACCATCTTTGCATTGTATATACTCAATCTCTTTTGTATTATATAATTGCATAGCACACTATGTGAGCACTATGTACTAAAGAGTTACTATTTACCGGGTAATATGTCTTGCATTGACTTGAATGTGCCCTGGCGGCTGTGAGTATGTCATGCTCACTCAAATGTTTCGCTGATGGTGGCGCGTGTGTTGGATCATTTAGCTCCCTTCAAAATGGTTGAGCTGAATGGTGCTAATCCATGCGTCATGTTCGTGAACGGGCGCCGTCAGTTGGGACTGGTTATCTCTTAGCTGCCAGGGCTTATTTTTAATTTTTTTTGAATTGTTCTTTTTTATCTTTTTATTACGGACGCTTCTCATGTGCACGTCTTTCTACATTGTTCTCACATGTATAATTTCAACATGAATGATGTAACCAATATTTTGTAACAATTTTTTATTTAAAAGAGTGTCGTCCGTGGAGTTTCTTGCCCGTTCTTCTCCATAGGTACCTACTACGCTTTGGAATGGGCAACTAGCTTCATACCTATTTCTGACTGACCGATTCCTTGACAATTCAAAAGTGCCTGTAAATGGTTTAATTGAAATAAATGATTTGAGTTTGAGTTTGAGTTTATAAAGATATCACGCAGGCGAAGCCGCTGGCGGAAGCTAGTTACAAATATAGGAAAAAGTACAACCTTTTTATTTCTTCTTGGTGATTGTACTAAAAACCATAAATAATAAATAAAGACGACTTTTAAAATTTGAAGAACTTGGAAATCATTAAAGTTTTACAAAGTTTTAATTTTTTTTTGTTATAAATATGGCATTTCTTGTGCAGAAATTCATTATTCAGACCAAATTAAATTAAAAACATGCCATTAACCCCTGAAGAGTGTACCAAAATTCTGACAATGCTTGAAGACGGGCGCAATCAGCGTTATACAGCAAGAACTATTGGTGTGTCGCTTTAACCCCTTCCAATAGGACTCCAGCGATTTGAAGAGACTGCATCCAATATTTGCAGACCAGGAACAGGCCGAACAAGGTGCACGTCAGCGCGGAAGGATCGATATATCTTGTCAGCAATGTTGAGAAATCAATTTCAAACGGCTATTAAACTCAAAAATCACCTTTTACGTGCTGGAGAGCAATCTAAGCACGTGTACAGTGAGGCGGCGGCGGCGTCTTGCTGAAGCAAACTTGAAGCCATTTAGACCTGCAAATGGTCCAAACCTCGAAAGGCTGCATCGAAATTCAATGCTGAGTTATACTAGACAACACATGAATTGGACTCTGGATGACTGGTCAAGAGTAATGTTTTTGGACGAGTCGAGGTGTATGCTATACACGCACGATGGGAGGCATAGAGTCTACAAAATACCAGGAGAGAGCTATAATCAAGCTTGCATTCAAGAGAAAGTGCCATACGGCGGAGGCTCCATACACGTATGGGCTGGAATTTCTTCCGAAAGCCGCACCGTGCTAGTGCTGATGGAAAATCAAACTCAAACTCAAACTCAAACTCAAAGCATTTATTTCAAATAAACCAATTACAGGTACTTTTGAATTGTCAAGGGGTCGGTCAGTCAGAAAAATGAAGCTAGTTGCCCATTCCAAAGCGTAGTAGGTACCTATGGAGAAGAACAGGCAAGAAACTCCACGGACACTCTTTTAAATCAAAATATTGTTACAAAATATTGGTTACATCATTCGTGTTGAATTTATACATGTGAGAACAATGTAGAAAGACGTGCACGTTAAAAGCGTCCGTAATAAAAATATAATAACAATTCAAAAATTTAAATAAATTAAAATAAAATAAACCGTGGCAGCTAAGAGATGACCAGTCCCTACTGACGGCGCCCGTTCACGAACATGACGCATGGATCAGCACCATTTAGCTCAACCATTTTGAAGGGAACTTAATGATCCAACACACACGCCACCATCAGCGAGACATTTGAGTGAGCATGACATACTCTCAGCTGCCAGAGCACATTCAAGTCAATGAAAGACGTACCCAGTAAATGGTAGCTTTATGGAATGTACAACATGGTCACAGTGCTCACACATGTGATATGCAATTATACAATACAAAGAGATTGAATTTATACAAGGAAAAGATAGTTTTACAATCTTCAGCAGCTGCAACAATATTTTCGAATGCTAATCAATTAGTTTATGCGCCCTTGTGGAGCTGGACCAGCGCTGAGCCAAGCATTTTTATCAGCGATGTAATCCCCCAACTTATAATATGCTTGGCAGCATAGTGTGCGTTTTATACATGATTTAAATTTCGTTTCGTTCAGTTGGAGTATGTGGGAAGGTATTTTATTATAACATTTTAAACAGCACCCCATGAAGGATGAGTCTACTTTAGCCAGTCTGAAACCCGGTTGAACTAATTGGTCCCTATTTCTAGTCCTATAATTGTGTCTATCACCTCTTTTACTGAAAAGACTTAGATTTTTCCTTACGTACATGATGTTTTCATAGATATATTGACAAGGTACCGTCATGATGTTAATATCTTTAAACAGATCCCTTAGAGAATCGCGTCTGCGGAGACGATATATTGCTCTGATGGCTCTCTTCTGCAGAATAAAAATAGACTCGATATCTGCAGCCCGTCCCCATAGTAAAATACCGTAAGACATGATACTATGAAAGTAACTGAAATAGACTAGCCTCGCGGTATCTACGTCAGTAAATTGACGGATTTTTCTCACAGCATATGCTGCTGAACTTAGCCGTCCTGCTAGAGATGTTAAATGAGGACCCCATTGCAGCCTTGAATCGAGCGTGATCCCCAAGAAAACAGTTTTATCGACAAATTCTAGTTTCTCCTTATTCAATACTATGTCACAATCACTACTTTTAACATTTGGTAAAGCAAATCTTATGCATTTAGTTTTTTTCCCATTTAATACTAAATTATTAGCAGTGAACCAATTTTGAACCTGCAGTAGGGCGTTATTTACGTCGTCAAGATTTGATGCACGTCTATTTATCTTAAAAATTAAGGAAGTGTCGTCAGCAAATAACACCATTTGTGGTTGGTTTTTTAATAAATGGGGTAGATCATTAATATATACTAAAAAGAGGAAAGGACCCAATATCGAGCCTTGTGGAACGCCCATTTTTACTTTTAAACCGATTGAATGGACACCATTTACTTGAACCTGCTGCTGTCTATCATTTAAATAAGATTTTACTAAACTGAGCGCAAGTTTACCTAGTCCGTAATGCTCAAGTTTCAAGAGCAAGGTTTCATGACTCACGCAGTCAAATGCCTTGGAGAGATCACAAAAGATTCCTATGGCATCTTGGGCCTCCTCCCACGCTGTAAATATGTGTTTTAATAAGGTGACACCAGCGTCAGTTGTACAACGTCCTTTGGTGAAACCATATTGCTGATCGTGCAAGATTTGGTTGGCGTTAAAATGATTAAGCATTTGATTGAGCATTACCTTTTCGAAAACCTTGCTGAATACCGGCAGCACAGATACTGGTCTATAATTGTTAGTGTCTTTACTGTCCCCAGATTTAAAAAGTGGTATAACTTTACTGTATTTCATTAAATCCGGGAAGACTCCTTGATCCACACACAAATTAAATATTAAAGCTAAGTACGGTGCTATAGTCTCGATTATGGATGTACAAACTTTGATAGATAATCCCCATAGATCTTCGGTCAATTTGATTTTAATTTGCCGAAAAGCTTTTATAACTATCATAGGGTTTATATGTTTAAATTGAAATTCAACCGGGCAGCCTGGAACGTTCGCTCTTAATAAATTAATTGAGACATCGGGTGAGGAATTTAAAGCTTCTGTCGTTTTAGATGGTATATTAGTAAAGAAATGTACAAATTCTTGCGCTACTTCTAAGTTAGAGCTAATGGCACCACGTGAAGTCTCCAATTTGTACTCAGTGTTTCGTACTTTGTTCCTATTAGTTTCATTATTTATAACTTTCCAAACTGTTTTTATTTTATTTTCTGCTGATTTAATCTTGTTGCTAATATACAGAGCTTTAGCTATCTTGCAAGTATTTCTAAAAATTTTGGAATATGTAGCAACATACTTGTTGAAAGTTTCAGTATTAATGTAAGGCTTAAGGCCATACAGCTCGAACAATCTTTCCCTACTTATCCTAATACCTCTAGTTGCCCAGTCACTAAAAATAAAATTAGGGCAAATATTTTTTGTTCTCTTTTCAAAAGTTTTGTTGAATTCAGTGTGCACTGCTGAAAAGAAATCCTCATACAATTTATTTGCATCGTCCATATTAGGGCCCAGAGCATTTAACTTATTATTTAGGGTACTATTGAATCTATTTAATTTGCCAGTTGTTATTGGTCTAATTTGTATTTGCACTTTTTGAATAGGTGTTCTAAATTTAAAAGTTACCGTTTGTCCACTATGATCAGACGGTAAATAATTTACGATGGCTTTATCTAAATAATCACAACCGCAGAAGACATTATCGATACAAGTAGCAGAAGTTGAAGTTACTCTAGTTGGTTCTGTAAAAATATTTGATAAATTGAACGATTTAAAAAGGCTTAATATTCTACTGCTATTTGAATTATTTTCCAGAATATTTATATTAAAATCACCACAAATAATTGCGGCTTTGTTACTGGATGCAAGTTTCGCTAGGACATCTTCCATTATTGACTCAAATAAAGAAAAGTTCTGATAATTAGGGGGTCTGTATACGCACACTACAACATGCTTATCCAGCTCAACACAGGACAGTTCGATGCAATGTTCAACTGATAAACCAACTATGTCATTACGTTGCTTAGATTTTAAACAATTTTTTATCAAGATTAGAGAACCTCCACGCAGCATAGATTTACGGTTAAAACAACTGCCCACATTATAGTTCTCATAATTAATTAGCATTTGGTAATCCTTTAACCAATGTTCAGTAAAACAAACAATGTCAAACTTTGTTTTTTCTAAAAACATTTCGATTTCTAATAATTTGGAAGAAATACCTTGAATATTTTGATGAAATAATTTCAAGGCATTCTGCTGATCTCCTTTTTGATAGTTATTAATTTTGGAGCAAGAAGACACCTTGTTGTTGTTAGGTATAAGAATATTCTTACTGGTGCCTTCTGTTGTCTTACAAACTAGTTTAAATGACTATCCGGAGTTAACCCCAAGATTTCAGTGTCATCACCAGGCAGTGAGCTCATAGTGAGTGAGGGAGATGGAACCTCCTTCGTACAATTTGTAAAAATATTTATAGCATTTGAGCTACATTTATTCAAGTTCACCACCTTATTATTAGTATTATTACTAACCACTGTGGTGTTAATAATACAAGACTGCGACATACTACTTATGTCTGAGTTTATAAAAAAAGCTAATAGCTGTGCTATTATGTGTCTAAAACTAACAGGCAGATACACAGTATCCCTAGTCGATTTTAAAGTTTCCACAAAACTGTTGGTGTCAAAAAATACAAACTTGTCACTATAATGACTAACTAAGAATTGCATATGCTTATTAAGCATATGAATATAATTGTTTTGTCTATTCGTCAATTTTTTTAAATATGGGAAAGCACACAATATTATTTTACTACAATTTAACTTTAACAATTCAGTTACACAGTCAGTGATTTCGTCTTTTTTAACCTTAGAACTATTACCTACAAATACAGTAATGTTGGTTTTAGGATTGTAAACATTTCCTGTTACTGATGCCATTATTCTTTTGTAGGTAGACCCTGGCATACAATAATTTTGAATAGAATAACACAGGTTGTTACTAATTAATTTACCTAAACCCCTTCCTATACTATCTGAGAACATAACTGAATGATAACAATCATGACTACTAAAAGATGGACAACTACCAATCTCAGGCTGTATCACTTGTGATAGATCTTGTACTACATCAGAAATATCTTGGTTGAGAATAAAACCTTGATTCAAACTCTCAGTCTGGGACGGGTCCTCCGTTGCCTCAGGCTGGACAGCAACAGGGTTTGAAACCTGACAAGAAATGACACTTTAACTGCAGAAAGATATTTGAATGAAATCTTAAATACGAACGTTGGCCCAGTTCTAGTAAACATGGGGGAGAACGCCATCTTTATGCAAGATAATGCTCGTGGCGTACAGCTCGGATAGTATTTGACTACTTGGAAGATGTCACTATCACACGCATGGAGTGGCCAGCATGCAGCCCAGACTAGAACCCCATTGAGCATGCTTGGGACGAACTGGGATGACGTGTACGCCAGTGAAATTCCCCTCCAATGACGCTTCGTGAACTGAAAGAAGCACTGATAGAGGAAAGGGAGAACGTTCCTCAGTATTGGCTCAGAAATCTGATGGAAAGCATACCAAACCGTATAACAGTTGTATTAATAGCTCGTGGTGGCAATATAAATACAAAATATGTAAAAATTGCATTTTTGATACCGTACGAAATCAAGGGAAACATGTTCATTTTTACATAACTTATTTTTATTCAAAATAATCTTGAACTTTTATGTCATTGATTTAAGTACTATAAAATCGTCTATAATACAGTCTTTATTTCATAAAGCTAGCTCCAATGTTTTGGAAGTTATTGAAGTTTTTATTACTGACCCGCTTTCTTTGCAGCCCAGTGTATTTGAATACATTTTTCTTCCCTGTGTCACCGTGATGCGGTGACGAAGACGTGGACGTCCACGATAGTAGCGCCACGTTAAAAATGATAAAAGCGCGCACTGACATACTAATAGTTTTACGTCAATCGTGTATGTCCTACTTTACCAGCCAAACGAAACAATTTTATTCTAAATGTCCTTTTTTCTTAAAACTCATTCGCGCAATTGATCAGAAGTTCTTAAATTATTCAGCTTTTGGTGATAAACCTTTTTTTTTGTCATGGTGGAAATCCTCATGGATATCCTCTGCCCTGGGGTGGGCAAAGGGGTCTGTCAGACTCTTACTGACTAAAACCACCCCGGTGTTCCCTCTCACACTTACGTCAGGGGCTGCGAGTGCAAATGCGACTTCCACTGCCCCGGACTGGTGACGGCCCGCGCTCTGTGGGCCCCGATCCGTAGGGGGAGTGAAACTCCCCCAATTACGTCTTATAGAGGCGCGCGTGGAACACTACGCGCTGTGTGATGGGGGGCGACGGATGTCCCCGAGTCCGCCACCCCTGGACCCATCGGTGATAAACCTGCCTTTACTTTTACAGTTGACTGTTGGGCCTAAGAAGCGCAATCATAACAAAATAAATAGAATATCTTGATAACCTCGATATATATGACGATTACGGATTGAAGGACAAACTTAACTTTGCAGTTGAAGGGAAAGAAATATCTAAAGGTAAAGTTCAAAGATAACTTACATCAGTCTGTCCGGATACTGCTGCAGTAATTTTCCAGCTGCCATATAGTCGCTGACCATGTCGGCACAGAGCATAGAAGGGTCCCAGCAATCTGAAGATTGCTTGCAGAAGTTTTCCTCTCGCCTTGACTGCATGACTCCGCGAGGGTCCCTTATCAATAGTATCACCTTCACGTTGAGCCTGTAAATGATGTTGCTGGCATAAACAAACTGGCGGATACATTCGCTGGCAATATAATCTGAAGCATTTGTGTAAAGGGCGTTTATAAATACAATGAACCACTTACTCTTTATCATCCAATATTTCCTCAACGAACCTTAATCTCAGTCGTACAAGTTTTATATTTTGGAAAGGAAACAGCTGACATAATCTTGAAGTGACCTCTGCATTATAACACATATCAACTTCGTTCTCGTTCTTACAATACTCCCATTGTTTGTCTTTGTGGCTAAACCCGTAAAGGTTATTTCTTTCAAACACAAAGTAATCTTCCAAACCATCATAATTGCATTTTAACATTCGTTTAACAATGCTCAATACTTCGGTCGCTTCCTTTGGAGTCCTAAATTGTTTAGCTCCATACATAAGAAGGGGTTCACAATTATAGTAAGTACTTGGACCTGCATTATTTACCAGGTCTCCAAGAAAATTTGATCCAGATCTCCATGTTGATATAATTAAACTTCTCACGGGCTGTCCCCCAAATTCCATAACGAAATCTTCTAAATCATGATCACCAGATAGTGAAAAGTTATAGTTGGAATCAGATTTGATTTTTGATCGTGTTTTATCTAATATGTTTGTGATGTCTGTAGAGCTGTTGGTCTTATCTTGCAAGATTGTGACTTTAGTTTTGATGTCTGGTGAACCATATAAATAGTTTTCATCTTTTGTAACCGATCTATTTTCCGTTTTTATTAAAATATTATGAGTATTATCACTCAATATAATAGATTTCTGTTGCTCGAAGGTCTTCTTCCCGTTTTCTACGTTTAAGATAATCTTGTCATTTTTCTGGCTCTTAATGGTTATGAGAAATATGTTGTCAGTACGTCGAATCTTAATATCAATAATAAGCAGAATACTAACACCAAATAGGAGACATATTGTGTAAATGTTGAGCGGCCGCATCATCTGTAAGGATGGACATAATAGAACTGTTTTGTATTTTCACAAAAACATATATGTAAAACACTGTGTTGGTTTTGACTTTGCCTTAAATAAGTTAGTATTATCTAAGTCAATTTTACTAGATTCCTCCTTGAACCTTCCTTGAACTGTCATGTTCACTAATATAGTCTTGAAAAATCACCAGCAATGCATTCTTTATTGCATTCCATATCAGTAAGAGTCTGACATGCCCTCCCGCTCCGCCCAGAGCGGGAGAAGTTATTTGATAATTTCCCACCCAAGAAAAAAAAAAAAAAAGTCATCAGTCTTGACAAATGAATTAAGATGTATATACCAAGTGAGGAGACATGAAACTAAGAATCATATTCCTTTCTTCACCATATTTTGAAGGCACTCTTATTGCACGTACGCGATGCTGACTTCGATGGTCAAACGAAGGAGTTGATGCAAAGCACTCAGTGCAAACTATGTCATAACGTGAAATCTATTAAACCAAATAATTAAATTAGTTTATGGTAGATTAGATAGATTTTTGGTAGGGACAAACACAGGTTCTTCATCTAATCTAATAGTAATCTACCTATCGCATAATATGAGTCTTCACACATTCGTGAACACTGTACATACCACCTAGGTATATAGTTCCGCCCTAATTGAGGTGTGTAACTATCTATCGTTGTAGGTTCCTCGTAGAAATCCGTATTATTAATGATTGCATTAATAATACAGTAATATATTATAACAGTAAACTAATAACATTTTACATTACTGTTTTGTCGATCTCGTTGGTATAGTGGTCGCAAGCGCGACTGCTGAGCGTGGAGTCATGGATTCAATTCCCAGATCAGACAGTACTATTGGGCTATTCTAATAAGAATTTTTCAGTAGTAACCCGGAGCCCTGGATTTGTGCCCGCTTGATGAAATAGGCTCGTCCCCTATTACATGAGACTAAACGTAACTAGCGAAATGTGAGGAGCTTCATACAGAACAGATAAAAGAGAGAGAGAGATTACCTAAATGAACTTTTTATTTCCCAATCATATTCCAAAAGGTTTAAAGAAATCTGAGACCAAATAATAAACCAAGATATAGCGCTATCAACAGTGACGTGAGGTTGGTTTCGTAAACATGTGTGCACTTAGTTAGATTAGTTTGATTGTAAATGGTTGTAAATGTGTGCGTGTGAGCATGTTTGCGGAGCGGAGATGAAGTTTTGGTATACTTCACTGTATTGCTCGCAGCGCTGTCTTGGTTTTTATTTGGTCTGAGATAGAAATATTACGGTGAGAAATTGTGGGGTAACGCAATTAAAAAATTATTATTAAGTACTCAAGAAAAATAAATTATTAAAAAATAAAAATCACAAAAAACAACAAAAACACAATCGGTGGAAAGAATACAAGAAGTCACAGTAGCAACCCGCGCAACCGCGCATTAAAAAATTGGCGCATGTACAGTTGCTTAAAAAAAGCGGCCAAGTGCGAGTCGTACTCGCCCATGAAGGGTTTCGTAGCAGCAAGTAACAGTGAATGAAAGGTAAATTGCGGTTTAACATTTATGACGTATTCAAAAAAAAACTGCTTGCTAGATCTCGTTCAAACCAATTTTCGGTGGAAGTTTACATGGTAATGTACATATTTTTTTTAGTTTTATCATTCTCTTATTTTAGAAGTTACGAGGGCGGACACACATTCTAACACTGGAAGTGTCTCTCACGGAAACTAATCAGTTTTGAAAAAAATGATATTAGTAACCTCAATATCATATTTAAAGACCTATTCATAGATACCCCACACGTATGGTCGACCACATATTGGTTTCTGCCCGCGGATTCACCCGCACCTAATTTATTTTAATTGGTATAGGTACCAACTTGTTTACGGTAGTGTATATAACATATAGGTACTAATCCAGACCAGACCTTATCTTTATATAAAATGTCATCAATCAATCTGCCTAGCCTTTTCCCAACTATATTGGGGTCGGCTTCCAGTCTAACCGGATGCAGCTGAATACCAGTATTTTACATGGAGCGACTGCCTATCTGACCTCCACAACCCAGTAACTGGGTAATACGATACCCCTTGGTAAGACTGGTTGTCAGACTTTCGGGCTTCTGACGACCCGTAACGACTGTCAAAGATCCATGAATGACAGCCGGGACCAACGGCTTAACGTGCTTTCCGAGGCACGGAGGAGTCTCGGTATGTAGAAATGGTCACCCATCCACGGACCAACCCCGGCAAGCGTAGCTTAACCTGACAGATCGACCCGAGCGGCTGTTAGTACTTAGCCACGAGCTCCTCATGTAAAATGTCATCACGTTAATTATTTCTTTAAGACGTCATTTAAACCCAGATGGGCTCACAATATTTATTTGTTAATAGAGACAACGAGACAAGCAAAGAGTAAAAGTGAATCAGAATATAGGTTCATTTTTATTTGCCGTAAGTGTTGCCACAATTTTAGTCTTCACTTAAAATAATCTGTGTGACATATAAACATAGTTAATTAAATTAAATCCAAATTGCAAAATAATAATGCCCTTGTAGTACCTATAGATTAAAACGAAACATTTACCTAAATGAAATCATTCAATTAATTGTACAATAATAATGAACTATTATTAAAAATAAATACCTACCGTTCGAGACTGTACTTTAAAATTAAACGAATGAGACGTGCATAATTCTATGCTAGAAAGAGAAAGCCCACCGTTCGGTTTCCAACATAATTATTCTGCTCGAGATGCGCGTGCATACAATCTTATGCCGCGCATTTGTTCTGTTTTCAAATAGTTTATAATAATGAATGAAACAGGCAAAGTCTCGAAAACATTCTGCCTTTCGCGTAAAAAGGTTTGCTTATGTTCTTTTAACACCAAAACAGATTATTATTACAATGTAATAATAATAATTTATTATTATTATTATTTATTTATTTCTAAAACACTTAACCTATTACATTTTGGTTTTAGCCTCACAACGAAAACCTCTCAGGGTTTATCTGTGTGCGGCGAGCCGTTCAAGAAAAAATATATTTTTTTACAAAAATGTTTCTTACATACTACAATGATGCTATGACATTTACACCAATATTATAAAGAGGAAAGATTTGTATTCCTGTGTGTAACGAATAAACTTAAAAACTACTGGACCGATTTCAAAAATTATTTTGCTGTTAGAAAGCTACATTATCACTGAGTAACATAGGCTATAATTTATAAAGAAATCACGCGGGCGAAGCCGCTGGCGGAAGCTAGTGATACAATAATTTTAAAATGATGATAATAATTTATGAGTACATTAATACATACATACATTAGAGAAATTTTGTGTAAGGAAACGTTTTGATTTGTACTTATAACTTTTCGAATTTGCTTTGTATAACGTTTGTAAGTCCTCTGGCAGTTTATTAAGGAAAAGAGGTACTAAATATTCTTCAACTCTCATCCCGTACACATTATTGAACTTTGGTAGGATGTATTTATTTTTAAGGGGTATCGTTCTTAGATAATCAGGTCTTGTTTTTTCGGTTAGCAACTCAGGTCTATTGAGTTCCGCAAGAGTACAAAATTCAACTTTATTGAACACATTCATCACATTACAGTATTTAAAGAGATCGTCGTCACTGTTTTTGAATTTCTTGGTCAAATGTTTTGGCGTAATTACTTTTAATATTCTTAGTTGTAACTTGTAAATATCTGTCAGGTATGTATGATAAGTTCTGCCGTAGCTGCTGAGTCCGTAGCTGATAACCGAGTCTGCTAGGGCCATATATAACATTCTAAGCGTTTTGTAAGGTAGTTTATATTTAAGTATACTTAGCTTACCTAGAATAGACCTCAGTTTGTTGCATACGTAATCTTTGTGCGGTCCCCAACAGAATCGGCTATCAACCATTAGACCGATATACATGTGTTTGTCAACTACTTCTAATAACGGACATTGGCAAGTCTTTGGCGAACTATGTAGGCAAGTGTGTTCGTGTGCTATAACTGTAGGTATAGTTGAGCATTTATTGTGTGATGAATGTATGTGAACAATTTTAGTTTTTGTTGCGTTTATTACCAATCCAACGTCATGAGCCCATTTACACATTTGGTCAAAGTTACGTTGTAGGGATGCCTCAGCGTCATGGATATTTTTATTAGCAACCAATATACACGTATCGTCTGCGAATTGGTATATAGAACCTGAATTTATAGCATTACTCATGTCATTAACATAAAGTAAGTATTCTGTAGGACCTATAATTGAACCCTGGGCCGTTCCTTGCGTGGATGGAAGCTTTGTACTGTACTCATTTTGTATTTTAACCGTGTTGTACCTGTTTGTGTGATAGTTTTTTAATAGTTCTAATATTGGCCCTTGTATTCCATTTTGTGACAACTTATCAAAAAGTGTATCACAACGGAGCATATCGAAAGCTTTGCTAAAATCTATAAAAAGTGTCAAGACCTGTTTTTTATCATTTAACTGTTTATTGACTTCATCGGTAAATTCTCGTAATAATTGTGTCGTACTCTTATTTTTTTGAAATCCATATTGATTATTGTTGATTATTCCGTGTATCTGCAAAAAGTTATTTATCTCATTCCCAATGAAACGTTCTATGATCTTATCTATACAAGACAATATAGTGATAGGTCGATAATTATTGACGTCATCACGGGAGCCCTTTTTGTGTATTGGACGTATCACCCCTATTTTTAAAAGGTCGGGATATGTACCAGTCTGCAAGCAGCAATTAATTAAATGTGTAATAACTGGGATTAGTTTAGCTGAAGTATACTTAACATCTCTAGCACGTATCCCGTTGTAACCCGGACTTTTCCTATCGTTCATTTGCTTGATGATCCATTCAATCGTATCTTCTCGTGCAGGTTGCACTCTTATCGACCTATCAGGAATTATCTCGTACGTAAGTTTGTCTAAAAGAGGCACATCGCAATAGTTGTTTAATTTTTTGATATTAGAATTAAATTCAGTCATGAAAGTGTTGGCCAATGTTGAAGGGTTTGTTCGAAAAGTTATAAGTAAAACGTGTTCAATACATTGCATAATTTTGCCGGTTAAACTGTTCACAATGCTCCAAATCTTTTTGCTATTTTTGAAATTTTGAGAAACTTCCATCATTATTTGTTTATTTCTAATGTAGTTTGTGTATTTATTTGTTTTATTTCTATATCTGTTGTATAACAATCTTTTTTGCGGGTTATTTTCATCTTTGAGCCAAATATTAAACAATAAATCACGCTTCAGACACATCTTTTTAAGTTTTTCATTAGCCCAAGGACAATTATTACGTTTACCGAAACTGCTTTTACTAATTGTGAATTTACATTTATCGTATACATTATTAAAACTAGTATGTATGTACTTAACTATTTGATTTGGGCACCCGTATTGAAGGGGTCGTTATTAATATCTGTTATTACTAATTATTACTCAACAATAATTTCAATAATTGGATTCGTAAATTAATTATTTTGCATAAGTCAAGAATGTTTTATTGTTTTCATACTCTTTAAAGCAATGACATGTGCCATTACTTGCATGAAAAAAAACTATGTATGGGTAAAATAGGAAATCGAAATAAAAACTAATAATTATTTTATGGTGTTTTTTATGCAGAGAATTTAAGGATTCGCATTACTAGATAAAATCATTATATTTATAAAACAAAATTTATCAACATTATAAACTTAAGTCACCTTTTTTAGGGTTCCGTAGTAAACAAGGAACCCTTAGAGTTTCGTCACGTCCGTCTGTCTGTCTGTCCACGGCTTAGCTCAGAGACGCTTAGTACTAGAAAGCTGTAATTTGGCATGGGTATACATATTAATCACGCCGACAAAGTGGTAAAATAAAATCATGAAAAATATTTTTTTTACAGTTACTTCCCCTAGACGTAAAGTGAGGATGAATTTTTTTTTCTCTCAATAATCCTATAGTATGGGATGTCGTTGCAAAAGTCGTTTCAAAATATTGTGAGTTTGCGGAGACCATTTTTGGTAGGGATCCGTTTTCGAAATATTAAGCTTTAAAGTGCTAATTTCTGTTAGAGGCAAGTGTCCCCCCCCCGCAAGTTTAATGGTTGGTTTTGGGTATGTGAAAAAATTCACGGCAGTAGCATATATAACAAAATTAAAATGAAAACTATCACAGCTAAGTAGGCTTTACAAGTTAACGAGTAATAATCGACCAACTTACATTTGCGGTTGCAAAAACATGTTCTCCCATACAGAACGTATGGGAGAACATGTTTTTTAACTATAAAGTTAAGTTTGTTCGTGGGATAAATTCATCCCAACTACGGAACCCTTCATTGTGCGTGGTCCGACACGCACTTGGCCGGTTTTTTTCGTAGGGCATCTCGCAGTGGACCTCTGACATCATGACTACTTAACTGGGCTTTCCTGTGGGTGCCTTAAGCTACTACACTTAAAACCTCCAGCCAGGGGTTATTCAACTATGCTAATTAAAACTAGGTGAACGCTCGCTAAGGGCACCCCCTGTGGTGTACGAACCTCGGCTTAGGGCGTCAACCGGAGGGAGGACATCAAGGATGGAACGGGCTGGAGTCTTAAGTCACCACAGAACTAATAGCGATACCAGGTCTGGTCAATCTCTTATACATAACTAAAGGGCTGGTTGAGTGCATTTTAAGGGGTTCATCCTTAAGGTACCCGATCCTTGAGAGACCCGTCCTTTAGAGCCCCGATCCTTGAGAACCCCGATAAATTTGATAAAATGCCAATGTCGTTTAAAGTATAATTGCCAACAAAAGTGTTAAACTAAAAAAAAAATTAATCAGTTGGAATTAAGTAATAACACAGTTGCTAATAAAGTAGCTCTTATTTCACCGCTTTTAGGTTCATAATGCAGCTTATAAAACACGCGTACTTTTTACTTTATTTTACTGCACTAGTTTTACATTTACATTTTTTTTTAAATGTCAGCAAGGATTTTTATGTGTAAAAATAGTAAACATATAGTACCTACCTATACATTGTAATAATATTTAATGGATGTTGGATCTTTGGTATAAATGATAAGTTTTGAAACATGGTGAAAAATAATCGTATATTTCAATACTATTAATACAGGTTACGCGTAACAAACATAATATAATCACAGATTTTAATATCACAATTAGTTTGAGATCAGAATAGAAAAAGTTTTCAACCTTACTATAACCGTCAGTAAAATTTACTTTATTCGGCAACAATAAAGGTGAATAATAATCACGCATTATCGATCATAAAATACAACATAGTCTTGTCTTCTTATGCAAGTCATTTAAACTTTAATTTAATTATATCAGTTTAACTCTAGACTAGGTTGCCTTAACCAAACTTACATTATTTTTAATTTTTTTTTTTTTTTTTTTTTTTTTCACTTTTTGTATCGACGGTACACTAGCATGATAATGACAAAAATAACAAAAAAAAAGATAATCAAATTTATCGGGGTGCTCAAGGATCGGGACCCTAAAGGACGGGTCCCTCAAGGATCGGGTACCTTAAGGATGAACCCATTTTAAGTCGGGATTGAGGTATGTTTATTTTGTTTTTGTTGTGTCAAAAAGGTGTATCTTGTTTGTGTTTCTTCGCAAGTGGTGTAAAAATTTGGGAGTTTTCTGACAAATTTACATAATTCTAAGATATTTAAACAGGGAAGTGTGAGTATTTTGTGTTTTCGGAAGTGTGGTTTGTAAGCTACCTGTTTGTTCTATGTTGGTTATTATTCGAATTAACTACTTGTTCTATTTTTGCATTATTAAAAACGAAATTTAGTTTTAATAGGGATTTTTTATGGGGATGAAAAGTAGTTAATTTTGTTTTGGTGAAGTAAATTTCAAGATAATGGTTATCCATCCAGTTTACAGCTGTAGAAAGAAGGGAGTTTAATATGGCGTTTATTATTGTCATCGTTCTGGTATGAGGTAAGCAGAGAGATATCGTCCGCAAATAGAACACATGGTCCGTTTATAATTTTAGAAAGGTCATATAATATAAATAGATAAGAAACAAAAGGCAGCCTATAAATTACACTCCCTTGGGGAATTGACGCGTTAACTGCTTCACTGTCGGATCTCATTTGAATACTATACTATGAAATTACCCTCGTGTTTTGTGTTGCGCTTTATTTTTTTTTAAAGAATTGGAGATTGTTAATTATAAATTTATAACTCATACGTATTTGTAATTTCTATGGTATGCCATTTTTTCTACAATTTAACAATTTTGTAGAATAATTGTAGACTTGTAAAGTTTTGTATTATAATGCCCTGAATTCAAACAGAAGAAAGAATAATATGCACGTAATACAAAACTTACAAATTTTTTATATATGCATTATATAGGAGTCAAGAAACAAATTCCATTTTTTTTTTTTTTCTCAAATTGCGTCGTTTTCGAAAATCCCAGAAGTGACCTCAAAAGGCATGTGAAGAAAAATATATCTTAGGAAACTGCTAGAATTCTTACTAAGTTAAGTTTGTAATTGCGATTTCTGCTTGAATAAAGCACAACAACAATTTATATTTTTATTTTATTTATTTAATAAATAAAATAAAATATGATTTGGGGCTAAAAAACTTTATGGCCAAATGACGTCACATCCTGACCGTGACAGAAACGGACGTTTGAACTATAGTAGAAAATTGTTGAAGTTGCATTTTTTTTAGCAACAAGCAGTAGTATACTTCGACGCCTAAGTGTCCTTTTTTTTTTATTTTTATTTATACAGATAGTTAGTCTTTTAAGCAGTAGTTGAATTTGACTTTTAATACTTTTCTTAGGTTTATATCACTGTCTTTTATGGATTTAGTGAAAAAAAATTACATGCATATTCCCTATTAGTAAAGATTTTGTTCAAATCCCAGTATGATACAAAGCTCCTTTCAAAATTTTGCATTGAATTCTCTACATTGGTGTCAAAATTGTTGGTGTAAGGGCTACTGATACAAAATGGTGCATCTGCCGGATATATTTATAAAATAAATGTTCAACACAACTTACCCTAGCTTCCATGGGGCATTCTTTGAAATCTAAAAATTAACAAATAAGTAACGTGATCAAGATAACACGTGAGCCCGCGATATTAACGCGACTTCATTTAGTGTGTTTTTTTTTATTTTCAATTATTTTTTACGCGCAAAAGTGTTCATATATTTAAAGAAATAAATATTTTAAGTCATTAACATACAAAAATAAACTGACCCTATAGTAAAATTATTGTTCGAAAATAAGTAATTTGGTTTACATAACTAGTTTTTTGGAATGTTGTGAATATGGTTAGCGGAAATAAACAAAAATAACACGTTTTATAGGCCATTAAAATTTATTAGGCTTTAAAACTAGCCCATTAAAATATGTAATATTGATAGAAGTATGTTACTGATTTTCTGTACCAATGTAAGGCGCTTCTTCCAGAAAATAACCTGGAGCTTTCCGTCCCTTTATGGCATTCAATCTCCCACTACTTAATGCAAGTTACGGTAGAAAATACGCGATTTTCTTTATTAAATCTACATTTCAACATTCAATGACGACATGATAAATTATTTTTTAATTAGTATGATCTATGAGATGGTATAATCATCGACGGGGTTGAAGTTCGAGCTCGTCATATGGGTCTCGTTGTGCGCCATCTTGTATCCCCATAAATGCATAGCTAATCTGCACTCCTTCTGAAATTTAAGATAACTTGCTAATAATTGTGACTAGGTAGGTGTAATATTAGGTATTATGGTGACAGGAACTACCTCGCGACCACGGATGCCCCTCATGTTGAAGGGAAAAATCTACAAGACCATGATATGACCTGTCGTACTGTACTTATGAATCGGAATGCTGGTTCGTGAAGAAAATGGATGAAAAAAGAGTACATGCAGCGGAGGTGAGAATTTTGAGATGGATGTGTGGAGTGACGAGAATAGAAAAAGTGAGAAATTAGTATAGTAGTAAATACCATGTGTTAGGTTAAGTAGTTACTAATGCCACTTATAATGTGCAGTGTCAATTGAATACGTTCCATAGTCTTGTGTGTGATCCATTGTCTGAAATGATAAAAATATACTTCCTTCCGTCTTCGAGGTCGAGCACGTTGGTTTTATTAAAATGTTCCCTCTAATAAAACACCAAATAATAACAGTTTGGCCTGATAGGGACATGTTATAAGTAGTAATGAATATAAATTGATGGATGGAGAGGGAGAGGAAGGCCAAAGAAAAGATGGATGGATTAAGTGACGAATGATACGAAAGAAAAGGGTGTGAATATGTGAAAACGACGAAAAAACTGGGAAGAATGGAAGAAGAAAACGTTACGCCGACCCCAATTAACATGGGACAAAAGCAGGGAAGACGATGAGGTTATTATTCGATTCAGATGATCTGCAATATGAATTGCATCGAAACCTGCTACCTGAAATAAGGCATGCTGTGTGAACTCGGTAGTTTTTGGAAAGCTTAAAAAATTTAATTTAAATTTCAACACACCTGTAACATGGTAACGTAATCAAAGTCCAGTGCAGTCTTCCATTTGAAAGGAATGTTGCGAGAGACTTTAGAGGTAGAGTAAGCTCCACACAACTCCACATTGGTATGCGACTGCAGAAAGTCATCAAACGCCTGTGTTCTTTGAGCTCTTAAGAAGTTTAAAATACGATCAGTTGTAATATTAGGTTGTAGAGCTAATTCTTCAAACCGCACCACCCTAGAATTTAAATATGAAAATATATTACTTGTTCAACGCTGAGTAATTAAGTTTCCAAAATATTGATAAAATGGCCAAAATAACAATTGCTAAAAATCAACACATTGATGATGAACCTACTGGTAGATACTCCTACTGGTACTCCTTCGTGTGGCAAGTGTCCTGAGGCGTAGACTTCACAACCAATAGACAGTCAGACTCAAACAGTTCTTATTTTTTCCAAAAAACTGATATTCATAAAACTCGAACATTTACGAGTGATAGGTTACCCAAAATTAATGTGGAGGTAGTGGACATAATGAATTTACGTACATTATTTTGTCTGGATATCGCTGCAGTATTTTTCTAGCTGCCATATAGTCACTGACCATGTCGGCACAGAGCATGGAAGGCTCCCAACAATCAGAGGAAAGCCTGCAGAAGGTGCGTTGTCGCCTCGACTGCATGACTCCGCGGGGGTCCCTTATCAACAGTATCACCTTCGCGTTGAACCTGTAAACGATTGTTTTACTTAAATTCGTAATGTAATCGGAACACGGAGAATAGTTGCATAACACATAATAAGATCACATCTTGTCGGTTTTCCCCGGAGGGTAAGGCGAACGCCTTTCGCTAATAGAAGAATGAATAAAACTGAATTTTACTGATAGCCTTTAATCTATCTATAATGTAGTTCAACAAAACCAATTTGTTCTGCCAAGAAACATGCTAGTTGTATGGATTTATATTACACCTGTGAAAACTCAAAAATATTACAAATTACTCACGCTTTATCGTTCAATATTGCCTCAACAAGCCGTAATCTTAATCGTTCAAGCTTCACATTTTGGAAAGGAAACAGCTTACATAATTTTGAAGTGACCTCTGCGTTAAAACATAGTTCATCGTTGTTATCGTACTTGCAATACTTCCACAGTCTGGTGCTCGGACTACCCTCACGAAAATGTTTTCTTTCAGTCTCAAAGTAATTTTCCAAACCTTCATAATTGCATTTTAACATTCGTTTAACAACGCTTAAGGGTTCGCTCCCTTCTTTTGGTGTCCTAAATTGTTTAGTTCCGTACATAAACAACGGCTCATTATGAAAGTATGTACTTGGACGCGCATTATTTACTAGATCTGCTGTGAATGTAGATCCTGATCTCCATGTTGATACAACTAAATTTATCAGGGGTTGTCCTCCGGATTCCATAACTAAATCTTCTAAACCATGAACACCAGATTGTGAAAAATTATAGTTGTGAGTGTCATATTTGATTTTTAATCGTGATTTTTCTAATATTAATTTTGTGATGTTTGAGGAACTGTGGGTCTCATTTTTCAGGTTTGTGGGCTTATTTGTGATGTCTGGGGAACTAAGGAAATGGTTTTCATTCGTAATTTCAGGTAAATTTTCCATTTCTATTGAAATATGGGTATCATCGTTCAGTATAATAGGTATTTGTTGCGTGAAGATCTCCTCTCCATTTTTGACGTTAACAATTATCTTAGCATTTTTCTGCCTTTCAATGGATATGAGACATGTGTTATCAGTATATCGAAAAATAATATCAATAATAAGTAGAACACTCACACCAAATAGGATAAATATTGCGTAAATGTTAAGTCCCCGGATCATCTGTAAGAAAGAACATTTTATAATTCATACTTTAGACTGATCACACTGAATTCTAGTAAAATTTTTGTGAGAAATAAAAGAAAAATGAAAAAGAAAAAAACTTTTATTGACATTAAACAATTTTAAACACAAATATAAGAATTCTCTTACTCCTGCGCTAGTAATAACTGTGTTGCAGGAGCCAGGGTCCTCCCGCAATAAAAAGACACAACAAAAATAAATAAAGAGGAAACAAAAGAGACTTAAATTTCACTTTTTAAAGTGATGTTTAAATCCAGAATCTTACATTGGTAGATTGTTTGCCAAGGGAGCAAACAACTATTTTTAAGGCGAGAGTGTTTCTTTCTTTCTTTGCAGCAAGGGATTCAAAGTACGTCACTTGAGCTTAAAATAGTGTTGCTCACGAGGTGAACACTCTACTTTTTATCATCCTCTATGAGAAAAAAAGGGTGTGATCCGATCTCCGTCAGGAACGAAGTTCCTTATCAAGTACGATTTTTTTTTAAATCGCTGCCGCCATCTTGGATTTTCATTTTGGCCTCACTATCGGTTTTAAAACCCTCGAAAACCACGAAAACGATACCCATGATGAAAATTTTCAAAATTGTCTATGCCGCCATCTTGGATTTTCATTTTGACCAAATTCACACTTTCTCTCTTGCTAGCCTGTTACTTATTCATACAATGTTCGTGTTTGATTTCTTTGGTAATTGGAACTTTTACTAACAATATTCACATTCCAAATTTAAATCACTTTTAATACCTAGGGATTAAAAAGCTATTTTAGTCCCTGTTTACGAAGAATAAACTAGCTCTTTTTGAATAGATGTGACAAAAAATATATTTTTAAACAAAAAAATATATTTAAATATAACATAGCACGGTACCACTATTGCGCGAAAGTATGTTTGTCAGTGCAAGTGTGTATGTATTTGTGTGTGTGTGTGTGTATGAATGAGTTAGCATGTTCAAATTGTTTGTAGGTTTCTCTAAATAACCTTTTAAAGGGGGTGAAGGGGGCGTTGAATTTGAAACAAAACCCCGCGGATGAAGTCTTGGGCAAAGTGCTAGTTATTATTGTTTTTCAGTCTTACAAACCTTGTAGTTGTCAATGTAAAAATAATTACCTATGTTAAAATTGACTCTATAATCTCTTTTAATTAACAGTCTTATAAACTCTGTACTGTTAATACCTTGTTACGTTTAATTGTATTCGTTTATTCATTTTGGTTCTTATTAAGCTACATTTTTAAATATTTCTTAAAATAAAAGAATTAAAAAAACATTTAAAAATATAAAAAATAGAGGTCCGCCGGTGTCGGGAGCAGGGTCCAAGCAAGGTGGTTAGGGCTGCAGAGACAGGAACCTCCTCACAATGCGAGCCGTATCGAGAAGTACTGCCTTCTGAATCAGGCGCTTGATCCATCCGCCTAACGAAAGCCTCGAGAGATGTTGGTCGAGGCTTTCGGCCATCAGGCCATTAGCCGTAACGACAATCGGCACAATGATAGCCGAGCTCACATTCCACATGTCAACAACCTCGTGTGCTAAGTCGAGATATTTTATTTGTTTCTCTTTCTCAGCTTTCACAAGGTTCTCGTCATGTGGAATGAAATGAAATGAAATGAAATGAAATTGTTTATTCTGTAAATAGGATATCGGAATCACTTTTACACGTCATATAAAAAAATATTAAAAATAAGCTAGATGAGTTCGGCTTTTCCTATCTGACTACTCTGAGAAGAAAGGCCGAAAGAAACTCAGAGGTCATAGTCTCTTTTAAAGTCCAGACATAATCTTGGTCAGGCCATATGAGGACCATGTAGATTAGTGTCTGAAAAGGTCTTTTGAGGAAAGAACCACACAGATTTGAGTGGACCTGTCCAGTCAGTGCAAGCATTTGTCAGTAATCGTGGAGCTCAACTTAGAGCTTAAGGAGCTCAACTCGACGAGCAATACCAAAGAAAGGACATTTGGGTAGGCCGCAAAAACTACTCAAACTGCCAGACCATCACTAAAACTAGAAGAGAAATGAAAATAATATCCACATAGTCCTCACATTCACAATAGTTAAAATAATATAATACTTTACAAAGTAATCATGTCATTTTGATTATATTTTCCAACAATGTCAACGTTTTATAAAACTGGTATATGTTGATTTTACATAATAATTAAAATGTCTAGTTCTATGGTTTTATCACAAGGCTTAGCAGAGCGAGCAGTTCAATCCCAAGCTTTTTTATCTTCTAAATAATCTGAAATTGTATAGTACCCTTTTCTACAAAGTTTGGTTTTAATACAGATTTTAAATCGTTTAATGGGTAAGTTTCGAATGTCAATAGGGAGTTTGTTGTAAAAGCGTATACCCATGAATGAGTTGCCTACTTTGTGGAGACGTGTGCGATGTACAGCAAGGTTGTGTTTATTCCTGGTATTTAAACTATGAATATCGGACATTTTCTTAAAATTTGATATATTTTTGTGTACATACAATAGGTTTTCAAAAATATATTGTGAGGCTACAGTCAGAATATTTATTTCTTTTAATTTTTCTCTAAGGGAATCTCTTGGACCTAGGTTGTAAATGGCTCGAACAGCCCTTTTCTGTAGAACAAAGATAGTATTAATGTCCGCACAGGTTCCCCAGAGAAGAATCCCATATGACATAAGACTATGAAAATAACTTAAATAAACAATTCTGGCTATATCCACGTCAGTTATCTGTCTAATTTTTTTAACAGCATAGGCGGCCGAACTTAGCCTTCCTGACAATTTTTCTATGTGTGGGCCCCATTGTAATTTACCATCAATAGTAATTCCAAGAAAAACTGTCGACTCAACAGGGTCCAATTCTGTTCCATTAACCTGAACATTGGTAGATAGCTGCCTGACATTTGGCATTGAAAATTTTATGAGTTTAGTTTTTTTTTCGTTCAGGAGAAGATTATTTACATTAAACCAATGCACAACTTTAGAGAGTGCATCATTAACTTGTTCAAAGTTGACTAACTGACGTTTGATTTTAAAAATGAGGGAAGTATCATCTGCGAATAATACGATCTTGTGATTATCCCTTATGTGATAGGGCAAGTCATTTATATAAATTAGAAATAAAAAAGGACCAAGAATTGAACCCTGCGGAACGCCCATGGTGACCGCAGATCCTGCAGATCTCTTGCCATTAACATCGACCCTCTGAATTCTGTTGTTCAGATAAGAAGTCAGAAGGTCAAGAGCCTTGTCCCTCATACCATAGTGGTACAGTTTCCTGATGAGTGTATCATGATGTACGCAATCGAAGGCCTTAGACAAGTCGCAGAAAATACCAAGAGCATCTTGCGACTCCTCCCAGGCCTCGAATATGTTCTTTAGTAATTCCACGCCCGCATCTGTAGTTGAACGACCCTTTGTAAAACCAAACTGTTTCAGATGAAGTAAATTATGTGCATTGAAATGTCCCAACATTTGTTTTAAAATTAATTTTTCAAAGATTTTGCTCAATGTGGGTAATATCGAAATAGGCCGAAAATTTGTAGGATCAGTTGTGCTGCCAGATTTGAACAGTGGAATCACTTTGCTAAGTTTCATCAGATCAGGAAATACACCAGATGCAATACAAGAGTTAAAAACGATTGCTAAGAAGGGTGAAATAACATCAATTATTGGACACGGTATGTACTGATAATCCCCAAAGGTCAGCAGTTTTTTTTACATCAAGATTTTTAAAAGATTCTATAATGTCTTTAGCAGTAATAATTGTGAATTCAAAAAGTTTGTCACATTCTGGTACACATTCTTTAAGTATTGAGTAAGCAGAAGTGGAGGACGACGATGACAGAGTTTTGGTTGTTAGAATGGGAATATTAGTAAAGAAATTTTCAAACTCAGTTGCCACCTCCACGTCTGCCTTAATATCTACATCATTGATTTTTAGATGGAAGTCACGATTCCGTACTGTCGTTCTTCCCGTTTCTGAATTAATAATATTCCAAGTTGTTTTAATTTTATTTCCAGAAGATTTTATTTTATTTTTAATGTTTATGGCTTTTGCTGAGGAACAGGCTCTTTTAAAAGTTTTAGAATATTTCCTAACAAATTCTTTAAAAGTTTCATCATGGTTACATGTTTTTTCATGATACAATTCAAATAACCTCTGCCTACTTTTGTAAATACCTGGTGTTGCCCAATCACTAAATAGAACGCGGTCACAAACAGGCAATGTTTTTGAGGTGAAAATCTTATTAAACTCACAATTGATGAGGTTAAATAGTAAAGTGTAAGCTTGATCCGGGTCATCATGATAAGGCAAACCCGGTAGTTTTTCCATTAAATTATTTTTAAATTGTCCTAAGCGACTTTTATTTACAGGAACAAAACTTACAAGTTTTCTTTGAGCTCTGACTGTTTTCAGTAAAGGAAAGTGACTAACTGGCCACAGTGATCAGAGTCCAACTCATTTATAATTAAGTGGCTGGAAGGTCTTAAGTTTGTAAAAATGTTGTCAATACAGGTGGCATTAGTGGCAGTTATTCTAGTCGGCTCAAAGAATGTATTGTACAAATTATATGACTTTAATAAAGTTATAAATTTATTTACTACAGCAGATTTTTCCTGGTAACATCGATTATCATTGCGCGGCGCGCTAATCGATCTATCACTACTATATCAGGCTTACTTGCTACAATAGTCCTGTCAGTAATGATAGACCGATCCCAGTACAACGTGACATGGTCATTTTCGAGAACTGGGTCGGGCACATACTTGTAATACGATACCTCAGAGTCCACAAGTTTATATTTCAAAGCAAGTTGCTGGTGAATAATCCTAGCCACTTGGTTATGTTTGTGCAAGTACTCGCCGTTAGCTAGACGCGAGCAACCAGAGATAATATGTCTGATGGACTCACCCGGACGATGGCATGCCCGACACACGTCAACCGTACCGTCCTTCATAATATGTCTCCGGTAGTTATTCGTCAAGATAACTTCGTCCATAATTGCACAGACGAAACCTTCGGTTTCCCCGAAAAGGTCACCGAAACGTAGCCAGGATACGGACGCTAAGAAATCTACACCGGGCTCATGAAGAGCCCGATAGAAGCGCCCGTGAAGCGCCTTGCTTTGCCATACCTCCTTGCGGTCATCTGTAGTAAGTACTACAGGTTTGTGCCAGTTCTCTTTAGCCATGGAGAGCGGGGTGAGCCCGTTGTCCACTGCGACCACATCACGGTGCATGCCCACATCGGCTTTAAGAAAGTATTCCCTGAGGCTGCACACCTCGCGGTTGTGGAGGGTCTTCACATTTAAAAAGCCTCGACCCCCGCACTTCCGCGGGATGTACAGTCTCATCACCGATGAACGTGGGTGATGCATCCGGTTTGCGGTCAGGAGTGTACGGACCCTCCTGTCCAGGGCGTCGAGTTCGGTCTGAGTCCATTTGAGTATGCTGAAAGAGTACATCAAAACCGGCATGATCCAACCGTTGAAGGCGCGCACCTTGTTTCCGCCTAAAAGAAGACTATTTAATACCTTTTTCAGGCGACCACAGAAGCGCTCCTTCAACGATTGCTTCATGTCAGCAACGTTGATGCCTAACGCTTCCGACATACCCAAATACATATAGCTTTCGGTTGAGGAGAGGGATCTAAGGTGTATGGAGTCCGAGAGTTGGGTCCCCTCGGATTCCATAATCTCCCCTCGCTTTACATGCATGACTGCACATTTGTCCACACCAAATTCCATACTGATGGCGCCACTGAATGTTTCAGTTACCTTCAGTAGCTCCATCAGTCGCAATTTGTTGGGGGCAAAGAGTTTCAAGTCATCCATGTATAGGAGGTGAGATATGACCTGACCTCCTCTCCTCAACCTATAGCCTAGACCTGAATCCTCCAGCAGTGTGCTTAGAGGGTTCAGGGCTAACCAAAACCAAAGTAGAGTTAAACTGTCGCCCTGAAATATTCCCCGTTTAATCCATACAGGCTCGTAATTCTTCTGGATCTGTCGACATCCTGGGTAGCGAAGGACCGTCCTCCATTGACATCAGGAAGGTGCGCAGAGTTGCATCTATCTTGTACAGCTCCAGCACCCTCATGAGCCATGTATGTGGCACCGAGTCGTAGGCCTTCTTATAGTCTATCCAGCATGTCGACAGGTCCTTGCGAGATCGACGAACCTGTTGGCTTATGGCCATGTCTATAAGAAGAAGCTCCTTAGTACCGCGGGACCCGTTCCTACATCCATTTTGAGAGGCTGACATGATTGAATTACTGTCAATGTTTGTGTTAATTTTCGTTCTCAAAATGGATGTAAGAGGTTTATAGACCGTCGATAAACATGTGATCGGTCTATAATTCTTGGGTCCTGCTGACTACCTGTCTTATAGTTTGTATTTATTATTATAATCACAAATTGAATAAAAAATGTTTTTTCGGACTTAATAAACAGTCTTATTTATTAAGTAATTGAATGAATGTACAAAAAAACCGGCCAAGTGCGTGTCAGACTACGCACAATGAAGGGTTCCGTAGTTGAGATGAATTTATTTATCCCAAGAACAAACTTAACGTTGTAGTTGAAAAACATGTTCTCCCATACATTCCAACTACAAATCGTCGCTCGGCATGCAATACCGCGAATGTGACATTTTTTTACGTTTTTTTTTTAATTGCAAGATCACTTATTTGATTGTGTAGAATGAAATAAAACAAAAATCTGATGTTCGTTAAAAATTTCACAATCGCGGTATTAATATAAAAATAATATAAATCTAACACCTTTAAACGAGCAATTCTTGTATATTTGTATATATAATCTGAATCTCGGAAACGGCTCAAAGAATTTTTATGAACTTTAGTACGCAGGGCGTTTCGGGAGCCATAAATCGATCTAGCTAGGTTTAATTTTTAGAAAACGTCGTTGAAAAAGAAAAATGATCACGATATTTTTCTTTATTCAAGTAACAAGGACTCATTGTGTTAGTAAACTTATGAACTATGTTAGCTTATTTTACCAGGTCACTCAGAAAGTTTTGCGACTAACAGTTTTTGTCTATGGGATACTGGCTGGTTTTGATATCGATAAAAAATATGACTATTTATTACAAAAAAAACATAACATTCTAAATTCCCTCCACATTTTTTTACGAGCAAAATCAAAATACTCTGTCTTACTGAAAAGTGGATTTACAACGAGAACATTTTCGCGCGATGATTTTGTACGATTTCAAATGTCGACTTAAACCAGAAGAATTGTTTGAAAGACTTCAAATGGTGTTCATAGAAAAAAGCCCTTCTAAGGCGACTGTTTTCCGCTGGTTCAACGAATTTATGCGTGGTCGAGTAATTTTGGCGGACGAAGAAAGAAGTGGCCGCCCTATGACGGCTGTTACATAACAAAATGTGCTGGCTGTGAACATTTAATTCAAGAGAATATGCGAATTACATATGAAATGGTTCACCATATACTGCAGATTTGACCGGGAAGTGTGCATGAAATTCTACATGGACATCTTCGGGTAAGGAAGATAGTTTCACGCTGGTAACGCAAAATCCAACGCAGGCTCAGAAGGAGGTTCGGATAGAATAGTGCCGAGACTTGATAAAAAATTTGAAGCAGGCTCGTCTCGGCACGTTTAAGATATCATTACGGCTGACGAATCTTGGTTTTATCAGAATGATCCAGAAATGAAGCGTCAGTCGACCATGTGGCTGTTTCAAAATGAACCAACGCCTACCTAAGTGAAGCGAGCTAGTGTGCAACCAAGTGCAGGCAAAATTTTGATCGCAAGTTTTTTTTCTTTGACGGTTTATCTGGTGTCAGTACCCTTTCGAGATCAATACTAAATGGTATGTTACCAAATGTTTGCCAGAAGTTTTTACTGCTGCAAGCAGCAAGCGACCGAACACTGGCCTCCGTGGGCTACTGCTTCACCATGACAACGCGCTGACTCAATCGGCGCTCAAAACAAGGGAATTTTTGGACAGCACACCGGTCAAATTTATAGGTCATCCTCCTTATAGTCCCGATTTGGCTCCGTGCGACTATTTCTTGTTCCCCAAAATAAAAAACCAACTCAAAGGAAAACAGTTTTCATCACCGGAAGCTGCACTGGCTGCATTTGAGAAGAAGATTGAAGAGGTGTTTGATGTGGACTGGAAAATGTGTTATGAAAATTGGTTTAGACGTATGAAACTGTGTATTAAAGATATAATAAAAAAATATATAACCTGTAGTTTATTTTTTTCTAGTATCGCAAAACTTTCCGAGTGCCCCACGTAATCTAGTTTAAATTTATTTCACCCCATGGGAGATGGCACTGCAGTGATTGATGAACATGCAAGCCAGCCTGCTAGTGATCATTTTTAGGTTATTGTTGGAGCTGGCCCGCACCCTGCGCAACAGGGATGCACACCTCATTCGCAACGTTGCGTAAAAGCAATTAATATGTGCGTCTGCGAACATTCCCGATGCGCAACAAAAACGGGGCAGCCCCACCAATAGGTACCCTGAAAGCGTTGTTGTATTGGACACGAAGGGTGTTGCACGACCTTTGGGTATATCTAGCCCATAGGCTGCACGTGTAAAACGTTGTACAATAAGCTCAAAACAGAGTAATTTTGACTTTTTAAGTGTGCAGCGTGCAAACCTGCGAGCCAGCATGTTCGCCCTTACCGACAACACCCTTCGTTCCCGCCAATATCGAGTCCGTCATTGAGGTCGGGGGTCAATATATGACCAAGATATTTAAACGTAAATACTATTTGTAGTGGAGTCTCATTGAGTAATACAGGTGGTACATAACCTGGTCTACCCCAAGCCTCAAAGACCATGATCTCCGACTTATTGGAGTTATACATCAAACCATGTATTTTGGCATACTGCTCACATTTGGCGACCAACTTTCTGAGACCACAGATTGACGCGCTCAGAAGCACCATATCGTCTGCATAGCTAATATTATTGACACAAATACCATCTAAATAGTTATCTACTCTGGTGCTGTTGAGCTCGCCAATCAGTTCGCTCGGAAAGCGAGGGTGAGCTCAACCCTCCCTGCCTCACCCCGCATTCCAACCTGTATGGCCTGGAAAAAGTTCCAGCCCATCATACACTATTGATCTTGTTACCATACCAATATTTAAAGATGTTTATAAGCTCCGTTGGCAATCTATCCTTCTCCATCTTTCTCCGCAATACGTCATAAGCAACCAGATCGAAAGCCTTGAATAAGTCGAGAAAGCTAACATAAATCTGCGTCCCACGCTGTGTATATAGTACGTGATAGTATGCTTAAGACACAACACTGCACTTTCTGTTGACAAACCACACCGAAACCCGAATTGGTTGTCATGAACATTTAGTTTTATTTTTTAGTTGTGTATTAAGCAGACTGTCAAACACTTTTGATATTTTGTTGTTGGTATTATAATAGCTAGAGAGATGGGCCTATTGGATGCCGAGCGACGAAATGTAAGTTTGCGCGCTCAATATTGAGAGATTTACCATGTTATTTTAAGACCATGGACTTCTTATAGGTTTTCCTGTTATCTATGAGTAAAGAGCCATACTATGTATTTTTTTCAAAATTTTTGGTCCAGTAGTTTCGGAGATAAGGGGGGGGGAATGGTCAATTTTCATTGAATTTCTTAAATATCTTTAAAAGTGTTTATTTTAAAATGATATAAAAAATATGTTTAAGATCCTCATAACAAGTCCTTTCATTTGATATGTCACACGGTACTGTTAGTAAAACTTTTTTTTTTAATTTTCTTGTTTGCCCCCTAAAAGTGACCCCTATATTCAAAATTCATTTATTTACGTTACACATTCGTGTTTGGGTCACAGAAATATATATGTGTACCAAATTTCAACTTAATCGGTCCATTAGATTCGGAGTAAATTGGCTGTGACAGACGGACAGACAGACAGACAGACAGACAGACAGACAGACAGACAGCCAGACAGACAGACAGACACACGAGTGATCCTATAAGGGTTCCTTTTTTTCCTTTTGAGGTACGGAACCCTAAAAAAACTGGCCAAGTGCATGTTGGACCACGCACAATGTAGGGTTCCGTAGTTGGGATGAATTTATCCTAAGAACAAACTTAACTTTGTAATTGAAACATTTTTTTTTTTCATATAGAACGTATGGGAGGATATATTTTTACAACCGCAAATCTAAGTTGACCGACTATTACTCGTTAACTTGTAAAGCCTACTCAGCTGTGATAGTTTTCCTTTTAAATTCGTTATAAAAGCTACTGCCGTGAATTTTTTGACATATCTAAAACCAACCATTTAGCTGGCAGGGGGGGGGGGGACACTTGACTCTAACAAAAAAATTCACTTTAAATCTTAATATTTCGCAAACGGATCTCTAAATTCAAAAATGGTATTAGCATACTCACAATGTTTTTGAAAGACCTTTCCAATGATACCCTACACCAAGGGATAGAAAAAAAAAAACATTTCCACTTTACGTGTAGGGGAGGTACCCTAAAAAAACATACTTTACTGACGCTTTTTCTTTTCATCGACTTTCAAATCACAACGATGCTAAAGAAGTTTTCACTTCAAAAAATCATCCTAACTTTACGTCTAGGGGAGGTACCTGATTTTTTTTTATTTTTAATGATTTTGTTTTACCACTTTGTCGGCGTAATTAATATGTATACCCATGCCAAATTACAGTTTTCTAGTACTAAGCGTCTCTGAGCTAAGCCGTGGACAGACAGTCGGACATGACGAAACTATAATTTCAAAAGTGCATGAATTCTGTGAAAGATGAATGAATAAATAAATATAAATGACATGAATATTAATATAAGAAATATTCAAATTGTTGCGCAGATTACAATACTAATTAATTGGGAATGGGCAGACAGATTATGATGATAACTATTGGTAAATTTTAAATATTTTAATGGTGAAATTGATGTAGATAAACCGATATAGTTAATTGATTGAGTTAGGTTTGAGAGGTAGAAAAGTTGTTCCAATTACATCAATTTATTCTTCTTCTCTTCTATCTTCTTCTTTTACATCCATTCGTCCCTTCTGTTCATCATTTCAACTTTCACTGCCATACTAGTCATCTTTCACACAATTCATATTCCATTTTTTCATCGGTCTTTCGTTTCCAGTACGTTTATTAAATTACTTAATAAATAAGACTGTTGATTAAGTCTGAGATTTTTTTCCATTCAATTGGTTATTATAAATATAAAGCCAATTAAACATAATTATTAAAAGTAAAGAGTTTGTAAGACTGTTAATTAAAAGAGATCGTAGAGTCAATTTAACATAACTATTTTTACATTGATAACTACCTACAAGGTTTGTAAGACTGTTAATTTGAACACTGTTACTCTTTAGAACTTTTAAACTTAACACAAAGTTTAATAGACTGTTAAGTGTGTTGAATTTATAATAATTACGCAGACATAAAGGCAAAAATAAAAAATTAATATTAATAATTGTTTTATTTTTGTATCCTAACTATAAAACCTGAAACTAATGTAAAGATTTGCTTTGAATGATTAATGTTGGTTTATACCAAAATTAATCATACAAAGAACTTATTTCCATAATATTAAAATACCATCAATGTTAGTAGATAATCTATAGTTAAATTAAATTGCGACACTGTAAAAGTCCTTTACAATAGAATTACGTATAATTTTCTATTTCTCTTGCTGCTTACACTAAGCTCGACGGTTTACACACAAAATATTAGTAACGTAAGTTTTAAATGTAAGGGACATACTATATTTTAAACCACCGGGCATTCCTAAATCTTTCGTTTATAACATGAAAGAAAAGGAAATACTAAGAAACTTTGTTCTAAACACAATTAAAATTTGAGCAGACAGTAAAAAGTTATAGACAGATTAAAAAAATTAAAATCGTTTTTTGGCTCCCCTGAAAAACCGTGGTTTTCCCTTATATTTCAACTAGCTTCTGCCCGCGACTTCGTCCGCGTGGAATAGTTACTTTGAGCTAACCCTAACTTTAATCTGCGTCTTCTTTTAAGTAAATGGTGAAATAGTTTTTTAAATAATACGTACGTTAAGGAGCTATTTTAGGTACCTACATCACGCTTTTATCAGTAAGCCGACGTTCGCACGGACGTAATAAAATCGCAGCGGGTTTTTGTCGCGCACTGAATTTTCAACTCTCGGTGGTAAGCCGAGCATTGAGAATCCAACGCGCTGGGACGCACTCTTGTCCCAGTAGCTTATTGAAAAAACACACTATTGGATTTTCAACTCTCGGCGCTAAGCAGAGCGTTGAAAATCAAGGGCACGAAAAAAAAAACAGATCTTGATAGGGCAACATATAGTTGCCCGTGCTAAAACACTCTTGGCTAAATCTATTCCTACGTGCTAAAATGTTTGCCCCTGGGCTTTATTAATTGTTACCGCAAACGATATCATCACCGGAAATCGCGCGCAGTACTTGATCATTATTTTGCTGCGATGTTATTTTAAAACTGCGATATCTCCTAAGATATTATTTGAAATCGAATGAGTTAAGAGCAATTTTGTTTTAAACTAAATACTTGTGATGAATAAAATATTTATTTGGATAAGGATTAATATCATATTTATAAAAACACCTTCGCAAATGATGCATTATTTTAGAACAAAGGAGACGTTTCATTTTTGTATGGGACTCCGGCCATAACATGTACACTTCAGAAAACCTGGGAAACGAACTCCTAAATACAATGAAGACTGTTTTTTTCCATAATATCTAATACTTTTTGGGCACAAAATAAAAACCGAAAATGTTTGACGTTTGTCAGGAGAAATACGATTATCGACAGCTAGCCATTTTCGTCCAGAAGTACCTACAAATCTACAATCCACAAAAGCAGTTTTTTATTTTTATGATGAATCATACTTTCTAATTAATCAAAAAAGTTGTATAAGATAGCTATCTTATTGTAGTACAGAAATACACGCCTTTCATATTTATTTGAATAACGTCTACATGATATTATTTTGTTAAAATGTAACATGATTTCTGGACGAAAGCAGTATGCAAGTAAAACGACGCCATGATGAATAAAATATGGCAATAATTTGTTAAACTGTTATTTTTTGTGCCGAAGTAATCAGAGGAATAAACAGGAAAGAATATTTTTCCTCAATTCGTGGAATTTTTTCCTTTTTTTTCATTAACGTACACTTTATGGCCGAAAATAAAACATCTTTGGTTAGTATAAAAAAAGTTATAGTGAGCCAACCTAAAAAATAGACATATGCTGTCGCGAACTTTTTTTTAGAGCTTTTAAAGGGAAACAATTCTGTCATACATGATTTTTGCGAAACTTTAACCGTTTACGCAGCGCACGCAGCAGAAGCTCTCAAAAGGAAAAATAAATCCCGATTTTGAAACATTCTTCATTGGTGCTCCGCTCCTATTGGTCTTAGCGTGATGATATATAGCCTATAGCCTTCCTCGATAAATGGGCTATCTAACACTGGAAGATTTTTTAAATCGGACTTATGGTTCCTGAGATTAGCGCGTTCAAGCAAACAAACAAACAAACTCTTCAGCTTTATATATTAAAATATAGATAAATATAAGGGACAAACCACGGTTTTTGTGTAGTATCAATATACTTCTGGTATCGATATGAGATTCAAATTAAAGTAAATAATATATGCACTCGGTATTTTAGCAACGATCTTTTGAACAAATAAAATAAAGCAAATACGAATTTGGTTTCTACTTAGCGAATTACAGGAGGGAATATAATTATAATAAAGATAGTTTTGTGAGATAATAACGTAAGAGAATAATTAAAAAAAAATCTAATCATAAATTAAAGTAAGAAACATGTTATTTAAATTTACTGATTTGAGGTTTAAGGTAAGGGTGTACATTATTTAAAACGATGACTTACTTAATTTTCTGAGAAAAAAAATCTTAATGACTGTTAAATTTTTTTTTTTTTGTTATAAATAATTTTACGCAGTCCAAAAATTTGTAATATAAGGGACCTTTTCTTAACGATAGATTTTTTTTAATGAAACCAATCGATAGAGCGGAAAATTCTGAATCCAATAATATACCGGATGATTTTTTTTACCGTCTCGAAATTTTGACAGGATGTTCTACCCATGAATATAAACAACTTTCACTATGGGAGCAACTCTGAGATCACGAAAAAAAATCAGCTGTTTCATACATTTTGGTCAAGTAGGTATTGAATTTTTGAATAAACAGCTGATTTTTTATTTCGTGACGGTAAAAAAAAACACCCAGTATATATAACTCATTTTCGCTAAAATGTCCCTTTCGTTAATTAATACTTCCGGTGTCGATATATTAAAACAATATTAGGTACTGATTCAAAACTTACCTTCGTTAGCTAAACGTGTATTGTTGTACTACAGACAAAACATAAAGGAAAGCTACATCTGCCGGATGCATGTATTACATTAATAAAATATGGTCAACACCTACCCAATACGGAAACAACACAAAATAACAATATCTAGAAATTATCACAAAAATTAATTAGAAAAATACACGACGGACCGCTATATTAAAAAAGTTACACTAACTCGAATGTGTTTCCAGTAGTTGTTTTTAAAATTTATCGGTTGAAGGACACTGAACGAGGCCCAATAGAATTTTTACTGTTATTATATTACGTCTGAGGGGGTTTAGTGTCCTACAACGTGATAACAAGTCAGCTAAGTTTCCGAGAATAACTTGATTTGTTATCCTTTAAGTTTAAAATACTGAGGTAGGTGTCATCGCGGTTGTCAGCGTTCGAAGTATTAGCTCTTCAGTAACAACCCATCGAAGAAGTATCTTCGAGTGAAAGACATCAAGGTATCAATTATTGAAGAATTGAGGTACTATATGTAAGATCAAACCTATCTGAGATGAAACATTATTCACAATCATGAGTAGAATAATTCCTTTTCAGGTTTCGGGTCGGCAAAAGCTAAGTTTTTATGCGTAGAATCTAAACATTATATTTTGCTTCACGTTCATACTAGTACTAGATTGATTCTGTGGTAAGCTTTTTGTGGTAAGAAGAAGAGAAAGAAAGAAAGAAAAATAGGTTTTTCCATTGTATCCTACTTCCTATCCTACTAATATTAAAATGCGAAAGTTTGTGAGGATGGATGGATGTTTGTTACTCTTTGCCGCAAAAACTGCTTAACGGATTTGGATGAAATTTTGCACACAGATAGTTTATAACCTGGATTAATACTTAGGATACTTTTTATCCCGATATTCTTACGGGAAATTGCGGTTTCACCCGCATAAGTATCGATTCCGTGGGAATATCGGGATAAAAAGTATTTTATGTGTTAACTGTGTGCTAAATTAAAAATGTCGGCATACATATTTGAAATATCGGCATCATCTATCCGAAGACTTTTTCGAACTTTGCGGCGTAGGTACTATTGAAGGTGACATTAAACAAAATGATGAATGCGTTCTAAACAGTTGTCTTAATTCACTTCAATACGTGGTCATTTCCATCGGTAGCAATCTTCTGATCGAGTATGGGTTACCGGCTCCGCAATCATTGGCTCCGTACTAAGACCGTGGAAATTGGAAATACACCGCCGACGCAATGAGTAGGTACCTCGTCAAGTTGTTTTTTTTTTTAAATAGGAAGACCATTACGTAATATTCTAACATACAGGTTAAAAACTTTACCCTTCATTTGGGCTTCACCTTAGTTGACCAAAAATAAATAAAATTTGCGAACAAAAATAGGGTAAATTCGTTAGAGATGTCCATAGTTTTTTTAGGGTTAAATAAAACTGAAAATATTGAGATCACAGACTTTTATTTTTAAGAAAATCAACAACAATCAGTCTTTCGAAAAACAGCATAAAGATATTTTTATAATATGAGGAACATCCATAAAAAATTATTTAAAAAAAAATATATTTGGCCGTCTCACCCGGTACATACGGTGATGGCCGTAGTGGTACGGGACAGATGGCCGGCACTAGATTTGCCTCTGCCTTTCCCCTTTTCTTTGATTTCTGCTTGCTGGAGCTCGTTTTTCTTCTTCTGTCCACATTTAGAGCACATGTCATCAAAAGGTGTACAATTCTCATGTGGGGTACTACAGATTACAGATCGAACATTGAAACCAATCTTCATGAAACGGGTTTTATAATATTTTTCGCTACATCCAACACAATTATCAGCTTCATCTTCTGCGTCTTCTTCACCAGATGTATCGCATAATATTGATTTCTCCTTTCTAGTGTTACTTTCAGACCTTCTTTCTATTTGTTTGACAGCCGTTATATGACCATCTCTCCTTTTTGTCCGGGTAAGATGGCCAGCTCAATTTTTAAACTTACGAATTACAATTACTTTCCCATTTTGAGGTTAAAACGAAGAAAAATATACACCGAACACAATACACTCCCAAAAACACAAATAAGTAATAAAAATATTAGTATTTCCGGATGGTATACGAACCTACTATAAAATTTCACAACTACTAAATTCAATTAAGGCCAATTTACTTACTTTTTTACTTATTTTTGCGCAATGTTTTGTTTGGATATTGTTCGTAGTGGCGCACGAAGTGTATTAATTCAAATACAGCACCACCTTGTAAATAAATGAGCAAAATATACTTATTGGCCAACTCTCCCGTACGGCCATCTCTATCGAATTTACCCTACTTAAACTGCACAAAATAAAGACTTTTATAATTATTTGTACTCATAATTTCGATTTAAAATACCGCTAGAGGCATTTTACTACCTTATATAAAGTCTAAAACAGGCCAAGTGCGTGTCGGACCATGCACAATTAAATATTCCGTAGTTGGGATGAATTTATCCCAAATACAAACTTAACATTGTAATTGCAAAACATGTTCCACACCTTACACCTTACATTCCAACCGCAAATGTGAGTTTGTTCGCACAATATTTAGAGATTTACCATGTTATTTTAAGACCATAGATTCTTCTAGATTTTCCTGTAATCTATGGGTAAAGACCCATGCTTTATATTTTTATTTTATTTTAGTCTCAATAATTTCGGAGATAAGGGCAACGCAATTTTCATCAGTGTACTTCACTACTACGTTTTGCTGGAGTTGTCGATTCGTCCACAAATAAATTTAATTCGTGCGAATCGCCTCAAGAAGAACTTAAATTTATTAAAATGGTCGATTCACCCGGATTCGGGCGAGTTAATCACCAATAAGCCACATGTGCGAGTAGGATTTAGGTATAAGAGTGTAAAACATCAAGAAAGTTTTTGTGCTGTTTTGAAGCTTACTGGCAATCATGTTAGTGTCATCTGAAATAAGAACAATTCTTGCTCTAAAATAACTAATTTAATTCCAAATATAATTATTTAACCTCAAAATAGATATTAACCAAACCCAAATTAATATTATAGTCGTTACCCCAATATCATAATCTAAAACTGTTTAATAAACGACACATTTACAAAGTCAAAGTCAAAAACGTTTATTGCGAACTAAGTGTACAATGTAGGTGTTAATGAATGTTAGTACTTATGACTTAGCAGCCTTTTACAAGCATTGCAATTTTCATTCGCCTGCTCTCATCATCCTAAATTAGCATGCATCAAACATTATTATTACTTAATTATTTCCTTTTATATTAGCACAATTAAATAGAGAAATTATAGTTATGTCAAAAATAAATGTCAATAATAATAAATTTAATACAATTATTCAGCAATATTAATGTCATCCTTTTCAAATATTACAAATTATAATTTTATATAAAGTCAAATAGGATAAGCTAAATCTTATGGTTTGTATAGGACAGATCGTTACTTTTGTACTTGAGAGAAAATCGTTATTTTAAGCTAGAATCTAAATATTCTTTTACCGAGTAGAAACATTTTTGGATTAGGTATAGTTTTAGCCTTTTTTGGAATATTATTACTGATTTTTCAGTTTTAAATACATTGGGCAACTTATTATATATTTTTATTGCCATATAATATGGGCTATCACTTAACATTTTAATTCTTGAGAATGGAGCGCATAATCTCTTTTTATGGCGAGTGTTCACGTTGTGCGTATCTTCTACTTTAGTGAACTTGTCGATATTTTTAAAAACAAACATGCAAATTTCAAGTATGTATATTGACGGCAGAGTTAGAATCTGATATTTTATGTAGTAAGGTTTGCAGCTCTCCGTATTATCTATTTGGGCTAGAATTCTTATACACTTCTTTTGCATTATGAATAGTTCATCTACGTTAACACTATTTCCCCATAGCATGACACCGTATTGCAGCCATGAGTATGCGTATGCGTAGTAAGCAGCCATAGCTGTTTGTGTGTTAGTGCTTTGTTTAATTTGAAAAAGAGCATAAGAGAATCTGGAGAGTTTTGTTTTTATATGTTCTATGTGTGACTTCCAATTAATGTGTGTGTCAATATTTATGCCAAGTAGGTTAAATGTATTAACTTCTTCTATTTGCGTGTTTCTAAATGTTGTTTTTAGGTTGAGAGGTGGTTTTTTGTATGATTTAAATTGTATTATTTTGGTTTTATTACTATTAATTTCCAAGTTGTGGGTCTGGAGCCAAGTATCTACAGTTTGGAGGGTATCTTGTATTTGTAGACTAAGGTTATTTACATTTCCACACTTAATTAATATGGAAATATCGTCTGCAAAAAATACTGGTACAATATTTCAGGGATAAGGAAAATAATATGAAACACCAAGATATTTTGTCAGTCATTTATATTTCTTTTCCAACATCAAATTCAATATTCTACACCATACCATCACATCTCCTATTCTCCATATAATATTAAAATTCAATCAGTATTCTAATATTTAGCATAAAACTAATAGGTTACCTTAATTTACAGTAGATCTCCAACCAATACTATGCCAATCTCTCTTTTTACCGACACAGCCACTAAGCACGTCTTAACGTCACGAGCGCCAGACCCAGAAGGACGTTCCCGCGCTACTTTTTGACACATCGAATCTTTGGGTGTTGCCAGTACAATATCCAACAATTACGTGTTAATAAATTGAAACCTAACACACCATTGCTCCAAATTTGAATTCACGACCACCAAAAAAGTTACAGACCTTTATACAAAGAAATACAAGGTGGCTCGGTTCAAGTGTCGGGAACTATATTTACATGATTGTGTACTATCTACAATGCATCCATCGTCTCTTTGGTTTTTCCCTGATGGAAAGTTTATAAAAATGAAATGTACCTGAAAACGATATTCACAGGTTAGGTCAATTATTAGATTAGTATTTACAAATAACGCTAACCACTATTTAAATAGTAATAACTTATTTGATTGTTATTTAGAAACATTGTTTAGTCAATGTTATCTACATTTACATGACAACCATATTAAATTAAATTGCAATCATAATTTGAATTTATGGTTTGAAGCTAATTGGAGTTATGTTTGCAAAGCACACAAACAATCAAGGACACTGTATTGGAAACAAGATTAATTCCTATATGAATATCATAAAAATATCTAATACTATCGTTGTTGGTGAACGCTCTTATCAAAAGTTTATAATTTGTCTCCAACAGAATGCAATTTGCATTATTTTTGCTTGATATGAAGATATGGTAACAAAGCTCTAAATAGCAAAATGTAAAAAAAACTGCACTTTTGACAACAATTATTACCATCAAATTGAATCTTTACTAAGGTTAAAACTATCTAACGGAGACATAGACAAATACACCTTGTTATTTTATGACGTGCAACACCCTAATTGCGGAACACTTGCAACCACAATCTGAATGATTTTGAAGAATTACCCCGCAGGTGATATTTAACCTTACGGGGTAGGGTGGAGCGTCAATTTTTGTATTCTTTTTCAATATTGAATAGCACTAGAACGATGTACTCTCAGTTACATTAAAAAAATATATATATTGGAACCTATTAGGGCTAACCCTCTACTGACGTTTGAAGATTATGAGAAATCAATAAATTGAGCTATTTATAAAAACATCATATAATAAAACATGAGCTTTTTTATTGTTATTGTAACTCATAATACCCCAAATATCACTTTATTTTATATAAAAGGTCAATTTACTGATAAACGGAACACAAAGTTAGTTAATACATACGACGTCAAAGTGAAGAAAATAAACAAAAAACGCGCATATCTTTGTAAGATTATTTAATCCAGTTATATAAAGACATTCTTCTTTGATTTATTCTTCGTTCGTCCTGAAGTTTTGTCCCACATTCCAAAAAAATCTTAGTTTGTCCCATAGCACAATTAAAGTTGTGCTTCGTCCCAAATTACAAGTACATTAAAGGTACAGTCAACAAAAAAATAATGTACTTATTTAAAAAATTTACAATATTTGAAATTTTTGAATGCACTGTGCATCACGGGAGCTAGCGTGAATCCCATTTTGCAGATAACGAAAACTAATGCTATTGGCCAAATGAGTCAATACAAGCAAACAAACAAAGGACGCAATAAAAAAGGGGTAGTCATTTGTTTACAAGCTCTTTTGAAAAAAATCCAGTGACGTCAGTTGTTTACAAATAACTTGCTCACTAAAAGCGGCTAAAGAGTGTTATTATAAAATAATCCGGGCAAATTTTCTCGCGCGGAGAAGACAGAGAGGAGCAGTTGTTTTAAAAAGTTGATGTTAAATATTTAATATTAAGTAACCCTTTTTTGCCGATTGTACAAAAAAGTAAGTTTGGCATATACAAAAAAATATGGGCCGAAGAAGGAATATATAATAGGACGAAGCGGGAAAAAAAAATAAAATTATATTTTGGGACGAAGGAAGCATATTGTTTGGGACGAACCAGGATTTTTTTATGTAGGACAAAACTCAGTAGGCCTAACGAAGAATAAATCTCTTCTTTTTCACAACCTAAAATCTATTATTAGAAACCGGTCACATTACCGGTCACATCTATTATTAGAAACTGGTCACATCTATTATTAGAAACCGGTCACATCTAAAAGAATTGGGATTAAGGCGAATAATAATAACTATAAAAAATACAAAACTTGGGCTAAGAATATTTAAACTTTGAAGCCAGTGACTATAGTGATTTGATTATTTGGATGAGTCAAAAAAAATTACTTAACAAATTAGAAGACCTGGTTGCATCATACTCCCACATTATGATGGAGCTGTTGGATTATACTTTTCACATACAAGCAGTAGAGCGATGCGTTTCGTCTGTAGTCGACACCAGGCTAGATGGTCACTGAAGCATCGATTACTGGCTGGTGAAAAATCCAGTGATGGATTCTTTCATTCTTAAATTAAATCGCGCGTAAGTATGCCATATTTTGAAACGAAAAATAATTTTAAAGAGCAAAAAGAAAATTGAATAATTTCTCAAGATTTTGCCATTTTTTGGCTTTCAATTTCATGTTTTTTTCTAAATAAGGATTTTTGTTTATAAAACAAGTGTTTTAGAGTAAATTTTACGCTGAAATATAATAGGATTTTTATTTTTATTACATTCTGTATATGTTTAAAGATATGTCTAATTTAATAAAATAAAGGCAACTTTGAGATAAAGTAGAGGGCTAAAATATGTCAAAAAAAAAAGTTACATATAATTTATCCAAATGCAACTTTGTGAAGGTATTCAAAATCGATTCGATGACTTTTTTTCTCCATACTTTCACGCTCCACCCTATTATGGGGTCGCGGGAAAGTCCAAAAGGGATACCGTGAACCATAGCAACATACAGGCAACTGAAGGAACACGGGTGGGTTTAAGTCAAGAAGAGTCTGACGAGCCCTCCAGCTCCGCCCAGAGCGGGAGAAGCCAATACCAAGAATTTGCAAACGTTGTAATTCCACCTCTGTGATGATGAGGACCAAGCTTACATTCCCGGAAGTGTTACAGAGGACTTCGGTATTCATAGGTTACGATAAAAGGAAGCTGTTCCCCATCCCTATCGTCACTTACTGCAAAAGCCTTTGTGTAGTCACGAGCGTTTGACGGGCTAATACGATACAGTATCCGAAAGGAAAGGAACTATGTTTTTTGTTATAAAGTTATTGGTACCTCTGCCTTGACAAAACGAAACATAAAGCGTCCATAATAAAGTTATTATAAAGTCTCTATTCGAATGGATGGTACGTGTGTGCTTGCCGTATAGCTAGGAATATTGTAAATTGGCTGTTAACATCGGTGCGGCAAGTTATTGGGTCGAGAGCAAACACAGAATGGCAAATATTGTTCTATTGTGTATCAAGTTTCAACTGCAATCTTCAGATTTTAATATTTTGGCCTCCCCGTTTTAAACACGACACTTGAGTCAGTAAATGCCGAAAAGAATTTTTCTTAATTGTATCACAAAGGAAACATAATAGATAATTTATTGAATTCAAATACCGATATTCGTAATACGTATTAAACAATGGTCATTGCTCTCGAATCTGCGCACTTAGGTCTTGACCGCATTGAAATAACATGACTCAATTAGTACTAATGAATGATACTAACAGAACTTATCATAATTGGAATTACACATATCTAAATATTTCTAACTCTCTCTCTTTGGGGAGTTTGTTGCGCCACTTCTTCTTCCCAACTAAAGCACTAGAAAGTGGTGAAGGGCGGGCGTTTTGGGGAACTGTCTTATGTCTAGTCTAGTTTTAATAAATGACTTTGATTGAACAATTTGATTAACAACATATCTTCTCTTATGTAAAGGCAATAGAAAGCGGCGTCTATCTCAAACGCCACAAGTGGCTGTGCAACCAAAAGTCCAGAAACCCACGATCAGGATTCCAGCAACTACAAGTAGCACCCCGAAATCGCAGCTGATTGTAAAGGTACAGCCCCAGAAACCCGTCAAAGTAGTTAATATACAAGTCTTGAACCCACGAACCAAGGTCTATTCCAAGCCTGTTGAAAGCGTCGCCCCGCAAACACGAGTGATCCGCGTAGCCCCCATGGCACCCTCGTTCTAAAATGCCACCTTCTTGAATTTACATTTTGACCTCACTGCTAGCTTCAGCACCCTCGAAAACTATAAAAACGACACTCATGACTAAAAATTTTAATACTTTCACAGCCGCCATCTTGAATTTTCATTATGATCTCACTATCGGCTTTTGCACCCTTGAAAACCATGAAAACGACAGCCATGATGAAAAATTTGAAAATTTTCAGAGTCGCTATCTTGGATTTTCTTTTTGACCAAATTCACGCTATCGCTCTCTCTCCGGCAATCAGTATACTCGGGCCGATGTGTACAATTTTATCCTACGACACTGTAATCACTTTACTCTTTTCTTTTGTTTTTTTTTTCTACCGGCGTTCTCTCTCTCTCTTTCTCTCTTTCTTTCTCTTTGAATTAGAAGAAGATAGTCGCAAGTATTAACACTTTTTATCGTGACGATTTCTGAAAGTTTACAAGCCGCGTTAAAGAACTTCTTTCCGAAAAATGTTTACATTCAACCTTAGGATGATAATGCATAACATGGTCTACTTTTTTTACATACTTCACTGACATAATCTTTTCAGTATTTGACATTATATACCTACAATTTTCAATATTTTTTTTTTAGGTAAAATTAGATTTGTTACAGCTGTAGTAGTCTCTAATCATGTCATTTGGTTTCAATAGGTCCTTATTTTTATTATTTTGTTTATCTTTTAAATAGATTCTTTTCTTTTAGATTTTGTGAACGTGAGAACGTTGTAGGCTGTAGAGTTTTGGACCATTTTCTATTTTACTACGTACCTGGTACTTGATGATAGGTAGACCTACAGTGTCCTCCCATACCTATTAACACTGTAATTTGAAAACATTGTAGAAACAATTTATTTTGAAAAGAGTAACCGTGGAGTTTCTTGCCGGCTCTTCTCCATAGAAAGCGACCAATTGGAACCGTGCACCTAGCTTCTGACGTTTCATAAGTGCCCTTGTAGGTTTATGTGAAATAAAATATTTTGATTTTGATTGACTAAACCTAAGATTACGAAACATTTTTTCATTTCCATTTCGATGATAATCCCTTGTTTTGTCTTAGTTATATTATAACTAAGACAAAACAAGGGTCCTTACTCATCCATTTTCCCAACGAGAATCAAAGAAATAAATCATAAACTATCATAGCATCAGAGAACAAAGCGTAATAAACGTTACAATGGGCTCAAAATAATATTTTTCATTAGAAACGCGTCGTAAATAACGAGCGTGACATTATTATAGAGAGCGAATTTATGAGCGGACACTGTTGCTCCATATATTAGGCGCTAAACGCTAATACCAGGGTCATTGTTCCACCAATATTTAGTGCGAGAATTTTTAGTACCGTGATATAAATTATCCGTATCGGAAATGGATGTAATATTTATTTATAAGCAATCAAGCATAGCAGCTGCTTACAAGCGTGAGAACTTAGATAACTCTAAACGCTTTTGATTGGAAGAAGCAAAAGCAAAAGGTATTAAAATGAGGAAGCGGAGTAGCTGCACTGTCACACTGTACATAGTGATCAGCATGCGTTGCATGACAACCATAGAAACGGGATTTCTACGGGTTTTGTCGACGGAAGAATAGCCAACGAAAATCTGACATTTTGTCTATTCTTCTTTCGACAAAACCCGTTTCTATTGTGGTCATGCTAAACGTGTAGGCAGTTCATTTCACAAGAGGTAAAGTTAAATACCGTCGAAACACGCCTATACAACGATTATATTTATATTGAAATTTTTTTAAGATCAAAGTTTTACATGTTAAGTATGTATACACGAACCAGACACAGTTGTAAAACAATTACCACGACACAGTAACACAGTACACAGAATTGAAAAAGAAATTAATCATAGGAAAGAGAAAGAGTAAAATAATGATGATACAGTCCTAAAATAACCAATAATAAATTAAATGGTGACAAAAATGTTAAAGTTTCCATTTTACCCTAAAAAGATGAACATAAAAATATTACCAGCAGTACACCAAATAAACAACAATGTTGACAAAAAAAAAACAAAAGGCAAATGATACATACATACATATCCGTATATGCTCGCATGATCTCGCTGATCGAAAACGTACGGATTGCGGATACGGCGCGGATACCAGCGGATACGGCGGATATTACACGGAAATTGTGCCGCCTCGAGCCTCAGTCTAAGGTGTAGCTTTGTAATTAACTATCGCAGTACTCATTCAGGTATGAACGTTTGCTATTTCTTTCGTCGGTAATAGTTTATTGATTTTCTAAGCACCTGCAGTAGCGCCTAGTAGGTACCTACACTCGGCCCGCGTCGGGAGAATGCGTTTTGACACCTGTCAGTTTCATAATAACTAATAGGTGTTATGCGAATTTCATCCCTATTTTCTACTCGAAATTGTCCAACTTACAGGTGTTAGGAACGTTGGCGTAATTAATATGTATATCTATGCCAAATTACAGTTTTCTAGTAATAAGGGTCTCGGAGCTAGACCGCGGACAGACAGACAGACGGACATGACGAAACTATAAGGGTTCCTTGTTTACTACGGAACCCTAAAAAGGGTGTTTGTTGTATAGTGTTTCAAAAACTGTGTGTAAATTCATCGAAAGTTTAATTGCTGAGTATCTAACAAGCAGCATGTTAAAATTAACTTTTATTTTAAAAAATATAGGAAACGCTTAAGATGGTGATAGTGGTGTCAATAAAATATTTCACATTAGGGATATAAACGTTGATAGAAGATAAGTACGCAATAAAGTAAAAACCGCCAAAATGTTAGTTATTAGATATTGATACTTCACCGTCGATATGTATAAGTAATAATAGTTTTTTAAGCTATTGCATAGCTTTTATCGCGGGCTTTGAGCGCGGCGACCGAATCAAGAAATTCTGTCACGTAACGAAAATAAAACCTAACACCCCCCACTCCGCCTACCATGTAATGACGGTTCCCATGACAACGTGATGTTGTCATGGGAACGTAATTTTTGTTTTATGTCATCACGTCATCATCCCAAGTGTAGCGTTGACAAATAGGAAGTATGGAGGTTACAAATGCTATGCAATAGCTTTACCGCGGCAGTCCCCGAGTGCCAAACGTTTTTTTTTTTAAATTACGGCGCTGTTGTAGTGAAACGCGCGTGCATGACAATATTCTTTTTTTGAAATTCATAAAGATACCACAAATTGAGTAGGTAGTGAGAATGTGACTGTTTGATGAGTAAGGAAGGAATCGAATAAGCAAAGGAGTTACATAGTGAAATTTAGTACCTACAACATTATAACACAATCGTTTGGATGATATCATGGTTACTATGACACTGGTTGTTAAGCTAACTATTTCAGAAACTTTTATAGAGGATTTATAGCATGGATATATATATAAATAACAATACAAATAAACCTGCAAAAACAATTAAAATGGAGAAGTCCGTATTCACGATGCACACACTACTACTAAAGAAACATTTCGGGTACTATACCTTGACACGCGAACTTCGGCTCCGTGATGTTATTCTGATTAACGGTTAAAATGTCCAAATTTAATGTCAAATCGGCATTCAAGGATTTGATGAAGAAAGTGGCGGCGTTGGCAGCAAAAATTGCAATTGAAACAGCAGTGATCGAGTCGCGGATGATCGGTATTTATTAGGCACAATCCCGGAACTGAAAATCCACTAAAATTGAGAAGATCTAAGATCACGTTGTTTTAATATATACTTCGAAGAGCGAGATGGAAAAACCAGTCGGTATACCTACTACACAGCGTGCAAGTGAAATAAACGTTAGAAATGTTGGCAAGGACAAGGAAGTGACGGAACGTGCGCGCCGAGTGACCGAGTAAGCCAAGAATAAGGCTACGTCCATACTGCAGAAAATTAGCGAGAGTTTATCGGAAACTGCTGAAACAGTTTTGAACGTTGTTTTCGAAGAATGGAAAGTAGTAGCTAATAATAAAAAACTTTTTACAAAAAAAAAAAACAACCGACCTCCAAAAAAAAACACTACAAAGTGAAAAATAACTTTAATTTCGGAAGTCGGTGTCTTGGGTTTTATAGTTTCGTTTTTTGCCACCGACTTCCGAAATTAAAGTTATTTTTCACTTTGTAGTGTTTTTTTTTGGAGGTCGGTTGTTTTTTTTTTGTAAAAAGTTTTTATTTTTCACTTTTTAGTTGTGGTACCTACCCCACACACATTCAAATACCACTACCTGCTACCAGAGACAGAAACTTATCATATCATCTACATACTAAGCGGGAAAAAAATACGTTTTTTGTAGCTAACTCAAAAACTATCGAAGCAAAGTTAATAAAATTTATATGGGACCAATTCGAGAGCACACCCTTTCAAACAAAAAAATAATTTTCAAAATCGGTCCACAATTGACGGAGAAATCGGTGGACATACATAAAAAAAAAAAAAAAAAAACAAACATACGTGACGAACGTATAACCTCCTCCTTTTTGGAAGTCGGTTAAAAAACCGGCTAAGTGCGTATCGGACCACGCACAATGAAATGTTCCATAGTTGGTATGAACACACTTAACTTAGTAGTTGAGAAACATGTTCTCCCATATCTTGATATAGTCACAGTCAATTCTCCAACTGCAAATGTAAGTATGTAATAGTAAAAAAAAATGTGATAAAACTACAAATAATCAATTTTCGGATTTTTTCCTTTACTTGTGCTGTTGCTTCCTGCCAAATTTCATGATTCTAGATCAACGGGAAGTACCCTGTAGGTTTTAATCTAATTGCGAGTATCAAAATATATCACTTATATTATGGCCGTATTAGGATTCCGTACCAAAATAGTAAAAAGGAACCCTTATGGTGCGACTCAGTCTGTCTGTCCGTCTATCTGTTACTGGATATCTCAAGAACTACTAATACTATCAACTTGCAATTTGGAATAGTTTTAGATGACGTTTGCCCAACTATTTTGCGGATAAGAAAGAAATAAAAATGTTTTTTTTTTGCAACAGGGACTGAACGGGTGTCTTAAAAATTCGAAGTAGGGGTACTAGGGCATGTGAGGCATCATATGAAAGTGCGCTATTTGTACATTCTCAAACATATTTTTTTTATTTTTTTAGGCCGCATAGTTTTCGACTTGTGACGAGAAATGTAAAAAAATACCCCCTAATAGTCCCCCACTTCTCTCCGAAGTTTGCATAAAGAAAAATCTAAAATAAATATTTAAAAAAAATATATGAAAAGTTTTCAGGATAAATAAAACGATGTCTCTAAATAGCACACTTTTTCAGAAATCATAAACAAAAATTACATTAGTTCCACTATCGGTCAAGAGATGCCACTGACCTAAAACTGCAATATTCTGTGTGTTAAAATTCTCTGACAAATATAGGCCTCGCCGATGAAAATTTAAAATGATACGGAATGCTCGGTGCGCGAGTCCGACTCGCTCTTGACCGGTTTGATTTTCATTGCGTTAAGCTTGATTTTTTAGAGCTCCAAGGAAACATAGATCTACGTATTTGATATTAATAATAAAACTTTTTCCATATAAAAAGTGAAAAATTCCATATAAACACGTCGAGGTTGTCGCTGCCCCCCCTGCGCGCCTCTGGCTCTAAAAAAATTCACCTTTTAGTGAAGTGTACTGTGACGTTCCACTATAAGTGTACTCTATAATAGTGAAAACAGAACTTAAAAATAACAAGTGGTTCTGAAGTTATAACCACTTTTATTACAATAATTTAAATTTAAATAACGGGGTAGGGCAAACAAGTACCTACCACGTTCAGTCGTGATTGTCAAATTAAATTTTAGGTGTATTTTGTGTATTTTTAAATTTAGAGAAATAGTTTTGCAGAATAGCTTTAAGATTGGAATTCTAGTGATAGTTTAGTTCGGTGTACACACCCCAGTTTGTATAGACACCCTTACGAGGACCTTGTTAGTTTTTGAACGAACCGAGGACCCTCCAAAAAACTGGTTTAAATACGTCGTTGGCCTTTTTGAATGAGATAGAAAGAGACAGGTGAGTAAATCTATAGTGATGAGCTTATTGGAATAATGCTATCTCAACATTTTTCTGTATGAATTACGGCTATCATACCGAGGACCTGAAATACACAGCTAAATGTGACCAGCGATGCACATACGAGGACTTTGTGTAGGCCAACCGAGGACCCTTTAGGTAAGCCCTGCGACGCCCTTCCGAGGACATATTTTACACAATATTTCTTATATCTTGTACAAAGTGCGGACGCTGTGTTAGACTTTATACCACAAAACCGAGGACAGTTTTTCGCGTAGAACTTGTACAAAGTGAGAACATGAAAAATCTACCTACCTAAACCATTTTACGTGTAAGGTAACTTATTGTAGAATGTTCCGATTTATTTCTTACACACATTTTCTAAAATAAAGTACCAAGCGAGGACGAGTCGATGTCTTTACGTTTGTCGGCGCTTTCTAAAAGTAACGGCTTAGTTACCAGTTTATGCTGATGTTGTATCTAGGGTCGTTTCTTAATGAAGAAACTCTTCAACAGGCAATATAGCATCGCTTTTAAATTTGGCCAACGCCTTAGGATTGCATAGTATAATTGAGATAATAACCAGTTTGTACCGATGCTACAGCCAGGGTCGTTTCATCATGAGGATACAAATTAAATTTAATTAATTAATTCAATTTATCGTCTTCAAATTTGGCATACTCATTAGGTTTATCTAGTAACACTCAAATAATTACCAGTTTTTGCTAATGCTGCAGCCAGGGTCGTTTATTCTTTACGAAAGTCGTTAAAAGTCGATAGCGTCGTCTTTAAATTTAACATACGCGTTAGGTTTACATAGTTTAACTAAGATAATAACCCGTTTATGCTGATGCTGCAGCCAGGGTCGTTTCCTTATGACGGAACTCCTCAAAAGTTGACAGCATCGTCTTGGAATTTAGTATACGCATTAGGTTTATCTAGTAAAACTAAAATAATTACTAGTTTGTGCTGATTCTGGAGCCAGTGTCGTTTCTTCATGAGGGAACTCTTCAACAGTTAATAGCATTGTCTTCAAATTTAGCACACACGTTAGGTTTATCTAGTAACACTAAAATAATGACCAGTTTTTGCTGATGCTGCAGCCAAGGTCGTTTCTTCACGAGGGAACTCTTCAACTGTTGATAGTATCGTCTTGGAATTTGGCTTACGCGTTAGGTTTATCTAGTAAAATTAAAATAATTACCAGTTTGTGCTAATAGTACAGCCAGTGTCGTTTCTTCATGAAGGGACTCCTCAACAGTTCATAGCATCGTCTTTAAATTTGACATACGCGTTAGATTTATCTAGTAACACTAAAATAATTACCAGTTTGTGCTGAAGCTACAACCAGTGTCGTTTCTTCATGAAGAAACTCCTCAACAGTCGATAGCATCGTCTTTTAATTTGGCATACGCGTTAGGTTTACATAGTTTAACTAAAATAATAACCAGCTTGTGCTGATGCTACAGCCAAGGTCGTTCCTTCATGAGGGAACTCCTTTTTTTTGGGTGGGTAATTATCAAATAACTTCTCCCGCTCTGGGCAAAGCGGGAGGGCGTGTCAGACTCGTACTGACTAAAACCCACCCGTGTTCCTTCAGTTGCTATGTTGCCAGAGGCCACGGTATCCCTTTCGGATTTCCCCGCAACCCCGGCAGGCATTGACCCTATCGAACCCCTTCAATTGTGCTGACATCGTGGAACACAACGCGCCGTCATCGACCCGGACCTGGTGCTTACCGGACGGCGAGCTACCCATTGCTCACCGTCCGCAAGCCCGCGCCTGCGGTGGCTGGGAATCAGCCTGCGATTCCTGACGCCCAGGGCGTCTCTTGCGGCGGTTAGACGCGTGAGGGCGCAATATTTGCCTCTCCCTCACGCGCTCCACCTCCTCCTTCGCGAGCATTACTGAATCGCAGAAGGAGGTGACGGCCTCTCATGCCCTCTCACTCCGTACCATGGTCTGGGCCAGGGCCGGACGCGAGAAATCACCTCCGCCGATCGCCTTCACGAGGACACGGTGATGCTCCGGCTAAGCAGGGCAGACTTCCACCGTGTCCGTGTCCGTGTCTCGTGTCTCCGTGACACCCGAGCGTTTCTTCCCGCCTTATCCGGAACAGGAACGTCCTGGAACAGCCGTGTCTGGTGAGAACCTGCGTCAGGCGTAAGGTGAGGATGGCGTGGCGCCTCTCTAGCCGCTCCTTAAAGAGGGGACTTATTGCCGCAATTGTGGCGTGCCCATAAGGGAACTCCACAATTGTTGATAGTATCGACTTCAAAGGCAAACGTGTTTGGTTTATATAGTAAAACTAAAATAATTATCAGTTTGTCCTGATGCTGCAGCCAAGGTCGTTTCTTCATGAGGGAACTCCTCAACAGTTGATAGTATCGTCTTCAAATTTGGCATACGCGTTAGATGTATCTATCTATACATATAATAAAATCGTAGCGAAGTCAAAACTGTACATTGAATATTTTTGAAAAAAAGTAATTGCTACGAGGTCTAGGATCGATTCTTATGCCGAAAATATTTTTTTTAGAATTTTTGTCTGTTTGTCTGTTTGTCTGTATGTATGTTCCAGCATGGCGCAAATTCTACCGGACAGATTCTGTTAAAATTTTGCATAGATATTCCCTGTGTGTCTGGTCAAACTATAGGGTATAAACTATCACGCTATTTACTATGGGGGACGAGCAATATTACATTATGTTGTATTTTTATGTTCTAGCATGACGCAAATTCTACCGGATAAATTCTGTTAAAATTTTGCATAGGTGTTCCCTATAAGTCTGGTCAAACTATAGGGTATAAACTATCACGCTATTTACTATGGGGGACGAGCAATATTATATTATGTTCGTATTTTTGGAAAAAAACGCGCCAAAATTTTAGGATATTGTAGATGGTTATCGATTTAACTTTTTAAATGATTATCATCACGCTATACCTTTATGGAACTAAGCAGTCAATCATGAAATATATAGGAACGGCTATTTTAGACAAGTTTCAACAAAGCAATTAGCTCAACGGTTGGGCGGTTGCTTTGCAAACATGGGGTTGTAAGTTCGATTCCCACCTACGGTTTTTTTCTTTTTTTTCACATTTTGTTATATGATTATTATTTTTTTTGATTATGTACCTATAATCTATAGATATAATAAAATCGTAGCGACATTAATTTTTTTAAAGAAAGTTATTGCTACGAGGTATGGGATCGATTCTTATGCGGAAAATAAAGTTTTTAGAATGTTTGTCTGTACCAAGGGCATAAACTATCACGCTATTTGCTATGGGGGATGAGCAATATTACATCATGTTCGTATTTTTCTCTGCAAATTGTAAAAGGATGCGCCAAAAGGTTGGGATATTGTAGATAGGTAGCTACCGATTTAACTTTTTAAATGATTAACATCACGCTACCTTTTATATAGGAACGGCTATTTTAGCTAACTTTCAACAAAGCAATAAGTAAGCGGTTGGATGAATGATTTGAAGTCCTGAGGGCCTACCACCAGCTCAAAAGCAGTATTATTTTAATATTACTTTAGTTTACTTCAGTGTGGGAAAGAGATGAAGCTCTACAGGATGTATAGCTCCATCTCTTTCTCCCACTGAAGTAACATTAAAATAATACTGCTTTATGAGCTGGTGGTAGGCCGCCCGGGGTAGTAAGTTCGATTTACATCTGTTTTTTTAAACTCTTTTTGTAAAACGATTTTTTTTTTTGGATTGTGTATGTAAGTAATAGTTCATAGAATGTATTAATTCCCAAAAAATGAAAAACTTCGTAAGCTATGGGAAACTACTAAGTTACAAGTACTTTACAGTCACAAAACATTCTAGGTTGTATTCTGATCATTTTAGAGCAAAAGACTGTAGGAATAAAATGTTTTTTTTACAGATTTTGACAGCAGATTTGTCCAAGCGATTTTAAAATATGTATGTGTGTGGATCTTCTGGAATCGCTGCCACACTACTTCCTGGTGGCAAAACAGCGCACGTCATGTTTAAGATTCCCATCGATTTAGAGAGCAACGAAACGCCTGTTTGTGGGGTGTCACGCAACAGTAACAAGGGATGTGTGCTTAGGGGATTGCGCTTCGTCGTATGGGATGAATGCATTATGGCAAAAAGTAAAGCAGTGGAAACTGTAAACAGAACCCTGCAGGACATCCGCAGAAACCAAGATATGATGGGTGGTGTCATAGTTTTGACAAAAAAAGTGAATACTTCGTTGAAAAGGTCGACTCTATGGTCGAGAGTTCATAAACTGCGCTTGACCATCATCATACGACCTCGGCTTGGCGGTAATTCAAATGCTCAAGTATTCTCCGATGTTCTTCTAAAAGTTGGTGAAAGCACTCTACCAGAGACTCTTGGTAGAGTAGATCCCACTTTAGAAGATCTTATTCGTCTGATATACGAGGATATCAGTCAAATACCGTACCAAGAGAATTCTTAGGCGTGTTTCCGTTTTAACCGAAGATGATCAAGCTGCAGCGATCAACCACAGTATTCTCTCACAAATTGAAGGGAGTGAAGTGATATACACCTCCATTAATACTGATGTGGAGGAAGATGATGCCAAATATCACCCCGTAGAATTTCTCAATTCACAAATGGCAAGTGGACTGTCGGTTGTATATCTGTGTAACGGAAACCAGCTCAAAGTCATGTTTTTGCAGAGAAACGTCATCGAGGTGGAAATTCTAACAGGTTGTGGCGATGGTGAGACAGTGTTTATAGCGCGTACAAAGTACAAATTCCCCATAATTACCAGTTAAAGCGCGTGCAGTTCTCTGGGAGTGTATGCTTTGCGATCAACAAGTCACAGGGGCCGACACTGAAGGCTGAAGGCTGCGGGTGTCGACCTCAGGATAAGCTGCTTCTCACACGGACAACTGTTACGTCGCTTGCTCCCGAGTCACCATTCCTGACTCTCTGTATATTTTGGCTGCTGAGAATAAAACTACAAACGTAGTATACAGGGAAGTTTTATAAAAATATGGCTATTATTGTAGTATATTGTGATGTCTTACGATTTCCATGCGAACGAAGTCGCGGGCAGAAGCTAGTACATATAATAAAATTGTAGCGAAGTCAAAACTGTACATTGAATATTTTTGAAAAAAAGTAATTGCTACGAGGTTTTGGATCGATTCTAATGCCGAAAATATATTTTTTAGAATTTTTGTCTGTTTGTCTGTTTGTCTGTATGTATGTTCCAGCATGGCGCAAATTCTACCGGACAGATTCTGTTAAAATTTTGCATAGATATTCCCTGTGTGTCTGGTCAAATTATAGGGTATAAATTATCACGCTATTCGCTATGGGGGATGAGCAATATTACATTATGTCGTATATTTATGTTCTAGCATGACGCAAATTCTACCGAATAGATTCTGTTCAAATTTTGCATAGGTGTTCCCTATAAGTCTGGTCAAACTGTAGGGTATAAACTATCACGCTATTTACTATGGGGGACGAGCAATATTATATTATGTTCATATTTTTTGGAAAAAAACGCGCCAAAATTTTTAGGATATTGTGATGGTTATCGACTTAACCTTTAGAATGATTATCATCACGCTATACCTTTATGGAACTGAGCAGTCAATCATGAAATATATAGGAACGGCTATTTAAGGTAAAATTCAACGAAGCAATTAACTCAGCGGTTGGACGATTGCTTTGCAAACGTGGGGTTGTAAGTTCGATTCCCAACTACGGTTTTTGTTTTCTTTTTTTTCACATTTTGTTACACGATTTTTTTTTTGTTTTGATTATGTCCCTATAAAAAATTTAAAAAATCGTAATAAAATCGTAGCGAAGTTAAATTTTTTAAAAGAAAGTTATTGCTGGGATCGATTCTTATGCGGAAAATATAGTTTTTAGAATGTTTGTCTGTTCCAATTGTAGGGTATAGACTATCACGCTATTTGCTATGGGGGATGAGCAATATTACATTATTTTCTTATTTTTCTCTGCAAATTATAAAAGGACGCGCCAAAAGGTTATTGGTTAGGTTATTGTAGATAGTTACAGATTTAACTTTTTAAATGATTATAATCAAGCTATACATTTATGGAACTATGCTGTCAATCATGACATAATTATATAGGAACGGCTATTTTAGCTAACTTTCAACAAAGCGAATAAGTAAGCGGTTGGACGAATGATTTGAAGTCCTGGTAGTAAGTTCGATTACCATCTGTTTTTTTTAAACAATTTTTTTACATTTTGTAAAACGGGTTTTTTTTATTAATGTATTAATTCACAAAAAAAAAGGAAAACTTCGTAAGCTATGGAAACCTACTACGTCACAAGTACTTTACAGTCACAAAACATTCAAGGTTGTATTCTGATCATTTAAGAGCTAAAGACTGTAGGAATAAAATGATTTTTTTACAGATTTTGAGAGCAGATTTGTCCCAGTGATTTTAAAATATGTATGTATGTGGATCTTCTGGAATCGCTGCCAAACTGCTTCCTGGTGACAAACAGCGCACGCCATATTTAAGATTCCCATCGATTTAGAGAGCAACGAAACGCCTGTTTGTGGGGTGTCACGCAACAGAACAAGAGATGTGTGCATATGGATTGCGCTTCATCGTATAGTATGAATGCATTATGGCAAATAGAAAAGCAGTGGAAGCTGTAAACAGAACCCTGGAGGACATCCGCAGGAACCAAGATTTGATGGGTGGTGTCACAGTTCTGACAAACAAAGTGAATACTTCGTTGAAAAGCTCGACTCTATGGTCGAGAGTTCATAAACTGCGCTTGACCGTCATCATATGAGCTCGGTTTGGCGTGAATTCAAATGCTCAAGAATTCTCCGATGTTCTTCTAAAAGTTGGTGAAGGCACTTTACCAGAGACTCTTGGTAGAGTAGATCCCACTTTAGAAGATCTTATTCGTTCTGATATACGAGGACATCAGTCAAATACCGTACCAAGAGAATTCTTGGGTGTGTGTCCATTTTAACTCCGAAAATGATCAAGCTGCAGCGATCAATCGTATTCTCTCACAAATTGAAGTGATATACACCTCCATTAATGCCACATATTACCCCGTAGAATTTCTCAATTCGCAAATGGCAAGTATCTTTTCCGGTTGTATATCTGTGTAACGGAAACCGGCTCAAAGTCATGTCTTTACAGAGAAACGTCATCGACACGGAAATTCTAACAGGTTGTGGCGATGGCGAGACAGTGTTTATAGCGCGTATACCACTAATTCCCCACCATTACCAGTTTAAGCGCGTGCAGTTCCCTGTGAGCGTATGCTTTGTGATCAACAAGTCACTGGGGCCGACATCGAAGACTGAAGGCTGCGGGTGTCGACTTCAGGACAAGCTGCTTCTCATACGAACAACTGTTACGTCGCTTGCTCTCGAGTCACCATTCCTGACCGTATATTTTGGCTGCTGAAAATAAAACTACAAATGTAGTATACAGGGAAGTTTTATAAAAATGTGGCTATTATTGTAGTAGTATATTGTGATGTTTTACGACTTCCACGCGAACGAAGTCGCGGGCAGAAGCTAGTAACTTATAAAGTTATAACTTGCTGTATTTGGAATTCAGTTATACAATTTGATGCACATGATATAGCTGTTGTTGTATGTGAGTGTGCAATTCGTCTTTGGTTGATATAACTAGTTAATATTATAAGATCAAAGAGCGTAGCTTGTTGCCTACTGAAAAAGACTTATTGCTAATGTGCTAGTTACGATTGTAAAATTGTACTTGTCACTAAATGCAATAGTGCTTTTTTTGTTAATTTCTTACATTTGACTAATAGTACTTCCCAGATGTATTAAGGTAAACTAATTAAGTGTTAATGGGGATAAATATGAGAAGTCAATCCGGATAAGTTTTGTAATAATTGTATTGTGTCTAAAATTATTAGTATTCCTGCTTAATAATAATGTGTAGATTGACTGATTTGAGATTTGATCTATACATATAATAAAATCGTAGCGAAGTCAAAACTGTACATTGAATATTTAAAAAAAAAAGTAATTGCTACGAGGTCTAGGATCGATTCTAATGCCGAAAATATATTTTTTAGAATTTTTGTCTGTTTGTCTGTATGTATGTTCCAGCATGGCGCAAATTCTACCAGACAGATTCTGTTAAAATTTTGCATAGATATTCCCTGTGTGTCTGGTCAAGTTATAGGGTATAAATTATCACGCTATTTGCTATGGGGGATGAGCAATATTTCATTATGTCGTATTTTTATGTTCTAGCGTGACGCAAATTCTACCGGATAGATTCTGTTCAAATTTTGCATAGGTGTTCCCTATAAGTCTGATCAACCTGTAGGGTATAAACTATCAGCGGTTGGACGATTGCTATGCAAACATGGGGTTGTAAGTTCGATTCCCAACTACGGTTTTTGTTTTACTTTTTTTTTCACATTTTGTTACACGATTATTATTTTTTTTTGGTAATATCCCTATAATATATTATAATAAAATCGTAGCGAAGTAAAATTTTTTGAAAGAAAGTTATTGCTACGAGGTCTGGGATCGATTCTTATGCGGAAAATATAGTTTTTAGAATGTTTGTCTGTTCCAATTGTAGGGTATAACTATCACGCTATTTGCTATGGGGGATGAGCAATATTACATTATTTTCTTATTTTTCTCTGCAAATTGTAAAAGGACGCGCCAAAAGGTTGGGATATTGTAGATAGTTACCGATTTAACTTTTTAAATGATTATCATCAAGCTATACATTTATGGAACTATGCAGTCAATCATGACATAATTATATAGGAACGGCTATTTTAGCTAACTTTCAACAAAGTGAATAAGTAAGCGGTTGGACGAATGATTTGAAGTCCTGGGGTAGTAAGTTCGATTTCCATCTGTTTTTTTAAACTATTTTTTTACATTTTGTAAAACGGTTTTTTTTTATTAATGTATTCATTCACAAAAAAAGGAAAACTTCGTAAGCTATGGGAACCTACTACGTCACAAGTACTTTACAGTCACAAAACATTCAAGGTTGTATTCTGATCATTTTAGAGCTAAAGACTGTAGGAATAAAATGATTTTTACAGATTTTGACAGCAGATTTGTCCCAGCGATTTTAAAATATGTATGTGTGTGGATCTTCTGGAATCGCTGCCACACTGCTTCCTGGTGACAAAACAGCGCACGCCATGTTTAAGATTCCCATCGATTTAGAGAGTAACGAAACGCCTGTTTGTGGGGTGTCACGCAACAGAACAAGAGATGTGTGCATAGGGATTGCGCTTCATCGTATAGTATGAATGCATTATGGTAAATAGAAAAGCAGTGGAAGCTGTAAACAGAACCCTGGAAGACATCCGCAGGAACCGAGATATGATGGGTGGTATCACAGTTCTGACAAACAAAGTGAATATTTCGTTGAAAAGGTCGACTCTATGGTCAAGAGTTCATAAATTGCGCTTGACCATCATCATACGAGCTTGGTTTGGCGTGAATTCAAATGCTCAAGAATTCTCCGATGTTCTTCTAAAAGTTGGTGAATGCACTCTACCAGAGACTCTTGGTAGAGTAGATCCCACTTTAGAAGATCTTATTCGTTCTGATATACGAGGACATCAGTCAAATACCGTATCAAGAGAATTCTTGGGTGTATTTCCATTTGATCAAGCTGCAGCGATCAACCACAGTATTCTCTCACAAATTGAAGGGAGTGAAGTGATATACACCTCCATTAAGGCCACATATTATCCCGTAGAATTTCTCAATTCGCAAATGGCAAGTATCTTTTCCGGTTGTATATCTGTGTAACGGAAACTGGCTCAAAGTCATGTCTTTACAGAGAAACGTCATCGAGACGGAAATTCTAACAGGTTGTGGCGATGGCGAGACAGTGTTTATAGTGCGTATACCACTAATTCCCCACCATTCAACGATCAACAAGTCACAGGGGCCGACATCGAAGGCTGAAGGCTGCGGGTGTCGACCTCAGGACAAGCTGCTTCTCATACGGACAACTGTTACGTCGCTTGCTCCCGAGTCACCATTCCTGACTGTATAATTTGGCTGCTGAGAATAAAACTACAAACGTAGTATACAGGGATGTTTTATAAAAATGTGGCTATTATTGTAGTATATTGTGATGTTTTACGACTTCCACGCGAACGAAGTCGCGGGCAGAAGCTAGTTGATAATAACTGGAAAGATAAGGACGAGGATATGTATGTGAATATGACACATATGTACATATGTGTGTAACTATTATTTTGTGAAACTTCTGTGAATATCACAATTATAATTTTGAATAATCAGTATATACTTATATGTATTTATGCTTGTGAGAGCGGTCACAAGTTATGTCACCATGGTTAGTGAGAGCGTTCACTACCACCGTGATTTTATGATTATATTTATGTATTTGTGCTTGTGAGAGCGGCCACAAGTTATGTCACCAGTTGGTGAGAGCGTTCACTACCACCGTGATTTTATGATTATATTTATGTATTTATGCTTGTGAGAGCGGTCAAAAGTTATGTCACCATGATTGGCGAGAGCGTTTGCTACCACCGTGACTTTATGATTATATTTATATATTTCATGTGAGAAGGAAGGTTTACAAAATTATGGTTAGTAAGAAGCTACTAGTTAGAGCCTATACAGTCAGTTATGATAATAATGTCAAGGAATTGAATTGTTTTAGTTTGTAATCAGACTATAACCCTAACAGAAGTTCTATTTGGTCGTAATTTAACCCTTAGTAGTGAGAATAAATAAAATATTTTTGGACACAAGATAGTTAGATATCCCGACATAGGTAAAATAAGAACCGAAGTTAACGAATACATTTATACAAGAAATATAGATGATTGGGAGATGGAAGTCGAAGCATAGGCCATTCATTGGAAGTCGTACAGTGGCTGGCAAGTGAGAGTGCTTAACCAGTGAAGCTTGCGGTGCAATTTTTGGCATGTGCAGGATGTTATGTCACTTATTGGAAGTCGTACAGTGGCTGGCAAGTGAGAGTGCTTGTCCAGTGAAGCTTGCGGTGCAATGTGTGGCATATACAGAATGTACATAATGTTAACATATTAGGTCGAAGTCGAAGCATAGGCCATTCATTGTAAGTCGTACAGTGGCTGGCAAGTGAGAGTGCTTGATCAATGAAGCTTACGGTGCAATGAGTGACGGATTCAAATTGATATTGCAAGGTATGAATGAGCTAATGAAAATGAGTTAATTGTCATTGAGTAATTATTTCATAGTTTCTGAGAATTTTGTTTTGCTAAACATTCAGGTCTATAATATTGATTGAATAAGTAAGCGACATAGTGTTTATTGTGTAATTTATAGTTTGACGACAAACGTGATGTTAGGAAGGCTGAATGTTAGCTTTTGGTTTTAATGTAATTGAATCTTGTTGATAGGGTGCAGATTATTTCGTAAATGTTTACTTGATTATTTGACATTTTCTGTAACCAACTTCCAGTGCTGTAAATACCGTCTCCGTTCAGTAAACGGAAGTTGATTGCAAACTTGATTAAAATAATATTTCGTATTTTATTTCGGAAGTTGCTATTTGCAGTTTTTTGATGTAGAAAGGTATAAAAGGAAATGTCAGTGCATTTTAAAATTAGTTCCGTGTAGAATAAAGAGCTATAACGTTTAAAAAAAATGTAAATGTGAGTACCATGTAGCCGTTTATAATTTTATTATGATGTGTGTTGGAATTGAAAAAGTAAGGTAGTTGAGAGTATATCATGCACACTCAAATTGTTGACTGGAATGGTGCTTATCCGCGTCATGTTCGTGTACGAGAGCCATCAGTTGAGACTGGTCATACCTTAACTGATCTGGCTTATCTTTAATCGGGTATTTTGAATTGTTTGATATTGTTTTTCTTTACAATGTTCTCACATATAGAAGCAACAAGAATAATGTATCCAGAATTTTGTAACATCTTGATTTAAAAGAGTATCCTTGGAGTTTCTTGCCCGTTCTTCTCCATAGACCTACCTACGTTATGGAATGGGCGACTAGCTTCAACTTTCTGACTAACTGACGACTCTTTGAAAATTCAAAAGTAAATGTAATGTGTAAATGGTTTAATATAAATAAATGCTTTGAGTTTGAGTTTACGTCATACCATCATGTCATACCTAGTGGACATTTCAATAATTGTTATTATCGCCATATAAGTGAAATACCGTCGAAACACGATACAACGATTATATTTATATTGATAAAAAAAAATTAAGATCAAAGTTTTACATGTTAAGTATATACGAACCAGACACAGTTGTTAAACAATTACCACGACACAGTGACACATTTATATAAGTAAATTGAATCGTGGGAAAGAGAAAGAGTAAATGATGATGCGGTCCTAAAATAAATTAAATGGTGACATCAAAGTGATCTTATAAAGTCTCCATTTTACCCTAAAAAGATGAACGTAAAATTATGTACACAGTTATCTAAACTAGATAAATATTTAAGTTTTGTATGTTTGTTGGTAATGAATCAACTCAAAAACTCCTAAACTGATTTTAATAATTCTTTCACCAGTATACTATATTATCACTGAGTAACATAGGCTATAATTTATAAAGATATCAGGCAGGCGAAGCTGCTGGCGGAAGCTAGTACCAAATAAACAACAATATTGACAACAAAAAACAAAAGGTTAAAAAAGGCATACGACACATACATACATATCCGTATGTGCTCGCATGATCTCGCTGATCGAAAACGTACGGATTGCGGATACGGCGCGGATACCAGCGGATACGGCGGATATTACACGGAAATTGTGCCGCCTCGAGCCTCAGTCTAAGGTGTAGCTTTGTAATTAACTATCGCACTACTCATTCAGGCATAAACGTTTGCTATTTCTTTCGTAGGTAATAGTTTATTGATTTTCTAAGCACCTGCAGTAGCGCCTAGTAGTTAACTACACTCAGGCCGCGTCAAGAGAATGCGTTTTGACACCTGTCAGTTTCATAATAACTAATAGGTGTTATTTAATTTCATCCCTATTTTCTACTCGAAATTTTCCAACTTACAGGTGTTAGGAACGCATTCTTTCAACGACCGGCCTGTAATCTTAAATTTATTTTGTAGCTAAGTGTTTTTTACACGAACCTACGCAATTCTCGCTACCAACGTATTTTTTTTTTGCTATGGAATTTTGGTCTCTCATTTTAGGTAGGTATACGGAGCATCAATGAAATCGAATTTCCGCATAATTATTCTGATTAGGTACTTTTCTTTTTTTATACATAAGTTAGTGTAGGGACTACAGCACGCGTAGCATGACAGCCATAGAAACAGGTTTTCTACGGGTTTTGTCGTCGGAAGAATAGACACAATGACAGATTGTGATTGTTTATCTGTCATTTTGTTTATTCTTCCGTCGACAAAACCCATTTCTATTGTTGTCATGCTAAGCGTGCAGGTGCGGGAGGTTCCTGTACAGGATAAGGCGGGAGGAAACACCCGGGTGTCACTATTGTGTGGATCGGCCTGAGGACACGGTGGAGCATACGGTGGAGGTCTGCCCGGCTTGGGCGGGGCAACGCCGTGTCCTCGTAGAGGCAATCGGCGGCGGTGATCTCTTGCGTCCGGCCCTGTTTCAGGCCATGGTACGGAGCGAGAGGAAATGGTAGGCCGTTACCTCCTTCTGCGAAGCGGTAATGCTCGCGAAGGAGGAGGCGGAACGCGTGAGGGAGAGGCAAATTTCGCGCCCTCACGCCCCTAACCGCCGCAATAGGAGGAGACGCCCGGGGCGGGAATCGCGAGCCGATTTCCGGCCACCGTAGGCGCGGGCTTGCGGACGGTGAGCAATGGGTAGCTCGCTGTCCGATAAGGACCAAGCCCGGGTCGACTGCGCGTTGTGTTCCACGCGCGTCTCAAAGAGATGTCAGCAAAATTGACGGGGTCCGCTAGGGCCGATGCCTACCGGGGGTTCAAAGAAAACCGATAGGGACATCGTGGCCCCCGGCAACAGGGCAACCGAAGGAACACGGGTGGGTTTTAGTCAGTAAGAGTCTGACACGCCCTCCCGATCCGCCCAGAGCGGGAGAAGTTATTTGATAATTTCCCAACCAAAAAAAAAAAAGCGTGCAGGTAGCAGTAATGCTAGCGGTGCAGAATGCAATGTTCCCCGCACATTAGGTTTAGCGGCCAGTCGTTTTCCCAGCGCCGCCGTGGCAATAACTTGTGTACCATGTAACTAATATAAGAAACGTCATTGTGCTTATGATTCATGATCGTCTGAATAGACTTTATATTATACACCTGAATTTCATTTTAATAACGAATAGGGATAATTCCCTCTGCAACCACGATACTCATATGGTTCCAACAGTTAGCAAAAACTTGGGAGTAAAAAAATTGGCTGTCTGCAAAGTCGGTTTATAGACGATAATTTTACGTGATAATGTCACAAACCGAACGCTTAGGCCGATCGTGCCTCTCTATCGCTTGTTCCGCGCACTCGCTTGCACGCTCGGGTCAGACGGAACGTGACACTTTTTCGTGCGTGCAGCCAGCGTTCATCGATTTATAAGATGTTATCACGTCAAAAACTTGTTTATTTTTGCGAAGATTTTTCTTTATTATTACTGACAAAGTTATTTGTTTAGGTATTTCTAATTAAAATATTATTAAAGACCTATATCGGTACGTTCAGAACACAGTTTATATCAAAAAACTTCTTTTAAACATTATTAAAATATTATCTATTGTATATTCAAGATGTCTACGAAAAACAAGCACACATAAACATTAAACAAATGAATATGAATTAATTGCGGATTTAATTCAAATATAAATTCTCCTTACGTGACTTATTTTAAAGCGTTCCCATTAGTATTCCAAAACAATTATTTTCTAACACAACAGATGTCGTTTTCGTAAACAATTAAACAAAATGTTTCCAGCGAGTCTAAAACATTTCAACTGTTACCAAAGTTGTTTACATTACTTTTAAAAGTCGTCCACTTTGAAGAGTGGATTACACACGAAGATAATATAAATTATAGCGCTTAATGTAAAGATATATTATCTATACCGACCACACACAGCTATTATACGATAGCAATTATATCGCGAGAACGTCATTCTACCGGGCGTGCCGCCATCACGTTTTGTCCCTACTACAGGCTGTTCAGTTTTCAATGTCTAGCAATAGTACGACACGCTACTGTCCGTGTTAATGTGTTATCCGACTGGTTGTTCCAAAGATTAGCGCGTTCAAACAAACAAACTGCAGAGTTTGACCTGCAGAGGTTTATTATATTGGTATAGATAGAATAGATTTCAAATAATAATAAGGGTGTATGGTATAATCAACCAAAGTTCCGTAATGGTCTTCGACTTTTGCATCAGCGCAGTTAAGGCACCATGCAAATTATTATAGGTTATTAACATGTCGCCTTTATTACTATATAAAAGGTCTTACACTGTCTTTTTAACAATAGATTATTATTATTACAAGCATCAGTAGGTAATAATATTTTGTATTGCACTAACTAGCCTATTATTAAATAAAATATCGAACGCTTTATAGTAAAAGTTACCCAAAAATCGTTGTTTTTTTTTTCTTGTTACGCGAATATTAGAACATCTTATTTGAACCGCCTCTGTGATCTAGTGATTGGACCACCTGTCTCAGACCCAAAGGTCCCGGGTTCAATTCCAAGTGGGGATAAAATTTTCTGCTCAGTTTGGTTACCACCATCTTATCTAAGTCTGTCGCCATAACAACAATGTTACCAGTATTGTTGTGTTTCGGCAGTTAGAGATAAAATAACCAGTTCCTCTGTGGTTGAGGATTCCGGGTGAAGCTCGCTTCCACCTTCGGCCTGATCATCACTTACTATCAGGTGACATACAGGCTAAGTGCTTCCCCGGCGTGGATAAAAAATAAAATACTTAATCCACTTCTACTTATAATCAATATCGCCAACTATCTTACTGTATATTTAATTAAAAATATCTGGATCGCTTAACTCGATTTTTTTTTAATGAACGACATTTTCTAAAAATGAAAACTAGCTAGATCGATTTATCGCTCCCTGCATACTAAATTTTATGAAAATCGTTGGAGCCGTTTCCGAGATTATATACAAGAATTGCTCGTTTAAAGGTATCCTTAATATTATAAATGCGAAAGTAAGTTTGTTTGTTACGCCTTCACGCTAAAACGGCTGAACGGATTTGGATGAAATTTGGGACATATATAGATGATGCCCTGGAAAAGAACATAGGATACTTTTTTTTTTCCCACGGGATCGAGACTTATGCGGGTGAAACCGCGGGGCGCAGCTAGTTAGATATAATGTCTTCGGTATGTTAACATATAACTTTATCATATCGCCCAGTTATATTCAATGTGTGTGGTGGTCCATTAAATTATACGGTGGGCGATTTGTCGATGATATTATGTAATATCTTATATTCTATTCATAGTGTGTGTCGCTCCATGTAAAATACTGGTATTTAGCTACAAAGGGCTAGGCAGATGATCATAGTGTGTAACACGCTTTAGTAGGTACCTAGTGCGTATAAATTTACATTATGCTATAATTATCGTTAAAGTTAAAGGTAGGCTCAACCTTCCAATTCTATAATTTATTAACTAGATTCAAATAATTATATTATGTGTCTCAATAAACAGTCGAAAACAAGTTTTGGATAAAAAAATTGTGGAAACTGGTCTTATAGTGAACCACAATAACAATTTTCGTCCAAAACGCTGAGCAAAAAATAGGAAATTGGCAATCATAAAATCCATTTTTAAATTCATTTTCAGACTTCGGTCAATCCATTTTAGGTGAAATTCAATTCATTCTATGATGGAGATCGAATGCAAAATTCTTTAATACGATTGGCAAAATAGGCTGGGAAATGCAGCATACGCCTGGACTATGAACGACTGATAAAAGCATATTCAATTTTATAACAAATTCGCGTCAAACGTGAATTTTAATAAAACTTTTTTTACTTGGAAATCCGTTTATGCTTTTTTTTAGAGGCAAATCAGTGCGGACAAAGTGGCATTCTGCTTAGATCCAAGTCAGACCTTACTAATATTATAAATGCAAAAGTGAGTTTGTTTACGTTTTCACGCTAAAACGGCTGAACGGATTTGGATGAAATTTAGCGCATGGACATAGGCTACTTTTCATCCTGGATCGCAGACGACGGGACGACGACGACGGGCAACAGCTAGTGAGTTTATAAGTAGAGCATTAGTTTTAATTTCAAGGAATTTTGCTATTGAAATCGGGGAGCACGGCAGGCCCCCGCCAAGACGAGCAAAACAAATACAAAGGCACAGCCGTACCATCTTTTCTCGAAGCCATTCAGGACATTTTAAACCCCCTGTAACTTCGTTGTGGATAAAGCTAGAAACCTGAACTCTGTCATCTTTATTTCTTTAATAAACAGAATGACTTGACCATCGCACGGCAACATAATCACGTAAGAATAATCTACTATTTATTTTAAATAGTCCTAATTAAATAAAGCGCAGTGCTAATATTTGGTAGATTTTGTTGTATGTAGAATGTATATTCTATTGCCGTGTGCGATTGCTGAGTCATTCTATTTATTAAAGAAATAAAGATGACAAATAGATAGGTACCTACTGTAGCGTTGTGTGAGGTCTCAACCGTAATTAATCACAATTAGTAAGTTACTAACCACACATCACTAGAAACGTGGCACAACACTAATTTCCTAAGGACGGACGCTCTGCCATTTCGACTTCCGCTGTCTTACGTAAAGGAAGGTATTCCTTGATTATTAGGATTACTTGTGCCCCGACCTAGGGTGAGTTCCACATTACTTTGGTATTTATACTAGACCCTCTGCACCGGATAACCTATATTGATTTCATCACCTATGTAGTTTCTGATTTCTCGTGTGTCAATGTCAGACACGCGGCTGGGGTTGTCCGGTGCACAGGAGATGGTAATATGTATGTATTGCTACTGCATCAAGGCTGTGTAGGGCCTCACTGTGTGTTACAAGCGATCAGCGAGCCATCTGCTAATATCATTATTGTATTGTGTTTTATGCTCGCGTGTTCGCCATACTTAACCTCATTTCACATCGGTACATGTGCTATGCTATGTTTGCAAACTCTATGCCTGTAAGCCGCTGCGATGTATTGAGCTTCACCTACCATGCTTCCCATACCGTTCCTTGGCTTAGCAAGGGGAAGAGGCTAGCACATCGCATGCGGCTTGCTGATATTTGCACCGCATCTAACATGCGCTCCCTATGGCGCTTCCAGGGCTCTTTGTACGGGTTGAAGACACTGCATACCCAATTCTGCACGTTGCTCGCATGTGTGGCTAACTGCACGCTACTGAGGTCCGACGTCCGGCCTGCCTGCCTGCAGCCTACCGCTGGGAGCCTGAGCTGTCAGGCGACCTCCACGGCTACTGACTACGTGCTACCACGTGCCAGGGCCGTCCGGCCTGCTACGGAGCCTGTGCTGACCAGGCGCCCGAATCTACCACGTGCTAACAAGGACGGTACCCTTCCCCTTTTACTGTGTTGGTGCTCAGAACAAATCAGTGTGACCTTACCGCGACCTAGCCGTGTACATTCTAGTGTTAAAAATATATGTATTAACTTGTCAAGCTGTTTTAATAACTACTACCTAAACCGTTAACGGCCTGCGCAGCCTACCCTGCGCAGCCCTAGCCGTTACACTACTCAATAAATTAATACACTTGGTTTTACATGAGATCTCACATCTTTTTGCGGTAGCAGAACTGTGTTGCGAGACTTGCATTTTTTTTACATGTTATGTTTTTGATGGGATTGTTTATTCGTGAGATTAAATAAGAAAACAATTGAAAAATATAGAAATAATCAAAACTTCCCTTGTTAACAAAAATAACAACGAATATTCCCGAAATCTAGGTAGGATATTGATTAAATATTATTTTAAAAACAATTATAATAAAAAAATAGACACTCGTTAAAAAAGCTAAAGAGAAGCATTCTGATTCACAAAAACTCATCGAATTGGAGTTTACTCCTCACCCATTGACCTCGGGCCCGCAGGCCGTGTCGTTTGGACCAAAACGCAGCTAAAAATAATGCAATAAAAAGTATCATACAGCCGCACTGCGCACACCGCACACCTAAATGTATTTTAATGGATTAGTAGCACCGCACTATGTTTTTAATAATGAATAGTAAAAAAGTTTTTTTTATTTTAACAAAAGGATCCTGCTTCTGCTTGGTCAATTATAAATGGGTATTTTCTGGCTAAAAGGATTTTTGATGATTATGAATTAATATAACTTTCCAATGTTAGTCATTTACAATATTGTTTGTGGATTATCACTACATAGTATAAAACAAAGTCGCTTTCTCTGTCCCTATATCCCTATGTATGCTTAAATCTTTAAAACTACGCAACGGATTTTGATGCGGTTTTTTTTAATAGATACAGTGATTGAAGAGGAAGGTTTATATGTATAATAACCCGTTTATACCCTAGCGAAGCCGGGGCGGGTCGCTAGTATAAAATATTTTGAAATGTAAATATAATAATTATACAAAACAAGTCACTCACACATTGTACATCTTTAGGTACTCCAAATAACGTGCCATCTTCACAAACAAGGAAAAATTCAAACTGTCCTTCTTAAAAAAAAAACAAACACGTAAAATTTTCCCCGACCGCACCGTGTTTGAAAATCCGCACCTTCCAAACACCGTGATCTTCGGTGGGACGTCCAATTTACATTTAAATTACGGCCTTTAGCCACGACTAAACTTTCTTTTTGCCTCGAATTTACTGGCAGGTTACTTCAATGTTGATACTTTTTGTAACCAACTTTGGTGGTCTTCGCAAAGTATGTTTTATGGCCAAAGTGGTTAAGTTGGCTTCTGCACACTTATTATACTGTCGGGCTTGAGACGTCAAAGATTGGCTCCAAGTATTGGTAACTTAGTTTTAAATCGAGTTTGTGAGTAGCCGAAATGTTGGATTTTGGGAAAAACAAAGGATACTTGGATTATATAAATACCTATTATGTATTTTCCCTGGGATCTTTTTTAGGGTTCCGTAGTAAACAAGGAACCCTTATAGTTTCGTTATGTCTGTCTGTCTGTCCGCGGTCTAGCTCCGAGACCCTTAGTACTAGAAAACTGTAATTTGGCATAGGTATATATTTTAATTACGCCGACAAAGTGGTAAAATAAAATTATGAAAAACATTTTTTTTTAGGGTAGGTACCTCTCATACACGTAAAGTGGTGATGTTATTATTTTTTTCTTTTTTTAACCCATAGTGAAGGGTATCATTGGAAAGGTCCTTTAAAAATATTGTGAGTTAGTAAAAACTATTTTTGGATTCAGGGATCCGTTTGCGAAATATTAAGCTTTAAAGTGCCAATTTTTGTGAGAGTCAAGTGTCCCCCCCCTGCCGACTAAATGGTTGGTTTTGAGTGTGTGAAAAAAATCACAAAAGTAGTTTATATAACGAAATTAAAAGGAAAACTATCACAGCTAAGTAGGCTTTACAAGTTAACGAGTAATAATCGACCAACTTAACTTTGCAGTTGCAAAAAATGTTTTCCCATACATTCCGTATGGGAGAACATATTTTTCAACTACAAATTAAGTTTGTTTTTGGGATTAATTCATCCCAACTACGGAACCCCTCAATGTACGTGGTCCGACACGCACTTAGCCGGTTTTTATGTTTAGTTTTAAAAAGCAATGTAGATATAAGTTAAGCTATATTGTTTAAGTTTAACAAAATTTCCAAAGCAGATGCTATTAATTTGCAGAGTTTTCTTTCAAAATAATAGCATCTGCTTCAGAAAATGCAGATAGCTAAAATAATCTGAATAAATTACTAAAAACTTCCTTTCTTTGTAACATCAGGTAGAAAAAAATCACCCACAACCCTTTTTACATAAATTAAAACCTGCTGAAAAAAAAAATGTCTACAGACACAACTCCAAAATAAAACTGGACTCAAAACTTTTATATTGGTGATGCGAGTTGTTCCATATGAGGTCATAAATCGCAGGATACAGTGTGCTTCAGAAACTTGGCACTCTTTCGGGTCACGTTTGAATATAACTTGGGTCCGAATAAAGTTTCTCGGACTTTAGAACACTGTGTTATTTCAATGGAATGTTTTCAACTGTTGAGTTTTGGTTGTAATTTTGAAGCGATGTTATCAAAGTGTTTCCTATTTTGAATACCCAAAATTGTTTATTTTACATTATGTATTCAGAAGTGTTGGTCGTCCGGCGGCGAGATGGGCAGCCGACATTGTTGCCATCGTGGGTAACAACGTGAGTGGATGAGGTTGGCACAGGAGTGTGGGGATTGGCACAACCAAAGAGAGGCCTATGCTCAGTAATGGGTAAAGTCGGACAGTGGATGATTTAAAAAAAAATTGTTTGCAATAGCAGAGTATATAGATTACATTGTTAACTTTATTTTTGATGAAGCCATCGACTCTCAATCGTGAGAATTTGAAAATTACTTTACACTTTAAAATTAACATAACCCCTTGTCATCAAAACCAATAAATCGTTCCAGACCGTACATCAAAAACCAAGTTGGTAATCACGTCGCGGCAATCGAATAATATTTGCCATTCTGTGTTTGCGCTCGACCCAATAACTTGCCGCACCGATGTTAATAGCCAATTTACAATATTCCTAGCTATACGGCAAGCACACACGTACCAACCATTCGAATAGAGACTTTATAATAACTTTATTATGGACGCTTTATGGTTACGAGCGAAAATAAATGACTGTTTCGTTTTGTCAAGGCAGAGATACCGATAACTTTATTCGAACGGTTGGATATTGTGCGTAACGGTGTGTATCGGGGAATTAAAAATGTCCTCTGTGGTTAAATGTGCAAATTGCAATGTAGTGATTAACGAAGTTTTGGCCTTCGTCCATAATAAAATATCTGTGATGGACGATGAAAGTATAAGCAGAATCTGTGCGAGCGCTTTCTCCGAAAGTGATATTGTAACGGCGAAGGAATTGTTGTTCGAATCCTTGCCGACAGCAAAACGTAAGAAAACGCGGAGGAGGGCGGGGAAAAATGTTCGAGACATAGACGACATCATCTGTCTGATCCGCGATACGGACTCTGAGGATATCCCAGTGTTCGTGGCCCGCGACCTTGAGAAGTTACCCCCGGTACTGTTCGACCATGTCGATGTGACGAGGCTTTTGAAGGACATTGTTAAGCTACGGCAAGATCTCGACATGATGAAAGAGGATTATGCTACAGTTAAGCAGTTGGACAAGTTGAGAAGTGAGGTGCAGCATCTTTCATCAGGATGGTGCAATGTAAACCCCAGAAGAGGTGCATATGTCGCAAGACTCGCAAGCTTTGAGTGCGATAGTGGTCCCATGGGATTGCCGCTAGAGTGCAATAAGAGCATTAGTGAATGCTATCAACAAGAAACTACGGTAGAATCTACACGAAAATCTAGTATTCACAATATTTTTGAACATCAGATATCGGAGGGTAGTAGTGAAGCAGCGCCGCAAAATAAGCAATACTATCCTACCGTCGAACTACGAAACGCGCCTACGATGACGCACGTCACAGTCACGGGCCAGCTGATCGAGTCGCTTGCGTCTCCACCCGCGCAGCCTGCGGCCGATTCCCCGCCGGTGCATGGTGCGGCCGACGGGGCTTTGCCGCCGCTCCCCTCGCCGCCGCCGCCGTCCCCCGCCCCGTTGCCAGTTAGTTCGGCCGCCTGTACTGCACCGATACCACCACCACTCGACTCGGCCGTGGGACACACTGTCGACAAAAATGGATCCGGCCCTATCGCACCTAAGCAGAAATCGTTGGCGGAGATTGTTCGAGAAGGGAAATGGAAGACACAGGCCCCGAGTGACCAGTGGGTTCGTGTCCAATACAAAAGATCACGAAATCGTTTCATTGGGAAGCGAGGTACAGCAATTCCTGAGCCTGGAAGTAATTTTATGGCAGCGGAAACTAAGGTTCCCATGTACATTTATAATGTGGCGAAGGGTGTGTCCGTGTGTGACATCCGTACCTACATTATGAAGAAGATTAACATTGATGTTAAAATTGAAAAAATGGACATGAAGTTAGCGAAGGATTACGAATCATATAAAATATTCGTACCTAAACGTTCGTTAGTAATTTTCCTGAGTGATAACTTCTGGCCAAAGGGGGTGGCCTACCGTCGATTTATAAACATCAACAGACGTGAGAAGGAAAATGTCCGTGTGACTGGCGAGAATACTGGCAGTTCTAATTTATGAATAACATCAATTTAATAAGTTTCAACTGCAAAAACGTGATCAGATCAGTGGAATGTGTGCGGAAGCTTTGTCGCTCGGCTGATGTTGTGGCGCTGCAGGAGACGTGGCTACTGCCGCACGACCTTGGATACCTGGCCGCGATAGATGATGACTTTGCCTGCACGGGTACCTCTGCAGTGGATATCGCGGGTGGGGTCTTACGCGGTAGGCCCTACGGTGGAGTTGCCCTACTGTGGAGAAAGGTTGCGTTTCCGACGGTAACCGTAGTGAAGTGCAATAGTGTGCGTCTCGCCGCGATAAAAATCGAGCTCAGTGACCGTTCCATTTTGATATTTTCTGTGTATATGCCAACCGAGTCCAATGAAAACTTAGTGGAATTCACAGAGTGTCTCAGTGAAATGACAGCCATAATTGACAGTCTCAATGTGGAGTCCGTGTTTATGTTAGGGGACTACAATGCGCACCCCGGTGAGTCATTTGCTACTGAATTATTAACTTTTTGTGCGGAACAATCATGGTCCTGTGTAGACTTGGAACTGATGCCGCCGGATAGTCATACGTTTGTCAGTGATGCTCACGGCTGTCGGCGTTGGTTGGACCATTGTCTTGTGACTAGGGCCGCGCGGCACTCTGTGTCCGCGGCCTCTGTGTTATATAATACCTACTGGTCTGATCATTGCCCTGTGTCTATATTATGTAATTTTAATTTAGTTAAGCCTAAGATTTGTATACCTACTGTTTGTATAAATAGAATAGTCTGGGGTGAACGTGATTCGACTCAGATAGCGAAATTTAAAAATGTGTGTAACTCTAGACTTCGTGAAATTGATTTTCCTTCAGAACTAAGAAATTGCTCAGATAATATGTGTAGTAACAAAAGTCATAAAATCCTGTTAGATAACATGTATGACGAGGTTATTTGTATACTGTCGGAGGCCGCTATATGTAGTTATATTGTTACCGAAAAGCGTGGAGGTAAATACATTACCGGGTGGAATAGGCACGTCCGTGGCGCTCATGGGAGGGCTCGGCTATGTTTTCTGGCGTGGTTATACGGGGGTAAGCCCGGGGCTGGCCGTCTTTATAATGATATGTGTGAAACCAGGCGCGCTTTTAAATCAAAATTAAAGTGGTGTCAGAACAACCAACAACAGATAAAAATGGATATTATAGCTGAACTTCACTCAAACAAGAAATTCGGTCAGTTCTGGAAAAACACCAATAAATTTAATCATAAGCCGGGCCTCCCCGTCAGCGTGGCGGGAGTGCACGAGCCTAGCGAGATCGCCACTATGTTCTCCCACCATTTCAGGGTGGACTCTCCTCTGGGGCGAGCGCGGCAGGAGCCCGATGCTGAGGAAGGTAGTGAACGTACTGTTCATTTTACTACGAATGAAGTGCGTGCGGTGATCAAAGGCATGGTGAGGGGTAAATCCCCAGGTCACGACAGCCTTAGCATCGAGCACCTGCAGCAAGCAGGTGTACACCTACCCAGAGTGCTTTCTATGTTTTTTACCCTGTGTTTAGGCCACTCCCATCTGCCCGATAATCTAATGCGTACTATAGTTGTACCAATCATCAAAAATAAAACTGGTGATACATCAGATGTAAACAACTATAGACCGATCTCTCTAGCCACAGTGGTCGCCAAAGTGCTGGACAGTCTGCTTGGTCAGCATCTGGATAAACACGTCTCGGTTAACGACGCGCAGTTCGGCTTCAGGCCTGGGCTTTCAACCGAGGGTGCTATCCTGTGCCTCAAGCAGACTGTACAGTATTACACCAGTAGAAAGACCCCAGTGTATGCATGCTACCTTGATTTATCAAAAGCGTTCGATCTTGTATCGTATGATATTCTATGGGGTAAATTAAGGGATGAAACTTGTCTACCTAGGGAAATAGTGCTATTATTTATGCATTGGTATAAAAATCAAAGGAATTTTGTAAGATGGACGGGCGCTCTCTCGGAAGAGTACGGGCTGGAGTGCGGGGTGAGGCAGGGGGGGCTGACCTCTCCCACGCTCTTCAACCTGTACGTCGACCGACTGATCGGTGAACTCAGCAGCACCGGCATCGGGTGTCATATAGATGGAGTGTGTGTGAATAACATCAGCTACGCAGACGATATGGTGCTGCTGAGCCCATCGATTGGTGCCTTACGAAGGCTCCTGAATATTTGTGAGTCCTACGCGGTGACTCATGGGCTCAAATACAACACGAAAAAGAGTGAAATAATGATTTTCAGGCCGGACAACAAGCGTTACACATTCGTTCCGAATTTCACTTTATGTGGTACAGCTCTAAACAAAGTTGAGCAATTTAAATATTTGGGCCACTGGGTCACGGCGGACCTTAAGGACGGGGTGGATATTGAGAGGGAGCGCAGGGCGCTGTCTGTCCGCTGCAACATGTTGGCCCGCAGGTTTTCGCGGTGCACGGGGACTGTCAAAGTTGCGCTTTTTAAAGCGTACTGTCAGTCCTTTTACACCTGCAGCCTGTGGGTTAACTATACACAGCGGACATACAGCGATCTGCGCGTCCAATACAATAACACGTTCCGGGTGCTGATGGGGCTGCCGCGCTACTGCAGCGCCTCCGCGATGTTCGCGGCGGCTGACACGGACGGCTTTGCGGCCATCATGCGCAAACGGTGCGCTTCTATCATGCGCCGCACGCGCGACAGTCCCAATACCATCCTGCGCGCGCTGGTGGACCGGTGGGACTCTCCGATGCTGACTCGCTGGATACGGCTGCACGCAGTCGTATAGTGACTTGGCACCGCCATCGGGGAGTCCACCCGGACCCGCCGCTTACTGTTTAATTTAATTGAATGACATACAATAAAAATGCAATTGTTATTGTATGTTATTTAATTAAATTATTAAATTATTATTGTGTCAATTATTATTAATTATTACTAACACTAGTTTGTAAGCTCGTAATTGTACTAACAAATATGGAGTATCGAATCTGAATTAAATGATTTTTATTTTATTTGTTTATTATTTATTTATAACAAAAAACATAGTTCCTTTCCTTTTGGATACTGTATCGTATTAGCCCGTCAAACGCTCGTGACTATACAAAGGCTTCTGCAGTAAGTGACGATGGGGATGGGGAACAGCTTCCTTTTATCGTAACCTATGAATACCGAAGTCCTCTGTAACACTTCCGGGAATGTAAGCTTGGTCCTCATCATCACAGAGGTGGAACTACAACGTTTGCAAATTCTTGGTGTTGGCCTTTTTTTTGGGGTGGGAAATCATTAAATAACTTCTCCCGCTCTGGACGGAGCTGGAGGGCTCGTCAGACTCTTACCAACTAAAACCCACCCGTGTTCCTTCAGTTGCCTGTATGTTGCCATGGGTCACGGTATCCCTTTCGGACTTTCCCGCGACCCCGACAGGCATCGGTCCTAGTGGACCCCGTCAGTTATGCTGACATCTCTTTGAGGTGCGCGTGGAACACAACGCGCCGTCGACCCGCGCCTGGTTCTTATCGGACGGCGAGTTACCCATTGCTCATCGTCCGCAAGCCCGCGCCTAAGGTGGCTGGGAATCGGCCTGGGATTCCCGATGCCCAGGGTGTCTTTTGTGGCGGCTAGGGGCGTGAGGGCACAAAGTTTGCCTCTCCCTTACGCGTTCCGCCTCCTCCTTTGCGAGCATAACTGCTACGCAGAAGGAGGTGACGGCTTCCCATGCCCTCTTGCTCCGTACCATGGCCTGGACCAGGGCCAAACGCGAGAGATCACCGCCGCCGATCACCTCCACTAGGACACGGCGATGCTCAACCCAAGCCGAGCAGACCTCCATCGTATGCTCCACCATGTCCTCTGGGCGATCCACACAATTGCAATGGTGACACCCGGGCGTTTCCTCCCGCCTTATCCGGAACAGGAACCTCCCAAAACAACCGTGTCCGGTGAGGACCTGCGACAAGTGGAAGGCGAGGACGCCGTGGCGCCTCTCTAGGCACTCCCTAAACAGGGGACTTATCGCCGCAATTGTAGCGTGCCCTTTAAGGTCTGACTTTTCCAAAATTATATTTTGAATTTACATGGTAGGACTTCAACGTTACTGACCGGGTCCACAATAAACGTTAATTTCCGACTACGGGCTAGCGTAGTGGATAACTTTTTATTTTAAAATGCAACTTATATGCAAAAGGAAATCGTATAAATGAACCTCGCATTCAGTGAGCACTAATTATTACTTCTGCAAACAAAGCTCCTTTGGGAAACGGTAACTGAAATAAAATGTAAATGATAGCACGACAGAAACCCAGCTTTATTTGCCATAATTATAGATTTCAATTCTAGTTTTTAATTTTTAACCCCTTTTTATGAAAGCGGATCACGCTACACCGGACATGAACTTCTATTAGTGGCCCAAACAATATCATATTATATCTTTTCTTATATTATACTTTGTGGTAGAATGTATAGAACTAGCAAAAATATTAACACCTTACTATATAAAACTACATTCTTACAAATAAAATTAATTCTGATTTTGATTCTGATTCTTAAAAAGTTTATCTCACAGTTACATCTTTTGTCGAGTCAAAGTAACATGATCAATATTAAAATAAAATAATCAAGACACCAAACTATCCCAACTTGTACTCGAATCCAATATTGCTACCTAACCCAATGATAACGAGATATTACATCTGAAATTGCAAATGGCCGCTGGCCATCGGACACACTAATCAGAACAACTGGATCGCAGTGCGCTAACCTGAAATTTAGTTCTGCTAGTTAAACCTCTACTGATGGATGTCGATTGAGAGATGAGGTAGACACATATACAAAAGGTAGTCAATCGGTATTGAGAAGTACAACATATAAAATGTTGTTAGTACCAGTTTCTGATTAGACTTTCAAGTAAATAGAGTAGGCAAAATAGTCAAATGGTTCGTCATCAAGAAACTATTGTGGAGCAATACTGCTCGCTTCACAATAGTTATCTGAAGAAAAGAAGAAAATTTTTTTTTCTTTAAAAATCAGTAAATATAAATCAGTAAACGTAAATATGGTATAATTTACAGATTTTTAAAGTAAGATATTTTTTTTGTTAAATAATTATAAGATTTCGGCAAAAGATCATTCTAGAATGGGTTTCATAGTACTTAAGTACGCGCAGATCGATCAATTGGACTAATTGCACGGAAGTTGAATCTGTCTCGGTATTGTTATATTGAAACCGCTATTACTGCCCTCTGCCAATTGAGGGGGATTGAATAGGAGGATGATTAGAGGCTTGGGATGGAAGCAAATGTCAGAGTTCAAAAGTCCAATAATGACTATTAGTTTTACATGAAACCACACATTTTCATGTAACATTAAGGCAATGCCTACACATTTTTACACGATGAAGAAAAATGTACGATAAGATTTAAATAGGTGGTCCAAAGAAAGTGCCGCAATGATTATTAAACCGTTGTGGCAGTTTCTTTCGATTTATTTACATAATTATATATACACAAAGGAGAATGTTGATGCTTTGTCTGTGAAGCAATGTTAGCAATAAAACCTCAAACGTGAAAACATTCAAAATAAAATATTAAAGAAACATTAAATAACTATAAATTCCGAAACATTTAATCTAAATCTAAATGCAGTAGACACACTTGTTACACACAACGACAAACGACAAAACATGCTCAAACATGTCATGAATCAGAGAACAGCAATTGAGAATCTAGTGAACATTTGAGAATATACCTACTCTATTCCAGTTTGACTTCAATTGGATACGAAGACAGCATGTTTTATTCGGATGCTGAAGAGATTTGAATATTATAATGTCCTGTGCATTTTGAAATTCTGATCTTGGAGTGAATATAAATTTTGAGCGCTGCATTCAGTGCGCTGAAGATTTTGTAGAAACGCTCTTCTATTTGGTTGATATCGACAGGTTGAATGAATCTTATTTATTGTAATTTTATTATAATCTCTGACAGCCACGTTTAATTTAAATTAACTTCGATGTGGTCGGGTGAATCAGGGCCTCCATTGTTATAGTGATGGGTGGTCAATTAAATCATACGTTATGGTATTTTTAACATAACAAAAAAATTAAATTCCATTTTCGTTATGTCCACCCAGCGCCTAAACAATCTCACGATAAAACTAAACGCGTTCTAAAACGAACAACCCTTTACAAGACTAAGTTCGCATCTTTTATTCAAACAGGATATAAAAATCCCATCCAATACCATCCGGGTAAACACAGGCCACTGGCACTTCACATATGGCACTAAAAATTTTAGTGCCACTAAAACTAAGCCCAGTGAAATTACGGTATTAGTGCGATTTGATCCCACATGATTATTGCTCGACCTAAAAGATTGTTGTTATAGCAATAAAGTAGGATTGATGTGATGGCTTTCAAATTGGGTTTGTGGAACGTGGGAGGATGCGGTCGACAATTTTTTTTTTTTGTGAGGCTTAATCGATACAAGATTTTTGATGTATTGGAATACCGGATTATTTTTATCTATCTAGCAGACAATAATAGACATTTTTCACATGTTAATCAATGTCAATAAGACTACTAATATAGAAATTCCATTTAACCAAGTTAGAAAATAATTTCAAACGTATTCCGTAGAACCCCGATTTAGATTAGTCCGAAATATTCCATCCATAAATAACTCCAATCACTTATCCATCGCTCGCTTGCAAGTCCAGATACAGCCAATCTTGCAATAGAAAATAGCCAGAATAACACAGTGACCCACATAGAAAGCGGTAATCCTTCGAAAAGGAATTCTTCTGAGCTCAATGCTCGAGTGCATTCAAATATTTGCTGAAGAGGCGTGGAGTGGAACGGAGTTGAAGTGAGGAGTCAAATGCAGGTGTGGAGGAAGCCGGTCGTTATCGAGGTCTCACGCCAGACGGGGGTGGCTTATGCGGAGTGTCGAGCACACCGGAGTGTAACAAATAAGCTGAAGTGACACATCTTCGATATCACGTGTAATTAATTACCAAAGCTTAGGAAAGCAATGCAAATTCTTACTTATGTCTAATACCATAGTGACCATAATTACAGCTACCATCTCACCGAAATTATCTTTTTGCTAATGAATAAGCATGGAAAGATAATAATTTAGAAAGTTTTTATTTGCTTTTGCGAAGACACAATTAAAATATTAAATATTTCTGTCTTCAATCTTCGTACTAAAATCCTACTCGAATTCAAACTCGAAACAATTTTTCAAAGAAACACAACATGCCTCTACAAATTATCACCTAATCATAAATTATTTCTATACAGTTTTGATCAAAATCAATATCATGAACTATCAAGCCTCATTAATTGCAATTTGTGTTTGATTTGGCATGTAACGATCGTAACATATCGCCCTGGCATCTAATAAAGATAAATTGACGTAATTATGATCTTATCATAACATCCATAACATTTAGTTGTAAACTAATAGTAGTGGAGAGGACATATATTTTGTGAAATGATTGGAACATTTTCATTGGAATATTGTTAATTTGTTTGTTATTGTATTTGTCTGTGCGCTTATAGTGTCATTATGGTTATTTACTAGCAATTTGGACAGCTCACGACTTGTATATCTATTCAGTCAACCCTTTTATAAATGACTATTCATGTAATATTTGTACGCCGTTGATGGCAAGATATAGCGTTCATTTTTTTTTTTTTTTTTCTGTTGGGCATCTCACAGCTGGTTCCGAAAACCGTAGCTGTTTAACCGGTCAATCCTGTGGTTGCCTTAAGCTACTACACTCAAAGCCTCCAGCCAGGGCACAAATACTAAGCTAAAAATTTAAGGATGAACGCTCACTAAGGGCACCCCCTGCGGGGTTCGAGCCTCGGCTTAGGGCGTTATCCGGAGGGAGGACATCAAAAGATGGGACGGGCTGGATCAAAAGGTTTTGATCATTATTATTAGTCGGGGAATTTAAAGCTACGTGCACAGCTGCAACAACTGCTGGCACCTCGTTTTCGAGCAAGGGTCGGGGGGGAGTATTATTTACTCGGGGGCGCGGCGGTCGAGATCGCAAAGGACCTCGGCGGCGAGGTCGGTATGACGGGAGGCGTCTGTTTTTGTACACTGTACTTGTTTCCCTATTGCTCTCCTGGAGGAGGGTTATGGGGTCATCGGGATCTACGAGGATATGCCTTGGACGGCGAACATGACTGATTTTACTCGGGACATAACTGGCGGCCTCGACAACCAGAGGGTTGCGATGTTTGGCCGCGGACTCAAAGAAACGCTTGGAAAGGCGTTTTAGAAACTGATGGATTGTGGGAATCTTTAGGTCGAGGTGGAGTGCCTCGTTCCTGACGAACCAGGGGGAACCTGTGGCCCTACAGAGGAATTTATTTTGCACTGTTTGCATTCTATGGATATGACGGGGCTTCGCATGAGCGAAGACGGCACCCGCATAGGTCATGATCGGTCGAATGCACGCCGTGTAAACGCGCAATTTGCACCTAAGTGACAATTTGCTACGTGCATTCACCAGATAGAAGAGTCTACCGAGAGCGAAAGAGGCTCGCGAACGAACCATCTTTATGTGCTCTGCGAAAGTCAAATGATGGTCTAGAACGACACCGAGATATTTAGCTCGCTTCTCCCAAGGGATAGGCTTGCCAAACATGGTGATTGGTCGGGGGAGGGGGTTTTTGAGCCTTGAACGCGGCTTCGTAAAGAGAACCGCTTGGCTTTTATCGGGGTTGACCCATTTCATTTTATTTAATAACATCTGTACTTTTTGTTCATCTATGTTATACAAATAAAAGTATTTAAATTTGAATTTGAAAAACCCAATAATACTTTGCCCGACCTAGCAGCTCATACTTAGCAGTAACGCTTGTGACCTCTAGACCAACGAGATCGAGGCTGTTCTCCAATTTTTTGTTATGTTAGTAAGTACCTGGGGCACGCACAAGCGATTTTTTCTCGCGGTGTTTTTTTTCGCACACCGATTTTCAACGCACTGCTTAGCGCCGAGAGTTGAAAATTCAGCACTGTGTTTTTTCTACGCGCTGAGCTGCACTCTGTTGGATTCTCAAAACTCGACTCAACACCGAGAGTAGAAAATTCAGTGCACGATAAAATCCCGCTGTGATATTTTTACGTAAGTGCGAACGTGGGCTAAAAGATCAATCAGCCTATACATAGAGAATAAATAATTAATCTAGTTGTTGCAGACAAACTAAATTATAAAATAAGAACATTTATGTTTTTTTTTTTTGATAGTTACGGTACGGTGTGACAGGCGTCCTAGTTGCGTGCATAGGATTTCGTTATGTATATCGCAAGGTGGTTCAGGAACACATTCGGTTGATAGTAAATTCCTAAGTAAAGCCTTTTTATGCGGTTGTAAAATAAAAGCTCCTGCATGATGAGCCTTCCGTGTTCGTTCTAACTTCCTCATAATAATAACTATGGTTTTGTGGACTCTTTATTGTGCCTTTTATTTATTTTTAACTTCAGTTTGTTTCTCTTTTTGGATGAGGATTGTTTTAAACGTAGAGTAGCTTGAAAAATCTTTACGGGAGTCTCTTAAGTACATTTGTAATTTGTTTTTTCACAGCACTTTAGTTTTTTGGCCAGTTATGTCTTCTTCCTAAGCAAAAATAATATTATTATAATAATACCAGCGTACTATTGTCCCACTGCAGGGCAAAGGCCTCTTGTCATAATAATAGAAAAGGTATTGATCACCACGCTTGCTCAAGACGGGTTGGCGATTTCAGACTTTTATTATAACTATAAGTCCAGGTTTCCTCACGATGTTTTCCTTCACCGATGTCAGTAATGTCCATGATTAACTCAGAAAGTACATAAATTATGAATTAAAAAATCACATGAGTACATGAGTATACCAAAATCCAGATTTACAAAAAGGAAAAGAGTTGAGGAGAGAGTGAGAAAGGGACAGAGTGGTAGCAAGCGTTACTGCCGAGCATGAGGTCCTGGGTTCGATTCCCGGGTCGGGCAAAGTGTTATTGGGATTTCCAACCAGAAATTTCTTAGTAGCAGCATGGAGTCTGGATTTGTGCCCGGTTGATGGCAATAGGCTCGCCCCTATTACATGGGACTTAAACATAACTGGCGAAATGTGGGTGTACCTGCTACAGGGACACCTCTGCCCAACCCTTCGGGGAAACAAGGCGTGATGTTATGTCTGTGAAAAGAGTTTCAAAGTAAATTCAATAATAATTATTATTATAATTTAGGTACAACAAAATAAATCACAAAACAACTCTTCAAAGAATAATTGTGCTAAAAAAGTTAATAAAAGACTCAAATACAACAACTGCAACGGCATTCAGAAATTAAAACAGAAACGTCTTTGAGTTGTAAACTGAATAATACTTTCTGTTACTACTACAATAAAAGTGGAAATCTTGGATTAGGGAGGATAAGACATGCATAATCTTGGTTTTAACAATTTTATCATGGTAAACGATATGAATAAACCAATGTTTTAATTAACTTGCTAAGTATTCGCTTGTAGCATTCTGCATCCCCAATTTGTGTTTAGATTATTTTGAACGTAGGTCGAGTGCTTGGAGTAATTTCAAGCGTGAAAGGGCCAGTATTATTATTTGACACAATTTTTAAATTTTCATGTCTTAGAACAACTCTGAATAATTTATTTATCAGAATACAGCATACTACAGACAACCGAACACAGCTAAAACAAAAGATTTCAATGTAAGACTGGGTTCATTAAAAATTTATAAAGAAAATCTTCTGATCATCACCAAGAAGAGATGGAAAAATTCTTACATGACACATTCTCTTATTTCTTGAATGCACGTCAAGAACAAACTCGTAGTCAAGTTCGCATTAAACAGGATTGCAACACGCGGAGTGGCCGAGGTAAGTGAAATTACTTTCTTCCCTACTTTTTGAAAGCACTGCAGACTTGTCCTATAGCGTTGAAACTTAGCTGCTTGTTCGAATTAAAAGGGTATCAGATGTTTTACTTGACTGAGCTGTACTGAAGTGGATTAGTTACTTGGAACTCATTTTAAGTTGAGTTGGGTGGAAATCCTAACTTCGTGGTGGCCTTGTTAACAGTTATGTTGAGCGGAATCTGATACTAAACCCTCGCCTATAGAATCGAAGTGGCAACGAATTATAATGTTCCAAAAAGTAACATTTGCTGTTTTTTGAAGCAATATTTCAATCATCGCAGCCCATCGCTGTCCACTGCTGGACACAGGCCTCTCTCAAGCTGCGCCAAAATACTCGGTTTTTTTCATCCGCATATCAGTCCGCGCCACTTTTTACCCGACTGCCCCAGAAGGAGGGTAATGTTTTTAAGATAAGATTATGAAGCAGTCAACCTGTTTAATTACAATGAGAATCAAACTATGACCTATTGGTTGGTTTCCTTCTACTTTTGAAATGAAAAGTAGAAAGAAAAACATAGTGTTATGTTATTGACATTTTGAGGAGCTCGTGGCTAAGTAATAACAACCGCACGGATCAATCCAGCAGGTTAAGCTACGCTTGCCAGGGTTAGTCCATGGATGGGTGACCATCTTTACATACCGAGACTCCTCCGTGCTTCGGAAAACACATTAAACCGTTGGTCCCGGCTGTCATTCGTGGATCTTTGACAGTCGTCAAAAGCCCGAAAGTCTGACAACCAGTCTTACCAAGGGCCCAAGGGGTATCGTATTACCCAGTTACTAGGTTGTGGAGGTCAGATAGGCAGTCGCTCCATGTAAAATACTGGTATTCAGCTGCATCCAGTTAGACTGGAAGCCGACCCAAACATAGTTGGGAAAAGGCTAGGCAGATGATGATGTTATTGACATTTTAACTTGAAATAAATCAAAAGTATTGGCATGCACGATTGAAATCCTTTTCCAATTTTAAAACACTTCCCGCGATATTGCAGAGGAGACACATCGTTTTACTTCAGTGTTCGATAAACAGGCGGTGGACACAGCACGATTTATTGGCGCCACCTCGTAACGGAGCCGGCCATCGAATGCTGCTGTATTTTATTTTATTGCACAGATTTACTTCGAAGCACTTATTCAAGAGGAAAATAATAGCTCATGTCAGGTTTTCAAAGAGTTTGCACTGTTCTGGAATCTTTAAATTGAGATTTCTTATTATTCTGTCTATGTAAAATGATACGAGTAATTCTCTATTTGCCAGAATAAAGGCAAGGTAAGATTATCAATGGCTTTCCTTTATCTAGAATTTCATTATAAAATCTAAAGCTAAGATCTATAAACATCACTTAGCACGTACTTTGGCTAAGCGTTATTCCCCTGACACTGGCGCATAATGTCCAAACTACTTCCAAGAGAGCTTTGCAACCGTTACAAAGTTTAGAACGAACTTGAAAAAAAGGTGTACGGGTATCCATCTCTCTGCTATCTACAAATAGACGTCCATACAATAATTCAGTGCCATAAAGGTAGACATATCATGCACACAAAGGATATTGCGTTAAAAAATACATCACGGTGTCAGGACAGGAGCTAAACTAAGTTACATTTTATCTCTTTGAGCGAACATCAATAAAAAATAGCTGTACGGGCGTACGGCTAGTAATGGGAGTTTCACACAAAGGAGATCGGTAACAGAATAGGTTATAAATCTAAAAGAGACGGGATATTAAGCATTTTTTTTCCAATCACGGTGCCCGGGATGGTACGAGCAAAAACGTTGTTTTAAAACTAATTTTAGGATGAAAGATGAATAGCGTAGCGAGTTTCTGCTTCGTTTTTGTAGTAGTTAATCGATTTAAAGTTTATCGACCATTTGATGACTTCAATGTTTCGTTGTTTGTGTTGATTAGAGGCACAACTAAGTTAATTCTAAAACACAAATATTATGAGTGCAATAAACTAATCCTTAAGGAATCCTTAAGGAATCTACTTAAACAGGTTATTTACTCATTAATGATGTTCAAAGTGTGTAGGCACCTTTTACTTTTTCCCGGCTATAAAACATCTTCACAATTAAACACGAAATTATTAAGAAGTCATAAAAATGCCCTTACATTGTCAACCTTAGCATCAATCGCTCATTACAATTCCTGAATAATGTAAGCAGTAATTGAATGAAAAGTCTCGTTGCCGATTGGTGCATAAACATGGAGTTTACGAGGTTGTAAACATTTTACAGGTAATGACTACCTTCGGTGCGGGTTGAGCGCTCCATCAAACTGTAGACGGCATTAAATGTTTTGTGGAGTGGTTAAAACTCTGGGTTCTGTACTTACTGAGTTTAAATCGTGAACTCTTTTTATTGAGTTGGTTTATTCTAGTTATTTGATTCTTAGTGAGTGATGAAGAAAGTGGAAATACCATTCATAATAATAAAATTATCCGATATAGTAAGTATGTCATTAGATTTTGGGATACATTAGTAGCCAAACTAAAGGACTATGTATATTCTGAGGCACATTTGAACCCCAAAAACCGCTTATTGATTCTTATCGATACAGTAGACACAAACAATGCTCTTTAAAGATAGGCACCCAACCACCTAGCCATTCAATACTGAACTCACTAGAATAACTCATTCAATCTAAAAGCTGCGAATAGAGAAAACCAAAAACAACTTTCAGATTGAAATAGAAGCAACTTGCAAGCGTTCATTAAACTAGTTCATCGGCTGAAACACTTACGGCTGGTTTCTATAGCAACACAATGGACATTGAAGCGCTTTCTATCTGCTATCTTGCGAGCCTCTTTTGAGAGAGTTAGGAACGTTATGGAAAACGTATCGATAGTCGATAGAAAGTGTATTTTTAGGATTGCTGGAACTACCCACGCAGATACTACATAGTTTTGCAGTCATGCAGCCAACGCGCTACACCGTAGCAGTTTACGAATTAGCTACGCATCGCATCGCCCGATAACCTTATAATTTTCATACTATGTAAGTGTGTCCGTTTAATGCTAGTAGAAGTAATTAGTAGTACTTTATTTATCAAATATATTGTTCGACATGACAAGAATTTGTCTTGAATGAAAATAGATCTACTAGCTGTAACAGCAAGTTTAATAATTAATATTTACCGACAACGTACCAGCCCTACCAGCCGGGACTATTGTCCGAACATTACAATGAGTCACGAGCGTGTGTAGTGCGCCTTATTTATAATTAAATACCGTTTGTCTGACAACATGTCCGCCATCTTGAATACTATGAATGGAACTGAATAGAACTGCCTACTTTATTTTATGAATGGAAGACCTCTGGGAATCTAATTTGAAGGATTTTATGGGCTCGAAATGTAGGCTATCCGATAGTAAAGATTTCGTATCAGTCTGATTATCTTTTTTACATGAGTGTCTATAGAAAGAGGAGTCTAATAAAAATCTCTCAATATGAAAGGTGGTAAAATAGGTTTTGATCAAATATTTTTCCGAACTTTGAAGATGTTTTATTTTTGTTTATCACATTATATACTTGCAACGATCTAGTTTTACACCGATTACAATTACATAGACCCCTTCTTGCTCTTTCCCAATATTTAATGTTACCTTTTCTGGTCAAAGTCAAATCAATTATTTCAAATAGGCCCTTGTATGGCACTTCTGAACGTCAAAATTTAAAAAAATAATAGAATTGATTCTAGTCGCCCCTTCCCATTAATAAACTTTTAAGTAAATTACCCATATAATTTATTTTACAAAACATCCCTGATGCTTTACTTCTATCCATCCTTCTTCTATGTATATTTTTTTTCGACTCACTCAAAACAAAATTGAGCAAGATAATTACAATAGGCCGGTTTACCCTGAGACTAAGGTTTACTCGTCAATCTTCATGATTACTTAGGTACTTACTTTACACTTCTTGCAGTCAATTTATGTAGATTATGCTCTGAGGAAGTTGTTAAGAACACAACTGGGGGGAATGGGGGAGGCGAGTTTTTATAAGTGGCCTTATTTGTTTTTGTGATGTGTTTTTGTTTCGTGAATAAAGGTTTAATATTCAGGCCCGCTTGCACCACAAATCACCGAAGAAAGAAGCACTAAACATAATCTAAAATAACAGTTTGTCACCGTCATAATAATAATCAGCCTATAATGTTTCCACTGCTGGGACACAAGCCTCCTCTCAGTGAGGGGGGGTAGGCTGTAATTCACCACGCGGGCCCAGTGTGGGTTGGTAGATGTCACATGTCTTCGAATTTTTGGTTCTAGGACATGCCGGTGTCCACACAATGTTTTCCTTCATAATTTTGAGAGCAACTCCCATTACAACTGGGTCACCTCTTCTCAGTTTCCGTCAATTACCTACTAATGATTTCTGATGCAAACTCAGTCAATCAATTTGCCTGCCTTTTCCCAACAATGTCAGATGCAGCTGAATACCAGTATTTTACATTGAGCGACTGCCTATCTGAACTCCACAACCCAGTAACTGGGTAATACAATACCCTTTGGTAAGACTGGTTGTCAGACCTTCGGGCTTCTGACGACCCATAACGACTGTCAAACATTCACGTTCTTTCCGAGGCACGGAGGAGTCTTGGTATGTAAAGATGGTCACCCATTCACGGACTAACCCTGGCAAGCGTAGCTTAACCTGATGGATTGATCCGTGTGGTTATTATTACTTAGCCACAAGCTCCTGCAAAACAATAATGTAAACTCAGTATTTATGTAAATCATGAAACAGGTAATATAACTCAGCTTTAAATGTTTTGGCTTCATGATACATTTACATCCTGCACAAAAATCGATGCTACTTACTTCTTAGAGTGTTTTTCTGTACATTCTTCTCTCTTGCTGTAAACATTACTTTTGAGCACCTCTTTACGATTTTAATTAGCAAGAACAAGAGATCTGAAAGTAGTTGTGACTAAAACATAGCGCTATAGTAGTGCTGTTAGTCAGCTGGGAGTGGCTATTGCCAACGGCTGTTAATGAATATTAATGTCTGGGATGCTGTCTTGGTTGTAGTAGAACAGCGTTTTGGTTGCGACCTTGGAAAATCATTATTCAGAATAATTATTACTTATTTATATTAAGATACCATGGTCTTTTCACGTGGATGCTGTCGTAGAAAGCTTTAATCATAATGTAGGTCAGAAATAATCAATTTTACAGATGTTCCAGAGAACACCAAACTCTCGAAAGTCAGACATACACAAAAGAAATCGCAAATGCAGGATATCTGCGCTGACCCTTCGCCGAAAACAAGCATGAAGAACGTAGACTTACGAGGTATAAACTGCGAACTTATTAAGTACGCTTTTCGCTCCGCCTTACACCAAATCTTACCCCTTACAGTTTCTGTTATCTTACGGAAGTATAACGCCGCTTTCCTCTGTGAGTATCCAAATGTTAATCACAATGGAATTACCCTGTGCCTCTAGAAATGTTTAACATAACGGCTAAATCAATTATATTTACATCCATAATGAACGTGGAACGCAGAATTATAAATATTTTTGTTATTGTTAAAATGTAGGTCAAGGTCAACGATTGGCTATGAAATAATTCATTGGAAGACAGAACCCCACTGTCTGATTGATCGCCAAATTCATAATTTGAACTATTCATCATTATTCTAAACAGCCGGGTTGCTAAAATATATATTAAAACATAGATTTATACAGCATCTTCGCAAATAAATGCCGCTGGAAACAATGGATGGACAACAGGGATGGACTGTGTAAACAATTATATGGCTAGGAGAGAGGAACTACTGAGGTGACGATTATTGAGAAGTATGGAAGATGAAGACATACTGCACCGACCTCAAATAAATTAGGAGAAGGGCAAGAGAATGACGAGATACCGCTGCTGTTGCTGCACTCAGACACACCACCAACCATTCGCAATATATTGTACCACGTTGACAATTCTTTACCCACCCGTGTTCCTTCAGTTGCCATGTTGCCGGGGGGCCACGATGTCCCTGTCGGTTTTCTTCGAACCCCCGGCAGGCATTGGCCCTAGCGGACCGCGTCAATTCTGCTGACATCTCTTTGAGGCGCGCGTGGAATACAACGCGCCGTCGACCCGGGCTTGGTCCTTATCGGACGGCGAGCTGCCCATTGCTTACCGTCCGCAAGCCCGCGCCTACGGTGGCCGGAAATCTGCCTGTGATTCCCGACGCCCAGGGCGTCTCCTCCTGCGGCGGTTAGGGGCGCGACGGCGCGAAATTTGCCTCTCCCTCACGCGCTCCGTCTCCTCCTTCGCGAGCATTACTGCTTCGCAGAAGGAGGTGACGGCCTCCCATTTCCTGTCGCTCCGTAGCATGGCCCAAATCAGAGCCGCACTCGAGAGATCACCGTCGCCGATCGCTTCCACGAGGACACGGCGACGCCCTGCCCAAGCCGGGCAGACCTCCACCGTATACTTCACCGTGTCCTCCGGGCGAATATGGGGGACCTGGAGTTCTAAAATACAGGCCTAGGCTTAGTTTAGACTTTAGATCTCCCAAAAATTATAAAATTTTGTCGAAATTTGTGGAGATAAATAAACATAATTTTTGTTATTTCCTTTATTTCATTTAAATACTTATAAATTACATTTTTAAATATTATAATATAGAAAATATAAAAACATTTAAAAATATAAGAAATATTTAGTACCTACCACTGCAGTCTTAGATCCATATATTTCACCAAGGTTTTCATTTACACCGTCATTATCATTCAATATTTTTCATACTCATGCTAGCCTATTTTTACCTCCTATACAAATACATCTTGTACCGTCAGTCCTTACAAAGTCGCCTCCAAGTCATTACAGAATTCAATTTGTATCGAGCCCAGCTTTGTGAAGACCGTTCCGTTCAGTCGAATGACTTGCGCTTTGCACTTTTTAAACACATTGTTGGTACGAGAATGGATCCTTTTCACGTGTTCTGAATAGAAATGAACAGTGATACTTGAAGGCAAATGGAATGATAATATTAAAAGTTAAATGCTGGTGTACTTTGTAGGGAATCCAATTAAGCATGAAGTAACAGCGTACCAGTTATTCTAGAAGCATGCTGTACGAATATTTGTGAACAAGTGTTTTTATCAGAACTAAGTATAAGTATTTTATATCTGTGAGAACGTAGACTTTCGTTCTAATAACAATTTAAAACGACAGTGTTTGCATGTACTACCTATGCTTTTTCATTACAGTACTACTTATGCATTTCACACTACTTACTTAACCTCGTCCATTTTATTATATCCTATATCCTTTATTTTTTATTCCATAAATAAACGAAGCCTTAAAATATTAATAATGGCTTTATTTACTCAGTGACTCAGGCGAGCCACTTTCGTACATTACTTTAATGTACCAAATACACAAGTAATTTAATTTCAATACTCGTTCGAGCCCAACGTCGTCGTTACCGAACCATCCCTAACAGCATACTAAAACCTAAAAACAGAATTTTATTTGGGGAACTAGGCCAAGTACCTCGAAGCTATTAATTCGGAGGGTGCACCTAAATATTAAGTACATGGAGTATAAATATTAAATGGTCTATCTGTGAAAAAGTCTAGTGGCGTTCGGTCAGTAAATTGGCTTTATTGGACGAAATACGTAAAAGGAAATAGCGATGTTGGAAGCGCAGCGTTGTGGACACTGAATGCTATAAAGCCGCATTGAGAAAATAGTTAATTGATTCAGGCGTGACCTTGCGGAAATCCATTATAAAATACAATAGACGTGGATATATTTAGTAACCTGTTCCACTTAAGTATTCATAAAGAGCCATAAAAATCCTGTAAGAAATCGCTACGTGTTTCACCTCTCAACCTCAATCACCGCTACGTCCGTGAGCCAGATAGTATATTTTGTCAGTCATTTCCTCTTAAGCGATAACTCGTGAAATGCTTCAGAGAGTTGTATTAAACAGCATGGTGAACGTCAGCTGCCGCTCCGTGGGTGGGTGGGGCAGCGGCAGCCTCTCAATCACGTAAAAAAAAAATGTTTTCAGTCATTTCCTTCCGACTGAAAATTTGTTAAATGATAGTTAACGCAATTATTCGAAGATAAAAAAAGTCAGCTGGCCGTACCGTGGTGGATTATATGTCAGATGGTCACACGAACATGCAAAAAAAATTTCGTTCAGTGATTTCCTCTCACTTGAAAATGTGTCAGATGATAGTTTACATGCTATTTTGAATAAATAAAAACGTCAACTGGCTCTATGTTGGTGGAAAGGTCGTCAGCTGATGCAGTGAAAGGTGGAGCATGGGAGCCATCGCTTATTTAAATACGTCAGCTGACGGGTTTTCCACCAACATAGAGGCAGCTGACGGTTTTATTTATTCAAAATTACATGTAAACTATCATCTGACATATTTTCAAGTAAGAGGAAATTACATAATAGTCCGTGAGCCAGCAGAGCTATTGCTTGAGAGGAAATTGGTCCGAAAAACATGTTACTGGCTCACGGACTAAACACGCCGTGTTCGGATTCGCGACAAGTCAATCGTCATCCTGGGGATGCCTCATTAAGAGGTGAAAGACGTGTCGATTTCTTACAGGGTTTTTTATGGCTATTTAGGAATAGTTAAGCGGAACAGGTTACTATAAATACATTACGTCTATTGTATTTTTTTTCCGCATTGGGAAGTTGAACTAAGCACTTTCTATACAGAACTGAGAATGGTAGAAAGGATTGTGCTCTTCCCAGAAGTTTAACCGCCGAGCAACATTTAGTGACCTTGACCCATTTTATTTTAAGGAACTGCAGTCTGACGTTTTCTTGTAAGAAACACAGACTCTTTATCTAAAAACTAGCTTCTGCCCGCGACTTCGTTCGCATGGAAATCGTAAGACATCACAATATACTACAATAATAGCCATATTTTTATTAAACTTCCCTGTATATATACTACGTTTGTAGTTTTATTCTCAGCAGCCAAAATATACAGAGAGTCAGGAATGGTGACTCGGGAGCAAGTGACGTAACAGTTGTCCGTGTGAGAAGCAGCTTATCCTGAGGTCGACACCCGCAGCCTTCAGCCTTCAGTGTCGGCCCCTGTGACTTGTTGATCGCAAAGCATACACTCCCAGAGAACTGCACGCGCTTTAACTGGTAATTATGGGGAATTTGTACTTTATACGCGCTATAAACACTGTCTCACCATCGCCACAACCTGTTAGAATTTCCACCTCGATGACGTTTCTCTGCAAAGACATGACTTTGAGCTGGTTTCCGTTACACAGATATACAACCGGAAGTCCACTTGCCATTTGTGAATTTCTACGGGGTGATATTTGGCATCATCTTCCTCCACATCAGTATTAATGGAGGTGTATATCACTTCACTCCCTTCAATTTGTGAGAGAATACTGTGGTTGATCGCTGCAGCTTGATCATCTTCGGAGTTAAAACGGAAACACGCCTAAGAATTCTCTTGGTACGGTATTTGACTGATATCCTCGTATATCAGACGAATAAGATCTTCTAAAGTGGGATCTACTCTACCAAGAGGCTCTGGTAGAGTGCTTTCACCAACTTTTAGAAGAACATCGGAGAATACTTGAGCATTTGAATTACCGCCAAGCCGAGGTCGTATGATGATGGTCAAGCGCAGTTTATGAACTCTCGACCATAGAGTCGACCTTTTCAACGAAGTATTCACTTTTTTTGTCAAAACTGTGACACCACCCATCATATCTTGGTTTCTGCAGATGTCCTGCAGTGTTCTGTTTACAGTTTCCACTGCTTTCCTTTTTGCCATAATGCATTCATCCCATACGACGAAGCGCAATCCCCTAAGCACACATCCCTTGTTACTGTTGCGTGACACCCCACAAACAGGCGTTTCGTTGCTCTCTAAATCGATGGGAATCTTAAACATGACGTGCGCTGTTTTGCCACCAGGAAGCAGTGTGGCAGCGATTCCAGAAGATCCACACACATACATATTTCAAAATCGCTTGGACAAATCTGCTGTCAAAATCTGTAAAAAAAACATTTTATTCCTACAGTCTTTTGCTCTAAAATGATCAGAATACAACCTTGAATGTTTTGTGACTGTAAAGTACTTGCAACTTAGTAGTTTCCCATAGCTTACGAAGTTTTCCATTTTTTGTGAATTAATACATTCTTATGAACTATTACATACACAATCCAAAAAAAAAATCGTTTTACAAAAAGAGTTTAAAAAAACAGATGTAAATCGAACTTACTACCCCGGGCGGCCTACCACCAGCTCATAAAGCAGTATTATTTTAATGTTACTTCAGTAGGAGAAAGAGGTGGAGCTATACATCCTGTAGAGCTTCATCTCTTTCCCACACTGAAGTAAACTAAAGTAATATTAAAATAATACTGCTTTTAAGCTGGTGGTAGGCCCTCAGGACTTCAAATCATTCGTCCAACCGCTTACTTATTCGCTTTGTTGAAAGTTAGCTAAAATAGCCGTTCCTATATAAAAGGTAGCGTGATGATAATCATTTAAAAAGTTAAATCGGTAACTACCTATCTACAATATCCCAACCTTTTGGCGCGTCCTTTTACAATTTGCAGAGAAAAATACGAACATGATGTAATATTGCTCATCCCCCATAGCAAATAGCGTGATAGTTTATGCCCTACAGTTGGTACAGACGAACATTCTAAAAACTTTATTTTCCGCATAAGAATCGATCCCAGACCTCGTAACTTTCTTAAAAAAAAATTAACTTCGCTACTATTTTATTATATCTATAGATTATAGGTACATAATTTAAAAAAAAAAAATTCGTATAACAAAATGTGAAAAAAAAGAAAAAAAAACCGTAGGTGGGAATCGAACTTACAATCCCATGTTTGCAAAGCAAGCGCCCAATCGTTGAGCTAATTGCTTTGTTGAAACTTGTCTAAAATAGCCGTTCCTATATATTTTATGATTGACTGCTTAGTTCCATAAAGGTATAGCGTGATGATAATCATTGAAAAAGTTTAATCGATAACCATCTACAATATCCTGAAATTTTGGCGCGTTTTTTTCCAAAAATACGAACATATTATAATATTGCTCGTCCCCCATAGTAAATAGCGTAATAGTTTATACCCTATAGTTTGACCAGACTTATAGGGAACACCTATGCAAAATTTTAACAGAATCTATTCGGTAGAATTTGCGTCATGCTAGAACATAAAAATACAACATAATGTAATATTGCTCGTCCCCCATAGTAAATAGCGTGATAGTTTATACCCTATAGTTTGACCAGACACACAGGGAATATCTATGCAAAATTTTAACAGAATCTGTCCGGTAGAATTTGCGCCATGCTGGAACATACATACAGACAAACAGACAAACAGACAAAAATTCTAAAAAAAATATTTTCGGCATTAGAATCGATCCTAGACCTCGTAGCAATTACTTTTTTTCAAAAATATTCAATGTACAGTTTTGACTTCGCTACGATTTTATTATATGTATAGATGTGCCAGTACTTATTCTAAGCTTCTTCCTTTATGTGTAGCCCAGGTGATTTCTTTTTCAAAAACGTATCAAAAACAAGTAGCAGTTTAAAACTTCTGAATGATATCACTCATAGCTAACTTTTTGATCGTAAAACAGCACTCTATCCGGATAATCTATTGCAACTTCTTTAAACTTATAACAAGCTAACAAACTGATAGTGGTAACTTCAACATAGTTGTTATCTTCAGCAACTTTATCACAATTGCGAAGTAGTTTCTCATCAATACGCAGCTTCTTTGATCTCAACTCTTTCTATATTGAACCAATTCCAGAGTAAATAACTAAAGACTTCTCTGGTAAAATGAAGTACTTTTGAAATTTTTCACACGTTTCCTAATCGAGAGTCTCGACTCGATCCTATGGCCACTATTTTCAATTGCCATCGACAAATCCTACGAAAAGATCAAATTGATCTAAAAAAATGTAACGGCAACAATATCGATTAATGGAAGGAAGTCAAGACGTTCAACTCAGTTCCATAATGAATTCAGGAGCCATTTCACGCTCTCCAAAACTTTTTATCACGCCGTTCCTTTTTACTGTCACAGAAGGAATGGCCGATTCCGATCCTCTTATTGACAACGTTTATTCTGCGGGTAATTTATGTATTGTTATTGGAGGGGTAGAGCTGTCAATGATTATGCGCAATTTGTAAACGTTTGAGACTCGCTGCTTCGGCTCCTTCCAGTTCAGATTCAATTGAATATGTATTTCCAATTCGCTGTTTTGAGGATAATGGATGCTGTAGAGTAGATGGTGCTGTTAACTCTTCTGTTTAGCATAGGTACATTTATTTTGTTGGCTTTCTTTTGTTCCCTTATCTTTCTGCTTCCATAAATTTTATTATTTGCGTATAATAGCTCCATCAAAATCGTAGGGAGAAAAAATTAAACCAAGTTCACCAACAGGAAAATGAGCGCAGAGTTCCAAACGCAGGAAGTTTATTTATCCAAAAGTAGGTAAATAAACTCCAAGATTCAAACCAAAATAGCAACAAAAATCCTATCTCCCAGTACAGCGCAAAGTTTACCTAGCTCGGATGATCCAGTTATGCCGTCCAATTATTTTAAAATCGACCCAAAAGCGGTGCGCGCGGCCCGCACCGACCACCTCTAATGGAATAACCTGACCGGCACGAGGCCACTTTAGTGCCCACGATGTGCTTAGCCAGTTCAGATTTAAGTAAGAAGGTCGAATGATGCTGCTGAATATTTTAAAGGAGATGGACTAAGAGATATTTTAAGAAATAAATGTTGAGAAAGAAACTGACTATTTAGCTAAGAGCGCAATAATGAAAGATCTCATCTTCCTATTAATTATGTCTGTTTTATTCTAAAAATAATGTGGTAAAAATATATTATTTCTCGTAAAAGTTTTGAGAAGGAATCACTGAAGCTAAAGTCTGCCAGATCTGATCAGTAGCAATGGCCAACTTCAAAACATTCGAACGAAAACCATTCGGGTACAAAACCCTGAAAACTATGTTCAACAACCCCATTTTACGTAGTAGCGTTTTTAGTAGTATCATGACAGGCTAGAAAAGTCTTGTGGTGTAAACGTATGTTTTGTGGGGTCAGCAACTTAGCACTGAAATGGTGCAATTTCCATGAAATGCGAAATTGATATTGCGGATGGAGAACCGATAAGAATTAATTTCGTTTCTGATTCACTTCTAAAGAAAATCAAGCAAGAATGAATACAGTACCTAACCTAGATAGTTTTAACTATACCTACTAGGAAAAAGTATGAAAGTCTTCGCCTCTCAGCTGAAAGTATACACGAAAAAGCTAGGCGTTTACGGAGAGCTACAAATCCAAATTATCGTTAAGTGGAATCTTTTATCCTTTATCTTCCTTTATCCTATACGAAAGCTGTTCCGAAATTTATTCTCTTCTGCTGCAAGTCGTATTTTGTCTAAACACTTACAAAGTGCTGATAAAGTGTTCTAAAGTAAACACAAATATTTTATGGCGTGATTTTGTTATATTTTCATGAAAGCAATATATGGACACGATTTTGGAACCATTCAACAATAATAAGAGCAAAAATAATTGAATAACTTATTACCAACTTGACTTTACCTATGTATCGAGAAAGCTTACGACAAAACCTAATTTAATATTTATATAATTCAGACACAATGATCCATAATTATGTTAATGACCAAAATATTCAAATACACACCACAATCATACTATTATTACTAAGATTAAATATCAGACTTCATTATTTGTTGACAGTGTGTGCTTCAACAACATCAGCTATGCGGATGACATGGTGTTGTTGGCTCCCTCGGTCAGTGCACTCAGAAAACTTGTAAAAATCTGTGAGAACTATGCTGCCAGCCATGGGTTGTTATATAATGAGTCGAAGTCCGAACTCATGGTTTTTGAGGCTGTTGGCAAGAAATGTCCAGTGAATGTGCCACCAATAATAATTAACGATGTTCCGTTGCGTAGGGTACATCAGTTTAAATACTTGGGACATTTAATTGCTGATAGCCTTAAAGATGATGCTGATGTTGAACGGGAACGCAGGGCATTGGCGGTACGGGCGAACATGTTGGCCCGTAGGTTCGCTCGATGTACAGAAGCGGTCAAACTCACGCTATTTAAAGCATACTGCACATCTCTGTACTCGAGCGCCCTATGGATCAGCTGTACCAAGCGTGCCGTCAGTGCGCTGCGCGTCCAATATAATAATGCCTTCAGGGCGCTAATGCGGCTGCCGCGTTACTGCAGTGCATCAGAGATGTTCGCAAAAGCCCGAGTCGACAGTTTCTCAGCTATCGTACGGAAGAAAAGTGCGTCTCTGCTCGCTAGATTGCGTGGCAGCGGCAATGGCCTCCTGAAGGTGATAGGTGACAGGCTTGATGAGAGCTCCATTATGGGACATCTCATCAAAACAACGCTGTCTGTCGCAGTGTACAAGTACTAACATAGATCATAAGCCACATTGTTACTAACATGCTAGTATACAGGTACTAACGTAGATTAGATTACTCATATATGTAAATAAACAAAATCACAATCATCTTTAAGCATCTTAAGTAAAAGAATTAGAAGAACCGCGCAACATCCTTTCATAACTTGAAAAGTAAGCAAGAAAGTTAATGAAGAGTTTGTACAAAAGATTAATTAATATAAACCTTTTTAAAATATGAACCAAAAGCCATCAAAGTGTTTTTCATATTCAAAGTTCGTTTTTATGGGAGCCGTCTTGGAATTATTTTATTAAAATTCGGCTTTGGCTTGGTTCATAAAAGTGCCACTTCGTAGGCCTCTCGGACCGAGGTACTTTGGCAAAATTTACATTTATATTGCAAAGGTATCTTATGTTAAAGCTTGTTAAAACTTAAGGGTGCGTTCAGAATTTTCTTGAAGACATTGGTGATCCATACTGTATCCTGATTTACTGGTTATTATAATAGCCATAGTTCAACTCTTTCAAAATAATGTAAATTACCATCCTACTAAAATGACAACATGTAAGTTCATCTACCTAACTATAATTATCTACCTAACTAAGTATATCTCACATTTAATTTTACACTGTATTTCTGTGTTATCGAACTAAACTATTGTTATGAATTCTGGTCCAACTTTTCAAGATCCTCAGTTCCGTTTTCCGCATCGGTCTCTACTCACTCTGCTCTGTGCGTCAGTATAGAAAAGTACATGGATAGTTCTGGTTTTTAGGGTTCCGTACCTCAAAAGAAAAAACGGAACCCGTATAGGATCACTCGTGTGTCTGTCTGTCTGTCCGTCTGTCACTGCCAATTTGCTCCGAATATAATGGACCGGTTGAAAGGTACATAATAATATGCATTTCTGTGACCCAAACACAAACGTGTAACGTAAATAAATGAATTTTGAAGATGGGGGCAAATAAGGTGCAATCACTTTTGGGAGGCAAATAAGAAAATTTAAAAAAAGTTTTCAAACTGTATTTCAACGTTTCGCGCGCGAAGAGTACCTAGTTCGCGTTATCGCGACAATGTAGCCGAAGCATTAGAGTACCTACCAATTCTTACCTACCTACTTAAATATTCATCAATCAATAGTCTGTACAAGGCCAGCTCTTAGCAAAGGAGAGTGGCAAATGGGCCAAGAAAACGTGAGGACGGAAGATTATTACTTCACAAAAATATAGGTACCTACCTCGTACACATCAAGCTATACATTTCCAGTTTATGCTGATCTCGCATTATATAGTATTTCCGTACAATGCGAGGTCAGCTTATACTGGAAATTTAGCTTGATGTGTAGCCGTGTGTACCTACGTATCACTGGGATAGAAAAAGGTCAATATTTCGATGAAAAGCAACTTTTTCTGACTGCCTTCTGGGTATTCGCGCGAATCTTTTGAATACCTGTTTTTGAAGGCGATAAGTCTGTTGAAATCGATTTGATTCGCAATTATTGTAATTCCCGAGGGTCCTTCACGTCCCAAGAGTCTGCTTGCTAATGATATATTTTGTAAATACTAAAGTATCAGCTCTTTTAATATCCAAACACAGTTAGGTTAGGTAAAGAGATGACAAGATTACAGGCGTTAGTAAGACTTGTCTTGAAATTTTTTGTGAAAGCTGTTAATCTTCTTCTTCTAAGCATTCGATGGAAAGGCAGGTCACTTGAAGCTCTTTTTGTTTCTTTGTTTCAGTGGGTCTGGGCCCACAGCTGGGCAAAGCCTCCCCGAAGTCCTTTCAGGATCTCTTTTCTCGCACTTCAAGCTCACTTGAAATTCTGAAATTCCCAGTGCAATTCTTACAGAATAGACCGGCCAGCTACATTTACTTCGTGGTAAAGACTATGGCATAGGTAAGCACATAAGGGCCCATCTCAGGTGGGCGAAGATTTACGGGCAGACCAGCAACCGGATGGTCAGACGATAATTTTAAAGGGTAGCATGGCAGGTGTAAGGTATAAGCTGATGTCACATTGTTTAGGAATTCCGTACAATGAAATAATGCTTATACTGGAAATGTATAAGTAGGTAGCTTGTTATGTAGCCGTGAGTACAACACACTTGACATGGGTAAAATATTTTATTTGGAATGGCGAAGTAGCGGTGGCGAAATCCTAATGGTGCCGATTCCCGTGTTCACAAACTAAACTAAATTTAAGTTCAGTGCATCTTTTTCTTTCTATTTTATTAAGAAAAGGACAGAAGATAAATTTTAGTTTAGTCCTGTCAAATTAATCAGCGCTTGACGTAAATTGACGTAATTTTAGTTGGCAAGTTTTTAATCACGTCTAAACTTGTGTGGAGACTGACAGGCGCTGATTAATTTGACAGGACTAAACTAAAATTTCTCTTCTGTCCTTTTCTTAATGAAATAGAAAGAAAAAGATGCACTGAACTTAAATTTAGTTTAGTTTGTGAACAAGGGAATCGACACCAATATCTACTTATCTCACCTAAGCCTAATACCTACACAAATGATTATTGATCATTTATGTAGGTATTAGGCCTAGGTGAGGTAAGTAGGTACCTAGATATTAGGATTTCGCCTTATACCTACACAAAATGATGATTGGTTGCCCGACAGGATGTACTTCTGTGAACGCCTAGTGTTGGTAAAGCTGCTGTTAATGAATAATCAATTATCATAGGTTCATCATGATCACTCAGATCAACAAACAAAACAAACATTGTCACGAACCTGCTTAATATTGCGTAATAACGCCATCTGTACCACATACTATGAACTATCAAGTGTCACTGGGTTTCAAACACGATTTCGCTAAAGTTCATTCATCTCTAATACTATAAATATTGACTTAAAAAAAACAATTAAAAAGAGTAATTTTACAACAATTGTTGTTTTCTAATCATTCTATTATCAATAATAAATTGTTACTAGAGTTTAATTTTTGAACGGATTCTCATTTTGACACTGACATAAATTTGACGTTTAATTTTAGTGTAAACGGAAAGTGTAATGTTTATTTCGTGTTTTTAAGTATTTCAGAGTTAAAATGAGTGAAACCGATGAATATAAATGTGTGAACTGTGGCACAGCAGCCGCTGCACTATATCGAACGTACGGACCATCGGTATTGAAACTGACTAAGTGTGTAAGTTTTAAATATTTACAAGTGCCAAAGTATTGTACCTCGTTTCATATAATAACCTAATGATAACGCTTGAATAGTACTGAAGTAGTACTTTAAAAACATAGAAGTTGGTACCATTCTATAACTGGAAGATGGCAGTCAATCGAACACCATAATATAATTAATTTGCATTATTCAAAACCAATGTTAGAAGGCGGAAAATTGCTTCTAAAAAGCATAACAAGGATACGTTTTGACGATTTTGTACTCCCTTTTTATTAGTATGCCAACAATATGTTACTTATAAAGAACCACAAGCTACTCAAGAGATTCAATAATGAATTATTTTTAAACATTTGATTATGTTTCATTGCAGGAGAAATGTAAAGAGATTGTGGATAAATACATAGAATATGATCCAGTGATAGTGATGATTGACCTGGTACTGATGTCTAGAGAAGCACAGAGGCATATCCTTTACAATACAGAGTTCAAGGTAAAAACATAATAGAATTTCAACAAAATTCGTAGCTGTCGTTTCTTTTAATTTTGCCTCGGCACTAGGAATTCCCCACAAATATCACATACAAATACTCAGTCTGTTATAAGTCGGTACCTGAAGGCAATTCAAATAATATTTCTTACATTTTGTGAAGTGAACCCATAACTAACAATCATTATACCTATATCAATTTAAACTTTTAATGGTTTTTATAATTTCAGTCATTCTGGAAGCTAGCTATAATACTAATAATGCTAGAAGCATATGGAGTGTGGCGAAGTGATAGTTTGTTCAGTTTAGGTGTGAATTCTATCTGCGGTTTTGAGAACAATTCTACAAATCTGTAAGTATGTGGATGTGGTAACATTGTATTATATATGTCGGAGACGGGTATGTGACTCTCATTATTTTCAGGCATATTTTAACTACTGTGGGCGTAGTGTGGGTGGTGTTGGTTAATGCGCAATAGAAAAACAGTTTGCAGTTCAGATCACATTATAATTTACTATCAAATTAATCACACTAGCTAAATTATACACACACTGGGTGCGACGGCGTTTATTAAAATCACCAATAACAAAATGATCACAAATTACAACTAACATAACTGAGCACCACAAATCGAGAACAGTTCCGCGACGTCTTGACTCCGATGCGATCTGAGGCTGAATGCCTCCTCGCCGTGGCCTTAAAACATCACGACTCTAGAAGCGCGCGCTTTAGGTGTGGGTAGATCACGTCCTGTCGCCAGTGGCGCGCTTGCGATTCGTTTCGTGTCCGTACTAATGACCGAATCCGACATATAAATTTTGTAATAGTATTTTAATGTCATCTAGTGCATGAAGCATGCAGTTTGAATGCTTCAATATGCTATGCTGTATTTATTATAGCTAGTATTGTGTAGTGCCTGGCATTGTTTGCTTCTGGCTTAGGCATTTGTGGCAAGCATTCACAATGCATGCCTCAGGCTATCAGGATATCTTGTTAAAAGAATGATCCCATGATGTTGGATTTATTTTGCCCAATACTCATCATTGTAAATATGTGCGTAACCTCATTTACAATAACTTTGCTTGCAGTATTAAAGCCTTAAATTAAGCAATGTTCAATCTCATACTTATACATACATAAGTAGACCATAGTATCTCCCTAATTCATGGTGTCTTTAAACAAATCGTGACGGGTCGGCGCAAAGCCCTTATAAATAGTAAGAAAGAAAAAACATAGTTTCAAAAAATACCTATCGCTTCAAATTACAGAACAATACCAATCAACATATCCCAGTCAGTTCCCGACTCCTGGAAGGTCAGCTGTTGGGCGTGGACTCACGTGGAGAAGAATGAAGAAGACAATGATTTGTTTATTTGGGAAAAGGACTTCTATGTACAGTTCTCGTCTATCACTTGTGGTAAGTAAAACTCCCTGTACTTACCTACAAAAAATGAGCAGAATTCTAGCTGCACAAGTCCTAAAGTTCTGAGGAGTATGATACGCCTAGTTTTGCCTCTTTACGAATTATTGTTTCTTTTTCTTTGCTATACATATAACTTAGGTACTATTGCAGTTCCTAAAAAAATTAAGTAATTTTTTATGCGGTTTTTATTTTTAATGAGTTAAGCAAATATTTTTTACTTTAAGTGCTAGTTTTTTTAATATTTTATTATGTTTTTGTTTCAGGTATATTAATATTTATAGCGACAGCACACCTTTTAACGATAATGGTAACACCATTCTCAACACGAAATAAAGGTAGGCACTTAACAACGTCAGTTTTTTTACCTCTTTTATCTCTCAATGTTAAAGTGAACAACAAGACACTTATATTGCGCTTCACCTGGTAAGAACGCGCGGTGTTGACAAACATGTTGAGTATCATGTTTAGAAAGGCCATTTATTATTCTCGCCCCTGCTTCGCATGGTTTATCCGACTTAACAAAACATCAAGATTTCATTATTATAATTAATGTATTCTTTTTAATATGTACAATCTTTTAGAATGTTAATTTTATGTATCTCTTACGGTTTAGTCAGCGAACGCAATGTAAGCGTCTTTTTATGACTTGACAAAACGTCAAGACTTCTGTGCTACGTTAAAGTTTAATATAAAGATTTAAGTAATAATAAACCTTCCGGAATATATTCTCCAAATGATCGTGACAACCGCATCAATATAGACATTAAAAACGCGATTCAGTTTTATAATATTTAGACATATAGGTATTATAGATGTTCATACATTTATGTATAACAAGCTATAAACATTTATATGTTCTGTATTTCCAGTGCACATAATGCGAGTCCTGAAAGCGTTCACCCTGGCTGATGTGAGCATACTCTTCACCTTGCCTATGTTAGTATGGGGCTCCGACACGTCTGCGGATACAAGGACCATTCACTTCATTCTAGTCTATGTGTACAGCTTCTTTATGTTCCTCAATGTGTTTAGTGGTGAGTTTACAAATTTTATAATAGACCTAAGACACCTGTCTCACCACCGAGAAGGAAGCGACAAGCTATCGACTGTTTTCTCACTCATGAAACTTAGGTACAATAGATGTAGGTCCCGTGTCGGTAAAAAATAGGTAGGTACATACTTACAAATATTAATTGTTGATCGCAGACCGTTCACATTACCCGGCGAGAACGATCTCTATTGCACGTTTCTTGAGCGAGGTAATAGACCATAACTAGTCGCTTCATCGTCGACGGTGGGACAGGTGTCTAAAGTTCGCCACAAAAATCGTCATTGCTTCTGTCCCAAAGCCAAACCGCTTAAGCCCACGTTCACACGGACGTAATAAAATCGCGGCGATTTTTTTCGTGCACTTTATTTTCAACGCTCTGCTTAGCGCCAAGAGTTGAAAATCCAACAGTGTGTTTTTTCAACGCGCTGGGACGAGAGTGCGTCCCAGCGCGTTGGATTCTCAACGTCCGGCTTAACACCGAGAGTTGAAAATCCAGTGCGCGATAAAATCCCGCCGCGATTTTATTACGTCCTTGCGAACGTCGGCTAACTGAGACGTTTCCTGAGGTAGCTCCGCAGTGCGGGCGGGGTGTGGTGACGTGATGCGGAAGCTCAGCGACAACTGTCACCCCCCGCATCGAGCAGGTACCTACTTCAGAAAACGTCACAGAGCGGTAGGCCTAGATACAAGATCATTTAACTGTCCAAAACATGAGAACCTATTCATATACACACAAGGTATGCAAGATGTTACATGAGAAATACAACAATAACTACCTAGTTAGGTAAAAATATAAACTACATATTTCATTCTAGTCAGGGTTATTATTAATTTATCAGTCAATGCGTTGAATTAATGTGTGTGTGTTGTTCCTTCTTTGTTTCGTAATGATTGCAAGTGCCAGTGTCTAGCGTGAGATCATGTATCGATCTCCAGCTGCACGCGTAGCATGACCACAATAGAAATGGGTATTGTCGACGGAAGAGTAGACACAATGACAAGATTCACAGTCTGTTATTTTGGTCGGCTATTGGGCTTTTCCAATTGGAATGTCTTAGCGACCCGGAGTCTGGATCTTTAACAGTTGTTATGGGTTGTAAGAAACCCGAAAGTCTGACAATCAGTCTTACCATGGGATACCGTGTTACCCAGTAACTGGGTTGTGATGGACGTGGTCAGATAGGCAGTCGCTCCGTAATCCATGTAAAATACTTGTATTCAGCTGCATCCGGTTAGAATGGAAGCCGACCCCAACATTTTGGGAAAAGGCTAGGCAGATGATGATGTCTAATTTGGACTGTCTTAATGTGGAACTGTATAGTAGACCTCGTAATTGCTTTATCAATTTTGCGTTGAATGTCACTCGGGCGTAGTAAAACGACAAGGACTATTTGCCTAGCCTAGATGCCACTTTGGATGCTAAGCTTCAGTGGGGCCCACATATAGATAAATTGTCAAAAAAGCTAAGCTCCGCAGCATATGCTGTTAGAAAAATTCGTAATTTGACTGACATAGAGACAGCCCGTTTAGTGTACTTTAGCTATTTTCATAGTGTAATGTCGTACGGTATTCTGTTGTGGGGAAATGCCGCTGACATTCAGACTATCTTTGTTTTGCAGAAAAGAGCTGTTCGATCAATTTATAAATTAAGTCCGAGACAGTCTCTCAGAGATAAATTTAAGGAGGTTAATGTAATGACTGTGCCTTCTCAGTATATTTTTGATAATCTTTTATATGCCCATAAAAATATAAAATTGTTTAAAAAATACAGTGATATCCATAACATAAATACTAGAAACAAACACAAATTTGTTGTACCTACAACAAGGCTCAAGAAAATAGGTGGCTCGTTCAGATGTCAATGTATACGCTTTTATAATAAACTTCCAAGCCACGTACAAGATCTAAGCCTTAATAAATTTAAATCATTCATTAAACGTAAGTTGTGCCAGAAAGCTTTTTATACCGTTAAAGATTACATTGAGGACAAAAAGGCTTGGGATTAAGCTGCTCCAATTATTATTTTTATTTTTTACTTTTGGAACTTTGTTTATTTTGCAAACTTCAAAATTATATACACAATGACATGAACATTTACTTTGTTAAGTATAACATTATTATTATTTTAATTGATGTGAATGTGAGGACTATGTAGCTCATGTATATATATTTATTTAATTTTCTCAGTTACTACTAATGATAATCTGGCAGTTTTGAGTACTTTATGCGGCCTACCCAAATGTCCTTTCTTTGGTATTGTTCGTCGAATCGTTGAGCTCCTTTTAAGTTCTGAGTTGAGCTGCACAATTACTGACAAATGCGTGCACTGACTGGACAGGTCCACTCAAATCTGTATGGTTCTTTCCTCAAAAGATCATTTCAGACACAAAACTACATGGTCCTCATATGAAATGCTCTGACCAAGATTATTTCTGGTTATTTTTTTATTTTATTATATACACATTGACATTAATGATTTTTATATACAATGACATGAATATTTACTTTTAAAGTATTATATTATTTTAATTATTGTGAATGTGAAGACTATATGGGTTACCTTTTTGTTTTGTTTTTAATTTTTTTCTCAGTTAGTTTTAATCATGGTCTGACAGTTTGAGTGATTTATGTGGCCTACACAAATGTCCTTTTTTTGGTATTGTTCGTCGAATCGTTGAGCTCCTTAAATTCTGAGTTGAGCTACACGATAAATGACAAATGCGTGCACTGACTGGACAGACCCTCTCAATCTGTGTGATGCTTTCCTCTAAAGACCACTTCAGACACCAATCCACATGGCCTTCACATGATCGATTCCTTCCGCGGATGTCCGAGGAGTTCGGACGTGTTTATTAGCTAATTACACGCGCGAGCGGTCATTGAGAGTTCTAATTATATTGGACGGAACGACATATTGTACCAAATCCACGATACCGACAAACTTACGCTGACACCTACACTGCGAAGCGGTGCAATACATATTTCTAACTGGAGATCTAGTTATATTGGACGGATTGGAAAGCTGTACTAAATCGTCGACTGCCACCAGTTTAGGCTGACCCCCGGCTAACGAGTGAGTGTTTGTTTACTCAATAAAATATTATTATGTCGCTTACCCGCACGCCGCCGAAAGAATGCAGCGGTTCTGCACCCGATTTATCAGATATCAGACTTAGTGAAAGTACACCGTTGTATAATATAACAACCAGACAAGAAAAGCGTAAACGAGGGGACGTATTGGAAGAAGAATTAAAAACCTTTATGGCCGACATGAAAAAAATGTTTTCGTCTGCGGCGGAGGCGCAAAATCATAAGTTTACTATATTACACTCATCTATAGAAGAAATAAAGCTACAAAATAGCGATATCACAAAGTCTATGGAATTTATGTCCCTGAAATATGATGAAGTTCTGGCTAAATTGGAATACAGTGAGATTGAAAGGAAAAAACAAATGGAATATATTAACGTATTGGAGAACAGGGTTGAAAATCTGGAACGTGTCGCTCGAAAGTCTTGTGTTGAGATACGGAATGTTCCTAAGCGCGATCAAGAAAAAAAGGAAGATTTAATCAAAATAATGAAATGTATTGGAACGTCTATCAACGTTGACATTCAAGATACTGATGTCAAGGACATATTTCGCTATAACTCAAAGTCATCGTCTAAAATGCCCATAGTCGTCGAGTTTTCCACGGTAATAAAAAAGGAAACTTTGTTAGACACCGTGAAAAAATTAAAACAGGAGTCAAAAACTTATTTGTCAACTACACACGCCAAAATTGACGGTCCTAGTGAACCCATCTACATATCGGAAAGCCTAACCGCGGAAATTAAGAGAATTTTTGCAAGGGCTCGCACGTACTCCAATGATAACAACTATAAGTACTGTTGGACCGCTCATGGCTTCGTATACTTACGCAAGGAAGAAGGTGCCAAAGCAATCAGATTATCTAATGAAGAGGATCTAAATAAACTAATGTCAACTAAATGACTTAATGGCCTGCAGGTTTACACGCACTGCTTCAGGTTATTTTGCTCAGTCTTTTTTTCTATATTGTTTTGTTTACTACTTAGTTTTATATTCTTAACTTACTTATACCGCACATACTCAACACAATTGTACACATTTCACACATCCTATCTCGCTCACACACACAATTCTAACAATATTACTCACCTTTGTTCTGCATATAGTACACTGCTCACACAATACAAATACTACGAGTATAACCTAAGTAACCTTAACAAATATCATACGCACATAACTATACATACCCAGATCATGTATACTAGATTTTATCGAAGGAATTTCTGCGGGGCTGTATTGTCTATATTATATAATTTTATTTATCTATTTAGATATTGTACCCAATTGTTTCACTCAGATATACCACTAGCTATAGGCCATCACATTCACAACGGATAACAACAACAGTATCTCTAAAATACAAAATGATTTAGACAGTACAACCGTTTCAGAATCAGCAATAGTGGAGCCTAATGACTGTACTCACCTACTAAACACCTCGGGCAGTAACCTAAGATTGATAACACACAATATCAGAAGTATCTATCGGAACTTAGATCACTTTCTTGTATTTCTAAAACGCATAGACACCCAATGTGACATTTTGGTTTTTACGGAATGCTGGATATCGGAACATAGGCCTCTACCACAAATAGATAATTACAGACTTTACTACTCCACTACTAACCATAATAAAAGTGATGGAGTCGTTATATACATTCACATGGATTTATGCCATACTGTGGAGGAACCAGTACTCGTTGACGCTAGCTGTCTACTTATAAAAAGTAAAGATATTGCCATTCTCTGTGTGTATAGGTCGCCATCTAACCATGCTATAGACCCCTTTCTTACATCTCTTGAAACAAACTTACGATCAATCCGAGAGTCTCATACAGTTGCTGTTCTTGGTGATATCAACATTGACATCAAACCCCTCAACGACGATCGGAAAAGCGAACAGTACCTCAATCTTTTAGCTGAAAACGGCCTTCTGCCTGCTCACCTTTTTCCTACACGCGAGTCTAACTGCTTAGATCATATTATTCTTAAAACAAATCGTAAAGCTCAAACATTGGTAATTAAAACTAACATCACTGATCATTTACCCGTCTTACTTAATTTAACACAACCAAAACAAGACAAAGGCCCAAAATACAGACAAATTATTAACTATGATAACGCGGTGAATACACTTGTGAATATTGATTTATCAAGTATTCTTGATATAGATGATCCAAATAATGGAATTGACATTTTGATAAAGTACGTCAAAGATGCTTTAGATTTAAACACTACAGTTTGTAAAGTTCCTAATAGGAAGAAAATACTTAAGCCATGGATTACTACCGGTTTACTCAGATGCATCACCCATCGCGACGCCCTACACAAAAAACTGAAGGCTTCTCCTTCAGATGAAGTTCTAAAGATCTCCTATTATAGGTATAGGAACTTTTGTAATGATGTTCTAAATAAGGTTAGAGAGAAATATGAAACTTCGACGATTGAAAATTGTAAGAATCCAAAACAAACTTGGGAAATGATACGAAAAATCACCAACACTACTAAAAACAAAAATCCAGCGGGAGAATTATTATTAAGTACTAAACCACACGAAGCCCAGCAATCCGTAGATAAGATAAATCAGTATTTTGTAAGCACTGGTCAAACACTTGTAGACACTATCACTAAATCCGTCGATATATCTAAAATAAAATGTAATATTAAAACAGATCGTAACTTAAAATCAATCGTACTGCTGGAAACAGATAATACCGAAGTCGAGTTATTAATTCAAAATCTTAAAAATGACTCCGCTACTGGATATGATGGCATACCTACCACATTCCTAAAACGCATAAAAAATGTAATAAGCCCCTCACTGACACATATTTTCAACCTATGTATAAACAAAGGTATTTTTCCAAGCTGCTTTAAGCATTCACTAATTCATCCTATTCATAAAAGTGGGTCTAGGAGCAGTGTCGAGAACTATCGTCCGATTTCGGTCTTGCCTGCAATGTCCAAAATATTTGAAAAGCTTATCAACAAACGCCTAATGAGTTTTCTAAAACAAGAACATATTATATCAGATTCTCAATATGGTTTCCAACCTAACAAATCTGCAGAAGATGCGGCGATACAGCTTACAAATTTTGTAGCAAGTAACTTGGATCAGGGTCGGAAATGTGTCGGAGTTTTTCTGGATCTAGCCAAGGCCTTCGATACTATTTCAATTAACCTACTTCTGACGAAACTTGAAGCGATCGGCATACGCGGCTTACCTCTGCAACTCGTGAAAGATTTTCTCACCAACAGGTACCAATCTGTGAAAATAGGCGACTACATTAGCTGCCCCCTCCCCATCACCTGTGGAGTTCCCCAGGGAAGCGTTCTTGGCCCAGGGCTTTTCCTGATATATATCAACGAACTTTGCCAATATGAACTGCCAAAGGGAAAAATATTCGCATACGCGGATGACACTGCGCTCATATTTCAGGGAGATTCCTGGGCTGAGGCACGGTACTTTGCCGAAAAAGGACTTCATCAGGCATCCCTGTGGTTAAATAAAAATTTACTAACATTAAATATCAATAAAACAAAATATATAACATTTTCGATGAATAAAACAACACAACCAAATAACTTCACTTTAAAAGCACATATTTGTAATAATACCCAGTCATTAACATGCTCCTGCGCACCAATAGTAAAAACCACCAATATTAGATATCTCGGCACTCAAATAGATGATACCCTTTCATGGCATGCACAACTAGATATTCTGTCTGCACGTACGCGTAAAATGATATGGATTTTTAGAAAACTCAGAAATGTACTCAAATTGAAAATGTTAAAAACGGTTTACTTTGCCTTGGTTCAATCAATCTTGGGTTATTGTATTCCGGTATGGGGTGGGACCTGCAAGACAAAAATCATAAAAGTTGAACGCGCACAAAGGTCATTACTCAAAGTAATGCTCAGAAAACCCTTTCGTTATCCCACGATGAGCCTATATAAGGACTGCAATGTCTTGACAGTGAGGCAACTATTCATCCTTCACACCACACTTCGCAAGCATAAAGAACTAACTTACGATGCTAAGTCAACATATCCTGCACGTAGAAATAACAGAATATGCAAGGCAACTAAACACAACACGGCATTCTTCACGAGACACTCATGCTTCCTTGCTCCTTATCTATATAATAAACTCAACTCTTTTTTAAATATATTCCCAAAACTCACGCATGAATGTAAATCTATTATACAAAAATATCTTCTGAATTTAAATTACAATGATACGGAATCCTTACTTATAATTTCTAAATAACATCTCTGTTCTATCTGCAGTAAATCAAGAGCAATTAAAGCTCAGTTATCCATAACCACGCATACATTTATATACATACTCCTACAAACACAGATGAGCGCAACCGTACTCTCATTCATCGCACACACAACACACACACACACACAAAACATACACGCACGAACACACTCACAACACACACACCCACTCACCCAAACACAAACAATATAATTATTAATTAACTACACCTCTAGTTGTAATTTGTAATTGGTACCAACTTACTCGCCGCGGGAGGAAGACCTGGAGTCCTGAAATACAGGGCTGCCCTAGTTTAGGCTCCAGTCCACTCCATTTATTTTATGTACCTATACTGTGTTTAAATTAGTGTGGAAAATAAATGAATTTTTACTTTACTTTACTTTTTTTACATGATCTGACCAAGATTATGTCTGGACTTTAAAAGAGACTGTGACCTCTGAGTTTGTTTCGGCCTTTCTTCTCAGAGTAGTCAGATAGGAAACGCCGACCTCATCTAGTTTTTAAAATATGATTGACGTGTAAAAGTGTTTGTACAAACCTACTTACAGAAATAAAATCATTTATCATTTATCATAGACAAAACAACAAGAGTATATATTTCTGTCTTGGACAAACTATAATCCAACTGGGGCGGTCAGTCATTTAAAAATGGTAAACCAATTACGATGTCGACTATATAAGTATGAGTACTTATATAGTCGACATCGTAATTGGTTCAAGTTTTTATTTCCCCTCCAAAGGGCTCACCCTTTGGAGGGGAAATAAAAACTTGATGTAAATATTTACCTCCTTCAAGCAGTGGTTTAGCCATTTTCATTTTTGTCAGAGCCTGTTAATATTATTAATTCCTGAATCTAGACTTCATGTCCAGATACGCATAGGTGACTTCATACACGGTACAAGGTGATTTAGCAGCTTGAAAAGTTATTAACACGCAATTTATTTCTTTTTCCAGTGATATACGAATGCCCAGTTCTAATAACATCATTCATTCTAATATTGAGTAACGTGACGAAAAACATCACATGCTATCATGCAACGCCGATACTTAGACGAATATTTGCATATTGAAGGCCTAAGAGACCAGCAGATTAACCAAAGCAAGCGTTCGAGAAGTTGTAAGTCTGAACACCCTTTTCGAACAAAAAATATTTAGCTGTCGGAGTTAACAGGAATATATAAGTAAGAAAATATTATTAATAATTAATTAATTATTAAGAAAATAGTATTTATATTTTACCAAAAAATAATAAACACTTTCACAGTATCACAGAGTATTTATTTCAAAAATATAACCTCAATATTTTGCTATTTATGAGTTTACTTAGCTAAATTCACGATAATATACATTGGAGTAGTTTACATTAGGTATATTTTACACTTATTTAGCAGAATAATACACAGAAAAAATATAATGCATGGAGTAGAAGGTACTGTAAGTACCTAAATAAATTATATTATTATGAAGAACATATAAAAAATCACAATAGTCCTAGTTGTAACAGATTCTAAGGTAAAATTATAATCCAAAATTCTAATTTTATCCAAAAATTATAAAACATCTAAAAGTTACATATATTTGTAACGTAGCGCACAAAGTTAGCCAATCTGAGAAAACAGTATAAAAAGACTTTCATTCACATGCCTAAAGAGTGATTTTAAAAAGGATATAACAGGAAATCCCTATATAATGTTTCCGTAGAAAAATATATATCTAGGAATGTAATGTCCATGTAGGTATCTGATTTTTTTACAACTATTCATTTATTTGAAGGCTTACATAAAGTTCTGGGAATATACCGTAGCCTTACAGAACTACATTTTGTATTCATTTAGATATTTATAAAACATTTTGAAAGAACTTAATGCTAAATGCAATACTAAATTCGCAAAGTATTCACTAAAGATAAAACTAAATGATGAAGCTGTGATAATTAGCTGCTTTACCCACAATTGTATAAAAAATAAACTCAAACTCAAACTCAAACTCAAAGCATTTATTTCAAATAAACCAATTACAGGTACTTTTGAATTGTCAAGGGGTCGGTCAGTCAGAAAAATGAAGCTAGTTGCCCATTCCAAAGCGTAGTAGGTACCTATGGAGAAGAACAGGCAAGAAACTCCACGGACACTCTTTTAAATCAAAATATTGTTACAAAATATTGGTTACATCATTCGTGTTGAATTTATACATGTGAGAACAATGTAGAAAGACGTGCACGTTAAAAGCGTCCGTAATAAAAATATAATAACAATTCAAAAATTTAAATAAATTAAAATAAAATAAACCGTGGCAGCTAAGAGATGACCAGTCCCTACTGACGGCGCCCGTTCACGAACATGACGCATGGATCAGCACCATTTAGCTCAACCATTTTGAAGGGAACTTAATGATCCAACACACACGCCACCATCAGCGAGACATTTGAGTGAGCATGACATACTCTCAGCTGCCAGAGCACATTCAAGTCAATGAAAGACGTACCCAGTAAATGGTAGCTTTATGGAATGTACAACATGGTCACAGTGCTCACACATGTGATATGCAATTATACAATACAAAGAGATTGAATTTATACAAGGAAAAGATAGTTTTACAATCTTCATCAGTCAATCAGTTTTACAATATTTTTTATTTAAAATAAACTATATGAAGAAATTAATAGCAACTTTAAACAAAACAACTATTAGCTATTAACTAGCTGTGATATGTTATTTTGAATCTAAAATGAAAAGTTGCTAGATATTAAGCCTGAATGATATATCAAGGTATATTTTTGTCACTTCATTCTAAGCTAAGCTGTAACAAAGTTGTTTTAATCTAATTAATAAACACTCAATTTGTGCCAAATATCGTTACAATAATTCACTGCCTGGTAGAATTTACTGTAATTAAGTCGACCCAATGTATCTCGGTTCAATATTAATTTGTCAGTTAGAATAACAATAATAAATAACTCAAATAAACTTATACAAACCAATTAATCCTTTGGTAATTACAAGATTATGCTTAGAAAATAATTTGACATATAAAATTGAAAAATAAATGTAATTACTGTATTATTTTAATCTTGATCCAATATTATTTTTTGAGTAAACACTAGCCCGTAGGTATTATTTAACATAGACATACATTTTTTTACAAACTACAGCAAAATATACAAATACTAAATTGTGTAATATTATTTCGTTTATAACTGGCAACACCATTCAGTCTTTGGCTAAATTGAGCAGAAGCAAAATCTAAACTTGATCTAAACTAAAATAGAATACAACAACTGACAGTAAAAAAAGTATTGCAAATTTTACTGGCTAATGACATGCTTAAACTAAATAAAATAAAAAAGTTCATACAAAATAGATGTTAATTATAAATTTATAACAATAATAATGAGAATTTTCCGTCATATATGTAATATGCTCTAACAATTACCACGCTCTGAAGCCCCATTTTATAACAATTCATAATTATAAATTCACTTCAATTAAAATAAGATAAACATATTTTAATTCTAATAATAATAAGATTATAATAAGATAAACTTGTGCTACGCGATAGTACTAGATTACGGATTGTTTGTTATCAAGTTATGATATAATTACAATGTTTTGAGTTGTTGGTGAATGTCTTTTGTTCTGCTCCATATAATTTACTTTTATCCGAACTTGAAAACACTCCACTCATCTATTGTCTACTGATCTCCAATCACTGAAATTATATGTATCAAAATTCAATCTTATGTTTAGAATGTTATGGTTGAATTTATTTTGCATCTATGTCATCTAATATGACCTTTAGTTTCTTCATAAAATATGTACAGTGCTATTGAAATATTATCTGACATTTCAAGCAATAGACATTTACATTAAAAGGATAAAGATAAATATTGGCATGTTCTGACGAGGATAGTGTTATAAGGAGATTCTTCAGAAGTTATGTGAACGTGGAATAAAATCTGTAGGAGATAAAGAAACATCTCACTAGTATGATCTCATCATCTAAGAAATTGAAGTGTTAGTTCCAATGTTTAATACAACACAATGCCATCTTTAAATTTTTGTGGTAACCGTAGGTCCTAATTCTCCACTAACTTCTAACACTGTCCCCGTCTGAACACGCACAAGTAATCACATAAAGAATCAGGGAGTAATATAGTTTTGATTATCAAGAACTATCCTAAACATTATCATAATATTTATAGGCATCTGTTTACCTATACATAAGCAAGGTGATTCATTGCACATAAAGGCTGAATTTCTTCTGCACACATACAAGGGCCACACACAGACAAAGGACACAGAACATCATGTTGTAATATGATATCACAAATATTATCAGTTGTTGTTTTTATGTACATTCCTAATGAACAAAGTATCCTTGTTTTTGTTTGAGATAAATAAGAAAGTCTTTATTTGATTAAGATGATAATTAAATAATGACTGTAGTTTTATGAACTTTAATCTATAGCAAAAACAATAGACATTACAGAATTATTATACCAATAACATTGTACCTACATAATATGTGTGTATCAAACATTTGTGTGCAGTAGAATCTTGAATGAATCACCCATAGTGTATTTTTCCTTTCATTGTCATATGGTAAACAAACACGATACATACGAAAACACACACTTTTAAGTTAGATATGAATGTGATCACGATCTTTGTAAGAAACACAGTATGGATTACATCAAAAACTGTTCCTAATTTACTATTAAAACACATCAATTTTCTCAAAATCAAAATCTCAGTCCGTTCGCATTTGTTTACCACATAAGAAAAGTAAATAGAAATACACATAGCTAACGACAACATAGAAAATATTTATTTTTAATACATTTTAACATTTAGTACTTGGATGTGTTTTCTTTTGACCTTTCTTGTTCATAAATGTATGTCAGATATAATTTGGTCCGATGCCAATTTCACTTTCCTTGAGAGAAACATTGTGTTGTTCAATGAATATAGAAAATGAGAGTAATGTGAGAAATATAGTCCGATCTTAATAAATACTAATTAACTCCCATTCATAATTTAAATTTGATTAGCTATAAGCTTTGAACCAAAAAAACTTTACAGTCAAATAATTCCCATAAATTGTTACTTTCTAAAACACTTTCTATTTTTTTAATCTAGAATCTTGCTTATAACTACTAACAAAAAAGTTGGTAATGTTTACGTGTGGCACTAATGGTAAATGATTTTACCTCATTGGTATTTGTATCTGTGGCTAATGCATTTAGTACTTAAAATATGATTTAAGTACTTAGAAGTAAAACTGGTTTTTTTTCCTGTTCGCCTATAAGGAAAACATAAAACATGAATGTTTTTCAAACAGGAAAAGTAACATTAATATGTTTTGAAATTGCTATCAAAGCATGTTGGAATACTGAGAAGCCTATAAAATATTCAGGAACATAGTTTTTATCATAAATATTCTAATATCTTAGTTAAACAGTAGCATCAAAACAAAACACATCCAATAACCATTCCTTTAAATATAACAATTACAAGCTACATAAATAATTTACAAACGGTAAGGCAACTAGGGACTGAGTGGTGGGTCATCATTACCGATCATAACATCTTCGTACATGACATCATGTGTCCGTCTTGCCTCAATCTTCTGACGGACGTAATCAACTAAATTGTACTTCCTAACTACTAGCACGACGCCTGTTATGAGCAGAGCAAGCGTGAATATCGTTACTATAGCTACCGTCGCGCCATTGTGTGACCCTGCCGCGTCGGCCGGCGTCTCGCAGTCATCCCCGACGCGCACAAACCCTCCCAGGCACATACACTCATGCGAACTCGCATTACACGTCTGGTGCACAGGACACGGATCCAGAACCGTTTCATTGCAGTACAGGATGCGCTCTGTTAAAAAGAATAAACTCCGTAACACAGAATAAATTGATTCAATTAAATAATCGTTGGCTATTTACAACTTACCCGAGTACCCATATTGAATCAGATTTAGGAGCAACGTTGCCAAAATGTCGATTGTTTTCAGCCCCATGATGTTGTAACACCGTGCCAGGGTATATTCACATCACAATTACAGCGAAATAATTATGCTTGAGTTTTTCGTCTGTTTGAAAAAGCGAACAATACCTTTCTACGAGTAGCGCAAGCAAAACAAACGTCAAAAATATTGTGCTGTCATACTTCAAATACGTTTAGTAAGTACGTTTTATGAACAAGTACACAATCCAATAATTGTGACAATCTTTAACGTGATTTTCTATATAAAAAAACAATAGCGATGAAATATTTCTAAAGTTTAGAATTACGTTAATTCTGTTCCTTATTTATTATTTTTCAATAAAGAAGACTTGATAAAATAACAAAACGTGATAGTAACGTTCCGTTTAGCGCATGTGAAAGAAACTGACGATAAAAGTTTTGCAAAGAAATAAAACAATGATCTTTATTTGATTTTTTATTCACTTCTATTTAAAAATATATTATTATGTAAATCACAATCATCACACATCACCGTAACTAAATGTTAACTAAATGTTATAAGATTGCACACTAACAAACGCCCTAAAAGTGCTAATACCCGCTACTAGATGGCGTACTATCATGGAATAGAAAAAGTAAAAACATAACCCTCCTTTTGGGGTTCGCCGCAATAGGATATTTCTTTTTCTACAATCTATCAGTCTATAAATATCACAAAGAGTGAGTTTTCTCATTCTGCATCAGCTTCACCCCACGTGTATTTTTCAGGTAGGACATAGTCACTTGCATCATGTCCATAGGCTTCGACACCACCGTTGCCATCGTCAGCACCCTCTCTGAAAAATTAAATAACACGTTAATAATGACTGCTTCATTGATCTAGTGGTCTCAAGCACGACTGCTGAGCCTGGATTTTCCATTACGAATTTCTCAGACACCCCCTTGCCTCGGAAATCACGTAAATCTGTTTGTCCTACGGCGACTATTAGGTGTAGAATATATGAAATACTTACCTACCTAGGTCATCGTTATTACACAACCATACCTATCTTTGATTCCAAAAATATCATTGTCAACGCTTACCTCAGTTCTGAGTGAGTTTCCTCCTTGCGTTGTTTCTGCTTCCTTCTGGGACGCTCTTCCTCCTCATCTTCAATCTCTTCGGGTTCTCGTTCCTTTTCGGCTGTAAAGACATACCTAACGTGTTGTAACTAACATAAAAACAAAAGTTGGGAAATACGTAAAAGAGTTCTCCAATACAAGGCTTTTAATTACTCATCCAGATTATTTTTAAAGTTATAGATGGGGTTCAATGTGGATTATATTTACTTCGGCGGGGTTAGGTAATTTTTTCGGTATGTCGGTTTACTTTAATCAAGCTCGAATTAAAACAGCTATTTGAAAATCCTTCTCAAAATCTTCCGAGGTCTAATAAGCTTTTCATATTCACCTAGCTTCTCATAATTGTTGCTGTAGGCTCCGTCCTGGCCCTTTTCTTCTTGTCCGTAGGAGTCTTGCTTTTCAAACTCGTAATTGTCTCCAGCCTTCTTATGAAAGGTGTCAAAGTGCTGGTAGCCTTTCTTTCCACCACCTGTCTTCTTACGAGAGTATCCGATCTCACCGTCACCTTCGTTTTGCACTGATTTGTGCCAGTCATCCGGCTGTAAATGATAAGTAAATCAAATTGATGAATAAAATACAGACTACCATAATTATACTGTCATACACATGCAGACTGCAGTATGAGTATGAGCACGTAAAAAGATCAGCACAATGTTGTAGGGTACCTAAGTAGTGAGATGATACTCAGTAAATTTAATTTGGCGGACTTTAATCGAATAAACTATCGCGCTTTATGTAGTGTAGCCACTTGTGGGGAAAAAATATAACGCGTTATCTAATGGGCAATCATAACTGCTGTTGTATATTGTTGAAAAAGTTCTAAAACTGTTTTCTCCGGATTTTGATTACCTACTCATGAGAAAATTATCGTGTCTCAACTTACCGCAGCTGCCCTAGTTTCTCTGACGTATGATCCAACCGATACGGTGTCATCAACCATCAGGAGGTCTTCAAGAATGTTAGCAGGGTTGGTCGGCAGAGCCGTGGCCAGCTGGAGCAGGCCCAAAGCAATCGTCGCGAATTTTAACGCCATTTGTAAAACACTGAAAATGTTGTTGATTTTCATTAGACAGGTGTTGCAGAATATCGATTTGTTGACTTGTTAATCTCGTCGTATCATTTACAAAATTAAATAAATAAGTAAAATTCGTTTTGGGATTTTGGTTCTATTTTTTATTTTTGCAAAGTTTATGGTTATTAGGTGGTTTGTTAGGTGAAATATTGGGCTCAATTCGGGATTGATAAATTTTTTAGAAGGACCAAATCCATCCACAACCTTCAAACAATTAATTTTAACAATATCACCATCTTTAATAACCACAAAAAACCAATCGTGTTCAACAAATAGAACAGTTTCGTTACGTTAATGTATTTTACCTTACGTTACACAAAAAGTACAGTTGCTTTGACGTGTTTAGTTCAACACCAACTCAACACAATAATTCAAATCTTGTCTATTTTATATAACACGATATTGCAGTCGCTTGGGCCTTTCACAACGGCTGGCTGACCTATGTTCAGTTCTTCTCGAGTACCTTCGAGCAGGTTAGCAGTTTTTGTGACCATTTCATCAATGGTTTTTTTTAAATTCTCTTTTGTGGTTGACGTCGTGTGTGATGACCCGTGACTACAAACATTCCTTTGGAGAGTTTTCTACTAGTGAATCATAACTGTCTTTACTGAGACCCCATATCTCAGAAAAACGTCTCATTCATCATTGACGACTTTCTTTAAATGTCCAAATTCAACGTAGTCCTTTTATTTATCATCGTTTCGTTTACCAATATAATTGTCAGCATCTTAATTAATTTATTTTACAAAGTTTCTATGACCTTCAAAGATTTAGTAACGTTGGTAACTTGGCAGAAAATTAAATGTTTCATTACTTTAAATGCTACGAGTATTTCAATAGTTCATGATAAGTCAACACAGCATGAAATTGAGAAAATACCGCAGACTTGAAATGAACTCGAGAAACTATTCCGATATGTCGCCGATTGAAGTTGATTTGATTATGAAACGATTGATTGTATGAAATGAGAGTGTACCGATAGGTATAATAGCTAACATACTTTGTGATTGGTATTCACTTTTGTGGTTGAACTTATAGTGATAGTCGGCAAGTAAATGAAGTCTCTATTTGCCTTGATGAATTATTTATTTTTATAGCTATTTCTTCTAATATCTATCTATGATCGTAGCTATCACAAATAAGGAAAAGCCTCCTACGGCGGCCTACCTATTTACGCTTTTTGGTATTCCTTTCTTGTGGTGTTAAAAAGTGATCAAGATTGCCTACTACCTATTTAACATTATTTTTTAGCCTTAGTTATCATCACAAAATAAATATCTACGGTTGAAAGGCTAATTGATCTAAGCGACATTTTGTAAAACTTGCAGGAGGATGGATTGGTTGTTTTTTTAAATCATAATAAGATCTTATTATGATTGATTGATATAAGTAAATAAAAGTCTATTAAATAGTTGTTTTTTATGAAAAAAAAATTAAAAAAAAACTATGATCCGTCCAGGAGGACGAATCATAAAAATGCAGGAGCAAGTTTTACAAAATGTCGCTTAGATCAATTAGCCTTTCAACCGTCGATATGTGACGAGAATTTTGTGCGGTACCTACCTAAAAATAAAATCTCTACAACTCTGGTATTTACTGCCTTATGAAACTATAAACGGGTATGGACCTGGGAGACCTCAGACACGTTTTTAGTCTGTGGTTTTTCGACTAGGATTTACCCTTGACTTCACTTTTCATTTATTTTTGTTCAATATGATTGTAATTATTTAGACAAAATATTTGGTCCGTGCCTTGACCACGATTTCATTTCGATAATAAGCCGGCGGGCGGCTCAAAATTTTTAAACAATTACTTTAGTTTTGTTTATTGCGCCATCATCATCATTTTCATTTTCATTAGGTAGATATACCTACTTGCAAGTGTGGAGGGCTCAGGAAAAACTGATCCCTAACTGCCATAGTGCTAAGATAATGTAAGGACATTTTTAGAATTTGTAGCATTGGAAGCTGCTTCCAAGGAACAATTTTTTTGTCTCTAAAGTTACGATTTTCTGGAAAAGCGGCGGTTACCGGCGAATGACGTCACTGAATCATTACATAAGAAAGTACATTGGTGTGTTTTTTGACATCGTAAAGTCAAACCCCGCTGCCATCATTTTCATGACTCCGGCCGTTATGTGGCGGCCACCGCTCTTCAGTTAGTTTAGTGATCGACAACTTACTAATGAAACTAAAACACAATCTTCAAAAACCTGTTTACTTTACAACTGTCAATAAGCCGCCATTATAGGTACGTATATCTTATTGTTCGTTTCATTAGGCAATTTTTGTTTCTTGTGCTCCTTTTTCTGTAACGGACGTATATACAGCTATGAAGTTGGAATTCGCTGACTCAGTATTTGCTTCGTCTGTGTCTATTGAAGTCTCTGCGACGTGTTTTTCTTTCAGCGACTCAGGAAGAACATCGTACATGAGTTGCCATTCTTTTTTCAGTTTCAGTTCCTCCAAAACTTTTCCACTGGAAAGTACAAATAAATATAAATACGAAAAAAAATCAAAATCTTGTTGACCGTCTGCTGCACGGGCACGCGTAGCATGACCACCATAGAAGTCTTCTACGGGTTTTGTGGACGGAAGAATAAACAAAATGACAGATTGGAACCCTTATAGAATCACTTCGTTGTCCGTCTGGCTGTCTCTCTGTCTGTCTGTCAGTCAGTCTGTCAAGACCCTTTTTCTCAGGAACGCATGGAGCTATCAAGTTGAAATTTATATCAAATACGTAGGTCTACAACCCTTGGAGCTCTAAAAAAATAATCTTAAGTCAACGCAAGAAAAAATATATACATATTTAGACACTTGCAAATAAATCAAAACCTATAGGTAGGGTACTCCCGTGGACCTAAAATCATGAAATTTGGCAAGAAGCCAGGTCTCACAGCACAAGTGAAGGAAAAAGTCCGAAAATTGATAATTTATCATGTAAAATGTAATTGTAATTTTTTTGCGATTACAAACTTCTATTGTAGTTGGAGAATTGACCGTGAAGTATATATCGATGTCAACAAAGTTAAGTTTGTTTTTGGGATAAATTCATCCAAACTACGGAACCCTTCATTGTGCGTGGTCCGACACGCACTTGGCCGGTTTTTTTTTTACTAGCCTGTTCTGTCCCACGCTTGAGCAAAGGCTTCCCCCTTTTCTTCAATAATTCTTACAGTTAATTTCCTTTTTTATATGTATATTATTTACGGCTATCGATGGGACGCAGAAGATACAGTTTACAGAAAATTGGAAAAATATGGGGGAACCCTTTGTCCAGCAGTAGAGGTTGACTGAAAATAAGTAGCTAAATAACCTTATAATAATATTATCAGCCCGGACCTTTGGAAGGCGTGCGAGTTGGCTTCAGCCCTTCGTACGCCTTTGCCCCTTAGACATTTTTAAGTGTTGAGGCACCAACCGACGATTATCCCTGTTCGCACTATGCAAGGGCACCTAAGGACAACCCCCGGTTGGTGTGGGACTATTGCAGGATATGGAAACAAAGATATTGGACTATGGGTTTGGGTGGCTAAAGTGGACTGGTTACCTGGAACTATGGAAGGACTATGGCCCCTGACAGATCAATGTTTATATGTACACGGATAAAATGGCAGGGGATGACTTGCACACACAATAATGGGCCCCCGAAAACGGTCGCTAGCACATAGTGTCGTAGCGACAAGGGGGCAACACGTCCTGAGGTGCTTATGAGGAGTGGAGAGGTATTCCACGGCTCTCAGGACAATCCCGGAAGTACGGTCAAGATCCCTACCACCATCTTACTGGAATACTTCCTTCCTCCGAGCACGTTTGCTCTTGCGAATCTCCACTCAAGCCAGCCAATAAAGGCAAGAATGAGGCGGGAGTTCCGTTCCTCGTCAGTGTTCACTCCAGCCGGCCAATAAAAGCAAGCCAGAGGTGAGGAACAAGACTTCTCCCGGGAGATAGGGTCCGTGGGGTCGCTACTGCCCAACAGCTCGCCACATGCTGCCTTGCGAGTTTTTGTATCTCTCTTGGTCTGGCTCCTCATCCTAGACCTGTTCCGGCAAAGTAAACTCTACCGGCACAGACCTAGAGTTCGGAGCGCGCAAGCCCCACCACGACGTCAACGTAGAGATACGGCGGTAGGGTTATTAGGTTTATTATTAGGCTTCGGCCCCTCGTACGCCTTCCAAAGGTCCGGAACCCCAGGGTCAAGAGATATGTCAAAGACATTAAAAAATATTATTATAGTGATAGGTATGATATGGCTAGAAACGACTCCCGAGATGACGACTAATAGCGAAGTATGGAAGAAAAATACATGTTGCGCCGACCACAAATAAATTAGGATATGGACATGAGAACGGTGATAAGTAGTTAAATATACTTACACAGCATCGTCAGTGACATCGAACCGAAGAACTGGGAAGCCGGCGTCGCGACCTCTCTGTATCGCATTTTTAACCAGCATTTGAACTATCTCAGAGTTTCTGGGACTGTTTTGAGGTACAATCAGAATTACCTGAGACAAAATGTTCTTATGTACTTTAAGTTACGACTGTTAGGTATGGGGGCTTTCTCTTCTGTAATTTTTCAGTACCAGCCCGGAGTCTGTATTTTTCCGCCTCTTGTACCTAACTAGGTCATATACTAACTTATCTTACGCGAACTACGCATCACTAACGTTACGCAAAATCCTGCATTGCGCAAGCAGCGTTTACCGCGCGACGAGTATATATACAACGTCCCGACATCAATCGTTGGGCATCAGACACAAGACCCGACACGGTCGAAAGATCCTCCCTTTTCCATACAGGATAAGTGAACTTTACTACCTCCTCGGGAGTACAGGTGTGATGTATGGTGGAAGTTTTTTTTTGTCTAGCTATAAACTTCGCTGATAAGAAAAAGAAAAAGTTCTAATTTTAGCCTATTTAGAATTACATTCTAAATAGGCTAAAATTAGAACTTTCTGAACATCGAATAGTCTGGCCACGCTAAGTCTGCAATGTAATAAATCGGCAACCCCACAAAGTTTTATATATGGTATACTTTTACATCAGTCAGTTATGTCAGTTTCAGGGTTGTAAGTAGATCTAATAATTTTGATATTTTGCCTTTTGATTTTTGCATGCCTTTTGATTTTTGCGTACCTATACTCTTTATCTCCATACCATGACAAAACTGTATCAAATCCACACTGCATCGTGCTAAAGTAACTATTCTTTACCAGGAATAAATCAGAATATAATCAAAATAACCTAACAAAAACAAAAAGACAAAGTATCAAATTCTTTTTTGTAGGACAGGATGGTGTTGCCGTCTATAGATTTTCAAATTCCACCTTTTTTTACTTACCTATGCATATTTAGCATGGCCAAACTCTAGCAAAAGATATTGGGTGGTCCTCTGGTTGTCAGTTAGTGGTCACCAATGAAAAATTTCCCAATTATCACGCAAGAACGCACAAAGGGTTTGGTAGAGCAGAATAAAATTTGTGCTTTGTAGGTGCTTTTGTTATTATTTTACTCCGGCAACACTCCGGCAATGGATACAGGAACATTTAAAATAGCAAATCATCGTCATCATCATTGGCAGCCTTGTTCCACCCTGCTGAGTTTAGGCCTCTTCCCTTATGTGCCATGCGTCCCTGGTCTGTGTGAGTCTCAACCAGGTCTTACCCGCGATTGTCTGAAATAGCAAATAAAGGGTTCAAAACACCTGCAATATGTTGTGTACACGATATTTATCGTGCAAGGCTGGTGCGCGTAGACAATGGGCTGTGAAATGCATCAGTCTGCGGGAGCGAGTGCACCGCACGCATCGGGCCCACTTCTCGAGCATGGTCGCGTCCCACGGGCACACTGTCAAGCCGAGAGCCAACCCTCGTATGTGGGTCCAGCCTCGTCGCGATTCTTGTTGTTCTGCTAGCATTGAGTGACCTGGACAAGGAGTTACGAATAAGTTTTTCAATATTTTCAACCACGTTGCGATACATTAGATAGGTAGGTACTTTATATTTACCTACATACCAATAATATAGTTAATATCAAGGGAGTCACTTAATCAATACCTCCTTCTACCGTTCGTAAGTAAACAAAACATCTGTCTGATCAGTGTTCATTGTACGACCACCTCGATCAGTACTAAGGTAAGGCATCCATCCATGCAAGCAGCACGTTGTAAAAGAAAAATCTGCCATCGCATTACTTTTGCGTTGCCGCTGCTTTCGTATTGGCATGGATGACATCACTACCACCTCGAAACTATCAGACTAAATTAGAATTGGCTTCACGTCATGATTCTATGAAATAGTCATTCAATAGGGTATGAACTTAAAGAATTGTATTGATGACTCTAATTATTATAATTCTGTAGTTATATATCTATTTGTTAAGGTCGTATATTATATTGTATTTTGATCAACATGCAACCTGAAACTTACCTGTAAATTGTAAAAAACTAATTTAGCGGGCTAGCCTGACGCTTTCGCGGAGTTTCCATACCTTGTGCCAGTGCCCTAGCGACATAATCGCAAAGGACTAAGTGTGTCACAGAAGGGGGCGCGGCGCTGCCTGGCCAGGCGGCCCTGGCGTGCTCGCGCACGAAGCGCAGCACGCGCGGCACGTCGGCGGGCCGCGCTCGTCGCACGCGCACGCGCTCCTCATTCTCAGTGCCCTGCACCTACAATAATATTAATAATACTCACTACAAACACTCATTAAAACGAACAATCTTAACCATCATCATAATCATTCTCTTGCCCTGAGTTCATCTATTTGGGGTGGACGCAACTTGTTTTCTTCTTCCATAGTCGTCATGTCGGTACTTTCCAGGCATATCGTCTTTCACACAATCCATCCCTCGTTTCTTTGTTCTTTGCCAAATCGTATATAGCCATAGATAGCCTTATTTCCTCACGACATTTTCCTCGTTCCTCCCCATCATATGCTTATACCATGAAAATCGACTTCCACTGTTTTAACCAACTAAAAAAATATTAAAAGGGAACCAAATATGCAAAAATACATTTAGATTACCGCTGGTTATTTTATTTATTATATTTTAATTAACAAGTAACAAGACTCAGAAATGTTAGTAACAATATATCTTAACAACTATGTTAGTAAACATAACCTATACATTTAATGAATCCCTGCTACATGCTCAACACAGATGTGGAAAGCTTGCAGCAGCGATTCATACAGCTCCCGATACACTGCAGTATATTGTTATCTAAATGTATTTTTGCAGTTGGCCTTTTAATATTCTTCTTTCACTTCCATTTGACGAAACCGTTCAGAGCAATAAAGCTGTCCATTGTAAGTACACAGATGTCTCTGCGTATTTATTCTTACACGTAAGGTGCCTAAATCCAGCACAACAAATTTGAATTAGAAACAATACTTATTTCTATCTTATGAATCAGGCTTTTGAATCATCAAATTTTGTACCACATCCTTTACTGCTACAGAACAACCTTATTGTTGGTGACACTCACTTAAAAATGCTCTTTTAATAGATTTACAAACAAGCAAAGCAATGTTTATGTACTGTAGTAGACGACGTCTACAGGAACGGCAAACCTACACCAATTACACCAACCAAGTGTGCAATTTCAATTTCTATCTATCTATAATACTAATAAGTAACAGTTAGTGTCGCTAGAACCTGTGAGTTAACCACGACGCGGTTCGTTATATCTGGTTTGTCGGAGTAACTCCTCCTGGGATGCCCACTGAGGCAGCTAACCGCGACTTGAGGTTTCCTTACGATCTGTCTCGCTGTAAATAACTTGAGAAAACTTGACAACGCGGACATAGTGGGGCATCCGAGAATGATTACTTCAGTTTCATGTGATTTCTGAAATCTATTTACGTCTGTTTACCATGCTTAGGTCTTTTTTATTTGACTTTTATAATTTAATTAAAATAACCAAAAATATAATACGATGGCATAGTGACGGCTGCTATGACAGCTGGCTAGGTTATGTCACGATTTCTGAATTTGAAAAGTTTTTCCAGTGGCCTGGTAAAAGGCGAAAAAGTTTCGAATACTTTTATCTGTTGTATTTAATAACTCTTTATGTAAACATGGTTGTGTTACACGGATTGAAACAAAGGCACTTTTTATTAAATTCGTTAAAAAATATTGAAGTATTTTTATGCGTAGCTATAGTGAAAATCTTAGATTTAAAATTTATTAAAAACAAATCTTCGCTGACCATTTTAGGAATTTATGAAACAGTATTTATGTCACCTGTCACAATTCTGGGATTCAGTAATTTCAATCCATCTCTCAAGACCAAACCATGTAATTACATAGTAAAATAATTATTCTCAAAAATCAAAACATGTGTTGTAAACACAAAAGCAACATTACTTGGGAATCATGAAATAGTTACAGTGAAACGGTCAAAATGCAGTGTTTGAACACATTTAGGATCAGTGCACTAAAGTTGTTTGGTACGGGTCCCGTCCAGCCTCACATCACCGTTCTCGTGAACAGTATCAATCGAAAGTCTACATTCCGTTATGTAACAAAAGACAAGAAACCGGTTAGTATCCCTAGCTTACTGGAGTTACCAGCCAAAGTGCTCATCATACTGATGCTCTGCTGCCTGGTCGATATTCACAGTTACCTGCACTTTGAATGTGCTAATTGGCAAAATTGCGGTGATCTCTACACAAAAGCAAAAAATTGGCGTCGAAATTGAAGTAAACTTGAATTTTATATTGATCTATAGTCTAAGTAGGTAGGGGTCGTTCCGCCCAATATGGAAGTGGGACCGCAGACCAGTTACCCCTTGAAAAAATTGATAGGGTTAACTAGGCTCACATCTGTTTTGCTTTCAATCAAGCAAAAGATGACTTAAAATGGTTTATACATGGAATAGATTTGAACAGGCGAAATGTGGGTGTACCTGCTACAGGGACACCTCTGCTCAACCCTTCGGGGAAACAAGGCGTGATGTTATGTTGCGTTAGATAAAAAAAAAACGGCAATTTATTCATTTTTCCCTTAAAATACAGCAAACCAGACTATGACATACGGCAGCTCAGATTTTTACGATAACAACACTGGCTGCCGGCGCCGGCTCTCTCAGTTGTCTCGCGATCGTCGTATGACGCGTATCGTAATACGATATCGTAATTTGTAAAAATGGATCGACATAACAGTTATTCCAATTTGGAGTACGTCGCTATTGTACAACCTGTACGCTAGGGCTTAGTTATAACTTTACGCGGAGCCGTAAATCTTAGGAGTCCCTTCGTCTTCGCGGGGTTCTGAACCCCCATGTCCCACAGGCATCGACGACACAGCGGCTACTCGATCATGGGCATTTCAAGACACCAGCGCATGCACAGGACAGAGGTCGGTCAGCCGTTCATTCGCCAGAACTCGACTAGGAGATTATCGAGTACTTAAACGGGATCCTCGTCGAAGTACGCGTATGGCTGCAGCTAAGTTTGACGCAAGCCAATACTGCGTCTGGGAAGACGACACACACAATAACTGTGAAGTGTGTGTGACTGTGAACTGTGCATCCCTGTCATTTTTGTAGAGTTCACAGTCCACGACAACGAATCCGAAAGCGAATGCACAATTGCTTTTTGTCAGTGATTGATAGAAAATCGTTACAGGGAAGTGTAAGTACCTACTCGTACCTTTGTAAATAACGAACATTGAAAAGTAGGTTAGTTATTAAAATCATTAAATATAATAAGTTATTAAAATCGTTAATTTTTTAAATTTGTAAAAGGTGGTCTGCATGAATCTGCTTGGGGTATATGCACATCGATCTAATGCAACGTTTTTGAGCTCTAAAAGCACGCTCTTTTTCTACAGAGTTGCCCCAGGAAATGATACCGAGCGTATGATTGAAGCTACATATCCATGATAGGCAGTTAGTAATGCAGGTTGATTGACAGTGTTCCTTAATCTGTAAAGAGCATATGAATTCAGAATAAGTCTTTTGCAAACTTGCTCTATATGTGACTTCCAATTTACTTTGCTATCAATATAAAGACTCAGAAATTTGGTTACATCGATTTATTTTATGGTGGTTTGAGAGTATCGTAAATTTAAATTGGTATCACTTGCTTTTACTCGCTGTTTGAAATTCATGATTTTTAGCAAAGTTTATTTTCAGGTCATTTTCATCAAGCCATTTTACAATTGTTGTTAAGGTGCTAGTTAAGTCTTCTTTTAAATCAATCCTGTCATTACCGGTAAACAATAAAGTACTATCGACAATTTTAATTTATCTGGAAAAATACCGTATTCTATGCACAAATTGATAACTCAAAGGAGCAGCAATTAAAGTTGCTACGTTTAATTGCATTATAGAGCAGCATTATAATAGACATTTTGCTAATATCATCGAGACTTTTAAATCGCAGTCCATTTCGAATTAAAATACATGACCCCCATGACCTTACTGTTACCGTGACTGCCACCAAAATCAGGGACAGCAAGGCAACCGGGAACTAGGGGCCGTGGTTGATTTTGTCTTGTCATTAACAGGTTTGTCCATAATCGCCACGTCAACCCGCATGCCCAGCATGCGGGTTGGCGATCGCAGATCACAACTTCTCGCACTGGTGATGCTTCTGCCCGTCACTAGTCTACGCCATTAAGCTGCGAAGTTTTATTTAGAAATGGTTATACTGCCATAGAAGAGAGTGAATAATAGTGTGACGGTTGACAGGGGAGAGTGGAAAAAGAAAACGTGTTGCGCCGACGAAGTAACATGAACATGGGACAAGGGCAGGAAGATGATGATGGTTATACTGCCATTTGTCGGTTATCAGAGCCTCGTTTGTTAAGCAGGGTGCACCACGAGCAAATGAGGTTGACTTGGGGCATTGAGATGGTAAGTGTGCCCCATTAAAGGCGCGGCGTTAAAAAAAATATAAATACAAAAAAAAGGATTATGTGGTTTTATGAAACCACGGTAAAAGTGAAACTTCTATAGGTGCCGCCATATTGGCCTTGGCTGCTCTGACGAGCGCCTTTCACTTTATCCCTACTCCACGGCCAACCGTCACGCGACATGCAACACACATACGAAAAAGTTTGAGACGATGTAATAAAAGTTTCACTTTAATATACAACATCTATTCTATAATAATATATAAAGCATTTTAAGCCACACTTCGCTCGATTAAAACTAAAACAGATCTGCTTAGTTAACGTTCGAAAAATGCTAATTCTCAGCCTAGTTTGATTAAATGACTTTTGATTTTAACCATTTTCAATTTTTAAAAGGGGTAGCTGGTCCGCGGTCCTAGTTCCACAGTGGGCCGAACGACCCTTAACCCATTCTAAAATCCCCTTCAGATTCTCTAGGTACCCTTTTATGTTAATCTTCATTTTTAGTGTTTCGACATGCGCAATGTTTCCATCGTGCGAGGGAATGACAGCCACGCACAGATGATTACTTCGTTTTTGAACATGCACTACTGGCCCCGCGAACCCAGTGTCATAGGGTTATGGATGCCCCTCGATAGCCCATATCTGCAATTTCTTTCAGATAAATTTTCTTATATAGGTTAGTATACAATTAAAATACCTTCCATACATCGCCCATCATCAGTTTAAGTTGAATGATTTTTGGATATCATAGCCATTGTGTTTGTCGCAGGCAGATTGTATGATTCGTCACTATACATATGGCGCCGTCCGTTTGCGTACTGTCGCCGTTATGTAAAATCATCATCATCATCATTTCAGCCGAAAGACGTCCACTGCTGGATAAAGTTACTAATCAGACTTTTATTTTAGAAACTTACTTGACTAATTTAGAAAAATATACAGTCACGTTCTTAATCAGGACTACGCCGAATGCCAGTTTGCATTGATACTTGAGTATGTTTTATGAACCGGATAACCTCCAAAGCTTTTTCTCTAATCCACGGCTTTTTTAATAATCCCGTTTGAGATTTGTAATAATTGTTAAATTTTATTTTTAATAGAAAACGTCTTTAAAATTACTTGTTTCTTGGGGCACGCAGCTTTATTTTCGGAAACATTTGCACTACTCGACGCCATTTTTGTTGTTTTGTTAAGGAGCGCCACACAGGTGATAGAAAATAGAACTAGTTGTATCAATTCGCCTAGACATTATGTATAACGTTTCAAGGGTTTATTCATAATGCCTAGGCGTTATACATTTTGCCTTAGGCATTATACATAACGGCGACAGTTAAGTATGCAAACGGACGGCGCCGTATATATAATTACTAATAATACAATTTGCCTGCGATATATTCACTAGGTGACAAATATCCCGCAAAACGTGTCTTTAGAGACATTGTGCCAAGTCAAGCAACGTCGGCGTCGTCAAACAATGTCAGTCGTCTTGTCTCGCATTTCCCGGGATATTTGTGCCTGATGAATGCAGGACGTAATCTTTTATCGTCGATGTTTTCGTTATTTAGGAGAGCGTCTCATGGCTATGGAGTACCAGCCACGCATACGCGAAAACAGGATGATCGGTCTCTCCGTAGCGAACCGGGTGTATCCCTGGATGATCAGCGAGCTCGAACAATGGGGTCATGTCACGGACACAGTGCCCGAACGACACCGGATGTATTTCTGCGCCCATTGCCTTAAGAGTCCCAATTTGTTTGGGAAGTACAAAGTTGATTATATTTACGACGTGAGTATTTGCATGAACTATACGAGAATAGATAGTGCCTAAAAACTTAATTCAATGTCTTACCGTTGTCAAATATAGGTATACTGTCCAGGCTGTGCCGAACATACATTTGAGTCTAGCCAGTCATGGAAGATATTTTAGTAGGTGCAACAGTCGATACGAAATTGTAGGCAAGTAGGTAATACGGTAAATGATGCCGGCAATATAACAGAGGTTTGACTCTATATGCACGTATTTGAAGGTAAAGCAGGCGTTAGAATATAATGCATTGATTGACTGCAGTGTAACATAATTATTCATAATAAAAGCAGCTGCCTTCTTTCATACATTATACTTAGGAGATATTATTATTAGAGATATATAGAGATATACCTCAACGCAGCTACTAAAATTGAAACGGTTCTAAGATTTTCATACGTCGTCGGTCGATCGGTTATTGTATGACGCGACATTAAAATTTTCTAATTAATCTTTTTTCTATGTTATTATCACAGATTGAAGTACTGGGGACAGCAGCAGACGTAACAGGGCAGGGTGTGGGCACATTTTTGCTAAAAGCGGCATTAGATAGCGCGCACGAAATGCGACATCCACTCGTCCAGGTTGTTGCAGTCAGTAAATATGCGTAAGTTAATAATCCTAAACCAGTTATATTTTTATAATTCATTTTCTTACATCTATGATAAACCAAGTAATTTTGACATAATATCTATAACATTATATCCATTTTCAGTGCAAGAATTTGTGAAAAATGCGGAATGCAACAGGTTTGGACAATGCCATACAAAGACTTTGTTGATAAATGTGGTCAAAGTGTTTTCTTCCCACGACCTCCTCACCTAACAGTTTCCATTTACGTCAAATACTATGAACCACAAATAGGAGGAGAGAGCCCATGCAAGCCAAATTTCTAACACTGCAACCAAAGTTCAAATTTTCATGTCATCCATTGGCACGCACCACATGAACCGTTCATTTCTTGTACAAACTCCGTTTCCGAATAATCTAGTTATAGGTATTAAAAATGGTCATAAATTAAAACAAACCACAAAATATATGTTTCTTTTAATAAAAACATAAAAAAAAATATTATAAAGGTTACAAAAACGCTAACAATAATAAATAATACGATAACTGCTCTTAACTAACGATAGTTGTACCTAGCAACTACAGTTGTGTTTAATTTTGGTATAAGTAGTTATATTCTACGTCTAATGCGGTAATTTAAGGCGATTAGCTCACTGCACTGCGCTCCTTCGCGTAGCGCAGGGCGGCAGATTGAACATTGTATCAGTTTGTGTAGAAAACATATTTGCGCGCGGGACGCGCTCGCGCGTACTTTTTGCTATGGCCGCCCCGCGGTACGTGACGGAGTGCGGTGCAGTGTGATATCGCCTAATACCTAAAAATAAACTAGAATCTATAACAAATACATTCATAGATGAGCTCAGTGTTGGACACAAAGGGTCAAGGGATCACGACGACCTTGAGCAAACGGCACGTCATAGGTACCTTTGTTTGTTCAAATAATGTAACTATAACCGGTAACAGGAGAACAAGTCTTCTATGGAATAAATCTTATATCCACGACAAAGAGACCACTTTTATAACCATGTTTCTGTCACAAGCGAAATAAATATCCCTGAATATGATACAATCCTTAAGCGTGAAAGTATGTTTAGTATGATAATGTTAAAACATCACTTGAAGATTTTTTTTTAAATGGCGTCTTATAAACACTTCTTATGTTGTAAAACAACTAGATTTTAATATGAAACAAATTGATCAAGACCTCATAAATGACGAAGCGATAAAGTAACCTACTGAAATAGTTTGCCAAATTAATGAAGTCACAAAAAATGAGTGCAGACTAACAAAAAGTGTTGCACTATTCATGGGACATGTTCGATTCGATACGCTAAGTTACGCAAATTAATGTTTGTGTTACGGTCAATGTTTTACTTCAAGTGAATATTAAAGTTATCTAACTTAGAAAGGCGATAGAATTAATATGTTGGTTGTTGGTTTAAAAAAAATATCAAGTGGAGAATGTAGATATGTGACGAGAAATTAACAGACATGAAAAAAACATCTGATGAAGAATTAGGAAATGAACAACACTTACGCATATTAGAAATTAATTCAGATAGTTACTCATTACGAGATTAAATAATATAAAAGAAACTGCAGAAAACAAGAAAGAAACTCACTTAATTTGATGTTAACGCAAGTCACGTCAACGTTATGGCAAAAATCTCCATAGAAATTAGGAAATAATCAATTTTATAGAACGAAAGCTTCGATAATGTAATAGAAGAAATTATACACACTTCGTCAAAGAATTTTCCTTTCACTGTTGTGTAAAGCCCTTGGAATATTGAAGAGTGGAATTCCATATTTAAGGTAGGTTCCATATTTAAGGAATGCTCCAGAAATTGTTGCTTTATTCTGAAAACAAACATTGACTGCAACTAGTGACACCACTTGTTTTGGGTCAATTCAAATTGCCATTTAATTACGACTATTATGCGATCGTTAAGAAGCCATGAAAATAATTAGCTGTAAGATTACACCATCAAGTCAAATAAGCAACTGAATAATAATGATTACGATAGATTTTATTGTGATTTTGTACTTATTGGATTGTACGATGGGTCGGGAACAGTCACCAATGAACAAGAATAATATATTAGGTAGGTACTATGTAAGTCTGTAACTTTTAAGTTGTACAAAATTAGGTATCGTAAGGATAATTAAATCAGGGTCATATTATACAACCAACCTGCACAAACTTAGACACAACTCTGAAAGAAAGATGAACCAAAACCCAGAAATTGCATTGACAGCTAACTTTTAATCCTTACACTAAACTATGAAACTACATCCCTAAATGGCATATTACGCAACAGAAACCCAGAGGAAACTGACTCTTAAAACCTAAGACGTACAACCTAATTTTTCTTGTAGCTCCAATGGGATGCACCTTCCTTGCCACCTTTCCTGCCGTGGTCAGCGTGATTCTCATGGTGATGTTCGTGACCGTGCTTTCCGTGGTAACCTTTGTGATCGGCGTCCACGTGGCCCTTGTTACTGGAAAAGAAACGATTTTGTTAATAAATAATAATAATTAAAAATCGTTAAAAGTCATGATGATACTCAAAAATTTAAAAATAACAAATGAAATAAACTTGACATTTAAGTATGAAAAAGCATTATTCAAGATTTTTGTAAATCTTTGGTGCTCTTCCACGCTTGTTTTTCTACGTTTGTGTCAAATTATCAGTTACGTTATCCCTGCAGTAAACAATCGTAACTAGTTGAACAATCTCCGCTGATTGAATGATTAGGAAGCCACCTACACGATGAGATGCAACATCCTGTAGTGAGTTCTAAAAATATCTTTCAGCTGTGCATTTCTGTCAATTCACATATTAAGCTTGTTCGCCAACGGTCAATAAAGGAAGTTATGTTCGCGATACCTTGAAAAGTGCCTGTAAATGGTCTAATGAAATAAACAGTCTGACTTTCATTCAAGAGTATATAGACCATTTCTTGTAAACAACGATTTTTACTGCTTTCTTTGAACGACTTTTGGTCTTAGACCAAGGCCGCTCTCCTCATCTGTCGTCTATAATACATGTCTCTTTGCCACTCTGATTCATTATCACTTTTATTTAATTAAAGAAGAGAATTTAAAACTTACGTGTATCCCTTCTTCCCCTTCTCAACGAAGTCGTGTCCTGCGTTGACGTGATGAGCCTTCTTCTTCCCGCTCTCGTTGCTGGCATGCTTGGCATTGAACTTGCCGTACCGATGGTGTTCACCACCCTTGTGGAAGTCGTCGTAGAATTTATGTTCTTTGTGGAATTCGTCCTTGTGGTACTTGTTGTGGTAGCCTGGAATATTAGAAATATTGGATGAAGATTTTTAGCTATCAAGTCCCGATTGTCATAAAGTTGTGCTATGAGGATAACAGCTGAATTTATTCGGAAGAGAGGGACACTGCAACCTTGCTAAAATTTGTGGTTAGTACTGATATTAGTTCGGAAGGTCTGCTTGCGGCTAGTGCTTAGAAAACTCTAGTTAAGTATAGACTACGTGATTGCAACTAAGATTAATTCGAATATTAGTGTAATACACGTCAAGCGACGTAATATTTACTTATTGAGAGCAACAGGTAAGGTTACGAAAAACTGTAACGAGTAAGGTTACAACAATGAATAGCTTTTATAAAAGGATTACATTCAAAGTCGTGACGCTCCACATTTTGGACACATTTTTTGTCATACAATATTTCCGAAATGAGCGTGAAGGCAAATTAAATAGAACTTTAGTCACGTACACTTGCAATGAATTTCAGTCTTGTTCCCAATCTTTTAGATTATGACAATGAAAAGGATTTTGAAGTGCAAACTCGCGAGTTCTTTGTAAATGAATCAGTGGAAAATCGTAGTATTGCGGTTGAGGTCAATTCAAATTGAATTCGAATAACAAATAACTTTACGTAACTTGGCTTTCACTTGCCGCAAATCGTTACATTTTCTATTATAGCAGGTGTAGTTGGGTCTTTGCTTATGCCTAAATAACTCTTTTATTCTATTCTAAATCGATTTGTGTAATCAATAATGCCACTTTACATAATACATCTTGATTGTGTCATTTTATTTAGCCTTCCTTTCTCATTCAAATAAATTATCTTTGTATTATTTTCATAGTATTCTGTTTGGTTTGTTTTTGCCCCCAAGCTTGTTCAGAAGTAAATGAAGTTGCTCTTTTGTAGGAAGTTATATAAATTAACTAGCATTACTATTGTGACTAACAAGCATTTAGAATTGATTATCGTAATGTAGTAAATCTTCACGATATTTTATTGCATTGGTAATTCGATTGGTTGTTTCTTTTTTATGGATCATTGTGTCTGAAGTAAATAAATAAATTAAAAATTAAACTTATTCATCTTCAAATAAAATGGCTATGATAGTCAATTCATCAGCGAATCTTAAATGTTGAAGGTTGAACCATGTAAAAATAAATTAAAATATATGTACAATTACATGACGTACACACAAGCCTAGACTAGAAAGAACAATTGAAGGGCATGTGACATGCACCAACCCGCGCTGGACTGGGCCTGTGTGCTGAATTCCGAGCCACTTTTTCTCACTGAAATATGTCCTGAGTCCTATCAATATCACGCAGATTAAAATTATTATGCATAAGTAAGGTGTTCTAGTTAAACTTACCCTTAGTCTTATGTCCCTTCTTGTGTCCCTTCTTCTCATCGAACTTGGCTCCTCTATGTCCGAAGGCCTCTTCTTCATGACTGCCCTTATGTCCTGCATGGTCGTGGTGTTTCTTCTTCTTCCCAGCAGCTTCCTCGTACTCCTTCCTATGACGTTCATCGTTCTTGAAGCCTTTGCCTCCCTTGTCTACGTAGTGGTCGTGGTGGTAGCCTTTGGAAGTCTGTAATGCGTAAAGTTAAGATTGTTTATATGTAAAATATTCAGGATCGAGGTTGTGATCTCAATAGGTAATGATTTGGGATCAAACTTTGTTTTTTTATTTGAAAACATAGGGGCGTCTTAATACTGACTGATTATACCAAATTTACCTAGTACATTATCTATAGGTACTTAGGAAAACACAAGGTTTCTAAAAGAAACATTTGGAAAATCTAACTGCTTTAAAAATTCAAGGTAAAATTATTAAATACCTACTTTTTGTTTTTCCTAAAGTAATAAAAATGTTAATTATATTTTATTGGTAATTGTCTTCTAAGTACTTTAAGAATCTTCCGCCAGACTTAAAAACCTTGAAATATTAATTTCCTAATTAAAGTTTAGAGACAATAAACAAATGCTAAAATTGAATACTCAATTTGACTTATAAACTCAATGTGTTATTTAAAACACAATCTAAGATTGTTAGTCGTAGTTTTTTGCCATCCATTTCGTTTTCAGAAAAGTCGACACCTACATTAATAATTATTTAACTTCTTATTTCAGCAAAATATCGCTTTATTCACAACGTATTGTTGCATAATTATTGCGATCCTATAGTAACTGATAGGAGAACACTGAACCTTTTTTCATTATCCGGACATTATCTAATAGCTTGGTTTCTTAACGACAATGGTGCCGATTCTCTTGTCACAAATGCCTCTAAACTAGACTAAAAATCACCAAAATTTAGTTAATTCCTGTCAAACTACGATTTCCCATTCTGAAATAGACTAAAGTAACACAACTTAACTATATTTTAGTTTGACAGCACTAAGATGGGTACTGAGATATTAATTTAGTGAAAATGGAAATTTTGCTATTCTGAATTTGACGTTTTTCACCTAAAATTTAGATTTTCTAACTAAATTTTTAATCGCGACTAAAAACGTGTGGAATAAAATTGTTTGTCATGAACTTTAGATGCAAAAACAGTACTGAATCTTTTTTTTTCTTTTGCTTATATCTCGAAAATGTTGTGTCCAATCGCAAAAATAATGAAAATTTCGACCCCCTTTATAAAACCCTTAAATCCCTGACCCCATGTAAGTAATTTTTTTTTTCGTATAATATTTTCCATACAAAAAGTGAAAAATTCCATATAAAAAACGTCGAGGTTGCCCCCCCTGCGTGCCTCCGGCTCTAAAAAGATTCACGTGGTTAGGTATCACGTGTGGAGTCGCGATTGTCAAATTTGATTTAGATGTGTCATAAATATTTTTAAATTTAGAGAATTTATTTTGCAATAGCTTTGACATTCTCATAGTCAAAAGTAAGGAATTTTAGTGATAGTTTAGTTCGGTGTACAAGAGAATCGGCATCAATATCTACCTATAAAAACAACTGCTTATGCTAAGAAAACTAAAACAAACGGAAGGTACCTATCTACATACCTACCTACTCATTAATTTATCTTTATTTGTTTTATAGCTATAACTAATGTACCACGCCTAGGTATAGTTGCAATATCGGTTACACACAATATCCGATATGCTGTTGTGGTTGGAATTCTCCAACTTAACATTTAAAGGTCAGCAACCTATTTACGCTATATTATTTACCTTAATGCCATTACCTCAACAAAAAATTAAATATTCAACCTTTTCATTAATTAGCTACAGGTTATTTCTTCATTCATTCATTCATTACTTTAGTCACACTTTCATCTTACAAGGACGTCTGATTCCCCTTCAGAAATAAGGTTCTTAAATGAGGACAGAAAATAAAAGCATTTCCATTTGATGAATCAACGCAATAACTTGACAATTATCGAAAAATATCATCCTATAAGCCAGTCTAAATCATCCACTGGGGAACGTGGGCTTAGCCCAACCATAAATGGTAAAAAAAAGTAAAAAAAAAAAAACAAAAACCCGACTGCGTAAAAAGTGAACTTTAAAAAAGAATTTTAACAAGATGACCTATTTCTGTCTCCAATCCCACATATTACATAAACAATTTCATGAAGTCGAAGCCATTTTTTTTAAATTTAACAATAAAAACCTATTGCCTCCGACTGCATGATATTGTTTATATTATATTATATTATTATTGGAGACAGAAATAGGTCATCTTGTTTCCATCTATTTAAAGTTCATTTAAGTAGTCGGGTTTTAGATTTTTTATATTTTATTTTTTATTTTACACTTTTTAGTCAGGATTGTTTTCCTCGTCTCATTCCAAATTACATTTTAATATATCATTATTTTGTATATATTTTTGTGATTATCTTTTGACACTCGCGCAATAAAGATGAATCTAACGACATGTCATTCATCAAAATCGGTTCAGCCGTATAGTCGTTATGAGGGACCTACATACAGGTCAAACACATAACCCCCCTTTTTTTACTTCACCGCAGTCGGGTAAAAATGAAGCTGCTGCCTATCTTCTTTACAGCATTCATTCGTTGTCTTTAAACTTGTGATTTGTAGAACCTTATTTTTACCGAAAACCACACATCAATAACATGTTTGTGTAAGCTTTATCCCCTCTTTTGTAAATAGGTAGTGCTTAAGTAACACTGTGCAATTTATGAGTTTTAAGAATTTATAGAAATGGCGCATAGGCACAGGATTTCCTGTAAGCGGTCTTAATTATAGTATCGTATTATTTATTATCATAACAACCGATCTTGCTGTTGACAATTCCATATTATTGCTCAATTGTCACGCTTCGTGATTTCCTTGGATTAACTTAGATGATAAATATAGACATAGGTATAGGTTATACTTACCTCAGTGCCTTATAGGTATCAGTTACATCTACTCGTATATGACACTTTTTAGGTACTGAATTATTCGTTTAATATATGTAGGGGTAGTGCCAGCAATAAATACATTTACAGTTATATTAAGGTTTTACTCTAAAAAAAACTGATAGTCTGTTACCTGTTACAAAACGTTTCAGAAAATAAAACAATTATAGCACTTACACCAATGAGTGCACTTACACCATCAAAACATTGCGAGATATAAAACGATTATAAGCCCTTGATGGTTTTGTAGTGGTCATTCATACTTAGCTGTAGAACCCATACTCAGAAATATTATAAATAGCTGTAAAGTCCCTTACCTTCCCACCATGCTCTGCACTATGTCCTCCGTGCTTCGCATGACCTCCACCTTGAGAATGTCCGTGAGCATGCTTCGAATGATGTCCAGTCGAGGCGCCGTACAAGTCTCCTGAAGCCAACTGTTTTGGAGCCTGGATCAGCGGCTCAGCAGCCACAGGCACTGGGATGGGATTCTCGACAGGAATAGGGTTCGAAGCCAAAGGAACAGCCACCGGTGGACTGGCTATAAACTGAACTGGTTGCACAACAGCATCCACTGCAGCAAGCTTCGCCGTTTCAGCAATGTTAGCACTGTTCACATCTGGTTTCAAGTACCGAGGGGCCGGGGCGTACACTCTGTGGTAGTGGTTCGCGCTCGCTGCAAGCATCTCCTCATAAGGCGGGGATTCCATCTCCCCATCATCAGTGGACTCGTGGACTTCGTACTGGTGCAGCTGACGAGGCACGCGCACGTATTCCGCCGCTCTCCGTTCTCTCGGCTCACAACACCGCTTGACACGAACATGCTCCTCAAAGGGTCCTGCATCATGTATGTCGCGCCTACTCCTGGACTGCTCGTAGTCATCATACGAGTCGTCTACATCTTCCTCTTCCACCCACGGCTCCTCCACCACTTCAGCTGCAGCGATCGCTAGCAACAGCAGGATGACCACCGGCCGCATTTCGTTCTTTAAATGATCTAAAACTGTTCTATTTTTTTGTTTTATACTTTTGAACCTTTCACCGTTGACTAACAAAAGGATCTTGCTAAATGCAGTTGCGTTGATATCAGCGTTTTATATGAGCCGGTGGGTAAATGTTTGTTGTGTGGCGGCCGGGCGGTCGCGCGCGCGGTACGGTCAGCACTGATGGCAGACGTAGCGCACCTCCTAGAAAGCGTATAATGACACGGAGCAAATTAGTTTTCCCGGTGCATTATTTTCGCGATTTTTCGACCGCAGTGAAAACAGCGGCCGTGAATTGAATTAAACTTTTTTTAATAGACTGGCCGTGAGATCCGGTTGCGTAAGCAGTTACGAGGGGAACCAAACGATTTGTATGCGTGAACTTTGACAGAAGATGTAACTTATTGTACGCAGGTAGTAGTCGGGACAAAGTTTTCGATCTACCCGATATTGTTTTACAAACGGTGGATATTCTGCTAAACATCACTGAAAATTATGAAACTTACTATAATTTTAGATGTTGCTCTAATTCTCTTCTAGGTATCTATGCGTTTTGTTTTATTTTATCATTCCCTACAAACTGCGGGTATTCACTTCAAGAAAAAGCGAGCGGTAATTGTTACGATTAAAATTGGTCAATACTCTTAATTCGTTCCGATACACTCTAATAATATTGGAAAGCCTATTTTGCGTACCTAAACAAATAAACAGCAGAGATGCGTAGATGCGTGTTTGTATGAATCACAGTTGATGGAACACAGTAAGTGTTATCTTATCAAAATATTGTCCGCGCAGAAGACGTCAATGGCGGTAAATACGGATTCACTTCCAGCTAAGGAACTTTATTTTAATTGCAACATTTAATAACAACTAAGGTGACTTTATTTAATTCTACCTACATCTGCTCTGTACATTATAGCTGTCACAAAAAATAAAGTTCACATTTTATACAGAAAGTGGGTAACGCCACAAATAGCTGTCAAATATTTCGCTGTTTTGATTAATTTGGCAGTATTACTGTATGGAAATAAGAAATATGGCTAACAAGAGTGAAATAGAATATTAATCATGAATTGCAATTATAACACTGAATTTGATGTTGTAACCGTTTTAGGTGCAAAAAAGGCATTTGGAAAGTTTTCAAATACTTTTTTTACATCTAAAACTGAATGTTGGGTGCTACGATATTAATTACTGCATTACATAATCAATATTTTATTTCACTAGTTAGCCATATTTCTTATTTTCATACAATAATATTGCCAAATTAATCAAAACAGTGAAATTTTTGACAGCTATTTGCGACCTTGCCCACTTTCTGTAAAACGCTCTTACGTATTTCTTTTAAAAGGTTATACTTTTTCAATATTTATCTAGGTAATCTGGGTAAAGGTAAAAGAATAATGACTGGTAGGGGTAGACCGATTACAATACTGTATTCACAAAAAGCAGCAGTGGTATCAACTATGACCTCAACATACTAAGCTGAGATTTGATTCAACGTGGGGTTCCGTAACTCAGCCTCTCCTTGACCAAGATGCTGTCTGCTGCAACAGTTTTTATTCACAACGATTAATGCCACTACTGATTGGCACGTATTCCTTAGCACAAGTAAATTGAATTCGGACAAAGTCAAATAATTTATTTCAAATAGGCACATAATTAAAGGCACTTTTGAACGTCAAAATTTACAAAAAAATTGAATTGATTCTAATCGCCTCTTCCTAAAGGTTGTTTTTGGATGGAGAAGAATGGGTAAGAAATAGCAGGAGATTCATTTAAAAAAATCTGCCTGTCCATAATTATTATGGAAATTATCTACGTTTGCATAACTCGTTTTCGCGATTTTAGGGTTCGTCCAATAGTAAAAGTTGTTCATAATGATGAGCACCTTTTCAGCTATTCAACTATTTCAAATTACCCCTTGTGTTATCGTAAATTCATCTTAACATTGTTGAGTAGGGATTTTATCACAATGTAGTTATTATAGGTACACGTTCGCCTTACAGAATAGTCTACACAGCCGCCGTCCCGCACGATCGCTCGCAACAGTTAAGTAAATAGGATGAATACATCTGTGATCGTTGATTGCAATGGTTAAGGAAATGTCGGTTACGTCGGTCACGATGATAATAACAAACTGACAGCTGGGTTCTAAATTATTGCAGTTGAAAATAGATCAGAATTCATCTACCGTGCAAAAAATAACGACTTTATAAAAAATTATACTTGTTTACGTGGGCCATATACACATTTAATTCGTGAGGGAATCGACACCGTTGTTTTCGCCATTATCTAGCGGTACCTACAGGGCTCGTGGCTAGCAGGAGGAGACGCCCTGGGCGTCGGGAATCACAGGCAGATTTCCGGCCACCGTAGGCACAGGCTTGCGGACGGTGAGCAATGGGTAACTCGCCGTCCGATAAGGACCAAGCCCGAGTCGACGGCGCGTTGTGTTCCACGCGCGCCTCAAAGAGATGTCAGCAGAATTGACGGAGTCCGCTAGGGCCGATGCCTGCCGGGGTTGCGAATAAGGCCGAAAGGGAAATCGTGGCTCCCCGGCAACATGGCAACTGAAGGAACACGGGTGGGTTTTAGTCAGTAAGAGTCTGACACGCCCTCCCGCTCCACCCAGAGCGGGAGAAGTTATTTGATAATTTCCTGCCCAAAAAAAAGGGCTCGTGGCTAAATGATGACAGCCGCACGGGTCGATCGAAGGTTAAGCTACGCTTGCCGCGGTCGGATTGTGAATGGGTGACCATTCATTCTTATCGAGACCCCTCCGTGGCTCGGAAAGCGCGCTAAGCCGTTAGTCCCTGCTGTCAAGTTAGATCTTTGAAAGTCATAATGGGTAGTCAGTAGCCCAAGTCTGATAGCCAGTCTTACCAAGAGATATCGTGTTACCCAGTAATAAGGTTGTGGAGGTCAGATAGGCATTCGCTCCATGTAAAATACTGGAATTCAGCTGCATCCGGTTAGACCGGAAGCCGACTACAACATAGTTGGAAAAAGGCTAAGAAAATTGACCTACAGATTTGCACTTATATTGCTCTTAATTAGGCTTAGGTACTTACTTGTGTTTGCAATATCAAATAGTCAGCAGAACTATTGAATGCTGACAAACAGAGTATATTCGTCCCAAAAAAATACAAGTTGCAAGCCAGTAGCAGGTTAGCCTTCGAAGACCACCCACTCGTTACCCCATGTCTTTTCTCTTAGTGTCAATGTCTTCTCTAAGCTGGTCTTCTAAGGAACCTACTTAGGTATTAAGATGAAAATTTTCCTATTTTTAACTAGACACAGCGCAGTTGTCTAAACTACGCACGAATAACGATGGCGTAACTTGGGACACTTTTTATTTTACATTTCGAAAACTAATTACCTTTCTCAAGAAGCTAGTTTTATTTAATTGAAAGTATAGATATTAGAACAGCCAATTATTATTTCTACAGCATTTTGAATTTAATATTACAGTGAACACCACTTAACTTTTTTGCAAAACATAAACCAATCAACTCCTGTGGCGTTGATGTTGTAAAAGGCAACCAAAGGTTTTACGTCAAGAAAATATGAATGACCGCAGCAGCATCAGCTTATGCGCTGACTGGTACTGATAACAGTGAATATTCTACGATAATTTTGAGGTACTTACCTAATTTGTATTTGACAGAATAACCATTCTAAAAAAGTCATAATCTGGATTTGTCCCCAGGTGATGGCAATGAGCTCGGCCCTTTTACATGGGACTTAAAAACATAACTGGTGAAATATGTGGGTATACTTATTAGGTACACCACTTCCCCACCCTTTGAGGAGGACAGACGGTCTGTGTTTTAATATGTATGTTAGGTTTTTATTTATAGAGAACTTTATGTAACTGATTTATAACTGCCTCGTTGGTCTAGTGGTCGCAAGTGCTACTGCTGAGCATGAGGTCCTGGGTTCGATTCCCGAGTCGGGCAAAGTGTTATTGGGTTTTTCTATCTGAAATTTCTCAGTAGCAGCTCGGAGTCTGGATTTATGCCCAGTTGATGGCAACAGGCTCGCCCTCTATTACATGGGACTTAAACATAACTGGCGAAATGTGGGTGTACCTGATACAGAGACACCTCTACTCAACCCTTCGGAGAAACAAGGCGTGATGTTATGTTTTGTATGTAAATTTATGTAATATTGTATATTCTTTTTTAACTGAAAAGTATAAAAACACTGACAGTTTTTTGCCTCGTCTGACCTGAATATTGGAGATGGCCAAGCGGAAGACTTTCTTAGAGAAGAAGATGCTCGTTCGTTTATAATATTATTGTTTTGATTTAGGCATGATGAGCCTGAAGAATTAAAAGGTCACGGTTAAGTAAGGTAGGTTAGGTACCTACCTACTTGAAGGTAAGAAGGAAGGTAGGAAGGATTGCTACAGTTTTTCAGTTAAAATTGATAGATAATCAGAATAAATAAAACACGAGAAATACAACGTAAGAAAGACATTCTAACCTCATAAGAATAGAAAAAAATTAAGGCCAGTGTTACATCAGCCTTAATAGGTAATTATTGCGCAAAATGATCTTGTCCGTAATCCAAATTAATTTTAAATTCAATTTCTAATAAATTTCATTGTCAAGTTGCTCAATCGAAATCTTGTTAGCAAACAATGGAAGTAGGTAATTATACCTTCCTAGTAGATCTTGAGTTTCACTGATCATGGTTTGTGTGGAAATCGGATCGGAAGTAACAATTATTTGTTGATGGCGACGGAACAAAATCATCAAGTTTGATGGATAAGTTTTTTGCTGTGCGTTTTTTGTGTACCGCGCTAAATTAGACATTGTTATGAAACTGCAGAATAGGTAGATACTTAATCATTGTGATCGCTGGATTTGAGATAATATTTTTTTAAACTCGATCTCTAATTTACAATTAATTTAATTAAACTTTTATTATCAAACCACAGTGAATTTCTATGAAATACCTTCCGTAGCTAGCGACACGTCTCGGTTTCATAGAAATACATAGAAACCAGTCGAGCTCGCAGCGACACGTCGCCTGCTGCTGCCGCCTGTGCGGTCGGCTGCGGAATGGTACCTTTACACGTCATATAAAAAATAAAATGAGCTAGATTGAGTCGACCATGCTAGGTAAAGCCTGAAGCCGAACTTCACACTATCCACATATCATGTAGTACGTACTCGTACCCCGCGTCCTATTTAAAGCGATCGTCGCGTGAGTGCACGATCGTTCGAACTTTTTGTTCGGTCGTACGCGTGGTCGCGCCGGCAGAGGGCGCTTCCCGGTTTTCCGAACAAAAAGTGACATAGGTAAGCATGCGACCGATCGCGTACTCACGCGACGGTAGTGTTTTTAAATAGGTCGCGGCCGTAGGCATATGAAGCCCGACCTAGTGACGCAGTATTGAACAAACTTACTTACCGCACAACGTACTCAGGATGCTATGGGAACTGGCACGCATTCTGTGGACTTCAACACAAGGCAACGTTTACATACACAATGCTAAACAATATTGTTTTAAGTATCAAATTTCAGTTTGTTAAAATAAACTAAAGAAAAATCCAAAAATATTTGTCAATAATTATATTTCATCGTGTTAGTAAACAAATGGATACATCTAAAGCAACAGAGTGCGATATTATTATGTTAATCGTAATACCGTCCAACTTACTAAGTACTTATTTTAATTATTATTTACAATAATATTACACTTAGGTACTTATTCTTTATTAAAAATATGTCGAAAAAAAACATTTTTTGTTAATGGAACTTACTAATCGTAATTACAAAACAGTTTATGATTTTCGTTCAAAAATATTATTTCCACAAAATGAGAAATTATGAAAATTAGAAACAGTTATAAATAATTTTATAATGTAACAAAAATGTAGTTTAATAATATCTTAGACTATTAAATATGGCACAAATATTATCGACTAGTTATTAGATAGTTAATAACTTTCAAAAGTCTTTTATTTTTCGTTAAAAAATAGTATGTTTTTTTGTGTTACATAAATAACTTTAGAAAAAAACTTTATTTACAAACTAGTCTCAAATTACACAGATAAATAAAGTAAAAAAAATTGTGTAAGTGTCTACCGAAAGAAAACTTTTTATGTAACACAAAATCTTCACTAACAACAAAAATCTAATTTAATTAATAAGTCTTTATCAAATGGTCTGACACAAAAGGCGTGAACTCTGGATCTTTAATTTTCTTCTTCTTGTGTAAAGGACAACTTTTCTGCCTTTGTCCCGTTTCTGATTTATTATGTGTCAATTTAAAATGTCCGGATAACGAAACACTTTTTTTTCTATGTTCAAATTTTTGGCAATTATTTTTATCTACAATTTTTTCTACGTCGTTCGCAGCTGAACCACTGTGCAATGTGTTTTGTCGAATTATTCTAGGGTCTACTTGGTTTTGTTTTAATTTGTTCGTGTAGTCTGCTGACACTTCCAGCTGACTGTGATGCAAACATGTTGATGTGATCTGAAATTAAATTGATGCAATGAAATAAGTTAAATAATAAAAATCGAACAATAAGCTCATGGGGACTGAAAAGGGAGAATTAATATCTTTTGATTTTGATAATAAAGAGAAGTATGGAAGAAAAAGACATGTCGCGCCGATCTCAAATAAATTGGAATAAGGGTAAGATGACCTCTTCCTTTTAGAAGTCGGTTAAAAATAATGCTGATGATGATATTCTATCTTAAGAAAAACGTGTCCCAATGGGTCTCCCAATACTCACAGGCGTGGGCTGCTGCCGCGGCCGCGCGTACAGTGCGGCGCGCCCCGCCAGCTCGCGGCGCAGGCGCCACGCGCGCGCCGCCCGCGCGCGCCGGCTGGCCGGCTGGCCGCCGCCGCGCACGCCGTGCCATCTGCCGGACCAGTGGAGTGCTCAGTAATGACGACCAGCATGTCATGAACGATGTTACGCGGATAGATTGAATTAGTGACGAGTATCTAAGCGACTACTGAGATGACAGCTACTGAGATGTACGGAAGAAAACATACTGTGCCGACTTCAAATAAATTGGAATGAGGGCAAGAAGATGAATGTGTTGATCGATCTTGTGTAGTCTATGTCACATCACTCGCGATAATGTTACCTGACGAGCAGCTGCAGCAGGCGCGAGTACTGGCCGGCGGAGCGCAGCGCCAGGCAGGCGGCGCGCAGCGACACGCCCTCGCCGCGCTGTACTACAGCCGCATGGCGAGCGTGTAGTACTGTAGTGTTACCTGACGAGCAGCTGCAGCAGGCGCGAGTACTGGCCGGCGGAGCGCAGCGCCAGGCAGGCGGCGCGCAGCGACACGCCCTCGCCGCGCTGTACTACAGCCGCATGGCGAGCGTGTAGTACTGTAGTGTTACCTGACGAGCAGCTGCAGCAGGCGCGAGTACTGGCCGGCGGAGCGCAGCGCCAGGCAGGCGGCGCGCAGCGACACGCCCTCGCCGCGCTGTACTACAGCCGCATGGCGAGCGTGTAGTACTGTAGTGTTACCTGACGAGCAGCTGCAGCAGGCGCGAGTACTGGCCGGCGGAGCGCAGCGCCAGGCAGGCGGCGCGCAGCGACACGCCCTCGCCGCGCTGTACTACAGCCGCATGGCGAGCGTGTAGTACTGTAGTGTTACCTGACGAGCAGCTGCAGCAGGCGCGAGTACTGGCCGGCGGAGCGCAGCGCCAGGCAGGCGGCGCGCAGCGACACGCCCTCGCCGCGCTGTACTACAGCCGCATGGCGAGCGTGTAGTACTGTAGTGTTACCTGACGAGCAGCTGCAGCAGGCGCGAGTACTGGCCGGCGGAGCGCAGCGCCAGGCAGGCGGCGCGCAGCGACACGCCCTCGCCGCGCTGTACTACAGCCGCATGGCGAGCGTGTAGTACTGTAGTGTTACCTGACGAGCAGCTGCAGCAGGCGCGAGTACTGGCCGGCGGAGCGCAGCGCCAGGCAGGCGGCGCGCAGCGACACGCCCTCGCCGCGCTGTACTACAGCCGCATGGCGAGCGTGTAGTACTGTAGTGTTACCTGACGAGCAGCTGCAGCAGGCGCGAGTACTGGCCGGCGGAGCGCAGCGCCAGGCAGGCGGCGCGCAGCGACACGCCCTCGCCGCGCTGTACTACAGCCGCATGGCGAGCGTGTAGTACTGTAGTGTTACCTGACGAGCAGCTGCAGCAGGCGCGAGTACTGGCCGGCGGAGCGCAGCGCCAGGCAGGCGGCGCGCAGCGACACGCCCTCGCCGCGCTGTACTACAGCCGCATGGCGAGCGTGTAGTACTGTAGTGTTACCTGACGAGCAGCTGCAGCAGGCGCGAGTACTGGCCGGCGGAGCGCAGCGCCAGGCAGGCGGCGCGCAGCGACACGCCCTCGCCGCGCTGTACTACAGCCGCATGGCGAGCGTGTAGTACTGTAGTGTTACCTGACGAGCAGCTGCAGCAGGCGCGAGTACTGGCCGGCGGAGCGCAGCGCCAGGCAGGCGGCGCGCAGCGACACGCCCTCGCCGCGCTGTACTACAGCCGCATGGCGAGCGTGTAGTACTGTAGTGTTACCTGACGAGCAGCTGCAGCAGGCGCGAGTACTGGCCGGCGGAGCGCAGCGCCAGGCAGGCGGCGCGCAGCGACACGCCCTCGCCGCGCTGTACTACAGCCGCATGGCGAGCGTGTAGTACTGTAGTGTTACCTGACGAGCAGCTGCAGCAGGCGCGAGTACTGGCCGGCGGAGCGCAGCGCCAGGCAGGCGGCGCGCAGCGACACGCCCTCGCCGCGCGCGCTGCCGTGCGCTGCGCTGAACGACATTCGCATAGCGAGCGTGTAGTACTGTAGCGCTAGTGGGAGGAGACCTGAAACGTAGAACAGGACTGTGATTGTATCTATTTTCAAACGACACGCACGAAAAAAAAAGTGGTAAAGAAAGTTTTTTTTTTTAAGTCGGATGGCCGGCCTATTGCGTCACGTACGTGGCTTATCAATAAAATGCACATGCCTAGCACTGATTGAACGCACCTTAATGGAATTTAACTCACCTCTATCCTTAAACCAATTGCCGTAAAGTAAATAATGCTCCCAATTCCTTGGCTCCAATTCCAGCAGTTTATCTAGAACTCCTCTCTTCTCGTCTTCTGGTTTGAGCAGCAGCAGCTCAAGATACGCCTGAACAAACCTCGGCTCTAAAGATATGCAGCGTTCTAACATTTTCAGGGATTCTGGTATTCGATTTTTCTTTCTGGAAAATAATTGAACGATGGATATTGGAATATTGGTAGAAAATTATTTTTTTCTGAATTTAAACATCCTGAGAAATATCGCTCGGAAAATTAACATTTCAAATCCATCACCTTTATTGACATGTCATCAATGTTCTCTTCTTCAGCAGTAGTTTGTTTTAACTAGTGAGTTTCAGAAAATACTCACTTTCCCTAGGCATCGTCATTGTCATCGTCAGCCTACAAATGTTCCCACTGCTGGGACACAGGCCTCCTCTCTGTGAGAGGGAGTGGGTCGTAATCCACCACGCGGGCCCAGTGCGGGTTGGTAGATGTCACATGTCTTCGAATTTTCGGTTCTAGGACATGCCGGTTTCCTCACGATGTTTTCCTTCACCGTTTTGAGAGCAGTGGTGATGAAATAATTTACACAAAGTAAAGCGCCTGTCTGGGTTCGAATCTACGACCTACAACTCGTAAGTCGCCTAGTCCCTAGGCATATAAAGTATTATTTCAAATATGTATGCGAACCTGTATAATTTAGCCAGATTATAATGCGCATTGACATGGTCCCTATTGTACTTGAGAGCTTGTAAGAAGTGGTGCTCAGCTCTTCCTGATGCCAGCACCAACGTGCCCAGGTTGTTGTGAGCACTCGCGTAACTTGGCCAGAGTCTGCAAAAAGACAATTATATATGTGTATTTACATAGATTACGTATTAGCTGCAAGTAAAACATACTTTTTAGGGTTCCGTAGTAAACAAGGAACCCTTATAGTTTCGTCATGTCCGTCTGTCTGTCTGTCTGTCTGTCTGTCCGCGGACTAGCTCCGAGACCCTTAGTACTAGAAAGCTGTAATTTGACATAGGTATACATATTAATTACGCCGACAAAGTGGTAAAACAAAATTATGAAAAACATTTTTTTTTAGGGTACCTCCCATACACGTAAAGTGATGATGTTTTATTTTTTTATCCCATGGTGTGGGGTATCATTGAAAAGGTCTTACAAAAACATTACGAGTTTGTGAAAACCATTTTTGGATTCAGGGATCCGTTTGCAAAATATTAAGCTTTAAAGTGCTAATTTTTGTTAGAGTCAAGTGTCCCCCCCCCCCGCCAGTTAAATGGTTGGTTTTCGATGTGTGAAACAAATCACAGCAGTAGTTTATATAACGAAATTAAAAGGAAAACTATCACAGCTAAGTAGGCTTTACTAGTTATCGAATAATAATCGACCAACTTAACTTTGCAGTTGCAAAAACATGTTTTCCCATACATTCCGTATGGGAGAACATGTTTATCAACTACAAAGTTAAGTTTGTTTTTGGGATAAATTCATCCCAACTACGGAACCCTTCATTGTGCGTGGTCCGACACGCACTTGGCCGGTTTTTAATTGTATATTACAACAGTGTTACCTACATAAATAGAAAGACAATGATAAAACAATATTTAGGGGTTGCTACCGAATGTGGAAGTGGAGGGGCTTGTGGCTAAGTAACAACAAGCTGCATGGGTCGATCAATCAGGTTAAGCTACGCTTGCCGCGGTTGGTCTGTGGATGGGTGACCATCTTTACATACCAAGACCCCTCCGTACCTTGAAAAGCACGTTAAGCCGTTGGTCCCGGCTGTCATTTGTAGATCTTTGACAGTCGTTACGGGTAGTTAGAAGCCCAAAAAGTCTGACAACCAGTCTTACCAAGGGGTATCGTGTTACCTAGGAACTAGGTTGTGGAGGTCAGATAGGCAGTCGCTCCATGTAAAATACTGGTATTCAGCTGCATCTAGTTAGACTGGAAGCCGACCCCAACATGGTTGGGAAAGGGCTAGGCAGATGATGCCAGCCTCAAATGGGTATTTGATAAGGCAGAAGAATGCGGTAGGTGACGAAAGAATTCCGATCATGAGAAAAGATATTAATAACGTTTGTAGTCAAATAATTCTTACTTCAAGGCCTCCTTGTAGTGTTTGATGGCGTTCTCTTGTTGCTCAATATCTTTCAGGAAGTTCGCGAAATTGTAGTGCAACTTGGCGTTGTGCGGCAACACAGACAGGTCCGCTCTGAAAAAACAAACAAATAACTGTTTAAATTAAAAGTCTACATTGCAAGGTACAATACGAAGAGTCTGAACATCACTGTGTAAGCGAATATTTATTTTTCATTTCTCATACTCGGAAAGTAGTGTTTGTTTGATCCAAGTAGCGGGTGGAAGACGCCGATCCCCACCCTAGGGCGGGAAAGACTCATAGTAATTGCTTCCCTCTCTATGGCGGGAATTAATTTTAAAAATAGAACTAAATTTGATTAGGTAGTCTACTACGAAAAATTTTATTAAGGGGGTATTACACTGTCGAGTCAGTGGTTATGGATCTGTGATCGAAGATATGATGGAATTGTAAAATAGACATTTGTTATGGGTATATCCCCCTTGGGGGATATTACACTATCATGTTACATCATATAGCTATCTACGAAGCTCACAAATTACCCATGTTATGTCTATTTTACAATTTAGTTATGTCTTTAATCATGGATCTGTGAACGATCTACGAAGATATGATGGTGTAATACCCCACTTATAGAAAAATACTTATTTAAAAAAATGCTGTAGTCTAGTCATTGTATAAACAGCCAGTGTGAATTAAAAAAAAACCTAATGGCGAATCCACACATGCCGGCGGCACGGCCGGCGGCCAACCCGGCGGCACGCGCATCTGTTTTTTCTATTCAGCGACAAGGCAGCCTGAAAGCCGGTGGCAAACCCGGCGGCATATGTGGATGCACCATAAGCGGGACGACGCGCGGCGGTGACGCGGTGTGTTCCATATTTAAAATTAAAAAAAAAACTAATAGGTACTAGAATACCCATGTTATTATTATCAATTAATATTTTAGAAAAACTACAACTTTTAACTTTCCTTATATTCGAAATGAAAAGTAGAGTGTTTAACACGGGTGAAAGTCATCACCCTTGTATACAAGGGTCGAAAGGAAACTATATTGATTGAAAACCATCATCAGGCTGACTGGCCTTATCACATCTCAATGTTGGTTCATTTCTAGACTTGAAACAGACATGTATGAATGTCAGTATTTTAGGAGTGACCGTAATTTTCCCGTTTGATCAAGACGAAACTTCATATAATTCAATATTGATAACAGAGTTTGTCTCAACCACATACTTATTTCTTTACAGTCTGTACTGACCGTAGCAGCGTCTCCCTGGTCCTCCAGTCCCTATTCCTGAGGTGTGTTCTGGCAACGCCACCAGCCACCAGCACTGCTACTCCGAGCACTAACAGTCTACTACCAGAGCTGCGACGCCACATCATCTGGACGCCGTACACGGTGATTATTACTGAGCCCACACTGAAATTAAAACAGAAAATATTTAAGTTCAAAAATATGATCTGCAGATCATAATATGCAGATAGGTTTCTGTTTCACAATATTAGTTGACGGAGTGCCCCAAACTAGACAATCAATCTGTATGTACTCAGCGAGTGATTTTAGAAACATTTAAAAAAGTGAACAAAATAATAAAAGTTATGTTGTATGGGATCTTCTCCCAATTTCATGCAGTGTGAATTATAATATCGACAGGTACAGTTTATAAATAAATTATTCTATTGTTATTTACCTAGTGAAAAACCGTATTGTTCTTTTGTTTTTTTATGTATGCTACAAGAATATGTAGTTTTCTGCTTGATCATTTCTAAGAGAAATTGTGTGTATGTATTTACCTGGGTATATACAGCACCCTCTCGGCCACAACAAAGCCCACAGTGACGAGCAGGTTGGATGCTGGGAGATATGGTATCACCAGCAGCATCAACCCCACCACTGCGGGCGTGTGGCGTTGGAGCTGAAAATAATAAAAACATTTTCTTCAATACATAGTCATCATTCTAGTCAGTACTTAGTATATTTCTACTGTCTGATGTACCCTTAAAGAATCGTGCAGATTCAAAGAACGCTAACAAAAGTAATATCGCCGCCGTTGACGGTAACATACATAGAAGAGCGATTGTTGATGAGTCTTAGTTTGATCTTATCAGGCATACTGATGCCCATGGTCATTCATGTCATTAGTAGATCTTTGACAGTCAGAAGCCCAAAAAGTCTGACAACAGTTTTACTAAGAGGTATCGTGTAACCCAGTTGTGGAGGGTTGTGGAGGGCAGATAGGCAGTCGCTCCATGTAAAAAACTGGTATTCAGCTGCATCCGGATAGACTGGAAGGCGACCCCAAAATAGTTGGAAAAAGGCTAGGCAGATTGATTGATTAACTGATGCCCATGAACTTGAATTTTTCTATGCTTGGTCTTCCATTTCATCATATTTAGTTATCCAACTTTTTAGACGAGTTATTAAGATTTATGTATTCCTACCTACTTACTGTACAGTTAGCAGAAAATACCTATTAGGACCTTTTTATGTAGCATGTAAACCAGTTTATCACTACATATGATCACAATAAATATTAACGAATTAAATGCACTTGATACCTCTAAATCCACCAAACACCGATACGACAGCGCCAACAAAGCGATGAAAGCGGCACAAGTGAGCAGATTCCTCGGATCCCACCCACTCGTGATGAGAGGCACCGACCCCATCTGCCAGTCATGACTGAGCGTCCACGGACACAGGAGTAACCACCAGTTGAATGCTGCTAGGTAGCAGAAAGTCATTAATCTGTAAACATACGAAATAGTCTTTTAGAAGAAGAAGTTATTGAAGTCATTGAAATGATTGAAGCTGTGACTATAAACTTTATTCTGTAAACACATATTTCAATAATTGGAATTAAAGATTAGGAATTAGAAATAGTTTATTGTCCAGGTAATACAGTAAGCAGGTTTACAGGTTAACACCAAGTTGAAACGACATGAGTAGCTTAAAATATTACCTATAGCTAATTTACAATATATTATTGATCAGTGAGCCCCAAACTAGACAGTTAATCTGTATCTTGGGGCTCGGGCTACCGGGTACCGGGTGCTAATTCCAGAGTGGAGACTAGAGAGGTGATTCATGTTTGGTTTACTACTATCAATCGCAGGATGATCTCAGAGGTGTTAATATTAGTGTTAAACTTTAAAGCGTGCCAGAATTGCTGGTTTACGGTTGGCTATCGCGATGATCATAAATCTACGACAATAAACTCTTTGAAAGAGTCTGATGTGGTAGATGAAGTACAGATAGTGCCATCCACTACGAGTTACAGACAGCTTATAGTACAGTAATCGCGGAATGGGCGCCTACTCCGCGATTAGGTACTGTACTGTAAGCTGTACTTTAGTGCGGAGCGGAGTGGGGCACTATCTATATTTAAAATGTTAACATTGCTGGTAACAATTTCCAGAATGCCGAAAAAGGGGTACTAAGGTACTCTAAAATTGCTTATAAACTTACCTGACACTAAACGATGGATGAAAAGCAGGTGGGTTATCCTGTGGCGAGAATGCAGGCAGGGAGCCTTGCAGTAAAGCCAGCCTGGCTCCAGCTAGCAGGACCAGTGCAGCTAATGCCCGTAGAACCCGCCCGTATGAACTTTCACTTCGCCACCGCCATTTTATTGAAGGTGTGAATCTGAAAAAGTTGGAATGTGTTGCTTAAGTTTTAGATCAAAATCAAAAACACTGTTTTTATCGTTTATGCACACGAATGTACCAAGATGGAAATAAAATAAAATAATTAGGTTACATTAGGCATTTTCTATCAGCCAAATTTTGTATTATGCAGAAACAAAATATGGTATATACATGTTTCTTTGTATAAAATATTTGAGTTTCTTCTTTTCATAATAATATCAATGAATAAGATTTTTACTTTAAAAACTTGGTAAATACTAGTATGTCTTGTGTTTTTCCGTTGAAGCAATTATGCGACATTTTCGTGTAAATCCATGTATTTATAAAAATATGAGGTGAGTGCTGATTGGTTAATTTTTAGTACGGGAATCATTGGCCTCCACACTAGTCTTTAGATCTTGTTTACAATAAAATATGGATAAGTAGGTACAGCTAAATTCGTATGCAAAATAATGGTTTTTTTTGTTACCTGTTAGAAGTCCAGCACCGGTACAGATCGAAGGCTACGTTGAACAGTAGCGCGGTGAGTCCGGTCTCCTTGGCGAGCATGCTGAGCCCAGCCAGGGCCACGCTTGACCACACGCGGTGACGACCCGATGACCTGGAACGTGAGGGGATGGCTTTTAGTTGATGGGCCTTGAATTTTAGGTATTTTTTACGCAAGCAGTGTTCTATCTCAGGAACAATTACAACCAAATCAAATACGTTTATCTGTGCACACATGTACTTCTCTCGTGTCCTGTAGTCCTGCCACAGTAAGTGACATAGGTGCACATCATATTTGTTAAAAAAAAAGACATTTAATAGTAATAGTGAACCGTAGTGGGTACCTATAGTTTGCGAAACGACCAATTAGAACCGTGCACCTAGCTTCTGATGTTTCATGTAGGTTTATGAGAAATTAGATTCTGCCCGCGACTTCGTCCGCGTGAAATTTCAGCTCTGCCATTGCTCAGCTTCTTATGCTGGGGCCACACCAACGGGAAACGCCGTTAATTATCACGATGATGGACCTTAACCCGTCGGAATAAAGTCTATCATCGCGATAATTAGGGTCGCAGCGTGATGTTAGCCCATAACCTTCCTCAAGAATTGACATATCCAATGTCAAAATTATTTTTCAAATCCAACTGGTAGTTCCAGAGATTACCCTACATACAAACTTAGAAACAAACAAATTTTACCTTTTTATAATATTATTAATTAGTAGTATTAGTATATTAGTATTATTATAGATAAAATATTTTGATTGATTTTTGATTTCTAACAAAAGCCGAAAAAATATCCCAATATTTAATATTTTCGTACAATCACTACATAGTATAAAACAAAGTCGCTTTCTCTGTCCCTATATCCCTATGTATGCTTAAATCTTTAAAACTACGCAACGGATTTTGATGCGGTTTTTTTTAATAGATAGAGTGATTGAAGAGGAAGGTTTATATGTATAGTAACCCGGTTTATACCCGTGCGAAGCCGGGGCGGGTCGCTAGTTTGAAATAAAAATGAAATCTAGATTCCTACCTTCATTATTTATGTCTTCTTTGATTTAGGTATAGACGCCAGCACATCAAGCTACCCGAAACTGTCAAATTTTCCCAATCAACTTTGTATCTTATACTTCAGCGATGAAGTTGAAAATCAATTAAATAAATTTGACAGATTGTAGTAGCCTAATGTGCTGGCGTCTGTACCTACTTAGCGTCTTATGATTTCACGTTAAGCAAAATTATTCAATTTGGATTAGCATATTTGGGGTGAAGCTGTTATTTATAACGCGTCCTCTACAAAATTCTTATTTCAGTCCATTTGGATTAAGCACTTACTTTAATGTTTTTTTCATTTAACTTATATCTTTGCCATTTTGTAGGTACACCATACTTAAGTCGTGTAATTCTGTTTTTAACCGACTTCCAAAAAGGAGGAGGTTATATGTTCGTCGCGTATGTTTTTTTTTTATGTATGTCCACCGATTTCTTCGTCAATTGTGGACCGATTTTGAAAATTCTTTTTTTGTTTGAAAGGGTGTGCTCTCGAATTGGTCCCATATAAATTTTATTAACTTTGCTTGAATAGTTTTTGAGTTAGCTACAAAATACGTATTTTTTTCCCACTTAGTATGTAGATGAATGATAAGTTTCTGTCACTGGTAGCAGGTAGTGGTATTCAAATGTGTGTGGGGTAGGTACCACAACTAAAAAGTGAAAAATAAAAACTTTTAAAAAAAACAACCATCTTCCAAAAAAAAACACTAAAAAGTGAAAAATAACTTTAATTTCGGAAGTCGGTGGCAAAAAACGAAAATACAAAACCCAAGACACCGACTTCCAAAATTAAAGTTATTTTTCACTTTGTAGTGTTTTTTTTTTGGAGGTCGGTTGTTTTTTTTTTTTTTAAAGATTTATTTATCTACGTTAGCATAGTAAAGCAGGAAGTTAAGTTCTTGTTGTTCAGTTGTGACACTTCGCAATGAAAAACTGTCACTTACGTTGGGAAACATAACTTGTTATTGGAACTAAACTCGCTACTTAACTAAAACAATTAATGTAATACGGTGAATACGCGGTATGTACGGGCATTAGGCGTGAAATTAATGTAATACGTGTTGTACACACGGCTACATATAAAATTACACATTTCCAGTATAAGCTGACCTTTTATTGTACTGAAATCCTATTCAATGCGAGATCAGCATACACTGGAAATGTATAGCTAAATGTATATAGTCGTGTGTACGTAAAAATAACCTTCTATTTGATTCTAAGCTAAAATTAATCCCAATCCTTCTTCATAATCTGATACATGAAAATGACGGCTCCAATATAATCTCCATCCCTTATTGATTCCTACATTCCCACATTTACGACAGAGGGCGTCACTCTCGTTAGCAATCTCACCGTTAATCGTTATCGACAGATCCGATTCTCTATCGAAGATATTTCATATTTCACAATCCGATTCTCAACTAAACTCATTTATTTCAATTTTATTTTGTATCTGCGGAACTGAATGTGGCTCGAATTTCAATTTTTTAAATATTCATAGCGTTGAAATGAGAAAATATAAATGGATGTTTGCTTTACAGTTAAAACCCAAAACCAAACCGACTTGGGTAAAGGTGAATGCTTTATCTGGGTACCTATCAACATAATGTACGTACATACGGTTACACATCAAGCTATACATTTCCAGTATAAGCTGACCTCGCATTGTGCGGAAATCCTATACGATGCGAGATCAGCATAAACTGGATATGTATAGCTTGATGTGTAGCAGTGTGTACCTATGTGTGTTAAGGACTACTGATACGTGTATCGTTGTTAATGTAGGTACTTATACCTAGCGGTATTTTAAAGGTAAATACCTAATGGTTAGTGCCGGCAAACAAAAGGCCTGCCGTTCTATACACATCTAAGAGAATGGCTCTATATGGGCAGTAGAGTGAACACACTGAGGGGCAATTCCTGTATTTTTAACCGACTTCCAAAAAGGAGGAGGTTATATGTTCGTCGCGTGTTTGTTTAATCATTTATTTTTATGTATATCTGTCACGGCTAAAACCCGAAGTGCGGCTACACCTAGTTTTAGCCGGCTACAACTAGGTGCGGCCGGTAGCAGTTGGTTAAATTTAGTTGTAGCAAATGAAAATGGTTGAAGAGTAGGTTAGGTTAGGTTAGAACTGTGACCACATAACACACCCCACGAGCCGAGCGAGCGAAGCGAGCGGTGCCGCGGCAGCGGCCGGCGAGTGCCAGGGTCCATTTAGGCAAGTTTAACTAACTGCTACCGACCGCACCTAGTTATAGCCGGCTAAATCTAGGTGTAGCCGCACTTCGGGTTTTAGCCGTAACATATCCACCGATTTCTCCGTCAATTGTGGACCGATTTTGAAATATATTTTTTTGTTTGATGAAAGGGTGTGCTCTCGAATTGGTCCCATATAAATTTTATTAACTTTGCTTGGATAGTTTTTGAGTTAGCTACAAAATACGTATTTTTTTCCTCTTAGTATGTAGATGATATGATAAGTTTCTGTCACTGGTGTTATTTTACACTTTGTAGTGTTTTTTTTTGGAGGTCGGTTGTATTTTTTTTTTTTTTGTAAAAAGTTTTTTAAAGAACGTTTTGATTCTAATCTCAGTCTCAATCTGTCAAAAATACCTTTCATTTAGGTACCTACTAGTGATGTGCCAGATCGTTAAAAAATGTGATCCGCGGATATGGATACGGATCATAAGGGTTTAGATCCGCAAATACGGATACGGATCTCAACTTTCTTCAGGTTCAGCAGGAATTATTTATGATCCTCATCGTAACTGACTTTTGGGGGACAAAGCTGCCAAGTTACTCTTTTTAAAATACAATTTACCATTACTCAATATTAAGTAGAGATTGGAACTTCGTAAAAGGGGACTACGCACTTTTAAGCGACCTTATTCGTTCTGCTCCATGGCAAGACGTTCTTCGCTGCAATGATGCACACTCCGCTGCTGGTACTTTTTACGGAATAATGTATAATTTATTTGACTCTTCCATTCCAAAGAAGAAGAGAATGATCGCTGGAAATAGGCGGTATCCAGTCTGGTTTACTAAAGATATTATAAACGATACTCAGCGTAAAACCAAGCTACATAAGAAATGGAAACTTTCACGTTGTGATCTTACTTACGCGCAGTTTAGTGCTCTGCGATCAGATCTTAAAGTAAGAACCCAGGACGCCTACAGATTGTACTGTAATAATTTAGAAAATAACATAGGCAAAAATCCGCGACAGTTCTGGCAGCATGTATCTAGCCTGCGATCAAAGGGTGGCTTCGAGCCAAACGTGGTGTACAATGGTGAGACTTGTTCGGGTGTCAAAGCTGCCGAGGCATTTGCTCAGTATTTTGCTAGCGTGTTTCTGCCTGATACACCTGAGTTGGACCCTAGAAAATTAAATGTGAGTAGTGAGGGAGGTAGCATTCCTCTTCCCTTTTTAACCCCACCGGATGTAGTTAAGGCTATTGATAAACTCAAACCCTGTAGCTCGGTTGGCCCTGACAATATTCCAGCTTTTACTCTTAAGGGATGTCATGATGTTTTGGCAGCCCCTCTATGTCATGTCTTTAACCTAGCCCTCCGGTCCGGAATATACCCTGAACAATTGAAAACTTCGCGAGTCACTCCCATTCCTAAAACTAGTGACAAAACATCAGTAGAGGAACACAGACCCATCGCTATCCTGCCAACGATTGCCAAGGTTTTCGAACATATACTTCACGCTTTCATTTACAAACGCGTAAATATATCCTTATCTGATGCCCAACACGGTTTTCGGCCGGGTCGCTCCGTGAATTCGAATTTACTGATTCACGTAGACTACATATCCCGTTGCTTGGACATCGGTGGGCAGGTTGACGTTCTATATTTCGATTTCCGGAAAGCATTCGACAGAGTTGACAACGATGTGCTTTTGACAAAGCTGGGGGCCATCGGTTTCTCATCCGGTCTTCTTAACTTCTTTTCGGATTATCTGCGCGATCGCAAGCAGTTTGTAAGACATGGCTGCTTTGAGTCTAAACCTTACAATACACGCTCGGGCGTAAGTCAAGGATCCGTGTTAGGGCCGCCTCTTTTCCTGATCATGATCAATGACCTCATAACTAATGTTAAGTTTGCCAAGTGCCTGCTATATGCCGATGACCTTAAGCTAGTCGCACAAATCCGAACGGACGAGGATTGCAAGCTCCTTCAGAGGGATATTGACGCCATCTATGAGTGGAGCATTGTGAACAAGCTATTTTTTAATAAAAACAAGTGCTATGTCATGACATATGGTAGGAGGTTACGACCAATACATCATGACTATAATTTGGGAGGTGAAGTAATCACTCGTGTCACCAACATAAAGGACTTGGGAGTGACTTTCGACCGCTGTCTGTCTTTTAAAGATCACGTTTCTGCCCTTGCGAGGGAATCTTTCAGGCGCTTGGGATTTGTTTTGAGAAATGCGCGTGACTTTCGCAATTCAAATGTTATTAGGCTGTTGTACACTGCTCTGGTTCGAAGCAAACTCGAGTCCAGTGCCTGTGTTTGGCACCCCTATACCGCGACCCAAACACTTATGCTGGAAAAGGTTCAGAAAACATTTTTAAGATGCTTCTTCCAAAGGTTATACCATTTCTTTCCGTACATGTACCCTACCAACTATCTTTTAGGGATGTTAGGCTTTAACTCGTTGGAGGTAAGAAGAGGTCTTGATCAGCTCACGGTAGCCTGTAAGACTTTACGGGGACGTATCGACTGTCCAGAGCTCCATGGCCTTTTCTGCCGATTATTTGTGCCCGACAAATACATTGGACACCGTCAGAGCCGCCGACACAATTTGTTTGCGCAACTATCATGCAAAACTGTAGCCAGAGCCGAATCCCCAGTCTGTCGTACCCTAAAAATGCTAAATGCCCTTCTGACTGCCAACCCTGAATGTGATGTGTTTGCGGATGAATGGAGTAAAATTATGCGTATATGTCTGGTGTTCTGTGAGAGAAAGTATGCTAGGGAGTCCACTGTTCCATGTTAGTTTTAAATTAAATTAATGTCAAGATTGTAATTGTTTCTATGTTAATTAATGTAATTGGTGTTGTGCCGTTTTAATTAACTATAAATAAATAAATAAATAAATAAAATAAATAAATAAATAAATTAATTATGACGTATATTTTTTTAAAGTTCTTGAAAACAACATAGTTTTAATTGATGTGATAACTCACATAATTATTTCAATTAGCATAACACAAATATTAGAGGTTTGATCTCACTACAAAGATAGTTTAATTACTACCTTATAACTTAATTTACTGGTACTTACTATACTTGAATTATAATAAATATGATGAAAACAATTTTTTTTTACTAATTTGGATTGAAGTTCTAGTGATTTAATTGCTACATATCTTTAAAATTTCATATACGTAATGAAATGTATTACTATAAAAGATCCGTTCAAGATCCGCCAAAAAGTAACGGATACGGATACAGATCTATTTTCTCCCTCGGATATCCGCGGATACGGATATCCGGCACATCACTAGTATCTACCTACATTTTTGACAAGTTTTTGACATTGATTGTCGCTGAGATGAGATAGCGACTAATATTGTTGGGTGTTCATCAGGTTTACTGCTAGGATGTTTGGATGATTTGTGATACGCTCTTTGTATGCTTTTATCCTTTCCGAAAGTTCTTCTATTACAGTTTTGATGCAGAGGTCGTGATGGAGTCTCTTATTTGAGACATACCAAGGTGCGTTCGTTTTCATTCTTATTATCTTTGCTTCCCTCTTTTTTCAGTCGCTAGAAAACTAATGAGAAAGATTCCTCAAGACTTTATTTAATAATAAATAATATAAAAATATTTTTATTTCAGATCAAATATCCATAAGTTGTTAATAAAGGCCTTAACCTAACCTTTTTAGATTTATTTAATTTAAGAGGCTGTAAGAATAAACAGGGCAGTCACTGGACAGCTTCCGTACAAACCCGTTAATAAATATAATACATATTGCTGAATATCTGCAACAATGATAGATTGCAATAAAAATCATTATAAAAAGAAAACATAATTGCGTACGTTTTAATTACGAAAATTGGCCTTCTGCGATCATTGACCAGACACCAAGTGAACTTAACGAAAAAATAATAATAAAGCTGAAGAGTTTGTTTGCTTGATGCTCGCTAATTTTTGGATCTAAGTCGGATTCGAAAAATTATTATTGCATTTGACAGTCCAATTCTTGAAGAATTTTAAAGGCTTTAAACATCACGCTACGACCCTTAGGAGCCGAGCAAAATAAAACAAGTCAGAAAGAACGTTAAGCGAAAACGAAGTAATAGCGCGGGCGGGCGATGCGATGCGACGCGGCAGCCGCCAATTCGCGCGATAATATGTTCAAAGCAGATACATTTTAAAAACCCAAGAGCTTCAATAATTGAGTTACAACACAATCATTCCGTTGAGTGTTCAACACTGCATATCCATGCCCATCGTTAACGAGTAATACAACATGTAAAAAAAAAAACTGTCTGATTCGGGTGAGTGTACTGAGTCTATGTATGTATGTGATAATTCTCAAGAAAACCGAAAAAAATACGATTTTTTTTTCAATCTGCAATTTTACCTTATTATTTATTACCTGGGGCGTGGGCGCTAACGTTTAGCGGGTGTCTACAATGGTCATAACTTCTGATCCCTGTTGAAAATTTGCAAATTTTTAATGAATTTGGTGTAATTTTGGTACTAAAAATGTGATTTTTAAATAGCAATTTTTTTTTTCAATATTATTTAGTTTTTTTATTACTTGCATTTAGGTAATTTAATTGCAGTACCTATGAGCCTCTTTCGGATCGGACAGGGTATTTTACATATTGTGTACGTCAATTACCTACTCTCTTAACAAACTCGAAGTTGGTCAAAATAGCGAACATCATATCCTCTAAACTGGAGAAGTTGAGGGTGGAAGCAAAACCGCCGAAGTATCGTCTGGAATAACTTGGTGAGGTCTAACTTATGTTATAACATTATGTGGATTTTAAGGAACATAATAAGTAGTTTAAAAAAACTATTTTTTTAATAAAACTGTTTATTTGGTAAATTAATAAAAAGAAAATACGTTTATTTGTGGTAAAAGATAACGCTTAGATAAAATACAAACAAAACATAAGAAAAAAAAAATTGCTGAAATTTGTCTGGCGTGCACTCGTAGTTACGTTTTTTATGGGAAATCGAACCAAATAGATAAAAAAATAGGATAAAACGAGATTAAGTAAGTAGCAGTTTTAGGGAGTTTGCTCTTCAACCCCGTCATAATACAGTGTGATTCTCTTTATAATGTGGGACACATATCGAAATGAGATAATCTATGCCTAATTTTATAGACGGAAAATATAAAAAACTGTTATTATTTTGTTTTTTTTTTAACTTTTTAATATTAAAAAAAATTGAAACAGTGTTTTTTTCTCTTTGGCATCTTATTGATAAATTTTACAATTATTACAAAAAAAATTTATGAAAAAATACTGATTTTTGCTAAAAAAAACATGTTTATTTTCAATTGAGGGTAGTTTTTTTCTCAATTTTCATTTTATGAGGACGCCTAATTACTTCCATCGCGATAGATGATTTAGTTTAAAAGTTACACCGTTTTGTTACATTTATTTTTTTTCTATAAAAGTATAAAAAAATATTTAGATTTTTTAAATATTTTTTCTATCGTTAAAATTAAGCATAGATTCTCCCATTTAGATATTTGCACATGATGAAGAATCACACTGTATTTATGGAAAGAAGGCAGTAGAAGAACAGAAAAAAATCTATGTAACAAACTTACCCATGATATAGCAGAACAGAAGAGAGGAAGAAAAGGCACGCCAGGACATCAGCTCTCCCGACTACTCCTGCCACCTGGAACAAAGGATTTGCACCCTTAAAATATTTGTCACCGAGCAAAAACATTTGATAAACTATAAAAGCAAACCGGGTTAAAATTACAATTGTTATAGTAAAGTCAGGGAAATTAATTGTTTCTCAAATTGACTACCATTACCAACTTAAATTTTCCGTATATTAAAACCACAACTATCATTCTTTGACAGTTTTGTGAAATGGCTATAACACGGCAAATTGACGTAGCATTTCAATTTGATTATTAATTTCCCGGACCAGACACGAGCAACAGTGACAATTTTCCCATCTCCTTCCTTGCAAAAAACCTTATCTCGCCCTTTAAATATCTAAAGATCTAATCTTTGTCACATTAGGTCTGTATCGAGTAATTAAGGGGCTTCTAACTTCATTAGGAGTCCATTTATTCGTTTTAAACGAGAGTGCTTCCCCTTAAGTGTCCATTACGTGTATAATCGAAATGGTGCACGTCTTAAGTGTGTGGTCCAAGTGAAGGGACTGGAGCGGGCTGATCAATTGAGCTAGATTAAGAGCATTTATTTATCCGACTATTGGTGTAAAGTAAGTTCGAGGTATAGGTACATATAACAAAGTAGGTAGGTATTCTTTGATTTTTATTTTATGAAGTAAAGTAGGGATATATTAATGTATATTTCTAGATTTATGGATCAAATAAACAAAAAATCTGTCCGTATTTCTTCCTTTCCTGTGTCTGTACGAAATAGGAGAAATAAAACAAAATTTACAAAGCACTATTATTTAAAACCCAGTATCTTTGAATTTATTCTGCTAACAAGAAACTGAATTCTATTTGTAAATAAATGAGCTAGCGAACTATTACTAAGTTAGTATTATAAATAAAAAATGTTTGTCTCTTATAATGATTGGCAAAGTAATTTAGTAAATAAATTATTTTCATGAAAAATTCGCTGTAGCTTTTCTGTTATTAGCATTAGTTCGTCTCCTAGGACCTTTGTGACTGAATTTTCGTGAAAACATGGGGTCTGATTTTTTTCCGAGTCCGTGCGGAACTGCCGCTCACTCGATTGCGTAACTTCCGTACTCATAAACACTGAGATTTCAAAGCGCGTCGTTTCGGCCGTTTTCTATAGACATAATATTGTTACTTATTTATACTGTATTCATACTAATATTATGAAATTGAATGTAACTCGGTCGTAAGTAGGTCTGTCGATCTGTCTGTCTGTTATCATTTTTAAAGGATATCGATTAAATTGGCACACAGGTAGACCATAACCTGAGTTAAGATATAGGATACTTTTCCACCCAATAGTACGTTCTTGTGGGATAATTTCAGACCTCTACGCAAGTGAAACCGCGGGCAAAACCGTAGTAAGATATATTTTTGTTAGTAACCTAAGGACCTTCTGATACCTTATCACTTACACCACACGTACTAACAATATAAAAGGCCAATTTTTGAAGTAGAAAGTGCGCACCAGATTGGCCTTCGCTTTAATATTTAATTAATTGACAATTAGACCCTTATCCATGAGAATTGTTATTGGAAAAGTTACGGCTTACGGGTCTGCTGTGGTCCAATGGTTATGTAACCATTTAAGGTCATTGTCCGGATTTAGGGGGCGCCAGACGCCCAACCAAATATTAGGTAAAAAGTTGCTCTATGAAGATTTTATTACATTTGGTTTTTGTATTGAAAAGACGCTTGATGAAAATGTTAGGCAACACATTTTGAATCGATATTGTGACATTGCAAGAATATAATATTAATTATAGTTAGTTGGTTGCGGAACCTTAACAAGAATGGTCAAATGAAAATGAATAATGAGAGTTAGTATAATTGTGCATGACACAGCGTTTCCTATCGTCTTTTCAAGTCATTAATTTTTCTAAACGTTACCATTAACGGGCGGGTCGTAGTCTTGCAGCATTTAGGAAAAAAGCCGTATATCTGGATCAAAAGTATCGTATGTCCTAATCCAGGTCATGGTCTACCGATGTGCCAAATTGCATCCAAATCGGTTCAGCCGTTTTAGCGTGAAAGCGTAACAAACAAACCCACTTTCGCATTTATAATATTAGTTAGAATTATTAATGCAGGCAGCAGGGAAGTCATGTTCTGTGCGTGTCCATGAAAAGAAAAATGCGGTAGTCTACTCCCTGACAACACTATAGATCAATAACAATGCACCGCCTATATATACTTTTACATAAAAACTCATTTACATATAATTAGTCACACACCAACTCCCCACAACCCATTAGCATTAAAATTGCAAAAAAACACACAAACAAACAGAATGCTTGACGCTCAAATGAATTAATTCAGCCGACTGTACTAATTAATTCAGCAGCCAACTGTACCAGAGGCGACACCAATTATTTTCGCACCGACAACTCTCACAGCAATTTGTACATAATTAATTAATACCCACCCCTTTTGTTCGGGCGTTCTATCTGTTTCACTATTATAGGACTGGAGTATATATAGCCTATTGAAAATATTTTTAGGGGAAACAATTATGCGCCGTGTGGCCTCGACTATGAATAGATCACTTCCTGTGTTTTTGACTATGAATACTTGTTTTTAAGGGAGGTGGTGACTTTGTGCAGTTTTATTCTTGGTCCTTTGAGATAGGAAAGAAGAATCACGGAATTTCACATATAACATCCAGTGAGATAGTGGTCTAAAGCAAGTTATTATCTAGGTAATAAAGCAAAAAGTTTTCTCACACTTATAAGTGGTACCTCAACTAACAAGCGGTTTTGCGTAGGTACCTCTATAGTTAAAGGTGACTTGAAGTTTCAGTAACTAACAACTTGGATGGAACTTACTGTTAATGATTGAACTTAGACTTCTGGTCTAACTAAATGGAAAGCGCCTGACCGATATAACTTAGCAATATGATGATCCTCTAAAATAAATCTTTTTACAAAACAAAATTATGTTATTAGTAGGCACTATTACTTGCACAAGACATTAATGTTTTGCTGATCGAAAATGTTGAAGCAGAACCCATGTAAAAATTTACTAATTCCTACCTATTATTTTAATTAAGTTAGCAGTAGTTTTAAACGAAACTCAAATAATAATTAATATCCTAATTAGGTATAATTATTCATTTAAATGATAAATTGAAACCAATTAATTTAGGTTTATGGTACCTACACATACATATCGGCTATCCAAAGCGGCTTTTAGCTTTCCATCAATAGTTATTTAATTTGTAATTATGATTTATCATTGTAAAATATTATGTTTATAAATGCGTTGTGTATGTACCTTTGGCGGTATCACAACAAAATAATAATGTATTTGTGAATTTCAGTCTACCTGAGGGTTTAGAAATTAAAGTGAATTAATAATGTTTTCATCATAACTATAATCATCCATTTGAGGCTATAATAATTATAGAAATAGTTTCCACGAATATGAAATCAAAAGACGACTTTAAACTTCATACTATTGGCACTTTAAACTGCAGATTTTTCAGAAATCAGATCTTTTACGAACACTCGTAAGAGTACCTACAAAAGGGTTAACATTCCCCTTGATAAAATTGCCTAGTAGGTAGGTGCTTATTCCTTACTATGCCCACAGGAACCCATGATCCTATCCATACACCACACAACCATAAAATGAAATGAACAGCAAGAACAAAAAGAGCATGAAATAAATTGCATAGAACAACTTTTCGAATTAAAAGGCTCGCTCCTCGGCGAGCAATCAGAGATGTAATAGGAAAAGTTGCCAAGATTATTGCCTTCCAATATCTTATGTTACGTGGTTACTTTAGTACCTTTGTTTGTGTGGATCTACAGGTTGGATGACGTCATGACTTACCTCACAAGAAAATTATGTGGGAACCTTCTAATGTGTCGTTTCTTGGAAAAAAGATTCTTCCAACCGCTAGTAGGCGTCGTAAAAAGCAATTTAGGGATTATGTAAGTAAAGCGGCCATGTTTATGTTTATCAGTGGGCGTTTACACCTGTTTCGTATGTTCTATTTAAAAGACTGGAGTGATATTTGGACTGGAAATTGTTGGTGTTGTCACAGATGATGTCGAGAAATAAAACAATTGTTTCATTATGATAAACAATAATTCTATAATTCTAAGATCACGTGATTATGTGGTTAAAAAAAACCAAGTGTCCACTAATTGTTTTGGCAGGAGTTCAAAGTAAAGCAGTTTAATAAAATGCATTCATTAATCCCACACAAGTTTCTTCTGCTGCCAATAACTAAACGAAATCAGTTCATTCTCAACGAAAACCCGTCACTTCCCGACTCTTGTCCTATTAGCAGTATCGCATTTGGATCAAGTCATCGCCTGTCGTTTGCCGTAGGGACGGGCACATCAGCCGACAAGCACTGACGCGGAAATTTATCACTGCAAGGGATTGAAACGGACGACATCAGATGTCCGAACCATATCGCCCGAACGCACACGGATATGGACGTTATTTCGGATAGATTTCTGACCTGAGATTATAGACCAAAGGATAGGAGTAATCTGGTTCTAGTTAATTGATTTACGAAATCAGTTTATTAGATAGGCGCTTTGTAAATAATAAACTTGACTTGTTAATTGAGGACAGTACTTTAAAACTAAAACAAACAGTTCCAATGAAAATTATTTTCAACCACAAAGTAGAAAGCCTCTTCAGCTCTCTTCGGCATAAAACTTTCAGACTCAAAGGATCAAAAATAAATTTAATCTAAGTTTCCATCGCATAAAACAATAAATAAGAAATTTTCATACGGTATAAATTTTCTGCCGAAAAACACAGCAGTAACTTAAACTTAGCGAACTCTTGTCCAATAAATTGTGTTAATAAATTAATTTATAACCGATCTGAGGGTAGATCGTTAATCAAAGGAGTGGAGTTTATCGAGCCTCCCCCCGTTTTCATCAAGAGTTTGACTCACGGAGCGGAAACTGTAAATGTAGGGAGATATTATTATTTATACGTGTGCGTGTGTTGTGATGTAATCTATTGTGTTGAGAGAAATGTGAAGGGTTTATTAAAATAGTTGCGAGTTTATTTGGTGAGTTCATTTTAAAGTAGCTAACGAATGTATTTTCTCGCGTGCGGTTCGGAGAGTTTTGAATTGTATCGTGAAGGTATTTTGGTATTCACATTGAAAGCTTATTTATTTATTTAAACTTTTCCAAGTTAGTACATAGGCGGACGTAATGACATGCCATTATTAACAAAGTAACGTATTTGAAAACATTCTAATTTCTAAGTTCAAGTTATAGGCTTTGTTCAAACCAAACGCTATGGATAAATGAGCTAATGAAAAGAAGAAGCAAAGAAAGAAGCCTACCTACTATTAATAGGTATTTATATGACAGATTTTTTTCTTTATTTTTCCTGCGACAACGGCCGTTATAAGTTTAAATGATTTTATCTGCTGATATCTATCGATGTATCTTCAAAGTTAAGACGCAAATATATGACAGTGACCTTGAATGGTTAGCTTGCGTGTTCTGTACTGAGCTCACGCAACGCGTCGTACGTCCAGCCAGTAATAGGACTCGCCCATCAAGGAGCGCTGTCCCAAATTAGACGCATTATTAATTTATTACACGTAAACCAAAAAGTATTTTAATAAAACACGTATACTAAACGGTCAATAATTTAATTATCTTTAAAATGGTGAAATTTTCAGAAAAAATACGCGTCATAGATTTTGTGTCATTCTCAGTTTTTACGTAGTAATTATTCACGTTAGACATAACTTTACAAATTAATTTCACTATGTAATATAAACATAATCAAAAATATGCCTATATCAAAATATTAAAAAAATACTTTAATTTAACATAATTATATTTTTTCAAAATCACTAACACTACCCGTTTAGACGTCATCTTCAGTATAAAATCATTAAAAGTCAGTTATCGTCCCCTTAAGTTAGTTTGCCGCTGATATTGAAAGCCCCCAGTATTACTGGCCAAGATCTTCAGGGTCGCTTGCCAAGTCAGCCAGTTTCATGTAAGTACAACAGCCTCATCTTCAATAAAATATCAGGCAGCGAAATTAAAAGCCGTAGCCACATACAGAACATAAACTATTTACCTCTGTGCTCGCATTTTATTGGTTTTTATATTACCCGGTGCACGGCATCGTAAAACTTGATGGCTTCTATCTCCTTACATCGTTCTTATTATATAGAGATGGATCAATACAGGTTTATTGTTCAAACGAAATTTTGGCTGTTTTGTAAGTGTTGTGGTACTTACGACCTTTTCTTGCAGCAGGTTTTCTCTTACTGGAACTAGACTGAAAACTTACTGCAATACTGTAACATAACAGACTTAGAGAAGTTGAGTTGTAATGTTGTCGAATTCAAATAAAATTACTGTAAACTAAAATCAAAACTGTAAGCTAATTTCGCTTAATATCATAGGGCTTCTGGAAGGTCATAGGAGTTCCTTAACACTAGGATTGATCTGTCAGATTCAAGATGATCTTTCTAAGCATAAGTTAAAAGCTAGTATGGCGCATTATCATTCATTTCACTTTTAACAACATCCGTTTCTGGTACAGTATAACTATTTTCATATTGTCCCTCGGCAAACTTCGTGTTTCATCAGTCGTCAGATTCCCAGTTGCCCTTTGCACTTGGTGTAGACCGGACGCTCTCAATCGCCTTAGAAGTAAGAGTTGTTAATACTTTTTTGATGGACATGGAAATTAGCATTCGTTTGTATTCGGAAATACGATGATTCTCGAGGGAGATTAAGAAAATAGTCAGACTGTAAGTAGTTGGTCTGCCTTTGGCCAGAAATCAATTTAAGGTTAGGTTAGGACGAAGACTTCTATTTACTGTCATCAGATACCTGGCGAAAGCATGGGGCATAACCATGTACCTATTTAATTAAACACATTATTACGAAACTTCAGAAAGAAAAAAACCATAAGAATATTACATCTTTCACATAAAAATATCTCGGAAGAAAAATTGAAAGAATTTTTCGTTTTCATTTCAATGACTCCCGAAGCCTTCGGCAAGCCTGTAATTACATTTTTTGAGTCAACCCAATTACTTGGCTGAAGCCTCCGACATACCTTTCCTGGGAATAGCTGAAAGTTTCAGGAAGCGCGTGTCAATCTGCCTGTCACAGTTTATATACTTTTGATTAGTTTGACTCTGGGGTCCCGATTCATGTCTTCACGAAGTTTCTGCTTTAGTTAAATTGAAAAGAATACCTACTTATATGCCGTAGTGTGGTCTTCGAAAAGTAGGCCATGTTTTTGTCGCGGAAGACTGATTGCAGATAGAGTTATGAGGATATTGTGATTATAAACAAAAACATATTGCTGACTTTGAGCAAAAAAACTGACAAATCAGAAACAAAAAGAACAAGACACTTTAAAGATACGTTAAACAAATACATTTAAAAATAGAACTATTTTTGGTTAGGTAGTCGGCTACAAAAAAATTTACTAAGGGGGTATTACACTGTCGTGTCTGTGGTCTCCGTGATCGAAAATACAATGGAATTGTAAAATAGACATTTGTAATGGGTATGTCCCTCTTGAGGTATTCTTCATATCATGGATCATATTATGTCATATACCTACCTACGAAGCTCACAAATTACCCATGTTATGTCTATTTTACAATTTAGTTGTCTTCAATCATGGATCTGTGATCGTAGATATGATGGTGTAATACCCCCCTTATAGAAAAATACTGATAAAAAAATGCTGCTGTCTTGTCATTGTATAAACAGCCAGTGTGAATTTAAAAATACCTAAGGGTCAGCTCACACCGAGACGCGATGCGACGCGCACTTTTTTAAGATCCGATACAATAACGAATTTATTTACTACGCAATAAGGTACACGCGCTGCGCAGCACCTCATATCTCAGCGTACTTTGACATGCGTTCACGCTTTCACTGAAATATACCTTTTTGTGAAGAAAATAAGTTCGATACTTGTTTAAAAGTGCGCGCAGCGTCGCGTCGCGTCGAGTCTTGGTGTGTACTGAACCTAAGCGGGACGACTCGCGGCGGTGACGCGGTAAGTTCCATATTTAAAATTTAACAAAAAGACTAATAGGTACTAGAATACTCTACTATTATCAATTAATATTTTAGAAAAACTACAACTTTTTACTTTCCTTAAATTCGAAATTCGAAAAAAAGTAGAGTGTTTAACACGGGTGAACAATCTTCTATTGGTTATTATTAACGATGTATGTTTTGACATGGGATTTTTTGGAATATACCTATTATCCGCCTTATTCTCTTTTTTCGTAAGGAAAACTACAAATCCTGTTCTTTTACAATAAAATCACAACAACATATACTCAAATAACATGCAAAACAACAGAATAATATACTGTTAATGTCGATTATTCATGTTTATTTCCACGTCGGTCCCGAATGCCTAGATTTTTAGATTTCTACGAGATAGTTACGTATTCATTTACCTGTTTCAGTAGTCGTAAATATTTAAAGCAGCCGCTTGGAAAGCTCGTATGCACCGAATAACCTATTACTAAACGTATTATCGGAATCGTTGAGTTCACGTTTTAACTCTTTTAGAGTGATTTGGATATTTGATGTGTAATGTTAAATGGTCCGGATGCGTCGTAGACAAGATTCCTTTTACTTCATCTCAATTTAAAGGGAATTTTCAAATTGAAATATTAAAGAAATTAAAATGAAATGAGTAGAATTTTTGAGCTGTCAAAAGCATCAACGGAAATTCTTGGTAATTGCGAGACATATCTTTTATAATCATTGAGGTACTGCCAAAAACATTAACAATGACTTATAAATACGACGACACCAAATATTTTTAAATTTAGTTACGCGCTGGGTTCTGTGATAAAAATCAGCATGCTAAGTAATTAATCTACAGTGGTGACCAATGTGACCACTTCCTTAGGTACACAATGCTTATGCAAACAATACAGACAAACAACCCAAAATTAAAACCGTATAAAACTAAAAAATCTAACAGCCCAGACTTGATAGCACCAAAAGTTAGCTCAACAACCAAATCTGATCCCCAACAGAAACAACGCTTGTGCTGGTTGAATTTCAAATTCAATAAGTCAGACAGTAACAATAACCGTTCGTTCTTCGTTAATTATACGAGCCGTTCCTAGGTCCCGGCTACAATGAACTAGGTAATCTTGTTTACTAGAATTTTGCCAGCGCACAACTTTGCCTGATGCAAATCTGGTGGCTATGAGTTATGAGCAGTTTGCAATCTTGTTTGAGTTGGAGATTGGTGTGTAAAGAGTTGTATCGGCTGATTGGCGTTATAGAAACATTTTGGAGGATTTATAACTAGGTGAAACTACCAGCTGCACAGTTAGTATGTTTAAATTTAAAAGGATACTATTACGTGCTTCTAAATATCCAAGAATACATTTCTACATGATAACCGAGGGTAAACTCTGTTGATTGATAGACGAACTGATACACTCAATTGATATGTAAATCTCGAAACAAAGAAAAAGTACAATTACCTATTCAGAATATTCCCATAATACCTACTAGAAACCTCTGCTAACAATCTCGTCACTTTACAACTTAGCTATACAATACCTGATTATGTAGCTAAGTTTTAGAGTTGTAGTAGTTGGAGAGCTACATTCTATTACTGTCTCATCATAATAATTCCTTATCCCACATACGGACACGAAAATATCCATGCTTTTGAAAATAAATCCACGTTATTTTTCACCTCCAAAAATATTAGTGCACCCGCTGTCAGTTCACATTTGACGCCCGACCGCAGCTTGGCGCGCGGTGTCAATACGATTTTCCGCTACCTTCTAACTATTTTATACGCTGCGGCAACACCGCTGATTTTCAGAACTAAAATCTGTTTGGCACAACTTTATCTAAGTTGAAATTAGACAGTGTCGGCCCCAATGAATAATTTGAGGGTTAAATGGGGTATTTTTGCATTTAAAGTCGAGCTTTTTAGTATTAAGCAGAGCTGTGGTTTAACGGGTCATTTTGTGTTTAAGTACATGTGTTAAATCGGGTTTTATGAGCTTTCAAGTGTTAAATAGAGTCGCAAAAGTACTCGAGGCAAATGTTTTGCTTGAAAACGTTAACTTGAAACATATTAGCTAGGTACACCATAGGTATTAAAGAAAAGAAAATTATTTTATCTTCTGTTTATCGATTTATCGATAAGTAATATTTTTTTCCTGATATAACTAAAACACGTAATTCATACAATATTCTAGAACGATATTAATCTAGATTTAGGTCCTTAGTATAGCTTAGTATGATCTGATTAGTATCGACATTCATTGCGGAGTATTGTTCAAGAATAGGGGCCCAAAAATAATTTATGACTGAGCTTTCATAAATAAATCCTAATATCTCAAGACCAATAAAAACAAGCGTACACATCACAATCTCATCTTCGCTTACGGTACCAATAATCTATCTAAACAAAACACTAAAGTCCTTTACGATTCTCGGAGGCCGCAGTGTCATAAAGTTTTGATAGGCGGACATTATGAAATATAGCCGATGACCTTCCTCTGCCAATCCAGATAATGGCGCACAATAATAATATTACTCTCAAGTTAGTGATTAAATACATAAGTTTAGAAGTAATTTGTTTGAAAGCTTCCATGAAAGCTGTTATGGTCACTGAGGATGATGAGTTTTAGAGTTTGAAATCAGTATGGATGACAAAATTGAACGGAGTAATGAAGGCGAATATTATAGAAGAAGAGGACAAAATTACATGATGAAATATTCACATTTTAATGTCAATGAAGTTTTTATTGTGAAATTATTTTTTATTGTATTTAATATTCATTGCATAATAAGGAACGATGGCCCAGTATTTAAGGCTTCGCCTCTCATGCACGAGGTTGTGGGTGCAAATCCGGGCAAGTACCAATGTGACTTTTCAATTCATTTAAGCACTTTCTGAGTTTATCATGGACTTTGCTAGCATCGGTAAAGAAAAGCATCGTAAGTAAACCTGTCTGAAATCGCCAACCAGTCTTGAGCAAGCGTGGTGATCAATGCTCATGCCTTATCTGTATGAGAAGAGGTCATTGCCCAGCAGTGGGACACTAATTGGCTGGTATTATTTAATAACATTTTACCTTTTTGCACCTCTAATATTTTGCTCATTTCGTATTTAATATACGGAATGAGCAAAATATTAATATAATAATAGCGTAATATTAGCATAATATTAATAATATTAGCATAATGTTAGCATAATATTAGCATACAATTTTGCTCATTCCGTATATTACTACGAAATGAGCAAAATATTAGAGATGCAAGTTGTTTTACGTAGAAAACAGTTAAATCATTTTTCTACCATAAAATCTTGTACACATCGTTTATAATGTTTTTATTTTATTTGGGTTCTTGTGCTTATCACAATCCAAATAAAAAATAATTATAAAGATCCCGCCATCTTACTATCCTTTGCCGACAAACAAACCTCACCACTTCACTTCACAATCACACTCTGATCTCTGTCCACTGAAAAGTCTAGAAACAGCACTTGTTGCCTCGGCTCAACTGCTTCAAGAGTTATTCACTAGGTTTTTCATAAAGATTGCCTTGTTTATTACTTTCAAGTTGTTTCTAAAGCATTCTGAGTAGTCCTTTGAGTTCTCAATGCTTTTGTTCGACTATTTACTAGCTAGGTACTATATTTACCACTGGATACTATTTTGTTTTGTTGTGAGCATTTTTAATGGTTGTGCTGTTCGCAATTGTGGTTTTTTAATTGTTTCAACTGGGTTTTGGCTTCGTTTGGGGTGAGATGTGGCTGTGAACTGCAATTCCGACTACAGGCAACTGTATTAATGACTGATATTTCGAAATAAAGCTAGACTTGGTGCTTATTCAAATTCAATCATTTTATTTCAGACCAGGGGATCCATATAGTGTTACCAACTTAGCCTATGTTAGTAAACTCAAAAACTTAAAAATACAATCATTATTAATTGGCTGCTAATATGTCTGCTAGCCCAGAGCCTGTTAAATGGTCCATCGGCCTTGTCCGCCAGTGTAGCTAAAATACTGTTAAAAGGCTACCCCTTTTTTTAAGCTATTGCATAGCTTTTATCGCGGGCTTTGAGCGCGGCGACCGAATCAAGAAATGCCGTAACGTAACGAAAATAAAACCTAACACCCCCCACTCCGCCTACCATGTAATGACATGGGAACGTAATTTTTGTTTTATGTCATCACGTCATCATCCCAAGTGTGGCGTTGACAAATAGAAAGTGTGGAGGTTACAAATGCTATGCAATAGCTTTACCGCGGCAGTCCCTGAGTGCCACACGTTTTTTTTTTTGGGTGGGAAATTATCAAATAACTTCTCCCGCTCTGGGTGGAGCGGGAGGGCGTGTCAGACTCTTACTGACTAAAACCCACCCGTGTTCCGAATCGCCGCAACATCGATGCACACCGCTTGCGCATGATGGCATGAAAATCATCTATTAGCGCTTCCGCAAACATGCCCGATGCACTGCAAAACCGAGGCAGCCCCAACAATATCCTCAGCGCATTATTATATTGCACGCGCAGAGCGTTGTTAGCCTTCTGCTTATACCAAACCCACAAGCTACAAGAGTAAAACAACTGGCAGAAGGCTCTGAAGAGCATCAGTTTTTCCTCGTCAGTGCACCGCGCAAACCTGCGGGCAAGCATATTGCATCGGGCTGCCAACGCCCTGCGCTCCTCTACAGCTGTAATTGTCTTAATTAGTCCTTATATTTTTAACTGACTTCTAAAAGGTTCTCAATTCGACTGCACGTTTTTTTTTTTGTGTGTTTTTGTTACTAGATTACTCCGCCAATTATGAATTGATTTTTTTAATTTTTTTTTTTTTTGGTATGTCATACTTCAGAGGTTAGAGGCTCTCAAAACGGTGAAGGAAAACATCTATGTTACTGTATAACAATATGGGGTGGAGTTGGAAGCACCACTATGATCCAATGCGAACGAGCCCAACGATCGGTTTTGAAAGTCATGCTCAAGAAACCCTTCAGATACCCAACAGCTCTCTTGTACAAGGAAGCCGATTTCCTCAATGTCCGACAGTTGTATATTTTAAAAATTGTACTGAAACAACATAAAATTCTAACGCAGACCCCGGAATACTCGCGACTACTCAAACGTCGAGTTTTTAAATGTGCTTCTATAAGGACACGTACAGCCTTTGCACAACACATGCAGGATTTCATGCTCAGTCACATATACAACAAAGTGGTAAAGATTTGTGACATCAGTAATTCTAGAACTAGCCTAGTCAAAAATATTGTTCGCAAATGGCTGCTAGCCCAATCCTACAATGAATCCGAATCTCTCTTAAGGGTAATTACGTAACACACCAACACATACACACACTCAAAATCACACACGCACCCACTCACCCCCACACACGCACCCCCTCACACACACACTTACACATAGTGCACATTTCGCTCAAAATATTCTCCTATCCATCTTTATTACTGTCTTAATTCTTTAATTTTATTTTTATTTTTGTATTTAACTGTTCTTAGTTTAAACAATGTTTTGATAGCTATTTATTAATAACACTTTTTATGTGCTTCTGGATTTACACAATAATTAAATATGTAATACGCATTTTCATATGGCAATACCACCCAAGGACTCCACGAGACAGGCTCGTCCTAGTGTGGAGTTCTTAAGCAATGTACTTCCTTTGCGTCTTATTTCACTAAAGAATGTAAACCTAGCTAATAATGTAGACTATAAGGAAATGTTAAGCACTATTTTTAGCAAATAAACATTCATTCATTCATTCATTCATTCATTCATTCATTCATTCATCGTGAGGAAACCGGCATGTCCTAGAACCGAAAATTCGAAGACATGTGACATCTACCAACCCGCACTGGGCCCGCGTGGTAGATTACGGCCCACTCCCTCTCACAGAGAGGAGGCCTGCGTCCCGGCAGTGGGAACATTTATAGGCTGATGATGATGATGATGATGACTTCAGAGGTGGTTCCATATAAATTTTATTAACTTTGCTTGGGCAGTGTTTGAGTTAGCTTCAATAATACGTATTTCTTCCACTTAGTCTATATCGATGATGTTATAGTTTCTGTCACTATTATTTACATAAAGCAGATATTAGAATTCGAATTTGTGTGAGATAGGTATCACAACCAAAAAGTGAACAATAAAAACTTTTTACGAAAAAAAAAAACAGAATTAAAAAAAAAAACGTGAAAAATAACTTCTATTCCCGAACAAGTCTTTTTCTAACTTTCTTTGTCTGGAGAAGCTAAAAGTCTTACCGTTATAATATTAATAATTCTAGCGTTATATTAAGACCAAATGCAATAACAATAGTCGATTAAGGCAAACGCCCACTTAAAATTCAAGATAGATAGATAGATAGCCAAGGCTCCAGAATGTCGCTAACATCGTCACCTATCAAAACGCCCTAATCTGCTCCGTACAACAATCATCACTACTAAATAGCCATAGTGGAAGTTCGCTCGTTAAGGCTAAAACCAGGCCAAGTTAAATTGCCAGGGGCCCAAAGTCTGAGGAGCGAGCCATTGATTGCAACCTGTTACAATTCGTAGCCAAGGTGGTCCAACACTTGATCAAACTTCCTGATTGGCTCTAAAATAAAGTGAGGTTGAGAGGAATCGAATATACTTTGGAGTTTAGTTTTTAATACCCAGTAAACTGAGCTAGTTTTTGATCGAACTTCAGTTTAGTTCATGGTTTTTGAAAGCTAGTATTTTAGTGGAATGTCTGTATATGTATTATTAAGGAAACTCTGGTGTTTAATCAAACTTCAATTTATTGGTCTCTTGAATAAAGTGGACTTAAGAAACAAACTTGGTTTTTCTCTATGCAAAATATAAACCTGTTACAGTTAGTGTTTACTTTTGTGGAACGTTCTGAGGCAACAGGGGGCCTAAAACGGTCACATTAAGTAATTCCTCTAAAAGCAATAAATTTTCTGAATTTCCAGCAATTCCTCTATGGTGACACATATATTAGCTGAATCATATTCAATTCAATTCATATCAGACTAATATTCGGTGTAAATATTGCTTCATGAAAAAAATGAAGACTGTAATTTTACCGGAAAATTTTTCTTTACAGATTTCATTAATCAAATGAGATTATTATTTTATTATTTTCTACAGTTTAAATGTTATTTCATTAAAATACAAAACTGTCAAATAGATGAATTGCGTATTATGAATTGAATGTAGATAAATTATGAATTGTCAGTTTGTGTGATTCATAATAATATCATATTATGATTTTGCCAAAGCGACCCATCTCAATCTTATGGATTTATGAATTGATTTATTATTTTAAGTGTACCTTTAGTAAGGTTTAAAATGATAATTACCATCAAAGCATTGAAATATTATAAACCGATCCTTTGCAGCATGTCTTCCACACAATGCTCAACTGATACACACAATATCCCTCTATCCATTCCCCTACGTATTTACTTCTACAAATAGCCCTGTTGCGACCGAAGGCCTTTCAAACAGTTTGCTCAGACGGCCAGACATCCGTTAGCGCATCTCCTTCGACACAGCCACAGAATAACTATGTACAGACACCCTGCTTCATATAACGAGCGAAAACGCACGCATACATAGACACGCGTCTACGTACAGCGAGAGAGCTAGCGTGCTCGCGACTGGCATTTGTTTGAGATCTCCTTACGTAAGTGTCTATGTGTGCGTGTGCCTGTTTTTCTAGTTGTATGGAGCCGGCCTTCTGCAACTATCTATTTTGTGGCACGGCTCCCAATCATTGCCGCTTTGAGTGTCTAATCTTTAGAGCTGTGTTGAACTTGCTCTGATGTAGGCGTTCAAATGTAGTTTTGATGGTATTCTGGGGTCGTTTGAAAGGTCTTGTGACTCCAATTTGATTGATTGTATCTTTGAACTCTTCGTTGGTTGAATAGTTGTTTTTGTGGTGTAAGAGACTGGGATTATTATTTACTTATTAAAAATCTGTATGAACAATAATATTTACTTTTAACAATGGATAAAAATAATTGTAATTTTTACATAAAGGGTACGAAACAATAAATTGCAATCAATTGCATTTGTGGGAATGTTGTAAATCATTTCAATTGAATTTGATCGTTTCGGGGACTCTTTATAGATGTGAACTACCTAAGTATAATAAACATACAGTCGGTATAAAAATCTCACTTTTTAATTCATCAACAATTGCCGTTGTCCATAGATGCAGAATGCTAGGTTTGTTACAAAAAGTGTTGTAGATACAATGATAGATATTTTTTCTTTAGAACTCTTTTGAAGTTAGATTCAAATCCAGCTGTAAGACTGCCCATCCACTGGCAGCGGAGAGGAGTACACGTGTAGCTGTGCCAATATTAGCCAATAGAATCCGCTCCAGTGGACAGGCAGGCTAAATTGCTGTTAATAAGACCGTATTATCTCGTTAGTCCAGATGAAATTACCTACTGCATCATTATTATCTAGAATTTTAATCAAACCAACGTGCTCATAAACTGTTATTTTCAGTTTCTACACACATTTAAGACAATGTGCCGCCTCTTTATTTTTATTCTGACAAAAGAGGACAACGAGTCTCAGCAGGAGGAGCACGTCGCCGCAGTACGATGTTATCTGTGCACGGATGAACGCTGCTTATTCATTCGATATAATTACTCATTTCTTACAGAAACCATGACAAGAGGTGGCTCTTTTGTGATCTCAGCGGAAATAAAATAAGACGCTTTGTATCAAAATCTTTGAATAGTAGGTACTTCACGTTGTAAAAAAACAACAGAGTTACAAATTGAAAATTAACTTTAATTTCGGAAGTCGGTAACAAAAAACGAAAATACAAAACCATCGACACCGTTTATTATTTTGTAAAAAAGTTTTTATTTTTCACGTTTTTGTTGTGGCTAACCTATCCTACACAAATTCTTATACCACCACTCGCTGAGTAAATAACAGTGACAGAAAGTTATTATATCATCAATTCATCATCAACATACCATAAGTGGAAAAAATACGTGTAATTGCAAAACCACACATCAGAACTTTGACCAAAATATGGGACCACCTTATGATTATATCTTTTCAAAAAGAAAAGTGTTTTCCAAATCGGTTTATAAATGACGAAGTTCTGGAAATAACAACCATAAAAAAAATACAACTGAATTGAGAACCTCCTCGTTCTTTAAGTACTCATCAGATACTTTTTGACCAGTTTACTCGCCAACAACTCGAACGCCTTCATCCAAGTAATTAACGCGCCAAGTACAGTCTATCGACAGTTTTCAACAGCCATCAGCCGGCACACTAGTCGGGGCGACTTCATTAAATTAACGTCCGCGGGTACCCACGCTTAATGAGCCCCATAACACTGATAGTCCAACTTGGCCGCCTAACTGAGAGGTGATCACACTTTATGTTTCGCGATACCATCGAAGGAACTTCCTAACACCTATAAAACTGTGGACCAAGTTTAGCACAAAAATATCTCGGAATTAACAAGTCTTTATATTTAATAGAGGGATGTTCCGGAGTTTTTACGACCTGGTAATTCAAGAGAAATTGTGTAACGGCTGCTTGTCTCAATTTAAAAGTTTTAAGAGAGTTTGTTGGTGGAGACGCCTCTACTTTGTCTCTGGAGTAGTCTCATGTACGCGAAATAAATACTTTATAAATGTAGTGAAGAGTACTTCTACTAGCAATAAAGCTAAATTGAAACCGATGGGTACTTACTTTAAGAGAGAATGAGTCAAGTAACTAATAACTAACGTAACTAGGATGATAAATCTAGATACTATATTATTTATTTTAAAATACTTTCCGCACAACGCAATTTCACATGAATAAAACATTTTTTTTCTCAAACATGTTTGGAAATTCGTGCATTATTTTGACAACCTTCTTCGAGATAAATCGAAATTGCAGTAGGTACTGGCCGAATAATACATACGATCACTCGGTCGGCAATGTTTGTATGAAAATTAATATATGTCGTGTTATTTAAAAATGGAATTAATTTTTTACTTCAACAATGGCAACCAAGGAGGTAACTTACCAAAGTTTTTTTAAATTTCGATTTGGTCGGTAAATAGAGCTATATAAAGTAAAGAAGAAACAAGTGAACATTATGGCGCGTGAAAAATTATCGTTGATGTCTTCATCCGTCATGTCGTCCTCAGCTTCGCCTCGGCCCACATTTCCACGATCGTCCATCGATTCCCTAGTTGCAGGCCGCGTCAGTTATGTACTATGGTTGCCTCTAGTGTCGAATTAATATGGGAAAACATTTGGTCCGTATTAACAGCATTATTTATAAAATAAAAACAAGCTTATAACCAAAATCCATTACAAAACATTTCGATTCCCAACAAGATGGTTCACCTTCATCACCTAACCTAATAAAACTTTAACCATTCATTGCTTGCCCAACCCTGCTTCACTTTGAAGAGCCTGTCTGTCACGCTTCAGTGGAACACAAACATAATTAACAGTTAATTTCACACGCTAATTATTCCTGGACTTTTATTCTGGACATGTGGACGGACCCTCGTCTTGTCGAGGCTTGTTTAAACAGAGATAAGTGGCCCCGCAGAAGTATGTAATAATTTTAATTAGGTAAGGATGCCTTGGAAGTTTGGGACACAGAAAAGGTAGGTACAGAAGCTCCACACAATGAGCTAAAACAGGCGCACGCACACATAGACGCGCATGTACGGCAATCCCCAGCAAGGCACATATAAGGCACTTCTGGACGTCAAAAAACGTTTCCGTATGGAGAAGAATGGGCAAGAAACTCCACTGTTATTCTTTTAAAATGTTTTACAATATTTTGTATATAAATAATTATATGTGAAGACGATGCATCTGGAATAAAATTACTGTACCACAATAGGTAAAAATAATTTAAAATGAAGCAATGACATAAACTAATTTTTACATGGTGCTCACATATTTAAAGACATTGTAGAAGTATACGATATTCCTTAATTGTTTTTAAAGTAATACTAATAAGTCAGTGTGTGAGTTGAAGTACTCACAGAATGTAAAATTAACGTCAAAAAAAGTAAAAATATATGTACAATTAAATTAGCAACCAGTTTGATTTTGTCTAGACTCTAGATTGTCCTATGGAGCAGGACCAGCATGTTTCCAAGCATTCTTATCTTGGATACAATCCTCTAATTTGTATATGCTTGTTTACTAAGTTTTATAATATGAGTTTTAAATTTTCTTTCATTTATTTGCAATATATCATAAGGTATTTTGTTGTAACATTTAACACAGTACCCCATAAAAGATGTATTTACTTTAGATAATCTGAAAAATAGTTGATATATTTAATCTTTATTTCTAGTATTAAAATCATGTCTATCACTTATTTTATTAAACAGAAGTTGTAGATTCTTTCTTAGATACATACTATTTTCCGAAATGAATTGACAAGGTACCATCATAATAAATCCTTTTAAATAGTTCCCTGAGAGATTCGCAGCAGCAACGTAGATTATAAATTATAAGTGCGCATGCACTCGCTGTACGACGTGTGTCTGTGTGTGCGTGCGTGTTCTCTCATTGTTTGGAGCCAACCTTCTGTCCTGAATTATTTTGTGTTTGTGAGTTGTCTGTAGAACGTAGATATGTTTGAGTTTGTTGCGTAAGTTTAATTGGAGCTGTTTGTCGTTGAGTGCGGGTGGGAGGGGATTTAGGTGATTATGTTAAGCTATGTGGGAGAGGCAGAAAAGTATGGGTAGCAATAGAATACACCTACAGTCCGACATGGCTCTAGAAGATCGTGGATGGTGGTACTGCTTATGAAGGAAGATGTAAAAATCCTTTTTTTCTTTTGCCACCTTCGTTTAGATCCAAGTCGGACTGTACCGTACAAGGTGTTTCTGAAAATAATATGAAAACTTGAAACCGACAGCTGTGATGTTGTGACTATTATTACGACTGCAGTCCTAACTATTATAATATTATGAATGCGAAAGTGAGTTTGTTTGTTTGTTACGCTTGCACGCTAAAGCAGCTAAACGGATTGGGATGGAATTTGCCACATGGGTAGACCATGACCTGGTTAGGACATAGAGTAGGTACTTTTTATCCCGCTAGTATGTTCCCGTGGGATACTTACTGACTTCCACGTGGGTGAAGCTACAGGCAAAAGCTAGTAGTCTGTATTCAAAAGTGGGCTTTAAAAGGCTATCAACGCTGTAAAAGATGACGATACAATTAATATTGGCGCTTACACCAGAATCCAATCAGTGACGTGGCACAAAATGGACACCCCTATTTACTCCTAGATAAAGCCAGTGACTCAATTTCGGAAATTACCGTCCTATCATTAATCCTTCAAAATTGAATCGCTTAAATGACATGAATAGGGTTTTAGGCCTCCATTGTTTAGTGCGTTGAAATGCACCGAGGCTTTATCGAGGGCCTTTGTGAGACCTGATATTGTCGTAGCGGCTCGAGATATAGCGGCCCACCGTCCTTTTGTATGGGCCTATAATGAAAGTGTACTTACCTATATATTACACTATGGAGAGTATCGATTTCTGTTTTCTTTCTCCTTTAGTTGTGCTGGTCAATTTTTAGGTCAAACATTGCCATTCAACGTGGCAACGCTGCCAGCCTTTTGGGCACTTTTCGCACCGACAGCGAAGCGAACGAACGTTTTGACGTCCAATGAGCTCTCTTTTGTTTTTTCCTCTTTATTTTCTTGTACATATCTAATATATATAGATATTTTAATGTTAGATTGTAAATATTTGTCAAAAGTGCTACGTAGTTCAATAGACCTTCAGTTGTATATTTTTCTCACGGTTATTAGGGTATTTTTGGATCTTGAATCTACTCACCTTGTAAAAATTAAAATATAATCGCGATTGGTGTTTGGTCCTTTTATCCGCATTTGAAAATATTTAGGTAGACTATGTAAATAATATTTGTTTTCCTAGGCACCTGGTTGTGGTAAAGCATAGATAGATTAATTTTAAATTGTCAGTGGAATTAATACAAGTTGAATTTTATTCAACTAAGTATTTTATTTTAAAACTAGCTTTTGCCTGATGTCGGAAAATATCGCACGGGAACATACTACGTACGGGATTAAAAGTATTAAAACTACCCTATGTGGCACCGTCTATCAGGCGGAGTGTGTGGGCATCATACAAGCGGTCCACGTCCTAGAAGCCAGGAGGGTTACGGACACCCACATACGTATACTCTCCGACAGTGCCTCAGTTCTCCAATCCTTACGGAAAAAATATATTACTTCGAAGCTAATACTAGAATGGCACAACGCACTAGAACATACAACGGTATCTAGCCGCAACACGGTGACACTACAATGGATAAAAGGGCACAGCGGATCGTTAGGTAACGACGCAGCTGACGAACTTGCTAGACGAAGATCCGGCACGGCAGCATGTAGACCCGAGCCTATCGTACCCATCCCCTTCAACCAAATACGCAGGTGGCTACAGGAGTTCACCCACACATAAGCAGGGAACTGGTGGACCTCGACACCGGGCTGCAGGCAGTCTAAGGAAGCTATGCCATCCTTGGATAACAGGCTAACCAGGCGCTTATTGCGCCTGGACAGGAACGGCCTGCGCCTGGTGACGGGGACCATCACGGAACACTGCTCGCTAAACAAACACTTCCACACAATAGGCATAACGGACAGTCCTCTGTGCAGGGCGTGCATGGAGGCTGAGGAAACCGTAGCGCATGTGCTCTTTGAATGCACAGGTGTCACCCAGATTAGAACAGAAACCCTCGGGTCACCCAGATCCTACACACATGTTCTGAACAGACTAGGAGATTTAATTAGCTTCTGGAGGGAGGTGGGCTGGTTGGAATAACCACCAAACGGCCGCCATGGCCCATATACAATGGTCCACTTTACGGACTAAGAGCGGAAACCAAACCCTATAACATAGAACATAGAACTACCCTATGTGTTAATTCAGGTTATAAAATATCTGTGTGACAAAATTCATCCAAATCCGTTTACCCGTTTTTGCGCCAATCTGGAACATACGTCCAGACAAACGGAACAAATTCTTTGTTACTATTTAATAATATGAATTAAAACCGATTGTTTTTTTTACTGGGGATTATCTATTCATTACCTACTAATTAAATTCGAAATGATATTTATCAATAAATATGCAAATGAGTATTTTAAATTCACACGTCATACAACGGCACGTCACGTCACGTCGTATTTCAGAATTAATACACATCTATGTATCAATTCTGAAATTTAAGAGAAAATGACGTGTAGTTTATTACTGATTTAATATTTATTCACCAGTTTTTTTTTTTTAGTTTGACGTTTCTCCTAACTGCTCAACGTGAACGTGATCTTCAACACTTTGGACTGGGTTCACAGGCGTTTTGTTCATCAACGGCTTACGACTGACAGTCCGAACTGAAGAAGTAGGACTGCAGATTTATAATAATAATCACCGACGTTTACATCCATAGCTATGTAATAGGTACCTACACAATTTACAAAGAAAAAAAACAATTTTGTAAAATTTGGTTTACAGCCTCCAACATTTTTTTGTTCTAGGTACTCGTTACACTTCATAACTGGATAGGCCATTATAGCCAGAATGATAATAAATGGATGATAACGTATCTGTTTGCCCCATCAAGGAAAAAAATGTTTAAAATATTAACGGCCTCCTAGGTATTACAAAATCCAATTTACAATAACCTTTCAACAAAACAGTAATAAAGATAGCTCGCAGCATCCCGTGATATAGTGGTGTTGTTCATCCCGCATCCCGCTACTGACACTACAAAATTTATGTTCCAATTAAAATTTAAACGCGATATTATCCGGCAAAATTCAAAAAGCAACGAGCTGCTCACGAATCAATTAATAAATAAAACGCCGACATAAATCAGACGGGTTGTATGATGTTATGTTTACCGTGGAATATGTCGTTTTAATGACGTATTACTTTCGACACAATGAAGTGTTAAAGTCAGGGAAGTTTAATATATTATGTTAATTATAAGTTTGGAACGCACTTGGTGTTACTAATGTACCTATTAACGTAATGTTTTGAGTGATATAAAAGTTTTTAAATAAGTATATGTCGAAGATGGGCACGTGACTTTCGGTTTATCAGCGATATTTTAACTACTGTGGGCGTAGTGTGGGTAGTGTTGGTTAATGCGCAATAGAAAAACAGTTTGCAGTTCAGATCACATTATAATTTACTATAAAATAAATCACACTAGCTAAATTATACACACACTGGGTGCGACGGCGTTTATTAAAATCACCAATTAACAAAATGATCACAAATTACAACTAACACAATAACTGAGCACCACGAATCGAGAACAGTTCCGCGACGTCTTGACTCCAATGCGACTAGAGGCTGAATGCCCTCCTCGCCGTGGCCTTAAAACATCACGACTCTGTAGAAGCGCGCCTTTTTTGGTGTAGGTAGATCACTCTTGATGTCGCCAGTGGCGCGCTTGCGATTCGTTTCGTGTCCGTACTAATGACCGGATCCGACAAATATATCTTTCAAGTGTCAGACATACGTCAAGTGTTATTTCAAGTGTACATTGTAAATAAAAGAAACAAATTCAAGCAAAGTCTACCAAACAACAATAACAATTTTTTTTTTGTTACAAATTCTGTATTTAAAACATTTACTGCTTTGGCTCTGTTAGTCTTTCAGACAGACGCACTATTGAATCATGGCTCAAAGGACCAAAACTTTTGAGATATCATTTTTGGTCCTAAAATTCAAATAATAACTCGAAAATAAGTTGGTGGTTTATTTTTCTGAATATAACATTCAATACTAAATAAACAGAAGGCAAGTGATATCACAGAGTTAGTAATACTAGTCATAAGTAGCAATAACACATTATTATAATGGCAGTAATAACATAAAAATAACTCGCTGAGTCAGATCGGTATGAATGTTAGACGTAACTATTATAATAACAATAAAGCTTGGAACTGCTAGGAAAACAGATTACTTATTTTGTGAATAACACAAAAAACCGTCTAGTGTCTAATACGAAAATTAGAACCGTGTGCCACGCATCGGAGCCTGTGAAAATGGTGATAGGCTGAAAGTGATAGAAACTTCACGAGCGTTCATTCTAAAAGTTGGCAAAGTCGCAAATAGCTGTCAAATATTTACCTGTTTTGATTAATTTGGCAATCTTTATATATATAATTCTTCTGTGAGTGTGTATGTCACTGAACTTCTCTCAAACGACTGGACCGATTTTGATGAATTTTTTTGTGTGTGTTCAAGGGGATCTGGGAATGGTTTAGATTCACAATCGGTATTCGGTCAGGACAACGTCTGTCAGGTCCGCTAGTATTACTATATGGAAATATGAAATATCACTAACTATAATAATGAATTGCAATTATAACACTGAATTTGATGTTGTAACCGTTTAAGGTGTAAAAACGGCATTTGGAACGATTCCAAATATATTTTTTTACATCCAAAACCAATTATTCGGTGTAACGATATTAATAATTATTGCATTTCATTATCAATATTTTAGTTCACTAACTAGCTATAGTTCATAAATTTTCATACAGTAATATTGCCAAATTAATCAATACAGCGAATTCTTTGACAGCTCTAGAATGCCCTGCTCAACTATTACATTAATATACATCTCTACATAATTTAAAGCAAACTCACTTTTCGTGTTTGTCTATGTGACCATTTAGATCTAGGACTACATAACTAGATATAGATTGTGCTTTACAGAGCCTAGTATGTATTGGTCGATTTTGGAAATTATTTTCAATGTGTACTTAATCAAAGTAAAGCTATGGTCACCGCTCTATGAAAATTGTAATGACACGCAAAATCTCAACTAAACTGAAATAGTACTGTATTGATACTAATAAAATCTATCAACAGATCTGGGGGCGTGGAGTGCCCCCGCCAAGAAGAGCCAAAAACAAAAAGCAGAGACACTGCCTATCTTTTCTCAGAGCATTTCGTTGTATTTTCAAACTACTCTTCATAGATTTGACCTGTATAATGCTAGAGAACTCTAATTCTCATGATAAGATGTAGTTAGCAGAGGTTAAAAATTATGTTTCATTTGTCTAGCTTTTATACTTCGGATTTAATTAATACTTAAACATCAATTTCGCCACTGATTGACTCACTCACTCATCAAAACCTCTAGACTCCCTTCCCGAAATCCTAAAAAGCTGATGCATTCTAGGATTTGCACACAAACAGCAAATACATTGTGGAGCCAAACTCCTTACTCTACAAGGCCTATCTCTATGTACAACCCTTCCATGTTGGTACAAAACGTTGAACCATTGTACTTTTGCATGACACAACATTAAAGACCAGTGACTTAATTTCTTACTATAAGCCCATACTAGTGTATGTGCGATGGCCGCGAAATGGCCAAACCGTACATTTTGACCAAATTGTAAGGTTTGAAGAGTTAGGCCTTGTGGAGTTAGGGGCTTGGCTCTACATTAAATCTGATAGCTTTTTAACAGTGAAAGTCTTATCTGAGGCTTGGCAACCTACCTTACATAATTTTTGTTGGAATCTTCTAGACACATACATAATAGATTTTGACGTGGATTTCACCATTATTTAAAGCATTTCCGGAAGGTTTATGAGTAGAATACATTAATATTTAACTAAAATAAAGCACAAAAATTTCGATACTTTGACATGTCACTATAGCACCCACGCAAAGCATCATCGTCATCATTATATCAGCCGAAAGACGTCCACTGCTGGACATAGGCTTCCCCCAAGCACCTCCACTTCGACCGATTCTGTGCTTTCCGCATCCAGCGGATTCCTGCAGCCTTCACAAGGTCATCGGTCCATCTTGTGGGAGGCCTTCCAACGCTACGTCTTCCGGTACTCGGTCGCCACTCCAGAACCTTTCGACCTCATCGGCCATCCGTTCTGCGAGCAATGTGCCCTGCCCATTGCCACTTATGTTTGGCAATTCTTCGGGCTATGTTGGTTACCTTAAAGCATCCCTTATAGTTAAATAATAAATCACACTCTGAAATCGTAGGTATTTTATCCCGACATCTTGAAAAAAAATTGGGAACATTTTTTTTTTTCAACTTCTACACCTCTCCAGCTAATCAATTATTTCCGCCAATAATACTTAACGCAGAACGCATAGTTTAAATTGAAGCCTTTTGTGTGATGGCTAGCATTCCCTTTTAAATGAATCCCCATCGATTCACAACGATACAAAGGACAGCAATTTCGAGCCATCGAAACGGTTTTCCAATCGTAACTAAAAAAGAAAAATATATCGCACCCAGTTTTCAATCTAACCCTTTGAATTCTGAATAGTTTTCAATGTAGCGAGTTTAGAGGGTTGAACGTAGGGGGCGTCTTGAATTCACGCAGAAGTGAGGTTTTGTATCAATGTCGGAATAAAAGGAAGCTGGGAATGTATTGTGACGTGCTTCTATTACGATACAATACATTTATTTTTGGTACAATTTCTGAACATTTATTTGAAGATCTGATGCTGGCATGAGATTGGCATTGTTTGTGCCTCCAGAAATGGGATCTCATATCAAGCACGATCAATCACCTGCAGCAATTACGGGCTTTTATGATTCTTCTTCGACAAAAAATGTACCTAACCGTTCAAATTTTTTTTATGTTATTTTAAATCAAAAATGTAATAACTGTCATTCGCGTAGAATTTGAATTTGATTGTCGTGCAGGTCTGTTGTTTGATAGTATTCGTCTGCTTAGTTTAAACTTTCAAGGCCCGAATCGATTTATCGATTTCACACTTCAAAGGAATCGAAACTTCAGACATACACGTTTGTATATATCGAGGTAGTACGTAGGTCTATAGCCTCAGGCTTTCGGAGCAAACAATAACTTTGCCTAAACCAACCTAAACCAACGCATAGCTGCTGTGATCTAGTATTTGCATAAAACCACAGAAGGTATATTGGTAACTAGGAATATTTTCTGTTCCTATGATTGGATTAATAGTTTCCGATGTTTGATATTAAGTCTTCTTATTTCGATATTGACCGTATCTAAAACTTAAATCTGAGATTAACATACAACATGTAAAAAAAACCCTTTCCGATCATGAGGGTGTTGTTAGGTATCGTACTGACAATCTATTAATGTGGTAGTTTTCAGGAAAAAAAGAAAAAACCTCATCACATTTTTTTCAATGGGGAATTTTACCGGGTTTATTACATGGGGCGCAGGCGTCCGTCGTTTAGCGGATGTCTACAAGTCATAACTTATGACCCCTGTTGAAAACTTGCAAATTTTCAATAGATCTGGGGTAATTTTGGTACCAAAAATGTGATTTTTAAATAGCAATAAGTTTTATATTTTCAATAATAATAAGATTTTTTAGTACTTTTATGTAATGTTATTGCAATACCTATGTGTCCCTTTCGGATCGCCAGGGTTTTTTTTTTTTTTCAATATAGTTTAAGCAAATGGTAAAATTATTCAAATAGAAGCTCAATACACTCATTATTAACAACGTCCTCGTGTTTAATCTGTGACGAATAAACGTCTTAACAAACTACTCTGAAACACTTCTCTAGTAATAACATAACATCACGCTTTGTTTCTCCGAAGGGTTAGGCAGAAGTATACTCGTAGTACACCCACATTTCACCAGTTATGTTTAAGTCCCATGTAATAGGGGGCGAGCCTATTGCCATCATTGGGTACAAATTCCAGACTCTGGGTTGCTACTGAGAAATTCCAGATGGAAAGCTCAATAACACTTAGTCAACTTTGAAATCGAACCTAGGACCTCATGCCCAGCAGACCAATGAGGCAGTCTTCAACTTCTCTATTAATAATAACTTCAAAACCAATCAACTCGACTACCAAAACCTCTTGTATTTTTAGGGAACCCTTCAGAACTTACAAACCATTATAATTTCAACCTTCATTTTTCATCCATTACCACTAAACGTCGATCAGAAAAATATAAGCCGACGCCAATATTGATGCTCACAGCCCATCTATAAAATGTACGAGAAATTCAACTCTTAAATTGAGATTCTTGAAAAAAAAAAGCAAGCAACCGATGAATATTCATAGGCAACACGGCGACGAAAATGCGGAACCTATTATTGGATCAGGGAGGATCGTGCCTCTTGTGAAGAGAGGAGGCTATACTTTTTAAAATTTCTCGCGTAAAAGAGGGAAAAGATTTAAGAGAAGGGCATGAATATAAGGCAGGCGACAAGGACGAAGGAGTTTAGTTACACAAGCAAGTGTTGTAGACTAGTTTAAGAGCTAGGTTGTGTATTTTTAGTCTGCGTTGATTGTGAATAGTTCGTTCGAGGTTTTAAAGCTACAAGATTTAACATCACTGAGCATTAGTAATAGATTAAATTACCATTTAGCGTTAGGTAACGCAACTTACTTGTAATCTTTTGAAAGTTACAGAAACACATCATTATTTTAATCTTATCATATTTTTTCAAAATGATATATCTGTCATTTGTTAAAAGATTATTTTTTACCCGACTACGGCAAAGCCACAGGAGGGTTATGACTTGAACAGGCTATGTATGTGATTAAACATACATACATACTGTTCAAAATCATAACCCTCCTTTTTGCTTCGCCGTAGTCGGGTAAAAATACGGAGTCACACCTAAATTGTTCGATTTATGCCTTAAATTATTTTGACGTGTGACTCCGAATTTTCAATTTGTTTGTCTGTGATGTCTTGTTAATAGGTACTTTTTTAGTTGCCGTTTTTGTCGTAGTTGGGTTGGGTTTTTAACAAAAAAATAATAATAATTGGAATTGATGAGCAGTTGTCAGTAGCGCTATCGGGCCTTAGGGACGAATTAAACACACTATTCGGATCAATAGCCTATTCAAAAAGTGGGCCACAAAAACAAATGAATTCTTTTTGAGCATAAGACCATAATTTGAAATGAAATATTACAGAGCCTACAGTAGGTAGGTACTGCATCATTATTTTACATTTTATATCCATTTTCAGCAAGTTGTGTTTTCGGTGAACTAACGAGCGACGGCGCGCGGCGACGTAAAAATCGTTATTTCCCGCAATTGACTTTTATAACCATCGCATGTAAAACATTTATGCAGTATTCAAAAATCAAAGAGTCGCATAACTTTTTATGTAAACGTTTCCGTATTTTTGTACACGTCACGTATTCGCGTGATTTAAGCTGTTATTGACTAAAATAACATCCGTTTGAAATGTTTATTGGTGAATTTTTCAAGGCGTTTCCAAAGAACAAGTTGTTGGTCAGCACATCGATTCTCAATCATCACAGAGCACGCAACCGCCCTCACTGTACTAATAAAATTCGAGGCACCGAAAGCGCGTTGAACAACAAATGAATACAGATGGTTCACTCAGCAAAATCATTTAAATAAAAAGCGACTCTTGCTACGACACAATAAAATGAAATTCAGGTTGCACAGCTCTAATTACCTACAGTTATATTCACCTAGAAGTTGCTTCTCTTTCTAAAGCGTTTTTGTCATATCTTCTGGCCCGACAAGACGACCTAAAATGCGGAGTGAACCATTTATATTCATCTGTGGCTGAGCGCACAATTTCATCTCATGGACAGGTACGTCATTTGTGTCGTAGTGTTAATAGTATAAACGGTGGACACGCTTGATTTGTATGGAAAGTGCTGCCGAGACGTCTCCGAGCCCTGTATTACTTATATTTATTGAAGTGAAAACTTCTTTAGGCGCGTTGGGCATTTTTGAGATAGGACTAAACCATTGATTTCGCGACACCATGACGACACCTCATTTTTTAACCGACTTCAAAAAAAGGAGAAGGTTCTCAATTCGACAGTATTTTTTGTAAACACGATTGTGCTCTTTATTTATATTACGTTACGGATCAATGTTCTTTGCAAGTATTTTACTTTAAAGGTTTTGTAAACGCGATTGTGCTCTTTATTTATATTACGTTACGAATCAATGTTCAATGCAAGTATTTTTAGGTACTTGAAAGGTTTCGGAAATATTATTTTTTGTAAACGCGATTGTACTCTTTTTTTAGATAAGGTTACGGACCAATGTAAGTATTTTTCTTCCACCAAAGCGATCTTGTTTAAGTTTTCACTTCTGTTGGCACTCCCGGACTGCCACCACTTTTTTATTTTATTTATTTTGATTGGTTCACCAACAATTGTTTACACAGGTTCTATGCTAAAGGTAACATGCGAAAGTGGCTACATACCCACTGACTTTCTCATCTTATTAAACCTACTGGAATATATATAAGGCTAAGAAATAACCCGATTATAATTATTAAAACCGTTGATAAATACTAGCGAAGGAGGCAGGTATCTTAACCCTATTCCGCAGCCATTAAAATCATCGTTTATACAACGACCGGCCAAAGGGTAAGTGGGGGCTAATTGCACCATTCTCATTTACCGACAAATGAAATTTGAATGCAATAAAAGTTAACTGGTCGTTGTGTAGCAATAACTGAGAAATTTGCGAAGTAACGTACAGAGGGCGCTCCGCGCTGGTAGCCGCTGTTATTAGAAAACGCTATTGTGATTTGTTATTTGGTTTATTTTTACGTTTTTGGGTTAATATCTGTTACTGCTATGAGGTTACGGATAAAATTATTATAGTCAAAGAAAATACCTAACTAAATTAAAAACATGTATTTAAGCTACTGCATAGCTTTTATCGCGGGCTTTGAGCGCGGCGACCGAATCAAGAAATTCCGTAACGAAAATAAAACCTAACACCCCCCACTCCGCCTACCATGTAATGACGATTCCCATAACAACGTAATGTTGTCATGGGAACGTAATTTTTGTTTTATGTCATCACGTCATCATCCCAAGTGTAGCGTTGACAAATAGGAAGTATGGAGGTTACAAATGCTATGCAATAGCTTTACCGCGGCAGTCCCCGAGTGCCACACGTTTTTTTTTCTTCAAATTACATGGAGTTGTTGAGTTCCTAAAAGTTATTTTTGTGTGGCCTTAGCTCTACAATGGGAAAATTACAAACTGATATAATTTTTTTATGTAGCTTTTCATCAAAAGTTGCCAATGAAATTAGGCTGAAAATAAAAATAATTACCAGGCATTTTTTATTAAATAACAATGGCTGTTAACATAATTTGCTATTGCTTTCATTACGCTCCTTTCACAATTTCATTTAATAAATTCTCTGTGCGACTCACATATTATTTAGAACTTGTTATTAAACAGACCTAACGAGGTTTGCTTTTATTATGGAACCTGCTTTAATATCGTATGTTTCGTTCACAATTTGTTTAACATTCACGTTTCGTACAAACACGTACCGTACAATTGTTTTAACCACCTAATCACCGTCTCTCTTCAATTGTGTTAGAATGTTTGCTCCAAAATTTAGTTCAAAAGCTATGTTTGGGTTGTTAATTGGTAACTCGACAATTATGTTAAGTTTATTTATGATTAAGTTATATTTTGAATCGTGCTTAGTAGGTAATTTTGTTTGCTAAATTTGGTTTTGCAGGTTCGCCTTTAATAATTCAAACCGACCCAGGTCATTAAGGTCTTTGTGATGTCTATAAGACACCTTAATAATGGCTCACAAATGGCGTTATACGAATAAAATAAGTATTTCATAAACTTTTCGACTTCCTGATATAAATGCAAAATTACTAATGTACTGCACATATAATTCAATCAATTCAATTCAATTTAATTTATTTATTCAAGTAACCATGAATTACTTGTTAGTAAACTTATCCTATGTTAGTAATTAAGGTAATTTTATCTACATCCTAAACAAATAAAATTTGTGTATAATATACACAGCGGCAGTACTGTCCGACGCTTCACCGCGGCTGCACCATTCCATGGGAAATGGCGCAGCAGCAATTCACGTACGGACAGTCCAGCCTGCTCGAAATTAGAGACAGGATACACGCGGAGGGCACTGTCCGATTTTTGAGTATATCTAGCCTACAGGCTGCTTGTGTAAAACGTAGTGCAGTACGCTTTGGAAAGAGTAATTTTAACGCTTACTGAACAACGATAATTACCCGATTCATCAACATGGGGTCCGAGTGCCCACCTTGTTTTTCAAGACATCACCAAGCGGCTGGTCGATTCTTCACGTGACCAGAGGGCTGGCCTATTCCTTGGTCAAAGAATCAGCATTGCCATACAACGCGGCAATGCTGCCAGCCTTTTGGGCACTTTTCCTACTGACAGCGATGTGGACGAATTTTTTGATGCCCTATGATTATTCCCCCCCCCCCCTTTTTATATACTTGTACATGTTATTATTTTAAGTATGATAGTTTTTAAATAATGTAAATAGGTACGTGTGTGTAAATAAAAAATATTCATCAAAATAATTCGAAGTATCTTCATAATTAACACAATATTATTTAAACGTCTACGTTCTAAATTCATCAATCACTCGAAAAGTAGTTAGCAATGAAGTTAATTTCATACTTCAAAGCGCTTTATCTCTGACATTTGCTAATTAGTGTTAGTTCTCCCGGCGGAAGTCGCTACTGCGACAATATCGATGTTTAAGATAAATACGATTAAGTGAATGTGGTAGGTACACGATAATGTTAATACTGTTCGTCTGTAATATTTGTGCTAAACATGCATCATTTATTGTTAATTTTGAAATCATGTACTCGTACCGATGACCTTGTGAAAGCCGCAGGAATCCGCTGGATGCAGCAAGCACAGATCGGTCAAAGTGGTGGTGCTTTTGGAAAGCCTATGTCCAGTTGTGGACGTCTTTTGGCTGAAACAATGATGATGATGATGTAGTCGTAAATGATGCAGGATAGTTTGTTTTAGCTCACCCTTGTCAAAGTTACCACAAAGGGCATGAAAATAGAGATATCGTTCTCTGCAGTGTGTTAAATTGATACATTAATTAATTATTAGTATGTAGACTTTTTTTACAATCATTACAAAAGTAATAAGTTTTTATCACGATATGATAAAAGTTCAACCCATATGGCATTTTTTGATAAAAATCAAATTATAACCGTACATCAAAAAACTTCTCTCCTATTACGTAAAATGGAACTTTTCTGTTCGCAATTTCACATGAAAAACTCCCATAATCACAAGCAATTGCACGGCCCAATTCAATTTGCAAGGGACCTGATTTCCCAAAATCGTTTCAAGAAATTGAAAAAGCGAACTGTCCGAAATCCTCTATTACGTTTTTTTGTACTATGAACGGCACACAATTAGTTGTCCCTATTCGCCCGGTCTCCGCGACAAATGAAAAAATAAGGTTCACCGTAAGTTTCTGCCAGAATTCAGTACTAAGGTGACTTGATTGAATAAAGTATCTATATTATCAATAGTCTACTTGTAAGGCAACACCTGATACTAAAAGTTTATACATCAATAGTGCCGCTCTTAGGAATAGCCTCCTCGGGTAAGTGGTGATAGTTTTATGTACATACATACCCAGACAATGTACAGTAAAGTACCTGGAAAGTCAGGCTCGCTTCAGCCTTGCCTTTTAAACAAATATAAAGCCTTTAAATTTCTTGACCTGATACAAATATTTATATTTTACTTCATAATAGGCAGTTAGATTTACACACTTAAATAAGGTTTTTTTTTCGGTTTTATATTTGTTTTTTTTTTATCAAGATATTAGATAATATTAGATATTCTCGGGTTTAGGCCTCCTTTTATCATGGCTTATTCCTAGCTTGTTGTGTAAAATAAGCTTTAAATAAGACATTATTCAAATACATATTACTAAAAGGGACACTAAACTAAAACCACTTTCCTGAATTAAAAATTATTTCTCTATTTAGCACAAGCACTTCAAGTACTCGTTTTTATTCAAAATGGCTGTCTTTTTTCCCAAAGGCTGAGAGAAAGTCTCCGCTACATCATTAATCAAAATTAGCACTAAGTTTTGAGCGCCTCTCTCTCCCGACGCCACTGAATCTAGAATTAGGACATTCATAATATTTGTTTTATGATTATGCAATGATTCTTGATCACGGTTTGTTTCGTTATTATAAATTATCTTATGAAATTCAAATATTTCTGAGCGCTGTTTATTTTAAGAGTATAACATTTTTCCTTTTTGTACGGTATTAAAAATTATTGTCTACTAATATTACTTTAGTATTCATTATAAATCTCACGAAAGGCTTGGGATCAATCACCGAATTTTTGTTCGGATGATGTTTTATTTCTTTTGTAACGTTACGTTAACGTTTTCTGATGGCTACTAACTAAGAATATAGTTTCATAATAATTAGTTACTTTGCAGTATATTCATAGCAAGCAAGTGGAACACATCAACTCAAAACATCATGCGTATCAAAAGAACATTTTTTATCTTGCTGGTCTTCATCGAAGCACCCACCCGTGTATGTCGTAGCAACCCAATCACGTGTCGTACAATCTCTTATATCTGTTGAACGTGGAGCCACGTCGCACCCTGCTCAGCGATCCCGGGTGATAGCAGTGACGGCTTCGATCCACGGCTTGCCTTTAATTTGCCAATATTTATGCGAGAGTCAAAGGGTGACGTGTTTCTACAATATTTTTGGATGTTCGATGTATGTATTGGATGAGTTCGGGCATGTGTGTTTTTTAAAGCTTGTTGTTATTCGGTTTCCTTTCAAGCCAAGTGATGCTTACTTTGTTGTACTAGTTAAAGTTTATGAGAGCATTTCCAGGTACTTATTTGGTCTATCTCATCAAATTTAAACATTTTCTTAAATTCTCAGAATCAATGGTGCCGATTCCCTTGTTCACAAACTAAACTAAATTTAAGTTCAGTGCATCTTTTTCTTTCTTTTTCATTAAGAAAAGAACAGAAGATACATTTTAGTTTAGTCCTGTCAAATTAATCAGCGCTTGACGTAAATTGACGTGATTTTAGTTGGCAAGTTTTTAATCACGTCTAAACTTGTATGGAGACTGACAGGCGAGGATTAATTCGACAGGACTAAACTAAAATTTATCTTCTGTCCTTTTCTTAATCTATATCTATACTTCTATACTAATATTATAAAGAGGTAACATTTGTTTGTAAGTTTGTATGTTTGTAAGTTTGTATGTTTGTAAGTTTGTATGTTTGTAAGTTTGTATGTTTGTAAGTTTGTATGTAGGGGGTAATCTCCGGAAGTAATGAACCAATTTTAAAAAGTGTTTCACTGGTAGAAAGCTACATTATTCGTGAGTGCTATAGGCTATAAATTATAAAGATATCATGCATATTAGCCGAACTATCTCAATTTTTGTCTAGCCAGGCGGAAAAAAATAGCTCTTACAACAGAGTTATTTGCATGCGCTGCCTTAACAGTTGTATATAATTGAAAACAATGCATGGCAACCTGATCCGCTTTGAATAGTTCTACAAAAAAGTCCGCGACACCATATTTCTATCTTTTATATTTTAGCAGATATAGTAGCTTTTATGTGTTAAAAAAAGTATTTTTCGACGTACTTACCTTTGGACGATTTTTTAAACAACAAAATATTAAACCTTATCGAAAAAAATATTATTATGATCACAAGAACATCATAGAAATACGATTTGCCCAAAACAGTATGTCAATTGGTTAAATAGTTTCGAAGATAATATAAAATTACTAAATCGCAAAATGCCGCCGTCCATTCTCGAACCGCATTAGAACATGTTTTGTACGGTTGTGCAATTACGTCATTTTTCTGAATCACGGTGTTAAGATTTTCCGCGGATTAATGACCCTCTCCAGTTTTTTTTTTTTGTTAGCCTATATTGTGTCCCACTGCTGGGCAAAGGCCTCCCCTATTTCCTTCCAAATCTCTCTGCTTTGTGCGATTTCAGGCCATGTTGGCCCCGCAAACATAACTAGATCGTCACACCACCTAGACCTCTCCAGTTATTATTTAAAATTTTCGTCGTTAGGTAGGTAAGTTATACGCAGTTGGTTGGATGTTGTTGGTCTTTAAAATTGTTTTGGTTGCTCGGTTTCTTAAAACACAAATACTACTTCGTTCTCATTCTTCGAATACTAAGTACTTCGTTCTCATTCTTCGAGTTCGAAGCTGTGGTATTTCTGTTTTTGGTTGTTTCAGCGATTGTTTGTCATGCCTAAAAGGAAATTACAATTTTCCCGTCAGACATCTCAGACAAGAGCAGCTCGAGTACGCCGTACGGAAGAGTCTGCTCTTGAAAATCATCAGCGTCTCTCGAGGAATAGAGAAAATATTTCGCAAGCACGCGCTGAGGAATCTAGCTCCGAGCGTTCACAGCGGCTTGCTAACCAAACTGTGAGAACATCGCAGGCCCGTGCTCGGGAATCTAGCGCTGAACGTGCGCAGCGTCTCAGTGATTTAAGCCAGCATGTTTCTGCAACAAGGGATAGGGAGTCTAGCGCTGAGCGCTCGCAGAGGCTTGCTAGCCAAAGCGAGAGAACATCGCAGGCCCGTACTCGGGAATCTAGCGCTGAACATGCGCAGCGTCTCAGTGATTTATATGCAATAAAAACAAAACCCTCTTTTTGGCAGTCAGGAAATAAATCATAGCACTTAGTACTAACCGAACTACACTCATAATTTCATCACAAGTTAAAATGTTTACCGCCCAACGAAGTGGGCACGGGTCAGCTAGTGAAATATAAAGAAAAAGATGCACTGAACTTAAATTTAGTTTAGTTTGTGAACAAGGGAATCGACACCATTACCTACTAATACTTTACAAACAGTTGAAATTGTATCTTTCACAAATCAGAAGAAAAACCACTTAAACACACTTAACAATTATAGATTATTGTTAGGGACCTAAACTAAGGACTTAATTTAAAGTAGTGGACTGTATGATAAGAAGTATAATCCAAAATAGGTAGTACAACAATATGTCGGTGTTGGTAAATAGGAGTGCGCGCGCGTGCCGTCGTCCGTGATCGGTAGCGAAGTGCTTCGATGGCCCGCGTCCCGCACGCCGCACCTCTCGTCGTCACCCGCCACCTTCCGCTGTCCCCGACGGCCGCCGAAGATCGCCGAGTGGTCGGAGACGCCCGAACATCCTCCCCGGGTTGAATTATTCAAGTGAGAGGAAGTGGGCAGACGTTGTTGTAAGCCCGCAACACCGTTCCTCTCTTCGTCTTCAGCTCCACTACCCGTGTGGTCCCGTCGCAGCCAGGGAAGACCTTGTTGACACGCCCCAGTGGCCACACCAAGGGCGGTTGGCCTTTCTCTTTGATGAGAACCAGTGCTCCCACTGAAAGTTGGCCTGTTGACGCTGTCCACTTAGTCTTTTTCTGGAGCAGAGAAACATATTCTAATTGAAAGCGGTTCCAAAAATGTTGCTTAATGTGCTCTACTCTTTGATAGCGCTCCAGTCGCCCGATGTTGAGATCAGTAACCTGTGGATGCGGAACAGATATTAGTGGTCGCCCAATTATGAAATGTCCAGGAGTAAGAACGGAAAAATCTAGAGGATCAGTGGAAAGAGGGGTGAGAGGACGGGAGTTTAAGACAGCCTCTATTTGAGTCAAACACGTGGCCATCTCCTCGTATGTGAAGTGCGTTAAGCCTAAAAGTCTCTTTAGGTGATGTTTAGTGGATTTTACGGCGGCTTCAGCAATGCCGTTAAAGTGAGGGGAGTATGGAGGCGCAAAAGAAAATTTGATGCCTTGTTGAGCAACATCAGACACGAGATTCGAGTCTTGTAGAAACTTACGTAGCTCATTGCAAGTACCTATGAAGTTTGTCCCATTATCGGACAAGATGCTTTCGGGTTTACCACGACGAGCCACGAAATTATTAGTATTATTATTTTGAGAGAACACACTAAGATAATTAAATACGAGATATTTCTTAAAATAGACTCACTTGTTTACCAATGTCAGAGAACCTTACCAAAAATATACAGAATTTAGTCAAGCATCAACGTCCGTCCAAACCGTAATAGGACGTCGTATTACGGTTTGGTAAAGGAAAAGTAATGACGAAAATTGGACATGGCCTTGTCACATGTCAATCAGGAACATTGAAAAGCAATTATAATAGGAGAAACTGGGAGTGTGAAAGACATCTGACAATCAAGATACTTCAAAGAGGATTTATTTTGTGTGATGTGCACCAGTAGGCCCATACAAATTGCGTTAACAACAGAACCACATAGCACACTGCAAACGCCACAGAGTCACAGTTCTTCAACAGTAAACACGATTGTGGATCGAACTGAAACGCTTTTGTTTACCTGTATTACCGATGTTCGCCAGGATAAAGAAACGTTTTTGAGTCACAATTTTATTGAATTTGTGATTAGTATTGTCTGAACGAAGTTAGCTTATGTACCTAACTTTCATAGCACGTACATCGTCAGTGTTATAATTTCAAAATTATATGTTACAAAAAAAATATCTTTTCTTTTTATAGAAACTGCTGAACATTTATTTATTTTTAGAATTATAATCTTTTTCATAAAAGTGAACAGAATATTTATATATTGTTGTTTATCTGCCTGAACTAAGTTGAACCTGGGCTTCAGGCTAGACAGAGCTTATTATCATCATCATCATCATCATTTCACCCGCAAGACGTCCACTGCTGGACAGAAGCCTCAAGTACCTCCACTTCGACCGATTCTATGCTTTCCGCATCCAGCGGATTCCTGCGGCCTTCACAAGTTCAATTAAGAGCTTATTAAATACTACAATAATAAATAACAATAATGATAAATAAATTTAAAAATGTAAGTAAAAATAACAGCATAACGTAGCGTTTTTATTGCAAACAAAGTAAGTTATCTGTTTGTGCGTAAGAGATGTTGATTTTACAGCTTTGATCATTTTTAATTTACAGATGGGTACATAGTTTTCTATATAATCTATTGTACAGAAATGGGCCTATGTAAAAAAAGTAAATTTATAAATACAACTAGCTGACCCGTGCCCACTTCGTTGGGCGGTAAACATTTTAACTTGTGATGAAATTATGAGTGTAGTTCGGTTAGTACTAAGTGCTATGATTTATTTCCTGACTGCCAAAAAGAGGGTTTTGTTTTTATTGCATATAAATCACTGAGACGCTGCGCATGTTCAGCGCTAGATTCCCGAGTACGGGCCTGCGATGTTCTCTCGCTTTGGCTAGCAAGCCTCTGCGAGCGCTCAGCGCTAGACTCCCTATCCCTTGTTGCAGAAACATGCTGGCTTAAATCACTGAGACGCTGCGCACGTTCAGCGCTAGATTCCCGAGCACGGGCCTGCGATGTTCTCACAGTTTGGTTAGCAAGCCGCTGTGAACGCTCGGAGCTAGATTCCTCAGCGCGTGCTTGCGAAATATTTTCTCTATTCCTCGAGAGACGCTGATGATTTTCAAGAGCAGACTCTTCCGTACGGCGTACTCGAGCTGCTCTTGTCTGAGATGTCTGACGGGAAAATTGTAATTTCCTTTTAGGCATGACAAACAATCGCTGAAACAACCAAAAACAGAAATACCACAGCTTCGAACTCGAAGAATGAGAACGAAGTACTTAGTATTCGAAGAATGAGAACGAAGTAGTATTTGTGTTTTAAGAAACCGAGCAACCAAAACAATTTTAAAGACCAACAACATCCAACCAACTGCGTATAACTTACCTACCTAACGACGAAAATTTTAAATAATAACTGGAGAGGTCTAGGTGGTGTGACGATCTAGTTATGTTTGCGGGGCCAACATGGCCTGAAATCGCACAAAGCAGAGAGATTTGGAAGGAAATAGGGGAGGCCTTTGCCCAGCAGTGGGACACAATATAGGCTAACAAAAAAAAAAAAAACTGGAGAGGGTCATTAATCCGCGGAAAATCTTAACACCGTGATTCAGAAAAATGACGTAATTGCACAACCGTACAAAACATGTTCTAATGCGGTTCGAGAATGGACGGCGGCATTTTGCGATTTAGTAATTTTATATTATCTTCGAAACTATTTAACCAATTGACATACTGTTTTGGGCAAATCGTATTTCTATGATGTTCTTGTGAACATAATAATATTTTTTTCGATAAGGTTTAATATTTTGTTGTTTAAAAAATCGTCCAAAGGTAAGTACGTCGAAAAATACTTTTTTTAACACATAAAAGCTACTATATCTGCTAAAATATAAAAGATAGAAATATGGTGTTGCAGACTTTTTTGTAGAACTATTCAAAGCGGATCAGGTTGCCATACATTGTTTTCAATTATATACAACTGTTAAGGCAGCGCATGCAAATAACTCTGTTGTAAGAGCTATTTTTTTCCGCCTGGCTAGACAAAAATTGAGATAGTTCGGCTAATATGCATGATATCTTTATAATTTATAGCCTATAGCACTCACGAATAATGTAGCTTTCTACCAGTGAAACACTTTTTAAAATTGGTTCATTACTTCCGGAGATTACCCCCTACATACAAACTTACAAACATACAAACTTACAAACAAATGTTACCTCTTTATAATATTACCTCTTTATAATATTAGTATAGATAATTCCGTAGCAGAAATTCCGTGGTTGACAATAGATACCTACTGTCAACCACGGACTTTCTGCTACGGAATCAAGGCTCTGTCAAAAATAAATTATTACTATGGACATGAGGTTAACTTTGCCACAAATTAGTTCCTAAAATAATTTTTGGTCCTTCTTTCCATTGCTTCCTATAAACAAACAAGCACGGATGTCAGCAACCAAAATTTGTGGACAAGCCGATACCCGGTATCTCTGCCGTGTCCGGTGTTCGCCGGATTTATGAGCGTGTGCCACCGGCGCGCGGCGTGCGCGATAACACGATACGTGCACCCTAAACACTTTGTAATGAACTGTTAAGTAACATTCCTTATAATGTTTTAGTACTATGTAGTCACTATATTATAATGTTGCACGCAACTATTTATGTTATTGAAATACTTCGTCATAACGGTTGGAACAAAGTTTTGGAGGCATCGTTAATTTTCGCAAAGTTATCTATTTGGTAACAATTCTGTAGCATTACTATAGAAAGGGGATAACTACCGAAATGACAACTAAAAGAGAAGTATGGAAGAAAAAGACATGTTACGCCGACCACAAATAAATGGGAGCAAGAATATGATGATTACTAGATTCTATTTCCAGGCAGTAATTAGTAACTTCATGATTAAGCTTTATCAACATACTAAATAACTAATTTTGTCATTATGCTTAAGGGAACTACAGCACGCTTAGCATGACCACAATAGAAACGGGTTTTGTCGACGGAAGAATAGACAAAATGACAGATTGTGATTGTCTATTCTTCCGTCGACTTAGAGTCGAGTGGCGGCACGGCATGGCAAGGGATTTTTATGCAACGAATAAAAATAAAACTTATATGTATGACAGTCAAATTGAAATTTCAATGATGATGCCTAAGGACGTCGCGGCATGCTTAAGGATACCGCGGCATCATTGCCGTTGGAATTTAAATTTTATTGTCATGCTATTAAATTATATTTCTATTCGTCGCATAAAAATCCCTTGCCATGCCGTGCCGCCACTGGGCGCCAGCCCATAGTGGTCATGCTAAACGTGCAGGATCTAAACACAAGTTTTATAATGCCTAAAAGTATATGATCCACGGCAGTAAACAAAATTAGAAAAATATATGATATTTTTCAAGATGTATGCTAGTTAGATAGCGTGTTGAAAACAACTAATTTGAAAGAATGGAAAAAAATCACGAAGATAACTCTAATTTATTTTAACGATTAAAAACCATATTAATATTCCTGGAATAATTCAGATTTTTGTCAGATTATTCAACAAGCAACATATTGACGTAATAGTGTTTAATTTGTTTTTGTCCAATCAATAGATTTTTTGTAAATAGATAATCCTACTAATAATATAAAGGCGAAAGTTTGTGAGTGTGTGTGTATGTTTGTCTCTTCTTGTCGCTCAAACGGCTGGACCAATTTGGATGCAATTTGGAACACAGTTTATACTTTTTATCCCGATATTCCCATAGGATCGAGACTTACGCGGGTGAAACCGCGGGGCGCAGCTAGTTGCTTCATATTTTGCAAAAAATGACCAGCGTTTTGTCATCGCGCTTCTCTTTCTTTTCTATGCAGTCCGACAGTAACCGCGCTTTAGCTGGTGTAAGCCTCTTCTTGCTCTGGTAATTATGTTACAGTTCTGAGCAACGCGAGTATGTTAATTACGGATCTTCCTTGAGAGTGTTCCTTATTACCAGCTTAAAATACCAACTGTTGGCTGTAAGGCTTCCCAGCCTAATTAGTAACAAGCTAATTAGAAACGTGAGTAGGATACATTGCTTGCTCTTCTCTAGGTGTGAGAACATTATATTTTGCATAAATAAGGTTCTCAGTATCACATTATGGAAATAATTCAGGTAGAACAGAATCGTTGTTTGGAAGAAATCAGAAGAAAAGTTATGAAAAATCTACGTAAAAAATTGGACATTTGGGACACTTGAAATCGAAATATAATTATAAATATTACTTAAATCTAAATGACTTGTCACGAATGACCGCATTTTTATTAATATTATGTTCCTGGAAATTCACGTAACAGCCCTCCCCTTATTTTCTCCATTCTTAAATATTCCGCGCTCGAAAACCTCTTCAAAGGCACCGCTGAAACGAAAGACGTAAAATTTCCAACAACCTTCTACTGAATATTATATTATCGAATCAAAGAACATCACGTATTAATATAGAGCAATAAGATAGTAGAAAAAATTGCCGGCACTTAGAAAAAAATTGTAAGACATTTAAATTTTGCGCGAAATTAAGGTTTTGTTTAAGTACCTTAGGACCAATAAAATAATTATTTAAAGTTGTAGATTGAATAGACTTTCTCCTTCAGCTTATACAACCACAAACATGAAGCTTCTAAGTAACGATTTCCTTCTATTGTATATTAAATCAAGATAAGGTTTCCTATCCCTCTTTAATCATTAGGTTTGGTTTCTTGAGATGACTTGATATTAATTAATGTTGGTCTTATTTTAACAAAGAACTAGTGGTAAGTATCTCTGCCTGCCTTTCCCAACTATGTTGAAGTCGGCTTCTAGCCTAACTGGATGTAGCTGAATACCAGTATTTAACATGGAGCGACTGTCTATATCTGACCTCCACAACCCAACAACTGGGTAACACGATATCCCTTGATAAGACTTGTTGTCAGACTTTCGGGTGTGGTAAGTATCATATTCAACAAAATTGTAAACGAAGCCGTACAAATGAATGAAAGTGATAATTCCACGCAAAAAGCTTTATAGAGGTATCCATAGTAGCAATTCCTAATGCAATATTTCTATAAAAAACTAAAGCTTCATAACTACTTGATCCCTACGAATCAAAAGACCACATCTGACATAATAACAAAGCGACCTTTCCCAAACTCTCACTGGATCCCCACTCATGACGAATTGTCGTTTTATAGCGCCACAGAATTAGGCACCATTAGAACTGACGCACCCTACGTCGCTTGTGTTGAGATATATTAGCTTTATAGTGACACTCAACTGCCTTATCTAGTTGTTGTTAAATAGAGAGTTAATGATTTAAGTTCGGATGGAAACAGGTTCAGATGGAAACTGTTAATAGTAGGGAAAATACCCAGATGCCTACATACTCTTTTACTACCGTTAGATGTCAAGGCACACATGAATAAGTTCCTATTTGCTGAATAATCATCAATGATTAGTTAATCATCCGACCATTTTAATATTCGAGAAGCACCAATGTTTCTCTTGTTGTTTTCAGTAACTTCCTATAGTTATTACTTTGTATTCATTATTCATTATATATACATTATATGACAAAGATAAGCATTAGAGGCAAACTGCATAAAAAATGGTATGGATCATTTGAGAGCTTTCAACTCTCAAGCTCGATATCTCCTTTATGAATATTTTATTGAACATCCGCATCGATACAAGAACGACAAAAACGTTTCAGGATATAGTCTTAATATTTAACAACAAGGCCCAACTGAAAGTAGTATCTCGCTTCAAAATAGAACTACGCCAAATAATTGAACACACTTTCGTCCAAATTCGCACAATCCCGGAGTTTTCATCCGCACGTTAGTGTGTGAAATATCCTGTGAGAAATTCTACAATTTCGCAGTTTCCCAGTGTGAGAGCTAAAACTGTGAAGTTTTGCTCCACTTGCCTAGATTGTTCGCTGCTAAGTTCCGAAACTTGCCTTAGTGTTACAATAGGAGACTGGATTCACTATTTCGCCTTGTATAAATACTGGCATATCGTTAATGTGCGCAACTGTGTATATACTTATGCAAATATTTTTTAGAATTGACCGAAGTGGTATTGCCGACAAGGTAATCGGCACAGTGGCTTACAACTTGTAATCTGAAGTCAAGGTGGCGCGTTTGATCCCAGTCTAGTGTAGTTTGAGAATTTTGTATTGTTTACTTAACTCTAGCGGATTCGTTTCTCTCATGCGATAATTTTGGAAGCATATCTACATACTTAACTCAAATATAGTGTTAGGTTTTAATTTATTAATACGTAATTGTTGGATATTGTACTGGCAACACCCAAAGATTCGATGTGTCAATTGAGTAGCGCGGGAACCTTCTTCTGGGTTGGGCGCTCGTGACGGTAAGATGTACTTGGTGGCTGTGTCGGTAAAAAGATAGATTGGCATGGTATTGGTTGGAAATCTACTGTAAATTAAGGTAACCTGTTAGTTTCATGGTAAATATTAGAATACGGATTGAATTTTGGTATTATGTGGGGAATAGAAGATGTGATGGTATGGTGTAGAATATTGAATTTGATGTTGGCAAAGAAATGTAAATGACAAACAAAATATCTTGGTGTGGCATATTATTTTCCTTATCCCTGAAATATTGTGAATGTAGTTTTATTATACAGTTTTAGATTATGATATTGGGGTAGCGACTTTAAGATTAATTTGGATATAAGTATCCATTTTGAGGTTAAATAATTTATAATAATTTGGAATTAAATCAGTTATTTTAGAGTAAAGGTGGTTCTTATTTCAATAGGTAATGAGGATCATTCTAATCTCATTTGTTTACCAGATATAAGATTTGTACATCCGGAAATTCTCAAACTAGGTCCTCATGTTTAACATTCAGGGCTGACCTCATTTAAATCATAAGTTATCAAACTATCCTACGAGTAGGTACACCATACAATATTATGATACATTACTATAACAGACCGTCAAATCCTGACCCTAACATTTGACGCTAGGGTCGTCCCGAGTTAATTGCCCTAAAGTGAATTTAACTGATAAAATCTGCGTGGAACAACCCTGATTTATCGTCAGGTCGAAGATTAACTAGATGTGTTTCGTTTACGATTTACGATATCGACGGAGACGTGTGACAAACGAGCGTTGTAGAAGCCACGTCTGTACATTATTTTTGTGGATATTTTATTGGGAGAAAGGAAATATTTGTGTAACGACAGAATATGAGGATGGTCTGAACGAAATTTCAAAATTCTTTATCTAAATTAAATAGTTACTGATTTATACAATTTATAAGTCAAAAAAAACTGATTAATAATGTGACTTCAATTTAATAGGTTACTATATAGTTTTTAAGAACTGTATCGTGCAGATTATAAAATTCAATCGATGATAATAATAACACATAAAAAAAACTACCCAGAAATATCTGTCTTCCAGCAACTCTAAAACTTAACTTTCAAAGCAAACAAAACTACAATCAAATCACTTCTAAACCACTCCGATAAATCTGGACACACGAAGAAACTTCTATTGAATCGAAGTAAAAGCGGCTCCATAATAAAACATTACAAATTGGCTTACAGCAGGGCCAGCTAAGTGCTTCCTTAAAATATTTATTTGTACTTCGCTTTTAGCGTCCGACGTCCACTCAGGTCCGGAAATACATTTGAAGTGAAAACGCGAAACTGTTTCTTGTTCGCCGTCGCATCTCGCACTTTGAAGGTAGTTCTGCTGTTTTCCGATTTGGGAGCTTTGCGTGAGAATTACGTTTGATACTTTTTAAGAGAATATTTTTTTGATCTTTGACGTATTTAAAATTTCACTTACTAGGCTAGTCTATTTAGTTTGTAATGATACTTCAGGTTAACTTGAGCGTGTCCAAGGGGTATCATGTTCCCCAGTAACTGGGTCGTGGAGGTCAGATAGGCAGTCGCTCCATGTAAAATACTGGTATTTAGCTGTATCCGGTTGGACTGCAAGCAGACCACAATATTGTTAGGAAAAGGCTAGACAGATGGTGACAAAATCACAAACAGTATCTAAAATCTTAAAATATCGAATGCATAATAATTATGGTAATTAAGTACAATTCTAGTGATCGACATGATACATATGCTAGGTGTGCTGGAATTTTCTTCTTTTCTCATTTTCCTCTCATATTGGTTCACCAAGGTAAAGGGCTAACAGCTTAGGTGTACCGGATGTACATTACGTATCGTCGAGGCTCCTATAATGCGCCCTCACTTTTCTAAGACTCACTATAAAGGATAGCTCCTTACAAAACTTTACTGAACATTGTACATTCATCCAAGCATGATATTTGTCAAGTTGGTATAATAATAATTAAACTATGACAACACAGAGTCAGTGAGGCTGACATCGTTAAAACTTGAACCTTCTACTTAGATCTCTAATTTATCTCACACAAATTTTCAGGTTAGGTACTACTGAAATAGTGAAGTTAGTTGACTGCATGGTAATAAGTGCAATTTCCTGATTTCATTCTTTTGTCAAAGATAAAAATACTATTTTTTAAATACTTGATAGCTAATTATGCCTACATCAATGTGATCGCGGAAAAATGGACCAAAATGAAGGATTATCAAACTTGACTTACAATTGTAGATCATAAATACTTTAAAAAAAAAAAAATGATTAAATCCACTGTCAAAAACACAAAATATTATCTGTGTATGAGACCAATGATGAGAAAAACATATTCTTATAATGATCTCAATCATTAGAGTTCCCTCAAAGCAAACATCAGTAACAAAAACCACAGATACTTGAGCAGGAAAATACGGAGACCTTCCGCAACCGTTGTTACTTTCCTAATGACCTTGACCTTGGCCGAGTAATTATGCGCAAAAAAAGGAAATTATGAAAGAGTTTCTAAGAGGAAGTGGCCATTAATTTTGTCAGCTTTAATTTAGAGACTTATTATTAATTACTTTACTGCTAACATTCATTTTCGTGTTTCTTTTTTTCCGTTTTTGCGAAGTAATGGTATTTGAGAATAGGTTAAAAAGAGTAGGACAGGACTTGATTAATTTCTATTTGGTTTGTCGTATACCAACAAAAGTTTGAAATAGCAAGCAATGTCTAATAGAGGGCAAGAATTTAATCAATCAAACGCGGTCATCAAAATGTGCTCCTCACGAGTTATGGTAAACATTGCATTAGAATTATCTACTACTGAGTCAATAACTACGGCTAACATATTTATAAGAGACAGTACCGAAGTTACAAGAACACCCAATCACGTCAAAAAGCCCTGCTCAAATGTTACGGCTACATTGTCGCGATAAAGCGAACTACACTTCACGCGCTCTCTGTTTCACAGCGAGACGTTGAGCAGTGTACGAGAGACACAATGTGGCCACAGCATAAAACTGTGGGTAGTAGTAACACCTTGTCGTGTCCTTACGATTGTATCCCATTTTACAGGCAGAGCTACTCGTAACGCATTCGAACGCGAATAACCTTAAAGAAAACGAGAAACTCGACACAGAGAGTCCTAATATGGCATCACTGACAATATGACGCGACAGTTGCTTCCACTAACATTTTGTTACCGACGCGTCTGTTTTGTTCTGCTGTAGCAGAAGAATGGCAATATTTGTGTTTGCGCAACAACCGGTCGGTAAATGATTTCAGTGCTGTTTGGAATTATAAAAGGGAATTTTAAAACAGGTGCTAAGTGGTTCGTATTTTTCAAGTTGTACTTCTGTCTTTTTTCAAGTGTTTTTCGAAATTACTATATTATGTCAGGCCAATAGGCCGTTAAATAAATAAAGTGTTTCTTGATTGTCGAGTAGGTGCCTACACTATTGTTAGGAATTTTAATAATTGAAATAAGAATTTTGCGGATCGAAAGACCAAACCTAAAATAATGTGGATAAAAATTTCTATATCATTTGCTCCCGGGGCCGAAAGGTTCTAAAGGCTCAAGAGAAGCACAGAACCGGAGGAAGAGGCGGTGCTTGGTCCCGGGAGGCCTAGGTTCAGCAGTGGACGTCTCCCGGCTGATATGATGATGATATCATTTGCTTAGGTACCTTTTGTAGTGAATTGCAATGACTTTCCGATTTTCCTGCTTTAGTGAGCAAGCAGTGCAGTTTTTATTGAAGAAAGAATCGTTTTGGTATATCTACGCTACAGTTTTTATATAGGTACTAAGAGTGTAATGTAGTCATTGTCAGTTCTTTTAAGCCTAGCAGTATTTTATTTTGTAAATACGAAGCATACGGCATAAAGGGTGGAAACACTATCGGTAAATATAAAAAAAAACATCCATGATGGCATATGTATCAGAATGAACTAGTGAGTGCCAATATGATGTTTGCGTATAGGCTTCACGTTTATTACGTAATAAAATAAGCCCAAGTGTCTGAACAAATAAGCAGTAAAAACACATTCAGTTATAGCGTAACGGTATTCGCTTATGTAGTAGTAAATAATAACTGTTTGCTTCAGCCTATAAAGTTTTCCGAGTAGGCCTTTGGTACATTTTGTGGAAATTAAGAGCTTCTGTACGCGTATGCTCGTTTTTATACGGAGAATATTGTTGGTTGTAAATACTGTTGATCTAGACAGGGTTTGGTAATATTTGGTAGCCTAGATAAAATGCGTATTTTTACACGAACGAAATTCACAATGTGAAAATACTGTTCTAACGTACCAGAACTTATTTGCACATAACTACTGAAAGTATTTAGACAACCATTTTAACAAAATGAGTCAATCTGCCTAGCTTTTTCCAAATTATGTTGGGGCGGCTTCCAGTCTAACCGGATGCAGCTGAATACCAGTATTTTACATGGACCGACTGTCTATCTGACCTCCACAACCCAATAACTGGGTGATACGATACACCTTGGTAAGACTGGTTGTCAGACTTTCGGGCTTCTGACAACCCGTAACGACTGTTAAAGATCCACAAATGACAGCCGTGACGAACGGCTTATCGTGCTTTCCGAGGCACGGAGGAGTCTCGGTATGTAAAGATGGCCACCCATCCACGGACTACCCCGGCAAGCAGCAACGAAATGAGTAAACAAAGAATGTTCTTTTATTTATACGACAGCCGTTGGTAGCGACTAATGACTAGTTGAATTGGCTGGCATAATTACTGTAGGAAAACCCACATGGATATTTCTAGAATCATACCAATTTTTTGACGATTTATCTACGTAAAATGTAATAAATAAGTACGTATTCACGGTGTGACCCTCAGCGCTGGACACGCAAAATACTCTGACGAAAAATCGATACGTACCGAGCAATTCCGATGATCACAGATAAACAGAACACATTTGCCACGCAAGCTATTTTCGGTAACGCATGCTCCCGAAAATGAAACGTCGACCTTACACATCAAGTGGTTTTTTCACATCGCCGTTTTTTCTATCAGATTGGAGTGTTCGGAAATTGGAGATATGTTACAGACAGTTCGCAAGATATTTACTTGTTGGTGCTCAGAAAATATTTGCCTCATTTTTTCAGATAGGTATCGAAAGAATTGTGACACGAGCTGAACGTATTTTTGTGGAATCTTGTGTGATTTCATGTGCAACATTTGAGTCATTATCTCATCAAGCAACTCTCATTCAACAAAAATCCAATAATCAATACCTGCCAACCTTCAAAGTTCAACTATTGAGTGACGGTTTTAAAAGGAGCGAGTGTGTGTGTGCAAAAGGAACCCGCCTTTATTCAAAGTACATGTAAATCATGTGTTTATTGTGTCAAAAGTAACGTGAGAAATACGACGATTTCCTCGCAGATAGGTGCCCATCCAATTATATTTTAAGCGTTATGAACACATTTCGTGTTTCGGAGACTCGAAACACATGTCGTAATTTAGAATGGGAAATGGGACTCGAGAGTAAAAAGCTTTAGGCATACTAACTCTTAATTACTTTTGCTTTGTTTAGGTTCGCGTTGCTCGTATTTTTTGTATTCGTTAAAATGATTAAAACGGCTGACAATGAATTGTCTGGTGGAGAAAATTCTTTGGCCAGAAAACGGATCAAAACACTAGAAATAGGTAGTGAACCTTTTTTATTCCAACTTAAGGGGGATACGCTAAGGTAGCCCGCGAAATTCAAATTTTCTTACGTTTTTTTGCAATTTGCTGGTCAGTATCAGGTCGTATGTTGATCTAAATATGATTTGCGGTCGTATCAAATATTTATTTTTAGAATTATAATCATTAGAACCAGCAACACAGCTGCTCCTTAAGTTAGAATTGACCTCAAATGTGATGATTTTATGAAATAGTCATTCATTATGGTAATATGAACTTAGAGAGTTGTATTTATAATTTTTATGATTATAATTCTAAAAATAAATATTTTATACGGCCGCAAATCATATTTAGATCAACATACAACCTGATACTGACCTGCAAATTGCAAAAAACGTAAGTAAATTTGAATTTCGCAGGCTACCCTGACGCTTTCGCCTTAAGCTATTACCGACGTTCATAGATTCTAAATTAATTACTAAGCCGACCGCAATACATGTTTCGTAAAAAAAACTCGTTAAAGAATAACCTGAACTTTTGAAACCCTAATTCCAAATTATGGTCGCATAATAATTCCAACTGTTATCCGTACAATCACAACTCGTGTAAGCATAATAAACAACGAAACAGCATTTCATTTCCGAAAAGGCAACATTTCCGAAACATTGTTGTGTATCTCTATCTCAAGAAAAACGCAAACGATAATTACCAGTTATCTGGTAAAATATTTCCATGTTAATTTACCGTTACTGCGCGGTATGGCTTCAATTTTCCGCCGATTTATTTGAGAACAAAGCGGCCCCCAGCGACGGAACGTTATCGGTCGTTATTTATCGGTCCTGGGCCGAGCTAAACTCGTTAACACGGTTTACCTGTCCCTCTATAATTCACCCGTTTTTACTTAACGAGCGGTTTGTTGGCCGCGAATTAATGTTTTAACTCAGTGGCTTTTAAACTTGTTTAAATCATCCCCCTCTGTCTTATCTAGCTTGGTGTAAAATGTGAGGGTTAGTTTTTGGTGATTGAATTTGATTTTTTTTGTAATTTTTTATTCAATTTATTCATATTAAATATTTTAATAGTTTGAAAGTCGATGGGCAATAAGTTAAATTGAAAAAAGTACAAGTAGTTGGCATCTGTTTCATTTGGCAATTATTATAATAATAGATCTAAAAATTTTAAAAACCTGTTGAATCAAAACCCAAACAAGACAACTATTTTATTAATTATTTACTTTTTTTCATTAGCATTTTATTTGTCGTTTAACATCCCTCCTTTAATTCGTAAAAACACTTTAAAATGTACGCGGAGTTTCTAACATTGAGAGCCGCTGTTAAAAACGGTTGTAATGTAAAAATAAACAAATGTACCTTTTAGATGAGGACGGGAATTTAAATGGGTGTAAAGCTTTGTTCATGTGGAAAATGGATGAGTTTAAATAAGCAATATGGTCCTTTCGGAATAAATTGTACATGATAAACTTTTACATGTGTTTTGTCAGACTATTATTAAAGCAAAAAGTAGGTATTGTTGTGTTTTGACATCGTGGTTTTGTATATTTTTCATCAAAAGAAGATATACAGCGACAAATGTGCTATCTCTGGACTTATGGACCAATGTTTTTGTAAGGGTTGATGGTGATATACGTATATTCTAGCAAATGGATCCTTGTGATGTTATTTTTTAAATTTTACTGAGCAAAGATCTCCAACAGTGAGCGATTATACGTATACAACTACAATTCAATTCAAGCGCTAGACTAATTCGTGTTTGCAAATGTAGTTTGATTATACCTACGAATAAATTTTCTATAATACCTTGGCAGCCGTATTTATAACGTTATCTATTCACGCAAGCTGTTATGAATCCTTTACATAATTATAAGCCTCTAATCGTTTCCATCCACACATAGAAAAGGATCAACACCTCACAGGGCAAATTAATATACTCAAAGGAGCATGCATATTTAATTGAATATATTCTCCATTTCAAAGAAAATCTTCTTCTAAACGGAGCTTAAACTGTCAAATGATTTAAACTGTCTTTATTTTAGTACAGTTAAATCTGTCGACAATAGAAGCAACGAAACATTTAAGTTAACTGCGACTTGATAACTTTATTCCCCCGTCAATAATTAAAGAACGTGTAGTGGGTGGTTTTCTGTCGTATGGGGGGTTCACTTTGAGGAGAATGTGGGACAACGTTGATTTTCAATTGGCTTATTCATTAGAGTGGCTGCAATTGATTTAAGTTTAATTTAAGTAAGTTTAGGAAATACCTAGTGTTTTTTTAAAGTGACTTTTATTTTATGTGCGTCGTTGGTATTGCATACATTAAGTGAATGAATATAAAAGTAATAATGTAACTAAATGAAAAACAAAACACTAATTGCCTAGCTATATTTTTAAGAAGTCGTTCCCTAATTCACAAACACAAAATTCGTCCCTCCAACCGTCCCGTTCTCCCCTTAAAGTACACCTTTCCTACAGGTAATTACGAACACATATGAAAGTAACGTTCAAACCTTTAAACATTCACGTCACGTTCCCGAGCGAGAACTTTCGCTCGGAGAATTTTAAATATTTACTGATCGCTCCGCTCTTTGCGCTTTTGCTGAATAATCACATACGACGACGGAGGAATTTCTTTGAGATTACTTCGATACAGTATGGAGTTCGCTGGTGATTACGATGTATTATTTAGAGGATGGTGGTGATTGCGTTCGTGAGTTTTGGTAGAAGTTATTGTACCCATTTGGGGACGAACGGGTGACTTTCTTAGGGTAGGTTCATTTTTTGTAAACAAGTGTTTTCGTTTTTTTTAATACCTAGTATTATCAAAATGTTGTTGAAACATTTCGATTATGAAGAATAGGTAGGTATATTTTCCTTCAATCGATGGTGTAATTTTGTTGGAAGAAACTCCCATAAATATTAAAAAGAAATCGTTTCCTTCCTCATCATAATCCCAAATACCAATTATTGACAGAAGACATGTAATTGTAAAAATTAAAATAATTTCCAAATTTACCGAATATCGAAGAGAAATACCATTTACAAAATAATCCGTAGGTAATGCGAAATTTCTCTCCGACAATTTTCCGGGTCAGGTGGTAAAGTGGGGATTTTTATGTGTGAATACATTTCGCGTGAACCGAGAGGGCGCAAAGGTTGCCACGTTTCCAGCGATGTATGGATCTATGATCACGCGATTGCGTCGCATCGTGTCCAAGCGTACCTATGTGGGAAGTGAGCTGCTTGGCACAATCTTTTTGATGTAAGATATATTACGTCCTGCTGGTGCATTTTATGAGGTCACGTATTCTATTAGAGAATGTTTAATGCAAGTCCTGACTAGATATCTGGATGCTATCCACACACATAACTATGGATTGGCACAAAGCATAGCTAGTTTATCCGTAAAAGTCGGTTGGGCTCAGAGTAATGATAAAATGCAGTAATACGCGAGCCAGATAAAGATTAGTTGAATGTGTACTTGCAACAGATGGCTGCGTATCTAAAGACCAAATTAACAATCGCTTAAGTGCTTTGACTACGTTACAACAAACCCAAAATCAATATTTGTTATGTCGCTGCTGAACAGAGACCGGACTGCGCACCATATTAGCTGGCAAACGTCTCCTGCTAAACAGGAATTTCTTTCACCATTCATTAACTGTAACACCACGCTGAACAATCAGATTATGAAAAGGAAGATTCTGGAGACTATTCTTAAAAGCTCTTTCATGAATCTACATGAAACAAATACAGCAAACAGCAGTAAACTGCAACGCGGCAGGCCCAGGAGGACAAGGCGGGACAAACACGACTCTTTTCTTAAAAAATTACCACAGTCAGCAAAAGATAGGGATACAAAAGCCTAGTAATAAAAATCGAAAAGAATACAGACTCTTCTTTAGTAAAATTAAATCTGAGCCTTCATTAAAAACTTTTAACTGACAAATGTCCCCATTTTCCTCTTGCATTCTCATCCACTTCCCCCCCTCCACACCTCCATCCAATATACCATCAAAAACATACACGTTTACTAATTAAAACCCAATTAGTAGTACAAAAACATGGCGCTTTGTATCGGACAACAGTCTGCTGAGCTCACAAAGCTTGATAAAGATTCCTTTATCATGTAAAGCTTATGAGCGAATTAAAGAGAGCCAATTTCCAGCTTCAATATCTTAATAACAAAGATAGTTTGGAGGAAAAGAATGGCTGCTGTAAGATCTTTTGAAAAGTCGTAAGTGATGAGTATGAATCTTGTGACAAAACATGGTCCTTTGTAGAAAAATGTGTGATTATGAATTTAATACTAATTAAGAAAAGCAGAATTTTCTTAACATAAGGTTTAAGAGAAATTACTGTATAACCATAAACTATTTTGTGCGTATAGACGCAGAATTGTTTTGCCGCATGCTCTAAACCAGTCAAACTAATGCAACCTCCATACGTAAGAGCCAAAAATTATACGAAAATTCCCTAAAATTTCAAAGTAAACTGGCATTGTTTTCTATATTTTCCTACAATTTCAACAGCTGTGCTCGTAAAGATGCAGCGCGATGCGGTTTGTGGCGTATGAATGGAAATTATTTCGCCAGACAACCACGGCCGGCGTCTGTGCGCCTAATTTGAAGACAGCCTTAGCATCTGCCGCTCACTTTAATGTGCTGCATGTGTTGGAATTAGTTATAAATGTGAGATTCTCTAGATCCCACTTGGTTTCTCTTTGTTTATTTCAGTTTTTGAATTCGTGGTCCTTCTTCCGTTTGGTCCTTGGTGTCGGGTTTTTAACCGATAGATGTGCAGACTGCGGTACGGCAATGCAGTTGGATTTTATTAATGTAAAGAAAAAAAGTATTCATTACAATACAACATACAATATTGGGTATGTACTTACTACCTGAATAAATTTAATAAATAATCAGTTTCATTGCAGTTGGTTTCGAGAATAGTTCATTACTGAAAAGGTCTACAATTTCATTTCCAACTCTTCGGAAGTAATAAATAATTAAATGAATAAATCACCAACAAAGAGATAAACAGATAATCAATTACCAGACTCTATAAATAAGATTATTTATTACAATTGAATACTTAACGCCACTTTATTTACGTATCAATCGGAAACAATTATCGACGATGCAAAACCGTTATATTTTTAATCACTACTCGCGATTGGTTGGTTACATAATTCGGGAGCCAATCGGAACCGTTCGTCGTCCGCCATTTTAATTATGTTTTGTTTGAATTCAGAATGGATTGCAAGCGTTAATCAAGGTCGGTATTTTATTAATGAGTATACTTTGGTAGGGAAGATTAATTATGTAAATTGGTTGACATATTCGGATGGGCTGCGGTTGCGACCATGTCGACGGATGCCGGAAATGGTTTTTGAATTATTAATTCTGTTATTAATTACTAAAGTGGGGTTAATAATTTATTTTTCATGTTTGAGCCGCTCAAAAGTGGTGTTTGTTGATGAAAAAGTTAATTTTGATAACATGACGTCAGGGATTTACTGAGGCTACTTGGATATTGATGAAGTTTTTGAAGTGTGTAATATTGTTTTGGTACATGGCTACCCGAAAGATTATAAAATCGAAAGTATTATACTAAAAAAGTCACATTTTGCACACTGCACAGCGTATTACTAAATATTTATGTCCATAAAATTCCTGGTATCCATTATCATCGATTATAAAAGAAATAGAATAGCTTCTATCATTATGTAACCAAGCTTTCTATACATGGTACTGAAACTTTGCCTAATAGGTAGGTACAGACAATGGGAACCCTAAGTTATTCATTTTAGTGGAGTGAATGTGTTAGTGCTAGGTTCCATTTGTTCGTATAAAATAGTTGAACTAGGTCTGTACATTGAATATTTTATGTGGGGCCAATTTGCTAGTAATAGTAGCCTTGTACTGTAATTGCATATGTAAAGTGGCTCTAAGCCAGTTTATGTGTTGTTGAAAAAGCATTCTAATAAAGAAATTATGTGACCATAATGAAGAAACAAGTATGAATTATGGAAAGGCATTTTTTTTTTCAAGCTAGTATCAAAGTTGAAAACTTGGATTGGATGGATGAAAATAAACCGTTAACAAGTTTAGAAAATTATTCTTTGATTTCTACAAGTAAAATCTAGAGTTAAGATACTGATTTTATACTAAAAACAGTGTATAAAGTTGAACACTGGGATATTAGTAAACATCAAGCTCTTACTTTTCAAACAACCTAATTTCCGCAAGTAAATCCTTTCCAAAGCCCTAGTGTAAAACAATATTAAGTCAAGCAGGCAAAAGTTTAATATTCAGTCTTCAAACTTACGCCAACTTCGAAGGCATTATAATATAATACCTAATCTTACATATTATATTTAGATAGGGAAGTAGATTGCGATCAGGAGGTGCGCTGGCAACACTAGTGACAGGTCGTGAAAAAACGATCTCTTAGTTAAATATTTTTAGATTATTAGTTTATTGTGTTTATTTTGTGTTAAATCTACTGTTTATCTTAGAATCTAAGTATAAAGTGTCTCACACAGTGTTTGTGACGTGTTTTTGTCGCGATTATTCATAATAATCGAGAATTCGAAAAATCATCTACCGGCTGTCAACGTTTCGATTGTGGATTTGAATTCATCAAACCCGGGGAGTATTTTGTTTTATACTAATCATTATTGTAGTTATATTTACTCACTATACATCACCTGTAAACACTGCTCAGAGTTATGAGCTACGTCCAATACACACAGGCACCGTTTATGTCTCCTTTTGCTTGACAAATTGTGGAAGCAAAATCGACGACGAAAACACTTGCCCCAGACATAAAACATACACTACAAACTTTACTGCACACATATTTATCCCTAAATTGTTTTATTACTCTTGTTTAAAACCAATAGCATTGTCGAAATGAAACTATATTAGGTACCTCTAATCCCATGTCCATAACATTCTTAGTGGAAAATAACTGTTATTAGCTCTAATATTATTATCGTAAATGGTAATTTACTTAAGTATGTCTTTTTCTTTTTAAGTAATCAATAATAATTCTGATAAGTGAGAAGCCCCAAAATAAATAAATTAGCTTCCTACTTTCTAAGTACCTCCATTTTTTCATAATATTTTCTAAAAAAAACTTCATCTTTTGTTCATTTATTTCTTGCTGTCTTACCATCCTACCTTCTCAAGTTCTCAACTCATTTAGATTCCTCATACACTCAGTAGTTTTAGTCCCAATAGTCCCTTCATTCTAGTAGGTACTTACTATCTACATCCTATCCCATTCTCTTATTCCTTTAACTCACTTTGCTTTCTCTTCTCTCATTCCAGGGTGCCTCTAGGGTTGGCTTGTCAATATGTTGACCCGTAGGGCTGCATCCTTAGAGGAAAAACTGAAGGCCACATTGAAAGAGTTGGAATTTAGTAAAAACCAGTGCGATCAGCTGCTACAGGAAAGGGATGACAGCGAGGTAGAAGTACAATATATTAATAACAAGAACACTGAGCTGAAGAACCAGTTGGCCGAATTACATATTCAGCATATGGACATAATTGACCAGCATCAACACCTCCGTCAACTTGTGTCAAATTTCCAGCAATGTAGTGACACCCACGATCTGGCTTTGAGACGGATATCTGAATTGGAACTGGAATTAAGTAGGGCCCACAACACAATAACCCGTTTGGAATCTCTCAAAGCCTGTGAAGAGTCTGCGTTCACCTGCAGTCTTTATGATGAGTTGGTTGGTAGCGAGTCTGGACCCACATGTGTTGAGCCAGTTGTAACAATAGACTTAACTGATGAAACTATCACTAAATGCAAGTTATTTACTAGCCATAATAAGTTAAAAAAATACATTAAAATTAATAAATTAATTAGAAAAATTCAAAAATCACTACAGCGCCAAAAAGTTAACAAATTAAATACAAAACTTAGGCAAAAAAATGTAAATTTAATTCAAAAATTAAAGAAGTGTAATAATGAATTACAATTGTGTAATACTATGTATGATAACGACACTCAGCACCTACAGGATGAATTGTTTGTTAAGGAATATGCTCTAAAGGATATCTTTAGTAAATATGAGGCTTCTCAACAAGATCTGAGTAAGCGCTTGCAGGAAGCCAATGAGTTGGCTGACCTGGTCAAGTACAATGCAGAGAGGTATGAGTCATTGACAAATAACCTCTCTTTTAGCTGTGCTTGTACCCATAAGCCCCAGCCTCAACTGGTTACACCTATACCCTCAGTGGTTCAGCCAGTAGGTAGCTGTATGGATGTCAATAAAATGAATAATTTTACTAACACAACTTATGTATTTTCTGACAAATTTGGTCAAGGTTTTGGTAGTCTATTTAATCAGTGTTCGCAACAATATGTAATTAATAATTGTTTACCCGGTGCCAGTATTAGCCAATTAATTAATTATATTAAATTGACAAAAATAAACCCCAGTTCTACTGTTATTTTATTATATGGGGATAGTTTAACTGTAAGAAAAAAGGACATAATGGAATGTGTCCATTTGATGTTGCATCTCAATGAGACCAATAGTTGTAAATTTATTTTCTGTGCCTTGCCTTATTCAAAATATTTGTCTGATGAGCAAAATAGGCACATTTATAATTTAAATATGTTAATTTATAATAGGACATGTCGTCACAGTGACGCTATTTTATATTTTGATTGTAATCAATTTATTACTGATTACAAACTGACAAATAATACAATGTATTTGCCACCTAGTTGTAGGAGACATATTGCTAATCTTTTAGCATACAATATACACAGCGACACTGGTACTTGTAGTGTACCTTTGATTACTGTTAGTAGTGGTACTAACACTACTTTTGATACCCCTTGTAGTTTAAACTATTAGGAGCGACAACAGATAAGCCGCATATGTTGAATGTTGTACATCAAAATATGCAGGGTCTGTCTGGCAAAGAGCTAGAGTTAAGTTTATTTATGGAGAACTATGATGTTCAGGTGTTATGTTTGACTGAACACTGGTTGAAAGAACATGAAGTAGTTTTTATCAATGATGATTTTTTTACTGTACAAAGCGCATTTGTAAGAAAAAGTGCTATCCGCGGTGGGTCTTTAGTTCTTGTTTCAAACAAGTTGAAATGTAAACAACGTTTAGATTTAGTTAATCTTTCCATTGAGCGCACTATTGAGTTGTCTTGTGTTGAACTAGAGCGATATGTTATAATTTGTGTTTATCGACCCCCCTCTGGGGATTTTATTCGTTTCGAATCGGTAATGGAGGATTCACTCAATAGGTTAAAATCTAGTAATAAAAGTATAATTTTATGTGGAGATTTCAATATTAATATTTTAGATGATACTCCATTAAGTATTAGACTTCTCAATTTGTTCAAATCTTATAATTTAATTAACTTGTTTTTTGAACCTACTAGGATCACGGCATCTACGTCGACTTGTCTCGATAATATATTTAGTGATTGTGATGCCAAAAATAAATTAGTTTTAAGTGACTTAACATCTGACCACTGTGGTTTACTAGCTAGCTTCCCTATGCAATTACAAAAAAAACCACATAAAATAGAATGCAGGCCTTATACAGCTAGTCGTTGCAGCAAGTTTAAAAATAATATAGCTCATAGAATTACACCATCTATAGTAGAACACGAAAATCCCAATGAAATCTATGGAGCCCTTTTTGATGTTGTGCAAAAAGAGTACCAATCTACTTTCAAGACCAAAACTATTAACATTAATAGCACCTCTGTTGGCTTTAACCAATGGGCTACTCCAGGTATTTATAAAAGTAGAGCGACACTATACGAGTTATATGGTTTGAAAAAATATAGGTTTGATACTCCTTTCTTAGAGTATGTCAAAAATTATTCAAAATTATTTAAAAATATTTGTGTTTTTGCAAAATCAAAATTTTTAGGCGATACAATTAAAAATTCAAATAATAAAGTAAAAACCACTTGGAAAATTATTAACAATGAAACCGGTAAGTCGGTTAAACAAGAAAAACAACTCGAGATTATGGTCGACAATAAATTAGTTAATATAGCAGCCGACGTAGCTGAGGCATTTAATGAATTTTTTGCCAACATACCTATAACTACGACTCGCTCCTTAAATTCGTCCCCGTCTAAAGCTGAAAACCTTTTGCATAGCAGTGTGCCTAAATGTAGTAGCTTATTTAGCTTCGAGCATGTAACACCTCGTGATGTAGTTAATGTTTTTAACACACTTAAGTCTAAAAACACTGGTGATTACTGGGGTATCTCCATTAAACTATTAAGTAATATAATAGACATAGTAGCTCCATATTTAGCTGTAACTTTTAATAAATGTGTTGATTTAGGAACTTTTCCTGACCTCATGAAGAGTAGTAAAGTCATACCATTATTTAAATCGGGTAACAAAAATGACGTTGGCAATTTCAGGCCTATTTCTATCTTACCTGCATTCAGTAAAATATTTGAAAAGTTAATACTCAAGCAGTTGCTAAGACATTTTAATTTAAACAGACTTCTTCATGATGAACAATATGGTTTCACAAAAGGTCGTTCGACTACAGATGCAGGTGTTGCTCTGATGAAACACATATTTAACGCATGGGAGAACTCGCAAAATGCTATTGGAGTTTTCTGTGATCTCTCCAAAGCCTTTGATTGCGTGCACCATGACACACTTTTGCGTAAACTACGTCATTACGGTGTCCAAAACGAAGCTCTTAAAGTAATAAATTCTTATTTGCATAATAGGGTCCAATGTGTAGATGTTAATGGTGTGAAATCTTCCGGGCTACCAGTTCAGTTAGGTGTACCTCAAGGCTCAATACTGGGTCCATTCTTATTCTTAGTGTATATAAATGACTTACCTTTTTATTTAAAGGATATCTGTAACGTTGTACTGTTTGCAGATGATACATCTCTTATTTTTAAAGTAGACAGGAATAGACAAGATTTTGACGACGTAAACAGTGCACTCTCAATGGTTACGGATTGGTTTACGACAAATAACCTAGTTCTCAATGCCAAGAAAACGAAATGTGTAAAGTTCGCTCTACCAAATGTTAGAAATCTAGGACCCAACATCGTCTTAGATAAAGAGGTGCTTGAAACTGTGAACTCGGCAGTTTTTCTGGGCATAACAGTAGATGCCAAACTTCAGTGGGGCCCACATATATCAAGCCTAGCGGGAAGGCTCAGTTCGGCCGCCTACGCTGTCAGGAAAGTAAGACAATACACTGACATTGATACAGCTCGGTTAGTCTATTTTAGTTATTTCCATAGCGTTATGTCCTATGGTATTCTGCTGTGGGGCAAAGCCGCTGACATTCAAAATATATTTGTTCTTCAAAAACGAGCTGTTCGAGCAATTTACCAGCTACGTGCCAGAGTTTCTCTAAGAGATTTTTTTAAAGATGTTGGTATTCTCACGGTGGCATCACAATTCATTTTCGCCAACATCTTATATATTAGGCAAAATATACACTTATACACTAAAAACAGTGATATTCACAATGTTAACACTAGAAATAAGGACAAACTACGAGCTCCCTTTCACCGGCTTCATAAGGTTCATAACTCATTTGTTGGGCTTGGTATAACCTTTTATAACAAGCTACCCTCTTCTATGCTAGATTTGCCTTTTAATGCGTTTAAAAATAAAGTAAAATCCAACCTTTGTTCAAAGGCATACTATTGTATCAACGACTACTTAAATGATAAGAATAGTTGGTCGCTGTGATTAACTCAAGACAATGTTTATGTTCTTTCTCCAGATTTAACTTACCTACTGACAGTTTATATAAGTTTATATAATTTTTTTATTTTATTTGACTTTATGAGTCAATTTTTTAATTATTTTTTTACGAGTCTATTTATTTTTATTTTATTGATGACATAATCTACTCATTACAATGTGTTTGTTATGAGTTTGTATTGCAATTTGTGGTTGGCTAGTGACCTCGACAATTGATTATATTATTTTTTACCTGAGCAACCGGCAGCAAGTTCGTCATGCTCCCTTAGATGTCAATGCTTGCGGGAGCGTCGGGAGTCGGGTTGCCTCCTTCCCTCAAATATGGCGAGGGGGGTAATGGCTGATCTTTGCGTTATGCTCGTGAACGGGTGCTGCTTGTGGTTACTGGTCGTCTTGCTGATCATGGTTTTGTTATTGTTACTAGTAATTAACTGTACATTTATTTTACCTCGATGGTCCTAGTTTATCATTTATAACTTCCAATTTACAGCTTTATGTAAGCGGGCACGCCCTTTATGCCTGGAGGCTTTTATTTAGATATTTAGTTCTTTTTACGTTTAGTTTTTATTTTTTTAATTCTGCTTGAGTATAGTTCTCGATGTTTTTTGGTTGGTATATCGGCGTGTGCTAGCTAACATATGGCCAATAATTTATACTTAATTAAAATAATGTTTTGTGTTGCATAATAATTTTGCATACTATTGTGTAGAGTCATTTTTATTTTTTTCTAACTTGAACAGACAGCTGTGCTGCTGGGGAGTTTGTTGCGCCACTTCTTCTTCCCAGCTAAAGGCACTAGGAAGTGGTGAAGGGTGGGCGTTTTTGGGGGACTGTCTTATGTAATTTTGACGTTCGAAAAGTGCTGGTTCTCAGCCTAATTTGAATAAATGACTTTTGATTTGATTTTGATTTTGATTTTGATCAGGATTGAGAGAATCTCACATTATACCTGAAGATTATATACCATTATATTATCGGAAAATGGAATCTAGGAACGCTGTTAAGAATCTGAACGGTCTTAGAAGTTAATCGGCAATCACATTAAGATGGATTATTACAAAATATTTCGACACTGGAAATTTCAAATGTCGTAAAGGACAGGGAATACAATGTCCTTTACGACAATTGAAATTTCCGGTATCGATTTGATACCGTCATTATAATTTGGGAACCTCGAACGAGTTATCCAAAGAGAGCAGATGACCTGCCAATGTATTAATTTGATACTAGAACTCCAAATTCGAAACTTTACCAAAACAAAAATTAAATTAGTTAAATCCAAGACATCTCGAGCTCATACTTCTCGACTAACTCGTGACCTCTAGTAAAATAATATTTTTAGTCAGAAAACTATTCATAATATAAATCTATATAACAAACAGTAACTATTTGATCCCTCAATCTACCGAGACTAATATTCTAGGAGCCAATTCCAATTGAAAAACCGAACACCCAGATAAAACCATCGGGTTGCACGCTTTGCACAGATGGGTTGTAACTTGTACTATAAAATACTTCAATATTGCGACCGCGAGCGCTATAAATCTTCGAAGATCTAATCTAGAGACAGACGATATCTGATTACGTCAGAAAACGGCGCCACTTACTGCTGTCTTTATTCAGTTTATTCTAGACTTTAACAGCGAGGACTAGATGATAATATCAACCTGAAATTGTCCCACTTTAGAGCAGTCTCTTTTTACTTAGAGAAAGTTCAGGCATTGATCACTACGGTTTCTCACTGCTTGTTTTTTAGTTAAGTTTTCTCCACAATGATGACATCACCAGAGTTTTACGTAATTACTAAATTGTTCAGTGAAGTCACGTAATAGGGTTCTTTACATCTTATTTCCAGGTTTCGCGGAACCTCTTGCGATTTTCCGTAAATATAGAATACGCGCTCACGGTGACATAATTATACACATATCTAAATATACTGTATAAATATAACTTCCTTCATTAAGACGAGGGGAGGGTGACGCACAAATGACTTTCAAACCTGTTTGCAATCATCGCAATAACTCAGAATTTAATATTTGCCATGTTTTCTGCCTCTGCCTTACAAAATTAATTTTCCTTTCAGAATAGTAAAGTACAAAACTTATTTGGAATATCTTTCATCCAAAATATTTTCTGAATAGTCGTAGCAGTCTCAATGGTGATATTATTTACGAGCGCTGTAATTCTTTCAAGGTTGGAATAAATCAGACATTTTCTCAGTTCTTATTCGATAAAAACTTTCATACATTTCCAGTGTTCCGTGCGGACGTTGGAAATCCGGAACATTTGAATCAATTGAGTTTCTTTCTGGTTCGGAATTTTATGTCTTACTTTATGGTCTAAAGGATAAATTGATACGAATTAAGAGTTCAATCATTTTCTCGGTCTATTGCCGGAGCAGTTGCGGGTTCCAGTTTACATAAGTATATACCATAAAGTAAACTGGGAAGATACGTCCTTCAGTAACTTAATTTTCCAATAATAATTACTATTTATAAATTTTATTTTATTGTATTACGTTACCTTAACATAATCCCTAACCCACCTTTGACGACACCACAGTAAGTTACAGAATAGTCTGTTTGTTACAAACCCGATTTATTGCCATAGAAGGCAATAAATTGAGGAGACATTTCTTACTACGGAACACTTTTATCACAATTTCGTCAGACCCGTCCAGTTTAGTAATTGTGTTATTGGAAGTTCGCCGAATGATCCTGGAATATAAATTGTGGGAATTGGGTCGATATTTGTTTTTTTTTTAAGAAAAATATCTGTACATTATAAAAACTAAACAAACCTGAATAAAAATGGTCTTGTTACGCTCTGATAGAATTTGGTCCTTTGACTTTGAGCCGCGGGGCTTTGTGAATAGTTTGGAATAGGTACTATCATCTTTTCGTGTCGACAGTACTTTGGTTGATTATTATAATATTGTTTGTTTGACTGCCTCGTTAGTCCAATGGTCACAAGCGCTACTGCTGAGCATGAGGTCCTGGGTTCGATTCCCAAGTCGGGCAAAGTGCTATTGGGTTTTTCTATTTGAAATTTCTCGGTAGCAGCTCGGAGTCTGGATTTGTGCCCGGTTGATGACAATAGGCTCGCCCCCTATTACATGGGACTTAAACATAACTGGCGAAATGTGGGTGTACCTGCTACAGAGACACCTCTGCCCAACTCTTCGGGGAAACAAGGCGGGATGTTATGTGATGTTATGTTTAAGCCCAGTAAGTGACCACGTTAATTGCGGCATCAGTGGCATCCTTTAGGTCTTCAAATGTGCAAATGAACTCCAGTAACTGAGGGACATTGTGGGTCATGAGCATGATGATGTCGGTAATAACAAAGATATTTTTAGTTAGAGATTTCCTATTTTAACATTGATTACTAAATAATGTAACTAAAGTATTGTTCTACTGTGAGTGACCTACATCATGTAAACATTATATTTTGGGTTCCGTACCTCAAAAGGAAAAAATGGAACCCTTATAGGATCACTCTCATCGTCTGTCTGTCTGTCTGTCACAGCCAATTTGCTCCAAATCTAATGGACCGATTAAGTTAAAATTTGGTACACACATGTATTTCTATGACCTAAATACGGACGTGTAACATAAATAAATGAATTTTTTGAAAGTTACAAAAAATTTTTTTTCAATCTGTATCGTGTGACATATCAAATAAAAGGGCTTGTTGCGAGGATCTCAATTTTTTATATATTATTAAAATAAATACATTTAAAGATATTTAAGAAAATAGACGAAAATTTATCATCCGCCCCCTTATCTCCGAAACTACTGAGCCTACAATTTTGCGTACAAACTTATATTTGCAGTTGGAATGTATGGAAAAACATGTATTTCAACTACAATGTTAAGTTTTGTGTTTGGGATAAATTCATCCCAACTACGGAACCCTTCATTGTGCGTAGTCCGACAAGCACTTTTACGTTTTTATGTATTCTCACGAGCTGTAAAAACTCTGCTGAAAGGGGTTCCTCATTTATCACACGTGAAATATGTCGAGGTGCCACAGTGGAAATACCTTCCTTAGTATATAGCATTCTTTCTACGTTATTTTCCTATGGTTTTAGATTTCGTAACCAGTCGCTGGACATCTTAAGCTGTATTTTTCATCACATGTCACCCCATCATAAATTAAGAGAATCTAAGGACCTTATCTACCTACATATATATAGAGCAGTGGTGGCCCAGTGGAGAGCAGTAGTGGCTCAGTGGTAACGGCCGTGACTTACGAGTTGTAAGTCGTAGGTTCGAACCCAGACAGGCGCTTTACTTTGTGTAAATTATTTCATTACGACTGCTCTCAAAACGGTGAAGGAAAACATCGTGAGGAAATCGGCATGTCCTAGAACCGAAAATTCGAAGACATGTGACATCTACCAACCCGCACTGGGCCCGCGTGGTGGATTACGGCCCGCTTCCTCTCACAGAGAGAAGGCCTGTGTCCCACCAGTGGGAACATTTATAGGCTGATGATGAAGGACCTTATCTATAACACATTCTTACTGTACCAAAATGAAATAACAGGATTTTCTAAATAAAACTTAAGTATTATTATGGCAATATAATGAACTTATATTTCACGTTTAAAATATTTTCCAATGTTTGAAGCAGGCACTTTGGTTGTAATCTCGCGAAGACTAAGTTTGGAGAGTGCGGGTGGTCGAAATATTGAAGCTAGGAAGCAACGGTGGCAAAATAAGCTGAAAACTTGGCTTTATTCCAGTTAATTTTTGTTATAACAACAATAGTTCCTATCTGGATTTGGAAACACTACAAGATTTCAGTTATTGTTTTAAGTGGTTTTAAAAGATAGGTTTATTGGATAAGTTATTTATTGAGCGAGTTGGTTTTAAGAGGTTCTTCAAAATAAGAGAAAATCGAGGATGGTAAATGCAAATATACTATGGGAACATATAACGCTATGTTTAAACATTACAAGGGAGAATTAAGGCAGGATAACTCGACATAATTAATTTTACATCTTGATGAAGGAATAATATACGTATCTATCTTATTAGTCACAAGCTACTGTCCGCGACTTCGACCAGGTCGAAGTCAACCCATAAAGCCTCGTCGCTCGAGGCGACTTTAACAAACAATTTTTAAAAAAACTTAACGGTAGAACAATTACCGGTGTCGCGTCGCACCAGTCTGCAAGAGACTTAAAAGAAAAAGTGTAGATTTCTGTCAGTAATTTTTAAGCTATTGCATAGCTTTTATCGCGGGCTTTGAGCGCGGCGACCGAATCAAGAAATTCCGTAACGAAATAACCTAACACCCCCCACTCCGCCTACCATGTAATGACGGTTCCCATGACAACGTGATGTTGTCATGGGAACGTAATTTTTATTTTATATCATCACGTCATCATCCCAAGTGTAGCGTTGATAAATAGGAAGTATTGAGGTTACAAATGCAAATGCTATGCAATAGCTTTACCGCGGCAGTCCCCGAGTGCCACACGCTTTTTTTTTTTTGTAATCGTATCTACTTACAGAGATTACATCTTACAAAGAAACAAACAACTTTACATCTTTCTAATATTAATTTAAATTTAAGTACTAGCCAACAAATTTTGTAAACAAGCAGACGTGACCTTAACTTTACTGTAGAATAAAGCACATAAAAGTTATTATTACGCATTTTTCATCAAGGCAAGGCAAGCACTATTTTAGGCAAACTAAGGAAAAGCTTTTACAGTGCATTCCTTCGTAAACGTCAATCCAACAGTTTGTCACTACCTAATGCACAATCGTAATCCTACCCCTTCAGCATCGCGACTTAAGTTAAACAAACCTAATGTTGATACCTTGGATTTCATTCAACCCTTAAACAGAAAAGATTAGCAACGTCCTCCTAAATCGAACTTTAACTTTATCAAGTTAGAGTTGATATTTCAGAAGCCATTTCATTAGAAATAGCAATAGCATTTACATTTCAATTACTTGATGTTTTTCTAGTTAAATAAGGGTTAGCGAGGTTTAAATGGATAGTTTATCGCGACAGTGAGCTGTTTTTCTTGTTGTTAAAGCTGTTATGATTGATATATGATGGAAGCATTTATTTCTTTGTAATTTTTAATTAAGTGGATACCTAAGTTCTAGGAATAATAATAAAATATTCTGAGGACTCAGCGATCATTGTGCCGATAGTCGTATCAGCCAGAGGCTTAATTGCCAAGAGCCTCGACCAACACCTAAGGAGGCTCTTGTTGGGCAGCTGGATCAAGGGCTTGATTGAGAAAGCGGTACTCCTGGACACGGCTCGCATTGTCAGGACCGCCGGTAGCTTGGACCCTGTTCCCGATACCGGTGGACTAGTATTTTTTATATTTTTAAATGTTTTTATATTTTCTTTATTCTAATATTTAAAAATATAATTTATAAGTATTTAAATGAAATAAAAAACATTATTGTTCAAAATTATAGTTTTACACCCATCTTCACTACATAGTATAAAACAAAGTCGCTTTCTCTGTCCCTATATCCCTATGTATGCTTAAATCTTTAAAACTACGCAACGGATTTTGATGCGGTTTTTTTTAATAGATAGAGTGATTGATGAGGAAGGTTTATATGTATAATAACCCGGTTTATACCCGTGCGAAGCCGGGGCGGGTCGCTAGTCGAATATAAATTACAAACGCTTTTCAGAAATAGCCTAAATATATTTTGAAATAAGTAGGTAATTAATATTTCAGCTCATTAATATTTAATAATAATATATATTTTATTTCAAATTACACGATCCATTAGTTGTTAGTAAAGGTCTTAACCTAATGTTAGTAAAAAACCACACTATATACAAAATTGAAACGACTGACACCTTTTTTTTTTTTGGGTGGGAAATTATCAAATAACTTCTCCCGCTCTGGGTGGAGCGGGAGGGCGTGTCAGACTCTTACTGACTAAAACCCACCCGTGTTCCTTCGGTTGCCCTGTTGCCGGGGGCCACGATTTCCCTATCGGTTTTCTTCGAACCCCCGGCAGGCACTGGCCCTAGCGGACCCCGTCAATTCTGCTGACATCTCTTTGAGGCGCGCGTGGAACACAACGCGCCGTCGACCCAGGCTTGGTCCTTATCGGACGGCGAGCTACCCACTGCTCACCGTCCGCAAGCCCGCGCCTACGGTGGCCAGAAATCGGCTTGCGATTCCCGCCCCGGGCGTCTCCTCCTGCGGCGGTTAGGGGCGTGAGGGCGCGAACTTTGCCTCTCCCTCACGCGTTCCGCCTCCTCCTTCGCGAGCATTACCGCTTCGCAGAAGGAGGTGACGGCCTGCCATTTCCTCTCGCTCCGTACCATGGCCTGAACCAGGGCCGGACGCGAGAGATCACCGCCGCCAATCGCCTCTACGAGGACACGGCGTTGCTCCGCCCAAGCTGGGCAGACCTCCACCGTATGCTCCACCGTGTCCTCAGGCCGATCCACACAATGGTGACACCCGGGTGTTTCCTCCCGCCTTATCCTGAACAGGAACCTCCCGAAGCAGCCGTGTCCGGTGAGGGCCTGCGTCAGGCGGAAGGTGAGGACGCCGTGGCGTCTCTCAAGCCACTCCTCAAAGAGGGGTCTTATCGCCGCAATTGTGGCGTGCCCAGCGCGGGGTTGCGACAATCGCACCCTCCATGACGCCATGAGATCCCGCCGGAGCTCTGTCCGCTGTGCCGCGATTTCCTGCGGCATCGGAGCTAAGCCCCGGCGTTTCGCCTCCTCGCGCCACTCCCAGATGTGCGCGAGGACCTTTGCCTCCAGATCCCATGGCGGTAATCTGGCAAGGAGGCTCGCCGCCTCGCAGGAGACCGTGCGGTATCCTCGGGCCAGCCGGATGGCCATGACCCTCTGGGACGCGTTCAACCGGCGGGCTGGCCGCAGCCTCAATGAACTCGTCCACACCGGTGCCCCGTAAAGGGCCATGGACCGCACGATCCCCGCATAGAGCCTCCAACGACTGACACCTATGTGTGCAGTCGTATCTAGTGAGCCAGCATGGGGCTGTCCCACTTTTCACACAATACACTCAGAAGCTTATTTATATAGCTCGTTATTAATTTAGCAGATGCTAGATAGCAGTAGCCTATGGCGCATAGAAAACTAACAGCAAGTTTAGTTCAATATAATATTCCTAGTTACACATCATCGTATTGTCCGGCTGCTTGAGCCGGACGGAGCCCCGACGCAAATCATTTACGATCCAGTTCAGTCGGTGTCGTTTATACAAGGAGCGGTTACGGAGAGCCAATCATAGATACGGAGAATGATATTGATGTAAAGAGGAAATAATAGTCGTAGAGAAAATAATGGGTTGGTATTTAAATAAACTGTGTCAAGCACGGAATACATTAGAAGAACCTCCAAGAGTAATGAACGATGACGTGTACGACACAACTTAGATGTAGCATTTGACCATTCATTCATTAGGGTTTCGTAGTAAACAAGGAACCCTTATAGTTTCGTCATGTCCGTCTGTCTGTCTGTCTATCTGTCTGTCCGCGGCTTAGCTCAGAGACGCTTAGTACTAGAAAGCTGTAATTTGGCATGAGTATACATATTAATCACGCCGACAAAGCGGTAAAATAAAATCAAGAAAAAATTTTTTTTTTTGAGTTAGGTACCTCCCCTAGACGTAAAGTAAGGATGATTTTTTTTTCTCTCAGTAATCGCATAGTGTGGGGAGTCGTTTGAAAGGTCATTTAAAAATATTGTGAGTTAGCCAAGACTATTTTTGGATTTAGGGATCCGTTTTTGAAATATTAAGCTTTAAAGTGAAATTTTTTGTTAGAGTCAAGTGTCCTCCCCCCCTGCAAGCTTAATGGTTGGTTCTGGGTATGTGAAAAAATTCACGGCAGTAGCATATATAACAAAATTAAAAGAAAAACTATCACAACTAAGTAGGTTTTACAAGTTAACGAGTAATAATCGACCAACTTACATTTGTGGTTGCAAAAACACGTTCTCCTATACAGAATGTATGGGAGAACATGTTTTTCAACTACAAAGTTAAGTTTGTTCTTGGGATAAATTCATCCCAACTACGGAACCCTTCATTGTGCGTGGTCCGACATGCACTTGGCCGGTTTTTTTTTTAATTTTACGAATGTGTTTGGTTATATGACTTTAAAAGTTATTGCGTTTGCGTAAAGATAATTTTCACCTATTAATAAAGATTGGTGATTTTGAAGGCGCACTCAGTTCGGATGGTGATTGGTTTTAAGAATATTACCGATGCTACATCTGAGTTGTGTCGTACCTTGTACCTAACACTTAACACACTCTGGTCCTGGTTCCAATATTATTAAGCAGGAATATATACTGCGCAATATAGCAGCTTAAGCTATATTGCACCCGATGCTTAGAATACATACAAAATCATTATCCCTTAATTTCCCACTAGCTTTTGCCCGCGGCTTCGCCCGATTGGAGTTCTGTAATCATCCCACGGGAACGTACTACCGAAATAAAAATTAAATCCTTTGTCCTTACACAGGCCATCTACCTACCTATGTGCCAAAGTAAAGGCCACAAAAAGTAACAGACAGACAGATCGAGTTATTTTCGCAGTTATAATATTATAATATATACCTAGTACGGATGGTATCCACATACAAAATTTCCTACGTATACGTCCCATGTAATAGGGGGCAAACCCACTAACCGGGCACAACTCTAGACTATTATACTGCTAGCACAGACAGCTACTAAGAAAACCTAATGGGAAACCCAAAAATACTACTCGAAGACCCAGAGATTGAAACCAGAATCTGACGGCAACAAACACGCTTGTGAACAGTAGACTGAAGAGTTACTCTTTACACCTTTTTACAAAAAAGTACCAAAATAACTTAAAAAAAGATGAACTAAAATCCCACGAATTGAACAAAAATGTAACGTCACCTTTTTACCTCAGCACTCAATAACTAAAATGTCCTATAACTGTCTAGCTACACGTAACATACCTTAAATACCTCTGTACGATCCAATATGGCGGTTTTATTGGTCGTTCTGTCCCGATAGAAATCTATAAATGTGTTTTATTGTCTTGCGAGCTGACACGGTGTATTGCACGGGTATTCGTAGTAATATTCTTGTTTAAAACACCTTTGAACGCGTGTTTTTTTTTTTTTTTTGCGGTTATGGTATTTCTGTTTGATTGAGGGAGTGAAACTTTTTTTATTAAAAGCTGTTGTATTTGTAGTAATAACACCTAAGCCCTAACCTAAGGTAATTGGAAGCATTTTTTTTGTATCATAGCCTGTAAGGTCTGAAAAACTTCAACTGAAACTTTTTTTGAAGACTTCATTCGTTTTGTAAATTAAGCTCCTAATTAAAATCTTATTGACTTTTTGACCTTAGACTAGGGAAGCTCTAGAATTAACATAATTAATATGAACAAAACTGTCGCTAAACAATGGACTGTTGACAAAGTCGAACCTACATTCTTTGTTCTAATAAAATTCTACTCCAATCCATTGTTGTTCAGAAACAAACCCATGATTATGGGTTCGTAAGTGATTACTTACTAACTACAATTCATATTTTATTTCCAACCATAATTTTATGTGCATATTTCCTCAAACTGTCAGCTTATGTCAATAGGACGGGTGTAACTAATAGATAGGTAGGGCGGAGACGCAAAATGATAGGTTCAGAAGGTCGGCTCCACACAACAAGCGACAACACACGCACACATAGACGACACAAATCGATCAGAAAACGTACCTGCCAACGAGTATGCGTAAGTGGATGCTAATTTTTAATACTGTTTACAAATTGAGTACAAGATTTGATTATTTGAATAAACCCGAAATCATAATTTTAAAATGCGCTAAAGATGTATTTCATTTGACAATTGAAGTTAATTTCGTAACCTCAACTCTCGTCGAGAATTTTTAAATTTTATTATGTTATTCAAACAATAATTGTTGGAAAAAATATTGAGATATGAAGTTGAAGACTTCGAATACAGATAAATGTGTCGCTTTAGTGAGTGATTGCGTAAAAACTCAACGTAAACATGGTTTGTTGACACTTTCATCCAATACTTTGTCAACACACCATAGTTTGAGATCGCCGTGCGTACACGTCTATGTGTGCGTGCGCCTGCTCGCTCGTTGAATGAAGCCGGCCTTCTGGACCTATTTATTTATTTCGTGTCGATAGGTAGGGCGGACTGACGTCCAACCGGTCATTATAACCCTTCCCTCTATTGTGGGCAAAAGAGGATTATTTTTAGATGCCAGGAATGTTTGAGTAAACGTTTTCGTTCCCTGTGAGGTAAAGTTAGGTATTTATTGAGTGTTTGGGGTAGTAAATGTTTGCAATGTTATGCGAGATATTTTGAAACGGTGGAATTGTCGATAGTTTAGATCTGTAATCTGAAGCTTCTTCGAGAAATTCAATTGGAATTACAGGCTACAGAGATCATTCGATTGAAACGGTTTAGATAATGTCGGATGACGAGTCGGTTATTATTCCTTCATGAATTTCTTTCGGCTTTTTTTTGCGGTGGTTTTATAGTTTATACTGTTATTTCATTCAAAATGTACTTACTTCTAGTCAGAATCTCCATATAAAGTTTGTTCCTGCTCATTGTTGTTCAATGTTAATCATTATGTCTACTTGAGTTTGCGCCACCTAGGACTAATACGTGCAACCTTTTAAACTGATTCCACCAAAGACTACCCAATTACTGTTTCCATCCACGTACGAAAAGCAACAAAATTGTATAATGTACTGAAAATATCTGCCATATAACATGCTCCCCGCATCTTTATAACTTCCTTGGGTTTAAAGTACCGCCTCGCAAGACCTCACGCACATAGAATCACTCGTAAAAGCCGAAAAGCCGCGACAGTTCAACGTACTTGCGAACTGAACGTTGAAGACACATAGTAGGTAGTTAAATACAGAAGTTTAAGATACAATGTGTAAGTCCATTAAGCTTATGCATAACTCCATTTCAAGGCCTATTAACACATGCCTACTGATCGGTGCAGAAATATTGCTGTTGTTATTGCATCCGCGATTATAACCTTTCTTTTTGGAATAAGAATGTAATGTTTTTGTTTTATTCATTTATTTATTACGACGTAATAACTTAAACACCATGTAGGTATTTTGTTACGAAATAAATGACTAGACTTAGCACTATTTAGTCACTTTTATAAACATACACGGGGAACAAAAAAACCCCTTTACAAGTGACAATACTTCAATTTACCATTACGGACAACCACTTTTTAACCTTATTACTAAGGGCATTATGGGTGAACAGTGGTTCACCGCAAATGTCCGCGGTTGAACGTTCGTCGCACCTTGGCTGTCAGTCCCAGTACCACCATGCTGACTTGCTAATATTTTCACACGGCATGAGATATTTTCATTAAAACGTATAACAAAGGTGCCGTTTCAAGAGTAAGTTTTGACTTTTAATTTGTTTGTGTTTTGTCTCACTCCAGTGTTGCTAGGAGTGAGCCTTCTGAATTCTCTACTGAGTGGTCTGCAGTTAGATAGTCACGTTTGCCAAGACTTTGCTTTGCGAATATTCACAGCACATCTCATAAATAAGGTATCACGTTCAATAAATGTTATGGATGAGCAGAGTTCCAGCTATGTGTGATATTATAATTTTATGCAAGTACGGCGACGTGCGACGTGCGGTGACGTGTATGTAAGTATGGCTAGGGCACTGCTTGAAAAAAGAAAAATAATCTCTAGGTAAATATATTAATAAAAAATAATCTTAAGGTTGTACTAGTTGACGGCTCGAACTTGTTGGTGCGCGTGGTTACTAAGCATGCTATTTAGTATAGTTATGTATTTATGTGTATTTATTTATCTAGGTTTTATTTATTTAGTGACATAGACGATGACCTTTATCATTTGAATTATGTTTTGTGTTGCATAATGTAAGTTATTTTGCTATTCTATAGAATCATTTTTCTAACTTGAACAGACAGCTGTGCTGCTGGGGAGTTTGTTGCGTCACTTCTTCTTCCCAGCTAAAGGCACTTGGAAGTGGTGAATGGTTTTGGTTGGGAGACAGTCTTATGTAATTTTGACGTTCGAAAAGTGCTGATTCTCAGCCTAGTTTGAATAAATGACTTTTGAATTTGAATTTGATGATTTATAATGAAAAGGAGCGCGTGAAATTTCATGAACAGACCTTCGGGCGTATAGGTATTATAGAAAAACTACTGGATGCATCTATTTAAAATAAAATTATTTGAATTTTTGAATAAATTATCTATTCCTATACGGTTTTTATTTTCCCATTTTCATACTACATAAGTTGAAATTAAATTAAATTAGGGTTGAAATATGGAAGTTTCGATGCTTATGACTTCCAAACCAAAATAATTATTTTCCGCTTCCATACAGGGCTAGATAATAACAAGATAAATTGATATAATTTTAAGTTTTGAAAATAAACCGTCAAACAGACCTGTAATCACCATATTACGTTTATAAGGAAGAATGACCGATTAGCGTAACCTTAACACCCTTTAATAACTCGTTCTCATAACTGTAATTATCCATAGTCTTAATTTATTTTTGTTGCTTATATATTTAGTACGTATGTATGTATTTATGTATCTATTATTTAGGATATATATACATCTGTGTATCTATTCTAGTATATTGTATATTTATTATTTGCACCAACGAAAGCCCAATTTTATGTCCAGGCAAATCACTGTCCATTCAAAGGTTGCCTGGAAGAGATCGCGGAAAGCGATAAGGCCGCCCATTGTATATTTTGTAGAGTTTGATTTATTTTTTGTTGTGTATTTTGTGGTCTACAATAAAGTATATGTTGTGGTAGGATAGGGTGTGTGGTAGGTAGAAGAAAGTAGGTATTGAAGTAATAAGTCACAAGTACACAAGAAGAAGATTGAAAGTTTATTAAGAACACAGACACAGGTTTCAGTTCACACACAAGAGTCCCACTTAGACGAGAAGGAGTGGTAGAAATGAGGACAGAAGAGAATAGCACAGATATACAGTTAACGTAAACACAAGAAGGTCTAGAGAGATATATATATCTTAGCGCGGAGAAACTAGGATCGCGAGATTCAATCTAAAGCTACGCGCGCAGTGAGTATACTAATACTGCAAGTCATGGCGCGCGCGTCGCCTGTACGATACGGGTGCATGAGTGCAACGCACGATGACGCTGTCTCGCTCACGCACACGGTCCGCGTGACGTAGTGCGAGCGCCCGGTCGTCGCTAGAACAATAGACGCGTCATAGCTACGCCGGCCAGCTGATAAGTACTTACTACTAATACAATATTTGTATTTGTCTGTTTGTTCATTGAACATTAAGTTAGTTATTGTAAATAGTTTTATTTTATGTTGTTTTTAATAAGTCTAGTTTTAAGTTCCTTTGAACATGATTATGTGTATAAATTATAATTGATTTTATTTAAGGAATACATATTTTATATTTAATTTGTTTTACTTTAATAATTTAAACAGACTTCAGTGTGTAGGTCACTACATCACCCCCTTCCAGAGACCGTCAAGGGCGATAATAGTCGGGAAATCTAACGTGACGCCCTGACCGCGTCGTTCTGACGACGCTCTCGTCACCGGAAGGTAAGTTCGGGTTATCCGCGTCGGGTGTGTAGTGTTGAGTATTAATGTTGAGTGGTGGCTGTGGTGAGGATGGTGTGTGAGGATCATGCAGTATGAAGGCCGGCTTAATACGGTCAATCGATACGGTAACATGTTTTCCGTTTACCATTATTTTAAACACTTTGTCCCCTCGTTGAATGACCTTATGTGGACCAGTATATGCCGGTTTCAGACTACCACCAGCAGTGCAGTCCCTAAGGAAAACGTGGGTAGAGGAAGCTAATTCCTTGTAAATGAATGTTTTAAAATTGCTATTGTGCCTGGCTGCTGGTGATGGTTGCAGTCTCCTGACAATACTGCGAAGCCTTGACAAGTAGTCGGTCATGTCAACAGTTTCATCAGCCTGAGGGTTGAAGAATTCGCCAGGCAAACGTATTGGTTGACCGTAAACAAGTTCGGCAGCAGTAGCCTGGGCGTCTTCTTTATAAGCGCTGCGTACACCTAACAGGACTAGTGGAAGAGATTCCACCCAACTGTCGTTAGCGTGGCAAGTGATAGCTGCTTTAAGTTGACGGTGGAATCTTTCCACCATTCCATTGCAGGCAGGATGGTATGCAGTTGTTCTGCGTCGTCGAAACCCAGCGATTGCTGACAGGCATTTGAAGAGCGCCGATTCGAACTGCCCACCTCTATCGGTTACTATATCGGAGGGACAGCCGAAACGAGCAATCCAGCCACTCAGTAACGCCTTTGCCACTGTTTCTGCAGTTATATTTGTGAGCGGTATTGCCTCGGGCCATCGTGTAAAACGATCGACGGCAGTGAGACAATAGCGAAACCCATCACACGGCGGCAAGGGTCCCACGAGGTCAATGTGAATAAATGCGAATCTTGATTGCGGTAATTTGAAAGTACCTACTGGAGCAAAGACGTGCCGTGTGGTTTTTGAGCGCTGGCAAGCCAGACAGGAACGTACCCAATCACGGCAATCCTTCCTAACGCCAGGCCAGACATATCGGTCAGCGACTAACCTTGCGGATGCCTTGGTACCTGGGTGACTCAAGGAGTGTAGGCTTGTGAAAATTGGTCTGCGCAATTCCTTGGGCACAAATGGTCTTGGCTTAGAGGTGCTAACGTCACAATATATTTGCTCTTGTGAACCTGGTACTCTGACCTGTTGCAGGAGCAATGCGGTAGCCCCATCTAGCAGTTGCTTTAGTTCGAGATCGTCACGTTGAGCTGCAGCGATCTTTTCGACGGACACCGGCTGTGCAATCTCCTCGATGCGGGAAAGGGTGTCTGCCACGACATTGTTCCTGCCAGAAATATGCCGGATGTCCGTTGTAAACTGGGCTATTAGGTCCAGGTGACGGAACTGCCGTGGGGAACAATTCTCCTTACGAGAGTGGAAAGCGAACGTGAGAGGCTTGTGGTCTGTGTAAATCACAAAGTCACGAGCCTCCAGCATGTGTCGGAAATATTTAATACCCTCGTAAATGGCGAGCAATTCGCGGTCATATGGAGAGTACTTAACCTGTGCTGGATTCAATTTTCGCGAAAAGAAAGCAAGCGGCTCCCATGCACCTGCATTCAGCTGTTGCAACACTGCGCCAATAGCTTTGTCGGAAGCATCTGTGACCAACGCCAACTTAGCGCTGCAGTCTGGATGCGCCAACAGTGCTGCCTGACAAAGGCTGTCCTTGCAGTTCTGAAATGCCTTATGCTCCTCGGGTGAAAAATTTACCGGGTGTGAACCCTTCACTGAGCCAGTAAGCAGAGCGTTCAAGGGTGCCTGGAATTTTGCTGCGCCTGGGATGAACCTGCGGTAAAAATTAAGCATCCCAAGAAATCTGCGTAGCTCTCTTACGGTTTTGGGAGCGGGAAAATTTTGTACAGCCTCGACCTTGGGTGGTAATGGTTTTGTGCCCTTGGCTGAGATGTGGTAGCCCAAGAAGTTTACCTCCGACACTCCGAAGACGCACTTGGAACTGTTAATGACCATACCGTAGTCTCTAAGTCTGGCAAAAATTTGACGCAGGTGGTGCTCGTGGGTCTTCTGGTCTTTCGAGTAGACCAAGAAGTCGTCCAGATAAGCGTACGTAAAATCCAGACCCCTGAGCATTTCATCCACGAAGCGTTGAAACGTCTGTCCGGCATTTCGAAGACCGAACGTCATGAACGGGAATTCGAAAAGACCGAAAGGTGTCGTGATCGCAGTCTTCGGGATGTCTTCTGGATTCAAAGGAATCTGATTGTAAGCTTTCACCAGGTCAATCTGAGAGAAGACGGTACAGCCAGATAGACTATGAGCAAAGTCCTGGATATGTCGAATGGGGTACTGGTCTGGGATGGTACGTGCGTTCAGCATTCTGTAGTCACCGCAGGGGCGCCATCCGTCATCTTTCTTCGGCGCTAGGTGGAGAGGCGACGACCAGGGTGACTCGGACTGGCGACAGGTTCCACATTGCAACATGGCCTCGAATTCGGCCTTGGCAATTTGCAGTTTATCTGGGGCCAATCTGCGCGGTGTACTGGATACTGGTGGCCCTGGTGTAGTACGGATGTGGTGTACTGTATTGTGTTTGGGAGTGCGGTGTATACCATGTGGGCGAGTGATGTCGGGAAATTCCCGTAGTATGTGTGTATACGCGGAATCACCCAAACTTACCCTCACTGAGGAGACATCATCAGAGCGACGGACAGGTGACGCCGGGGTGGAGAGCGTTGTATGGTTATCAATGAGGCGTTGATTTCTGCAATCAACAACCAAATTATAATAAGACAGAAAATCCACGCCTATTATCGCCCTTGTAACATCAGCAACGATAAATCGCCAAGCAAAGTCACGGCGCAACCGTAGGTTCAGAGTGACGTTTATGAACCCGTAAGTATTTATTGGTGTTCCGTTTGCCGCGCTCAATTGGTAGTTGGTCTTCTCTCGTCGATGTGATAATGCCGATCGGGGGTAGACACAGAGGTCGCTGCCGGTGTCGACCAAAAACTGCATCTTCGACCTTTGATCGGTGACGAATAAGCGACCAGCACTCGGACAATCATCGGCCGCCATTATTGATTGCCCCGCGCATTTCCCGATGTAGGGTAGTCGCACGGCTTGATACACCTTTTGGCTCGGTCTCCGAATTTCTGGTGGTACCAGCACTGCGGGAACCTCCTGTAGCTGGACTCCGATCGGGATGAGCCTGGCCGATTTCGCGTGCGACTCTGGGACCGTTCTCTGGAGCGAGACAGTCGCCCTACCTTCTCTGCCAGCTTCTCCATCTGCTTGGTCAGAGCGGCGACCTCCGAGCATACACTTGTACCCGCAGTCCCCACCGATGCAGCAGCAGATATGGCAGTTGTTGATGCCAAATGAGTCCCGACGACGTCGTGGATCCGGTCTGCCAGCTCTGCCAGTTCTGCCAGGTCCATCCTCAACTGCGACGCTACGATGGCCTGTGTATTTGCGGGTAGGCGGCTCGTCCATATGCTTCGCAGAAACTCCTCTGGTACACCTGGGCCAGCGAGGTTGAGAAGGTGGCGATAAAATTGTGACGGCTTTCGGTCGCCCAGTTCCTCGTGCATGAGAAGCTGCTTCACCTTCTTCTCACGCGATGCCGATAGCCGTTTAATAAGCTCACCTTTTAGCTTCTCGTATTTTCCGGTGAGTGGAGGGTTGCCGATAATATCTTCGACCTCGGCAGCGTACTGCGGATCTAGATTGCCGGTAACATAATAAAATTTTGTGTCGTCCGACTTGATGTTCGCCAGGATAAACTGCGCCTCCATCTGGTTAAACCAGAGACTCGGTTTCTCTGGGTAGAACGGCGGTATGCGCACACCCACGCGAAAAGATTCCGTTGCCGACGCATCTTGGCTCGTGCTTGCTCTGTCCTCAGACATCTTCGTGCTCTTGATCGGGGTCACCAATGTGGTAGGATAGGGTGTGTGGTAGGTAGAAGAAAGTAGGTATTGAAGTAATAAGTCACAAGTACACAAGAAGAAGATTGAAAGTTTATTAAGAACACAGACACAGGTTTCAGTTCACACACAAGAGTCCCACTTAGACGAGAAGGAGTGGTAGAAATGAGGACAGAAGAGAATAGCACAGATATACAGTTAACGTAAACACAAGAAGGTCTAGAGAGATATATATATCTTAGCGCGGAGAAACTAGGATCGCGAGATTCAATCTAAAGCTACGCGCGCAGTGAGTATACTAATACTGCAAGTCATGGCGCGCGCGTCGCCTGTACGATACGGGTGCATGAGTGCAACGCACGATGACGCTGTCTCGCTCACGCACACGGTCCGCGTGACGTAGTGCGAGCGCCCGGTCGTCGCTAGAACAATAGACGCGTCATAGCTACGCCGGCCAGCTGATAAGTACTTACTACTAATACAATATTTGTATTTGTCTGTTTGTTCATTGAACATTAAGTTAGTTATTGTAAATAGTTTTATTTTATGTTGTTTTTAATAAGTCTAGTTTTAAGTTCCTTTGAACATGATTATGTGTATAAATTATAATTGATTTTATTTAAGGAATACATATTTTATATTTAATTTGTTTTACTTTAATAATTTAAACAGACTTCAGTGTGTAGGTCACTACAATGTAAATAAATAAATATCTACATTAATGTCAGACGTCCCAGATTTTTTCTCGTTACTGAGAATTCAATCGCTTGATTTACTTCTTGAAAAAACAGAAGGCAAATGATTTCGTTTATTTCATTTTAATATACCTACATATTTCAGCACAAAGGGTAATAAAAGGTAAGGTTGTCATTTTTTTTCCAGCAACATTTTCTATGTAACTCTAGAAAATACAACTCTATATTTCAATTTTCAGGTAAGAAAAGCAACGTCAAATCAAAGAAAAATATGGTTGGTAGCAAGCGATGTATTTATTATTGTCGCATCGCATAATATACATTGAATTATTCATACGCTTGTCGCTGGCCCGTCGAGAATCGTCTCCTACTTCAAGAGTAATGGAAGACCAACATGTGAAAATATCGCCCGTTATGTCATGATTCAGTTATTCATAAGACTACGAGCAAGACTGATTTATTTGTCCTTGGATTTTTAGGAGGGTTCAATGTCCTTTGGCTTAGCTTTTGATAACTTCAGAGAACAGATATAGTTTCTACGTCAATGATTTTGCCTAAAGCTACTCGGTTTGATTCCAAACATTGAATTAGGACTTATTTCTGAATATTGTGAACGAAGCTACAAAAAACCGAGAAAATTGACAAATATAAAGCCTTCTTTATTGTAGCTATGTTCTTGTAATACCTGTCTAAGGTTACAGTAATAAAATATTCAGAAGAACTAGTATTAAAAGTAGAACTCTTCGTAAACATCAAATTATTTGCTTTGCCCAACGTTGCGTGCGCAAGCTCCTCTAAATCGAATTGAGAACTGACAAGATAGTGCTTTTAGACATTTTAAGGGTAATTCTACGAAGAAACCGGCTGTAAATACTTAGTTTTCTTTGGAATGTCCATTAGAAGAAACTTGTTCTTATGGGAAAGGTTTGTAGCAGTTTATCTTTTACTAGAAATTGAGTTTATTTTATTGATACTAGCTTTTGCTCGCGGCTTCGCCCGCGTGGAGGACCGGGACAAAAAGTATCCTAAATGTGTTTATTCAGGATAATTATAAACTGTGTGCCAAATTTCATCCAAATCCGTTCAGTCGTTTTAGCGTGATTGAGTAAAAAACATCTAAACATACTCTCAATTTTTTTTTTTCTTTTAGTAAGATTAATATTGTTGTAAGAGGTAGGTATGATTATATTTAAGTGTCGGTATGTCGAGTGTATTCTGGTGAAGGATAATTCCTCTAATTTCCAGTAATAGAGTCAGTTGACAAAAACTCATTTTCAGAAAGAAAACTGTGTCGCAACAAACATGAATGCTTTAGAGACATATAAGTCATTAATAGATCTTTAATAGTCGTTATAACGGGTAGTCAGAATCCCGAAAGTCCGACAACCAGTCTTATCAATAGGTATCATGTTACCTATTAACTGGGTTGTGGAGGTCGGATAGGCCGTCGCTCCTTGTAAAATACATTCAGCTGCATCTGGTTAGACCGGAAGCCGACCCAAACATAGTTGGGAAACGCTAGGCAGATGATGATAAGTAATATATAGTCCACGCAATCCACGAAGACGCGCCCCACTCCGCTCCGCGAGTACTAGAGTTCCGCTTAGAGTACAGTAATCGCGGAGTGGGGCGCGTCGTCATGGATTGCACGGACTATACGAAGGACCAGTTTCTCGGACGTTAGGATCATTTAAAAATAAAACGTAAGTCCACAAAAATACTTACCGGAAAAATATTATTTTGAGTTTTTATTTAAAGAACACTCTTCCTAGAAAAGTTCACTTAAATATGGTTCAGTGTGGTTCTCGTGTTACGCAGAATGTGCTGACAGGATCCGGTGTTCAGAGGATATGTCTGAAATTGATGCGGTTTCAGAGTAGCTCATTCTTATTCATAGCTTTTAACGAACTACCCTCGTATGCGCGCCGTATAAAACTAAATTTAATTAACTTGTTGAGTGTCTTGCACTTTACGTAGCCGTCCACTGTTGTTTTACTTTCGCAGTTTTAACGGTAAATAGAAACAATATTCAACTGCTGTAAAAAATGCCACTTGTTAACAAAGAAGCCTGTATCTTGGGACTTGTATTTTGGTTTATTTTTACGATACACATTAATTAACCTTGGTCACGAGTAACCGTGGAGTTTCTTGCCGGCTCTTTTCCATAGGAAGTGACCCATTGGAACCGTGCACCTAACCTCTGACGTTTCAAAAGTGCCCTTGTAGGTTTATGTGAAATAAAATATTTTGATTTTGATTTTTGTTACGAAATATATTTTTTGTAATTTTTTGATTATTAAAAAAAAAATACGTTTTGACTACGTTTTCGTTTACTTTGTAATTTTATACACAAAACTACCTAAATTGTTTTTTTTGCATTATACCTTTTTGCATACCAAACTGAATTGTATTATCATACTTAATAATTATGTTGTATGTCTCAAACTTACCGCCTCAGTATGTACAGGGTGAACAGCGAACAACAGTGCTGCAAGTGCGGCGAACGGTCGCTGCAACCGCGCAACCACCGCGCCTGTTCGTGCAACGAGCGCGCAACACGCAGCGTGCAACGCAACGTTGCAGACGTGCCACCACCACGGCGAGAAGCCGCACAGTTTGTAGTTTAGTCTGTAACAAGGAATGATAAAAATTATACTTTTATTTTTATTATCTTTCATTACGTACGTCTTTCCTGAAGAGATAGGACGAGGTGTGAAATAGGTACCTACACCCAGATTTCGCCGGTTATGTTTACGTTCCATTTAATAGCCGAGGCAGTTGGGGCGAGCCAATTTCCATTAACCGCGCAACATGCTCTTTTTTTCCGCTTCTGAGAAATTCCTGATGGAACAACGCAAAAATTATCCAACCTGCGAATCGACCCTTGAATTCAGCAGTCGCGCTAGAGCAACGCGACTCTCTGCATTGTAACTTACAGGGAAACTAAAATATTGTGCCTTTATGTGTCATGTTGAAAAAAAAAAAACCAATAAAACTGCTAAAAGCTGACACAAACTGCGAACATGGATGTCACTATAACCCATTTTTATTATTGAGTACATTCATAGTTACGAACTATTCATAAAATGTTTTGAATAAAACGGCAGAACTTTTTAAATAGAGTTTTAGAAACGTGAAAACTAAATCGACAGTTGATAACTGTATAAACTAGGTACTTAATTTGATGATATACTTAATACATTGCTTGACTTGAGGATCGAGGATCGGGATCGCGCTTACAGCCAAGGCAGATATAATACTTAAGTAGGTATGCCACAGAATTCGTCAAACTATTCTATTAACAAATAGACACTGTTTCCAACTGCCAAGTAAGTCAAATTCAAAACTACTATAAGACAAATACGCACAGAATAAAGCCGGGGCACACTGGCTGTGCACAAAGTTATGTCACGACTATGACGGAGGGCTCATGCACAATGGGGCTAATTGTTTCCTAGTGTCCTGCCTTCAGGCTAACTCTAGTCTTAGACTTGTCTACACTGAAACTAGACGAAGTACTTTGACTAAAAACTTTATATGAGAATGTTGGTTTTGTTTACCTGATCTTAAGAACTTATAGGTTTTACTAATGAATTAAGTTAAATTATTAACTAAAGTTTTTGATTGCTTTTCCAAGGCTCTTCAATCTACTATAAATATTTTTCGCAGTAAAAGCGACATTTATTAATTTCTGTAATTGACATTAGTCCAAGTTTACTATCGATCTTGAACTAAATAGCCTAAGCATTTTTTTTTTTTAGTTTGGCTGCTCATTATCATCCACTGGTAAAAATGCATGTCAGTACAATGATCCTTCCATTGCGTGCATTATTTTCGAGTCACAGGTAAAGTTCACATAAATTTTTGCTGTCTCATGTTTACTAAGCTTTAGACATGGGCTGTTTCAAACCACAGAATATTTGGCAAATACAATGTGAGATACTTGGCACGTAGGTAATATCCACAAGTCACAACAGGCAATATACGTAAAGTTATGAACACAAGCATGACAGTAAGGCAAGTACACAAAAGCTAATTGTTTCCTCATGTTGTGCCTGCCAGCGATGTATCCATGTCCTTACTATAGTTGACCATGTTCACAGATTCGGGATATTATCAAGTGCTTGAATTACACAGAAAGGGAACATGCTTTAATGCAATGCCAGATTGTAAGCAAGAAATTCTTGTTATGAAGTTATTAATTTACATTTCCTTCTAATTAACTGAAATATTTCCATTATAACCATCCTATAATTAAGAAAACAGCTGTTCTACTTAATGATTTTGATAAACCTGGTAGGTATATTTGATTTAACAAAAGGAAGAAAGAGAGGTAAATAGTTTTCAAAAATACTTTAACACCACCAATTTAAGCGTTACTAAGCAAACAACCTTTGAAAACAAGACCTGTAGTTACGTCTTATTTATTAAAAAACTGCATTAAAGATTAAGCTTAGTCGTTAACAGAAAACATTAAGTTTTATAATAATTATCATAGAATTATAATAAAAAAGGGCAACGTAATAAAACAGAGTAGGTAGTTAATTGTTTAAACAAGGTTTAATTAATAACCCTCTAGCCATTTTCTAGTTTGCGTTCAAACTAAAATTGCAAACGAAGCATCCCTGTTTTCGCATTAATTTCAAGTTTTGGTTCAAAATGTACCCCTGGGAGGTGAATGTTTTTAAACCAGATTACCTTACTGTATTTTATAATGATTTTACTTGAAATAGAACAATCAGAACGGTGTCAGACAAAAATCCGGAAAAACATCATAAAAACAAGTATCAATATTCGTCTGCTAAACAATGACGGTAATTCCCAATATTGTATACGGTTTAATGGTTTTCCTTTATGTTTTGTTTGGACACGATGTTGGAGAGTTCGATAATAGGGCCTGTAACAGAAAAAAAATCAAGACAAGGGAATATTGATACAAGAAAAAAATACTCAGTCGGTTCATCGTCCTAACAAAATGTAACACGTTTAGTCATGTGAATAGGTATTCTCAGAAAGCGTTTGAGGCTATACGGAGAACGTTAAAGAGAGCTTCTATATGGCCAATATATAGCTCTTATACAGCCGTATAGCCTTGTAGGGCTTATGTGGAGACAGTGTCGTAAAGCGAAATGGTTTGACAAGCAATTTGAGGAACTGCCGGATTTTGTAAGTGCGACTTTTTGGTTGCGAGACCGTTCTGAAGAGTTTTTACGTGTTCGTGCACTGAAAAAGAAGACAATGAATTTTTTTGTTCATTTTATTTTGATGTTATTATGTTTTACATACACCTTAATTTCTTTCTTTACCCACTTCCCTGCTCACAAGTACTGTACTGCAAATTTTGATACAAATTGTTTTTTATAGAGTTTTATCAATGTTTATATTGAGTATATGTAAAGATTAAAGGTACAATTTAAAAGCAGTAAGGGCACTGGGGCGATCATTAACACCAGTCACTAACTTATCCTATATCTACGCTAACGACTGTATCCGGCTCGAAGGACCAAAAACATTCAGTAAATTTGGGGGACTCTTCAAGAAAGCTCCAAAAAATACTAGGTACACAGGAAGAATTTGCCACCCATTAATAAAAAAATACTATTCCTACTATAAAATTAGGCATCCTATACAAACATTACTGCCCACAATAATTACTAGACTTTTGTACTAAGCTGCATACTTAGCGACATAATAGACGTGGCATTAGCAACCTGTCAGTAACTGCATACAAATGGTTATTGTGGTGACACTAATGGATTATTGTTCTCTCTCTAATGTACCGATAGTCACTACAATAAACCGCTAAGCTGTGCCGATTTCGAAATCGTGAAATAAATTGCAGAAGATTTAATTTACTTGAATTACAATTTTGGTAAAAGAAAGTAAATTATATCTATACAAATACAAATACAAATAGTTTATTTTCTTTAACAAGCTTGTACTACATACTAGTGATAGAAGTGTCCCTTTAAGCAAGTAAATGCCTGTATTAGGACACTCCACTCTTCCGTAACTTAAATTTACATAATGTACACAAGAGATGCCACTGTTTACTATTTATAAATTAATTACAATTTTAAGAATTAGATTAGATTAGATTAAATATAACTTAGTGTGCGTTTTGTGTATGTAATGTGAGGTGAGGTGGGCATAATTATGTGATTTGTGTTATGGGATGTATGTTAGTGTAGGATGTGTGTGTGTGTGTGTGACCTGTATGTGTGTAGTTGTAAAAGTTGTGCAGGAGAGTAAGTGTGTGCATGAATGAGTGAGTTATGATGTGTGCTGCAGGAGGGCCTCAGTGTCCTCATATGATAGTGGTTTTATCCATTTGATGACAAGTTTTTTACATTCTAGAAATTGTTTGGTGTAGATATATATTTCTTTATTTATTTTATTATAGAGTTGAGATGACCGTTTCTCGTATTGCCTGCTACAAAACCTGGTTTTTGTTTGAGGAATCGGTGCTATAACATCTTTCCTCCTTTTTGATAAGATAGCGGTATCATAAGGCAGCTCTTTGTGTTTTTTCAAAATAGTCTGAACAATGTAAAGTTTTCTCACCGAAAGCAAATCACTTATCTGATAAAGACTCTCGGTGGGAAATCTAATCCTTTTAAAGAACATGATTTTTATTAGGGCTCGTTGAACTCGTTCCACAGTAATAAATTTGGATTTAGCTGCCCCTCCCCAAATTGGGATGCAGTACACCAAAACAGACTGCACTAAAGCAATATAAATATCCTTTAATAGATTTCCAAAAGGGTCTCCGATATCAGTAGCATTTTTTGGAACAACATATCTCAGTGTTTTAAAAATCCAGCTGAGTTTACGAATCCTATTTGAGACCTGCTCAAGGTGAGGATACCAAGATAATCTCTGGTCAATCATGATACCCAAATATTTAGTTTGGGTGACCTTATTTATGGTAGGGCAGTCACAGGTTTCGCTTTGAGTGTCACCACATTTGTGAACTTTAATTGTGAGGTCCTTATCCGGTTGTGTGCGATTACATATACTAAAGCATATATAATTAGTTTTTGAGGTGTTCAACGTCAGTAGATTATTATTTAGCCATATAGAAATTTGGGCCATACCACATGACGCACTTTGCTGTACGTCATCCCAGGATCTCCCCGAGAAAACGACAGCCGTGTCATCTGCATAAGAAAATACTTTGGCATTATTAATTTTCATATTACAGAGATCGTTGATATATATTAGAAAGAGTGTGGGTCCCAAAACACTACCCTGAGGCACGCCGTATAACACTTCTGCATCATCACTGACGTATTGCCCCAGCTTAACCCTTTGCATCCTGTTAGATAGATAATCTTTAAGAAGATTGAGTGAAGTTCCTCTTACACCAACGTTTTCTAGTTTGTTCACAAGGATTGGCACAGAGACGGTGTCGAATGCCTTTTTAAGATCCAGAAAGATGGTTAAACATTTATTTTTTTTATCGAGTTGATTGGCAACTAGCGAGTTTAAGGCGGTAACTGCGTCTTCGGTAGATATATTCTGCCTAAAACCAAATTGTGTTTTGGATAGTGTTTTATATTTATCTAAGAATTTAAGAAGTCTACTATTTATTAATTTTTCCAAGATTTTCGATATAGCTGGAAGGACAGATATCGGCCTATAGTTGTTGAGGTCTATCTATCTATTAGCAGACTAAAAAGGATTGTTTTAATATCTGACCAATTCAAATTGCTTCATAATTGTATCCTTTAAATATTATGTAATTGTCAGCGATATTTCATAAATCGATATGAAATTTTTTATAACCTTAAAAGGAAGATGTTTTCCCACTACGTTCTAGCTACGGAAAGTTCAATCCAATCGCGCAAAGTTTAATTCGGATCACTTTTAGAAGATTTCTCCGTTGTAACCAGGATTAGGTCTACCCAATAAAACTAAGTCGAGTTCGAAATATCGAATTCAATCAAAATTGCTGCCTGAAAAATGAACATCGTTAATCTACAGAGATTTACTCAGTTTATTTTGAAAGAGGTATGCAATGCTATTAAGACTTTGAAAATGGCAAAAATTCGGTAATATTTCATCTAGAAAAAGGTGACTTTATAAAAAAAACTGGGTTTTATTGGTGCTGATATAATGAGTTAGTGTTAGGCATACCTAAATAAAACAAAGTCCCTTCTCTGTTAGAGAATGCAACACAAAGTTTCTGCATAAATCTCCAAAATGATCACCATTTTCCCTTCACATTTCCCAAAAATACAAATATTTTCACAGTAGTAATAACACCGTTATGTTCAATGCCGATGTTTGGCCGCCACGCTATCTGGGCTTACCGTAATATATGGCGCCGGCAAGCCAGGCAGGGCGATGTAATAAGATGCCGCTGTAGCTCGTGTGGGACAGTTTTACTATTATTTGGATGCCTATTTGACTTTGTATGTTGGGGCAGTCGAAAATATTGCTTAACATGATAGTTGAATATCATTCTAAGTTATTTGCAAAGTAGAGAAAGGTTTAGTTAGCTTTATATAGGTAAAAGTATGACCATAAAAGTTATTATTCTATGTTTAAAAGGTTAGCAAAGATTAAAAATGGTAGGTCAAAGTACAGATTAATAATAAAATTGCCTGATTAAGAAATCCAAATCATTATTTAGTAAAATGTCTGAACATTATAAAAGAAATAACATCCTCATTTTACAGGCTTCAGACAAAAGGAATAATACGGCTTCTTCAGAATAAAGCCCCGATAAATAAGGAACCCGAACAATATCTCTTGAGGATATACCTAAAACAAAATTCGAAAAACAGCTTCTGTAACTATCCCAAGAACATTATACGCAAAATTCTATCAAACTTATTATTCCAAAGATGATTTCCAGTGAGATATCAAAAGATTATCTCGTGACGGCTTGGGAACATCTTTCGTTCATATTTTCGGAGCGTTTAACTCGGCGTGTCTTCCGAGACCGTCTACAAACGCGTACGGGGATGACAACGCTTTGTAGTCAATGCCGGAGGCATCTCATGCAGTATCTCTCACATGTAAAGAAACACATTTTTGGCATGTTCTTGTTCAAGCACTGTTTTGGGTTCTTGTGATCCTTTTGTCGTGTTTCGTGGTTCTTGGATAAAAATATTCCATTAAATCTTGTCCTCCTCATGTCACGTCACTCAGTGCTCAATAAATTGACGAGATAATATCTAATACGGTCTATCTATATGATAACAATACGAACAAAGCATGTAGCTTCAATGTGAACTAAGTACATAATTATTGGGTGACAAATCTAATTTGGTCTAAATCGGCTGGATTGAGTGGGATATAATCCTGTCTTGAAATGGATATCCTGGATAAACCTGTAATGATTGTACTTTATATTGATAAATAGGAAACAGATACTAGTCAAGTAGATTATCCGAGTATTTGCTATGACACGTCGAGGTTTACAGACTGTCACACTGATATATAAAGTCTAATTTGATGTGTGATATAAATAGACGGGCACAGTACCAATGTTTTGTTTCCAACCATATTCTTGTCGACAATACAAATCCAAATTTTTGAAATATAGCATTATTATAATTTAAGACATAATGTCTCGGTAAATGTACGAATAGGTACAAGTCTTTGTTACTTGTACCTATGTATCGCCGGCAGCGTTTCGTGCACTTTGACGTCACATGTCTGAAGAAACCGTTTGGAGTTAAAAGCTATGTTTTTGCGACTAGTGAAGTGAAATAATTCTTGTGATCGTTTTGATATTAAAGGAGTAAAGTCTGCAGGACTTGTGGCTGTATGTTACATTTACAAAATGTTTCTTTGTTTGGACATCTTTAGAAGTTGTTGAAGTGAAAACTTAATCTTTTAAGGAAATGATTTGAATTGACATTCGTATGTATTGAACTGTAAACATAAATATGTGGGTTGTCACTTGTCGTTATTTGAATTGAATTTGAAAATAATTAAGTTTGTAACAAAAGTGCAAGACATTTTTTCGCACTTGTTAAAACCCATCACATTAGCCAACCTAACTGTCGATATAGCTACATAGTAAAACAATATTGTGCATGTATGTATAGCTGCTGAAATCCACGAAAAGCAAACACAGTTGGCAGCAGGACCTACAGAAAATTAAGGTAAATACCAATTTGATATTGTTTGCTCTTCGTAGCTAAAGCTTGTTGTTGTATTGTTAACATTAATTAGCAATTTCAGGTCGCTACACAGTAATTCAATGAACTTCAATCAAATTAATGACGATTATGAACAATTTTGTTTCAATATAAAACCATAATATCTAGTAAATTGTAATAAAAGGCACTAAAACATTTCGATTTCTAGAAATTAATTACCATTTTCATTATTTATGTGGAAGCTGTTTTAGTGACTTATTTAATACTAGCGGACGTCACGCGGTTTCACCCGCGTAGTTCCCGTTCCCGTGGGAGTACGGGGATAAAATATAATCAGTATTACTCGCTGATAATGTAGCAATCTATTGCTGAAAGAATTTTTCAAATCGGTCTAGTAGTTTTTAAATTTATTCGTTACATACAAAAATACAAACATACATGTCGGATCCGGTCATTAGTATGGACACGTAACGAATCGCAAGCGCACCACTGGCGACATCAAGAGTGATCTACCGACACCAAAAAAGGCGCGCTTCTACAGAGTCGTGATGTTTTAAGACCACGGTGAGGAGGGCATTCAGCCTCTGGTCACATTGGAGTCAAGACGTCGCGGAACTGTTCTCGATTCGTGGTGCTCAGTTATTGTGTTAGTTGTAATTTGTGATCATTGTGTTAATTGGTGATTTTAATAAACGCCGTCACACCCAGTGTGTGTAGGTATAATTTAGCTAGTGTGATTAATTTGATAGTAAATTATAATGTGAGCTGAACTGCAAACTATTTTTCTATTGCGCATTCACCAACACTACCCACACTACGCCCACAGTAGTTAAAATATCGCTGATAATAACGAGAGTTACATACCCGTCTCCGACATACAAAGCTTTCCTCTTTATAATATTATTATATCATATAATAAATTATTATTTATTATATTATATTTAATACTAAAGTTACAGTCTTACTTGGAGCAAAATCATAGGTAGGTACCTGCTTATGTCACTAGGCCAACTTTTTATCCAAAGACGAATTTACATAACATGAAAAAAAAAACATTGTCACGAACCTACATCGTAGTAAGTTAAATAAACACTCAAAATCAGTCATGTAAACGTGAACATTGACAGCAATAACGATGATCATACTCATTAGATCATAAAGCAGCTTCTGCCATGTAAGATGAAAGGCGATAAACGAGTAGATACCTAAGTACAATATAGATAACGATTACAAGCTTAATAAACTGCGCCATGTTTAGGAAACCGACACATGTCAGGCGGAAACGCCGACATCTGACAGATATGCGGTGGGATCCGACATCACCTCAGGCTTGTTACTTAAAATTGTTATTTTATAAGCGTTTTGAGATGTCAGATGGAATTATCTTGAGTACGCAAAACACATAATATATCGGATGAGTTGCTTTCTGGAATAGATAATTGTTTTAAGTTTGACAATAATATTTTGTGATTTTTTTGGAATCATATCGTTAGAGAAGTCGTCGTGATTAACAGAAATCATTCACAAAAATGAGTCTATCAAGTCCCTCTTTCTCCTTCCGCCCGTATACATCCAATGCTAAGTATAGATCTGGTCCATTGCACGCCACTTCTTCGGTTCTGTTGTATTCTTATTATTACCCTAAACTCTTCTTAAGTTGTATAATATAATTAAGATTGGTGGCAAAATACACCTATGGAAACACTGTATACGCAAATCTAAAAACTACATTCTCACTCTAGTCTCAGAATTTCCATCTTTTGATAAAACTTTCCTACAAAGTTTATCTCGTGTTTCTATTCGCAGAATATTCTAACTTTTCTTTACGGGCAATTAATACGGACAATCTTGCATCCATTCATTATGCAATTTCCTAGAATCCTTGGTACGGCAGCCCACTATCTCCACATTAAGCTGAGCAGGATTTATCTAAAGAACGGTGAGACCATTCTTTACTATTACCAACTAGAAACGGCTGGGTTTTACGTGTGCTGCGAGTTATTGACTTTTGCGGTGGGAGGTAAGCCGGAATTCTACAAAAATATTAAATAAAAACCAAGTGCTAGCTAGCCACAAAAAAATAGTGGAAAAAACGTTAAGTAAAAAGAAAATCATTGTGTGGAACACAGAAAATGTAATGGATTCAATTATCATCAAAATGCAATGCATTAATAGCAATCTAAATTGATACCGTAACACTCTAGAACTTCATAAAAAGTTAAGACGAACAATTCAGCAAAAGCCTACTAAAGCCGCTGGCACCAGTCAGTCGTGTCGGTCTTGTACCGAACAGAAAAAACTTAAAAGAACTACTAAATTTTCCAGACCATGAACCATTCGCAAAACTACCTCAAAAAATCCGGAACTTAGCAACATTACGAACGGAGTCACGTACTGAAACTCATTTGACTTCATTGTTATTGGATAAGTAAGGCACTCGGCAATAAGGCGCCCTGAGCCAGATATAAGGGCCGTGGTTAATTTTCAAGTAAATTACTAAACGACTTTAATACGCCGAGCTATACAGTTAAATGTGGAGTTTTGTCTAAATTAGCAGTCAAATCTTGCCGCTCCGCACATACAAATGAACTAGGTACGCTCTTATTGCGTCGATATTGCATTTAGGGAAGGGATTTCGTCTTTAAATGCAAATGTGATGTAAATAGCGGAGATGGGTTTGGTCGGAAAAAAGAGGCTGCAACAGGCAATTTGTAATAAAGATGAAGATTTTAGTAGCGGATTCTATCACTACATATTATAAAACAAAGTCCCCCCACGGCGTCTGTCAGTCTTTCTGAATGCGATAAATTCAAAAACTACGGAACGGATTTTCATACGGTTTTCACCAGTGACGAGGTGATTCATGAGGAAGGTTTAAGTGTATTATTAATTGAAGGTTTTGTATAAATTGACTGAAATATGACGATGATTGTAGAAGATGTCAGAAACAATCAAGCTGACTTAGCAAAGCTATTTACCATATAATTTACAATATACTGTCTCCATAGTACAGCTTAATAAGTTAGTTTCACCAATGAATTTCCCAAGTACTTTGAGAACCACTTAAACACTGGAAGCCTTCCAACGTTTCAAAACAAGTCGGCAGTTGTTAGTAAGTAATATATGGTCTACATAGACAATGTGATATTGATCGGTTGCTCCATGCATAACATAAAAATCGACGGCGGACAAAACGTTTGCATAATGCAGTAGACAATGGTACGTAACGTAAATACTACTAGTACCTACCACTTACAGGTAAACTGCAATTTACATTCCCTTTTATGGTATGAAATTACAAGGGCTTTGATTTTAAATGGAAGAACGAAAATAGATAAGTTGTTTGCGAATAAATTAAAGTTAATATAAAATCTAAATACCCTAATGTATTTAAACTTAGAAGCAGTATTAATGGAATATCTGAAACTTCTATAATCTACCGGCTAGTCTCGTGGGTGGAGTGAGCAAGAATCTAAGTTACGACGAATCTTTGTTGTTACTTTAAAACTTCTTCATTATATCATAGCGTATACCCGTGGGAAACCGGGGCAATATAATTTCGAAGTAGGTGAACGTTTCTGCCCAGCTCCCGGATATAATCCCTTAGTCACCTTTTACTGCTCCGATGGGAGATGGTGGGTTGGCCTGTTTTAAGCTCTGTAGGTATAAAATGTTTATCAGTGTCACTTCTATTACAAAGTTCATTTATTTTAGGGTAAGATTTGCTAAAACTAAAATAATGATTCTGGTTATTTTTAAACTTGATGCCAAGGTTTCTCCCAAAAATAAGCATGAAAGGCATAAATAATATCGTTTCCCTTCCAAAAATACAAAAATATGTTTTTCCTGTATACAATATTAATGCACACCTATCACGTAACAGGAAGGAACCTCCATAATCCGATTCCCAACATCTAGCGACACAACTCATGATTGGCACAAGGACAGACGAGTATGTTACGCAGTGTATACTCAGTCGGCGCGCGAACGCTACAAATTTTGATACCAAAGGAAACTCAGACGTAAAATGTATTTTTAGTGGAAACACGAACGAGAATTCTGGCAATAAAATTTTATTCGCCAGCGCTCCGGGTATAGGCATATTCTGAAAGCTGTACGTGGAGCAACGGCGTTAATCCAAAGTAGGCCCTAAAATTGGAATGTAAATGAATTTAGGTATTTTGTTAAGAAAAAAGAGCGATCCGTTTTTGTCTGAATAGATGAGATTCAGATGAACGAATTGAACGTTTTTTTGATGTTGTCGACGATTGTGTTTGGATTCTAAATGGATTTTTTGAGCTAATTGATTGTTTCAGTTTACTTGCCAGCGTTTTGTTTTAAGAACATATTGTTTCAAAAATGGATTTCATTGTTAAAGACAAAGCCGGCATTGTACAAGTTCTTTGTAGTAAACGTTTTCATTACAGGAAATGTTTTCATTTTGAATTATCAGGTCATGGAATTTCCTTTTACTGTTCCAACCATTGTGAATTCAATTCTTTTAAAGGAGACGTAAAGGCATTTCATTTCTTAATCTAGATAGTTTCATCTCTGAATTAATTAATTTTAACAGTTATTCAACCATTAGGGGTATGAGGAACAGGGTATAAAGTTCACTCATCCACTATAGAAAAGGGAGGATCCTCCGACCAGACGGGTGTTGTGTCTGGCGGGCAACTGCCCATAGGTTTGAAGTTGAAATCTTGTATGTATGTCGATCGCTTGGTAAACTCTAACTGCGCGATGCAGGATTTGTGTGACGATGACGTCACACAAATCCTGCATCGCGCAGTTATTACGAACTACGCATCATTGACATGAGTCTATGATGCGTAGTTCGTATGTGGCGGTGTAACCGCTACAAACCTATTAGACTACATCGTTTAATTTTAGTCAATGATTACATGAGTTTCTTGTAAAGCTATATTATCATTTACAACAATATTCCATGATTAAAATTTTTCCCACAGCCCCAGCTTATGGAATACGTCTCCAGAGATTAACATACAACAACAGTGTCGCAGCCTGGATATTCGTGACACGATCTGATTTTGTTCCCCGTATCGCTGTTTTGAAATACATTTATGGAACCTTACGAGGGAACGGCAGTACAAAAATGGCAGGTGACTGGATAACACGAATCAAATAAAAGTTACCTATACCTACTTTTATTTTCGTAGAAATGTCGGGATTGTGTGCTGTAGGTAGAAATAATGATGAAGACAACAATATTGAAAAGACAGACGTAATAACATGGAGCAGAATATGACCATAAGTTTTCCAGTTGTAACTTTTTCTTTTCAGTAATTAAAATGATTATAAACAACAGCGATGAGATAATATTACCTACGGAATATAAAATTATAAATCTAAGCTTATTATAAACTAAGTTTGTCCTTAATATTATTATGCAGCAATTAAACACATCAAGGGAAATTGTATAATTTTCACATTAGTAGTACATTCCGCCCAAACATAGTATCGAAACCGAAAACGGAAAACAAGTTTCCAACTCCGTCGAACCATTTTCTAGGCCACTGGAGGCTATTTTCTAATAGGCTGGAGTTAATTTAGATGTGCTGTAATTTTAGTCACATTTCGAATATACCTGGACTGGATTTCAATCAACCTGAATATTATTATCAAAATGACTATGTAATGTGTGTGTTTATGTTGTGTATGTGTGTGTTTTCTTGGCCAAGCAGTGGGGCACATTTAGGCCTCCAAAAAGATTTTGTTTAACAAAGATAGGGTAAAGTATTTTATAGAGATAATTCATTAGTAAAACAGTTATAACGTTGAATTTTGGAATAGTGTTATTATAGGCAAGATGATGCCTGGACCTTAATTACAATAGAAAATTATTTTCCTATGTAGAAAATCAACTATACAAGTGTCTATTAAATTCCTTCCTAATTACGTAATCCAAAGTGTCAATGAAACACCCAACAAAGCTGAACGCCGACATGATTTCCTCGCACATCACACAAATGAAGGCTCAACTTTATAGCATCATATGCATAATAAGGTAACCGTTAAACCTCTTCGCAACGGGACCACAAACTATCCACCGAAGGGATTTCGGCGAAATCTTTCACAAACCCATAATATTCCGTGGGGACTATTAAGGAGGCCGTATGGCAGTGCATGGATAAACAATGTTTGGAATTGTTTTCGTCGGACCCTCGAATAGTTGGGGCTGTTGGGGCTGCTGAGGGTTGTTGAGGGTCGGGATAACAAGTGTGTCTTGTCCGGGCTTTAAGGAACTTTGAGTGATGAGTTCTTGCATGAATTTGTGTTGTATTTCTAGAGTATGTTCGATAAGAACGAGTAGGCGTTGTGAGAGCCTGCGGTTACAAGCGTGTTATTACAGTCCCTTCTTGTGGTATCTGTGTGGTCTTGGTGCAAAGATTTATTAACATTTTCATCAAGTTTCGGAGTTGTCAATGAAAGTAGAATATTACTTGAAAACATATTTTCTACTCCAAACTCATTATTAGAATAAGTACTACACCAGTCTTCTACCACAATATGTTGCCAAAAATAAATATTATTCCATTGAGATGAAATATTTCCTGTGTTTTTATTAACATCACACTACTATAAATAGATATTACGCGGAAAAGCTTCCGCATAATAAATACCATTTATTTATTATGTGAGAATCGTTCGTCATTAACTTTCCTTTGAAGAAATATGTACGATTATGGTAACATGTGGAATAATATAAATAAATTTATGAATGCACAGTTTATCAAAACAAGTAACACTAAAAACTTTCCGGTGATAACAATGTAGGTAAATAAGAAATAATGTGCCAAGTATAAATTTTTTACTCGAACATGATTATTTAATATTAGGCTTTGACATTTCTCGGGACCATGGGGTCCCGGTCCTTTGGAAGGCGTACGAGGGGCCGAAGCCAACTCGCAGAAGCCCCTTGGACAATTTTAAATGGAATGAGGCACCAACCGACGATTATCCCCGTATGCACTATGCAAGTGCACCCAAGGACAACCCTCGGTTGGTGCAGGGCTATTGCAGAACATGGAAACAAAACATATTGGGCTATGGGTTTGGGTGGCTATAGTGGATTTAGGTATTATTAAGAATGGTAGGATTTTTCTTAAAAAAATTTTTTTTAAACCATCTAGCTACTTGTTATTTAACACAATCTTGCTTTTATCTATTCCTTCAGGAAAATGTATTGATCATCTCTTTGGCATTTTCATTAGTTTTCAGTGTCAATACAACGTAATGTATTTAACTGATTAGGTACCTAAGTTGTCTGCTAGAAAGTCGATTACCAATAAATTAAATTATAAAACTATAAAATTAGATAAATAAATAAAAAAACGTGTGGCACTCGGGGACTGCCACGGTAAAGCTATTGCATAGCATTTGTAACCTCCATACTTCCTATTTGTCAACGCTTCACTTGCGATGATGACGTGATGACATAAAACAAAAATTACGTTCCCATGACAACATCACGTTGTCATGGAAACCGTCATTATATGGTAGACGGAGTGGGGGGTGTTAGGTTTTATTTTCGTTACGTTACGGAATTTCTTGTATCGGTCGCCGCGCTCAAAGCCCGCGCTAAAAGCTATGCAATAGCTTAATAAAGATAAATAAGTGAGTCTAAGTATATGAAGAACCAAATTATATTACAATCCTTTGCATTTTCTCTGCTCCCAACTCTATTCAGTTCCGTTCCACGCAGTCTTCAAAATAAAAGAATGTATACATACAACTTATTAAAAGGTTCGTTGAAAAGGCTCAATGGGAAGTAATATTGTGTTTCGTAATTTCACGAATCAACATTTCTAATGTAGGGACGGAGCGGCATTGTCAGCGTATATTGAGGAAAATATCTTCGGAAACCTTTATTTTTTGTTCGCAAAGAATATCATAATAATGTTCATAGTTATGGAGGAGGATCAATATTAAAGGATGGGGTTTGTGCGTTATTAATTTAATGTAAAATTGTTTAGTTTATCTTTGGTCTTTACGATTTATAACATTGTGCAAATGAGTACCTACTTACATTAATAATTTGTATTTATGTGTACGTGACTGAATTAAGTGTCTTTTGATACATTTCCTTTCGTGTTTTTGTGTAACAATAAATTGTGAATAGAGCGCTAAATCCAAAAACGCTAATGGGTTCTGTGTACCTACATAGTGATAAGCGTGACGTCATCTTTTACATACACAACAACAACAAGAATCCTAACTCAAATATTTATTGCTACTTACTTGATTCTTGGAAATTCGGATTCATAAATTCATAATACCCGTCAAAACTCCATCTTACTTTAATTTCGGTATAAACATAGACGTCCAAAATCCACATTCACTTAAATTATAATACCCTCTACACCACCACTTTGGAAGCAGTATATTATTCCCATAAAACAAACTACCCCACATTCCGCCGACTTAAAGGATTACAGTCGCAAATCCACGAAACTAGAGAAAATAATGCGTAAATTAATAAATAAACAAGTTTACTCGTGTTGGGGGTTCCTGCCCGAATAATTGCTGGGAAAATAATCTTTCCGCTGGTTATTGGGCGAAATGAGCATTAGTAGGAACCGCCATTAACTTTCATGAGAGCACCGGTACCAAGATGTCTGTTGATTAAATTAGACCCTCACATTAACGCGCATATGGCCCCTCTATTTGTTACCTAGTTGTAGTTGCTAAATTAAATTCGTTGGATAATAATTTGTGTTATAAATCACAAAGTTTTGACGTTTGTTGGGTAATAATGAAAAATAAACACACACCGTGTTTATTTAAAACTCGGAATATAATAATTGTGATAAAAATTGTTACGTTAAATAAAATAACAATATTATTGTGTTTGAATGTATTTGCTTTTAGCTCCGTTGCTAACAGCTTATTTAATATTACGTTCGTACTAAAAGAAAATACAAAGATAAACACACCAAAATCATAAAGTGAGAATTCCAGTAACAAGTAAATAGATAGGTATTTTTCGTTGAACACGACCTTTTTGTTGCCTGTACATACTAGTATTACATTGAAAAAGAAAATACGCCGTTATAAGTAGAAAATGTTAATCCTTTTCCCAAGGCTTTACCTACACCTTACTCTTTATCGAGTACATCTCTAGTGAATACAAAAAAATACAGAAATAGAGAGATATTAAATATTTTCTTTAGTGCTCTATGTTATCTACCTACAGGGAAGAAAGTTTCTTTAGCAAGAAATAAAAAACCTTTTACTAGTCTGAAACATTAATAACATCACAGGAAAAAAATGCTGTCTCTAAATTAATTGAAACCAAGGTACAGTATCTGGGAAGCATAGCAGCTAAAGCAAATAGAGTAAAAGATAGAATCTTTATGAAAGTTCATCAGGACATTCTGCAATTACCCACCTCGCCTTTTAGTCTGCAGGAAGGCAATGGGCGACGAACTCATCTAACTTTGAACTGCTCTCACAATCCTCTTTGGAAGAACTTAAATTAATTTCTCAAATACAAAAATAGTTCCGGCAATATTCAATTCAAATGCTATTAATAAATTGGTGGAGGGATCTTTGAGAGCTGAAATTGTTTTCAAGTTGTGTGAGGCGTAATTATTAGCTGGCAAAACAGTTATGATGAATATTTATATATGAGATTACTCTGACTTTGATAAAATTTGAATCCCAAAAAACCAGAATTCTTTCCAGGGATAATAATGCATTTTTTGATGTTATCAAGAAACAAGAATAAACATTCATACCGTATCTTTTGAACATGCAAACCTAAAGGAATCATGGGAACCATCAGCTGTTTATCTTTAAAGCAAAACTTATCTAAGAAAACACGGCTTCTGTGTTAGCAAAGGCCGTAACTTATCATTTAAACTAGTGGATTTGTAGCCTCATAAATCAAATTATTTTAAAAACTTGTTTTATAATTTAAATATCTGTTTTGGGAGCCACAGAACAATTTAAACTGTGAAATAACTTTTCACTACTGCGACGAGCAAAACTTTTAAAAGACAATCAAGACTAAAATGGAACTATCTAAGTTCTATTTCCAATTGTATGAGTATATTTTGTGTAATCTCAACTTTTGGAATACGTTTGTATATTTTGATGATATGAATGTAGGTATTATCTACTCCACAGTCAATCTATCTACAAGTAATCTAAGAATTTTGATTTTATATGAAAATCACTCCAACTTTGAATAATGATTATAATAATGTGATGACATTTTATTTGAGACCTAAAGGAAGAAATATTTTCGTGGAAAAATGCAGCTGATGCAAGTAGTGACAAAACAAATTAATTGCTTAGTATCAACTCGATGTAATTCACAAGAACTTAATTTTGCGAAACCTTCAGTTCTTTAAGAGATTTCCTCCGTTTACGTTATTTTTCCATCAAATTGGTTAGAACAGTAAGCGGATTTCAAGTTCTTGGTAATCTTTATAATATGCTTACACATAGTCGTGTGGTAAAGCAACGTCAAAGCTTCTACTGCCAATACGGATTTGTGTCGGCCCTAATGTGATTGCGAATTTCCCAGTTTTCGAGAGCCAGAGCAAATAATATTGATATAAGTATGGGTGCTGAAGTGCGAAATTGGATTTCAAATCTTTTCAAGAACTTATATGGATGAAACGACCTAGAAACTGAAAAGATAGACTTTGTATTAGTTTAACGTAACCTTTATAGATTGTATAGAACTCTTTTAATACCGAAACTCCTTTTCGTACTTTCACAATTCGTCGAAATATGGCGCTCCGTGACGATGCCGTAATATGCTGCAAAATGGGGATCATTTAAAGAAGGGTTTTTTTGTGGAAATTAATCATAAATTTATATCACTTGCAGAACCACCTCACGAAACAGGTTCTTCGACTAACGAAACAGCAGCTGCGTACAGTTGTTATAGCAGCTGTAACTAGTCATGGATCATTTAATAAACACCTCTTTGTCATAGGAGTCACAGACAGTCCGCTGTGCAGAGCCTGCATAGAGGACGACGAGACAGCAGCTAATGTGCTGTTAAACTGCCCGGTGGTCGCCACATACAGAGCCAAGTACTTCGGTAACCCAGGTCCCTACGTGAGATTGTCAGTGACACCAAGGCGTTGCTGGCCTTCTTTGAGGATCTGGGGTGGATCGAATAGCAGATTTTCCCACCCGTACGCAAAATACGCGCTTTGACGTGGAGTTGCGGATACCAGCCCATATTACCTATTATCTTTTGCAGAGGTGCTTACTCCAAGTAAGGGTAATAAAAGTATTAATAATGTTAAGGGTGAAGAAAACATAATTTCGCGATGCAAGAAAAACTTAAAAGAAACTTTGAAAAACAACTTAACAATAGATAATTCTCCAATAAATAGATAAAAATGGCCTTACAAAGTGTTCTTGTAAAATGTAGGACATTGTATTTTTATGCGAAACTAAGTAAGCAAGAGAGGCAGCTGTCCTGTAGGCGACACCTGCCGGCACCGGTTGAATATCAAACGAGCCGTGTCCAGGTGCCGTACCGGCCGTCCGGTCCGTAAAAATGGACGCAAATGAACTCAGCACGCGTAACGAGCAATCTGCGAAGTTGAACTACCTTATCATGATTATTTAATATGGATCGGGAAATGTATTGTGTTTGCGTTATCAGTGATATTCTGCATTTTTATCAATCAAATTCTGTTCTAAACTTAGAGTATGAGACTTGAGATGATTATAAAGAAAATCATGAAGCAACATTGCAAACGTCATAAGTACAAGTTTTCCGTGACATTTGCAGAATAATTTAGAAAATCATGACATTTTGTATAAGTGGAATATGTATAGGTATTTCCGACACGAAAAATAAAATCATTATCTTTCCTACAAGCGAAGCGTCTAAGTATGCCACAAGGAACTATCTTGGGCGCATTCACACATGCTATCGCTTTATATAAATTTTACAATCCTGTTAAAATATCCGCCTGTCTACCAGTTCCCTGTATATGACACCTGTGCTGTACAGGCCACAGTGAATAGCAAACGACCCGAGACTCACCGCCGTTCGCTCGGACGGTCTGACGCTACACCACTTAATTGTATGTGGCGACGACGGATTGGGGCGAAAAGATTTTATACTGGCAAAAGATGAAGTAAAAATGTATTTCACATATGTAATGATATAAAATAAAATGTTGTCAAAAATGAAGAGAATGATGCGTAAGACCTCATTAACACAACAGTATTAGCTAAGGAAGAGACAGAAGATACAAGAAGAGTAGGTATTAGACGATACATTTAAGACTAACAATTGAAAAATTAAGAACGATAGATTAAAATTTGTTATAATGATAGATCTAGTAATATCTGTATTCGAAACAAAACGAACGATAAAGGCTTCTCATATTATGCAAAACTCAGGATATATTATGATGTTAGGTTGAAAAAAAAGCACTCACATAAAACAATTTCCCCATTCATCACAAAACCTGACCTTACTTACGCATCACATTGTGTCTGTTACAGTCCTTTACGAGAACAATAACATTCTGAATTATTCATACTCACAGTACCTATTCGCTTCCTTGTTTTGTTTTCTGAACAAATTATAATACTTATACTAGCTTTTGCCCGTAGCTTCGCCCGCGTGGATGTCGGAAATTATCTCACGGGAACGTACTACTGGGTTCAAAAGTTTCCTACAACCTAACCCAGGTCATGGTCTATCCGTGTGCCCTTATCCAAATCAGTTCAATCGTTAAGGCGTGAAAAGACAACATACAGACTTTATAATTTAATTTTATTATAACAATATCACTATGAAAGCCGTTGTTCGTGACTTCATCTGCGTGTATTTTATATTTTATAATTTTTTCATCCGAGATGAAAATTAGTCTTCTCCAAATCCCAGACTAGCTGACTGTCAAATTTCATTCAGTTCACTGGCTTAGAAGAAAAAGGTAAACACACAGACAGATAGACATAAAATCAGGTAGAGTCTTTCGCACTTATAATATTATTTGGACTATGTGAGATCATCCTCCAAGGTACGGAAGAGGAAAGCCTTCGGGGTAAGCGGTACCCCGGCTCTGTGTCAGGGACAATTTTTATGAACGGTCCGGGTTAAAGGGGACCTTTTTCAAGTTGAGTTCGATTGAGGGCTTTGTTTGATTTTTTCGTTTTGGTTGGAGTTAATAAGTGAATGTATTGTATTCGTTTTAATCTGGTTAGCAACAAAAACCGCAATGTATAATTATTGTGAACCATATAATTGTTAAGTATTTATTTTCACACTGATGGTGCTGTGTTTTGCTTTGTTATAACAATATCATTTTTATGATAGTAATTATTCAACAAATTAGATTTTGCAATTAGGTACGGCTCCTTTAAGAGCTCATTTTCTTTCAGTTCTATCCAGATTTCTGGTGTAAAATTTAAAACAAGAACGTGTTAATAAGCCAATTCTGATTTCATTTCCACTCGATAATTTGTTCCATCAAGACAACTTCTTTCTATGGTGTTTAAATGGTAACTGCCACTTTACCATTTAAGCTCACAATCCTTTAAAAGCTTGTGTTTTCCTTATAATTCGCCAATTCGGTACCTTTAACATAATATAAGAATAAATGTAGGTTTTTTTTTTAAGTCAACAAAAATCAGAACCACTTTCATAATGTATAAAAAAAATTTTAATGCATTTCAAGAAATTATTTGTATAAACGTAAGTTGGCTGAAATAAGTAACCTACTTTTCACAGAAAGAGAATTTTAAAATCTAAATGAAAGTGTTGAGAGAGCTTCCATTAATGCAAAAACGGGTTACTCTACGTGCTTTTTCCAAGTATTTTGGTCTTGACGTAAAATGTGCCACGTATAATGCGAATTTCTAAATAACTCCTCACTGAATATGGGTCGGGTCCCTAGAACCAAGGATTTACAAATTACACGGTATGACACGCTGCTTCAACATGCATGTGAAGTTACTTTAATAAATTAAAACAGAGAAGACTCCAATGAGAAGATTGTAATAGTGTTTCTTCTGCTGAACAAAGGTTTTCGACATAACTTTGTAGGAAATATAGTATAGCCTCTCTGTCAGTGGGCTGTATCTCATGAACCGTAACATGTAGAAAGTTGAAATTTTCACAGATTGTGTATTTCTATTACGTTAAATAAATATATATAGTATAAATTATAAAAATAAAATTAAGTTAAACATTGGGGTTCTCATACAAGAAACATTTTTTTTTCGGCATTTTTTGCTAAATATTTTGCGGTGCATGGTACGGAACCCTTCGTGTGCGAATTCGACTCACATTTGGCCGGTTTTTTTTTTTCACTTCTAAATCAATGGATTCTACTACAATCAAAACTCAAAAAAGGGCCAAAGATGTATTATTATGGAAGGAGAACTAGCTGATGTAAAGTGATGATAAAATAAAAGTCACAATAACATACCTGATGTAACAAAATCTACATAAAGGAACGATGCGATCCCCCTTATGCAGAAAGTATAACAAAATTCTACTATCATAATAACAGGAAAGTGAGGACAAAATAAAGCACTCAAGATAAAAGCCATATACGGCACATAACACATAACTCAAGTTATTTTTCAACTAACTCTCCATAATCAGGATGAAGCATCGTTCCGGTCCTAAATAATGATTCGGTCCAGTCGGCCATTAATCCTTTCTGTTGAAATTTTCATGCTCTATTTGAAGGGTTGGAATGGTTAGGACCCTTTATTATAACAAGTGTTTTTGAGACCTCTTACGTATGGGTATTTTGGCATACTGTTTTGTGTTGAGTCATTTTTCTTTATCAAAGAATTTTGGATAGCACGATGTCTTTTCCCTGAATTACTTTCGTTCTTGAATCTATTGCTTTAATTTTTTTTTGTTTACAGATACAACACGTAATTTATAAGCTTTTCGTTAAACCAAAATGATGTATCCTATTATTTGCCTCTAATCATCTTCCTTTTCCAATTATACTTTTAGATATAATTATATATTTATTTTACCTTTTTACTGAAATTTTCGCAAACTCAGGTATTGCCTTGAATCCTGCGCCCTCAAAGCAAGAGCAGCTTGAGCGATAAACACATACTTTAATGTGTAATCCGGAGCCAATCACGCGGCACTCGCCAAAAGTCACGTTCCCGTTGAAGTGGCTCAAAATAAGCACGCTTCACGGTATTGATTGGAGTGCAATTGACATTGCCGTCTTAACTTTACCTATATTCATGATTGTCAGAGGACACACATACATACATAAACTCACGCCTTCTTCCCATGGGAGTAGGCAGAAACTACAGAACGCTACCTGCTACGATCCTTACATAGTCCTTTTGCCCCGTTTACGTTTGCAAGACGACGACGACGACGACGATTTTGCAAGTAAAAAAGAGTACTCTTGCCGATCAAGGTACTAGATGTCATAATTCAAATTCAAATCTTTATTGCATATCACATGTGTTTACAAGGTGTTAATAATAATAATAAAGTTCACATGGTCGCGCACAACAATTTAATAAAATATGAGTAGTAGCATGATTTAAAATAAATGCAGTAAATAGAAATTAAAAATAATTATCATTAAAAAATCTAATAAAATTACATTATATAGTAGGTATCACATTTAAATTTGTGATATACGTCTTTGCAAATTTTACCTCTAGAAATCATTAGGAAGAATCAATCAATCAAGAATAATTATTCATTTCAAGTAAATAAGATCACACACAGATTGAATGTAACAATCCTTAACACAAATATTATAAAATAAAATAAATAAATAATTAGGAATTATTCAAATTTCAATTAATTTGAAATTAATAATGTCACAGATTAAATTAATATAAAAGTTAAATATAACATTAAAAAATTCAATTCACATACAGATATGAAACTACCTCGTATGACACAAAAAACAGTCATAAAATAAAATGACGGTTGATTCGCAAATTGTATGTTGCTATTTCCAACGATATAACTTTATATACATATAGTGCAAGTCCTGGCTATATGATATTAATTTCCTGTCCACAATCAATATCATTAGCGTATCTTGTATATCTATCTATACACAGTGTATAAAAATGAAGCTATTCGTGTCTACCTGTGTGACAACGTAGATGTTCTAAACTACAGAATGGATTCTGATGCGATCTTCACCGCCGTTTACAAGTTTTATGTCTACTTTCATATTGATTAATGATATTTATGTTACAATTGGTTCAAAAAATACTTTTACACATCAAAATAGCTAGACTAATTAACCTAGAAATAACACTATTGAGGGGTACGTGAGGGATTCTCTGTGGTCTGAAATAAAGTTTTATTACTATAGCATAGAAGTCTCAATGTTTTGACATGTCGACATTGTATGTGCAAAATGGGCGTGAGTCACTAGAGTGTTACATTATGCACGTAGTGTTAATTCAGAAACAGCTTTCAGTTGTTTCATCTAAAACAATGGAACGCTAAAACTGAAAACAGAGTACAAAACTAGCCTGCACACTACACAGGTAAATACAATAACACGAACTAGCTAGGAATTAGTTCAGTATTCGCGGCGCTCGCTACATTATACAACAGTTTAGACTTGGAGACGGTGAGGCAGGCTATTGCTCGCGTCAGCGCACAGATTTAGTTTTACTTTGAAACACACGTTTATTAAAACCATAATATCGCACGTTTATTCCTAAAAAGGGTAAGCAGAAATGTAATATACCTACATTTCGTCAGTTCTGTTAAAGAATCATGCAAGTAATAAAGGGTGGTCCTATTGACATTAACAGGTTACAAATGAAATGCAGACTGGGCTGCTACTAAAGCATAGAAAGCTGCTGTTATTAAAAAAGAAAATTTGTTTACCCTTCACAAAAAATACGCAGTACTTTTGCAAATGTAATAGGTAAACGTTGATTAAGGAATTAAAAACAGAACTAAATGTTTCATAATTCACGATAAGATAAGCTAATCACTACGAAACTTTAGAGGAAACTAAGTGTGATGAATTGATGACACACTTTACCTCATAACTGAATACAGCCACCTTTTATCCAGAAATACAATAAAATTCCTAACGTTTCTCAGCACGCGCTGGGAGCGTCCTCATTCTCAATCGGACCCACACCTCGCTAACATATTCAGGTAAACCAGACAAATGTCGAGAAACAAGGGATGTTCTAGTTACTCGTAGCGCGCCGTTCCACTTAAATTATGCAACGTTTTAGACTCGCAGCTGTGTGGGTTTCTCAGACATTTATTTACATTCTAAAGTCAACTTCACGTTTAACTCCTGAGAGCTGAGAGCTGCCCTACAGGAAGAATTTACTGCTTTGATTTGTGAGGGATTAATTATTCGGTTGTAGCTGCAAGCAGTGTCTGGTTAGTGCCTGTTACGTAGGCATTGCAAACATTGGCTTATGTTAAAGTTAGAATTTGTTATGTCAGGATATAGGCATGCAGAACAGATTCCTGAATTCGAATCTGTTATTTAAATTAATTTAACAAACCATTTACAATTTCGGGGTATAAGATATATCAAGTATTGATATATTTTCTTCTGAATACCTAGATAGACAGATAGAATATTCTTTATTATGTACTCCATAAAAATTACAGACATTAATTTAGAAATTTTACATTGGGTGACACAATGGGCGGTCTTATCGCTAAAAGCGATCTTTTACAGACAACCTTTGGATGGATTTAAATGGAAAAGGAGAGACAATACTGCAGGTAGTTAGTGGTGTAGCATTTACATATACAATAGATACACAGATACATAAAGCATATATTTACCTAGAAATATATAAATATATATTAGATAAATAACAGATATACATAAAATTATAAACATGAAACAAGAGCAAGGAACCATATGTAATCATGATGTTTAAGGAGAGAGGAAGTGTTTTTTTACCAGAATTTTAAAAGTGGACAAAGATTGAGCACGCCTTATCGATACGGGCAAGGCATTCCATAACCGTACTGCTTGAACCTTAAAACCAAACAACAAACCAGAATAAAACAATGAATACACAATAAAATAAAAACCGGTATCAGTGTTTTATTTTAAACATTTACTTATTTTAGTGTACCTATTATTTTGATTGTTTCAAGCCTTCTCACCAGTGTAGAATGTTATTTGAATGTCAGAATGATTAAACCATGTACCCGCCAGCTTCGCCCGCAAATATTCTACCCAACAATGACGGAGCCGAATAAAAACATTCCCTTATAGACATGCACATATTAATTAAAAAAACACACTCACAAACCGCCACGTCACATGAGTGACGCGACCGCGCCGCAAAACTCCGAGCAATGTGGTTTGATTAATTCATTTAATTAAAACCTTATGGGATCGAGGTAACCTTCACGTGGGGTTCGATATATTTAGAAAAATGGTCTCCTGAAATATTCTGGTGCGGTTTGCGATAATTAATAAGGTGCAGGTGATGTTACATATTTTGTAATTAATTTAGCTAGGTAACTATTTAATTCTCTAGACTCTAGAGCAGGGCTGTCCAAACTACATACCTACCTTCGCAGGCCAATTAAATTTACTACAAAAGCTAAGTGTCGCAAAAATTATACCAAATATTGATTATAAAGATCGGAGACGCTACGTTCAAAGTTGTGGACGAGTTTGTTTACCTAGGACAAACTGTCCAGCTAGGTAGGTCCAACTTCAAGAAAGAGGTCAATCGTCGAATACGACTCGGCTGGGCAGCGTTCGGGAAGCTACGCAATATCTTTTCGTCCCACGCAATATCTTTTCGTCCCACATACCACAGTGTCTCAAGACGATAGTCTTTGACTAGTGCGTGTTGCCAGTGATGACCTATGGTTCTGAAACGTGGTCGCTCACAATGGGCCTTATCAGAAGGCTAAAAATCACCCAAATAGCAATGGAGAGGGCTATGCTTGGAGTTTCCCTACGTGATCGAATCAGAAATGAAAGCCAAGGTAACCGACATAGCCCCGAAGAATTACCAAACTTAAGTGGCAATGGGCAGGGCACATTGCTCGCAGTACGGATGGCCGATGGGGCTGAAAGGTTCTGGAGTGACGACCGCATACCGGAAGACGTAACGTTGGAAGGCCGGGCCACAAGATAGACCGATGACCTTGTGAAAGCCGCAGGAATCCGCTGGATGCGGAAAACACAGAATCGGTCGAAGTGGCGGTGCTTGGGGGAGGCCTATGTCCAGCAGTGGACGTCTTTTGGCTGAAATGATGATGATGATTGATAATAATTATGTTTTGACAAAGAATTCTATTATCCAAACTATTTAACTCCAAAACTATTTTCTGATTAAAACATGCGTCGCGGGCTGCATGAAAACAAGCCGCGGGCCGCACGCGACCCGCGGGCCCTTGTCTGGACAGCCCTGCTCTAGAGGATGGTGAATTGATGGTGCCAGCATTTGCGTTCATTCTATTGAAAGTAGAACTAGGGTGCCTATTTTAAGTATATTAGAAGCAAATCCGAGGTATACGTAAGTCCTTTTTACAAAAGTAAGGGAAAATGTGATATTAACAAAGTGAACTCTGGCAAAGAACAAGCCTTTTCCATGCGAGAGAGATACCTACTTCATCTGACTCGTTTAATACTATCCACGGTATCTACGTATATTTACACAGTAAACAGAACAAGTACAGCACCTCATAATTCATTGCAGGAGGCAAAGGTTACCGAACAAACCTTAATTCATAAAATAAACAGAACTTTGTGTTGACCTTGGAACGGTATCGGTCAGAATAAATAAGTCCAAGGTAGAAAGTTTGCGAGTTGAGCACTTACTTTTGGAAAGCCGATCCATTTTGTAAAAAAGTTTACTGCAGTGTAAGACTTTTATTCTACTGTTTTGGTACAAAGCTAATATTTGAGAATGATAAACTTTTTCAAGTAGACTTTGGTGATTTCCGTAACCTTACTTTTGGAAAAGTGTAGACCCTAAATAAATTGGTATAAGGACAGGTTGTCAAGTAAAATTATAACACCTTATAGGTGACACTCCTACCTACCCCTATTACCTTTATAACTAGTAGTTCTGCGAACAGTAGACCTCGCGAGCACAAACTTTTTTACAACAATTAATATTCCACTAAAGTTATTTAAAACGGAATATTTACCATGTTTTTTGTTTAAAATTGGATATTTTATTTAAAATAAACTAAAAACATGATAAATATCCCGTTTTAAAGAACTTTAGTGGTGGAAATAACCATGTCAGTTTATAACCTATAATTAATATACCTATCCAACTTAAAAAAAAACCCGACTGCTGCTGTAGGTTACTAAAAAGCATGTGGTGGCAAAACGATACTAAAACAGAAAAAAACTAACCATCTGTTAAACAGAGACTTTACTTTTGAAGCTACTTTACAACTAACAAAACTCAGTCACACAAAATCTTCGACGGGACCTAACTATTTGGCAAGCGACAACGACAACGTAATCTAGCGGTATATAGTAGCGCCATCTGATGACCTTATTGTAAAACGTAATTCTGAAAATTATTTTCAGAATTCTCTAGTTTTGTGATGAGAAGGTGGTCCTAGGAGGCCAATTCTTGCGTTTGCACTCGTACTTGTCAAAAGTTTCCTCGGTTTGCCTAGTAAAAACTGGACTCAAAACCAAAGGGTAGCTGATGCATAACCAACCTGTTAAAATGGTTCATGATTCATGTACTTGTATTGTAGCGCACCTAGCAATCCCGGACACAGCTACCAGTAGGTAAGAACCTACTTCCCTTCTGATTGCTGTGTAGTAATAGTAGTCACTCTATGTCACACGATTAGACTTTTATTTATTACCTGATTGCGCTACATCAAAAAAAGCGGCCAAGTGCGAGTCGGACTCGCCCATGAAGGGTTCCGTAGCAGGAAGTAACATTGAATGAAAGATAAATTGCGGTTTATGATTTATGACGTATTCAAAAAAAACTACTTACTAGATCTTGTTCAAACCAATTTTCAGTGGAAGTTTACATGGTAATGTATATCACATATATTTTTTTAATTTTATCATTCTCTTATTTTAGAAGTTACAGGGGAGAGATACACATTTTACCACTTTGAAAGTGTCTCTCGCGCAAACTATTCAGTTTAGAAAAAAAATGATATTACAAACCTCAATATCATTTTTAAAGACCTATCCATAAATACCCCACACGTATAGGTTTGATGAAAAAAATATATTTGATTTTCAGTTCTAACTATGGGAAACCCCCAAAATGTATTGCATTTTTTCTATTTTTTGTGTGAAAATCTTAATGCGGTTCACAGAATACATCTACTTACTAAGTTTCAACAGCATAGCTCTTATAGTTTCGGCAAAAAGTGGCTGTGACATACGGACGGACAGACACACAGACAAACCTGACGAATCCATAAGGGTTACGTTATTTGCCATTTGGCTACGGAACCCTAAAAAGGGTCATGTTTTTCACGTGTCTCTGTATCTCTGTATCTTGGTATGCCGTGTCTGCCACTTGTATTGCCGTTACGATGCTTTGTAACGGCTAGATGGATTTTCATACATGAGGTGTCCATCGACTCATTTTTTAGGTCGTACAATCATAATGTTAGTCTTATCCAAATAGCGGATTTTAGACGTCAATAAGTAATCTTTTAACACCTTCAATCTATCTTTACAGATTGCCCCTAATGCGACATAAAGACAAGATTCTTTCCTGATTCTTCCCCCATCGTTCGACCGTATAATCTGCCACTACTATCTTTGCCACAATGGTGACTGTACGCAGGGAGAGGCAGGGTAGAAAGAACCTCGTACCGACGCATCGATAGGCGATGAAGCGGGCTGTAATATTGCAGATAAAAATTATGGTTTAACGCGGCTCACAATAGCACGAGTTATGGATGCTCACAATGGATTACAGCTTTATTGGAGGGTTGGAGACCCAGTACGGGTATATGGGGATATATTTAGAATGTTATCATTATCAACAAGGTTTAGTAGAGTACTAAATTAAGCAAACTCAAACTCAAATCATTTATTTCAATTAAACCATTTACAGGCACTTTTGAATTGTCAAGGAATCGGTCAGTCAGAAATAGGTATGAAGCTAGTTGCCCATTCCAAAGCGTAGTAGGTACCTATGGAGAAGAACGGGCAAGAAACTCCACGGACACTCTTTTAAATAAAAAATTGTTACAAAATATTGGTTACATCATTCATGTTGAAATTATACATGTGAGAACAATGTAGAAAGACGTGCACATGAGAAGCGTCCGTAATAAAAAGATAAAAAAGAACAATTAAAAAAAAAAAAAATAAGCCTTGGCAGCTAAGAGATAACCAGTCCCAACTGACGGCGCCCGTTCACGAACATGAAGCTTCTATCTTGAACAGTTCTAAAGGGATATTTATGGAAATATCAGGAATAATATTATCGTATATATTCATCTTTGTCGTGTTTCTCATCTGCATTAATTGTTAGTAGAAGATTGAGATTTTATTATTCTTAACTGTATTTATAAAATATTCTGTGTTTATTATTCAATTCTATTTTTTTGTAACTTTGACGTTCAAAAGTGCCTTTTAATGGCTTACTTGAAATAAGTGATTTAACTTTGGATCAAACGTATATATTATTATTACTGCGTCTAGTAACATTTTTCACAGTTTGTTACAATATACATAACTCTCCACAAACTTCACTCGAAGCTTGCAATAAAAGCTATTTCGGAAATCAACCGTTTATATTCAGTAACATAAATCAAAAGCTGTTTTAAACGAATGTTTTTCAATAATGTATGAAGGTCTGTACAAACATTCCGTGATTTCCTACTCCGTATATATTTTTATTATTGACAGCCTTGAATTTTTTATTTAGTGTTCAAAACTGATTCGGTTATTTGGTGGTTTTAATAACTTTTATATTATCAACAGAAATCTCTTTCATCATTATTAGGTACTTATTTGTTTGTACTATTCAACTTTTTTACTGGCCGTTTTAACGCTAAATCACCTTTCCCAATGGCAACAGAAAATGCGCGCGCGTTCTTGCATCACGTAAATACTATTTAAACAACACAAATTCTTCATTTGAAATAAATGTCACACCACACCTCCCACATTTTCCCTACCGTGAACATTCCCCATCTTTGCTGCAATGCCAAACAATTCTAATAATGACATGTCAGTACAATGACATGTGTCAACACGTGTCATTTGTCATATGTTCGAGTGACGGCGCGCGGGTTTTGAGCGAGTGAGTTGTGAGCAATCACGAAGTGAAAGACAGAGAATCCAGTTCAAATCGGGAGAAAATTCACAAGTCAGCTCCTACTATAAATGTGGTGCTGAGACAGGAGAATTGATAGTTAAGCTTATTAAACTTTTACTTCAGCATCATCTACTATATGACGCTGAAACCAAAGTATATATCTATGAGCAATTCATGAGTTAAGAGGGGACCAGAAACGAACTGGAATATAAATAGATATATACTTACAACATAGCTTGGACGTTCAAAAACAAATGAGATGACAATACCAAGCAAATATTTAAATCTCTCCACGTGTGTTCTTGAAGAGGACACGGTATCAAATAAACCTAGAATTGAATATTCATAACCTTTTCTGAGTAACTAGATAATTCAGTGCCAGGTTTGTTTAGTTAGTGTCCAGTTTTCCTTCATCTCTAAGGATACAATATATTGATGAGCATTACAAGTAACAATAAGTTGCTCTATTGCTTAACTTTCATTGTGTCAAGTAAACCTTCTGATTCCATCAATATTATGTTGACAGCTGAGTGAGCTGCGGTACAATCGAGCGCGTCTTCAGCTGGTCGCGTGATAGATGAGCGTTGTCAGCGTTATGTTCCACTTTATTTCCCGATTTAACTACTTTTACGACTTCTTTAGCGTTCTATCTAACTTATTTAGCATTCCAAATGATAATGGCTTTATTTGCGTGAATGGCGGCATTTATTATAACGAGTTTATCGATGAAACAGTTTCTAGTTTTTATAAAGAACTCTATGGTTTGGCCAAGGTGTAAAGTTTGTAAAGTTAGGCCTAGTAGAGTTAGGGGGTTAGCTCTACACTAGATCTAATAACTTTCTATCAGTGAAGCGTTATGTAAGTCTTGGTAACCTCCTTTACATTAAATGTTTTTGGTGGGATTTCATTTCTTTTTGTAGGGTGCTCTATCATCTGCTCTGATAAAATCAAACATTAATTAATAATTCAATGTTTGATTTATGGTTCTCATAGCATTTAGAATGAATGACATAAAATTACCGTTTTTAGATTTCCAAGAATTAAACAAGTGTTAATTAATGACCTTTTGTTCCTCAGAAAACTTTTGAATCGAAATGAAAGTAAATACGACGAATCCGAAATTTAACGAAAGAGGGTCGAATTACTATTTTATTAAAAAAAAAGTGATTAACCTCTGCATTTTTAAATAAATTGCGAATTTGTAATGGTATATAAATATATTTTTTTTGTAAACTCAATTGTGCTTTTTATTTAGATAAAGTTACGGATCAATGTTCTATACATGTATTTTTCTTCCACCAAGGCGATTTTGTTTAAGTTTTCACTTTCTGTCGACACTCCCGGAGTGCCATAGTTTTTTTTTTTTTTAAGCTATTGCATAGCTTTTATCGCGGGCTTTGAGCGCGGCGATCGAATCAAGAAATTCCGTACCTAACGTAACGAAACTAAAACTTAACACCGCCTACCATGTAATGACGGTTCCCATGCCAACGTGATGTTGTCATGAAGGTTACAAATGCTATGCAATAGCTTTACCACGGCAGTACCCGAGTGCCACACTTTTTTTTTAATGTATGTTCCCCGGTTACTCAAAGGCGGCTGGACCGATTTGAACAACTCTTTTTTGTTTAAAAGGGTATACTTTCTAGTTGGTCCCATTGTCATTTGGTTACGATCTGATGATGGGATCTTGGAGAAATCGAGAGAACTTTTCAAATATTATAGGCACACCTATAGCGACTTGGGTCTTTTCTATAGTAACTCGGGCATTTGCTCTCGAAACATCATTTGGTAAAGTGGAACTGATGATGAAGGATACAGATGGCCACCGAAACTACTTACTAATATGTATTTGACGGGCGTGTAATATGTATTACGATTCGATTACTTTAATATGGTTGGTAAACGATTGATGTTCGTCACAATTCATATGGTGCAGTGAAGCTGATGGTGAAGTACCTGGAGAACTCCTCAACAATTAAAGTCCCTGCATCGGGAAAAGCAATATTTTGTAGAAAGTGATGCGCAGTTGACATTAGGCTATTGTAACTTAGATAAATTACAAACCAACCCACTATAAAGTGAAAACCCACTTTGTAGTTAGGGTGTCGGTTGTATTTTTTGTAAAAAAGTTTTTTTAGGGTGTTAAGAGTATGAATTTTCCGTAATTACATCACTTTTAAACGATATTCGGCAAACAATGTTTATAAAAAGATACAATTCGACCCGAAAGGCATATCTACAAACAAAAAGAAACAACAGTTGAAATATGGTTCGTCGTAAAGAATACCATCCGATCATATTTTATACGATATAATTGTGGAAAGAGCCTTCTTCTTATTTGGGCCGCCATTTGTTTTCAGATAAGCAGAGCTTGGATACCTACTCGTTTGAGTTGCTTTGAAGCACGTGTGCTTGTAATTCCATTTCTGGGAATCTATTTGCTTGAACATAAGGTTGTATTACTATACGTGTTAGCAAGTAGACTCTGAATATTATTTCCTAGATTTGTGATGTAATAGCCACAATAACATCAAACTCAAATTATTTTACTAGGCACAGAATCAATGCCTGTTTAGATCCAAGGATGCAAATAGAAGACACCAAAATGACCAAAAAACCTGCTGTGTTCTTCCTACCGTCGAAATAAAGGTTCCGTTACTTCACAGTTTTCTATCCCCAACCAACTTTACCTAAATAATGTATATCTAATCCACCTCCCCGTTCACCCATAACCAAACAAATTACAATATTAAAAATCTTGCGCCGTACGGGCCCCATGTTTGCACAGCGAACCTCGGATCAGGCTGCCAACTTAAATTATTCACCAGCGGATATTGCAGTGCAGTAATAAGCTCGTATCACGCGAACGGTTTCCTTATTTCATTTCCCAGCTAATAGTCTACGATACACTTCATTTTGTATCGTAATTATGAGGATTTCGCTTTGAGATGCTTTGTTTTGTCAGCGGGGTGTTTGTCGTGCTGGAATGCAGAGATTGAGAATTTGTGCTGCATTTTTTTGTGTTACTTGGATGTTGTTAGTTAGCTTTAAATGTTTTATTTTGTGAATACATTTTCTTTTTCAGATTTATTTGAAGTTACTTCCTACTTTAAGAATATCATTAAAAGGTTTTTATTTGAAACAACTGTAATAGATTAAGCTACATGGCGAATTGCTTGATAAATGCGGTGGAAAATCACGTCAATAGTATTCAAATGGAACGGCAAAATTCTCGTTTGAAATCAGTGTTGAAAGTGTGGCAAAATTGGAATGTATTTGGCAACCACTGATTTTAGCTTTACATATGTCGACTCTAATTTCCATGAATTTTAAACTAGCCACCGAATTTATTTACTGAAGGCCTATAGAACATTCAACATAATGACAATTACTTACCCGAGCAGCTTCAAACAGAAAGACAATAGACGCAACACAAACACTTTAGACCCCTTCAATCCGAGTTTAAAGCCCAAAAACTGGACCTCTCCAAACATAATTTGCCAAACGCAATTAAAAATGTAAGAACTGAAGCGCTCCTAATCTGTGTTTTATTTAATTTTCTGATTACAAAGGCAGTACTTTTCTGAAAATAACGCAAACGTTGTGTTTTTTTACTCAGATAATCTGATAATGTCGCAAACCTCCGGAGAGGTCTCTTTGTCTCGTTCTTTGAAGAGTTCAATTAGAGGGCAAAACGCGAAACCGAGGAACACAAAAACACTAACGAAATTATTCCATTAACCTTATTTATTTACTTCTAATGGACAGTAATTGTCTATAATCTTCTCCAACTTCAGTTGAATTTTTGAGAATATTTTGCTCATTTTCGTGCTCAGAGGCACTAAGCTGACAATACAGCATAATCGCAGCATTCACACACGCGATGATTTTTTACAGAGAAACAGCGCAGCGCTCACGAAAGCGCGGATGCATCGCGGCACGAAATGAATTGACAAAAGAATTAAAAGTTCAAAACTCGTGAGCTACTGAGTCGATTTGGAATTCCATCTCTTTCGTCTGTTTTGATTTATTACAAAGCAAAATATTACCCGTCTGTGAGAGATTTTTATAGTGCAAAGTGATGATCAAAGTGTGTGTCGTGGTGTGACTATTAAGTAACCATCTAAAGCGATTTAACCATCATCTTCAGTCATATAGTCCTCAAACAGCCCGTCACCATCAACTATCAAAAGAATGACGTCAATTAACCATACAGCTGGTAAAGTGACAAAGTTGAACGTCCCTCTCAAATAGTTGAGCACGTCTCTTCTATCATTAACAAGTTTGATAGCAGCCATCAATCTGGACCCGCGGTCGCGCGCAATATAACTTAATTACTTTCATCTATTTCAGTGCGGAGTTTCACCATGTAGATGCCTGGAGTTGGTTTTGGAAAGTCCTTCTGGCTGTTGAATTCCTAGATACTAAACCATCCAACCACCTCCAATAGCAGTACTAGATTAACGACATGATTTTAGCATATAATTGCCTTGTTCCGAAGATTCCTACGAAACAACTTATCCTAGACTATTTATATTTTTTTAAGATTAACTTACTAACATTATGCCATTAAACATAAATATACCATATATTTTTGACATAAATTATTGTAAATCAGTAGATATTATATTTTCATTAATATATTTATAAGCATACAAAAAACAGACTACTCTATCTTTATTTTCCTCATTGCATTATGCTTAAGATACATCGTATTTTATAATAAAATAAAAAGCAACATTGGCGTCCATTAAGTCACTTTACGCCAAGACTCAAGGCGCTAATGAGTATCCATTATGCTTTCTTTCATCCATGAAAAGGAACATGACATGACTTTCACGTCTAATTTAGGAAAATTTTATGAAATTACACGAAGACGTCACATCAGTTCCGTACTGATTTGCAAGTGACAGGTAAATTGAATTTATCAACTGGCTTTTATTTTCTACGTTTCAACTTAGCGGCGAAATAAGGAAATTAAGTTTCTTCAATGCTTCAAAATGGTTGGATGTCATCATCTAACCGTTTTGAAAGTTTTGAGTTTTAAACGATATTTTTAAATGAAATGCTGGTCATGTTGTGTCTTAGCTTGTGGTTTGAGTAAAATTGATGTTGGACAATGAGCTTGTGAACAAAACATAAACGACACATTTTTTTTTAAATATATACATTAAAAAAATTCGATCCCATAACTCAATCATACCAATGTCTCACTTCCCCATAACATAAATCATACTTAAACAAAACATCATCATTCATCTCAAGAATAACATCAACCAAATCCCATAGTAATACCCTTGAACAAGAAACCTTAATAAATACTCATTCAATTCACGAAATTATATTTTTCTCTCAGAAATCCTGAGTGGGGTCGTCATCAATCATTCCGGTCCCCTTTTAATTTACACCGAAGCATTTTTCAGCTACTCATCTCTGTGTCGTTTATCACATTTGCCGGCCTCTGTTTCCGCCAGCTATTGTCTTTAGATTCAGCACTGTGACCTGGTTTTGCCGTGTTCTGTACGTGTCCCAAGTTTGCGAGAGACAGAACAAGTTTTTAGGTTTATGGAGGATTTGAGGCTGAATTGGGTGCTTAAAGCTTGAATGGCTACGGGTTTTGTGTATTTAGATTTGTGATTGTTTTTAGTTTAGAATTTAATGAAATTGAGATGTAATATAATAATACTAACACAACTGTTCTTAGCCGTTGAAAATGCCTTTAAGAGATCTAATTTAAAGAAAGCACTTTAAATCTCGATTCAGCATTTTCACTGAACTATTATTGTTTTTTGTTAGCAGTGGTGGCCCAGTGGTAACGGCCGCGACTTACGAATTGTAGGTCGTAGGTTTGAACCCTGACAGGCTCTTTACTTTGTGTAAATTATTTCATCACCACTGCTCTCAAAATGGTGAAGGAAAACATCGTGAGGAAACCGGCATGTCCTAGATCTGAAAATTCGAAGACATGTGACATCTACCAACCCGCACTGGGCCCGCGTGGTAGATTACGGCCCACTCCCTCTCACAGAGAGGAGGCCTGTGTCCCAGCATTGGGAACATTTATAGGCTGATGATGATGATGATGATTATTGTTTTGTGACTGTTCCAATTTATAAAATTTAATTTGATTTTAAACCATACCTTTTAATAAAAATAATGAACCATCAACTAGCTCACTCACTAGCTTACAAAACCATCACCCCAATTACTTACTTCACCAAAAATGAATAACAAACATCCCAAATTCAGGCACCTCCCATCCAAGAGCAAAGTCGTTATATTCGTCATTACATTACACAACCGTCGTAAATTCCTTTGTGTCTAATGTGAGCTCACCGCAAAACTTCTTTGAGCTCCATAATGGTGAGAAAGGTGAGGGCGTCTTGTATACATAACGTTAATGCGCAATTTTGAAGCGGATCCCTGGAAGCAGCGTTTGGAATATCATAAGGTACAGGACCAAGTATGCTCCCATGGGGTACACCTTGTTGACAATTATAGGTATACTTAAGCCATGATTGAGTTTTCATGGAGTAATTGCTAAGCTCGTTGCAAATAGCCCATTAGATGGTCTAATGCGAGAAAATAACGTGCTAAAGAGGCTCTTACTTTTTATTTTGTATCCTGATAGACTTTAAAATTATAGTAATGTTGTCAATTGCCGATAGGGAATTACGGACTGATGTTACCAGCCTAATGTCTCTAAACAAGCTCAAAAAAGGTTATTGTATTTACGCATATAGTGCACATAGAGAATAATATTATAATAACCCTCTCATCTTGATAAGATCGAAAAAAAAAGATCACACAATACCCACAGTAAATGAATTTACCCTTGAAAATTGAGAGATAGACGAATCGATATTGCTCCATTAAAGGCACAATGCGGAAACCTTCACAATAATAAGTGTAACACAACAAATCTACATATCACACGTTCCATTACCCTCTCATCCCGTAGCAAGTTTGATGTATCTAACAACTCCCTGTCGTATAACAACCAACCTTACGAACAAGACACTAAGTTCCGAATTGAATGTGACAAGGTTTTGATGTGTTAAATTATTTTCCTGTTACAATATGCCTTTTTTGTATGATAGCGAAAAGGCCTGTACGAACACACTGTGGGAAAAAGAGTTCATATTGATATTCGATACAGCTCAAGTGATTCTTCTACTTTATGGGTTTGGTATTGACTGATCTTTCTTTATGGGATAAGTGGAAATCCAGGCCGTATCAATGCTATTCATACCACACGTTACGTCCTTCATAGATCAACCATACTATTTCAGGAAACAATCGTACTTGACTAGATCCGGTTCGCAAATTCTAGTCAAGCAAATACTTGAATAAAGAAAATGGTTAAAGGTTTCCCATATAAATGAATGACGAAATAGAATAATGATTGAATAATAATGAATAGAGAAGATTTGTATTGTAAATATGTATAATATTCAGTCGTATTTCCTTAAACTTCGTGAAAATCGTTTATTATTTTGGGGGTACCTCAACATTTAAGTATGTGTTTCTTAATCAATAACGTTTACTAAGTCTTTAATAATGTCATATTGTGTACCCATACCGCCAAAGACAGAACGATCAATACCTCTAATTACGACGGTTAGTAGGCACGTTCATCGAAAATCAATGATACTTAGATATTCTGGTGCGACCGGATTTAAACCTTCAGTTACATAGTTTGTGTGTCTGAAAGCTTTATTCGTAACCGTCTAATTGTAAATACTTTTTAATAATGTTGGGTTGTTTGAAACCAATCAACAGAGCAGTCTTAGTTAGGACTACACTGAATATTTTCAAGGTTCAAGCTTTTTTATCATCATCATTGTGATGATATTAAACATCACGGATGACACGACAAAACAAGATCTCGATAACGATCCGTCGTCTTAGTGAAATTCAACATTAAAGGGATTCTTAAACATATTCGTTATGACAAACATACCCTCTTTAGCGACTTATGTGCTGTCACTGACGACGCCATGGTAATGACGAAGTAGTATTGGGTCAATAAAATTTAAGATTACCAATCGACACAAAGAAGAAGAATCTCTCTTTAACTTCTACAAAATAATTTGCTACAACCAAAAATGTTCGCAAAGCAACAGAAAAAATATTTGAAGCGATTCAAATTCGCGTGTCTATCCTTCATTACCTTGCCAGTCTAAATGGTATTCGCATCGCAAGCCGGAGAGGCTTGCGATGCGAATATAGTAACGTCGGAGGTATGACGGCGCTTTTAAGGCAAGACGTGATTTATTTACAGGATTCCACTGTTACACAACGTTTTATTTGTACTTTAATGGTAGTCTGTTGGAGCTGTAGGAAGAATTGGCAGTAATTTGATATGCTGTATTGATTTATTTTTAGATGTTTTGTGAAGGAATTTCCACCAAAATATCGGCAGAAATACTCATAATCACCATGTTGATCTTAATGAGTAGACCGAAGTCCACCTAAGAGAATCTATCACAAGAATATCTATCTAAGTAGAGTTTTCTTTTAAATGAGACCTTGAATTAATCGTCTACCTGAATCCATATCAATGAGGACTTAAGAAAGCTGCCAGAAATCTTTACGTTTACCTACTCTACCCATGATGCACGTTTACATAGATGACGTCATACTGACAACTAAAATCCATCAACTCGATGATGATTTCATAAGTATGTTATGTATGTAATCTCCTAAAACTCGCCTAAAGACAGTCTACACCCAAACTATCTCCGTCCTTTATATACTATTACATAAAATACCCGTTCCCAATGCCATTATTTAGCGAGCATTCGAACCGTTTCCCATCTAAGAGAAAAGAAGTAAGTACATAGGCGAAACGTAGATACATTGGGTGCCGACTCTATAAGATAAATTACTTTGTTATCTAGTTATTTACGGATCTTATTTTCTAGTTTAGCTCTTGGCTTTGGACATGTAGATGGTCTCATAGTAATTGATTTTACGTTTATTTAAGCTTAAAGAAATTTAAGAATTATTGAAGGCAATAAATATTTTTTTATAACTGAATCAAACTCACCATGGGAAAGCCAATCCGAACCTTTGTTTAGGAAAAACGAAAATATTGTCTGATAACAGAAATGATAAATTATAAAATAAATAGTATTTACGAAATAAATCAATCCACCTAGCCTTTTCCCAACTATATTGTTACAAGGAGCGACTGCCTTTCTGACCTCCATAACCCAGTAACTGGGTAATACGATACCCCTTGGTAAGACTGGTCGTCAGACTTTCGGGCTTCTGACGACCCGTAACGACTGTCAAAGATCCACGAAAGACAGCCGAGATCAACGGCTTAACGTGCTTTCCGAGGTACGGAGGAGTCTCGGTATGTAAAGATGGTCACCCATCCACAAACCAACCTCGACAAGCGTAGCTCAACCTTATGGATTGACCCGTGCGGCTGTTATTACTTAGCCACGAGCTCCTCTGTATTTAATTAATTAATTAACCTTAATAAAAAAGTCCAAATAAATTGTCTCAGATGTGAGGCACACGTCTAAATTGTACCTCGTCAGGTTTTAAATCACTCCATATCAATCACTAGTCAGAAAGGCAATGGGGTAATACTCTAATTTAACATAAAAGAGACTGAATAAAACTGAAGTTATACCACTACATTCCCACGTGGTAATTCAGGTTCTCCTATAAATCTTCTTTGAACTAAAATCCCTAAATGACAATGACTTCAAAGTAGAAATAATAATTTGACCGCATCTTTTCAGTACAGCATTTGACAACAAAATGCCGTCCTTATCATGAGGGTCGCTTTGCCTTTGTATGTACAACAAACGTTCCGCCTGTGGAAAAATGTGGGTAGCATGGAAATTCCTCTGATAAAGATATTTTGGTGTGTGCACTATAATACCGTTCGGTTTTTGCGTTTTTCTAAGAGCATTCTTTGATATAGAATTTTTAGGTAAAGCGGTTTTCATTTCTTGGCTAGGATAAATAAGTCGAGATGACTTATTACAATAAAGTAGCTTGACATAAGGAAAACTGGAATTCATAATAAATGTTTCTGTAAGAGCCAACATGTTTTTCCTCTTTCCCTTAAATAGCAAAACAAATCATTTTAATAAAACATATTTTATTATAATTTTCCCAACGGTAAACAGTGACTAACTAGAAACAATAATTAATATCCGATGGCAAAAACTGGGGCTTCACGAGCATTCGCCAAATGATGCTATGATAGATGACCGACGCGTCATAACAGCGGGGACTGGGAACGAAACGCTATTTTTGTTGAGGCGGATTTGATGTAAATGAATGTAATAATTTACAAAGGGCTTCAAAACTTAAAATAAAATCTTTACAGTAATTTTTTTTTTTATACGAAGTTATAATTATGTGTTGAAAAAATATAGACAAAAATAAATAATTGATACTTTTTACATACATGTTAAAAAAACCTAAACGAAAAAAAAAAACACGATTACCACGAAATACTATCAAGGCAGAAACATAAATCCAAACGCTACGAAACGGCTGCTACGAAATGCCACGTGTCTACGAGTGCTACGACAGTAGCTACGCGGCTACGTGCTACGAGAGTAACCAACCCTTTCGCCTCTATGCTCGTAAATCTTTCCTTACTTACGTATACGCCGTAACCGTACCTTTTTTTGAGCACATTACCACTGACCATATTTTGTATGCCCTTTTAGAGCCTACTTTTCTTGTAGTGCCATCACGGCTATATGCCTAAAAGAGATTGGCAGAGGTATACTGTTAAATAACCAATTATAAGAGTCCAAAAAACCGGAAGACCTTTTAGAAACACAGACACATACACATAAACTTACGCCTTCTTCTCATGGGGATAAGCAGAAACTACAGAACGCCACCTGATACGATCCTTACATACTCCTTGTGTACACGCACGCTAATCACAAGTACGCACCTTATCTTTCTGAAGAATATCACCAATAAGGTCACTATATGTCCTTCCAGGGCGCTTCCAATAATCTGATTATATTTTACTTAAAGGTGTCAAACCATTTCACTTTAATTTGGGCCCTGACTTTTAACAACTGTACTGATAAGCACCCAGTAAATTACACACTTACTCTATTAACCAAACAAATCGTATACAAGCATTAAACAACTTAATTATTCCATTCTCCAAATACACCCAGACTACCTAATAAGCTTTTATTCAAAATGCATCGCAAGACATTTAAACCCAGATATATAACAAAGTCAGCCGTCCGATCCTTTATTACACAATAAAACGCTTAATCCTGCAATCAATATTGAATTTGGAGTATCGGTTGGTGACAAATTAGGCGTGAAATGGCTAAATAGAGTGTGCTACCTAGCTATAATGTATATGTTACCGTAGAATGGTAAATGAGTAGTAAATGTATACAAATGATGTAATGTAGGTCTTCTTTTCCGTATTGAAATGAAAATAGCTAACGTCGTGGTTGAAATATTAAGGTCAGATCAATCGTGAATAACCAACTATTCCCAAATTCCCAAATTATTTTAATATAAACAGGGGACCATTCTTTCCTTGGTCTATCCATAGTAAAAAAAAATGTCCATCTCCCTCACTCACTATGAGCTCACTGCCTGGTGATGACACTGAAATCTTGGGGTTAACTCCGGATAGTCATTTAAACTAGTTTGTAAGACAACAGAAGGCACCAGTAAGAATATTCTTATACCTAACAACAACAAGGTGTCTTCTTGCTCCAAAATTAATAACTATCAAAAAGGAGATCAGCAGAATGCCTTGAAATTATTTCATCAAAATATTCAAGGTATTTCTTCCAAATTATTAGAAATCGAAATGTTTTTAGAAAAAACAAAGTTTGACATTGTTTGTTTTACTGAACATTGGTTAAAGGATTACCAAATGCTAATTAATTATGAGAACTATAATGTGGGCAGTTGTTTTAACCGTAAATCTATGCTGCGTGGAGGTTCTCTAATCTTGATAAAAAATTGTTTAAAATCTAAGCAACGTAATGACATAGTTGGTTTATCAGTTGAACATTGCATCGAACTGTCCTGTGTTGAGCTGGATAAGCATGTTGTAGTGTGCGTATACAGACCCCCTAATTATCAGAACTTTTGTTTATTTGAGTCAATAATGGAAGATGTCCTAGCGAAACTTGCATCCAGTAACAAAGCCGCAATTATTTGTGGTGATTTTAATATAAATATTCTGGAAAATAATTCAAATAGCAGTAGAATATTAAGCCTTTTTAAATCGTTCAATTTATCAAATGTTTTTACAGAACCAACTAGAGTAACTTCAACTTCTGCTACTTGTATCGATAATGTCTTCTGCGGTTGTGATTATTTAGATAAAGCCATCGTAAATTATTTACCGTCTGATCATAGTGGACAAACGGTAACTTTTAAATTTAGAACACCTATTCAAAAAGTGCAAATACAAATTAGACCAATAACAACAGGCAAATTAAATAGATTCAATAGTACCCTAAATAATAAGTTAAATGCTCTGGGCCCTAATATGGACGATGCAAATAAATTGTATGAGGATTTCTTTTCAGTAGTGCACACTGAATTCAACAAAACTTTTGAAAAGAGAACAAAAAATATTTGCCCTAATTTTATTTTTAGTGACTGGGCAACTAGAGGCATTAGGATAAGTAGGGAAAGACTGTTCGAGCTGTATGGCCTTAAGCCTTACATTAATACTGAAACTTTCAACAAGTATGTTGCTACATATTCCAAAATTTTTAGAAATACTTGCAAGATAGCTAAAGCTCTGTATATTAGCAACAAGATTAAATCAGCAGAAAATAAAATAAAAACAGTTTGGAAAGTTATAAATAATGAAACTAATAGGAACAAAGTACGAAACACTGAGTACACATTGGAGACTTCACGTGGTGCCATTAGCTCTAACTTAGAAGTAGCGCAAGAATTTGTACATTTCTTTACTAATATACCATCTAAAACGACAGAAGCCTTAAATTCCTCACCCGATGTCTCAATTAATTTATTAAGAGCGAACGTTCCAGGCTGCCCGGTTGAATTTCAATTTAAACATATAAACCCTATGATAGTTATAAAAGCTTTTCGGCAAATTAAAATCAAATTGACCGAAGATCTATGGGGATTATCTATCAAAGTTTGTACATCCATAATCGAGACTATAGCACCGTACTTAGCTTTAATATTTAATTTGTGTGTGGATCAAGGAGTCTTCCCGGATTTAATGAAATACAGTAAAGTTATACCACTTTTTAAATCTGGGGACAGTAAAGACACTAACAATTATAGACCAGTATCTGTGCTGCCGGTATTCAGCAAGGTTTTCGAAAAGGTAATGCTCAATCAAATGCTTAATCATTTTAACGCCAACCAAATCTTGCACGATCAGCAATATGGTTTCACCAAAGGACGTTGTACAACTGACGCTGGTGTCACCTTATTAAAACACATATTTACAGCGTGGGAGGAGGCCCAAGATGCCATAGGAATCTTTTGTGACCTCTCCAAGGCATTTGACTGCGTGAGTCATGAGACCTTGCTCTTGAAACTTGAGCATTACGGACTAGGTAAACTTGCGCTCAGTTTAGTAAAATCTTATTTAAATGATAGACAGCAGCAGGTTCAAGTAAATGGTGTCCATTCAATCGGTTTAAAAGTAAAAATGGGCGTTCCACAAGGCTCGATATTGGGTCCTTTCCTCTTTTTAGTATATATTAATGATCTACCCCATTTATTAAAAAACCAACCACAAATGGTATTATTTGCTGACGACACTTCCTTAATTTTTAAGATAAATAGACGTGCATCAAATCTTGACGACGTAAATAACGCCCTACTGCAGGTCCAAAATTGGTTCACTGCTAATAATTTAGTATCAAATGGGAAAAAAACTAAATGCATAAGATTTGCTTTACCAAATGTTAAAAGTAGTGATTGTGACATAGTATTGAATAAGGAGAAACTAGAATTTGTCGATAAAACTGTTTTCTTGGGGATCACGCTCGATTTAAGGCTGCAATGGGGTCCTCATTTAACATCTCTAGCAGGACGGCTAAGTTCAGCAGCATATGCTGTGAGAAAAATCCGTCAATTTACTGATGTAGATACCGCGAGGCTAGTCTATTTCAGTTACTTTCATAGTATCATGTCTTACGGTATTTTACTATGGGGACGGGCTGCAGATATCGAGTCTATTTTTATTCTGCAGAAGAGAGCCATCAGAGCAATATATCGTCTCCGCAGACGCGATTCTCTAAGGGATCTGTTTAAAGATATTAACATCATGACGGTACCTTGTCAATATATCTATGAAAACATCATGTACGTAAGGAAAAATCTAAGTCTTTTCAGTAAAAGAGGTGATAGACACAATTATAGGACTAGAAATAGGGACCAATTAGTTCAACCGGGTTTCAGATTGGCTAAAGTAGACTCATCCTTCATGGGGTGCTGTTTAAAATGTTATAATAAAATACCTTCCCATATACTCCAACTGAACGAAACGAAATTTAAATCATGTATAAAACGCACACTATGCTGCCAAGCATATTATAAGTTGGGGGATTACATCGCTGATAAAAATGCTTGGCTCAGCGCTGGTCCAGCTCCACAAGGGCGCATAAACTAATTGATTAGCATTCGAAAATATTGTTGCAGCTGCTGAAGATTGTAAAACTATCTTTTCCTTGTATAAATTCAATCTCTTTGTATTGTATAATTGCATATCATATGTGTGAGCACTGTGACCATGTTGTACATTCCATAAAGCTACCATTTACTGGGTACGTCTTTCATTGACTTGAATGTGCTCTGGCAGCTGAGAGTATGTCATGCTCACTCAAATGTCTCGCTGATGGTGGCGTGTGTGTTGGATCATTAAGTTCCCTTCAAAATGGTTGAGCTAAATGGTGCTGATCCATGCGTCATGTTCGTGAACGGGCGCCGTCAGTAGGGACTGGTCATCTCTTAGCTGCCACGGTTTATTTTATTTTAATTTATTTTAATTTTTGAATTGTTATTATATTTTTATTACGGACGCTTTTAACGTGCACGTCTTTCTACATTGTTCTCACATGTATAAATTCAACACGAATGATGTAACCAATATTTTGTAACAATATTTTGATTTAAAAGAGTGTCCGTGGAGTTTCTTGCCCGTTCTTCTCCATAGGTACCTACTACGCTTTGGAATGGGCAACTAGTTTCATTTTTCTGACTGACCGACCCCTTGACAATTCAAAAGTACCTGTAATTGGTTTATTTGAAATAAATGCTTTGAGTTTTTTTGAGTTTTGTCAAGAATTTCAAGAAAAGAATGCCCAGAGGGCAGACAAAGTGATATTCTATCAGCGATTACGATGATGGAACATTAAAAAATGTGTGGGACTGACGGAAGCTACTGAAAAGCTCATGTCAGTCCTGTTGAAATTTGTTGTAGAAATAAGAAACGCTTTGAAAGCGATAACCACTTGCTTAGGCCCTCTTGTTCTGGTTCCATATACATTTTATTCAATCGACAACATGGTGGCAGGATGGTTACCCAGGGTGCTATGTATAGCCAGGCGGCGATTATTTTTTGAAAATCTACTGTTAATAATAAGTAATAACATTTACTAGTACAATGTTTTTACGCATTAAAAATAAGGAGCAAATAAAGGAAGCTGTAATTAGTCTCGACTATCACTTAAAGAGGCTCTCGTTACGTAGTTGGGTCAAACACTTGATCCCAATACTTCGAGACTACTGAAGTACTCTTTTTGTTGGAAGATTTGCTCTTTAGAGCATTGACTGTAGGAACATTTATAGTAGTCTAAGATAGCAGCGGTGTTAGTATTTGTATACCTATCTTTAGCTGTTATGTTTATGTAATGTTAAAATTTTTGACAATGTACATTAAAATGAGTGAAAGACTAAAACGAAGCTCCGAAATCACTAGCGTACAACAATCCGTAGCCTAGCATGCAACCGACTAACCGCGGGCGATTGTCACGGCCGGGTTAACCGGCGGGTTAACTGGCGAGTGGGTTAACTTGCGCAAGTAACCGACGCGGGCCTTGATGACACCACAACGATTTTGCTCGCACACAAATAAAGGGATAATTTGTCGAATAACTCTCATAGGAGGAAACACTGAAATGAAGATTGAATTTCAATGAAAAGAGATTCGAGTTTAATGACGCTATGACTTTTCAGAGGATTCTCAGTCATTGTGAGCCATTCGTTAAAAGTAATAACTGCATAAAAAATCTTTATTTTCCATTAAGTCGCAATCATGAAGTTGAACTGGAATTTCTGCGTTCACAATTACTTTCACATAGGTTATTTGAAAATTACTGAATAAAATTCATCGAAGAATTTCAATATTAAAAATATATATAACAGACATGAAGGGAAAGTTTTTCGGCTGAAATGATGATGATGATGATGATGAAGGGAAAGTGAACACTAATGGTAAGCTGGCACAATAAATCATTGATGTGGAAATATTGATCCACAAACAAACACATGGTTATTACTGGAGGTAATCGTTTTAGACTAGAAAATAAAAAGTAAAAGCTAACACTCACCGAAAAGACAGCGTCGTCAGCGGCCGATACGACTTGTGACTATTATGATCCGACATCGGGGTCCCCCAGAAATCGTTCCTGAACACTTGTAGCACATGGCTACCACCATTCACGTCACTATTGGACACGATCGCGGGGATATCGTCATGCACGAACTCGCCATTCAAACTATTCGCGTACGTCAGAGCCCCAACTGACGCAACGAGCGTGTACACCGCCCACTCACTTTCGCATAATGTTCGCCATGACTTCGAGTTTGACACTTCTTCGCGAACCGGCGGTAACGGGCGACGACGCATTTTCAAATACTGTTTTTCACTTTTTTGCTTGTTTTATTTTTTTAGTTTTAGTTTACATTCCGAGAGCCTTTTTATGTTTAAATATTTGATGGCAAACATTTTTTTGAAGTCGAGTTGAATATTCGTGACATTTGAAACGAAATTCTGGTTGATTTTTTATTTAAATTAGATATATAGTTCTAACAAAGAATGTTACTCGGTTCAAAATCGAATAGCAGATGGATACCTAACACTTAAAAAACTCTTTGGAATACATTAACCCACTTTACTAACAAAACCGTAATAAAACTCAAACAAACAAAGTCTCAGCCGACAGAAAACCTCATCGATTCAATATATCGGTGGAAACTTCATGCATACTCAATTGGCAAACAATCTCAGTTCGATGCACAAAAGGTTGTTACGGACCGTTGTCGTTTCGAGCAAAAGTGTGCCCTGTCTGTTTGTACGTTCAGTTATCCGTAGCCCGTGTGATGGATCACCGACGCCGCATAAATCAACATCGCGGGTCAGCTACGACCGCTGATGTCATATTCATGAGTGCTCCGGATAGCTGGGTAAACGATAGTCCGCGCAAGAACGATGAGCGTCCGTCCTTGTTCCTTTCCTATTTAGTTTTTTATTCTTGGCTCACTTTGGGATGAATGCGTTCGTTTTTTATTTTAAATGCTCGTGATTTATGTGGCAGCGGCTGCAGTGTAACCTGGAACAAAGGATGAATGTTATTTTTATTGCTGAGATTGCTCTTAAGAGTAATGAGTAAAATAAAGAGAATGTGTTATTTCATGGACCTCGTGGGGTATAGTTTTATACCTAACAAGTGTGTTGAACGCTGTCCTTAATGTTTTAGTGAAATGTTCGGGATACATAACTCGACATTAATTTGTATTATTAGTTAGGTTATTAAATGCAGTAAGTAAACCGAATTTAAATCTTAAGCAATTCCATAAAAGCCTATTACACTACGGAAGAAAAAGACTTCTCTTTTCGCACACAACAACCACCCGATAACCTCAAGGCCGACACGCCTAAGCCGGGACCACATCGTTCAAAATTCTATTAGCTACCCCCAAATCCGTATGGGTCCGAATATTCAACCCACACTTACAACGACTTAGTTTGAGAAAACAAACGGAACTAACGCGTCATAACTTGGCTAAGAATGTTCGCGAGTGTACCGTCTCTAATCAGAATTGCTAATGCCTTCCTTAATTTAGTTGTGGGGCGAATTAAAAGCTCTATGAGTTAATCACATTATCTGACTGTTCGTGTTTCCTCTTTATCTGTCTGGTGATTGTTTTGGATAACTTTTTGTAAATAAGGCTATTTCCTTATTACAAGCTTTTGTTTGGTTGGTTTTGTTAATCCAAATGTATTAGATGTTTTTAAAGCCTTATAATCTAGGCTAAGTTTTAAAAGTTTTATTATAAGCCGACGATTGAGAGGAATTTGGCATACAATATAAAAAATGAAAACCTATATATGCTTCATCTTTCTGACTGAGCGACCCCTTGACAATTCAAAAGTGTCTGTAATTGGTTTATTTGAAATAAATGCTTTGAGTTTGAGTTTATATTCATAAAATAAAATGTTTAGTTCCTTAGTTTAAATAGTAAAACTACTACTTTCAACTAAACCAATATCAAATCATTGAATACCATCAACAGTTCCGTCCACTCTTACTAATAACAACTAAGCACAAATATGCCAAACATTTGCACAAACAAGTGTCGACAAACGGCGAACATGGGTCATTAATCACGCCACAATTAGGGGCTCACCCCGTCGAACACGTTGGACAAATATTGGATTATGTATGATTGATTGGCCCCAAGTTTTGTGGCCACCCAACTAATAGAAGAACCAATCGATATGAATTGGAGTTTGGCGGACTGTCATAGATTAATGACGTGACATGTGGGTCGTAGGGGATTGGGCACAAGTACCTATTGCTGTTTATTTTGTTAGGTAGATTCTGGCAATAAATAATTTATCGATTTCTTGTACATTATAATGATTTTATAAAAGAAGTAAAAACATATTGTAAAAAAAACAGGAAAATATATTTATCAAAAAGTAACCCATCATAAATTATCTAAGCACCAAAATACTTTTAACTTCACATTATGTTGAACATGCGGGACTAAATAGCCTCGTCCCATATTTCACGTGCGCGCAACCTCGACTTACTGAACCACAAAACTTAAAGAATATTAATAGCCGATAGCGAAATTTTTACCCCGTCCAAGCTAACAAAAACCCTCGCACATATTTCGCTCAAAAAGTTCGTTAATTTATTATTCCGGGAAAGTTTGCCTTGTATCTGTTCAGTATTACACTCGCAAATTGTTTTTAAAATAACGCATATCAAGATAACGTTCAAGTTTTCGGTATTTTCCTTGGAGAAAGAAAAAAAGTTTTGTCTCCAAAGATTTTGGGTTGAAACATACCGACGACGTTACATATTATTATATCCATTGCCGAATTTGAGTCACTTCGTGTATAGTCGACCTCGTAAATCTATTTATCACTTTTTACAACATATCTAAATATTAAAAGTTTTCTTAGGTTGAAATGATCAAACTGTAATACTGGGCTGGGCATTCTCAAAAAAATCTCTTCATCACTCTCTACGCCATAGAAAATTATAGAGCTAATCGATTTCAAGGATAATCATTTTTCCAAATGAGCGGAGATTGTTAGCCCATTGAAAGCAGTAACAAAGCATTAAAGAAGAATCTTATACATCTTACGCAAACAATTTACTTTGTAAGCGATCCCGTTGCGTAAAAGATATATTTTTATCATACTGGTACCTCAACTCAAGTAAAGTAAAATTGTTTGTACCTACCATTAATTTGCTGGAAGTAAATTAAACCACGACACAATAAAGAATTAAGATCCAATGAGAATTCGCCAATAAATAATTATTTATGTAAAGTAAAGTACCATTGTTAACTCGATATGATTTGTTGACGAAAACTAATTGTTTGGAAATGAAATAGAAACTAAACAAAATGATACAGTGCTCCCTACTTGGCTTCCAATCTACCTATACTCCGTTTGAAATAAAATTAGACATTTAACTAAACCTTTTTTACAGTCCGTTCAACCGATTTTGACTTCTATTGCGTTGGTGGCATGACAAATAACAGCTGCAGTAAACAGTTGGTTTGTAACCACTTTTTTTGCTTTTAATGCCATCCTTATGCCTACGGTATAGAAGTCAAAATCGGTTGAACGGACTGTAAAAAAGATTTGTTTAAATGTCTAATCTTATTTCAAACGGAGTATAGATGTAGCTGAAATCTCTTATTTTACATGGTGTGACTTCCTATCTGATGTCCCCAATCCAGTTAATAAGCAACATGGTACCGCTGAACAGGTTGAAACTGCTTAAAATATAATAAAAAAACACACACACATTCATCAAGTCAAAGTCTCAGACATACCTGATTCTACATCAATTCTGTATTAACTGTGACCCACTAGGGAATACCTAGAAACATTTAATACCCATACCTACTAAATTATACTCGTCATTATACATATCTAATGTCCCACCTGATGGATACCACTCAACGGTGTAAGTGAAACACTTGTAGGATGTCACTCCAAATGAACTCGAGTGTACAAACTAACTCCCTTCATGTGACCTCGAGAGATTACTATCATTTGGTTGTTTTCCTTTTTCCATAAGCACGTCGTTGTTCATTTCTATCATCATCATCTGCCTAGCCTTTTCCCAACTAAATTGGGGTCGGCTTCCAGTCTAACCGGATGCAGCTGAATACCAGTATTTTACATGGAGCGACTGCCTATCTGACCTCCACAACCTAGTTACTAGGCAACACGATATCCCTTGGTAAGACTGGTTGACAGACTTTTGGGCTTCTAACTACCCGTAACGACTGACAAAGATCTACAAATGATAGCCGGGACCAACGAGTCTTGGTATTTAAATATGGTCACCCATCCACGGACCAACCGCGGCAAGCGTAGCTTTACCTGATCGATCGACCTATGCGGCTGTTATTACTTAGAAACAAGTTGTACATTTCTATCTACTTCTATAGTTATGTATGGAGTATTGAAGGCTTTTTCTCTTTGGTAAAAATCCTATACAAAATCTGTCTTTTTATGAATAGGTAAACAAGATTGCACCAAAGTCATAACAAGTTCTGGACCCCCTAATTTATAGCCCATAATCATATACTAATTACGAGCAAACAAGCGTATTAACAATTCCTACATTAGTTGAACCCATAAAATATAACCCGTAAATAAAACTGTAAGTAATCATACTCAATTTTGTCTATAAAATCATAAACAAAACTCATCACAAAATCACCTTCTCTGGTATCGAGTTGTTCGCCTCGATTACCAGCTGTAGTACTGTAGTAGCCCAAAACCGCAAGAGGCGAGTTAATCTTCCGGCGGGTGGTTCGTAATTCGATTAAAGTTGCCAACTCTTGGCCGACTCTTAATTATGTTTTCGGTGAATTCTCTCGCGGGGCTACGTCACGCGAACCTTTCTTGCCTATCGAATTTGTTTGAGTAATGTCGGGGTAATAGATTTGTTCAAGCAGGTCGCTGTTTGTTACAGGACTGTTTTGTTTAAGGTTTCGAGAGATTTGATCTTCGTTTTGATGCTTGGATTTTGGTTTTGATGTAGACATTATATTTATTTACATTTAATGTTTTTAAAGATTATCGTGGAAAAAACTTTTTCTGCTATATTTGGGAATGTTGATGGTTCGACAGTTTTCATTCTGTATTTTACTGCTTCCAAAATTTCAATTTCATGTATACAATAGTGAAAAAAAAAATCGAAGATTTAGCCACTACTAACGTCTTGTAGCAAGAAGAGAAACGTTTTAGATTCAGCCGTGGTTTCTTTTATGATAGCAACCCCTTTTTTCAAGCACTAAAAGGTGTTTCCGTCAAAAAACTAAAATAAAACCACAAAGAGAGAGAATCTCAATGCACAAACTTATAATGAGTCCATTCCTGAACTCCAAGGTCCTCGCCGAAATCCCGAAACTCAGAAAGCCTTATCCCTTTATTTATTCACAATGCAGGCCATTGTCGACGGCGAGCCTGTTACAGCCACTGTTACTATTAACTAAAGGAGTCTTAGCTTCGTAATCTCGAATGGAATTTGCGAGACTACATTAGCATTTCAAATCAACCTCTCGCCGTCTTTCAGAAGCCTATCTTTTCAACCTTACGGATTGTGTTGCTGCAGAATTTACTTAACTATCCAACTTGTGTATTCCTTGAAGCTAGCCAGCTAAGAGGCGGTTCGTGTACGCTTTTTAGAAAGTGGATTATAAAATTTAATGAACCGTCTAGAGGTTGCTAAATTCCGCATACTTACTGTCTGTTTACCTAATCGTGTTTACGAATTGAGAGACTTTAAAGTATTGTTAGGTAAATATCTCTCGCCAGTATTACATAAAAGTCTTTAGAGCAATAGAAACTAGGGATAAAGAGTATCTTTCAAGATTATTCCAAAGCTTCAACGGTCCAATGATTAGGGATCTCGACTCGAGAGCGGCACTCGTTCGAAGGCGAGAATTGTAAAAATATTTTTTCAGGCTTTTCTAATCTACTTTTTCGCAATTTATTTTCTTATGAAAGTAAAATATATTAGCATAATTTGACCTTACTTAGACATAACTATGAAAGGCATTATGAGGTTTTTGTCGTCATGGAAACAAAAGGAAGATAAGGCTTACACCAGCCTACGTAAAGAGCAAAGGGTAAATGGATGCCATCTAATTACCTCATGTCTTCATTACTCTACCGCCTATCTGCCTTCAATCCAAACGATCTGTCGTCAGCTATAAATGGTTCTGATAACACGGGCTCCTTTCAAATCCAGCTCCTATTCATCACTCTGTTCTCTCGCGATATAAATAATTTAAAACAAAGACAGGCGACATTGATCGTTGTTTACGGCAAAGATCCTGATCTTAATGCGAATAAATTACTTGTTACAAGGATTTGTTTGAACCCCCCTCCTGCTGCCTTCGTAACGGTATCTGGAACGCTGATCAATCAAGTGTTCAACTTAATAAGTTTATTAACGCCGAAATTTGGACGAGATTCTCTCTTCGTTAATTTAGTATCAGATTAATTTGTTCTGAGTGACAAATGTAAGTAATCTCGTAGATGAAATGTGTTAATAGATTTTTGATAGAATGTTACGGTTATTTGGCTTGCTCGAGTATGTTCGTATTGTATAATAATATCTAATAAATAATTTCTTGAGTTTTGCCCCAATTTATTCTATATCGCCGGCTGTCACGTAGTGAAATAAATATGACAGGCCCAAATTGATATTCCAGCCTATCTACTGAAGGTTGGGAAGTTCTTCGTATATTTTGTTCTTGGAGAGACAAGTATAATCAGAAAGCGGTGTCAACGTCAAAATTTCCTGACAGAGAGAAACAGGACAGGTTATTTACGTAACGCCAAAACCACTCGTATATTCTCACAGTTGATTCGAAATAATCATATTACTCATGATACCTTCTTCAATTCCCAGGAAAATAGGGATGGACGTAGATCATCTAAAATTCAAATCTTTTTCAAGCAAAATTTGATACGTATAATATTAGCTTAAAAACATTATTGCTTTTATAAATATTATTTCTAATGATATAATCATATTACTGAAGAATAATACACAATTATTATTACTTTCAAAATCATGTACGTCCCACCAAGTTTCAGTAAACTGACTGTCAACAACACAATAACAACACTCATTGTTATAAAGTTCAAAATCTTTGACACGCTCTTTTGGCATAATCGTCATTTCGAAAACAATCATATTACTTAGTTAGTAGGGTTCTATTTCCTTTGTCGATGTTTGGCCTGTGTGGATATCGAAGGGCGTGGAGCAAACATCTCGGCAAGCGTGATTGATTATGGGCCAAGTTGCTTCGACACTTGTAATTTCCGAACTATTATATGTGGCGTTATTGTGTTTGTTAGTTTTGTCAGCATTAGTAATGTGATCATAGTTTTGTTTGCTTATTGGAAGGGTAATGTGGCTGGGTCAGGGATTTTATAGCGTAGGAGGAATTCAGGCCTAATAATGTAAAGTTTCTAATGGTGGAAAAAAATACCGAAGTTTCCAAAACTTACTGGCATTTACTGAATAAACTAGAGCTGTTTCATAATTATATTATATCATTGGTTAGGCACGTTAGACAATATTTTAGAAATACAGAAATACAAATTGCTACAGTTTTTATCGACGAAAAAATATCAACTAATGATAATCTTGGGAACAATAAACTATAGTTGCGGGAGAAGTCAGCAAGACATAAATCATAAAGGATTTTCCTCGTTCTTTAAATGTTGCCTTCCAAATAAAAGTGCCGTTGTCATCCGAAGGGTTTGATACATTTTACTTATAAAACTAGGTCAAAGGAAATCCTGTTTATTGGATCAATAATTGGATTAAAACATTTCAACGTTTTATTTCAAGTTTTTCAAATAAAATTTACCTAGCCTTTTCTCAACTATGTTGGGGTCGGCTTCCAGTCTAACCGGATGCAGCTGAATACCGTATTTTACATGGAGCGACTGCCTATCAGACCTCTACAACCCAATAACTGGGTAATACGATACCCCTTGTTAAGACTGGTTTTCAGACTTTCGGGCTTCTAACGACCCGTAACGACTGTCAAAGATCCACGATTGACAGCCGGGACCAACGGCTTGACGTACTTTCCGAGGCACGGAGGAGTCTCGGTATATTAAGATGGTCACCCATCCACAGACCAACACCGGCAAGCGTAGCTTAACCTGATAGTTGGGAAAAGGCTAGGCAGATTGATTGATTGACCATGACTTTCATTTAAACAAACATGATCTTGGGGCTCAGTATGAAACCTTGAGGGACGCAAATAAAAAATACTCGTTATAAATCCAAGTTTTAATTGAAATATAAATACCGAAAACCTGAAAATAGGTTAATGTACTCATCATTATGACCAACTGTTATTATCGGAAAAAATATGTGTTCACATAAATGCATGTACAAAATGGACAAAATGTATGGAACGGCAGATTTTTTTTAAAAGTATTTTGTGTTGGTCCCATAGTACAAGTTGTTTATAAAGATGAGTACAATGACTCCTTTGCAGACTTTCGGTTATTTCAATTACACCTTATGCCTATTTATCTATAATGAAATTTAAATATATAAAAAAAAAACTTGTTATTTTCACTGTTATGTATCGTACAGCTAATCTGTGAACAGCATCGTGGGCTGTAATACTGTCTTTAAGTTTTGTGTATTTCTTGTTTGTATGTTTTATATTGTAACTGTTTGTTGTTCCTTTTGAATAAACTAAAAATACAATAAAATAATCATTTCATACCCCTTTAGATTACTTTGATAATGTTGAAAATGAACGTTAACATTTCAATAGACTTTTCGTTTATCCCACTGAACCGATTAAAATTGTAAATGAGCTTCTTAGCAGCTTTTGTTTGAATAAACAATACGATGTTGCTGTTATTTCGGATGTTATTTTCCTTTAATTGTGGCGTTAGATTAAAAGCTTTAGATGTAGATTAGAGTAGACCCAGTTAGTAATAATTAATTATTTTCAAAGACGTTTGTAGAAAAGATATTTAGTTCAGATCAGTTCGTCTCATTATACATCATCTTCCTGCTCTTGTCCCATGTTACTTGGGGTCGGCGCAACACGTTTTCTTTTTCCACTCTCCCCTGTCAACCGTCACACTATCATTCACTCCCTTCTCTTTCAAATCATTCCTCACACAATCCTTCCATCTTTTCTTTGGTCTTCCTCTCCCGCTCCATCCATCAACATTTATGTTCATCACTCTTTTAGTCACATGCGTTTCTTCTCTCGTCATCTTCTCATTATTATAAAACAATAATAATACCAACCTATTACTGTCCCACTGCAGGGCAAAGTGCTCTTCTCAAACAGAGAAGGCACGAGCATTGATCACCACACTTGTTTAAGATAGGTTGGCGATTTCAGACTTATATTTGACTACAAGTCTAGGTTTCCACACGATATTTTTCGTTCACCGATGTCAGTAATGTCCAATATAAACTCAGAAAGTAGGACATATGAATTGAAAAACTCACATTGGTACATGGCCGTATTTGAACCCACAACGGTGAATGAGAGGTGGGGCCTTAACCACTTGACCATCACGACATTTAAGAAACAATACATAATACCTTTAGCAAAATGTCAAGAATTCGCTATCCTGTTTTATTTTTAAACGCAATCAATTTATACGTATAATTAGACCATCTTAGCTCCCTAGCAGACTCAAGTGTTTGTCAAGTAGGTACAGTGTCTTGAATATCGTATATTATCTAAATTCACAAACATAGCAACCAGTTCGACGATAAATAAAAACAGCCTATATTTTCCCGTTGACTGCACAAATCATAAATAAACATCGCGTTTGAAGGCAGCTATTCTCTAGATCTCAGATCCCGATAGCCGAACTTACAAACAAAACAATAGGAGTTGCTACCCGGGTACCCGGTGTATTGACGTTCGGTGGCCGCATAAAATGCAGCGTTCGTGGCTCGCTTAGTTTTGCAATTCAAACTTCGTCTCATATCGGTTTACGGACGAATGGTTTGGCTACTGGGCAGTGAGGGGTGTATAAGCGGAGCGGAGCGCGATTTCGTCAGTATTTATGCAAGGAATAAAGTATACTTTTAAATATGCGGCCAGTCCGACTGAAGAAGCTTTTGAAATTGAAGGAAATCTCTGAATGAGAGATCATTCTAAGTATGAATAAATATTATATTAAATATTTATTTTAATATATTTATATGATAAATATTTATCTTGTTCTAAAATTCATCTATTAAATAACGTATCTTTATTTATTAAGCTTAAACAGTAACAAACTGCCTTAAACTGAAATGTATTCTTTGGCGAAATATTAAATTCATTCTGAAAAACTATTGGTGCACTGATTTATACAAAAAAAAAAAAAATTATTCAAAACCGCTTCCGCTCATACACCGAACAGCCTAACGTATGACTTTCTGATACAGTGGGCACGGAACGTGAATATTTGTGTAACCGCGGTGTAAAACACGACCGCTGACCGACTACTGTTGTTTGAGTTATTTTTCATAGCTCAACCAGCTCACCCGACTGTGGTAGATAATAATGCACGGTGGAATCGCTTTCAAAGCAAACATCAATTTATTGTATGTTGGGACAAGTTAGCTTGGATATGTTGGATGGGTTACTATGAACAATGGACTTTCAAACGTTTTTCTCTTATGGGGCTGAATACATCAATGTTTTCATGTATGTGTTGTTTGTTTAGTTCGGTTTCGATAAGGCTTGCTTGCTTAGCACTGAACTGTTCAATGAGATTTAAAAAAAATTCAAACGTTTCTTTGGCTTATTATATTTAACATGATCCGTTCATTATTTGACTTCAATTGTAGTCTATTGACGATATAATAATTGTGTTTTCCAAAAAGTAGTACACAAGTAGAATTCATAGGATTTAATGGACTTTTACAGGATAGTCCTTTCTCGAGCAAAATTCGCTAAAGTGCGATAGATTAACATAACATCCGCCTACATTCCTCAAAGGTTTAGGTAGAGGTACACTTATAGTACACCCACATTTTGCCAGGTATGTTTAAGTCCCATGTAATAGGGTCAAGCCTATTGCCATCAACCGGGCACAAATCCAGGCTCCAGACTGCTACTGAGAAATTTCAGCAGTGGTGCATGCACCCCCTAGACCAACGCGGCTGTCTAGTCTAGGTACGATAGATTATCAAGAACAAGTACAATACTTACACAAAATTCAAAATATTTTATTTCACATAAACCTACATGGGCACTTATGAAATGTCAGAGGCTAGGTGCACAAATACATAGACTACCAACACAAAGAAAATAATAAAAAAACAGTGGCACTCCGGGAGTACCAACAGCAGTGAAAACTTGAACAATTTTATCGTACAGGAAATAATGTATCGCGCGTTGATGTCTTTTTAATTGTCAAAAGCTGGTGTTGTAACAGTGTCGCGAAATCAATTGTTTAGTCCCATTTCAAAAATGCCCAACGCACCTAAATAAGTTTTCACTTCAAAAATTAACCTCTAATCCTCTAGTGATTGCAAGAAGAAACTCCTGATCCTCCTCAAAGTGAAGTCTAAAGGCGGACTTTATTGCAAAAGGACGATGCTAAAGCTAAACACTACATATTCGTCAAAGCGGCGCCCGCGGCTGACCTAATTTTCTACGTGACGTTACTTCGTTACCGACAGAACGGAGCATTGGCGTCTAGGGACCAGCGTGATTGTGATATACATACTACGTCAACGTGTAACGTACGTGTTTTATTGGAAATGGAGAAAGAATAACATATTGCAAATGTTGCTGACTGGATGGTGTCTTTGTTGAGCACAACTTTTGTTGTATAGTCGACCTCGTAATTACTTATCACTTTTGACAAAGGTTGAAACTATCTGTCACAAAGGCAAATATACCTTGTCGTTTTATATCGAGCAAGTATGAGCGTAAGGTGATAAAGCACGAGGTCAACTAACGGTAACATGCATGTTCTGTCATTTATAACGTATTTAATGTATTTGACAATAATAAATAATAACAACCGTCTTCCAAAAAAATACTACATAGTGAAAAATTACTTTAATTTCGGAAGTCGGTGGCAAAAAACTAAATAAAAATACAGATCCAAAGACGACCGGAATTAAAGTATTTATTTGATGTGAAACATCTCGACGGGTCAGACCGACTGCTGGCGTGGCGACACCGCGTCGCCACGCCAACAGTGACAATGCCAAACCAACGCCAACGCCAATGTTGGCGTCGGTAAACTATCCTTTTATTGTATTTTATGCATACCTATAACCTGTACCTAATAATTTCGATGTTTCTCAACTGCCAGACGTCCCGCGACAGCTCATTTATTCACTTTTTGTTATAGTACTCGTACCTACCCCACACCAATTCATATACCACTACTTGCTATGTAAACAATGGTGACAGAAACGATTATAACATAATCAAGATACACGAAGTGGATTAAATACGTATCATCGAAGTTAATAAAATTTATATGGGACCACCGCGCAAGCTTTTTCTACCAAATGAAAAAAATAATTTTCATTATCGGTCCACAATTGACGAAAATATCGATGATAACACATTTAAAAAAAAAACCTACAGACGAACATTTATATCCTCCTCCTTTTTTGAAGTCAGCTTAAATAAAGTCCGTTGTTATCTTGAAGTTGTAGCGGTTACACCACCACATACGAACTACGCATCATAGACATGACGTCAAACAAATCCTGCATCGCGCAGTTAGAGTTTACCGAGCGATCGACATACATACAAGATTTCAACTTCAAACCGATGGGCAGTTGCCCGCCAGACACAACACCCGTCTGGTCGGAGGATCCTCCCTAATCTATGGTGGATGAGTGAACTTTACACCCTGTTCCTCATGCCTCTAAAAAGTTGTATTTAGTTTATGTTGATAAACAACACTTTGCCTTAATTTTTTGACACATCTTCGATTTATTTCAGTGAAATGCACAAAGTCAGCTGCATTTTAATCTGAAAAAAAAAATTTTACGAAAGAAAAGAGACCTACTTGATAACGAGTGAATAAGGTTCTTGTTATAATTATAATACGATGTCCCAAAAATAGACCTAGCATTAGAACCAAATTTTCTAATTTTGCAACTCATGCTCAACACATAATTGTGTTGCCACTCAAATCTACGAGTACTTACACCGAATTAATCTGTTGTTCGTGGAAGCGACGAGCTCGTATGGCTTTGCTTCAGACTAATTCTTGAAATTAAGTGGCATATGCAACGTCAACAGTAATTTCTAGGAAATCCTTAATACTAAGGGGAATTTAAATCTAAGCAATGTGAGATTTTCTAAAGTAAACAGGCTCAAATGAAACCTAGCGAAACTCTACAGACTTGATGGGTATATCTCATCATCATCATCATTTCAGCTCGGAATTATTACCCACTGATAGGTACTGCCCCCGATAGAAAAAAAGATGCATATAATTTTTTTTCCAGATTTAAGTTATATACATTGCCGGAATCAGAAAAAAAAGGCGCATTTGCCTGATATATGACTCAAATCTGGAAAAACTGTTAGATGCGTTTTTTTTTTCTATCGATGGCACTACAGGCCTCTCCTTTTTTCTGCCATACATCCGTGCGTCACTCATCCATGGGTAGGTATATCTGAACATGATAAAACAAAAATGTATATCTAGTGGTTTCAAAATATATTGCTTTTTTTTTTGTGGGTCTTTTCTTAATAGTCATGTTACTTGTTATCATTTGTGATTTTGAGTGTCGTGTCATTTCTTTGTATGCAATAAATAAACGATTTATCTACAGAAAAAAAAAAACAAGAAATTGTAGAAATACGGTTTACCAGGTTGAAAAAGACCTGTGTACTCGTATCTTTCTTATATATAAAATTCTCGTGTCACAATGTTAGTTACCTTACTCCTCCGAAACGGCTTTACTGATTTTTACCAAATTTTATATGCATATTCAATAGGTCTGAGAATCGGCTACTATCTATTTTTCATACCCCTAAGTGTCCACCCCAAACAAATAATTGACAAAACAACGTTTGCCGGGGTCAACTAGTAGTAATATAATATTAACTTGGGCGCCACCATTCAGGTCCGACCCAGTCCCGGATTTCAGAACAAAACCCGGCTAACCTTTTGAACGATAAATGTTTCATTTGTTTAGCATACAAACTGGTTTCATTCTTCTATCTTTGACCGTTTCATTATGGGCTGTCTGAATACATTATAGGACAAACATTCTAGACCAAAAGAATACCTACTCAAAGTATCGCTCAACTGCAAATGTATCCTGGTGAAGAAATTGACCAAATCATCCAAGAAACGCGGACCAAAAGATCATAATAAGTTTTCAAATCTTTATCTATATTCATTCTTATTATAAACTAGCTTCTGCCCGCGACTTGGTTCGCATGGAAATCGTAAGACATCACAATATACTACAATAATAGCCATATTTTTATAAAACTTCCCTGTATACTACGTTTGTAGTTTTATTCTCAGCAGCCAAAATATACAGAGAGTCAGGAATGGTGACTCGGGAGCAAACGACGTAACAGTTGTCCGTGTGAGAAGCAGCTTATCCTGAGGTCGACACCCGCAGCCTTCAGCCTTCAGTGTCGGCCTCTGTGACTTGTTGATCGCAAAGCATACACTCCCAGAGAACTGCACGCGCTTTAACTGGTAATTATGGGGAATTTGTACTTTATACGCGCTATAAACACTGTCTCACCATCGCCACAACCTGTTAGAATTTCCACCTCGATGACGTTTCTCTGCAAAGACATGACTTTGAGCTGGTTTCCATTACACAGATATACAACCGGAAGTCCACTTGCCATTTGTGAATTGAGAAATTCTATGGGGTGATATTTGGCATCATCTTCCTCCACATCAGTATTAATGGAGGTGTATATCACTTCACTCCCTTCAATTTGTGAGAGAATACTGTGGTTGATAGCTGCAGCTTGATCATCTTCGGAGTTAAAACGGAAACACGCCTAAGAATTCTCTTGGTACGGTATTTGACTGATATCCTCGTATATCAGACGAATAAGATCTTCTAAAGTGGGATCTACTCTACCAAGAGTCTCTGGTAGAGTGCTTTCACCAACTTTTAGAAGAACATCGGAGAATACTTGAGCATTTGAATTACCGCCAAGCCGAGGTCGTATGATGATGGTCAAGCGCAGTTTATGAACTCTCGACCATAGAGTCGACCTTTTCAACGAAGTATTCACTTTTTTTGTCAAAACTGTGACGCCACCCATCATATCTTGGTTTCTGCGGATGTCCTGCAGGGTTCTGTTTACAGTTTCCACTGCTTTCCTTTTTGCCATAATGCATTCATCCCATACGACGAAGCGCAATTCCCTAAGCACACATCCCTTGTTACTGTTGCGTGACACCCCACAAACAGGCGTTTCGTTGCTCTCTAAATCGATGGGAATCTTAAACATGACGTGCGCTGTTTTGCCACCAGAAAGCAGTGTGGCAGCGATTCCAGAAGATCCACACACATACATATTTTAAAATCGCTTGGACAAATCTGCTGTCAAAATCTGTAAAAAAAACATTTTATTCCTACAGTCTTTTGCTCTAAAATGATCAGAATACAACCTTGAATGTTTTGTGACTGTAAAGTACTTGTAACTTAGTAGTTTCCCATAGCTTACGAAGTTTTCCATTTTTTGTGAATTAATACATTCTATGAACTATTACATGCACAATCCAAAAAAAAAAAATCGTTTTACAAAAAGAGTTAAAAAAAAACAGATGTAAATCGAACTTACTACCCCGGGCGGCCTACCACCAGCTCATAAAGTAGTATTATTTTAATGTTACTTCAGTGGGAGAAAGAGATGGAGCTATACATCCTGTAGAGCTTCATCTCTTTCCCACACTGAAGTAAACTAAAGTAATATTAAAATAATACTGCTTTTGAGCTGGTGGTAGGCCCTCAGGACTTCAAATCATTCGTCCAACCGCTTACTTATTCGCTTTGTTGAAAGTTAGCTAAAATAGCCGTTCCTATATAAAAGGTAGCGTGATGATAATCATTTAAAAAGTTAAATCGGTAACTACCTATCTACAATATCCCAACCTTTTGGCGCATCCTTTTACAATTTGCAGAGAAAAATACGAACATGATGTAATATTGCTCATCCCCCATAGCAAATAGCGTGATAGTTTATGCCCTACAGTTGGTACAGACAAACATTCTAAAAACTTTATTTTCCGCATAAGAATCGATCCCATACCTCGTAGCAATAACTTTCTTTAAAAAAAATTAACTTCGCTACGATTTTATTATATCTATAGATTATAGGTACATAATCAAAAAAAATAATAATCGTATGACAAAATGTGAAAAAAAAGAAAAAAAACCGTAGGTGGGAATCGAACTTACAACCCTATGTTTGCAAAGCAACCGCTCAACCGTTGAGCTAATAGCTTTGTTGAAACTTGTCTAAAATAGCCGTTCCTATATATTTCATGATTGACTGCTTAGTTCCATAAAGGTATAGCGTGATGATAATCATTTAAAAAGTTAAATCGATAACCATCTACAATATCCTAAAATTTTGGCGCGTTTTTTTCCAAAAATACGAACATAATATAATATTGCTCGTCCCCCATAGTAAATAGCGTGATAGTTTATACCGTATAGTTTGACCAGACTTATAGGGAACACCTATGCAAAATTTTAACAGAATCTATCCGGTAGAATTTGCGTCATGCTAGAACATAAAAATACAACATAATGTAATATTGCTCGTCCCCCATAGTAAATAGCGTGATAGTTTATACCCTATAGTTTGACCAGACACACAGGGAATATCTATGCAAAATTTTAACAGAATCTGTCCGGTAGAATTTGCGCCATGCTGGAACATACATACAGACAAACAGACAAACAGACAAAAATTCTAAAAAAAATATTTTCGGCATTAGAATCGATCCCAGACCTCGTAGCAATTACTTTTTTTCAAAAATATTCAATGTACAGTTTTGACTTCGCTACGATTTTATTATATGTATAGATTAAAGTTACATTTCGTGTCTGTCTTTCAGATTCAGATTCATTTATTTATTGTGAAACATAGGTACATTATAAATTCTTATTTGGTAATATACTGGGCACTGTTTTGCCTCTAGGGCGTACAATTGTAATAATACATGCAATATAATTGAGTTTGTGACTGCGTTTTACTTCTAAATTACGCAACGGATTTTGATGTGGTTTTCACTATCATTAAGAGCATCTAATGTCCGTTTAATGTGTAAAAATATATTAATATTAAACTTACATATTAATAAAAAAATCTCGATGTTTTGTCAAGTCGTAAAAACCATGCGAAGCAGGGGCGGGTCGCTAGTACATTACTAAGAAACAAAATCTATTTCTCAAGTAAAATAAAACAAAGAAAACTATTAACACCTCTATCAAAACCACTCCTACTAAATACTCAAAGACAAACAACTGATTACATTATCATAGAGTCTGTAATACGACAAATTAGTTTTGTAGAGACGGATCGCGGTGGCGCCGTCCTGTGGGATAACGCAATAAGAGCCGTTACTCTGCTGCTAATTGATCGAGCTCTCTGCGACTCTACAGCTCTATCGATCTCTACATGTATGTAGAGCTAATGGAGCGAATACTGAGAGTTTTAGAATTTGTAGATGATTAGAAAGAGTAATTTATTTTCGGAATCAAAATATGGTCATTTTAATTACACTTTTGTTTGGTTGAGAACTTGACTTGCCCCTTTGGGTACTATTATTGAAATTGGTTTACTTTAAATTGTGTTGGGTTATTATATAGTACCACCAGCATTATGTAGATTACTTCAACATCAGAATTCACACAATAAAACGAATTAATTGTTTACTATATTACAATAAAGCCAAAATATTAGATTTTTTGTATGTTTGTTTGTTACCCTTTCACACTAAATCGGCTAAACGGATTTAGATGAAATTCGGCACATGGGTAGACCATGAACTAGGTAGTTTGTTTGTTTGTATTGTTTTACCCAACAAATGACACAATACAACTGTATTTGACAAATTGCATAACAGTTTGTCGGCAATGAAAGTGGCCATTCTTTCCAAAATGTTAAACAGGGTAGGTGTATGAAATATCGTATTCCTAGAAAATTTAATACCTTTCTCTCTTTCTTCTTGTGTTTATGATTCTCATTTCACTTTCAAGTTTAATCATCAAAATGGAAAGCAGATCAGAGTAAATCTCTATTCACTCAGTCTCTGGTCGCCATGGCAGGAAATCTGCCTTTATAATACTCGTTATTAGAAGAATATCCGACCAGAGCTGGCTGTTAAAATTAATATTATCGAAAGGCGAACGATACTCGGAATATAAATCTGTATTCATGCCTTTTATGCGGAAATTCTCATAAAATATTATCAAATGATTTCAGTTAAATAAACTCGGCGATGAACTAGGAAAACGTTGGGAAAAAGGAACTGTATAAAGTAATCTAATTACCTAGGTTGTTTCAAAATAAGCTCTCATAATATGAGCTCAGCTTACAGAGTATTTAGACTACTAACTTGTGCTTAGTGCTTCACATTTTGTTGTAAATATAAGAAATGATGCACACTAAGAATACATTCCCAAAATTGTGACAGAGCTTAATGTAAATAAAATTAAAATGACAAATAGAAAGTCTATTTGTCATTTTAATTACAACTTAAATCTATTTCTGCAAAACTGAAAAAAAAAAACACGAGTAAACCAGAAATAACAACTCGTCAAACGCACGTGACAACGACAAAGGAATCCCACAAAAAGATGAACAATCCACCGTCTTCATGAACAATCCACCGTCTTCATTTACTCTTCGCGACTTCATCGTGCACATCATAAGCACGAAGAATCACTTAATTTCCCGCTCCGTGAACTGGCGTTATCGCTGATTTTCCGCCAAACCCGACCCCGGGCTTCGGTTCCCGGACATCGGGATTGGGGGGATTCGGGAATCACTCTCGCGGGATTCACACCCCGTTTGAGACGGGAAGTATCGGCTAATACTCAGCGGTGGGCGGTCGTTAGTAGACTCTAATAAAATTTAACTCTTCGCCAATCTGCGGATTTGAGCATCTTAGGACCAGATACAATGATGGCGATTTGGAATATATTGTGATGGTATCGTTTAAGATTCCACTTAACGATGTAAACAGTGCCTCGAGCGAAGATGCGATGAGTTTTATGTTACTCCCAGCATTATTTTTGCTTTAAAACCTAAATGGTGTAGAAATAGTAGCCGTTTTTGTTAGCTTTTGTTAGCGTGTAATATTTTTATGCGTTCAATTTCAATTAGCAAAATTAGAGATTTCACGGAATAACCACAAAAATAACAAAACACAAACGCATAATTTAAATGATTCAAAAACACGTTCAACATAATTTTAAATTCCCATCCTTACAAATAGTTTGTAACAGAATTAATCCATCAAGCTATCAATACAACTAAAACTACAAACGCAAGTGATCAAGCAGGACCATCATTTAGGAAACTGTGGCCCATTTAACTAGATTACAGCACCAAGGTTCTGTTCCACCAACCGAAGGATCCAGAAACTTGGACAATTAAATCCATCTATTTATAATCGACATGCCCCAGAGAACCTTTGCTAGGATTATCAATAAAGGAACATTTAACCATCGTGGAAGTTACAACTTGTCCAATTTTGGTCATTTTATTGGAGCACCGAATGTTACGTATACTTTGCGGTCTTATTACGGTTAGTGGTGGAGGTTTTCTTTGGTGTTTCTTTCGAAAAAGAAATAAGAATAAAAATCTAATTTAAAAAAAAAACGTCTTTGAAAATATTATTGTTTTGTTTTGAAAAGTGCAGCAATCCTATGAATATTAGGCCTATATAATTTTTTTATGTCCATCGACATAAAAAATATTGAGAGTATTTCCGTTATTTGGTTGAATTGTGTTAACCACTTCATGTATTCTATAACTAGCAAAATAATCATTCTATCTGGATCCAAAATAACATTTTCTTACTATTTCATATTCTGTCTTACAATATTATCGTTGCCCCTGATCCCAATAATTTAGTAAACCGCTTTCCAATATCATAGCATCACGGCATGAAGCCCAGAATACCCCTTCATGTCCGAAACCTCGTCACAGGCGCCCTTTATTGGCCGCATTTGGTCGCAATTTGACAAATTGATTCGCTCGTGTTCCTTACTCGTACAATTATGGACCTGATCGGGCCCTCCGATAGACATGGTCGATATTACTGTTTGGTAACGCTGTGTAATTGATGCTGTTATTGAGTTTAATATACTTTATTATCGGTCAAATCCTCTCTAGTTGAATGTTTTGGGTAAATAAATGATACTGAATAATTATTATTATAATTATTGGAGTATGGATCAAAACTACAACTAGCCATTAAAAAAAGGCCAAAGACGGAGTCTGTGCATGAATTAAATCATTTAAAACTAACAATATGAAACTAAAATATTAAAACAAGGACTTTAAATCACATGCGAACAACATATACAAGGGGGCTGAAGCAGTGTCAACCTTATCAGCAGCAAGTTCAGAAGGAGCAAATCATAATGAAGTAGCCTGCAGCGTGCCCCGGATCCAAGGACCCGTATTATTGACACTTGACCCTATTGTAGAACATTCTCGAGTGCACTCGACATATTGTGGGGTCGTATGAAAATCTGTTGTATGAAGAGTCTCCACAAAGTTTTGATGTCTACTCCGCTACCTTGTTTCGTTTCTACAATGTTTTCAACTGCTTTTGTAACTTTGTTTAAGTCTGAGTAGGGAATGAATCATGTCAACATTTTTGGAAAGTAATGAGGTTTTTGGCTTTATTATACTATAATTTTATTATTGTAAAGGTCACTAAGTAAATCAACGACTGAAAATTATAGTAAAAGAACTACTTACACTTTTTTTTTTTATTAATGTTTCATATTCACAGTAGGTACCCAATTATTATCTTTCGTTTCATAGAAATAGAAAACTAACGTCTCTAATTTAATAAAGCTGTTATTTTACAAACTAATATCAAAGTTCCAGCTAAAAGAAATATTGTTCTAATACTTGTAATAATGTTGAACTTGAAATGTCTGATATTTGAGATCAGTAAGCAGACACTCATTTATAAAATAAAATAAATCAAGTTACGTAACTGAAATTGGAATGGATTTAATACAATGGAAAATGAAGTGAATTTTCTTTTTAATTTTAAATCAAGTACAAAGATACTCAACTTGACTTTATTGAGTTACGTTGCTTTTTCAATTACTTTTGCATATTATCTAAATATAAAAAGTTGATTTATTTTTATAAAACTTACCTAATAAGATTGAGAAATTTGTAATGCAGAGAGACAGCCTAATAAATGCAACATAAAGAAGTGGCTTCTCATTCAAACTATCAATAAAGGGACTGAATTTAAATCGTATTATTAAAAAACGGGACACATGGGACTTAAATATAAGTGTCGAAATTTGGGTTTAATATAGGAGCACCTATTGCTAATCCTTTGGGGAGTATTTAGGCATAATGTTATGTGTTATGTTATTCTACAACAAAATCCACATGCATTAAGTCCGCCTCTGTACATTTGTGTGCATAAAGTATTATATAAATAAAATAGAGCACCATCAGATTTCCCCCAATCCACTACATCGTAAACGGAAAACGCTAGCAACATTTCAATACATTTTTGTATGAAATTTTATAAGGTCGTCAAAAAGCAGTGTGCGTAGCTCAGTATACAGCTCCGAGAGTGCTGACAATAAAATTGTAGTACCAGCTTAGGGGGCTCCACATATGACGGTGTCAGACCAACGTTATGACGTGTAATCGTATAGACAGTGTCTCTCAGAAGTGTGGAGTTACTTTACATTTTTATGGAGTGACTGCTTCTTTCTGTTGGGTTAGGCGTTTATTTTATATCCAGTGATGGTTGGTATTTAAGTTAGTGCAACAATGTACCACAGTGTCTCGAGACGAAAATTTTTGACGACCAGTGCGTGTTGCCAGTGATGACCTATGGCACTGAAACGTGGTCGCTCACAATGGGCCTCATTAGAAGGCTGAAAGTCACCCAAAACGCAATGGAGAGTGCTATGCTTGGAGTTTCCCTACGTGATTAGAAATGAAGGGATCCGTAGGAGAACCAAGATAATCGAATAGCCCGAAGAATTTCCAAACTTAAGTGACAAGGCCACATTGCTCGCAGAACAGATGGCCAATGTGCCCAAAAGGTGGCGACTGCGTACCGGAAGATATAGAGTTGGGGCCTCCCACAAGGTGGACCAATGACTTGGTGAAGGTCGCAGGAATCCGCTGGGTGCGAGAAGCACAGAACCGGTCGAGTTGGCGGTGCCTAGGGGACGCCTATGTCCAGCAGTGGACGTCTTTTGGCTGAAATGATGATGATGAATTAGTTAAGAAAAACATTTCATTTCCCGCAAAAAATATAGCTTGTAAGAAACCATTATTATGTTTGTCTATTTAGTGCTCGTAAGATTATAGAAATTCTTGCTACGCATACTTACAGTTGTATCGGTATGGTGAACCAAATGTTAGCCGCTGGAAACGCAGCTCTAACCGCACTACGCCATTATGTCGAGACCCTAACTGAGAGTCTCGTGGAATATGACACTGTTGTAGCATTAGTATTAAGTATTGTAATAAAGCGCTTGTGGAATAACAGTTATATTATAACAGTACTTTTTATGGATGCGATAAAATGGAGCAGTTACTCAACAATGTAATTCCAATACAAAGTTTCTAATTCCTTGCTTTTCAAATTCAAACTCAAACTCAAAGCATTTATTTCAAATAAACCAATTACAGGTACTTTTGAATTGTCAAGGGGTCAGTCGGTCAGAAAAATGAAGCTAGTTGCCCATTCCATAGCGTAGTAAGTACCTATGGAGAAGAACGGGCAAGAAACTCCACGGACACTCTTTTAAATCAAATATTGTTACAAAATATTGGTTACATCATTCGTATTGAAATTATACATGTGAGAACAATGTAGAAAGACGTGCACGTTAAAAGCGTTCGTAATAAAAATATAAAACAAAAATAATGTAAATAAATTAAAATAAACCGTGGCAGCTAAGAGATGACCAGTCCTTACTGACTGCGCCCGTTCACGAACATAACGCGTGGATCAGCACCATGTAGCTCAACCATTTTGAAGGGAACTTAATGATCCAACACATTTTTATCTTATCAATATAATAATGCAGGTAGTTCTAGCCGTATTGCGTTGTTATAGCAGAATATTCTACTGCACTTTAAAGATTTATTTTACTGAATAATGTTTGAAAAGAAACCCACACAATTCACCTTGCGTAATACCAGATCCTCAAAGAAAAATTCCAACTCGAACGCTTCCTAAAACCCGTTAGAGTACACATCACAAGGTATTACAGTATTTTGGTCGAAAGTTTAACCCGAAAATGCCCATGCCTGCACTAAAATCCTGTCACATTTACCGGTCGCAAATTCCGCTAAAATAACCCGGAGTGGGTACAAAATACTATCCGACTAGGGCTGTTGCGGTCGGTATTTGACTTATTTCGGCCATTTTGGGAAAGAGAAGAGAGTCTAAGGATTTCGATCTTAGTAATTAGATGTTAGTGTTGTTTTCTTTGCGTTGTTTATTGGTCAGGTGAGTTTCATGAGTTAAATATTTAGGGACGCTGTGTATTTTTTTCCGCTATGAGATTTTATTTTAGCATGGCGTACTTTAATCTATTTGGATTGAAATGTATTGTATCCCACGCACTTTTTGCCGAGCAATATCAATACCTATATTAAATACAGTAGATTCTTGTATGTTATAGTATGGAAGTAAATAGTAATAAACTATAAGCACACATTTATATATGAATATTTAAATAATAAATAAGGTGGAATTTGTTTACCTCACCTGGAAGGAAAGTACTCTAAATGCTGGAGATAGCAAATTAGATTTTAAGGTTCTCCTTTCATTTATTTTATTTCATCATGTTTGTTAGAGAGATTTGATCCTTATAACTCTATCGATTGATGCCATAAAAGTATAGTTGTAATATTTTCGGATTTTAGCCGGTTCGATTCCCGTGTGGCAAGCTAATTTTCGAAAATCTTATAATGCAGATCTGTTTCTTTTTTTAAATATTGGAATGTTTTGTTAGAGTAAAATTTTCTATCTCCAGTATTTAGAGTACTTTCCCTCCAGGTGAGTTTTAAAATTCAACCCTGTAGGTATATTATTTAAACCTGTTTAAATATATATTTAATTGTGTGCTTGTAGTTTATTACTATTTACTTCTACGCTTATATCTATCTTATACTTATGTACTTGTTGTCTATGGAACGCAAATAAAGAATATAAAATCAATGTGTCTTCATTCACTGTTGATCAAAAATAGCAAGTCAAAGTTAAAAAAAAACCTTTTAAAAATAAAGCTTTTATTTAAATGCTCTAAAAAGAAGAAAATGATATTTTCTTTTCAAATTTTAACTATCAACTTATAACCTCATTATACACTATTTATATGATAATAAAAGCTTGTCGCGAGGTTTGCATTAGTACCTATAAGTATAATCGCGCGAAAAGCTTTTATGATCATATAAATTGTGTATAATGAGGTTATAAGTTGATAGTTAAAATTTTAAAAGAAAATTATATTTTCTTCTTTTTAGAGCATTTAAATAAAAGCTTTTTTTAAAAGGTTTTTTCCTTATAATTTATTTTTTACTTTTTAGTTATCGCTGGCTAGGTTTCTAATAGTAGGTAATCGAGGTCTCTACACCTTTCAGGTGGATTAGAGCAACGGAGCTTATAATCACCATCTGCACTCTTTTAACCTGCATTTTTATTCTCAGCGAACCCTTTCATTTAATACCCATACTATAGAAAAGCATAAAAACCTTCAAAAGTCCGCCATATTGGATTAAGAGTGATGTCAGAATATTTTTGTAATTATTCTCCGCAAGCTCTTTCATTTGATACCCATATTGCAGAAGTGCATAAAAAATAACTATTCCGCCATCTTGGATGTTCTGCCATATTGGATTTAGAATGACTTCACATTATTTTTCGAATTATTCTCAACAAGCCCTTTCATTTGATACCCATATTGTAGAAATGCATTAAAGATAACTATTCCGCCATCTTGGATGGTCCGCCACATTGGATTTAGAATGACGTCACATTATTTTTCTAGTTACTCTCAACAAGCCCTTTCGTTTGATACCCATATTGTAGAAATGCATTAAAAATAACTATTCCGCCATGTTGGATGGTCCGCCATATTGGATTTAGAATGACGTCACTAACTTATCATGTATTGTCATCCAAACTAAACGTGTATACAAAGTTTCAGCTCAATCGGTTGAAGACATCTGCTTCAAAATTGAGTTGCAAGAGTCCACCCGAACATACATACATTGCAAGTTAAATAAAAGCTTTTAATGAAAGGGGGCACAAATATAGTCAAGTATTCATTATTACTTCAATAACATACCACAACTACTTTTTTCTAACAATATTAGCATAAAACCCACCCCAATGTGAGTACTAAAAATGTCTTCTATTTTTATTAGCAGTTACGTGGGCTGCATTACAAATTTTCTCATTAGCCGACTGTACACGAGCTTCAGGTAACATGTGAGTACTAATGACACGTTCATAATAATTATATACTAACTTGTAAATATGAATTACAAACTATGTTAAGTTAGGTTAATTAATTGTTTATCAAATTGACTACCAACAAAAACAAATTGTAAAATATAATAAAATGGATATACTCGTAACACGTTAAAACAATCATCGTGATAAACAATCATACGTCATACAAAAATCGCCTCTATACACGGTTATTGGTTATTCGTCGGCAATCCGTTAAGGGGATGTAGGAGAGGTCATTTGCAACCAAATTACCACTGATGACCCCTATGCCAATGTCAACTATTTTCGAGTAATTTGAATTTTTTTTTAAATGTGGAATAAAAATATATAATGTACCCAATAACCCTGGTATACAGCGTTAATGGTTATACATGTACTCCTATGGAGTATACAGGGTTATTGGTTATTCGTCGGCAATAGGAGGAGGAGGAATGAGGATGTAGGAGGTATCATTTGTAACGAAATGACGCCGATTGACTCCTATGCAAATGTCTACAATATTCGCGTAATTTGACATTTTATAGTTTTACTTCATACATTTTAAAATGTAAAATGTCAAATTACTCGAAAATGGTTGACATTGGCATAGGGGTCATCAGGGGTAATTTGGTTGCAAATGATCTCTCCTACATAAGCCAAACGGATTGCCGACGAATAACCAAAACCCTGTATACTCCATAGGAGTACACAGAAGTAGAGTAGAAGATAGTTTAGTAGACTTTATTGATAATAGAGTATTTGGCGTTCTGCTTTCCATGTTTTGATAGGTTTTCGACGTTATGATATACACACATTTCACATAAATTGTATGCAAGCCCTAAAAATACTGAAAATCCGCTGCAACATCAGTTGGAGCCATCCATATTCATTCCAAAAATATTTGCACGTTGATGAACACAATACAACAATACAAAATACTCGGCGCATATCAAAACTGCTAGGCATCCCACCGGTAACCCTGCCACGCAATTTAACCCGTTCACTGACTATTGAAATGCGGATATTACCGCACATAACGACATCCTCTGAAATTGTAGCACTAATGGTGTTAAGCGCTTGTTGTCAATTGTTGCTGTTCGGTGGCCAAGGATGACTTAATTTTAGGATGTAGGGGATGAAGCTTTGAATTTTCAGAGGATGAGAGTAAAATGTTATGTAAAATAATTTGTTTTAATTCCACAACAACTAGATCCAGGCTTGGATGCAGAATGCAGCGGAGTGTAGGCTTGGGTTGCATGTTGCGTCACAATAACCGCATCTTCTGCATGTGCATGCTTTTGTGCTCGAGAGAGCGGTGCTGTATTCTGCATCCAATCCAGGATCTATTTCATCATGATCTGTCTGCTCTTCTCCCAAGTTACTTGGGGCCAGCGCCATACGTTTTCTTCTTCCCTTTTCTTTCATATCATTCCTCACAAAATATAATCCATCTATCTTTTCTTTGGCCTTCCTCTCTCTCTAGATCCATCAACATTTTTATTCATCATTCCTTTAGTCACATGCTTTTTAAGTTATTGTGGTATTAAAACTGTATATTTTTACATTCCATTCTACTGTCATGGATTTCCGCAAAGTAGTGCCTGATTCCATAAGTTAAAGGATGAGAGAACAAAATGTTTACGAAGCCTGCCTGACTGATGTGGCCTGTCATATCTGTAATTCCTAGAAGTCAGTCAGTTTGAATAAGTACGCCGTACCGTATCTTACTACCACTAAACTTGGTTCACCTGTTATCTAAGCTAAAAAACATTATTTTATGTAAGGAGTTCTATGTGAGACTAACATTAGATATACGTTTACCGAGAGGTTTATTTTAGTTTCACTACTTGCAAATTTTTCTTAATAAGCTTCTTTTTACCCAAACTATAATACAGCGAAATAGTTATTTATTACTAACGAGCGAACATTGGAGACCAATCTGACCGTCCTTAAAATAAAAGTGGTGGAGGAAAGAGTTTTAATGCATTCATTCTAAGGAGATACTACTATAGATAATAAGAATAATTCCTGAATCTTTCCAGAATCAATTTAATTACAAAGTGCTTATCCAAGGTTAACCTGAGCGATCATTAGGTACTGTGCTATTTATTTATAATTATAGAAATGATGTCAATTTAAATGATCAAAAGCAATGTTCTCATCATTCCTCTTTGCAAAAGCGTTAATTTTGGTAATTTCGGGATATCTAACAGACATTGACAGCCCAATACGCTGGTGCTGGGGACAGTTAAAAAGAAGAAATAAGATAAAAATAAGATGAATAAGATTTTTCAATAGCTTAACAATAGAAATAATAATTAATTTAAATGATCCTTTGTTTTTAAAGATTTAGAAGAAGACAGTTACTAGACTGATATAAGTATTTCACTCATTGAGACGAAAATCTATCTACGTCATTACATGGACTGCGACTTAGACGCTAAGAACGTTACAAACTAAATTGCTGTAGTAACAACTAGCAAGTGACCACATAAGTAGTGGACAAGAAGTGGTTAGATCCATCTAACGAATATGGATCTTGCTTAGAACACGAATTTAATCAAAATGATTTGGTACTTAGGACACTGTACCCTTAAAATTTAGAAGATCACGTGCAACATTGTATTTAAAAAAAAAATAATGAATGGTCGTAACGGCTTATTGGTGATTGGTTCGATTTTACTCGCTCGTAACGGGGAATCAACACTTATCGATTCACCTACAAATAAACTAACTTCGTGAGAATCGCCTCAAGAAAAATTAATGTTATTTAAAAGTGTTTTTTCGCCCGTTTCGGGCCCCAAAAAACCAATAGGTTATTTTAGTAAATAACTTTTTATTTTAGTAAATAACTAATAGGAGCTCGAGGCTAAGTAATAACAGCCGCTCGGGTCGATCCATCAGGTTAAGCTACTCTTGCCGGCGTTGGTCCGTGGATAGGTGACCATTTCTACATACCGAGACTCCTTCGTGCCTTGGAAAGCATGTTAAGCAGTTGCTCCCGGCTGTCATTCGTGGATCTTCATTCAAAGATACACGAATGACCCCGTCAGAAGCCCGAAAGTCTGACAACCAGTCTCACCAAATGATGATTATGATTATGATCATCGTATACCTAGTAACTGGGTTGTAGAGGTCAGATAGGCAGTTGCTTCATGTAAAATACTGGTATTCAGCTGCATCTGGTTAGACTGGAAGCCAACCCTAACATAATTGGGAAAAGGCTAGGCAGATTGATTTTGTATGGTTTATAAAAAAATCTTATACTAACACGACACATAACAAATATAACATTACATAACTGGCGAAATGTGGGTATACTTAGGTACTACAGGTACACCTCTGTCCAACCCTTCGGGGAAACAAGGCGTGAAGTTATGTTTATGTGTTTGTATTATACAATTTTTTTACTCATTTTATTTGCGACTAGCTGACCCGTGCCCACTTCGTTGGGCGGTAAACATTTTAACTTGTGATGAAATTATGAGTGTAGTTCGGTTAGTACTGAATGCTATGATTTATTTCCTGACTGCCAAAAGAAGGGTTTTGTTTTTATTGCATATAAATCAGAAAGACGCTGCGCACGTTCAGCGCTAGATTCCCGAGCACAGGCCTGCGATGTTCTCGCGCTTTGGCTAGCGAGCTTCTGCGAGCGCTCAGTGCTAGACTCCCTATCCCTTGTTGCAGAGACATGCTACCTTAAATCACTGAGACGCTGCGCACGTTCAGCGCTAGATTCCCAAGCACGGGGCTGCGATGTTCTCACAGTTTGGCGAGCGAGCCGCTGCGAGCGCTCAGCGCTAGACTCCCTATCCATTGTTGCAGAGACATGCTACCTTAAATCACTGAGACGTTGCGCACGTTCAGCGCTAGATTCCCGAGCACGGGCCTGCGATGTTCTCACAGTTTGGCTAGCGAGCCGCTGCGAGCGCTCAGGGCTAGACTCCCTATCCCTTGTTGCAGAGACATGCTACCTTAAATCACTGAGAAGTTGCGTACGTTCAGCGCTAGATTCCCGAGCACGGACCTGCGATGTTGTCCAGCTTTGGTTAGCAAGCCGCTGTGAACGCTCGGAGCTAGATTCCCCAGCGCGTGCTTGCGAAATATTTTCTCTATTCCTCGAGAGGCGGTGATGATTTTCAAGAGCAGAGTCTTCCGTACGGCATACTCGAGCTGCTCTTGTCTCACCGCGATTCAGAAAAATGACGTAATTGCACAACGCCATCTATGGGTAAATGGATAAAACGTCCGAACAAAGCATGTTCTAATGCGGTTCGAGAATGGACGGCGGCATTTTGCGATTTAGTAATTTTATATTATCTTCGAAACTATTTAACCAATTGACATACTGTTTTTGGAAAATCGTATCTCTATGATGTTCTTGTGATCATAATAATATTTTTTTCGATAAAGTCTAATATTTTGTTGTTTAAAAAATCGTCCAAAGGTAAGTACGTCGAAAAATACTTTTTTAACACATAAAAGCTACTATATCTGCTAAAATATAAAAGATAGAAATATGGTGTCGCGGACTTTTTTGTAGAACTATTCAAAACGGACCAGGTTGCCATACATTGTTTTCAATTATATACAACTGTTAAGGCAGCGCATGCAAATAACTCTGTTGTAAGAGCAATTTTTTTCCGCCTGGCTAGACAAAAATTGAGATAGTTCGGCTAATATGCGTGATATCTTTATAATTTATAGCCTGTAGCTCTCAAGAATAATGTAGCTTTCTACCAGTGAAACAATTTTTAAAATTGGTTCATAACTTCCGGAGATTACCCCCTACATACAAACTTACAAACAAATGTTACCTCTTTATAATATTATATTTATATTATATTATATATTATTATTAGTATAGATAGAAATGAACAGTGTGAAACTATACTGGTTTTATAACTCAAAGACCACAGTCATGATCTAAACGGTTATAACACATGCACAAATCAATTTCACACACTCCACTTCACGCAATCACCGAACAAACACTTAAGTCAACACAATTTTTCCTTCCCCGCCCCCCACACTCCCGTCTATTCCCGAAATGAACAGCAGAACTAAAGTGAGGTGAATTAATCTGAAAGGGAGGCCGTATCCGGCCCGTTACCAGAGATTGACAAATGATGCGGGCATACGTTCCCGTTTACCTACACCACTGTTTTTGCAGGGTTGCTAAGACGAAATTTATGCGAAATGTACGCCAAGGGATTTGATACTTAATTTGTGGAAGGGGAAAGGCTAATTTTGAGTGTGGTTTATTGGAGCAGGTTTTATGTGGAGTCTTGAATGGCAGTGAGGTGATATGATTACCGTGTTATGTTGAAACCTTGAGATACTTTATGTCTTGGAATTTGATGCGCAAATAGTGGATTAAGGGCCTGTTTCACCAACTCTGCATAAATTCTAGTTTAGATAACTATCTGGTAAAAAATAAAAAACATTACAATTTATTTTATACTTTCCGAATATGCACGATTTCAGTTTTATATTTAGGAAACATGTCAAAAACATAGAAACAAGAACAAAAAAATGCTTTGAGTTTTCAAACTATTTCTGCTATCAGATTAAACAATGCCGATTTTAGTTATTTTTTTTGTTTGAATTGTAATTACTGTTGGTGTGCTAATAATAAATCAATAACGTGATGTAATGGCTGACGGAATTGACTGGCGAAAAGAATACTTGTACAAAGACGTCCGTTATTAGCAATAAATCTTTTATAATTTAGGCTAAGATCACAATAACCAAAAAACAAGTAATGTTTCAAAACAAAACAAAACCTTTTTAATCTTGCCAACCCTCACTGTCCGTTTCTCGTTACTAATGTCCAAACAAATAGAATTCATGCTCCGCGAAATGGATACGGGACGAAACAGATAAATTTACAATTGATTACATTTCGCAATTAGACAAACTAGCTCCCAGCAATGGCGAAACAATTGTGATGATAGCAAACTATTGATTTGTGTTCCAGCCCTAATTGCTTGATTAATTGTTTGTTGCTGATTCGCTAAAATTTATTAAAGCTTTATTGGAACAATAAAACAGTTTATGACGAATATCAAATATTCAAAATGTTGTTATATCAATTTTAGTGAAGATTAATATAACCGCCTGTCATTCGTAGATCTTTGACAGTCATTACGGATTGTCAGAATCCAAAAGTCTGACAACCAGTCTTAGCAAGGGGTATCGTGTTATCCACTAACTGGGATGAGGAGGTCAGATAGGCAGTCGTTCCATGTAAAATACTGGTATTCAGCTACATCCGGTTAGACTAGAAGCCGACCCCAACAGAGTTGGGAAAAGGCTAGGCTATTAATTGATTAATCTAATCGTGTCCTTCTACTGATTTTTATTACATGAATTATCTGAATCTTTTTGCGACTTTTTTATTATCAAACCAGGGCTGTTATTAGTCTAGAAATATCATAAAATACCGCGAAACAAATGTAATAAAAACAGGTTTTAAATGCTTTCAGAGAACAAATGAAACGTAGAAATTCTCAGGGTGTTTCAAACGTGCACTGAGCGTTATAAAATGAACCACAGAGTAAATAGATGCAGAAGTATCACATTAGAACTTATAACTGTGAGACCCCAAAAGTATAAATGAAAGGAAAGACAAGTGAATTAAACTTTGGCTGGGTTTGTCTTCTATAGTGTAACAAGCCGTGTGCCCGATAGTATTTTGCATCGTCAAAATTTACGAAATTCCATACAAACTTAACTTATTTAAACCATTTTGGGTATGAATTTAAAAAAAATCCTTGTCCAAGATGTCTTGTTTCTATATATAATATATAATAATTTATATATAGGCTGTGCCAATGAAAATGTTTTTTTTTTAAGGATTAGTATTTCTTATATACGTAAGCGAATTATAAATTGTTATGGGGAAAGAACTTTCAAATGAAATGCAAGTTTACTGTTTTGGCGATTTCGATGCTGCCGATGAGTACAATAGATTTCCATACGAAGTTTCTATTATTAAGCTATAAGTCTTGGGATCAGATTAACACAAAAAGGACTTATTGAACATAGTAGTTGCTAGTTTTGCTCGATTTCTGGCGCTTGGGAAACACGTAAAAATACGGTGCAAATTAAAATAAATTTTAAGGTGCTTAACGTACTTATTTATTCCTTGACCTTACCTCGCTTGTAATTTCAAATTTTCATGTGTGAGTTCTAGAATCTTACATTTACAAGAAATTTAACTTCTGGAACTTCTTATTTGATAGGCAAACTCGGAGAAATAGGTTACTGCAGTGCTCGTTAACAGTGCAGGCACGGTTTTTGCAGTATTGCCATTTTAACCTAATATCCAGTACGCGTAGGTATGCGTCTATAGTTTTGAATGTATCTTGAAACTACTTCGATGTCTGGCTAACTCGGTCAGATGCTAATGGGCAGAGGATATATATTTTATTTGCTTCTCTGGTTTAGATTGTACGAAGGGACTTGGAATTTTTGTATGATAATATTAATTTTTAATACCCACAAGCAAATTAGCTCAAAAATTGTCTGTCTATTGCTTAAGGATGACAAGAAGACAACATACCAGATTTTGTCTTCTTGCCATCCTTAAGCAATAGACAGACAATTTTGTGGAATCAATCTATAAGATAATAATTTAATTTAATATTATATGTTTGTATGACTGTAACTTGAGAGGACAATAAATTGTACACTATTGTACTCTTGAATTGTTTGTTTGTTTATTTTATGTTTATATCTTGGTTTTCAATGTAGAAAATTGTGTAGGTACTCTGTCATATGTCAATCTGCCTAGCCTTTTCCCAACTATGTTGGGGTCGGCTTCCAGACTACCTGGATACAGCTGAATACCAATATTTTGCATGGAACTACTGCCTATCTGACCTTCACAACCCAGTAACTAGGTAATACGATACCCTTGGTAAGACTATTTGTCAGACTTTCGGGCTTCTGACGACCCATAACGACCAGGGACTGAATTACCCAAAAATTAAGGTACCTTTAAATTTCAGTATGACGTCATACCGTTATATAAGGGTTACCGAAATATTTCGATACCGTTATTTTTTTCAGTAGCGGAATTTTGAGGTTGGTAATGCATACCGGTATATTTCAGTAGCAGTACCATTAACCTTTATAAATATATCGGTAGCAGTACCAAACCTTAATAAATAGGGGTTTTCTTTGACGCACCGCCGCCACACTCTGTCTGTCGTTCACTTGCTGATTGTAACTCAGTACCTATTGGTTTTTATTTCCGATCGAAAGGACACGACTATGTAAGCACCCGCACCGCGCCGTCTTCTTTCGCCGTTCTTCTGCCACTTGTATAGATAATATTTTTTGTAGTTGTGATAACTTACACAAACAAATTGTAAATAAGTTGCCATCAGATCACAGTGGACAAACAATAACATTTTGCTTCTGCATAGCTTTACAAAAAATTCAAATAAGGTTTAGGCCAATTACATGTAAAAGTTTAGAGAAATTAAATAATTCTTTGGCCAACAAATTATGTTTAATGACACTTTTCCACTAAAGATTAAAAGTATTTACACAAAGTTCTTATTTAGTGCTTGGGCGACTCCAGGTATTCGTAAAAGCAGGGAAAAACTATTTGAACTTTATGGCCTAAAGCAACATGTGAATAATACAAGCTTTCATAAGTATGCTGCAAAATATTCAAAAACTTTTAAAAGTGTGTGCAAAATAGCCAAAGCTGCAAATATTAGCAATAAAACTACCTGGCAAATAATAAATAATGAAACAGGTAGGAAAAACCAGCGAAATACTGAATTTAATTTAGAGACTGCACAAGGCCCCATTAACTCAGATATAGATTTTTTAATAGACATACATTATTACATAGCAAACAGTTCGGTTTTACAAGGGGTCGTTCAACTACTGATGTCGGTATTGAACTTTTAGGTCATATTTATAATACATGGGAAGATAAATGCGATGCTTTGGGTATCTTTTGTGATTTGTCCAAGGCGTTTGATTGCGTTCTTCATGAAACGTTAATCAGGAAACTCCGCCACTATGGAATCCGGAACAGCGCTCTGAATCTTCTTATTTCATACTTGAGTAATAGAGTTCAGAGCGTTGACGTTAATGGAAAAAGATCTCCCGGATCTAAAGTAACAATGGGAGTCCCTCAGGGCTCAATTCTTGGTCCTTTCTTGTTTCTTATCTATATTAATGACTTGCCTTACCTCATAAAGGATAACCATGATATAGTGTTGTTTGCGGATGACACTTCACTTTTGTTTAAACTTAAACGTCAGCAGCTGGTTACTGACGATGTTAATAGCGCGATCTCAAAAGTAGTTCACTGGTTCAATGTTAATAATTTACTCCCTAATGAAAAAAAAGCCAAATATATTAAGTTTACCCTACCTCATGTTAGGCAGGTGAAAACTAGTGTGTTAATAAAGGGCGAAGTATTGAATCCTGAAGATAGCACGATTTCTTGGGCTTAACTATGGATGCTAAGCTTCAGTGGGGCCCACATATAGATAAATCGTCAAAAAAGCTAAGCTCCGCAGCATATGCTGTTAGAAAAATTCGTAATTTGACTGACATAGAGACAGCCCGTTTAGTGTACTTTAGCTATTTTCATAGTATAATGTCGTACGGTATTCTGTTGTGGGGAAATGCCGCCGACATTCAGACTATCTTTGTTTTGCAGAAAAAAGCTGTTCGATCAATTTATAAATTAAGTCCGAGACACTCTCTCAGAGATAAATTTAAGGAGATTAATGTAATGACTGTGCCTTCTCAGTATATTTTTGATAATCTTTAAGCCCATAAAAATATAAAATTGTTTAAAAAATACAGTGATATCCATATCATAAATATTAGAAACAAACACAAATTTGTTGTATCTACAACAAGGCTCAAGAAAATAGGTGGCTCGTTCAGATGTCAATGTATACGGCTTTTATAATAAACTTCCAAGCCACGTACAAGATCTAAGCCTTAATAAATTTAAATCATTCATTAAACGTAAGTTGTGCCAGAAAGCTTTTGTACCGTTAAAAATTACATTGAGGACAAAAAGGCTTGGGATTGAGCTGCTCCAATTATTATTTTTTACTTTCGGAACTTTGTTTATGTTGCTAACTATAAAATTATATCCACAATGACATGAATATTTACTTTGTGAAGTATAATATTATTAATTACTGTGAATGTGAGGCCTATGTGGGTCATATATATATTTATTTATTTTTTCTCAGTTCTATTGATAATCTGGCAGTTTTGAGTACTTTATGTGGCCTACCCAAATGTCCTTTCTTTGGTATTGTTCATCGAATCGTTGAGCTCCTTTTAAGTTCTGAGTTGAGCTACACTATTACTGACAAATGCGTGCACTGACTGGACAGGTCCACTCAAATCTTTATGGTTCTTTCCTCAGAAGACCATTTCAGACACAAATCTACATAGTTCTCAAATGAAATGCTCTGACCAAGATTATTTCCGGGTTTTTATATACACATTGATATTAATGAATTTTATTTATACAATGACATGAATATTTACTTTTAAAGTATTTTATTATTTTAATTATTGTGAATGTGAAGACTATGTGGGTCATTCCCTTTAGTTTTGTTTTTATTATTTTTTCAGTTAGTTCTAATCATGGTCTGACAGTTTGAGTAATTTAAGTGGCCTACCCAAATGTCCTTTTTTTGGTATTGTTCATCGAATCGTTGAGCTCCTTAAATTCTGAGTTGAGTTGCACGATAACTGACAAATGCGTGCACTGACTGGACAGACCCTCTCAATCTGTGTGGTGCTTTCCTTAAAAGACCACTTCAGACACCCATACAGACATCCATATGGCCTTCACATGATCTGACCAAGATTATGTCTGGACTTTAAAAGAGACTGAGACCTCTGAGTTTGTTTCGGCTTTTCTTCTCAGAGTAGTCAGTTAGGAAACGCCGACCTCATCTAGCTTTAAAATATGATTGACGTGTAAAAGTGTTTGTACACAGAAATAAAATCATTTATCATTTACCATGAGACATTTCTGCTGAAACTAGAGCACTATGGGATTAGGAATACAGGTCTTGATTTACTTAGATCATACCTGAAAGATAGAAAGGTTAAAGTTCAGGTAAACGGCGTAATTTCATTAGTCTGAAATTTCAATGGGCGTTCCTGAAGGTTTAATATTGGGTCCATTCTTCTTTTTAGTTTACATGAATGATTTACGCCAATTACTTCAAAATCAACCGAAGATGGTGTTATTTGCAGATGACACATCATTGATTTTTAAAATAAACCGACGGTTACAAAATCTTGACGACGTGAATAGCTCTATACTGACAGTCCAAGATTAGTTTACGGTAAATAATTTTGTATTTGGTTGACGACAAGGTTGCGTTCTTTAATGACGTTGTAGTCAACCTGTATAACATCCATGCTCCCGTCAAAAAAGTTAAGATAGAACGCCCACCTGCACCATGGATGACAAGAGGAATACAGATGGCAATGCGATGTAGGGACCGTGCGTTCCATAAATTTAAAAGGGAGCGTACTGATGAGAACTGGGGGCCTACCACCAACTCATAAAGCAGTATTATTTTAATATTACTTCAGTGTGGGAAAGACATGAAGCTCTACAGGACGTATAGCTCCATCTCTTACTCTCGCTGAAGTAATATTAAAATAATACTGCTTTTGAGCTGGTGGTAGGCCCCCTGGACTTTGTTCAAGGCTGCAAGGAATAGATACAATCAGATGATACGCAATGCTAAACGCCGCCACATTCTGAATACTATCAATTCTTACTCTTTTATCGATATTTGGAAATTTCTTGGAACTCTTGGTATCGGCAAATCACGATATTTAGCCCTTTCTAACTCAATTGATTTAGACGATTTCTACCGACATCTCTCCACTGTTCCTACCATGGATCGTCTAACCAAGTAACAAACTCTGTCTCTAATATTTGGTCTAACGCGTCCTCATATTAATCCTTTCAGTTCAATTCCAGTTGAACCAGGAGAAATCAGAAAGATCATTCTCTCCGTCAAATCAAAAGCGGTGGGATGTGACAATATCACCCATGGTATGATCTTAACCATTCTTGATCATCTACTATCTGTGATTACCCACAAAATTAATTTTTCCCTTTACATCGGAGTATTCCCTTCCCTGTGGCGTAAAGCCTATGTCCGTCCAGTACCTAAGGTATCTAATCCCTCTCTTCCAACCGACTTTCGTCCAATTTGTATCCTTCCCTTCCTATCCGAAGTGCTCGAGGCCTGTGTCTACAAACAATTCTCCAATTTTGTTTATTGTAATTTACTCACTAGTCCTCTTCCTGGTTCAGGTCCAGACCTGAACCCAGATTGAAGAGGGCAGAAACAGTGCTGTGGCCAGCCACAGCACTGTTTCTGCCCTCTTGAAACTAACTGGCGATATAAGGACAGGACTTAAAGATACCGAAGTTACTACTCTAGTGTTGGTTGATTTCTCGAATGCCTTTAATACCGTCAGTCACGACATCCTGTTAGCCATTCTGTCATACGTTGTGGTCTCTCCCGAAGCACTGAAATGGTTCTCCTCTTATCTTCAGGAACGTTAGCAGTCCGTTCATGCTGGGGATTCTTCTTTATGCTGGTGTGATTTAGAAGCTGGCGTTCCTCAAGGCGGTATACTTTCTCCTCTTCTGTTTTTTATTTTCATAAATCTTATAACTTCTGAACTCCAGTGTGCGTAACATTTGTATGCAGATGACTTGCACTTGTACTGCGAGGGGAGGGTTGATAAATTACCTGACGCCATCGACAAATTAAACAGGGACTTGATAACCATAAAAACCTGGTCTGATAGATTTTGGGTAACAGTAAATTCTAAAAATTGTCAGGCGATCATCATTGGGAGTCCTCGTAGCATTAGTAAGATGGATGGTACAACCTTGCCACCAATCCTCTTCAATGGTACGATTGTTCCATTTAGCAATGACTTGAAAGACCTAGGCTTGCATATTGATACTACCCTAAACTGGCGTACTCAAGTCGCTAGGGTCAGCCAAAAGGGGACGCTGCGGGCTCTGTACCGCTTGAAAAACTTATTATCATCGAGTACAAAGACAATGCTTGTGCAGTCCTTAATTTTCCCAATCATCGATTATGGTGATGTGGTCTATTATGACCTGAATGCAGATCTCCTCAACAAATTAGACCGTCTCCTCAATAATTGCATTCGATTCGTATTCAATCTGCGTAAATATGATCATGTCTTTGCGCATCGATTGCTTCTAAAGTGGTCGCCCGTACGCCAGCGCAGAGAGCAAAGGGCGCTGACCACCTTGTTTTCGTTTCTTGTCTCTCCCTCTTCTCCTAGTTATATAGCTCCCTACTTCCAGTAGATTTGCGCAAACAACAATAAAAATCTACGCTAATCACATAGTCGTCTTCTTCATTGTCCCACTCACCGCACTGACTTCATTCATTCTTCCTTCTTCGTTCAATCTATCTCTCTGTGGAATGAGCTTCCCCTGGAAATCAGTATGGCAACCAACCGATTATCCTTTAAAGTTAAAGTTCGCGAGCACATTCGCAAGATGCTGACAGTTTCATTACAACGTTAGTGTTTTCCCGTTGTTTGTCTTATTTGTTATAGTATATTTATGTATTTATGTATGCTAATTTTATATATGATCTTCATATTCATATTCATTTATTCATTGTTTGTCACAGGTGAAAAGACAGTTCTTATAGTTAACATTATTGTATCACTGTAACATACCCATTGGGTATACAATATTTATATGTATGTTCATGTTTTTATGATTAGGTATATATATATTCATAGTTTTTAATATATGTATCTTATATTTAAATAAATATTTATTCCACAATTTTCGTTATTGCACCTACCACTGTTTGTCTCTGCATCACCCAAAGGTTGACTTCCTCACACACTGACTTACTAATTATGAAATTTTAGGAAAATCGTCTACTTTTACAATGTTTGTAAATATGTGAGCACTATGTATCTATCACATAATTAAATTATCTGTCGTTGCTTCATTTTTAGGGTTTCGTACCCAAAGGGTAAAAACGGGAACCTATCACTAAGACTTCGCTGTCTGTCCGTCCGTCTGTCTATCACCAGGCTGTATCTCAAGAACCGCGATAGCTAGACGGTTGAAATTTTCACAAATTATGTATTTCTGTTGCCGCTATAACAACAAATACTAAAAACAAAATAAAATAAATATTTAAGGGGGGCTCCCATACAACAAACGTGATTTTTTGCCGTTTTTATAGATTCTGGACTCGCGCACGAAGGGTTCCGTACCATTGTACGGAACCCTTCGTGCGCGAGTCCGAGTCGCACTTGGCCGGTTTTTATTTTTTTTTAACCTATTTTGGTAATAGTAATTTTATTTTAGATGCATCGACTTCACATATAATTATTTAATTAATGTAGGTGTACCTTTACAAAATATTGTAAAACATTTTAAAAGAGTAACTGGAGTTTCTTGCTCATTCTTCTCCATACGAAAACTACCTTTTGGAAGGGGCGACTAGAATCAATTCTATTATTTTGTAAATTTTGACGTTCAAAAGTGCCTTACAAGGGCCTATTTGAAATAAATGATTTGACTTTGATTTTGTCTCGCATGTGTTTCGGTACCGAAATCGTATAAAGGTTAAATAACTATTTAGCTCAACCCTTTTTCATGAAGAAATCGGTATAGCTCAACCTTTATTTCAAACCGGTACCGATATATTTTTGAGGTATCTTCACCTTTAACCGTAACCGCTTTCAGTCCCTGATAACGACTATCAAAGATAGTACGACTGACAGCCGGGACCAACGGCTTAACGTGCTTTCCGAGGCACGAAGGAGTCTCGGTATGTAGAAATAGTCATCCATCCACGGACCAACCTCGGCAAGCGTAGCTTAACCTGATGGATAGACCCGTGCGACTGTTAGTACTTAGCCACGAGCTCCTCTGTCATATGTATAATATCGCAAATAGTAGCAAAGACTTAAAAATGTCATGCTCAACACCTCTGCGCCTTTTTCGATATCTGTATGGAAAAGTTTTACAATGCTTAAGATTGTGATACTGATTCTGCCACGCTGTCTAGTAACATCATAAGAATATAATATTAGTTCAAACCACACCCTATCTTCTGACCCCTTTTATCCTAATTCCCACCATAATCTGCATTACACGATCATTATTTAAAGCCATAGCCTAGCTAAATAACCGCGGTACAATAATGGTGTCCTTATTATTATAGTCATATTACTGTCGCACACAATGGCTTGACAGGCTTAATTTTGTAGGCTGTATTTACGGACGCCTTTTCTTGGGCTTAATAACTTTGGTTCCCCGGGGAAGTATGAGTGATGTCTGGTATTGTGAAAAAAGTAGCAGTAATATCAATTTGTTGTGTGTTTAGAAATATTTGATCGGCTTTCTTTTCTTGACGTCTTGTCACGTCAAAGTTACGAGATACATTAAATACACTATTATTCTGTTCTGTGCTCGTGGATCTATTTCGTTTTTTCCTTTGTTTTCTTTATTATTCGAGTTAACTTATCTTTTTGTATGCATTTGTTTCTGTGACAAATAAACCAATTTATCTTTCTTTTCTTTTCTTTTCTTTCAAATGTTAGATATTTATATACTGGTTTCGGTAGTTTGACAATGAAAAATGTTTTTTTTAATTATTTATTCAGACGAGTTTATGAAATTAATTCTTAATAAGTATGTAGGTAACATAGATTCTGAAATGATCACATCAAACAAATAAAATTCTTCTCGCGTTAGTTTATATGTAGGTAACATATTTTTTTTCTAACTACGTAGAATTTAAATCGTTTCCACAAGCAGCCTAAGCAATTTCGTACTTACTTGTTTATTTATTCCTTGAGCAACCAAGGCCGTGAAGTTTAATTAATGTTCTTTTTCTTATAAAACTTCTTGGCATTCTACTTTATTTAGCCCTCGGTCATTCACTCCAGCACTTTATTCTTTCATGTTTTCTTAAAATCTTATTACCTTCTAATCTATCTAATTACTCAATTTATTTTGTTTCTCAGTTCCTTTGAAATTTAATACTTTCAAGATAATTGAAACTCTGGAAACAAAAAATACATCAAAGGAAGTAAGATTATGAGATACCTAAATCATTGTAAGTTTATGCGAACGCAACATTTTTGTTTTCCTTGTTGTAAGTAACTGGTCGGTTTTAAAATATGTTTTGTTTCGTTGGACTTCATTTTTTTTAAGATTCGTTTTCATGAACATACATAACATGACGCCTGTTTTACCTGAAGGGTCACGCAGAGGTGTACTATAAGTACTCCCACATTTCACCAGTTATGGTTATTTAAGTGATTATTTACTTAAAGAAACAAATTAATCAATTGTCTGTTACTGCCTCAGAGTGTGGTCACTACTTTACCTACTGTAAAGAAGGACGTCATATTTACAAGTGAAATTTTTTATAAGATATACCTAAACACATTATTCGAGTTGGTTTTCTGTATATTTCTGCCATACATTATTTTAATCCCTTGATAGTGTTTAGAAATTAATTTTGCATCATAGACGCAAAATATGAAAAACATATTTTAATATATCTGTTAAATTTTTAGGGTTACTACTTTTTACTGTTGAACAATGCCAACATTAACAACAAAATATTGTAAAAAGAAACATGACTGAACTATTCAACATTATAAAAATAAATATTTCCAAAGGAATAAATATGAAGGATTTTATCGTACCTATACCTGGGTATGTGATTGTGATTGAATCAAAAAAAAAACAATCACAAAAAAGTGGAAAAACGCCAGGGGAAGATAGAATCTCGAACGAACAATTGAAAGGGTCCTCAGATGTTTTACTTAATACTTTGCACGACATATTTAATGATATTCTAAAACAAGAAAAAGCACCAAAACAATGGACTACGTCAACAATTACTTTGCTCCATAAAAAGGGAAGAATGGATGACATTAACAACTATAGACCAATAAGTCTCATGTCCAAATTTTACAAAATATTTTCAAAAATTATACTAGGTCGGATTACAAATAGTTTAGATGAAAACCAGCCAAAAGAACAGGCAGGATTCCGCAGCGGTTTCTCGACCATAGACCATATTTTTACTATCAAACAAATCACAGAGCAGTACAAAGAATATGGATTACCTTACTATCTAGCGTTTGTAGACTATCATAAGGCATTTGACTCTCTAAAACACAAAAAGATTTGGGAAGCGCTGGCTAGTCAAGGAGTACCTAAGAAATATATTCGGGTCATACGGAACATCTACAAAAACATGACCGCGAAAATTAAAACGGAAAGACTGGGAGAACTATTCCCCATTAAAAAAGGCGTCAGACAGGGTGATCCCTTATCACCTAAATTATTCTCAGCAACGTTAGAACTTGTGTTTCGAAACCTGGAATGGTCAACTTACGGTATTAAGGTAAATGGAGTGATGCTGAACCACCTTCGATTTGCAGATGACCTTATAATAATTTCTGATAACCCGGATCAACTGCAAACTATGCTCAGACAACTTGTAGAGGAAAGCCAAAAAGTAGGTCTGCAGATCAATCTAACAAAAACCAAATTGATGACGAATCGTTCGAAACCACCCATACGGGTCAACAACGATCTAATCGAGTTTGTAGATGAATACATTTACCTTGGACAGATCATATCTCCTACAAACGATACGTCAAAAGAAGTACACAACAAGGTAAATGTAGCGTGGAAGCGATATTGGTCCCTAAAAGAAGTCACAAAAAATCAGTCAATACCGATGACGTTAAAAAGCAAAGTATTTGACTCGTGCATACTTCCTACCATGACTTACGGTTGCCAAACATGGGCTTTAACTAAGCAAAATGCTAAGAAATTACAAACATGCCAACACAACATGGAAAGAAGTATGCTTAATGTTAAGAGAAAAGACAAATTAAGCCTTAAACATATCCGAGGGAAAACGAAAATTGCGGACGTGTCGTGCAAGGTGAAAAGGCTGAAGTGGAAATGGGCGGGCCATCTGATCAGGGACAAAAAGGAGAAATGGGCTAAATTAGTAGCCGAATGGTACCCAAGAGAAGGTAAAAGGAAAAGAGGACGCCCGACACGAAGATGGGACGACGACCTTAAAGCGACAGCCGGGCCAATGTGGAAGAGGAAAACCCATGACCGGGAACTCTGGAAGAATATGGGGGAGGCCTATGCTAAAGCAAAACAATCTTCGGAAACCGATGTCTGAAAAATAACTTTATTTTTATTATCTAAATAATATATGTAACTAGATTGTAAGATTGTTAATAAAGGCTAATATTATTATTATCTTTCAATGTCTTTGACATATCTCGGGACCCTGGGGTCCCGGACCTTTGGAAGGCGTACGAGGGGCCGAAGCCAACTCGCAGAGGCCCTTTAGACATTTTTGAGTATTGAGGCACCAACCGACGATTATCCCTGTTCGCACTATGCAAGGGCACCCAAGGACAACCCCCGGTTGGTGTAGGACTATTGCAGAATATGGAAACAAAGATATTGGACTATGGGTTTGGGTGGCTTAAGTGGACTGGTTACCTGGAGCTATGGAAGGACTATGGCCCCTGCCTGATCAATGTTTAAATGTACACGGATAAAATGGCAGGGGGTGACTTGCACGCTCAATAATGGGCCCCCGAAAACGGTCGCTAGCACATAGTGTCGTAGCGACAAGGGGGCAACACGTCCTGAGGTGCTTATGAGGAGTGGAGAGGTATTCCACGGCTATCAGGACAATCCCGGAAGTACGGTCAAGATCCCTACCAGCATCTTACTGGAATACTTCCTTCCTCCGAGCACGTTTGCTCTTGCGAATCTCCACTCAAGCCGGCCAATTAAGGCAAGAATGAGGCGGGAGCTCTGTTCCTCGTCAGTGTTCACTCCAGCCGGCCAATAAAGGCAAGCCAGAGGTGAGGAACAAGACTTCTCCCGGGAGATAGGGTCCGTGGGGTCGCTACTGCCCAACAGCTCGCCACATGCTGCCCTGCGGGTTTTTGTATCTCTCTTGGTCTGGCTCCTAATCCCAGACCTGTTCCGGCAAAGTAAACTCTACCGGCACAGGCCTAGAGTTCGGAGCGCGCAAGCCCCACCACGACGTCAACGTAGAGATACGGCGGTGGGGTTATTATTATTATACCTGGGTATTTATAAAACAGAGACTGCTTCCTGTCTGTACGCACAATAAAACAAACACAAAAATATCAATTAAAACAAACTGAATTCTGAAAAACATATCGATACGAGAAACATATTCAGAATATTGAATACTAGTTAATATTTATTTTTTGTGCAAAAATTCTGTGCGAATTCTGACATGAGTGTATCAAAATAGCCAGGACGGACTAAGATATTTTATGAAAAACTCTTTTTTGTCAACACTGTCGAATTGTTTGACCACGAATGTTTTAACTACGGGCGACTGAATGTGGAAACAGTTTTTTTACAAAACAATAGTAGGTAATATCACTGTAAAGAAGACATTCTTCCAATTCTGTAGATCCCAACATTTTAACACATTGCGTGCGGTCGTAAACACAGCACATCGAGTTCTTTTTAAGTTTGGTAGTTCTCTGTCAATCAAACTTTGCAATCTCTTTCTAACACTTGATATGCCATAATAACAACCAGAACCACAATTATGGTAATCCGAAGGATTTTGGAGGTTTGAAATTTCCTTTATCAATTGTTTTAAATACCCTTGTTATGTATCAGTCTGGTCGGCCGCACCTTACGTGTCGTCGACGTCGTGAGTTCGAACTCAAGCACACACTTTACTTTGTGTAAATTATTTCATCACCACCGCTCTCAAAATGGTGAAGGAAAACATCGTGAGGAATCCAGCATGTCCCAGAACTCAAAATTCGAAGACATATATGAAATGAAATGAAATGAAATGAAATGAAATTGTTTATTCTGTAAATAGGATATCGGAATCACTTTTACACGTCATATAAAAAAATATTAAAAATAAGCTAGATGAGTTCGGCTTTTCCTATCTGACTACTCTGAGAAGAAAGGCCGAAACAAACTCAGAGGTCGCAGTCTCTTTTAAAGTCCAGACATAATCTTGGTCAGTGTAGTAAATACTCAAAGTATGCATTAAATACTTGTTTGTATTTACTATTCTTAATAATCTAATTTCGTATTGACATTGTGTTCTATTTGATTGTCACAAAAAATAAAAAACATGACGTTTACTACTTTGGCTCTTATTTAACTTAATTATTCAATATACAACATTCGTTATCAGCACGAGGTGAAAAAGTAGAAAAATGTCGTGTGGACCTGCTGGTATATCGATAAAACCGTTGTGCGAAAGAGCCGGCTATGGCATCTGGAAATTCAAAATGCGTATGTATTTGATGCATAAGGATTTATGGGAAACCATAGAAGGTTACTCAGGTGAGAAGCCCTCTGATGCAAATAAAAGGGATCAGAGAGCTTTAACCAAGATTTGTTTGACAATCGACGGAGGCGCAATCGCACATGTTCGGAGCGCTGAGACTGCCAGGCAAGCATGGGATGCTCTTAAAGATGCTTTTGAAGATAAGGGAATGCGCAGAAAATTGGCCCTGGAGCGCAGGCTGTATAGATATAACTTGTCAGACTTCGATAATGATGTTGAGCGTTATATTGGCGCTATCGTAGCTACTTCGCAAGATTTAGCAGACATCGGGAAGAAGATTGATGATGAAAGTTTGGCAGCGATTATGCTCGGAGGTTTAGGACCTCGCTACGATCCCTTAGTTATGGCTCTGGAAAACTCCAACTTAAAAATCACAAGTGAATTGGTGAAAAGTAAGCTATTGAATGAGTTCTCGAAAACCGTAGACGTTCAAACTCCGGAGAACAAACCGACGACTTCCGCTCTGAAATCTTCTCAAGGTAAAATTTTCCAATAATAGTAAGAAGAAAAGAATTATCAAATGCTATGGATGCGGTGAACCAGGTCATAAAAGGCCCGATTGTCCTATAAGGAAGGACGAGAAGGACAAGCACGTAAAAAATGTTACTCTGAAGACAGCACTCAATGGTGTAGAAGGAGAGAGTACCACTTTTTTAATTGATACTGGAGCGACCAATCACATGTGCCATAATATTGATTACCTAGAGAACGTAAGGTTGAATTATGAAGCAGGTAGTAATGATACTGTAACGGTTGCAAATGGAGAGAAGATAAGTTGCAGAGGTATAGGTAATATTTCTTTTTCTACTAAAGATTGTGAAGGAACAATGACTGGTGTTGTTGCCGTGCCTGACCTGAATTGTAATTTACTCTCTGTTAGGAAAGCTTGTGAAAACGGTTTACATGTAGTTTTTGATAAAAATGGTTGTATTTTTTATGAAAATTTTTCTTATACTGGAAAGGCTCTTTTACGTGGTTCTGTAAGTAGTGGGCTGTACACTTTAAATTGTACTGTAAATGTTCCTAAGAGAATTGCCTCTAATGCGCTCCTTGATACGTCAGATTGCAGACTTTGGCATAGGCGTTTAGGACACCTTTGCCGAATAGGTCTGGATAAACTTAGAAAAGGTGAGGCTATAGGTGTGTCTTATGATAAGGTGGACAATGAACCATGTATACATTGCTTGGAAGGCAAGCAGTCAAGAAAACCATTCAAAGCAATTCCATTTAAAAGAGGAACAGATTTGTTGGAACTAATTCATGCGGACCTGTGTGGTCCGATGTCACACGATTCTTTTCAGGGAAACAAATATCTTTTGGTTTTTATTGATGATTTTTCGAGAGCGATTTTTCCTTTCTCTATCACGTCGAAAACTCAAGTAAAAGATAAATTCTGTGAATTTCAGAATGCAGTTGAAAGGCAGAAGGAAGCAAAAATTAAAATTTTCAGAACAGATAACGGGACTGAGTTTGTGAACCAAGGTATGAGAGACTATTTGACTACAAAAGGAATTAAGCATGAAACGACAGCTCCTTATAGCCTAATGCCTAATGGCGTAGCTGAACGTGTAAATCGCACACTGGTTGAAAAGGCGCGCTGTATGCTTACTGAAGGTAAACTTTCCAAAGTATATTGGCAAGATGCAGTTCAAACTGCTGCTTATTTGAAAACCAGGTCTCCTCATCGTGCACTCGAAAATAAAACTCCTTTTGAAATGTGGTATGGGAATAAACCAAACCTCTCACATTTAAGAGTTTTTGGCTGTCGAGCGATGGTTCATGTCCCCAATTGTCAAAGAAAGAAGCTTGATGTCAAATCTACGGAGCACATTTTTGTAGGATATGCTGATGATATCCACAGTTACTTCTTTCATAGTTCTGAATGCCCACGTCGCTTAGTTAAAGCGACGCAGTATTTTTTGAAAATTCTTTTACAAGTTTAAAAGAAAATTCAGATTCTTCTAGAAGCCAAGAAGAAACAGTAGTTCCACTACGATTGAGCACTGATCCTTGCAATGCTGTTGAACTGATAGTTAATTTGGATGTTCCTACAGCAAGCACTTCCATGGATGTTCCGGACGTTTCCCCTGATCGTTTTCATGATGCTTCAGATGTAGAAGTAGAACAAAGCAACAGTGTTCTCGGTGAGTCAGTGGAAGAACGTCGCTATCCAATGAGAGAACGGAAGAAACCAGATTTCTTGTTATACAAGACCTGTACGGAAGAGGTAATAAATGAAGATCCATCTAGCTACTCAGAAGCCATGCACGCAGAAGATAAAGATAGTTGGATTGCTGCGATGCAAGACGAGTATGATTCCTTAATAGAAAGAAAAACTTGGATTTTAGTCAATAGACCTGAAAATAAGAAAGTTATTCCTTGTAAATGGGTCTACAAATTGAAACGAGATGCTTTAGGAAATTTTGTAAAGTATAAAGCAAGACTTGTAGCTAAAGGTTACAGTCAAGAGGCAGGAGTGGATTATTATGAAACATTCTCTCCTGTGGTGAGGAATTCATCCTTACGTATGCTGTTAGCTTTTGCCGTTGAGAACGAATATAAGCTAAAGCATTTGGACGTGGACACAGCATTTCTTAATGGCAATCTAGAGGAAGAAGTGTTCATGCTACAGCCTCCTGGATTTACACAAGAAGATGGAAAAGTTTGTCTTCTGAAGAAATCCATCCATGGGTTGAAGTAAGCTTCGCGAGCTTGGAATAAAAAGCTCGACGAAACTCTTAAAAGTTTGGGTTTCAGTAGGACCTCCTCAGAGTCATGTGTATATACGAAACTTTTTGGTTCGTCTGAACTAGTTATACTAGCTGTCTATGTCGATGACATTGTCTTGTTGCACAAAGATGACTTGACGTATGACAAAGTCAAACATGACTTGAGACAATTTTTCGGTATAAAAGATCTGGGAAATCTAAATTATTTCCTATCTCTAAATGTAAAATACGATAATGGGATAATTGAAATAAACCAAAAAACTTTTATACTCGATTTATTAAAACGTTTTAAAATGCAACAGTGTAAAACGTTTGATACACCTTTAGCGAGCAGTAAGTTGGAACCTGGAATTGGTGAGAAACCTGATTATCCTTATCAGAACTTGATTGGCTGCTTGATGTACCTCGCTGTTAGTACTAGGCCAGATATAGCGTTTGCTACCAGTTATTTGAGTCAGTTTAATACGACTTATGACAAAACGCACTGGACAGCAGCGAAGCGTGTACTTCAGTATCTTAAGGGTACTATAGATTATTCTATTGTCTACAGGAAGACTTGTGAATATATCTCTGCATACGCTGATGCCGATTGGGCTAACTGCACAATTGACCGCCGTTCGTATACAGGCTATTTTGTGAAATTGGCTGGAGGACCAATTTCTTGGGAGTCAAAGAAACAGCCAACGGTTGCATTATTTTCAACCGAGGCTGAGTATATGTCACTGAGTGCCGTAACCAGAGAAGTTGTCTTTTTGCGCAGACTCTTGCAAGAAATTAGTGGCAAGGTAGGACAAGTTATTATTTATAACGACTGTCAAGGGGCGCAAAAGCTGGCGTCAAACCCTATTCACCATAATAGGACTAAGCACATAGATACAAAACATCATTATATTAGAGAGATTGTATCTAAGAATATTGTGGACTTACGATGCATTCAGACGCATGATATGAGCGCTGACATTTTGACAAAAGCCCTAGGACGTGTATCACATTTAAGATGTGTTAAGGGTATGGGATTTAGTTAATTATAGGCTTCTTTAAATCTTAATGTCTCGCTTATAGATCTTAGATTATTTCGATTAAGTGGGGGTATGTAGTAAATACTCAAAGTATGCATTAAATACTTGTTTGTATTTACTATTCTTAATAATCTAATTTCGTATTGACATTGTGTTCTTTTTGATTGTCACAAAAAATAAAAACATGACGTTTACTACTTTGGCTCTTATTTAACTTAATTATTCAATATACAACAGTCAGGCCATATGAGGACCATGTAGATTAGTGTCTGAAAAGGTCTTTTGAGGAAAGAACCACACAGATTTGAGTGGACCTGTCCAGTCAGTGCAAGCATTTGTCAGTAATCGTGGAGCTCAACTTAGAACTTAAGGAGCTCAACTCGACGAGCAATACCAAAGAAAGGACATTTGGGTAGGCCGCAAAAACTACTCAAACTGCCAGACCATCACTAAAACTAGAAGAGAAATAAAAATAATATCCACATAGTCCTCACATTCACAATAGTTAAAATAATATAATACTTTACAAAGTAATCATGTCATTTTGAATATAATTTTCAACAATATCAACGTGTTTATAAAACTGGTATATGTTGATTTTACATAATAATTAAAATGTCTAGTTCTATGGTGTTATCACAAGGCTTAGCAGAGCGAGCAGTTCAATCCCAAGCTTTTTTATCTTCTAAATAATCTGAAATTGTATAGTACCCTTTTTTACAAAGTTTGGTTTTAATACAGATTTTAAATCGTTTAATGGGTAAGTTTCGAATGTCAATGGGGAGTTTGTTGTAAAAGCGTATACATTGACCCATGAATGAGTTGCCTACTTTGTGGAGACGTGTGCGATGTATCATCCACAAACCCGCATTGGTCCCGCGTGGGCCCACTCCCTGTCACAGAACGAAGGGGCCTGTGTCCCAGCAGTGGGAATATTATAGGCTGATTATGCTAGTCTGGAACAAAACCATCTCACTAGGAGACGGGTATTGGTCGCGCTACAATTTTAACTTTTACAGCATTGTTTTTTTCTTTAACGCTATTTGTTTTTAGTTCCCAATAGACGATATTATTATTTCTATTGCTTCTTAAACGTTCCAAAAAATCGTCTGCCCATCAACGTAAATGACGCAATGAATGTTATGGAATTTTCAAAATGAAAGCCATTACCACTTTAAGTGTGTTACTCAATTACCTTTTTTTCTTTTTTTTGGGTGAGAAATTATCAAATAACTTCTCCCGCTCTGGGTAAAGTGGGTTAGACTCTTACTGGCTAAAACCCACCCGTGTTCCTTCATTTGCCATGTTACCAAGGGCCACGGTATCCCTTTCGGACTTTCCCGTGACCCCGGCAGGCATGGTCCTAGCGGACCCCATCAGTTCTGCTGACATCTTTTTAAGACGCGCGTGGAACACAACACGCCGTCGACCCGGGCCTGGTCCTTATCGGACGGCGAGCTACCCATTGCTCACCTTCCGCAAGCCCGCGCCTACAATGGCCGGGAATCGGCCTGCGTTTTCCAATGCCCGGGGCATCTCCTGCGGTGGTTAGGGGCGTGAGGACGCGAAATCTGCCTCTCCCTTGCGTTCCACCTCGTCCTTCGCGAGCATTATAGCTTCGCAGAAGGAGGTGATGGCCTCCCATGCCCTCTCGCTCCGTACCATGGCCTGGACCAGGGCCGGTTGCAAGAGATCACCGCCGCCGATCGCTTCCACGAGGACACGGCAGTGCTCCGCCCAAGCCGGGCAGACCTCCACCGTATGCTCCACCGTATCCTCCGAACGATCCACACAATGGTGACACCCGGGCGTTTCCTCCCGCCTTATCCTGAACAGGAACCTCCAGAAACAACCGTGTCCGGTGTGGACTTGCGTCAGGTGGAAGGTGAGAACGTCGTGACGCCTCTCGAACCACTCCTCAAAGAGGTGACTTATCGCCGCAATTATGGCGTGCCCATACTCAATTACCCTGCAGGTACGGTACGTTTTGAAAGCATTTAGAAAAACAAAACAATAACGTTGAACGTTCAAAAGGGGCTTGAAATTTGGGCTTGAGAATAATTTCATTTCAAAAAATTAAACATTTTCTGTTTCAAACTGTTCTTGAAATGTGAGAGACGAAAGGTTGAAAATTTACTGAAATATCGTTTAATTAAACACGTCAATTGAAAAATCTGTTAAATTATTCAAAAAGGTTAAAGTTCTTTTTATTAGCCGCCGGTTTTTCTGAATTAACTCAGAAAAAGCGGTTGCTTCATGTAACCTGCTATGATATTTTAATTAAACCTTCCACAGGCACTTTGGAACAGTCTATTAGTCCTTTGCAAAAGGAATCAAAAGTAAACAGTTTGTACAAACTTACCGCAACTTATGTACCGACAAATAAAATATTACTTTGTGAGAAATTATGAAGTTACAAAAACAGAATTTTTGTCAAAGAATGTTGGCCATGTTTAAAAACCTGAACCTACCCCGTGCAAGGAAGGTGGCAAAGGTAAATTGTTACAACAACTGTGAGCAGTCAGTTTCTGAAAATTGTTCATAAGATGTTGTATCTCAAATGTAATTTCTCTCAGTAAGTCCAAAATACATAAACGGTTTGTGTACAGTTCTCTCAGTACAGTCTGTTCCAGTTTCTGGGGAACATAATATCCTACCTTTAAGTATATTTTGTAATGAGAAATATATTTTAAACATTAAATTTGAGTGTGTCATATATGCTCTATGTAAGGATTGAATCTATTGTGCGCATTACAAACCTCCATAAATCTCAAAAGAAGGATATTAGACCCTGTTTATTGTATTTAGACCGTAGATTTAGACCAATTGTATATGGACCAATACAAACTTATACATATAGTTTATAAGCAAGCAACGATTGAAGTCTCGGTTCATCTTTCTCCGACGTCATTTACAGAAAACGTTCAAAAGCTTAAACAAAATAAGGTTAGTACAGTAGGCTGCACGTCCTTGCTAACACTTTGACCTTGAGTTGGTCTAACGTAGTACGGAGTTTGTATACCACAGACGTGCGGCCTACTGTAAGTGCCTCTAAACAGTTTTCCATTATAATCAGACTTCAGAAAATATCAAAGAATTGCAATCCAAGCCACTTCCAATTCTTATCACAACGTCGTTCATCCAAATAGCACAAGGCTGTACAATTTCCCGACACACCATAACCTTCAGTAAACTGAATAATTCGTAACGTTGTAGAGCAAGTTTAGACGTTTCCAGAAAACACAGACACACCAGTTGAAATAAGACTTTAATATCTAAACAGCAGTATCCCGGTAGCCGACGTAACCGGCGTAATGGCGTGTTCAGATGCACGCAAACGACTCGCACGACTCGCACGCCTCGCTGGGCTGTCGGGGATTAACTGTTTATTTACAAGCCCCATGCCATGGGATGGAATAAACATATGGAATTTATTCATATAGGGATGTTGGACGTAGGTATAGGCTACGAATGCTTTTAAATTTTCATGCATGTTTTAGAATTTGATAAGCCGTGCGCCCGATGTGTTTTGCCATCGGTAGAAATGATGAACTTCCGTATAAAATTTCATACCATATTTAACCCCTTTAGGGGGGGAACTTTCGAAAATCCTTCCTAAGTGCTCTTTGTTGTAAAAGAAATTCTTCTACAAAATGTCAGCTAGACCCAGTGTTTGATGAATGATGATAAAGCAGTGGTGGCCTTACTTTGTGTAAATAATTTCATCACCACTGCTCTCAAAACGATGAAGGAAAACATCGTGAAAAAACCGGCATGTCAAAAAAACAGGAGGCCTGTGTCCCAGCAGTGGGAACATTATAGGCTGATTATGCTATGCTTACATATGCTAGATAGATGAAAGGAAGGAGTTCCTCATAACATATGGAAGAGCTTAAAGATTTTGAGGAAAAACATTAGTTTATGTACTAAAAGTTCAGTTCCTTTGACTGAAGTTCAAAAGGTCGTGAGAGTTAAATCAAACGTACATAAGTAACACGAATTCATAGTAGGGACTTAATCCAATTATATTTGTCGGATCCCCAATCAACCATTTGATTGTTACAACTGAGTTTCGACACCAATGTTATTTCTAGATGTTATATAAATAAACATTAATCCAATTAAACTGATTTGAAAATTATTCGAAACAATTTGTTTTCCCAATTTCTTGTTTCAATTTAATTACATAACTATTTTGATTTTACAATGTTTACGGGGAATTCTAAATAGGTAATTATATTTTCCGAAAGGATCAACTACCTTTTTAACCGACTTCCAAAAGGAGGAGGTTCTCAATTCGACTGTATGTTATTTTTTTGTATGTTTGTTACGCGATTACTCCGCCAAGTATGAATTGATTTTGATGATTATTTTTTTGTTTGGTAGGTCATACTTTAAAGATGGTCCCGTATAAATTTTATTAAGTTTGCTTGGGTAGTTTTTGAGTTAGCTTCAATAATACGTATTTTTTCCCACTTAGTAAGTGGATGAGAATTATGATAAGTTCCTGCCACTGTTATTTACATTAGCAGGTAGTGGTATTCGAATTTGTGTGGGGTAGGTACCACAACTAAAAAGTGAAAAATAAAAACTTTAACAAAAAAAATACAACCGACTTCCAAAAAAACACTACAAAGTGAAAAATAATTTCGGAAGTCGGTGGCAAAAAACGAAAATTCTAAACCGAATTTATTTTTCACTTTGTAGTGTTTTTTTTTGGAAGTCGGTTGTATTTTTTTTGTAAAAAAATTTTTAGTCTAATGGTCAAAACCGTGACTGGTGTCACGAGGCGGACAATGCGTCATATTTTTTTTCCATTATAAAGGACATTGATCGCCTAAGAACCAACAGAGACGTCAATTTACTTTCTGTGTTCTAAATAATGCACATATTCGATTGAATTAAAATCACGGACACTGCTGAGAATTGTAAAAAATCTAAAACACTTTCGGATTTTGGGGTTACAATTATGCTAATAGAAACATATTAACTTAGCGTTTATTTGTGAAAATACATTAGATTTTATCTTCCAACGTTTCATTACATATTTATGTACTACTAGCTTCTGCCCGCGACTTCGTTCGCATGGAAATCGTAAGACATCACAATATACTACAATAACAGCCACATTTTTATAAAACTTCCCTGTATACTACGTTTGTAGTTTTATTCTCAGCAGCCAAAATATACAGAGAGTCAGGAATGGTGACTCGGGAGCAAGCGACGTAACAATTGTCCGTGTGAGAAGCAGCTTATCCTGAGGTCGATACCCGCAGCCTTCAGCCTTCAGTGTCGGCCCCTGTGACTTGTTGATCGCAAAGCATACACTCCCAGAGAACTGCACGCGCTTTAACTGGTAATTATGGGGAATTTGTACTTTATACGCGCTATAAACACTGTCTCACCATCGCCACAACCTGTTAGAATTTCCACCTCGATGACGTTTCTCTGCAAAGACATTTAGGAGCATGAGGAACAGGGGGTAAAGTTCACTCATCCACCATAGAAAAGGGAGGATCCTCCGACCAGACGGGTGTTGTGTCTGGCGGGCAACTGCCCATAAGTTTGAAGTTGAAATCTTGTATGTATGTCGATCGCTCGGTAAACTCTAACTGCGCAATGCAGGATTTGTGTGACGTCATGTCTGTGATACGTAGTTCGTATGTGGCGGTGTAACCGCTACATCACTCCCCTCCGGAGACCGGAGGTCGATAGTGGGCTGAATCTTGCGATGCTTCACGGTGCCAGCTGTGGTTCCAGTGAGTCGGAACCGGGTGCCACATAGTTCGCGATGAGTCGGAACTGTCTGTGGTGATTCCCCAGTGAGTCGGGGTGATTGAGTTGATTCCCCAGTGAGTCGGGGTGATTGAGTTGATTCCCCAGTGAGTCGGGGTGATGAGGCTGAGGGTGATGACCAGGAATGCGCGTTCGCTGCATGCTGGTGGTCAGGATACCCGTCGAAGCCGTGGGTGCTGGCCGGCTGTGTGAGTCGCCTCACGAAAGCTTGCGGGAGTGATGATGATGATGACGTCACGCCGAAGTAATTGCTCGAAGGCTGCGCTGACGTTCATACTCGGGGTCACCAATTTAGGAGCATGAGGAACAGGGGGTAAAGTTCACTCATCCACCATAGAAAAGGGAGGATCCTCCGACCAGACGGGTGTTGTGTCTGGCGGGCAACTGCCCATCAGTTTGAAGTTGAAATCTTGTATGTATGTCGATCGCTCGGTAAACTCTAACTGCGCAATGCAGGATTTGTGTGACGTCATGTCTGTGATACGTAGTTCGTATGTGGCGGTGTAACCGCTACAGACATGACTTTGAGCTGGTTTCCGTTACACAGATATACAACCGGTAGTCCACTTGCCATTTGTGAATTGAGAAATTCTACGGGGTGATATTTGGCATCATCTTCCTCCACATCAGTATTAATGGAGGTGTATATCACTTCACTCGCTTCAATTTGTGAGAGAATACTGCGGTTGATCGCTGCAGCTTGATCATCTACGGAGTTAAAACGGAAACACGCCTAAGAATTCTCTTGGTACGGTATTTAACTGATATCCCCGTATATCAGACGAATAAGATCTTCTAAAGTGGGATCTACTCTACCCTTTTAGAAGAACATCGGAGAATTCTTGAAAATTTGAATTACCGCCAAGCCGAGCTCGTATGATGATGGTCAAGCGCAGTTTATGAACTCTCGACCATAGAGTCGACCTTTTCAACGAAGTATTCACTTTTTTTGTCAAAACTGTGACACCACCCATCATATCTTGGTTTCTGCGGATGTCCTGCAGAGTTTTGTTTACAGTTTCCACTGCTTTCCTTTTTGCCATAATTCATTCATCCCATACGACGAAGCGCAGTCCCCTAAGCACACATCCCTTGTTACTGTTGCGTGACACCCCACAAACAGGCGTTTCGTTGCTCTCTAAATCGATGGGAATCTTAAACATGACGTGCGCTGTTTTGCCACCAGGAAGCAGTGTGGTAGCGATTCCAGAAGATCCACACACATACATATTTTAAAATCGCTAGGACAAATCTGCTGTCAAAATCTGTAAAAAAACATTTTATTCCTACAGTCTTTTGCTTTAAAATGATCAGAATACAACCTTAAATGTTTTGTGACTGTAAAGTACTTGTAACTTAGTAGTTTCCCATAGCTTACGAAGTTTTCCATTTTTTGTGAATTAATACATTCTATGAACTATTACATACATAATCCAAAAAAAAATCGTTTTACAAAAAGAGTTTAAAAAAAACAGATGTAAATCGAACTTACTACCCCGGGCGGCCTACCACCAGCTCATAAAGCAGTATTATTTTAATGTTACTTCAGTGGGAGAAAGAGATGGAGCTATACATCCTGTAGAGCTTCATCTCTTTCCCACACTGAAGTAAACTAAAGTAATATTAAAATAATACTGCTTTTGAGCTGGTGGTAGGCTCTCAGGACTTCAAATCATTCGTCCAACCGCTTACTTATTCGCTTTGTTGAAAGTTAGCTAAAATAGCCTTTCCTATATAAAAGGTAGCGTGATGATAATCATTTAAAAAGTTAAATCGGTAACTACCTATCTACAATATCCCAACCTTTTGGCGCGTCCTTTTACAATTTGCAGAGAAAAATACGAACATGATGTAATATTGCTCATCCCCCATAGCAAATAGCGTGATAGTTTATGCCCTACGGTTGGTACAGACAAACATTCTAAAAACTTTATTTTCCGCATATGAATCGATCCCAGACCTCGTAGCAATAACTTTCTTTAAAAAAAATTAACTTCGTTACGATTTTATTATATCTATAGATTATAGGTACATAATCAAAAAAAAAAATAATCGTATAACAAAATGTGAAAAAAAAGAAAAAAAAAACCGTAGTTGGGAATCGAACTTACAACCCCATGTTTGAAAAGCAACCGCCCAACCGCTGAGCTAATTGCTTTGTTGAAACTTGTCTAAAATAGCCGTTCCTATATATTTCATGATTGACTGCTTAGCTCCATAAAGGTATAGCGTGATGATAATCATTTAAAAAGTTAAATCGATAACCATCTACAATATCCTAAAATTTTGGCGCGTTTTTTTCCAAAAATACGAACATAATATAATATTGCTCGTCCCCCATAGTAAATAGCGTGATAGTTTATACCCTATAATTTGGCCAGACTTATAGGGAACACCTATGCAAAATTTTAACAGAATCTATCCGATAGAATTTGCGTCATGCTGGAACATAAAAATACAACATAATGTAATATTGCTTGTCCCCCATAGTAAATAGCGTGATAGTTTATAGCCTATAGTTTGACCAGACACACAGGGAATATCTATGCAAAATTTTAACAGAATCTGTCCGGTAGAATTTGCGCCATGCTGGAACATACATACAGACAAACAGACAAACAGACAAAAATTCTAAAAAAAATATTTTCGGCATTAGAATCGATCCTAGACCTCGTAGCAATTACTTTTTTTCAAAAATATTCAATGTACAGTTTTGACTTCGCTACGATTTTATTATATGTATAGATTAGTATAGTCAAAATATTTTTTTCTTTATATTAATTTATTTGTAGTAAGTAGTTATTATAATTAATATCTGGATAGCTGTTATTTTCTTTTTAAACTTCGTGTTCTAAAAATGAAACCTAGCTAGATCGATTTATTGCCCCCGAAACCCCCTTTTTTTTGGGTGGGTAATTATCAAATAACTTCTCCCGCTCTGGGCGCCCTCACGCCTCTAACCGCCGCAGGAGACGCCCTGGGCGTCGGGAACCCCAGGCCGATTTCCGGCCACCGTAGGCACGGGCTTGCGGGCGGTGAGCAATGGGTAGCTCGCCGTCCGATAAGAACCAGGCCCGGGTCCACGGGGCGTTGTGTTCTACGCGCGCTTCAAAGAGATGTCAGCAACGGCCAACGAGCAACGGGATGTCAGTGACGGGGTCCGCTAGGGCCGATGCCTGCCGGGGTTGCGTAGAAGTCCCCGAAACTCCCTGCATATTAAATTTCATGAAAATCGTTGGAGCCGATTTCGAGATTCAGATTATATATATATACAAGAATTGCTCGTTTAAAGGTATTAGATGTACTCTGAGTGACAAAATTGACACTATCATTACTATCAAATGTCAAAGGGTCATCTGTCAATTCATCGACTGTCAGTTTCGATGTTGCTCGTTTCACACAGGGCTTTCAATCGCCTTAATCTGTTTATAACTAAAAACCTTATTCATAGATCAAGCGCTGAGAGAACCTATTCAAAACGTAAAATTGAAATAAAAAATAATGGCGCTGGGGAATAAGACCGAAGTGAATTATCGAAAATAAGAAGTGTCCGTTCTATTGTAATAAAAAAACTAGTAATTATTATAAAGGTTTCATACGTTGATTCATAGGCCATTTTTAACAATGTTCTTTTTCAGTAGCAGCTCGGAGTCTCAATTTGAGCCCGGTTAGTGGCAACAGGCTTGCCCCTATTACAGGGGACGCAGGCAAAATGTGAGTGTACTATCAGACACCTCTGCCTTCCTCTTCGGGGAATACAAGCGTGATGTTGTTTTCCGTATAACACTGCTACCAACTATTCTCGCAGCCTTCACCCGTGTTAAATTGAGAATAGGCTTCCCCTGGGAGACAGATTCGATTGCCGAACAAAAAGTATCTTGCGTGTCAGTTCGGGTTGTTTTCTTCTTTTGCAATGATTGAGTTCGAAGCTTACGTATTTAGCATAAATATACCTAGTACCTGCTCTTTTGTTGGGAATAGAAATTATTTTCAATAACGAAGCGAAATCTTGTGTAGTCTTAAGATATCCATGATCTTTGGAAACAAATCAGGACTGGATTAACGAACTGGATAATATGAATGTATCTCTCTTTTAAATTGCCTCAAATATATCTTTCTTCTTTATTTTGATATGAACACAAAATGACGTCGACTTCTCAATAAGCGAACAATACACAAATGTCAAAAATAAATCAAAGAAAAACAAGAAACTTAGTACAATCAATTAAATAAACACAATTGCGGCAATTAATTCCCACCGTCCTAACATAATGGGAAATATTCCCCAAAGCGTCTCCTTAGCCCATAACTCAAGAGGGATCAATGAGTTATTAACTGAGTAATGGCTGCTCCCTAAAACCGGGTAACCGGGTATAACAGGCCTGAACAAGGCCGGAGATAAAGAAGCCTATTGAAAAGGGCAGGTACGTAATAGCTTTAGGCAACGTTATGGGTTATAGAAGCATAGGGGCAGGTCAAACGGGATCCGCTTAGATTAAAATTATTTGGGGAATTTTAAGGCTGGAAGGATAAAGATTTACTAGGTATTTTGGGACTAGGAAATTGAACAATGTAGGTATTTCAGAAGGTAAATGACTAGTACATGGCTATTGACTATGGGGACCGTTGGAACAAAAATAAATCGTAACAAGCCATGTGTCCGTTGGAATAACCCATCGGTAAAACAGACGTACATACATTCCATACGAACTTTTATCCCCTATATAACCCCTTGAGGGGATGTATTTTCAAAAATCCTTCCTTGGTGCTCACTTTAGTTATGTATAGAACCGTTGTGCAAAATTTCATTGTTTTACACCCAGTGGCTGTGTGTTGTCTGTCAGTGAGTGGATTTTTGGTTTTAATTAAGTAGGCATGAAAAATCCTTAACATAAACCACTTGCCTATATCCAAATGAATAAGGTGGAAATCAAAAATATCAAAAAGAAACGCGAACAACATTACAAATCGTGGTACGCATACAAGTGCTTTGTGGAAAATAAATTTCATTCACATGAACTTTTCACCAGTATATAAAAGAACAGGAAAAAAACGCATACGTAATAAAACCGTATTCGAAACAACACATTGCGCTCCAAAACAAACACAAATCACTGACATGGATCAAAAAAGCTGGAGGGGTGAAGTAGCCATGTTGGCTATAAGCTGTGAGCCAAAATTTCCGCTAAGTGGAGGTCTGACATAGCCAGAAAACGTCGCGACAGGTTACGAAGAACATCACGCCTATTTTCCATGAAGGAGAAGGTAGAGGTGCAAGTAAACCTACATTTTGCAAAGGTATTTAAATCCCATGTGAAAGGGGGTGAGCCATCATGCCATTAATACACCACAATCCAAATTCCGGACTATTAGGAAGAAAGTCATTAAAAAAAACTCAGCTCAAGAGAAGAAGACGAATGATGACTAGGAAGAAGATGGCGATAATGTTTTAACTGTAGAAGCAAGTTCGGAAACCGCAATGAGGGATCTTTGACCACCATTCGGATCAAACAAGCAAGTAGCAGGTAAAAGTTAAGTAATAGAACCATATAAATCGATACTTACAGGAACTGAATAAATAAAACAGCAATACTTACATCGCGATCAACACACACATCACATTTATCACGGAGTATTCAATGCTAGTATTCGAGGAACCAACAATGGTCTAGATTTAGCGAATATAACGTTTCATTGGGCAGGAATCAATTCTATCCGTATTGCAACTAACTGGTCCGCTTGGGTAGCTGCAAATGAAGACAACTGGGAATATTGGATGTGTGTGGTGCATAATTACGTGAGTGTTTCACTTTAGGTCTGACTATCTTTACCATGTGGAATCTTTGGCTGTGTTTACTAATTTGAAGAGGTTATCAAATACATTCTGCTTCGTCATTCCGTTTGTGTTTCACGGACAGTTAAAATATTATTTCGAATGAATACAATCAAAAATAAAATTTGTTTATGATTCCATAAATTTCATAAAATTCAAAATTAGACATTTATTTACAATTGTTACAAGTACCAACACAAATAAAAAACAGACTTCTAGTATGAGTACCTTTAAAACTATATGCACGAAAATATAACTTCATACTGACTATGAAACCTATAAATATGGAAAGGCTGGTGAGCTTCGAAAACCAAACCTAAAATATAAAGGGAGGACACAACTGCTATAAAAATATCAAAGGACTCATGCATAGATTATTCTGTTCATCGATAGAGTCGTCTTTCTATAACACAATTTTTGCATGGAAACCAGGTAGCTATTTAATTTATATGCTGATTTTGAGAGCAAAAATAATCGATGATACTTGCTATATACGAAAAAGAATTAAAATCGTAATAACGTATGCAACAAATAGATAAATGATCTTCAAGGTTTAAATCAAAAAGATTACAAAACAAACAAAATACGAAATTCTTTGACCCAATTTGTGGACTGAGCTACAAATCAACGAATCTTTACAACTAAAAAAGGTTCTTTAGAAATATAAAATTAGCTTAGACATAATTTTTTTTCTGAGACACAAACCCCTAATAGCTGCAAAATATTATCAATGTTTTAGGTACATCAATTTACGTGTTAGGCCAACCTCTAATAGACTGAAGATAAATGTAACGATAGTTTGCGTTCTTTTTTCTGACATCGATTATTTTAAATTGCCGCGTCACGAGTCAAATCGATTGACGACTCGTCTGGAAATCGTATTACGTGAAGCATTGTCAACCCTCGACAAATTCGCTGACGTCATTTAATCCCGCAGATGAGGTGAATATTCCTATTAACTGTGAATTTTAAAAAAGAATCTATCTTCCAAATGAACATCATAAACCGCTTGTTATCCTACGCAAGTTCTCAAAGTTAATTAAACTAAACCTTATATTGGACCGACCGTCTGTTTCGCTGTAAACTATATACATATTAAAACGGTATTTCAATTAAGTTGATACTCTATACTGATTTAATCCCGAGCCCATGTTTAATTAACTGAATCAAAACTTACTGGTTCCGGAGAATTTTGAAACTTAAACATTGTAAGCAGAACTAACTAAAACAAGGGTAGAAATGTTACCCAAAATAAAACAAAACACCTGTCAACTGTTGAAAACAAAACAAAGCCACGCACAATGTAAACCGATGATCGTTCAAAAAGTTCGGCAAACTATTCACCAATTTGAGTCACCTTGTTGGAATAGTGAGAGCCAAAAAACTTCGTACGTCATCGTTTAGTGGCCGATCAGGGAGCACGGTTCACGCGTCATTTGGCTCGCTCCCCCTACTTTGGGGGGGAAACTTTTGCTTTTCATCGTTTTTGCGGCTCAATATTGTGTTTTACGAACGCTTGGCTAAATTTCTGAGGATCACCCTGGAACGATTTGATTTGGAGATGGATTGAATGGTATTCTTGAAAGCCCCTTTTTGGGAGGGATACAAAGGTCGTTATTGTTACAGCCATGGCAAAAACTTGAATTGTTTTATCCTGTGAGTAGCTTATCCAATGCAATACCCAACAGATTCAAATTTGTGAGAGAAAATATAATGTACGAAGAAACGATATTTTTGAATACCAACTTAAGGTTTACACTGGCATTTATGAAACTGTTGTGTAATATTGAAACCCTTTCTTCAGTTTCTTCTTTCCTGCCTTCATAATAAACGAAGTTATCCATTACTCGTGGATCACTATTTTAAATACTGCTCGTTTCATTAAAATTATAATTTCCTCCAAACACATCAAAACAAAATCCTTCATCGACTTTCCCAAACAAATCTCTAACCTAATTAACATGGGGATTATCTCCATCTATAGAGTCACCTTCTTCCTTGTTTATTATTAATCGTATCAGATCAATAGTAACGCATTGGGCAAACATATCGAGTATCCCATTAGCGTTAGGATCACAAACAATAGAATCTGAGGGTCGGCTGTCGAGACCAATATTGTATGATGAGGATTACTAAACAGGATACGTTCTTGTCCGGATAAGTGCGTTTCTATTTTCTTATCAGTCTGTGCTTTTGTTACCGTGGTTTGTTAGTTGTTTCGTTTGGTTCACATTTTAAATGGTTTGGGGTTTGTAATTTAATTTTATTATGGACCAAATCACATAAGGTAACTTTATTTAAAAGATAAAAGTATAGTTCCCTAGATTTTAGAGCGACTTGGAACTCTCCTAATTTTATTATAGAAAAGAGCTTGAATAAAAAAACTTCCAATACAAAAACTTTTCAACTTTTACAAGCAAGCAACATTCTTAAACACAACACACATACCAAACTTGATGACTACATCTTTTTTTACTTTGAGTACTTTTCTATTAAAGTGAAATCAAGCGTAAAATCAAAAGCAAAGGATTTTGCTAAGCTCGAAGAACACTTACTTGGAGTTCCTCTGATAATTCACTTTGCGATAAAAACAAGGAATTAAGTAAAGGAACCAAGTGAATTCCTCCTTCCCACTGGTCTGCTGTTGATGGGAACTTTTCGTGTATTTAAGTTGGTTAACGGCGACCCCTTTATATTCTGTGGCTTTGGTAAAAACATGGTACTTTTCTTTTGGGTTCTTTCTTTACTTTAAAGTTGTGTTAACTTCTGTCAGTGGCTGCGGTTGAGAAAATGAGACGTTAGTGGGGAACTAACCGTTTATCATTGTTACTTTTTAGTTACTGAACTAGATCAGCAACCGTGCTTTATTGTTTCAATGTGATAACTCACTATAGGAAAATTTTGGTTACATTAATGTTCTACATAACTTTATGAATAAAATCTAGAATGTTAATGATCTAATTTATATAAACGATGCATAGAGTAAAACTTTTATCTAACCAGATACCTATAACGTTACTTGTAACTTGGCAACAACATATAAGGAGTGTATATCAATAATCACATATAACACGTGTACCTTAACAAAGTTTTATTGTAAAAACTTGTTAGAAACCACAAATATATTCAAATATTCCGCAAATTTGAGTCTTCTAATCAAACTTTGATGGAACGTCCAAAAATGACGAACAATTTTATGAATCTTTTCGTTCCAAAAGTCGGGACACAACACCTAGGGCTAGACAAACAAAATCTAATTTTCAGACAAACCGTTTGTTGTCCCGAGGGACCTCAAGCCAGCAAACAGGCCATCATTTATTCAACCCCTATTTCCACTAGATATAAATCTTACGTGCTTTCATAAGTCACTCACGCTACTTGGAAATATCTTTATTAAGTTATCGAGGGTGCACATGATTGTTAAAATTATAATTAAGTTAGTTAAATATGCTGGATAAAATTCCAAATGTTTTAATTTACAATCACTATCATAATTTCAACCTAAATTGTTTTACAATAACTTGAACTATTTAACAAGAATCAGATAAAAACCTGACCTGTTATAGATTTAGATTTTTCTGTGTTAGATATGTTCAATGTCTTTCACAAGCATATTTAGCTAAAACAGGTTTCAGGCAGATAAAGCCACTAGAGGATTAGGGATTGTCAATGACAGCTTAATTACACACTACTTACTACTATGTAGATTGTTGCTTAAAATAGATCCAATTAATGCTTTATATTTAATAACATTTTCTTCGAATTGTAGGCTTCTATTCATAGTCATGCTTTATTATATGCCCCATCTCTGAAGAAAAGAAAACGTGACTATCCATAAATACATACCGATCCCCAACCGACCATTACATAACATGTACTCACACAAGACACTCAACACGGCTCATAGAATCAATGCGAGAGAATCAATCCATTTGGCTACTACCTCCATAAAGTACGTATAAACCGCTCTCTTACAGAACAGGCGATTCATCCAGTACGGATGTGTGGATGTCGGGTTTATTGTGGCTTAGATTGATTGTAGCTAACATATTCATCCGCCAATGTATGAAACGTCTTATGGTTCTTGAATAAGAATAATGACCACTCATCTTATACATTATTTCTTTTAGTGAAAACATGAGAGAAAAATATGAAAGCCAGCTTTTCCTTTGACTAGTTACAGACATAATTACCAGGATTTGCAAACTGTAACACACTGCAATTACACACACACATTAATTCCACAAAGCTGTAAATGTGGCCCCAGAACTGCAAATACTTTTGAATTACCCGACTTCACTTTGGAGCCAAACCAAAACACCACCCACCAGAGCATTTGTAACGTCAAAACATTTAAAACTACCCTCAAACACCCAGAATTTAAGACACTGAATCAGATTAAGCTGAAGCAACACGTTGAAAATAGGGTTGTAAGGGAACCTCGCTTCAGCCTCCGCAAATGCGAAAGTTCCGCAAGAAATCGTACCTCCACCTTCGCAATTTTTGAAGTTGTAACGGAGGTCTAATAAAGGAAATCGACTCCAACTAAACGAAACCCTCTTGATGTGGTGGATATACAATATAACCCGAAGTTTCACTGTTTAGTAGAGCTGGTTTAATTTATGAACAACTAAGTGCCAATTTCACCAATGAGACTGAACGCGATCAGCACATCTAAACTGCGATCTAGAGCTGTCATTGTCAAGATTCCACAACATTAATGACACTGACAGCTCTTGAACGCGGTTTAAAAGATGAAGAAACCGCCCACAAGGTAACAAAGCCACATCATTGTTTTTTGCGAAATATAGTTTACCCCTCCTAAATTTTGATTACCATAAGGTCGATTTTTTCTTTGATATTTTTTTTTTCGTTTTTCTTCCCAGCCGCCTCCGCCTCCGCTAAGGTGGCCTGCGTTACATCCCTAGTTGAAAAGAGCGACGAGTTTTAGTGGCAGTGACAAAGTTGCAGGTTTTACTACATTTTAACGTATCTCAGTGGCCGGGGTAATGGTTAGTGCGCCATAATGTGGGCAGATTCAATTTGGGTATAAGTTATTTTGCGAAGTGCGAGTTTTAAGTGGACTTTGTGCGAAGTGAATAGTTTTGAGGTTTAAAGAGGCAATGAAGTAAGTTTGAATTCGGATGTGTTTCATTGTCTTTCAACTTCTTCCGAAGACTACCATATCAAGCTTCATTTTAAGGATTAAGAGCTGAACAAAGTATATAATTTGCCAGCATCAGAAATGCACGAACGATCTTAGCAAACTATCTAGGAACTAAATTCTAAATAGACGAGTATAGATAGATACTCGTACGGAGAAACCTACATTTATAAAATGATATACTTTTAGAGAACTAGGTAACATAAATTAGATTATCCTTGGAACCAAGATCTCGAAGATAAATACCCCATCTCATCCTTAAGTACTTAAAAGGCACTTACAAAGAAGTTTCTTAAGAATTCTAGTCTTATCTCTTGAAAACTAGCATGTGTTGAAAATAACTACATTTCCTCCGTAAACGAAGGAATCTTTGAAGAGCTTTCAAACCGTTAAGCGTCTCTTTGTTACCTACATACTGGATGCGGTTGGTGCCTCGTCTAGTATAACCGTGCCGTGACGTTGGTATTATAAGACAAGTGTACCTACTGAACTTTACAACTAGTTTCACTAATTTCATCATTAATTTATTTCAAGAACAATTTAGATGATTTTAATGGCAAAGTCAGATTTGTATTTATTTACAACGACACTCAGGTACTTAAATAGAAAGTCTGTTATAAACATGAAATTGTGACACATTTCAGTAAGTAAAGATAAATTGTTTGAGTTCAACAACTAGCTCTAATCTTTGTAGTATTCCCATATATAGATAGTATTATTATATTTACATATTGAAGATCTACACATCTCCGAGTTTGTCATGTGCACATTCTTTTCCGTTCCTAATACGACTTACTGAACCTTTTTGCTTCTTCTAACACAAAATTCACAAACTGATCAGAAAAACAACCGTCCATTGTAACATACTGAAAATCTATGTGTAAGTGTTGCGCCTCTGCGTATGCGTCGATGGCCCATGGTGGCGCAACGGAATGTTGTCATTTTAAATATATTTCATCATATTTCAATATATTTTCTATCTATAATAATATTATAAAAAGGTTAAATTTGTTTGTTTGTTTATAAGTTTGTATGTAAGGGGTAATCTCTGGAACTATCAATCGGATTTGTTTTTTTTTTTTTGTATTTGGTACCTCAATTCTTAAGGAAGGTTATAGACTTGCGGACAAAGTCGCGGGTAAAAGCTAGTATTTGATAAAAAATCAAAATAAATAAATAAGAGACCAATAACCGATAATATTAACTATAGAAAATATTATATTTGAAATATTATATTTTCTATAATTAATATTATTGATCTCTTATGTCGTGATATCTATGATTTCATTTTAAAAAATGTATTATTTTTATATCGATTTATAATATCCACTATGGCAACACTGTCAAAATACAAATTTTAATATTATCAGAAACTTCAAAATGTAATTTCCTTATGGCAACTATGCAATGTATTGTTTTACAACACTTAGAAATGACGGTTATGATATTATCGTTATTTCTGGGTGGGGCAAAAGTCGTTTTAAATGGTAAAATGTATCGCATAGTTAGTCGTCGTTTGATTGTAAAATAATACAGTAGTGTGGTATTAGCAAGAAAAGAGTGTTTTTCTTTATACTTAGTTATTTTTTATAAATTTTTTCATCAAATACCAGCACTGTGACTCTGTTTCACATATGAGTCGCAGCATTTTTGCAGCGATGGCTATTTTCCTCGGATGTGATGCATATTTTCCTTTGTTGACTTTATTTTTAATTTTATGCGTCATATTTGTCGGAAATAAACTGGAATATTTTCTTTTTCAAGCAGCAAAAGTAGATGTGACATTTTGCTTTGTCTTGCATGTCCATTAAATTGAAAGCCATATACAAGTTATGCTCCAAAACGTCATAAACCACATCAACAAAAACGTTCGCCTATAAAAATATCACAAAAGAATTTTACTCCAGTACAAGTGGAATAGCCCATCCAAACGCTCCACATACTCGTAGCAACAATAAACTCGACACTTTATTTGTGCTAGCCGGCCCGGCGCGGCGCGGGCGTCGGCCCGCATACCTCTTATAAACTTCGTTCACAAAATCTACATACATTGCAGACAGAGAGTAATCAAGAATACTTTCAGGCACTTATGTGTAACTTGTAAATAAATGTTAAATGAGTTTTACTTTATATTCGTTTCCAACGGATGTATTCCGGAAGCGGAAATCTGATATTTTATTTAAGGGAAATGACTGAGGAAATGGAGGCGGAAAAGTGAATTTAAGTAGCTAAATTCTGTAATTTGTTCTGTTGTGTTTACATGGCATCATGGTATCCTATATATTACATTTTTGTTGACTTTCAGTAAACAATTTGAAATGTATTGTGGTTACACTGATTCTCTAAAAAGTGAGTTTTTTTAAGGTGTGCAGTGTAAAATACTTGCCCTTGGTGAAAATTTTATCTGTTTACTTTGTAATAATTGAATTTTTATGGGCAAAATTATTCTTATTAATTCCTATTCTAGCAACCCTTTTAAAACGATCACCGGAGCAATACTAGACTCTATCCCAATTTATATCTCTAGACAATTAAAGAATGAAAACCTTCAGCAAGTTACGGTCTGCTACGGTCGGTAAACATTTGTTACCAGGTGGGCAATCAGCCGCGCAAAAACGAAACAACAACCAAAAACACAGATCTAATACAGCAATAAATCTAACTCCAACTCATGCTAAACTTAATCATAAACCGCCTCACACCAGACAATAGGTAATTATAACAAAATTAATAAGCTCGACTGACGCGAGCGCAACGCGTCATCGTGTCATTTCGGAATTTCATTACGTCACGTCCCAAGAACTAATCCGAGTAATAAACTGCCAGATCTTCTATGATTTATACACGATTTCTATTGTTATTAAATTCGGGGTGTAATTGCGATTGTTATGGTAAGCTGTTGGATCGTTTTGAGACTATAGATTATGATAGTATAGAGAGGGATTTGAGTTGTCTGGGAAATTCATCTTCTGGTGTATAGGTGGCAGGTATGAGTGATCATGTCATAATGATAAGAATAGACAGTGAGCAAGGTTAGTATTATCGTGGGGAAACTTGTACTTTATATTCTGAAATTGCCAACATACAGAGCAAGCGTGGTGAAGTTCTTCTTTCAATGAGACAATGCCTTTGGATTTGCAGTGACATTTATTACTGTTTACTAAGTTCTGTCACAAAAACCTCTTTTAAAAATAAAATACATAAGTACCTCTTAAATGTGTTGTGTCAAAGCCTAAATGTAGTGAATATTTGAAAAAACAATAATATTATGTGCTAAAAAGGAGCTACGTCTGCCAACAAACTGCTGTGCAGTTTGGCAGAGGTAATTTAATATGTAAAAACAAGTATTGTTGTAAATAAACACTTTTTCATTTATTTATTTTTTTAAGTTGTAATTCATTGATTGAGTTGTTTAACATAGGAACAAGAAAATTCAAATGGCTCCATTACCTTCCAGGCACACACAATACTTGTTCGAATTCAGTACCGTTTCTTGATAGATTTTTCGCTAAAATCACTTTATGTCTTCTCATTACCGGTCTAACCTACCTTCGTAAAAACAAAAGGTTCACAGGAGGTTAGATGTCAATTACATCAGTATTAATTGTCGACGATTATGCTCACATTGGCTTGCTCAGCTGTCGTCGCAAACGACTTCCATTATCACTGACAGATGCTGATTAAAACGTTTGGTAATTGACTAACGGAATGATGATGGTAATGATGATTTTGACATCGACCTATAAGTAGGTACTTGGGAATATGACGCTTCTGATAGAGATCACAAATTCGTAGGATTTTTTATTCAAGAACTTTGGTTCGATAGAGCTGATTGGTAGAAGTTACGACACCTTTAAAATATTTCCTAGTTTTAACCTGTCTGAACATGAAGTGTGTTCTTGTTACGTTATAAACCTATGTTATTCTTTATAAGGTCGATTTTGACGAAACGAGCGAATACACATTCAATGCCCACTCTATCAAATTATTTTTGTATAGCCAGGAATAAGACATTCTTTCGTGGGTCTATCCATAATAAAATGTCAAGAATATCGAAAAAGAATGCTCTTGTTCTGATTCAATGTTCGTTTGATCTAAACCTACCTTTGCAGAATAAAGGCAATCGACTTGAAACAATTTAAAAAGTGTAATTAACCGTCACACTTAATTCATTGTCATCACCATCACCTTAATCACGTAGAACTATCTCAAACTTCTCATAAAATTACCACTAATGTGATTAAAAAGAAAAACTACATGCTTCACTAACGGAACAGCAATGACGTAAGTTATAGACCTCATTTTACGACACTGGACATTTTAAGTTAGACATAAATTTATATTCTAGAAATCTCTAAATTCGTTAGACAATGGTGCCGATTCCCTTGTTCACAAACTAAACTAAATTTAAGTTCAGTGCATCTTTTTCTTTCTATTTCATTAAGAAAAGGACAGAAGATAAATTTTAGTTTAGTCCTGTCAAATTAATCAGCGCCTGTCAGTCTCCATACAAGTTTAGACGTGATTAAAAACTTGCCAACTAAAATTACGTCAATTTACGTCAAGCGCTGATTAATATGACAGGACTAAACTAAAATTTGGTGCCGATTCCCTTGTTCACAAACTAAACTAAATTTAAGTTCAGTGCATCTTTTTCTTTTTATTTCATTAAGAAAAGGACAGAAGATAAATTTTAGTTTAGTCCTGTCAAATTAATCAGCGCTGACGTAAATTGACGTAATTTTAGTTGGCAAGTTTTTAATCACGTCTAAACTTGTATGGAGACTGACAGGCGCTGATTAATTTGACAGGACTAAACTAAAATTTATCTTCTGTCCTTTTCTTAATGAAATAGAAAGAAAAAGATGCACTGAACTTAAATTTAGTTTAGTTTGTGAACAAGGGAATCGGCACCATAATCCACACTTCTACTTTAAAGTTACAGACCAACCTCGCCGATATGCACCACGTTCACGGTTTGAAAATACGCTCGTAATACCACAATCTAAGCTAAAATTACACAGCACAAGTCCTCACGTAACATGAATTAAAATATATAATAAAATACCAATCGACATAAAAATATAACAAAATGTTTATTAAACGACTCAGAATATGATTGGTGGATAAATGTACTAAATGTTTTTTTTTAATGATGACATCAAAATGCGATGACTTCCACCATTTATTAAGTTTTAGACAGTTATTTTTATTATACTTTATTTGATTTGAATTTATGATACTAATTTAATCTGTGACATTTTTTTTATATTCGAAACTACTGAGCCAAAAATTTTGAAAAAATTAAAGAGAATGGCTCTTCAGACATAGATTACAGGAAAACCTATAAAAAGTCTATGATCTTAAAATAACATGGTAAATCTCTCAATTTGTGCGTACAAACTTACAATTGTTGTTGGAATGTATGGGAGAACATGTATTTCAACTACAATGTTAAGTTTCTATTTGGGATAAATTCATCCCAAGCCTTCATTGTGCGTAGTCCAACACGCACTTGGCCGGTTTTTTTGGATCATGCTACTACTCATATTATATTAAATTGTTGTGCGCAACCATATGAACTTTATTATTATTATTAAGACCTTGTAAAAACCATGTGATATGCAATAGAGATTTGAATTTGAACGATTGTAAATCCAAGGAAGAATCACTCTTTTACGTCACCCATTAGTTTACACATTCACCCTTTAGTGTGCACCACGCTACACTCCATTAAGACATTCCAATTGACTTCCAAACCCAATATACACTTAAACTAAACGATGCCCCAAACAGTTTGCTCGGTATCAGTGTCCGAATCGATACCGATACCGAGTGGGGCAGTAATTAACGCAGGCCAGTGTGTGGTCGCGGACAGAATGTAATCACAACACGGCCGATAACTGTCAGTGTGATGTGTATGAGGACAGGCTTTTGAGATAGGAGGAAATATGATGAGATGAGCAATTGAGGCTGGGATTAAAAATGAAATGAAGTTGAATAGTGAACGGTTTTCCCATGAAAAGGATGGGTATACAACTGTACCTAATCCTTTGACCCATGCTCAGAATCAAAATCTCATTAAATAATTTTATGCAATAATGTGGTTTGTAGTTTCAACAAAAATAAATTACGCAGTATTCAGGATAGCTTGATTTATTTGACTATAGAAAACAATTTTCTCTCTTTTAAACTTTTATAGTATCGCAAACATTCACCATGTCAGTTTAAACATTTAATTTTTTTTAATCCAACTGATCCTTAAGTAATCTAGAAATAAATCAACGGTGTGCAATAATTTGACTGAGTAGACTCAATACGTCTCCGGCCTCCGTCGTTACACTACCCAAAAGTGACTCCCTGTCTTTATTATCAGTCATTAAAATTTTAGCTGATCACAACTTTAACCGCCACACTAGAATGTGACACACATTCAAGCAAATCAAGATCAACGGTGAACCAGTAATGAACGCCGCCATTTCGGGCGCTGTTACAGGAATTTAATCACAACTACAAGCAATAACTGTCAAGCTGATATATGGCAGCTGAATGTGACAGTTTATGGAGTAAGGAGATGTTACTTAAATTGTGGAGTACGAGGTGAATTCTGTTCAGGTTTTTTGTTCAGAAATTATTGTCGTTATTATTGGTGTTTGTTGTGCATGTGTTTTTTGTTTTTCATAAATTTATCTTGAGTATTTTTTTTTTTGATCCAATGGCCTTGATTAAAAACCTAATTAAAATTCAAAAAAATAATGTGTTCTCCATATCTCCTAGAATTCTAAGGCAAAAATTATAATTTTATTAGGTTTATTGAGCCATATTTTACAGGAAAATTTTAGCCGTTTTCGAGTATTAATAGTTGCTAAAAAATACATTAAAAATTCCAAAAATAGCTACCTACTTACGAAGGCCTTTTGTCCTATGTATTATTTATTAAAAAATAAAAACCGTTACCTAGCTGAATCATATGGGGTAGATAATTTTTGCCTAGACACTGTTATTTAGACGTATAGTTAAGAACGTTAGCACACTTTTTAGAATTACGGGCAATACAGTAAATACGGCAGATCAGCGACCGTTCTATAGACTGCTAAGTGTAGTTTTGTTCGAAACCCAATTTTGCAAGCCCGACTCCCTTTTGGCTGGTTTTTAATACACTCATTGTCATTATTTATTTATTTTAATATTATAATATTTTATTTTAATACACTCATTGAAAGTTGAAGTTGTGTCCACTCCGGAGATTCAGAACTGGATGGGGTCTATTGAGCAGTGCCTAAGTGAGGTTTGTGCTATTGCTTCTGAGGGAAAGCTAAACGCTGATCAGAAGCTAAAAATAAGTAATCTTTGCCGGAAAGTTGGACATGGAGTTTCGCAAATGGCTGTTCAATACCAGTCATTAAAGCAAAAGGCCATACAAACCCATACCTCCCTTAAAACCATGACTGAAGCTCGAGACCTATCCGATTGTCTAACGGAGATGAACCGGACGATTCAGGAGTCCTGTACGAAGCAGGAAGCAACTTCTACATCTTTTGCAGCTATGGTGAAGAACGGGTCTAAAACCTTTGTTCGTCCTAATACTCTTAGCTCCGTGGCCATTTATCCCAGTGACAACTCAAAGACCAGTGACGAAACCAAGAACATGATTCAAAAAATCATATGCCCTGGAGAAATGAAACTGAAAGTACGAGGCGTACGCAAAATTGGAAAAGGAGGACTTATAATCAGCACTGAGACCAAAGATGACCTAGACAGGCTCAAGCAAACAGTCCAACTCGCTTCGTCAGGTCTTACCGTCAACGAACCTAAAAAGCGCAAACCTCGCATTATAGTAATAGGAGTACCTGCATTAATGGCTGAAAAGGAGGTTTTTAAATGTATTTATGAACAAAACTTAGCCGAAAAACTGCCCACTATATCCCTAGATACATTTTTGAGCTCTATAAAACTAAGCCACAAATCTGGCAGGAAAGATGCAGAGAATTGCAACTTTATTTTAGAAGTTCCAGCCGTCATACGTAAGGCCCTCATCACTCAAGACAGATTATTTATAAATTGGTCGTCCTGCCCGGTACGTGACTTCACACTGGTAACAAGATGTTACAAATGCCAGCAGTACGGTCATGCGGCCAAAACATGCAAAATTGCTGCCCCTACATGTGGACATTGCGGAGAAGAAGGACACACTATTCAAGACTGCGCAAAGAAAGCCGGTGCTCCAAAATGTGCTACATGTTTGCGCTTTAAAAAACAAGCCGACCACAAGACAGGAGACGCAGATTGCCCGGCTAAAAAAGCTGCCGAATACAGGTACATTAACTCGATCGATTATGAAGGCGCCTAAGAGCGCCACATACTTGTGTATATTTTAGACGTAATTTATCATTGTTATTTTTCTAGTTTAGTATGGATAATAACTTAATTACCGACATAGATAATACATTTTTAACTGTATCAAAGACATGTGACGTTGAGGATTGCAGACAATATCTTTCCGATTATAAAAAGTCACTAACCGTACTAACCCAAAACATTCGTAGTATTTATAAGAACATAGATAGCTTTAAAATTTTCCTTCATAGACTTAACTTTGATTGTGATTTATTGGTACTAACAGAGTGCTGGCTAGCTAACCGCATCGATAACCTTCCAGTAATACCTGGTTACAACCTATTGCATACCAAAAGAAACCAAAATCAAAATGATGGTGTAGTGGTTTTTGCTAAGGAATCATTAAAGGTGACAGTCGAGGAACCTACTCTACAAGACTGTATGACTAATTGCTTGGTAATCAAAATTGGTACAACCACAGCGATAATCGCTATGTATAGGTCCCCTTCCGTTAGAAACTTGGATTCTTTTCACAATTCATTAATCCAGATTTTTCAAGCACTAAGCTCGTTTAAGAATGTTATACTAACAGGTGATTTAAATATAAATATTGGCTCTGAAAACTGCGATGCAGGGACCCAAGATTATCTTAATATCTGCTCATACCATGGTTTTGTCCCCGCTCACATATTGCCGACTCATCAGAGCGGTTCCTGTCTTGATCATATGATGATTAAAACAAGCCTATCATATATTACGCTTGTTACTAACGCAACAATCACGGATCATCATGCTGTCCTACTTACCGTAAATTTAACGCTGCCTAAGCTTAATCGTCCCCAGACCAAAAGCAAATTAAACACAAATAAACTCGAATATGATTTATGCAACCTAGATTTTAGCCTTGTTTACAATACTGCTGACGCTAATTTGGCTTTATCGTATTTTATAAAACATGTCCAACAAGCAATATTACGTAACACGACAGTTTCTACAGTAAATAAGAAACTTTATAATATCAAACCTTGGATTACTCCTGGACTAATTCGGTGTATAAGACACAGAGATAAACTTCATCAGAGAACTAAGAGATACCCTGATAATCTAATAATTCAAACCACTTATAAAAGATACAGGAACTTCTGCAATAATCTCCTAAAGAAGTTAAAAAATAATTACGATAAAAATGAATTAAATAGAGCAGGTAACAATAGCAAGCAACTTTGGAAACATATTAAAAACGTCACCAATATGTCTAAACAGCGTGAATCAAATTCGAGCTTACTGCTTACTAATCCTTCACCACTCTTGTCAGCTAACAACGTTAATAACTTCTTTGTCAATGTTGGGAAAACTCTTGCTGAACAGATTCCGAAACATTATTGTGACCAACCACCTTTCCAAAAATCAAGCAATAACTGTAACTTGAAATCTTTTGCTATGCTGGACACTGACGAAGCCGAAATTACCCGAATCATTTATGGACTAAAAGATGACTGTGCAGTTGGATGGGATAATATAAGCAATAAGATCCTTAAACTCTTTAAGCATATTTTAGTACCTCCCTTAACGCATATACTTGGAATCTGTCTATCCAAAGGAATTTTCCCTAGCTCTCTTAAAAGGGCGGTTGTAGTCCCTGTCTTTAAATCTGGTAATAAAGACTTAGTAAATAATTATAGGCCAATATCGTTGCTTCCCTCAATATCAAAAATATTTGAGAAAATTATAAATAGTAGACTAGTTAACTATCTAGAAAAAAGTCATATCTTATCCCCTGCACAATTTGGTTTTAGAGCCAAATTATCCACAGCCGATGCGGTGCATAGCCTGACCGATTATATTACAGAAGAACTCGGCAAAGGTAACCAGACCCTGGGAGTCTTCCTTGATTTAGCCAAGGCCTTCGACACAGTGTCTGTTTCTGTCCTTCTAAATAAATTAGAGGCCATAGGAATAAGGGGAACGCCGCTGAAACTTTTTGCTGACTATTTAGAAGACCGATACCAATGTGTTAGAATAGATAATATCACGAGCGATGAGCAGAAAAGTACTGGTTTTGGTGTTCCCCAAGGAAGTATTTTGGGCCCTACGTTATTCCTGATTTATATTAACGATTTGTGTAATCTGAATATCAAAGACGGAAAAATTATATCATATGCGGACGACACGGCGTTAATATTTACCGCTAAAACCAGTAGCGAACTGTTCGAACTTGCTCAACTAGGTTTTAATACTGTGACTAATTGGCTTCAAAGCAATTTACTAACATTAAATGCTGACAAGACAAAATACATTTACTTCGCCATGCGCAAGCCTCAATTTAATATTACTAACCCTCATCTATATGCCCATCAATGTGGAAACCGTTCAGTCAACATGTGTAATTGCCCTTTTATCCTCAAAACGAGCAGCATAAAATACCTCGGTGTAATAATGGACGACACACTGTCTTTCAGAAAACATATTGAAAGTCTAACTAAAAGAGTGCGCAAATTAATATATGTTTTTAAAAAATTGCGAACATTTGCAGATTCAAAATTAATCACTCAAGTTTATTTGGCCCTATGTCAATCTATAACTCAATACTGCATCACTTCATGGGGTGGCGCACCAAAATCCTATCTACTTCCTCTTGAAAGAGCTCAGAGAGCAATTTTAAAGGTAGCAAACTTCCATCCCTTTTTTTTTCCCACAGATCTGCTATATAAATCCTGCAACGTGCTGACTGTTCGCCAACTTTTCATTATGCACTTAGTATTAAAACAGCACTCCATGCTTACCTACATTGCTGACAATTCTAACAAAAGACGGAATGATATAGTATGCACATCTAATGCGACCTCAAAACATGTCTTTGTAGAAAGATTTTTTACATTCTTAGGCCCATTTCTGTATAATAGATTAAATAGAAAACTTAGTATTTATAAATTAAATTACTTTAGCTGTAAAAAAATTGTACTTGAATATTTACTAACCATAGATTATGCACAGACAGAAGATCTACTTGTTGTCTGCAAATAGAACCGCTAACATGCTATTTTACTTTTGTTTACCTAATTTATATTTAGTTTATACTTTATACTCATAGTTTAATTTATTACATTAAGTATTTATGCACTTCGTAGCCTGAAACACAGGTTTAACCTAGTTCAGGCAAATAAGCAACTGTGCTCTATTTTAATTATTAAGTTACCTACTTATTGTAAATGTGCACCTTTTTATAAATAAACGATTATTATTATTATTTCTTTATTTCATTTTAAAACATACTGTTTACATTTTTAAATATTCTTATAAAAATAATTTAAAAAAAACATTTAAAAATATAAAAAATAGTAGCCCACCGGTGTCGGGAACAGGGTCCAAGCCACCGGTGGTCAGGGCTCCTGAGAGAGGAACCTCCTAACGATACGCGCCGTGTCCAGGAGTACTGCTTTCTGGATCAAGCCCTTGATCCAGCTACCTAACGAGAGCCTCCTCAGGTGTTGGTCGAGGCTCTTAGCTATTATGCCATTGGCCGTAACGATTATCGGCACAATGATTGCTGTATCCACATCCCACAAGTCGACAACCTCGTGAGCCAGATCAAGATACTTAATCTGTTTATCTTTTTCAGCTTTCACGAGGTTCTCGTCATGCGGGACCGCTATATCAATAATCATTGTGCGACGCTCTAATCGATCTATCACCACTATGTCTGGCTTATTGGCAACAATAGTCCGGTCAGTGATGATAGATCGATCCCAATACAACGTGATATTGCCATTTTCGAGGACTGGGTCGGGCACATATCTATAGTACGGTACTTCCGATTCCACAAGACTGTATTTTAGAGCAAGTTGCTGGTGGATAATCCTGGCTACAAGGTTGTGCCTATGCAAGTAGTCTCCGTTAGCCAGACGAGAACAGCCAGAAATAATGTGTCTGATTGATTCTCCGGGACGGTGGCATGCCCGACAGATGTCAACCGTGCCGTCCTTCACAATATATTTCCGGTAGTTGTTCGTCATCATAACTTCGTCCATAATCGCAAAGACAAAACCTTCGGTTTCCCCAAAGAGGTCACCGAATCGCAACCAGGATACGGACGCTAACAGGTCTACATCGGGCCCATGTAAGGCCCGGTAAAAGCGCCCGTGAAGCTCTTTGCTCTGCCATACCTCCCTGCGGTCATTAGTATCTAATACTATAGGTTTGCGCCAGTTCTCGTTAGCCAAGGATAGCGGGGTGAGGCCCTTGTCTACGGAGACCACATCTCGGTGCATCCCCACGTCGGTTTCTAGGAAGTATTCCCTGAGACTGCATACCTCACGGTTGTGCAGGGTCTTAGCATTTAAGAAGCCTCGACCTCCGCACTTCCGCGGGATATACAGTCTCATCACCGATGAACGTGGGTGATGCATCCGATTTGCGGTCAGCAATGTGCGGACCCTCCTATCCAGGGCGTCAAGTTCTGTCTGAGTCCATTTGAGTATGCCGAAAGAGTACATCAAAACCGGCATGACCCAACCGTTGAAGGCGCGCACCTTGTTTCCGCCTGATAGAAGACTATTTAAAACTTTATTCAGGCGGCTAAAGAAGCGCTCCTTCAGCGATTGCTTCATGTCAGCAGCGTTGATACCTAACGCTTCCGACATACCCAAATACTTGTAGGTTTCGGTCGAGGAGAGGGATCTTAGGTGTATGGAATCCGAGAGGTGGGTTCCCACGGATTCCACAATCTTCCCTCGCTTTACATGCATGACCGCACATTTGTCCACACCAAATTCCATTCTGATAGCGCTACAGAAAGTTTCAGTTACCTTCAGTAGCTCCAGCAGTTGCAAATTGTTGTGGGCAAAGAGTTTCAAGTCATCCATGTAAAGGAGGTGAGATATAACCTGACCACCTCTCCTCAATCGGTAACCTAGCCCTGAATCTTCCAGCAGTGTGCTTAGAGGATTCAAGGCTAGGCAGAACCAAAGTGGGCTCAGACTGTCGCCCTGAAATATACCTCGTTCTATCCTTATCGGCTCGCTATTCCTCTGGGTATGTCGACATCCTGGATAGCGAAGAACCGTCCTCCATTGCCCCATACATGACATCAGGAAGGCGCGTAGAGTTGCATCTACTTTATACAATTCCAGCACCCTCATGAGCCATGTATGTGGCACCGAGTCATAGGCCTTCTTATAATCTATCCAACATGTCGACAAATCCCTTCGGGATCGACGCACCTGTTGGCTAATGGTCATATCGATGAGGAGCAGCTCCTTAGTACCGCGGGACCCGTTCCTACATCCATTTTGAGAGGCAGACATGATGGAGTTGGTGTCTATATGTTTGTTAATTTTAGCTCTCAAAATGGATGTAAGAACTTTATAGACCGTCGGTAAACAAGTGATCGGCCTATAATTTTTGGGTTCCGCAGTACTACCTGATTTATGGAGCAGGTGGGTTATTCCTGTCGTTAGGAACTGGGGCAGCGACCCTGACTCTAAGGTTGACTGGAACTGGGATGCCAATCGAGCGTGCGACCTTTTGAACCACTTTATCCAAAAGTTGTGCAGCCCGTCCGGCCCTGGAGATTTCCAGTTAGGCAACGGACGGACTGCACGAGCTACATCTTGGGGGCTGATGGTAAGTGCCCCCATTTCTGGTATTTGCTCGCACGCTCGCTCGATCTCCCTAGTCCAATCTCCTTCGGTGTGATTGATAGGCGCCGACCAGATGCTTCGCCAGAACGAACACATGGCGTCATCATCTGGTAGACACGTGTCAATCACACCTTGATCCGGTCGCTCCCAAGCCCTGTAAACCCACCTTTCATCGCTCTGGAATGTGCGATTCTGAGTGTACCTCTCCACTCTCCGCCTGTATCGTCGAATACGGTTTGCCCATGCGCAGATCTTCTGCTTCAGGAAGTCGATACGCTCTGTGACACGGGTCAAATAATCCCGAGAACTAATATCAGTCCCCGAGAACGCCCGCTTCACAAAGCGCATCACTCTAGGGCGAGTATTGCCCTCCCTGAAGCAGATTAGCTTGCCGATGAGTACTCTAGCCTCACTGATACGACGCTCAATCCTGCACTGCCAAGCTGGTATAGCTGGTTTTGGTCGTGGAGCTCTGTCATTGTTAGGAAATTTGACATGAGCCACACGACATGCCGCTACAGCTGCACAGTACAAGATCGAGTGGGTATCAGCGAGGTCTTTGCTGCCGTCAAAACAATTTGACAGCAACGAGTCTAGAGTACACACCAGCGCCTTGTTTTTCTTGTGCATGGGCAAACGAGGTAGACGTGGTCTAAGTCCAGGCGGAGTGGAGCGGTACTCCCGGAAAGCATCCTCCAAAGCGCTCCTCAATCGTGTATTGCATTGGGAACTCACGGATATAACCCCGTCATCATCCTCTTCATCACCGCGGTCGGGTCGCGGTGAAGGACTGGGTAAATTTTGCAATTGCACCGCGACCATTGGCGAAGCAGGTGTAACATGGTTATTCCGTGATTCGAAGCGTAGTCGATCAAGTACGGCGTCATCCAGCATATGGTTACGCTGGATGACCCGCACCTGATCCGACAGTCGTTGCGCCGACACGTTGATAGCTGGCTCAAGCACCTGAAACAGAGAGAGCATCCGACCACGGTACGCAGTCAGGTTACTTCCCCCCTCTGTAGCCCCAAAGTATGCGCGCATGACATTTTCATTGACAGTTTGTGTCCACCTCATGCGCTGCACACTTCCACCGGGAGCGGGGACCCTATCAGAAGCCGGTGGGCCTCGGAGTCCCAAGCTGGCCGGTGGTCGGCCTCTTCCGCGCCGACGTGCTGGTGGTGGTGTCGTCGGCGGCGAGAAGTATTCGTCGCTCGAGCTCGACGCAACTGCAGCGGCCGGTATCACTGAACTCACGTCTGGAGCAGGATCCGGCAACTGCGAGGCGGAGCTGAGCGACGATCCCGAAGATGTTAGGTGTGTGTTTTCAATCAATCGTCGTGCCCGACTTCGCGTCAACATTGTACTATTCCGTTCATTGTACTCCGTCTATAATTGTTTTTTCTTAGGTCAATCTTTAGGTTTTGCTGCCCATTTTGGTGTCTTCTGGAGCAGATGTTGAGCATATTTGATGTGTAAAAATCAAAGAAATAGGTAAAAATATTATAAATATAAAACGGAGAAAAAAATTCATGACAGTCGGCTTGACAGTCGGGCCACAGATTTATTATTATTATTTATACGTCTTTGATATTTCTCGGGACCCAGGGGTCCCGGACCTTTGGAAGGCGTACGAGGGGCCAAAGCCAACTCGCAGAGGCCCCTTAGACGTTTTTAATGAAATGGGGCACCAACCGACGACTATCCCTGTTCGCACTATGCAAGTGCAGCCAAGGACAACCCCCGGTTGGTGTAGGACTATTGTAAAATATGGAAATAAAAATATCGGACTATGGGTTTGGGTTGCTAAAGTGGACTGGTCACCTGGAACTATGGAAGGACTATGGCCCCTGCCTGATCTATGTTTTATATGCACACGGATAAAATGGCAGGGGGTGACTTGCACACTCAATAATGGGCCCCCAAAAACGGTCGCTAGCACAAAGTGTCGTAGCGACAAGGGGGCAACATGTCCTGAGGTGCTTGAGGAGTGGAGAGGTATTCCACGGCTTTCAGGACAATCCCAGAGCCCGGAAGATGGTCAAGATCCCTACGAGCACTTACTGGAATACTTCCTTCCTCCGAGCACGTTTGCTCTTGCGAATCTCCACTCAAGCCGGCCAATTAAGGCAAGAATGAGGTGGGAGCTCTGTTCCTCGTCAGTGTTCACTCCAGCCGGCCAATAAAGGCAAGCCAGAGGTGAGGAACAAGACTTCTCCCAGAAGATAGGGTCCGTGGGGTCGCTACTGCCCAACAGCTCGCCACATGCTGCCCTGCGGGTTTTTGTATCTCTCTTGGTCTGGCTCCTCATCCCAGACCCGTTCCGGCAAAGTAAACTCTACCGGCACAGGCCTAGAGTTCGGAGCGCGCAAGCCCCACCACGACGTCAACGTAGAGATACGGCGGTGGGGTATTATTATTATTATTCTAAATTTTAACAATTCTCGGGACCATGGATCCCGGTCCTTTGGAAGGCGTACGAGGGACCGAAGCCAACTCGCAGAGGCCCCTTAGACATTAATAAGTGTTGAGGCACCAACCGACGATTATCCCTGTATGCACCATACAAGTGCACCCAAGGACAACCCTCGGTTGGTGTAGGACTATTGCAGAACATGGAAACAAAACATATTCGGCTATGGATTTGGGTGGCTATAATGGATTGGTTAACTGGAACTATGGAAAGACTATGGCCCCTGCCTGATCAATGTTTTAAATGCACACGGATAAAATGGCAGGGGGTGACTTGCACACTCAATAATGGGCCCCCGAAAACGGTCGCTAGCACAAAGTGTCGTAGCGACAAGGGGGCAACATGTCCTGAGGTGCTTGAGGAGTGGAGAGGTATTCCACGGCTTTCAGAACAATCCCAGAGCCCGGAAGATGGTCAAGATCCCTACGAGCACTTACTGGAAAACTTCCTTCCTCCGAGCACGTTTGCTCTTGCGAATCTCCACTCAAGCCGGCCAATTAAGGCAAGAATGAGATGGGAGCTCTGTTCCTCGTCAGTGTTCACTCCAGCCGGCCAATGAAGGCAAGCCAGAGGTGAGGAACAAGACTTTTCCCGGGAGATAGGGTCCGTGGGGTCGCTACTGCCCATCAGCTCGCCACATGCTGCCCTGCGGGTTTTTGTATCTCTCTTGGTCTGGCTCCTCATCCCAGACCTGTTTCGGCAAAGTAAACTCTACCGGCATAGACCTAGAGTTCGGAGCGCGCAAGCCCCACCACGACGTCAACGTAGAGATACGGCGGTGGGGTATTATTATTATTATTATATTGCGGATAAGATTGTCTTCCATACTGAGCTATTGGTCGTTTGCCAGGCCCTGGGGCTTTTATGTCTAATCCGTATCTGCATGTTCGCGTCCGTAGACAAACCAACAATACAGACCCCAGAGATTCAACCACTTGTCTCAGACCCAGAGGTCCCGGGTTCGATTCCCAATAGGTGCAAATATTTCTGCTTGGTTTGGTTGGTGTTAGCCCTTGTTCTAAGTCCGCCTGCCTAGCTATCACCATCTTACCTAAGTCTGTCGCCATAACAACAATGTTAACAGCATTGTTGTGTTTTGGCAGTTAGAGGTAAGATAGCCAGTTCCTCTGTGGTTGAGGATTCCAGGTAAAGCTCGCTTCCACCTTCGGCCTGATCATCAGTTACTATTAGGTGAGATGCAGGCCAAGAGCTTACCAGTAGTGGTAAAAAAAAATGGGCAACATAAAAACGAATAAAGAAATGTTTTGATTTTGAAAAATGATGAAGTGTCATCGGGAAAAGTATTTGTTTCTTCATGAAACATCCTGGAAAATCTAGTGTCATGTGAGTTACTTTGATTAATGAGTCTCCTCAAGATTATCAGCGAGTCACTCCACGATGTGGTTGTGTAACACGAATGTAATCACAACTACATGTAATAACTGCCGCGGTGACAAGCTCGAGTTACTGCACTGATTAATTGTTTGACTTGTATTAAATAGCATTGTCACGCGCCTCGTTTGTTACAGGGTTGGTGCTAAACAAAGAAACAAAATATATTTTTTTGCACTAAATGTAACGCATATAGAAAAAAACCGGCCAAAATCGAGTCGCACTCACACACGTAAGATTCCTTACTATATTAAGATCGAGCAAAAAACGCCGAAAAAACACGTTTATTGTATGGGATGGTAAATTAAATAAAGTTAATAATTATTTACATTTATATCATTTATTGTTATAGCGGCAATAGAAATGCACAATCAGTGAAAGTTTCAACTGTCTACCTATTACAGTTTATAAAATACAGCCCGCTTGGCACCGTTCGGGTTTCTTTTTTTATCTTTCTTTTCGTGTTTGCTTTACTATTGCAATGTAATTAATTTGATGAGTACAACCTGAAGTTTTGTTTAGTACCTGATACGTGTTGACAGGCCTACACTGTCATATCATACCTATTAACACTGTTACATAAAAACATTGTTAAAGCCATTTTTTTTATAATTCTATACTATTAACTATTAATATTTGTATAATATCTGTACTCACGTTCTCGAAATCGGCTCTAACGATTTCGATGAAAGTTGCAATAGTTACGGGGGCGAAAATTCGATCTAGCTAGGTCTCATATCTGGGAAAATTAGTTTTCTCTGTATTTTCACACGAGTAGAGCTCGGTCGCCCAAAGTTTAGAACAAGATGAATAATGACATGACATTATTGACAGTAGAATAATGATCATGGCAGCATGGAATTAGTAAGTACCTACTATCATGGCAGTATAGAATTAGTAGGTACTATCCTATACTATTAAATGAGCATTCTCTATTTTCACCAGAGCAGAGCTCGGTCGCCCAGGTACTAAAGATTAAGCTTCTGACGTTTCATAAATGCCCACGTTGTCAATGCCATTTTGAATTTTGAGTTTTGTAGGCAAATCTTGAGACCAACATAGTAGGTACATAATTAAAATATAAAATTACTGAAAAAAAGCAATCTGCCTAGACTTTTCCCAACTATCTTGAGGTCGGCTTCCAGTCTAACCGGATGCAGCTGAATACCCGTATTTTACATGGAGCGACTGCCTAGCTGACCTCCACAACCTAGTAACTGGGTAATACGATACCCCTTGGTAAGACTGGTTGTCAGGCCTTCGGGCTTCTGACGACCCGTAACGACTGTCAAAGATTCACGAATGACAGCCGGGACCAACGGCTTAACGTACTTTCCAAGGCACGGAGGATTCTCGGTATGTAAAGATGGTCACCCATCGACGGACCAACCGCGGCAAGCATAGCTTAACCTGATGGATTGATCCGTGCGGCTGTTATTACTTAGCCACAAGCTACTCTACAAAATTACTGAAAGATGGAAGAAATTAAAAACATCTCAAAGCCTTGAGATAGGTGCTCTAGAATCTACTGTAAAGGGATAAAAACTTTTAATAAGTTATCTTCGCAGTTTCTAATTATATCAGCATATCTCATAAAGTTTTCTTTCTAATATCCGTCCTAGTGACGGGACTTTTCAGACTAAGTTTTATGCAGTTTGCAAGGTCTTTTAATTGTTTATTGGTGTATGAAAAGTCACTCACTTCCCAGTTTTATAATATTAAATGTATTTTTTATTTTATTTAAAAAGTCTCGATCCCGTGGGAATATTGGGATAAAAAGTCCTGACCCAGATCATGGTCTACCCATGTGCCAAATTTTATCCAAATCCGTTCAGCCGTTTTAGCATGACAGCATAACAAACAAACATAAAAAATCTAATCAGGTCATTCCCCTCAGTCAGACAAAATAAAACCAGTGTTAAATTTCTAAATCTGAATCTAAAAATAAATCAAAAGTTTGTCGTCAAAGCCGATAAAAGCGAAAAGCATAGGCAAAACTATTCACCGAAGCAGGTAACTAAATTACAACTTCATCGTTGACATTACGCTTCATAAAATGCTCAGCGTCTCAGTATCTATTTACTGAGCATAAAATGCTCAGCGTCTTAGTACCTTATTTACTGAGCATAAAGAATGAGCACTCTTTACTACTCTTTGAACAAATCGTAAGTTGAAACTTAATTGGCATTTCAGTCAAAGTAAAAGAATTACCTTGAAGACGCTTCAGAAAGTGGAGGCTTTTTAGAAGATGCGAACTGGTTTTTTTTTTCAGTCTAGACGAATTTGTAAGTTTGAGACCTTAATTCAAGTAACTTTTTCTTTTTTAGAAGACACATTTTCTATTTGAAGTATTTGTAATAATTGATTGAAGAGTTAATTTCATCGAATATTGCTTTCAGGTTTCATTAAAGTGTATAGGATAAGGTAGAGGAAGCTGTCATACCTTAATCACGGTATTCCAATAACCCTACTCATAATACTATGCGAGCCCGTCTCTAATAACAGGTAAATTATAATGACTACTACTTACCTTAGGATATCCCACATATTATGAAATCCGTAGAAACCCGACCTCGACATAAAACTCAAAACCCGAAGCACATCACTCAGATCAGAAAAACAAAACACGATCCTACTCTCAACCAACATCAATATACCTAGCATACGCCACCAAAATCCCCGTTTCTAAACCAAACCACAGTGCACCGACACAATAAGAAGAAGTGGTCAGCTGTAAAAACTCCCGAGTCCATTTAATTGAGTATGCAAAGCGGCTAGCGGATTCAGCGCCTTTGAAGTGCCCTCCCTTTATCTGACGTCAGTCTACCGTACAGCGTATGCTATGTGTGTTATTGCTTTTTTATACGCATTGGGAAGAATAGATGCATTCAGAGGGATTATTATTGAACAAGTTAGTGGTAGGTAAAATGCAGTCGAGAATGTGAAAATAAAACCATATTCAGTAAATATGCAAATTGATGGATGGTTTTAAGCATTCATTTACTAAAAGTTTATTTTATTTTGATACGGTTGAATAAAATCATTTGACTTTGTTAACTTAAGGCCTGCTTGCACCACAAATCACAAAATAATTAATTAAAATTCATTTTATTTCTGTCAATCGTTTGTAAGGCGCCATCTCCACGGGCGAGTAAATCGCGGCGATAGTCTCGTCGTGCCGTCAAATTCAATAGGAACTCTATGAATCCATCTCCACACGGCGATATCATCACGGCGATAATTTGACGGCACAGTGTGACAATCGCCGCGATTCTCTCGTCCGTGGAGATGGCGCCTTAATGTCAGAGACAAAATTATGTTTAGCATTACACACATTTAGTGATTTTTATCGCAAGTGGGCCCTAATCCAAGTTTGGACATAAGCTGATTTCTAAGATTATAATTACGATCGCCTTAATATCTTATAATTCCTAATCCTAATTCCTAATTCCTAATAATAATTCCTAATTAATGTTCCTTTTTTTAATTCAAAATATTTTATTTCACATAAACCTACATGGGTACGAATGAAACGTCAGAAGCTAGATGCACGGCTCATTTCACTCTGTCATGTCTCATTTTATTTCCTCCAATCTATTATTAACCAGTAGTGCTCACATTACAGAAGTAATCTACCAATAAATTGAAACAAACCAAGATACATGTGGAGGATATGACAAAATTATTAGGGTCCCTAATAGTTGGGCCTTAAAAGAATATAGCTCGTTTTACTGCGCAACTCGTAAAGTGTGAGAGAATAGTGGATAGGCTGGACAGATGCTCATCCCTATTTTATGCACCATTGCAGTCTTTATGTCCCACTACGAAATTGAGAGGAACAGAAGGTTCAATCTTGTGGAAGAGATAAAAAGATCGTGAGCAGTGACACTGATATTAAAGTCTTATCGCAACAGTCCTTTTTTTTTTGGGTGGGAAATTATCAAATAACTTCTCCCGCTCTGGGCGGAGCGGGAGGGCGTGTCAGACTCTTACTGACTAAAACCCACCCGTGTTCCTTCGGTTGCCCTGTTGCCGGGGGCCACGATTTCCCTATCGGTTTTCTTCGAACCCCCGGCAGGCATCGGCCCTAGCGGACCCCGTCAATTCTGCTGACATCTCTTTGAGGCGCGCGTGCAACACAACGCGCCGTCGACTGGGGCCTGATCCTGCCGTGTGGATTCCGTAGTGGATTTTTTATTTGAGATTTGCAAGTATTTTTGTATTTTCTTATGTGTCCGATCATCTATTTTTGCAAGAAGTAAAAATATACATCCAAAGTTAGAGTCCATTTATTAAGGCACTTTGTTTCATTTTGTTAGGATATTGAAAGAAAAGAAAGAAAGAAAGAAAAATGCGTTTATTGGCATTACAGCAGAGAAAATACACCTTATAACTATAAAAAACAAAAAACAATGATTATAATGCCAAAAGGGCCTCAGCTCAGCATAATGTCAGATGACAACACAAAGTGTACCACCTGACGCTGATTTTCAGGATAGGAGGATAGGTATTCAGGATAAGTTTCTAATGTTGTATAATTCTCATGAACTTACTGAAGTTGATAAATCTCCAGCGCTGCTACCACATCGCATCTCCGCTCAAATAGTGTCACAAAGTCACAACTCAAAAAATTGGAAAAGCTCTTTTATTGTTCCATTCGTTTAAAAAATCTTAATATCTCAGATAGTGTCATATAAAATGAAACTGTCGCAACAAATACTTAATTTATGCGTGCCACTAACCCTCACTGGGCTTGCGTGATGCCCACTCCCTCTCAGAGAGAGTGGAGACCTGTGTCCCAGCAGTGGGAACATTACTTATAGGCTGATTATGCGGTGCATGCTGATGCTGATAATCCGTTGTTCTATGCCGTGGTCCTTTTGCATTTCTTTTTGTTACATCCTTCACTGACGGTGCAAGTGTAACTTATGGCGCCATTTGGGGCTGGTTACGAACCAAGTTAAACTTGTGAAAAAATAAAGTCGTCAGCTCGCGAGAACACAGAAATAGGGAAAATTTTAGTCTGTTTTACGTGTTATACTGTTTTATTTACTTCTAGCTTGTAAGTTTAAAATTTTCTGGGATGTTAAGTATTTTTTCCTGTTTCTGATAATAGTATTATCAGGCGTCATTCTCGGTGTTGATTTTTTTTTTTAATTCGGTTAAGAACCTTTATCCTCAAAAAGCATCAAATCTGATTAAATACACTATCACAATTAGAAATGGTGTGAAACAAACACAAGAAATAATTAATGCTATCTGCTGTCTCATTATTTTCAGATCCTCACGAAATTATTCACACAACAAAAATATCTCGAATTAATCGTTAGCAGAACATCACTAACTTCATACATATTTCATTAGACCTTTTTGTGGAGCAAGAATAAAGGGAAACATAATTATCTTGAATAAAAAAAAGAATTATTTTCATTACTCCCAACCGCAATGTTTTTTTACAACTGCGTCACCCTTGCAAATTACAAACGCCGTAATGAAGATGTAAGGCTGGTTGTATACTTGCGACTGTGCGACAAAGAGTACGACATAATTGGGGGTTTTTATTTTCATGCTAAGAGTTAGATCTCCAGATGGAATAATGTAAAAAACAAAAACATGTTTGTTATAAACCCCCGACGGAAAAAGTGTTATAAGTTTAACGTGTGTATCTGTCTGCGGAATCGTAGCTCCCAAGCGGCTGAACTGATATTGTTTTTTTTTTTGTTTTGTGTGAAAGGTGATGAGAGTAAAGGCTTTGTGTATGTAAACAAAACCTAAACATTAATGCTATCCCTAACTTTTAGGGTAGATAACTTTAACAAGTAATTACACATCTGTAAGACTTATAAAACCGTTAAGTTGATAACTTTCTAACAAAATCACCCACGCTTTTTAGGGTTCCGTAGTCAACAGGGAACCCTTATAGTTTCACCATGTCCGTGTGTCACTGTCTGTCTGTCCGCGGCTTAGCTCAGAGACTGTTAGTATTAGAAAGCTGTAATTTTTCATAATTATACATATTAATCACGTCGACAAAGTAGTAACATAAAATCATAAAAAATATTTTAGTACTACACGTAAAGTGCGGATGTTTTTTTTTTTCGTCTATCCCATAGTGTGGGGTATCGTTGGAAAGGTCGTTCAAAAATAGAAGTTTGTAAAAACCATTTTTGGATTCACGGATCTGTTTGCGAAATATTAAGCTTTAAAGTGCTAATAGAGTCAAGTGTCCCCCCCCGCCAACTAAATGGTTGCTTTTGGCTATGTGAAAAAATTCGCAGCAATAGTATATGATACGAAATTAAAAGGAAAACTATCACAGCTAAGTGGGATTTTCAAGTTAATGAGTGTTAATTTTCGATGCTCGGGTCAGGATAAGGGCTGCTGCCTCCTTTTCTTATTCGTGTTTGTGGGATTGGCTTGAGGTGGTCTTCAATGATTGAACTTTATTTAGTATTGTAGAAAGGCATTTATTGTTACGAATCGTTAGGTACAATGTTAACCAGACAAATTAAAATATATATATAAAAAGATGGTGGCGCGTGCGGACCGTGACTTGCGATAAAGATGCGTATGAAGTCGGTGGGAGATGCTCCGCGATGATTGGCTGACATAGTGTACGCTAATTGGACACAAGTCACTTCGCCAGCACACCGTCTGTGGCAACTTCAGGTGCCACCGTCGATTCTCCATACCGATAGATGGCACAGGCGGTAACATACACCCGGCCTTGGAAGTAGCAGGTTCCAACAGGATCAGCAGGACGGCACATCAGATAATGATAGCGGCACTGGCAGCGGGCATATTTTTGAAAACGCTCTTCGTGTGACGCCTGAAGCCGTGAGTAGGTCAGCCACTCTTGAGATTCCGTCAGCACCTGGATGAATTCGTATAATCCTTCCTAGTTTCCACCTGAGTGGAGGCAGGTTATCGTCTTTGATTAGAGCGAGTTGATTGAGTGTAATGGAATCTTGATGAGTCTTCCATCTAGTCCGCGTCTGCAGGTCCGACACATATTCTGTGGCCCATCGCTTCCAGAAGCTTTGCCTCATCTGCTCGATCACGTCGTAACGCTGTAGGCGATGACTCGGTGTAGCAGTCAAGTCTTGGCAGGCTGGAGCGGTCAGTGGCCGGCCGATGAGGAAATGGGCAGGGGTAAGGGGTTGTAGGTCGTTCGAATCTGTGGACAGAGCTGTTAAGGGACGGGAATTCAGAATGGCTTCGGTTTGTGCCAACACCGTACTGAATTCCTCGTAAGTGAGATTAGTGCCCCCCACTACACGTCGCAGGTGGTGCTTACACGATTTCACCCCTGCTTCCCACAAACCGCCAAAATGAGGAGCATACGGAGGAATGAAGCTGAATTTAATATTGTTATTTGAAGCGAAATCACTAATATCCTTACTATTATTTTCAATAAAAGAAACAAATTCTTTTTCAGCCCCCACAAAATTCTTACCGTTGTCTGACATTATCTCGGCTGGTTTACCCCTACGTGATATGAACCGTTTTAATGCGAGTATGTAATCCTTTGTTGAAAGACTTGTGACTAATTCGAGATGAATGGAACGTGTACATAAACAAATAAATAAACATATGTAACCTTTAGTGAGACTAGCCCCCCTCCCCCTACGGTTTAAAATCATCACTGGTCCCGCGTAGTCAACGCCGCAGCGCATAAACGGAAAGCCGGGTTCCAGGCGCTCAGCCGGCAAGTTACCCATGAGAGGCTGTATGGTCTTCCCTTTGATGCGTGCGCACGTGACGCAGTCGTGTACCGTTTTTCTCGCTAAGTTTCGTCCTCCGAGCGGCCACCAAGCCTCACGCACACAAGCCAGCAGGAGCTGAGGTCCACCATGCAACAATTGTTTATGTTCATGTGAAAACAACAACACTGTGAATCTATGTTTACTACACAATAGTACTGGATGTCTTTTATTATAATCGAAATATGACGAGTTACTTAATCTTCCGCCAACGCGTATTACTTTAGATTTATCAAGAAAAACATCCAAACCTATTATTCTTTTAGATTTCACAACCGATCGCTTAGTTAAATCATTATATTCGTTATAAAATGATTGCATTTGCACGAGCCGTACGAGCGTTACAACTGAGGCGTCTAACTCATCAACAGATAACGAACCGGTTCTGCGATGTTTTTTACTCGCACGCGTATTACCTATAAAACGTAGTACATAGGCTGTCGTTCGCCGTAACCGATTAAATGAGAATCTGTTAAAATCTATTAGACCGGCATTATCATTTGAATTACTACATACCATACTAATATGTTGTGCTTTTAATTCGGGCAATTGATCTTTGTCTATTGAAATATCGCTTGAATCATCGAATTTATGCTGTCGTAAAAAGGCGGGCCCGTGCCACCACATGTTATTGGTTTGAAGCTCGTTTAGAGGAAGACCTCTCGATACAATATCAGCCGGGTTATCTTTACCGTCAACATGCAGCCAAATTGCATCACCCGTGAGCTCGTTTATTTGTGAGACGCGATTCTGAACAAACGTTTTTAAACTATGAGGTGACATTCTGATCCAGCCCATGACTATGGTGGAATCAGTCCAGAAAACTACTTTGGTGAACGTCTGTCTTAATGAACTCATAATTTTTTCATATAACCGTGCGCCTAGTAAGGCACCACATAACTCGAGTCGCGGAATGGTGCATACAGTTTTGACGGGCGCGACCTTGCTTTTTGCACATAACAACTTCGTTACTATAGATGAGTCGTCCGTGTAAGTACGTACGTATGCGCAGGCACCGTACGCGTCTTGTGAAGCGTCAGTAAAGATATGTAACTCACTATTATATGTACATTCTTCACTCATGACGTAACGAGGGACACGAATATTGCCTAATGAGGATAAGTCTTGAAGGAATCGATTCCACAAGCATTCGATATCGTTAGGAACTGACTCATCCCAATCGATTTTACATAGCCACAATTTTTGAAGCAATATTTTTGCTATAATTACTGTCGGCGACAAAATGCCTAGCGGATCATAGATTTGTGAAATAACCGACATCATACTTCGCTTAGTAACTTTATTAGATTTATTTTCTAAGTTGGTGGTGAAATAAAGTTCGTCTTTATCAACTTGCCAACCCAAACCGAGAGTTTTATTTTGGCAATGTTCCCCGATAGCTAACTCTTTAGATGCTTCTATGTTTACGTCACAACTGAATGTCCACTTCCGCAAAGGAAAGCAGGCCGATTTTAGAACCTCCGAAGTTTTTTCGCATGTGTTTAACAAAACTTGAGGATCGTTATCACCAGTAATTAAATCATCGACAAAGAAATCTTCGTTAATGACCTTGGCAATGACTTTATCTTCTGTTTCCTGTGCGAGTTGACGTAAACAACGCATACTAAGGTATGGAGCCGACGCGGTTCCGTACGTAACCGTGTTGAGTCGGTATATATTTAATTCATCCGATGCATTTTCCCGCCATAATATTAACTGAAGGTTGCGCTGATCGTGATGCACTAGTACTTGCCGGTACATCTTCTCCACGTCAGCGCAGGCGACATGCTTATATTGCCGGAAACGAAGTAGAATAGAAAAAATATCATTTTGAAGAGGAGGTCCTATCATCTGTATATCGTTCAACGACTTATTTGACGTAGTCGTGGCACTAGCATCAAATACTACACGCAATTTTGTAGTCGTGCTGTGTTCGCGGAATACTCCGTGATGCGGGAGAAAATAGTGTGGCCATGCGTATTCGTTTATTCGAGACATGTGTCCTAATTCAATATATTCCCGTATAAAGTCACTGTACAACCTTTTATAAGAAGGAGACCGATCTAACTTACGTTCTAATGATAAGAAACGAGATTTTGCGTTTTCATATGAATCACCGAGCGCGTCAGCTGATTCCTTCAATGGAATTCTCACTGAGAACCTACCACTACTATCTCGTGTAGTAGTGCTAACAAAAAATTCTTCACACTTACGATCTTCTTCGGTAAGAATAGGACCCGAACTTACAAGTTCTTCTAGTTCCCAAAATGTACGTAGTTGTGTATCTATATTCGACTGCTGTACAAAATTACACTGAATATTATTAACATTTGATTTATTATGAACGGGTCCCGAAATTAACCACCCTACTTTCGAATTCTGTAGGTATGGACCATTGGATAATCGAATTCGATCAATATCCAATAATTCCCAAAATACGTCCGCACCAATCAGTAAGTCGATCTCTGACGGTATGTTGAACGAAGGGTCCGCAAGACATACGTTGTCCGGGATGTGGATTGTGTCATAGACAATATGAGTTGCCGGCAAACTCGTCGTGATGCACGGCAAAACAAAACATCTAAGAGAAATATTAAAGTTACTCGTTTTTGATCGCATGTTGACATCGCATAATTTATGCGATTGTGAGACCGACTGTCCCACGCCCGATATTCGAATAGTGGACTGTATTATTGATACGTTTAAATGTTTAGAAACCCTTTCCGAAATAAAGCAATTTTGGCTACCACTATCTATCAGCGCTCGAACTGTATGATATTTACTATTACTGTCCATGACTTCGACTAGTGCAGTGGATAGTAATACCTGTGGTAACAGTACAGAAGGTGCATTTTCTATTAGCAAATTATTCGCACATGAGACGACAGAGACCGGTTTTTCATCAGCACTCGCCGCTGACGATGCCGGTATGGTTGCCATAACATTGTTATTTTCGTTATGCAGTAAAGTATTGTGTTTTTCCTTGCACTGCTTGCACGGCCCGAATATGCATTCGGTGATTGGGTGACCTGTGCGTAAACAATTACGACATAGGTCTTTGGCATTATCAATGAATTTAATTCTGTCCGGAACTGCCATGTTTAGGAATTTAAAGCAAATAAATAACGGGTGATTTTGCCCACACAGAAAACAAGGCTGTTTTGTTGTTTCTGATGTACTACTATTTTTACGCGTTGACACATAGCTATGTGATTGGTGTACTGCAGCACTCGTGCTCCTTTTATTATCAGACTTATTGTTAGGTTTATTGTCCTGTGTACTTCGAGTATGGTTACTATGAACCATATCTAACATATCGGCACGATTACGTAAAAAACACAACAAATCTTCTAATTTTGTTTTAGTTTTATGAATACCAGTACAAATCGAGCCTAAGTAATTCTCCCACTCACGCTCAGTAGACGAATCTAGCTTCGATACTATAATGTGTATGACTAAAGTATCCCACGTTTCGGTAGGCTCGTCAAGGGATTTGAGCGCTCGTAGGTTACGTAACACTACATCGATTAATTCTCTAATTAATGAAGGGGATTCTTTGTTGATGGATTGTGCAGTAAACAAAGATTTCACATGATTGTGGATTAACAGACGATTGTTGTGGTACCTATTCTCCAACAACTCCCATGCGTGGGTATAATTGGCGGCAGTAAACTCTAATGCACTTATAACCTGGAGTGCTGAACCACTGAGCGATGACTTCAGGTAATGGAACTTCTGTATTGCGTCTAAATCACTTCGTTTATGAATCATAGACAAATAGGAATTTTTATACTCTAGCCAGTGATCATATGAACCGTCGAAAGAGGGGAGTGTTATCTGCGGTAATTTAATCGAACTAACATTACTATAATGCGCACCTGAACATTTAACACTATCACTCGCATCTCTTATTTTTACAACATCGGTTAAGCATTTTGCAATGGACATTATGCTAAAATATTGATCCTCAAATGATTCCCTATACTCTAATTGTTTTTCTAATTCACTGTCATCTAGTATTTGTTCGATTTTGTCTTGAATCTTGGTAAACGCGATTAGCACACTGGAGACAGACTCCATGCGTAAGAGAAGTTCTGCCTGCTGTCGTTCAGACATCTTTTCGTTTTCATATTTGGCAATATATTTTTCAAATAAAGTTATTCGACCTTTTAGTGTACCCCTTTGCTTTTTAAGATCCCCTATATTCGAAATATGACCAGCTTCACTGTAATCGTCGTCACTCATCCTAGCGGCTTATGAAAGACAAAGGTTACTCACGGTTAAACACCAACTGCTAAACACGATGGTAGGCGACACGTGTTGCAAACTTTGCGCAGTGGAATGCTAACCGGAATTTAAAATACACAGTACTGTATTAGACAATTGCGAAATGGGATGGGAAGAACAGGAACGACCGGCCTGACCGTTTCTTGCTGATCCTCGATGCGATGCGAAGATCCGGCTCGATAGGACCAATGTTAATTTTCGATGCTCGGGTCAGGATAAGGGCTGCTGCCTCCTTTTCTTATTCGTGTTTGTGGGATTGGCTTGAGGTGGTCTTCAATGATTGAACTTTATTTAGTATTGTAGAAAGGCATTTATTGTTACGAATCGTTAGGTACAATGTTAACCAGACAAATTAAAATATATATATAAAAAGATGGTGGCGCGTGCGGACCGTGACTTGCGATAAAGATGCGTATGAAGTCGGTGGGAGATGCTCCGCGATGATTGGCTGACATAGTGTACGCTAATTGGACACAAGTCACTTCGCCAGCACACCGTCTGTGGCAACTTCAGGTGCCACCGTCGATTCTCCATACCGATAGATGGCACAGGCGGTAACAATGAGTAATAATCGACCAACTTACATTTGCAGTTACCCGATAAAATAGGTCACACAGGGAGACGTCATTACGTCATCCCTTAGGTAATTGCTGAAAAACAGCGCTGTCGACATTAGGTTCGTCCGATTTCACAGCTTTTCGCTGAGAAAAGCGTAATTTTTCTGGTTATTTGTTACAAAAGTAGTTAACTCTGCAATCGGCATCTTGTTTTTGTTATGTTTTTGTTTTCAAATTCAAATTCAAAATATTTTATTTCACATAAACCTACATGAGCACATATGAAACGTCAGAAGCTAGGTGCACGGTTCCAATTGGTCGTTTCCTATGGAGAAGACCCGGCAAGAAACTCCACGGTTACTCTTTTAAAAATAATTGGCTTTTACAATACTTTCAAATAACAGTGTTACTAGGTATGGGAGGACAGTGTAGGTCTTTCAATTAGTACCAAGTACTTAATAAAATAGAAAATGGTCTACAGGTCTACAATCCACTAAGCCTACAGCGTTCTCACATTCACAAAATAGAAAAGAATCTATACAAAAATAAATAAATTAATAAAAGTAAAAACCTATTTTAATAAAACGCAATTATATGATTGCTATTACACAACTATAATCAATCTGAATACTTATCATGTCCACAAAAGTCACTAATAAAGAGTTGAAATTAAATCGAATTTTGTTGTCATTTGCCAAGGTTGCAACAGTAATTATGCAATATTGTCTTTGGTCTGTAGCCTTGACATCAACCAATGAACCAGTGTTATATTTAAGCTATGAACAACAATGTCAAACTTTTTTTTAAATTTGTTACGAGACTTTTGGCTATTTTTGTATTGTGTGTATTTTATGTCTAGTTTTTTAAAATGTGCGTTTTGTTTGTGCAGAATTGAGAGCAGTGGCGATGAAATAATTTACTTTGTGTAAATTATTTCATCGCCACTGCTCTCAAAACGGTGAAGGAAAACATCGTGAGGAAACCGGCATGTCCTAGAACCGAAAATTCGAAGACATGTGACATCTACCAACCCGCACTGGGCCCGCGTGGTGGATTACGGCCCACTCCCTCTCACAGAGAGGAGGCCTGTGTCCCAGCAGTGGGAACATTTATAGGCTGATGATGATGATGAACAAGTTTTCTTTCTTTCTTTATTTTTCAGTTGAAAAAGCATGTTCTTCTGTACATTCCGTATGGGAGAACATGTTTTTCAACTACACTGTTAAGTTTGTTTTTGTGATAAATTCATCCCATCTACGGAACCCTTCATTGTGCGTGGTCAGACACGCACTTAGTCGGTTTTTATTAGGGTTCCGTACCTCAAAAAACGGAACCCTTATAGGATCACTCGTGTGTCTGTCTGTCCGTCTGTCACAGCCAATTTGCTCCCAATCTAATGGACCGATTAAGTTGAAATTTGGTACACATATGTATTTCTGTGACCCAAACACGGACGTGTAACGTAAATAAACAAATTTTGGATATGGGGTCACTTTTGGGGGCAAATAAGAAAATTAAAAACTGTATCATGTGACATATCAAATGAAAGGGCTTGTTACGAGGATCTCAAATATATTTTTTTATCTCCGAAACTACTGAGCCTAAAATTTTGAAAAAATTACAAAGAATGGTTCTTCACTCATACATAGATTACAGGAAAACCTATAAGAAGTCTTAAAATAACATGGTAAATCTCTCAATACCTCGCGTACAATCTTACATTTGCAGTTGGAATGTATCGGAGAACATGTATTTCAACTACAATGTTAAGTTTGTAATTGGGATGAAGTCATCCCATCTACGAAACCCTTCATTGTGCGTAGTTCGACACGCACTTAGTCGTTATTTTTTTTTTACCACTAAATCGGCGCTGTACAGCCAGCCTACGCAATATTTCAACGCAGACTCTGTGAGATACTTAGTTATAATATTTAAGCATCGATGGTGTAATTAAACAAGCAAAGTACAGTAAAGGCTTTATGGATGCTCTCTAATTATTTGTGCTGTGCAAATTATAGGGCTGCAAAGTTGTGTTTTAGTAGCCCGAGTTAGGGCAGACTCTTTTGTCAAACTCCCCATGAACTGTAAAGATTGTGTTTCATTATTAGTCGGGGCAGTTCACAGTTCAACTTTGAAGTTCTTTGTTAGTTTGGTTCAAATAAAACTCTAATTAAGTACCGTAATAAAGGTGATTAATTATTTTAGAGGTAGGCTCTTGATATTTTTTTGGAATATTAGTGTTAGGCCATCAATTAGGTACTTTATGGTAACATATTTATTGTATGACCAGCTTATGCCCGCAACTTCGTTCGCATGAAATTTCTTGTGCCCTCATCCCACCGCGTTGCATCGCATCGCTCGAGCGTGCTATTACTTCGTTTTCGCTAAGCGTTCTTTCCGACTTTTTTCTTTTTGCTCGGCTCGTAAGAGTCGTAGCGAGATGTTAAATTTATAATATTTCCTAAAAATTGGGCTACCAAATATATATATTTTTTTTTTTTAAATCCTGAAAACTGGTTGTTCCAGAGATTAGCGCGTTCAAACAAACTCTTCAGCATTATTATTAACTAGTTTTTGCCCGCGGCTTCGCCCGCGTGGATGGCGAAAAATATCCCACGGGAACGTACTACCTAATAGCCGAGGAAATGTCATTGACTAATACCGCTGCGCCCGCGTTGTCGTCAACCATAATTATGTAGTCACGCGTAATTTTGAAACTGTGATATCTTTTAAACTGTTCATTTAAATGATATGATGTCAAGGCATATTTTATTCTAAATTAAATGCCCAATGTAAATAACATATTTTATTGGATAAGGATTAAAACAATACCGGTCAAAAAAGCTTCGGAAATAACAATGAAATTTTCATCAAATTCTGTTAAATAATAATGGTTACTGTGGGTTATCCTTAGAAGATAGACAAATACCATCGCGGATTTTTTTGTTGAATTTTTTAAGATGAACAATACAGTAGAACATAAATTTTATGTAACTTTTACGATTTCCGTGGCGCACGCCAATAAAGCTCCAATAAAGCTCCCAGTGGGCATGATTTTTTCCGACATCTTCAACAATAATCGTCAAATTTCAGTCAATTTACACAAAACTTTAATGAATTATACACTAAAACCTTCAACATGAATCACTCCGTCCATTGGTGAAAACCGTTTGAAAATCCGTTCGGTAGTTTTTGAGTTTATCGCGTTCAGACAGACAGACAGACCGACAGACAGACGCGGCGGAGGACTTTGTTTTATAATATGTAAGGATAAGGATATAATATTATATAGATGGATGTAGGTAAAATAAAAATACTGTAATTCTAAGGAAATTGTCAAAGCGTTGCCGATCCTAGAAATCAAATGAATCAGGCCGCGTCCTAATAGAAAGCGATCGATCGTCGCGCGAATACGCGGTCGTGGCGTTCATACGTCGATTTTTGTTTGGAAAACTGGAAGGCGCCCTCTGTCGGTGCGTTCACGCGTTCCAGTTCACCGAACAAAAAGTGAAATATGAACGCGACGATCGCTTTCTATTAGGACGCGGGGTTATTCTCATAATCATGTACCTTCGGTGGCATAGTCATTTAGTTGTAATATTTAAGTATTGATGGTGCCCTAAAAACCGTAACACAACAATGATGTTTCTTACTAGAAACAAGAATAAGTACTCTGACGTATTTTCTTATGTAAAGTAGGATTTTTTAATGAACAGTAGATAAATAAATACCTCTAAATTACGATGTAGCATAATAATAAAATGTAGTGGAAAATTACTTGGCTTATTATCGGTGATAATGTTTCAGGTATGTACGCCTACAAGGCTAATTGGAATAATTCTTGGAATTTCCTTCAGAACTTATAGTTAATTTCATGCTTATTTTATTAGGAAACTTTTAATTGAAGTTTAATGAAAAGAAAACGGTGAGACTTGTTTTTGGTCGTTACTCAGTTATAAATCTAATCTTGTCCGTGATTTTTAGAGTCCTACGTAACCACGGAGACGCCCACGTCTAATGCTAACCATAGTTTTCCTAAATAGACCTGAAAATGGTAACCACGGTCTTTAAAAAAGGTAGTCAAGGAGCCAGACTACAAAAGAATACTTTAATCGCCTTTACTTTTATGAAAAATCTTTACTTTTAAGCCATCCAGGATCAATAGGGGTGGTAGTTACTGACCTATTATTAACCTAAAATATTTGGCACATAAATAAGCATTAGACGACTTATAAAACACAGAGAGGAACCACATCACGAATCCCTATTCATTTTCTCCTGTCTATGTTCCAATTTTAACATTTTCGAGTAAAATGCGGCCACCTAGCTAGTTATATAAAGTATCATATTTTAACGCTCTGAACCTAGGTGGTAGGTAATTATATGATTCAGCGAAATTCCCTGAAACCTTTCTAAATAAGTACCTTTTACAAAATTATAGGAATTAAATACTAGCTATTCGCTCTAAGGACTTTATACTAAACATTTCAGCGTACCCAGAACTGTTTTCAGATGAATGTAAGTGGAAATCATGGAAATTAGAACCAAAGAGAATTTATAGAAGTTAATGTAGACAGGGCACTTAAAAGTCGTGACTTATTAATTTATTTAAGTAGTTACCACTTATAATTTATTTGAAGTTAAGTAATACTACCGATCTTCAAAAAAAATTGACCCTGTATATGTATTTGTAATTATGTATATCATGATAGTAAACGATGTTCAAAAAAAAATTGACCCTGTATATGTGTTTGTAATTACGTATGTCATGATTGTAATCGATATTCAAAAAAATCTTCTTCATTTAAAACATCGCGGCTTCATATAAATACATAGACGCACATCAAACCCTTTGGGACTAGTCCCTAGTGCTTCGTTGAATAATAATATTCTAACATTTGACAGATTGTCTGACTGTCAAGACCGAGGTCTTGGAGATTCTCTTGAAAGGAAACAAATTAGATTGCAAGAAAATAATCTTACATAACATTAGGTCTGTACCTAACTCTGTACGTTTTCTATTTTATTTATATTTATTGTTCTGTGCGGGAAGAGTGAGTGCACCTGTATTCCTCAAAGCACACCAACTTTGAACACACCAAATGAAGCGCACCAAAAGGATTCCGCGAAACACACCAGCGATGAAACATAGAGAAGAGAATAAATGATATCGATGGACGTTTTAAAATTCAATTGTCCTAATTATTTATTTATTTAAACTATCAGGAAAGCAGAAATTAACTGGAACTAGGTGCTACTTAGCTCAATAATGGTAAAAATACAGATTTTCAAATAGAATCATTTTTTTGTTTTGAAAAGTACCAGAGTGACAGAAACGAACAGAAAATAGTCGCCTAAACGATCTTACAAAGTTGTGCACCAACGATTAAACACAAAGAGGAATATATGGTATTCGTTATTATTCAATAAATCATTTAGTACGTTTCAAAGTTGATGCACTTCGAGGAATACCCCCCCTGTGACTGCGCAAACACTTGTGCACTATATCTCCCGCGTAGATGACTAGTCTCCCCGGAGGGGTACGCAGTAGTTCAGTATGACATTTCAATTGGTATGTCACGGGACGAGCTTATAGCACGCAAACCAAAAACCACGCTAAGCAAAAAAGCAACTAAATTAATAGAGCTTACGTTGAATAAATGCTATATTATTCAAAGCCACGTAGTGCCTACATCAAACAAGTATAATTAAATGTCTATTATGTAATTTTAATTGCACCACAAACTAGCCATCAAGCGATAGCCAGTTCAAATTCTGATACTCTTGAACTTTTTGATTGTTTTGATAAACTCGTACATTCTCAACTGAACTACTAATAATTAGTAGTTAAGTTGAAAGATTCATGTTGAACTAATAATACTAAATGGAAAATGCATTTTAGTGCTACATTCAGAGGAATGTAGCACTAAAATTCACTATTTACGTACAAGAATAAGAGTATTCTTGTACGTAAATAGTGATTTTTTTTATAGGCCACTTCACAGACATCCATGATATTGTTCGTGGTATTAATACAATTACATTACATGAACAAAAACACATAATTGAGAAAAATACATAAAGTTAGAAGAGTACAAATTTAAAATCATACCTTTTACAGGTGAAAGGACTATCCATTGATCGTACGGGAAATGGAATAGGTAAGGAGAGATCCCATGCTCTTACTAAAGCCACCATTAGATACCCAACAATCTATCTTTTAAAACCAATCCCATAAACTAACGACACCTACGGGAACAGATAGAACAATCCTATCTCCCATCTACCGAAAACCACAGAATCACGCGATTCGATTCACCCGTAACTGAAACGTTCGCGTTCCCGTCCCGACTCCCAGAGGTAACGCGCGTTAATCGAATCCGTATCGTTGACCGAGCGCCGCCCTGACCCACGGAAAGGCCAAGACTTTTTGTTTGTGACATTTTGCGAGCAAATCATTATATTTATGTTGATATTAAAAATATTTTTAGGTTAGATGTTTGTAAATATTTTGATAAGCTATTTCCCCTAGGGGCTTGAAGTGAGTTAAATAAGCTTGAATAAGGTAGGATTTCTGCCAAGAGTTAAGTATAGTGAAAGATTTCGCAAAACTATTATTTTCTTGATAACTTCAATGATTAGTCTTGTAGAATATATTTCTAAGCTTAAGCTTTTCGAAAAACCATACGATGAAATTATTATGTTATAAATATGAAAAGGCGAAAAACCTATATCCTCATTTGACTCACAAATCTCGATAAATACAATATAGGAATTGAGTACAAAGTTTTCTTTTGTTTTTCTTATGTACACATAGCATCATGGCAGTTACACAATAAAACAATATGCAGCATTTTACGACTTGAATAACGACGTCTCACAAAACAATGAGCAATCAATTCGTCTTATGACTGCAATTCTTTCGAAAGTTCAATAAAATACCATTCATTTTATAAATTGATAGAAGTCTCATTCAATTATTAAGAGTTATTAAGACAATCTAATCGAAGAGCATTCAGATTACTTATTAAATGAGCTGGAATGTTGTAGATTTTTGTTTTATTACAACCAACTTATACAGATTTTTATTATTCATAGAATGAAATTCACATTAAAAATCATTTAATCACATATACCTGAGTGTTATTCTTTGTTAATATAAATTTAAGACATGAAATTTTAAATATACACCTAGTAGAAATACAAAGTGGTCACGTAAAGAACGGACAAAAAGTGTAGAAATTAAATTCTGGACATTACGAGAGACGTGTGGCTAACGAATACCATTGTTTTGAAAGCATATTACTACGTAGACTTAATTTAAACAAATAACCGTATAAAAACAAAACCAAAACTAATTCCCGAAATAGCCACAGTCTCACAACAAGCAGTACATCGAAAACAAAACTCCGAACTAAAAGCATTACGTACAAATCACCTGTTTATTGGTTCGAAAAGATTCGATGCAAATGTACACACGGCAAAGTTTCCGAATAAAGTGGGGTCTCTAAGTCCCCCATAAGTCCCCGACGATAGATACGCAAATATTGTAATCGGATTGTGCATGTCATCTGAACATGTTGGGGGCTTGGGGGAGTCACTTGAGATTGATGCGGCTCGTAAACGATGGGAAACTTGTAAGGACGTTTTAATTTTGAAGTTTTTGGGTGAAAGTCGATATCGATAATGTCTTTATAATGGATATATTTTTGGCGTAAAGGGTGCTGTTTTATCAGCCATGTATTATGCTTCTGCTGTTTTTGATTTACAATGATAACTGACTGTCATAAACATCTCAATAATGTATCTGTTATTAACTTATTACAGAAATTAGGAACCCAACACAATTTAAAAGTCAGTTTAAACTCTAATTTCAAATCCATGAAACTTGACACTCAGTACCGCCCCTCACGTACAAATTAAATGTCAAGCAATTCCTAAATTATTTAACGGGACCAGTCGTTCAGAGTAATGTCCGGTTGTTATTGTTTGACTGCCACTTTCGTTGTTCGCAAGGCCGCTTCAAGTGTGCCTTTGAGATTGTACGAAATTGTATAGGTCTTGTATTCTTGAGAGGAATAATTCAAAGAGCCTAGAGGGGGAGGGACGTCATTCACGACCATTTCATAAATGAATCTTCACAAACTTGGGACGAGTTTATAAAGGGATACGGAATATGATTGTTTTTTTTCTCTCGTGATCCTATTTCCTTTTCGACGATCTGTTGGGCTTGCAAATTGTAAATTTCGTTTAATGCTTGTTGGGGTAGTAAGTTTAGGACGCGGTGTTTCTGCCTGTAATGGGGGAGAATATCTCGTAAAGAGGAGGCTTTAAATAATGATCGCGCGCGAGCATAAAATAATGTAAAGAGTTTTGGATGAAATTCTTACAGCAATATGAATATTGTGTGTACATATTCATGCATAGATATCTCGTATGTACGACACGGAAATAAGAATAAGTCATTTAGCTTAGATTATTATTGGGTTTATGATCTGTACATAACCAAAGTTATCGACATAGCTCACAGAATTAGCAAGCTGAAGTGGCAGTGGGCCGGCCATATCAGCCGCAGAACCGATGACCGTTGGGGTATACGTGTTCTTGAGTGGAGACCGCGAATTGGCAAACGTAAGGTAGGACGCCCTCAGGCTAGGTGGAGTGACGATCTTCGAAGGGTGGCTGGTAGCAGCTGAATGAGAGTTGCCGAGAATCGAGCTGAATGGCGTGCAATTGGAGAGGCCTATGTCCAGCAGTGGACTGCTATAGGCTGATGATGATGATGATGATGATGATCTGTACATATACAATTTTACGAACCATTAAGTATGTTTTTCATTAATTATTGTATATCATTAGTAGGTACTTATCGGCGCTTTTCCTAAAGACCAAAATAACTTGAAATAATACCACAGGGAGAACTTACTTCCAACTAAGACCCTCGTCTCACTTGTCTTGGATCCCTTAGTTAAACAGGCTGAAAGTCCCAGTTGGGTCTAGACTTTGAATAGGACACCATTGTTGGCTGAAATTATTTAGGTCTGAATTAAAGTAGCCTTTGTAAGTCCAAGTCCTGGTATTATGGGCTTTGCAGTAATTACGTATAATGATGCTAGCTCCGGCGTAGCGTCGGTCACTGGTTCACTTGCGGAGGAGTCAGGATTATTTATACTTGTAATAGAACTGAATTTATTATTATTTTCTTTCTAAAGCTACTCTCAAGGTCAGATTAAGTTAGTGGAAAGGAAAGAGAAAACTTACTAATGTTATTAAAAAAGTTTGTGATATAAGGAAGTTTGAGTACATAAAAACCGGTTCATTTGATATGATAGTTATGCAATATTTTTTTCATTTACTAAAAGCGAAACTACGGATCCTGATAATATTCATAACATTACTAGCACAGTTTAATACATGAATTATTTAGACAGCAAGCTTCTTTTTTATTGGCAAAGCAGAACTCGAAATATTTACCCATGAAAAGAACCAATTTTGTCTCTTGAACATAAAAGATGCTATATTAACTAGATATAAACGTTGCAGGTTGGAAACAGAAGGCATACGCATATAAGGTATACGTAGCTTTAACAAACAACAGTGCAAGTCTGGTGACAGATGGTTAGCCTATCGCACACCACAATTCTCCCCCACTTGACTCGTGAAATCTTGTTCATTCATTTTTATTGGAAAAATGAGTAGAATGTCTCTTTGTCTACTTGGACATGAAATGTTAGCGAGGAAGATGAAACTAATATAATTATCATCAAAATTGTCAATGCATGCATTACAATAAGAATCATAGACTGTTCAAAAGACAAATAAAAATAAATGTTAACTCGAAGAAAACATGTATCATGAAGATAATAGCTATGATTATTAGAATTGGCAAGCAGAAAAGCATGTTTCCAATCATAACAACATTGATTATTATAATGAAGTAACCCATATTTATCATGATAATGATCTATAAGAAACTACTCGATATAATGAAGGATCACATAACCTACATTCTACAAAGCTGTAACATCGAGATAAATATCGCCTATCAAATAAAACTGAAGCTAGTCATGCGAGCAAACAATGTGACGATAAAGTAGAATAGAAACAGAATAGCAAACATATTGTTTACCTTTATACTTCTGGAGTTGCCAAGTTATTTACTTTAGCTACGGGAAACATTCGTGTTATGTAAGTAGTGCTTGTATGTGCCACGTTATTGTCATGTCGGATTTGTCTTATATGTATTCAAAAAGAAAAATAGTAGCTCGTCAAAGTCAAAGTAATTTATTAAACAATAACACGTCACACATAGGAGTCAGAGCCTCAATGAGCGACGACATATGAATGATCATCCGGATTACCCTGGGTAGTCAGCACTGCTATAGGTTCATCTTTTTACCACGGCATTTTTTTTTTAATTTAGTTCATAATAACACAAAATAAAAATCTGCTTAATAGATTTTAATCGATTACAATCAGAAACTATAATTATGTATCTAGATATGAAGCCCGACCAGGCACTAGCTAAAGACCATAAAACAGATCTTAAAGAAGAAAATCCTGACACTTACCAAAAAAATAGAAGACGAAACAGAATGACACTATCTCAGAACTGTGAAAGCAAAAACTGCAAGTACTAACCACTCAGAAGTCTGTCTCCGTATTAATGAATAGAATCACCATACATAATAAGCAATAGGAACAAGAAACGGACATGCTTATGCTAATTTTAAGGTAACTTTTATTTTGTTGAGAACGGAAAAGGAATGTTAATTTTCTTCCGGTGGACTGTATTATCGCAATATGGCGAGTAAGATGTCAGAGATTTTAATTTAATGACTTTGACGGTTTTTATTTTGAGAAAAAGAAAAGCTTGTGGTGTTACAGTATTTTTAAGAAGATTCTGATTTAGAACAGGTTTCTTCTCTTCTTCTTTTGTTGATTCTAAAGTTTAGTCCTTTACTCTTTTGCGATTTCTAACGAACGAACGTCGCGTAAAAACTTTGAGAATCAGTGTTACAATATATAAAATCCTACCAATTTACTTTTTAGAATCGATTGTTCTATGAGTCATAAAAGCATTTCTGAGTGCTAACATACCTAATGAAAACACAAAAATAAACTCAAATGGAAAATCCTGTTTCTCATAGTCTTCCATGATAAACATCCATACTTACGTCTCATCACCTTCCATCCACATGTACATGACACACATAACTATCCTGCCACTCTGCCCTGCCATTACCTTTCCTGCCATTTGCCTCTTCTGTCATTTACCTCCCTTGTCATTTGCCAAGCCGTTATCAGCGAACCACAACCGTATCTCGGCGTCACCAACCCGTGAAGGAGGCGGTCGGCAAAAATTGAGTAATTCACAAGGTCCTGCCGTATCTCGGAAGACCCCAAATAGGCTTTTAGGAAAAAGGGTGAGCGTTTAATGGCGTGTTAATTTGGGGACCCGAGTGAGTTTCGCCCTGATAAGTGTGTGACAGTGGGTTCATTAGACAGTGCTATACGTAGTTACGTACCTATAGGTCTATGATGAATCTGAAGTCTGTGACAGAATTTCGTAAGAAATCGCTGTCGCTTTGTCTACATTGAGAATAGTCGACATCATATAATGAACTCGTTTTAGAGCAGTGAACAGTTATTTGACAATTCCACGAAAACCTTGTTTTAAACAGAATCGTTCAGATGTCTTTCACGTTTCTAAGAAAATGTATACGATGTGCCTTTTGTTTGAGATAAGATGACAGGATGATAATAATCAAAGTGTTCGTCAAACAACGCCAATAATTGTTGGACGAATTGTTCAATGGAATACAAATCTATTCTTGAATTTGAAGAGGCCAGTAAACAAAACAACATGTTTACAGAGGACTGAGAATGGAGAATATTGACAAGGGATTGATAACTTCATAATATCATAACGCATGAATTTAGACCCAAAGTTGGAATTCTTAACAATTCCGAATCATAAATGATTTTAACATGAATCGCTCTTGAGCTTAGAAAACTTTTAAAGGGGATTTACAATGAAATAAGTACCTACTTCAAGTACGTATTGTGATACAACAATACTTTTGATACACGTTACATAAGTAGTTGATGCTATTACAAGACCTTCGACCTTTCAAGTGATATAAAAGTTTTCCTGTATAAAGCCCCAACAGCTGCTCAACTTTCAAAGTTTTAATGTGACGTGAAATCTGGTGACTAAATACATATTGTGGTGATGTAATATACCAGACAATTTTGTTCTAGACTCAGATATAGTTGAGAATAGTATTTATTATTCTATTTTGGTAAATGACTCAAATTATTCATTTAAAATATTCGGTAATGAAAATATTCATATCTCAAGTATTTCATTGTTTTTATTTATTTAAGTGGAATAATACAAATTGTTTGTAATGATTGTATATACTTTTTAGGTGTAGGTTTTTTATTAAAGACTCTTTGAGAACATATCGTCCACATTAAATATTATTACAAAGGCAACATCTTCCTTTGGAACAATTGTTGTTTGTAAGAAAAAGCGTTTTATGTAAGACATATGTCAGAACATTCTATTTCTCTTCGTTTCCTTTAACGTATTTGGGAACTATCATATTCGATAGGACTACTATATTTTTATGTATGTTCATGTCATGACTACCTACTATTTGAAAAACATAGTATAATGCATCTAACAAAAGACCTAATTATGATCATTGGAAAACAACATGCAAATTAGCGACACAATATCACTATTGCAAATTAGGCTAAAATCAAAATATTTAAAGTTTACTTAACTATAACGAGGTAGAGTAGTTTATAATAAAAAATACCTAAAGCAACGAAAAATATTCAGATATAAATGATAAATATAACATATAATATTATTGAAAGCTTTTGAAAAATCGCTCAGTAAACAAACACTCTTTTAATAGAATTTTTCGATATAAATTATTAATACAGATAGAAATATTATGCATGCTCACATTTCATCGAAACGATTTAGTTGGATGAAAGCAAACCATCAAACAAAATATTTATTCAGTAGCTAATATTTATGCATGAATGGTGAAAGAATATTAATTCAAACTGTCACTATTGATAAAATATTGGTGCATTAATTAATAGCTTATTAATAACATTGGTATTGATTAAAAGCTAACGACCCATTCATTACTGGCTATTTAAAAAAGTTTCTCGTCATCCTTGCCTTTTGTAAGAGGAAAACTAAGGTCCATTTTATTATGACGATAAGAAACTTTTATTAAATTTTCATCCGCTTTCATGATTAGGTGGTTTTGTACTTTGTTCCTTGTATTTTCTCCGTTATCCTAGAGATAATTCTCACGTGGAGTCCACTATCTATTCACCTTATACCCTTAGTTGTCTTTAACGATACCTATGGGAAGGAAAGGGTTTGCCTATTCTAGTCGAGGGCCTAACCGAAACATAAATTCGAAACCAAACTCATGACGAGAACAAATTAGAAAAGTTATGTGACCTACATAATGTCTTTTCTCAAAAATTCAAAGAAGAAATTGATTAATAAATTAATAATAACGTTAATTGGTAAGATGATAATAATTAAATATCTTCTAATAATTTGTAACAGAAGATGTTGATTAGGTCGAATGGAGAAGAACTAACCAAACATTCTTTGTTAATAAACTTAAAATCAGTCACAAACCAAGTGCGTAAGAAATAAAATACACAATATTTCAGAAGAAGGTGTGGCTAACGAATAAAGTTACATGTCCCAATAAGATCCAAAACAACACAAATGTCTATCATCAATGGAATTAATGGTACAGTTGATAAATAGAAAAGAATAAAAGTATAATTGAATTCTATGCAACGGTTTTCCCACCACCCAATTCACTAAGTGTAATGTACATCTTTTTCGTTTATGGAAACCCTCATTCAAAGAAGTCTAACATTACTAATTAAAAGTTAACCCTTCAAGAATGACATGCAGCCTTACATATGTGATTTTGTACATAAAGCTATAGAGCTTTTCCCTGTCATGGCTGTTTACGAATAACAACTCGACGTTGGAAAAGGCAAAGGGTTTGAGATCGTATCAGTTAACACGCGTTTGTCTGTCAACCTTATACGTGACAGGCCTGATATGTACGAACGTGTTTATTCAGACACATTTAACGCGTTAGCTTAAATGTAAGAAGAAAATGTTACAAATTTATTTGACGTAATTCTTCTCGTAGACATAATATTAATGGAGGATAAAACCCAAAAACTTAATGAAAATTTTGAAACGGGTACTTATGAATTTACTAGCGTAATAAAATATTGTAAAAAGCAGAATATAATGACTATCATGAATATAAATTTAAAATCGTTACATTTATTTAAGTACCAATAAAAACCGTAGTAACCGTAGAGCGCTATAAAAATTATAATTTAAAACGTATTAATAACTCACCTTTCAATAAAGTATTCTGAAAAAAACTAAATAAGCAAGTCCACTTTTTGTTCTAAAGTGACATTACCATACACAACACATGGGATCAAGTCAGAAAGTATTCGCACAACCGCATTCGAAATACGAAAACTGGCGCGACGAAGGGACGCAAAACGCCCACCCCTGGTGACATCCAGCGGCGTACTGCAGAATAAATAGGGTTGGGAACGTATGTAACATCCCGCATCAGAGATACCGCGCATGCGCGGGATGGACTCCGAAACGGGATGTCAGCTGACGGGCGGTAACTAAGGTCACTGTGTCACTGTGGGACGGATTCTTTTTTGAAATAGCACTTAAGGATATAAAGAACCCTAGCCGTGGTGGAGGTGAGCGGAAACATACCGTCCGTAAGATAAAATAGACGTATGGCCAAATAAAGTGTCGGGTATGATGGGTTTGTATTGAGTCCTTGTTGATGGGCACATACAGGAAGTTTGATAACATTTTTTAAAAGGTTTTTATGATATATACTACGTTAACAAATAGTACAGTAAAAGGTTTTTATGTTATTTTGCTTGCTAACGTATAGCAAGTAGTTGAAATATAAAATAATGACCGTTAAATAAAGAAACCTTAAATGGGACTTGACGATGCGTTGTCGAATCTATGGACAATTAAAAAAATATATGTAACCTCAAGTTCGTAACTTTTTCAATTCATATTGAAAGTACATATGAATGTATATCTACATCTACATCATAATGTACATCTTGGTCATTACTGACATCGGTAAACGAAAAACCATCGTCATGAAACCTGGACTTATTAAGTCTGAAATCGCCAACCTGTCTTGACCATGCATGGTAATCAATACTCGTACTTTCTCTCTATGAGAAGAAACCTTTACATTTCATACATACCTACAAACATAAATACATAAACTCACTCCTTATTCATATGAGGGTAGGCAGAAACTACAGAACGCCTCCAGCTACGATCCTAACATACTCCTTTTGCCTCGTTTACCTTCATATGTCTGGCCACACACGTACGCCGGTTGCAAGTACTACGCACCTGAACGTTCTGAAGAATATCACCAATAAGGTGACATTGTCCACCTAGTGATATTGTCCACCTAGGGCGTCCCCTCCTGGCTTTTCCACTCACATTTGTCTTGTACATAAATACAAAATCAAAAGTCATTCATTCAAACTAGGCTGAGAATCAGCATTTTTCGAACATCAGAATTATATAAGACAATCCCCCAAATCGCCCGCTTTTCGCCACTTCCTAGTGCTTTAGCTGGGAAGAAAAAGCGCGCAACAAACTCCCCAACAGGACAGCCATGTTCAGTTAGTAAAACTTTATCTTTTGTTAGTCGCCTTTCATTCATCCTCTCAACATGACCAAACCAACTAAGCATACTCTTTTAATTTTATTTCTACATCTTCTTTTAAACCGCAATGTTGCCTTATCACATCATCTATTCATAGTCACACCACACTGTACAATGTAAGTACATTTTTCTGTATTTAGCTTTTACTTTACTACATTTTACAAAAAATCTATAAGCAAAGTTGCAATTTAAATGATGAATAGTAAGAATAAAACTTATGAAGCTTATTCTCAGTAGTGTGGTGTGGTGTGGTGTGGTGCGGTGTGGTGTAGTGTGGTGTGGTGTGGTGTGGTGTGGTATGATGTGGTGTGGTGTGGTGTGTGTGGTGAGGTGTGTGGTGTATATATGGTATATTTTGACTACTCAACGTGTTTCAGGAGTGCCTCAGTTTTCTCATAGGCGAGTGGTTTTATCCAGTCTATTATATTTTTCTTACAGTCGTGGTAACTTTTATTGTATACCTAAAAATGTTTTTTAATTTTGTTATAGAGCTGAGTAGATCATTTATTGAATTGCTTGCATGCAAATCTAGTTTTAGTTTGGGAAACTTGGGCAATTAAATCTTTTCTCCTTTTAGGTTTTTCGATAACAATATATGGTAGTGTTTTATGTTTTTAGTATGGTTTGGGTTACATACAGTTTCCTTACAGAGAGTAAATCACTTATTTGGTATAAGCTTGCAGTGCAGAATCTTTTATTTTTAAAATACATTATTTTTATGCACGCTGCGCTCGTTCTATGTATATTCTATGTATATTTCATTTAGGAGGTTACTAAGACGGTTCCTACAGCTCTCTATTTTAGCTGGAACAATATGTCTGAGGGTTTTAAAGATCCAACTGAGTTTCCTTATTCTTCCAGAAATTTGGTCAAGTTGAGTCCACCACAACTCCAAGATATTTAGTTGCAGCGACCTGCTCAAGGCACGGGCAGTTACAGCTTATAGTAGGCATGTCTCCACATATGTGTACTTTTAAATCACGGTTGTGTTCGGTTACTGATACTAAAGCATATGTAGTTTGTTTTATTAGTGTTCAGGGTAAGTAAGTTACTTTTTAACCATTCAGCTATCCGAGCCATTCTTGCCTCTGCACTTAGTTTAACTTCATGCCAGGATGAACCAGAGAACACAATAGACGTATCATCGGCGTATGAGAACACGTTAGCATTTTTTATTTCCATAAAACAAAGATCATTAATGTACAGGAGAAAGAGGGTAGGCCCTAAAACACTACCCTGTGGGATGCTGTATGATACATCTGCCTCAAACCTACCTTTACTTAGACATTTCAGTCCATTCCAAATATCAGTTAACCAACGTCAGAGTTACTTGATATTCGATCTTCGGAGAATAGTGGATGTGTCGATACTATTAGTTAGTGTGAGGGACGATAGAGGCGTTATCAAATTACGAATAGCCCGGAGGCAATGGTATAGGATTGAGAGGGTAGGTTTAGATCTCATTACGCTAAATAACTATATGTTGGTATAGTGCGGGTGTCCTCTTTCTTGTTACATAGTATACATACTTCAAAAGAACAAAAAGTTGTAGAGATAGTATTTATTAAAAATAAATAGTAATAAAAGCTTATAGTTTTATGAAGAAGTAGGCTACAAACATCATCTTTTCGAGATCCGATAAGTAATAGCAGTAGTAATAATCGCTCGTAAAAGCTCGTATTTCTGCGCGTTGCGTAAATTTACGCAAGCGTATTTTCATGCATCTATAGACAAAATATAAAACCAAAAGCATATTTTTTGTTTTAGAACTAGCATGAGTAAAAACAAGGTTCAGAAAATGTAAATTCAAAGTGTTTCTGCCTACAGCATGTAGAAACAACTAAGCGACAACACAAGTTATCACAGTCAAACACAAAAGGGCTACTAAGTACAAAACTAATAAAAGTATCTTATACCTAAATTGGTACGCAAATAACATAGTTTCTAATTATCTTAAACAAGAGGTTCACGTTGTAACAGTGCGAATGTGCAAACATAAGGGGTAAGAAGTCCCGATGGTACTATAAACTCAGCCCAGTTTACGATCGTCTCGCCGTGCTTAGCTATAATTAGAGTTGGGCCGCTGTCCCGCTATGTATTCAATCACGGGATTTAGTGCCGAGACCTGAGTCCGGGATACCGACGTGGGACTTCTGGCTTAGTCTTTGAGGGGTTTGGGACGTGCTTTGAGAGAGGAAGAAGTAATTTGGTTTTTGAAAAATGTGCAACCAGTGTAGTGAAATACGTTTGGTAGTTACAATCTAATGTCTCCTTCAAACGTAGTGATTATGTCAAAATTCTTCAAGTGCTATTATTGTAGCCTAATTGTTGTTATAATCATATTTAACAGCTGTGGTCGGTTTTAGAATACTACAATATACGAAAAGAATAGAAATACCTACGAAGAGAAAGTTCAATGAGACCCGCTTTCGAAGTATCCATCAATTCTAACCAGTACTAGCATTGAGTCACTAAGCTGCTTGTGCAGTATATTGAACGACAACGATACTAAGACATCTTCTAGACTAGTTTATAATATCCTGACCTAGACTTATTAATTTAGCTCAGCTAGTCTTAAAGTGATAAAAAATTGAATTACTTTTGCTAAAATTATTTAAGTTAATTTAACTTTCATCAGTATTATCACACTGCTGCGGCGTTCACACAAAACCTAATATCATCTCGTGAAATTACCTGTGCTAACACCAAAGTCACGTGTGCAGAGTAAAGAATTTTATATACCGAGCAATATGAGCAAAAATAATCTGAAACACTACGGAAGGAACTAAATTGGATGCTCCCGGATGAAAGGACCAAAATATTCAGGTTTTTTTTTTAACTTTATTGGCAGGCGTTCCAATCTTTTTCCAAAAGATTAGGAAAGATGTGCGATTACACAACCTAGGTTTGAAAAAAAAATACAAGAATATGTTAATTCTATTGTGCGCTAGACAATGTTTGTCCATGATAATCCAAAAGTTTTAGATCACGTTGTTATATTTTCTGATCCAGCATACTTCATCTTAGCCCACATTTGAAACGGTCCCTCTATTTGGCAGAATCTTGATACCCAAATTTATTTGGCTAACTTACTTGGCGCATAATCTTCTTTACACGAATATTCTTAAGGCATAAAAATCAATCAGTATAGTTATTGATTAGCCGAATGTTTATATGTCCGAATTTACAATGGCATACTTTTCAGATGGCTGAATTTTATTTGTAATAGGATATTAGGCATATTTCCATTTATTTACAAAATAGCATGTTTAACCTTTAATTAAAATTAAAATATTGTCTTAAAAAGTCAATATGTTGTGCTACAAAAGTTAGTGACAGAAACGAATCGCTGCACAACCGACTCCACGTAGTCTTGTCTGCCTTATCCCTAGAGTGTAATTAAGCCCGCGAGGTGAGGCGGCCCGCGAGCTGATGAGCAGGTGGTCTCAACGCTCGCCGCCGCGGCTGAGGCTGGCCGGCGAAGATTGTATGACTCGCATTTTGAACTGGGAGAAATAAGTTAGGTTAGGTTAGAACTGTGACCAACCGAACACGAGCCGAGCGAGCGAAGCGAGCGGTGCCGCGACAGCGGCCGACGAGCGCTACTTCCAAGTTGCTCGCAGAAATGTTTTCACCATTGTCTAATTATCTAGCCGCAGATTGCCGCAAGCTGAAGCTGCGGTGGTGAGCGTTAAAACCATTTGCGACATTATGCTTGCATGGGACCGCCCGCCGGAGCCTCGCAGCGCCGGAGCCGTGACAGAAACTATGTCTGCTGCATGTTGCATGCTCGCTTGCATGCTGCATGCTTGCTTGCATGCATGGTGTATGCTTGTTTGCATGTTTTTGTGAACTTTCTGCGATATGATGATTCTACTTTTTAATTATTATGGACATTAAATTTATGCCAAAAGATGATTCTGACTTACAAAATTATGAGTTTTGAATGTATGCTAACTGAGTGTATGCCAAAAAAAAATCTGTGAAATGAAGATCATGCTATCCGTTGTTATGCAAAATAATATTATGACATAAAAAGTTCTGCCATAAAAGGTAAACCCATTAAAAACACTAGGAATTTTAAACACCCTGCTAAATAAGCTAACAAAAAAGCACGTAGGCGAAACACAAGAGGCACGAATTGAATTTCGAATATTCGGCAACCATCTTTGTTTTGTTTGTGTACAATCTCTGTCCAGCGGTGGCCGTTATGAAATTTTTCATTAAGCCCAGTGTCAACTAGTGCCGCCTTTACTGTTTCTCCTGCCATCGGGTGTGGCACCATTGTTCGAGGGGAGGATTCCTCCATTCCTCGTATTGAAGAAGAATTTTCAGAACTGGGAACAGAAAGAAGCTTAACGGAAAATGTTGTGAATTCTGCCACCGGAAGGTTTCTAGGAAATGTTTATTAGATTCAAAAGTCGTATTGTTGTTTTTGTAATGAATATTGTTGAAAGCTCAAGGATTTTGTGTTGAGGAAAATTAAGTTAATAGTTTGAAAGTTTTTGAAGAAACAGAGACAGAGTGTAACAAAAATGAACCCCGAGCGTTAATTAATGGTTAAGTAAAATGAAACATGAGAAACACTGAGAAATTAATTGCTGTTTTATTTTTTTTGGCTCAAATCATGGACCAACAGACAGGTAGACAACCCATTTTGATTGATATCCGAGTTAAAGACCTCAAGCCGTGCTTGGTGACCTTCCGAGACACTATATAAGGGGTCTTTCCTTTGATTCTTGTTTCCCTGTCCTTCTTATTGTGTTCTTTCGCGTGCAGTGGGGTGCGATCTTTAATATCGTTAGCGCGAGTTTTCATTAGCACGCCGTTGGCGGAGCGTTTAGTGCTCGTTACGCGTCATAGTGGACAACACGCTTTATTGTTATTATTTTTACCGTCAAACGAGATTGGATGGTATCCGTAATATTTTGGCTTACATTGTTTGGCTGCGTAATTTTCATTGCTACAAATTTTTTGGTATTTTTTTTTATTATTAAAGAAAAAAAAGAAAAATATTTTGTTTGGGGTACGCACAGGAAATACAAACAACAATAAAAAATAAGAAAGGATCATTATAACTAACAACAAAAATAATAACGACCTGTGCGAGGCCAAAGACTCCTCAGCATAATGTTTAAAAAAAATACTGCAGCACTAGTATTCTGATAGGGCCCGCCCCGTGATGCCACGGACATATATAAATTCCACTAGGGAATTACAAAATAATTAAAACAATAAAAATAATAATATAAAACAAAAAATCAAAACTATTGTATAAACTAACTAACTATTGTATCGTGTATTAAAACAATAAGTGTTTTGTGGAATATGTTCAACAAGAATTTTATTAATTATACTATATTTAATTTTACAATAGTTATAACTAGTTTATCAAAAATCCGTTCAACATAATAATACCATGAACGTGCGTGTTAACAACTAAAACCAATATCCATGGTCACATCAACTAAAAGTACAATATCTGAGAAAATGCTGAAAATATTGTTTTTTCTCGCATGTATCACATGTTTTGATTATTAATCACTATTTTTTGAGAAAAGTATAAATTTATGTGTGCTTTAAGTTTAAACGGTTAAATATAATAATTTGACACGGCATTTCCTTACTTTAACCAAAGGAAATCCTATCGCTGCCAACAATTTATGTGTACATTAATTGTTAGTAGTGTAGTTACCAAATACTTTGTTCCACCGGCGCGCACACCTTTCTCGCGACATATTCGGGTTCATGCCAACCCGACCGAGGTGCGACAGGCAAAGGCAGGCAATCACTTAGCAGCTCATAAAACTTGCTTCATTTCGACCGGCTGAGTGACAAGTTGCTAGTTCCCTTACAATTACATAAGTTGAGCCGTTACCCTAAGTTGTCGCTTACATACTTACAACTAACTTTGAAAGGGTTTTCTAAAGGTTGATCAAACAAAGATGGTATAGATTTTGTATTATTATTGGAACTTAATCATAGAAAAAGTGCCACTGAACTATAATTTTGTTACTAAAAGTTTTTTCTGACGTTTTCCCGTTAAATTTTCAGGAAAAGTAGTTTGAAAAATGCCGCCTGCAATTTGTTCTATTTTCTTTCTCATATTATGCTATGAAAACAAATGATTTTATAGAATACAACAAACAAATCTTTTGAACCCAGCAACACTCTCAAAAAACACAAAACCAGACAATCCTAATTACTTATTCCAAACACTACTCCAGTCTCTAGTCTACACAGAACAAAAAAACTGTCGCCAAAAAAAATAAAAGGGTGCATCCTCACTGCACCACTAAAGCAGCATCACAGTCGAGCACAAATTATACGAATTGGAAAAAGAACCGGTCGGAACTGGTTGATACCGGACAAAGGCGCCAGGCGAGGCTAATCGAACACGAATGGAATGGAAAATTTCTGCATGCCTTTGTTGTTCTTCCCTTGCTCGGTGAAACTCGTTTTCTTTCAGCGCATCCGACGCTGTTAGTGTATTTGGGCGATCTATCGGGAAAAACGTAAAAAACTGCTGAATTTATTAAGGATAGTCTTTTGCAGAGTTCTTTCTTTATGTTTTTTTTTTCTGTTTCTGCTCTCGTGTTGCAGTGTCGGTTTTTCAGATTTATTATGCCAGTCGCGATTTGTTTTTGAGCAATTTTGTTACAAACTGATTCGTGAATAATAGAAAAATAAGTGTATGTATGCCCTGATTAAATTCTTGCTTGCTAAAGTGGACAGTATTGCACTTGAAGGAAAGTAATAAGAAAGAAAGGAAGGCAATAACAATTAATGTTAAGGGTAGTGTCATAGACTTTAACTTTTTCTAGTAGATTTGGCCGAAATTACAATTTTATTTAATCCTCGGAAGATCATAAGCGTATTTTATGTATTTATGTTTATTATCATCCATTTCATGAAATGGGCTATAAGATCCTTCTAGACAATTTTATTGTCTGCAAACAAGAATACATTTTGTAACAGTTATCTTAGTAGGTAATACGATACATTGTTAAAAATTTCATGATTTTATCCAAAGCTATAAAATGTATTTTAGTTGTCTGTTATAGTCCAGCCGTTTTCTCTTTTATTGGAAAGATTATCTTTGTTAATATTCGGTAAAACTCTATACTGATCACAATATTTAAGAAACGTACGTCTAGTAAGTAAACAACATGAATTAACATTTGCTTTTACAGAAACTGGCTTAGCTTTTCATGGCCGTCAGTACAAACAATATTTCTTTTTTGGTGTGGCTTAATCTATTTCTTTCTAAGGGCTGAATTTACCAAAGTCTAGTACAAGTTTATCTTTTGTCCGTGGAATATAATTTACTTCTGAACGGTTTTGTCCGGAAAAATAAAAAAACGTATTAGCTGGATTAGACTTATACCTACTAGACTAGGTATAAAAGTTTGGTCGGATTCGCTCTAACTCTTGTAATAATTTTCTAGAGTCCCAGTACTCAAAATAGTGCATTTTAATCACAAAAACGAAGATTAACCATTTTCTATAAGCCCCTTGTCTAACACTCGCAAAGGTCTTTATTCAAGCACGCGTTCACACTATATAAGTCAAAGCGTTCCACTAGCCCCACACAAATAACACGTGCAGGCTGCAACTCTAACAAGCCGCCCTTACGTTACAGCGCAGTGGGAAGAGGCCCTTATGTGGCAAATCGTCGCCTTACTGCAGATCACAAAAAAGATGTGTACAGAAGATCTGCATTACAGTCATCTAGTTTACTTACCCAAAGACGCTGTAGAAACACAAATATCAACATTTTATTTTCAGTGATGCAAGATGAAGGACGCCCCACGGGCTCGCGAGAGATGTAAGGAGTGGGACATCGCTGGCTAGTAAGAAAAACAAAAGAGATGAATGAAATCGGCAGCAGTCTCAGTTACAGAAGAATATAGCTATAGCTCTTTTACGAACTTCAGTGATTACTAACATTCTCAAATATTCCGAAGAATTCTAGACAAATGAAGAGAGTAATATACGATGAAGTTGTTTTGCCTGAACATTATGAAGATGAAGAATGTGGAAAACCTTTGTACGGACTGAACCTTTTATAGACGTTTGTATGCAATATTCGCGGTTGGAAATAATGAGCCGTGCTCCCAACAGTTAATGGCTTAAGTGTCAGTGTGAAGGGCGCACAAACATGTATAGTTTTACAGCCACCTGCAGTTCTCACACTCTTTTCCAACGTCTTGAGTTTCCACACATGCACAAACATGTATGGAAACTGCTTATTATTTTAATTTACGGCTATTTTCTTCTCAGACGTGAAGGTCCTGATAGAGAGTAGGTATACTTTAATTTATACGCTTTGGGTATGCATAAGGTTAGATTACCTTCATATGTATTATAGATTTTTCGGTTACTTTTAGTAAATTAGTTTCGTGCAATCTTGGATGGATTTATTAAATTAGAAGACCACCTACCGCTTACGTTTCACTGTTATCAAAAATTCATCTTCAACTTCACAACTATTCAAAAAGTGCCTTGCAAAATAAGCTTAACACTAACGAGTAATACACAAACTATAACACATTGTGTGGTTTATTGAACAACATTGTTAACACACTAACAATATTGATGAAATCCTCGTCAAGAATGTTCCTCAAAGTTTCAAACATGTCTAATTATGAAATCTGAGCTTCGATATTAACTTTATAGAGCTTCACCCATAGCATAGAACCTTTCCTAGTTAGAAGCCTCCCTTTCTCATCCCAATTCTCTCTACAAATAAGTGAGAAAATCAACAATAGTAACTAATTAACCCGGCAGAGGGCGCCATTCACGGTCAGGCTGATCTGTCGATGGCACTCGTAGCCCAACCTGTGCGGAACAAAACGCCTTTGTCACTGACACGACGTCCACTATACGTGGAAGCGTGAAAGTGATCGTGTCTTTGAGTAATTTAGGTCAATATGCCATAGAATTCTTTGCTTTTGTAGGTTTAGGTAGAATAGAAGATAATATTTCGGGAATTTTGTAAAACTCGACAAAGAAAGTGCATAAGGCACCCATCATAATATTAGCAGCCCATAATGTGCCCAATTCCCTTCTCTATGAAAAGAAGCTGGCCGGAATCCACCAGGATACCCCAGTGTGGGTTGATAGATTTCATAACCAAAAGCAAACCAATAATTTAAATTACTAAATGGTGTTGTCACACCCAATATTATATTTCGCTTTTGATAGGCTCGATGAATGGCTCTAGTTTCAGCGCACCTTTGTCGAACAAAACGCCTTTGTCAGTGGCCACGAACGTCGTCCATTGTAAATGGGGCATGGACTCCGAAAGTGAGTGGCTCCTATGGCCAACATCTTTGTTTTTTGATTCTGTTTAGTTTTGTTTATGTCTTTTGAACCACATATTCTTAGGCATTACTTTTGTGATCTCTGGCATAATTACTTGTACCTATAATTTAAAATAATTAGTTTTTTTATGTCTTGGCATGAACAATAACATCATTGAAGTATACCCCAAAATTGATTATACAAGCCAAACATGCATCGTGATCAATCTGGTGTGGAGTGGCGCAATTTACATAGAAATAGGTAGCAGATGCGAGTCCAATGGAGTTAGTGAAGTGCTCTCCAATGCCATGCCGGGGATGCAGCCACCGGCAGCTAACGTCTTCGCAAACTGGTGAAACGTATTCGCCATACCCAACTAGGTCATAGATGAAGTATCTATGAATATTATTATAACTTACTGGCGGAGAAATTGATTTTGGTTGTGGAAAAAGAAAGATTTAAAAAGCAATTGAAATAATTTGGTCTTCTTAGCGTTGGTAGTGCATATGCCAACAATTTTATTATTATTGTTTATTTATTTCTAAAACACTTAACCTATTTTGATTTTAGCCTCACAACGAAAACCTCTCAGGGTTTATCTGTGTGCGGCGAGCCGTTCAAAAAAAATTTTTTTTTTTACAAATATGTTTCATACATACTACAATGATGATATATTCTCACCAATATTATAAAGAGGAAAGATTTGTATTCCTGTATGTAACGAATAAACTTAAAAACTACTGGACCGATTTCAAAAATATTTTTGCCGTTAGAAAGCTACATTATCACTGAGTAACATAGGCTATAATTTACAAAGATATCACGCAGCCGAAGCCGCTGGTGGAAGCTAGTGATACAATAATTTTTAAATGATTATAATAATTTGTGAGTAAATTAATACATTTTAAGAGAGCTACAGCCCGAAAAAAGCAGAGGCAAAATAAAGATGAACCTGACGTTGTCCATTATTTATGTGTCATCTAAATAAATATATGTATAAATATAAAACGATATGCTCCCATAATTAGCTAAGGTCAATATCATCATTACTGTCAATGTAGCGCTGAAGAAAAGCGGTGACGAAAATGTTAGTACCTATACGCAATTTCCCTTATTGCTTTTTCTCCACCCACAACAGGTGACGGCAGCTTTTAAATTCGTCTTTATGTATAAATATCTACGATTTACTTACTTTATTTATTATTATGACACGCAGAAAAGTCTAAACATGTTAACAACAAATAAAAAACAGCAGGTCACCGAAGTGAATTCTTGAAGAAACCCGTCCTAAGTACAGCTCCACTGATGTATACCTCCATTACAATGTACATACAAACTGTAGCTATTGACCTAGTTAGCGGCAGGGCTGCCATGCACTGCATTACATGTAACTCGGGTTAAGCGCACTTTAATTAGCTACCAACGTTTTGGAGAAAATATTTTTTTAAGTGTTATTGTATGCGCCATTTGCGTAAACGATGGAAATTGCGCAGTTGTGGCCTTTAATACTGTGTTTGGTTACAATGTGCACACGTAGAACTGCGTACTGCTGTGTTTTACATTTTTCGCAAAGAAACATTTGCTACAATGTATGATTTTGTATGACCATCATTATGGGCTTAAATAAATTTGAAAAATGGTACTCACTGCGATCGTCTTTGGATTGAGGTCAAATAGGCAGTCGCTCCATATAAAATACAGCTACCAGGAAAGGATTCGGCAGGTGATGAGATGATTTTATTTTTATTTTATTTGTTCGGGAAAATAAACAGAACATTAAAATCTTATACTAAGTTATAAATATACGAGAGTTACAAATGTATACCTAACCTATGACATTTTCCACAACATATTAAAAGTTATATATAACAGTGCGCTATTCTAAGCTGCTAAAACAGAAAAGTAGTTGGTAGTGAACTTAAACAAAGACAGGCATGCAAACAACAAAGAAGAAGAGAGGGAGAGAGAATGAGTAAATATTAATCTAACTATTATGATCTAAAATTGTTTTGTAGATAACACTTCAAAAGGGAAAAGGCTAGGCAGATGATGACTTCGAAAATTTTGAGCAGAGACAGAAAAAAAAGTCGATTTCTTCAAAGATCTTGTTGTATTGATTGGCAAGGCGACGTAGGGGTGCACGATGAGAGATGATGGGATGGTGAGTGCCTGTTTCGTACCTTTAAACACTATTAGAACATTTAGTCTTTCGCAAACTCCTTACCAAACCTTACTTACTTACGCCAGTTCAAAGTTCATTATTTTTATTTTCAACACCAACCGCTATTAGTTGTGATAGCATTGTCATAATCAAAAAATATTTCTGTCCCTGGTAGCCCTGCGCGCATCACAATTCCGCAGCACTCGTGGCAAGATATCGAGAGGTTCGGCATCGAGTGATCGCCGACCGCTCGAGTTAGTTCGATACTCCTGCTTGCTGCAAATTGTTCCCAACTACTCGATACCTAAGTTTTTGTTGAGAACACACGAGTGGTCGAGACTATTGGTATTTGAGAATGTGAATAGTCAAATAAGAATGTGGAGTTAAAATATATATTTGTGGAGTTAGTTCATTTTTGCTGTTTGTTCAAGCAACGGACTGATTGGTCAAATAGTTCCGCGACTTTAAGAAGGTAAGTTAAGGCTAGTGTCATGAGTACTCGGCGGCGGTGATCTCTCGCGTCCGGCCCTGATTCGGGCCATGCTACGGAGCGAGAGGAAATAGGAGGCCGTCACCTCCTTCTGCGAAGCAGTAATGCTCGCGAAGGAGGAGACGGAGCGCGTGAGGAAGAGGCAAATTTCGCGCCCTCGCGCCCCTAACCGCCGCAGGAGGAGACGCCCTGGGCGTCAGGAATCACAGGCAGATTTCCGGCCACCGTAGGAGCGGGCTTGCGGACGGTGAGCAATGGGCAGCTCGCCGTCCGATAAGGACCAAGCCCGGGTCGACGGCGCGTTGTGTTTCACGTGCGCCTCAAAGAGATGTCAGCAGAATTGACGGGGCCTGCTAGGGCCAATGCCTGCCGGGGGTTTGAAGAAAACCGATAGGGACATCGTGGCCCCCTGGCAACACGGCAACTGAAGGAACACGGGTGGGTTTTAGTCAGTAAGAGTCTGACACGCCCTCCCGCTCCGCCCAGAGCGGGAGAAGTTATTTGATAATTTCCCACCCAAAAACCCAAAAGTGTCATGAGTATATTTAGTATTTTATTTTATCCTATTGCTGTGCCCTAACAGGGTTCGTAATTTGTACCTAGCTATAAACCTTTTGTAACATTTATCATACCTACTTTATTGAACGCAATAATTAAATGAATATGAGTTATTATTATTACTGAAGCAATTTTGTAAATTAGGCACATACCTACTTACATTGAGTCATCAGAAATCAATCCACAATTAGTAAGAATTATACCAATGCAATGTTAGAGTTATAATCATCAAGATTAATGAAACACCCGATGTCAATTTTATCCCTGAGCCCTTTGCAGTGTAAGCAAAAATACAAAACCCGGCAAAGCCTCGTCTAAGGCCCTTAACGACAGCGCCTGATGAAACTAATTATACTCGTTAATTATCAGCTTTTGTTCCAATTGTTGGGAGTCGTTTTATTTTTATCATTTTACTCTCGGGTTCAGTTGTATCGGCGAGTCCGATCCATAAAACATTTAAACAACAAATAAAAAAAATTTTTATTAGAAATGTCATTCATTTCGAGAATGGATTAAAAACGGAGCGAGTTCAATCAGTTAAAACTAATTCTGAAATAATAAAAAAACGTGTGGCACTCGGGGACTGCCGCGGTAAAGCTATTGCATAGCATTTGTAACCTACATACTTCCTATTTGTCAACTCTACACTTGGGATGATGACGGATGATGACATAAAACAAAAATTACGTTCCCATGACAACATCACGTTGTCATGGGAACTTACATGGTAGGCGGAAAGTTAGGTTTTTTTCGTTACGGAATTTCTTGATTCGGTCGCCGCGCTCAAAGCCCGCGATAAAAGCTATGCAATAGCTTAATAATAGCCAATTCGCCTTTTGGTCTAAATGTTGGGTCCAATTCTGTTTGTGAGTGAATTCACCAAAATAACTTTAGCCACTGAGCCAACTTAACAATTCAATACATTACAATCAAAGTGGAAATACGGCAAAAAATGCGAAACTAACTTTTATTAACGTTTAGCGCACGCCCGTCTTTTATTCTCACTTAGTTTGCAAACTATTGCGTTCCGTTCAATGCTACACCAACATGGCAGAATTTTGTTGGGAATAACTGAAAGAGTAAATGAAAAGAGTATGGAAATACGCAATAGAATTTAGGTATGAATAACTTTGGCAGAGCCAATCAGAGGTGAAAGAGTTTAATGAGTGGCCATTAGGTACTGTCGGTCAATCTTGTTATTATTAATGTGTAACATCTTTGCAAATCTGTGGGAGTGATTTCGTGAAAAGGGACGGAAGTATGTCACAAAAAGCCCCCCGAAGCGCGTGCTATTTGATTTGACCAATGAGCGCGCTCGGTGCTAGAGTTGGCCGTCAGAAACAACTTTGACGAGGCCCCTTTAATGTTGCTTATTACCTTAATGTTGCTTACTACTAAGGTAAAAACGACTGTAAGAGTATATTATCATTATGTTCCCATAACACAGAACGCCCTTGAATCGTGACATAATAGATGGAACACACTACTAAATCGACAGAAGTGGAACATATTTAAAACTATCTCGGAGTTAAAGGAGCAAAAGAATACAGAGAACATTATTGAAAGAATAAAATCCGCAGAACCTATGTCTAAGCAAAAGCGTGGAGGTACAGATTACTATAGGAAAAGGATTGAGACACATTCATCTGAAAATTAAAACATTTTCTTTCTTCATGTCTTTGTAGCAAGCTAGTAGCTTTTTGGTTACTTTGTAGTTAAATAGTGAAAAAGCCATGTCGAAACAATCGTAGACAAAACGATCTGACGGCGAATATTCCATAGTTGAAAAGTCCTGTCGTCGAAACAAACAAATGCGAACCAGTCTGTCGGCTAAACATCTATAGGTGAAACGTTCTATCGACGAATCTCTCAAAAACGAAACGTCCTATCGGTGATCAATCCAAAGGAAAAACGACTGTCGGTGAACGCTTGCAGAATCGGTTAGATGTCAGATGTCATCATATGCGACTACTGTAAAGCTCGCTCGTCTTTTTCACTGTTCCCTAACAATTAAATCAGTCGGTAACATTATTTATGTATTTACTTAGTTCCTCAACTGTCTTTTCAGTACAAACTTTTCTCCAAAAATCTGCGGCACTTTGCTCTCAAAACATCATAAATTTTGATAGTCTCTTAACAACTCAAACAACCCATAACACAAAAGATCTACGCGAAAAATTCGCCTATTATACACAACGAGTAAATTAAAAATGAATTTAAAATAGTCCGCGTTGTCACATTTAGCGGGAAATTAAATACTTTCAATGGCCGACTCAACTTTTGATAGAAAAAGTTGGCTGGGGGTGAGAGTGATAAACACAATTAAGGCGCCTTCTCACTCGATCGGACTGAAACTTTTCAAATTCCCTACACCTAACCTTCAGCCCCACCTTTATTAATCAGGAACTCAATTAAATATCTTTTTCACGCCAGTCTGAGTACATTTTTGTTTACTTAAGGGGATGTCCGGTATGGAGCGGGATTTGCATATTTTGATGAGGGGCTGAACAAATACAGGCCGAATGAGTTGCTACCCTCGGAGAGAAGTTAAAAAGGAAAGTTTTGAAGGTCGCGGAGTATTTTGTTAAACATTCGTAACTAATTATCAACATTATTTTAGCTTTCGATTCATGAATGGAAATAATATTGTTATGTATAAAGCAAAATATTTATTTTTAGATGTGGTGATTAGTTTTAAAAAGACCAATAAATAATATTCTCAATAATTATATTTTGCTTGCCGTAAATATGCTATTAATTTATAATGAATGTAGGTTTAAGTATCAGTCTCGTTACCCAAAAAATAAGGGAGAAATATGAAGGTTTTACCCAACTTATCTCCATATAAAATGAGGAAAAGTATCCGAGGTTTTCCCAACATTAGGATTATAACACCTTTTCCCGGTAGCACCTGTTAAAAACAAGGGAAGCGTATGTGGGGTATAAAAACAGTTGAAAGGACCGTTGAAATTAATCACTGTTTTTAACTCACTTTAAAAAATGGTTACCAGGAAGAATTTTAAGCGAATTTCTTTTTGTGAAACATGCCAAACGCGGACAGTGTCACAATCGGTTGACAAACGTGACTTTTGGGCCTAAAAAGCTCGTGTGAAGCTCGTTTACAACATATATTTCAAACTTCATAACATGTTTTCAACTAAAGACATAATTCAAAATCCAAAATAATATTTATGTCTTTAATTGAAAACATGTTATGAAGTTAGAAACATCTGTTGTAACTTTTTAACTTTGACATTGTAAAGGTATATTTGCCAATAGTTTGCTTGCACAAAAGTGTCAAATTCAAATGATTTTATTTCACATACCTACATCTATATGGACACTTATGTATGAAACATCAGAAGCTGGGTGGACGATTCCAATTGGTCGATACCTAGGGAAAAGAGCAGGCAAGAAACTCCACGGTAACTCTTAAAAAAAAATGACTTTTACAATGTTTTTAAATTACACTGGAGGACAGTGCAGGTGTAACAAAATAGAATTTCGTCAACAAATCGAAGTATCTATCAGTCTACAAGGCCTACAATGTTCTCACATTCACAAAATAGAAGCTAGTAAGTAGCTTGCATGCCATTTTCATATTACAACTTATGATTGGTGAAAACATAACCCACGTGCCCCAATGTTGCACATTACTGGCGTGTTTATTCCTGGCTTAATAGATTTTGCCAGACACTACAGTCGTATTTAATTCACTCACTCTAAAATTCTATCAGAAGGATCAGTCGGCAGTCTGCATGTCTGACACATTTGCCTTGAGGCACTCCATTTGATTCGATTTTCCATTCCATGGAGCCTGTTAATGCACGCCGGACACACTTAGATCAATGCTACAAGACCGGGCTGGGTGAAATTAGATTGGCTGGCTAATGTCATGGATGATACTCCTTATATAAGGTCGGGGAAATGAATTTGCTAAGCAAATCGAGTATAAACTTAAATTGTTCGTATATTCAAATCACAACTGTCATGCCGTGTAATAGCCAATTCATATGAAAAAAAAGGATATTAAATTGCTATAACAGGGCAAATTGACGTAGGGTGTCGATGTGCTTAAGAATTGTCTTCTCTATCTGTCTATCTTCACTGATGTGAAGATTTAATCATGAGAATTATGTTATTTTTTAAAAAGGTTTTATTTTATTTTTCACTCGTATAATTAACACATCCAGATAGACGTGTTTTGGGACCTTTGTGGGTGTGATGAGAAGTGGGTGTAACCATGACGTCCTAAAATTAGTTTTGAGTCTGACAGCCTAATCTTGTAATCGAATTTCCACCCACTTGCGGTTTATCAAATGAGTGGAAATTTTGCGCTTTCAGAATAATATAATTAATAATAATACAATTCCAGTCTATTATTGTCTAACTACAGGGCAACGGCCTCGTCTCATACAGAGAAGGCACGAGCATTGATCACCACGCTTGCTCAAGATGGGTTGGTGATTTCAGGCTTATAAACAATAGGGCTGCTTTTCCAACATAGATGTGCTATGCTACGTTACTATAGATGCGTTTGATATCCACCAATCATATTCATTGGTTCACATAGCATAACACTGGTGAAAACGGGTTCAACAAAGATGTTTTTTATATGGAAGGATGCGTGCTATAGATGTGTGCTATGGATGCGTGCTATGGATGCGTGCTATAGATGTGTGCTATGGATGCCTGCTATGGATCATCGCGAGTGGTGGCGCATCTTCCTCGCGCAGCTACGAGTACTTTGTGGCTGCGCATCTTCATAGCACATCTTACTCGCACCGCTACATAGCTTAGCATCAGTGGAAACGGTCACATAGTTTCGTGGCTTACCTTTTACATTCTCGCAGCATAGCTGCATAGCACATCTCTGGTGGAAAGGCACCCTTACGGATGCGCGAGTGGTGTAGCTATGTGCAGAGCAGAGTGCCTTCCCTACTGTCGATGCATCGCATAGCTCGAGCTGCGCATCATCTCGCACAGCTACCTCTCGGCGGCACATCTTCATAGCACATCTTACTCGCTCCGCTACACAGCTTAGCATTAAGTGCCTGCTAAACGGTCGTAATTCGGAGACATGTGACATCTACCAACCCGCACTGGGCCCGCGTGGTGGATTATGGCCCACTCCCTCTCACAGAGAGGAGGCCTGTGTCCCAGAAGTGGGAACATTATAGGCTAATGATGATGATGAAACGGTCGCCAACCACGTCCTAACAGAGGTGACCTTAGTGGTTTATAACCGTGTAGTTGGTGGTTTACGACAAAATTTCAAACAGCTCCACCTTTCACCAACCAAGGTCACCTCTGTCAGGGACGCGGTTGGCAGCCGTGTAGCAGGCCCTTAAGTGAAACGGTCACAACGGTAAAAAAAGGCTTAGCAAAGCCGAGAGTTTTGGTGTGAGTACGCGTGTACTCACACCAAAAATAATAGTAGATTGTTATACGAGGGGCTAAAATAACCCATTGTTACGAGGTAGTTTTACTCCCGAGCTTTAGCGAGGGAGTAAATAGAAACCGAGTTATAATAGGTTTTAGCGCCGTGTGTTACACTCTACTTTTCACTACGATTGCGAGAAAATAAAATAATCCAATACAATATTAAATAGTTTATTTTATTTAAATGTACAATTTGTACAATTCTGGATATTTAACGAGATGTTTTTTCCGGCAACTTAATTTCAGTCTTCTGTGAAGATGTTCTCACTAGATGATGACATTTTCACTGTTTTAAATTATATTACCAATATTATGATTATTCTACATAAGAATAAAGACTTTTTCGTTTTTCAAGGCTCGTTGGAACAGACAAAAATTAAAAAGAAATTACTTTTTCCCCTAGAGCAAGAAATGCTATTTTTTCCCCGCTCTGGTACTCTACAATGACGGCCTTTTTGAGCAAGAGGAGTGAAAAAGTAGTTTTCTAGCAATATTTTTTGCTTTGTGTTACTTAGTTTGCTGTAAGTACAGATATGCGTAAATAACGGCAATGGGATGGGTGTTTTTGCACCCTGTGTTTAATTCCAACGACAATGTGACATAAAATTATGATGTTGTGTGACATGAAATTAGTCATAATAACTTCTAAACAGCTCACAGGTACTTCATCATGTTTGGAGAAACTTTCTCTGCACATGTCTCTTTTGAAATATTGATTAGTACTTACTCGAAAAATTTAAAGTACTTACCCAAAAAATAAGGCTTTTATGGCACAAGTCAGTTAGCGTTCATACCTACTTGCCTAGGCACTAAGCTTAGGAAACTCGTTGCTTATCACGATTCCACAAAATAACCTCAGTCCATTCTATCCACATTTTTGGTCATATTCTAAAAATACCTTGTTCGAGGTACAAAAAGGCTTTCCAGCCACAAATCTGTTATATAAAAAAAAGCAATTGCTAGGAAAGCACGTATCTAACCTACTTACTTATCGCCCTATGGTTATGAAACTCGTTGCTTATCAAGATTCTACAAGATAACCGCGGTCCATACTATCTAGATTCCGTACTCCTAGCAGACCTGCTCCACCTTCGTACTCTAGGCAAGCCAGACAGCCCTTTGCCGATTTTGAATGAAAGAATCCATTTTGTAGTGACCCCGCGTTATAAATGCGTGCTATTTAGGCGACCAACCACAAAGGCCACTCGTCGCAAACGTCGTTCACACTTGCAGGTTTTTATAAACGAATTTTTTACTGGCACTGGAAGGGCGCTGGAAGGGTTAATGTAAATTTTGTAACCACGAAGTTTTTGTTTTAAAAGGTAGGTTAAATGTCGGTTCTTTTAATCGCTGAAAATATGTGGATCTAAAAAATAGTAGCTACAGTTTTGTCATGGACAGTTGTGTTGTAAGATTAACCAATGTTATCCCACTGCTGGACAAAGGTCTCTTCCATAGTTTTCCAATTTTCTTTGTGTTTTGTCTTCTCGGATAAATAGGTCACAAACGAGTCCAAATTGTCACGGCAGTGTTTCTTAGGCCTGCCTCGATGACGACGCCTGGTATTTACAGGCACTGTATGACGATCCTGGCTGAAAACATTTAAGAAATTAAAATATTAAATACAATTTTCGTGGCGGTGCAGAAGTTCTAACCGTTAAACATTCCTCGTCTTAAAATTGATAATAGTCATAGAAGTAGAGACACTTTCATTTTATAAACCGATATAAAACCTAAATTGTAAATTAGGATCATTTCTTACGAGTCTTAATTTTTTTGCGTCTTGTTTTAATAGTGTAAATTATTCTTACATGACTGTCTATTGTTCTGTCTACTTAAGATAATAAATCAACTTAATTACACCTAACTATTAAAATAAAGATGAGAAAAATGGTTTTATAAAACTTTAGGCCTTCTAATTGAATTTCGACGATGGCTCAAATAGACTAGTTTTCTTGGAAAACTCAGTATAACTAAAAACTAATCTCTAGGTTCCTGTTAATTATTATGTTTTTTGGTAACTACATATATACCCTTGGTAGAAATGAACGATTTTCGAATATTTTCCTTTACTTGTGCTGTAAGACCTTGCTACTTGCCAAATTTCATGATTCTAGGTCAACGGGAAGTACCCAAGTTTTGATTATTTGCGAGTATAAAATATGTCGCATAAAATGGCCGTATTTTTTATTGCGTTCACTTAGAAGCTTGATTTTTATTAGATCTCCAAGGGACCATAAGAAACCAATGGCGCCGTACGGTAAGTCAGGTAAGGTAGGTCTAGGTAGTCGGTGGGCCACCGACCGAAACGAGTGGAAACTGGTAAGTTTTATTTTAGCCGTGGTCTGAAATATCTGTGCACGCCACTGGTGCATCTACCGTATGGTCCATACGGTAGACCTACGTATATAATTGATATTAATTTCAATTTGATACCTTCAAACGTTCCTGACCTGTTCCTGATGACCTATTTTACTGAAACGTGGTCGCCCACAATGGGCCTTATCAGAAGGGCAATGGAGAGGGCTATGCTTGGAGTTTCCCAACGTGATCGAATCAGAAATGAAGAGATCCGCAGGAGAACCAAGGTAACCGACATAGCCCGAAGAATTGCCAAACTTAAGTGGCAATGGACAGGGCACATTGCGCGCAGAACGGATGGCCGATATGGTCGAAAGGTTCTGGAGTGGCGACCACGTACCGGAAGGTGTAGCGTTGGAAGGCCTCCCACAAGATGGACCGATGACCTTGTGAAGGCCGCTGGAATCCGCTGGATGCGGAAAGCACAGAACCGGTCGAAATGCGGTACTTGGGGGTGGCCTATGTCCAGCAGTGGACGTCTTTCGGCTGAAATGAAGCGTTCCCGAGAAGAAGTAGTTTTCACAATATACTGACATAAAACGGAACTACCGTAACTGAAAATAAAATGGTTTATATTTTATATTTACGCTTTGAGTTGATAACTACAGTTCGTTGTTGAGACTAGACGATGATGTTAAACGTACGTAAAAGCTTTTAACTGTTTACTTTTCTCCCTTTACGATGCTATTAAATAGATTTTTTTTCCTGCAAACATCGAAGAGAATGTTTCCCAAACAAGTATGACAGCATGCTTAAATAGTTATATCTACATACCTAGTTTATTTTCGTCTACTGATCAATACATATGAAATTGACAGCAAATTAACTGGCCAGAGACTCATTTGTGCTTTCAGAGACCGTGGGAAATTCTTTTCAACATCAGCCAATTGTTGTTTGTCAATGTTTGTTGTTTTAAATACTTTCTAAAACGACTTTACCTGTGGGTATTGCCACAGACATTTTAATGACATCTATAGGTACCTTAAATGTTTTTTCTCCTCGTGAGGAACAGAACAAAAGCAGCTTAAAAACATCCAACACATGACGCTCAGTTGTTTTCAAACCCGGGATTTAAATATATGGGTCCGAGGAATTTTTAATTTCACCCTCTAGCTGTAGCCCCGGACACGGCCGGACATGTCCGGACACGGCCGCCTGTCCGATGTTTGCGTCGCCTTCTTAAATTAGGAATAGTTGGATTGTACTTGATTTGTTTGTATTTAATTTATGTAAAACAGCGTGAAATGGGAAGATCAATGGCTGATGTATGGAGGTTTGGGCTAAAATTATAGTTGCTCATGGATAAGCTACCATTTTTAGGGTTCCGTACCCGAAGGTTGACAAACGGAACCTTATCATTAAGCCTCTGCTGTCCGTCCGTCTGTCTGTCAGCGGGCTGTATCTCGTGAGCCGTAATAGATAGACAGTTGACATGTTCACCGATTGTTTATTTCCATTTTCATTACAACAAATCATAAAAATAAAAAAAGAAGTCGGTTAAATTAAAGGGGGACCCCCTTTAATTTAACCGACTTCTTTATCGTCATACAATAAACGTACTTTTTTTTCAGTATTTTTTGCAAAATATTGTACGGTGGTACGTGTGTGCGAGTTCGACTCGCACTTGGCCGGTTTACATTTCAGTCATTCGTATTCCAAGAAAGCTAAGTAGGGCTTCTGACATTGATATAGCAAGAAACCTATCTCGGTCTTTTAAAAATGCTTTTTATTTTAACACAGAAGAATCTCATTAAGGTGTGCCTTCACTATTAAAATAAACTAAGCTCTAATTTCAAAATCCTATAAGATGAAAGATGGAATCTCATTAACTGAACAAAGGTTTCTAAGGTATTCTTAAATGATCCTACATTAGATGAAACTAGCATTATACACCTGGTACCATGTACCTACACTTTTTGTAAACGTTTTATTCAATAAAAATATTAATTTAAACAAGATATTTTTGTTCAAAATAGAGAGATGTCTAAATAATGACTAGTTTTTACTTTATAAAAATAGGTATTTAGAATTAATCTCTTTACATTCATGGTCCTAGGATATGTTCCCAAATCACTAACAAAAACACAAAGAGATTACAGAAAAATCCACTTTGTAAACACCAAAAATAAAACACTCTCGCGCAATTTAGCGTGGCGCGAGGATGTCAAGGGGTGACAGACGTCATGCCCCTAATCCCCTGTCCGTCACGCGGGTTAACGCGCTAGGCACTGGGTAAAAGCTATGTCCGTCTGTACCTATGTAGACACATTAAGTATTCATGATGGACGAGAATAAAAGGAAGGTATATGAAAATTTGACGAGTGAAAATGGCAATTAGAAGTGACCTGGTTATCTTTTGAGTGGTGTGTTATAGATAAGTAATTTTTTTTTTAATCTATACAAATTACTGGTTTCTGCTTCCAAGTTACCATAGTGAGAATTGTGTTTGCATGCAGCATATCTTATGGAAGCAGGGTATTTAAAAATACATTATCTTATTAACTGAATGCTTCTAAAGACCTCTAAAATTTTATTCATTTCATTATAACCTGAATAAAAACTCTATTTGCGAAGCCCAAAAAAGTCGAGTTTCGAGATATCTTTGCTATTATAAAAGCTTATGTACTCACGAATGTAATTGTATTTCCCCCGAACAAAAGAAACCACTCGAAATTTATAACAATGAGAATATTTAAAATCATTACCTACAGGAAAGTTCAAGGTTCACACTGTATTGTTAAAGGGAAGAATTATCTAAATTGAACACAATAGACTGGAAAAGGGTCAAGATGAAGAAGGTACCAAGGTACCTACTTCTTGAATTATGAAGTAGAATGGCAGGAACCGTTGTGAAAAGATCTCCTAAATAGCACTGTCGAAGAGGGTGGAAGTTTTCATAAGTGACGCCGATAAAACATGTTCCAAAATGGTTCACTAGAAACCTAGGAAGATAATTAGGTTTGGCTGGTCCACACAGAATTACAAAAATAGTTATATAAATCAAGAAAAACAAAGGTACAATGCGCAGACAAAAATGGACCTTTTTAACATGAAACAAAAATAAATAAAATCCGCTTCCATTTTATGAAGTGTCAAAATAAATCAGGGTTTTTTGTATCAATTGACAAGCTTCAGTGACGGGGATCAGCACAAATACAGGTAAAGCTTTCACAATAAAGGACGCATATTGGTCGACAAATTTTTTAAACGCTGACCATGGAACGGAGAATTACCTTGTTACACGTGCCAAAAAACTGGTAGACGCCAACTGAAAGGGATTTAATTTTTCATTATTTTTTTGAAGAACTACGCTTTGCGTTCGGTTTCGGTTGAAAATTAAAATGAATAGTATTCGCTAAAATAAACTAACACTGAAAACTTAGGCATATAAATAAGGTACGAATAAAAAGTCACATGTAATCGAAAACAATGAAATATAAAGAGAACAGTAACTGACAAACTAGATAAACGTTTCTAAGGATAATAAAATATGTAGTAAGTATAAGCTTATAATTTTGCTATTTCACAGCACAAAAGCCTCTTTCCATACAGAAGAAGAATGAGCAGTGACATTTGTTCACTGCGTGTTGAGAAAACTCAAGGCAAACAAACAAAATGTTGAAAACCAATAAATCTTCATCAGATTACGTAAACACGACTTCCCAATACAGTATTTGATTATACAGACACACAAATAAAACCTTTAAAATTGCTGTGAATAGTAAATATTAGGAGAAAATTGCTTTTTTACAAAATACGCTGAATGTTCAAACAGGCTTTGTAGCAATTTTAATATTATAGGCTGATTGTAAGCTTACGTGAACTGGATTCATATTACCTTCCCGTTCAATTAAATTTACAATTTGGTATGAATAGAATTTCTAGCAGTATCGAGGTAAAACTGATATCTATTCAATAGCTGAGGTTTGACTGAAATCTAAAATGGTAGGGAAAATGAATTTTACCGAAGTTGATTATTGAGAGCAGTTGTAAAAATTTATTTTATGTAATGGAATTATAGTAGCTGAGAGTCGAGAATCAGAAACTGGTTAGTTTACAAAGGGTGCTTATTTTGATAAGTTTTTGGAACGAGATTCCTTATCGCACGTTGTACTCTGCAAACTTGGTGAATGAGAGCTAGATCGTAATCTTTTTTAAGCGAAAGGTACTTCGTTCCAACTAGGTGTCCCTGAAACCTCTCGTTGTGTTCTTTTTGCAGTACCTAACATTACCAACTAATTCTTCCAGGTACACAAACCGTTTTATCCGTGTCTGTAAATATGATAACATTGGTCGATGGCTACAGTTGATGAATATCGAGTGATTTGCATTTCGCGAAAGAAATCTTAAAAGCACTAGACTCATGTGCAATTTTTACACAAAATCATTTCCCGGCGACCATTTCCAGTCAATGTAGAGTAAGTCCGGGATCAGGTGGCCTGCTCCCACAATATAACTAAAGTAAACCAAAAATACCAGTAATTAAAGTGTCTCAGCAATTAATTACGCGTATAATCTCATGTATATTGGAGATTAGTGACGTCAGCGTCGCCCGTGTCGCGATGCGACAGCTTACAGCGGATTACAGCGACTTGAGAAACAAGCATTAAAACGTACTTTATTATAACGATTTTGGATAGGTTGACAGATCACTCTCGAAACATGCTTGCGAAAACTGGGAAAATGAGAATTTCGTTTTACTTAATCCATACTCACACCACACTCACTCAAGCAACCTCTCACATCTCTTTTTACACTTCCTCTAGTTACTCACGCACTCACATACACTGGTATTTCCACTAACTCTTTTTGTATTTTTTATTTTATTTTATTTTATTAATGTTCTTAATTCAACGTTAGTTAAGTATACATTGTCATCATGGTTCATATCACAGGCATCTAGCCGCGGGAGGGCCCTGGTGACCTGTAATACAGGTTTTTATTTAAACCTACTTCAGACACCAGTCTCTCACAAAGTTAGCTCCTTGTTCGTGCACTATTGTCAAACACTAGCATTAAGTACATAACTTGTGTAGAGAAAATAAACGTCTTATATATATCTTATATAATCAGAATTACGTTTTCTTTCCTTTTAATACCTGCTACAACAGAGATTCAAAATGTAAGTAAGTATAATATATTCCATATTCAGTACTCTGCCACTGTGTCTTTGTAATAACTATACTCCGTTTGAAATAAGATTAGACATTTAAACAAACCTTTTTTACAGTCCGTTCAACCGATTTTGACTTCTATACCGTAGACATAAGGATGGCATTAAAAGCGAAAAAAGTGGTAACCATACCAATGTTTATTGCAGCTGCCATTTGTCATGCTACCAACACAATAGAAGTCAAAATCGGTTGAACGAACTGTAAAAAAGGTTTAGTTAAATGTCTAATCTTATTTCAAATGGAGTATAGGTTAATTATTGTACAATAGCAAACATTTGCTTTAGACATATGCGTTAGGACGCTACACACAAACATCACAGAAATTCTACCCTCACATAAAGCTCTATGAAGCATTTAACTTGTAATTAACAAGGTGAATCCATCATCATCCTCTCATAGCAACCAAATTGAATGTCTTATACCAACAATTCGGTACATCACTAATGAAAGCCAAAAGCGTTCGAGTAATTAAACCAAATTGCCAGCAAGCCGAATGATGTGGCCAAAAACTATGGCATGATAGTATCAAAGACCGTTAAGGCCAGATGGCTTGAATGTACAAACATCGTTTTTTTTAGCAAATAATGTTCCTCTTTTGATTGGATTTGGAGGTGCTAATGGCAAAAAGGAAATGAAAATCACTCTGTCATATTTTTTTATAGGATCTGAATGGAAGTCACAGCTTCAGTGCAAATAAGAAATATCGTATCTCAAAATATTTATCTCATTCGCCTTGCCTTCCCTAACTAGGGTTTGATCGACATCCAGGTGCACTGTCTCTTCCTACACTCTCATAGGCCGATGGGACGGCAATCCGACATGACTGGAGAGAGATCAGGCGCAGGACAAACGGCTTAAAGTGCTTTCCGAAGCACGGGGGTATCACACCGCCAACTTCCACACTCCGGACGGTAACTAAGAAATTCCTAATGGAAAACCCAATAACACTTTACCCGACCCGGGAATCGTACCCAGGACCCCACGCTCAGCAGTCGCGCTTGCGACCACGAGACCAACGAGGCAGTCCGTGCATCTATGACGTCACTGACTCACTGCAATCGGATGGCATTGCCGACGCAGAATAATGCACAGACATAACATATATGTTTCCCGAAGTTTTAGGCAGAGACTTACACACCCTCACATCGCCAGTTATGTTTAAGTCCCATGTAATAGGGAGCGAGCCTATTGCCATCAACCGGGCACAAATCCAGATATCCAGGCATTCAGCAGAATCATACAGTTGTGGAATAAAACAAGCCTGCTTGATTGGACGCCGGCGACCGTCCGCAATCGAATATTATTGCAAACTAGCTTCTGGATACGGATTACATTGAGATCATTTTCACTATATCAGAGTTTTTATCTGATTGGATAGACAGTGGTACTTACGAATTATGTTATTTTTTTAAACGATTGATTTCTTGGCGAACTATAAGTACTTAATTTTGCTAATGTTCGAACGTGTTACTAAAAATATAGTATTACATAATTGATTTTCACTTTTCGTTTATCAAGATTCTTCATTTCATGAAGATTATTTTTTTAAGTTCTAAAGAACTATGAAGGGATATACTAGAAACGATGTGATTAGCTTTTAGCTTTTTATCTGACTTCAAAGAGAAGAAAAATTCTGCTGTACTGAGACACAACCTAAATACGCTAACTTTTTCACTAGAACTACATCAAAGAGCTAGAGCAAACCCAACTAATATTAAACGCACGAAAATAATTTTCACATCTCAAAAGAAGCCGACATTCACCTAGAAATTGTATCAAAAACTCCAGACTAGCAACTTGTGCCATTGCTGGCAACATTAATAATATCCTCGTTACTGAAGCAAATCGAATCGCTGCAAACGAAACTTTTCGCTTAAACTCCTTGTACCATGTACACTAGGTCCAATCTTATTTACATGCATTACGCATGCAGATTAGTTGCCAACTTGCACACGGCTCAAAGAAAAACTTGCCGGCTCCCTAAAGTAATTTTAAAGTTGACTTCGGACAAATTTCTAATGAAGTACTCGGGAGTTTTGTTCCGATGTGTACGTGGGGGTGCATTTTATATTATGCGTGCAACAGCAATACCACTTAATAATGAAGTAGGTAGGACTTGGATAACTTTTGAGGAATTGATTGCATTTCCTGCAATTTATGGTGAAGTTGATATTACAAGTTCTCTGTATGAGAAGAGGCTTTTGCTCTTCAGTGAGACATTTATAAGCTGGTATTATTATTATCTATACTCTTAGTTACGAGTCGTTTTTGAAAGGAAATTACTGTAAAAGTCTTAAAACCCCATGAATTTAAAACAAAAGGCAATAATAATTTTCCATTACCTCAAATTGGTCATCTTACCACTCGCGGAATTTGGGAAGGCCTAACTGGTCCTTTGAAAAACTCTAAAAGCCTATCAGAAACTTTTCTTTCTTCAGAATATTAGTTCGCATAAATACGGAGAAAATTCTTTAGACTTCTAACTTTTGAATTCCTGCTCTCTTGTAAGCACGATTAGTCGCAATCATCTTGAATGCTACTTTTATTCACAATCTTATTCTTATTTCTTTGGCCAAAAACCAAGATCAATTTATCCATTCTGCTAACACAACACTTCACCAAACTTCATGAATAAAGTGTTAGAATGCTGCCTACCCCCGCTGTGTGAAAGCGACAGTGTGAGCTGAAGGCCGGGCACGGCGCGGTGACGGACGTTTCCATTAGACCCTTTGTTCGGCCGACGTTTATTGTCCGAACCTATCGCATTTTATTGCCATAGATTGGGATTTTTTCAGCCACCATGTTTTGTGGGTACAAGCATGAATATAGCTGTTACGGCCTTGTCAAACTCGATTTGTATGGACTAGGTTTTTCGGTTATTTTTGTTAGTTTATTTATTTGTAGGGATTTTTTGTTACTAGTGTTGGTTGAAATTCGAAGGATATGGGGCTACACAAATTGATAAAAGACTCTAAAATTACCTTATTACACATAGTTTAGAAGCCAGTTTCAACATGTATTTCTATCTAATGAAGCGAGGCGCGCTTTATTTGTGGTTACTAAGTACAAACATGCTCTGAATGTGTGTGTGTGTGTGTGCGTGTGTATGCTGACGCTACTCGTCATCACGCACACATTCACAGCGTGTTTGTACACTTAGTTACCACATGTAAAGCGCGCGTCGCTTCATGAGATAAAAATACTGTAATAAAAACCACTCCATCAAATTATTTAAAGAATAAACTTCTCCCAACACAAATAAAGCTAATGAATCGACTCGTAGCAGATTACACTACGACATCGTAGCTGATTGCATGGCATAGCGCCTTGTCGTAGCCAGCTACGTCGTAGCAAGCACATGCTCCACTTTTCATAACTAATAGATGCATATAGTAGAAGTATAAGATCTATATAAGCTATTTGAAAAATGAGACATCATAACAAGCTATTTGCTCCATATTTCGCGACCAAATTAAATTAATCGAATCTGTTCACGACGTACGAAACACTACCGGTTGCAACATGCATGTCCAGTGACAATTATTTCAGGTAAGTAATGAAATGAAATGAAATGAAATGAAATTGTTTATTCTGTAAATAGGATATCGGAATCACTTTTACACGTCATATAAAAAAATATTAAAAATAAGCTAGATGTGTTCGGCTTTTCCTATCTGACTACTCTGAGAAGAAAGGCCGAAACAAACTCAGAGGTCGCAGTCTCTTTTAAAGTCCAGACATAATCTTGGTCAGGCCATATGAGGACCATGTAGATTAGTGTCTGAAAAGGTCTTTTGAGGAAAGAACCACACAGATTTGAGTGGACCTGTCCAGTCAGTGCAAGCATTTGTCAGTAATCGTGGAGCTCAACTTAGAACTTAAGGAGCTCAACTCGACGAGCAATACCAAAGAAAGGACATTTGGGTAGGCCGCAAAAACTACTCAAACTGCCAGACCATCACTAAAACTAGAAGAGAAATAAAAATAATATCCACATAGTCCTCACATTCACAATAGTTAAAATAATATAATACTTTACAAAGTAATCATGTCATTTTGAATATAATTTTCAACAATGTCAACGTGTTTATAAAACTGGTATATGTTGTATTTTACATAATAATTAAAATGTCTAGTTCTATGGTTTACTAGTAGTTACTCTGTGCTCGATAAATTGTGATAACAGGCAAAAATATACCACGACTAGTACTTTGATATCTACTTAAACGTGTTTTAAGTCGACTGAAATAGATTCTGTTCTTGTGCCAGGTTAATGGCAATATACTTATTTGTGGAACTTATAACTCAACTGGCGAAAAATACGGAAAATACAGGCCTGATGTTATGCTATGTTATCCTTTAGTAAGGGGAGTCAAGGATATGCCAATAATTGAAAAGTGCATGCAGATGAGTGTTAAGGCGATTATCACACTGCACCGCGCTCCGTCGCGTAGCGCGGGGCGGCCATAGCAAACTATCTGCGCGCCAGCGCGTCCCGCGCGCTGATTGCGTTTTCTATACAAACTGAGGCACTCCAAAAACAATTTCTACGCAAACTCCGCCCCCATGCACCCCACCACTCAACTATGTGCTAAACGCTAATACATCAGTAATAAAGTTGAATATCGCGTGCGCTCGTCGTATTCGAGCATGGAACTCTAAATATCGTAAGTCTCAATTCTTATTTCGTTTATAACTAAAGTAAAAAATGTTATATCTGAATAATAAATTATATTTTCTTACAGTCAATTACAGTATTTAAGACATAAAAGCCGAATAATCTTGTTTTTGTTTCAAATAATCTTTAAAAAGATATGATTTTCGAATAAAATGAATTGAGCGAAAATGTTCCAATTACGTAACTGTCTTATTTATGGAAAGAAAATGATGCAATAAATCATATACTAAAGTTCCATTTTGATTGTATGCGTGACTTATTCAGAATATTAATGCAAATTAACATACAATTTAGGGAGCCTCCTCTTAAATCTGCCACACCGCGCTACGCGACGGAGCGCGGTGCAGTTTGATAATCGCCTAACCGGCTTGTCTCAAACTAGTTAAGAGTTCAAGTTAGTAACGCGTTGTATCATGCATGCAGTTGGTATTTGTGTTCTGCAACTATTAATATAATAAACCCGTAGAGCGCAGACGGTTGCCGGACGCCGAGCGGCTAAACTGTTTTAAAGTGTACGTTGGGTCGGTCTTATGGACTTTAAGTGTATCTAAAGTTATGAAAGAAAATCATAGAATATCATGTATGGCAAGCAAAGAATTTTCCTCTCTTTGTCACGTCCAACTTTAAGAAAGTTGGTTTTGTTCCGCACTTCGAAAGGCATGTTATTAAGATTTTTATTATGACACCTTAAATCTGTATAGCTGAGTTTTAATTCCGATAGGTACTTAATAGTATAGTTTTATCTTTGAACCACCGATAAGTCGCGACTTTATAATTTAACCACATTTCAAATTCTAAACACCTCGGCAGAAAACCAAGAATAACAATCAATATAACGTAAAGTAAAAATGACAATATTATTTCAGGAGCCATCCGGTTGCCGTCCGTTCGCCGTCCGGGCGTCCGGTCGAGGCGCGGTTAATCTCATGAATATTCACCTCACCGCTGATCCCGGTAAACCGGACCGCGCGCCCGGATCATGTATAATAGACCTTAAATGATGCGACCGAGGGATCTTGATACTTGAGTTCAAGGAGAATTTATTATGTGTGTATTTTGGTTTGTGCTTAGAAACAAGGTAGGTATAAGTTGTTATAATAGGCAATTAATGGCTGAGTGATAATGAGTAATGATATAGACAAGACACACATAACAGTTTTTAAGGAATTTTAGTTGAGCTGATTGTGTACGAGTTGAATACCTTGTGACAAAAGTTTTACGTTTATAATATGAACGTACGTTACTTACGAATATAAAATTGAAAAAGCTCACAGAGGACTGTAGATAAAAAGTATTCAATGTGCGGTATGTTTTGTATTCTTTCTATATTTACATTTTGCGTCAGCAACTCTACTAGTAGACATTTAAAAGGCCCATACAATTAAATACGTCCGATAGGGCCGATGTCTGCCGGGATTGCGGTTTTGCCCGAAAGGGCTACCGTGGCCCCTGGCAATACAGGCAACTGAAGGAACACGGTTGGGTTTTAGTCAGTAAGAGTCTGAAACGGCCTCACGGAAGCTATTTGATAATTTCCCACACAAAAAAAAGTATCAATATCTCTCAAACGCACTATATTTCAATGTAACCGCGCCGCTAATGTATACGTGCTATGACGATAATTGATACGCGGCAAATTTTCAGCCAGTGCCGCCTAATATAAAGCTGAAATATTTGATGACATTGTTTCATTAGCTACTGCGGTGTACCGCGGTCGGTTTATAAATCATTTATACGCAAACTAGCTGGCTTAGGGATCATGGTATTAGCTAATTATTTTGTGAAGCTATAAATTGTTAGAGATATGTAAATAAATCAACAGCTGTTGATAAATAGTACATTTTGGTTTAATTTCCCGAAGGGATTGCTAGATGGTTTACTATTGTAGGTATTATCACAGATAGCTAGAAGCTAGCTGGGGATTTCACTCTATTAAACCATCTCTAACTAGCTCCGTATCGTAATACAAAATAACAAGATTTTAATATACAAATAAAACCGACCAAGTGCGTGTCGGACTACTCACAATGAAGGGTTCCGTAGTTGGGATGAATTTATCCCAAATACAAACCTAACATTGTTGTTGAAATACATGTTTGTACGCACAATATTGAGAGATTTACCATGTTATTTTAAGACCATAGACACACACTCAAGAACACGTGTACCCCAACGGTCATCGTTTCTACGGCTGATATGGCCGGCCCACGCTGCCACTTCAGCTTGCTAATTCTGTGAGCTATGTTGATAACTTTGGTTCTCTGCCGGATCACTTCGTTCCGGATTCGATCCCTCAGAGAGACCTGATCCTCCTGATCCTTTGATCGATACAATATCGGAAATCTACCATGGTCAAATCAGTCTGCATCTACTGACACCAGCACAGCTCAAACGAGAGTTACAAAGAACTACTAAGTTTCCGGCTGTGCTGATGAACGATAGCACTACTAGTGCAGACAGCCCCGTCCGTTTGAAATGCCATTTTTTGTAACCACAGCTTGAGTATTTAATTCGTGCCGATACATGAGCAAAACAAGAATAATTTGAGATTGAATTTTTATATTTTTAATCAACTCTCCACTATTACTCCGTTCCACATTTCAGATTCCCAGTCCGCCGTGAAAATTAAACTGATCTTTGACTTTATAGCCTGGTCCTTAACTCCGGCCATTACAAAAGGCATTCTCTAATTCGGCATCAACACCATCTTTACGACTATAGCGCCAATTCCACAATGTTTACTACGGCCATTGACATCACTTCTCCTAATTCCATTAACTATTGCCGAGACCTCTTTTTATTGCTATTGCTATGATAAGTAATTGAGGAGTGGGTTTCTTTGATTGTGTTTTTGGTACCTTACCTACTCCGTGTGTTATAATAACATGATTTTATAAGGTGTAGAAATCTATATTGAATTTGTTCAAAAAGTAAAAATACGGGTTTATTATCATCTTGGATATGCTATAAGATAAATCAAAGTCAGTAACGTTATACTTTTATATAAACCAGGGGGTTATATTTTTTAAGTGAAAACTTCTTTAGGCGTGTTAGGTATTTTTGAGATGGCAAAAACAATTGAACTCGCGACACCGTTACTGACACCACATTTTTGTAAACGCGATTGTGCTCTTTATTTAGATAAGGACGGACCAATGTTCTATACAAGTATTTTTCTTCCACCAAGGCAATCTTGTTCAAGTTTTCACTTCTGTCGGCACTCCTGGAGTGCTATTGTTTTTTTTTAAAGCCTTTGTATATTAATAATATCTATCCAGTATTTAGATTATTTATTAGGTAACGTTAGATTTAAATGCTATAATTTTCTTACAAATAAACCATCAACAGCAAAGTCTTTTCTAAAAGGACTGAGTGGCGATAACGAATAACTAAATGAGGAACATGACACCACAAAAAAAACTTATTTTCATCCCTCTTTTCCCTACAACCAACACAAAAACAGAACCTCCTTTTCACCACTTAGTTAACAAAGCCGCGTTTTCTTCACAAATCCTCTATTTCCATAATAAGTTGAATGCCCTATTCACGTAATATTCCCGTCAATAGCCGTCCATTGATTTAGCAATTAACGCGTCCATTTGGTATTCATAAAGGATTGCTTTTGAAAGAATATAAAGCTTTGAAAGCGCTTAATGAATCATCTCTCGATACTAATTGGTGGGTATATTGGGCGGATACGGTCATGATGAGAATGTAGGTTGATTGTTTGATACTTAAGACGTATTTCTATTATTTTAGGAACATCTTAAACTTTGATAACACTTGTATAGATGGTATACGTGATAGCAAATCGGCATGATTTTTTTCAGTAGAATCGTAAGAGCAACTTTTTCATTAATCAGTAAGTGATTATAGCCACTAAGCTCTCTAATGTAGATCTAGAGAAAAGTTTATCCATGTTGAGCATATTTAGAGTGTCAACTTCATATGTCAATTTACCATGTTTTATAACCATGACAGTTGTGATTTGATTTCGGGCAGTTTAAGTTGATAGCGTATATGATACATTGAAATGACATAAAACTTTCAGAAACACTAACTTAAAAAACTATATTGGATCTTACCGAAACTCAAGTCATACAAACTCGCCACAAATACAAACACCGACACAAAAACAGGTGTACCAACCAACAAAAAGTAAAAAAATATATTTCAAGGAAAACTTTCCGTGTTATCTCTTACATCCTGATCCACCGTTTACCAGATAAACCCTAAGTATTGCCTGAATAAAGAGCCTCTCCCACTAATCTCTTTATCAGAAGGGGGATGCGAGGTGAGTCTTTAGCTGAGCCGTTTAGAGGTTGTTTTTGCCAAAGATAAGGGTGTTTTTTAGGAATACGATATCGAATTTTAGGATTTAAATAAGTGGTTTTTGGTTTTGATGTGTTTCTGTCATTTTTATGGGAAAAATTATAGTAAAATTTCAGTTATTGCGAACTTCAAAAAATAAACATCAGGTTTTTCACATTTTCGTTCAGCAACAGACATGGCACTTAGAGTTAATTAACAAAATTAAAACCAAAATGGTCAGTATAATAGTTGTATTTTCGATTCAAAAATCGAACATTGATCGTTTCGGGGACCCTTTACGTTTACATCGCGTTCGTGCTAGCGCCTCTGATTATGACCACCCGCCATTTTGCTTTTAAAACATTTCAAAAATACCTACTTACACAATTTTACACTTCCAAGACACGAATGAAACACGTAGCTCCTAAAATACTGCGTAATGATTAACTCAAAAGTAATAAAACTGCCGCCATTTTAAAGCGTTGTTTTACGATTCTACCCTCATCTCCTGCGTAAAGTCAGTGCGCTTATAAAAATAAATCGACAGGTCTTTGAGGCTCGCGAAGTGTATCGGTGTAACGGTGTACGTGAGAAGAACGTTGAGCGACTGTTCGCTTGTAAATTACCTTCCAAATGGAGTATTGGCAGGACCCGTGGGTGGGTTTGAAAAAAATATATGTTTTTTTTTTGTCGTTTGAAAATCAGCAAGTGCGTGTCTCAATACCCAACGGTAGACTCTTAAAAAACTATAGAATAGAATAGAATACTCTTTATTATGTACTCCATAAGAACTATTGTAGGTTCATAAAGGGTAATTAGTACCTACATCTGTTAGTCAAAATGTTACAGATAAAATACATACTTACTGGTAAATATTTTGGGGGTAACGTAATTAAACGAGCTTGATAATCATTACATTACCCCCAAAATATTTACCATACAGGACTGCCCCGTATGTACAACGCCTCCAAAAAATATTTTAAAAAATCCTAAAATAACACACCCATGTTTACCATCCAATAATCTCGGAGACACGCGACATCTAAGCTCTATAACCTAATTCGTAAAGCAAACAGACACACACACACACCCTCCACAGACAAATACACCCTACGTATAAATTATGCACGTACACTAGCGGCACCGCAACATCAGTCACACGTCGACCCGACTCAGCCCTTAAATATCCGCACGCACGCTCATATCCGCAAATATTCGGACATATCCGCGACACACGGACTCTGGAATTAGGTTGCGGTTACGCCTCCGCCTCGTGATTCGTCCTTCATTACTGCCATTTTAGAACTACGCTAGATATTTGGAATATTTCCGAAAGGTAAATGTATGTATAGTGGTGTAGTAACTTTATTTTATGGGATGATTTGTCAATTTTGATTACGTACTATGTTCGGATGAAGGTCGGAAATAATCACAGATTTAAATCACTAAAACGACTGAGAGTTGGCCAAATTGAAAATGCTCAATCTCCTAAGAACTTAGAACCACTACTACTAGCATGGTAATGTTGATGTATTTTTTGGTTTTAGCATTTTAGCTTGATTTACTCATTGTTCCAATAAGTTACCCTTTATCCTAATTATCCAATCTAATTCCAATAACATAGTCTCTGCGAACTCTCGCGCATGTTCTCTCACGCACACTCACCTCATGTCACCACTTGGTTCCTAAAAAATGTTATTGAGCATCCTTCTGCGCGAAGTTCGGAACTGTCAAGCTATATCGGCCGTATTGTACAATACTATTGCAGCCTGCAAAAAGAGAATTGATACGACACATTCGTGAGTGCATCAATGCCTGATTGCGGCCAAAGCTTGTATAGTTTTCTCAAATTAAGTGCGAAAATTCAAACTAAGTATATTAATTATTATAAATTCCATAATCAATGACGAACAACGATAATTTTTCACGCGCCAATATGTTCATTTGTTTCTTCTTTACTTTAAACAGTTGTATTTGCAAGCCAAATCTAAATTCAAATATAAACTTTGATAAGTTACCTGCTTGATGAGTTTTCGGCCACTGAACACGGCAGATATATGGATTTTCATACCAATATTGCCGGCCGGGCGCTCGCATGTATTTGACCAGTACCGCAATTTCGATTTATCTCAAAGAAGGTTGTTAAAATAATGTTCGAATTTCCAAGCATATTTGAGAAATTATTATTAATTTACTAATCTACGATGTTGTACAACATGATATACGTAGTCCTTACTTTTGTGTGTTGATAATGCGCACATTTTCGAGTTCATCTGCACATAATTTAACACTTTCTAATACATTTTTTTAAATAATTCATCCAATAACACAATACTGTAAATCCATTGCGTAACTTTTCGTAACACTGACAAGAAAATATGTAGGTTAACAAATTATTATTAAACAAATGTCAAACTTTAAAGTCTTTCCTCTGTGACACAGATAACACAACTTTTTTACCTGACTCCGGCGAAGGCAAAATGAGGTTATGTATTTGACCTGTATGTATGTGTGTCTATGTTTCCTCGTAACTACTAAACGGCAGAACCGATTTTGATGAACGATATGTCGATGGATTCGCCTTTATTGTGCAAGTGTCACTGGGTATATCAAAACTGCAAATCAATTTATCGGCAGCGGTGACTATTGACCATTCACTTCATGCTTTCATGGTGAGATTTTCACAGAATACATCGGCTGAAGTCACAGATAGCTGAAGTCCACCACTTTTAAACAATGTGCCTAACTGTACCCGGCACAGTCATTAATCTAGTGGAATTGGACTGTCTCAAGCACAATTGCCATTTAAAGTCAAAGAATTGAATTTCCAAATAAAAGTCTTTTGTTTGTGTAGGACAGCAATTTGCAGAAATCCAACGCATGTGTTCACATAAATGCTGGAATAGTAGTTTATGAAACTGTTACATAACGGGGGTTATTACGGCTCGGTTTTACAATTATTATACTGTCAAATTCAAACTCAAACACAAAGCATTTATTTCAATTAAACCATTTACAGGCACTTTTGAATTGTCAAGGGGCCGGTCAGTCAGAAAGATGAAGCTAGTCCATTCCAAAGCGTAGTAGGTAGGTTCCTATGGAGAAGAACGGGCAAGAAACTCCACGGATACTCTTTTAAATCTTAATATTGTTATAAAATATTGGTTACATCATTCGTGTTGAAATTATACATGTGAGAACAATGTACAAAGCGTACGTTAAAAGCGTCCGTAATAAAAAAAAAAGCGGCCAAGTGCGAGTCGTACTCGCCCATGAAGGGTTCCGTAGCAGCAAGTAACGATAAGTTTACGATTTATGACGTATTAAAAAAAAACTACTTGCTAGATCTCGTTCAAACCAATTTTCGGTGGAAGTTTACATAGTAATGTACATCATATATTTTTTTTAGTTTTATTATTCTCTTATTTTAGAAGTTACAGGGGGGGGGACACACATTTTACCACTTTGGAAGTGTCTCTCGCACAAACTATTCAGTTTAGAAAAAAATGATATTAGAAACCTCAATATCATTTTTGAAGACCTATCCATAGATACCCCACACGTATGGGATTGATGAAAAAAATTTTTTTGTGTTTCAGTTCTAAGTATGGGGAACTCCAAAATTATTTGTTTTTTTTCTATTTTTGTGTAAAAATCTTAATGCGGTTTACAGAATACATCTACTTACCAAGTTTCAACAGCATAGCTCTTATAGTTTCGGAAAAAAGTGGCTGTGACATACGGACGGACAGACAGACAGACAGACAGACAGACAGACATGACGAATCTATAAGGGTTCCGTTTTTTAACGGAACCCTAAAAACAATATTAAAATAAGCCGTGGCAGCTATGAGATGACCAGTCCCTACTGACGGCGCCAGAACATAACGCATGGATCAGCACCATTTAGCTCAACCATTTTGAAGGGAACTTAACAACCCAACAAACGCCACCACTGTGATAATAGTGCCACATGAGTGTTGTTTCATACACTAATTAAGGTATCTTAATATGAGTTTAGATTTATCATAAATATGGCGCCAACGATTATACATAACCCAAGGCTTATAGGCCCATAAGCCTCACCTCCTTCTTACTTAAAACTCTCGAGAGACTCTGTGACAGGCACATCAAAGATGGACCTCTCCGGGTAAAACCACTTCACAAACAACAGCATGCGTATTCCACGGGCAAGTCAACAGAATCAGCGCTGCACGGCGTGGTTTCTAAAATTGAATGCGCAGTGGACCACAAATGCTCAGCACTGGCCGCCTTCATTGACATCGAGGGCGCCTTTGACAAAACCATGTTTAATAGCATAAAAATGGCCCTCGACCAACACAGCATAGACTCGACCCTGAGTGGCTGGATCACCAACATGCTCAAATTGAGAGCTGTACAAGTCACAGTAAATGACACTACAAGGGCCATCGTTGCAAAGGGCTGCCCACAAGGAGGCGTCCTCTCACCGCTTCTATGGAACCTGGTAGCAGACAGCCTCATCAAAACACTCAATGACAAAGGTTATTTCACTGTAGGCTACGCCGATGACATAACCATAATAATAAACGGGACCCACGAGAACACTCTATGCAATCTCATGCGTCAAGCCCTGAAAATAGTAGAGGAGTGGTGCAACGAGCACCAACTCTCAGCGAACCCTACAAAAACCGAACTGATTCTCTTCACTAAAAAGAGAAAATTGACCACACTACAACTACCACGATTCTTTGGAACAACCCTAAGCCTTTCAACTGAAACCAAATACCTGGGCATCTTTTTGGACAAACAACTGAACTGGGCAAAACACACGAACTATATCACTACAAAAGCCAGCATATCCCTGTGGCAGTGCAAGCGACTGCTTGGAAGGAATTGGGGTATTAGCCCCAAGGTCACCCACTGGCTATACACCACAGTCATCCGACCAATTATTACATACGGCTCACTGGCCTGGTGGCCTAGGACAGACCTGAGCACAGCCCAAAGAGATCTCGAAAAACTGCAGCGGTTTGCTTGTGTTGCAATCACCAGCAGTATGAGAACTACACCCACTGCCGCCCTACAGGCAATGCTTGGATTACCGCCTTTGCACCTCATCGTGCGGGAGGAGGCGGCCCTGGCCGCCTTTAGGCTCCATTTATCAGGAACCCTGAGCAAAGACTCCAGGGTTAGGCACACACGTATAAAGGAAGATGCGATCAAACGACAACCAATGATGGCATCACCCTGTGACAAAGCCTCGAAGTCACACCACTTTCAAAGACACTACAACATAATACTTACTGAAGAACAGTGTGACTACTCAGGCCCGAAAGAGCTGAGAGTATACACCGACGGATCAAAGACCAACTCCGGAACCGGAGTTGGAGTCTGCTCACACGACCTCAACATAAATATATCCCGCCCGCTGGGCATGTTCAACACCGTCTATCAGGCGGAGTGTGTGGGCATCATACAAGCGGCCCACGCCATAGCAGCCAGGAGAGTTACGGACACTCACATACGTATACTCTCCGATAGCGCCTCAGTTCTCCAATCCTTACAGAAAAAATATATTACTTCAAAGTTAACACTAGAATGTCACAATGCACTAGAACAAGTAACGGTATCTAGCTGCAATACGGTGACACTGCAATGGATAAAAGGACACAGCGGATCGCTGGGTAACGACGCTGCTGACGAACTTGCGAGAAGAGGATCTAGCACAGCAGTCTGTGGACCCGAGCCTATCGTGCCAATTCCATTCAACCAGATACGCAGGTGGCTACAGGAGTTCACCCAAACCCAAGCGGAGAATTGGTGGACCTCGACACCGGGCTGCAGGCAGTCCAAGGATGCAATGCCATCCTTGGATAGCAGGCTAACGAGGCGTTTATTAAGCCTTGACAGGAATGGCCTGCGCCTGATGACGGGGACCATCACGGGTCACTGCTCGCTAAACAAACACTTCCACACAATAGGCATAACGGACAGTCCTCTGTGCAGGGCGTGCATGGAGGCTGAGGAAACCGTCGCGCACTTACTCTTCGAATGCACAGGTGTTACTAAAATTAGAACAGAAACCCTCGGGTCACCCAGATCTTTCACTGACGTTCTGAACAGACCAGGAGTTTTAATTAACTTCTGGAGGGAGGTGGGCTGGTTGGAATAACCACCAAACGGCCGCCATGGCCCACGCACAATGGTCCACCTGACGGACTAAGTGCGGAAACCAAACCCCATAACATAGAACATAGAATATGGCGCCAAAATTCAACATTCCACCGCGGAGGTACGCACGACAGCAGCCTCCACCACAAATAACATCTTTGAAAACTGTACTTTAATAGAAAAAAAAAACGTGTGGCACTCGGGGACTGCCGCGGTAAAGCTATTGCATAGCATTTGTAACCTCCATACTTCCTATTTGTCAACGCTACACTTGGGATGATGACGTTTAACAAAAATTACGTTCCCATGACAACATCACGTTGTCATGGGAACCGTCATTACATGGTAGGCGGAGTGGGGGGTGTTAGGTTTTTTTCGTTACGGAATTTCTTGATTCGGTCGCCGCGCTCAAAGCCCGCGATAAAAGCTATGCAATAGCTTAAAAGTTATTTTTAAACATTATTTGTTAGAGAAACTGTGTTTAATATTTAAAACATTTAATTTCACGTGAATATAGTTTGTCAGGAGCGTTTGTAGGGAGCAGTGGTGGCCCAGTGGAAACGGCCGCGACTTACGAGTTGTAGGTCGTAGGTTCGAACCCAGACAGGCGCTTTACTTTGTGTAAATTATTTCATCACCACTGCTCTCAAAACGGTGAAGAAAAACATCGTGAAGAAACCGGCATGTCCTAGATCCGAAAATTCGAAGACATGTGACATCTACCAACCCGCACAGGGCCCGCGTGGTGGATTACGGCCCACTCCCTCTCACAGAGAGGAGGCCTGTGTCTCCCAGCAGTGGGAATAATTTATAGGCTGATGATGATGATGATAGTTTGTCATGGCATTATTTTGATTTAATATTAAGAACATTGCAAAATAAAGTAATTAATGATTTTAGGACATAGCATAATATTCTAACTATTATGATGTTTTTATAAATAAGTAAAAATATTACAATCTACTTGGGTTTTTGATTCCAGAGGGTGTGAACAAAATCACTATAAATTGCAAAATACCAAAGTGTTACTAGCCAACAGGGCACGAAGACTTGAAAGTTATTTGCATTGCTTGCGAGCTGACAGAGAGCCAGTTCTTTCCTGTGGTCCAGAGCTATCGTGAACTGTTTACGTGAAGATTACAATTCGGCCCTGTTATGACAAAACATTGCAACCCGGGTTACATTGTTTTATGGTAATACAAGATTAAATCATCTACGCGATGTTAACTTGGTACAGGTTCGATGTTCAGTTCAATAATGGTTTCCATTACCAAAAAAACTAAATAATACACTTCACTGCATAAACTGCACTTCACTGAGATGTAAACTTTTAAACCCGTTTTTCTCAAATTGATGTTTTACAGATTACAGCGTTTTGTCCTAACAGGGCCGAATTTACTTTTGTGCTGGCACGAGCTCAAACCATGGTGAAGAGATGAGTCAGTAATTCAATTGTGCGACTGAAAATCTAGGTCGTAAGCACCGGATATACTTCAGCACCATCACTGAAAAATCTTTGATGATCCGAATATTTTCCACTCGCTTATGACCGGAGGACCAAAACAAGTGGGAATTGTTTTCAAAGCGTTTCGTATTCCTTACTCCGTGGTATTTCTATGAAAACTTCCAAGAGCATTAATTGACAACGCCTCTAATATAATAGGGTCTTTTTTTTTTGGGTGGGAAATTATCAAATAACTTCTCCCGCTCTGGGCGGAGCGGGAGGGCGTGTCAGACTCTTACTGACTAAGACTCACCCGTGTTCCTTCGGTTGCCCTGTTGCCGGGGGCCACGATTTCTCTATCAGTTTTCTTCGAACCCCCGGCAGGCATTGGCCCTAGCGGACCTAGCGATAAGGGCCTGGGTTCGATTCTTGGGTCTTGCAAAGTGTTATTAGTTTTTTCATCAAGAATTTCTCAGTAACAGCCCGAAGTCTGGATTTGTGCCCGATTGAAGGCAATAAGCCCCCTTTTATATTTGGCTTAAACATAACTGGCAAAGTGAAGCTTTTCGGTAGCTTAGGTCAATCCAATACATTTTGAATTTTCCATCATCGTTATCGCTAATAGAACGGCACTTTGTCTGTGCCCTGAGATATATGAAGAGGAGGAGCAACAGGAGTGTGTAAGAATGGGGCATTCTACAGTTTCTGCCCACCCCCGTGGGAAAAAGGTGTGAGTTTATGTAATTGTGCATTCTTCACAATCCACTCTTATCAATCTTCTTTTTCGTGTGGTTAGTTACTCACCCAGTTTCAGAGTATTTATGCCGCCCATGGACCTCTGACTTCACATGCCGTCGGGAAATATCTCTCAAGCATGCCGGTTTCCTTACGATGTTTTCATTCACCGTTTTCGAAGCAAGTGATATTATACAATACGGTGGGAGCGAGACAAAACACTTCTATATCCTCGTGTAGTAATAATATGTTTTAGTTAGGTATCTGTATTATTTGTGCACGTAGAGTGATGCCTGCGGATAGTTTTATTTTTTATTTTTATGTTTCTTATAATTTATTGTACAGTTGTCTTACATTCTGAGCACTATTTATTTTGTTTTGTTACAAAATCACTGAACCTGACTTGATTTCCGTACATCGTTTCTTTTTTCGGGTGACCACTGAAAATCAGCGCTGTGCTGTGGGTCCCCCATAGCACTGCATCATGCTGAGTGGAAGCCTTCTTGTCACAGTCATGTCGTGCAGCTGCCGCCTAAGTAATTTCTGTTCTATGCTCGTGATTTGTTATGTACTTTGTGTTGTTCTCCGATTACTCTTGTCTTTTATGTATGCACGTATGTCTGTGACAAATAAACCTATTTTTCTTTCTTTCTTTCTTCTTTCACATGAGTCCGAAAAGTCAGAGGCCTTGGGTTCAAACTCAAGACCGGAGAGACTTGGCAGTCCGCTGGTCACACCAGGATATCACAACTGTGATCAATTAAGGACCCCTACATGGCAATCTACTCGTACGTAACCAATGAAGGGCCACCGCCACTCGTGGTATCGTCTCGCGTCCCACTGCTGTTCGACAAAGTTATTACGAACGTAATTCGCCCAAACAGCCACTAACGGCAGTAATAACTGCGCGTATCCAATAAGTGCCGGCCGAACGTCGGGTCCACTGGCGTGTGGTACTAGTATAAGCGGGAGCGATTTTATTAATATTATTATTTGGTTGATCATGAACAGCAAGTATGCATATCAGACACTGTCATTGCGCGTGAGTTACATTGTCCTAGTACGACTAGTAGTACTTTTAATGGACTAAAAAGCAGTAAATAAAATTGATGAAACATAATTATAACTTTAATATTTTTCTACTTATTTAGTTGAGAAATTTCTTTGGCTCCATCATCAGACCAACTCCATAGTATCACATTTTTGCGTTGTCACCGAAGTTATATAATATATGCCAAGTTTCAGCTCAATCGGATGTTAGGAAGTGCTTGAAAAACAGACAACAATAAGAGAAATTGGAAACACATACGAACGAAGCAAGCTAACATAAAGCTACATACAACCAAATTAACAGTAAAATAAAAGAGTAAATAATTTAAAACGTATCTAGCCTTCGGCTAAGCTAAATATTCTCGTACATTAATAATCGCCCATATCAGTATTATAAAAACCGGCCAAGTGCGTGTCGGACCACGCACAATGAAGGGTTCCGTAGTTGGGATGAATATATCCCAAAAACAAACTTAACCTTGTAGTTGAAAAATATGTTCTCCCATACGGAATGTATGGGAAAACATGTTTTTGCAACTGCAAAGTTAAGTTGGTCGATTATTACTCGATAACTTGTAAAGCCTACTTAGCTGTGACAGTTTTTCTTTTAATTTCGTTAAATAAACTACTGCTGTAATTTTTTTCACACATCCAAAACTAACCATTTAGCTGTCAGGGGGGGGGACACTTGAATCTAACAAAAATTAGCACTTTAAAGCTTAATATTTCGCAAACGGATCCCTGAATCCAAAAATAGTTTTCGCAAACTCACAATATTTTTGAAGGACCTTTCGAATGATACCCCACACTATGGGTTAAAAAAAAAACTTCACCACTTTACGTGTAGGAGAGGTACCCTAAAAAAAATGGGTTTCATAATTTTGTTTTACTACTTTGTTGGCGTAATTAATATATATGTTACCGCCCAAACCCGATTTCAGGACAAACTAGTTTAGCCTAGGCTAAACTAGTTTGTCCTAAGCCCGATAGGATAAACCAGTTTAGGTTAGGCCAAACTAGTTGATCCTGATATAAATACGCACACTCTAGGATAAACTGGTATGGCTTAGTCTAAACAGTATAAAAATTTAGCCGAGTCGAAAGTACAGTACGGCCGTTATAAGTTGGCGAGTGTGAAGTTAGGCTCTGCGAATTTTGGCGCTTGAAGTAACGTACGAAAATAAAGGTTTTAAAAAAATGTATGCCAATAACTGTTTTTAACAGCAATAAGAACTGCAAATTGCATTTATTTTTTTAAAACCTTTATTTTTGTACGATATTTCAAGCGCCAAAATTCGCAGAGGCTAACTTCACACTCGCCAACTTATAACGGCCGTACTGTAGGTTTGAGCAAACATGTCAGGACTTGTACATGCGGGAATGCCCCGAGCGCCCCGCGCCGCTCCTCGCTCGCCATTCGTCGTGTCGTTTTAAACGCATTTTGCGTCTAGCTGCCAGCCGTGCTGCCGTGCGTAACGTATTCGCCCCGAACGTCCCGCGCCTAGTTACGTACCTATTTAGTTAATAACTGTAGTTTTAAATTAAAAGTTTAAGTATTACACTACATTATAAAGTTTTCTTCTTTTTCAATATGAATGAACCTACGTCAAGTCGACAAGCCGATCAGAAACAATGGAGGGAAAAGTTTTTGACAGAAATTTTACATAGTGAAAGTAAAATGTCTTCTCATTATAATGTGTTATCATCAGAGCAATATTTGGAACTCGTTGAACAAGTTGAAGATGCAGAAAAATCTGAAAAAAAGACACCATTACAACAAAGAAGATTGAATCGATTTGCTGTGCTAGAAATTGGGGACGTGAAAAAACTGATTGCGCGGAGTGAAGGTAATATAAAATACTATCTTTCATCCGATGAACTTTATGATGTGATTGACGCAGCTCATATAGCTGTCGGCCACGGTGGTCGTGACAGGATGTTAGCAGAAACATCAAAAAAATATGCCAATATCACAAAAGAAATGATAAGCTTGTATTTATCTATGAGTAGTGTCTGTCATCAAAAGAAAACAAAGAAAAAGAGAGGATTAGTCTCTAAGCCCATTCTTCATTCGGAAATGAATAGTAGGTGCCAAGTAGATCTGAACGATTTTCAGACACAACCAGATGGACATTTTAAATTTATTATGGTTTACCAAGACCATCTAAAAAAATTTGTTCTGCTACGCGCTCTACAATCTAAGAGAGCGACAGAGGTGGCTTACCATTTGAATGACATATTTCTAACTATAGGAGCGCCGTGCATTCTTCAATCTGACAATGGTAGAGAATTTGTAAATAATGTTATAAGTGAGCTTGCCAGTCTGTGGCCAGAACTCAAAATTGTGCACGGAAAACCCAGGCACAGTCAAAGCCAGGGCTCTGTTGAACGTGCCAATCAAGATATTGAGAATATGATAGGCTCTTGGATGAAGGACAACGTTTCAACGAAATGGTCAGAAGGCTTGAGATATGTTCAATTCATGAAAAACCGCGCCTACCATTCAGGGATAAAAAAATCGCCATACAAGGCATTATTTGGAATAGAACCCAGAGTAGGACTTTCGACTTCCTCTTTGCCGCTAGAAGTCATAAATGATATTCAGGATGAAGATGATTTAAGGAAGGTAATAGAAGATGATCGCAATGTTAACCTGACAGAAGATAGTGATGATAACGTTGCCGAAGTTAGTAACCAAGAAAAAGTTTCTTGATCTGAAAATGACATTCATAAAGCTAGAACAACTACAGCAGAAAATCTTGTGAAACAGGCTAAGAAAATGAAAGCTACTTCTGACAAGTCTCATCCACCTGCCAACATTGGAGATAATGTGACTATACCGATTCCAGATGTTGACAAAGGCAAAGGTGATCTCAGAAACATTATTGGAGTTATTCTTCAGAAAAATGACGAAGGTTTTTACAAAGTTGGCACCAAACATGGTGTACTTCAGAAACTATATTGCAGGTTTAATTTTTTCTCACTTAATTACTTATCTATATTTCTGGAGCATTAATGATATTCTAAAGTAGCTAATATTTTTATTTTTCAGATCAAAATTCGGCATTTGCAGTCAAACTTTTTTAGAAATAGCAGATGTAAACCAAGACTCTGAAATATCGTTACGGGCTGCAGCTACGAAACATTCAGTTGGATCAGGTCAAGGTTTTGTGAGATGCAGCTGCAACAAAAATTGTTCCACAAACAGATGCCAATGCAAGAAGGCAATGATACTCTGCAATTCTAAGTGCCACCAAAGCAAACCATGTAAAAATAAATAACAATTTTAATAATTCACATAATATGATTATTGCTTCTATTAAAAAACAGTATTATTTGTTATAGAATGATTGTTTGTATTGCCAATTATTATTCATAACTTGTAGTGACGAATCATTATGGTTTTAAATTAGTAACAATTTAAACAATAATTGCTTCTTTTAAAAAAACTTATTATTTGTTATAGTATGATTGTTCGTATTACCAAATTAACCATAACTTTTAACGACGAATTATTATAGTTTAATAAAAATGATTATTTTTCCAATTACGGAGTATTTTATTCAGTTTATCTATTTATTTTGACTTTCTAAATACATATATTAGAATGTTTAGACTAGGCCATACCAGTTTATCCTAGAGTGTGCGTATTTATATCAGGATCAACTAGTTTGGCCTAGCCTAAACTGGTTTATCCTATCGGGCTTAGGACAAACTAGTTTAGCCTAGGCTATACTAGTTAATCCTATCGCGTATAGGAAGAACTAGTTTAGCCTAGGCTAAACTAGTTTGTCCTGAAATCGGGTTTGGCCGGTAACATATATACCTATGCCAAATTACAACTTTCTAGTACTAAGGGTCTCGGAGCTAGACCGCGGACAGACAGACAAACAGACGGACAGACAGACAGACAGACAGACGGACATGACGAAACTATAAGGGTTCCTTGTTTACTACGGAACCCTAAAAAGGTCTCTCGTTTCGTGATTAATTAATTTCAAAAGACCAAGTCAAAAACGCCTGTTAACAACTGTTGAGTAAAGCATAAAAACTGTAATCATTGTGAACTTGTGACTTGTCCCCCACACATACAAGCAACACTAAATCATCGAAGACTTAGTGGATCTCCCACTAATTGTTAGGAGCGACGCGGACATATTGAGTGCGCCATAATAACTACTGTATATTGGATTACTGCCCAATATTGTTGCCATGTTCCTACTCTGTGGTCATTGCGAACATAAATGATGACTAGGGGGTGTTGAAAGGGACTCGGACGTGTTAAATGAAATGTAATGACTTTATTACATTACTGTCCAATATTTTTATTATATTGTTAGGCTGCGGTATTGGATGTTAATGTAGAATAACAAGACCGTCTTCGAAGTAAATTTTTGTCGTGTGCTCAGTAAAGTGAAAAGCTGCAGTGATTAATAAAATTTAAATTGGGATAGACATGAATATGCATGACAAACAAAATTATGACGACTAGAACATTAAAAAAATATTAGTTTCATTGCTGTATTTTGTTACTTTTCTCTAACATCACTGTAAAAGCTAATAATAGCACCAATTCAACGATTTTCTTTAAGGATTTCGTGATGAAGCAGTAGTCCTAGATTAACCTTGTAACGCTGTGCTAATGTTCCTCAGGATTTAGTCAATAATTTGCATATACGTTTCTTGTCTATGTTTGATGCCTTTCTATCCTGTCTGCTCCAGGATTTGCACTAATTGCTATTACGTCACGTATTTCCAACATGTATATCGTAATAACACTATTATCCATCAGACTGCTATCTGATATTGTTCCTGTGTCGTCCTTAGTGTCTTTAGTGACGTAATAAGGAATGACATGGTCTTTTTTCTATTCCATCGAAGTAAATCTTATTTTCCTTGCGTAGGACTCTCTAGGGTATTGTTGTGTATGTTTTATATTGAGTCGTATTTCTATTTACTCAGTTGCCATCTTATCAATAGGCGTGTTAATTGCAACTATTTTCTTTTTTGTTGCATTCGATTTGAAATATATTATGAATCGTCATAGATAAAAGAACGAGAACAAATGAGTAAGACAAAACGTATTAAACACCCTTATTACTATGACACAGTGATTCATTCACGTCGCACTCCTAAATTATTATTTTCTATACCAGTGTTTCAAATAGGCCAATAGCACTCAAGTACCAGTACAGTACCACACTGTTCTAAATTATTGTTGTCTTTATCAGTATTCTGAACAGCTAATGCTATTGGACTGTGATCGTAAAGGACACAAATACTATTAAAATCATCCCAGCTGTACAAGAAGTCAATACTCGCTTTCACCCTCACTTGACTTCTACTTGCTCGAGATTACGACCAGTTAAGGCTGCTTGTCCATTAAGCGTAGAGCGATTTCACAAAATTCGGCCCGTTCCGTTTCAATGGGCTATAACGGAAATTTCTTAAATAAATTTTCAAACTCGGTATACCGCGTGTATCATAAAGGTGTGGTCTTATTTAAAAAAAAAACAGTGGCACCGGGTGTGCCGACAGAAGTGAAAACTTGAAAAAAAATCGGCACTTCGGTAATCAACGCGTTGATGTCTTTTACTCCACGGTGTCGTTTTACTTTAGTCCCATCTCAAAAATGCCCAACGCGCCTAAAGAAGTTTTCACTTCAAAAAACAGTTGTCCCATTTAAAAAATCAATACCTACTCAATCGAAATATATGGAACAGGTGATTATTTTTTCGCGATTACCATGTTGGTCCCATGGAAATATATATTCAGTTTGATGGTCTGTACTACACTATTAAATATTTATATAACCACACCTTTCTGATACATGCTGTATACCGATGCCTGTTGTTTCAATTGCCTTAAAAGACAATTTGAAAAAAATCATTTTTTTTTTGTTCAATTTTCTGAGTTGCTTACTCACTTCTATGTGAACAGGGAGACTACTCGGCTCCCTCACCCATCTCCGCTTACCCGCTCTGCTTAAATAGAAAGACAGCCTTACAAGTCCCTAAGGCAATGTTATTTATTGGATTAATACGAGATTGTAACTATATTGTGTGCTGCCCGAGATTTGTATTGACACTTAGTAATATTGACAAGTTACAGTCTCAAGAGCTTAGAAACTTGTCTTAGAAATTGTTGCAAGGGCTCACAGATTTAATTATTAAATGCATTAGTTTTGTAATTATTTAGCAGACTTTATTATTCATTGATTTTTATACTAAAATTTGATAGCTACAACATTTATTTTTTATCAAATACTTAATAGGTACTTTATTATTACGATGGATGAGCATAAATTCTGATACTATTTAGAATTCGCTAATGAGAGCCTTCAGATGTCTCTTTATAGAATATTCTATACAGAGGTAATTAATCATTTTATATTCATTACAGTTTCATCAGAATCCTAAAGTTGATCATCGTCAGTCATCAGTTTCTGGAATATGTATGTGTAATCACGTTCAAATCAGAGATTAACTCTAAGATTCGGTCCCCAGTGTTATCAAGGTCAGTGACAACACAAATTATATGGAACCTTTGAGCCAGGGCTGACTGTGTCACGCTGCGGCCACGCGATCCATACATTTGTCACGCCTAATGCGCTCTGCACCTCTCATAGGGTTGGCAGACGCATAGAAAAGTACGTACTTACACAAAAATTAGAGCTAATTCTCCTTTTTTTACATGATGAAGCAATACTTAAAGTCGATTCGATTTTCTAGAGGAAAATACTAGCTATTGAGAACAAAGTTTTGGGAACAATTCGTCTTCATGATTCAAGCTGGTAATAGCGTAAGTTTTACAATACCTACAATATTTTCATGGCAAATAATACGTTTCCGTTAACTCGCAATATGTTTTCAAAATAATAAATCTCTGACGAGATTAAGAATTTATACTTTTAAACCAGCATTCTTTAAAAACTCATTAGTGCTAATCCAACTTCCTTTTAAAACCTTACAAACAGTTTCTCTAAAAGTAAAACCCTTCTTACAACAGCCAGGTAAAAAACCTACCTACAAATAGGTACAAGTAGTGGCGCCCCTAACAACGGACAAATCGTCGTCCGATACGATCGGAGCGGATACAATTAATTACGCGAACAATAGACGCCGCCGTGAAAACTACTGATGACGATCGCGTGAACAATCCCTTGTACGCGGGTGTCGAATAACTTGCTGTTTCACGCTTTCATGTAATTTGGGGGTGGACGTTGACGCGGATTTTAATGAATAAGGTAATTTTTTTTTGGGTAATATTTAATGTTCAATCTACGTTTTATTATAATGTTTGCTTCTTTTTTAGGTTAAGATTACGATTGTGATCAACCACTGTGGATGGAATTTCCCACTGCAGGATAGAGGATTCTTTCCAAATAGATGGAATTAGCATTGATATCCACGACTGCTTTATTGTATTATTCATAAGTTCAGAACACAATAGAATATAATAATTAAGAAAACGAAAAAAATGCTTATAAGCCTAATAATATACCTAACAGACAGAGTTCTTTTATCCATATACATAGTAAACATATACGACAAAGACCGACACACAATACCTATCACTCATTCACGCGACTCTCACAACACACCTACATCCCGGCTACATTCCTCCAACTCGAAGAATACCATCGGCGTTTACGAAGTGCTCAATAAACAGGCCATTCCAAAGTATTCCCAGTTATTGTGCTGCCTTTTATCAAGAGATACGGCCGTGTACGGAGCTCGCTTGGGAAATAAAATAAAGAAATACGCGTGCACGCGACAGTACGGGCCCCGACATAAATATTAGAGTCGATACGGACTTTTATGAGACTTAAGCTTATGAAAATATATGTCCTGAGATGTATTGTGATTCTGTTTTTGAATTCTTGGTATTCATTTGCAGGTTTTTGTTGGGATTTTTCTCCGTAGTGACAGTGAGAGCGGCAGAGTTATTTACTTGTTGCATGTGAGATTCTTGATTTTGACATTTCGTTGCAAAGCGAAAGCATAGTCCAGTTTTTTCAATAATCCAACCTAATATTTTGAAAGTTCAGGTATCTATCGTATATAAAAAAACCTCGTAAAATACAAATACTACTTTCACGCCACTTAAGAAAGCAATTTTGCATATTTTACAACCCCATAAAAAAATGAATATTTTCCCATCAAACAGGACCCTAACCCAATAAAACAATGAAATCAGTGTTATAAAAGTGAAACAATCAATAAAAGTATAAAATTGAATTGAATGCCGACGACCGTCGCGTTTGAGCGCCATTATCCAAATGACCTAAAACAATGAAACATGAGCTTAAGTGTGTGTGAAAGAGATGGCGTGATTCCCCCTCTCATTTTCGCCAGTTTATCGTTTAATCAGGATTCGGTTTGAGTGCACACATAAATGTTTAGTGCCTGTATGTGTGTCTATTTACGTTTACAATAGTCGTATAATGTCCGATCATTGGCAATACTCATAAAAGGTAATTGGTATTTTTGCTTCCTGATTTCAGCTTCGTCGTGACAAAAAATGTTCATTTCTGTGTAAATCTACTATAGTTACATATCACACTCTCTCAACTGCCCCGAATAACGGAATATCCAAATATCAGTAAATAACAAACAAGTAAATATTGGCTGATGTGTCAAATATTCCGCTCGGATTAATATTCTGTTACCTGCTTCATAAAATATTACATTCATGATATTGCAATATGTTTCATTTTCTTTTATCTAGTAGAACAATAAAAAAACATGATTTTACAATTCTGATTATTTTGTTATCGGGTTATTCCATCAGGAATTCCTCAGTAGCAACCCGGAGTTTGGATTTGTGCCCGGTTGATGACAATACGGCTAGGCTTATTATTACGTGGGACTTAAAAATAACTGACGAAATTAATATAGGATGTTACTTTACATACACCGCTGCCTAACCCTTCGAAGATTACAGATGTGATGTTATGTTTAATAGTGTTGAGAATCCAACGCGCTGGGACGCACTCTCGTCCCAGCGCGTTGAAAAAACACACTGTTGGATTTTCAACTCTCGGCGCTAAGCAGAGCGTTGTAAATCAAGTTCACGAAACAAAATCGCTGTGATTTTATTACGTCCGTGCAAACGCCGGCTAAAAGTTTGAAGACTTGCACCGTCACTGTCTATGTGTGTGTGTGCAAGTCGTAAATGTTGCTTCAATTTTATTGTATGTCATAAGCAAAAAACTTGCATCGTGTTAGTGGACCTAACACTACAAAGACATAACAAAAGTAAATAATATACCAAAGCAAGTTTTAAGTACAAGATTCTTCGTGTTATGCGTCTTTGTTACGGCATCTATTGAATATTTCACTGCGGGCGCTATCACAATAAAAAACTTGACAGTGAAGTGTTCCGTAGTTAAGACGAAAATGTACACATGCACAGTTTCAATTTTACTGATAAAAATACTGATATTCAGTTACATCTGGTTAGACTGGAAGCCGACCCCAGCGTATTTGGGAAAAGGCTAGGCAGATTGATTCCCCAATATCGATTTTATTGACCGCAAAAATAAGTGTATATTTCATTGTAATTCTCTAAAAAAAACAAGATAAACATAGTTATTACTGCGGTTGTAATCGAAAACATATCTGACAAGCTATTGACTTAAATAAAAAAGTCACTAAGGGGTCCCCGAAACGATCAATTGCAACTGTATTAATATTGTCAATCGCTTCAATTACATTTGGTAGACGATCAATTTACACATCAATGTGTGTCAATCACGTAAAAATTGTCAATTGCAATCGATCGTTCCCGGGACCTTTTAGGAACATCATCATCATCATAAATGATAGGATCCAACGATACTTCACACGCTTATGTGTATCGAATTTTTATTTTTCGTCAAAATTTATCCCAAATCAAAATGTCCTGTGCTGAATATTTTTATTTTTTATTTTTATCAAATTTTTTGTTTTTATTATTAATTAACTAAATCTAATTTAATTTAACTTAACTACCTTTTTGCATGGAACATCATTCAATTCTGTAGCTGGAGAAGGGCGTTGTTAGCTGCGCTACAGTTTATACTTTTGCAGCTATCATCGTTTTTACTTGTAATTAGTCTTGTGTTTTTGTTCCAAAATAAACTTTTTATTAATTTTTTTATCCCTCGGTGACATTGTATAAGGAGTGCCAACCCTAATAAATTTTTCCGTAATTTCACTACACCAATGTTTAGCGATGCTCATAATACACATTCTTTCCAATTTTCATCGATATAGAATCCGATTAAAATGACTGTTTGACTGCGGACGGATGGACAGACGGACGGACGGAGAGACGACATTATAAAGGTTCCGTTTTTGCCATTTGGCTACGGAACCCTATAAAGTGCAGAGTGTCCCGGGGGTGAGCAATTTGCTTACTTAGTTCACACATAAGGAAAGAAAACGTAACACTGTGTTTAAATAATATATGGAACAACTCCTTTGAAACGAACAGGCGTTTGGAAGTTTCTTTGTAATCTTTTATTCTTGTTCTTATGGTTATTAGATTTTGCTGGCTTTATAATGTTAACACGAATAGTAGGAAACCTATAGTCGATATACATTACTTTACAATTTTTTATAACAACGAAGATTTTTGTAAGATTTTCTCATCACAATGCGACCTGTACTATGAAACTAACTTTTTTTTTAACAGCCTTCCTCTCAGCTTTATTCCGATTATCAAAAGTGATTATTTTGTAAATTTTTCTAAATTTTTCTAGAGCTATTTATTGTAAATAATACATAGATCACGACAGGCAAGTGACTGAAAATAATACAAAAAAAAAGAAAAGATTTTTAATTTTTCAAAAATAGCGTTCTCATAAATTCGGTCACTTTCTGAATACACTTGCAAACCATCCATTGAGTACATAACATATTCATGTTTTAACTGAATCCATACTCCATTCGATATTTCCCGCCGTCAATAGTAAAAATAGCGGAAGCTGTTTAGTTCACTGAAAGCGCTCGAACTGAATAGTAATAGAATATTCTATTCAATTTTACTTGCTCGGATGTAAACTACTGTATCATGCAGATAGAGACGTGCAACATTTTTGAGTCACATAATATTAAAATGAAAAAAAAAATTGGTTGTCTGTAAAGTCAGTTTACGGACGATAATTTTACGTGATAACATCACAAGCCGAACGCTTAGGCCGATCGTGCCTCTCTATCGCTTGTTCCGCGCTCTCGCTTGCACGCTCGGCTCAGGCGGAACGTGACACTTTTTCGTGCCTGCAGCCGGCGTTCATCGATTTATAAGACGTTATCACGTCAAAAAGAAAATTGTCGTGCCCATGATTGATCTCCAAAAAATAATTTCCTTGTATGAAAATACTGAGCAACATTACAAAGAATAAAAGCACGGGTTTTTTAACTGAGTCTCATTATATTGTTTAATATCATATACGATAACGTTGCCATGAGACCATGTCGTTGTTGAAATCCTAAAAGACTCATTCTATTTTCATCGACTCACAGACACACACACTTCTGCCTTCGAGAAGACCACAAGCAAATCTGATAAGATTTCCCATCTTACACAAATAATAAAATATATACCTTTGTACTCTAAATTATAATTATGTCGTTTCTCTACGTATTTTACTGTGTTTACATAAATAATAAAATAAATAGGTAAATAAAATATTGGAAATATATAACAAAATAACAGGCAAAAATTACTCCATAATGTCTGCAAAAAACACTGAATTAAAATGTATGCAACGCCTGTCCCGGCCGATGCATTAACGGGCTCCACTGTTTGACAGTTAAAAGGCTCTGAAATCGAGACGGTAGATATTTTTATACTCAGTACCCATCAATGGCTGAATGCATTAATTTCTCGATGCACTCTATTATCGCTTGTTACAGCCCTGTTGAATTAGGGCTGTCGAACGACAGTTATGAATATTTAAGTTAATATTTTGCAATTCAGAGTAAAAATGATACCGTTGATGTTTTATTTTTGTTGCCTGACAACAGTTATGGCAGAGGTAATAAAATATGCAAATAGTAAAGTTAAAACTGTATGGTTATTCATTCAGAGTGAATGCAATGATCAAAAGTTTCTATAACATTAATGTATATATAAATACTTGTGTTTAGCAAACGAATATCGCATGACTGTACTTGTCTTTTTACTTTGTCATGTTAACTCATATAGAGAGCAAAGAACAGATTACCATGTTGCACTACTATAATTTCCACATGAATGAGGTAATCAAAATTTTGAGTGTCCATTGACTTTCTTACCCGTTCGTCTCAATAGGAACCTAATACGCTTTGGAATAGGCAACTGGCTTCATTTTTCTGACCGACCGACTCTTTGACAATGAAGAAGTGCCTGAAAATGGTTTAATTGAAATAAATGCTTTGAGTTTGAGTTTAGAAGAACTATTATTTTACTTTATTAAGATACAGGAGTACCATGGAATACCTAAGAGAGTAAGGACATTGTGAAATGACGTACACTCGCCAGATTTAAACCTGCATACCGGAAAACACGATGACACTATGTAATTTACTTTTACATTTGTATGCAAATAAAGGGAAACCATTAACAGCCGTGAAACATTAAACAAAATAGGCCATTAACAACCCGTATGGGGCAGAACTGGGTGAAACCATAAAACATAACAACCGGTAGTTTTTCACGAAGCACTCGTAAATGTCAACGAAGCGCTAAAACCATTGTTAATTATAGGCCGGCGAATAGTAAAACTTTACATAACTTAAAACTAGGAAGACATAGTCACTGTTACTATTGCTATAGGTAAATTTTATTTACTTAAAAGTCACAATCTTACATGAACATTTAACAAGACTCAGAACTAAAACCCCCATGCAAAAAGTATTAATCTATACTTCGGTTTTCAGTTTGTTCTTCAGCACGAGCAATAGGAAAACAGCTCCCATCTAATTAAAATATTCAGGATCTAAACAGCCTAATAGAGTGTAGTTTCGTAGCTGAAAGTCATCTACAATATCGAGTAGTAGACTATGTAGATTGAACGTATTGATTCTTACTGCAAATATTACTTTCGGCACGTGTTTCACAAGATTAGTTCGTTCTGTAATAAGCAGACCCAATACCTTACTGACTACTTAGAGACGTAACTTGTGGGGTCTCTTTGAATGCCACGTGGCTGAAAAAAAAAACAAATTGCTGATGTCAATAGGAAAACATTATAGAACATTCTGGAATATTAAATTGCGGTTGTCCATGTTTTATTCCATCACCAAACTCATAAACTATCCATAAATCACACGAAGCAATAAAAAACTGATTAACAATAAAACGGAGCAGGCGGCCGATAGCATCGCAGTTTATTGTCAAAATGATTGATTCGGTGTGGGAGTAATAAAATTAATTTACCCCTTTTTGATTCGGAACGCAGTTGTGAAGTGGGCTCCGGATTAACGCGACACCGAGGACGCTATACGTTAATAAAATCATTATTACTACTGACATACGTACTTATGTATGTACTGCCTTATGTAGTGCAAGGATAAAATAAATACATATTCTAGAAGCACTGTTTTATAGTACCATAACTTTCTTGAGAGAAATTTCATGTTTATGGTTTCTAGATTTCCCGACTTGCTTCAAAATTCCTTTGGACAAAAATGAAAACATCTTTACGAAAATAGACCTTTTTAAGAGAGGAAAATGACTCCAATGAAACTTCTGGGGCACGCTCAATTCCATGGGGCGAACAGGCTGACTGAAAAAACATCCAGGTACCTATCTCTTATTGCTTAGATCTGCTGTTTGGGTGAAGCTTTGACGACATTTGGAGAGGAAGTTGTTCTAACAGTGGGCCCATACAGACTGAAGATGATGAAAACTGAATAGATAAATGGCCAGTTATGGAAATATTGCAAGGACTTTACGTGAAAGCTTTGCTTCAGAGTTAACCATAGATAAATGATTAAAACATAGATGTAGTATTAAAACTAGTAAAGAGCTGACGAATAAAATAATGATTTAAATATTAAAATATCAGATAAGAAAACTTTAAAATAATTGAAGATTATCCTTATTCAAATAGTAGTCTCAACACAAATTTATTCTATATTTTTTGTAAGGACAGTAGAATATCTTTTCTTTCATTTTTGTTATTGAAAATTGCGTCGTATTCAGACTTCAAATAAAATCAATTATGTTCCAGATAGTTAGCTCCACAGATGTTCTCAAAAGCTCCGAGATTTATTCTATCTAGATTTGAATGGGTCTAGTCTATTATAGATTATGATTCCCTTTTTTTTAATTCTTTTGTAACAAAGTGAAATTCTCTGTTATTTTCTCGCAATTTTTTAGTTCTTTCTTTTTCAAACACAGAGTTTTAATGAAACGAATTGAATTAAGTATGGTACATAAATTACATTTTCTTGAAACTAGGTATTCAATAACTAAATCAGTATCTAGAGCCAGACCGGTTTAAACCGAGCCGTGAAATGAAAAGATAACTTGACAATGGAAGTAAAGTAACCATGCTCCAGCGGACCAACTCGTACTAATAAAATCGAAATAATTAGAAAATACCTGGTTTTGGAACAACCAAGACAGTCAAATTATTGTATTTTCTCAAGTTATGCCGAAATCAGACGCTTCACTTTTTATTAATTTTTGCTACATCTTTACGTATATGCATAGAAGAGTCTTATTCTTCTTGATGTTATACTTGTGCCGGTACCTCAGAGTGGCGTTTTATCTCCTTTACTCTTCGCAATTCTTATAAACTCTATTTCCAAAAAACTTATTTCTTCCTACCACCTTTATGCAGATGATTTGCAAATATATAAACAAGCTGCCCTTTCGGATTTGGCTGATGCAATTAATATTATAAACAAAGATTTGGGTTCAATTTGCGAGTGGAGTGAGGCACATGGGTTGCAGGTTAATCCATCGAAGACTCAGGTCATTGTTATTGGCAAGGATGACCCCCAAGATAACCTGGTCGCAGCATCCCCAAGTTCAATTTAACGCAACTGCTATTCCAGTAAGCGAAAAGGTTAAGAGGGCTTATACTAAAAGTTGGCAACGTCACAAATAGCTGTCAAATATATACCTGTTTTGATTAATTTGGCAATATTACTCTATGGAAATAAGAAATGTGGCTAACTAGTTCCCTAGAATATTAATAATTAATTGCAATTATAACACTGAATTTGATGTTGTAACCGTTTTAAGTGTAAAAAAGGCACTTGGAATGTTTCCAAATGCTTTTTTTATATCTAAAACTAAATATTCGGTGTTACGATATTAATTATTGCATTTCATAATCAATATTTTAGTGCACTAGTTAGCGACATTTCATGTTTCCATACAGTAATATTGCCAAATTAATCAAAACAGGTAAATATTTGACAGCTATTTGCGACGTTGCCAACTTTTAGTATAAGCCCTCTTAAGAACCTTGGGGTTTGGATTGACAAACATCTTTCTTGGGGTCCCCAGCTACAGGACGTAAGTCGCAAAATTTTTGCATCTGGTAAGTCCTTGAGACGACTGCGGAACTTTCTTCCGACTGCCACTAAAACTGCGCTTGCACAATCCCTTTTACTTCCCATCCTTGACTACGCTGATGTCAGTTATCTTGATCTCACTGAGGCACAGCTAGATAAGCTTGAGCGACTTAATTTTTTTTGCATAAGATTTATATTTGGCTTGCGCAAATATGATCGCATTTCTGAATTTTGTACAAAGCTCAAGTGGCTTTCCATACGTCTTCGCCGGAATTCTCATATCTTATTTCAGCTCTACAGTATTCTGTTCAATCCTACAACCCCCTCTTACCTTAAAGAACGTTTCAAGTTCCTTCATGACACACATAATAGATATCTGAGGTCATCGGAAAATTTGAGACTAGAGATGCCGATGCATTCCACCGGCTATTATGACAAATCTTTTAAGGTTCAAGCAGTACGGTTATGGAATGCCTTGCCCGTGTCGATAAGGCGTGCTCAATCTTTGTCCACTTTTAAAATTCTGGTAAAAAAACACTTCCTCTCTCCTTAAACATCATCATTACATATAGTTCCTTGCTCTAGTTTCATGTTTATAATTTTATGTATATCTGTTATTTATCCAATATAAATATAAATATTTATATAGGTAATTATATGCTTTATGTATCTATGTATCTGTTGTATATGTAAATGTTACACCACTGACTACCTGCAGTATTGTCTCTCCTTTTCCATTTAAATCCATCCAAAGGTTGTCTGTAAAAGATCGCTTTTAGCGATAAGACCGCCCAATGTAAAATTTCTAAATTTATGTCTGTAATTTTTATGGTGTACATAATAAAGATTATTCTATCTATCTTTCACTGGAAGTAAAATTAATCAAAACTGAAAAATTTATTCATTAGTGACGATGAACGATGTTGGACTTCCTCACTCAGCATCTTTCACTCGTTTACCGAATGATCGAAAAAAATAAATGAAAGGAGCGGATGAACATTCATTCTTTTATAATTTTGTCTGTGTCATGTGAACGTGGAATGAAGCAAAGATGAACCTTCATTCGACTGAACCATTCACTCGAGCAAAACGTCTGATGTCGACTTTAGTTCTAATTTTTGCCATCTTATTGAAGATCCATTTTAAAACAAGTTTAGAAGTTTACAACTCACAAAGTTATGAACAATCACGTCAAAAAGTTAATACACAATTTTTTGACCTGCTTTTATTTTCCTAGATGGTTCTGGGCCCCAGCACTGCTGTTCCTGCTAGGCCTAGCCATCACGCTGGTACTGATGACCGTGAAGCGTTTCCAGGAAAACCCCACGTACATAGTGCATATCGACAGGAACCTCAAAGTCAGGAAGTTCCCTGCAGTGGTGCTATGTCCTGAGATCAACTTCGTCGAGGAGAAAATGGATAAGTTTATGACTAAAGTGTATGAGTTTAATTTGTAATTACTACTTTTTAGGGTTCCCTACCAAAAAGGTAAAAAGGAACCCTTATGGTGCGACTCAGTCTGTCTGTCTTTTGTTTGTTATAGTTTTAGATGACGTTTTCCCAACTATTTGCAAATAAGAAAGTTTTTTTTGCAACAATGTTCTGAACGGGCGTCTTAAAAATTCGAAGTGGGGCTACTAGAGCATATTGACTCTGTACTCTTAGAGAAAATCTAGTACTAATTTAAATATGATAATATACTGTTATTCAGGGCTTTAAAAAAATAATGTTTTAGAAATAATAGACACTTGTTCATGTACTTACTTATTGTATTTTTCCAACACACACAATATGAAATAATCTTCACAATCAGAACTAGATATTTATGAAAGAGCGCTACTTGCACATTCCCAAACATTTTTCTTATTTTTTTAGGCCGCATAGTTTTCGACTTTTGACGAAAAACGTAAAAAAATACTGTTCCTCCCCTTATCTCTGAAGTTTGCATAAAGAAAAATCAGAAATTATTCTATGTGATAGAAGTTTATGTAAAGATTACAGGAAAAATAAAACGATGTCTCTAAATAGCACAGTTTTCAGAAATCAACAAAAATTACATTAGTTTCACTATCGGTCAAGAAATGGCGCTGACCTAAAACTGCAATATTCTACACCGCAGTGTACCGTCTTCAAATTCTCTGATGAATATAGGCCTCGCCGATGAAAATTTAATATGGTACGGAACCCTCGGTGCGCGAGTCCAACTCGCTCTTGACTGGTTTTGTTTTTAGGATATCACAAAGTTTTTACACTCGTTAGAGTAGCTTCACATCCTAACTAATATTATAAATGCAAAAGTTAGTTTGTTTGTTGTTTGTTACGCTTTCACGCAAAAACGGCTGAACGGATTTGGATAAAATTTGGCACATGGGTAGACCATGACCTAGGTTAGGACATAAAATACTTTTTATTCCGCTATTCTCACGAGATCGAGACTTATGTGGGTTAAACCGCGGGGCGCAGCTAGTAAAAGATAAAGATAAAAGGTAATTTATTTGTCAAATCATGAGGCCTAGCCTTTTCTCATTTATGTTAGGGTCGGCTTCATGTCTAACCGGATGCAGCTGAGTACCAGTAGTCCAGTATATATGATTTCCACAATCCAATTACTACAAAAATATGAGTGTACAGTAGGTACTAATTGGAATTTGACCTAATTTTTTTACCTAAGATGATGGCGTACAAAGTAAAAACTGTGAAGATTTTATTCAGTTATCTACGCAAGTAGATAACTGAATAAAATCACAAGAATAAACTTAACATTGTAGTTGAAAAGCATGTTCTCCCATACAATCCAACTGCTAATGTAAGTTTGTACGCACAATATTGAGAGATTTACCATGTTATTTTAAGACCATAGACTTCTTATTGGTTTTCCTGTAATCTATGAGTAAAGAACCATTCTTTGCATTTTATTCAAAATTTTAGGCTCAGTAGTTTCGGAGATAAGGGAGGGAGGAATGGCAAATTTTCATCTATTTTCTTAAATATCTTTAAATGTATTTATTTAAAAATTATAAAAAAAATATTTGAGATCCAATGAATCTTTGCCACAAGCCCTTTCATTTGAAATGTCACACGGTACAGTTTGCAAAACTTTTTTAAATTTTCTTATTTACCGCCCAAAAGTGACGCCAAAATTCATTTATTTATGTTACGCATTCGTATTTGGGTCACAAGAATCCATGTGTATCAAATATAAAATTTATCGGTCCACTAGATTCAGAGCAAATTGACTGTGACAGACGGACAGATAGACGAATGATCCTATAAGGGTTCCGTTTTTTCCTATTGAGGTACGGAACCCTAACATTAAAAAATATCTATCTTCCAAAAAGTTGACAAACATTAAAAGGAGTAGATTGCTAACTGGATTACTGTTAGTAAGACTCAGCAATTTATTCGTACGAAGATTATTGCTATTATTGTCGAGTCTTCGATATACCTAGCAGCAGCACTTCTTATACGAAGTTTAGAAGAATAACCAATGAAACGCACTGATGATGTCCCACTTGTGTGCGATGCCTAGGGACGTATAATGTTGGTTTAGTATCGTAAAATGGGACCATTGTAAGAACACTCTTGCTATCACAGTCGTCCACTGCAACAGGAAATATACTGCAGTTTTAAATCACAATCACCTATATATTGTTAGGCAATATCCTCCGGGCATGAACTCGACTAGAATGCGAGAAATCCTGCCACAACTAGCCGCGTTCTATTCCCTCGACGTGATGTACAATCTGCAAGACCTGCTGCGAATCGAACACCTCCTGGACTACAATGGTATAGACGTGGAGACTGCTGGGGAGCTGCTCACAGCTACGTGTGAAGAGACTGCTATTAGGTAAGAATTCACTTCTGTTTGATCTGCTTGTTTTTACTACAGTATGATTTTTTTTTCTGTCATGGGACATGGGTACGTGAAGTTTCCTGGTTACTACCAACTTGCAGCATCTCACCGCTGAGCCACCACCCGGGGCCCCTTGACTTCCAGAAATTTCCCACTATTCAACAAATCGAGCGTGCTATGAAATAGTTCCCTGCAATTTCCAACACAAGACCTTTGGGCAGGACCTATGTCTAGCAGTGACGTCTTTCAGCTGATGATAATAATTTATCGATATTAAACCGCAGGTGCCGATGGAATAGCGTTATGGTAAACTGTTCAGATTTATTCCGTATGGAATTTACTGGGGATGGATTCTGCTGCGTTTTCAACGGAAGATCCTTGAAACGGTAAGTTGGTTACAGGTTTTCCCAGAAAAGCCTTTTGAACTATTATCGGGAACCCATTCCTGCACAAAATAAGTTTCATTAGAAAGTTAAGGAATAATTCTGTACCTTCAGTGAAAAATGATGTAACTAGAAAATCATGATTCTGAGAAAATAAATGTTAAAGTTTAAAAAAAATCTGACTCTTTGTCTACTTCACTTCGAAGTTAGGTTAAAGTACTTAATTTTTTTTTTTAAATTTTGATTGTTTGTAGAATGTTCAATAGGTAATTTATTAACTCCACTTTTATACTAATAACATTGATTTAGTAAGGCAATTTTTTTCTTCTTTTTTGTGTGCTTTCTTTTTGACGATCGATGATGAAATCTTCTTACGCATTTGTATGCTACCCAGAGAAATGGGAAAACATGGAACAGATATAGAGGCAACCCAACGCAACGAACACAAATACACGAGGATGTTCGGCTACACCAGTGGTCTGATGATAGCTGTCAATCAGAGCCAGACTCCCACCATTATTGCCCTTTCCTATAAATGGGTGAGTATGACTTATATTTACCTAAACATAACGTATTTGTATTGTCCTTTGACGGATGTTCAACTTACTTTGAAGTTCTCTGCGATAGGTTAGATTCAATGCTACATTTGAAAAGTGAAAGAACCCTAAAATAAATTTACGAGGAGTGGTTGAAAAATCAAAAAGTTGCAATAAACTGGTTTACGGGTGCGAAAAGTTAATCTAGCTAGGTCTCATATCTGGGAAAATTCATTTTCTCTATTTTCACCTGAGTCCTATGACTAAAGACAGCAAGGACCATCTCAATGCCCATCAAACAGCAGTTGCAGAAGGACATCAACTAAAAAACGTCACTAGAAACCATCTTTTCATGACCGGCAGGTGGCGACCCTGACAAGCCAGCACTTTGTAGACGTGACAATGAATGGTACAGCCCTCAACCCTGGTTCTGAGCAGTGGATTGCCTTCCACACCGTAGGCTACGAAATAAGGGAAGAAGCGAGGGAACTCAGACCAGCACTTAGAAAGTGTAACATGTCCGCAGACAAGTTACGGTACTTTCCGAAATATAGCAAGTAAGTGTTGTGTTTTACCAGAATTGTGGAAGGATGTTGCTTCAGGCAATTATTCTTGTTATGCATGACAATTTTGATTGAAATGAAATGAAATGAAATTGTTTATTCTGTAAATAGGATATAGGAATCACTTTTACACGTCATATAAATAAAAAAAATTAAAATAAGCTAGATGAGTTCGGCGTTTCCTATCTGACTACTCTGAGAAGAAAGGCCGAAACAAACTCAGAGGTCGCAGTCTCTTTTAAAGTCCAGACATACTCGTAATCTTGGTCAGGCCATATGAGGACTATGTAGATTAGTGTCTGAAAAGGTCTTTTGAGGAAAGAACCAAACAGATTTTAGTGGACTTGTGGACAAGTCCACTCAAATCACTGACAAATGCCTGCACTGACTGGAGTCAGTGCAAGCATTTGTCAGTAATCGTGGAGCTCAACTCAGAACATAAGGAGCTCAAAACGACGAACAATACCAAAGAAAGGACATTTGGGTAGATCGCATAAACTACTCAAACTGCCAGACCATCACTAAAACTAGCAGAGAAATTAAAATAATATCCACATAGTCCTCACATTCACAATAATTAAAATAATATAATACTTTACAAAGTAATCGTGTCATTTTGAATATAATTTTCAACAATGTCAATGTGTATATAAAACTGGTATATGTTGATTTTATATAATAATTAAAATGTCTAGTTTTATGGTTTTATCACAAGGCTGAGGTAAAGGGTGGGGGTTTTTGGGGGACTGTCTTATGTAATTTTGACGTTCGAAAAGTGCTGATTCTCAGCCTAGTTTGAATAAATAACTTTTGATTTTGATTTTGTTTAGCAGAGCGAGCAGTTCAATCTCAAGCTTTTCTATCTTCTAAATAATCTGAAATTGTATAGTACCCTTTTTATAAAGTTTCGTTTTGATAGAGATTTTAAATCGTTTAATGTAGAAGTTTCGAATGTCAATGGAAAGTTTGTTGTTGCCTACTTTGTGGAGACGTGTGCGATGTACAGTAAGGTTGCGTTTATTCCTGATATTTTAACTATGAATATCGGACATTTTATTTAAAATTTGATATATTTTTGTGTACATACAATAGGTTTTCAAAAATATATTGTGAGGCTACAGTCAGAAAATTTATTTCTTTGAATTTTTCTCTAAAGAAATCTCTTGGACCTAGGTTGTAAATAGCTCGAACAGCCCTTTTCTGTAGAACAAAGATAATATTAATGTCCGCACAGGTTCCCCAGAGAAGAATCCCATATGACATAAGACTATGAAAATAACTAAAATAAACAATTCTGGCTGTATCTACGTCAGTTATCTGTCTAATTTTTTAACAGCATAAGCGGCCGAACTTAGCCTTCCTGAAAATTTTTTGTGTGTGGTTTTCATTGTAATTTACCGTCAATAGTGATTCCAAGAAAAACTGTCGACTCAACAGGGTCCAACTCTGTTCCATTAACTTGAACATTGGTAGATAGCTGCCTGACATTTGGCATTGAAAATTTAATGAGAATTTAATGATTATGAATGAGGCCTTAATAATAGAGGACAAACTAAAACTTTGTTTGAATTAATTGTAATAGATGATATGGCCAAAAAGGAGGTAGACACTGAGATGAGAGCTGATAGAGATTTGCATTGAAGAAGTAAGTTTGCATCGCCGACCTCAATAGACATAGGACCAGGGCAGACAAACGATGAATGTATAATGAGAATAACGTTAATAGTGTTATGTAGCTTCAAGAAATATATATCTTTTCAGAAAATACTGTACATTAGAACAAGAGATGGCAAACACTTTGGAGAAATGTAAGTGTGTCCGTGCGAATCACCCGAAACCACCTGGTGCCAATCGATGTCGAGCGGCCATGCTGCAGTGCTCCGCCCAGGCTTTGGGTAGATATTTACAGAAATCTATTACTACAGACGTGGAGCTCTGGCCACATTGAGGCGAATCCCGCGCGGGATTCGGACGTCACTGCCCGCGTCGATTATTTTATAAATGATAATTTAGAACCCGTTCACACGTGCCACAACTACAACACAACGCAGCGAAAAAATCTAGGCAAGCAATGGTTATGTGTGGAAGTGTCGCTGCAGCTTCTTGCAGTTGCGTAGCGGTAACTACAAAATTTCGATGTGGTTCCGTTGACGCTAGTAGTTGCGATGTGGTTACGTTGTGGCTAGTGTTTGCAAATAGACAGATCGACTGCGGCTGTGTTTGCGATGTGGCCGGCCGCTAGTGGTTGCACTGTGACTGCGACGTGGCCTTGATGTGGCCGGTATCGCCCTGTTTTCACACACTATCCATTTGCGTACAAATTAGCGCCCATCCACGTGCTGTCGTTGTGGTGTGCTTGTGGTGCAGTAACGGTACGTGTGAATGGGCCTTAAGAAGTCACGCGACTATTCGCGCATTTCGTCCCGAATTTGATCGTAATTAGTATTTTAGTCTAATCCTAATAGGTTCCTATCTGTTATTTCTACTTGTATTTCCAGTCGCGGTGGATAGCTCGAGCACCATCTGTCCTATGACGTGTGACGTAGAGAGGACCTCCGTTGTAGCATCCAGTTTTCGACTCGATGGCTCCGTTAAGACTGTGGAACCGTTTTAGTAAGTATTTTAATATGTTCCGATCGACCTAATTCTCTGACTGTGGTTGCTGATTTGGACGCAGTCGCTCCGCATTTTGTACAGTTCTTAAGGTAGATTAATCGTGTTTGGGCACTTTTACTTCGTTTAAAACCTCAGAATTTTTTATTTATTTTTATTTATTTAAACATAATTTTTTCCTTAGTGATAAACTTGTATTCTTAGGGTTCCGTACGACATCTCGGAAACTAAGTACTGAGCCAATTTTTTTTTTATACTATAAATAGTTCCTCTCTTTTAGATTACAAGAAACCTATAATAAGTCTATTGTCTTAAAATAACATGGTAAATCTCTGAATATTGTGCGTATAAACTTACATTTGCTGTTGGAATGTATGGGAGAACATGTTTTTCAACTACAATGTTAAGTTTATTCTTGGGATAAATTCATCCCAACTGCGGAACCCTTCACTGTGCGTGGTTTGACATACACTGAAGACGCAGATATATGCCAGTAACCTTGAGTGGTTAGCTTGTGTGTTTTATACTAAGCTCACGCAACGCGTCGTACGTCCAGCCAGTAATAGAATTCGCCCATCAAGGAGCGCTGTCCCAAATTAGATGCATTATTAATTTATTATACATAAAACAAAAGGTATTTTAATAAAACACGTATACTAAAAGATCAGAAATTAAATTATCTTTAAAATGGTGAAGGTTTCAGAAAAATAAGCTAGATAGATTTTGCGTGATTCTCAGTTTTTATCCACGTTAGAGATAAATTTACAAATTAATTTCACTATGTAATATAAACATAATCTAAAATATTCCTATATTAAGTCATTACGAAACTGCTCTTATTTAAAAAAAAATTCAAATCATTAACACTACTCGTTTAGGCGTGGTTAAGGCGACGATAACCGACTTTTAATGATTTATACTGAAAAATCATTAAAACTCAGTTTTTTTAAATACCTACTAGTGCGCACGGCGGCGGCGGCCTGTGGCGGCTGAAGCGCTTTGTGAGTACACCGTGCACGGATCAATCTAATCGCTAAGAACAGGTTTTGCTGAAACAGTTCTTGCTGTTTTGTTATTATATTTATTTGATTACTAGTTTGAGAATTTAAAAGTTGAGTTAAGAACATGTGGTGTGGCAAGTTATCGCCCCTTAGATCATATTTGATTGTGGACGGTGTTCAGGTGTCTGTAGTTCAACCTTAGGCATATATTGCTGTCGCGGACATGTGAAGAGGGCATGAGAGGACAAAGTGCGCGTGTGCCAATCGGTCGCATTTTGATCTCACCGCAAAACCGCATTTTTTAAATCTCAATTCATTGCATCCGCTGAAACAATAAACTAACGTGTATTATCCCGTAACCCTTGGGGATTTACCATTCTACAGTTTGTATCGTTATATCAACCCGCGTTCGATTAATGTGTAAAATCCTAGACTTTCAAGTAACCATTGTGTACGAGCTCGCCAGGTGGCTACCGGCTGAAAAATCATCAGGACTGAACAAGAAGACCACTCAGGTACCGCTTTGCATTATTTGCTGGGGTTAACCACAGACGCCACCGGACCGTCACCAATCTCCTTGCAATTTGTCGGACAAAATAGGCATTTTGAATCAGCGTGCATTCTAGACGCAGATTTTTCTCTGGTCCTCATCCCGCATAGGAAACACAGCTATTTACAAACCTGTCCCTCTAACATGTATTAGATATGTTGAAACTGTTTGTACTTCCCGTCACTTGTCCCTAAAAGTCCATTAGAAAACCAGCGTCAGACAGCATCTGTCTGGCATTAATGCTGAAATTAACATCGATTTACATCGAAGGATACGCCTTACCGCGTCAAAAGATGACCGCATTTGTGCATGAGTTGTCATCTGTCACACAATGACGTAGAGAATTGTCGCTGTACGGTCAGCATACTCGTTTTGAAAAGAATACTTAATTTTAATAGGAGGTGCTTTTGTAAAAATAAAATATTTGTTTTTATAATGTTGTGTCTAGTAGAACATATCATCATTAAAATTATTAAAACAATGGCTGTTTCGCATAGACCAAGTTTATTTCAACATTAATTCACATAGTTAATACAAGATTGCTCTGCTGGTTCCACAGATACATTATTTTGTTACCATCTTAAAATAGTAGCAGAGCGTGGTTCCGATCCACGGACCTCTGATCAAATGCGGTGAACAAATGCGGCTGTATTTGGTTGGCAACCATTCATCGTCTCTTTGTTCTTCTTGGATTATTTGAATCCATTTTTTCTTTAACTCCTGTTTCTTGTGGGAACTTAATAGTTAAATACAAATAGTGATTCATCATCAGTACATCTATTTAATATTTTAAATCCGAAAGTAACTGTCCGTCTGTTACCTTTTCACGCCTTAAGGTTGAAAGACAAAATTTTGTGCTGCGCCTTTATTCACGCTACTTTCCCTGGATTCTTTCGACGTGCTTGAATAGGTGGAATCTTCATTTCCTCACACTCATAGTCTGACGGGATGGCGGAGAGAGATCAGGCGAAGGGCCCACGCTGTGCTTTCGAAGCAAGTCGCATTTTATAATAATTGTTTAAGTACCTATAATTTTGTATTCGAAAACATAGTTTCAAAGAAAAGTTAATCTAAAAAAAGAAAGACATTAAAAAATCCGGTAGTTAAAATATTTTAAATCATAATGGCATGTAACCTCCATACTTCCTAATTCACATTTCAAACTTTTTTTGTCAACGTTACACTACCCTATCGTTCGTTGTCATGGGAACGTAATTTTTGTTACTTGTCTTCTTCCGTCATAATATTTATTTTAGAAATCATAAAAAATTTGAAAAAAAAAAAATTACGCATGGAAAGTAATACCTTCAGTTTTATATGAATTTTTGGAGTTGTTGGTACATTTCCTGAAGGCACAAGAAGGCATCTTTGTACAGCTATGTGTATTAAAAACGAGAAAGTTGCTCCGATGTGTTACGAACTGTGACGAATGAGGAAATGATTCGCAAATGAGCCACGTCGCACAATTTAGGGAGTGACAGTTTTCGCGCGACGTAAGTTTACATCAATGGAAATTAACCTTTTTGCCGCAGCCGTGACGCACACACTATTGTTGATAAAACAATATTTTCACTTTTTTTTGTATTTTGTGTTTCACGAACTGTGTCCAAATAAACATTATTGTTTCTTTTTCGTTTTCTTTCTTTATGCTGTAATAATATTTTTTTTACCACAGCAAGGGTTTGGATTTCAAGAAAGTGAGCGTAGTAAGAGTGTTCATTCAAAGTCGCCAGCGGCGGACCCTCGAACGCTGGTCATACTTCTCCTATTTAGATTTGTTCTGTAAGTTTTAATTCATATCTTCATAATATTTTGTTAATAGCCGACATTAGGATGTTGCTGCCTATCCTCTCGCATAAAAACTTTTAGTATATCAACAGTCAAATGCACATGGGAATGAAAATACCACTAAGAACCCCGTCCATAGCACGAACTTCCTTGCCAGTCTATACTAATATTACAAAGAGGTAAAGTTTGTATGTAGGAGGTAACATACAAACTCATTCAATTTCAAAAAATATTTCACTGATAGAAAGCTAGCTATTTCCGAGTTTCAAAGGATGTTTTATGATAAAACACGCGGACGAAGTCGCGGGTAGAAGCTAGTAACAAATAAACAACTGTTTTTGATATAATAAAACAGTAACGAATTCAAAACTCTACATAGATTTTTTTTTTAAATTGGGATTTTTGTGCGGTTTTGTCTGTTTGTCTGGATATATGTTCCGGATTGGCGCAAAAACGAAAAAGTTTATAACCTGGAATAACACATAGAGCACTTTAATCCCAGTAGTAAGTACATACGTTCCCGTAGGAACCGACATCCACGCGGGCAAAACCTCGGACAGAAGCTAGTTGTATAATAAAGGAACTGATTTAAGAAGGTATACAGTAATGTATTTCAGTAGTCATATTTTATTTCGTGGTTGTATCTTTGACAGTCCTTACGGGTACTCAGAACCCGGAAAGTCTGACAACTAGTCTTACCAAGGATACCCCTTGGTAAGACTAGTATCGTGTTACCCAGTAACTTGGTTTTGGCGGTCAGATAGGCAGTCACTCCATGTAAAAAAACTGGTATTCATCTGTAACTAGTTAGACTGGAAGCCGAGTCCAACATAGTTGGGAAAAGGCTAGGCAGATGATGATGATGATAATAGTCACAGTATTGTTTTTGTTGCAGCTCAAATAGGTGGAATGTTCAGCGTCGTCTTCGGTTTGAGTGTCCTCACGTTGTTGGCATTGCTGCAGCTCGCTTGGCATGTTATAGCGAAGCAGTTGCATAAACTAAGGAAATAAACAATCTCTCACGGATTTAGTAGAAAAAAACTACTACAGCTAAACTTTCGTTGCACACGTTTTCATATTGAGAGGAGCACATAATTATATATAATTGAGCTGAATTAAAGCTTAGTTCTACTTGTTATCTTTAAGGTACACGGCACAAACTACTGCTATTGTCTTCGATCAAAATCTAATTATATACTAAACTAATTTTTAACATAGTTACTCCACTATACAAAAAGCAAGATAAATGTCTTATGAAAAATTATAGACCTATTGCTTTGATACCTATATTTGCAAAAATATTTGAAAAAGTCATATATAAAGCACTTTATACTTACCTAGAGAAATCAAACATTCTAGTTAATGAACAGAAAGGATTTCGGAAGAACAGAACAATTAACATGGCTATCCATGACCTGATACTTATCCTCCCTATCTTATCAAATGTGGATGAAAGAAATGCCGTATGTGCTATATATATGGACCTCACAAAGGCTTTTGAGTACGTAGATTATAAGATACTATTAAATAAATTAGAGAAATATGGTATAAGAGGCAACATTTTGAATCTTATTGAATCTTACTTACACAACAGAAAGCAGATTTTAGAAATAACACGAATATGCCCACGCACTGGAAACGAAAGAAAATACAGATCTAGTGGTAGGATAATTAAATACGGAGTCCCACAAGACAGTGTGTTAGGACCTTCACTATTCTTAACTTATATAAATGATCTCCCTAGAGAAATAAAGCATCCTATGGTACTATTTGCTGACGACAGCACGGTAGTAGTAAAATTTGACGATCCTAATACATACGAAGCAGAGATAAATTTGACGTTGAATAAAATAATTACTTGGCTAAATAATAATAATCTTGACATAAATCTAGAAAATACTAAAATAATGCATTTTTCTTCAGAGGATTCCTAATGTTAACCTTGACATTAACTATTTGAGGACTAAAATAGAGTCGGCAACTATGACTAGATTCCTTGGTGTTAATATATCTATATTAACACAGGAAAAGAAGGAAAAGCTTTTTTTGTATGACCCGAAGGATATTTAATAAGTTACCTTGCTCAATAAAAAGTTTAAATTTAGTAAACTTCAAACGTAAATTACGTAACATTTAGTACAGAAATGTTACTACTGTCTCAGTGACTATTTTGATGACAGTTCTTTGACTTAATAAATATTTTTATACTCGTAACATGACTATAAATGTATGATGACTTTCTGTGAACTCTGTCAATTTGATTTTTTATTTTCTTATCAGTAACTTATTAACATTAAAAGTATTTAGTATTATATATACTGAATTAATATTGCAAAAAATAAAAAATTGACATTGAGAGTATTGATACTAATGAATTATAATAATTTAATTTGCTTGGCAAAAGCCTCCCATACATGTATATTTGTACGCCAAATGGCAAAACATAGAGAACCTATAATGTAATAATTGTAACATCTTGCACACTGTTGTAACCTTTGTTTACAAATAAAGAATATTCATTGATTGATTGATGGTTTACTAAGCACAATTTAAAAATACAGCCTCGCATCTACTTATTGTAATCTGGACATTGATATCATCATCATTTCAGCCGAAAGGCGTCCACTGCTGGACATAGGCCTCCCCCAAGCACCAACATTGATATAAAAACACAAAAATAACATCCATCTTTTTACTTCGGCTATCTCCAACCACCGCTTGTAGGCCGGTTGTAGATTGTTATAGTCTAAATAACAACCACCGCCGTAAATGTTTTAAAGAAAGATGTGAGTTTATGTTTTTTGTAACGGCTAGGGCTGCGCAGGGTAGGCTGCGCAGGCCGTTAACGGTTTACTGTAACGGCTAGGGCTGCGCAGGGTAAGCAGCGCAGGCCGTTAACGGTTAGGTAGAAAGTAGAGGTAGATAACAGAAACAGCTGAATAGGTTTATAGATATAATTATAATATAAATAGGTAGGTAGTAGAACACGGCTAGGTCGTGGGTAAGATCCTGACCTGAGTCTGAGCACTCGCACACTTAGGATAGGCAGGAAGGATACCATCCTTGGTAGCACATGGTAGATGTGGCCTGTTCAGTATGGGCTCCGCAGTAGGCCGGATGGCCCTAGCACGTGGTAGTACACGTCAGTAGCCGTGGAGATCGCCTGTCAGCACAGGCGCGCGGCGGTAGGCCACAGGTAAGCAGGCACTGACCACACGTGGAAGGTCGCCTGTCAAAACAGGCTCGTCACGGTGGTAGGCTGCAGGTAGGCAGGCCTTCGTCAGCGTGCAGCCTGAGCCCGTACAGAGAGCCACTCTATTGTAAATCATAATCATCATCATCAGCCTATAAATGTTCCCACTGCTGGGACACAGGCCTCCTCTCTGTGAGAGGGAGTGGGCCGTAATCTACCACGCGGGCCCAGTGCGGGTTGGTAGATGTCACATGTCTTCGAATTTTCGGTTCTAGGACATGCCGGTTTCCTCACGATGTTTTCCTTCACCGTGTTGTGAGCAGTGGTGATGAAATAATTTACACAAAGTAAAGCGCCTGTCTGGGTTCGAACCTACGACATACAACTCGTAAGTCGCGGCCGTTACCACTGGGCCACCACTGCTCTATTGTAAATAATTGTTTGAAATTGTGTTTTTTGTATGGATCATGTGGTCTGCAATAAAGATTTATTTTTATAAAATGTATAGTCCAAGTCTTTTTTATTATCAAATGTATTGCTAATCTTCTATTAAAATAAAGCCAGAAGCATTAATAATGTCCCTCGTAGTCGTGTCAGACACGAAATAAATTTATTCGAGAAATAAACGGCCTGTAGTTTATACAGAGTGTTCAGTTATACAGAACTTCATGTGTGGTCACCACAACATTAATCTTGTGTTAATATTAATTTATATTATCCGCTATTTCGTATTGTTGTCTCATATATTATGTTTTAATACATAAATTTTGAGGGGCATTTAAATAAATGTTTTTTTCATAATTGAAGTTCGTTATGCTATTTCATCACAACTGTAATTTCTAGACTTATTCCTGAAAATCAAAGAGTCCCTGTTTATGAAGAGAGCCCTGATCTTCGGTAGATTTTAATAAACATTAATTCACCAAATACATAATATTTATTAGATGTTTCAAAAACTGCTGCTGTGTTATAAAATTATGCTCACGCTTGATTATATTCATGGTATAATTTAAATAAATAATTGTGAAATTATAAAAATGTGTTTTATTGTAGTCACAATTTTATTATGATGAATATTATTATACTATAACTGTAAAATATTATTTGTGAAATATTTTATACCTAAGTATAACTTTTGGAGTTTCCTGTCGTTTTTAGGGTTCCGTACTAAAATGGTAAACAGGAACCTTATAATGCGACTTTGTCTGTCCGTCTGTCTGTCACAGCTGGATATCTCAAGAACTACTAATGCTATCAATTTGAAGTTTGGAATAGTTTTAGATGACATTTACCCAACTATTTTGCAAATAAGAAAGATTTTTTTTTTTAAACATACCGTCAAGTACTACACCGCGAGGAGGACGCCGGTGTACGCGTGTTTCCTCGATTTGTCGAAAGCTTTCGATCTCGTCTCTTATGACGTGCTATGGGACAAGTTGAGGGGCACGGGTGTACCGGCGGAGTACACAGATACTGGTATGCTCACCAAACAAATCGGGTAAGATTCATCCGACAGAGTACCGACACTCTGTCGGATGAATATCAAATGGAATGTGGCGTAAGGCAGGGGGGGTTAAGCTCGCCCCTGTTATTTAATTTGTACGTCAATCGGCTTATCGAGCGACTGAGCAGTCATGTCACATAGACAGTACATGTGTCAATAACATAAGTTAGGACGACATGGTGTTGCTCAGTCCATCGATGAGCGGATTGAGGAAGCTACTCACGATCTGTGAGACGTATGCGGAGGTGCTCGGCCTTAAATATAACTCAAAAAAGAGTGAGGTCTTAGTGTTTACGGTACCTAAGCAACAGCCCCGTCGTGTACCTCCGGTATATCTCAACGGCGTAGTACTTAACGTTGTGAATAGTTTTAAGTACCTGGGTCATGTTGTCACTAATGACCTACGGGATGATGGCGACATAGAGCGCGAGCGCAGGGCGTTGGCGGAGAGGAGTAATATGCTCGCCCGTAGGTTCGCTCGCTGCACGGCAGACGTCAAAGTCAGTTTATTTAAGGCGTTCTGTCAGTCCTTCTACTCGAGCGGCCTGTGGGTGTCATATACGAGCCGAGCCTACAATGTCCTGCGCGTGCAATACAACAACGCTTTTAGGATGCTGTTGCGGTTGCCGCGGCGTTGTTGTGCGTCTGAAATATTTGCTGCAGCGCACACGGATGGTTTTCACGCCATCATGCGCAAGAAAGCGGCTTCCTTACTACAACGCTTGCGTAACACTCGTAACAGTATCCTGAAAATGATTGCTAGCAGACCGGACTGTCCCATCCAAAGACACTGGGTAAAAATAGCATTAGGTTTGTGCTAACTAATTAATTATATTGCTAACAACACTAACATAGTATGTAAGCACAATCTGTTACTAACCACTAACAACTTATGGACTAATTTCGGTCTGAAATAAAGATATTTTATTTTTTTATTTATTTTATTTTATTTTGCAACAGGTACTAAACTGGTTCTTAAAAAATCGAAGTGGGGCTACTAGGGCTTGTGGGGAGATATGAAAGAGCGCTATTTGTACATTCTCAAAAACTTTTTTTTAGGCCGCTTAGTTTTCAACGTTTAACGAAAAATGTAAAAATAATACCGTTCCGTTCCCCCCTTATCTGCGAAGTTTGCATAAAGAAAAATTTGGAAATATTCTACGTGAAGGAAAGTTTAAGTAAAGATAACAGGAAAAATAAAATATCACACTTTTTCAGATATCAACAAAAATTACATTAGTTACTCGATCGGTCAAGAGATGGCGCTGACCTAAAACTGCAATATTCTACACCACAGTATTAAAATTCTCTGACGAATATAGGCCTCGCCGATGAAAATTTAAAAATATTTCACGGTTCACAACCAAAATGTCCTCCTTCCTACTTACACGCAGTTTCCTTTGAGTGAAGCTGGTTTTTTCTGGGCACAGAACTACTTAGGTCCTGCTCATACGATTCATTCGTATGGGTAGGTACCTAAGTAGTTCTGTATGTTCTGCTCGTATTAGGCTCCTGGTTACTAAATTAATAAACATAATATAATAAATGGTGATGTTCTTCAGAAAGGCCAGGTGCGTAGTACTCGCAATCGGCGTGCGTGTATGACCTCATGTATGAACGTAAACGAGGCAAAAGGACTATGTAAGGATTGTAGCAGGTGGCGTTCTGTAGTTTCTGCCTACCCCCATGGGAAGAAGGCGTGAGTTTATGTATGTCATCATCTGCCTAGCCTTTTCCCAACTATGTTGGGGTCGGCTTCCAGTTTAACCGGATGCAGCTGAATACCAGTATTTTACATAGAGCGACTGCCTATCTGACCTCCACAACCTAGTGACTAGGTAACACGATACCCCTTGGTAAGACTGGTTGTCAGACTTTTGGGCTTCTAACTACCCGTCACGACTGTCAAAGATCTACAAATGACAGCCGGGACCAACGGCTTAACGTGCTTTCCGAGGCACGGAGGGGACTTGGTATGTAAAGATGGTCACCCATCCACGGACCAACCGCGGCAAGCGTAGCTTAACCTGATCGATCGACCCGTGCAGCTGTTATTACTTAGCCACAAGCCCCCTCGTGAGTTTATATATGTATGTATGTAATATAATAAATAAATATGGTGCTGATAGAACGCGATCAGCTGCTTTTATGCGCGATAATCTGGTTTATGCAGGATGGGTAGGTATTAATAAACCCTCAAGAATTCAACCAGGGGTTGAATAGTTTTTGAAAAAATAATAATAATAAAACATCCTACTTTCATTGCCTCTGCTGGTTGACAATAATGTATTAGAAAATGTTTTTTTGTATTTCTATTCCAGAAAATTTCACAGGGGTGACTTAGACTTCCCCTAGTTTATGATGGTACGGAACCCTCGGTGCGCGAATCCGACTCGCTCTTGACCGGTTTTTTTCAGATCTAATATTTGTGACCGTGCAAATAGTATTTGACCCGTTATAAAAACCTGCTAGAGTTTATCAGCAAAACATCACCGGCCGTAATGGACAAAACACATTAAACATAATACCCAAAAAAAACCTTTTAACCTTTAGTAATAAAATGAAAACTGATCGAAAGTATGTGAGACACGGAAAGTTTCGCGGTGCTCCAAATTGTCTGCGACAACCCTAATGAATAAAGTTAACCATCAGATTGGGAACTCGCACCGTTTAATTAAAATACTCCAGATTACACTCAAACTTAACTATTCCAATGGATTCTGGGTACGTGGAATTTTTGGGATAGGTAGGTGTATTTCTGCCTAAGTGGATTTTAATTAGCATTTGAAACACGCAGATGTTTTTGACATGGATCAAACCACGTGTCAATGTCATGATTACGTAGGGGGTAAGTATTATAGTATCGTATATCTAGGATCATAATATATTTTAGTCCATACGAAATATAAAAAATATGTAAGTAAATCGTACGGAGTTCCGCAGGGTAGCATCCTGGGACCCACTTTACTTCTCATATATATCAATGACTTACAAACCTATGTATACCAAGATGTGAAATAATCTCATATGCGGATGATACTGCTCTTCTCTTCTCTGCCGATAATTGGAATGAGGTTTTCGATGCTACCCAGGTTGGTTTCGATATGATCCAGGAGTGGTTACACAGCAATATCCTAAACCTTCACCTTGAAAAAAAAAACCCAGCGTTTTCTACCCGCCAAAAAACTGGAATCGCTAAAGAGCACCACATTATTCCACACATGTATCTCCAAAGCAAACTGCAGTTGTGAACCGCTAGAGTGCACTGATAAAATCAAATACCCTGGGTATTACAGTGGACTGCCATTTCAGCTTTAAAGAGTCTTCTAGGGTGCGTAAACTTATCTACGTCTTCAAAAATCTTAGGCACGTCACAGATGCAAATCTGTTAATATCATCACCATCATTTCATACTGCATATTATCTTGGGTTGGAGCTACTAAATCCACCATCAAGAATTTAGAAATTGCTCAACGCGCGATACTGAAAGTAAGCAATTTTAAACCGATATTGTTCCCAACAAGAACACTTTATCAGTACTGCCAAGTCTCTACGAAAGAATTGTTATGAAGAAACACAGTGAACTCGCTTATGACATAATACTGACCACCAAGCGCCGAAAGCATGAGGTATTTGCAGTCTTTCTAACCGACCGACTCTTTAACAGTTGAGAAGTGTCTGAAAATGGTTTAATTGAAATAAATGCTTTGAGTTTGAGTTTAGAAGAACTATTATTCAGCTTTACCAAGATACAGGAGTAGGTACCAAGGAATTCCTAAGAGAGTAAGGACATTGTAAAATGACGTACACTTGCCAGATTTAAACCTGCATACTGGAAAGCACGATGACACTATGTAATTTACTTTTACATTTGTATGCAAATAAAGGGAAACCGTTAACGGCCGTGAAACATAAAACAAAAGAGGCCATTAACAACCCGTATGGGGTAGAACTTGGTGAAACCATAAAACATAACAACCGGTAGTTTTTCACGAAGCACTCGTAAATGTCAACGAAGCGCTAAAACCATTGTTAATTATAGGCCGGCGAATAGTAAAACTTTACATAACTTAAAGCTAGGAAAACATAGTCACTGTTACTATTGCTATAGGTACATTGTATTTACTTACCAGCCACAATCTTACATGAACTAAAACCACCTATGCAAAGAGTATAAATCTTTTCTTTGGTTTTTAGTTTGTTCTTCAGCACGAGCAAAAGGAAAACAGCTACCATCTAGTTAAAATATTCAGAATCTAAACAGCCTAATCGAGTGTGGTCTCGCAACTGAGTCTTCTTCTTCTCGGTACTATATCGAGAAGTAAACTAGATTAAACCTATTGATCCTAACAGCAAATATAACTTTCGGCACATGTTTCACAAGATTAGTCTGTAATAAGCAGACCCAATACCTTACTGACTACTTAGAGACGTAACTTGTGGGGCCTCTTTGAATGCCACGTAGCTGAAAATGTAAAACAAATTACTGATGTCAATAGGAAAATATTATAGAACATTCTGGAATATTTAATTGCGGTTGTCCATGTTTTATTCCATCACCAAACTCATAAACTATCCATAAATCACACGAAGCAATAAAAAACTGATTAACAATAAAACGGAGCAGGCGGCCGATAGCATCGCAGTTTATCGTCAAAATGATTGATTCGGTGTGGGAGTAATAAAATTAATTTACCCCTTTTTGATTCGGAACGCAGTTGTGGAGTGGGCTCCGGATTAACGCGACACACGTTAATCATTATTACTACTGACATACGTACTTATGTATGTACTGCCTTATGTAGTGCAAGGATAAAATAAATACATATTCTAGAAGCACTGTTTTATAGTACTATAACTTTCTTGAGAGAAATGTCATGTTTATGGTTTCCAGATTTCCCGACTTGCTTCAAAATTCCTTTGAAATGAAAACATCTTTACGAAAATAGACCTTTTTAAGAGAGGAAAATGACTCCAATGAAACTTCTGGGACACGCTCAATTCCATGGAGCGAACAGGCTGACTGAAAAAACATCCAGGTACCTATCTCTTATTGCTTAGATCTGCTGTTTGAGTGAAGCTTTGACGACATTTGGAGAGGAAGTTGTTCTAACAGTGGGCCAATACAGACTGAAGATGATGAAAACTGAGTAGATAAATGGCCAGTTATGGAAATATTGCAAGGACCTTACGTGAAAGCTTTGCTTCAGAGTTAACCATAGATATATTATTAAAACATAGATGTAGTATTCAAACTAGTAAAGAGCTGACGAATAAAATAATGATTTAAATATTAAAATATCAAATAGGAGCTTGAAAGAAAACTTTAAAATATTTGAAGATTATAAAAAAAAAACATTCCTTTATAATTTTGTCTGTGTCATATGAACGTGGAATGAAACAAAGATGAACCTTCATTCGACTGAACCGATTCACTCGAGCAAAACGTCTGATATCGACTTTAGTTCTAATTTTTACGATCTTATTGAAGATCCATTTTAAAACAAGTTCAGAAGTTCTCACGTCAAAACGTTCCTGCCGATGCACAACTTTTTGACCAGCCTTTATTTTCCCAGATGGTTCTGGGCACCAGCACTGCTGTTCCTGCTGGGCCTGGCCATCGCGCTGGTGCTGATGACCGTGACGCGTTTCCAGGAAAACCCCACGTACATAGTGCATATCGATAGGCAGTTCAAAGTCAAGAAGTTCCCTGCAGTGGTGCTATGTCCTGAGATCAACTTCGTCGAGGAGAAAATGGATAAGTTTATGGCTAATGTGTATGAGTTTAATTTGTTATTACTGCTTTTTAGGCTTCCATACCAAAATGGTAAAAAGGAACACTTTTTTTTTGGGTTGGGAATTATCAAATAACTTCTCCCGCTCTGGGCGGAGCAGGAGTGCGTGTCAGACTCTTACTGACTAAAACCCACCCGTGTTCCTTCGGTTGCCCTGTTGCCGGGGGCCACGATTTCCCTATCGGTTTTCTTCGAACCCCCGGCAGACATTGGCCCTAGCGGACCCCGTCAATTCTGCTGACATCTCATTGAGGGGCGCGCGTGGAATACAACGCGCCGTTGACTGGGGCTTGGTCCTTATCGGATGGCAAGCTACCCATTGCTCACCGTCCGCAAGCCCGTGCCTACGGTGGCCGGAAATCTGCCTGCGATTCCTGACGCCCAGGGCATCTCCTGTGGCGGTTAAGGGCGTAAGGGCGCGTAATTTGCCTCCCTCACGCATTCTGCCTCCTCTTTTGCGAGCATTACTGCTTCGCAGAAGGAGGTGACGGTCTACCATGCCCTTTCGCTCCGTACCATGGCCTGGACCAGGGCCTGTCGCGAGAGATCACCGCCGTATGCTCCACCGTGTCCTCCGGGTGATCCACACGTCTCCTCCTGCGGCAGTTAGGGGCACGAGGGCGCGAAATTTGCCTCCCCCTTACGCGTTCCACCTCCTCCTTCGCAAGCATTACTGCTTCACAGAAGGAGGTGACGGCCTCCCATTTCCTCTCGCTCCGTAACATGGCCCGAATCAGGGCCGAACGCGAGAGATCACCGCCGCCGATTGCCTCCACGAGGACACGGCGATGCCCCGCCCATGCCGGGCAGACTTCCACCGTATGCTCCACCGTGTCCTCCGGGCGATCCACACAGTGGTGACACCCGGGAGTTTCCTCCCGCTTTATCCTGAACAGGTACCGCCCGAAACAGCCGTTTCCCGGAAAAAGGAACCCTGATGGTGCAACTCGGTCTGTCTGTCCGTCTGTCTGTCACAGCTGGATATCTCAAGAACTACCAATGCTTTCATCTTGAAGCTTTAGATGACGTTCGGCTAACTATTTTGCAAATTTTTTTTTTTTTTTTTCAACGTGGTTCTGAACAGCGGTCTTAAAAATTCGAAGTGGGGCTACTAGGGCATGTGGGGTATCATAATTATGAAAGAGCGCTATTTGTACATTCCCAAAAAAAATATTTTTTTTAGGCCGCATTTTAGACAAAAATCGTAAAAAAAAATACCGTTACCTAGGGGAATGGTATTTTTTTTTCTCCGAATTTTGCATAGACAAATTTTGAAATTATTGTATGTGATAGAAGTCTAAGTAAAATATACAGGAAAAATAAAACGATGTCTCTAAATAGCACACTTTTTCAGAAATCATCAACAAAAATTACATTAGTTTCACTATCGGTCAAGAGATGGCGCTGACATAAAACTGTAATATTCTACACTGTAGTGTGCCGTGTTAAAATTCTCTGACGAATATAGGCCACGCCGATGAAAATTGAATATGGTACGGAACCCTCGGTGTGCGAGTCCGACTCGCTCTTGACCGGTTTTTTTTTCTCGGGAAGTCGTAAAGTTTCTATACTCGTTAGAGTAGCTTTACTACATCCTAACCAATATTATAAATGCAAAAAAGTGAGTTTGTTTGTAACGCTTTCACGCTAAAACGGCTGAACGAATATGGATAAAATTTAGCACATAGGGTAGATCATGGTTAGGACATATTATACTTTTTATCCCGCTATTCCCACAAGATCGAGACTTATGTGGGTGAAACCGTGGGGCGCAGCTAGTAAAAGATAAAGATAAAACATAATTTATGTGTCAAATCATGAGGCATCCCCTGCCTAGCCTTTTCTCATCTATGTTAGGGTCAGCTTCATGTCTAACCGGATGCAGCTGAATACCAGTATATATGATTTCCACAACCCAATTACTACAAAAATATGAGTGTACAGTAGATACTAATTGGAAGTTGACCTACATTTTTTACCTAAGATGATCGCGTACAAAGTAAAAGTTGTGAAGATAACTATATACGCAAGTAGATAACTGAATAAAACCACGCAAAATGAAGGGTTCCGTAGTTGGGATGAATTTATCCTAAGAACAAACTTAACATTCTGCCGTCAATAGCATAGTTGCAGTAAGTACGCTCTAGACGGTTTCGAGAAAAACGCGTTTAAAGTTTTGGTGAGAGAATCTTCCATAAATCCTTTGTTTGTTATCTGATCATGATGGTTGATACCTTAAATGAAAGAGGACCTCAGCACCTATCTATTACTTATTTGGAAACCAATACTGAGTAATTGAAAGACAAAATAAATTCATTATCTTAGTTATACTAAGTATCTCCTAGAGGCTCTCTGATAGGTAACACTTAGCATAAACACAGTAAGTGTGTTTTTTACTGTATTTATGATAAGTAACCATATAATTTTATGATTAAATTTATATGGTTTAAAAGTTTTATTTTATCAGGCTGTAGTAATAATAAATCAATTCTTGTTTTCCTTATCCTTGCTTTGAATGATTGACGTACATAGCTTGTCTTTCTTCGTTGTTTGTTATTTTATTGTCTGTTTCTTGAACGATTTCCTTTTCAGTAATAGTTTGTTGTGAACCACTTGTAACTGTCTCCGTTTCAACTCTATTTTCCTGGGTACCTATTTGTTTGTTGGTCTATTTGATCTTCAGGAACTTGAATGTATCCTTCAGCCTTAGCACCCCAAGTAACACCAAAGCGCTGTATATCAGCTGAGTTACTGTCTACCATAGAATCTTAAGCTGTACAAGCCTGCGGAATAAAAGCGTTAGCAGCGCTATTTTAGCAGATATAACTCTGATTTGGGGACAAATTAAACAGCTATTAGCTGAATAACTGGAAATAATTGCATTATATTAGCATTATTTAAGCATTCATAAGGGTAACAGTTACCCCAAGACCTGAACATTTGCTGATTATTAGATTGGGTATTACCTATTATGCAGCACAAACTATAGATGTGAGATGTTTTTAAAGCTTCATGTGTTGAAAATGTATAACTTTCATTTATTATTTTGGTGTTGTTGTGCGTGAACCATTTTGTGGCCAGTGTTTGTGGTAAAATATTAGTTTTCGTTAAGTGTTACCTTGTTTTTTTTTTCTTACATGCGTGAAATTCTATTGGAAAAGCAAGTTTATTGTCAAATATCGTATGATTATAGATGAAATTTTTCACGCCGTCTCAAAATATGAATGTTTACTTGAAATTTAAAGAATAAAATAAGTTGATGTTACAAAAAAAAGCAAGAATTCTCTTTTTAAAAGACATGTAATTTGACAGTAAGCTGTTTACTTAGAAATAATTGGTAGGTATCCTTTTCAAATCTGTATCTTAATTGTGTAACTTGTTTCATTTTGACAGTTCAACAACATTCATTGCGCTATTTACGTTGTTGAACAGATCTTTTTTCCAACTTATGAATAAATGGATTAGCAATCTATTTCAAATCGAAACAGATTTTGATTTTGTTGCATTACGCAATTAGGGTACTGTTTGTTATTTCTGTTCTTCGTTTATCTTTCCACATTTCTAAATACAATACCACAATATCGCGATGATGGCCGCGGCTTTTAACTGTTATGAAATACGTATTGGGTGCTAATGATAGTCTTTCAGGATCTCATATAACAGCATGAGTACATTAATTGTTTATTCTAGTACAAGTATACAGCCCCAAGGATCAAAGGTTACATGTCAAACAATTTAAAGCAGTTTGCTGTTATTTAGCATCATATAAATTCACCCATAGTGATCATGTGGGCTAGATAAGTGTTATTATAAGACTGCGTGTAGCAAGCTGATTAACACTATACAAGTTCAACTATGTTCAGCAAGACTCAATTATATCATTGTTAATTGAAGTCACAGAATAATTGATTGCATTAAAGCAGTTCACATGTTCTTTTTTAAAATGCAAGCATTTTATTGATACGTTTATGGCCTTCAATTCACAATAAAGCTACTTTCAGGTCCACAAAAATGCTATTGGTGCCGATTCCCTTGTTCACAAACTAAACTAAATTTAAGTTCGGTACATCTTTTTCTTTCTATTTCATTAAGAAAAGGACAGAAGATAAATTTTAGTTTAGTCCTGTCAAATTAATCAGCGCCTGTCACTACTCCATGCAAGTTTAGACGTAATTAAAAACTTGCCTACTAAAATTACGTCAATTTACGACAAGCGCTGATTAATTTGACAGGACTAAACTAAAATTTATCTTCTGTCCTTTACTTAATGAAATAGAAAGAAAAATGCACTGAACTTAAATTTAGTTTAGTTTGTGAACAAGGAAATCGGCACCATTGATTGATAAATGCTGATAAACACAGATCTGAACACCTCTTTTGACGCTCGCAACATTACAATGTTATTTCCGTGGTTGATAAGTAGTCGACAATTTACGTAGGTATTCGAGGAAAAGACATGAGTAAGTAATTGAAATTATTCTTTCTCCGACCAAGTTACTGCTTGTATTATAAGAAAAATTATATGACTTTTAGTTATAGTGACTTATTATGTTCACAGTGAAGCAACTTTACTGCACTGTATTTATGACGTAGCATTATATCGCAGCTACTTAGAAATGCAGTAAAAACGAATTACAATTCTTATAATATGGTATAAGATCATATTATATGTACGTACTTCTTAAGCATGAGTACAGTATAGCTAATTTACTGCTCCCATGGTAAGTAGACCTGACCGTTATCGCTACAACTGCTGTCTAAACATGAACACAGGATGGCTACATGCTCTCAGTATAATAAGTAACCTTATGTAAGATCTGATTACGTTACTTAACATAAACGCAATATCGCATCGAACTGTCTTTGTAGTAAGTAATCTGGAATCTACGCTTAGGATCGTTACTAAGTATACATGCAGTATCGCAGCATACTGTTTTTAAGACTAGATCACTCATTTAGTAAATATTGGGGAAACTGCTTCGGATCAAAACAGTATATCTTCTTAGTGTCTATTTGCTAGGCTTACATCCAATTTTTATACAGTAAACGACTTAACATATTAGTGGTATAGATGTCATACTGTACTTTGGCCGAGAGACTCTGAATAAGAACTTCTGCAGTAAGTGTACCCACTGTAATTATGCTTTGTGAAGTAAAAAAAATGCTCGACTTACTGCAAAATTTTAATTGTTAAATTTGGTTTAAAAAGTGATACAAACGAATGGGTTAGATAAAAATGTAGAACTCGTTATCGTGATCACGGCTGTATAACTAACTAATTTTTGACAAAAACCCGACTTACTGCAACTATGCTATTGACGGCAGCATTGTAGTTGAAAAACATGTTCTCACATAGGACATTCCAACTGCTAATGTAAGTTTGTACGCACAATATTGAGAGATTTACCATGTTATTTTAAGACCATAGACTTCTTATAGGTTTTCCTGTAATCTATGAGTAAAGAACCATTCTGCGGATTATTTTCAAAATTTTAGGCTCAGTAGTTTCGGAGATAAGGGAGGGGGGAATGGTAAATTTTCATCTATTTTCTTAAATATCTTTAAGTGTATTTATTTAAAAATCATAAAAAAATATTTGAGATCCAATTAAACATTGCAACAAGCTATTTCATTTGAAATATCACACAGTACAGTTTGCAAAACTTTTTATAAATTTTCTAATTTGCCTCCCAAAAGTGACGCCCATTTTCAAAATTCATTTATTTACGTAACGCATTCGTGTTTGGGTCACAAAAATACATATGCGTACCAAAAAACTTAATCGGCCCATTAGATTCGGAGCAAATTGGCTGTGACAGACGGACAGACAGACAGATAGACGAGTGATCCTATAAGGGTTCCGTTTTTTCCTATTGAGGTACGGAACCCTAACAATAAAAAATATCTATCTTCCAAAAAGTTGACAAACATTAAAAGGAGTGGATTGCTAACTGGATTACTGTTAGTAAGACTCAGCAATTAATTCGAACGAAGATACAAACTGACTCGGATGATTACTTTTGTCCCACTTTTGCTATCATTCTCGAGTCTTCGACACACCTAGCAGCAGCACTTCTTATACGAAGCTCAGATGAATAACCAATGCCCACTTGTGTGCGACGCCTAGGTACGTATAATGTTGGTTTAGTATCGTAAAATGGGACCATTGTAAGAACACTCTTGCTATCACAGTTGTCCACTGCAACAGGAAATATACAGCAGTTTTATATGACTGATGCAAAATGACCTGCATATTTTTAGGCAATATCTTCCGGGCATGAACTCGACCAGAATGCGAGAAATCCTGCCACAACTAGCCGCGTTCTATTCCCTCGACGTGATGTACAATCTGCAAGACCTGCTGCGAATCGAACAGCTCCTGGACTACAATGGTATAGACGTGGAGACTGCTGGGGAGCTCCTCACTGCTACGTGTGAAGAAACTGCTATCAGGTAAGAATTCACTTCTGTTTGATCTGCTTGTTTTACTACCCCCATGTATTTTGTGAAAGCTGTAGAATCACTTTACTGCAATGGTCATCCGGCAGAAACGTACACCTTCGATTTGGTACACCAATGTTGTGGAGAGAACCAAGTAATCGCGAAAATGACTGTAACTTTTGTGTTACGAAGACTTCAGGTTATAATAAGAAAACTAAGTCGGGTATTGTGTATGCCGATATTCCATCTGTTACTAAGCCTATATTGCATTCTAAAGACCTTCCTTATCCAATTTGCTCCGATGATGGTAGTAGCGCGAGTCAAAATACTCTAGATGATGACAATGAAAGTGAAGTTAAAATTAAATCTGCTGCTAGCTATTCTGAAGATTTTGCCTTCGAAGAGAAAGCCCCACATTCGATCAACCAAGCCGTATTTAATGATCTCTTTACTATCATTAGGTACAGGATTTAAAGGTTTTTGAAGATCGCCATCAAGGATATTGGGATGAAAATATGTTAGGAAACTACTGTTGGTCTATTTTAAGGGAAACCGATTCAAAAACCTATAAAAAGAAGTCTAAAATTAGTAATTTTTAGTTTATTTCTGTTCGTCTTAGTCGATTTTCTTAATTTTTTACTTAACTAAATATTTCTGAATATGAACGTGACAGATTTTTTAAATTATTTTTCCAAAGTTCAAAGTTTTTGGTTTTTGATTTTTTGTAAACCCTTTCCTGGGTAACCCTTACATAGATAAATAAAATTCAACAGCTTTCAGCTGGGGTATAAAACCCATGTAAACTAGTGAAATTTTTCTGTCATGAGACAATCTAGATTCTCTAATCTAGATTGTCTCATGACAGAAAAATTTCGAGACGTGAAGTTTCCTGGTTACTATCAACTTGCAGCATCTCACTGCTGAGCCACCACCCGGGGCCCCTTGACTTCCAGAAGTTTCCTACTATTCAACAAATCGAGCGTGCTATGAAATAGTTCCCTGCAATTTCCAACACAGGACCTTTGGGCAGGACCTATGTCTAGCAGTGACGACTTTCAGCTGATGATAATAATTTATCGACATTAAACCACAGGTGCCGATGGAATAGCGTTATGGTAAACTGTTCAGATTTATTCCGTATGGAATTTACTGGGGATGGATTCTGCTGCGTTTTCAACGGAAGATCCTTGAAACGGTAAGTTGGTCACAGGTTTTCCCAGAAAAGCCTTTTGAACTGTTATCAGGAACCCATTCCTGCACAAAATAAGTTTAATCGGAGAGTTTAGGAATAATTTAGAAGACTAATGAAGCCCACTTGCGCGTTCATGGGTTAGCTAAATAACTCGGAGTTAACAGCTAACTCAGGGTTAATCCAAAGGGAATCATTCGATTAACCCTAACTTAGCTGTTAACGCGCAACTGGGCCTAGCAATCTGTGAAATTGCATGTATTTTTTTTACAGGGCAATTGCCCAAACACTTATTCCGCAGTCGTTATAAATCAATGCTAAAATTTATATGCGTTTCAAACAAGTATTTACTCACAATGTAATCTTAAAAATTCCCGTAGTATACAGAAAGACTATCTTGATAATTTAAACTTACGAATATTACATTAATGTCTTCAATTTAGTTTCGTCTTGCTTAAATATTAATTTCCCAGAAGTTACGTGTAACTCTGCAAAGTAAGTTACTGGAACGTACATGTACAGAAAGTTAAACATTACTGCTAATTGTGCAGATACGGGGTTCAAGCAAATAGTACGCACTTAGTAAGACGTGTTTTCAAATACTGCATAATTTTGTAAATATTTAACTTAAATACTTATTTTTTTTATTGTTTATATAATGTTCAATAGATAATTTAGTAACTCCACTTTTATACTTATAACATTGATTTAGTAAGACAATTTTTTTTCTTCTTTTTTGTGTGCTCTTTTTTTTTGACACGATGATGAAGTCTTCTTACGCATTTGTATGCTACCCAGAGAAATGGGAAAACATGGAACAGAAATAAAGGCAACCCAACGCAACGAACACAAATACACGAAGTTGTTCGGCTACACCAGTGGTCTGATGATAGCTGTCAATCAGAGCCAGACTCCCACCGTTGTTGACCTTTCCTATAAATGGGTGAGTATGAATTATATTTACCTAAACGTAACGTATTTGTATTGTCCTTTGACGCAGATTCAACTTACTTTGAGTTCTCGGCGATAGGTTAGATTCAATGCCGCGTCTGAAAAGTGAAAGAACCCTAAAATTAATTAACGAGGAGTGGTTAAAAAATAAAAAATAAAGTTTAATAAAAAACTGTAACCCGACCACGGGAAAATAAAATGATCTAAAAAGTACGAAACAAGCAAATATTTCATACAGAAATCAAGACATAGGTACAAAAATGGTTAAGGTAAAGCCGTCGTCGCATGCCATTATAATTTTGTAGGTGTTCCTGGCACCAACATGGTATACAGGCATGCGACCACGGCTTGACTTTTGTATCTATGTCTTGATTTCTGTATGAATTATTTGCTTGTTTCGTACTTTTTAGATCATTTTATTTTCCCGTGGTCGGGTTACAGTTTTTTATTAAACTTTATTTTTTATTTTATACTTTTCCGTTTTTACACTTGCTAAACGTTACAACAACGTAAATAAGAGTAATTCAATAGGTCAGTAATTAACCTATTTTAAATTCCAATAGCAGTGCATAGTGCTTTAGACAAAACCATAGCTCGATTTATTTCGACGCCAACACCATACTCAGAAAGTTTTGCGACCAACAGTTTTTGTCCATGGACACTGGCTAGTTTTGATGTCGATTAAAACTATGACTATTTTTTTTTTTTTAAAACACAATATTCCAAATACGAAATTCCCGCCACATTTTTTTACGAGCAAAATCAAATACTCTGTCTCACTGAAAATTGAATTTACAACGAGAACATTTTCGCGCTATAATTTTGTACGATTTCAAATGTCGACTAAAACCAGATGAATCATTTGAAAGACTTCGAATGATGTTCATAGACAAAAGCTCTTCTAAAGCGACTGTTTTCCGCTGGTTCAACGAATTTAAGCGTGGTCAAGTAACTTTGGCGGACGAAGAAAGAAGTGGCCGTCATGAGGCTATGACGGCTGTTACATAAGAAAACGTGCTGGCTGTGAAAAATTAATTTTAAGAGAATAGGCGAATTACATATGAAGAGAATCAGCATATATTGCAGATTGGATCGGGAAGTGTACATGAAATTCTACACGGGCATCTTTAGGTAAGGAAGATAGTTTCACGCTGGTTACCGCACATTCTAACGCAGGCTCAGGAGGTTCGGGTAGAATGGTGCCGAGACATGATAGCAAAATTTGAAGCAGGCTCGTCTCGGCGCGTTTACGATTTCATTACGGGTGATGAATCATGGATTTGTCATTTTTATTCCCCAAAATAAAAAATCAACTCAAGGGACAACTGGGATTAAAGAGGTGTCTGATGCGGACTGGAAAATGTGTAATGAAAATTGGTTAAGACGCATGAAACTGTGTATAGACGCCAATGGAGAGTTATTTGAAAAGATTTAATAAAAAAAAAAAATAACCTGTAGTATATTTTTTTTATTACCTATCGCAAAATTTTGTGAGTGCCCCATGTATAAATATTAATATTTCGTTGTACACAGGGCTACACATCAAGCTATAAATTTCCAGTATTAGCTGACCTCGCATTGTACGGAAATCCTTTACAATGCCAGATCAGCTTAAACTGGAAATGTATAGCTTGATGTGTAGCCGTGTGTACTTTTTTCTTCATAGAGGAATTGAGGATGGAATTACAAACCGTTACTATTTATTAAGATTTGATTAACTGCACGTTGGTATCATCTTGCGATACTACGTAGCACAGTCTCACTTTTGCTTGTTTTTAACAATTTAAACATATTTGTTTACTTTGAAAGTATAACATTATTTACATATTTGTAATGTGCTCGTCAAGACCTTTCTTTTGATACCAAACATGTCATGATCATCGCATTTTAATTTTTTTCGAGGTTAGAAATTTACGTGTAAAATCCACCATATTAAATTTATGGAAAATTTATATAGCCTATGTCACCCGGACTATTATTATTACAAATCTATTGATACCTCATTCATCAAAATCGGTTCAGTAGTTTAGACGCTACGGTGGAACACACGTAAAAGCAAACATACATACATACAAACATATAAACATACATACATAGACTGCTAAAATCATAACCCTTCCTTTTGGCTTTGCCGTAGTCGGGTAATAAAAGCTAAATGAAGGAGTTACTCTCATTTTTCAAGCTAATTAGCAGCTGGATTGAAGCAACTGAGGATCAAGTTAAATGGCGTTCGCTTAGAGAGGGCCATGACCAGTAGTAGACTTTTATAGTCTGATCATGCTGATCATAGTAAATCCTATACTATTAAATGAGCAATATTTGTAATCACGGTCTGGAAAACGGCTCTAATGAAAATTGTAACATAAGGGTTTACGGGGGTGAAAAGTCGATCTAGCTAAGTGGTCTCATATCTGAGAAAATTCGTTTTCTCTATTTTCACCTAAGCAGAGCTCGGTAGATCAGGTACTATGACTAAAGACAGCAAGGACCATCTCAATGCTCATCAAACAGCAGTTGCAGAAGAACATCAACTAAAGTAGAACGTCACTAGAAACCATATTTTTATGACCGGCAGGTGGCGACCCTGACAAGCCAGCACTTTGTAGACGTGACAATGAATGGTACAGCCCTCAACCCTGGTTCTGAGCAGTGGATTGCCTTCTACACCATAGGCTACCAAATAGGGGAAGGAGCGAGGGAACTCAGACCAGCACTTAGAAAGTGTATCATGTCCGCAGACAAGTTACGGTACTTTCCGAGATATAGCAAGTAAGTGTTGTGTTTTACCAGAATTGTGGAAGGATGTTGCTTGAGGCAATTATTCTTGCTACGCATGACAGTTTTGATTATGAATGAGGCCTTAATAATAGAGGACAAACTAAAACTTTGTATGAATTAATTGTAATAGATGATATGGCCAAAAAGGAGATAGACACTGAGATGAGGGCTGACAGAGATTTGCATTGAAGAAGTAAGCTTGCGTCGCTGACCTCAATAGAAATAGGACCAGGGCAAACAAACGATGAATGTATACTGAGAGTAATGTTTATAGTGTTATGTAGCTTCAAGAAATATATATCTTTTCAGAAAATACTGTGCATTAGAACAAGAGATGGCAAACACTTTGGAGAAATGTAAGTGTGTCCGTGCGAATCACCCGAAACCACCTGGTGCCAATCGATGTCGAGCGGCCATGCTGCAGTGCTCCGCCCAGGCTTTGGGTAGATATTTACAGAAATCTATTACTACAGACGTGGAGTTCTGGCCACATTGAGGCAAATCCCGCGCGGGATTCGGCGAAACGCAACTGCCCGCGTCGATTATTTTGTTATTATTTCAACACTACAACGCAGCGAAAAAATTTAGACAAGCTGTGGTTACGTGTGAAAGTGTCGCTGCAGCTTCTTACAGTTGCGTAGCGGTAACTACAAAATTTCGATGTGGTTGCGTTGACGCTAGTAGTTGCGATGTGGTTGTGATGTGGCTAGTGTTTGCACAGGCAGATCGACTGCGGCTGTGTTTGCGATGTGGCCGGCCGCTAGTGCACCAGTCTCACTGGTGGTTGCACTGTGACTGCGACGTGGCCTTGATGTGGTCGGTATCACCCTGTTTTCACACACTATTCATTTGCATACAAATTAGCGCCCGTCCATGTGTTGTCGTTGTGGTGTGCTTGTGGTGCAGTTACGGTATGTGTGAACGGGCCTTAAGTTAAGAAGTCACGCGACTATTCGCGCATTTCGTTCCGGATTTGATCGTAATTAGTATTTTAATCCTAATAGGTTCCTATCTGTTATTTCTACTTGTATTTCCAGTCGCGATGGATAGCTCGAGCACCATCTGTCCTGTGACGTGTGACGTAGAAAAGACCTCCGTTGTAGCATCCAGTTTTCGGCTCGATGGCTCCGTTAAGACTGTGGAACCGTTTTAGTAAGTATTTTAATATGTTCCGATCGACCTGATTCTCTGACTGTGGCTGTTAATTCGGCCACAATCGTTCCACATTTTGTACAGTTCTAAACGTATTAGATTAATTGTATTTGGGCACTTTTACTTTGTTTAAAACCATCAGGCATTTTTATTTATTTGAAGTAAATTAAAAAAATGTTTTTTCTTATTGATAAACTTGTACTTTTATGGTTCCATTCGTCATCTCCGAAACTAGGTACGGAGTCTATTTTTTTTTCTTATACCGAAAATAGTTCTTTAAACCCTAAGAAAACCTATAAGAAGTCTACTGTCTTGAAATAACATGGTAAGATCAGTAGTTAAATTATCTTTAAAATGGTGAACGTTTCAGCAAAATAGGCTTGATAGATTTTGCGTGATTCTCAGTTTTTATCCGCGTTAGACATAGGTTTACAAATTAATTTCACTATGTAATATAAACATAATCTAAAATTTTTCTATGTTAAGTTATTACGAAAATGCTCTAATTTAACATATTTTTTTTTTCAAATCACTAACACTACTCGTTTAGGCGTGATCTTCAGTATAAAATCATTAAAAGTCAGCTATCGTCGCCTTAACCGGTTTTTTTAAATACCTACTAGTGCGCACGGCGGCCTGTAGAGGCTGTAGCGCTTTGTGAGTACTGCGTGCACGGATCAATCTAATCGCTAAGAACAGGTTTTGCTGAAACAATTCTTGTTATTTTGTTATTATATTTGTTTGATTACTAGTCTATGAATTTATAAGTTGAGTTAAGAACATGTGGTGTGGCAAGTTATCGCCCCTTAGATCATATTTGATTGTGGACGGTGTTCAGGTGTCTGTAGTCCAACCTTAGGCATATATTGCTGTCGCGGACATGTGAACAGGGCATCAGAAGACTGAGCGGCCACTGACAGCTAATGACGGTTGTCAGATGTCAAAGTGCGCGTGCGCCAATCGGTCGCATTTTGATCTCACCGCAAAACCGCATTTTTTTATCTCAATTCATCACATCCACTGAAACTATAAACCAACGTGTATTATCCCGTAATCCTTGGGGATTTACCATTCAATAGTTCTTATCGTTATATCAACCTGCGTCCGATTAATTTGTAAAATCCTAGACTTTCAAGTGACCATTGTGTACGAGCTCGCCAGGTGGCCACCGGCTGAAGAATCATCAGGACAGAACAAGAAGACCACTCAGGTACCGCTTTGCATTATTTGCTGGGGTTAACTACAGACGCCACCTGACCGTCACCAATCTCCTTGCAATTTGTCGGACAAAACAGGCATTTTGAATCAGCGTGCATTCCAGACGCAGATTTTTCTCTCATCCTCATCCCGCATAGGAAACACGGCTATTTACAAGCCTGTCCTTCCAACATGTATTAGATATGTTGAAACTGTTTGAACTTCCCGTCACTTGTCCCTAAAAGTCCATTAGAAAACCAGCGTCAGACAACATATATGGAACCTTCTTGCCGCAGCCGTGACGCACACACTATAATTGTTGTTAAAACATTATTTTCACTTTATTTTTGTATTTTGTGTTTCACGAACTGTGCCCAAATAAACGTTATTCTTTCTTTTTCGTTTTCTTTCTTTATGCTGTAATAATATATTTGTTTTACCACAGCAAGGGTTTGGATTTCAAGAAAGTGAGCGTGGTAAGAGTGTTCATTCAGAGTCGCAGGCGGCGGACCCTCGAACGCTGGTCATACTTCTCCTATTTAGATTTGTTCTGTAAGTTTTAATTCATATCTTCATAATATTTTGTTAATAGCCGACATTAGGATGCTGCTGCCTATCCTCTCGCATATAAACTTTTAGTATATCAACAATCCAATGCACATGGGAATGAAAATACCACTAAGAATCCCATCCATAGTACGAATTTCCTTGCCAGTCAATACTAATATTATAAAGAGATAAAGTTTGTATGTAGGAGGTAACATATATACAAACTCATTCAATTTAAAAAATATTTCACTGATAGAAGGCTAGCTATTTTCGAGTGTCAAAGGATATGTTTTATGTTAAAACACGCGGACGAAGTCGCGGGTTGAAGCTGTTGAACATATAAAAAAATGTTTTTGATGTTATAAAATAGTTACGAATTCAAAACTCTACATTGTTTTTTTTTTTACCACGATGTGTGGGATTTTTGTGCGGTTTTGTCTGTTTGTCTGGATATAGGATATATTATGTATCGTGTTACCCAGTAACTTAGTTTTGGAGGACAGATAGGCAGTCGCTCCATGTAAAAAAATCCAGTATAATAGTGGATTTAGGATGTTGATGGGGCTTCCGCGCTTTTGCAGCGCTTTGCAGATGTTCGCGGAAGCCCGTGTTGACGATTTTCATGGTATTATGAGGAAGAGAACAGCGTCAATAATGGGTAGGTTGCGCGGTAGCTCCAACAGCTTCCTGAAAACATTATTAGACAAAATGGACAGTCCCTTTATAAGGCACTGGGTACGGAGGCACGTGCCAGCGTGTGTTGGGCCACGTCAGTTTTAGTTGTTTTAGTTTGTAAAAGTTTACTAACATAGTTTTTAAGTCATTGTTACTAACACTATAGGGATTGTGTGTACTTGTATGTGTAGTCCGAAATAAAGAATTTATTATTATTAAAACTGGTATTCATCTGTAACTATACTCCGTTTGAAATAAGATTAGACATTTAAACAAACCTTTTTTACAGTCCGTTAAAGTCCGTAAAATTAAAAGCAAAAAAAGTGGTTACAATACCAACTGTTTACTGCAGCTGCCATTTGTCATGCCACCAACGCAATAGAAGTCAAACCGGTTGAACGGACTGTAAAAAAGGTTTAGTTAAAAGTCTAATCTTATTTCAAATGGAGTATAGTTAGACTAGAAGCCGACTCCAACATAGTTGGGAAAAGGCTAGGCAGATGATGATGATGATGGTCACAGTATTGTTTTTGTTGCAGCTCAAATAGGTGGAATGTTCAGCGTCGTCTTCGGTTTCAGTGTCCTCACGTTGTTGGCGTTGCTGCAGCTCGCTTGGCATGTTATAGCGAAGCAGTTGCATAAACTAAGGAAATAAACAATCTCTCACGGATTTAATAGAAAAAAACTACTACAGCTAAACTTTCGTTACACACGTTTTCATATTGAGAGTAGTACATTACTTGTTATCTTTAAGGTACACGGCACAAACTACTGCTATTGTCTTCGATCAAAACCTAATTACCAACTAAACTAATTTTTAACATGGTTTACTAAGCACAATTTCAAAATACAGCCTCGCATCTACTTATTGTAATCTGCTGGGCTCGTGGCTAAGTAATAACAGCTGCACGGGTCGATCGATCAGGTTAAGCTACGCTTGCCGCGGTTGGTCCGTGGATGGGTGACCATCTTTACATACCAAGTCCCCTCCGTGCCTCGGAAAGCACGTTAAGCCGTTGGTCCCGGCTGTCATTTGTAGATCTTTGACAGTCGTTATGGGTAGTTAGAAGCCCAAAAAGTCTGACAACCAGTCTTACCAAGGGGTATCGTGTTACCTAGTTACTAGGTTGTGGAGGTCAGATAGGCAGTCGCTCCATGTAAAATACTGGTATTCAGCTGCATCCGGTTAAACTGGAAGCCGACCCCAACATAGTTGGGAAAAGGCTAGGCAGATGATGATCTACTTATTGTAATCTAGACATTGATATCATCATCATTTCAGCCGAAAGACGACCTCCGCTGGACATAGGCCTCCCCCAAGCACCAACATTGATATAAAACACAAAAATAACATCCATCTTTTTACTTCGGCTATCTCCAACCACCGCTTGTAGGCCGGTTGTAGATTGTTGTAGTCTAAATAACAACCGCCGCCGTAAATGTTTTAATTGTGCAAGCAGGAGAAAGATGTGAGTTTGTGTATGCCACTCTATTGTAAATTATTGTTTTTTAATTGTGTTTTTGTATGGATCATGTGGTCTGCAATAAAGATTTATTTTGTTTTAAATGAATAGCCCAAGTCTTTTTTATTATAAAATATTTTGCTAATCTTCTATTAAAATAAAGCCACAAGCATTAATAATGTCCCTCGTAGTCGTGTCAGTCACGATATAAATTAATTCGAGAAATAAACGGCCTGTAGTTTATACAGAGTGTTCAGTTATACAGAACTTCATGTGTGGTCACCACAACATTAATCTTGTGTTAATATTAATTTATATTATTCGCTGTTTCGTATTGTTGTCTCATATATTATGTTATATTACATACATTTTTAAGGGCATTTAAATAAATGTTTTCATTATTGAAGTTCGTCATGCTATTTCATCACAACTATAATTTCTAGACTTATTCCTGAAAATCAAAGAGTCCCTGTTTATGAAGAGAGCCCTGTACCCTAATTGCATAACTTATTTTCGTAAACAATTATGCCTTATTTGTTTCATTTTGACAGTTCAACAACATTCATTGCGTTATTTACGTTGTTGAGCAGATTTTTTTTCCAACTTATGAAGTAATGGATTAGCTATATGTTTCAAATCGACACAGATTGTGGTTGTGTTATATTACGCAATTAGGGTACAGATCTTCGGTAGATTTTAATAAACATTCATTCACCAAATACATAATATTTATTAGCTGTTTCACAAACTGCTGCTGTGTTATAAAATTATGCTCACGCTTGATTATATTCATAGTACCTATAATTATAATAAATAATTGTGAAATTATAATTATGTGTTTTTATTGTAGTCACAATTTTATTATGATGAATATTATCATACTATAACCAACCGGAAAATATTATTTGTGAAATATTTTATACCTAAGTATAACTTTTTGGAGTTTCCTGTCGTTTTTAGGGTTCCGTACCAAAATGGTAAAAAGGAACCTTATAGTGCGACTCAGTCTGTCTGTCCGTCTTTCTGTCAAAGCTGGATATCTCAAGAACTACTAATGCTATCAATTTGAAATTTGGAATAGTCTTAGATGACGTTTGCCCAACTATTTCGCAAATAAGAAAGATTTTTTTTTTACAACAGGTACTAAACGGGGTTCTTAAAAAATCGAAGTGGGGCTACTAGGGTGTGTGGGATATCATATGAAAGTGCGATATTTGCACATTCTCAATCACTTTTTTAACCGACTTCCAAAAAGGAGGAGGTTATATGTTCGTCGCGTATGTTTGTTTTTTTTTTTTTTTTTTATGTATGTCCACCGATTTCTCCGTCAATTGTGGACCGATTTTGAAAATTATTTTTTTGTTTGAAAGGGTGTGCTCTCGAATTGGTCCCATATAAATTTTATTAACTTTGCTTTGATAGTTTTTGAGTTAGCTACAAAATACGTATTTTTTTCCCACTTGCTATGTAGATGATATGATAAGTTTCTGTCACTGGTAGCAGGTAGTGGTATTCGAATGTGTGTGGGGTAGGTACCACAACTAAAAAGTGAAAAATAAAAACTTTTTACAAAAAAAAAACAACCGACCTCCAAAAAAAACACTACAAAGTGAAAAATAACTATAATTTCGGAAGTCGGTGGCAAAAAACGAAAATACAAAACACAAGACACCGACTTCCGAAATTAAAGTTATTTTTCACTTTGTAGTGTTTTTTTTGGAGGTCGGTTGTTTTTTTTTTGTAAAAAGTTTTTTTTTTAGCCCGCTTAGTTTTCGACGTTTGACGAAAATTGTAAAAAAAAACCGTTCCCCCTTATCTCCGAAGTTTGCACAGAGAAAAATTTAAATTGATGAAATTATTCTATGTGATAGAAATTTATGTAAAGATAACAGGAAAAATAAAACTGTCTCTAAATATCACACTTTTTCAGATATCAACAAAAATTGCATTAGTTCTACTATTGGTCAAGAGATGGCGCTGACCTAAAACTGCAATATTCTACACTAAAATACTGTTAAAATTCTCTGATAAATATAGGCCTCGCCGATAAAAATTTAAAAACATTTCACGGTTCACAACCAAAATGTCCTCCTTCCTACCTACACGCAGGTTCCTTTGGGTGAAGAATAGTTGTAGTTTTTTTCTGGGCACAGAACTACTTGGGTAGATACCCATACGAATGAAGCTCATATTAGACTCCTGGTTACTAAATTAATAAATACAATATAATAAATAAATATGGTGCTGATAGAACGCGTTCAGCTGCTTTTATGCGCGTTAGTCTGTTTTATACAGGTGAGCATTAATAAAACCTCAAAAATTCAACCAGGGGTTGAATAGTTTTTGAAAAATAATAATAATAAAACATCCTACTTTCATTGCCTCTGCTGGTTGACAATAATGTATTAGAAAATGTTTTTTTGTATTTTATTCCAGAAAAATTTCACAGGGGTATTCAATTAGACTTCCCCTAGTTTATGATGGTACGGAACCCTCGGTGCGCGAGTCCGACTCGCTCTTGACCGGTTTTTTTCAGACCTAATATTTGTGACCGTGCAAATAGTATTTGACCCGTTATAAAAACCTGCTAAAGTTTATCAGCAAAACATCACCGGCCGTAATGGACAAAACACATTAAACATAATACCCAAAAAAAAACCTTTTAACCTTTAGTAATAAAATGAAAACTGATCGAAAGTATGTGAGACACGGAAAGTTTCGCACCGCTCCAAATTGTCTGCGACAACCCTAATGAATAAAGTTAACCATCAGATTGGGAACTCACACCGTTTAATTAAAATACTCCAGATTACACTCAAACTTAACTATTTTAATGGATTCTAGGTACGTGGAGTTTTTGGGTGTGTCTACCTAAGTGCTATTTTGGTTTTTAATTAGCATTTGAAACACGCAGATGTTTCTGACATGGATCAAACCACGTGTCAATGTCATGATTACGTAGGGGGGTAGGTATTACAGTATCGTATATTTAGGATCATAATATATTTTAAGTCCATACCAAATATAAAAATATGTAGGTATATCATACGGAGTTCCACAGGGTAGCATCCTGGGACCCACCTTATTTCTCGTATATATCAACGACTTACACACCTATGTATACCAAGAAGCGAAATAATCTCATATGCGGATGATACTGCTCTTCTCTTCTCTGCCGATAATTGGAATGAGGTTTTCGATGCTACCCAAGTTGGTTTCGATATAACCCTTAACCTTGACAAACAAAATACCTAAGTAGCGTTTTCTATCCGCCAAAAAACTGGAATCGCTAAAGAGCACCACATTATTCCACACAGATGTATCTCCAAAGCAAACTGCAGTTGTAAACCGCTAGAGTGTATTGATAAAATCAAATACCTGGGTATTACAGTTGACTGCCATTTCAGCTTTAAAGAGCATTTTAAGCTGCTGTCTTCTAGGGTGTTTAAACTTATCTACATCTTCAAAAATCTTAGGCACGCCACAGATGCGACTCTGTTAATATCATCACCATAATTTCATACTGCATATTGTCGCGCGAAAAAAAATCAGCTGTTCCTTACATTTATTTATGTTCGCATAACTCGTCAAAATGTATGGAACAGCTGATTTTTTTTTTTCGCAATGTCAGGTTTGGTTCCATAGTAAAAGTTGTTCATAATGATCAGTAAAGTCACGTGTTTAAAGTTTGCGCACTGGATAAAAACTTACCCTGTATAAAATAAGTATAAGCCGACGTTCGCATGGATGTAATATAATCGCGGCGTTTTTGAAAGAGTTACTTTGCGAGAGTTGAAAATCCAACAGTGTGGCGATAAAATCCCGCCGCGATTTTATTACGTCCGTGCGAACGTCGACTTATACTGAGCTCACACTCAGGTGATTCATAAAAAATGTACATACCTATATATTACATTCTACATCTTTATCATATTAGATCTATGTTTGTGTAATATTCCCTAAGAGATTAACCATCTTTGTACCATAGTCACCTACTACTAATATTACAGCCAAAGACACCAGACAACCCGTTTCTGAATAAAACAAAACGAAATAGAAGCTAGTAAAAAATAAACAAACATATAGACTGTAGAGTTAGCATCCCTTGAAAATATCCATAGATATTCTAGCTGTTATGTATAAAACGTACTAAAGCAAACGAAGCAACAAAAATACGCCAGTTCATCCACGATTCCTAATCCATTCAACATTTTAAAAGTCACTCCGTATCCGGAACCTATTGCTCGCACAAATCGAATTATATTTTAGCTAAATCACGCCGGAGCAATATATTGCGTTCTCCTCGCCTTGCATCTTGTATCGCATCGCCGATTGATACCGATTGTAGCTCGTATCGATTCGAGAGGCAATGTAAGACATGTGAATTATTGTCTGAGATTGGCGAATAAAGACATTAATGTTGTGAAGGCTTTGATTTATATTGTTGTTCAGTCACTGTCGACAATCTTTGAAAAGTACCTGGTAGAAAAACGAGTATATATTTAATTTTTATTCATGAATGAAAAAAAATAATTTAATTGTACAAAAATATCGCCTATGTGGACCGACCAGATGTTTTTCATCACTTTAATTCAATTTTTTTGTTGTGTTTGTTGGGTTTTAATCTCAGTGCGTAGGCTTTTAAAATAAAGTACCTACCAACATTGAAAAACGTTGTCATAATTTACTTACTACCAAAAATAAACGTATCCCACTAAAGGTTACTCAAAAACATTAGACGCTCACCGAAACCCACACAAAAAAAATAGCAGAACAAACAAGACATGCTCAAAGGGCTCGTATTTAATGCCACGCATATTACCCTAAAAAAATAACCGCTGCTTCCGTTTATAAAGATTGCAGGAGCGCGCACGGAAGTGCGGGACCAAGTTCATGCAAAAATTATACAGTGGCCCCGTAGCTCTGGGCCCGAGCATAAATTGTTCGTAAGCGAGCCTGCCCCTTTTAAAGCTTATTGTTTTTACCTTGCCACGAATGTTTCCCTTATTGGTGTAAAATATTTGCATGCTTCGCATTGTGGAGGCCCTGGGCCTACCTTTTTGTGCGGTGTTTTGTCGTGTGTGCAAAAATCTGGGTCTTGCGTAACGTTGTTTACTTTAGAAATATGATAGGATATAAAAAGATGGCAGTATTCACGTGTAATTTTTTGGGTTACTTCGGGTGGAGGAGGCTTTTGTTAAAGTAGATGCTGTGGTTTTAGATGGCAGAATTCTTTCTTTTTATGGCGTATGCCTATCATTATAATTACATAATGGCATTAATTTTATTAAAGCAATATATATAGCAATATATTTCTTTTTTTTTTTTTGACGCTTTGGTTTAAAACGAATAACATAAAAATCATTTCGTTAGTAACGTTCTACAGTTGATAATATCCTCGTTAATAAAGTAGCGTTAGTATTAACTTGATTGTTTCTAACGCAACCAAATTGAAGATCGTGAACGATCAAATCCTTTCAAAATTGCCAATAATTAGCTAAGTATATAATTTAATAACAAAAAGCAAAAAACCATATAAAATCTGAGCCCGGAACTCTGTCATCCCGACTTGTCCCATAGTTTCGCAAAATTTGTTTCACAAACTCGCTGACTCAAGAATGTACGGCCATGAATTCCGTGGAATATATCGCTGAAGTTATAATATCAACCCGGTTGGACCCGACGCGAATAATAATAATATAGGGATGGGACGAGCGGTGTATGTGGCGGATTCGTATTTAATAAAGTGATCAGTTGATAAAGGGGGTTTGTTATTGGTAGTAGATAGTTTTTAAGGTAGCTCAACAAAATACTTTTAACGTTAAAATTGGAGGCATGTCTCGCTCCGCATCTTTTATATCACAAAACAGCTGCATTCTTCTTGCTACATTAACGTAATAAATGATTCTGTTATTCTTTAATTCACACACTTAAATCTATTGGGTTTCTACGACTACCGTTGTTTGTAGTTAGTCTAGTCTACTCTCAAAAATCTGACTGTCAGATACAATACCAAGCAGCGGTAACATCAGCAACACCGTACAATCTTCAATCCCATCACTAAAGCTCTAAGGAGTCCCGAATAGACTACACTACAAATCCTGACCTGCCTCACTACCCGGAGTTCAGAACTTTCCGTACAAAAATGCGCGCATCGTATTCCAACCATAAATAAATGGATCCCACAGTATATCCACCAACTGAATTTATACAGAACGACTTTGGGAAATCGTTTTCCGTCTTGTTACCGAAAGTGGAGAAGTTTTTTAGGCTGTGGCTTCATTAGGGTGTAAATCGACTTTTAAAGAATATTTTTTTCGCCTCGATATGTTTGAACATGGATCAGTGAAGGTAGAAACGGGATTTTCGTACATTGATGTTGATTGACTTAGAAATCGTATATTAAATTCGATTTGCATGGGTTAAATGAAATGATTAAAAAAACATTTTTAGAGCCCGCTAATATTTTATGATTGTATATGAATTTGAAGATTAAAAATATTGCTGTGGCTATTGAGTACAAATGCCAATCTTGCTTGGTCACTCTATACGTAATAAAAGTTGTCTACTCACACACATGAAAAGTGTAAAACTCACATTTAAATATTCACAAACAAATAGCCATGAACGCTGAAATTCAGCAAAAGATATTTCCGGACTGTTATATATGACTAAAACATGTATTTTCAATCGTAAAACCATTAATTTTTCACAAACATTTTCTGTCAGTGAAAATCAAAATCGGAACATAGTTTGGAGCATTTGCATACGCGTCGAGTTCTCATACATAAATGATGTTACAACACTTACAACTATATCTGACGAGCTCTCTAGATCGACTAGTCGAAACGTGTGGCTATTTCTGGATCAGTCTATTTTTTACATGCTGAGTACAGCCGTGTGAAATATTATAATTTTTAAAATATACTTGAATGGTTTTTTTTATAAATCATGCCTGCCAGCCACTAACTGACTCGCTGAGAGATGCCATACCAATTAATATTAATCTATCCTTAACTTTAATAGAGCAGCATATATACAGTGTGATTCTTCATAATGTGCACATATCGAAATTAGCGAATCTATGCTTAATTTTATCGACGGAAAAAATATTAAAACAATTTTTTTTTGTTATTTTTTTTCAATTTTTTGTAAAAAAAAAATATCTCCTCTTTGGCATCTTATTTATAAATTTTACAAAAATACAGATTTTTGCTACAAAAACATGTTTATTTTCAATTGAGGGCAGTTTTCTTTCTCAATTTTCATTTTATGTGGACGCCTAATTACTTCCAATCATTATGGAGTTTGTTTTATAGCGATAGATGATTTAATTTAAAAGTTACACAGTTTTGTTATTTTTTTTTATTTTTATTCCATAAAAATATTTAGATTTTTTAAAATATTTTTCTATCGGTAAAATTAAGCATAGATTCCCTCATTTCGATATGTGCACATTATGAAGAATCACACTTTATATAGCATGTGAAAGGCGGATGGTCAAAAATAGATAGCTCAAGTACAATTTTGCTGACATCAAACTGCAGACCTGGTCATGCTGCTCAGTGAATGTTAATGATTTATTATTATTAAGTTTCTCCTCTAAGTTTTTCTGTAAGTAGAACCTGCATCCATCTTTATGTTACCGATCGGCGATATATCTGTAAATCATGCCGTTTATGACAATTTACTACTTTACCATGCACTTACCAACCATTCAGTTGGTGACTTACGTACTTCAGGGTCATGAAATGGGGTGTACAATTTCGTATTCACCCAGACAAACATAATGTTAGTATCAGTAAGTAACATTCGGTGTAGGTGACAAGGCGGTGACATCTACTAGAATATTCTATGAAACATGGAGGCGTATTCAGGGCTACTGTACTACTAACTACTAATGTAGGAAAATTATATTTGTTATTTTATAGCAATAGCGACTTTGTTTTTATGTGGAAGTCAATGTGTTCCACTGGGGATCCCAAAGCCGGAATCGTTTTTTAGCTTTCCGTAGGCGAAGAGTTTCCATGATAATATCTACATGAAAGATAAGTAAATAGTCTTGTCAGTATAAATATTCCCGAAGAAAAATGTCATCGACTTCCTTAATAGGAGTAACAGGAACTATTCTTGGACTATGTTACATGTTTCTCTTTCTTATTTCCACACAAAGTTTCTAGCACACAGATCCCTACCTTCCGATGTTGCCTCCTTTACATTCACTTCATTAACCAACCAGGGGGCCTACCACCACCTCAGAAGCAGTATTATTTTAATATTACTTCAGTGGGAGAAAGAGATGGAGCTATACGTCCTGTAGAGCTTCATCTCTTTCCTACACTGAAGTAATATTAAAATAACACTGCTTTATGAGCTTGTGGTAGGCCCCCAGAAATGCAATTAATCACCAAACAACCATAAACTGATCCCCTAACAGTCTGATCACAGGGAATCCGGCCGAAATTAGGCAGCTCTCATAATCCGGCCTAGGCAATCATCAAACAGCCACTGAATATGTTATCAGCAAATATTTATGAGTTCCCTTTGTAGGCTGAGGTTAATTATGAACGAGAGTAATTGACGCAAACGTGTGCTCCTGAATTAGTGATAACTGGGCTAGTTGTAGGTGCCCCAATGTAGTGAAAGTAATTTTAAAGGAGAGGAGATGAAGTATTGTTATTTAAAAGTGCTACAAGCATTGTTAAATTGACTTTGACATTGAAAAAGCAAGATGGCGGCACGGCGCTAGTTTCAATTTTGGACACGCGCCAAAATGATCCTTGTAGACCTTATTTATGTCCCCACTAACGAAGGTGACATGCCACAGAATAAATAAACATTGTAAAGTTTATTACGTCAGTGTCATAGAGTCAGATGTTTTTAATCAAGATTTGATTCAGCTCACTGCATTGTTCAATGTTATTATTTTTTATGTGTAATTAAAGGGCTTTTATTAAAGGGCTTTTTAAATCTTTCATAATTATGAAAATAATGAACTCATATTGTTTTTTAACACAGCAAGTGTTTTGTATAAAATATTTGAATCATGAAAAAATAAATAGGTACGTGTGCTCAACAGCGTGTGTTCGTAATCTTCAACCACTTCTTAGTACTCTGCGTTTTTCTCAACCTAGCTAATTATTTTCTAAGTACTTTAAAAAAGTGTATTTTATTGATTCCTTTTATCTAATTTTAGATAATGTCCATCTTTACGGATCACCCGGTATGTTTTGATACATTTTTTATTTCCCCGTCGCTAATGGAAAAAACGCCCATTTTCTAACTGACCTGTAATACTGCTTATCCTAAAACGTTGAAGTTCATATTGTTAACTGGTCTAGCAAACTAAGTTATGCAGCTTTGGGCCGACCATGTTTTGATTTAATTTGACTACACATACCATGCTGTTTGTTTAACGCAAGGTCTGGTTCCGTATAGCCTGAAATGTACCTATACATAACGCCTGTAATCCGCGAAGGGTTGGGCAGAGATGTACCCTATTGTAGGTATAGCTGGATATAGTGCCCGGATATTTAACCTACATCATTATACAGTGTGAGTCTTTATAATGAGCACGTATCGATATTTTTTTGCGAGTTGTGTCATTTTACGATTATTGTAATAAATTGATGAAAAAGATACAGATTTTTGCTAAAAAAACATGTTTATTTTTAATTGAGAGTAGTTTTTTTCTACAATTTTAATTTTATGAGAACGCCTAATTACTTCCAATCATTATGGACTTTGTTTCATCGCGATAGATCATTTATTTTAATAGTTACCTATACCGTTTTGATGCAAATATTATTTTTTAAATTCCATATAAAATATAAAAATATATTTAGATAGATCTTTTAAATATTTTTACGTCAACAAAATTAAGCATAGATTCCCTCATTTCGATGTGCACACTATAAAGACTCACACTGTATTATGGCTCATCCCGATAAAGAACACATATTGTGCGAGTAAGTCAGGACGCTCTACAAAACTGAGCTTTTCCTCGTTTTTCTTAATGTGCCACATTATTATCGGCAGGGTAGCTACTGCGGCCAGAAACATAAGTATTTCTGACTTCATCAAAATCCGTACCGTGTTTTGCTTTTACCCTCCGGAATTACGCATAGATAGATAGATTAGATATTCGATTAGATGGAAGCTGACCCCAATTTAGTTGGGAAAAGGCTAGGCAGAAGAAGAAGAGATAGATTAGATATTCATAAGATACCATAGTATTCCTATGAAAAAACTAACCATTTCAATTAATCACTTAGACAGAAACCTCTTTCAGAATTTATTCAAAAGGAATATTTTAGCAAACCCTTTCCTGACACTTTTTTCAAAACTCAATTTTATGAAACCCCAATTATCAAAGACAATAAAGACTGAAGAAAATTCTAGTACTTATGAAAAGAAATAGTGGCCTATTTTTCGGTTCTACTAAGAACTCGGGTTGCGTATAAAGGCTTCAGAGTAAATTAATTAAGGAGGACGGCGGTGGGGGAAGGGTATTAACCCTTAAAAACCCGACACCACCGCTTATGGTTGTAGATAACATGTGGAAGGAGGTATTGTGGGTGAATTCGTTGGGTTAGGCAATTACAAACAGGTTAAAGTGTAATGTTTCCATCTGATTGGGGGCTTATGAATTAAAATTTTACTGTTGAAGCGTACATCTGGCGTTTAGCTCATCATAATATGACTAAACAAATAAAAACGTGCTGATGGGTACAGTCATCTTGCACACTCAACATTCAAAAGTAATTTTTTTAAAGGTGCAATAGATATGTTATGGTGTTCCAAACGTATTACCAAAACCATAGTTTAATGAAATAGGTATTTAATGAATAGGTGGGAGTAAAACGCTTTTGAAATTTGCGTAATAGTAAGGTATTTCCCTCGTGACTCTACAATAATGCTATTACCAACAAAATATATGTAACACAGTTTCCTCCAAGAAAATACGGTAAAGTATTGGCCACGTAGCTGGGTCTAGTGGTCCACCGCCACCACCACGCTGACTTCCTAATACTTCGCTGGCCGCCTCAAGTTTGAACGAGCCCGTCCAAACGACTGTGACCATACGCTTCTTTTTTAATAAAAGTCTAAATTTTTCTAGTAGGTATTAGTTGTTTTCTTTCGGTAAGAAAATAACTTGATTTGCGCCTAATATGACCCATAAAAAAATAAAAAATAAACTACATATATGAAGCATCAATCTTTGTGTTAGGAATGAAAACAATTTTTGGAAAATGAGACACGGAATTACGCTAGCTAATAATATCAAAGAGTCTTCTTTTCACCAAGAAAAGTCATCATCATCTGCCTAGCCTTTTCCCAACTATGTTGGGGTCGGCTTCCAGTCTAACCGGATGCAGCTGAATGAATACCAGTATTTTACATGGAGCGACTGCCTATCTGACCTCCACAACCTAGTGACTAGGTAATACGATACTCCTTGGTAAGACTGGTTGTCAGACTTTTTGGGCTTCTAACTACCCGTAACGACTGTCAAAGATCTACAAATGACAGCCGGGACCAACGGCTTAACGTGCTTTCCGAGGCACGGAGGGGACTTGGTATGTAAAGATGGTCACCCATCCACGGACCAACCGCGGCAAGCGTAGCTTAACCTGAAAAGAAAAGACCACCAAGAAAAGTATGAGATCTTTATCATACTATGTAAGTGAGAATGAATGGCACAACACCATATGATGGATTTGAAACGACGACTTCTGAATTTTTGAATTTTGTGTTCCGATTTTGGCCGCGCGCCAAAAAAATCTTGTAACGTTGTATGAACAGATAGTTTGACCGAATGTGCAGCAGGTTGTTTGATTTGAGGTTGTTAGTAAAGAGGTTCTCTCTTGCGTACTTAAATAAGCGAGTTGAAGAGCGTAAGAATTCGTCGCGTAGTTCCATTTCTTCACTAAGAACATCCCTCGACCTACACACTTTATGGTGACCACCCAGCAGTCCAACATTCTAGTCACGCGCCGCCCCGAATTGAAAGGTGGCGAAGATTGAACAAAGATGGCGTCTGCGCCCTTATCAAATCATCCAGCCTGCGTTTGAAACGAATAAAAACTGATTTCGTTATCACCCTTAATTTTGTGCGTATGTATCACGCTGTCCCAGCGGAATGCTGAGATTGTGAACGATTTTTAGAAGTGTTTTTGTAAGGTTTTTGCCAACTATGTAACAATAGGCTTTTGTGTTTAGTTAACTGTTGAAAAATCTGTATAGAAAAAAAACACTCTCAATTTTCTAGAGACTCTCAATTAAATTGGAAAAGATTGTTAAGTCAATTTGGTCTAGTTTTGATATTTGCTTGGTTTAAAAAGTAAATATCTAATTGAAACTGTAATTTACTAAATAGCATGACGTTAAAAATAACGTGAATTAATACGTAATAGTTGGAAGGAACCGATGTTTATTTGACCATAATGATTGTTAAATTAATTAACCTACGTAAAACATGTAAGAATCATTATTGTCCTTTTACAGCACTTAAAATAAAGTAAATTTAAATATCAAAAACCCGACTGCGTAAGAAGCGAACTTTAAAAAATATGGAAAAAAGATGATCTATTTCTGTCTCCAATCCCACTTAATACATAAACAATCTCATGCAGTTGGAGGTAATAGGTATTTATTGTTTTTAAGAAGATGTCTCCGACTATAACCCTGATTGACATAATTATTGGTTCGCTTACTTAGTCTTATTTTATATTTTTTATTGCTATGACCACACTGACATTTTTTTTTAATTTTTTGTAATTCCAATGATCTGCATATTTCTATTTTTTTATTTGGAATTGTAAACCTTTGCATGCCCACGTGACGGTAAAATATGGAGAACTTTATTATAAAAATACCTATGTACTATACCCATTTTTGCAAAGAAATAAATGATTTGATTTGATTTTTTTGATTTGATTTGAACACAAGAGATTTTTATTTTATGTAATTTTAATATGGAGTCACTCGCGCAATAAAGACGAAAATAACGACATATCATTCATGAAAATCGTTTCAGCCGTAGTACCTACGGGGGAACATAGGGACGGACATACATGCATACAGGTCAAACACATAACCCTCCTTTTTGGCTTCGCCGCAGTCGGGTAAGAAAAACACAAAGAAAGCAAGACATGAAAACGTATAATGTTAATGTAATAATAATAACGATCCATTTAACAATGGACATAGCAACAATTTCAACAATACAACATCATTGATTACACAATCTTTAATACTACAATATTCTTTTTCGTGTGGTTAGTGAAATTTATGCCGCCTATGGGCCATCTGACTTGGCTTCACATGCCGTCGAGAAATGTCAGGCATGCCGGTTTCCTCACGATGTTTTCCTTCACCGTTTTTAAAGCAAGTGATAATAACACAATGCACACATGAATCCGAGGTGCGTGTCTTGGGTTCGAACTCGAGACCTATGACTTGGTAGTCCGACAGTCACACCACTAGGCTATCACTGCTGACAACACTACAATAATGTTATCATAATTACAACATTTTGTAAATAATTGTCTTTTCCAACAACAATACCAGCTTGATGATTGGTACCTACAAGTCTAGGTAGCAATCAGGGCTTGTATTGTTGTTGTAGTAATAAATCATGCATCGTTTGGTATATTGTTAAGTGAGCAACAAAGACTTGGTAAATTGTTAAGTGAGCAACAAAGACTTGGTAAATATTAGAAATATATAAAATGCATAAAGAGGGGTGCTCCTCAGTGTCACGTGCAGATTGTAAGAAACATGATGATCTTAGCAGGTCTAGTTTGTGTTTTTTCTTTTCAATTCTTTTTTTTTTTTTCAAATAATAAATACCTATGTTCGATTTTTCATGAAAATTTGGTTCGTTTTAGTCATTTATTTCGTTCGTTTTATCCCACTTTTTCGATAGTATTTCTTGTGTTAACAACAAAATGTAGAAAGCATGTTTTATTTACAGGACTGCTGGTTCTGGCTGCAAGCCTTCAACCATACATTGTCTGGGCTGACTGCGACGATGCAGCTGCAGCCGCAGCCGCAGCCGCATCAGCAGCATCCGCGGGAGATGGCGCTGCCACCGCCACCGCCGTAGCTACCGCTAACGCTACCTACTCATCTTCCGCACACATTCCTTGCAGATGCCAACGTATATACAAGCCAGTATGTGGCTGCGATGCCAGGACCTACTCCAACGAGTGCGTGCTCAACTTCATTAGTGTGCATAGAGTCGAAAATAACTTGCCACCCATCCATGTCCATAGCATCGGCGTGTGCCCATATTTTCCATGCCGATGCCCCCCCGGTGGCGAATCTCTCTGCGGCACAGACGGCCAGACCTACGCTAACAACTGCTACTTTGACTGCGAGAATACAAGACGTAAGATAATGGGCCTGGGTCCCATCAAAGTCGCACACCGCGGCGACTGCACACAGTCCACTTGCATTTGCTCTAACTGCGTCATCCCAGTGTGTGGCACTGACGGCAGAACCTACAAGAACGTCTGTATCCTAGAGTGCGTCAGTCGCCACAACCAGGCCCACGGTAAGCCAGCCATCAGAGTGAAATACGCAGGAGTTTGCGATGAAGAGATATGCATGTGTCCGCTTAACGTCGACCCAGTCTGCGCCAGCGATGGAAATACGTACAACAATTTGTGCCACCTCCACTGCGAGAACAGAAAACGCATTCAGCTCGGAAAGCACCCGCTCGTTGTTCAATACAAAGGAGAGTGTGTGGACTGCCGCTGCCCAAAAATATACGCTCCAGTGTGCGCTAGTAACGGGGTGACTTTCGCTAACCCCTGCACTCTGGGCTGCGAGAACAAGAGGCGCGCGGAGAAAGGGCTGCCACTTCTAACTTTCACCCACGGTGTCTGTCCATGCTGCTGCACTCTCGAGTATCGTCCTGTTTGTGGTACAGATGACAGAACTTATCCGAATGAATGTCTACTGGACTGTGAAAATAAGAGACGGGATGACTTGGGCTTGCCTCTGATAGATATCGCGCACCGCGGGCGGTGCAGATGTCACTGCAGGTGCTGCTCGCGCAAGTACGAGCCCGTTTGCGGCAGCGACGGCCGCACTTACTGGAACAGGTGCTGGCTCTACTGCAACAGAGGCTGCAGAAACGACACCGGTCGTCGCCTCTTCGTGGTACACGATGGCCCATGTTAAATATGCACCTGTTTTATTTAAGCCCACGTGCGCACGGACGTAAAAATAATGCGGCAACAAATTACATACCAACGCGTCAAAAAAATACGCTGTTGAATTTTCACTCTCGGCGCTAAGTTGAAAATCGAGTGCGAGAAAAAATTCCTGTGTGTACCTGGGCTAACTATTTTTGAAACAATTTTGTCTTTCTAATTCTGGCTTCATCAATGTTAGCCTATCCAAAACTAAAATTTGACTGAAATTCAACTTGGCCTTTCATTCGGAATAGATTTTCTTTTCTCTACCTCCGAGTTCCAGTCTAAATTAAGATTATTCCTATGTTTCTGTGTCGGGACAAGATAACTCTATTCCGTCTTTACTCCACGGACACCTCCGATAATCACCGAAACGCGTAATGAACATAGACATCTATATTTTTTATTTATATTAGGCACCTGTTTGAAACACACAAGTCCTATACTATTAAACGAGCAATATTTGTATAAGTATTTTGTTTGTAAATATATTTGTACTCACGTTCTCGAAATCTGCTCTAACGATTTCGATGAAAGTTGCAATATAGGGGTCTAGCTAGGATCTAGCTAGGTCTCATATCTGAGAAAATTAGTTTTCTCCGTATTTTCACCCGAGTAGAACTCGGTAGCCCAAAGTTTAGAACAAGATAATGAATAATAACATGGCAGCATGGAATTGTAAGTACCTACTATCATGGCAGCAAGGATTAAGTAGGTACTTATACATAGATTAGTATGAACTTTCCTATTCCTATGTATTTCCTATTAAATAAGATAGCATTCTCTATTTTCACCAGAGCAGAGCTCGGTCGCCCAAGTACTATTATTAAATTGATGTAATTTGAGTAATAATAATAAAACTGAATGAACAGAGTAACGCTTCAGGCGAAAGATTTAAAATCTGCTTCACTGACAAAGATTTTGTTGATAAAAAATAATAGAAAGTATTCTTCCTTGGATTTTGTGCGTATTATAAAAGTATTCTTGTGTCTAAGTGTGACTGTTATTTAGATATCTTTAAACCAAATAGGAGTCTCATAATGTTTTGTAATCCAGTATTATTGTGTTCCTATTACCTACATTACTGGTACCGGTAACTGAAGTTCAGGAGCAAATCCCCAGCGACGCTAAGTTGAAGCCATGTAAGCAATAGCAATAAACTGTTATGTTTTATAATGCGGGGCTCGTAAACGATGTTATACGAACACTGCACTTACCCAGTCTCCTAAGAGCCTGGTTTACGATCACATGCACTATTTAATATTTCTCTACTCTCTAACCTATTGTTATGAGCCTCTGCTGAAACAAACTCCATTTGGTGCCGATACAGTTTTAACACAATTTAGGAGAAGCCACTGGCCAGCTGTAGAATGCACTAAAATATTCTGACTAAATAATAAACTGACTACATATAAGTACATATGTATATTATTCTGTTTATTATTTAACGTTTTTTACATCTCACAGGAAATTGATCGAATTATAAACGACGAATTCAAACTATGTAGGTTAACATAAAATTATGAGGATTTCCTTCACTGTTAATAAGGATAGCCAAGTGTTTTAAACAATTACACTGTTAACAGCAACAGCTGCCAAAAAATATACATATGTAGAATAGGTAAGTTTAGAAACTTTTACTATCTCATAGTTCATATTCATTTATTCATTGTTTGTCACAGGTGAAAAGACAGTTCTTACAGTTAATATTATTGTATCACTGTAACATACCCATGGGGTGTACAATATATATATATATTATTATGTATGTCAATATTATTGGCTATGTTAAAAATAATTAATACAATTACACTCTTAACTCATTATCTGTTACGACGCCTCATTGAGGTGGATAACAATTAAAATTATATTGTGTCTCGTTAATGACAGTTGAAAGGTTAATTGTTGGTGATTTTTATCCATTGTATTGGTTGTTCTAGTGCATCCGTCATTCAGCTAACAGCTAATTCTTTGAAATCCCTTTAACTATAAGAGCTGTAATAAACACATCTTAACACAATACGTAGATACATTTATAAACTCACGTCTTTTTCTATGGGGGTCAGTGCCGGATTAAGCCAGCGCGGGGCCTGTAGCAAATTCCCCCTATGGTAGAAATTGGTTTATTTTAAGTTCTAAAGTTTGAGATAAACTAGTCAAATCAATGTTTCTAGAAAAATACTACGTTCTGTTCCTGTTCCTAAATAGTCAAGTAGGTACTTCAACCAAATGACTTTTTTCAAACAACGCTAACTGTAAAGTTATTAAAAAAGCACTGGTTTATGGTTCATTTTTAGAATAGCTGGTGCTGGCTATTGCCAGAGAGCCTTGATTGTAAGAGCGAGCGTAGCAAGCTTGAAATTTTTTCAGCACCTCACCACACACAGATTTATAATCACAATCTGTCATTTTATCTATTCTTCCATCGGCAAAACCCATTTCTATGGAAGTCATGCTATGAGTGCTGGGGTTTGGATATGTGGGGCCCCCTATTGCGCGGGGCCCGTAGCAATTGCTACTCTTGCTGCGTGGTTAATCCGCCACTGATGGGGGTGGGCAGAAAACGGCCGCCATGGCCCACGCACAATGGTCCACCTTACGGACTAAGTGCGGAAATCAAACTCTATAGACGACGACGAATGGGGGTAGACAGAAACTACAGAGCGCCACCTGCTACGATCCTTACCTTTTGCTTCGTTTACGTTCATACATCTGGTCATACACGCACACTGGTTGCGAGTACCTACTCCGCACCTGACCTTTCTGAAGAACATCACCAATAAGGTCACTATATGTCCTCCTAGGGCGTCCCCGACCGACATTTTCACTCACATCTACCTTGTAAATAGCTTTTGTTAGTCTCCGGACCTAAGTGGGAAAATGGAACTCCAACCTGATAAAGTGGGGCTACCTCGACCTACGGCAGCAGGGTGTGAATGTGGAGCTATGTCGCAAACTTTGCCTATCCTGCTCTCTGTGCCCGAAATATGCAGTCAAAGTGATCTCTGCGCTGTCACCGGTAACGCCGTGGAAGTGGCAAAGTTTTGGCCAACAACATCTGAAGTACTGTCGAGCTATCGACACGAAGAAGAAGATTTATCCTCTCAACATGACCAAACTATAGAAGTATATACACTTAATCTATACTAATAACATAGTAAAAGGAGTGGAAGGACGCTGTCTTCATACAAACGCACCGCGCGCGGCTTGTATGTGTGCGCCATAGTATCTATGCGTCGCCGCACGCACACTTAAACAAAATCTCAACCCGTTTTTCAGTGCGCCAGTCGGGGCTAACGCCGCCCAAGGTTCGCGCGTCACGGCTTTTCGGCACCGGTAAAAGTATGAAAAATGAGTGATAATCGCTGGAGAAATTATTGCTGTGTGTTTGGATGTCTAAATAATTCATCGATTCCAGAGTTGTCTCTGTTCAGATGACCTACTGAACAGGAAAGGTAACAAAGTCACTTATTCTAGCATATAATTTTTACTTAATGATGACCTACTTATTTTTTGTTGTATTAGTTATCTATCAGACAGACGAAGTAGGCAGGCCTACTTTCCCACTAAAATGTATTAGGTACCTACTTTTGATCTGTCAATTGATATGCCGCTGATGCTTTGTTTACGTTTAGTCATACCAATTTCTCAGCATTGTAGGTATAGTAAAAAATAGAACTTCCTGGCCCTTGCCAATTTCTAGGCACTGAATTAAAATTTAGCTAAAAGTGACAACCCTGAGACAGGCAATTATGGTAGGCAATTATATCGCGGATTGGGCCGGAGATAGCCTACTAGGAACTCCTTATACTATGCTAATAATAAATAAAGCTGGAGAATTTGTGTTTTTGTTTTGATTAAACGCGCTAATCTCGGGAACTACCACTCGGATTTGAAAAATTATTTTTGCATTTGATAGCCTAATTCTTGAGGAAGGTTATAGGTTACACGCTACGACGCGACGCTTAGGAGCCGAGCAAAAAGAAAAAAGAAAAAACGCTTAGCGAAAACGAAGGGCGATGCGATGCGATGCGATGGGACGGGGAAACAAGGAACTTCACGCGGACGAAGACGCGGACAGAAAGTAGTATATAGTTATAGCCATACTACACCTTAGCACAGCCTTGTCTAAGTAGTACAGTACTCCAGCTTCGTAGGAACACTCGGGCCGCACTAACTAGCCGAGGTCACGCAGATAGGTCGAGTTAGCCACTAAGATAGTGTACGGGAACCTTGTTACGTAAGTAAAGTCTATATCTTGAGCTGCAAGAGTTTTTAAATTAATGAGATACTGGCAGTTAACGTTAAGTACTGGAGGAAATGACAAATTTACATGGCGGCCGTTATATTATGACGGAACCGCTTTCCTAAGAAAGCAAAGCTTTAGTTAAACATACATATGTCGGAGACGGGTATGTGACTCTCATTATTTTCAGCGATATTTTAACTACTGTGGGTGTAGTGTGGGTAGTGTTGGTTAATGCGCAACAATAACTGAGCACCACGAATCGAGAACAGTTCCGCGACGTCTTGACTCCAATGCGACCACAGGCTGAATGTCCTCCTCGCCTTGGCCTTAAAACATCATGACTCTGTAGAAGCACGCCTTTTTTGGTGTCCATAGATCTCTCTTGATGTCGCCAGTGGCGCGCTTGCGATTCGTTTCGTGTCCGTACTAATAATCGAATCCGACACATACATATATATACTCACACCTTCTTCACATAGGGGTAAGCTGAAACTACAGAACGCTATCTGCTAATAACGTCACTATATGTCCTCGGGCGTCCCCTCCTGGCATTTCTACTCACATTTGACTTGTACATTTTGTAAGTCGCCTTTTATTCATTATTTAATTAAAATCTAGGATAAAACCAAAAATGGAACAGAAGCTGTATGGTATCATCACCCAGATGAAATGCGTCTTTTAAAATGATTTAAATCTGTACTGAAATAATCCTTAATTATTTATATGGCCTATCATTATTAAAACCTAGGCTACAACGTAGGTAGACGTAGGTATAGTGTAGGTTATCTTATTTTCAGTGGCTTTTCATTGTACCTACAGTACGACACAACTTAGATGTAGCAACTGAGTGCACCTTCAAAATCACCAATATTTATTACTGCTTTAGATAAAATGATCTTTACGAAAACACAATAACTTGTGAAGTCATCTACCCAAATACATTCGTAAAATTGAAACGAATGAATACAAATTTATGCTACATCTAAGTTTTGTCGATCTTCTTCGTTATCTACTCGTGAAAGTTCTGAAATAGATGAGGAAAATTGGGTTTTCCTAGTATTTTAATCATTTAGATTCATACTAACATAACGACATTTAGCTAATTATTTTTGCGACTTTGATTTATGTTTAAAAGAGAGTTTGATTCATGTTGAGGAACGGCCTATTTTACACGATTCGTTTTCAATTAGTTTCACTTGATGTCTATAAAATCCACATAATTATATAAAAAACTTACCGCCATACCAAAATAGGTCAGGTAACCTAGTGTAAAATTAAAAAAGTTCCACTACTATACATCATTTATGATATAAAACTTTTGTAGCAAAATGAAACAATAGCCACAACGGCAACTCAGTGAAAGCCATGTAAAAAATCCACAAAAAAGCTTAATTCTAGCGCCACAGCACAACATTTACAGTGGCACAGTAATTTAAAATAGGTCTTATGTATGGTACATTCCATTTTGTGGCGCCACATTTGAAACGCGACACATTTAACTCCCCCGTATATATCTACGCGCAAGATGTGGCGAGATGGCTGCTGCGCTATACGAATTCAAGATCAAACACCTTAGTATTTTTGGCGGGATGATTTGCAAAAATGAAAAACAACACTAAATTTTACGATACATTTAAAAAAAAGCTATATTATACAACCATGGTTCGAATGTCTCAAAACACATACCATAGTAGGTATGTTTTGAGACATTCGATGACATAAATGAAACTTTTCTTCGTCGAACCGTAACTGTTGCGAAATTTTGAAATTGCCATTGTCTATCTTGATTAAACGGGTGAACCTAATGACGTCTTTTATTTCACATTAATTGTCTCATCAAGAATTCTGTTTCGTCGGACGATGAGGTTGACATTCCGTTCGATGTGCATATTCGATTTGCTTCGAGCTAAAATGTAGCGCAGTAATGTGGTGACGTAAGTAAAGGGTGCGTGTAGCGTGTGGCACCGAAGTGCGGCCTCACTTAAAAGTCGCGCCACATCAAGTCTATTTTCATTGGTCTCGCCCTTCCTTACGGAGATACCACGTACAGTTGTCAGATCTACCCTCTCGAAGATACCACACTGTTTTATCTGTACTTTACCTGCGTTGACCTACTGTAAATGTTAAACTACATCACTACACCGTGCATGGCGGGTCGCACGGGATTTGTCCCGGAGGCGAGCCGGACGCGAGCTCATCTGGCGCCAACTCCGGCTACTAAATATAAACGTACAAGAATAATAAGCGTATAAAATATTACACGATCGCCTCATTGATTGCCTCGCTTTTTAGTTGACTATGGTTTTTTATTTGTCTAGTTAAAGTTAGCTTCACTTGAATCACTTGTGTGGCATGATTTTCTTACTAAAGAACTTGTATGGCAATGTTTCTGTTATTAAAAAGCAATCAAAGCAATGCACGAAATATTTAATTAAGTCAATAAAAGATTTATTTTTATTTTAGTGTTATATAATATTAATTTTTTTCATAGCATTTCTGTTTTTTCACCTATCGCAATTCTTACTTCCCTTACTGACTGATTAGCGCAGTAGTTGAGTGATTAACTGATACTCGAGTATGATACCCTCATGGCACAAGTTATTTTGTTATGTCGTGCACGCTATAGATGACTTAACAAGATGAATTTACATAAAAACAACGTAACGGAGAAAGAAAGTTTTCACAACACTACAAACTATAAAACCAAAAGCATACGACTTCTGCTTATCCCCTTCTGTAAGATGCAAGATGCACCGAATAGCCGGATAGCTCTGTGTGCGGCCCGGAAGCGAGGCTCATCTGCCGCAGAGAACTAAATTGTTAACTCACAGCCTTTTAAAACATCCCAACTTCTGCCCGGCGGGAACTTGCCGCTGTGTGGAAAGGGTGACCGCGGTGTCGTGGACAAGAACAGGATTTAAAAAGAACACTCTATTTTACTCTCTGTTTTGGTACTCTATTTTCATACACTACTGTATAACTTGCCATAGGTAATATAAAGCAGAAGGGGATAAGGCTTAATAGATCCGTTGACCATTTTCTATTTTGTTAAGTACCTGATATTTATTGAAAGACCTACACTGTCCTCCCATACCTAGCAACACTGTTATTTGAAAGTATTGTAAAAGCCAATTAGTTTTAAAAGAGTAACCGTGGAGTTTCTTGCCGGCTCTTCTCCATAGGAAACGACGAATTGGAACCGTGTAGTGTACCTAGCTTCTGACGTTTCATAAGTGCCCATGTAGGTTTATGTGAAATAAAATATTTTGAAATTAAATTTGAATAGAGGCATATACACAGGATTCAGCCATCAGCGGGTGGAACAAGGCTCTATGATGACTGTAGGTACAAAATGCATTAGAGTCATGCAGGAGGATTTTTTTAATGCGTTGCAATGCGACGCGGCCCGCCTTATGTGTACGAGTCTTTACTGTGGTGCCAGCCTTATGACTGGCTTCACAGCTGTCTGGGAGACCCGTACGGGTAGCGCCCGCAGTGCTCTGAAACGATATCGAGGGAGTAAATACGATACGGTTAATACGATACGAAACGGTTGCTAGCGCTGTATGGGCTCTACCCGGAGCGGGTCACGTATGGACCAATCCGCGTCGCGGTGAAACAATGTTCTAGCGCCTCACATGTGTCTCCGTTCCGGGAGCCCGCGCGGGTCTCCCGGACAGCTGTGAAACCAGCCTTATGCGGGTTGCAGACCAAGAGCTAAGCTAAGTTAGTTTAGCTTAGCTCGCATAGCTGGCGCAGTTTTTCATACTTGAGTCATAGTTTGCGGTCTGCACACAAGTATGGAAAACTGCATCAGCTATGCAAGCTAAGCTAAACTAACTTAGCTCTTGGTCTGCAACCGGCCTATGTGGTCAAATAATATAGTTATCTGCTATTTATTATCAAAATAGAGTTAACATTATTCATTTCTTTTTACCCGACTACGGCAAAGCCAAAAGGAAGGGTTATGATTTTAGCAGTCTATGTATGTATGATGTTTGTATGTATGTATGTTTTTACGTGTGTTCCACCGTAGCGCCTAAACTACTAAACCGATTTTGATGAATAAGGTATCAATAGATTTGTAATAATGGTCCGGGTGACATAGGCTATATAATTTTTCCCTAAATTTAATTTGGTGGACTTTACACGTATTTCTAACCTCGAAAAAAATTAAAATGGGATGATCATGACATGTTTGGTATCAAAAGAAAGGTCTTGACGAGCACATTACAAATATGTATATAATATTATATTTTCAAAGTAAACAAATATGTTTAAATCGTTAAAAACAAGCAAAAGTGAGACTGCGCTACGTAGTATCGCAAGATGTTACCAACGTGCAGTTAATCAAATCTTAATAAGTAGTACCGATTTGTAATTCCAGTCTTATGAAGAAAAACAAGTACAACGAAATATTTATATTTTGGATTTCTTCGAAGCTCGATATCGATATATGGTGTTGGCGTCGAAATAAATCGCTCTATGGTTTCGTCCAAAGCACTCACTATACACTGCTATTGGAATTTAAAATAGGTTAATTATTGAACTATTGTATTACTCTACTCTTATTTACGTTTATCAAGTGTAAAAACGGAAAAGTATAAAATAAAAAAATAAAGTTTAATAAAAAAAACTGTAACCCGACTACGGGAAAATAAAAATGATCTAAAAAGTACGAAACAAGCAAATATTTCAGACAGAAATCAAGACATAGGTACAAAAATGGTCAAGGTAAAGCCGTCGTCGCATGCCATTATAATTTTGTAGGTGTTCCTGGCACCAACATGATACAGGCATGCGACCACGGCTTTACCTTGACCATTTTTGTACCTATGTCTTGATTTCTGTCATTTTTATTTTTCCGTAGTCGGGTTACAGTTTTTTATTAAACTTTATTTTTTTATTTACATTGTCATTGCACTGCTTCGCACATTGCACAACTGTCAATAGGAAACTGTTTATTCAGTAGATTAATTAACAAAAGGATTATCAAATGCGTGGTTTTCATAAATGAAACTGAACAATGCATGAGTCATCATAATCAGCTTATAATGTTCCCACTGCTGGGACACATGCCTCCTTTCGGTGAGAGAGAGTGGGCTATATTCTACCACGCGGGCCCAGTGCGGATTGGTAGATGTCATATGTTTTCGAATTTTTTAGTTCTAGGAGATGCCGGTTTCCTCGCAATGTTTTCCTTCACCGTTTTGAGAGCAGTGGTGATGAAATTATTTATACAAAGTAAAGCGCCTGCCTGAGTTTGAACCCACGACCCTACAACTCGTAAATCGGGGCCGTTACCACTGGGCCACTGATCAATGCAATGAGTACTTATTTAATTTTCGTAAAACAAGCAATATCTAGTTCAATTTGTTGTAATAAATCAATTATTTAAAACCAATCAATTTTATCACACAATTATCTGAAGGCTAGTGTCAGATTATTATAATTGTTTATTTTTATACGGACTGTCTGTTATTCAACGTCATTGTTTTAACACTGAACAAATATTACTGATATTAAATTTAATTATGCCCTAATATAATAATATCAGCCTGTAACTGTCCCACATCAGGGCAAAGGCCTCTTCTGATACAGAGAAGGCACGAGCATTGATCACCACGCTTGCTCAGGACGGTTTGGCGATTTCAGACTTAAGTCCAAGTTTCCTCACGATGTTTTCCTTTACCGATGACAGTAATATCCAAAAGAAACTCAGAAAATACATATGAATTAAAAAAGTCACATTGGTACTTACCAGGATTTGAAACCACAACATCGTACGTGAGAGGCAAGGCCTTAACCACTGGACCAAATAAAATAAAAGACCATGTCGTGTTTTTAACAGTAAATCCTCGCATTTTGTTTCAGGGTCCTCGGTTTGATCACCGAGTTAGTCAGTGTTTTTAAAGTTTTTCCACTACGACTCAAGATTTATGCCCGGTAATAAGAAAAAACAAATAATGTCATGTCTTCTATAGTCGCTAACTCATAGTCACCGTAGCTTAAAACTTGTAACCAAGTTACAGCAACCGAAGTACGAACTATGTATCTAATTAATAGAATGCGCACTCTAAGTGAATTGTTGATTCATTTGCTTGAACTCGCTGTTCAAACTCGAATGTAAATAACTTGGAAAGGCGGTTTCGATTGTGTGGGGAAAAGATTTCTGTCTGTCTGTCTGTCCGCGGTCCAGCTCCGAGACCCTTAGTACTGGAAAGCTGTAATTTGGCATAGGTATACATATTAATTACGCCGACAAAGTGATAAAACAAAATTATGAAAATATTTTTTTTTAGGGTACCTCCAATACACGTAAAGTGGTGATATTTTTTTTTTTTTTTTGTCCCATGATGTGGGGTATCATTGGAAAGATCCTTTAAAAACATTGTGAGTTTGTGAAAACTATTTTTGGATTCACGAATTCGTTTGCGAAATATATTAAGCTTTAAAGTGCTAATTTTTGTTAGAGTCAAGTGTCCCCCCCCTGCCAGCTAAATGATTGGTTTTGGATGTGTGAAAAAATCACAGTAGTAATTTATATAACGAAATTAAAAAGAAAACTATCACAGCTAAGTAGACTTTAAAAGTTAACGAGTAATAATCGACCAACTTAACTTTGCAGTTGCAAAAACACGTTTTCCCATACATTTTGTATTGGAGAACATGTTTATCAACTACAAAGTTAAGTTTGTTTTTGGGATAAATTCATCCCAACTACGGAACCCTTCATTGTGTGTGATCCGACACGCACTTGGCCGGTTTTTTAAAGAATTTTCGATCCGCGTTCATAACACGAACGTGAGGTGTAATACGAACGATAAAAAAAAATCGTACAAAATATTTACTTAGTTTTAAGACTTCATTCTTATCTATAGAATAATATTGTATTTTCGGTTCAAAAACCGTTCTAATAGACGTAGAGTTTACGTCGCGCGTTCGTCCTAGAGCCTCCGTTTCATACAGAATGTGTGCGATGGGTTTCTCGATACGAGTATATCCGACTATCTATTACTAATTAACTAGTTAGTCACTGTTAGAGCTGAACTAGCTCTTTCCCTCTCTCTCTTGCAGGCTGCAAAGTCCAGATTCAAGATAGCACCCTGCACATAAAATAAATATCTCGCTTTACTAACCATCATCATCATCTCCTGTCCTTGTCCCAATTTATTTGTGGTCGACGCTACATGTCTTTTCCTTACATATCTTCTGTACTAATCGTTATCTCGGTTATTACTACTATTAGAAAGGGGGGTTAATATATTTATTAACCCCCCTTTCTAGACAAAAAAAAAAAACAGTGGCACTCCGGGAGTGCCAACAAAAGTGAAAACTTGAACAAGATCGCCTTGGTGGAAGAAAAATACTTGTATAGAACATTGGTCCATAACCTTATCTAAATAAAGAGCACAATCGCGTTTACAAAAAAAAAAAAACTTCCTAAACCATTAAAGTAAAAATACTTGCATAGAACATTGATCCGTAATGTAATATAAATAAAGAGCACAGTTGCGTTTACAAAAATTGAGGTGTCGTCACAGTGTCGCGAAATCAATGGTTTAGTCCCATCTCAAAAATGCCCAACGCGCCTAAAGAACTCACTTCAAAAACTCCCCACCACTTTGTGGCCTTTCTCGCTCTACTACCATAATGTGACCAAAAACCTTCTAGCTATCGCAAATCCAGTTTAACAAACTAAATGCAAAGATAATTCAACATTAAAATTACGAACACAAAAGCCCTATTATGAGTAATTCTAAAGCTATTTATTTCGCAGATTACATATAATTGAAGCGTATTGTCTGCTCCACAAAGGCCCACTTTCAAACTTGTACAGTAATCGTTTTATTCGTGAACACTTGGTGAAGTGCGCACAATGAACGAGCCCTTTTCAGCCTGTAAAAGAATACGCGCTTCGGTTATTATCTGTGAAGAAAGTTTGGAAAGTCTGGGTGATGTTCCGGTTGAATAGATGTCCTAGCTGTATTATTCCGTACCTAACTACTTAACTTCTTAAATATTCCAGAATTAAAAGCCGCATATGTAGGCCACCTGAAATTGATATCAATTGGTCAATAGAATTCTCTGTTTTTTATACAGACATTGAGAACATATAACCTACCTACGTAAGAATGAAGATTTTCACAAATCGTTTAAGTTAGTAAGCTATCTCATAATATTGTTTGTTGTGTTAACCGTAACGAATTTTGCATTTTAATAATAGGATCTAAAAGACTATTATTTTTCGTTAAGGCGAACGAAAAAGTTTCACAATTTTACTTGTCACTGCCAGTCAAACGAAAAGATTGAGGAAAAAGAGTTTTTCTTTAAAAATAAGCAATTCTTTTAATCAGTACCCGTCCGCGATAAAACTCCGTACGTACTGTGAAATTTTTCCGGAACTTATCCGGGACAGTTTCGACCCCGGGACCCAGTCCCCTTAAAACGTGTTTCACAGGATGGGGACACCGCCCCGGGACGTGTTTAGAGCGCTTTTAAACTTAGAAATTCCCCCTTTTTGAATTTGTGCTAACGTCCTGCTTCTGGCTATATAGGAAGCGAAGCGATCCTGTTATTGATTTCTACGACTAAGGGATAATTCTAAAAGAATTACGACAAGCGTGATCTCTGTCTTTAATAATGCGAAGGACTACTTCATCACAACTATTAGTCTACCTAGTACTATCCCCTATTTATAACAACTCACCAATCAACTCAACCGGTAAAGAATTAGGACCACATTGACAAAGGCTTTGCTAATAAATGGACATGAAACGTCTTAAGTACCTTCTAAGTAAAATGGAAAATTAAATTTTCTATCGAACGCAGTTGCGGGCAAAAACTAGTGTTAATAAAATAAAAATAACAATCAGTCATATCAAGAGGCTCTCGCGGTGCGGCCGGATCAAGGACTTGATGAAAAATGCGGTAGTCCTTGATACGGCACGCACTGACATTTTTAAAACCTTAGAAGGTGAAACATTAGAAAATTGAACTACTATGTAGTTTTAAGAAAAATTGGTTTAGTTAGGTAATGTTAATTAATATGCTCTCAAATTTTAATATTGAATAAGCATTCCATCCATCATCAAAAACTACCACAAAATTAACAGTTACCAATATAATCTTTTATTTATCATGTTGTACTAGTTAGGAGAAGAAATAGGTAACGGCACCGAGCAATCAGTCAGTCTCAGAAAAATCTTATTCTTAGCTTTGAATAAAAAATTTTTTACAGAAGCACATTTTCATTCCGTAATTTTCTTTAAAAAATGCCCTGTCTCTGCAACAAGAGGACGCAATCATTAACTCCGAAGAATGTTAAGTAGAGAGGAAAAGTTGTTAAACGCCTGCACAAACACAATAGCAACAAGTTTCGCCGCGGCGCTCTGTCAGCCATTGTCAGCAGGCGTCCGTCTCTTGACATTGCATAACTCAATGCACCCCATAAAGTTCTTTGATTTCACGGCCATTTGTTTTAATAACTTTTACAATAATTATGTTTGACTTCCCCTGAATAGAATATATGCCTAGTCGCCACCAATAAACGTTATAAACAAGATGTCGAAAAAGTTGACATAGAAAAGAAAATGAAATTCATTTTGCAAACAGTTTATTATTTAATTAAAGTTTTTACATAACAAAAGCACAATGTTGTTCAAAGTTTTATTGTTGGTTATTGTGAATATTTGCTACATCATTGGCGAGGAGGATGAGAAGCCTATTGGTGCCACGAAGGAAATGGACTACACTGTGTTGGCGAATGAAGCAGAGATGCATAAAAGTGATATCTTGGACTTTTTGAATCAGTCTCATGTGAGGGAACAATATAAAACGTTATATAACTGCCTGCTGTCGAAATTAAACGAAGGTAAGCTAAGCAAATCATAGATTGTGCCTACAATAAGCGACAAGGTTAGTTAAAGATTTGAAGAAACAAATTAAAAGTTACGAACATTCGTTCGAGAATCGATCACGGTGTCAGTAATGTTTAATTTTACTTTTAGTATTTGTTTGAAGTTCCTTTCTTGTTTTTTAGACTTTCTTATCTCTTTGATAACGATAACAAGCGGAACATTGGATTTCAAAATAACTTAGTTTTAGAAATGTCTTTTGTTTTATTTATCTGATTTTATCCTGGTATTTTTTTTATTGTTTTCTAAGTGGCTACCTATACTTTGTACAAAATCTCAATCACGTTATCACATCATTGAAAGCACAATGTTGCATTCTGAAAATGGGCAATTTCGCAATAGATGTCAAATATTTCACTGTTTTGATTAATTTGGCAATATTACTGTATGGAAATATGAAATATGGCTAACTAGTAAACTAAAATATTGATTATAAAAAACAATAATTGATATCGTAACACTAAATATTTCGTTTTAGATGTAAAAAGTATTTGGAAACTTTCCAAATGCATTTTTACAGCTAAAACGGTTACCTACAACATCAAATTCAGTGTTATAATATGCAATTCATTATTAATATCATATTCTAGTATTTTTCATATTTCCATACAGTACTATTGCCAAGTTAATCAAAACAGGTAAATATTTGACAGCTTTTTGCGACGTTGCCAACTTTTAGAATGAACGCTCTTATAAACTAAGAAGAGTGGCCACCGTGGGCCATTATAATGGCCCACGGTGGCCACTCTTCGTTTACTGCGAGAGACACGGACCCCAAGGGAGCCATTCACGCCAAACACTTTTGAGTTACTGTAATTAGTTCATCCAACCTATCATTGTATACCTAAAGCGGACACAAAGATTTGACTAGAGCTCACTGGCGGACAAAGGGAGGGCGGCAGGTGCGGTCCGCCCCGGGCCCATGGTTCTGTGGGCCCCTAATACTTTAAAAACGATTTTCAATCAAATCCCAAACTAGGCCATAATTTCTTCATTAAGATAAAGGTAGTCTTTGTTGGGGGCCACCGACTAATATAAATGTAGAGTGCCAAAATTTTCGAGCTCGCTCCGCTCGCTCCAGCATCCTACATTTTCTTTTACTCAGACTTTTCTGTGAAAGTCGACAAAGTAACTCCTATTTATGTATGAATGGTCAAAAGAAAATCTTTTCTATCCGGGGCAGGGTGCTTAATTTTTCGAGCTCATTTCACTCGCTCTTGCATCCTACGTTATCAAACTATTCTGAATAGGTCGACAAAGTTATTCCTGTTTCTACATAAATGTTCCAACAAAAATGTAACCTATACAGAGTGCAAACATTTTCGGGATCGCTTCGCTCGCTCTAGCATCTTGTATTCGTTTAAAGCTCCAACAAAAGTTGGAGCTACGAAATAGAAAAAAAAAAAAAAAATTTCAAGCTCTAGAGCTTGAAAATTTTTGAAAAAATAAATCTGCTTTTACCTAGCTCGAAAAGCCTAGCTAGCTAGGCTTTTCGAGCTAGGTAAAAGCAGATTTATTTTTTATCTGTTTGTGTTTATGTCACGGAAAGTAAACAACTGTTGCTTTATTTCAGATGACAGTCAGCCAAAACCAGAAAGACGAGGTAAGGTTTTGTTTTCTTTACTATTAGGTGTTTGAGTATTAAGGCGCTGAGCAGGATTTCCATAAGATTTCAAATTTTCCGTGGACAAATTGTCCATCGTTTGCTCAGCGCTTAAGTAATGAGTAATGATGAGGTCAATCATAGAGCACAGCTTAGGATACATGGAGACATTAATTCGAACAGGCGAACTCAGTGCTAATAGCATTGACGGGTTGCGTGCACATAGGTACAACACTTATTTCATCGCCTCATCAGTTTTAAATGATTCGCTCCAAGGTGTAGTCGCTCCGGCCTTTAGACGGTCAATCTTGAGGCCGTAACAGTCACACACGGTATAAAATTCGGTCATATGGATCTGAAAATAGAAATGAGAAACCTTCAGGAGATACTTCCACTCCTTCATCACCAACATCTGCCTAGTCTTTATGCAACAATGTTGGTGACGGCTTGTAGTCTAACCGGATGCAGCCGAAACCACCACAATCCAGTTACTGGGTAACAAGATACCCCTTGTTAAGACTGAATTATCAGACTTCCGGGTTTCTTATTACCCGTAACGACCGAATTCGACTCCTTGGCTGTACTAAATCTCTCTATATATAGCCTATCTCAATGTGTGGTAGCCTTTACAGAAACTAAAGAGTCAGTCCATTCTAGCTGCAACGCCAGAGCTAGTTCTGCCCAGCTTAACGCGCCGCATCGTGTCTGGACGCAACACTTCCATAGCGGCTGTGCCCTGGCAAGTTTCTCTGAGGGAGAAGACCTATCCCATCTGTGGGGGCTCGGTGGTCACCGATGTGTGGCTGCTGACGGCTGCTCATTGTCTTTTGAGGTATTTTTGGAAACTGTTTAATTTGTCAGATACTTTAACTTTTATGATTGAATGCAAAAGTTAGTAAAAATCGTTTGTTAGCTGTCGTAATTGGTCAACCAAAGTCAATCAAATAATTTATTTCAATTATAAAAGTCACTTTTGAACGTCAAAATTTACAAAAAATAGAATTGATTCCAGTCGCCTCTTCCAAAAAGTAGTTTTCGTATAGAGAAGAATGGGCAAGAAACTCCACCGTTACCTACTCTTTTAAAATGTTTTAAAATATTTTGTATACACTAGTTATATAATTATATATGAAGACGATGCACCTGGAATAACATAAGATTACTATACTACAATATGTAAAAATAATTAAAAATGAAGTAATTACAGAAAAAATAATTATGTAGTGGATACATGGTGCTCACATATTTACTTGAAGCATTGTAAAAGTAGGTACCGATACGATATTCCTAAAAATTTACAAGTATTACTAATAAGTCAGTGTGTGAGTTCAAGTAATCACAGAATGTAAAATCAATGTTATAAATAATTAATTATACAATTAAATTAGCAACCAGTTTGATTTTGTCTAGACACTAAATTGTCCTATGGAGCTAGACCAGCATGTTTCCAAGCACTCTTATCTTGGATATAATCCTCTAATTTGTAATATGCTTGTTTACAAAGAGTACTTTTAATGTGAGTTTTTTTTTTTCGGTTAATTGTAACCAAAATAACAATAGGTACCAACTGGCAGTTTATTTATTTATTTAATGTTCGATGCCCTGTGATTATTCATTTCCCTCGCCCCCTTTTTATATACTTGTACATATTATTATTAATATATTAAGTCTCTTAGTTTTAAATCATTTAAATACGTGTGTGTAAATAAAACATTTATTTAATTCGGGAAAACAAACAGGTACACAAATATCGTAATAACAGGTAGTGAGAAAATAAGAAATTACATATGTCTAGCTCACGACGTCATCCACATGTTAAATACTACATAATTGATAAGGAACTATACTCCGTTTGAAATAAGATTAGACATTTAAACAAACCTTTTTTACAGTCCGTTCAACCGATTTTGACTTCTATTGCCTAGGCATAAGGATGGCATTAAAAGCAAAAAAAGTGGTTACAAACCAACCGTTTACTGCAGCTGCCATTTGTCATGCCACCAACGCAATAGAAGTCAAAATCGGTTGAACGGACTGTAAAAAGGTTTTGTTAAATGTCTAATCTTATTTCAAATGGTAGTGAAACTTCAAGAGCAGTTTTAATAATACTAAGCATTCAGTATTGTTAACGCTATCATTGTATATTTAACAAATCTACGATACTACGACGTAACAAGTGACAAAGAATATAAATAGTACTAAGGAATAGTTACTAAGTAGGCTCGTGTAAACTACTTATGCATTTATAGATTTGAACGAAGAAAATTACATGTGCTTCATGCTTTCTGAAACCAAGGTAACCGCAACAAAATACTGCCTATTTATTTGCCATTGTATTGAAAAGTAATAACACCTACCATATGTTTCACTTATTCAAACGAAGAATGTAAAACACTGCAATTTCGTTACGCTTATTTTCAAAACAAAATTGCAAGATACTTCACTTTAACTGCAGAATTAATCTACCATCAAGCATACACCTCGAACCCAAAACTAAACACACAAGAGGGAATAAAGGCAAAAACAATAAACAGTCAACAAAAACCAGCCAACTAGAGGACTCGCGAACTACTCGAAATAAATTCAGGCAGTACCGCGCAGTTTTATGGCCCGCCCCTAGCGAATTGCGTTCCTTTCGCCAATTTCAATTTATACCCTAGCGAGGCTGCGGGGCTGAGTTTTTTCCGATGCAAAATAGCAATCGCCAGAGGCCATGGAACAAAGCAGCCACAGTTTGTTACTGAGGTAGTAGGTCTCCGGCTCTCCGGGGACTTTACGATTGCTCCGGAGAAATTTATTGTCACCCACTTGGAAAGCGATACGTTGCTGGCAAAATGTTGGGACATGTTCCAGTTCAATATCCTTCGTATTAGGATTGAGATAGTTGTCTCTTGTTATGGGTTTATTGGTGATGCTATTATTAACATATTGTCATGTTGATAAAAGGTTAGGATAATCATCGCAGCTATTGGTCGTTATAATTGTTACTTTCTTTTGAATTATCTAGCCAGTTTCTTAACTTTGTACTGAATACTTATTTTACGAGATTGTATCTATTATTTTAGACCTAAACAGAAAATACAGCTCTGTTCTTCATGGTCTTAACTTTTGTGTTATAATTCGTAATTTCTTATTGTTGACTAGTAAAAGTATATTGTAGTATAGTATATTGAAGTAGTAGTATATTGTATTCATTCGTTTCTTTTATTTATCTGTGAGCTAGTTTGTATTTATTATTGAATAATTTAAAGATGTTTTCTTATATGGGTTATGTCATTATGTGGTACCTGAATTATAATATTTTTTTTTAGTAACGCCTATTCTCCCTTTTTTCGATATTTTAAATAGTCGTTGATAATCCAATAAACGCGCCTTTCAATTCAATATCATCATTGAACTTCATCATTCTAATGTTCTCAATTATCGAATTCTCGTTCACTGAAACAAAACAAACAAAACAGTTCCAATTCCTATTTAGTTCAATATTTCTGTGTTTACACAATAACTCGTGCCTAATTACAAATTAAACGGGCACGTGAACGATTTCAATTACATTTTTATCGAAGGTCGCTTTTTTACGACAACAGATGTTTTCGCAACTCTTTGTTCTCGATCGGTGTCGATTATTGCGACAAATATTATATTATTTGCATTGTTATGGATGGTGACGTCATAGCTGGATCACGCTAACCTGTAACTGTAATGTTTCAATGGATGTATTGTCTGATCGGCTTGGTTGTGGAATGGATTCGTAATAGCTTTTCACAATACTGTATCTTTTCATACAGATTCGTAATGCCACTATACTATTGTACCAATACTTCCAAATCATAGCGACGCTTGAAAGGCAACATTGACTAAGCGACTTGGAAACCCATGTCGCTTAGTCAATGTTGCCTTTCAAGCGTCGATAGTAACTTTTACTGTGCCCTGGTGGTTTGATAAGACAAAAACCGGCCCAGTGCGTGTCGGACCACGCATAATGAAGGGTTCCGTAGTTGGGATGAATTTATCCCAAAAACAAACTTAACTTTGTAGTTGAAAAATATGTTCTCCCATACGGAATGTATGGGAAAACATGTTTTTGTAACTGCAAAGTTAAGTTGGTTGATTATTACTCGTTAACCTGTAGAGCCTACTTAGCTGTGATAGTTTTCCTTTTAATTTCGTTATATAAACTACTGTTGTGATTTTTTTCACACACCCAAAACCAACCATTTAGCCGGCAGGGGGGGGGACACTTGACTCTAACAAAAATTAGCACTTTAAAGCTTAATATTTCGCAAACGAATCCCTGAATCCAAAAATGGTTTTGACAAACTCACAATGTTTTTGAAGGACCTTTCCAATGATACCCCTCACCATGGGGTAAAACAATAAAAAAATAAACATCACCACTTTACGTGTATGAGAGATACCCTAAAAAAAATGTTTTTCATAATTTTATTTTACCACTTTCTCGGCGTATTTAATATGAATACCTATGCTAAATTACAGCTTTCTAGTACTAAGGGTCTCGGAGCTAGACCGCGGACAGACAGACAGACGGACATGACGAAACTATAAGGGTTCCTTGTTTACTACGGAACCATAAAAACGTAGGCTCATGAGACTATTAAAAATAAATAGTTAATAGTAGGTAAGTATACAGAGGTAGAGAGGGAGATAGTGGTAGAATAGTTTGTATTATTTTTCTGGTAGGTGTAAGTACTAACACTAGTTTCTAAGTCGTATGTATACTAACCAAACCTAAAAAAACCTATGGATCCGATTTTTTAATTTAAAGTGAAACTTTTATTACATCGTCTCAAACTTTTTCGTCTGTGTGTTGCATGTCGCGTAACGGTCGGCCGCGGAGTAGGGATATATAAAAGGCGCTCGTCAGAGCAGCCAAGGCCAATATGGCGGCACCTATAGAAGTTTCACTTTTACCGTGGTTTCATAAAACCACAAAATCCTTTTTTTTATTATCTTTATTACTATATTCTCTAAAATATACTAAACAACATAATATCAACAACATGTCATGTCATGTTGCACTTTGCTGCTAAATTGGGAAATAGAATAAATAAAATCTAGAATTCCTGGAAAACATCCTATGTCAGTCTGTAATCTAAGATAACTTTCCAACACCAGAGCTCGAGCGAGTGAGCTGAGCGTCCGCCTTGGCTCGTCATGGAAGACTCACGGAGGCGAGATGTACGACGTCAAAGAGTGCTACGTCCATCCACGTTACGTCAGCAAGACAAAAACGAATGACGTGGGGCTGGTGCGACTGTACTCGCCTTTGAGGTTCTCTGCCAGAGTCCTGCCAATTAGGCTCGTGGCAAAGGAGGCCAGGCTGCCTGCGAATGAGCCCGCTATTGTAAGCGGGTGGGGCAAACTTAAGGTACGGATTTTTAGATACAATTACAGAATGGTTTTCTGAAACTTCTTCCTAGTAATATGCAGACCTTACCAGCAAATGAGCCCGCTATTGTCTGTGGGTGGGGCAAGCTTAAGGTATGCACTTTTTGATACAGCTAAAACAAGGTTTAAATCGTACCACATTTATTATAATTATTTATATTTCTAACAATATGCAGAGTCAGACACATGTACCTAAGTGTACCAATATTTGTTTTTAGGCTAGCAAAGATTTGGGTGGGTCGCTTCGTATTGTCAAAATCCTTCTCCTTTCGTACACTTTGAATGAACTATTGCGTACTATACCTATAGGCCGCACCGCGATACGATGCGCTGCAGCCCGAAGCTGCTGTATGTGTGCTTTACTCATGCAAATAAGTTCCAGAAACGTATTACCAGGACTTTCATATACAAAAAATACAAAAATACAAAATGGTTTATTGCTTCAAAAAGTTTACATCTAGAATATTTGTGTTTGGAGCTCCCCTGTAAGCAAGTGATGCCTGTGTTGGGGAGCCCCGCTCTTCCATAGCTAAGCAATACAAAATATGAACTAGATATTTACAGCTAGGTATAACTTATCTTATTTGTGTGCGTGTGTGTGTGTGTGTGTGTGTGTGCGCGCGCGTGTGTGAGTGTATGTGTGTGTTGTGCATTTGGTGTTTATAGATATAGGTGTGGATAAGTTGTGTGATTATTACTACCTAATTAGCACATTTTACTTAATGTGTTCCAAGAGTGCCTCAGTGTCGTCATAATTTAGTAATTTTATCCAGTCTGTTAAAGCTTTTTTACATTCGTAGTATTTTTTTGGGAATATAGAAGATGAAGTAGCCGATCTAAAAGACCTTGACTTACTTGACTATGCTACTAACTAAAGATTACCTATAGGGATATATGTAATTATTAATTAGTATTATCATAATCATGTTTCGGTATAAAACCTCCATATCAACTTGCTGCTTCTAGGAAGGAGGTCCGTCCGCGACATATCTACAGTCCTCCACCATTAAGACGATCGCCATGAAGCTGTGCCGTTACTCCGGACTGGACAGGAAGGCCATCGACCCTGCCTCCATGTTCTGTGCCGGTTCCTTCAGCCAGGCGTCTCCTGATGCTTGTCAGGTACGAAATAACGTGTCGCGGTGGATCTTTGAACTGAACTAGCGAAATAAGTGAGGTACATAAAAGTGAGGTAAATAGGCAGAGCTAAAGAACAGAATTCTAAAGCAAACTTGTTATGAGTAAAGCCTCGTGCAGACTGGCGCGACGCGACACCAGTAATTATTCTACCGTGAAGTTTTCTTAGAAATTGTTTTGTTAGAGTCGCGTCGCGCTAGTCTGCACGAGGCTTAAATCATCGCGGATCTCCGTATACCGTTAGAGTTTTAAACGGGATGTCGAGAGAATCACGTTACCGTAGTCTGTGGAGACATTAATCGTAACATATTTACTGGGATTGTCTACCGGAGATCCCGTAGCCCTCTTGTACAGTAAAAAATGGCCACGCAATTAGATGGTAATTATTTCAAAGAATCTCCACGCTAAAATAGCCACAACTCCATTATCAACATTGCTTTTGGCTTTCCAGGGTTTCTTCGCCGTGGTCGCGTTTACATGTATTATTACAATATAAGATCTAACTTCAGCCGGAGTTTTAACCTTCGAGCTTCGAAAATTTAGTCCCAGACTAAGTTGTGAGTTTTGTAAAAAGAACCATATTTTAATTACTCTTCGGTTCTTGTCCATGTTCAATAATGTCTAAAGAAAAACCTTATTTTGTAATAAGACCAAGTCAGTTTCACCACTATCTCCTCAATTTCAGGGCGACAGTGGCGGCCCCATCGTGTACGAAGGCGTACTAATCGGCGTGGTGTCCTGGGGCCTGGGTTGCGCCCGAGGCAACTTCCCCGGGGTCTACACGCGCCTCTCCTATCCACTCATCTACGACTGGGTGTACAACCACATCACCAAGAAGACAGATAACAACACTGCTTTATAAATTAAATAAATACATTAACAAATATATTGTGGTAGTTGAACTCTGTGTAGGAGCTCGTCCGTGGAAATACTACCACACTACCACCATACTTATGAAAGTTAACCTCGTAAAAGCTTTACCACCCCTTTTTTTTTGGGTGGGAAATTATCAAATAACTTCTGCCGCTCTGGGCGGAGCGGGAGGGCGTGTCAGACTCTTACAGACTAAAACCCACCCGTGTTCCTTCAGTTGCCTGTATGTTGCCACGGTAACCCTTTCGGACAAACCCGCAACCCTTGCAGGCATCGGCCCAGACTAGCGGACCTCTTCATTTGTGCTGAAATCTCTTTGAGGCGCACGTGGAACACAACGCGCCGTCGACCCGGGCCTGGGGGCCTACCACAAGCTCATAAGGCAGTATTATTTTAATATTACTTCAGTGTGGGAAAGAGATGAAGCTCTACAGGGCGTATAGCTCCATCTCTTTCTCCCACTGAAGTAATATTAAAATATTACTGCTTTTGAGCTGGTGGTAGGCCCCCTGGTCCTTATTAGACGGCGAGCTACCCATTGCTCACCGTCCGCAAGCCCGCGCCTACGGTGGCCGGGAATCGGCCTGTGATTCCCGACGCCCAGAGCGTCTCCTGCGGCGATTAGGGGCGTGATGGCGAGAAATTTGCCTCTCCCTCACGCGTTCCGCCTTCTTCTTCTTGAGCATTACTGATACAGCTTTACCACCCTAAGGTTAAATGTCACATGCACGTCATAAAACTTCAAAGTCTCTTTCTGCTTCAGACCCATATTTCTGTTAAATAATATCAACCTTAGTAAAGTTCAAATTTACTGGTAGTTTCTGTTAAAATGCTGAAGCAATTACGAGGTGGACCATACGTCTTATTTGTGCCGCCAAGCTGCGTTGATGTGTTCCAGTTTGAAAGGTATGTATGGGCACAGAATAAATAAGTAGCAGTATTATATCTCGGCAGTGACCTTGAAATTACCTATGGCGGCTCAGTAGATAATAAACTTTCCGCGTCCGTGCGTAATTGCTGCACACTCGATACTGTTGCGTACTGATATACACTGGGATTTCGTATCGGCCGTTTTCTATGCAGATAGAATACTGTTACTTATTTATACTGTGGTATGGGTGCCCACGCCAATGTAGTTACAGACACATTATGAGACATTACAGCTTTGTCTCTGGTACTCACGCAGCTGCGACGCCTGTGATTCTACAGATGCCCAAAGACAGTGGGCCACTTCCTTGTTCGCCATAATATCTTGGTTTTGCAGTACACCTCAAGTTATTAACCTAACTTGGTGCCTGTATTAGAAAATTATAGGTCCACAATAAAAATGCAATGATTTCAAGAATTGTTTATTGAAAATTCGTTTCCACGTATTTCTCCTGGATTTAAAATAATTAAAGGCTTTACAAAAGATCTATACCGCGTTCTTATAATTATATTCTCACTCGAGTTACATAAATTTTATTTGATAACCAAAACTAAAACCAACATTATAAATTTGAACAAATTTGTTAAAATTAGGATAATCGTAGGTAACATTTTTAAATCATTTAAAATCAAGACATCAACTACACAACAAAAATTTGAGGTAATTAAAAACAATAAAGATTTTCAAGTTTCAACAAGACCTAAACAAGTGTATAAAGAGGATTCGTCTATTCTAATAAAACACTACGAAATAATAATACTAAGACGTACTAACTACATTTCAGTGGTTTAGGATTTATGACTTACAGTCAATATCACACATTCACATATCGCTAGCATGGAGCTTTGACATTTAAACTAAACAAAAACACCCAACAGTTCTCACTTCCATCGTAGGTACTGTGCTTCCAGGTGCAGTCATAAACTGATTCTAGAGAGCCAGCAACTAGCTACATCTTTCTGACTGACCGTCCCCTTGACAATTCAAAAATGTGTAATTGGTTTAGTTGAAACGAGCTACACCCTGCGGTTTCACCCACATAAGTCTCGATGCCATTGGAATATTGGGATAAAAAGTATCCTATATCCTAACCTATAGGTAGGTATAGGTAAACCATGGTCTACCCATGTGAAAAAGGTTATCCAAATCCGTTCAGCCGTTTTAGCGCAAAAGCGTAACAAACAAACATACAAAAAATCAAATCTTTTCTCTTTATAATATTAGTTTAGATAAATGCTTTGAGTTTGAGTTTGAGTTTGAGAGAAGCAGGTTGGTTTAAAACCATTGAGAGTCTATTCTTAACTATTTTCAATGTTTTTAAAATCAACAAATTAAAAGTAAATTTTCCTATACATCGGAGATTGAGGATTAAGATATTTTTGCTACAACACCATCTATGGCCCAAAAGTAGAACTTCTTCGTTGCACGCCATCTATGGGCTATAAATGGAGACACTTCGTTGTATGCCACTGAGGTGAACAAGAGTACTAATGGAGTCACTGCTTGAGTCGAGTCGGTGTGATGTAGTTCCGTAACAACACTGGAAAGCAATGCCGGACATGGCTGTCTGAATTTTCTACGGACGGGCTGTTAGAAGTCGACTGAAACTGCCAGTTCACTCTAAGTTTGTTATTTAATATTATGAAAAGTTAATTGAAATAATACTAATGTAATTGAATACCATCTTTGTTTGTCCCAGTTACCCAAAGACTAAAGAAACATCAACGTTTAAAAAAGAATATGATTTTCAAAACGACGCAAATAAAAGAGTTGGCAGCATAAAATCTCTCAATTCGTGGCACTAAAAAGTAAAGCTAAAGTTTACAATCTACATTCTACGTAAATAACAATATACAAAAGATGTGCTTTATTACTTCGTGCTTAGGCAACTATAACATTTAGCATAATAAATAAGTTGACTCGAGACAACTCAGCATACTTTTCTTCACTGAGCGGAGCAAAGGCCTGTTTCTAAACAGGGCTTTTACGAGTCGTTAGACAACCAACTATTTATTAAATTAATTATTTATTGCCAAGAAAATATGTTGGGCATTTTTCTAACAGTAGCAAAAACAGATCATCGTCATCATCTAGGATACCTACAAATTAAATCACTTATTGATCAATGTAGTGCCTCTCTACAAAATAGTCACAACATCGTCGTTCATAAACTCAATTAAAAAATAAATTCTACCATTTTACTTTTAGTAAAATTTGTATCTTTCGCAAAGTTAGGAGTTCATGTTTACGTAACGTTTTTACGTTACGTACGTACGTTTTTAAAAGGAACGTTAATGAGATTAACTCTACAAAATGAATTAAGTGCTATAGATCTGTTATTTCTTTCGAAAACGTACTATTTTGTTTTCAGCAGTTTGTGCCTCGAGCAAAGCAACAAAAATCTAGAAGCAGTTACTGGCATCACATGTGTACATCACAACAACGAGCATAAACACCATTTTGTTACTCAACTCGAGGCGTCAAGGTATCTGAGCGCCACACTATCAGGCTGTTTACAGCCGGAGTAGGAGCCGGAACTTGTCATCTGAATTCCGTTATAATTATGTAAATCATATGCTGACAAAATCAGAATGTGTGGTAATTCCAATTATAAATTTAGAGAGGATTTCCGGCTGTATAAGACCAGCTAGACAGAATAAGTGGTTTATCCAGCAAACAACTATTGCGAAGTAACAATACACAGTTTTTTTTTTTTTTTCAATAAAACGATCGAGTTGTTACCAGGATAACTTTTTGGATTCGTTATTTCTTTGCAGAATAAAATACGTTCTTTGAAATAGATAGATTTACATGATTATAAATTAATTACAACAAAATGTACAACAGTAATAGATGCCTATTAAATTATACTTAACTATTGTGATACAAATATATACAAAGATACTATAGATATAATTATTTGTATATTGTAAATTATATACAGATTAATTATATAAAAATTTCATACTATCATGATTTCATGTACTTCTGGGTATCTACATATAGGAACGTGTAACTAAAAAGTTTAAGCTTAAGTACTATAAGTATACATACATCATAAGTTTCATACTATTGATAGACTGAGGAATTTTACAAAATCATGTAGAAACACGACACTTTACAAAATCACACAAACTTTAGTACCAGAAGTTGGAAATCTTCATTCCAAACACACAACACTTTACAACACTGAACATCCTTTCAACATTCACATCTTCTGTTTTTCAGAAGATCCCAACATTAAACAGACACAAGCCACAACAGTCAAAATTCATCCCTTCTTCTCTTACGTCAGAAGAGCCAAGAAGACGCTATAACTGTAAAGAATCCGAGGCCGGCGGAGAAGGCACGGCCTCGCGATGCCTAGGTCTTCTTCCCTGGCTGAGGTCTTTTAAGCAAATGCAAGGGATCTTTCCTGTACCTCGCGAAAAGTTCCCTCTTGAATGTTTCGAAATGTTTCCTGTTCTTTTCGTTCTGTTTCTCCCGCCAGAGGGGGCGGTTTCTTCTGGCTTGCAGACCCCAATGGATGGTGAAGATTGGGGACAGCACCTTGAATTGGTACCCGATTAAGAACATCTCGTATACCTGGAAGCGAAATGTGTTATGGTTTAGAAATTGCTTTATCAAGTTCTGAAAATGTAGCATTTGAGAGGCTATCTCTTTATTCTCTACATACGATACTTATAATTATTCGTCGAAGTTACCAGTATTATCTCGATAGCTATGCTCTCATAGAGCATTGTCATGTATGAACTCCAAAAGCAATCTTAGATTTCATAAAAAATGTGTTTATAACTCAGGTATATTTATTACACGTTGTAAGTAAAACAACAATTAATACATCCGAAATACAAATTACAAAGAAAACAACATTATTTATAAAACTTTATTTTAAAACTGTCTTTTACAAAAATAAATTAAACATAACACATACAGTCTGGGTAGAGCTTAAAATCTTAGTATTCACAACTTAGATCAATTAACCCACATGGTCTAAGACGCACAATGAAATATAACTCCTAATTCATTTATTTTCAAGAGGAACTCATACCAATATGCTCCTAATAACAAAAATAAGGTAACGAAAACTTGGAACAAGAACAAAAAGCATCAATGCTACAGTTCACTAACTTAATCGAGGGTACAAAATTATAAAAACAATATTTCCTAGTAATCGAAAAGCTGGCTCCAAGCCAGGATATCGCAAGCACTAAGTAACCAGGATAACTTAAGCACTGCTGGATTCTACATACATTTATCTATCACAGTGTCGCTGAAATTTAAATCTACATGGTTCAGGATAGGGTTGAATTTGGGTTAAACTCCGGTGTTGTCTGTGATCCAATTTCTGAGTGAGGCTATGTTCGTGAAGACGGTCGGTGATAGCGGTAATGCGCATCCTCTGGCGAACGATACGACGCCAAATGCTGTGTTGCGGAACACCGCAGGTCCTCCGGAGTCGCCCTGAAATTGTTACAGATAAGTGAGTTCGATGATTATCTTCTATTTTTTCCGATATACGCACGAAAAACATATTAAGGCAATATAAAAGCTTTGCTGTATAGGGCTTTACTACTACAATATAAAAGGCTTGCCAATTTTGTAAATCTTTTCAAAATAGACTTAGCACATGTCGACATTTCCTGTCTTTTACTCTTTATCTCTTTATTTACCACTCACCTGACAAGACGACACTCCGCCGATGAGGAAGTGTCCCCCACAGAACATGTGGTTCGTCAGAGAGTCCCCGTACGACAGGCGACAGAGCCAGTGCGGTACTACCGGCACATTTGCCTCCATCATGATGCGCGGGATTCGACGCCCACCTACCTGTAGGGCAAACAAGCATGAAAAAATATTATCTCAAGGTGAAGATGTTGGGATACCGAAAGAACTGGCCCACATTAGAACTTAAGAAGAGATGTGTGAAAAAGCAAGAAGCCATTACCCTGCAAAGTACGTTGACAAAGATTTTCCAGAATTAACCCTTCAAAAAAGTTCTTGTCCTTTATTCAAAAATATTCCTATTTGGTCCTAAGATCCGCGAGTAATCACCATCTGACCATGAACCACTACATGAGACGTTTAAATAATAAGTTCAAAATACAGTTCTCATACTCACAGCAGTAAGACCCCAGCCAGTCACAGTGAGCCTCACAAGCGGGACTGCTTGTCCCCGCTGCGGCAGTCTAATAGCCCGTATATTGTCATTGAAGTTCAGTGGCCTGACCAGCCTCAACGCGGCTATGTCATTGTCGAACTGTGGCCTTCCGTACTGAGGATGTACCGTCACGTTGGAGACTCTCACTATCCTGCCGCCGGAATCACGACGAGTACTGCCCACGCGCAGGCGGATAGCGCGGGGTGAGGTGCTAAAATAAGGCAGATAAATAATCACTCAAAATGTAAAGTAACAAGTAATTGCTACAGTAGGTATGCCCTATTTTTATATGACTAAATTCTAGAAATAGACGAGAGTAATTGGGGGTGATAATCCATATAAAAAAACATTGTTTGTCTTGGGCCTGACAAGTATATCATTATAACATAATAGATAGCAGTTTCTTGCCCATTATTCTCCATACGAAAACTACCTTTTGGAAGTGGCGACTAGAATCAATTCTATTTTCTGTAAATTGTGACGTTCAAAAGTGCATTTTATGTGCCTAATTGAAATAAATTATTTGACTTTGACTTTGATCCCATTGAAATGAAATGAAATGAAATGAAATGAAATTGTTTATTCTGTAAATAGGATATCGGAATCACTTTTACACGTCATATAAAAAAATATTAAAAATAAGCTAGATGAGTTCGGCTTTTCCTATCTGACTACTCTGAGAAGAAAGGCCGAAAGAAACTCAGAGGTCGCAGTCTCTTTTAAAGTCCAGACATAATCTTGGTCAGGCCATATGAGGACCATGTAGATTAGTGTCTGAAAAGGTCTTTTGAGGAAAGAATTGCATAGGCTAAATACGGTAAAACATATATGCATATTATTAGTAGAAACCAATAATTAATATTTTACTATGTTGCTATTTATATCCGCTGTCTCCACCATTCGGAAGTCCGGGCAATGTAATGTGCCAACTACACAAATCTATATGCCTACAACGACTACAACATACCATGTTACGTTCAATTGGCAGCTTGTACGGCGACTGACAAGCTGTTAAATGCATGATCTGAACCTAAGAGTTAACTTACGTTATATCTACCAACATTTCAAGTTAATAAATAATCCTAAAACAGTTGCATTGAAGGTTGCGATGCGGACACCCAATAAAAAAGAGTTAAAGAAATCTTAATCAGCGCTAATCGACTTGTTTCGAAAACATAATTAAAATCTAGCAATCTAGCTTTACTTATTTCCGAACAATTTCTGGGAAATTTAGAAACAATAACTGCAAGGTTTTGTACCTTTTTTGTCCAACTTTAAAGAAACAGAGCGAGCAATCGATCAACAATTACCTAGATTTCAAAATGTTGTAAATTATTAAAACAACAAAAATATTTTTTATTCAAATTAAGCTGAAAGTCAGCACTTTTTAAACGTCATAATTACATAAGGGAGTCCCCCAAAAGGCCCGCCTTTCACCACTTCTTAATGTTATAGCATTACAGTAATACCTATACGTATGTACCTTGACAACAAAATAGGTACAGAATCTTACTATAATGAAGAGCTTTACAAACTGATCTGATTGCTCCACAAGACTCATTAAACCATGCTCTCCATCAAACTAAAAATGAACTCTCCAACTACTTGAATATCCGAGGGACGAGCATTGCATCGTAAACTAGTGAAGAACCACTCGACCAAAACATTCGCAGTGGAAGCGGAGGGCACTTGAGTCCATGTTACACTGTGCTTCATAAAATATTCAGGCATAGAAAAACCAGCGGGTCACGGCTGTAACGACCACGATTATACACTGACACTATTTACTTTGGACGGTATTGTTAGGGCTATTGTAGAAGAGGTTAGTTTCAAATGATGTTTTGGAGAACAATATGTAATTTTTAAGAGATGTAATTTGTTTCACAGACAATGAGCCCTATGCTCTCAAATTCTACTTTAATAAAAGCTGAGCTTTTCATTTGCAAAACTACGAATCGTCAAAGGGAATATAATAACTGAAGAAGACTGACAAATTAGCTCATTAGAAATAATGAAACCCAAAGATACTGAGAAAATGATGGAAGCCTTGCAAATCAGCATTAAGAATTTTAGTACCGCGCTTCGCACTATGGAAATGAAACGTCCTTTCTTCGGCGAAATATTTTTGGGCATAAATAATTTTCCTCGGCCTATATATTTAACGGAACCCTCGAAGTGATAAGCAACAATGTTAAAGAAGTCCATAAACCCTAAGTCCCGCTTCTCTGGTCGCAGTTTTATTATTACTAAAGTCGTAAAGTTAAGAAACGTTACGAGAATGACCTTGACACCGGAGAGCCCAAAATGGTGTAGTCTACGAACAATATCTCCGAATTTACTACGCCTAGTAAAAAGTATAACTATTTTTATGATTACTGACAAAATGGAACGTCAACAAAGCCCCATTTATGGTCGCATTAAATTCCTCTTTGATTTTTCTTGCCCGAATAATTTGGATTCAGAGGCTGACCGTAAAATTTATGGGCTTTTAGATTCAATGTTTGTAGATCTATCGGGCTATTCAATTATGGAAGAGGTAAAATCTTTACAACAGATTTACTTTCTGTTAATATTGGAGTAAGTAGGTACATACATTTATTTTTATTCTGAGGCCATACAGTAACTTTTTGAAGTAACGGCGGTCAACGGACGATGCAAATAAAAAATATTACATTAGGAACTTACTTCTGTACACAATGCGCGGCAGTCAGCACGTAGTCCCTGCTGATGATGAACCCGCCACAGAAGGAGTTCCCATTCAGTACCATGGACACTTGATAAGGATGCCTGTTCACAGACGTCGGTCTACCTCCAATGATCTGACCGCTCAGTTCTGGACAAGCTTCTTCCAACTCTACGTCTAGTTCTTGTTGAGTATCCTGTGTGTCTTGGGCATCGTCTGCTGCTGCGTCTGCGCAACATTCTGCGTCTACCGCTTCTTGGAGATCTGCAAATTGTGTACACTTTTAAACCACATGAAAGCTTTGACAAGTGGATTTAAAATTAAAATCAATGGCAGAGCACTTTAGTTCATAAATATCTAATGAACGAAAAATAATTTACTAATACAAAATTAAATTGATTGCGTCACAAAACAATGACAATTTAGCTGACAACGAACAAGTCATCGACATTGACAAACAAAAAAATCAAAAAGCCATCTTCACAACACATATAGGCAAGTAACGAGATCATCACTCACCCACAACCCCGACAAGACACAATAACAGCAGCCCCGCTGTCACCGCAACCATGATGCCTGGTAAACTCCACCTGCTTCAAGCACAGACTTAGCCGCCTGCGCCGGTGCAGCTAACTGTTCCAAATTCAAATTATTGCCAAACGTCTGGCGCAGGTAATTTCGCACGGTAAGTCCACGGTCGCGACCTTTTCACCGGCTTCCATAAATCGAGTTAAGTCAAGGTGAAAATTGGTACGAAAAAATTATAAATTGACGAGGTGACTTAATATGCGTAACGTGGGTATGACTATTAGGACGAGGGCAAGATAAGTAGTTTCGTTTGTTGTATGCCGACTTCAGTCACTGTAAGATCCGATCATCTATGAGAGTTATAATAACGCAGATTTTTGGGGGAGTTAGGTAAAAGTCAAGCAATATTATCAGCAGTTCAGTAAGAAGTAGCCAAATTTATACAGACGTTGTTGTACAATATCAAGAAGAAAGAATAGATACAATAGAAGTGCATTTAATAATCGAATGTCTACATCCAGAGCATGAAATTAAATTAAATTAAATCAAAATGTTCAATATGTTTTGGTAAAATAACTAAAAATATTTTTTACTGCAAAAATCTTATGAGAACGATCTAAGTAATCAATAAAACGTTATTAAGACACTGCATTGTGTTAACAATCTGACTTGGGAGTCTTGAGATTACAATTTTGTTACTTTAGATTCTTTATCACTTGAACACAATTTTGTTCCTCAAAATATATACGCAGAAAAAGAGGAATTTTAACACCATCTGGAGGATGTAAGAAGTTCGATTTCAAACACGCCAGTTTAAGCGCCAATGCAAGGTTACAAAAAATCAAACCGTGGTGCAAAACCTCCGCAATAAAACGTCTCTGTCTATTCCCCGGTCCTGCTCAACTTCAATAACATGATGGATTAGAGAGCAAGCATTAATGAACAAACAAGACCTTCAGTAGATAATAAAACATCATCACGCGTTAAAATACGCCCCTACGTCAATCGCAAATTAGCAGCAACGGCCATAAATATAATATTGTTGACGAGTTGCTTGTTTTACGAGAAACATTAAAATATTCCCAACTGTCGGCTCTCCCAACCAACGGCTTGTTTATTTTTAAAACACTAACTTTTGCACACGACTTCGTTTGAATGGTTCAGAAAAATTGACATGTGTGTTGACAATATCTCTTCACGTTCATGGTTCTGCTGAAAATATTTTTTTTATTTTTCTGTTTTCTGTTGACGCAAAATGTACAGACACCAGCACATCAAGCTACTACAATCTGTCAAATTTATTTAATAGATTTTCAACTTTATCGCTGATGTCTAAGGTTCAAAGTTGATTGGGAAAATTTGACAGTTTCGGGTAGCTTGATGTGCTGGCGTCTGTACATGGTTAGTTTGTGATTTTTGTTGTCAGTGAGTTTGCTTCCACTGTTATTTAAATGTTAATATTATACACTAAATTCATAGCTCCTGAAAGTAAACTCGCTAAAATCTTGATTATTATTCACCTGTGGGTAGAGCTACGTATTCTGATAATCCCGTTCGGTCTGTGGATGGATGACTATCCATTACATACCATGACCCCTCTGTGCCTCGAAAATCATATTTAGCCGTTGATTCTGGCTGTCATTTGTGGATCTTTGATAGTCATTACGGATAGTCTTACCAAGGGGTATTGTATTACCCAGTAATTGGATTACGGAGGTCAGATAGGCAGTCGCTCTATGTAAAATACTGTAGTCAACTGCATCCGGTTAGACGGGAAGCCGACCCCAACATAGTTGGGAAAAAGGCTAAGCAGATGATGACGAGGCAACGACAGTTAGACTTCTGAACTAAACATCGACCCAAGCAAAAGATATGAAAATCCAGCTGCAAGAATACTAAAAAGTCAGCTATTAGGGACAAAGCTGCTGCATCAAAATAGTTAGACAGCTGGAAATCGATTCGATATCTCGCAATATAATTCCGGTAAGAAGTGGAAGTGTTCACCAGCTCATAAAGCAGTATTATTTTAATATTACTTCAGTGTGGGAAAGAGATGAAGCTCTACATGACGTATAGCTCCATCTCTTTCTCCCACTGAAGTAATATTATAATAATACTGCTTTTGAGCTGGTGGTAGGCCCCTGTTTTAAAAAAGCAATATTGATTACTTTCACACTAGCATTTTTGTTAGGCTCTGCTTGTTGTATTAATTTAATTGTAATAATGAATTTAATGATATTTTTAAGTGTTTTTTAAACAATCAAACCCGACTAAGTATATACCTTTTTGGTCAATATTATTCTAAAAGTAATGTTGAATAACAAGTGTGGCTCTTCCATCCTGAATAAATCTAACTGATGAATATAATCCGAACATATGTGATATCTGCTGGGTACTTAACTATCTGATAATATCACAGGGCCCAATAAAGAAATGTATGTTTCTCCACAAATATTTTTAATTCATTAATTTCAGTTACATTTAATTTGAATACAATTTTTATACAAAATCTCAAGATTCACAGAATCTTAAATTGTCTTTATGTATTATGCAATAACTTCTAAGTAGGTACTAGTCTTAAATAATAAAAAAACCGGTCAAGAGCGAGTCTGACTTGCGCACCGAGGGTTCCGTACCATTTTAAATTTTCATCGGCGAGGCCTATATTTGTCAGAGAATTTTAACACTGCGGTATAAGAATATTGCAGTTTTAGGTCAGTGCCATCTCTTGACCGATAGTGGAACTAATGTAATTTTTATTGATGATTTCTGAAAAGTGTGCTATTTAGAGACATCGTTTTATTTTACCTGTAATCTTTACATAAACTTCTACCACATAGAAAAATTTCAGATTATTCTCTGTGCAAACTTCGGAGATAAGGGATAACGGTATTTGTGACAGATGGAGAGACAGACTGAGTCGTACCATAAGGGTTCGTTTGTACCGTTTTGGTGCGGAACCTTAAAAATTAAATGCTGTTCGTTGGTAAGAGCATTACTTGAGAACCGCTGGTCCGATTTGTCTATTTTTTGTTTTGCAATGGTTTATTATGCTGAATCAGGGTCCTACGAAAAGAAAAATTGAAATAGTTTCCCGGGAAATCTTCAAATTCAGGGAATACTGAATGGCCTTTTTATATGAATTATTGAAATTTGCACAGGCCAAGTCTTCGTCGGGTGTGCTAGTTCAATATAAAAGTATGTTTTTAAACCGACCAGATTAAAACATTCCACATAGACCAACAGACTCACTAACACACATACCTATTTCTACTAATTTTAGCCGGCAGCATCCGGCGACGGCTAAAAATAATTATAAATCTAACGCTTGCAACACCCAACTTTATCAAATTTTAAAATATCTTGCGCTACGTTGCAACGATCGTGCTGAAACTTATGATTGAATTATTTGTTATTTAGTAAAAGTATGAAACTTTTGCGTAAATAATAACAGGTATCTTTTTACACAAAAAACTTTATTTTTGTAATGGTTTCATTTTTTTATTTTTTTGTCTAATTCGTGCATAGACATAGTCTTAGGTACTTCTAATTCATTACCACAAGTTTACTCGCAACTTAAAAATAAAGCTTACTTACCTAATTGGCTTTTTATGGAAAGCTACTGAAAATGGGATAGATCAATCAAATCATGAAACGCTAAATACTTTTCAGAGTGTAAGAAGATGACTGTGGTCATTTTGTAATTGCATATTTAGCACACCTCATCATCATTTCAGTCGAAAGACGTCCACTGCTGGACATAGGCCTCCCCCAAGCACTGCCACTTCGACCGATTCTGTGCTTTCCGCATCCAGCGGATTCCTGCGGCCTTCACAATGTCATCGGTCCATCTTGTGTGAGGCCTTCCAACGCTACATCTTCCGGTACGTGGTCGCCACTCCAGAACCTTTCGACCCCATCGGCCATCCATTCTGCGAGCAATGTGCACTGCCCATTACCACTTAGGTAAGTTTGGCAATTCTTCTTCATATCTACCCAGTGATAATTTCTATGGTTTCAATGCTCGTTTTGTGTCGGTAAATCCATGACATAAACACCATAATTGAAACTAGTCACTACAGAACTATTTTAATTATATTTCGACACATTTTTATCAAGATAAAATTATCTTCCATTTATTTTAATCAAGTTTTTAAGGACTCATGAGACCCTGACAACATTATCTTACAAAAAATAAATTACAGAACGCCCTGCCTAATTACGCATCTGTTTTTATCCCTATCAATTTCCTACAATGAATGCCAAAACTGAAACAATTAAAATAATTGGCAATCGATTAATTAACAAGCTGATCGCTATTAGAACAATATCTGTACTCGAGCCGATCAGGCGATGACTCAGTGACCTTCCACCGGCGGCGGACCGCGACAAACCCAGATGTTACTGGACAAGTTATGAGAGGCAGCGAATAAATTAGATGTAGGCTAAATCGTTTTAAGAAAATTCTATTGTCCTGCTAGCATATTCATGAAAAAATTCAACAATATTTCTTACAACTGTAGCGATTAGCAATCTTCGATTTATAAGAAAAATTCAAACATTTGATGTCCTCATCAATTATCGTTAAGTATGCATTGATGCCTACAATCGCCATCATATTATCTGTATGACGATAAAGTCCCTGAAAATGTAAATGAATGAAATGACTCATCGAATCATCAGCAGACTCTAATTAAAATCATTTCTAATTTGGCTCTAACCTCATTTAAAAGCGCGACTAGAATGCGAGCGAACATTCGAAACCGTTCGACATTGTCAAGATTCCAAAACTGACGTAGAACGCTTATCCTCTACTACCGATATTTTGGAAACTCGCCATTTGGACAAACACATTAAGAAACAATACCGCTACGAGTGTCTCATGAATTACGGAACAAACAGGAGTCCACAGAATTTACGGGGCGAGTGGAATTTCACGTGCTAGAATCAGGTGGGTATAACCCACATGCACACACACAGCACATGCAGTTTTATATCCAAGCTGTTTGCATGACAACCTCTCGCCTTAACGCTGTGCGGTTTTCGATCAGGGGCCCGAGCATTTCAAAACAAAAAAAAACATGCATAAATCAACAAAATCCTTAGTCTCAGCAAAATTAATAAATTATCTACTAGCCTAAAATCGTTACTCAAACAAAGAATCTACTTAAACAATATTTGGACTCATTCATGTTTTTCCACAGCGACTGGTAATTTTGGGTGCACCGGATTAAACTCATTAATCTAGTGTTGTTTCAATATCGGAACGTTAGCGTCGATAAATTTCCCTGTGACCAATTACGTCCTGTCCCGAATGGATAAAAAAGTATGTTATTTATTACGAGTACGTACTCCAATGCTTTAAGAGCACGTACTTGACTAGTTTTTCTCTTCGTTATTTGAAACAAGAACGTGTTTTTTCTTTGCATCAGCTTCAGAACGAATACAAAACCTTTTTTATTTAGCTAAGGCATCAGGTATTTCATTTAGAAACTCGCTGTACCTAGTAAAGGTGATTTCAATTCCTTATCGTAGTTGATATTTTTGTGAATACATCTTCTTCGGTAATTGCCGTGTAATCGGAAAGAAATACGGGTTAATGATGAAATAATCGCGAAATTGGAAGTAGAATTAAAGTGTTGTTTTAACACGCAAACGATTGCTGACAAAATAATCAATTGATTGAACCACAAACGTAACGTAAAAACGTACGAAATGAATAACATGAAACATAAAAACAATTTCTGAAAAACCCCTGACGTAAAAAAAAACCAACCAACTGCAAAAGTTTCATGTAATATGACTGACCGCTACCGGAACATTTAAAAGACGCATTTTATTTCTAAAATAAATGACATTCAAAAGTTTACAAACTGGTATTTTTAGATTTATTGGAGCACCTAGTCTGCGGCTCTGTTTAAATATTATAATATTTTAGCTGCAATGTCAACAATTGCGAGACGAGTCCACTAAGTCAGATGTAGTCAAAAACAAAGCTTTTGGACATGCTAAAACAAATATTGCCCTAGTTTTTTTTTGTGATATCTAGAACAAGGGTGCACATATTATTACTGGTACGATAAGCACCTTGTATCGGAATATCTAAGCATTAGTTAACGTGGTTAAGACACACTGTAAGTTTATAATGGCATGGCAATCCAGAATTGTTTTTCAATCAAAGTTGTGTGTTGTGTTTATGGTTTGATGTATTTCAATTTCTCTTCTACTCTTACACACAGTGTCTATATCTCTCTTTGATCAAATCTCCTATAGCAGGTGTCTTGGAAGACGTCTTTTTATTAGAAATAAGCCTCATTTTTGTACGTATTTTTAACCGATGAAAGATGAGATGATTTTCAAGCCGCCACGTATAAGTATTTTTTGTTATATCTATCACTCATAACTTTTTCTGTTTCTTAAATCTATACATATAATAAAATCGTAGCGAAGTCAAAACTGTACATTGAATATTTTTGAAAAAAAGTAATTGCTACGAGGTCTAGGATCGATTCTAATGCCGAAAATATTTTTTTTAGAATTTTTGTCTGTTTGTCTGTATGTATGTTCCAGCATAGCGCAAATTCTACCGGACAGATTCTGTTAAAATTTTGCATAGATATTCCCTGTGTGTCTGGTCAAACTATAGGCTATAAACTATCACGCTATTTACTATGGGGGACAAGCAATATTACATTATGTTGTATTTTTATGTTCTAGCATGACGCAAATTCTATCGGATAGATTCTGTTAAAATTTTGCATAGGTGTTCCCTATAAGTCTGGCCAAACTATAGGGTATAAACTATCACGCTATTTACTATGGGGGACGAGCAATATTATATTATGTTCGTATTTTTGGAAAAAAACGCGCCAAAATTTTAGGATATTGTAGATGGTTATCGATTTAACTTTTTAAATGATTATCATCACGCTATACCTTTATGGAGCTAAGCAGTCAATCATGAAATATATAGGAACGGCTATTTTAGACAATATTCAACAAAGCAATTAGCTCAGCGGTTGGGCGGTTGCTTTTCAAACATGGGGTTGTAAGTTCGATTCCCAACTACGGTTTTTTTTTCTTTTTTTTCACATTTTGTTATACGATAATTTTTTTTTTTGATTATGTACCTATAATCTATAGATATAATAAAATCGTAACGAAGTTAATTTTTTTTAAAGAAAGTTATTGCTACGAGGTCTGGGATCGATTCATATGCGGAAAATAAAGTTTTTAGAATGTTTGTCTGTACCAACCGTAGGGCATAAACTATCACGCTATTTGCTATGGGGGATGAGCAATATTACATCATGTTCGTATTTTTCTCTGCAAATTGTAAAAGGACGCGCCAAAAGGTTGGGATATTGTAGATAGGTAGTCGCCGATTTAACTTTTTAAATGATTTTCATCACGCTACCTTTTATATAGGAACGGCTATTTTAGCTAACTTTCAACAAAGCGAATAAGTAAGCGGTTGGACGAATGATTTGAAGTCCTGAGAGCCTACCACCAGCTCAAAAGCAGTATTATTTTAATATTACTTTAGTTTACTTCAGTGTGGGAAAGAGATGAAGCTCTACAGGATGTATAGCTCCATCTCTTTCTCCCACTGAAGTAACATTAAAATAATACTGCTTTATGAGCTGGTGGTAGGCCGCCCGGGGTAGTAAGTTCGATTTACATCTGTTTTTTTTAAACTCTTTTTGTAAAACGATTTTTTTTTTGGATTATGTATGTAATAGTTCATAGAATGTATTAATTCACAAAAAATGGAAAACTTCGTAAGCTATGGGAAACTACTAAGTTACAAGTACTTTACAGTCACAAAACATTTAAGGTTGTATTCTGATCATTTTAAAGCAAAAGACTGTAGGAATAAAATGTTTTTTTTACAGATTTTGACAGCAGATTTGTCCTAGCGATTTTAAAATATGTATGTGTGTGGATCTTCTGGAATCGCTGCCACACTGCTTCCTGGTGGCAAAACAGCGCACGTCATGTTTAAGATTCCCATCGATTTAGAGAGCAACGAAACGCCTGTTTGTGGGGTGTCACGCAACAGTAACAAGGGATGTGTGCTTAGGGGACTGCGCTTCGTCGTATGGGATGAATGAATTATGGCAAAAAGGAAAGCAGTGGAAACTGTAAACAAAACTCTGCAGGACATCCGCAGAAACCAAGATATGATGGGTGGTGTCACAGTTTTGACAAAAAAAGTGAATACTTCGTTGAAAAGGTCGACTCTATGGTCGAGAGTTCATAAACTGCGCTTGACCATCATCATACGAGCTCGGCTTGGCGGTAATTCAAATTTTCAAGAATTCTCCGATGTTCTTCTAAAAGGGTAGAGTAGATCCCACTTTAGAAGATCTTATTCGTCTGATATACGGGGATATCAGTTAAATACCGTACCAAGAGAATTCTTAGGCGTGTTTCCGTTTTAACTCCGTAGATGATCAAGCTGCAGCGATCAACCACAGTATTCTCTCACAAATTGAAGCGAGTGAAGTGATATACACCTCCATTAATACTGATGTGGAGGAAGATGATGCCAAATATCACCCCGTAGAATTTCTCAATTCACAAATGGCAAGTGGACTACCGGTTGTATATCTGTGTAACGGAAACCAGCTCAAAGTCATGTCTGTAGCGGTTACACCGCCACATACGAACTACGTATCACAGACATGACGTCACACAAATCCTGCATTGCGCAGTTAGAGTTTACCGAGCGATCGACATACATACAAGATTTCAACTTCAAACTGATGGGCAGTTGCCCGCCAGACACAACACCCGTCTGGTCGGAGGATCCTCCCTTTTCTATGGTGGATGAGTGAACTTTACCCCCTGTTCCTCATGCTCCTAAATTGGTGACCCCGAGTATGAACGTCAGCGCAGCCTTCGAGCAATTACTTCGGCGTGACGTCATCATCATCATCACTCCCGCAAGCTTTCGTGAGGCGACTCACACAGCCGGCCAGCACCCACGGCTTCGACGGGTATCCTGACCACCAGCATGCAGCGAACGCGCATTCCTGGTCATCACCCTCAGCCTCATCACCCCGACTCACTGGGGAATCAACTCAATCACCCCGACTCACTGGGGAATCAACTCAATCACCCCGACTCACTGGGGAATCACCACAGACAGTTCCGACTCATCGCGAACTATGTGGCACCCGGTTCCGACTCACTGGAACCACAGCTGGCACCGTGAAGCATCGCAAGATTCAGCCCACTATCGACCTCCGGTCTCCGGAGGGGAGTGATGTAGCGGTTACACCGCCACATACGAACTACGTATCACAGACATGACGTCACACAAATCCTGCATTGCGCAGTTAGAGTTTACCGAGCGATCGACATACATACAAGATTTCAACTTCAAACTTATGGGCAGTTGCCCGCCAGACACAACACCCGTCTGGTCGGAGGATCCTCCCTTTTCTATGGTGGATGAGTGAACTTTACCCCCTGTTCCTCATGCTCCTAAATGTCTTTGCAGAGAAACGTCATCGAGGTGGAAATTCTAACAGGTTGTGGCGATGGTGAGACAGTGTTTATAGCGCGTATAAAGTACAAATTCCCCATAATTACCAGTTAAAGCGCGTGCAGTTCTCTGGGAGTGTATGCTTTGCGATCAACAAGTCACAGGGGCCGACACTGAAGGCTGAAGGCTGCGGGTATCGACCTCAGGATAAGCTGCTTCTCACACGGACAATTGTTACGTCGCTTGCTCCCGAGTCACCATTCCTGACTCTCTGTATATTTTGGCTGCTGAGAATAAAACTACAAACGTAGTATACAGGGAAGTTTTATAAAAATGTGGCTGTTATTGTAGTATATTGTGATGTCTTACGATTTCCATGCGAACGAAGTCGCGGGCAGAAGCTAGTAAATAAATAAAATCTTCCATTTACACTGAAACTATTGCGTCGAAGCATTACAGTCCAAAACTCACAACTACCACAGATGAATACAGTAGTACAAGTAGGTATGGGGCGGGCTCGACTTGTCGAATTCAGTGAGCGTGACGTAGTCAGAAGATATAAGAGTTACGCAATAGAAAGAGAGGCAACTTCTAGGTGAATATGAATATAACTAACTGTAGGGAATTAGCGCTGCGCGACCTGAATTGCACTTTATTGTGTCGTAGCAAGAGTTTAGCTTTTTATTTAGATGATTTTGCGGAGTGTCTCATCTGTACAAATCTATGCCACCACTCACACTAGCACCTCTCAAGTTTCTTCGTAAGTGTAGTGGGCGTTTTATGGCCTTCACGAAGATTTTATTTTTTATTTTTCTCAAGGAAACCCTATTTTTATTGCGGTCCTTAAACCTAACACGTAACTCTGTACAAGGTTCTACGCTTATAAGGGATGTTGTTTTATTTGACTTGACTATGACTAAGATGGATTTTTGAAAACCACACTGAAATATTTGGAATGGATCGTAAAAAAGGTACTGGAGTTTACTTGTGTAAAGCTTTGATTAAACTAAGAGCCTAAACAAACATTTTAACGGACTTATATTATATATAATAGTTAATTAGCTATGGAGAGTTGCATAGCAACAGTAAATGACCATTCTTAGACTTGAAGAGATAAGAGTAAAAAACTCAACAAGTAAAGAGGTCTTTACCGTTGAGTAAAATGAGAACTTAAGAAACGGAAAAGCTGTTTGTGTAACATGGAAAAATTTAAGATCATAAAGCTACAAGAACATTCCTTGTTTTACGTATTCCAACGATCTGGTGTGGGCCAAGAGCGTCGGCGTTATATTTACACGACATAAATTACAACAGATATTTAAAAATAGACACTTTCGCAACGCAACAGTAGCAGAAGACATTCAGACGCTTTAGATTTACCGAATTTAAGTGCATCCGGACCCTAAGACCAGAAAAAAACATTGGAAAGATTTATTCATCCAATCTACGTTTCATTGCGTTTTTCCTTTAGAGTACTCGGTCGTAATATTGCCAGTACGGTGCATTGGACTGCAATTGATTTCAATTTTAGTGTCGAATAATTTCATAGTACGGTGATTTGCACACAAGTGCAGATTTCGAAGCATTAATTGAAATGTTAACGGTTATTGCGTCGTTCAGAATGCGTCTATAAAAATGTTTGTGCATGCCAAATGGGTCTCATTACTACTAAATGGATTCACTCGTTTAATCTCTACTGTTTGTGTTACTGCACAATTGATTTAAATATAAATGTTTGTGGGATCTGTAAATGTAACAAAAGTAGCGTCCCTAAATTGGTTTAACGTTAGTAGTGCATCTTAGGAGATACTAGTTTGTGTAATTAGGAAATGCTGCAGACTGAATTAATTTATCGAGTAAATAAACTATACATAACATAATCGATTTATAATAATAATTCCTGCAGCATCATTTAATTTATCATACCATTTGGTAGGAACATTTCAGTGATGAGGTCGGTTGATAATCTTTGCTAAATATAAAGTAGATATGTCAAACACTTTGCAATTTTGGTTAGAAACCATTATTTATATTCAAAAGCAAAGTAAATTAAATTCCATTGCGTACATCAAAACGTAATTCATTTAATTTTAGACGCCCAGACGTAAATAGCTATTAAATATTAAATAATCTGTGTTCCAGAGTGGTGGAAACTTATCAATGTCATGTTCTCCAGATTCCTGCGCTATAATTTATACCTTTTACTATAAAACTGTAAACAACAAGGGATAAAATAAAATGTAAGGAAGATTTTTCAGATGTTTTTCGTTTCGTAAAGGCATCTTTCGATTACTCAAAAATAACAATAACAGTGCAATAACCTGCCTAGATACTTCGAATTCTAACTAGAATGAGAAATATCCTATATTTCATTATGATCTGCCTAGCCTTTTCCCAACTATGTTGGGGTCGGCTTCCAGTCTAACCAGATGCAGCTGAAAACCAGTATTTTACATGGAACGACTGCCTATCTGACCTCCACAACCTTGTTACTAGGTAACACCCCTTGGTAAGACTGGTTGTCAGACTTTTGGGCTTTTAACTACCCGTAACGACTGTCAAAGATTTACAAATGACAGCCGGGACCAAAAGCTTAACGTGCTTTCCGAGGCACGGAGGGGTCTTGGTATGTAAAGATTATCACCCATCCACGTACCAACCACGGTAAGGGTAGCTTAACCTGATCGATCTACCCGTGCGGCTGTTATTACTTAAATCCCTCTAAATGTCCATAATTATATACTATAATAAATACGAAAGTAAGTTTGTCTGTTAAATCACGCCGAAACTACTAAACCAATCGTTGTGAAATTTGACAGATAGGTAGCCTGAGACCAGGACAGGTTACTTTTCATCCTGGATATTTGTTTGTATAAAAAATAATTAAATACAAAACAACACATGTTTTTGAACGCATTGAAAGACGTCTAAAATTACACGCTGTTAATTATAATAAGTAATGATACAGCTAACGGATGCATACGTAAAGCAACATTACGGCTATAAACGTTTACCTCCCATAACGAATCCCTTAAAACAATAGTGAGCGAGGAGCAACGTAAATAGCCGGTCGCGTTATGAAAATACGCGCGCGAAATATTTCTGTACCGCGGTGTAATACGATACGAGATACCGACTGGAATGTGGGGGGAGAGGGGAGGTGGTCTTTTGGTCCTATGGGTCACAAAAGACCAGGGTTCCACGGGGTACCGCTGGGTTTTACATACGAAATGATGAAATTTGAGCCACAGAATACATAATTTTATTTTTTCTTTGATGCACGACGTCGAAGTTTTTATCGGAGGGCACGGCAGTTGCACACGGCAATAGAGTCTACATTCTACATACAACAAAATCGAACTAATATTAGCACTGCGCTTTATTTAGGACTATTTAAAAAAGTAGATTATTCTTACGTGATTATATTGCCGTGCGATGGCCAAGTCATTATATTTATTAAAGAAATAAAGAAAACAAATAAGTAGATAGGTACTGAATAAATTAACAGAATTTGTTTCTCACATCTTTTTGCGGTAGAAGAACTGCGTCGCGAGACTTGTTTTTGATAGGATTACTCTTTACGCAAATCAACGATAAATTAAATAACTATGCTTTAAAATAACACTTTAAATGTAAATATTGTAGAGCACAAAAGTATCAATTATCTTCGTAACTCTACCCTTCAAAGAAATAGTTGCAAAAGCGCCAAAATGTTCAAAAGTCTATAATTTCCTAAGTTTAGTGAGTAAGGCGTTTGGCACATTTGCAACGACACTCTATCAAGGGATTAACACTGAATGGTTAGCCAAAATTGTATTGTATGAGTATAACTATGCTACATAATAGCAGGTGCATGACCCATCCTATTGTTCTTCTCTAGTATTTAATACTTCAGCACACAAATTTTCAGAGGCGGACTCAATGCCATAGGCATTTTCTACCAGTTAACCTTTGGGTGATGCAGAGCTAATTAGTGGTAGGTGCAATAACGAAAATTGAGGAATTTATACTAATAATAATCTTACAAAAAGATAAAATTTGTTTATTAAATTGTATGTTTGTATGTAGGTGGTAATCTCCGGAACTACCAGTCGGATATGAAAAATTATTGTTGCATTGGATAGCCTAATTCTTGAGGGACGAAATCGCGGGCAGAAGCTATTATTATATATATTTATTTAAATACTAGCTGCGCCCCGCAGTTTCACCCGCATAAGTCTCGATCCCGTGGGAATATCGGTGTAAAAAGTATCCTATATCCTAACCCAGGTCATGGTCTACTCATGTGCCAAATTTTATCCAAATCTGTTTAGGCGTGTTAGCGTGAAAGCGTAACAAACAAACTCACTTTCGTATTTACAATATTAACTAGCTTCTGCCCGCGTCTTCGTCTGCGTGGAATAATTACTTTGGTGCTGCGCTCCTATTGGTCTTAGCGTAATGATATATATAGCCTATAGCCTTCCTCGATAAATGGGCTATCTAACACTGAACATTTTTTTCAAATCGGACCAGTAGTTCCTGAGATTAGCGCGTTCAAGCAAACAAACTCTTCAGCTTTATATATTAAGTATATATATATAGATTAGGATTGCTTATCTTTATTTATATAGAATGTGGGTACCTGCATCATTACTTTTTAATACAGAAAATATCGTTTGTTTTTTCTACAAACGATTTTATACTCAGAGATAAGTACTAATTATACTGTAAATACTCCGACATACTCGTAGTCACAGGCACAGCTGTCTGCGATAACAAGAACTGAAATATTTGCACGCAGGCAGGCTGAGTGACACGAAAATGGCACTAATTTGTTGTTTCTACAGAACGAATAAGTAATTACGAACGAGGATATCAAACGTCTGCCAGGGTGTTGGTGTAGTGTGGATCGCCCGGAGGACACGGTGGAGCATAGGGTACAGGTCTGCCCGGCTTGGGCGGAGCATCGCCGTGTCCTCATGGAGGCGATCGGCGGCGATGATCTCTCGCGTCCGGCCCTGGTTCAACCCATGGTACGGAGCGATAGGAAATGGCAGGCCGTCACCTCCTTCTGCGAAGCGGTAATACTCGCGAAGGAGGAGGTGGAACGCGTGAGGGAGAGGCAAATTTCGCGCCCTCACGCGCCCTAACCGCCGCAGGAGGAGACGCCCGGGGCGGGAATCGCGAGCTGATTTCCGGCCACCGTAAGCGCGGGCTTGCGGACGGTGAGCAATGGGTAGCTCGCCGTCCGATAAGGAACAAGCCCAGGTCGACGGCGCGTTGTGTTCCACGGGGTCCGCCAGGGCAAATGCCTGCCAGGGCTGCGAATATGGGCTGAAAGGGACATCGTGGCCCCCGGCAACAGGGCAACCGAAGGAACACGGGTGGGTTTTAGTCAGTAAGAGTCTGACACGCCCTCCCGCTCCGCCCAGAGCGGGAGAAGTTATTTGATAATTTCCCACCCGAAAAAAAAGGGTGTTGGTGTAGACGTTAATTATTATCGCGAAAAATCTCTGAAAACTACCTCAGTTTTTCAACCGTCCTATTAGATTTTAAATCACATCACAAACGTAGCTATAAAATCATAGCTTATACTACGATATATTTTCAATACTACCTTAAGTGACCACACACGCATCTATAATTTATATTTCTGTGACGTCACCAACCTATACTGTAATTTATATTACATAGATAAACTCACCTTCACTCTTACACTCCCTTCTTCCTATGGGGAACTACAGAACGCCACCTGCTACGATCCTTACATACTCCTTTTGCCTCGTTAACGTTCATACATCTGGTCATACACGCACTTCGGTTGCGAGTAAGTACTACGCACCTGACCTTTCTGAAGAACATCACCAATAAGGTCAGTATGTACTCCTAGGGCGTCCCTCCCGGGTGTTTCCACTCGCATTTGCCTTGTAAATACATTTTGCTTTTCATCCTCTCAAAGTGACCAAACCATCTAAGCATACTCTTTTAAATTTTATCTCTATATCTAAACCTTCTATCTATCTGTAATTGGGCTGTTCACGACAATCACCTCTAACATTTACACACATAAAAAACTATCAGTAATCGTGCGATCAATATCTAATTGATTTATTATCCCAACTATCGACCCGTACAAAACCTTCATTCTCATACAAAACTACAACTTCAATTTTGAATCCGCTCAGGTTTAGAGAATTTTGATAGTTCACGATCCTTCCTCTCTTCAGTGGCTTAGGCTGTGCAGTCAATGTATTAATAACTGTCATTTATTATTATTTATATTAACCCCTTTATATATAAACGTTTTTAAAGTTAAGCAATTATTAACCTCTTCCACACAATTTTGACGTTTAATCGTCTCTTAATTTTAAGCAACGTTTATAAATACAGGGGTAAATTACCAACATGACTTCATTGCATCTTTTTGTTGTTTATTTTCCACAAAAAGTTCAGTGCCAACAGTTTCCGCCGCTCGCATGTTTTTCCAGCGTGTACAAAAATCCGTGTAGCGAACAGCATATTCTTTGAGCGAACAACATAATATCCCGAGTGTCGATTATGGAGAGGTGCCAAACGGGACCATTTGGCAGGCGGCGCTACAAATCTATCAGTAGCAGCTCGACGCTATGGGAGTCCGCTACATGCTACATGCTGATTAACTTGCAGCCACGCTGGGGTTTTTGCAGGTTGGCAAATAACAATATACCAATGAAGCAGAATGAAAACTTATTGATGAGGCCAAGGCCAAGGCATTTGAACTTGAATAGATATAGGAAACTTTTCGAAAAATAAAATAGCAATAAAAATCTAAATACCGAACTCTGCTGTTTCAATAATTAATTCTGTATCCACCAATATACTTGTAATTGTAGACATCAAGTGCTGTTCCCAGCAGAAAAGCCTCAAAGTTTATTAACTGGAGCCATAAATAAGATTACGATTACTGATGTTTCCTATAAAAGATAAAAGTTGAAGTATTTTTTGGCAACAATTGACTTTTGGTCATGTATGAATATTATTATTTTGGCTTCTGTTGAAGTACCGATAATATAATTACGGTGCGTTTAGGAATCATAATTATAGCATCAACTATTTGTAAATAAATTCTTACTGTATCAGTGACCGTATCGCTTTACAAGAATTAGAATCAACGAACATTTAACAGATTCCACAATAACCAATAACCTTGCCAGTAATCGTTCCACAAAATATACATGGGTTAGCAATGATGGCCAAGGTTGTTTCAGTAATTGAACACTTACAATTCGACGCTCACTGAAGAGTAAATATAACAATAACATAATTTATTATGTTTATGAAGCTACTGCCAAAGTGTCGCTATATGTCGTTTAGAAGTTAATGGAGCTGATTTTGTTACTAAACTAAACTTAAATTGGAGCAGCCATACTCAAAGTGTGCTCCGCGGAGCCCCTGAGCTCCGCAAAGCCTCTGTGGGGGCTCCGCGAAAATAGTGGTCGCAATGAAATAAAATAGTAAAGGGTTGAATAGAAAGATTGATAGAAGAGAGTTGAACTCGCATGTCAGGTTCGGCCATCTTTATATATATAATTCTTCTGTGAGTGTGTATGTCACTGAACTTCTCTCAAACGACTGGACCGATTTTGATGAATTTTTTTGTGTGTGTTCAAGGGGATCTGGGAATGGTTTAGATTCCCAATTTTGTCCGCTGGACAATGTTTTGACAGGACAACGTCTGTCGGGTCCGCTAGTTGATATATAAAAACCCTTTAAAAACCCGGTTTTTATATATCAATGGGTTCGGCATCCGCTCTATTGCGGTATTTTGTTTTTATTAGCTGCATACAATATTCTATACTTTTTTATTAAATTGTATTTGTTACAGCAGTAGTAGTGACAATCATATTATTATCATTTGGTTTAAATAGGTCTTTATTTTTATTATTTTGTTTATCTTTTATTTACATTGTTTTCTTTTAGATTTTGTGTATGTAAGAACGTCGTAGGCTGTAGATTTGTGGACCATTTAGTATTTTACTAAGTACCTGGTACCTGTTGATAGGCCTACACTGTCCTCTCATACCTATTAACACTGTAATTTGAAAACATTGTGAAAACCATTTATTTTTAAAAGACCAACCGTGGAGTTTCTTGCCGGCTCTTCTCCATAGGAAACGACCAGGAACCGTGCACCTAACTTCTGACTTTTCAAAAGTGCCCTTGTAGGTTTATATGAAATAAAATAATTTGAATTTGCATAGGTAGAATTGAGAATCCTATTTGTCACAGTTTGTAACTCCGCTCTATATTCAAATAATTTTGTTAAAGTTTTACCCCGAGATAACCATCTCACTTCTATAAGGAGCAGTAGTACTTTATGTTTGCTGCCATAATCTTCACACAATAGGGATTGTTGCAGTGGAAAAGATTTGACGAAATTAATTATTTTTACCGCTTCGTAAAGAACTAATTTTAGATTTGGCCGCATTTGCTCAATCGCGTGTCTATGCAGGATACAATGGAACTAGAATTAGGCGCTTTACTTTTTATTAGAACTCCGTCAAATCATTCGTCAATCGTTTTCCAAAAAGGCAAAAAAGTTTGAGAAACGCTGAATTAGAGTACATTTAATTGCTCTACTAAGGCTCAATTCACATTGTTGTGGAACGGAATAGCAGCGAATTTTGTTTGTAAAAAACATTATGAACTTTATGTCAAAAGTGTAACGTCAAACTAGATACGAGCCAAATCACAGGTTGCGTGTTTTCTGGGGGATTCTCGCGCATTTTCGGTAATTCCCGCAGTTACAAGCTCGTATCTAGGTTATACTTTACACAATTGACATAAAGTTCATTTTGCTTTGAACAAAAACTCGCTTCCGTTTCGTTCCGTAGCAATGTAAATTGAGCCTAAAAGACAACGTCGCTACACGGTCGCCAACCGCGTCCCAACAGATGTGACCTTGGTGGTTTACAACCGTGTAGATGGTGGTTTACGACCAAATTTCAAACAGGTCTGCTTGTCGCCAACCAAGGTCACTTCTGTCGGGGACGCAGTTGGCAGCCGTGTAGCAGGCACTTTAGAGCCTGCACCCACTGGCAGCACGGCACGGCAAGTGGTTTTACTGCGACGAATAGGTATATAACTTAACAGTAAGACAATAAAGTTGAACTTTCAATGATAATGCCTAAGGATACTGCGCATCGTTGCCATCAGTTTGCGCTTACATGTAGTGATGCCGTGTTCAGGATAAGGTGGGAGGAAACGCCCGGGTGTCACCATTATCTGGATCGCCCGGAGGACACGGTGGAGCATACGGTCGAGGTCTGCCAGGCTTGAGCGGAGCATCGCCGTGTCCTCGTGGAGGCGATGGGCGGCGGTGATCTCTCGCGTCCGGCCTTGGTTCAGGCCATGGTACGGAGCGAGAGGAAATGGCAGGCCGTCACCTCCTTCTACGAAGCGGTAATGCTCGCGAAGGAGGAGGCAGAACTCGTGAGGGAGATGCAAATTTCGCGCCCTCACGCCCCTAACCGCCGCAGGAGGAGGAGACGCGAAGGGCGTCGGAAATCACGAGCCGATTTCCGGCCACCGTAGGCGCGGGCTTGCGGACGGTGAGCAATGGGTAGCTCGCCGTCCAATATTTACCAGGCCCGGATCGACGGCGCGTTATGTCAGCAGAATTGACGGGGTCCGCTAGGGCCAATGCCTGCCGGGGGTTCGAAGAAAACCGATAGGGAAATCGTGGCCCCTGGCAACAGGGCAACCGAAGGAACACGGGTGGGTTTTAGTTTGTAAGAGTCTGACACGCCCTCCCGCTCCGCCCAGAGCGGGAGAAGTTATTTAATAATTTCCCAACCAAAAAAAAATGTAGTGATGCCGTGCCGCCAGTGGGCGCCAGGCAATAGTTAAAAGCTTGCTTACGACTTAATACTACAGCGTGTTTTGATTTCAGTCGATAGTGTTATGACGGGTCCTCAAACCCTAAACTAAAGACAGGAAATTGTTTACCAAATTGACTACCAACAATTCACCGTACCTATAATTAAATCACAGCTATTCCTTGACAGTTGTATGAAATGGCTGTAACACAGCAATTTGATTAATTTCCCTGTCTGCACGTATGTGTGAAAATGTTATTTCAACTGACCACTCTTATTTGTATCTGTTGGAAGAGGCATGTCCATGTTTCATTAGAGTTTCAAAGAGATCAATGTAGCAATTGCCCGAATAAAGCTTTGTTGGTGCACAGCGCACTGAGAAAATATCAATAACCCATGTTTTGTTGAAACCAAATTATTATGAATTTATTTATACAGAGTGGCGATTTAGTCATCTACATCCATCAAGGGGGTGATTCTAGCAGTCATACTAAATAACTTTTGCTATGACACTCATTTATCCGATTCGTGAAAAATAAATCAATTTCTATTTACCCGTAGATAGACAGACAGACCATTTCGTTCGATGCATGTATGAAAATTTTTTTTTTTAAGTTTCTTATTATGACGGGTAAACCACTAGTGATGTGCCGGATATCCCTATCCGTATCCGTATCCACGGATATCCGAGGAAGAAAAAAGATCTGTATCCGTATCCGTTACTTTTTTAAAGATAATATGTAGCAATAAAATACTGTTAACTTCAATACAAATGAGTAAAAAAAATATGTAATCATGTTTATTATAATTCAAGTAGAGTAAGTACCAGTAAATTAAGTTATAAGGTAGTAATTAAACTATCTTTGTAGTGAGATCAAACCTCTAATATTTGTGCTATGCCAATTGAAATAATTATGTGAGTTAACACATCAATTAAAACTATATTGTTTTCAAGAACTTAAAAAAAAAATACTTACGTCAAAATTAATATTGAGTAATGGTAAATTGTATTTCAAAAAGAGTAACTTGGCAGTTTTGTCCCCCAAAAGACAGTTACGATGAGGATCATAAATAATTCCTGCTGAACCAGACGAAAGTTGAGATCCCTTATGATCCGTATCCGTATCCGCGGATCACATTTTTTAACGATCCGGCACATCACTAAAAATCACCTCCTTGATGGATGCAGGTGACTTAATCGCCACCCTATATATATAGACTAGCTTTTGCCCGCGGCTTCACCCGCCTGGTGGTAGTCGAAAATGATCCCACGGGAATGTACTACCAGAATGAAAAATACCTATCCTATGACCTATCCCAGGCCTACCCGTGTGCCAAATTTCATCCAAAACCGTTCAGCTATTAAGGTGTGAAAAGGAGAAACAGACAGACAAAGTTACTTTCGCATTTATAATATTTGTCTATAAATAGGTAACCTGATATTTTCTGACCATACCTTAGCGATTAGTTATTCAGTTGACCCTGATTGTCCTCCATAAAAGTGTCAGTAATTGATTTACCTACTTTGTTCGTTTCAACAGTCTATGGGTGAGGCTTTATTCAGCGGCAGACATTTTTATTCGTTGGCCTAATTATATTTAATTCTGTGTAATAGGTAGAATTTGCGTACTTAACGAAATCAGAATCAGAACTTTATTTCACAAAGATCTCACAACACAGGGAATCCTAGTGTGAGGTCTAGGAATACAATCCACTTGAATGTAAACTTTGATAAATAAATTTATTCTTATTCTTATTTGCTATGAATATAGATACAGGCATAAGATGTTGTATATAAATTAATGAGATCAACTGCAGTCTACCTTACGGCGTGCAAATTATTACATAAAATAAAATATTAATACAATCAAAATAATGTCAACAAAACAAAACATAAATTAAAATGAAGTCAATTAATAATATTATAGTCAGGTACAGAAGAAAACCGAAAGGGAGGTCGTGGCCCCCCGGCAACATGGCAACTGAAGGAACACGAGTGGGTTTTAGCCAGTAAGAGCCTGACACGCCCTCAAGTTATTTGATAATAATTTCCAAACCAAATTTTTTTTTTTTATATGTACCGTTTTACTTGGTCAAATTTGCAATTAACAATCATAATCTGGATAAATTCATATAATTTAGAAAGTCTTTCACTGAGTAATAAATAACATTTGCCTAAAAGTAGTGCAGAAACAATTGAACTAACACTACTGTACGGAAATGACTGAAACAACCAATCAGTATATCACGGTACCCCTTGGTAAGACTGGTTGTCAGACTTTTGGGCTTCTGACGACCCGTAACGACAGTCAAAGATCTACGAATGACAGCTGGGACCAACTGCTTTTAACGTACATTCCGAGGCGCGAAGGGGTCTCGATATGTAATGGATGGTCACCCATCCACAAAGTGACCGCGGCAAGCGTAGCTTAACCTTCGATTGACCCATGCGGCTGTTATAATTTTGTCACGAGCTCATTAAACCATTTGTCACTCTAACATACCTATAGATCTGAATGCGTAAGTTACGAGGTATTGTGTTATAATTACTTTGCAGGCAAGGTTCTTGTTTCTTTAAAGTATTTATAAAAATACCGACCTTCTTTTGACCTAGATTTTGTATTATTGTATCAATTAGTCATACAAGCATCAATATTGAAACAACTGGTTGATAAAATAACTGTTTTTGAAGTCAAACTTATTCTAAAACTCTAGAAGGCCTTAATTATTACGGAACAAAGTTTATCTTTAGACCCAGGTTTAAAACAGCGAGTTATTTTTTTAATTTTATTCTTTATTCTGATAAAGCTAAAGTATCAATTACAAAATGAGAGCTTAAATTTTGAATGCCATGTCAAAAAAAAAATGTTAGGCCCATCCCCCCATATCTCCGCCCCCGTCCATTTGTGGTCCATTCGGACGGTACGGGGGGGGTTCGGTATCACTTCAATACACAGATTACCACTCGCCATCCGGTTGCCTCTCCGATAAAATTTTACGTGCCATTGCTTTAACTAGAGTCAGCCAATTAACATAGATAAATAAGTACGTTTAAATTACGAATCAAATCACTTGTTTTCCAAGAAAGTGGGCGAGGTCGTCTGACACCATCAGTTTGTAAACTTTGTATGCGGTGAACAAAAATAGACGCACAGCAGCTGGGCGTCGGCGTCACCTTCATAAGTAAATTTAAGAACATTGCTTGCAATGATTAGGTAAGTATTTAGATTACTAATTGATAACTAATAACCGGTATAGGTAAAATAAATTCGTAAAAGGGTAGGTAAACAGTATTATTTTACTTTATTTTACTCCCGGGATCTTTCTGACTGGACTTCTTACCAAGGGGTATCGTATCTTACCAAGGGGTATCGTATCTTACCAATGGGTATCGTATAACCTAGTAACTGGGTTTTGGAGATCAGATAAGCTCTCAGAGATCAGGAGACAGCAGTCGCTCCATGTAAAATACCGGTAGTCAGCTGCATCCGGTTAGACTGGAAGACGACGTTTGACGTTCAAAAGTGCCATACATGGGCCTATTTGAAATAAATGATTTGACTTTGACTTTGAAAAGCCTTGACAGATAAGAAGAGTTCTTCCTGACTGGCTAAACGATTCGATATTGTTCAATTTCCCAATGTATTATGTATCAGTATTAAACCGTCTTTTGTACCTATTGACTATCCAATAAGTGAAGATTCAAAATCAAAAAAATCAAAATATTTTATTTCACATAAACCTACAAGGGCACTTATGAAACGTCAGAAGCTAGGTGCACGGTTCCAATTGGTCGCTTCCTATGGAGAAGAGCCGGCAAGAAACTCCACGGTTACTCTTTTCAAAATAAATTGTTTCTACAATGTTTTCAAATTACAGTGTTAATAGGTATGGGAGGACAGTGTAGGCCTATCAACAAGTACCAGGTACTTAGTAAAATAGAAAATGGTCCACAAGTCTACAGCCTACAACGTTCTCACATTCACAAAATCTAAAAGAAAAGAATCTATATAAAAGATAAATAATAAAAATAAGGACCTATTTAAACCAAATGACATGATTGCCTAGTGGCATGATACAGCTGTAGTCAGCTGTAACAAATCTAATTTGATTAAAAAAAAAAAAAAACAGAAAATTGTAGATATATTATGTCAAATACTGAAAAGATTATGTCAATGAAGTAGGTAAAAAAAAAAAAAAAAAAGTAAAATAAAATAATCATCGTAATTTGGGAGCAGTTAATAGACATTTACATTGTTATACCGTTAGTGAGGTACCAGGGAAGCCACATGTGCAGAAGGAATTATTGATTTTCAGTTGTAGGTATTACTTTCTTTGATTAATTTCTCACGAAGCTATCTAGCAGTGACACTGTGATAATAACTTTCTTTCTTACAAACTTATTAAGTAGTTTAGTATTCAAAGCCGTCTTTAATCCATAGGCGTCCCTGGTTACATTAGAATAATGGGGCTCCAATAGAGAATGCAGGAAGAGCGAGCGAAGCGAGCTCTAAATTAATAGCACCCTGCCAGGTACAAGTTAGGTTTTCTTTTGATAGCCTCTAGCTACAACGCTGGCAGGAACTAGGGGCCCATGGATCGCGGGGCCCTGGTTTTACCCAGAGTGGCCAAAGGAAAACACAGCCCGTATAATAGGAGAGCAGTGGTGGCCAGTGGTAACGGCCACGGCTTACGAGTCGTAGGTCGTAGATTCGAACTCTGACAGGCGTTTAACTTTGTCTAAATTATTTCATCACCACTGCTCTCAAAACGGTGAAGGAAAACATCGTGAGGAAACAGGCATGTCCTAGAACCAAAAACTTCGAAGACATTGTGACATCTACCAGCCAACATTGGGCCTGCTTGGTGAATTACGGCTCACTCCCTCTCACTGAGAGGAGGCCTGTGTCTCAGCAGTGGGAACTTTATAAGCCGATTATTCATTCAATACGTATTATTTTTCACTCTCCGGCCACTCCCCACGCCATTCATAAATAACGTCATCGCGAAGTCTTGGAATGATTTAACAGCAACTAGTGACGTCAGAGTGAGAGCTAATACTAACTGCTCTCCCACCGCTGATGTTAATACAAGATGTGCAATGTTGCTGCCTGATGTAACACAGAATGTGTAGTTAGACAATAACATTCAAATAAACAAAAACACTTCATTGCCACCCAACGTGGCAACGCTGCCAGCCTTTTGGGCACTTTTCCCACTGACAGCGGTGCGGACGAATTTTTTTATGCCTAATGAGTTCTTCCCTTTATTTTTTTCCTTTATATACTTGTACATAGGTAATGTATATATTTCATTGTTAGATTGTATTTAAGATTTGTCAAGTGTACCTAAATATAAATGCATGTCGGAAATACGTTGCTGGTTTGACAATTCGGGACGCCAGCGCCGCGTAGCGGCGTTCGTTAGTCATAACGCTCGGACCGGCCGGACCGGAGCTGAGCAGAGTTCATCGGTGGCGGTCAAGCAGTGAACACGTTTAGAAACTGTCGCGCATTCCGAATAGTCGTGTCGTGTACCTGCAGTGTGTGAATCTCTAGTGTGATTAATTTTATAGTAAATTATAATGTGATCTGAACTCCAAACGGTTTTTCTATTGCGCAATAACCAACACTACCCACAGTACGCCCACAGTAGTTAAAATATGGCTGATAATAACGAAAGGGTCACATACCTGTCTCCGACATGTATATCTCACCAAAATACAGCTTTCCTAAGAAAAGTATGCGTTTGAATCGTCGTCTATCTTCGGAAATAAAAACGCGCGTTGATGAGATCTTAAATAGAGGTATTACAACCATGGAAGTACTGGCCTATTTTATATTACCATAATGATAAATTTTCCAAAGTTTGAGTGATATTTGATGACAAAAGTTAGAAGCATTGCCTCTGCGGGGGTCCACTGTGGCGGGTGCGACGTTCGACCTAATTCGGAAACACGAACATTACCGAAGCGCATACCTTTTCTGGTTTACCTGTAAACTTGCCTATCAAACCACTGCGCTTCATTCACCTCAAAATGCAACAAAACTTTGTTTTAAGCAAACAGATTTTAAACCGTTTTTTTTTAATACTTTCACAAACATCTGTCCGTTTCTGTCTCACCTGTGTGTTCCTAGTGAACCCGTACCCGAGGAACCTCTCATCATGAGCGGGCACGGTGTCGGCTGCCACGTAAAAAGGCTCGTACAGCAGCTCGAAGTTCGTCACGTTGTGACTGATGTGCGTCTGCGCAGACTCGTTGCCGCCGCTCGCTTCCCATCTGGAACATTCATGCTAGAGAAGAAACTGTCTCGATGGTTAACCCTTAAGCAAGTCCCAGGAATATGCTGCCCACATACAATTTTTTTAAAGCTGTAGTTAGACAGGTTTTGGTTTAGTAACTCCCAGAACCTGTCACAATCGACTTTCGAATTCACAATTCTTAAAAATGTATGTGATTTTCTATTGTAGGTATTAGTGAATAATTTAAGTCGTTGAATGGCCATATCAATAAATAAATAAATATTATCTGCGGCTTGCATGCGTCAATGAGTGTATTGGAACGTAAATATCACTCCATCGTCCATTTGAATTCGTTTGGGAAGTTAGCTAGGATTGATTAGAACTGTGACCAAACGTTTTCACGGTAAAACATACAGTGTGGACCAAATAACTAAGAATAAGTAGAGCGCAGTTCTACATTTTCCTTGATATTTTGTTTGTAACAGAAATGATTGCATGAATGCATTATCAACTTACCTAGAAAAATTCGAAGCGTACTGATTATAAATGAACACTTTCCTATGGAATGGTATCGCTAGTTTACTTCTCGAGAGCCGCACCAGCTCCGACTTGTTAGTTGGGAACTTGGCAACCCTTCGGTCCAGCTCATAAGTAGGCACCACGTATGCACAGAGCGGACATTTGGGCGTACTCGCTAGAAAGTTGTCTAAGGCATCCGTCATTCCTCTAGACGGTACTATATCAATATCCACTAAGAAAACAAATGGTGTGTGGCAATTCTTCCGTGCTAAGTTCCTCATGTGATTCTGAGGGTAGGGATGCCTCGCTCTCCACGCAACGGTGTCCGCTCGTCTCTCTCCGGGCGGCAGGGGGTTGGCGTCACAGTCCCTCCCCCACGTCGGCATCGAACCGTGTAACCCTGGTCTTTCCGCTGGCATAGTAATATGTAAAGCTATTCTTGAATATATTTCTGGTTGGCATTTAAACAACCAAGTAGTGAAAGCTCTTAACAGTCTCAATTCGTCCCCGGCCACGAAGACAGCTACAGAGATGGGTCCCGTCCAATGGGCCGCTATCCTCAGCAGCTCGTGGAGTCTCTCTATGGAGCTCTGTGTGGCGAGGCACACGCGGCTGCTGGTGGACACTTCGGCGTACAGCTCCCCGACCGCTGCGTAGTCGAACAGTCTGTAGGAGCGGCTGCCGTCCCACCTGCCCAGTCGCAAGTCAACTCTGGATATTGGGTCGTCATCTATGGCGGAGTTGGGCGCTGTGCCGCCGATGCAGGGCTCGCAAGTGGGCGGGTCGGAGGGCGGTGTGGTGGGGTGCAGGGGGCAGGATGCGGGATGCAGGAGCCACAGGTTGGCGACGGCGTTGTAGGCCACCAGCGCCACCGCTGCGAACATCACCACGCTCCATTGGAACCGCCAGCTCCGCTGTTACAAACAATTAACAGTAGTCAGTAAGGTATCTACGTATTAAAAAAGCAAAGCTTTCAAAAATATACGTAATGGTATTGGCGTCTTTACCAGGAAACAAGCATTGATGTCCCTGTCTAGTGTCCCTACCTATAATATTACACACCAAAGAAAGGGAACGGAATGCTCTATAATAATCGATTACTAAAATATCAGCTATGCTACTAGCACCTCGCCGTCTTTTTATTTTAAATCTCACACAATTTAGAATATACTTATATACATAATATAGAATATACTTGCTTTTGTATAAACAAATTCCAAGACCCCAGGAAATAAAGTCATCATCAAGTCGTAATAATTATCATCTACTCAAACTCAAAACTCAAACTCAAACCATTTATTTCAATTAAACCATTTACAGGCACTTTTGAATTGTCAAGGAATCGGTCAGTCAGAAATAGGTATGAAGCTAGTTGCCCATTCCAAAGCGTAGTAGGTACCTATGGAGAAGAACGGGCAAGAAACTCCACGGACACTCTTTTAAATAAAAAATTGTTACAAAATATTGGTTACATCATTCATGTTGAAATTATACATGTGAGAACAATGTAGAAAGACGTGCACATGAGAAGCGTCCGTAGTAAAAAGATAAAAAAGAACAATTCAAAAAAAATAAAAATAAGCCCTGGCAGCTAAGAGATGACCAGTCCCAACTGACGGCGCCCGTTCACGAACATGACGCATGGATTAGCACCATTCAGCTCAACCATTTTGAAGGGAGCTAAATGATCCAACACACGCGCCACCATCAGCGAAACATTTGAGTGAGCATGACATACTCACAGCCGCCAGGGTACATTCAAGTCAATGCAAGACATATTACCCGGTAAATGGTAACTCTTTAGTACATAGTGCTCACATAGTGTGCTATGCAATTATATAATACAAAAGAGATTGAGTTTATACAATGCAAAGATGGTCTTACAATCTTCAGCAGCTCCAACAGTATTTGCAAATGTTAATCAATTAGTTGTGGTTGTGGAGCAGGACCAGCATTGAGCCAAGCATTTTTATCAGTGATGTAATCCCCCAACGTATAATATGCCTGCCTGCATAGTGTGCGTTTTATACAAGATTTGAATTTCGTCTCATTCAGTTGAAGTATGTGGGGAGGAATTTTATTGTAACATTTTAAACAGTATCCCATGAAAGATGAATCTACTTTAGCCAGTCTGAAACCTGGTTGAACTAATAGGTCCCTATTTCTAGTACTATAATTATGTCTATCACCTCTTTTGCTAAAAAGATGTAAATTCTTTCTTACGTACATGATGTTTTCATAGATATATTGACAAGGTACCGTCATGATGTTAATATCCTTAAACAGTTTCCTTAGAGAATCGCGCCTGCGGAGACAATATATGGCTCTGATCGCTCTTTTCTGGAGAATAAAAATAGACTCGATGTCTGCAGCCCGTCCCCACAGTAAAATACCGTAGGACATGATACTATGAAAGTAGCTGAAATATACTAGCCTCGCGGTATCTACATCAGTAAACTGACGGATTTTTCTGACAGCATATGCTGCTGAACTTAGCCGTCCTGCAAGAGATGTTAAATGAGGACCCCATTGCAGCCTTGAGTCGAGCGTGATCCCTAGGAAAATAGTTTTATCAACGAATTCTAGTTTCTCTTGATTCAATACTATCTCACAATCACTATTTTTGACATTTGGTAAAGAAAATTTTATGCACTTCGTTTTTTTTCCATTTAATACTAAATTATTAGCAGTGAACCAATTTTGGACCTGCAGTAGGGCGTTATTTACGTCGTTAAAATTTGTAGCACGTCTATCTACCTTAAAAATTAAAGAAGTATCGTCAGCAAATAACACCATTTGTGGTCGATTTTTTAATAAATGGAGTAGATCATTAATGTATACTAAGAAGAGGAATGGACCCAATATCGAGCCTTGTGGCACACCTAATTTTACTTTTAAACCTAGTGAATTGATACCGTTTATTTGAACTTGCTGTTGTCTATCATTTAAATAAGATTTTACTAAATTGAGTGCAAGTTTTCCAAGTCCGTAATGCTCTAGTTTCAAGAGTAAGGTTTCGTGATCGACGCAATCAAATGCTTTGGAGAGGTCACAAAAGATCCCTATGGCATCTTGGGCCTCTTCCCACGCGTTAAAAATGTGTCTTAATAGGGTTACACCAGCGTCGGTTGTACAACGTCCTTTGGTGAAACCATACTGTTGATCGTGAAGGATTTTATTTGTGTTAAAATGATTGAGCATTTGATTAAGCATTACTTTTTCAAACACCTTGCTGAATACCGGCAACACGGATACGGGTCTATAATTATTGGTGTCTTTACTGTCCCCGGATTTGAAAAGTGGTATTACCTTACTGTATTTCATTAAATCCGGGAAGACTCCTTGATCCACACACAAATTAAATATTAAGGCTAAGTAAGGCGCTATGGTCTCAATTATGGAGGTACAGACTTTAATGGACATCCCCCAAAGATCTTCGGTCAATTTGATCTTGATTTGTTTAAAAGCTTTTATTACCGTTATGGGGTTAATATGCTTAAAGTTAAATTCAATCGGGCATGCTGAAACGTTGGCCCTTAATAAATCAAAAGAGAGTGAGGGCGAGGAGTTTAAGGTTTCAGTAGTTTTAAGTGGGATACTGGTAAAGAAATTTACAAATTCTTGAGCAACTTCTTTGCTATCGCAAATGAGACCACCACATGACGTCTTCAGTGTATAATCAGAATTATGCTTTTTGTTTCTGTTCGTTTCATTATTGATAATTTTCCAAACCGTCTGTATTTTATTGTCTGCTGATTTAACCTTGTTGCTAATGTATAAGGCTTTAGCTGCCTTACAAGTGTTCTTAAAAGTTCTAGAGTAAGTAGCAACATACTTATTAAAAGTTTCCGTGTTAATATAAGGCTTAAGGCCATACAGCTCGAAAAGTCTATCCCTACTTTTCCTGAGTCCTGTAGTTGCCCAGTCACTAAATAAAAACTTAGGGCTGATAGTTTTAGTGTTCTTCTTAAAACAATTATTGAACTCGGATTGGACTAACGAAAAGAATTCTTTATACAAAATATTAACATTGTTCATTGTAAGGACCTGATTACTTAACTTACAAACTAAAGTGCTATTATATTTATTTAAATTAACAGCTGTTATTGGTCTGAATTTGATCTGCACTTTTTGTAATGGTATGTTAGACTCAAAAGTTACGGATTGACCACTGTGATCCGAAGGGAGATAATTAACTATGGCTTTATCTAAATAATCGCAGCAACAAAACACATTATCAATACATGTAGCAGTAGATGTAGTTATTCGGGTCGGTTCCACAAACACATGTGACAAATTGAATGATTTGAACAAATTTAAAAATCTACCGGTATTTGAATTATTTTCTAAAATATTAATGTTAAAGTCACCACAAATAATTACTGATTTATTACAAGTTGCAAGTTTTGCCAAAACATCTTCCATTACTGACTCAAAAATAGAGTAGTTTTGATAATTTGGGGGTCTGTAAACGCACACTATAACATGCTTATCTAGCTCAACACAAGACAGTTCAATGCTATGTTCAACCGACAGTTCAACTATGTCATTACGGGTTTTTGATTTAATACAACTTTTAATTAAGATTAATGAACCTCCACGCAGCATTGATTTTCGGTTAAAACAACTGGCCACACTATAATTCTCATAGTTAATTAACATTTCATAATCTTTTAACCAATGCTCAGTTAAACATATAATGTCAAACATTGTTTTTTCTAAAAACAATTCAATTTCCAATTGTTTGGAAGAAAAACCTTGAATATTTTGATGTAATAATTTCAAGGATTTCTGCTTAGCCCCTTTTGTACAGTTAACTATGTTAGTGCTAGAAAATACCTTTTTGTTATTAAGTTTAATTATACTGTTATTGGTACCTTCTGTTGTCTTACAAACTAGTTTAAACTAATTGTGCTAACCACCTTAACATTAGTACTATTACTAATTGTGGTACTAATTCTATAAAACTTCGACATACTAATTATGTCTGGGTTAATATTAAAAGCTAATAGCCTAGCTATTTGACGTCTAAAACTAATGGGCAGATACACAGTATCCCTAGTCGACCTGAGCTTATCAACAAAAATGTTGGTGTCAAAAAATATAAACTTGTCACTATGGTGACTAACTACTCTACTTGCTAGCACTCGATTTATTTAAGTTATTTAAATTGAAACACGTTCACTGCGGATCACACAAAATCGGCCCGATACGGTGCTTACCGCTGGTGCGCACAATGAAAACAATATCTTTCTCGCTGGTGCGGAACGGTATTTGTAGGAGTTCGATAGAGACAAATATAGATTTTGGCTCGTGGTTAAAAATGTATGTATTTGGCATTAAAACATCGCGACGGGCTTTTTTGACCACCATCGCACTGACGGTAAAAAACACCCGCTCCCTGCGGTAAGTAAGTATGGCGCAACGTAAATGTAAAAGGAAAATAACGCTGAACAGAAATAGTGAAGATGTTTAGATAAAAATGCACAAACAATTCCACCTGTTTAAAAAAAACAAATGCCGTCAACCAGCAAGATTTCTATTTTAGAAAACAAGTTGTTTAACCCCGAAAATAACGTGTTATAAAGAAAGACGATTAGCTAAATACACACTTTTTTATTATACTTAATTCTGTTTTATTTTCGATAACACTTTTATTTTTGTCTGTCCCATCACTATAAAAAAGTATTTTCTAGTGCGGTATCGGTCCTTATCGTCCTGACACTTTGGCAGATCCAGGGGCGAAACGAACGTAAAGAAATTGGGTTCAGGATCATTTTGACAGTATCATAAAAACAGTGTACACTATGTATTCGCAAAGTTATTATATAGCGCTTTAATCTATCCTAGTGGTGTCAGGTCAAAAAGGACTAATACGCACTGTCGAAAAGGTCGATGGACGCGCATTGCAACCGCCACCGCACCAGATAAAATTTTATTATTTTTGCCGCAGCTAGCGTGTTAAGCAAGTTAATATTGACGCTTTTCATCATAAAATAATGTAACAAAGGAGCAATGGCGGACTAAGCCTGTCAGGAACCCGGGGCAGAAATACTTAATGGGGCTCCCCCGCTCAGGAATTTTGCATCGAAATATTTAGCACGCTGACTCGAAAAGGTTTTCTTTTGATACAGAAATAGGTGATACTTTATCGACAACAGAAAACAGATCATCCGATGAATTGAGGATGGTAGAGCGAGCGAAGCGAGCTCGAATAATTTTGCACTCGGCATATTGCAATTATGAAAAAAAACAGAATTCATAGAAAATAATACATAACATCACGCCTGTTTCCACCAAGGGATTTGAGTTTGACATCACAGAGGTGAATTAGTACCAGGGATGTTACGGAAGTAGTTTTACCGGAATCAGAGGTTTTTGATTGATCGGAATCTAAACCAGAATCGGAAGCGGAACCGGAGTCGAGGTTGGAAATAGAAGATGTGTTATGGGAAGGCTTAATGAAACAATCAAAATATAATTCAGTCTTTAAATCAGTCAAAATATTAGCAATAACATCCACAAACAAAACAATAAACTAAGATTTCGAGCGCGAGCAAACTCAAACTCAAAGCATTGATTTCAATTAAACCATTTACAGGCACTTTTGAACTGTCAAAGAGTCGGTCAGTTAGTCAGAAAGTTGAAGCTAGTTGCCCATTCTAAAACGTGGATCTCTATGGAGAAGAACGGGCAAGAAACACCAAGGACACTCTTTTAAATATTGATATTACAAAATCCTGGGTACATTATTCTTGTTGCTTCTAACATGTGAGAACAAAGTACAAAAAATAATCGAAAGTAATTGAAAATATAAGATTTAAAAAAAGCCCTGGCAGATAAGAGATGACCAGTCTCAACTGACGGCGCCCGTTCACAAACATGACGCTAAAATAAAATAAACTAAAATCACACTGGCGACTAGTTAAAACTTGTTTGTACACGCTCTAGTCACGTGCATCGCTGCGTTTCGAACTTCGGTACAGGGTTGTAACGGATGTCATATAACGGATGAGGATATCGACATAATCGGGTTTGAGGATACGGATGAGGATACGGATATTGTAAAATTCCTTATTGAGGATGCGGATGAGGGTGCGAATTATGTCGTACAAAAAAAGCCCTTTGTTTTTTTATAGTATTTATATTTTAGGTTGTTGGTAATCATTTGGTAGGTTACCGTAGCGTAATTCGCCTGCAAAAACTTCACTTCTACGAGCAAACAAAAACCACTGCCACATGCGGCTGATCATCTGTCATAGGACAAGGACATTGCGAATTCAGCCAATAGGAACGCGTAAAGCCACCGACACATTACTGAGTCACTAATAAAATGAATCTGTTCTGGACTACGTTAAATCACAACGAGTTTTGATTGGCTAACACTGCGTCAGAAGGCGTCACGACACGACACAACACAGTGATATAAATCCGGCTTAACTCACTTATCGGACCGCTCATACGGCTCGGCGCGAGTTTTTAAAAATTCACTATTTGTGCGAACAACGTAAGATCACATCCCTACAGAAATTATGAGAATGCGGATGAGGATGCGGAGCTTTTAAAATCAAAAGTTGAGGATGCGGATGTTTTGCGGATATCAAAATTTATGCGGATGCTCCGCAGTTGCGGATGCGGATATCCGTTACATCCCTGCTTCGGTATAACTCCGATTCAAAATTATTGGAACCGAAATCTGAATCGGAGGTGTAAAATTAATCGGAAGATCCGACTTTTCGGAACCAGAACCGAAGCTCCGTAACATCCCTGATTAGTACACCCAAGTTTCGCCAGTTATGTGTAAATCCCATGTAATAGTAGTAAAATTAAATGAGAGTTTGAAAAAATATGGGCCAATAATTAATGTACGTGTACAATTTTTTTTACTACTTACCACTTTATCTCTTCTTGCTTTGCCCATTTGTCTTCGTTTCAGGTTCTCATGGATGCACAGGGCCTTCAGTCAGACATCATCTAGACATTATCAGCATTTTATTCAATTTCTTCAATACTTCGTCGGTCTGGTGAGAGAACAAATGTTTTTTTCATAATCAACCAATCCTTAAAGCCTCAGCAAAATTCTGCTTCAGGATTTAGTCTGTTGCCCCACACTGTCAAATTAGTGTATAAATACAAAATAACTGTTTTATATAGACTAGTTACACAAAGGAGAAAGCCAAAGGAAAATTGGGACAACGAAAATAACTAGCAACAGAATAAACAAAACCTACTGATCGGTTATCGAACGAAATCGATAAATAATTGGTTTTGTCTGATTTTGCTTTTATGTCCAATATTGAAAGCATTTCTATAGGTATCGTAAATAGACCTAAATACCAGTGTCTTAATATTGTAACAATAACTTTTTTATGAACCTTATCAACCAACCCTTCATAATACCTACTCAAATAAGCGTTCTTATAATTAACCGATCGTTATCAGTTATTTTGACGAAGGACGACTTATATGTCCACTGGTTAAAGTAAGACTGTTACCATGTAGATGATCCCCCGTGTTCACCAGACCTATCCTAATGAACCTAACCTATCCTAACAAACCTAACCTATCCTAACGTAGCTTGTCATCCTGGCTATAGAAATTAGCAGTAAATCATAACCTACAACGCTACTTCCACCTTCTTACCAACAATAGTATTAACATATTCGCTCTCCTTTTTTTTGTTTTTTTAGGTAAGTCGTCTCATAGTTAACCTCTTAGATCATGACTACTTAACCGGGCTTTCCTGTGGATGCCTTAAGCTTAAAACACTTAAAACATCTAGCCAGGGGTTAACTATGCTAATTAAAACTAGGTTAACGCTCGCTAAGGGCACCCCCTGTGGGGTACGAACCTCGGCTTAGAGCATCAACCGGAGGGAGGACATCAAGGATGGGACGGGCTGGATGGAACCACATAAGGTTTAGGGCAATTGTGTAACTATTGTGTCTGCTTTGCGGACAGCGAAAGTGTTAAAGAACTTCTAGGCATACCTGAGCCTGCACGCAAAATAATACTAATAGATGCATAATAATAGAGCAGTGATAGCGTAGTGGTGTGACCGTCCGACTGCCAAGTCACAGATCTCGAGTTAGAACCCAAGACACGCACATCTTAAATACACTGACAGACAACGTCGATGGGTCCAGCAGCTTGAAATTTAGCTCAAAAGTTCCTTATTTAATGAACGTGAGTACTAAGGAAGGATGTTTGGAAATACATCCCCTAAAGCGGTTAAATAGCGGGATGAAGATTTGTATGGAAGTTTAGTAATTTTTGTTAGGCATTAATTCCACCTACGCTGATGTCGGTCGCGTACGGTCAGTCGCGTACGTCGCGCCGCAACGTACGCGCCGCTGAGGTCATCGTCGCAGTGTGGTTTTAATAGAACACAATGTATATTCGTACGCGCAACCGACGCACGCTGACATCAGCGGCGTGTACGTACGTACGTTGCGTATGCGACCGATCGTACGCGACTGACATCAGCGTAAGAGGAATTCAGGCCTTAGAAATCCCATCGGACGCAATCGGCTTGTAAATTATATAAAACGTTTGTGACGTGTGTGAACGTGTGTAACGTGTGTGTCGTAGGTGTGGGTGAACGATCACCCACAGAAGGTAGACGAAGCAGGCACTTCGACAGAGCGTGTCAAACATGGGATCCCAATGAATTATTTCCTTCATTTAATAGGTATATCACATCCAGACTATGAACAAACACCTGTTGGCAACTTATTTATTTATATATACTTTATTGTACACTACAAAAATACATAACAAAAAATAAATCAAACACTACAAAATATACAATGGGCGGACTTATCGCTTTCCGCGATCTCTTCCAGGCAACCTTGGAATGGACAGTGATTTGCCTGGACGTAAAATGGGGCTGTCGTTGGTGCAAATAAATAAGTATACAATATACTAGAATAGATACACAGATATATACATATCCTAAATAATAGATACATTCATACTTACTAAATATAGCAAGCAAAAAAAAAAAATGAAGACTATAGATAATTACAGTTACGAGAACAAGATCACAACGACAAGTAATGTTCCTTTACGAGTCTCTTAAATACAGGTAACGATTGCGCGCGTTTTATTTGAACTGGCAATGCATTCCACAAACGAGCGGCCTGGACAGTAAAGGACTTGTCGAGGAAAATTGTGGAATGCATAGGCATTTTAAGCTTCAAGTTATCTGATGACCTTAAAAATTTCGTGTGGGCGTCGCAAAGAAACTGGAAACTTTCTTGAGATAGAAAGGGGTGGAAGGGGAAAAAAGCACATTTTACAAAAGAGTCTAAAGAATATGAACATTCCGGCGAAGGTGAATTGGTAACCACTTGAGCTTCACACGAAATTCGGAAACATGGTCATATTTGCGCAAACCGAATATGAACCTTGTACAAACATTTTGAAGCCGCTCAAGTTTATCGAGTTCTTCTTGGGTAAGGTCAAGATAGCTGGCATCAGCATTGTCAAGGATGAGAAGAAGTAACGATTGTGAAAGCGCAATCTTGGTGGCAATCGGTAGAAAATTACGTAATCTTTTCAAAGATGCAGCGGATGCAAATAGTTTGCGGCTAACTTTCTGTAGCAGGGCAGTCCAAGAAAAGTTTTTATCAATGAAAATCCCCAAGTTTTTAACTTTCTCACTGAAGGGAACAACTAATTTGTCAAAAGAAACTTGGGGAAGAGTTGTCTAGTCGATCCTTGAGGCCGTCCTAGAACTGCCTACCACCACAACCTGCGTCTTTATGGGGTTGACCATAAGTCCATATGTCTTACTCCAGTCGCATATTCGGGCCAGATCACGATTAATCGTTGAGATAGCCTCAGATGGATTTCCAAGAGGAACTCGCGAGTAAATTTGTAAATCATCTGCATAAAGATGGTAGAAAGAAATTAGTTCGTCGGAGATAGAGTTAATAAAAATTGCGAAAAGTAAAGGAGATTGAACGCTACCCTAAGGTACACCAGCATAAGTATTATTCCAGGAAGACAAGGTCTCTCCAATGCAAATACGTTGCCGGCGGCCGAACAGGTTAGTACAAAACCAGTCATTTACCAGTGGAGAGCATAAAATGCCAAGTAAAATATCAAAATCAACGATATTAAAAACATTACTGAAATCTAGTAAAGCTTAGACCGTTAGTTTACCGTTTTCTATGGCTAACCTTATATCTTACGTAATGTTCAGAAGCGCTGTGGAGTTGCTATGACCAAGACTGAAGCCAGGCTAGAAGGGGTTGAGGAAATTATTTTTAGAGAGGAAAGTGCTTATTTGATTGTGAATTAACCGTTCAAGGACTTTGGACAGGAATGGTAGGACGGATATTGGACGGTATTCAGAAAAGGATGAGGGATTAGACATTTTAGGTAAAGGAATTATTTGATCATCTTTCCATGAGCATGAAAAGACACCACTAGATGCAGAAAAATTGAGGATGTGGCAAATGACGGGAAGGATAAAATCCAACACAGGTACTAACATATTACGGTTGATACAGTCACTTCCTATTGCATTGGAAGTAAGTAATTGATAGTATGCTCTTCTTAACATTACGTGCGGAGAACTGACTAAAAACAAATGGAGAATAACTGGGAGTCGGAAGTGAAGAAAGATAATTCAGTGTTTTATTGTCCTATTAAAATTGGACGTGGCAGTAAAATGAGTATTCATTGCATCAATGTCTATGTATTTTGGAATTGTCTTGTCGTGTTTTACCGACCCCCAATGATCTAAGAAATTTCCAAACTTTGGATGCGTCCCCATTTTGGACAGAAGTATGAACGTGGTGACGATTAGTATTCCTACACACCTTATTGCTGTGATTACGTATGGAGAGGTATCTTTCCCTGTTAGCGTCATTAACCCTACGCTTAAATTTAGAATTTGGCGTATTTTTTTCTCTGCATTAGCGTTTTAATCTCATTTGTGAGCCACGGTGCCGACAAATTTCTAACCTTAACAGCTCGAACAGGTGCGTGATGATCGTAAAGCTCGATAAGTTTCGCCGCAAAAATATTAACTTGGTCATCGACTGATGCAGAAGCAAATAGAGCAGACCAATCTATACTCATCTTTTGACGATATGCACAGTAAAACGCACGACTACTTCATGATGTGGCCAAACATTAGTGATCATATCGTAAAATTGTTAGATTATCCACCAGTAGAGGCGTTGATGTCGCTTTGTTTTTGTTGTGCATCATGGCGGCGGACGATAATTCGATTGGAAAAGTAATTATAAATATGCAAATAGAAGATAAAAGTGCAGTGAAGTATCGTTATTATAAAAAGCTACGTGACTTTCATGAAAGTCACTTGAAAAACGAGCGCAACGGTAAAAAACCATGGAGTTTGGAACGTATTTCTCAGGTTAGTACTTATGGTTACTATTCAAATCTTATTCATTATTATTTTCCTTCTGGAATGAAAGCTATTTTAAAATGTTTTATTTATCCATTAACCCTGATTACTAAAAGTTAATGAATGTCAGTAATATTTACATGGATACCCTACATAATGATATGGCCAAACGTCGACTGAAATATCATTAAACGTTGACATTTAAATGATATGGTAAATTTTAGCTGGCCATTTCATGAAACACAACCATTTCATGAAATGATTAATTCTAAGATCTGGCCACGACATATACACAAATATTACTCATTTAATAGTATAGGATAGGATATACGTAATCATCATGCGCCTGAGCATATTCCTCGTTTAATCAATGATACTAAATACCAAAGGAGAGCCTTAATTTTCTTTCTTTTTTTCAAGAATATAGTACTTTAAATGTGAGTCCTTGTAATAGGAACCAGTACCTGGCAGTTGCACATTTTCTAAACTAGTGATATTTTCCACTTATTTTAACTAAATACGATTAAAAAATAATAAGAGAGAAGAAGACCTACGAAATCATTTCGTCTCACAATCTACACTAATACTTAATGCTACTAGTTTTCTTAAATTTTCTTCGTTTTCCCTGTAGGTACCTTCATACCTACGAGTGCCTGAACACTTCAACTGATCCCTTCTCTTAGTAGTATAATTAGGTTCCCTAATAAAAATATGTTCGCGCAGATTTAAGAAAAGAGATGATTAGCATTATCACTAAAATACTTACATAGGTATGTTATGTGCAGTTAAATAATAGCACATTATATCCCCTTAAACATTACAACACTGAAAAGACTCCTTACTTTCATGAATACAAATGACACTTGTAAAAATACACACACGGAATAACTAATAACAACTGCAACATTGTCATAGAGGTTATTGTTTGGAACAACTGTAACGGAATATCACGGAAATACAACCGCACTGTAAAAAGGATATTTTCCATAAATATAACGTTAATAATCGTAATATAACTGATGGAATTCTTTTATTTTAATTAGTAAATAACACAAACACAGCCCGTGGGTGGTGAAATATGATCACGATTGCGCATGACAGGATTACGGGCATGCGCAGTGGGCCCCTCACAAATTTCAGCACTATCTGTACCTACCTAGCTATGTTACAAAACAGACATGCAGGTGGGTAAGTAGATAGATACGTGTAGGTATAATTCTTATAAGAGCATTTATTCTGAAAGTGGGCAACGTCGCAATTAGATGACAAATATTTCGCTGTTTTGATTAATTTGGCAATATTACTGTTTGGAAATAAGAAATGTGGCTAACTAGCGAACTAGAATATTAATAATGAATTGCAATTATAACACTGAATTTGATGTTGTAAACGTTTTAAGTATTTGCAAACTTTCCAAATACTTTTTTTACATCTAAAACTAAATATTCCGTGTTACGATATTAATTATTGCATTTCATAATCTATATTTTAGTTATGGTATGGTAAAGCAATAAAGATATTGAGTATTGAGTATTGAAGGGTCGATCTCCAGAGGCATTTTTTTTCGTGTCGAGCTGGATAAACCCATTTTAAAAACGAAAAACGTTTACAAAATATTTTTTTATATACAGTTCGGTGTCTAATCTACGTGATACAAGGCTAATATTATGAATAAGTTTATTTTAAATATTAAAAAAAAAATCTTAAACCCTAAAATCCTGATCGCTCTGGGTTGACCCAACTCCCGATTGAATGAAAAAAATATTCCTTAACTTTTTAATGAGAAGGATCATATGAAACAACTTATTTAGATTACATAACAAATAGTTAATCTTCATAGTAATAAAATATTTTTAGTGATATTAACAATACTTTTGCCACAATTTGAATTTAAAAGCGTGACCGGGCATTTTATCTCATCGCTCTGCGCTGAGGTAAAACATCGCGCTCATCCCTAGTTACGCGTTATAAACACTCTATTCCCCTCCCACGGGGCAACGCAAGTAGTGGTCTAACCGCCGAGGAGGATACCTATGTACCACGTTCCCGCATTCCAATATTACGAAGGTAAGTTTATGATTGCCCTGGATTTGGTTCTCGAATTTTATGATTGCTATGGCACGTTATTTAAATTCAATAGTAAGCTTGTGAATGTGTTTGTTATGTGAATTAAGTGATCGTTATGATGTTTTTTATGAGACGTAATCACAACTTTCTACTGCTTTTAAATTCGGCTATATTTATGATTTTGTGACTTTTTCTGATCGCTATGGCTCTGATTGCTCTGTCCAAAAAGACCAGAGCGATGATATTTTGCATTAATTATACGTTATAAATCTATTTTAAGTAGTAATACCGGTCTGTTACAATGACAAACGATGAACTATGCATATAACCTTTAATTTATAACCTTTCCTGGGTTTCTTCGGACAACCTAAACCCATAAACAGATTTTGACGTATTTTACCTTGATGATATTATTATATTGGCATTTAGCTACCACAACTGTAACCCTTTCTTCTCTAAAATTTAATGGCAACTATTGTTGCAGATTGAAATCTGCCTCGAAATAAATTATCTATTGAAGAAAAACGTCTTAGGAAGAAATTGGCTGAGCGTCGTAGAATGGCCAAAATAAAAAATGATCCAGATCTATACGCACAATGGCTTATTAAGTCAAGAGAGAGTTACCAAAGGAAAAAAGCTCGGGGCACAGTACTACCAATGAGTGATTTGACTCCAAGCCAGCAAAAGGTTCGAGGGAAGAAAAGTAGGCAGAGTTCTGGACGATATTATTTAAAGAAAAAGTGGATAAGTTACCAGCAACTGATGAGCTGCTGGTAACTTATCATTCCGTATTTTTGATATGTATGACTGATAATATGCCTTGACCTTTTTCTAAAATAATAAATTTCTCTTACATATAATCTTGTTTCACGTACACTGAATATGACTGAAAACGGCTAAATAAATAATATTTTATCAATATTTACTTTTTGTTTCACTGATTTCACCATTTATGATCGCTCTGGCACTAATTATGATTGCTCTGGTCGCGAAATTTACTGAACTTAAATATTTCCATAACTAAAATGGACTTAATGAAAACTAACTAAATTTTTTTGACTAAATGGAATTTACTTTGTGTAAATTGAAGGCCAATAGTAAAAATGTACCATTTGAATATCATTATTTTTAATAAGATACATAATTACCATTAAATATCAATATCTGAAAAGCACCAGAGCGATCACACGAATACGCCCGTTTTGGAGATATACCCTGAATTCCTAATCTAACGAGCACACGTGAAATTCAGAATGTCAACAATACCTAAGTAGTAAGTACCACTTATTCAAATAGTACCTCCTTAAAAAATAATTACACAGTTGTTACGTGGATACGTATTTTTACCTAAGTACTTTCGAAGGCAATACTTGCTAACCGTTATAAGCCGCTAAATAAACTGCCTCGAAAAATCAGGCATAGAGGTGGTTTTACACCAGCGAGGCGAGGCGTAGATGGGATGGGCGAGAATTGAAATTTGTAGGGCAAAATTTCTATCCACGCCCTATCCATCTTTGATGTAAAAGGTCTAGATGCGCGGCGAGAATTGAAATATTTTTTAGTACAATATCGAACTTTATTACTGTACGGATAGAGTATTTATTTACTTTGTAAAACGGATATACAAATCTCGCACCGGTCATCGAGGAGTGCACGGTCTCTCTCCGTCAAGCGCTGACTCGCTATGTCTCGCAATGTCTCGCGCTGGCGCGCGTTGGCAAGCGCCGGCTCGCTCCGACCATCGTGAGACATCTCTGCATACCATATTCTCGGCTGGCCGGCGCGGCAGGCCGGGCGGTGCGTGATAACGCGAGCCGGCTCTAGGTAGCGATGCCAGGCGAGTGACATCGCTAGCCGGCGCAAGGCAGCGCTGGCCATCACGAGACGGCGCAGTATAGCGCTGGATATCTTTCAGTGTAAAAGGGTAAGCGCGATTTCAATTCTCGCCCATCCCATCCATGCCTCACCTCGCCATCCAGAAGAGGAAATAGAAAGTTTCCTTAACAGTGCCCAGCATTATGTTCATTCCATTACGACCGTGTACTCCAGCAGAAGTCCGTATGTCCATCAAACATCTCAAAAACAGGAAAGCACCAAGGTTTGACTTGATAACATCTGAAGTTCTTAAACACCTACCAAAAAAGGAATCGTTCTGCTAACACTGAGGCTAAATTATTTTCCGCGCATATGGAAAGTCTCAATTATAAATATGGTTGCCAAACGAGGAAAACCTCCAACTGATCACATCGTATAGACCAATAAGCCTCCTCCCGCTGATATCAAAATTATTTGAAAAACTTACTTCGACGCCTATAGGTAGCAGGCGTCGAAGTAAGTTTTTCAAATAATTTGGAAGAACAAAAAGCAATACTAGACCATCAACTCGGATTTCGAGCACACAGATACACAGAGTAGTGCACAAAATCCGACAATCATTGAAAAGAAAAGAATACTGCTTAGCTGTGTTTCTCGATACCTATCCAACAGGCATTCGACCGAGTATGGCACACGGGCCTTTTATGTAAAATCAAATCTTGTTTACCACATAATGCATATATGCTTCTCAAATCATACCTACAGGTCGAATATTCCAAGTGAAGTTTGGAGACAGCTTATATCTTCCTTCAACCAAATTGAAGCCGGAGTACCACAGGGCTCCGTCTTGGGCCCTATCCTATACACGATCTATACAGCTGACCTCCCGACATCAAAGCATGTGGTCACTGCAACCTATGCTGATGACACGGCTATTTTATCGTGCGACAAGGAGTTATTGCAGCGTCTTTGAAACTCCAACAAGAGCTGGACAAAATAAAATCTTGGCTGAAAAAGTGGAGGATCAAAGCTAGTGCTTCAAAGTCGGTCCATATCATATTCTCTCTAAGGAGAGATGATTACCCTCCGGTAAAACTAGATAATAATGTGCTGCCCCAGAAAAACACTGTCAAATACCTAGGTATGCACCTAGATAGAAAGCTTACCCAGCGTGAACATATTAAGAACAAAAGATACAGGTAAACAGAAAACTAGCAGACATTGACTAACTTATAGGTAGGCAGTCTTCACTCAGCCTTAAAAACAAACTCCTCATCTACAAATGCATACTAAAACCTGTATGGACATACGACATAGAGCTTTGGGGGTTGGCCAGCGACTCAATCATTGAAATCCTACAATTTTCCAAAACAAAGCACTAAAGACGATAAGCTTGGTTCACAAAGTACTGTGAAGTCCATGAATACCTCCAAAACCCATTAATTAAGGAAGATGTGGAAAGATCATACATGACCTACAAAAAAAAGCGGCCAAGTGCGAGTCGGACTCGCCCATGAAGGGTTCCGTAGCAGCAAGTAACATTGAATGAAAGGTAAATTGCGGTTTACGATTTATGACATATTAAAAAAAAACTACTAACTAGATCTCGTTCAAACCAATTTTCGGTGGAAGTTTACATGGTAATTAATGTATGTCATATATTTTTTTAGTTTTATCATTCTCTTATTTTCTTAAATAAGAGAATGATAAAACACATTGGAATACACATTTTAACACTTTGGAAGTGTCTCTCGCGCAAACTTTTCAGTTTACAAAAAAATTATAATAGAAACCTCAATATCATTTTTGAAGACCTATCCATGGATACCCCACACGTATGGGTTTGATGTTTTTTTTTTTGTGTTTCTGTTCTAAGTATGGGGATTTGAGGAACCCCCAAAATAAGTTGTTGTTTTTCAATTTTTCTGTGAATTTTTTTAATGCAGTTCACAGAATACATCTACTTACCAAGTATCAACAGCATAGCTCTTATAGTTTCGGAAAAAAGTGGCTGTGACAAAGACAATAAAGAGGCAAAATAGACCTATAGGTAGGATGGGACGTGACTCCGATAGTCCCGAAATAAATTTTAAAACGGCTACGAGTAGTAAAATCCCACTTTTTATAACCAACATCCATAAAGACACTAGCGAGCAGCATATAACTGATTACATACGCAGAGAATCACAAGAAAATGTTACGGTTATAAAACTGAAGATTAGGAATGAGAAACATCAGAGGGTCATGGCCATCCGGCTGGCCCGAGGATACCGAACGGTCTCCTGCGAGGCGGCGAGCCTCCATGCCGGATTACCGCCATGGGATCTAGAGGCAAAGGTCCTCGCGCACATCTGGGAGTGGCGCGAGGAGGCGAAACGCCGGGGCTTAACTTCGATGCCGCAAGAAATCGCGGCACAGCGGACACAGCTCCGGCGGGATCTCATGGCGTCATGGAGAGTGCAAGTGTCGCAACCCAGCGCTGGGCACGCCACAATTGCGGCGATGAGACCCCTCTTTGAGGAGTGGCTTGAGAGGCGCCACGGCGTCCTCACCTTCCGCCTGACACAGGTCCTCACCGGACACGGCTGCTTCGGGAGGTTCCTATTCAGGATAAGGCGGGAGGAAACACCCGGGTGTCACCATTGTGTGGATCGGCCTGAGGACACGGTGGAGCATACGGTGGAGGTCTGCCCGGCTTGGGATGAGCAACGCCGTGTCCTCGTAGAGGCGATCGGCGGCGGTGATCTTTCGCGTCCGGCCCTGGTTCAGGCCATGGTAGGGAGCGAGAGGAAATGGCAGGCCGTCACCTTCTTCTGCGAAGCGGTAATGCTCGCGAAGGAAGAGGCAGAACGCGTGAGGGAGAGGCAAAGTTTGCGCTCCTAACCGCCGCAGGAGGAGACGCTCGGGGCGGGAATCGCTAGCCGATTTCCGGCCACCGTAGGCGCGGGCTTGCGGTCGGTGAGCAATGGGTAGCTCGCCGTCCGACAAGGACCAAGCCCAGGTCGACGGCGCGTTGTGTTCCACGCGCGCCTCAAAGAGATGTCAGCAGAATTGACGGGGTCCGCTAGGGCCAATGCCTGCCGGGGGTTCGAAGAAAACCGATAGGGAAATCGTGGCCCCCGGCAACAGGGCAACCGAAGGAACACGGGTGGGTTTTATTATTTGATAATATCCCACCCAAAAAAAAAAAAAGGAATGCGAAACATAATGCGTACAAACTGTTTGTGCCAAAGCACAAACTAAAGATGTTCCTAGATGACCGTTTTTGACCTGAAGGTGTTATTTACCGTCGTTTTGTCCATGTTAACAACAACGTGGGCGCTTCAATACGAGTTGAGGCAGTCAATAAAAACTCAATCTAATGGGAATGACAAATGATGTTATGACGCCGTCCTTGCCTCGTTTAATTGCAAGTCACTTAAAAGATCAATGGAGGGAGTTGGATCTTTATGCAAGGAAGGAACATATACTTGCTCTTCAGGAGACGTGGCTGCTGCCACATGACCTATCTTGCTTGTCACAAGTCGAACAGGAATTTGGCAGCACTGGAACGTCCGCAGTAGATACTTCGGCGGGAATGCTAGTGGGTCGGCCTTACGGTGGTGTTGCGTTAATGTGGAGAAAAAGTATGTTCAGTTGTGTGTGCGTAATTCCGTGCAATAACCCACGTATCGCGGCAATAAAAATATCGTTATGTGACCGTCGCGTGTTGATATTTAGTGTGTACCTACCTGTAGACAATGTGAACAATTTAACTGAATTTTCGGACTGTTTAAGAACTATAAATGCAATTATAGAGGAGAGTAGTGTGGAATCGGTGTTTGTCCTGGGGGATTTTAATTCACATCCTAGTACATTATTTTTTACCGAATTACAGAGCTTTTGTTCTGAGCAAGAATGGCTATGTGTAGATGTAAATAAAATGAGTTTGGACAGCTATACATTTATAAGTGAGGCAAACGGAAGTCACAGATGGTTGGACCATTGTATAATGACTAAAGCAGCCTTGCCGCTAATTACTAGTGTACACGTTAAATATGACATATATTGGTCTGACCATTTTCCATTTTAATCAAGTGTAATTTTGATTTGGTGAAGCAAAAACTAGGTAAGCAGTGTGCACAAATATCCGACGGTGTCAGATGGGGGGAAAGGTCGTCCGTGCAAATAGCACAATTTTAAAATTTGTATGGTAATTACTTACGCGAGATAGACTTTCCAGCGCAACTAGAATCTTGTAGTGGGAAGTTTTGCACTGACACCATAGTACACTGTTTAGGGTTGGCAGCTAGTTACACACACCGGGAAAAGCCTAGGTATCGCAAGTGTGTAGCGGGGTGGAACAGGCACGTCTGAGGAGCGCACGGGAAGGCGCGGACTAAGTTCACTATATGGGACTGCCAAGGCCGACCGTCATCAGGTTCTTTGTACGATGATATGATAGAAGCGCGGAAAGTTTTTAAAGGCACCAAGAGGCCATTAAAATGGACATCTTAGCCTCACATCACGCAAATTTCGATTTTCATAGTTTCTGGAAATGTACCAATAAGTTGAGCGCGGCCCAGGGCCTTCCTGTAAGCGTTGAGGGCGTTACTGAACCGCAATTTATAGCCGAGATGTTCAAAGACCACTTCATGGTCCGATCACCGTTGGGACCAGCGCAGCGGGTGTTCGATGAGGAGACCCAAACAAAACCCAGTTCCACTCTTATCACAGCTGAAGACGTTAAGATAGCTCTTAAAAATATGAAAAGAGGGAAATCCCCAGGTCACGACGGACTAAGTGTCGAGCACTTGCAGCATGCGGGTTGCCACTTGCCAAGAGTTTTGGCATTACTATTCGTCTCTGCATCACCCACTCTCACCTGACAGTATGATGAGGACTGTGGTTGTGCCAGCGATTCAAAACAAAACGGGAGACTCATCAGTTCGAACGAATTATAGGCCTATTTCTCTGGCAACGATTGTCGCTAAAGTGCTTGATAGTGTGCTTAACGTACCGCTGGAGAAGTATAATATATCCTTACACGATGCGCAATTCGGTTTTCGACCTGGCTTATCCACCGAAAGTGCAATCGCGTGCCTTAAGCACACGGTCAGGTACTACGCTGACAGGAGTACACCAGTCTATGCGGCGTTCCTGGATCTTTCCAAGGCCTTCGACCTGGTCTCATATGACATTCTGTGGGATAAGTTAAAGGAAACAGGGATGCCTAATGAGCTGCTAAACGTTTTTAGGTACTGGTACGGCAATCAAACTAACGTTGTGAGGTGGGGTAATAGTTGTTCTCTGCCGTACAGGTCGGAGTGTGGTGTGAGGCTTAACCTCCCCAAATATTTTTAACTTGTATATGAATGCATTGATCGAGAGACTCACCAATGCGCATGTAGGCTGTTTTGTTGACGGGGTGTGCAACATCAGCTATGCGGATGACATGGTGTTGTTGGCTCCCTCGGTCAGTGCATTCAGAAAACTTGTAAAAATCTGTGAGAACTATGCTGCCAGCCATGGGTTGCTATATAATATGTCGAAGTCCGAACTTATGGTTTTTGAGGCTGTTGGCAAGAAATGTAAAGTGAATGTGCCACCAATAAAAATTTACGATGTTCCATTGCGTAGGGTACAGACGCCAGCACATCAAGCTACTACAATCTGTTAAATTTATTTAATAGATTTTCAACTTTATCGCTGAATTCTAAGGTTCAAAGTTGATTGAGAAATTTGACAGTTTCGGGTAGCTTGATGTGCTGGCGTCTGTACATCAGTTTAAATACTTGGGACATTTAATTGCTGACAACCTTAGAGATGATGCTGATGTTGATGATGATGTTGTAACATATCACATCAAGAATCACAGAATATGCTATCTCGCACACGTTTACAGACGCGGCGACCACACCTGTTACACGCAGCAATGCAGTATAAGGTCAAATTCAAGAAAATACGCCGTTCTATTTACACATTGAACGACAACCTTAACTGCCTATCTGACCTCCACAACCCAGTGGCTGGGTGGCGCGATGCTCCTTGGTGGGACTGGATGTCGGACTTTCGGACTTCTGACGACCCGTGGCGACTGTCAGGGATCCGCGAATGACGACCGGGACCAGCGGCTTAACGTGCTTTCCGAGGTGCGGAGGAGTCTTCACACATCCACGGACCGGCCCCGGCAGGCGTAGCTTGACCTGATTAATCGACCCGTGCGGCTGTTATTGCTTGGCCTCGAGCTCCTCACCTTAGATTACCTTTTCAATGATACCATGGAATAGAGAGAAGAACATGGCCACTTTGCGTGTAGGGGAAGTAACCATGTAACAATGTCGTGGATTATTTTTAATGATACTGAGTTTTTCAAAGTGAGGTTGTTGTTTTATTTTAGTGGTGGTGACTGACTCAGTGAAAGTGAGTAAGTGAAATACATTGCACACGTACATGCAGAGGGGCTCCGGTGGGGCAAGACTTGGCCAGGCTAATCTAGTGAGATCTTTCCATATGCAAATTTCAGTGACTTGCTCCTTACTGCAAGACCGCCTTTATTTAAGTCACTAGTTTATTTTGTCCCTACAGGTTTAATTGGTTTTATAGGCGAAATAATGTAATATAATACGTGTGTGACAATTATAATAATATTAAGTGCTGTGTTCCAAAATCGTTTCTAAGTTTAAGGGAGATTTGTTTAGTGCGTGGTGTTTTTACAATCCCGGGCGCGCATACCTAACAACTTTGAAAACGGAATTCCGTGCACTCGCTGACCACATCTAGTTTACCCCTTTTGCGTATCGCCACATGTGCGCCCGTAGCTGCATAATAGCAATTGGTATTTTAACTTTTATGATGCCTACTCACTATTTGTATATGTTATGGAATGACATTACGGGGTATGGTAAAATAGTCCTTACGGTGATTAGATATGTGCGCCCACGATATTGAGAACAGAAAAACAATAATTCGGGTGACGCGGATCGGAATTTTTGTCGAGTTCTTATTAATTACGTGTGCCGAATAGTGTGCATTACTCAGAACTATATCGTGTCAACCTGAGGTGAACAGTGGCGAGCTACAGGTCGAACTTGTACCGCGTCGGAGCTGGATATAAACAACGAAGAGCGGGCCGATCGCGCCCTGGAGACTGCTGCTGACAACTTATCAGAACGAAGAAAAAAAGAATCGAGATAGCAGTTTGACCCCGCCAAAAGATTCACCAGTGAAGCTGGACTTGAACCATCCTAGTAGAGAGAATTATCATGAAAGACTTGATTAATCATGCTAAGAATAAACCAAGACAAAAGAAAATTCATGAAATGTTAGACGGAAAAACCGTAACCATCAACAAGAAACACAGGATGTGCTATTTCGCACATGTTCACAGTCGCCGCAATCCACACCCGTACATACAAGACCAAATCCAAGAAACACGGCCTACCTATTTACACATGAAATGATATCCTAAAACAGGACATGACTTACTTCGACAAGGAAATTATTTTTGGATGGACATGGCTGAAGACCAAGATAAAATCTACAAGACTGCTAGTGAGATTTTTAAGAAACCTGAAACGGAACCAGCCTAACGGCGTCGTCGTAAAAAGATGCCCATCCATAGATAAATATCACCCGTCTCTGCACTATTCCATTGCTTACTCAAGGATGCATATCCGGTAGGCTCGCAAATCCCTCCTTATCCTAAGGGCACGTCTTCCCTACCATTACCGCGTCTCCCGGTCTATTCCTTGATATGCAATGGCCTCTGTAACCCCATGAAGCATGAGGCTCCAGCGGCTAGTGCAAATCTCGGGATTCATTCGATTTATCGAGTCTGGTTAAACCACGCTGGGATTCTGTGCATTTCATTCATTCATTCATTCATTCACTTTGTCGGTGTGATTAATATGTATTATATACCCATGCCAAATTACAGCTTTCTATCAGTCAGATTCGCCGACCGAGACATATTCTTTTCGACCCAGATGACCCCATTACACTCCTCCAGGAGCAGAATAGGGCCACCAGTAAAGTATACAAGAACAGACGCTTCCCGTCATTCCGACCTCGCCATCGAGGTCCTTTGCGATCGCGACCGCGTCCCCGAGTCAATGAAACTCTCCCCCGACCCTTGCTCGAAAACGAGGTGCCAGCAGTTGTTACAGCTGAGCACGTAGCTTTAAATACCCCGCATAATTATCATCATCATTTCAGCCGAAAGACGTCCACTGCTGGATATAGGCCTCCCCCAAGCACCGCCACTTCGACCGATTCTGTGCTTTCCGCATCCAGCGGATTCCTGTGGCCTTCACAAGGTCATCGGTCCATCTTGTGGGAGGCCTTCCAACGCTACGTCTTCCGGTACGTGGTCGCCACTCCAGAACCTTTCGACCCCATCGGCCATCCGTTCTGCGAGCAATGTGCCCTGCCCATTGCCACTTAAGTTTGGCAATTCTTCGGGCTATGTCGGTTACCTTGGTTCTCCTGCGGATCTCTTCATTTCTGATTCGATCACGTAGGGAATAATCATGATGAAAACCCAAGTTTGATCCAGCCTGTCCCTTCTTGCTGTCCTCCCACCAGCGATGCCCTAAGCCGAGGTTCGTACCCCACAGGGGGTGCCCTTAGTGAGCATTCGCTTAATTTTAATTTAGAATAGTATAAAAAGCACCTGGCTGGAGGCTCTAAGTGTAATAATAGCTTATGGCACCCACAGGAAAATCCGGTTAAGCAGCCAAGACCTTTGTGGTCAAAAACTGCGAGACGCCAATTTAAAAAAAAAACAGCTTTCTAGTACTAAAAGTCTCTTAGCTAAGCCGCGGACAGACAGACAGACGGACATGGCGAAACTATAAGGGGTCCTTGTTGACTACGGAACCCTAAAAACCTCATGAAACTATTGTGTCTTTATAAAATAAAACGCGATTGCCAAAATATTTATACCGGGTAGTGTAGCTATCTATGCAGAATTGATTGCACTAAATAATAGGCCTCTGACCAAAGTACTTACAGTTACATTGGTATTTCACGATTATCTAAAACAATTGAATAATAATATAAAACAATTCACTGAAAAGTATTAAAAGTACCTAACTGATTACGCACTGATGCTGAAAGAAGTTGTAGCTGGCTACCTAGTTACCTACTTATGCGTTGTAACTGTAATTGATACCAATAAAACCGGCCAAGTGCGTGTCGGACCACGCACAATGAAGGGTTCCGTGGTGTGGATGAATTTATTCCAAGAACAAACTTAACATTGTTGTTGAAAAACACTTTCTCCCATACATTTCAATTACAAATGTAAGTTTGTAACTTTGTACTCACAATATTAAGAGATTTAGGTACCATGTTATTTTAAGACCATAGACTTCTTATAGGTTTTCCTGTAATCTATGATTAAAGAACCATTCTGTATTTTTTTTCTAAATTTTAGGCTCAGTAGTTTCGGGGAATGGTCAAATTTCATCAATTTTCATATCTTCAAAAGGATTTATTTTAAAAATATCTGATCCTCGCAACAAGGCTTTTCATTTGATATGTTACACGGTACAGTCAGCAAAACTTTTATTTTTATTTTTTACCCCCCAAAAGTGACCCTCATATTTAAAATTCATTTATTTACAATAATAAATAAAAATAATAAATAATATTTATAATATATTTTTTTTTTTAATAATAATAATATACGTCCGTGTTTGGGTCACAGAAATACATATGCGTATCAAATTTTAACTTAATCGGTCCATTTGATTCGGAGCAAATTGGCCTTAACAGATGGACAGACAGACAGACACACGAGTGATCCTTTGAGGGTTCCGTTTTTTCCTTTTGAGGCACGGAACCCTAAAAATAAATGTCTGCGGCTATTATCAAAACATAAAAGTTAATTTGTTGTATAATTAGGTAAGGTACCTATACCTGTAGGTAGGCAGACAGTTTAGGCCATTCACACACGAGGTGACCAGCATAAGACCAGTTTTCAATGCCCACACAACCATATACATTTCTATGGCTGTTCTCACACGCTACGCAACATGTACAAACATGGGCGTACCCAGCTTTTGGCCCAGGGGGGGGGAGGGCAAATCAGAAATTTCTTAAGCCGGGTCCCCTACTCATGTTTTACGCTACACACTACACGAAACTTGAAGTAGGTGTATCTATAGCGTGTAGGTACAGTAAATCCTGCTTTATAGGTAGGCAGTCAAATAAATAAACTGTGTCCTTGCTTGCTACGTTCGCGTATTTTGCATAATACATGAACGGCCGCGCAGCGTGGTTTTTTCAAAAATGTATGCAAAATATATTTTAATTGTAAAGTAAGTCTTACTTAACGCGAGTCTAACATAACTTTTATCGACAACAGTCGGTACTTAGGCATACAAAATCCAGGGGGGGCAGCTGCCCTCCCCTGCCCCCCTTAGGTTCGCCCATGTGTACAAAACTAGTTTTCAACGGGGACGCAACAAGTCAAGCGGCTCAAGCGCGACTTAAAAAGTAGGTACTCTGTCAGTGCAGATCGCGTCGTTGCCAATGCAATTTTTTAAAGAGAGAGATTTTCTCGTGTTTGATTGGCCTTACCGTGTGAACGGTGTCTAAATGAATGATGAAATTATTAAAATTGATACAACTTGAGTTGCGCCGTGTGAAGATACCAGATGTATCTACCTCCTTTTGCGAAACAGTAATGTTCACGAAGGAGGAGGCGGAACGCGTGAGGGAGGGGCAAATTTTGCGCCCTCACGCCCCTAACCGCCGCTGGAATCGCCCGGGCATCCGGAATCGCAGGCCTATTCCCGACCACCAAAGGCGCGGGCTTGCGGACGGTGAGCAATGGGTAGCTGGCAGTCCAATAAAGACCAGGCCCGGGTCGACAGCGCATTGTGTTCCACGCGCACCTCAAAGAGATGTCAGTAGAACTGACGGGGTCTGCTAGGGCCGATGCCTGCCGGGATCGCGAGAAAGTCCGAAACCACACCGTGGCCCCTAGCAACATACAGGCAACTGAAGGAATACGGGTGTGTCTTAGTCAGTAGGACTCTGACACGCCCTCCCGCTCCGTCCAGAGCGGGAGAAGTTATTTGTTAATTTACCTACCATCCTAAAAAAAAAAGCGTACCTACCAGATGTATCGCAGTTGGCAACGCGTATTGCCAACCAGTACCCTAACTGCGTAATCAATCATAATCTGAATCTTTTTGAAACAGATTGCTAATCCATTGCTTCATAAGTTGGAAAAAATATCTGCTCAACAACGTAAATAACGCAACGAATGTTGTTGAACTGTCAAAATGAAACAGATTAGTCCTAATCGTTTACGAAAATGTGCTACCTACGTAATTATGGTACTTACAGTTTAGGTTGAGTTGCCTTCACCCCCTGTGTGAAAGTCCTTATCGTGTGAACAGTGTTTGAATAAATGATAAAATTACAAAAATTGTTGCAACTTGAGTTGCGCCATAATATGAGTGTACCAGTTGCATCGCAGTTGGCAACGCCCGTTGAGTTTAGATTCGAGTTGCCGTCACCCCGTGTGAGAATGGCATAACAGAAGTTTTTCGTTTTGCTTTAACAACACAGAAGACAGATGATGTACAGACGCCAGCACATCAGGCTACTACAATCTGTCAAATTTATTTAATAGATTTTCAACTTTATCGCTACAGTATAAATAAGGTTCAAAGTTGATTGGGAAAATTTGACAGTTTCGGGTAGCTTGATGTGCTGGCGTCTGTACATACCTAAATCATGTTGTTCCTAAAAAAAATCCATTCTCAATTCCATTACTTAGTACTATTTAGTACTTGGACAACATATTCACACATATGGGCCACGGAAACAAAATGTTTAGTAAGAACAGCTGAAAAAGCCAGTCCCTCTCCTTCCCGTTTTTGTAAATAATGTCATTTTAACTTCTCTTTTTAAACGAAAACCAAAACGCAAGTAAAACAAAACGCGAACCAATGTGACATTGTTTGTGATACCGTCAGGTGTCAATGTGCCAAGCTGACAGACTGACAGTTGATTTGATGACTGCGTGCGCGTTAAAAACATAACCTTATTTTAATAGACGAAAATTACTTTGATTGACTGTGTTAAATTGGCACTACATCAATATGTTTAAAATACCAGCCTGGGAGGATGAGGGCCCTAAAACCGAATCAACATTTATACAAAAAGTAAAGGTATGTTGGTAAAAATTGCTTGTAGGTACTGTGTCTTCCAGTTTCACTACCTACGTGCCCCGCGTGTTGTTTTAAAAAATATAAATAAGACCTCAAGTAGTTATTCAAAGTATTTTGTAAAATAATCAAGTCAAGAAATCATACTTATATTTTTTTTTAGTTTGTTTCCCAAAGTTTGCGAATTTTAAGAAAGAATCACCCAAACTTCTACATTTAATTAAAATTATCAATACAAGCCCTAAAGAAAACACCACCACATCTTAAAAAATCATTCCTCAGATTCTTTAGCCTTTCTAGTGAGTTAATTTTTCAGAAAAAAGAAAAGACAGAAATCAAAACAAAATCACCAAAAGATAATCATGTTAAAGAAAAGAACAATAATAATAGTGTTAATGGTCTGAACAAGGCATCACGAAAACGCAAAATAGAAAACAAAGAAATAATAAAATGTAAAAAAGATTCAATATCTAATACAAAGAAGAAGAAATTTGAAGAAACAGAAGCCCTTCCAGAAACACAGAATTTTGATGAATTACTACTCAACGCTAAGAAGAAAAAGATCAATGAGGTCATTGAAAATGATGATAAGGAGGACTTATTGTTCACTGAAAACAAACAACAGAATGGAAATAAAAAGAAAACTATAAAAAGTTCAATTATTTTAAGTATAAATAAGAAGTCTACTAAAGATGATAAGAAACAAAATAATAAGAAAAATAGTATAGTTAATGAAGAAATAAAACAAAATAATAAGAAAAATAGTGAAGTTAATGAAGAAAATGATAAGACAAACACTGAAGTAAATGAAGTTATTAAACCTGTTAGTAACAAGAAGGCCAGACTAAGATCTTTACTAGATGGTAAAAGTCACAGAAGCCATATCAATGTTAATCAAACGGGTAATAAGCTGCGAGATAGAATGTTGGAGAGGTTAAAAGGTATGTTTCTTGTGCTGCTATTAAAATTAAAACAGTTCTCTCACCTATCGCTTTATTCCATGAAAATTAAATCATTTTATTTTCCAATTCTCTAGAAAACAATTATTAAAATCTTGAAACCACACTGCCTACATATTACTATTCTTCAGTTAATGTAAACCAAAGCATTAGTAGCATATCATAGCATTAGTTCAGGTACGTAGTATAATATTATCTGTGGTTCAGGCTACTTACATAATATATTAATATTATCCACACTATTAACAATATACAGTATAATATAATACTTTGTTTTATGTTTGATTGTTGACAAAATCACTGATAACAGTAAAAACAAAAACATAATTTTTTCAAACTTTTAATCCTGGCTCTAAAACTAACCTCACTCAATTCAACACATTCACTAAAACTACGAACTTAGACATCTGCGAGTCTCTGTCCAAATATAATAACAGCCTTACTAATAAACATTTATGCACGTATACCGGGGTTATAACATCAACGTTTCCAATAAACGATAATTTTTCAGTTGTATACATCTGGTGACCAGATGTCTCTAAACAATGAGATAATATACAACCGTTATTCAGCCCTCGCAGCTACAAGTAACCTTATAATGACTAGTTGCTTTTGTCGTATTGAGTTTGAAATCATGAATTATTTACAATATTTCGATATTTTTGATTAAATTGATAAAGAACCACCAAGAAAAAGAAAAGTTACAAAAATCGTTATGATCTTTTCTGTTTACAAGAAAATGAATTTCGATTAAATAAATTTATATTTATTTATGAGGAAATAAAAAAAAAATGAAATTCAAAACAATAAATTCTAATATATATTAAATACTTAAAATAAAGAACAATTAATAAATATTTAAGTGGTTGAAATATAGGTTCAGCAAACTACATAAATTATGCAAGCAAAATTGTTGAATTAGTTAAATATTATTAGTTTCAGTCATTATTGCAGAAAAAAACCTCTTCACAATTTTATAATTTCAATTGTACTGAACTAGTAGCTTTGAGATATTTTGACGTTCAAAATTGACTCTTGTAACAGCTTTTACGGTTGCGTTCTTAACCTAATGCATGCATCTTGAATTCATGAGTGTATTAACAATATTTTTATTTTTTTATCGTAAAAGAACGCAAAAAAGTAGTTTTGAAATAAAATCAACGTAATTGTTTAAATTTACATTTTTTAAAGTTGTAAGTATAAAGTTATGACTGTTTTCCCAAGTAAAAAACCTCACTGATATTACGCAGTACCAGTTTCAGAACGCACCTTCTAATGTTGCCAATGGTTTTTGTCATAAGCAGTGGGTAACTATGCATTGTTTATACACTGATTATTAGTAAGGATAGTGTGCAACTCTTATTCACAGCTTATACATTGTATAACAATACAAGAGTTCAACAGATGTATAACTTATTTTTGTTAGTAAGGCTGTGTTTATTAAATTGTATCTCTAAATGTTATATTTTCTTTGTTTTTGATGTCCTTTAAAAATTCATTTAATTTTCCAAATGTTACCTATTATTAATGTTTTAACTTTGTTATTAGCTTAGTTTTAACTTTATTGTACATGCTGTGGTCTCCTTTAAGTGAAGGAGTACACCTACTAATACCCAATGTTGCCCTTTAATTATATGTCATGTATTATATACATCTTTTGTTGGAGATCCTAATTAAATAATTAATTTTCTTTCTAGCTGCCCAGTTCAGGTACCTAAATGAAAAGCTGTACACATCATCTGGATCTGAAGCCCAGCAGCTGTTCCAAAGTGACCCGACTGCCTTCGAAACGTACCACCAGGGGTACCAGCTACAAGTCAAGAAGTGGCCTGTCAACCCACTGGATGTTATTGTTAAGAAAATTATGAAAATGTAAGTGTCTGATAATACTCACATTGAAGTCTCTTACTTTGTTTGAAATCTATGGAGATTTCCAACAAAATCTCCATAGATGTAGATGGCATGCAACTACAAAAACAACAACATAATATACAGGATGGCAGGGACATCCACGCAAAAACTGTTACCATTTTCGCGTCGATTTCCCTGCCACCCTGTACAGAACGCAACATGTGTCCGTTTGTCTCTATACTTTACACATTTAAGAAATTGAAACCCATTTATCTTATTGCATCTACATATATTATTGCTTCACTTCATAGAAATTTGCTCTGACAAGGTTTATTTATAGATAACACATAACATAACATCACGCCTTGTTTCCCCGAAGGGTTGGGCAGAGGTGACTCTGTAGCAGGTACACCCACATTTCGCCAGTTATAAGTCCCATGTAATAGGGGGCGAGCCTATTGCCATCAACCGGGCACAAATCCAGACTCCGGGCTGCTACTGAGAAATTCCCGATAGAAAAACCCAATAACACTTGCCCGACCCGGGAATCGAACCCAGGACCTCATGCTCAGCAGTAGCGCTTGCGACCACTAGACCAACGAGGCAGTATTTATAGATCTAACAGATAAATTAAAAATATATCAGAATTTGTATCAAATGATCTGCCTATGTCTGTCTGGCAGGGAACGTTTTGCGGCAGAAATGATGATGATGTTCTACCAAATAGTTAACTGGAAATTATCCAGTCTCCAGACATGGTAAAACAGGTCACATAACATTTTTCTTATCCCATCCTTTTCCACATCAGGCCCAAAACCCATGCAATAGCAGACTTAGGCTGCGGTGAAGCAGCCTTATCCCGCCGGTTGCCTCACAAGGTACGCTCCTTCGACCTGGTGGCGACCGCTCCAGGAGTGGAGGCCTGCGACATGGCCCGGACACCACTGTTGACTGCGTCCATGGACGTCACTGTGTACTGTCTGGCACTGATGGGCACAGATCTCACACAGTATCTGGTTGAAGCTAATAGGGTGTTGAAAATGGGGTAAGTTCCATATTTATATATATTTTTTCTTTTGTGTAATACAGTAAATATACAAATCAATCAAATACTGAAAATCTAATAAACAAACAAAACATTTTGCAAAAAAAAAACCTTAAAGTGACAGAGAGTTGCATTTGAGCATGGATAATATAATATTTGAGTAATCGTAAAAATTTCCTGCTTTGTATCATGGTCATAAAATAGTCTTCAAGATCATGATTTTCTTAATTATTTATTTGAAATTTCTTTTGTCCTCAGAGGTCATCTCCTAATAGCCGAAGTAGAAAGTCGATTCGACAAGGTTGAAAACTTCGCTAAGGAAGTCGAGAGACTCGGCTTCAAACTGAAACAGCTGGACAAGAGCAACAACGTGTTCTTCTTCATGGAGTTCACGAAGATCAGGGAGCCGCCCGTGAAGAAGGCCAAACTACCCGCGTTGACCCTGAAGCCTTGCTTGTATAAAAGACGATGAATAAAGCCGTTATGGGTCTTTGAGTTGTTTGTTCTTTAAAGCCTCTTATTAAATGCCGGAACTTGTGCTGATGCCAAAAATCTATTCACTTTCGTCATTTCCACTATAACTACAACTATAACTGTAAGGACTATTCTTGCTTGCAGCGCTCCGCTGCCGCTACAGTAACGTTTACCTACGAAAAAAAAGGGTCATGTGGACGGGATTTTGTTTTCAAATTGATTAGATGAGCGTTACCCCGATGGTACATAAACGGTTAAATAAATAAAATATGTATTGACTAAGTACTAAACTTAAACAAAAATGTGAACCCACCCAATTTAAATGATTTGACAGATATTTGATAGATTTGTCACGGAAAAAACGATGTAAAATAAAACAATTTATTATAATTTAACTACTTTATTTTATAATCAACAATGATATTGATTGTCATACATACAGTGTTTCTTTAAAGCTTTTACCTCAATAAGTGTTCTGTATAATTCGCTTATAAATAAAGTATCACAATATTTTATTATATCCTTTATTATGAACTATATTATTATTTGCTAATAACATCCAATAATAATTCCATTTCGATTTTACAATGTAACATTCAAAGCTATATAATTTTTCTCTTATATTTATAAAAAAGTTGTAAAAAGAGGAACTTTGACATAAATGCATCAATTATTTTCTTAGGTTATACTGCATTTGTGATGTCAATAATAAATTTTTAAAAAAACAGTGGCACTCCGAGAGTGCCGAAAGAAGTGAAAACTTGAAAAAAAAAATCGGCACTGCGGTAATCAATGCGTTGATGTCTTTTACTCCACGCACCGCGGTAATCAACGCGTTGATAGCTTTTACTCCACGGTGTAAATTTCGTTAGTGTCGCGAAATCAATGGTTTAGTCCCATCTCAAAAATATCCAACGCGCCTAAAGAAGTTTTCGCTTCAAAAAGTATTGAACATTGACGCCGAGATTTATAAATGCCACTTAGCTGTACAACGAAAGTGTGACTGTAATTTACGTAGACGAAAACAAAATTACCTATATTAAAAATGGCAGAGTTCGATCGAATCAAACAAACTACTTTCATAATGAGCATTAATTCAGTTACACATTGTTTAGATCTCGGCTTGAAATCACAGCTGTTGCTAATATCATTATAACTTACATTAGATTCAATCTTATATTTACTACTCTTTTATTTACAAACATACTACTATGTTCTGTCTCCCGATTCAAAAACATAACCCCATATTTACGGTAAAAACAAGTTTAGCAACACTGTTGCAGCAATATGATTTTATACTGTCGGAAACATGTTGCATACACATACTATATATGCAGTGTTGCCAGCAACACAATCACAAGTTAAATCCAAATTGACGTCATACCGTTCGAGGTTCGAAATTGATAAATTTTTAATTGGAAGGTAAATGATTGAATCGTAAAAAAAACATCAGACATTAAGTTCTTCCATTACATCCTCAGCTTCAGCGCGAAGATTCTCCACTTTTTCAATAAGAATCATCTATAAATAAGACAGTGATATAAATAAATATTTATACACACTAAAATGAGCAGTTCTATTTGCGACATCAAATGTTTCAAATTCTGGGGGACTATTATGTTACCTACCAGCAACGAAGAGTTTACAAAACACGATATCTAAGTGGTAACAGCAGTTTGGAGTAGCAAAGACCAGTATCTATAATTTATCGCACACATGCAGCAAAAGACTTAGAGTTCACTTTAAAAAATGTCACTCTTCGCTATCGGTCCGAAATAGCAAATCTGCCTGAAAAATTATTATTATTAAAGTGAAACTTTTATTACATCGTCTCAAACTTTTTCGTCTGTGTGTTGCGTGTCGCGTGATAAAGTGAAAGGCGCTCGTCAGAGCAGCCAAGGCCAATATGGCGGCAAATGAGTTGAATAAAAAAAAATTGTATAGTATTCGCCACTCCACTTTTCGGACGTCAATATATTATGGTCAGAGAAGAATTTCAAGGATAAGGATAGGTATAATTTTAAATACATCTTACCCTGGCAGCACTGATGAGTTGGTTGGCGGCGTTCCGCGACAAATGCGACACGCTCGACATCAGGTCATCTACGGACGCCTTAGCGAGGTCTTCTACACGCTTGTAGCCCGCACGCAACAGTTGCATTGCACGCGCCTATTACACAAACAGTTACATTACAGTACTACGATTAAAGTTATTCACTCTATGCACTCAAAATTCAAATCAAAATAGTAAACATAACATCACGCCTTGTTTCCCTGAAGGGTTGGGCAGAGGTGACCCTGTAGCAGGTACACCCACATTTCGCCAGTTATGTTTAAGTCCCATGTAATAGGGAGCGAGCCTATTGCCATCAACCGGGCCCAAATCCAGACTCCGAGCTGCTACTGAGAAATTTCTGATAGAAAATCCCAATAACACTGTCAGACCCGGGAATCGAACCCACACACAAACCTACATGGACACTTATGAAAAGTAAAATTTATTTATTTACGTTACACGTCCACGTGTACCAAATTTCAACTTAATTGGTCCATTAGATTCGGAGCAAATTGGCTGTGACGGACAGACAGATACACCAGTGATCCTATAAGGGTTCCGCTTTTTCATTCGGACGTCCGGAACCCTAAAAAGTCACAATCGTCAACATAGAGACCGATTAAGGATCACAAAAAGACATGGTATTTTGAAAGAAATAAAATAATGACTATTATTACTATTTTACCTTCTTAACATTGGGCAGCTCCATCAGCTGCTGCAACTCAGGCGCTGCGCAGTGTTGCAGCCTCCCGGACAACTCGGTCAGCAGCGCGCAGAAGCTCCACAGTCGCGGCAGCTCCGCGCAGAAGCGCGCAGCACACGACGCGAGGCTCGCTGATGAAGACATCACTGACTGTACTGTGCCGCGCGCTAGGCTGTACCTAAAATAAAATCATATTCTTGCCACCCCTAAAGTATTTAAGTTTAAATAATTGGAGACAAGTCTAATGCCTTTAACCTGGCAGTATAAAAAACAAATCAATTTAAAAAAAAAGCTACACGACTTTTGGAGGGGAGAACGCACAATATCAAATAATTTATTGTTCAAGTTCTTTTTACCCGACTGTGCGAGAGCAGATGGCTAAAAACCCAACCAGACCTCATATGGCCTATATGGAGACTCTATGCTCACAAACTTACTTGTATGCGACTGCAGGGAACGGCATTTGGTTCCACAAGTCTTGCAGCATCAGAGCCAAGTAGAAGCGACACAACACTATCTCAGGTACGTTCTATTAACAAAAAGGATTCAACATTATAGCTTGTCCACTCTCAAAAACAAAATATTTTATTTCACATAAACCTACAAGGGCACTTATGAAACGTCAGAAGCTAGGTACACGGTTCCAATTGGTCGTTTCCTATGGAGAAGAGCCGGCAAGAAACTCCACGATTATTCTTTTCAAAATAAATGGTTTTACAATGTTTTAAAATTACAGTGTTAATAGGTATGGGAGGACAGTGTAGGCCTATCAACAAGTACCAGGTACTTAGTAAAATAGAAAATGGTCCACAAGTCTACAGCTAACAACGTTCTCACATTCACAAAATCTAAAAGAAAAGAATCTATATAAAAGATAAACAAAATAATAAAAATAAGGACCTATTTAAACCAAATGACCTGATTGCTACTACAGCTTTAACAAATCTAATTTGATTTAAAAAAAACATAGAAAATTGTAGGTATATAATGTCAAATACTGAAAAGATTATGTCAATGAGGTATGTAAAAAAAGTAAAGAAGTATGTAAAAAAAGTAAAAAAGAAAGGAGGCACCCCACTACTGCATTACCGTGTGCGTAAAATGCGGTAGTGGGGCGCGTCATTACAGATCAATCAATCAATATTCTTTATTAGTAAACATAGGTTACAACAGTGAGCAAGATGTTACAATGTTTTATTACAGTTTCTCTGTGTTTTTCCATTTGGCGTACAAATATGGGAGGCTTTTGCCAGAGTGGACAAGTTTTACCAACGTTTTTAAAAAGTATCTACAATATCTAACAGTAAAGACTTACTTTAATAGGTTTCCCAGTCATCATCCTTATCGCGTTGTGTTCTGTGATTCCTAATATTTTTGCAGTCTGTACACCTTCTTCGTCTAAGCTGCAATACTGAAAATGATACACGGCTTCAAAGCAGAATAGACTAATTTGCCAATTGAAATTCAACTTTATTCGCTTTGACATAAAACCAGAATTGGTATAACAAAAGTTTGAAACAACAATCAAAATGTTGAATGATTTCAATCACAGCAACTTTATAAATTTGTGTCTACATCTTTTTGATCGTTATAAACAGGAGGCTCGATTATTTATTATTTACCTTTCAGACTTTTTTTAAATGAAAACCCTAAAGCAAATTTAGTCAGCGTGTCAGAGTCTACTAAATTTCATTAAAAATACTTGAAATGCAGCTTTTATAAAAGACAATGGTGCACATAAAAAAAATTTGGTTTGGAGAGCTACCATAGTGATACTTGTTAAAAAACCCTTAACTCTGTATAATTCATGCCAATGTTTTTCTTCTTTCGCCTAATGGGGCCGTTCAAGTATTACGTAAGCAGATTTATTACAATTATTTACCCCCGCCCCCCCCCCTTGTCAGCAAAAGTAAGCAAAGCTCTTACCCCCCTCCCATGCTTACGTAAACATTGGTATATGCATTTTTCTTTTAATGTGGTTCAATCGGTTCTGTTTTTTTTATTGATTCATGAGCAGCAGTTATAATTCTAACAAGTGTAAATTTAGACAAGTGAATAGCACGCGGTTATTCCCCTACTCGGTTCTAAGGGAGTACCTAAACGTATTAATTATTTGCGGGAATCCCCAAATATGCGTTTCGTTTTCAAGCATAGACAATGTGTGGGTTGAAATATGTGTAAAAAAGAAAATAATTACTGATGAAGTAATCACCATCTAGACCCCCCCACCCCCGATGTCATCAAAAATAAGCAAAGCATAGACCCCCCGCCCCCCTATAGTGCTTACGTAATACTTGAACGGGGGACTATCATGTGCGGCACTGCCAATACAAAAGTATTAAAGAAGACTTACCAAAGAATAATAATGTGAGTAGTCAGGCCTGATACCAGCCGCGTCGTGAGGCGTCACCAAGTACAACAGGTGCAGACTGCCCATGAGGACCAGACTCCTGGACGCTCGCTCCAGGTCTAGGAGGAGTTGCTTTGCCACTGATAGGTCCATGCAACCTAGGAGACGGAAGTTAGCAATATGGTTCTAACTGATCAACGTTTATTCAGCTCTATGATTATAGGAATAAGACTTATTTATTATTGCACTAGCTTTTGCCCTCGGTTTCGCCCGCGTGGAGGTCGGAAACTATCCCACGGGAACATACTACCGGAATAAAAGTATCTATAGTAATAGTAGGGTATGGTCTACCCATGTACCAAATGTCATCTAAATCCGTTCAGTCGATTTAGCGTGAAAACGTAAGTAAACAAACTCACTTTCGTATTTATAATATTAATAATTATAAATAAATAATTAATTATTAAATAATAATTATTATTATTTATTATTAATATTAATTTTTTAATTTGTATATATCTATAATAAATATATGTATATTATATAAAATATGTATGTATGTGTATTATAAGTTACTAGCGGACCCGACAGACGTTGTCCTGTCAAAACATTGTCCAGCGGACAAAATTGTGAATCTAAACCATTCCCAGATCCCCTTGAACACACACAAAAAATTTCATCAAAATCGGTCCAGTCGTTTGAGAGAAGTTCAGTGACATACACACTCACAGAAGAATTATATATATAAAAGATAACCTATTTATGTACTGTTATTTTATTTCTAATGATATATTTTAAATATTTTTTTTCTTTGTTCCTCTCAAACAGAGCACCTGCCATCCAATCTCTTCACCACCCTTGGTTGACTGGTAGAGAATGCCTAAGGCATTAATTCCGCCTTTGTACCTTTTTGTGTGTGAAAAGTTTAAATAAATAAATAAATTAGGATTATAGTTAGTCGAACTAGGTAATCTAAAATCAAAACAATCCAACAAATTATTGACACAGTCCTTGAGGAAGAGGTTAGATTGGAGAGCTTGTGCTATAGAAAAGAAATAACACTTCAAATAGACTCGAAACTAGGCGTGCATGGTGGCTCGTGAAACGACGTCCAAAGGAAAATTTTAGAAGCCTCTTTTCAAGGGTTTCCCGAAACACCCCCATGTATGTTCTGCGATTATTTATAGTTTTTATATTTTTTATAATTTTGGAGCTAGACGGTTTTTATAATTTTTTGGGAAATTCTCACTTGACTTCTGCCTTTTTTTATTTTTCTCCTTCTGTATCGTCTTTTTTTTGGATTTAAGTAAATCTCTAAGTTATGATCTAGGATCGATAAAAATACTATCTGTCTAAACATCACCTAAAGTGACCGTTTAGTAGCTCAAAGGGAAAATTTTTACTCGTTAAGATTCGTTCTAGATTTTCCGTCTTTAAAAAAAGACAATGACCCCAAAGCAGTTTTAAAAACTTCCTCGGCTTCTCTTCAGCACCGGGAAACATACATGGGGGTACTCCGGGAAGCTGTCGAAGAGAGGTTTCTAAAAAAATCTTTGGCCTTCCGTTCCACGGACACAGGGTGCTGTATAAACGCTTGCGGAGTTTTTAAATTGTCAATATTGTAACCGAGATAAACTATTTCTATCATAGTATCAAACGCCCCGAAACTAGGATAAAAGTGAAATTTTTATGAATTAAAAATTCTTATTATTCCGTTGTCATCCAACCTCCTAAAAAGCACGAAATATCTACCTTTAATAGCTGCATTTCCCAGCGAGCTGACGGTCAGTTCAATATCATTATAGGAGTCGATGTCTAGTTCGCTAACATTCGCCGCGTCGTCATTCGCCTGTCCCTTGTTCACCACTTCCAATGCGCTGGATTGAAGCAGCGAGCGAATGGAATCGTCGCAGATTGATTTGATGTCCGAGGGGCTGTGAATCGAAGGTGTTTTGTAGATTCCCCATTAAGAATAATTAGGTATGCAAGTTGGGAATATATTAGCGAGAATCAGAATGGGAAAAATATAGGAACTGAAGAGCTGGATTTGTTTTCATTTATACAAGCTAGACATCACCTGTATACCTACTGAACAAATTTCCCTATCATCATCATCAACCTATAACGTTCCCACTGCTGGGACACAGGCCTCCTCTTTGTGAGAGGGAGTGGGCCGTAATCCACCACGCGGGCCCAGTGCGGGTTGGTAGACGTCACATGTCATCGAATTTTCGGTTCTAGGACATGCCGGTTTCCTCACGATGTTTTCCTTCACCGTTTTGAGAGCAGTGGTGATGAAATAATTTACACAAAGTAAAGCGTCTGTCTGGGTTCGAACCCACGACCTACAACTCGTTCCCTATATCATAGCATATTCAATTCGTGTAAAAATTTACAAAATTATGGAAATTTCTCAAAAGCAGCCTGAAATCTGTGTTTGTACCCGCTAATGTTCCGCTCCTAATGAACTTAGAACGTAGCTAACGATCCCTGGGAGTGTTAACCACTTCTATCCACTTCTTTGAGACATACAAGCGTGATGTCAAGAAGATTATTGTAATATTAATAACTCACGTATCATCTCCCGTAACAGCTAGCAGCGTGCAATCCAACAAGCTCCTTAGCTGGCGGGGTGTGCCGGCTAGCTTGAGCGCGACGGCGCTGAGGAGCAGTGCGCCGGCGCACGGCCGCAGGCCACTGCGCGCGGGCGCGATGCCGCCGCGGAGTACTGTTTGTAATTGCGGCCACTCGCGGGAACCGCAGATTACTATGCTCTCACCTGGCAGTAAAAAAACAAGTTCAGAAAGGTTTTACTTTTACTTAACAAAAATATAAAATACATACAAAACCATGTCGGTATACTGGCAAACCTAGATTTAGGATTTTAGACTTGGCTTTCCGTTGGTTGTTTTTGTTTATTCAATTGTTTTTTTTCCGTAAGTTTTCCATGTTCTACATACATACATAAACCCACGCCTTCTTCCCATGCAGCCATGGGAGTAGGCAGAAACTACAGAACGCCACCTGCTGCGATCCTTACATAGTCCTTTTGCCTCGTTTACGTTCATACATCTGGTCATACACGCACGCCGGTTGCGAGTACTACGCACCTGGCCTTTCTGAGGAGGGAAGAACTGTGGTCGACACTATCCAAGTACGGTGTGGACTGGCGCTTGGTACGGGCACTGAAATCTTTATACAAGGATTCCAGTGCTTGTGTTAGGATAAATGGGGCATACACGAACTGGTTCTGCATCTCGAGGGGTGTTAGACAGGGTTGTGTAGCGTCACCGTGGCTGTTCAACTTGTACATGGATAGTTGTCTGATAGATTTGAAAGAGGGTGAGTGCGGATTGAGGATGAATGAGTTGCCTGTCAAATGCCTTATCTACGCAGATGATCAAGTTCTACTTGCATCATCAGCAGAACAGTTGCAAGACATGGTGACTGTGATGGGTGAAGCATATAAGAGGAAAGGGATGAATATAAATGTGAATAAGACGAAGGTCATGGTGTTTGAAAGAGGAGAGGATGTATCGGTGTGTGATGTGAAAATAAATGATAAGAGTGTGGAGCAAGTAAGTGAGTTTATATATTTGGGGAGTCTGTTTACAAGGGATGGGAAGATTGATGGAGATGTGGAAAAGAGAGTAAACGCGGGAAACAAAGTGAATGGTGCTATACATGCGATTGTGACCAACCAGTCGATGTCTAAAAAGGCTCGACTGGCTGTTCACAATGGTGTGCTGGTGCCCACGCTTATGTATGGTAGTGAATGTTGGGTGTGGCAAAAACAACATGAAAGTAGAATAAATGCTGTGGAAATGCGTTCCTTGCGAAGCATGTGTGGCCTGACTATGAATGATAGGCTGAGGAATGATGTGATAAGACAGCGGTGTGATTTAAAAGAAGATGTAGTGACAAAAATTGAAAAGGGTATGCTGAGATGGTTTGGGCATGTTGAGAGAATGAATGAAAGGCGACTAACAAAATGTATTTACAAGGCTGATGTAAAGGGAAAGGCCGGGCGGGGACGCCCTAGGAGGACATATACTGACCTTATTGGTGATGTTCTTCAGAAAGGCCAGGTGCGTAGTACTCGCAACCGGCGTGCGTGTATGACCAGATGTATGAACGTAAACGACGCAAAAGGACTATGTAAGGATCGTAGCAGGTGGCGTTCTGTAGTTTCTGCCTACCCCCATGGGAAGAAGGCGTGAGTTTATGTATGTGTATGTATCACCAATAAGGTCAGTATATGTCCTCCTAGGGCGTCCCCGCCCGGCCTTTCCCTTTACATCAGCCTTGTAAATACATTTTGTTAGTCGCCTTTCATTCATTCTCTCAACATGCCCAAACCATCTCAGCATACCCTTTTCAATTTTTGTCACTACATCTTCTTTTAAATCACACCGCTGTCTTTTCACATCATTCCTCAGCCTATCATTCATAGTCAGGCCACACATGCTTCGCAAGGAACGCATTTCCACGGCATTTATTCTACTTTCATGTTGTTTTTGCCACACCCAACATTCACTTCCATACATAAAAGCGTGGGCACCAGCACACTATTGTGAACAGCCAGTCGAGCCTTTTTAGACATCGACTGGCTGGTCACAATCGCATGTATAGCACCATTCACTTTGTTTCCCGCGTTTACTCTCCTTTCCACATCTCCATCAATCTTCCCATCCCTTGTAAACAGACTCCCCAAATATATATTCACTTACTTGCTCCACACTCTTATCATTTATTTTCACATCACACACCGATACATCCTCTCCTCTTTCAAAGACTGACCTTCGTCTTATTCACATTTATATTCATCCCATTTATCTTATATGCTTCATCCATCACAGTCACCATGTCTTGCAACTGTTCTGCTGATGATGCAAGTAGAACTTGATCATCTGCGTAGATAAGGCATTTGACAGGCAACTCATTCATCCTCAATCCGCACTCACCCTCTTTGAAATCTATCAGACAACTATCCATGCACAAGTTGAACAGCCACGGTGACGCTACACAACCCTGTCTAACACCCCTCGAGATGCAGAACCAGTTCGTGTATGCCCCATTTATCCTAACACAAGCACTGGAATCCTTGTATAAAAGATTTCAGTACCCGTACTAAGCGCCAGTCCACACCGTACCTGGATAGTGTCGACCACAGTTCTTCCCTCCACACACTATCATAGGCCTTCTCCAAATCAACGAAAACACAATAGACATTCTTGTGCTTTGCTAGATGTTTTTCGGTTATGCACCTTAGGGAGAAGATCTGATCCATACAGCCCATTCCCCCTCTAAATCCTGTCTGTACATCCCATATTTTCTCTTATCACTCTATTTATTAAAACCTTCGCATAGTTTGCCGACAACGCTCAAAAGACTAATGCCGCGGTAGTTTTTACGCTCCTGCTGAGAGCCTTTTTTACTATAGTGGTACGATTACAGCCTTGCACCAATCATCCGGCACACGGCCATATCTCCAACACATATTAAAGATTCGGCACAACAGGCTTGCTACCACCCCTTCACCGCCCTTCAGCATTTCAGCAGACACTCTGTCGTACCCTGCAGCTTTCCCAACTTTCATCCCTTTCAGCGCTCTTACAATCTCATCTATTTCTATCGCATTTTCGTCATCTACATCTGAGTTTGGGTCTTCAAAACTGGCGTCTGCCCAGTTACCCACTCCTTGCACACTATCCTGACAACTAAATGAAACTTTCAAAGTATCCGTTCCAGCGTTCCAAGACCTTACATTCTTCGCTTAGTAAACATCCATCTTCTGCTCTTATAACATTCATACTCGATGTTCCTATCACTCCGCGAGCCAATCCTACCTGTTTCCAGAACAGCTTAACATTGACCCTGAAGTTATCAGAGAACTTCCTGTTATACTTTTCATCTTTCTTATTTTTACCATCTCTTTCACTTTAATTTTCATTTCGGAATATTTCTTCTTCACTCTTTCCAAATCATCTTCCATGTTCTAAATTGGAAGGGAGTTCTGGATGAAAGTAGTTAAAAAGATGAAGCAAGTTTTCCGTCCCAAACATCGAACATTACTATAGAGATGGTAAAATCACAAAGTTAGCCATGTATGACTGACCGGTGTCACAGACGCCGGCGCGGCCGGCCCGGCCTACCATCTGACGGTAGGCGCCGAGCGTGAGGAAGTCGCGGCCCACCAGCGGCGCGCGGATGATGACGCGCGCGGCCGGTAGGTTCACGCCGGCCGCTAGCGTTGACGTGCAGCAGAGCACTGATATAGCACCTGACCTAAGAATCATTACCGAATCATCTACAGTGATACAAGGATTTTTTGGAGCTCGAATGACGTTGACAAACGCTGATGGTGACAGCGTTGTGTTGACATTTGGGAAATTATTTTGAAAAATGTATTGAAAAACAAAATGGCGGCCTTAGTTCCGAATAGTGGTTTGACCAGACTCGATTAATCTAGCCCCTGGAGTCTAATGTTTCATGGGGCTACAGAGACCATTAGGATATAGAAGGATTTGTGAGCCGTTCCGGATATACATCCTAGAGTAGGCAATGGAATAGTGGAGAGACGGGTGGTATTTATCTATGGGTGGGACATCTTTTAACGACGTCACCGCCAGGTTGCTTCAGATCCACCTTCATCGGTGAATCTCTTGGCGGAGTTAAACTGCTTTCTCAAGTCTTTTCTATGTCACTGCTATGCTGTGTTCCACGTTGTTGTTTTCTAAGTCATTGTCTGACTGACGTCTCGCAACTATCCGTTTCAGGTTTCTGGTCACGCGCCAAAAGATTATTGTACAGCTTTATGCACTTTGTGAAAAACTAGCACCTCTCCTGCTTTGCACGGTTTTTACTACTTGACAATACATCGAAATTTCTTTATTTGTAATTTTTTTTATTTTATTTTTTATTAACAATTGATACTTAAGTTCTACAGACTAATAGTATTATTAAAATTATTACAATAAAAACATAAATAAATCGTGTTTCACGATGTAGTCTTTACAAATCACGACAGCGCATGTTTAGACTCTTATAGACATTGACATAAGGTTTAAATTACAAGAACAATGGTTGAAGCGCACTTGTAAAATGCAACATCTATGCTTTAACCCTTTGACCGTAATATCACGCGTCAGTTTGTTTATAGAGTTCATGATGCACATAAATTTCATAATAAAATTAAAAGAAACTGTCTATATTACAATTCAGCGTGTATTCTTCATGATATACTAAATTTAGTAACGTTTCAAATGATACCTACCTATAAGCCTGTTCCAGCAGTGATCGCTCATCGCTTGCTAACCCCGCGTGATGAAAAGCGATGCCGTAGCGCACCGCTAGAGCTAGCTCAGCGTTCGCTCCCTCCGATCTCAAAGCGCTTTCGAGCGCTTGACGCTCAGTCTTCTTGTGGGATATCATCTCCCTAAACGTTTAAGAAGGTAAACATGTAAAGGAAGCGTCAAAAATATCTGGAAGAATAGTACATCTAAAATTATCCGATAAACTAAGAATATTAAAATTTATTTCAATGACAAAAGCGGATTTTTTTAATTAACACAGTAAACGAGAAATTCCTTTCTAAGATTTATCAGATTGACAAAAAGATAGAGATTAATTATTCAGATCATTTTGAACAGTCTATTCGTCCCGTTATTATTGACGCTGACTGTAAAGAAAGGGAAATTAATTGTTAAGCAAATGAACTACCAACTTAAATCGTCCTCAAATCAAACTTTCTTTGACGGTTGTATAAAATGTTTATTACACGGGAAACTGACGTGGCGTTTCCTTTTGCTTAACAAATAATTTCCGTGGCTGTATATCCTTATCCACATAATAATTTATGACCAAAACTGTGCATTTATGATATCGGAATTGTAGTTGAATACATTTTAATATAAATAGCCTAGCCTACTTACCGTCTCTGCAACTTGCATAGTAATGCGGCAACGTTCTCACAGTTGCGCTTGGTAGAACAGAACACCAGACAGCTTCCTTTTGGCACCACTTCGGACACCAGACCTCCGAGGAGATCAGGGTCTAGAGTCGTCGCTGCTGCGGAGTACTGCAAGTAAAATACTCCTTTTTAATAAAATTAAATAAGGCAAACGGTAAGTTCTGGGGACTGCCTTTAACATCTTAACTCTGTGCTGCTGCTGAGTTCAAGTAAACGCAGATACAACGTCACAATTCCACAAAAAAATATGTTAAGGGGCGCTCAAGAATAAGCTGGAGAGGGTAGCAATTTTTTTTACAAGAAGAGTGAGATTAAAATTATTTTTTTATGTGCTTTTTTCGACATTCAGTGTAAATGTTACAATGCATGCTTTTTTGAAAGCTAAAACCAAGAACAATTGGATAAATATACGTAAAAAGCATCACTTACATCATACTTGAGCTCTCTATCCGGCACGACTTCCACCCCCTCCACCCCCCACACAATGCGGTGCAGCACGTCTCCTAACTTGACGTACTCCGTCAGCTCCACCGGACGGAACTGACGCTGGAACACGTCAGCCCGCAGGAAGCGCGCGATCTCGTGCAGGTTGCCTATAGTGGCCGACATGCCGACTATCTGGATGTCCTCTGAACGAGGAAAGAGTATCGTTAGTTTACTAAAATAACTTGGCATGGCTTCACGCCTGTATCCCCCGAAGGAACAGACAGAGGTCTATAGTGTGAATCAGAAAATGTACCAGTAGATGCCAATTAGTAGTTCCACTTAGAAATGAAGTGATTTATTGCATTCTCGAAATAAATTCAAATTTTAAATCACCTATAGTAGATGTTTTTCATTTGTCAATTTTGAGGTTTAGAAAAATACGTGTGTTTGCGGTAAACATGACGCAAAGAAAGAACTTATACAATATGTAAAAAACCCTGTCCGATCCAAAAGGGTAAGGGTACATGGGTACTGCAATAACATTCCCAAAAAGATTTTTTTATTTTTTCCTTTATTTCATTTTTTACATATAAATTATATTTTTAAATATTAGAATAAAATAATATAAAAACATTTAAAATTTTTATTTTTAGTATTACAGAAAAAAAAAATGCTAAATAAAATTCACATTTTTAGTACCTACCAAAATTACCCCAAATCCATTAAAAATTTGAAAATTTTCAACAGGGGTCATAAGACTCATAAGTTATGACTATGACTTGTAGACACCCGCTAAACGACGGCCGCCCGCGCCATATAATAACCAGTAAAATTCCCCATTGAAAAAAATGGTGGCGAATTTTTTTTTTTTTTTGCTGTTGACCACATAAATAGAATCTCAGTAAACTAAAAACACCCTTGCGAATCGGACAGGGTTTTTTTTACATGTTGTAGTGAATCTTATAAGAGAAAAGTTGGATGAAGATGAATAAATATGATTTAAAATCCTTAGAGATAGTAGTAAAACTTACGATTGGTAAATATAACAGTTGACAATAATGTTTCAAGAGTACCGCCACGACCTTTCTCGCCTATTAAATGTAATTCATCTACCTAAAAAATAATACAAAAATCAATACTAAAAAAACGCGCTATAATTAATATGCGCGTAGCATGTATAAAAATAAAATAACTCTTCAATATTTAATAAATCTGAACACTTGGGGCCTGTTAAATTATTGTGCAGATAATCTCGTATAAATTCTGCTACATTTTGCAATTAATCTTTTGAATAGTGCCTTTTGTGGTGAAATTACCCTTTACCAAGGACCGAAGAAAACCTTTATAAATTACGGTACAGGTATCGAAGAATTTTGGTTACTTCTACGACTAAGGTAACTGCTATCTGAGAAACCAAGAAGAAAAAACATATTAGCCTCTATTTAGGTTACCGTTTTAATACCGGTTACACACACACAGGCGATGCGCGCCCTTTGACTAATGCCGACGGCACGTGCTCCCTCACCGGGAGCATTCGCCTGTAATGTAATGTTACAGATTAAATATTCCAAACATTGCGCACTGTAATGCTCGGTTCTCCTCCCTCACTGATACAATGCTCGAACGTTACATTATAAGCGAATCCTCCCGGTGAGCGACCACCTTAAGATACAGGTAATTTTTATTTCGGTAACCGGTATTAATACTGGTTGTAATCGATTTAACGTAACCTTTAAAATACCTGTAAAACATAAAAATGTTATAATCTAAAAAAATACTCGTATTGATCATATCGGTTTCAGTCCCTACCTATAATGTTCCCTCTGCTGGGACAGGCTTTCTCTCGGTGAGGGAGTGGGCCATAATCCACCACGCGGGCCCGGTGCGGGTTGGTAGATCCGTAGATGTCACATGTCTTCGAATTTTCGGTTTAAAGACATGCTGGTTTCTTCACTATGTTTTCCTTCATCATTTTGAGAGTAGTGGTGATGAAATAATTTACACAAAGTAAAGCGCCTGTCAGGGTTCGAACCTACGACCTACAACTCGCAAGTCGCAGCCGTTACCATTGGGCCACCACTGCTCTGCTCTCATCAAACAGGTTATTTAAAATCATTATTATGACTTATCTAATATCTTACCACAATCAATCCAATCTCATGCAACCTGTCCAGTTCTATCAGACTCCTGACCAAAGCCAGTCCCTTCTCAATGGTGGCTATATAGATACTGTTCTTCCGTCGTCGCTTTTTGGGCGGAATATGACCTTTTCCTGCTGCATACTCTTCAACTAGAAATTCTAGCTGTACGGCAAATGTTGATAGAGCCCAGATCTGAGATAGGAAATAAATATAACAATACACGATATAACATCACGCCTGTTATTCCCGAAGGGCTGGGCAGAGTTTTAAATAAATATTTTTAATTATAATCAATTCAAATAAGGAGGCACTCCCTTCAACCGATGGCCACCATACAGGTTCTCCAACTAACTAAACAACAGCTGCGTACTGTTACAGCAGCTATAACGGTACATGGGTCATTTAATAAACACCTCTTTGTCATAGGAGTCACAGACAGTCCGCTGTGCAGGGCCTGCATGGAGAACGAGACAGCAGCTCCTGTGCTGTTAAAATGCCCGGTGGTTGCCACATACAGGGCAAAGTACTTCGGTAACCCAGGTATCCTATGTGAGATTGTCAGTAACATCAAGGCGTTGCTAGCCTTCTTTGAGGAGCTGGGGTAGATCGAATAACCGATTTTCCCACCCGTACGCAAAATACGCGCTTTGACGTGGAGTTGCGGATACCAGTCCGTATTACCTATTATAATCAATTAAAATATTTCCTGTTTATAAAATAGAGAACACAAAGGCTATTAAGGCTAATAATTGGGTGATATATTAAAAGTCATTTGAAAGATTAACATCAAAGTTGAAATACCTTTCAACTCAGAACAAAACTATGGTAGCTGGCAGATTTTATTCAGACAATCAATTATGAACCCTTATAGCCATAATATTGTGTTAAACGTGCCTTCTGTTGGATGAAGCACAGAACCCTATGGGCAGGCCTATGTCCAGCAGTTGACGTATTTCAGCTGAAATGATGATGATGATGGCCATAATAAACAAAGGATGGATTTTAAACCTAAGACGACATGCTCTACCCTTCTAGTATTACAAATCTTGTTTTTGTGCATAGGTATATTATTTTTACTTAATTCAACTAACCTTTTCCTGAACAATAGCCACAAATGGCAATATAAACAATGCATTCTTCTTCCTGTTAAGCACTTCCCTTAGCATCAGGACCTCAGCCACCAGGGTCTTGCCTCCACTCGTAGGGAGAGCATAGATTAAGTTCCTTCTCTCACGTACAGATTCCAGACTCAGGCATTCTTCTTGCCATTCTAAAATTAAATCATTTAAAAGTAAAATATAATCATAGACAAATCATAAATGAATTAAGGTAGGTCATACTCACCATAAAACTTTTCAATGTTCCGATAAGTTTTGAATAAACCTTTAGCTATCATTGGCAGGCCATAGAAAGTATTGATAGGATTTAGTACTGCCATCTTCTTTTTACATTCATGTATATTTTGGGGATGGGCAAATTCGATAGCATCTTCTTTGATATCAAGAAGAAAAGAATCTCTAGTTTCAAACAAAGAACTCTTATTCTTCATAACACCATCAAGGTTGGTTATTGACTGATTTATAAAATCAAAGCTCTTTTCTATTTTTTCCTTAAAACTTTTATCTACATGATTGAAGTCAGATTGTTCTAATTTCGATTGAAACATGTCTTCTGAAATGTCTTCCATCACTTCTGGTTCAACTTGATTATTTAATTTTGTGGTTTTATTATTTACTTCACAGATTTCGTTTATTTTATTGGTACAAACGTTTAAGGACTCCCATTCATTTCTAACTGAACTCTGTAATATATCAGGGGAGTATGGTATATCGCAGGATGAATTTGAATTGTTGTTGTCCGAATCGCAGATGCTTCGAAATTCTACTTGATTGCATGGTAGAAGCGGAGAATCACACCTATTTATTTCATTGGGCCCATTAGAAGTGATTGGACTGCAATCTGTAAGTATATCACTATTCTGCACAGCTTTATTTAAACTTAAACTTGATCGAAATATTCTTCCAGTACCCAGTCGCCGGCGTTTCGGTGTCGAAGTATCCTTTATTTTACTTAAAGAGTGCATTGTTATAGATTTAAAATATTTAATTTACGAAGGAATTCATCGACGATTTGATTTGACTTTTGTTATTTACATTATATTTTAATAAAAAAAACACAAACTTTACCCAAACGTAAACATAACCAAACTTGACAATTTGACACTCTTGACACTGACAGTCGTGAAAGGTAGTTTGTTGTTGTTTTTTTGTCGGAGCTGCCAGCCCTTGCACTTTACTTACCCCCCGCGGGTATCTAAACTCAATGCATAAATGAGTTCCAATATTATAAAGTCTAAACAATTTTCCCACTTCACAGTTGTTGATCATTTTTTATAACTAGGTGTGTTAGGAAGTAACGAATTAACAATATAAGGAAGGTGCCTGTCGAGGTACCTTCTCATAATATATCTTTTCTGTGTGATCATGATCATCCATAAAACCTTTACCTCTTCTTCTTAGTATAATCGTACCCCCCTTTTTACACTTCGGCCCGGATGGATTACATATTGCACTAAGAGTCCTTGTATCTTGCTTAATATTAAAACACTGGTAACACTTCGCTTACAAAAATGGTGCGTTCAGAAATGAATAAAATTCTCAAAATCAATATTTTCTTCCTCAGAAGCACATAAATCGCTGTAGCTAGACCTAGTGCAGTAGCTAAAAGGATAAAGCTTATATTTTTTCCAAACTGTTCCCTACCTATGTCGCCGTACTGCAGTAGAGTACAGACCTTTTTTAGAAAATTTAATAAGTAGGAGTCCACTCATTTGCGATGTGACAGACCTACGTTGCTATTGATGACTATATGAATCTCACTATCTGTTAGATTTTAGAGGTATAAGAAACAGGGTGTAAAGTTCACTCATCCTCTATAGAAAAGGGAGGATCCTTCGACTAGACGGGTTTCGTGTCTGGCGGGCAACTGCCCAACAATTGCTGTCGGAAAGTTATATAAATATGTGTATGTCGATCGCACGGTAAACTTTAATTGCGCGATACAGGATTTTGTGTCTTTGATGCGTTGTTCGCATGTGGCAATGTATATGCCGCCACAAGATCAATGAAGCCGAATAACGAAGCATCAACACAGTTGGTTGAACCGTTTACTTAGGAGTAATTTAAAAAATAACACCAGCCTTTCCCGGTCTACTGCCGGACATAGGCCTCTCCCTATTTGTACCAGGAAATCCGGTTCTCCGCCACGTGCATTCAGTTCATCAGCCTACAACAGGAATTCGATGAAAAAGCTAGAAATTGTACACCGATACCTATATTATTACCGGGCTAACCCCGGTATCAAACTGTTGAAATTCGAAAATGGAAAAAGCTTATTTTAGAGTACTTCAAATAGTCCAAGGCCGTTCAACCATTATAGAGTTATCCACCTACTGAAAAGTAAGATGATAATAGGTACGTGTCCAGATTTTTTTTTGTCCTTGTTGGTTATTAAAAAATATTGAACACGTATTTTTTTCTTTTTTAACTTAATCAAAAGATTACGGCGATACATTGAGTTAAATTGTGGCATACGTCACGCCTTGCTAGATTTAATACTGCGTTGTGACGTAGCGAGCCCCCACTCCCCAACTTTAATGCGTGTTTTCTAAGTTATTTTTGATTAATATGATAAAGCAAAAAATACGTGTCTAATATTTTTTTATTATCTAGACGGACTAAATAGAATTTCTTTTTTTTACCTAGGCAACTACCCTATGATTAATATATTATAATACATCAAATCAATGTGTCAAACTTAAGAATTCATTATTACCTACCTAAAATGGGATATTATATCAATAGGCTAGCCACCTATTACATGGGAATTAAACATAACTGGCATAAACGTCGGTGTAGGTAGGTACAGACGCCAGCACATCAAACTACCCGGAACTGTCAAATTTTCCCAATCAATTTTGAACCTTATGCTTCAGCGATAAAGTTGAAAATCTATTAAATAAATTTGACAGATTGTAGTAGTCTGATGTGCTGGTGTCTGTACAATGTATGTAGGTACACTTCTGCCTTTCCCTTCCGCGAAAACTGGCGTGATGTTAGGTTATGTTTTAATGGGATCACTTAGATATAAAGTTCACTGTTTAAGAACAACATACAATGCTTATTTTTGTGGAGTGCCACAGAGAGCTTGGTTCGGCCCCCTTATACATATATCATCATTCCAATTACTTGTCCGGACCAAGCAACAAGTTTTAAACTTTGTCAAACGCTTGACCAGCGTTTAACAAAGTTTGTCTGCGTTATCCGCGCTGGTATCTTACCAGGTCGACTGCTGGTCTGCTAGAAGTTTACCACACACATCTTCAGTTAACAAAATCACAGCCAATGCAGTAGCGAAGTATCTACCACTACAAAAAAACATCTTAAAATGACAGAGCCATCCCGTCAAAGCATAATCAGTCTATAATGTTCTGACTGGTGGGACACAGGTCTTCTCTCTGTGTGAGGGAGTGAGCCGTAATCCACCAAGCAGGCCTAGTGTGGGTTGGTGGATCCCGTCAAGCGAAGTCCAAGATCCCGTCAAGAAATTCCTAACTGTTTGTACTCCCTACGTCACCACTGCGTAATATTCACACCCCCGCTTCGCCTAAACGTCTAGTTACGCGGCCGAATAGCAGAGCTCATAATAAATGCATAGGAACAATATGACTCCCCACCAAGTGCCAATCTACCGAAGCTAAGCAAAAATATAAAAATGTAGCGATTCTATCGGTAAGCTTTTAGTCAGGCCTGCTCCTCTCCGCCGTCTTGCCTTGACGACAGACCGGCGTCGGCTCATACTCACACACCCGTAAGTGACGTTTACAGTTAAGACTAAGAAATCATACAATTCAGACAGTATGACTTAACATATTTATAAAACGATTAATTAGGAAGTCCAGAGATTACCGCTGTCCTTTTTCTTTTTACGACGAAAGTGTATTTCCCATTCTGAAATCTGAATAAGTGACAGTTATGTTTGCGTACCAATTGGATGTCCCATTTTACAAGTTTTTAATAACACTAAGTAGGCGCTGATAGGAGTTCCGTCCATTGACCTTAAACGAGCCTTGGTTGAGCATGACAACAGTCGCCGTTGGCTCCTGGCCGTAGAAGTGCGGTAGTAGCAACCCAGCAACTGAGGCAGGTTGACTTCCTCCCCCTGTGGCCGTTGCACCTGCAGGCGTGTACGCGGGCCGGCCTGGCCAGTCAGTTTCCCTTTAGAAACCGGAGCTGGCTCGCAATCGTCGGCTCAAAAATGACCGGCGCTAAATATAGCGGCGGGCGCAGGGGGGGCGAGTCCGCGCGGCAGCTGCGCCGCCCGCCGCCGGCCAGAGCCGCCCCGGTCGCCGCGGACTCCACATTCCAACGTCGCTGTGCTGCCGGTTCAAGAACCAGTGCCGTGACTGAGTGACCGTCTTCAACCCGTGCGACGTAAGTGCCGTGCCGTGAGAGTGCCAGTGACGGGCCCAGCGGGCATATAGTGTGTAGGATAATGGTGTTACGGGAGTCCTTGTGGATGTCGAGTTCGGAAACGTCGAAGATAAAAGACGGCTCGTAAGGAGGCTGGTCTAAAAATACGCGCGCGGTATGTGCCAAATGCGGACGGGCGCGGGCGTCGCCACGCTGAAATAGAAGCAACCGCCTTGTATAGTGCGCCGGATTACGTTACCGCCCGAGACTCGCGCGCAGCGAACGCGTAAAGTTTCAGCGAAAATCTCTACGTGGACGTATGAGAATCGCACTGAAGACATAATTCAAATTTTTTAGTGAAAAATATCAATTTTTTTATAATCATACACACATTTACACTACACACTATACCTACCCGAAAAAAACATACCTAACTAACCATTTATTAAACTTCAATGTCACATTATTTTACAAGGCCTCAAAATTACAAAGTTTTAGAGGTTGATGTACTACCAGCATCATAAATCGATATATGCCAAAATCATTCATATAAAAATAATTACCAACCCTGAAGTAAATGATAACAAAATTCAGGGACAAAAAAAAACTTCTATGTTGAAAAAAAAAACCCTTGCATATTTTTTATTTATCGTGTGTCTTGATTTATTTTTTGCGCGATAGTTTGTCTGACTTTATTTGCATAAGTTACATCTAATTGAGTAGTTTAAATAATTCGATTAACCGAAGCATTGAAAGTGACCATTGATTCTAAAGATAGCCGCACGTAGAAAGAATTTCAAGATCCATGAAAATAGAACTTTTTTAATAATAACCAGATGACAGAATGTTACATTATTATAGATATCGATAGATAGAAACATTATTTAGATACCTACACCGGTACACACAAAACTTAGCTGTAACAAAGTCGTTTTTTTTTTTAGATACGGTACGCACTTTAAAACTTAGATGCTTTTAAAAGTTCCCGAGAATTGGAACTTAGTTATGAGGTCACGAAATGATTTGATTACCTACTTTTTTCAAATTCAACCGATTTTTTTTAAAACTTTTATAAGGTTCTGGTACCGTCAATTTGCTTATTTTTTTTTTTTAATTTAAATCATTTATAAGTTTAAAGTTTTCAAACAGATATAACAAGAAGTCTTATCAAATCAACAATGTGACTTTAGTTTTCTCGTTTGACCAATTCGATATACTGTACCTATCTACTTATATAATGAATATCCACGCGGGTTTCTCTTTCATCATCAATATCTTAATTTATTGTTGTATTTTCCTTCGATACTCGAAATTATTAGAACGCTTCATGACCGAAAGCTTTCTTGACCTCATTCCAAACTTAAGTGTTTAAGGAAATCTAGTTCAATGGACTACGTTGATGATCTTTTTCATTTAGTTTATTATAAACTCAGATAACAACACAAATTGAAAAGCAAACACTTCAAATGAAAGTGTCTTTGACGAAACGAAGACAGAAAACAATTGAACACAAAAGGAATCAAGAAAGCTTATTGGCGGAAAGATCTGTAAAAAATCAAGGCTCATCGAAATCCGAATCCTATGCAACATTGAGTGGAACGCGAAATCCAATTTTACACTTTCTTTGAACAGTTGCCAGCACGTAGGTGTGCTAGAAGGCAGGAAAGATAAAACCGCTAAAAATAAAATGGACTTCATAAACAAAACGCACGCTTCCCGCGTTCACGTTTCGCGCCCACGCCATTTTTTTAATGTTGGCACAAAAGAAAATGTTCGACGTTATTGATATTGCTATTGTCTATTTCGAGTTTATGTATGAGTTACGTGTTGGCTGACGGCAATTAGCTAAAAGGAAGAAGTGATTCATTCAAAATTGTTTGGTACTTACAAATTAAAATTGTTATTAACAAATGAAGTAGGTACCCACTACGGGTACCAATTTTTTTTTAAATTATGGTGCAAAAGTTAAAAAGTAGCCATTATATAGAAAAAGAAATAGATTTGCACATGAAATAAATAATGAATAACTTTCTTTCTTTCAAACTTTTCTTTACGGCTATGCAACATTCCATTTTACAGGTGGAAATAACTGTATCAGTAACACAACCAGAAACTAGAGGAACACGTCGTAAAAATTTGCACATAAAACTGAAAAAAAAAATGAGTAGGTTTTAAACATTAAACGGTTATGTGTGAAACTTCAGTAGTGTATTTTGGAAGCCAAATGTAAACACATGTGTATGCACCGATGAGAGATAAATCTGTCCGTCGATAAATGTTAATAGATGCATTTATTGACGCGTTGCCAATATCTGCTGCGTTATGCTATGACGTCATGCGTCATGTAAACAGAACCGATAGTGATCTAGATGAATATTAGATCGAACTATAGGTATATTGGTTATTTTGATAATTGGATGGGATGAGTTGGCAATCTGATACTACTGCAGTTGTGATCTTGCACTCAGCACGTTACTATTGATTTTGCCTTCGAGAGGTGCCAACGAACTATCAATCGTTCAACGAACCATTGACAACACTTGGCGTTTTAATCACCCGGAAATAGATAACTCCAAGTTAGCAAACCTGTGGAATACTTTATTTCAAACTCAGCACCGGTTGGAAAGGAACTTAGAACGTTTCATTCAACGTTACTTTTTTTTTCAGATTACATAAACCACCACCATGTCTGACGAAGAAGAATACTCGTAAGTATTGAACACATAACATATCCACTGTCAGGATCTCAGGACGTAAGATGTCTCTTTGCTTACACAACACAACACAAACACAAATACACAATACTTATTGTACTTACACTCTTTCACACTACATGCAAGCTGTCCCCCCTGTCGTCTGTAGTATAACCATGTATATTTATTGTGCTAACTACACAGTCTGTGTGTCTGTTAGTCCTCGAATGTGTACGTTAACTCCAATCCTATTATTCCACAGTGGCTCCGAAGAGGAGGAAGTAGAAGAAGAAGTCCAAGAGACGTAAGTATGACATCTCGGCGGACAGTCTCTCCCGATTCCCGGAACTAGTTCTTTTAGAAACTGTTTGGTTTTGAACACTTCAGCTTCTCTCGGCCTGATTTCTTACTTTGCCTTGGCGATTCTATCATTTTCCAAAACTATTAGAACGGTGAAGTACACGTGGATGTACGTCGACAGTCTTACTTTTTTGGTCATAAGCGTGAACTATTTGAGCATGATCGCAAGGTTTGATCCCCAGTTTCTTGGAACCCCCCAGTCTCGGGCTTGTTGCACGCCCTCACCAAACCCTGTTCTTTCTTTTGTTGCAGGAAGTAAGTGGCGTGCCATTTTGGTTGATCCGGCACTCACAAATGCTTCGCTCGTTTTAGGCTAAGTTTAGATGGCGACCCTAACGCTTGTAGCGCTTATCTCATCGCTTTCGTTGCTTCCAGATACACACCTTACGCTAGGTGCTGCAGCGCTGCAAACCGTGCTTTCTAACATTGAAATCTTTCATATAACAAACCAGACCATGAGTTTGATGCTATCGGAAAGATCAGTGTAACGAGGACGAGTAAGTGCCTGATCTTTCCATGACACGTACAGAATGGAACTGTACCTACCAGTGTTGTCGAAGTTGTGAGTGAACATCAATTTGGCTTTAACCCCTAAGCTTCTGGTTCTGTAAATCAAATGGAATATATACTTCTTAGCGGCTGCACAGTTTTTAATCGTGTTTTGTTTTTCTTTTCCCGTCGCTGCTCCTCTCGTCGTTGCAAACTGAAGACCCGCTCCTAAAGCAGAGTAAGTAAACTCTAGTTACGAACTGTCCTACCGCTTCGCTTCTAGCCACTGAAACTGTTATGGCACTATGATTGATTGGCACAAAATTAACGAATCTTATACCAACTAGAGATTTTGCTTAAGCAAAACAAAGTACGATCCTTTTGGCAAAATTTTAAAATGTTGATTACAACGGCTAGTGGCTTGTGATGCAGTGTTTGTATGGTGTATGCGCAAAATACACTAATTGTCACCGCTTCTTTGGTTACGAACAATGAATTTTGCAATAAAGAAGTAGAATATTGTAAAAGATAAGTAGAAGGCTGATTGTTGTTTTCTGTTTCTAGGAGTAGACCATCGATCGCGTAAGTTGCACCGCTCTCTGTGGTGTCACTAACTATAATCCTATCATTAACTGGACAAGGCGCGGGCGCATGTTTTTACGATCGTATCCCAAATTTATCGTATCCGACCAGATGATCGTTCGGCGAATGAACAACCGCACGCCGACGTCGGTCGCTATTTTTATATCGGTTGGTAGGCGTTCTATTTTAGAAATCCGTACTGTGCTGCGCCCGCGCCATTCTGCAAAGAAACAAAATGTCGGTCAACGAGCGACTGCTCGAGTTGCCCCGACTTATTTTTGATTTATTGCATGAAAGTAATAACACGACATCGAAGCATGACTACCTTGTAATACATAATATAATATTGTTGTAATATGTGTATCTGTCCGTGTACCACAGTCATGGTAATTATATATGTTGTCATAAACCCACAACAAACAATAATATCATTTACAAATACAAAACTACACAACTATGAATATAAGTTGAGCATAAAGCCAATATTAATTTATTTAAAAATTTATGTTATACGGTTTTAGAGAATGAGGGATTATAAATCGTATAACAATAATAAAGTTAACAAATGAATAATGTTGTCACGTAGTTGTTCAGTACACAAGTATTAAAGCTAAAACTTTAACAACATGTACAGTACCCGATGTCCCTGCTTACACAACGATTTAAAGCGTAACAGCGGAAAACTTAACTTTAACGAGTTATCGTAAAACTCAATCACCGTAACAGAAGTTATATATGTATTGTGACCGTTATAACAACGGTTTCTAACATTAACACGAACTTATTTTATGACACCATAACTAATATGGATATTTTGGTATTTTCAGGGGTGAGGGAGACCCAGAATTCATCAAGGTAACTACTACAACGAATTCAACTCCTCCACTAACTGATTTCGCGTTGCATAAATTAAAGTAACCGAAACACATTGAATTCTGTCAACAAGATTACATATTTGCACTAGACACGGTGCTAAGCTTTCATCAAATAACATTAATATTTGTAAACAGCGTCAAGACCAGAAGCGGTCGGACTTGGACGATCAGTTGAAGGAATACATCAACGAATGGCGCAAACAGCGGGCCAAGGAGGAAGATGAGCTCAAACGCCTCAAGGAGAAGCAGGCTAAGCGCAAGGTGAGGCTCGTTTACATCGACGCTATGATAGTTGCAAAATGTTATTGTTTATTTCCTATGATGGCTAAATTGAACGTTTGTATTTAATTGTAGGTATCTCGCGCTGAAGAAGAGAAGCGCCTCGCCCAGAAGAAGAAGGAAGAGGAAGAAAGGAGAGTTCGCGAAGTTGAGGAGAAGAAACAACGCGACATCGAAGAGAAGAGGCAGCGACTCGAGGAGGCCGAAAAGAAACGCCAGGCTATGCTCCAGGCTATGAAAGACTCCACCAAAGTCGGACCCAACTTCACCATCCAAAAGAAGAGTGATAACGTAAGTCAATCAAAATTACAGTTACACATCCCAACGAATAGGTTCTTATGTACTTCTTCGAAAACATAATCGTATATTCTTTGCTAAACAACCTGTCTATTTAAAATTTATACACATCTAATGTGTAAACAATTTAAATTGTAATTTGAGCTGTTCTGAGGATAAACATCGTCTGTTTGAATCTTCAAATGAAATTAAAACTTTCCTATTTTATATTTACAGTTCGGCCTTAGCAACGCTCAACTGGAACGTAACAAGACCAAGGAGCAGCTGGAAGAGGAGAAGAAGATCTCCCTTTCCATCCGCATCAAGCCCCTGAACATCGAGAACCTCGGCACAGAAAAGCTCAGACTGAAGGCCACAGAACTCTGGGAGTGCATCATCAAACTCGAGACAGAGAAATACGATCTTGAGGAGAGGCAAAAGAGGCAGGACTACGACGTAAGTAACAATGACGAGTTATGTAGTATTAAAGATTTCGTAACTTGTAAAGATTGTTGAAGTTCAATTAATAAAATGTTGTAAAGTTAAGGATTCAACAACTTTGCTAAAGTAGTTAAAAAATATTTTTGTTAACAGTTAAAAGAGCTCAAAGAAAGACAGAAGCAACAGTTGAGGCACAAGGCCTTAAAGAAGGGTCTCGACCCTGAAGCCCTCACAGGCAAGCACCCGGTAAGCATTACATTTACTTTCATAATAAAGTACCGTAAAGAAGAGAAGAATGAAGAAGAGTTTGATGCAAGAGAAAGTTTCTAAAGTGATGCTTTATTTTCAGCCCAAAATCCAAGTAGCGTCCAAGTACGAGAGACGTGTCGACACAAGGTCCTACGACGACAAAAAGAAGTTGTTCGAGGGTGTAAGTATACCTTACAGACATAACCTTACAGCCATACCTTCTACAGAATAATTATTCGATAGTATGCAACGTCTGGAAATTAAAGACAAATTAATTTTCGGAACACAATATTATTATCAAATCCTGCCCTACATAATTTGGACTTCTGCTAAGATCTCGATCCAGGTCACTTTCACATCCATTTAATTTCTAGTCGTTACGTTGTAGCGATAACACACGTCTTCGAGGAAATTTCAGTCGACTTAAAAGTAGCACACACAAACCGAAAATAATTTGGTAACACACAGACTCCAAGACATCGGTTTTAAAAACCGATACATTTACAGACACATTTACGAATGTGAAAATTAATATTGATGATGACATTTAAACGCAGGGTTTGGATACTCAATTGGCAGAGTTAATGGATAAAATGTGGAAAACGAGGATGGACGAGTTCATGAAACGTACCAAATGTAAGAGGCCAACGCAATATTTGGCAATTGTGTTCCCAATGTGACCCCTCGACGCATGTCTTCACGGCATGTCCTCCTCCATTTGTGACCTAAATGTACCTATGTGCACTGTTGAAAAAATTTGCAAGTGTGAATTTTTACTAGTGTAGAATTTTATTCAATTGGTTTAGAAAATAATGAAACAACAGGTTCTCTAGTAAATCTCACCAGTCACATTATTTCGACAGTTCAAAATACATTTTCCAAGTTGGATAAGCCCCGGTCGTGTGTATCTCCTATTGTACCACTGTCATTGTATTTACCCTGTGTTACCGATTCCTATAGGACCTTGAGAAACTGAACAAGGACTTCCTCGAGAAGGTGTGGCAAGAGAGGGCCGACCAGTTCGGTGGCAGGCAGAAGAGTAAGTATAGTTTACAATTTAATTTTGCAGTTTATAAAAAGGTAAACGTATGGACGTTCAGTTTGAATTTTGATTTGTCCGTCTGCAAAGTTATGTTGGTGGAATGTAAATTCAATTCATCTGACATTGAAGACTGTGCACAAGTTCTTGACGATATCTTGTTGCATGTCATTCGTCCTCCTTTGTAAATAACTGTTTGTTTGTAAACGATACGAATGTTCCTGTATACGAATTTTAACTAAGAGCAAAACCTACTACTTTGAATATATTTGTAGTTCTAGCTTTAGTGATGGCAAGCATGGTCTTTATACATGAGGATCTGGGTTCGACTCCCACTACGATCAAATAGTGAAAAACCAAAAATAGCGAATAGTACGATAGTGATTTAGAAAATTATCACTGCTCCTAGAATAAATCTTACGACGCCCGTATAACTTGACTTTTAACCGTCATTGGTGAACTGCCGTCTGATTTAATGAATCGCAATATTAGATTAAAACTTGTCTCGAATAGTCAACAGCATAACAGGCCAATAACAATATAAACCTGATACTAATATTTCCCCAACAACAGCGAGGCTGCCCAAGTGGTTCGGCGAGAGGCCCGGCAAAAAGGGCGGTGGCGAATCCCCCGAAGGCGAGGAGGACGTGAAGGCCGAAGTTGAAGACGACGAGCCCATATACGAACCTGAGCCCGAAGAGGAGGAAGAGGTCGTAGAGGAAGAGGAGGAAGAGGAAGAGGAGGAAGAAGAGGAGGAGGAGGAGGAGGAAGAAGAGGAAGAGGAATAAGTTAGTATTTAACCCAATGTGTACGTGATTAGTTTGAAAATACGCAAGTTTGAGATACCTATAGTTCCACAAGTTTGTCTGACCACCGAGCTAAAACTGTAACTGGCGAAGCCACTATGAAAAGTGGCAAGGTCTGTCGTTTAGTACTTTATTTTACCTCTCGACAACCTTATAGCAACGACAATAAGGATCATTGTCATACAAAATCAAAGGTAAAGTAACTGTGAAAGGACGTACTTGTTGAGCCAAAAATACAAAAAAAAAAAAATTAAGTTCACATCAGCCATTATTTGAAGAAGTGCCAGAACTTTTGTAAAAAGTCCCTTATTTTGTCTTGATAAACGTATTACATAATTTGAAACTTTATATTTTGAATATTATTTTTATTATTTAAAATTTTTGGGTAGTCACTGACTATGCAACTCGGGATTTATAAGATACTTAACAATACTTTTTGTTCCAGACGTACGCAGCACGATTGATCAGGGAAGCTAGATCGCCGACACTCACGGGTCGGACAGTACTGTTTTGTAACCAATCCATTAACTTATTACTATTATAAATTATTTTTATTATTTATACTGTTGAATCATTCGTTACGGAACATGGACATTTTTTGCACTTAGAACGTCGTGAACAACTATGGCGTAACAATAAACTAATTTATTTCATAAGGCTGTCGAGTTTTTTATTTTACCTTCAAACAACGATGAGTCATCTTCTTTTCAAGTCGATGGTAAATGTTAACGTAATTTATTATTATTATGTTAGATGAGTTGGACCCAGTAGGTGGCCAAGCCAATTGGGGCATCAGTGGCGTTTTAAGTCCTCAGAATAGTAATCAGCAAGTATTAGGCCGCATTCCGAGTTAGGCCTTAATCGCTCACAACGCTCACATCGATACTTCGCGTTCCTAGTTACATATCACGATTATGACAGCTCAGAGCTGTCAACTACTCGGAACGCGCTCACACTGCTCACAGTGGTCGCTCATCGTCAAAACTTATAACATAACCCCAAAATTTGCACAAGATTACAATATTTCTTTGAGTATACACCACAAATTTATTCTTCTTCTTTGGTTAGGTGGCAACTGTAGCCAGAAGCTCAATTTCGAAATTGGCACGTTAGTTTATAAATAAGATGCAACTCAAAACAAAACAGCACAACTGTCATTTTTGACAGCGCTCACGGTGATATTAATTTAGGGCATGGTCGGTGTTATCGCAAGATGGCGCATGTCATGACGTCATCTATGACGATTCACGGGACATCGTTATCGCGATAACGCTAACACGGTACGGGTGTTAGCACGCTCAAATCGATTACAGCGTAAGTCGGAACGCACCCTAAAACTGACAGTGAAAATAAAATAACATTTGTTTAGTCTGGAAGCCGAACCTTGTATACTTGGCTAAAAGCCAGGTCATACTTAGGAATCTGAAAAAAATATCGATATTGTAGCGATATTATTTTACCTGCCTGTCTCATGTTTCCTTATCATTCTCCCCAGTTAGCCGTTTCCTTATTCAAACTCCCATTCCGAATCGTGATTTCAAAATCATATTTATATTATACTATACTCGATCATTTTAAAGCGATATTCGAGAGTATCGATGCTTTACAAAATACTCGATAAGTATGTCAAGGCACAGAGCGAGATAAAAATAAGTTTATGTTAAACTGTTGTTGAGAAAAGTTGTAAACTTACTTCACGCTATAGTGAATGATATTTTATAGAACTGCATTAATTCTTGATGGTTCTGATAATATCACATAATCTATTAACCAAACACTAGCTATAAATTATCGAGTTAAAAGAATGAATCTATCTACTTAAGCTAAATAGTTTTACTAGCCACTACATAAACCTTGAATAAATGTAATAATATGTGGACCTGAATAAGAAGTGCTTTCGTCGATATTGCCTATCGATAATTTCCAAAGATCGATCGATCGATCGATTTAAAATATATTATTGATTAATGATCGTCAAAAATTATATAGAAAGACGAAATAGAGCAAACCTCTTTAAATATCTGAGTTGCTTTGAAATGCAAATATGTTACTAAATTACTTTGAAGATCGATATGGAAATAAGAGGTTTAAAATAAAAGTATAATATAAATAATTGTTAAATGGTATATTCAATACAATAAATCTATAATAATAAATGTTTGTTACAACTAAATAGGGTAATACAAAAGGACTAACTAACAACTACACAATGAGACACTTATTTCATCTACAATGCTTTGCATTCCAATTTGTACGAAATGAAAATATAATAGAAAATAAACAAATAAAATTAAATAATCTAAAGTAGCCTGTACACTTACCCGCTTTTATCGATATCGACATTTCTCGACGAAGGAACGATACTAATGTAGAAAATTCTGTCGGATTTCATCAATCAACATTTGGATGCCGACGAAATCGGGCAAGTGTATTGGTACCATTATACAAATAATAGCTTTATTCGAAAGAACAACTAAAGTCAAATTAAAAAAATCAGGAATCAAGACTTCATTTAAAAAATATTATCTTCTACCCAATGATATGGTCAAAATTAAGCTTAATTATAATTTTGGCAGACTAACACAATTCTGTGACAAGACAAATATCACAGATTTTATCATGTCTCTCATACAATTTTTTTACAAAAAAGTGACATGTGTCTTGTTAATTGTGAGATAGTCGGCTGGAGGGGTTAAGACTCGACATAACCTACAGTAACACAGGTTTAAGTCTTCTTCTTCTGCCTGGCGTTACTAATTCCGGCGTTTGCCAGGCCTCGCCTACATAAAACATAAAAGTTTCAGTAAGTAAAATAAATGCAACGGCTTATAAAATAACTCAAACACAAATGCGGTTAGAATCGTAGAATTTAATTATATTATCGAACTAATCCAAACTTAATACATGGCAAGGAACTTAATAATACCCGGAAAATCTGAAAGAGGAGATTTCAGAATCAAAAATATCGATATTCTACCTAATCATTTCATGAGACCTTGTATAGCGGTAACGAAATCATTTGTTTACGAGTAATTTCCTTCCGAAGCTACGCAAACGAGTACAATCCTTAAAACTGTCTCGTTAAAATCCAATTTAGCAACACTCTACTACAGTGATTCTAATTTTAAACATCTCTCGAACCGGGTTATTGGATGCGTAGGATGCAATTTGGAATGACAACTTTAAAAACTAGAACACAACGACTAATTTCGCGTACGGTCGCGGTCTTAAAATGTTTATTAGATTTCAAGATCGATTCCTTCTCCCAATGAGCACAGTAAGGTCTAAGATATCGATTTTAAAAACAAATTATGATGGGCATATCCACATGCATATTACTTTTTAAAATGGTGACCGTACAATCTTTGTATAAGACTTCTTCATGTTCTTTTTTTCTTCATAATATTGTGGCATTTTTGTCAAGCATTTCTTTACGCTGCGGTTTGTCATTTCACTAGCGACTGATCTCAAGAAACAAATACATGCAAGCAATAATAGACCTTTAATATTTTCCTTCCGCGACTGAGCACCCTTTAATACTAGTAGCCTTTAGGACTAAATTCGTGTCACACAGTGTAGTTGTTAGATAGTCAGTACTATTATGGTGATATCTTACGCGGCGGGAATGGTGCTGGAAGCTGGCTTCTGTTGAGGAGTCTTGTGCATCATGTTGATCTTGTCTCCTAGACTTAGCGCCATGCCCTATAAGGGGAGAAAATGTATTTGTGTGAGATTTATGTCAAAACAACATAACAAACATATTCCTGGGTATTCCCTGAAGTGTTGGGCAGAGCTGCAAGTAGACCCACATTTCGTCACTGAGCACAAGTTGCATTTAAAAGGGGCTACTCTATGGCCATACACGGTACACCGGGTACCATCACGAGCAGAAATACCTTATACTTCCGCAACATTCAAAAGCAATTTTCTCGGGAAATAACGAATACATCTTAGAGGAAAAACCTATTACGTGTGGTTTCGAAAATATTATTAATAACACCATAAAATTCCTATCAATGACGTTATAGAGGGATGTAGGGTGTAAAGATCACTCATCCTCAATAGAAAAGGGAGGATCCTCCGTCCAGACTGGTGTCGTGTCTGATTGGCTACTGCCCGACGATTGATGTCGAGACGTTGTATATATTCTATGCGCGATGCAGAACATTTCGTGACGTCAGTGTGATGCGTAGCTCGTACGTGGCGATGTAGATGCCACAGCGTAAGTGTAAGGTATTTATGCTCCTGACAGTACAAATCTAGAATCTTGGCCACTGACTGAGAAAGCTTATCGAAAATTCTATAACAATTATTATTCCCCCCGGGATCGACCCCTGTATACGGCATGTTTTTATGTAGTTTACATGACATAACCCCTGATTTCCCTGAATGGGTCGACAGAGGTGTAAACTGCATTTGCAATTTAGTTTCCAAACATCTAAACAATAATGTGTTTTTTGGAATAAAACTTTAAATACCCACACATAAAGTTCAGTTTGTGCTACAACAAAAATATTTTATGACTTGTACAACAGTAGTAGTCATTAAGAAATCTATTTAATTTACACTAGTATAAAGTTGATATTCGTTTAAGTGGGAATAACATCAATTGAAAACAAGAATTTACATAGACGTTAGGTACTCCCACGTTTCGCCAGATATGTGTGAGTATTGTTTATGTAATACCATTACAAAAGAGTACATACCTGGCTCTTGGCCCTTATCCGCACATGGCCGACCACGGGCGAGTTGGGCTTGTGCAGCGGAGTCTCGATGCTGAGGTTGGCGAGCGCGTCTTCACCGAAGATGGAGCGCGCGTATAGGTTCGCCGCCATGAAGCCACATTGCCCGGATAGTGCCTGGTTATTAAAAAGGTGGTTAATATATAGCTTTTTCGAGTTCCGTAGCCAAATGGCAAAAAACGGAACCCTTATGGATTCATCATGTCTGTCTGTCCGTCCGTCCGTATGTCACAACCACATTTTTCCGAAACTGTAAGAACTATGCTGTTGAAACTTGGTAAGTACTCGTATATGTATTCTGTGAACCGCATTAAGATTTTCACACAAAAATAGAAAAAAAAAACAATAAATTTTGGGGGTTCCCCATACTTAGAACTGAAACTCAAAAAAAATTTTACATCAAATCCATACGTGTGGGGTATCTATGGATAGGTCTTCAAAAATGATATTGATGTTTCTATTATATTTTTTTTCTAAACTGAATAGTTTGCGCGAGAGACACTTCCAAAGTGGTAAAATGTGTATCCCCCCCCCCTCGTAACTTCTAAAATAAGAGAATATAAAACTAAAAAAAATATATGATGTACATTACCATGTAAACTTCCACCGAAAATTGGTTTGAACGAGATCTAGCAAGTAGATTTTTATTAATACGTCATAAATCGTGAACCGCAATTTACTTTTCTTTCATCAACTCAATTAAAGAACTTTTATGTTACTTGCTGCTACGGAACCCTTCATGGGCGAGTCCGACTCGCACTTGGCCGCTTTTTTTTTCGGTTTGTGTAACACGTGGAAGCGAAAACCTCCACGTGTTATATCCACGTTATTTGAAAGGATGTCTTGTCGTGTCGTGTCCGATACGAGGTTTAGTATAGACTCTTCACCAATCACGTAAGAGATATTTAACATCCGACCAGCACGTTTTTTGACTTCAACTGCCATGAGTTTTAATGTTTATTATATAAAGATAAGTATATAGTCAAACAATGTTACCTTTTCGGGAGTGAGACACTTCATGTTGGTTGAAGACAGCAGGTGTTGTAAGTACTCGCGCAGATCTGTGATGTTCGTGTTCACGGACACCTGTGAAACACAAACACGTTAGTAAAAAAAAGTGGCGCTCCGGGAGTGCCGACAGAAGTGAAAACTTGAAAAAGATCGCCTTGGTGGAAGAAAAATACTTGTATAGAACATTGGTCCGTAACCTTATCTAAATAAAGAGCACAATCGCGTTTACAAAAAAAATATACTTTCAAAACCTTTAAAGTAAAACTACTTGCATAGAACATTGGTCCGTAACGTAATATAAATAAATTGGACAATCGCGTTTACAAAAAATGAGGTGTCGGTAACGGTGTCGCGAGTTCAATTGTTTTTCCCATCTCAAAAATGCCCAACGCACCTAAATATGTTTTTACTTAAAAAAAAACTATGTCACTCCGGGAGTACCAACAGAAGTGAAAACTTTAAAAAAAATCGGCACCGCGGTAATCAACGCGTTGATATCTTTTACTCCACGCACCGCGGTAATCAACACGTTGATGTCTTTTACTCCACGGTGTCGGTAAATTCCGTCACAGTGTCGCGAAATCAATGGTTTAGTCCCATCTCAAAAATGCCCAACACGCCTAAAGAAGTTTTCACTTAAAAAAAAAACATATCGAGACCCCTCCGTGCCTCGGAAAGCACGTTAATCCGTTGGTGTCCCGGCAGTCATTGGTAGATCTTTGACAGTCGTTACGGGTCGTCGAAAGCCCGAAAATCGGACAACCAGTCTTACCAAGTTGTGGAAGTCGGATAGCAGTCGATTCCAACGTATTTGGGTAAAAGGCTAGGCAGATGATGGTTCACAGTTAATTACCTTGTTCTCCCACTCGAACTCGGCCCACATCTGTCTAAAGTCGGCGTCAGTACAGACCGCCGGTTGAATGTAGTCCACGATGTCGATGTGGATATCGTTCAGAACTACCACGCCGCGGTCCATCGAAGCGCCTGATACTTCGTATACTGTGGGCGAAATGGTGGGTTAAATGTGTGTTGAGCTTACTGAGCTTTGGTATAATAATCATTTATTAAATTGATATTTAATAATACAAAAATAAGGGCTAAGACATTTCCTTCGTGTGCATATTGTGTGCACAAGACATTACGATGACACTATTGGCTATGACACAATGTAAAATAGTGGATCAATGAACATAAAGAGTGCGGTGTGTGTCTCAAGGTTGCACTAAATGGGAGTCCAGCTCAGCATGTGCCAGGCACATATACCTAACGCTGATATTCTGCTGAATCCCTGCAGTGACATACGGACGTCGAGTAGATGAGATAAATATGCGAGATAATGGTGTTGTAAAAAGTGGAATTTGCGGACTGAAAATGTAAGTATACCCGCAATTTAAATAATGTATTCTACAGTAAAGTTTGGCATTTGGAAACGTTCCCGTTCTATGATGATTGTGTATTTGATTACTTGATTATGTAAATGGATGGATGATATTGTATATAATCTGGCGTAGGTGTGTGAATATAATTATTGATTTGACTGGATTAAAATGTGTTTGCAATAAATAATTATAGGTAAATAAGCATATGTATATAACAATTATCTAACAATAGATTCGCAAATTATTGAATTATTTATATTCCCCTTGTTTACAGATTTGTGACCACGGGTTGCACTCTTTCACTAAAAAAGAATAATGTAGTTGCCCACGAACCCTGGTTAAAAAAGTTGGGACTCATTACATGTTAGCTAGATCAGAAGTGCTGTTAGCTAAAAACCGTAGAGTTGTGAACTCACCGATGTTCCCGAAGATGATGCCGTTCTCAGTAGAGGCCACCTTGACGTGCGCCTTGATGGTGGCGTAGTCGCGCGGCGCCAGCACCACGGCGGCGGGCCGCTCCACCAGGCGCAGGTCGCCCAGCGTCGCCAGCTCCACCGTGCAGTTCTGCAGCGTGTCGTCTGCGGACATACGTGGACATCACGCCATCGCGCCATCGCACCATCGCACCATCGCACCATCACGCGACCGTACAACATGGCGCAACGTGAATAGGCCCTCAACAAAATGGACTGATGACTTGGTAAAAGTCGCGGGAGCCCCTGCATACCGACAAAACAAAACTTCAGACGTATACTCATACTCAGTAACCTATTGGAAGGCATCACGTAGCAGTTATTTGCCGCCTCTGATATTTAGCGTAACAGAAACAGAGGCACCGTTGCGACAAGAAATTCTAAACTCCCTTGACAATTATCGAAAGCAGCTACCACGGTGGTTTCAGCCGATATGGATCAAGCATAAGTCAGCATAACTCTTCGACTTTCCCTAATAATGGGTATATTGATAATCAGAAAAGGTGTCCCTCACGTTTTCCAACAAAAAATATAGGTAAACCAATAAAAACGTGTACGGTCGAGGGACCCCAGTCAGTAACGAAGTTCTTTCTCACGTATGATTCAAAACAAAAACAAAATTTTTGCAGCCGCCGTCTTGGATTTACATTTTGACCTCACTATCGGCTTTAGCACCTTCGAAACTATGAAAACAACACCTATGACGAAAATTTTGAGAATTTTCGCAGCCGCCATCTTGGCTTTGCATTTCGACCCCACTATCAGCTTTAAAACACTCGAAAAAAATTAAAACGACACGCATGATGAATTTTTTTTTAATTTTCAGAGCTGTCATCTTGGACATATATTTCAAATCTACTATCAGCTTTAACACCCTCGAAAACCATGAAAACGATACTCATGAAGAAAAATTTGAAAATTTTCTGAGCCGTCATCTTGGATTGACATTTCGACCCCACTATCCGCTTCAACACCCTCGAAAACCATGAAAACGATACCCATAATGAAAAATATGAAAATTTTCATTTTGACCAAATTCACTCTCTCCGGCAGTGCAGTGTACCTACTCGGGCCGATGTGTACAATTTTATCCCACGACACTGTAATCACTTCACTCTTTTCTTTTGTTTTTTTTTTGCCGGCGTTCTCTCTCTCTTTCTTTCTCTTTGAATAAGAAGAAGACAATCGCAAGTATTGACACTTTTTAGCGTGACGATTTCTGAAAGCTTACAAGCCGCGTTAAAGAACTGAACTTCGTTCCAATAACTCACCCGTCTGATTGACCACGAGTACATCGAGTACAATGTCGTACTGGTTCACTGCGACTATGGCCTCCGCGTACACCGGGTCCGAGAACCCGGTCAGCTGCGTCACCTTGGACAGCTTGCCGCGTTCTTCACTCACGCCTGTGCTGCGACCTGGGCGGTAAAAAACCATTTAATTAGAAAATAACTAAAGAAATCCCGATGTTTTTCTCAAGTCGTACTAACTGTGCGAAGGAGGGGCGGGTTGCATGCTAACTGTAATGTTATTGGCTAGATTCACTTACACGATGCTACAATAATGAACTTATTTAACATACATACAAAGATCAAAATGACTCTCACCTTGCAACGCCTTACTGAGTGACAACTCGAACATATCGTGGTGTGTGCTAGCGGCAGTGTTGCCAGCTAACTGTGCGAATATAATGCCAGCCTCCACGTCCACTTTGTTGTCTTGACGCTTTGATTCACGGTCCTGTGAACAAAAGCACTAATGTATTGTGTGTATTTATTTAATTATCTTAAGAGATCCACGTTCCGCAAAAATGTGTTGCCGGGGTCGAGTTGACAGATTCCGATTCCCGTTTTTAAGAAACTTTCGCATTATAATTTGTTAAAAAACCCGTAATTTACCTACAATATTGACAAAAACTTTGATACAAAAGACGTGGATATACATATTTAGTAACCTGTTCCGCTTAACTATTTCTAAAGAGCCATAAAAAACTCCTCAGTCAGTCTGCGCTCAGCGCTCGGTATGGCAACACGCCGTGTTCGGGTTCGCGACAAGTCCATCGCCATCCTAAGGATGCCTCGTTGAGAGGTGAAACACGTGTCGATTTCTTTCAGGAGTTTTTTATGGCTTTTTAGAAATAGTTAAGCGGAACAGGTTACTAAATATATCCACGTCTATTGCATTTTATAATGGATTTCCGCAAGGTCACGCCTGAATTACTACTATCAAAAACGTTGATATTGATTGTCGTTAAGGTGAGGTTGCTACTGAATTTGAACGTTTAAAGTACGAGAATTAGCCTTTAGGTCGTCAGCTGTTAGGCGAATGTGGCGACGCTAACACCTAGCCTAAATGTTCAACCCATCTTCGGTCGTGTCGGATTACCGTCCCATCGGGCTATGAGAGTGAGGGAAGAGTGAGTGCACCTGTTTTTGCGCACACACGCTTGCACTGTTATCTCTCACGCCTATGGCAATCTCTGTTGATTCCGTCTGAAAGACGATACATATAATAACTCGCCATAATGTAGGGAACAGCAGTTTTTTTTTTTTCCTGTTATCTAGGTCACCTTGTCGGCCTCGTCCAGCAGGTTGGCGGCGCGGTCTGGTAGCGCCAGCAGTGCGGCCAGCGCGTCACTGGAGCCGCCCAGCAGAGCGTTGCGCACGATGTATATACATATATGCTAGGTCACCTTGTCGGCCTCGTCCAGCAGGTTGGCGGCGCGGTCTGGTAGCGCCAGCAGTGCGGCCAGCGCGTCACTGGAGCCGCCCAGCAGAGCGTTGCGCACGATGTATATACATATATGCTAGGTCACCTTGTCGGCCTCGTCCAGCAGGTTGGCGGCGCGGTCTGGTAGCGCCAGCAGTGCGGCCAGCGCGTCACTGGAGCCGCCCAGCAGAGCGTTGCGCACGATGTATATACATATATGCTAGGTCACCTTGTCGGCCTCGTCCAGCAGGTTGGCGGCGCGGTCTGGTAGCGCCAGCAGTGCGGCCAGCGCGTCACTGGAGCCGCCCAGCAGAGCGTTGCGCACGATGTATATACATATATGCTAGGTCACCTTGTCGGCCTCGTCCAGCAGGTTGGCGGCGCGGTCTGGTAGCGCCAGCAGTGCGGCCAGCGCGTCACTGGAGCCGCCCAGCAGAGCGTTGCGCACGATGTATATACATATATGCTAGGTCACCTTGTCGGCCTCGTCCAGCAGGTTGGCGGCGCGGTCTGGTAGCGCCAGCAGTGCGGCCAGCGCGTCACTGGAGCCGCCCAGCAGAGCGTTGCGCACGATGTATATACATATATGCTAGGTCACCTTGTCGGCCTCGTCCAGCAGGTTGGCGGCGCGGTCTGGTAGCGCCAGCAGTGCGGCCAGCGCGTCACTGGAGCCGCCCAGCAGAGCGTTGCGCACGATGTATATACATATATGCTAGGTCACCTTGTCGGCCTCGTCCAGCAGGTTGGCGGCGCGGTCTGGTAGCGCCAGCAGTGCGGCCAGCGCGTCACTGGAGCCGCCCAGCAGAGCGTTGCGCACGATGTATATACATATATGCTAGGTCACCTTGTCGGCCTCGTCCAGCAGGTTGGCGGCGCGGTCTGGTAGCGCCAGCAGTGCGGCCAGCGCGTCACTGGAGCCGCCCAGCAGAGCGTTGCGCACGATGTATATACATATATGCTAGGTCACCTTGTCGGCCTCGTCCAGCAGGTTGGCGGCGCGGTCTGGTAGCGCCAGCAGTGCGGCCAGCGCGTCACTGGAGCCGCCCAGCAGAGCGTTGCGCACGATGTATATACATATATGCTAGGTCACCTTGTCGGCCTCGTCCAGCAGGTTGGCGGCGCGGTCTGGTAGCGCCAGCAGTGCGGCCAGCGCGTCACTGGAGCCGCCCAGCAGAGCGTTGCGCACGATGTATATACATATATGCTAGGTCACCTTGTCGGCCTCGTCCAGCAGGTTGGCGGCGCGGTCTGGTAGCGCCAGCAGTGCGGCCAGCGCGTCACTGGAGCCGCCCAGCAGAGCGTTGCGCACGATGTATATACATATATGCTAGGTCACCTTGTCGGCCTCGTCCAGCAGGTTGGCGGCGCGGTCTGGTAGCGCCAGCAGTGCGGCCAGCGCGTCACTGGAGCCGCCCAGCAGAGCGTTGCGCACGATGTATATACATATATGCTAGGTCACCTTGTCGGCCTCGTCCAGCAGGTTGGCGGCGCGGTCTGGTAGCGCCAGCAGTGCGGCCAGCGCGTCACTGGAGCCGCCCAGCAGAGCGTTGCGCACGATGTATATACATATATGCTAGGTCACCTTGTCGGCCTCGTCCAGCAGGTTGGCGGCGCGGTCTGGTAGCGCCAGCAGTGCGGCCAGCGCGTCACTGGAGCCGCCCAGCAGAGCGTTGCGCACGATGTATATACATATATGCTAGGTCACCTTGTCGGCCTCGTCCAGCAGGTTGGCGGCGCGGTCTGGTAGCGCCAGCAGTGCGGCCAGCGCGTCACTGGAGCCGCCCAGCAGAGCGTTGCGCACGATGTATATACATATATGCTAGGTCACCTTGTCGGCCTCGTCCAGCAGGTTGGCGGCGCGGTCTGGTAGCGCCAGCAGTGCGGCCAGCGCGTCACTGGAGCCGCCCAGCAGAGCGTTGCGCACGATGTATATACATATATGCTAGGTCACCTTGTCGGCCTCGTCCAGCAGGTTGGCGGCGCGGTCTGGTAGCGCCAGCAGTGCGGCCAGCGCGTCACTGGAGCCGCCCAGCAGAGCGTTGCGCACGATGTATATACATATATGCTAGGTCACCTTGTCGGCCTCGTCCAGCAGGTTGGCGGCGCGGTCTGGTAGCGCCAGCAGTGCGGCCAGCGCGTCACTGGAGCCGCCCAGCAGAGCGTTGCGCACGATGTATATACATATATGCTAGGTCACCTTGTCGGCCTCGTCCAGCAGGTTGGCGGCGCGGTCTGGTAGCGCCAGCAGTGCGGCCAGCGCGTCACTGGAGCCGCCCAGCAGAGCGTTGCGCACGATGTATATACATATATGCTAGGTCACCTTGTCGGCCTCGTCCAGCAGGTTGGCGGCGCGGTCTGGTAGCGCCAGCAGTGCGGCCAGCGCGTCACTGGAGCCGCCCAGCAGAGCGTTGCGCACGATGTATATACATATATGCTAGGTCACCTTGTCGGCCTCGTCCAGCAGGTTGGCGGCGCGGTCTGGTAGCGCCAGCAGTGCGGCCAGCGCGTCACTGGAGCCGCCCAGCAGAGCGTTGCGCACGATGTATATACATATATGCTAGGTCACCTTGTCGGCCTCGTCCAGCAGGTTGGCGGCGCGGTCTGGTAGCGCCAGCAGTGCGGCCAGCGCGTCACTGGAGCCGCCCAGCAGAGCGTTGCGCACGATGTATATACATATATGCTAGGTCACCTTGTCGGCCTCGTCCAGCAGGTTGGCGGCGCGGTCTGGTAGCGCCAGCAGTGCGGCCAGCGCGTCACTGGAGCCGCCCAGCAGAGCGTTGCGCACGATGTATATACATATATGCTAGGTCACCTTGTCGGCCTCGTCCAGCAGGTTGGCGGCGCGGTCTGGTAGCGCCAGCAGTGCGGCCAGCGCGTCACTGGAGCCGCCCAGCAGAGCGTTGCGCACGATGTATATACATATATGCTAGGTCACCTTGTCGGCCTCGTCCAGCAGGTTGGCGGCGCGGTCTGGTAGCGCCAGCAGTGCGGCCAGCGCGTCACTGGAGCCGCCCAGCAGAGCGTTGCGCACGATGTATATACATATATGCTAGGTCACCTTGTCGGCCTCGTCCAGCAGGTTGGCGGCGCGGTCTGGTAGCGCCAGCAGTGCGGCCAGCGCGTCACTGGAGCCGCCCAGCAGAGCGTTGCGCACGATGTATATACATATATGCTAGGTCACCTTGTCGGCCTCGTCCAGCAGGTTGGCGGCGCGGTCTGGTAGCGCCAGCAGTGCGGCCAGCGCGTCACTGGAGCCGCCCAGCAGAGCGTTGCGCACGATGTATATACATATATGCTAGGTCACCTTGTCGGCCTCGTCCAGCAGGTTGGCGGCGCGGTCTGGTAGCGCCAGCAGTGCGGCCAGCGCGTCACTGGAGCCGCCCAGCAGAGCGTTGCGCACGATGTCCGGCCGCGAGCTGCCCGCCAGCACACACATGGCGCCATGTTCCAGGTCATCAGCTGTCAGGCCGGATGTGGCACCGCCGGAGCCTAAGGAAAAAGGATAATTCGTGTGAAATAATGTTCTATCTGTAACGGTACGATGCATAATGACAATGAATTATAGTGTGAACTTTGCAAATACATGCAGTTACACGCCGCGATACCGAATCCCTTTACACCGCCTTAGGTCGACAATTTATACAAGCCTATGTATAGCCTGTTCTGACACTAACGACCTAGGCCCGCACACTGGCGGGAGGGCGGGCGGCGTCCGTTAACAATGTTCACAGCAGCGCAATAACCCAGGACTACTGACCAGCATGCTGCTTGTGGAAAGCAAGTAGCGTAGCAGCTAGGTGTATGGCAGCGGTAGCGTCATGCTTGTCCAGCTTGAGGGCCAGCTTGCACAGCGCGGAACAAGCGCACGCGGCGGTGAAGGACTCGCCCTCGCCCAGGGCCGCCCACAGCCCCGGCCCGGAGGTGGCGGGAGTTGTGTTGCTACTGTAAAGATACGAAATTGACAATTAATCACAATAATTGAAGTCAAAGAAAATTCATTCGGCATAAGTACAACAAAAAACCTTAAAACTACAAAAAAAACAACGTGTGCGGTCGGGGAATCTCAGTCAGGAACAAAGTTCCTTCTCACATATTTTTTTTTTTATGTTTTTCTTCCGCCATCTTGGATTAACATTTTGACCTCAATATCGGCTTTAGCACCCTCGAAAACTATGAAAATGACACCCACGACGAAAAACTTGAATCGCAGCCGCCATCTTGGATTAACGTTTCGACCCCACTATCGGTTTGAACACCCTCGAAAACTATGAAAACGACACACATGACGAAAAACTTGATTCGCAGCCGCCATCTTGGATTAACGTTTCGACCCCACTATCGGTTTGAACACCCTTGAAAACTATGAAAACGACACACATGACGAAAAATTCTAAAAATTTCGCGGCGGCTATCTTGGATTTTCATTTTGACCTCACTATCGGCTTTAGCACCCTCGAAAACTATGAAAACAACATCCATGACGAAAAATTTGAAAATTTTTGCAGCCGCAATCTTGGATTTTTATTTTGACCTCACTATCGGCTTTAGCACCCTCGCAAACCACGAAAACGATACCCATGATGAAAAAAATTAAATTTTTTAGAGCCGCCATCTTGGATTTACATTGTGACCAAATTGACACTTTCTCTCTCTCTGCGGCATGCAGTGTACTCGGGCCGATGTGTACAATTCTATCCCACGACACTGAAATCACTTTACACTTTTCTTTTGTTTCTTCTGCCGGCGTTCTCTCTTTCTTTCTTTCTTTCTTTCTCTTTGAATAAGAAGACAGTCGCAAGTATTAACACTTTTTAGCGTGACGATTTTTGAAAGTTTACAAGCCGCGTTAAAAATCTTCGTTCCAAAAATATTTTGGAAAATAAATACTTATTAATATGCCAAAGGGGCCTCAGCTCTATTACAGGTCTTGAGTGATTTTCATAATTTTCGAAAGCGCTTTTATAGTTAATTAAAACGGTACAACATCCATCAATGTGCCTAGCCTTTTACCAGCAATGTTGGGCTAGACTTCCAGTCTAACCGGATGCAACTGAATACCAGTATCTTGCATGGAGCGACTTCCTATCTGACCTCCACAACCCTAACTGGGTAACACGATGCAACTTTCGGGTTTCGGACGACCCGTAACAACTGTTAAAAATCCACGAATGATAGCCAGGACCAACGACTTAAACGTGCTAAAACGGTATAACAGCAATTACATTAATTAACATTGGAACAAGTAATGCGTTGTTCTAGTCTATTTCTAAATAAAAAATGGCGTCGATATGAGTGATACTGCCAAGGGTATAATTTTTATGGTTTTTGGGGATGATAACGTCGGAAATGAGAATGATTCTGAATTTTATGATTGCTACCATTTAAAATTATAAATTAACTGTCACACAAAACTCATTTAAATGCAAAATGATTACGACCCACCAGTTACACTATTTGTAGGTCGTAATAATACAACCCGAAACAACCTGTATTAAATATATACTTACACTGGCAAGTTGAACGCGGACTGTGAGGCGTAAGTACCATCACTGGTGACCAGCTGTCGCGGAGCTGATGTGTCCTGAGCCTTAGCAGCCGAAGCCTCTGAATCCTCCTACAAAAAAAATACCATTGTTTTCGCACTAGTTTCGTGAATGAATACTGAATAGTTAAATATGGTGATACAATTTTTTTTACCTTTGTCTGATATTATATAACAGTATACAATTTTGTGTCACTATTTATATCCCCGTATTTGCAAATATATGATTTGATTTCGAATTTTTTTAGTGTTGCCCGCTCAGGCGCGGTGGGTGGTCTGCGCCGTGACAGATTTACGACCGCACTTGAATAAACAAAAGCATCGGGTTTCATAATAACGTCTATAGTGTTTTGTTTATGTTTTTTGCTACTCGAATAGATTAGAGATACATTGTAAATGGTTACAGTCTTTGTTATCAACGTTTACTAATCTTTATTACCCGTTTTTTTTTGTTTTCCATGTTCTAATGTTTTTACGATTTCTAATAAAAAAATTAAAAAATTTCGTGTGAATTGGTACGGTAGTTACCGTACCAATTCACACGAAATTTTTCAGGGTACATTATGGATAGATAAGTTATCTAATAAAAGCGTTTTCAGAGACCTAATTTTTTTCAAAAAATTTCAAAAAATCTAGGTTTTTGCTGATCTAGAATTTCTAGTGCTTTCATAACTTTCTCCGTACCAAAAAAATATTTTTTATTTATATTTTTGTCTAATTTTTTTCTAAAACGCTGAAATATTTATTCTATATAATAAATAAAACACTTACCGATCAGATCCATACAGAAAACTCACAAAATATCACAACTTTCACTTTCACGAGAACTTTCACTTTCACGTTTGTTTACACTTTTTTTGGTTGGGTCAAAATAGGTATAATCTAATGTTATTTAGTGCGAATATTATCTAAAACGATGTAATATTTACTTCAAAATGAAAATATCACCACTTTCCGACGATTTACACACTAAAACCATTAAAAAACGAATTATTACTGCGAACGCGCGCATCCCGGGAGTGACTTTTTACTGTCATTTTGACCGCGCGGGAATGTCATTTTCAACATTTTTTTATAGTGTTGCCCATTTATATTTTTGCTTTTAGTCGATTTATTTGACAAGAATATCTATCTGACCATAGACTGCAAAAAATTTCAAACAAAAATATTGATTACAGCGAATACAAATGGAGTTGTAAGTCGTGTGGTGACTTTGTAGCGTATTGGATACAATGGTCCCCGAACGGTTAAGTTCAACCTCATTGAACTTACTTAAAAAAATTAATTGTGATAGTTTTTATTACCTAGGACGAAAATATTCTTAACGTATAGTTGATGATATAAAAACTATTATAATATTCTCACCTTCTCGTCCCCCCCAGCAGCCGATGGTATGACAGAAGACAATACTTCTAGCGCCGCCTTAGCCCGCGCCGGCGTGTCGGCGAACTGCGCCAGGAGCCATAATGCGGAGCGAGCTATCTTGCCCACTCTGATGCCTGTTACTGATTCTAGAAGTTTCTGTAAAAGAATAGGTTTTTTAGGAGAACGAAAGGACTTAAATATAGAAGAGAAACTATTTTGTTACGATACGTTGAAGATATGGTAATTCGGGATCTAAGCCGTCTTATTACAATACAATTAATAGACTCTTACATAACTACGCCGTTAATGAGGTACCAGGGAAGCCACATGTGCAGAAGGAATTATTGCCAAACTTCCTTGTCTTCAACGTGGCCTTTAATTTTATAATATGCTTTCTTGATAAGGACATGTTTGATGTGGGTTTTGAACTTCCCATCGCTAATTTCTGTCACCGACTTGGCAACTTGTTATAAAAGCGAATACTGTTTATAAGAAATGACTTGCTTGTTTTATTTAATCTAAATTTGGGTATCACAATTTCATGACTACTACGTGTATTTATTATTTATTCTTTCCTATCTGATAGATACAAGATCAGCAGGTTGTCCACTAATTCCGTAGTGGTGTAATTTACAGATCAGTGTATTGTGGTCAACGCAGTCTAACGCTTTTGAGAGGTCACAGAAAATGCCAATTGCATTCTGGGAGTTCTCCCAAGATTCCAAATTGTGACTCATGAGTTTTACTCCTGCGTCAGTCGTCGACCTACCTTTCGTGGTACCAAACTGGTGACCATGTAAAATTCCATTTAAATTAAAATGTGACATCTGGTCTAGCATGATTTTTTCATAACATATATTTTCCTCAATGCTGGTAGCACAGATATTGGTTTATAATTAGAAGGATCACTCTTACTACCCGATTTGAAAATTGGTACTACTTTATTATGTTTCATTAAATCAGGAAACGTACCGCTATCTAAACATTGATTAAATATGCCTGTTAGGACAGGGGCAATTGTGTCAATGATATCTTCAAGAACCTTAACGGATATCCCCCATAAGTCTTCAGTGTATTTTATGTTAAGACTTTTAAATGCTTTTTTAATTGTAATTTAAAACAGATTGCTAATCCATTGCTTTATGAGTTGGAAAAAAAACTGCTCAACAACGTAAATAACGCAATGAATATTGTTGAACTGTCAAAATGAAACAAATTATTCATAATCGTTTACGAAAATAAATTACGCAATTAGGGTACAGGTTTTTAGTCCGTGCAATCCACGAAGACGCGCCCCTCTCCGCGATACTGTACTGTAAGCTGAACTCTAGTACGGCGCGGAGCGGAGTGGAGCGCGTCTTCGTGGATTGCACGGACTATAAAACATCGAGCTATGTTTTTCCTACAACCTTAGAACCTTATTCCGACCAAGGTAAAATTCATAAACAAAAATTGCCTTTAAAACCGGGTCTAATTAGTCAGATTTATATTAAGTACGTTACGATAGTCGAAATAAAGTTCTAAATAAAAAACTGGTTCGAAAATTTAATTTTGTACTAAAGTTAGAATTCGTGTTGTAATAAGACGGATAGTGTTTCTTTCGGAGCGCAAATAAGCCGCATTTTACTAGCTACAATATATACAGTACGCGCGAGATTACAATAATATCAATAGGAATGCGTGGGATTGTTATTTGCATGCCTGTTGCAGTTTTATCATTAAGGGGACGATAACTGACTTTTAGTGATTTTATACTGAAGATGACGTCTAAATGAGTAGTGTTAGTGATTTGAAAAAAATATATGTTAAATTAGAGTATTTTTTCAATATTTTAATATACGCACATTTTTGATTATGTTTATATTACATAGTGAAATTAATTTGTAAAGTTATGTCTAACGCGGATAAAAAACTGAGAATGACGCAAAATCTATCAAGCATATTTTTCTGAAAACTTCACCATTTTAAAGATAATTGAATTATCAATCTTTTAGTATACGTGTTTTATTAAAATACCTTTTGTTTTACGTGTAATAAATTAATAATGCGTCTAATTTGGGACAACGCTCCTTGATGGGCGAGTCCTATAACTAGCTGGATGTGCGACGCGTTGCGTGAGCTCAGTACAGAACATGCAAGCTAACCATTCAAGGTCACTGTCATATATCTGCGTCTTAAAGCCAAAATTACATAACGAAATGGACACAAAATTATAGGGAAACTTTTTTGTTGGTGACAGTCCCATGGTACACGCGGGCGAGCGACTGACGCTCTCGCCAAGCCGCACACTTGTACGAAAAAGTTGTCCTATAATTTTTTTTTCACTAATTTCATAATGAAATTTTGCCTTAACACATTATGTAATTTTATTGAAATGTATCAAATTTTAAGCGTACATCACATTCGTTTTTAGCTTGTCTTTATAATATGTGGACAATTTCGCTGGTATTTACTCACTCTGTAGCTAGAATTTTATGTAATACTCTACTGTGAAACCATTTTTTTTTTTTAATAAACAAAATAAAGAATATTGTTTACCTGATAGATATGGTCTCGCAGATCCACGAAGGTATGTAAAGCTGATCTCAGGAACAGCATGACATCTTGCGCGGCCGGCTCGCTGCCGTCGCCCAACAGCTCCAGTAACGCCGGGGCTACACTGCCGGCTACTTCCGGGAACTGGAACAAAGTTTTATATCTAGATTCAAAATATTATTCACTGCTTAGTATAGGCCTCGTACCTTTTGAGCCATATTATTAGTACGTTTTAAAAGTGTTGTTTGCAAACAATTTACAGAAATAAAATAGCAGTTAGTTTGTTTTTTTGTAATGCTGGGGCACCTGCGTCTATCGTGACAAAGCAATGCGTGCCGAAGCTTCATATGTTTCAATCAATCAATCAATCAATCTTTATTTGTGAACACAGGTATTACAATAAAGGTCTTATGTATACATTTTAGTCAAGCTCTATGTCCTACCAATGAAATTGGTGTACAAATATATTAGTTTTTAGCAATAATTCTGAATTTATACAATACAAAGTCACGTTCGAGTAAATAATGTCAATTAAATGTATTAATAAATAATTAATTGCTCTGTAATGCGGTGGTCACATTGGCGGCTTAATATTTTTAACGAATTATCGTGCAACAATCCAAGATAGCTCTCCATTATTTCGACAGAACATCTACGCAGTCCGGAAACAACAATGCTAATACGACCACGCGCCACTCTAATTAGCGCACTAAAACCCTTTAATGTACCGCCACTAGATAAGTGCTACGCAGGCCGAACTATCGTGACGATTGCCGATAATGGTTACTCACATCTGCGTGTATCGTACCACTGTATGAACCTTCGTCGCGATAGACGCAGGTGGTAAAACGGCTGGACAGAAGAAATTTGAGACTTGGGTAGACCATGACCTGATGTACTGTTTGTTTACATCACCTATTCTAAAGTATCGGCTCCCTGTTTTACACACCGCTTACACGTCCATCTCAGTTCCTAGCCACAAGCAAACTGAGGGAGGGGCATGTGCCCCTCCACAGTGTGCGGCGAGTATGCATGAGACGACAGAGCCTTGATTACTATTCACATATACTACACCTGATTTAGGACACAGGACACTTTTTATCCCGATAGTACGTTCCCGTGGGAAAATTTCCGACATCCACGCGGGCGAAGCCGCGGGCGAAGCCGCGGGCAAAAGATAGTAATTTATCAATTCTTTTTGAATACTAATTTAACACATTTGTTTTTTTACTAGGAATCATGCTGCATCAGTAGTTTTGTATCAAAACACATTCGGTAAGCAAGATGGTCACACATAACAAAGCGCCGAACATGTGACCTGCGAAAATCGACCTTATTGTACGAAATAAAAACGCTTTCGTCAAACTGTTATTACGGATGAGCAGTTGACTGTATGCTGTGGAAAATGAAAAAAAGCGGCCAAGTGCGAGTCGTACTCGCCCATGAAGGGTTCCGTAGCAGCAAGTAACATTGAATGAAAGGTAAATTGCGGTTTACGATTTTTGACGGCACGGTTGGCGCAGTGGTTAAGCGACTGACTGCTGCGCTGCGTGTCGCGGGTTCGATTCCCGAACGGAACAAATATTTGTATGACCTACCAGTAGTTGTTCCGGGTTTGACGCATTTGGTGCACATCTCAACTTGTACACCATGCTCAAATGGTGAACTTAGCAACTGGTGCATTTCTCATATGGCACACTTCGCAACTGGTGCACTTCTCAATTGGTGCACTTCGCAAAAGGAGCACTTTTTAAGATGAGTGGAGATTTGGAAAAATTGTCTAAAAATGAAAGAATCTTTGGTTTTGCGTAGGTAATTTTCTTAAAAATACAATCAACAAAATAATTTTAAATTAACTCCACATAATCACTATAACATTTTTATTTTTTCAAAAATAAAAAAAGTCACTCGGAAATAATAAAAATATAATTATGTAAGAAAAAATTAGATTTACAGCAAAAAGTTATCGTAATAAAGACATGATATAATATCATATTATATCGATAACCTTTATAATATTATAATTTAAACTGTACTTCTTTTAGTTATAGTTATTATTAATTAAATAAAAGCTTTAAATTAAATCATAGCCTGTTTCTCAAAAACAGGTTATAAACCTACCTACCTTTGGTTACCTTTGTTTCTTACTTAGTAATTGTTACTATTCATTAAGTAAATAGCTATAAAAAAAGAAAGAAAAGATCATGTTTCTCCAATTATTATATTTGTGATTATGTAATTTAATTTAAAGCTTTTATTTAATTAATAATAACAACTATAACTAAAAGAAGTACAGTTTAAATTATAATATTATAAAGGTTATTGATATAATATGATATTATATCATGTCTTTATTATGATAACTTTTTGCTGTAAATCTAATTTTTTCTTACATAATTATATTTTTATTATTTCCGAGTGACTTTTTTTATTTTTGAAAAAATTTAAATGTTATAGTGATTATGTAGAGTTAATTAAAATTATTTTGTTGATTGTATTCTTAAATAAAATTACCTACACAAAACCAAAGCTTCTTTCATTTTTAGACAATTTTTGCAAATCTCCACTCATCTTAAAAAGTGCTCCTTTTGCGAAGTGCACCAATTGAGAAGTGCACCAGTTGCGAAGTGTGCCATATGAGAAGTGCACCAGTTGCTAAGTTCACCATTTGAGCATGGTGTGCAAGTTGAGATGTGCACCAAATGCGTCAAACCCGTTGTTCCGGGTCTGGCTGTTTGTGTATGTGAGTTTAAATGTTCGCACCCACGATACAGGAGAAATTCCTAGTGTGGGGCAACATATTTAAAAAAAAAAAAAAAAATGACGTGTTAAAAAAAAATACTTGCTAGATCTCGTTCAAACCAATTTTCGGTGGAAGTTTACGTGGTAATGTATATCATATATTTTTTTTAGTTTTATCATTCTCTTATTTTAGAAGTTACAGGGGGGGGACACCCATTTTACCACTTTGGAAGTGTCTCTCGCGCAAACTATTCAGTTTAGAAAAAAATGATATTAGAAACCTCAATATCATTTTTCAAGACCTATCTATAGATACCCCACACGTATGGGATTGATGAAAAATTTTTTTTTGAGTTTCAGTTCTAAGTATGGGGAACTCCAAAATTATTTGTTTTTTTTTTATTTTTGTGTAAAAATCTTAATGCGGTTCACAGAATACACCTACTTACCAAGTTTCAACAGCATAGCTCTTATAGTTTCGGAAAAAAGTGGCTGTGACATACGGACGGACAGACAGACAGACAGACATGACGAATCTATAAGGGTTCCGTTTTTTGCCATTTGGCAACGGAACCCTAAAAAGGAGGGCATCACATATTGAATAGCTAATAACATAACATCATTATTGTCATGCCTGTTTTCTCCAAAGGGTTAGGCAGAAATGTAATTATACTGAATCGGTTAAAGTAGGTATGGCAAAGTTACAGGTTCCTGAACAGTTGTAATATTGCAGTAAGTTAGTACATACCTTGAGCGCAGCTCTATGCAGTGCCCTCACTAGTAGCTGTCGGTACTTGGCTGCATCGTCATGGTCAGCTGACGTGGCTCTTGCGGCTTCCTTACGAAGAACTTGGACTAACTCCTCCGCGTGACGAGAGCTGACCAGCTCCAGGGCTGAGAGGAAATTAATACAAGTTAAAATTACCCTTGAAAAGAACATCTGAAAACTCGATTAGATTACTTACAAATGGTTAAATTATGACTGATTGAGTTTAAACCTCTTCGGCGCGTGTTTATGAATGCTTCTCCATGCTAACACTTGTACGTGGCTGTGCTAAAGAAGTTTTCGGGGAGATAGTTTTTAAACACAAGCTACGTATTCTTCTTTAACCCAACACATGAGCTGTGTTGAGGCGAAAAAGGGAATGCGTTATGTTTGTAGAATACGCTGAAACTGGCAAGAGCCTCTAGAGTGGTAGACACACTGACCTTAGGACGAAAGGATTCTAGACATTTACTTAACGAAATTTCGGTATCAAGTGGTAGTAACTTGTATATTACAAGATAAACTGAGTTCTACTGAACACCTCGGAGTCACTTCTCATGCTGTGAACACAGTGATTTCAACCGGTAAGACAGAAGGTTGTTTTTGACTTTTCAGACTGTTTCTCACTTACCCAGCTGTAGCGTGTGCTTCCTAACGTCCAGGTCGGAGCTCTGCAACACCCGCAGCACGTCCATGGCGAGGTCGGGCAGGGCGCGCGGCGGATTACTTACCCAGCTGTAACGTGTGCTTCCTAACGTCCAGGTCGGAGCTCTGCAACACCCGCAGCACGTCCATGGCGAGGTCGGGCAGGGCGCGCGGCGGATTACTTACCCAGCTGTAACGTGTGCTTCCTAACGTCCAGGTCGGAGCTCTGCAACACCCGCAGCACGTCCATGGCGAGGTCGGGCAGGGCGCGCGGCGGATTACTTACCCAGCTGTAACGTGTGCTTCCTAACGTCCAGGTCGGAGCTCTGCAACACCCGCAGCACGTCCATGGCGAGGTCGGGCAGGGCGCGCGGCGGATTACTTACCCAGCTGTAACGTGTGCTTCCTAACGTCCAGGTCGGAGCTCTGCAACACCCGCAGCACGTCCATGGCGAGGTCGGGCAGGGCGCGCGCGGCGGCCTCGCCCGCGTCCTCTCGCAGCGCGGCGAGGCGGCCCACTACGATCAGCTTCACGTTATTGTCGCTTTCCTTCACTATTAGGTCGATGTAGCAGGCTGCGGCTGCCTGTGGAGAAAAATAAAAAAGTTTGTGTCAGAAATCCAGTAACATACTAAATTACATGACTCACAGAAAGTTTTATAAAAATGTAATGTGCAAGTTGGGGGAAGGCTACCTAAACACTAATGTTAAGGCTCCTGGCTGTGAATTCACTCGACAGAGTTTAGGTAAATTCTTGCGATGCTATGTTTGTGTGCACCGTTTACGCACACACGCCTAAACATCGAGCGTAGTGATCGCTTAAACAGTTTTGATCCTATAGACGGTATTTTGTTAAGTTACGTAGGTACGCTTATGAAATAAGTCTGGAATGTTTGTGTATATTCGTTTAGTATATTTATAACAATTCTGTTTTATATGGAATTTTATACTTTTTGTATGGAAAACATGAAAAATTATTACCTACATGTTGAGTTTTATGGGTTTATGGGTTTCATAAAGGGGGTCGAAATTTTCATTATTTTTGCGATAAGACACAATTTTCGAGATATAAGCAAAAGAACAGAAAAAAGATAAAGTACAGTTTTTGCAACTGAATGAGTTATTAATTAGTGAAAATGAAAAATTCGCTATTCTGAATTTGACTTTTTTCACCTAAAATTTTGATTGGTGCCGATTCTCTTATACACCGAACTAAACTAACTAAACTATCACTAAAATTTCTTACTTTTGACTACGAGAATCTCAAAGCTATTGGTGCCGATTCCCTTGTTCACAAACTAAACTAAATTTAAGTTCAGTGCATCTTTTTCTTACAATTTCATTAAGAAAAGAACAGAAGATAAATTTTGGTTTAGTCCTGTCAAATTAATCACCGCCTATCACTTTCCATACAAGTTTAGACGTGATTAAAAACTTGCCGACTAAAATTACGTCAATTAACGTCAAGCGCTGATTAATTTGACAGGACTAAACTAAAATTTATTTTCTGTCCTTTTTTTAATGAAATAGAAAGAAAAAGATGCACTTAAATTTAGTTTAGTTTGTAAACAAGGGAATCGGCACAATTATGCAAAATAAATTCTCTAAATTTAAGAAAATTTGTGACACATCTAAATCAAATTTGACAATCGCGACTCCACACGTGATACCTAACCATGTGAATCTTTTTTAGAGCCGGAGGCGCGCACACTCGACGTGTTTTATATGGAACTTTTCACTTTTTGTATGGAAAATAAGAAAAAATGTTACCTACATGTAGAGTATAAGGGGTTTAAGGGTTTTATAAAGGGAGACGAAATTTTCATTATTTTTGCGATTGGACACACCGTTTTCGAGATATAAGCAAAAGAAAAAAAAGATTCAGTACTGTTTTTGCATGTGAAATCGAGGTGTTGGTGTGAATTTAAAGTTCATGACAATCAATTTTATTCCACACGTTTTTAATCGCGAAAAATAGTCAGATTCGGTTAGAAAATCTAAATTTTAAGTGAAAAACGTCAAATTCAGAATAGTAAAATTGCTATTTTCACTAAATGAAAATCTCAGTTCCATCTTAGTGCTGTCAAACTAAAATCTAGTTAAGTTGTGTCACATTAGTCTATTTCAGAATGGGAAATCGTCGTTTGACAGGAATAAAACAAAATTTTGGTGATTTTTAGTCTAGTTTAGAGGCATTTGTGACAAGAGAATCGGCACCATGTCTAACTAAATCTGACTATTTGTAATCGCGATTAAAAAGGTGCGGAATAAAATTAGTTATCTTGAACTAAAATTCACACCAACACCTCGCTTCAGGTGCAAAAAACAGTACTGTATCTTTTTTTTTTCTTTTGCATTTATCTCGAAAATGGTGCGTCCAATCGCAAAAATAATGAGAATTTCGATCCCCTTTATAAAACCCTTAAACCCCTGACACTCTACATATAGGTAATATTTTTTCTTATTTTCCTTACAAAAAGTAAAAATTCTATATAAAACGTCAAGGCTGCCCCCTGTGCGCCTCCAGCTCTAAAAAAAATTCACGGGGTAGGGCAAACAAGTACCACGTGGACTCGCGATTGTCAAATATAATTTTAGTGTGTCAAAATATATTTAAATTTAGAAAAATTTTGTTGCAGAATAGCTTCAAGATTTTCATAGCCAAAAGTAAGGAATTTTAGTGATAGTTTAGTAAGTTTAGTTCGGTATACAAGAGAATCGGTACCATATTGCCATCTTAGTGCTGTCAAAATAAAATATATTCTATAATTATTTCACGATGGGAAATCATCGTTTGACAGGAATGAACGAAACTTTGGTGATTTTTAGTCTAGTTTTGAGGCATTAATTTGTGACAAGAGAATTGGCACCAGTATCCATAAAGGGATCTGAGACACTTGCGCGAAATACATTTTCGCGAAAGACACTTGCGCGAACCCACTTGCGCGAAAAAGTTGCGGAAATGAGATTTAAATTTGAATTTTAAATTTAAATGAGATTTAGAAAGTGTTGGACCCTTTGAAATTGATGGCGTGATGTTATGAAGAAATGTGAAAATTTTCGCAGCCGCCATCTTATATTTACGTTTTGACATCAAAATCTGCTTTAGAATCTTCAAAAACTATGAAAAAGACACCCATGACGAAAAATCTGAATATTGTCACAGCCGCCATCTTGGATTTATATTTTGACCTCACTATCAGCTTTAGCATCCTCGAAAACTATGAAAACGATACCCATGACGAAATATTTTTTAATGTTCGCAGCCGCCATCTTGGATCTTTATTTTGACTTAAAGTAGTCTTCAGTAGCGTTAAAGAAACTTCGTTCCAAAAATACTTCACTTATTGCTACAACAGCATATAGGCGCGGGCATATCGGTGACGCGAACCCATAACTTTTTCCCCTACCAAAAATCACTCAAAACTATGAAATCTAAAGTCAAAATATAACTAGTGAACCCAGCAGGCAGATGTTGTCCTGCGACAACAGCGCCACGCGAGTCCAACTATAGTTATGAACCATCCAAGTTACACAAAAAGAATTAAAAAAAAAAACATCTAAATCAGTCAAGCCGTTTAGGATAAGAAGAATTACGAACACACGTACACCGGTATTTTATTTATTGCCAGGCATGCAAAATTTTAATGTTCTTCAAAAACAAGCAAAGTACTTTAAAATAAAATGCGGATCAAAATGTGGTAGTCGACGTACAATTTCTGGAATATGTTAATATCGGACACGTACGTGCGTGTGTGCGTGCTGCGACGCAAAGTGATACGTCCTCACGCTGGGAAGGCCCGTTCGCTACTGACGGAATAGATTTTCCGCGATCGTTTATATAGTTCACTTTGCCATTTATTTACGTAATTAAGTAATTGTTTATTTATAAAATAAAATTTAGATTCTATTAAACAATTAACTTAAAATTATTATATAATTTTTAAAATTTCTTAAAAGTGTTTCTAAGTATTAGAAAAAAATATTTATTTGGCTTGAAGTTTTGAGAAAGTTACGTTATTTCAACATTTTTTTTCTGCTATATTTTGTGTGAAAGTTGAAAAAAGTGGTTCCCCTATGTACAAGTAGACCATATAATGATGTTGATGATATTTTTTAATTTTCAACATCAAAAGCAGTTTCTTCTAACGAAACGATCAAACGTCAGTCTCGCGTCATTTTTTGGAAAACTTGTTGCGAATTTTAGTGATTTCCCACGAATCCTTAATTTATTTCAAAAATCCCTTTCCCCTATGTACAAGACGAAGAATTGGACTTTTCAAATCATAAATAATTTTGTTTAAATTCTCGTCCCAGGTCTCACAACGAATAAACAAAATTGATCAAAATCAGTGATTTCGTGCGGTGCGGCGGCACGGAGCCTTAAGGTAATTTACGAACAGTCAGAAAAATAAATATAAGTATAGTAAAGATGAGTGATGGTTGATAAACAGACCAAAAAAATAACCGGCCAAGTACATGTCGGACCACGCACAATGTAGGGTTCCGTAGTTGGGATGAATTTATCCGAAGAACAAACTTAACTTTGTAGTTGAAAAAAAAAATATTTCATACAGAATGTATGGGAGAATATGTTTTTACAACCGCAAATCTAAGTTGGTCGACTATTACTCGTTAACTTGTACAGCCTACTCAGCTGTGATAGTTTTCCTTTTAAATTCGTTATAATTATAAGCTACTGCCGTGAATTTTTTCACATGTCTAAAACCAACCATTTAGCTGGCAGGGGGGGGGGACACTTGACTAACAAAAATTTTCACTTTAAAGCTTAATATTTCGCAAACGGATCTCTAAATTCAAAAATGGTTTTAGCATACTCACAATATTTTTGAAAGACCTTTTCGACGATACCCCACACCAAGGGATAGAAAAAAAAAAGACTTTTCCACTTTACGTGTAGGGTAGGTACGCTAAAAAAATTTTTTTTCATGATTTTATTTTACCACTTTGTCGGCGTAATTAATATGTTAACCCATGCCAAATTACAGCTTTCTAGTACTAAGCGTCTAGGAGGAGCTTGTGGCTAAGTACTAACAGCCGCTCGGGTCGATCTGTCAGGTTAAGCTACGCTTGCCGGGGTTGGTCCGTAGATGGGTGACCATTTCTACATACCGAGACTCCTCCGTGCCTCGGAAAGCACGTTAAGCCGTTGGTCCCGGCTGTCATTTGTGGATCTTTGACAGTCGTTACGGGTCGTCAGAAGCCCGAAAGTCTGACAACCAGTCTTACCAAGGGGTATCGTATTACCCAGTTACTGGGTTGTGGAGGTCAGATAGGCAGTCGCTCCATGTAAAATACTGGTATTCAGCTGCATCCGGTTAGACTGGAAGCCGACCCCAATATAGTTGGGAAAAGGCTAGGCAGAACGAACGAGTACTAAGCGTCTCTGAGCTAAGCCGCGGACAGACAGACAGACATACAGACGGACATGACGAAACTATAAGGGTTCCTTGTTTACTACGGAACCCTAAAAAGTGGTGGCACTCCGGAAGTGCCGACAGAAGTGTAAACTTGAACAAGATCGCCTTGGTGGAAGAAAATACTTGTATAGAACATAAGTCCGTAACCATATCTAAATAAAGAGCACAATCGCGTTTACAAAACAAAAAAACCGAAACCTTTAAAGTAAAAATACTTGCATAGAACATTGATCCGTAACGTAATTTATATAAAGAGCACAATCGCGTTTACAAAAAATGAGGTGTCAAAGTGTCGCGAAATCAATGGTTTAGTTCCATCTCAAAAATGCCCAACGCGCCTAAAGTTTTCTCTTCAAAAACTTTTATTCAGTCAGTTTTAGTGATTTAAGAAAATACCCTCTATGTCCTGCTTATTAATGGAAAAAGGACTAAAAGAAACTGAGAAGTCTCTTCTCATTAAGTAGACATACAAGTACTTGAATACTTACTTTGATAGCAGCAGGAGCGTTGGACAGCGTGACGAGTGTGCCAGCCGCCTCATAGCGCACAGCAGCACTGGTGGCGTTTAATAGCCCATAAACTGTGCGGATGAAGCGAGACCGCTCCGATGGGTTCGCGTGGCACACCTACACATAAAGCGAGATTTTTTTAAATTATACACACCTTGTTCCGATTCCAATCCCGAGAAAATACGAGTCAAGAAAACATTCGAGTTTTCTTTACACATTGGGTACGAGATTTCTTCCAAATGCATTCATATGACTAGAATTGTGACTACATTTGTTTTTTTATGTTTTCGTTGATAGTGATTTAAATTTTCTATTTCTCTGGAATGTCGTTTGATGTATCTCCCTAAAGTTTGTGGGACATTTCACTCAAACGGGTTGGAAATGGTAAAAATTATAATAAATCACGCTTTAATTGGCGTGGCTACACTGGAATTTGTAAGACAGAAATCCAAAGTTTGACGAACTACTATCTCTTAGTCTCAAATCAATGTCACCTTATAAATCAGCTCCACAATAACCAACTGCAGGATATCACCAAATCCCTGCACATTGTCCAGCCGTGACGCGAGGTAGGACAGCGCTCTCTCCTGGTCAGCATGCAACAGCATGAGGAAGGCGTTCCTCTTGCAGGACATGTCCTGTTCCGTTTCCAGGAAGTTGGCGACCAGTTCCGGAGCATCCGGGATTAGGAACTCGAAGTTTCTGATAGAATAATGTGCCACTTAAACTCAAACTCAACCCAAACTCAAAGCATTTATTTCAAATAAACCAATTACAGACACTTTTGAATTGTCAAGAGGTCGGTCAGTAAGAACGATGAAGCTAGTTGCCCATTCCAAAGGTACCTATGAAGAAGAACGGGCAAGAAACTCCATGGATACTCTTTTAAATCATTAAATTAAAATAAAATAAGCCCTGGCAGCAAAGAGATGACCAGTCCCAACTGACATGACGGCGACCGTTCACAAACATGACGCATGGATTAGCACCATTCAGCTCAACCCTTTTGAAGGGAGCTAAATGGTTCAACACACGCGCCACCATCAGCGAAACATTTGAGTGAGCATGACATACTCTCAGTCACCAGGGCACATTCAAGTCAATAAAAGACATACCCAATAAATGGTACCTTTATATTAGGTACATAGTACTCACACATGTGCTATGCAATTATACAATACTAAAAGATTGAATTTATACAATGCAATGGTAGTTTTTAAAATCTTCAGCAGCTCCAATAGTATTTTCAAATGCTAATCAATTAGTTTATGCGCCCTTGTGGAGTAGGACCAGCGTTTTCGATACAAAAGCTGTCAACGTACGATATTTATTCCTCAGATAGTTACCTGACTATTGAAAATCAGCCCTAAATCTAACCATACGAAAAAAATCTGATCACAAAATAATATGTAGAATGGCAAATGTGGCCCTTTTGTTATGAAGCATGTTTAATACAGGGTGGCAGGGACATCGACGCGAAAACTGGATTCAATACACGATTGTGAACCCCCTGCGTTGAAATTTTTCGTCGGTTATTTAAAAAAAAAACAGCTGTTCCATACATTTTGACCGCATAGGTATTGCACTTTTCTATGAAACAGCAGATTTTTTAAAATAAATAACGAAAAATTTCAACACAGTAGGGTGTGTTTCAATCATGTACTGAACCCATGGTAACAGTTTTCGCGTCTATGTCCCTGCCACCCTGTATAATACTGAGTAGCTCATGTCAAAACAACATTGAAAATCCAAGATTTAAAGGGGTTTTGTCCAAGAACTAAATGCAACTCACACTAGTGCATTTGATAGTCAAGAAGTACCAACTAACCTGTAGATAGTAAATATGGCGAGCACAGCATTCCTCCGCACATAAGAGTGACGGTGGTCCAGACAAGCCCTGATAGCAGGCATCAGGGGTTCCAGGAGTTCTGGCTCCTTCAGCTTGCACAGGAACCGCAGGGTGGAACCACGGATGAACTCATTGGGGTGTTGCAGATCCTGGGCAATAGAGGAATGCAGTTGTATGGAGTTTTTTATTTTGAATTATCAAGGTTGTGCAAAAAAAGAATACCTGAAAGAAGTTTAGGGAGACCCAAAGTAGGTAAAAAAAAAAATCTTATGTTTTTATGTTAGAGTCAACAGTAATTTGGCATAACTTTTTTTTTTATTTATTTATTCAAAATCTGTACTTACAATAAAATACATAAAATCTGCCAAACTGCATAACAGTTTGTCGGCAGTAGAATAGAGAATCTCTATTGTGATAATTATTGTTACTGAACATTACATATTTTAGCCTCAACAAAAACAGTTGTTGATAGAGAAAGAAACCTTTAACAATGTAAGTATTCAGTCAAAATTGTTTTGGAATTTCACCACCATTCACATTTTCCTTGGTGTTGTCTCTTTGATCTTATTGAAAAACAAAATATATATTTACATACCTTCCTGTAGGCATCACAGACAAGGATCATCTCTTGCATCAGCTTGCCATCAGGTGTGGTCTTAGGCACAATCTCCCAGAAGATAAGCAGCAACTTCTTGATCATATGGTCCTGCAGTGGCAGAACAAACCTGATGATAATCATCAGGAGACCGGGAATCTTCTCACCAGAGAGGATGATGCCAATTGTCTTCTTTAGTGCTTCTATCTTCTTTTTTATGTCACCTTTTTCTGTTTAGAAATAAGTAGTAGAAGAATTAGACTTCAAAATATTGAAGCTCACAATATTTTGATAGGAGATGCTGTAAACGTTGCTTTGGAACTTTTGTTGTCATGTCATATCTTAACCTGACTACTAAGAGCAAGTAATAATACAAGAAATATTCTCTCAAGCCCATATTCTAAAGTGTTAAAGCTATTTACCATTTTAAAACCAGGATCTAATCATCCTGCTGTATTATTTATATTATAAATGTTATTTGTGTATTCCTGCTATATTACAAATGATGGCTCTTACACATCATAATATGACCCAAGACACTTCTACATTCAATAGTTATAGGTTTTATACACAAAATGTAACTTACCAAGGTCCAACTTGAGTTGCATCTCATTGTAGGGCTCCGAATCCGTCGGGAAGTTGATCAGAGTATAACATGGCTGTTCCACACCCGCCATGCTGCAAATGCATCATAAATTAGTTTTTATTCTTCAAAATATACCTTATAGACATTTTTAGTAAAGCAAAATACCAAATTGAGAAATTTTTAGGAGATACAAGCGATATAAATGAAGGTTTTATTGAAACTTCTGATTGAGAAGTTGTAATTTTCGATCATGTTTCAGAGTGTCTACACATGACTTCATGACTTGTTTCACCCATTTTCTACAACAATAGGTACTCAACAAAATATGAAAAGTAATACGACTTTTGTCTCCAAAGAGGTAAGAGATATAGATTTTTCCTATAACCTGTGTCATATGCCTGAAATACTGGAGTAATTTGGGATTACAAGCGTCCGGTCGGTCCTTCATACATCAGTATTTACTTACCTGAATCAATGTTAGTATTCGGTATTATGTGTGCAATACGATGTGTTTTCACTTGTTGTGTTTAGCCACAGGCACAATTTGTAAATCACAGGGCAAATGAGAATAATTTACAATCCTAAACTAAAATAATACGTGTCCACATCCACAACTTAAAACGTCACCGTGACGTTAATAGTGATGTTCATCATGTCATCATAGTGTAGTACGCCTGTAGCGTGAAGCAGTAGAAATTAGTCATAATAACCAGAGATCGGAATTGGGTGTGTGAAAATACCTAAAGTTTGCAGCGAGACATATCATAGAGCTGTTACAACCACTTAAGTTAACCGGTTTTATTTCGGTTTTTTGTTTTACATGTTCTTTACCTTTGAAAAACTGAGCAAGCTGCTAATACAGTTTTAAATTAATTTTTGTTTTGAACTTTTCCAGTTCAAATTCGGTTTTTACAAAAATATCTAAAACTGTGTTACAGCTTGCAGATGTGTAAAATTCGGTGTTTCAGACGTAAAGAACAAGTAGAACTAAAAAACCGAATTTGAACCGGAAAAGTTCAAAACAAAAATTTATTTAAAACTGTATTAGCAGCTTGCTTATGTTTATAGTTCGGTTTTCAAAGGTAAAGAACATGTAAAACAAAAAACCGTAAATAAACCGGTACAATTCAAAACCGGTTAACTTAAGTGGTTGTAACAGCTCTATGATATGTCTCGCTGCAAACTTTAGGTATTTTCACGCACCCAATTCCGATCTCTGCTAATAACCAAAGGTTGGAAGATTGGAAGTGAAGGAACCAGTTGTGAAGTTCCTCCCCTCCATTGTAAAACTAGGCTGGGTTCCGAGTAACGCTGTAACGATGTTCGGTGAATCGTCACAGATGACGTCATGACATGCGCCATCTTGCGATAACACCGACCAGGCTCTAAATTATATCACCGTGAGCGCTGTCAAAAATGACAGATGTGCTGTTTTGTTTTGAGTTGCATCATAAAATACTAACATGGCATTTTCGAAATTTTGCTTCTGGCTACAGTCGTCACCTAACCAAAGAAGAAGAAGAAGAAATTTGAGGTGTATACTCAAAGAAATACTGTAATCCAACCATCTTGTGCAAGTTATGGGGTTGTGTTATTTATGGGGTTGTGTTATAAGTTTTGACGTTGAGCGACCACTGTGAGCAGTGTGAGCGCGTTCACGAGCGTTTTGAATTGTTGACAGCACTGAGCTGTCATAATCGTAGTATCTAAATAGGAACGCGAAGAATCGATGTGAGCGCTGTGAGCGATTAAGGCGTAACTTGGAATGCGGCCCTAGAAGCTGGCCGTGATATGATCGTCACCACCAAACTAAAAAGACCAGCCAGAGGCGGCTTTACCTATGGTGCAGGGTGTGCAGCGCACACGGGCACGGTCTTAGGGGGCGCCGAGGGTAGCTCGCGACTACTTTTTAATCAAATCCCAAACAAGACCAAAACATGTTCAGTAAAAAGGCAGTTTGTAGTTGGGGACCTACGTTAAATACAAACGTAGGGTGCTAAAATTTCGAGCTCACGTCGCTCGCTCTCGCAACCTAAACGTTCTCTTTTTTCATAGAATTCTCTGCGTAAATCGACAATTTAATTCCTATTTATTTATGAATGGTCAAAAGAAAGACTGACTTATCCGGGGCAGGGTGTTAAATCATTTTCATTCCCATGGGACATTTAGTTTTGCCGCCCCGGTTCCCTGACAGGCTTAGTTCGCCACTGCTAGAGGGCGCCAGGATATTGATTGCACACGGGCGCTATATGGGCTAGAGCCGCCTCTGAGACCAGCGTGATCCACCTTGTGACGGCGACGCACGCGTTGTGAATGCCCCAACTTACTTACGCTTATTTTAGAGATCCACGTATTCTACGCGACAACAACTAACCGGCTTAACTATTCACAACTATTCAATAAGCTTTCATGCCGAATCGAACATCATTCAATGTTATCGAAGGAGTCCTTTAAACGCTGTTCATAAATTCGAAATCTAAAAATACTGACAGTTCTAAGGCCGCTTTCATCGCTAGCACAGAACATCATAGAATATCACTCACAGCTACACAAATAGACGTCGTAGAGTAAAATTATTATGTTCTGTGAATAGACGCCACTATTCTTCCGACGCACGGAATTGCGGTCGGGGACTACGCGGCTGAAATGTGTCATTTTCGACTTGGAAGCCTGTTGAATAGTTGTGCATAGTTAGGGAGTTTTTAAACTTTTCTTCAAAATTCCTTGGATTTTAATTGAAAGTGCGGAGTGCAGCTAAGTTTCAAAATTTTCCAGGATCGGGGATCAAAAACTTTCGTTCATATTATGCAATTGCGTCTCTCTAAAAAGCTTCAACACGTTCTAAAAGAAAAACCCGAAAGTTTTAGTCGATTAATCAATATTGAAAGTTCGTGTTGTGATTCACACAGTAAAAATCAATACTTGTCTTCTAAATGTCAAAACTGTCAAAACGACAAAAATATTTGGACGTCGTCGCGTCGCACATTTGCATTCGTTTGAATATTTTGAAACTTGAAATCATCGAAGTAATGTTTTAAAACTTTAAAATCCACAATGGATGTATTAGTGACGTTATTTTACCTTCTATTTTCGATATGTGTCGTTTATCCGCCCACCGAGTTCGTGTCAGCCGGCTTCACAATAGCTCAGCTGTTTGAGAGTTTCCTGGGATCGGAAAATATGAATTTTATCGGATACCATATGAAGAGGACTACGATTACGGCTTTGATTCACTCTGCGTTACCTTTAGGTTACGTTTTCTGCCTGTTGTTAGCGGGGGAACGCAACCCTTGGTTGCCTGCGGCGGCAGCAGCAACCGCTATAATTCCATTGCTCATGTGCTATAGACTGCTATGCTGGTGGGAAAACGGTCAAGCGAGACACCCCATCGTGAAGTCTCTAATAGCTTACGTTACCCCTGGCACTGACTGGAGACTAGTGGCTGCCAACCTAAATATTGAATTCAGGAAGTAAGTAAACAATTGTTTCACCTCATTTGTTGCTCCGAATAGCACATAATGTGAAGGAACCACTAGATACTTAAAATAATGTAGGAAACTGTTGTCTAACTGCAATAAAAAAAAAACATGTGCAACAAAAGCAGTGGAACAGTAATAAGCTGGTATTATTATTTTACCTATTGAACTAAAATAATAATTCAATTCAATTCAATTCAATTTCAGGAACAATTCACATTGTGTTTGAAAACATAAATAAATATAAATAAAAACACATTCATTAAAATTATAAAACTAACACATTCATAGTAATAATATAGTAGTAATATGTTACTACTGAAGTATCTAGTTAAAGCAAACCAAAATTCAAGAAGTTAACCAATGTAATATTGTCACAGTGTAGACAAAGTGTCGATCCAGCTGAATGCAACCAGCAGGTTCGTGGCTACAGAGACATGGCTGATCAAACTGACGCAGTACAAACTCAATGTGGTCAAGCAAAGAGACTGCACTCTTGTAGCTACTGCTGTGAGTATTGACATATTTTATTATGTTGTATGTTCATGTTTTCATATCAAATATTCTTTGAAATAAACCATGTTCTAGGCTAAATTTATGCTCTAATCTAAGAGAAGAATCTTCGTAATAGACAAAGCACATAACTATAACCGTGTATCACGAATGCATTCTTCTATTCCATTCAATCCTGTGATAATTTACATTACCTTGTATCAAATTCACGTTATTTCATTTAGTTACAGGAAAGAAAAAAATCTAGATATTAAATTCTTTATAAGAAAGAATTTGTATAACTAGAATAAAAAAAAAAACATGTAACAGCACATTAAATGTGGATAAATTAATTGGCAGTTTTAACACAGTTTGATAACTCTTATCAGCAGATTTTTTTTGTTAATTAACCAATAGACTCATTGTTATCTGTATTTTATTTAGTGGTTTAATTAAATGATACAAAATCATCCTAGCCTTTTCCCAACTATGGTGGGGTTGGCATCCTGTCTAACCGGATGCAGCTAAATAATTTTACATGGAGCTGTGTGTGTGTTTAATTAATTAAATGATATAATTAGGCTAAATATAGATAGTATGGAGTACCAGGAAGTTATGAAGAGATAAATGGAATCATATTATAAGGATAAACATAACATCCTGTTCTTCTCCTCCTGTTAACTTTCAGTAGCAATGAAAGTGCTAAAATATGCTTCCCCTTGACTGTCCGGAGCTCTCCTGGAGATCGATAATAATTAAAATTCTATTGTGTCTCATTAAGGACAGTTGAACTGTTGATGTTTATGTGTTTTGATTAACTAGTTGAACCAGTTGCTCTACTCTGCCTTTTTTGTTACTGATCAATTCAGATTGGATTGATCAATAAGGACAACAATTTTCTTACTTGATTACTTTTTCAAAACATTTTCACATATTTTTCCTTTTCATTTCACTTTCCATCTCAATGCACTGTCACAGTGGCACTGTGAGAAGCTAAAGGCCCAGAATGGAAAACATTATAAGCTGATTACGTTATGTAATGTATGTTCTTCTTTTTATGAATATGTACATAAATTCTTCTTTATTATTAAAACATATCATAAACGTGGAAGACCCAGGCGTAGATGGCGGGACGAACTTGACGCTTATAGGAGGGATTGGTCTATATTGACTCAGGATCGGGTTGGGTAGAAAAAGGAAAGGGAGGCCTTTGCCCTGCAATGGGACAATACGGGCTAATTATTATCAAGATGTAACTTTATATCAATACAGCAATAGTGCTAGGAATAAAGAAAGTGGCAGGTGGCATTCTATAGTTTCTGCCTACCCCCATGGGAAGAAGGCGTGAGTTTGTTTATGTGTGTGTGCAATAGTGCTAGGATTAAAGAAAGTTGAATATCTGGGACAATTCTCAAACTTTCTGCATTCATTAGCAATTCTGACTTTTACATATGACCTTATTTTGATTATAAAGTTTCTTCTGCTAATGCCAAACTAATTTTTCATCTGCAAAGTAAAATGTTTTTGGATGAATCTTTATTACATTAAATAAATACAGGTTTTATTTAATAACAAAAGTAACAGTCTATTGAATAATAGGTAGTTATTATTTTCTTTTCTAGAAATATTGTTTGATAATAATCAGTGATCGGAGTAGGTAGATTGATTTGGGGTCAATGAACTGGCATGTATATATTAGTATGGATATGCCTCCGGGATTCCGGGATTTTGAAATTATTAAGATTTTTTTAAGGAATTTCAAATGTTGTAATGTGTAGAATAAAGAATATATCAATATGAATAAGAAATATTTAAGCCTTTTGCTGTCTTTTTAATAGTATATAGGTGATCAGACTCCGAGAAAAGGATTGGTATACTTAAATACTATAAAAATTTTAAATACCTTGGGCACATGTTGACTGAGAAGCTTTTTGATGACGAGGATATAGAGAGAGAGCGAAGGGCGTTGTCGGTTCGATGTAACATGCTGGCCCGCAGGTTTGCTAGGTGTACTAAAGACGTGAAAATAACGCTGTTTAAAGCATACTGCCAGACGTTTTACACCTGCAGCCTGTGGGTCAGGTATATGCAGAGAGCCTACAATGCCCTCCGGGTTCAGTACAATAATGCTTTTCGGGTGTTGCTGGGGCTTCCGCGGTTCTGTAGTGCGTCGGGCATGTTTGCCGAGGCTGGTATAGATGGTTTTGAGGCTATCATGCGCAAAAGAACGGCATCCCTAATGCGTAGGATACGTGGAAGTTCCAATAGCATCCTGAAGGTTATTGTGGAGAGGCCAGACTGCCCTTTCCTGATGCACTGGTCCCGTAGACATAGCTGCGGGCCCGGTGCTGAGGAAAGATATTTGAATTGATTTTGATATAGAAGATAAGTTATGTTCATGTTTAATTTAATTTTAGTTCAATGTTATTTAAATTTTGATTTGATGTTGTTTTAATTTTGTTTTGACTGTATTAATGTTATTTTAATTCTAATTTGATTTAATTTTGATTATAATTTAATTTAATTATTATTTTAATTGTAATTTTGATCTGAATTTATTTATTTTATGGTTTTTATTGTAATGTTGTTTTTCGAGTTTAATTCTACTAACATATTTTTGTAAGTTCTTATACTAACACAATATGGATATTTTTTCTGAAATAAATTATTTGAATTTTGAATTTTTTGAAAAACAATATAATATATTTTAAATGTTTATCTATCGCATTCTATAAATTTCTAATGTAGTAGTTTAAAAATCCTTACTATTAACAATATTTGATTCAATCCCGTAACTACCAAAATGAAATCCCGGAAAAAAGGCTTATCCATGTTATGATTTCTATGACTATTCATGATGCGAGTACGTAAAATCAATCTACCTACTCGGATCACTGATAATATTAATAGCTGATTCAAAGCTAGCTTCAATAAAATTATGATTTATGACAGACAGACGCGATTTGATGGATTCATTCTTTTAATAATACATCTATGATTGGCTAAGCGATTAGTTTGCTGTGCTTTCGGTCACGGGTTCAATCTCTGAAAAGAATTTTTTAGGTTTTCGTTACAAAAAATTTTAGAAATGTAAACATCTGAAGGTGTAAATTATCCCAAGCAATTAAGCTAGCTACACAAAACTGTTTTTCCTCAACAGACCGACAGCCACAACCTGACCCCATCTGGCGAGGACGAAATCCAATACATAAACATAGAGGCTATCCCAACTCGCGACGACTTAGAACGCTTCACTTTCCGCATCTCCACCACGGCCCTGCGAGACTTGCAGCCCCGACTGTCGCAGGCAGTAAGGGTGCCCGACCACATCTCCCTGTTGCCGACCCTTATTGAGAGATTCGTCAATGTCTTCAAGCAGTATGTCGATCAGAATCCTGTGTATTATGTTGATCAGGTTAGTTGTGGTTAAATATTTTATGTATATATTTTACTTCGTGACCTAGATTTTGGGTATCCATCTTAAATCTAGGTCACAAAGTCATACAAGATTGCTGGTAACAATTCTTTAATAAGTTTCATTTCTGATAATATTCTTAAAATTTTTAAAAGAGTAGCAAACTACGGAGTTTCCTGCCCATTTTTCTCCTTAAAAAACTACACTTTGGAAGGAATAAGAATTTAATAAGCAAAACATGTCTGTTCACATTATTAACATTAAATGATATTTCTAATAGAATCAGTTCTATTTCCTTGTAAATTTTGACATTTAAAACTGCCTTTTAATGGCTCACTTGGAATAAATGATTTGACTTTAAAAGGTTGCACTGTGGTAGTAGACTTTTTTGTTGAATGAGGTCATTACTAGCTGCCAGCTAGTCTTAAAATACATTATCTTTCTAGGAGCTAGAACTGTGCATTGGTTGCATGCAGAATCCCGCAGACGTAAAGCTGAACAAGCGATGTGTCGCCCCTCCCCCGCACTTAGAGGGGGGCCCGCCACCGTGCACGCAGTGCAATTGCCGGTAACTTATTCATTATTTTCGCATGCTTCACTTCCTTCATATTTTCTGCTAGGATGAAGCTTATGAACCGCAGGGAATAATAGTCTCTTTTCCCTGCGGGTTAAGTAGCAATCCCTAAAATACTGGGAATAGTTACAGGCTTAAAAAGCTTGTATTATATTTATAGGCAGATATAAGTGTAAGCTGTTTTATCCTATCTGTAGTTAAAAATTGGTACGCCCCAGGGTTCAATTCTTGGTCCTGTTGTAATGATTTTCAGCTAATTTAGTTTCATCTGTTTATTAGAAGTCTCACGAGAGTTCTATGTGTGCTGAATATGAATTACAATCTTGTGCTAGCAGAACACATTAAATTATTTTAATTATGTGTAGCGTTTAGGTCATCAAGATACAGGCTGTTCCTAGTTTGGGAGCCACTGTTAAATCTGTCATACCATGTTACTTGTATGTTTAAGAATGTGTAAGTTAAATAAAATAATTTGAATTTGATACGTGCGCAGTGTCCTCTGGTGCTGCTCGTGCATGGGTCGCTGGTGGGCCGCGCGCGCGGCGGGCCCGCCGGCGGGCTGGCTGTCGGGGCGCGCCACGTGCCCGGTGTGCCGCGCGTCGTTCTGCCTGCTGGACGTGTGCCCGGCGCGCCTGCCCGGTTCCTGATGCCCGCGTCCGCCGCACGTTCTGCTCACTGTCACCGCCATCTATCGGCGTTAAGTGAAACGTGTGTGCGCGGCTACTACGCTACTAGTGTGGAATAGAGGTGCAAGCTTTGTTTCTGATTTTATTTTGCGAAAATCCCGTCGGCAAAAATGACAAACTTCAGCCCAAAAAAAAAATCCTTAAGGCTCACTTTTGTTTCAAAAGAAACTTGTGCAAAATTTCATGCTTGCGGCTGTGCGTTGTTTGTCAGTGAATGAATGAATTTAAGATTTTAAAAAGTGTTGCCGACTGATAGTGAATATTTTACTTTCGGTAGAAATTGTTTGTTGATTCTGTGTTGATTTGTTTTGACGTAACCAAATATCTGGTTTTAAATGTTCCCGCGAATTTTGAAAGTTTGTCTTCTCGGTGTCGAACTGATGAACTAATGTGACACATTTTATATTGATCTTGGTGTTGGATCAATTAAAAAATATTGTTTAAGTAGCCTCATGATTTCAAATTGTATATTTGCACTTCTATATAATTATAATGTTTTTATTTTCCTTTTGCAATACTATTAATGATGGACAGTGAAAAGTTATTTATTTCATTGTTTTCATCATGATAACTATTATTTCATTATTGTCCAAAGAGGCTCTGTACTGGATGTTAGGATTGATGTAATCAATCATATACATAATATTATACCGTTTATGTCTATATCATTATAATTATAATAATAAAATTTAATAAAGCGCAAATAATTATTCAGTGTTGTAGAAAATGAAGGTTATATTTGAAGTAGGCTTGAATGAGATAATATCTGATTCTGAAACTAAGACAATAAAAACTTTTTTGGTCTGGTCTCTAAACTCGACTAAATAAATAGTTTAGATTTAAAAGTATGTAATTATCACGGACAAGCTTGCTTGAAAATATACGCCTTGGATGTATTTTTAATATGATGAATATAATAATTTACTTTACAATTTTAAACTAGGAACTGAATATGTATACTTTATAACTCTGAATGTGTAGATATCGCTGTAAGTGGCGTAAATATGATAGAGATGATAGTGATGTGAAAAAAGAACTTCAATCAAATTGAAATCGACTTCGCACATCACTAATTTAGTTAGGTTAATTGCATGAAATTGTAATAAGTATATTAAATTAATTACAGGTATATTTCATCTTAATAATTATATATGCATTTTGGAAATCAGGGGAAGATAGTCTAAAACTTTATGTTGACATTTTACACATAGGAGTAATATCATTATAATCAACTAGTAGAATAAAAAAAATGTATTGACATAATAACTCTATGTATAAATGATCGGTTATGCTAATAAATTAATCAAATAAAATTGTAATGAGTATTGTTGTTGTATTAATTGCTGCAGTTGCTTATAGTGACAAATGAGGTTGGTTGACATTGAGGGGCTATTTAGATGGTATCTGTTCACTCGCATGGAGCCCCGGTTAAGCCCTTGACCTTTTGCTGAAGGGCGCGACCTACACATGGCACGTGGCGGTAAATCACCTGACTGTTAACTTTGTGACATTTGAAATCCTTGTTTATTCGTGATGTGAGTGGGTTCTCCACCATTTGAAACAATAGGTAATGGAAACAACTTTCCTCTGTCAATCAGATGTGTTAGGTTGGGTTTTTGCGAGTAATTTTGTCTCAATACAACTGCTGAACAAATATTGTTTCCAAGACTTGTTTACAGCTACAATTATTAGTTCCACCACCGTCATATGTTGTGGTGAAGGGTCTTTCTTTTATTAAATTTATTTACTAACGTTTTAGAAGCAACTAATTAAATCCCTACTTTGATCCAATGATCATCATCATCATCATCATTTAAGCCGAAAGACGTCCACTGCTGGACATAGGCCTCACCGCTACTTCGAACCGGTTCTGTGGTTCTCGCTTCCAGCGGATTCCTGCGGCCTTCACCAGGTCATCGGTCAATTCTAATATCGTTTGATCTAATAATATTTTGAATTATTGTGGCTCATAGCTTATCACGGTAACTTGGCGCTACTTAAAGTTAAATAAAATGGCTTTGAAATCCAATGCTAAATGGGCTATTGTTAAATACAAGTCAATTATCCTTGAGCCCGTTCTTGACCATCGAAAAATACTTTTCTGATTATATCTGAACCCATTAGAATTCGACAAAAATGTGTCGCGACAGGACATAATAATAGAGTCTAAAGGCAGACACAATAATTATCCGTTTGACCCTTAATTGTCGGTTAATATGTCTGCCAGTGATAGGTATTTAATTAATCCGCCTGACAAGGACGCTAAGCACGCTAAATGAAACAGTTACTGCAGTGAACAACTGGTGGTTAAGTGCAATGGTCGAGGTAGAAGAGGTTTCGCTTTTTAGTTATGTCAATGTTTATTATAAACTTGTTTAATCTTGTTACCTAGTTGAAAAAGAAAACTGTAAGATATATATAATGCAAAATCAGTGCAAGGAACTATAATTTGAGTAGTACACAATCTTAAAATTCTTTTGTAAAGTATTAAAAATATTCCTAATTATTATTTAATCTTACATATTGTGCCAGTTGATGAGTATACCTATCAATCTTCATGAACTTTTCCGAATTGAGGCTCTGCCTTTATACTTACCTACATCTTTTTTATTCATAAAACAGTTAGGTAAACTCGGATGTGTCCTTATTTCATTTTTACTAGTCAACTTTGATTAGTCCTACAAGTATCAATAACTGAATTTAAAGTGAATAAAAACTTTTAATCATGAGAACGTCAAAACTAACTGAAATGATCCAGCATTATTTCAAAAACACAACACTGCACGGCTTCAAATATTTACGCTCGGTACATTGCGTTGATCGGTAAGTACGAGTTTTGTCCTAATTTTTTAACCTATTTAAGATATTATACGTAGGCAAGAGGATAGTTATACTTTGCAAACAATGGTGCCGATTCCCTTGTTCACAAACTAAACTAAATTTAAGTTCAGTGCATCTTTTTCTTTCTATTTCATTAAGAAAAGGACAGAAGATGAATTTTAGGCCGCATTCCGAGTTACGCCAAAAGTGATTATATCGCGAATTCGACCAAAGTCCAAAGTCACAATGGGGTTAAAAACTGAAAGCTCATAGCAGATGGCAGCACAGTTGTGCGTCTTTAGTCCGCCATTGTTGTTTATGTTTTCACTGTTGTGTCGATATTGTTTATTCGAAAACTAGACAAAAATGTATGCGATTTGGAGTGTAGTACAACTAAAAGCGGAGTTAAGGAAAAGAGATGCGTCTACCACGGGTAAAAAAGCAGTTTTAGTGAAAAGGTAAATAAATAATGACCATTTTATATTTGATAGATTGTTTTGTTTACATTATTTAAAAGTCCTTTTTTTGTTGAAGACTGGAGGCATACGACAGGAATAACTTGATCGGAGTTGAAGAAGAGGTTGAGGATGAAAACCCTAACATTCCTGCCCTGGAAAAGTTCAGGGATGTCAATTCTAGCACTGATCTTCCAGCGCTATCTAAAACCCACATTCAAGAGTTTGCTGAAGGTAAGTTTGGAACCACTGTACTTTAACACCCGGCGCTTTTTTATAGTAGGTATTTTTTTTTGGGTAAAGTAGACCCTTTTTAGTGTGTTTTTGAAAACCCCAAACTGCGCAAAACCATAGGCGCCAAGAAAAAAATCGCCAAAAGTTTCAGTTAAAATTTGCTGACGTATTGCTTGGTTTCTGTCACGGCTCCGGCGCTGCGAGGCTCTGGCGGTCCCACGCGAGCTTATCGTCGCAGGTGGTTTTAACGCTCACCTCCGCAGCTTCGGCTTGCTGGCCGGCTTCGCCGGCCAGCCTCAGCCGCGGTGGTGAGCGTTAGAACCACCTGCTCCTCAGCTCGCGGGCCGCCTCGCCCCTCCGCGCCTACGCGGTTTTAAAAAACACTCTAGGGGTAGGGCAGACAAGACTACGCGGAGTCGGTTTTGCAGCGATTCGTTTCTGTCACTAACTTTTGTAGCACAACATAATATTTTTTCGGAAACTTAGTATTTTTTTACATTCGATTACGTTTCGTTACAAAGAATCTTTTAAGAGTACAAATAAAACTTTTTTTTTTTAATTTCAATAACTTTATTATTTACTTCATAATTGAGTTAATTGCTGTAGGAGCTATTTAAAAATGAGTGAAAGTTAAAAACTTACATTATTTACACAAAAATCGATAAAAATCCGCTATCACTGTGTCTGAACGTAAAATGGAACAACCTAGGAGTGAAACTCATATATTATCTATGGTAAAATGTCAATTATATTACGTAAAATGCGTAAATTTGTTAATTTTTTTGGAACTTTAAGATTTTTTTTCTCAAAAACTAGGCGTTTGCGCAGTGTGAGATTTTGGGAAAGCGTTTTACATGAAAACATCTATACGCTATAAAATTGTGAAACTTCGGACGCGCGGGTGTTAAAGTACAGTGGAGCCGTAAGTTTTCATACAATGATCAACTGATGATGCATTCATCTTCCTTTGTGAGTTCAACTAAAAAAAAAGCGTGTAATATACTTAATTTAATGTTAATATTGTTCCAGGTTTCAAATACCACCTAAAGGGAAAATCCTCTATGAAAATAGGAGCTTGGTCAAGCTAATGATCGTAACTATGCTTATTTTCATGCACAATGCAAGGCACAAATGAAAAGATTAATGTATAATGTTATACTCAAGGTGAATAAAACTGGTACGATATGTGAAAGAAAGTGGCTTGGAAGCACACTGTAAACATATCTTCACAGTCCTCCACGGTATTGAGGATATAGTATGTACAAAGATTATAATTACCTATGCATAAAATATGCACAGAAAAATTAATGATGTTCAAACAACCAAAAACAACATCATTTTATACTGAGTATCTCCAACCAGCAATTTACGATAAATAAAAATACAATAATATACAATATACTGTAATAAAACCAAATTAATATTATATACAATGTTTTATTTATCTCCTTATACACAATGCTTATTATATAATACATTCTCTAAAGTTACAGCACATAAGACAAACAAAAAATATGTTTGATGCGAGGGGCACAAAATCGTGATATTTTTGTCAAACCTAACAAACGTTCAACATGAACGCGTTGACTTATTTATTTATTTATTAATTAATTAATAGGTTAGCCTACCATTACATTTCTTTTAAAACTACACAATATACATTTATAAGTGCAACAATTACTTAAAAGCTAACACCACATGCACTGTATATTTGAATTTTACATTTTTATGACTGCAATTAATTTCTAATAATGGCTGATTTAGAATTATGTAAAAACAAAGCAATAATGCAATAAACTAGGATCAAATATTTGGTTTACATTAAATAATAAATTAAAAATTAAATTACATTGAAATAAATAACATTTTCAATAGTAATATTCTTCACATGACTTCCATAATACTTTATTTTGTAAGTACACTTAATGTCGAACACACAAAATAGAACTTTTGATAGGTTTCAAAACCTATATAGAAAGCAATGATACTGTCATTGTTTTTATAGTTCTTTATAGATCCATAAATGTACACAAAATTCACTTGAGTATGTCTTGATGATACAGTATGTTGGTCCCGCTCTGGCCCATCATCTGGCTCCAATGGTGTGCTAGGAAAAATTTATATTTCGTTAAACATAGTAAATTCCTCGTCTTTATATTGCTCTTCATAACTATCACGGGTTTGAACATGGCTAGGTCCAGCAATTTGATTACTATATGTATTAAAACATTGTTTTTTCTCATTTCCCTGTAAGTCTATTTGCTCTGTCTTCAGCTAAGGGGTTGACTGGTTTGACTTTAGTAAAAGAAAAAATAGAGGGTACAGCAGTCTTCCTGAGCCTTTTGTAAATATTTTCATCACCTAGAACAGACAAAAAGGATCTATGATCTACTTATCTATGTGTGAAACATAAAATACAAATATGATGAGTGGAAGATATATTTATCTATTTAGCCCGTAATGTCCCACAGCTAGGCAAAGGCCTCCCATTCCCTTTTCCACACACGTTTGTCCACTGCCACTGCGGGCCAGTCCTTTCGGTAGGATTCAGTGCAGAATATGTGTTAATATTAGGCAGTAGGTAGTTTGGTATGAAGGTATTAAATACAATGCAATAAAGCGAATGCTGCATAGATGCTTGCTACTTAGACATACGAGTATTTACTTTGGTCGATTAAAAGATAATCTTAACAACACAACCTTAGTATAATGTATATAAATAAATATCAACAAATACCTATAATGAAAATACACTTAAGTTCTCTGTATTATGAAAAAGAGCATCACCTGTATACGCATTTGTCTGATAGAAGTCTTCAGGTTTAAAATGTATGTGCACATAACCTCGACGAATTATTTGGTTTCCAATTTTTTCTTCGGAGAGCTCTCTCCCACACTTTTCTACTTTTAAGATCTTTGGGGAATACATGGGTCCCCGGATTTTTGCAGTCAACAGCTGCGCAAAGGGGCATATTAATTAATTAGGCGTAAAAGAAGTTGATTGTTTACAAAAAATGTATGGATATTGACAGCTAGCTGTCAAATTTACGGACGGACAATGATAGCGACATCTGAAGTGAGCAAATGGCAGTTTTTATCCCCATTGTTACTCAATAACCCTTATAGGTATTTTGTGACTATTAAATTTGGTTGGATTCGCGATATTATCACTTTTAACGTAAGTCGGAATGCGGAAGGCCGCATTCCGACTTACGTTAAAAGTGATACAGGCGCTGATACATGACAGGCGCTGATTAATTTGACAGGACTAAACTAAGGAGTTTAGTCCTGTCAAATTAATCAGCGCCTGTCACTATTCCATACAAGTTTAGACGTGATTAAAAACTTGCTCACTAAAATTACGTCAATTTTAGGACGAAACTTAAATTTATCTTCTGTCCTTTTCTTAATGAAATAGAAAGAAAAAGATGCACTGAACTTAAATGTAGTTTAGTTTGTGAACAAGGGAATCGGCACCAGTATGTTCATGGTCGGTAGCTTATTCAAAAAGTGGTCAAGTAACCTTGTTAAGGATGCAAAAAACTATCTGAACTAAAGCGGATTTTGATAAAATATGTAGGTGGTAATTGCAATCTGTTAATTTAGAGTTTGTATAAATTAACAAGGACTTCGGTAAAAACAAGTGGCATTCATGTATAAGTATGATCAGACTATAATGTACCTACTGTTAAGACTCAGGCATCCTCTCTGTGGGAGATAGTAGGCCACGCCGGCCCAGTGCGTTTATAAAGTTTATTAAAATATACTGCAATTTTTTTTTCATAAATAATATCCGCGGACTTCGTGATAATATCCCACCTAAATAATCATCCCTACCTTGCCTGCTTTCAGAATCGGCTGGCTAGTGTGTTGTTGCGCCAGCGCATGCTGCGCGGGATTGTTATGCGCGGTACTGTGGGCGCGCTTCCTCGAAGTACCTGCGTTACTAGCGCTGACTGACGATTTACGCACAGCCACGTATGTAGAAGACCGCGTGCCGGTTGTAGTGATCTGCGCGCCCCCCGAGAGCGTCGCCGACATCTTTCTAGAGAAATTGTAAGGAAATACAGGGATTCTTAGTCGACTGGTGATTTGAGATGAGGCATTAAGAGTTGCCTAAACTTCGTAACTAATGCCCGTTTTCACCGACATCCCCTAAGTTTAAAGGATCCCTTAGCATGGTTAAGCATGGTTAGGGGGCTGTTAGAAGGTGGCAGGTGGTTTACCAACAGTAAGGGGTCAGTTAAAACGTTAACTTTTAACTGACCCCTCACTGTTGGTGAAACAGAAACCACCTTCTAACAGCCTCCTAACCATGCTAAGGGATCCTTTAAACTTAGGGGATGTCGGTGAAAACGGGCATAAGTCTTACATCAATCTGCGTGTCCTGTGTACTGCAGCTGTAGCTGCATCTGAAATTCCCATACCACCTTGAAGCCAATTATAAGCTTTTTTGTAAAAGATCTTGTAGTAATAGTGAAGGTAATTTCTACACTATCCATTATCTTTAGAGGCTATTAGGGCTATGGTATATTGCCATTATATACTATGGTATATAATAGGGCTATGGCCCTAATTGTTACAAAGACAGAAAATACATTTATTTTGCACTAGCTTCCGCCAGCGGCTTCGCCCACGTGATATCTTTATAAATTATAACCTATGTAAGTCAGTGATATTATACTGGTGAAAGAATTTTCAAAATCGGCCCAGTAGTTTTTGAGTTTATTCATTACAAACAAAAATACAAATCTTTTCCCTTTATAATATTAGTGTAGATGTTGACAGACTGAAAGTCACACAATAGCACTTCCATCCTACTTCTTGTCTTCAGACCGAACTGAATAAAATGACTTCTTGGGATTACCATACGTTACACCAAATCTTTTCTTACAAATCAAATAATTTATTCAAAGTATTCGTTTGAATTATAGGTAACACATATTCCTTATGTCCTTAGGCCTGAATTCGTCTTACGGTGATGCCGGTCGCATACGCAACGTACGTACGCGCCGCTGACGTCAGCGTCGCAGTATGGTGCTATATAGAACACAATGTATATACGCACACGCGACCGACATCAGCGTAAGAGGTATTCAGACCTTACATTAATCATAAATTTATCTATTACAAACACAGGTCCATCAACACACCATTAACAAAACGGATACCAATCACTCTCGCACGTCTTCTAACCGGAAAATCTACAGCAAAAGACCAGCTCGTATTGTTGGACGAACTCCTAGCTTCTCACAACGTGACCCTGCCCCAGGTCATGATGAACTTCACTCCGGGTTGCAATGAGCATACGAAGAGGTGTCGGTACCAGAGGAAAGTGCTGCCCTGCGAACAGCTGTTTGAAAAGGAGTTGACGTACTGGGGAATGTGTTGTGTTATGCGGCCGGATAAGTAAGTGATACGCGATAATGTGCCTTACCTTGATAAGAAAAGGAACCCATTTGCTAGAAATATAGTTTTATTAAAAGTTAGATACCTATTGATCTTCTTCTGTTATTTTTTTTTTTAAACGATTTAATGATGACTACACATTAATATACATAAACTCACGCCTTCTCATGGGGGTAGGCCGAAACTATAGAACGCCGCCTGATACGAGCCTTACATAAGTACTCCTTTTGTGATGACATATCCGTTAAAAAATATAAAAAGTTTCGCTAATTCGTTTCACTATTCCGTTTGAATAAACTGATAAAAAAAAACTTCCAAGTACGGCAATATCTGTGACGCAGGCCCATAGTCTAGCAGCTGAGTCTACAAATCGGCTACACACAGTTGTAATCTATGAATTTTAATTAGTAAAATGTTTGTATCCTTCTCTAATTTGGGGGTAGCGTTGACCAATGAGCGGCGTAACGGCGTGAGCTTTGACGAATGAGCAGCCTGCACTGCCCCGTCTCGCCGCGCACATACCTAAGGCGTAGAACAGGGTCTCTGTCAAACTGTAGTTATTAAAATTGCATCCACTGTGCCTTTATTTAATCAACTATTGATCAAGATGTTCCAAATGAGCACATGGAAATAATTTAAAAAAAAAGCTAATGCAAGGCCTATATTTATAATAATAACGTACGATATTTCATGGTAAAATGTTGGGATCACACATTCACACGTCAACATCCGATGCATTCAGTTAAAAAGAGATACAGTATGAAACTACAGATAGTGCCATCCACGAAAACGTGCCCCACTCCGCGATTACAGTACTGTAAGCTGTACTTTAGTACGGAGCGGAGCGGAGTGGGGCGCGTCTTCGTGGATGGCACTATCTATAATTGTATACCATGTCATCCCAAAATTACACAGTAAAATCTCGCACTGATCAACGTCGTGTGAAGATGAACGTGGTCTTATTGTAACAAGTTGTTGTTTCAGATTATTGAACTTGCAAAAGGGCGTGTTGGGTCAGTCTCACACCACGCAGATGATAGACTTAGTTCTGCAGTGCACGCATGGCTCTGTGCTGTATGGTTGCCAGGTGACATTCATATTAACAATTAGCAGCTGCCCGCGGCTGGTCACCGCGCACGTGAACCTTAACTCTTTTTTTTTCTAAAATAAGAGAAACCTAAGTTCCTCCTCATAATATCAACTATCTGCTAGTGAAAGTCCCGTCAAAATCGGTCCAGCAATTTCGGAGCTTAGCCGGCACAAACAGACAGTATTTTTTTATGAGGGCCATATTTACTTTCATAAGCATTTGGTAAAAAGCTATTATTTTAACATTACAAACAGACACTTTAATTTTTTTTATTGTATAGACAAACAAACACATTTATAGGTATGTATCTAAACTAATATTAAAATTTGATTTTTGTATGTTTGTTTGTTACGCTTTCACGCTTAAACGGTTGAACGGATTCGGTTTAAGTTTAGCACATGGGTAGATCATGACCTGGGTTAGGACATAGGATACTTTTTATCCCGATATTCGCACGAAATCGAGACTTGCGAGTGAAACCGCGGAGCGCAGCTAGTAGATAATAAATTGAACCTATAACTCGGCCACACCAATTAAAAATAGCTGAACAAAGCCTTCTGCCTAACGGAAAAATTAAATGCCTACATTTATCATATCTTAAATCTCATTGTTTATGGCTAAAGCTGAGTAGAACCGACGCCAAATGAAATAAGATAAAGCTAGGCAGAGAGAGAGAACGTTTGTTCATCTTAACGAATAAAAGCTTCGTGATTCTTATTCTAAAAAAACAAAAATCGTTAATATAAAATGAACCATCTTGACTCACGTTCGTGATACATTTACCTTTCCCTGATATCTAAATATATAATCGACTCGTCGAAAGGTTTAAGTCACAAAACTCACTTGCAGGTCACAAAACGACAAGGTCTATTTGTGGTCTATGCGACAGTTAGATAGTTTTTCAACCTTAGTCAGTTGTCAAAAGTGGTAATGCAATTACATGCAACCTCTGATCAATAACTGACCCTTGGTCTATCAGTTCATAAGTCGGTTGTGTCCTTCCAGCTAGTAACATACTACGAAGGCGAGGACTGGGTGGCGCCTGACACCCTGGCGGCCGGCTACTACTACATGGCACAACTCCGGTTCACCGCCATCCCAGAGAATCCCAACACCAACCCCACCAGTCTCGTCGAAAGCGCTTGTGTTCATGGTAACAAGTACTCCAGGGGTATTTGTATGGTATGAATCATTTATGTTTAAAAAATTCTTTAAGAATAAAAATTTGCGTCGATCCCGACTACAGTTAGAACACTCTCAGGTTTAATGGCCTTCACACATTGAAATATCTCAAAATAAAGTACGAGTAAAGTATTAAAATGTGAGCTTTATTTCGTGTGACGTAGGTACAATATCAATAGACTAAGCTTACGAGCGAAGACGCGTTAGCAACTACGTGCAGTGCCGGCTTTAACAATACCGGCGCCCCGAACGAGATTTTTGTGGCGCCCCTCACTACTCTTGAAGAGTAGAGAGGCGAAAATTTCAGCACCCCGCCACGGAAAACTTAGGATTTCTTTTATGCAGAAAAGTTTGAGAATTCAGACTTCAGAGAACTCAGGGTGCAAGAGCGAGCTCAAAAATTTTTAGCACCCCGCTGCGACTTTTCTTTGGCCCATTCATATAAAAATAGTACCTAAACTTTGTCGAATTGTACAGAAAAGTTAGAGAAAAACATAACCCTGTCTTTGCTGTCCCGCAGTCGGGTAAAAAAGAGTTAAATAACAGAAAAGATAGAGAATTAAAAGTCCGGTGGTTCACGTTGGGCACCTCTTCATGTCTGGCGCCCTGGGCGGTCGCCCAACCGCGCCCTACCCTAACGCCGCTACTGACTACATGTACTGTACTGTCACTCAATTTTAGAAATGTCACTGATGTAACTTTGCTAAGGAGCGTTTCATATGAATATGAACAACAAACTCGACTCAAAGTTAAGCATTGAAATGAGGCTCACATTTCAATGCTTTACTTTGAGTCGAGTTGGTTTTGAGTGGTTCCGGTTTGGGACGGCCATTTTACTCTTAAATTAATCTTTACATAATATTTTTTTTATATTGGCAGCAAAGATGTGCAGAGCAAGCATGTGGTTGTAGCGACCCGCTACAGTTCAAATATTACAGCAGTAACAGTGACTTGCCGATGTGTCCCGCCACGCGACTCAGCTGCCTGAGAGCCAATGAGTACAAGAAGTACGGTAAGTACCTCATGACCTTACGCCTGTACGTATTCCCCTAGAAGTGTAAGACAGAGGTGTACACTTGTACAGTTCACGACCATGTCTCCAGTTATGTTTAATTCCGATGTAATAGGGTCATTAGCCAGGTATAAGTACAGACCTCGGTCAGCTAACTGACAAATTCTTGATGATAAAACACTTTTGCCGTCCTGGGAGTCGACTAACAAGGCAGTCGAAACCTTCGCAATTCAGTTTCCAAACGTGTAAACAAATATGTGTTTCTAGGAAAACAACTTTAAAACCCACACATAAAGTTTAGTTTGCGCTCCCACAATATTTTTGATGACTTTTAATATTACCTCCTAGTCATTCTGAAATCAACTTAATTCAGACTAGTTAAAAGTTCATCCTATCCAGTATAAAACGAGCAATATTTGTATAAATATATTTGTACTCACGTTCTCGAAAACGGCTGTAACGATTTCGATGAAAGTAAGTAAAGCAATAAAGGTGTTTACGGGGGTGAAAAATCGAACTGATAATCTGGGAAAATTTGTTTTCTCCGTATTTTCACCCGAGCAGAGCTCGGTCGCCCAAAGTTTAGAACAAGATAATGATTAATGACATGAGAATAATGACATGGCAGCATGGAATTAGTAAGTTCCTACTATCATGGCAGCATGGAATTAGTATGTACTATACATGGTACGAGGGTCATTCAATAAATACTTAGCCTACAAAAAGTAAACGAAAATTTTGGAAAAGTGGCAATTTATTTTTCAACATAGTCTCCTTTTAGTTCGATACACTTAGCCCAGCGATGCTCCAACTTTTTTAACCCGTCCGAAAAATAGTTTTTGTCAAACTCTGCAAAATAGGCCTCCGTGGCGGCGATGACCTCCTCATTCGATCCATATCTATTCCCGGCGAGTGATTTTTTCAGATTAGGAAACAGAAAGAAGTCACAAGGGGCCAAATCTGGAGAATACGGTGGATGGGGCAGCAATTCGTAGCGTAATTCGACCAATTTGGCCATGGCAACGGCAGACGTGTGAACCGGTGCGTTGTCGTGGTGAAACAGCACTTTTTTCTTCGCCAGATGGGGTCGTTTTTTCTTTAATTCGGCGTCGAATCGGCTCAATAAATCGGCATAGTAAAGCCCTGTAATTGTTTTACCCTTCTCGAGGTAATCGATGTAGATCACACCTTGTGAATCCCAGAAAACGGTGGCCATAACTTTTCCGGCCGATTTTACAGTTTTCGCCTTCTTTGGAGCACGTTCCCCGGTCTGGATCCATTGTTTTGATTGCTCCTTGGTCTCTGGTGTGTACCAGTGGATCCAGGTTTCATCGACGGTCACAAAACGACGCAAAAACTCCGCTGGATTCCGCTTAAACAGCGCCAAACACGTCTCCGATGTGGTCTCACGGTTGCGCTTGTTTTCTGGTGTGAGTAAACGCGGCACCCATCGCGCCGACAGCTTTCTCATGCCGAGTTCCTCGTGAAGAATATGATGCACTGTTCCTTCTGAAATGCCTACAGTCTCAGCTAGCTCCCGAACCTTCAATCGGCGATCTGCCAATACGAGATCATGGATTTTTTTAATGTTTTCCTCCGTAGCAGCTGTTTTCGGTGCACCTGGACGTGGTTCATCAAAAACCGACGTACGGCCTCGTGCAAACTCGTTGAACCAATTCTTGACGGTGGCCATCGATGGAGAAGAGTCACCGTACACAGCATCCAAGCGCTCTTTGATTTCGATGCGCATTTTCCCTTCCAAAAATAGGAATCGAATCACCGAACGATATTGCTCTTTTTCCATTTTTGTAAAACCGATCGACACGTTCGCTTCCATAAGTTGTCAAATTAAAACAAATGAAGGGATTGGAATGAAAATTTGAAAAAAGAATTAAAAAAGAATGTGCTACACTGTGGTAAAACTCTTTTGAAAGTACAGCGCCCTCTGGCGATGAGGCTAGGTACTTATTGAATGCACCTCGTATTACTATGAACTATCCTATACTTTTAAATGAGCATTCTGTACTAGATGTTAATGTGGAAATAACATCAATAAGAAACAAAGATTTGATTGTACTTTAATCGTAGTTTCGATTCTAATCGACAAGATACTCAATGCTCACTAAAAACGTATTGATTTCAGACAATGTAACCTGCCAGTGCTTGCCTTCTTGTAAGAAGATCACCAGTGATCTGGTCCTAGAATCAAGTCCGATGACCGTCATCAAGCATGCTATTGATCCTTTATAGTAAGTATATCATAACCAGTGATAGAATATTCGGATGCATATTTACCTAAAGTTGTTGGCTATATTATGAAATGCACTTTTGTATCGAAAAAATCGTGGGATTCCGGTATTGATAAATTTTTGACTATTTGACTATAGAAAGGCTAGCTTATTGCCTTCAGTATTTTTTTTTAAACTTGCAGTATTTAAATTTTTATGTTAACACCGTGAAATTCCCGGATTTTCTGGAATTGAGGGATTTATATGAAGAAAATTTACTTTAGATGAATGAGCATCCAATTATCCGATCTCTGATCATAATATACCCAATGTATACCTTATAATTGCGTTCACTCTATGCTTGAATGTCACTTGCGCGTCATAAAACTACTAGTTGCCAAAAGTGAATATAGCAATTACGAGGTCGACTATACAAATTACAAATAGTGTTTTTATAGTTTTTATATCTTTTAAATTGCTTGCAGCTCTGGTTTAAACGTCACGCCTACCATAGTAGTGAACTTGCGAGTCAACATGGGCCATTCTCGAGTGTTTCTACTGAACCCGACTGAAACATGGGTCACTTTGCTATGTAAGTATTTTTGAATGAACATGAGTAGCCTTCCTAGCTTTAAGACAATCACAGCTCATGATTTGCGACATGGCTCCCTATAAAAACGTGGCGAAATGGCTCTCTATCTAAACTAATATTACAAAGAGAAAAGATTTGATTTTTTGTATGTTTGTTTGTAATAAATACACTCAAAAACTACTGCACCGATTTGAAAATTATTTCACCAGCAGTATGCTATATTATCACTGAGTAACATAGGCTATAATTTATAAAGATATCACGCGGGCGAAGCCGCTGGCGGAAGCTAGTGTCTTATACGTTCATGGAAAACCATTCTTGTACACAAACTTAAAAAAAAAAACAGTGGTACTCCGGGAGTGCCGACAGAAGTGAAAACTTGAACAAAGATCGCCTTGGTGGAAGAAAAATACTTGCATAGAACATTGATCCGTAATTTAATATAAATAAAGAGTACAATAGCGTTTATAAAACCTTTAAACTAAAAATACTTGCATAGAACATTGATCCGTAACGTAATATAAATAAAGAGCACAATTGCGTATACAAAAATGAGATGTCGTCACAGTGTCGCGAAATCAATGCTTCAGTCCCATCTCAAAAAAGCCCAACGCGCCTAAAGAAGTTTTCACTTCAAAAATTGCTTGTATTGTATAACCCATCATCTGTTACGACGCCTCATTAAGGTGATAACAATTAAAATTCTATTGTGTCTCGTTAATGACAGTTGAAAGGTATCTTCCGCTTCCACTTGCGTTTTGCCGTTACAACATGCATTTGCATTCTATGTCAGATCAAGAAATTAACCTTGATTTCCTTTGTTCCAGCGTCCTTAGGCGGAGTTTTCAACATGTTTCTGGGTGTGGGACTATTCAGCGCGTTAGAATTCCTATACTTTTTAATAGTAAAGTTACCGATAGCTATAAAAAAATCGTCTGAAATAGACCCCACTGCTAGGTATACCACCTCTGGACCTGTTCGGTAGACCTCAAGCAGTGGTTATCGTGGGTTGGACTCCTGCAAATGGATATTTTTTTTGTATATTCAAAGCCAAGTACCTATACAACGCAAAACAATGTTGCGCAACATGTTTATGTATTACGCGAAACAATATTGCTGGCTACATGGAATGTTGCAGTGTTGCTGGCAACATACCAATTTTCGCTATTCATGGTATACAAAAGGACATCTGGCAACATCAAATCGACGCTTGAAAGGCAACATTGACTAAGCGCCATGGGAACCCATGTCGCTTAGTCAATGTTGCCTTACAAGCGTCGAAATGTTGCGGAAACAATATAGCGAAATTGTTTCATAACATTGTTTTCAGTGTATACGAGGCTTAACATGCGTGAGTATCTAAATCCACTAGGCAACATATGGCGCGCGACATGTTGCACAACATGTTGGCTCAACATGTTGTAAGTTAGCGCGGAACTTTTGTTTAGTAACGTTATCTGTTTACGCATGACAGTCATCGTTGATTTCAGCGGCGGTGGTTATAATTTTATCGAAAAATGCACCAAAAAGAAAAAAACCACGTTGGTGGGTTAGAAATCACTACATAGTATAAAACAAAGTCGCTTTCTCTGTCCCTATATCCCTATGTACGCTTAAATCTTTAAAACTACGCAACGGATTTTGATGCGGTTTTTTTAAATAGATTGAGTAATTAAAGAGGAAGGTTTATATGTATAATAACCCGGTTTATACCCGTACGAAGTCGGAGTGGGTCGCTAGTTACTTATAAAATAAAGAAAATCGACGCTTGAAAGGCAACATTGACTAAGCGACATGGGTTCCCATGTCGCTTAGTCAATGTTGCCTTTCAAGCGTCGAAATGTACTCGGTGATCTCCGTGTGCTTGATGGATTTGATGCTCAACTGCATGTTGCACGGAAACAAACAACAAGCCGCGCGTCATATTGCGCGCCAGCTGACTACGTCGCGCGCTGTTGTGCAATGTTGCCGAACATGTTTAGCGTCACGTGTTGCGCGTCAATTGTTGCCTGTGGATACGAGGCTCAATGCGCCCACAACCTAGGGGTCTGTGTGGCTATTCGCGTCAAGGGTACCTGTCTAATTTCTTTATCTGTAGTACGCTTTACATATTTCTATTGTGACTCACTTGTTGTTCCTCTCAAATAAATGATTATTTTTACAAACTATGTGTTTGTTTGTTATTCATAATAATCTCACTCTCCTGATACGATACGAACAAAAGATATAATTAATTTGAACCCAAAAATTAGAAAATCATGATTTAACGCAAGCTGCTAAAATTCTCGAGCGAAGCGAGCTCACTCTTACATCCTCTAAAATAAGGCATATTTTAGTAAAAAGAACTACTAAAAAATAGTTATATAATAGTACTACTTAAAATGAGTAAGTACAATGTTTTACAAACTACCCAACAATAATGACTGTAGTGGTTTTGTCACAGATGAATACAGATGAGTCGCTCCGTATTTTAGTTAAGAACTACTAGTAGATATGCGGCGGGCTCGACTTGTCGAATTCAGTTGGGGTAACGTAGTCCGAAGATATAAGAGTTAGCGATAGAAAGAGAGGCAACTGTAGGTAATTAACGCTGTGCGCAGTGAGACCTAAATTGCACTTTATTATGTCGTAGCAAAAGTCGCTTTTTATTTAAATGATTGCGGAGTGACCATCTGTACTAATCTGTGGTTTTATTTGGACTTGTTTTGAAATGAATGAATTATAAATACTATTAACTGAATAACTGCGTAGTAAAATAATTTTTACCATAAAAGGTGTTTAATAATTATATTTACCTACATAGAAAAAAAAATAAGGTAAATAAAAATAGAACATTTTCCATTAAAACCACTCAACATACCATCACGCCTGTATAGGCGTAATGGTATGTTGATGCCGGAAGGGATTTGGCAGAGGTGTGTATTATATCCACTTTTCAGTTGTTTCATTCCCACGTAATAGAAAGCGAGAATATTGCCACCAACAAATGCGTTAGGTTAGGTATTATTATTATCATAAGTTATTGTTTGTCTCATATAAATATTCTTGCGAAACAATCCATCGGAATATTTCGCAAAAATGATAATGATGCTTGCGCGAACGCAATCATAACATACGGTGCAGTTTTTGGCCGCATTCCGAGTTAGGCCTTAATCGCTCACAGCACAGCGCTCACATCGATACTTTGCGTTCCTAGTTACATATCACGATCACAGTGTCACGATTATGACAGCTCAGAGCTGTCAACAATTCGGAACGCTCGTGAACGCGCTCACACTGCTCACAGGTGGTCGCTCATCGTCAAAACTTATAACATAACCCCAAAATTTGCACAAGATGGTTGAATTACAGCATTTCTTTGAGTATACACCACAAAGGAGACGTTTCATTTTTGTATGGGACCCCGGCCATAACATGTACACTTTAGAAAACCTGGGAAACGAACCCCTAAATACAATAAAGACTGTTTTTTTCCATAATATCTAATACTTTTTGGGCACAAAATAAAAACCGAAAATGATTGACGTCTGTCAGGAGAAATACGACCATCGATAGCTAGCCATTTTCGTCCAGAAGTACCTACAAATCTACAATCCACAAAAGCAGTTTTTTTATTTTTTATGATGAATCACACTTTCTAATAAATCAAAAAAGTTGTATATGATAGCTATCTTAATATAGTACAGAAATACATGCCTTTCATATTTATTTAAATGACGTCTACGTGATATTATTATGTTAAAATGTAACATGATTTCTGGACGAAAGCAGTATGCAAGTAAAACGACGCCATGATGAATAGAATATGGCAATAATTTGTTAAACTATTATTTTTTGTGCCGAAGTAATCAGGGGAATAAACAGGAAAGAATATTTTTCCTCAATTCGTGGAATTTTTTCCTTTTTTTACATTAACGTACACTTTATGGCCGAAAATGAAACATCTCCTTTCTTCTTCTTTGGTTAGGTGGCAACTGTAGCCAGAAGCACAATTTCGAAATTGCCACGTTAGTTTATAAATAAGATGCAACTCAAAACAAAACAGCACAACTGTCATTTTTGACAGCGCTCACGGTGATATTAATTTAGGGCATGGTCGGTGTTATCGCAAGATGGCGCATGTCATGACGTCATCTATGACGATTCACGGGACATCGTTATCGCGATAACGCTAACGGGTGTTAGCATGCTCAAATCGATTACAGCGTAAGTCGGAACGCACCCTTTGTCATTGTCAAATAATTAACTACTGAACTGTCAGTGTCAATGTCAAGCACACGTGGTAAGGTTATGTTGTTTGTTCCAGTACTGCACTGTAATTTGTGTTGTTTTGTTCCAACAAATCATTACAGTAGTAAAACATAAAACATGTCATCATGGAAGAAAGCCGCGAAGGCCAACCAGAAGACGCACAAAGAGCGTCATCAGCCAGAATCGCGGAAACACCTAGGTTTACTTGAAAAGAAGAAAGATTATAAGAAGCGCGCAGACGATTACCATGAGAAAGGGGAAACTCTGAAGTTGTTGAGGAAACGGACGCTGGACAAGAATCCTGATGAGTTCTACTTTCATATGATCAATTCTAGAGTGAAAGATGGGGTGAGTAAATTGTAAAGACTACAATTTCTAAAAGCTTATTTTGAAGCTTAGAATTGAATTATAAACATGCGTTTCTATTTCTTTTGATTGTATTCCGTTTAATAACAAATTAATTCCACAGTCATTTAAGTAGCGATAATTAAATTTTGTTTTGTAAACATAACCTCTAAAAGGTGTAAAGTTTTTATTTCGTTTATAATACAATTACTTTATACTGCCTTCAATAATGGACAGGTCATAAATCGTTATAGAAAAAAAAACTAAACAATGGAAAAAAAACCAAAAAGTAATAATGATTTGTAAATTGTAAAAAGTATCAGTTAAAGCCCAGCTTATACGGACTACATTATTAAATGAATTTATGAGCAGATTAATAAGTCTTGTAATAACTTTGTAGGAACACCATGAAGTTGAGAAGGTGGACGAGCACTCAACAGAGCAAGTAAAGCTGATGCAGACTCAAGATATCAAGTACATCAACATGAAGAGGACCATTGAGAGTAGGAGAATCAATAGGCTGCAAGTGTGTATTGGTTTATAGATAGTTTTTTTTTTTTTTCGTTAATAACACGATAGGCTAAACAAAAAGCTTCTGAGCTTCTTGCATCATTTGAAGAAGTAAAGATAATATTAATCTATGCTGGTTTAAAATATTTATTGTTTTTTTTTAGAAGATGCTGCTTTTTATTGTTTGTTTATTCTGCTTTCACTTTATGATTAGCAAAACTTTTAACCAACTTACCAATGCAAATTCCAAGTGTTAAAGTTTTAATCTCAATCTGTTATCATTATCAAACCAACTTTCTACTCCAGCAAATAAACTTAAACTAGACTACTACAACTGTTTAATTAAATGGTTTCATGTTTAAGGTAAAGAAAATAAATTTAATAACACTGCCTTTTTTCTAAATTCATCAAATTAATATCTTTACAGGCTCAGCTCCACATGACAGATGTAGCAGAAGCAATTCCTAATACCCACACATTCTTCGTAGAAGAGGGAGAAGAGAAAGAGTTTGACCTGGCCAAGAGACTGGACACACACCCAGCGTTGTTGGGCAGGAAGTCCAACAGGCCCAGGATGTCTGACTTAGATAAAATTGTACTGCCTGATGTTAATGATGAGGTTGGTATTTGAATTTAATGAAGTTAGTAGTAAGAAGAGATTTCTAATAATTTGTAAAAAAAAAAACTGGTGTATAATGGCAAACTATGACTAGCTAGTGCCTAGGGTTACCATTTATAAATTTAAAAAGTTCTGACAAAGAGGCAAGACATTTGCAAAAAAGTTTTGCTACCTCGACAGGTGTTGTCCTGTCCAATTTTCAATAATTCATACTAAAATCCCATAGCAATAAGGATGTTCAGTTTTTCCCACAGATATAGGGTTATCTATTATTTACGCAACCTGTAGATCGATAGAAAGATAATTATGAATGCTGCCTTATCATCACAACATCCTTGCCATGGATCATCCTCCACAGTCGAATTCGCCTACTGCCAATAGGCTTCTCTTTGATGGTGCTCGTCTCCATACAACCTAGGTATTCCATACTTCTACATAATTCCCTTTTTTTGGGTGGGATATTATCAAATTACTTCTGTGAGAGGGTGTGTGGGAGGGCGTGTGTTCTTTCGGTTGCCCTGTTGCCGGGGGCCACGATCTCCCTTTCGGACTTCTTCGCAGCCCCGGCAGGACTTCTTCGCAGCTACATGATTCCCTGAGATCGCAACAAAATCCTTGGATAATCCAACTTGGATACACTCTAATTAGAATTTCTATTTCCAGACACTAGAATCAATGAAGAAGAAAAAACAGAAGATCTACAATGAACTGTCAAAGAGGATAGAGAGGGAGAAAGAGCTGACTGTCGTCCATCAGAAGATGGAGTTGAAACGTCACTTACAAGATGTGAAGATCATGAAACCCAAGAGGTTAAAACTTGGGACCAAGAGTTCTGCCCCTGTATATCAGTTCCAATATATGAGGAAGAAGTAATAATTGCCTTTAATTTATTATTATTTTAAGTAGAAGTCAAGGATTCTCTTGCGTTCAGCCGTAAGTGACGTAAAAGGCGATAAAGAAAATAACATCTCAGGTTCAAATATGGAGGATAAAAGTCAAACGCAAAAACGTCAATCTGCAAGCAAAGCCATGTATTGTATCTAAGGACATATCCACCTTATACACATTTTGTCTTTTTAGACTGTTGAACGTTTACTGTATTGTAGACGAGGAATTGTAACATGTGTCAAAAACAGGGAGGAAATAAAAATACCTTTTAAAAGTTTAAATTCGTTTTAATCTTTCGTAATAAATAATTTTTGTTCATTATATTAAGAGATGCACCCGAGTTATTGCGCGATATAATGATATTGGTTAAAAATTCAAAATGGTCATCGAATTAAATAATATCATTTGGAAATTGATTATAAAATTGGTTTTCAACTTAAAATATGTTTTAACTACAAGTTAATGTAGTTAGAATATATTTTAAGTTCTTTATAGAATATTATAGAAATGTCCCTGATTAATCACTATAAAAATAAAATATTACTTAAACCTAATTACACAGTATCTCAATGGGTAAGACATTGACTGGTGATCAACAATTCCAAAGTTCAAATTCTTCCCATTGAGGTCTTATCATACACGTAAACCGGCTCCTAATAATTGGAGGGTTTTATCACTCATTGTCAGGAACGTTACAACATAAACATACTTGCAAACCAAATAAATTAGACCACTGGTATTCGTGACGTCACACACAAATATTTGACGGATTTTGATGGTACAGAGAGAATGAAAAAAAGAGTAGTGGGTTGCACAATTTAAATAATAATCCTTTACAGAATTAGAAAATATTAGAAAAAGAATATTTTATGCGAAAGATTCTCAGAATAATTTCAGATGGCAACACTAGTTATGACGCTAAAGACGAACGCGCGGAAATAAGCCGCATTTCACACAATTTTCTAAATTTTCTTGATCGGCTACTATAATAGCATTTCTTCTTAACAAAAATGACTACTTACCTACTTAAAATTAATACGTCCATCGCATAATACCTTGAGTGCATCACAGTATAAAAGTTGTACGTATAACCTAAGGCGGTAACTTTCAGTAAGCTAAGGTAAAACATCCACGATCAAATTTGAATGACGTAAAACCATTAGTACCTAAGTCATTGCATCTCTTATTGCATTGTAATAAAGTATACATTAGAATGATTGCCGTGATTTGGATAAAACTCTGCATTCTAATTTATAACTTACCTTACTGAGATAAGAATTAAATTACAATGACTTCGTAATGGTTTTTCGAGAGTGAATGTCCTACTTAAGAGTCTTTGGTAGTCCTATACTAAATCACAGTGTCACCACAGCACGCATTTGTGTTCGGGGTTCATGGGCGACCCCGCGGGGCAACTCCAAGCTTTCGCGAACTCCGCGGAGTTGCTGAGCGTGCCTATCACACGGATCTTGTTTGGACTGTGCACGCCTTCCACCATCTTGGATTTTAGAGCGCCTACTGTTGAGTTGCCGCACCAGATCTGTTGGAATAAGAATTTTATGAAGATTATAGTGTTTCAATTGGGTAGATACATTCAAAAATTTATAGTAACGTCGTGCCTTTGAAGTGCTGTGTGGTCTTGTGCAAAAAAAAATCAGACCATAGACTAGATCCTTCACCAGACCACACCAGAGTTTTCTTCTGGTTACCTTGGTCTTGGATTTTTTTTACCGTCTCGAAATTTTTACAGGGTGTTACAGGGTGTTTTTACTGCCTCGTTGGTCTAGTGGTCGCAAGCGCTACTGCTGAGCATGAGGTCCTGGGTTCGATTCCCGGGTCGGGCAAGTGTTATTGGGTTTTTCTATCTGGAATTTCTCAGTAGCAGCCCGGAGTCTGGATTTGTACCCGGTTGATGGCAATAGGCTCGCCCCCTATTACATGGGACTTAAAACATAACTGGCGAAATGTGGGTGTACCTGCTACAGGGTCACCTCTGCCCAACCCTTCGGGGAAACAAGGCGTGATGTTATGTTATGTGTTCTACCCATGAATGTAAATAACTTTCACTATGGGAGCAACTCCGATATTATGAAAAAAAAAAAATCAGCTGTTTCATACATTTTAGTCAAGTAGGTATTGAATTTTTGTATAAACAGCAGATTTTTTTTCGTGATTTCAGAGTTGCTCCCATAGTGAAAGTTGTTTATATTCATGGGTAGAACATCCTGTAAAAATTTCGAGACGGTAAAAAAAATCAGTCAGTATAGGTGTCGTAGAAAAGTTTTTACGTCTATTTTTAAGTATAATTATGTCATGAATTACCCTGATATGTCATAATGGATAGCCCCTTAGGCTTAAAATCTGGATTTATTTATATAGTGTATTATTTATTCACGGCAAACACAAATATTATTTTCAAATGACCTAAATATGGTAATAATTTCAGTAATCTATGTTGGATCTATGGAATGGTGCTGATTCTCTTGTTCACAAACTAAACTAAATTTAAGTTCAGTGCATCTTTTTCTTTCTATTTCATTAAGAAAAGGACAGAAGATAAATTTTAGTTTAGTCCTGTCAAATTAATCAGCGCTTGACGTAAATTGACGTAATTTTAGTCGGCAAGTTTTTAATCACGTCTAAACTTGTATGGAGAGTGATAGGCGATGATTAATTTGACAGGACTAAACTAAAATTTCTCTTCTGTCCTTTTCTTAATAAAATAGAAAGAAAAAGATGCACTGAACTTAAATTTAATTTAGTTTGTGAACAAGGGAATCGGCACCAGTGGTGCCGATTCTATTCGACTATATTAGCTTCTTGTCAGTATTTTGTCAAGGACAAATAGGTATGATTACATATACTGGGATCAAACTCTCGTCTAAATAACTACAGTACCTGTGCAAATCCCAGGAAGAACAGCTGGTCGGGCTTGTAGTCCGGCAAGCCCGGGAGCGATGCGCGGCGGTGCGCGGGCGCGCGGCGCGCGAACAGCTGGTAGGCGTGCAGCGCCGCGCGCAGGCCGCCGTTGTCCGCGATGTTCTCGCCTTGTGTGTTGAAGCCGTGCACCTGCAGGGACAAGGGGTATTTAATAAAAACAATTGCTTTTTGAAGGAATCTAGGAGCACTTAAAGCCAGTCCACAGTACTCGAATCATGAAACACGTAGGTAACCTAAAGTTTCGGATAAACTCCGTAAGAGTGAAGAGGATGAGGAAAGAAGTGGAAGTGGTCTTTATAACACGTCAATATAGCTGGTGATGTTAAAAACATCTTGTGAATCTGAAGTTTCCCGATCTGTTTATCCAATGATGGACTGTGGATAACCAACTTTGTGAAGATTTTTTTGCTCACACATCGCGCGTTAAGCTATTTTGGACATTTTAACAAGTTTGTCCTAATATCCTACTTATATAATATTATAAAGGCGAAAGATTATGAGTGTGTGTGTATGTTTGTCTCTTCTTCACGCTCAAACAGCTAGACCAACTTAGATGAAATTTGACACACAGATAGTTTATAACCTGGATTAACACATAGGATACTTTTTATCCCAATATTCCCACAGTATCGAGACTTATGCGGGTGAAACCACGGGGCACAGCTAGTATATTATAATTTGAAGACTTCATTTGTTCATGGCACTACATCACACGGTATAGCTTACCTATGGTGATGCATAGAATGAACCCAATGGCAATTCTAGGTAGAATGAATAGTCAGCCTCGCTATCACTGTGCTGACTACCCAATACTTTGACCATGGTATTAGCTGATATTCTTACATAGTTAATGCCAAAACTTACAGTGTAGTTGGGCAGCTGCGGCAGGTGGTACTTGCTGTACTGGTCGATGATGCACTGCACCTTGCTGTGGTAGTGCTCCAGCGTCGCAGCAGACCACCACTGCTTTAAGTTGCCTTCCTCGTCGTAGCGACGACCTGAGGATGGAAAAAAAAATATTAGTAGGAGATTTTTTTACTAAGAGTTGTCTGGAGATCAAACACAAACGACTTTTAAGCGATAGATAAGTATTTATTTTGGTCTAATAAAAAAAGAACCGGATAACCTTGACAAGCTAGTGGTGATGGGTAAGGTAGATAAGAAAAGACCATGCGGCCGACTTCACCTAACCGCTGCTAATTAGACCAAGTAACCGCTCTCACTGGACTCTCAATTCTCGATTCTTTATAACATGCCATAATGTTGGTAAAACAGTTGGTAGGCTTAAAATTATCGAAACCTATCGGGTACGGCATAGTAGGAGAGAGGAGGAAGAGCGCTTGATTCTCGCAACAGAGTCCAGTGACAGCGGTTACTTGGTCCGCCCTGAGAGAAGCGGAGAACCGAACTAAGTGGAAAAACATCATACACAAAGCCACAAAGGCCTTCCAGGGACACGACCTTCAGTAATGAAGTGCGCGACCAAGAAGAAGAATAAAAAGAGAAAGATGTAGGATTCTAAGTAATAATAGTCCTCCAGATCGAATTTCGGCCGGGATGGTCAATGTCAGCGGAGACAGCCTTCGGCGCGGCAGGCGTGTGTGCGCACCGGGGCGGCCCCCCCCGCCCCTCGCGCCCGCGCCGCGGCGGTGTCACACCGCCAACGTCCAAACCCCGGCCTGTTACTAAGAAATTCCTGATGGAAAACCCAATAACACTTTACCCGACCTGAGAATCGAACCAATTCCATCAGGGAGTTTTCTTTGCGTCAGATCTTACCGCTCAACTCAGCAGTCGCGCTTGCTACTACGAGACCAACAAAGCAGTCAAGGTTCTAACTAAGCACGTCACGCTGCCCAGTTTGACCGCCATGTAATACCAAGATAACTCTGATATAGTTTGATGACCGCGACCACTATACCGCGCCTTAGGAATGTGCGGCCAGGCGGGGGGCAGCGTGAGCGTTGACGAATGAGCGGTCTGCACTCCCACTCTCGCTACAACGTAACGAAGTAATTGACGAATTTGCAAAAAGTATCCGAGGAGACTTGTTATGCGATAAGCAAAATAAAATGTTGTGTGGTTTTTTTACTGTTTACTTTGCTAACACCAACTCTCAGCTGGGTCAAGCTCCTCCACAACGATAATCCTGGATCCGCCACTGGTAGTGATAACCTAATACGCGGTACAAGGATATCGGTAAAAATACTACTAACTCGTTGAAAAAATAGACTATTTATGATAGTAAGTACTTTTGACAAGTAGGTACACTACCTTGATCGTCAAATCCGTGAGTGACTTCATGTCCCATTATGGCACCAATAGATCCGTAGTTGATCGCTCTGAAACAAACATCTCGTGTTATTTCTTCCGTTCCAAACATTTTTGAGAAAATTTAAATAGTTTGAAATATAAGGGTAAGTAAATGCTCACTCAATTCCATTTCCGTAGAACGGTGGTTGCAATATTCCGGCGGGGAAAGCTGGAAAGATAAAAATTTCAGGTTACCAAAACAAAAACTGTGGGTCACACATAGTAGGAATAGTACGGTCAGTGCTCTTCATTACTTGACCCCTCTTACAAAAAAGAAGAGGAAGAGGGTTCAGTTGTGCAGGTCCCGGACTGTATATATTATGGTAGATTCAGTAACAGTGTATTGGATTTAAAAGAGTGTCCGTGGATTTTTTTGCCCGTTCTTCTCCATAGATACCTACTACGCTTTGGTATGGGCAACTAACTAGCTTCATCTTTCTGACTGACTGACCCCTTGACAATTCAAAAGTGCCTGTAATTGGTTTATTTTAAATAAATGCTTTGAGTTTTGAATTTTTTTTTGTGACACTGAGCCAAATCAGTTTGTTAAATTAAATGCTTGTTTACGGGCTAATTTAACATAATTATTATTTGTTGTTGCGTGTCTTTATTTAAAAGAAAGTTTCTTACATTTCGTCTTTAGTTTAAATCTACAACAATATTTTAAGTGCAAGCCTTTTACTAATAACTAATATGGATCTTTTAGTTGTCCGAATTATTATTACTTTGAAGTGAAAACTTCTTTAGGCGCGTTGGGAATTTTTGAGAAGGGCCTAAACCATTGATTTCGCGACACTGTTACCGACACCGTGGAGTAAAAGACATTAACGCGTTGATTACCGCGTTGCGTGGAGTAAAAGACATCAACGCGTTGATTACCGCGGTGCCGATTCTTGAAGTGAAAACTTCTTTAGGCACGTGGGGCATTTTTGAGATGGGACTAAACCATTGATTTCGCGACACTGTTACGACACTAGCTTTTGACCATTAAAAACTTTTTACAAAAAAAAAAAAAGTTAAAGTTATTTTTCACTTTGTAGTGTTTTTTTTTGGAGGTCGGTTGTTTTTTTTTTGTAAAAAGTTTTTATTTGTCACTTTTTAGTTGTGGTACCTACCCCACACACATTCAAATACCACTACCTGCTACCAGTGACAGAAACTTATCATATCATCTACATATTAAGTGGGAAAAAAATACGTTTTTTGTAGCTAACTCAAAAACTATCCAAGCAAAGTTAATAAAATTTATATGGGACCAATTCCAGAGCACACCCTTTCAAACAAAAAAAGAATTTTCAAAATCGGTCCACAATTGACGGAGAAATCGGTGGACACACATAAAAAAAAAAAAACAAACATACGCGACGAACATATAACCTCCTCCTTTTTGGAAGTCGGTTAAAAAGACATCAACGCGATGATAACCGCGGTGCGAATTTTTTTCAAGTTTTCACTTCTGTCGGCACTCCCGGAGTGTCACTGTTTTTTTTTATGGCTACAAATGTAACCATAGTAAAATCCTGTCTCATCGGTGGGTATACTTACTGACAGAGTTGAGGGTCGCGGAGTAGAAGGCGTTGACAGTGGTGGCGGTGGCGACCCAGCGGTTCCTGTCGGGCTTGTCTCGCAGGGACTCCAGCGACTTCTTCACGGCCGCGAACGTCAGCTTCAGGTACGTCTCGAACAAGCTGCCTGGTACTACTTCCGCCTGAAATGGACACGACATTTGATGAAGTGGAGAGACCAAAGGGGTGTTGAAGTGCCTGCTGAATTTGCAAAATCTTACACGAAATACCTGTCTAAATTGCGAAAGTCTAAAATTAATTAAGAATAATCAAGAAGTAAAATCAAGAAGTAACACACGGCTACAAATCAAGCTATACATTTCCAGTTTGTGCTGATCTCGCATTGTATAGGATTTCCGTACAATGCGAGGTCAGCTTATACTGGAAATGAATAGCTTGATGCGTAGCCGTGTGTACATCAGCGTTAAATCCACCATATCATTATAGAAGGGATAACTTATGTTATGTCTAACTTAATTACCCCAGAATGGGAATTAAGTGTTCAGTGATAAAGTCTAAGAATGGAATATTTTACAGAATGTTTGAATCAAATCCCCTTTGTATTACAAGCTTAACCTACTGCAACAACACCTTAATATGAGTGTTTATACTGACGTGTTTATAGTGCTTGTCGAGCTGTTCGTGCGTGAGCAGCCAGGCGGGGAAGCCCACAAAGTTGCGGATGGCCTTCAGCTTGTCCAGCGTCTTGAGGCGCGTGCCGGAGTCCATCCAGTCCAGCTCGCGCACGGCGGCGGCGAAGGCCGCGCGCACGTCCTCCACCATCTCTATCGCCTGCGGGGGGGGGGGGCTCATTACTATTGCTAACTGTTTAACCTATAGATATGCAGTAAGAGTCGAAAACCGGGAGACCGAAAAAAAAGTTCTAACTTTATTCCAAGCCTCGAGCCAGTTATTGTATTTTGAACTATATATTTTTTTTTATTTAGAGCACGGTAAAGTTTTTAATATAAAATTGATCATTTAGAGTCGGATTTGACGTCAGTTTCTTGTTATTAGAACTTTAACTTTGTCGAAATAAAGTTCAAAACTCTAAAATGGATAGTCAAACCTTGTTTTGTAATATGATCGATTTAAATTGCTAACTGTTATTCGAGAAAACATACCATAAACATACCAATCACTTACAAAGTGCAAATAAAAATTATTGATTTCTTTGCAAGAAACAGACACACCTACTTATTTATTTTGAGTTTGTAAATAAAAATTGTCACAGGTATTTCATAGCGCTTAAAGTTCTGCCGTCACATACAATTTGGACATGCTAATTTTACACAATCAATTAAATCAAGCCACTACATAACATTGTATTCCCCTAAGGATTAGGCCCAAGAAGCTTATAGATAAAAGTGGAGGCAACACTCTAAATACCTAAGTGAAACCGACTGTGGTCAGACGCTCTCTTTCTGAATACATACATAAGATAAAGAAAAACATATCACTATCTCGTTCTTATGTGTGTATTTAGAAAGAGAGCGTCCGACCATAGTCGGTTTCACTTAGGTATTTAGAGTGTTGCCTCCACTTTTATCTATAAGCTTCTTGGTTAGGCCAAACAAACCACTACCGTAACAATATTAAATAATATGGTCCACACCATAGAAATATAAAAAACAGGAGAAGTGGCATGGGGGCGTGTCTGTGTCCGCGAGCCATGATCAAAATGCTCATGGTATAGACAAATGGCCGTTTCCGCGAACTAGTGCGCTTTTGACCGCGATCGTGACAACATTTAAGAATACCGTGTTGTTCAGTGGTTTCTTGTAAAAATCGAAGCCAAACTAAAATCTTTATAAATCATGGAACCATTTATCATTTAACAGGACAAGTATTTTACTATATTTGTCTTGAAAATCATGAAAAACACCAAATCGTAAAATATTTCTTGCCTTTACTACGTTATTTTTGTTTTCATATATCACAGCCACTGTACTATTTTTGCAGCAAATACATTGCTTCTTAACCGCTACCTAAGTATGTCACTTACTGACTGGACAAGCAATGTAAAAATCACAAAACGATACTTTAGTTACGCGGTTGCATCGCGTAGTACGGCCGCTGTATCTTGCGACGAGTTAGTGATGTGCTTGTGCAGATCCACTAACGTAGGATATCGACAACAATGTCGATTGTCGTACGAATTTATATTACTTTGAAAGTTTATTCTTCAATTTGTCACCAGTTATAGCCTGGTTGGAAGACTGATGTGAAATCTTGTTTTATACTCATTTAGATTTTCTCATAATGTTGAAATTAATTGATTTACTTAATTTTTTTGGAGTTTACTCCTTAAGAAACGATTTGATATTTAGCCCGCGGTATGAAAATTTTATGAGGAGTAAAATCGAGCATTAACTAAAAGTCAGGCGTTACGTTCCTTTGCGCACCTTTCACTTCGAAATTCTGTATGTGTGTATAAATAAAGTATACTCAGCTTACTAAAATGCATATAAAACACAAATATAAGGTATTTACTTAAGTAATTACACCTTTTTAGAACAAACATTTACAAATTATTAACTAAACAAAATTTCCACATATAAAATGACCGTATCTTTTTGTTCCGCGGGCCGATTTTCATGAACTAAACGTGACAAATGGTTTTAAGTTTAGACCTTTCATTTAAGACCAAAATTAAAGAAATATCTTTACAAACAAAAAAGTGAGTTTTCAAGTTACGTAATTATGACGATTTCAATTTGTTAAAATTTCCTTCTAAATTAACTTTTAACACTGTTATTGGATCAAAATAAATATTTTAACACGAACCTAATAAGAATCTAATATGTATCTACCTAGATCACAACATAATAACAATTTCTTACTGAAATCCAGTCGTGCGTCGGAGCTGACACACACACTTTTTTGTGCCGTTTCCTTTATTCAGTTTATTCATATCATCTTATTATATTTAAATCGTTTTTATTTATAATTTTTTCAGGAACTTCCAAAATGTTAATACAATAATTATAATTAATGGGAGAATCGATAAGTTTCCGATTTAGTCAATCACTAGCGTATATGTAAAATAAATTGCTTGTGCACAGCACAACGATAACTTTCGTGTGAGTGAGTTGTACGGTGCATTGTAAATGCACGCTGTGTTTGAGTGCATAAGGTTTATAATTGATTGTGTAGTACGTTATGATTTATGAATTGCAAGTATGAGCGCGACTTCGTATCTATTAGGTTTACTGATTGCGTGTGTAGTTGTGGCGACGTGGTGGGGACAAATTGGAGACATTGGGTTTCGATACATTTTCAACTACCGGGCATATCTCCTTCTTTCTTATATCTATGGTCCACACCCATTTGTTGCATTTTGCAACATTGTTGCAACGAATAATTATTTTCTTATTACGATTTGTATGAAAGCACCATAAAAAGTTTGCTACGGCGTAGCAAGGGACTCAGGGCTACGCGTGCTACGACAACCGGTGGCGTAGCAGTTAACCGATCTCCTACGCTATATTTTTTTTTAAAATGATGATTTAAGTAGGTACCATGCCATAAATCTTATCTTTTAGGGTTCCGTAGTCAATAAGGAACCCTTATATTTTAGCCATGTCCGTCTGTCTGTCCAGGGCTTAGCTCAGAGACTCTTAGTATTTGAAGGTTGTAATTCGGCATGGGTATACATATTAATCACGCCGACAAAGTGGTAAAATAAAATATTATCTGTGAAAACCATTTTTCTATTCAGGCGGATTCCTGAATAGAAAAATGGTTTTCACAGAAAAACGCAAATAGAAGTCAAAATCTGTTGAACGGACTATAAAAAAGGTTTATTTAAACGTCTAATCATTTCAAGTGCACGAAAAAAATTGCCGCGATTTTATGTGGGCAAAGTGACATATGATCCATACCTTTTGCCTCGAGGTGTAGTCGAAGTGCCTCTTCACATACAGGTAACTCAGCGCGACGCCGAAGTTGGCGTTGACATTGGCGGTGCAGCTCTTCCAGCGCGGAGTTCGCTGCTGCAGCCCGAACACGGCGCGGGAGAACTCGAAGCCGAGCTCGCGGAACGTGCTCAGCGTCATCGGGGCCACGGTCGAGAATACACTCCACCAGAGGAAACGTTCTGCGGGAGAACATGCTGGTTAACTCTTTCGACTCCACCCACTTTTCATAGAACTCATTACGCCATGCCGCCTTATATGTATATAGGAAGTGAACCCTCCGGGAGGGTTACCGGCATTACGTTTGCGCTAAAGTTAACCATCGCGGGAGGTCAACAACATTAAGGCTCCTACAAACAGGCGCGACACGCAACGCGACACAAAGGCACCGCTCGTCTTTGTGTTGCGTCGCGTGTCGCGCCTGTTTGTAGGAGCCTTTAGGTTTAAAACCGTGAAGCGAAGTAAAATTGTGTTTTCAAGGGGTCTTGTTTACGTAGTTTTCAACCTTTAAAATTTTTGGTGAATTTGTAAACCTGAAAAAAATGCTTTGATTTTAAAACCAACGCATACACTAATAAATCTTGTTAAAATATATATCAGATTTTATTTTCACGAGGACTCTCGGCATCCCAGATGGGACTAGATGAACCCTCCAGGAGAGCTCCCGGCACTGAACTTGTTAATATTGTTAGAAGCTTTTTGAGTTCGAGGTTTTTAAGGAAATTCAATGAAATTGTTAATAGGATATCGAAATCACTTTTACACGTAATATTAAAAAAATATTAAAATAAGCTAGATGAGTTCGGCGTTTCCTATCTGACTACTCTGAGAAGAAAGGCCGAAACAAACTCAGAGGTCTTTTAAAGTCCAGACATAATCTTGGTCAGGCCACATGAGGACCATGTAGATTAGTGTCTGAAATGGTATTTTAAGGAAGCAAAGGAAATTGCTGTGGTACCTTTGATTCAGATTAAAATATGATGTGGTATAAACGGTGGTTTCGGAGAAATTAAAAAAAAATCGTTTACCTACTGAATTGGGCATGTAAAAATAATTGGGGTCTACTCATGAGATTAGTGATTGAGTGTCCGGGATAAAATGTGCTAAATGTGATGCTTAAACTACAACAGCATTGTTTCTCTTACAGATTTTAGACGGCAAAAAATTCAAGCTGTGAAATGGACCATCAGTTCTAGAAAACCACCAGGTTCCTAAGTAATCTTACCAATAATGACAGGCTTGGTGTCGACCAGCAACACAGACAGCTTCTGAAGGTACGGCAGGTCCATGACGATGACCCGGTCCGTGTGCAGCTGCAGCACCACGCTCGTGTTGGCCAGCACCAGCTTCAGGTAGCGGTCCCAGTCGTGCTGTGGACGAGGATCGGAGGATGTAATGGAAATTGGGCTAGAGTATTAGGGAGGGTGTTAGGTATCGTACTGAGAGTTTATTTGGTAATTTTTAGGGAAAATTAAAAAAAATAACCCGCATTTTTTTTTCAAAGGGCGATTTTAGCGGGGTAATACATGGGGCGCGGGGGTCGTCGTTTAGCGGGTGTCTAAAAGTCATAACTTATGACCGCTGTTGAAAATTTGCAAATTTTTTATGGAATTGGGATACATAATTTTCGTATTAAAAACGTGAATTTTAAATAGCAATAACTTTTCTATTGTAGATAATTTACACACACATAACATCACGCCTTGTTTCCCCAAAGGGTTGGGCAGAGGTGTCCCTGTAGCAGATACACCCACATTTCGCCAGTTATGTTTAAGTCCCATGTAATAGAGGGCGAGCCTATTGCCATCAACCGGGCCCAAATCCAGACTCCGAGCAGCTACTGAGAAATTTCAGATAGAAAAACCCAATAACACTTCGCCCGACCCGGGAATCGAACCCAGGACCTCATGCTCAGCAGCTTAGCGCTTGCGACCACGAGACCAACGAGGTAATTAATTTAATATGATTTTTTATTGCAGTACCTATGTAGTTTTTTCGGATCGGACAGGGTTTTTTTACATATTGTATAAAGACGAAGTAATCGTAACCTATTGCTATTGCACTGCTCGACTTGAATGGCGAGCGATTGGAGAGGCCTACTCTCCAATCGCTCGCCTTTCAACTCGATTCTTGGCCACTCTGATCCAGCGACCCAACAAAGGTCGTCGTTACAAGGAGCCTGAGGACGTTCTTCCTTTGTGGACTGTTGCCCGTAATTTTGTTTGAACAGTAACTAAATGTCGACCTACTTCCTCTAAAGATCATCAATCAGTATTTAGAAAAACCAGTGGCACTCCGGAAGTGCCGATAGAAGCGAAATCTTGAACAAGATCGCCTTGGTGGAAGAAAATACTTGTATGGCACTTTGGTCCGTAACCTTATCTAAATAAAGAGCACAATCGCGTTTACAAAAAAAAAAATACTTTCAGAACCTTTAAAGTAAAAATACTTGCATAGAACATGATCCGTAACGTAATATAAATAAAGAGCACAATCGCATTTACAAAAGTGAGGTGTCGGTAACGATGTCGCGAGTTCAATTGTTTTTACCCATCTCAAAAATGCCCAACGTGCCCAAAGAAGTTTTCACTTCAAAAACAGCTGTTTCCTACAAAAGTACAATACCTACACGGTCAAAATGTGTGGAACTGCAATTTTTTTTTATGTGTGACGTCTTCCCCCCTTTTTCCTGCAATCTGTGGGAGTGATTTCGTGAAAAGGTAACAAAAGGTGGCGGGTCGATGTCCCTGCTACCCTGTATTTCAATCTTTAGTTGCTGTGCGTTTTCTATCAGTTATGCACGAAACAGCTGTGAATATTTTGTAGTTTGCGAGAGTGATTTTTTGGAGGCTGGTTTTAAAGGGACGTTAAAAGTAAAGGTACCTGTTTCCACTGCGCGGGCCCTCCACTGGAGCCCTGCAGCAGTTGCTGCACGGACACCTCGTGGAACAAGTGCGTGCCACTGCGACGCACCTCCACCGGCGTCATTATCTGGGGAATGTGTTACAAGGTTACATACTTGCATAAAGTTTTATCTAAGTAAAGAAGAAGAATGATAGCTTCCCAAGCATTTTAAAAGCGATGTTTTTCGGAAACTTCACGATATGAATTCCATTTTAGCCAGACTTAAGTGTTGCCAAAATTGCCATTAACGTTCACTAATCCAGAACGCAGTCTTGGAAGCTGCTATGTTACTGAGAATTTGAAAAACTTAACACCACTTTTCCTGAGGATCAAAACTTTAACGAGAACCCCATGATCAAGACTTTTGCTTGCAACCATTAGATCAATTTATTTTTATTTTATTTATTAATTCAATAAATGTATATGCACAACATTACAGATGAAAGAAACCAAAGGCTTTACAGTACAATTTATAAACTAAAATGTATCAGTGAGGTAGTTAGTTTCAGTACCGTACATCGTCTTAATAATTTCATGAACTGGTTTATACTTTTTTATTACGACATAGGTACATAAGCTCCTCGTCAAATTCGCTATGAAACTGCAAAAGTATAAGATCTGCTAGCTAACCTTGGCCAATTTCTTGCTAAACTCCACGATATCATCAGCAAACTGCTCAGCATCAGTCTCGTTGTCCGCGATACTGATCATAGACTTGATGTACTTGTGGTACTGCTCCAGCTCGTGCGAGAACTGCTCCGGCTGCAGCAGGTAGCGGTCGCTGAACCCTGGGGACACTTGCTCGATCTGGAACGAAAATGTTACTACAACATTTGGAATACTTATGACTGAAGAAATATGTAGGATGAAAGACAAAGTTAAATTGACCGTTCACTATCAAGAATTTTTTCGTCCATACAGACTTAATATTTCTGAATCGAGCCTATTATAAGTAGTTCGGGGAATTTACGTCGAATTTTAGACTAACTTTGCATGAATTTCAAACAATGTTTTTTTGTCATTTATCGTATCGGTAGTAGTAGCAAGGGCAAATGTTAAAATGTATACCGCGAAAAGATAAACCCCGCGTGTACGGTTTTCTTTTGAAAACATATAATTTCAATTTTACGTGGTAGAAAAATAAAATAACAGACGTATTTGTAGAAGAAATTAGGTATTATAATTAGTCCTGTAAATTGAAAATTTCCGTGGACGAAAATGTTTAATTTACTGACCTAATTTTACATCGTGGGGTTTAAGTTGAAATCGTACATAAACATTTATTCTCCTCAGACGGAAAAGAACCCATGAGGATCTAAAAGACAGAAGAGCAGTTCCCTCACCACAACGCGGTTCCTGCTGGTGTTGCGCACGTCCTCGGCCACCTGCACGCTGAGCAGCACGTTGAGGCCCAGCAGGCGCCGCGCGCGCCCCGCCACGCCCACCCACGAGAAGTTGGCGCTGGCCGGCGCGGGCGGCCGCGGCGGCAGGCCGAGCTTTTGAAGCAGCTTTTGGATCGGCTTGATGCCGTCGGCTTCTAGTTTTTCTGGGATATGAAGAACGGAAAATATTTATAGATGTTTTACATGAGATCAATGAGTCCATTTGTTCCTTCCAAACATTTTTGTATACAACGTGTTCCTTTTGTTATCCCATATTAGACTATGTTATCCCATATTAGACTATGTCAAAGAATCAACTGGCATATGATTTTTTTTCCTTTTCCTTTTTAATTTTAGGTTCACCAACAATTGTTTACACTGTATAATGCTTATGAGTAGCATGCAAAAAAGTATATGCAATAGTGCAACAATCACTTACAGGTAAACTCCGCATGCATAAAGAAGTTGTACAAAAATTTATAATAAATTAATCTAGTTAAAACCTAATAATAACAATATACCGGGTGATTTTTTTTACCGTCTCCGTGAAAGTTGTTTATATTCATGGGTAGAACACCCTGTAAAAATTTCGAGACGGTAAAAAAAATCATCCGGTATATATGACAAACTATACTATACCATACTTATTTTAAGTAGACACATTTCCAAATAATTCGACAAAGTCACGATTTTTTATGTAAAACACCATTTAGTGGTACAAGAAACAGTGTGTAAAGTTCACTCATCCACCATAGAAAAGGGAGAATCCTCCGACCAGCACGCGTAGCATGACCACCGTAGAAACGAGTTTTGTCGACGGAAGAATAGACAAAATGACATATTGTGATTGTTTATCTGTCATTTTCTCTACTCTTCCGTCGACAAAACTCGTTTCTACGGTGTTCATGCTACGCGTGCAGACGGGTGTTGTGTCTGGCGGGCAACTGCCCAACGGTTAGAAGTTGAAGTCTTGTATGTATGTCGATCGCTTGGTAAACTCTAATTGCGCGATGCAGGATTTGTGTGACGTCATGTCTATGATGCGTAGTTCGTATGTGGCGGTGTAACCGGCGGACTATATTTGTCCATAAAAAAAAAAATTACAACGTCGCATTATCTTTACTTTAAATATGATTAATAAAATTGGTTTGAATGAAAATTATTTACTAGTACTTATCAATGAAAGTTAGATACACACATCGAGAGTTTAGTGTTATGTTATCTTCGAAACTGTATATTTTTAGAACACGTGTTCTAGGACTTTTTGTATTATTTTTACCTATAGCATAATAATCTTAGAATTATGGGACATCAAAAGGAACACGTTTTATATGAAAAAGGATATTATAATAATTTAATCTTTAACTCTTATGAATTCTTATACAAAATAGATATTAACCCATAGATTAACCCAAAATACTAGGTCCATATTTTAAAAGCAGACCCTAGCATTACAAAAAAATACACTTCATAAGCTAGGTACGGGTTAAATAACCTCCACAAATACTCACCAGTATGAATACAAGTCCTATACAGACTTTTCGCCTTCAGCACGCTCTGAGGCAGTCCCTCATCGTCCTTCGCCTCCAAGAGTTCCCTTAGATCATTGACCAGCTGTTCCCTTAGCTTCGCTAGCTGGTCCCAGGATGTGGCCCAGTCAGGCACCGGGTTCCGTTTGATCCAGCCTCCACACGCAAACTCGTAGAAGTCTGTGCATGGGTCCACGTCTTTGTTTAAGGCTTCTAGTATTCTTGATGCTGTGGATGAGAGATATTTTAATATGAGTAAAAGGCAACAATTATTTAGGTAGGTAATAGTGCAGTGGTCAGAGTTGTAGCACGGCATTCCAACGGTCGCAAAGTCGAGCCCCGCTCATATCAGTCAATATTAAATCTCGGCAAATATATTGTTAATTAAAGAATTTCTTTTATTTGAAGATCGGGTGTAAAATCAAAAGTCATTTATTCAAACTAGGCTGAGAATCATTACTTTTCGAACGTCAAAATTACATAAGACAGTCCCCCAAAACGCCCGCCCTTCACCACTTCCTAGTGAAATTATACCTAATACGGTAGTTGACTAGAAAAAAAAAACTATTTAGTCCGTCTTTCCGTTGTCCGTCATGCCACATGTTAACTCAATGTATCGCCGTAATCTTTTGATTACGTCAAAAAAGAAAAATACGTGTTCAATATTTTTTAATAACCTACAAAACGGAGCAAAAAAAAAAAATTTGGACTCAGGCCTATTCTATCAAAACGTTTAAGTTAATAGTATCACCGTATCAGTCGTATATGGAATGTAGGTGTAGGGTAATTGTTGGTCTGTTTACACAATTAAATATCACCACCTAGTCTTCCAAAAATAAACTATAATTCGCGACGCCTCGAGGAGAGAGGGGAAACAGGAAGCTCTCTAGCTTTCTCTACGAATGCATAAAATATGCGCAATATCTTAATAAACAACGGGTTTATGTAACTCGACGCCTACCTACCGCAGTAGCACAGGCAGATGATGCAGTAAAAATATGCAATTAATGAGTTAATAATAATTAATAATAATATTAATTATTATTAACTCATTAATTGCATATTTTTACTGCATAACAAGATGTTCGTTAAATTAGTTACAAAATAATTGATTTTAATTAGTTAGTAAAATAAAAGCAGACAGCATCGCTTTTATAAATTCGTATTTTTACAAATACGTATTTGTAAAAAAGTAAAAAGAAATTGGAAAGTTTTAAACTAAATTTAACAAACCTGTATTCTCAATAATAGTAGTTGTTGTTTTATTAATAGCAATAGCATTATCCTTGTTCACTTCCGCGGCAATTCTGGCGTCAACAACCCCAAAATTAAACAAAATAACAAGAAGCACTGGATACAAAAATACTAACAAAAACATTTTAAAAGTAAAACTAAACGTAAACAAATAAGAATGCATTATGTAATCTTCCTTGTTCAAACGACTGCAGAACATAGTCTAACCAATCTATCGAACGGTTTGATGTTTTTATCGATGAATGAAAATAATTAAAAATTCAACAACAAATGACATAATTGTTGTCCTAAGTACCAATGTCCTATATTATACCAACACGTGTTGTGACTGCGTGCAAACCTAGTACACAAAATGCGTCTCAACCCCTTAAAGAAAAACATAGCTAAGTACAGGCTGCAAGTCAGTAGTAACAAAACCAGTATAAGCTGGCCTCACATTTTATTAAAACTCCGTACTGCGCTAGGCCAGCTTAAGGTCAAAATGTTACTACCGACGCCGACGTGCAGTTTACTGTACCTATAGGTAGGTGTGACTCAAAATAATTAATTTGTCCGACAATTTTCTCGCTAAAGTGGCGCAGTTATCCCTTGCACAGAGAAAACACGTGGACTGCAAACTAAGTGATGTAAGAACTACTTAGCGTTAAATCAGAAAATACGTTTTATTTTGAAATTTATGCGACAATTTGTATTTTAATTGGAGCAATATTCCTACGCAGGGGTTAAATGCGCTGTTTCTTTGAAAACTGAGCAATTAAACATGTATGTTATATAAGTCGAATAAGCATAAACATTAGACATTGGAGCCACCCACTGTCGCGTCGCTGTCGATCTTCGGAATATGTCAAGAAAAACATCAACAACATTTGTATTCAGATTCTGCAATAGGTAATTACAAAAACTCTAACATTATAATAATATTTTTTTTATTCACAAGCGCATTAAAGGTAAATAGCGCGATCTTCATTGAAAAAGCCGCAAACAGCAAGATTAATTTAATATAGTGATTTATGCAATACACACATAGTAAGTTGTAGAAAACGATACTGGGACCTATTTTCCCCTATACACTCTTACAAGCTTTCTATTACAACTTAATGTACTTGCATGGAAAGACAATCTTTGGCTAAATGCATTTGATGCGACTAGCAAAATGTTTTGTAAAAAGATTCAGGATTAAAATTGAATAAGTATCTTTATGTGGTCGTGTCAATGAACTAACCAGCCAACTCGATCGTCGAGATGTCCCTTCCTAAAGTAAGCATTAACTAAGTAGTTAGCAATCAAAATTATTTATTTTCTTGCAAGTTTTAGCCTATTGGAAGTTAAAGAAAATTAACGAATACTTTTACGTATTCGTTAATTTTCATCTTTGTTAAGATTTCTCTCATATAAGAACAAGAGTATAAATGGTAGTACCTATTCTGCATATCTACAACCTGACACGGCATTTTCAGACAAAGACATGTTAATACTAATTACTCGACGATAGAGATCCAATCTAAAACGATGAGTCTACACTATTAACATATGTAAATGTTACATTACTCGCATCGTGATTGAGACGCCTAATTACTCTTACATGGCAATAAAATGTATATTCGTAATTAAAACTGTGATACAAAAACTTTGAAGCATTTTTCCGTGCCAGACATTTCCATAGAGATGACATGGTGTTTGTAGTGTTATATAGCTATTAGACAGTACCACCGATAAATTACCGACTAATTACGATTGCGCGGATCGACACGTGTCGCAGTAAATGTTATGGCAAACGTATGGTAAAATGTGGTAATCTCCTTATTTTACCATAATGAAGCGGCGTATTTATTTACTTATGGCTTTTTTTTACGGCGGGTTATTTGCGTGCTGTTTGTTTGTTGTTATTTAGCATAATGAGCGCACGCTTAGAATTTATTACTGAGATGTTAATTTGTTTGTATGCGTCATGAAAAACAGGTTCTATTAAATACTTACCTACCCTAAGGTAGAATGAAGTAGAATTCAGTATTTATATTCAGATGCGATACTTTTATTTGAGATGGCTTGAGTGAGTGCCTAGTTATTACTAAACACAGAGCTGCAAAGCTGCATATTCCTTATGCCTTGGTATATTCCTGTACTTGTCCAAGGGGTTTGACATTACCTCTTTCCCTACCTTGCTATATTGTCTGGAGATGATAGGTGGGAAAGGCAATGCTCTGCTATTTTTAAGAGCTACTACTTCTTGGAGCGTACCCATAAACTGCACAGGCTCACATGTAAGTGTAGAACACACTTTGCCGCTTGGAGTTCATCAAGGTTCGATGTTGGGTCTAACGTTACTTCCAGCGAGAAGGCCTGTGTCCCAACAGTAGGGATCTTATTTTTAGGCTGATTATGCTTTATTCTATTATGTACTAGCTATCCGTGCCTGGCATCGCCCGGGTGTATTTGCGACTTCCGGTGGATTTTCCTAAAAATCCAATTTCCTCAAAATTTTCTTTCATGCAAACCTTGTCTTGACAATTACGAATACAACAACAAAAATCTGCCAAATCGGTCGAGCCATTCTCTAGTGATGATCTTTCGTACATGTGGCAATAGATTTTTATTTAAAGAAAGAGAGCATTTTTTTATATACTCAAAATAAACTTAACGTAAATTCATGCAAGCCTAGTACTTTTTGTTTGTTATAAACTATTTGTGTGCTTTTCATCCAAATCCTATTAGTGTGTGATAAATGATTGTAATACGAGTACTATCTTGAATTCATGCAAGTCTAGTACTTTTTGTTAGGTTACTCTCAGAAGTTGTGCACAACGTTTCGTGAACAGAATACCGTGCGACTTTAATGAAACAATGCTCATATTCTGTACTAAATTAATCTCTGTCTACCTGTGAAAACTACATAAAAATCCATTCAGTAGTTCCGGAGATGTGTGCGAACAAACAAACAGACAGACAGACACCGGATTTTACTGTTTTATTATATGTATAGATTTCTCGCAGATATATAAACACTAACCGGTCCCGACGCACTGTTCGCTGACGCAGGGCCGAGGGCTACGGTACTCGGTGAGCACCAGCACTGCTGTGTAAATGGCTAGGGCTATCAATGAGATGCCTAGCGCGCCGATGAGGACTGATGAGCAACGGACTGTGCGTTCTCTGGAAAAGAAAGAAAGTAAGAATTAGTTTTATCATATTATTATTGTCAATGATTTCGCAAGAAAAGCATGCGCTATTTCTAGTGTTTTGCTGAGTCTGCCAGTAAATTAAACAACCTTTTTTGTCAACATTTATCATAATTATCATACATACGTACAATCATAAAATGAGTTTTTATGCAATGGGACATAATCGGGCTCAACAATGAACATCAAACTTTTTCCTTTTATCGATAACAACAATGATTCTTACAAAAAAACTACACCATACCCTAAAACGCAAAATGACCATAAAGATGGAAACGCGAGATAGGGATTTTATAACATTTTCATGATTGCAACACAGTATTAATATTGTATTTTATTGCGTAGGTACGTAGCATACCTTTCAGGTAGGTAAAATCTGCGAAAATAGACCTTTATGTTCATAAATGGTCAGTAGTTCAGGAGTATTTTATTAAGACTAAAAACTGTATTATGTTGGAACATATTGTACAGTAAGATCACTTTCTCTACTTGATAGATAGTACATAGTAGTGTTTCCTATATTTAGATTAGTATCTGACACGCGACGTGACTTATGTAATTGTGTTCTGAAATATTTTGATTGTGACGATATAAGTATTACTTAACCTGTTCAGGCCTTGTAATGTATGTACACGTATCAATAAATTATGTGAAAATGTCATTGTCGTAGTCTTTTGTGTTATCAATCATGATGGAATGGTTCTTGAAGAAAACGACTGTCTTCTCTGCGACCAAACAAATTGTAAAGCAAGTAATTTGTATCTCATCCGAATCTAGCGAGCCTATTGCCAAATCCAGACTCCGGGCTGCTAGTGAGAAATTATAGTTGTAGTTAGTGAGTAAATTGAGTATATCAAGAATCATCATCATCATCATTCAGCCGAAAGACGTCCACTGCTGGACATAGGCCTCCCCCAAGCACCTCCACTGTCGTCGACCGGTTCTGTGCTTTCCGCATCCAGCGGATTCCTGCGGCCTTCACAAAGTCCATCTTGTAGGAGGCTTTCCAATGCTACGTCTTCCGGTACATGGTCGCCACTCCAGAACATTTCGACCCCATCGGTCATCCGTTCTGCGAGCAATGTGCCTTAAGTGTGTAACTTAAGTGGCAATGGGCAGGGCACATTGCTCGAAGAACGGATATCAAGAATAGTAGCATCAAATAAAATATATCTACATAATACTAAAGGACGATCTACTATAACAGACCCACTTAATCATTTCGACAGCGAACATATCTATGTTTATATTACTCTCCTAACACCACAATTAATTCAAAAAATACTTGAACACAACTTTACTACAATTAGATATTTTCTCCTGCCTACGCTCAGTGATTGTAAAAACTGTGACATGCTGTCTCATTTCCGCCAGGTAATGCAATCTGTATGGAAATTTCACCATCTCCATGTACTTATTACGTTGAGAATTGTCATAAATTGTGTCTTTTATTTGGTTTTTGATGTAGTCTTGCACAATTAGAAATTGAATGATAACTATATGATGTATACTTAGAAACGAATGAGCCGGCAGGTAATTCCTATAATATACTTTTTAGTGTTACCTAGTAGGTATACCTTCTTCAACTTTACAGCGATTGGCAGTAAGGTAGATAAGCAGATGGATAGAGCACCCTAATTTGTAAATTTATATTAAGTTTTAAGCGACACTTACCATTTATTTATTAAAACTATGCACAAGTAAAAAATACTGTACAAAGGTGGACTTAATGCCTGAGGCATTTCCCACCAGGCAACCTTAGAGTGATGCAGAGACAAAACATGGCAGGTGCAACATTATTTATTTATAAATACTTTATTGTATACCTCAAAAATACATAACAAAAAATAAATCAAACACTACAAAATATACAATGGGCGGCCTTATCGCTTTCCGCGATCTCTTCCAGGCAACCTTGGAATGGACAGTGATTTGCCTGGACGTAAAATAGGGCTGTCGTTGGTGCAAATAATAAGTATAAAATATACTAGACACAGATGATACATATCCTAAATAATAGATACATAAATACATACATACTTACTAAATATATAAGCAACAAAAATAAATGAAGACATTAACATTTCATTTATCAAACAGCTATAATCAATTTCCCTGTTAGGAAAGTTCGTTCCTTTAAGAAGTGGGGATAATATGAGAACTGTGTAAGTGTGCCGCACAAGCGTGACGAGTAGGTATATAATTAAGCTATAATCTATCTTATCACACAGATCATAAATCTCATAATTATATACACAGCCACATAAGATTGCTCGTAGTTCAGAAATCGAAACTGAATTCAACGAACCGTGGACACTCGTTCATACTTGTATCACGACTTCTTCGCAAAACTCATAGACATAATGCTAGAGATCAATCTTACTGTATTTTATTTTGTATACAATAGTACAGCTATCCAACTTATGTAAAGTCACTTAAAACCCTTTTTCCCTCGTGTACGATAATGTACCTAATGCTCAATGCTCATGCTATTATAAAAAGATACATAAAAGCCAGCCAGAAAAATTGGTATTAGATTGGCTGCCTTAAGAGCACCGTAATTTATTGAAACCCGCTACAAAATTGAAAAGATGGGGTGTTAAATACTGTTTGCTTTTTACAGAGATGATTGAACTTGAATCTAGACTTTCAACAATGTATCGTTTGCCTGATATCTTTCTCAATTGTTAACTAACGCACACTATCTATTTCTAATTTAACATGTGCTCAGCACTCATACTGCCTCGTTGGTTTAGTGGTCGCAAGCGCTACTGCTGAGCATGAGGTCCTGGGTTCGATTCCCGGGTCGGGCAAAGTGTTATTGGGTTTTTCTATCTGAAATTTCTCAGTAGCTGCTCGGAGTCTGGATTTGTGCCCGGTTGATGGCAATAGGCTCGCCCCCTGTTACATGGGACTTAAACATAACTAGCGAAATGTGGGTGTACCTGCTACAGGGACACCTCTCCTCAACTCTTCGGGAAAACAAGGCGTGATGTTATGTCAGACACACATTTAAAAAAATATAAAATTTAGGCAATGACTATATGGAGCAAAATTACTCAGTATTCAAGGCTAAGAACACAAGATAAAAGTAGACAAAACTGTCCAGTAGAGAAGAGTGGGATGTACAACTTCTCTAGTTATAAGTATTTGTAATACGGATGGACGAGCTTATTGTCATTTTACAGAGCACTTTTCTAGAAAAAAACCAATTACACTTTGCCTTTCTCGGGGATCGTAGTTGAGTCAATCTCAGTAGTTGCGCTTGCAAGCACGAAACTACTAAGGCAGTTTAGAGAAACTTAAATGAAATCAAACTCAGTTTTATGTATAAACGGCTATAGGTAAACGCCATCGTCGGTACTCAAATCTCTTCCGGCCCGCTCGTGGGCGCGGAACTCTCAACAAATAACAATTGCCATCGCACATCGGAACCGTTTCACTTTCCTCCTCAATCAGCGCCGCACTGAGGAGGCAAGTTCTAGCAAATTGATACTTGTAGTGTGTAATCTTGTAGGAGACAATGAATGAAGTATTAGATGTCGTTTCGTTTCGTTGAGTATGTTTGTAGTACCTAAATAACAAGTGTTAAACATAAAAACGCGGATAAGTGCGAGCTGAGTTCGTGTGGAGAGGGTTTGGGTTCTGTACGATGTATTATCCCAAGAACAAACATAATATTGTAGTTCAAAAACATGTTCTCCCATACATTTGTCGGTATATTGGCGTGTGCTAGCTAACTTTATAGCAAATAATTTAATGTAATGTTTTGTGTTGCGTTATGTAAATTATTTTGCATACTATTGAATAGAATCAAGTTTTTCTTACTGAACAGACAGCTGTGGAGTTTGTTGCCCCACTTCTTCTTCCCAGCTAAAGCACTAGGAAGTGGTGAAGGGCGGGCGTTTTTAGGGGACTGTCTCATGTAATTTTGACGTTCGAAAAATGGCAAATGACTTTTGAATTTTGGATTCCAACTGCAAATGTAAGTTAGTACGCACAATATTGAATGATTCACCATGTTATTTTAAGACCATGTGTGCAAAATTTCAATAGTCGTGACAGACCAACAGACGGGTGATCCTATAAGAGTTTCGTTTTTTTATTCAGACGTACGGAACCCTAAAAATTACAATGTTAAACATGCAAGAAAAACTTAAAAGAAAATACAGAAATAAGTTCAAAATATAAATAAAAACTTAGCCTAAATATTCTCCTCCAGATGAAATCTCTTAGGTTCGAAACTCAATTTATTTATTTAAGTACTTTTCCCTTTTTCTCCACTTCATTTATGAATCTGAACTAATAATGGGTACAAAACTTTCAGTAATTAACACTCAAAAGTGTGCATTCAGACAGTAATGCAAATAACTGTGCAAACATAATGACTTAACTGCACACAATTGTCTGCACACTAATCAATGCTAATTAGTTAGCCCACTTTTACGAAACAGTTAACTTGTAAACAATGAAGTTAACACAGTCATGACATAGACCTCGTAACAACACAAGAAGCTGAGAAGCTCATGTTTGGTTATTACCCTAGTGATTTAGAATAATTCGAAATTGTCTACCGACTACCGTCGGCGTTTCGTGTCAAGTTTACTAGAGTTTTCAATGTTGAAAAGGTACCTCGGCCTTGTCATCAATACTTGGGAAAGGGAGACTTCTATCGCTCCATACCGAGTTGATTTATAAAGCTATAAACATTTTTGAAGTGAAAACTTCTTTAGGCGCGTTGGGCATTTTTGAGATGGAACTAAACCATTGATTTCGCGACACCATGACGACACCTCATTTTTGTAAACGCGATTGTGCTCTTTATTTATATTATGTTACGGATCAAAGTTCTGTGCAAGTATTTTTACTTTAAAGGTTTTGTAACCGCGATTATGCTCTTTATTTATATTACGTTACGGAGCAATATTCTATGCAAGTATTTTTACTTTAAAGGTTTCGGAATGCCACCACTGTTTTTTTTTAAACTCGGTACGGACATTATTTATTACCGTGTGTAAAAAAATGTGCAATGCGTTTTATAAATTCCGTATGCGTGTTAAAAGAATTTTCACAAAACACCAAAGTTTTTGATAACAAAGCCAACATTACCATTTTATAACTTTTCCTCAAAACTTTGCACGTATTCGATATTTATCTGAAATTCCTCCGCATATTATCCTCAGCAAAAATGTTCAATATGTGCAAATATATTTACGAGCATTGTCTGACAAGTTGAAGCAAGGCATTGACTTGGAAAAATAAAGAGTAACGGTAAAACCTTCGTGCTTTCCGCCGTGGATAGGTCATTAGGTATTCTGTTCAGGCCCTACGGAGACGTCGCGAAGATTTACAGTTTGGTGAAAATCGTGAGTAAGCCAAAGAGTGATAGAGGTTTTTTTTTTGGTTTTGGATGACCATAAAAGTAAAGTTGATGGATAGGTTTTTAGGTATGTTAGTCACGAAACTGCATTGTTTTGTTTGTTAAATTTTTTGAAGTCATTAAAAGTGATTGAGTGAAGTTATAATCAGTATTTTCGTACAACTACTAACACGATTACTCTATTCCTCATCTGTGTAGAACACGTTAGATAGATTACGCAACTAGGCCCTCAAACTAGTTCTATTAACTCTAGTGACTCTTTTAGCAACTGCTTTATCAGGTAATTTAACTTACCTTACACACAATTATAACAATACTAGCTGCGCCCCACAGTTTCACTCGCATAAGTCTCGATCCCTTGAGAATTTCGGGATAAAAAGTATCCTATGTCCTAACCTAGGTCATTGCCTACCCAGGAGCCAAATTTCATCCAACATCCAAATCTATAATAATTAGAAAAAACAGCACTAAGTAACGGTGCGGACTTAATGCCTTAATAGTCTTAATTAATAAGTATCTAGCATTGATTGTAGTCCACGAAACGGTAATTTATTTCCGATTTATTCACAAGAGAAAACGAAATTACTAAAGGAAAAAATCAAGCATTAACTTCTAGGTGAACTAAGTGTAAACCCAACCACAGTATGTCTCATTGAACACGAAAGTTCAGGGAATGACTGTGTCATCATGATATGCAAAGGAAAATTGATAGCATCTAATCATTCTCGGACATGACAAAAAAAGTTTGGTATTTCCAAGCGTTGAATTGTCATGTGACACATTCGTACATCAAAGACATAGATTACAGACATTACTAAAATTTTATTGTTTGTACTTAGCTACATTTGTAACTTAAAAAAATATGGAGAAATCGCAATATAACTAAGGCCACTAAGATTAGGCTGGTCTGTACACTTGTATTCCCCATATTTCTGTACGCAGCTGAGACGTGGACATTACGAGAACTGGAAAAGAAAAAGTAGATGCTCTAGAAATGTGGTGCTGGAGAAGAATGCTAGGGGTATCATGGACAGAATTCCGCACAAACGTCTCCATACTTCAAGAACTCGGCATCAAACAGCGTCTATCAGCACTAGTACAGTCTCGAATACTTAAAGTTTTTTGGTCAAGTCTCCAGGTGGAATAATGACTCCATAGAACGTCTAGTGGTGCAGGGTAGAGTGGAAGGTAATAGGCCAAGCGGGAGATCGCCGATGAGGTGGACCGATCAAATTAGTTAATGAATGCGCCAGACTGTCATGTAACAGAACCAGATGGAGGGAGATCGTGAGGCGGGCAACGACTACACCTGCGATTGGACACAGTTCATTGTGACCACGACCGCTCTGTCAAGAGCGAAATGAAGAAGAAGAAGACATTTGTAACTATTATGCAATCGTTTTCTCCAATACGAGGGATATTTATCTCACAATAAACCTAAATTACCCAATCTGTCTTCATCTTCAGCTATCGAATAAAAATGTGAGTGAAAATAAAATTGAGGTATTACACACATGCTTATTTTTCAGGTCATGAACATTTCATTGGCAAGTAGGTACAGGATGGCCTTACGAGAGCCATGCCGTGTTCTTCCCCATTATACCTATCATTAATACATAATGATATGTAATCATAATATTACTGCATGCCAATTCATCAATTCATGCCATAATCAATATGCCAATGCCATTTCGGTAACATCATTGCTATTTTTTTAATTTTTTTTAACGTTGCCCCACACTAGGAATTTCTCCTGTATTATGAGTGCGTTTATAAACACTTAAACTCATATACACAAACAGCCAGACCCGGAACAACTACTTGTAAGTCATACAAATATTTGTTCCGTGCGGGAATCCAACCCGCGGCAGTAGTCAATCGCTTTACCAAAACGCCAACCGTGCCGTAAAATAATGAAAAAGTGTTTATTCACAATAATACTTATTTTTACATATTAAATTACCTCTGCCAAACTGCACAGCAGTTTGTTGGCAGACGTAGCTCCTTTAAAGCAAATATATATATATTTTTTAATATTCACTATATTTGACACAACACACTTATGTATTTTATTTTTAAAAGAGGTTTTTGTGACAGAACTGTCTATATCGACTGGAAGGTTATTAAAAATACTTGAAACTGAAAAACGTCTACTTCTTCGACCATAATAGTTATTACAAGTGGGCACTACAAATCTTTTCATGTTATTGTTCCTTTGAGATCTTGTGCGTACAATATTGTTTTTAAATTTATCACTACAATACTGTTCTAAAGCTACTGATAACACTACCCTCTCATGAACCGGCAGAATTTTACATTCCAAAAAATTTATTATAACGTCAATAATTTTATACATAGCTTTAATAGGTAGCTCCCTATTACACTACATGGGACTGGCGAAATGTCAAACCCCAAACCCTTCTGGGAATACATATAGGTAGGTACCAGTTTTCCTCGAAAAAAAATACCCAAACCAGCTGCATGTAACATTAACCCATTAATAGTGACCGCATGGCACAGTACTGTTTCCATTGAAGCATTGTGTTCACGCGATTAACATATCTATAGGACGAAACAAATGCCGAATGTGTGTAGACAGGCGGACATCATGTTGGACACTTTCTATCCAATTGTCTGCATTAGTTCCGGTGTTGTTTGTACTAAAGATGGTAAACATCTGCCTCTTTTGGGTTAATTGGTGAATTTTGTTGAAAGAAAGGAAGAAGAAAATAAATTAATATATTTGACCCAGGTTACGGTGGACATTGCTTTTATAAAGATATGTTGATGTTCTAGTTCTTATGGTAAGTACTTACTAAATCTCGTTTTCGAGATTTTTATAGAAAATATTCTACGCTACAGAGGAGACTAGACAAAATGAGATCTCATATCGGGCAAGCAAAATTAATAAAAATAATATGCTTAATATATTTATGTAAGCAAGATATTTCGGAACAGATTGCAAAAATCTGTTAGAAAAAAAATTTGTTTGATCAAGGCAAAGTGAAATCTAAGCAGTAACCGGAAATATACAAAGGACAGGACATAGAATTTTATTGTTATAAACTAAATAGTTATAAATATCAGAAATTATTTGTCAACGTCGGTCGCTAACTTTCATTAGCTTCCGTTAAAAACTTATCTCAATTAATGTAGCTACCAGTAATTAAGATTAGTCGTTGATAAGTTAAAGTTGGCCTTTAGGTATAGACTTGGTCTATTTTTAACATTTCCTGACTGCTAGACCAGTCGTTGCGATATAAGCTGGTCTTACATTCAAATTTTGTGGCGATTCTTTATATGAGTACATACTTAGTTATTTCTTTTGGAAATTAATACTTATTTTTAAGTAGATAGAACGTACTAGGGTCATACACGAACGCCGGTTTCGAGTACTACACACCTGAACTTTCTGAAGAACATCACAAATATGGTCACTGTATATGTATTTAGATAAAACACTTCCGATTTTATCACATTTTGTAAAGTGTATTTTCAAGACGAATGTGTTTTTCACACGTCTCATGATTTAATCGTCTCACGTTTATGAAAATATATCACGTAACATATGTTGAACGAATTTTGATGGGACTTTCACACAGACAATAACCCTTTCACCACTCCAATGCTGTAGTTAAATATATTTAGCATCTGATGAGCCCGTAAAGTAAGTCTAACTGTTCACAAACACATAATTTTAAAGCTTCCTCACAATATATAAAAAGGAAGTAATTATTATCAATTTAAACTCGCATAAACCATAACCACCTTCCTGCAAACTCACTATAACCCCATCAGCACCTTATCGGAAGCCTTAACACCTAATCATTAATAGAAAGCCGATTACGTGCACATTTAAGCCACCTAATGGCACATAACAGCGCTTCCTAAACACTGGCTAGTGGCGGTTCATGGCGGGTCAATGCCACGGACCTGCGCGCGCGCTGATAATGTGATTAAAGCGAAGCACGTCCGAGGCTTTCCATTGGTATCTAGGTAAGGGTTAAGGTGGAGGAGGTTAGCGAACTTGGTTGGTAATTGAGGTACTTTTAGATCAAAGATTGAATGCGTCATGTTCGTGAACGGGCGTCGTCAGTTGGGACTGGTCATCTCTTAGTTGCCACGGCTTATTTTTAATTTATTTAATTGTTCTTTGTTTTATTTTATTTTTACGGACACTTCTAACGTGCACGTCTTTCTACATTGTTCTCACATGTATAATTTCAACATGAATGATGTAACCAATATTTTGTAACAATTTAAAAGAGTGTCCGTGGAGTTTCTTGCCCGTTCTTCTCCATGGGTACCTACTACGGTTTGGAATGAGCAACTAGCTTCATACCTATTTCTGACTGACCGATTCCTTGACAATTCAAAAGTGCCTGTAAATGGTTTAATTGAAATAAATGATTTGAGTTTGAGTTTGAAGCGGTAATTTTTGTTTTAGTTTTGATTCAGCCGTTTTATTGTTATAGATAAATTAAACCAGGTGGAAGTTTCACAAATCGAGCTTTTATCAGATTTGACGCTGTGCAAAGCTAATGTTTTTTAAACTCGATGTAGTTCCAGATTGTTAAGAGTTTCAGTCGTGTCTTTCGGTATCTTCATTTTGGCTTGTGGACGGTGAGCAATGGGTAGCTCGCCGTCCTATAACGACCCAGGAGATGTCAGCAGAACCGACGAGGTCGCGGGAAAGTCCGAAAGGGATACCGTGGCCCCTGGCAACATACAGGCAACTGAAGGAACACGGGTGGGTTTTAGTCAGTAAGAGTCTGACACTCGCTCCCGATCCGCCCAGAGCGGGAGAAGTTATTTGATCATTTCTAACCAAAAAAAAAACAGGTAAGTGTATTCATTTTACTTAAAAACTTTGTAAACTGTTGGAAATAAACTTTAAAAGAATCGACTTTTACTCTCATTGAAGCCGTTTTTATTCTCGTTTTTTGCATTCCGCTTTCGCTCATAACTTGTATCCTCCACGTGGGTTCAAACGCTTGCGCTCTATCCGAATGAACCGTATCATTGTGATTTGCCGTAGCGTTGACTATAATAGCTTCTAATAAGGATGTCACTTTCGCTTTTAATTGTTGTGTGTGACAAGCGATGGACTTTCGACTTTTCTCGAGTAGGTTATTTCGTAATACCTTTGATATTAGATATTTAAAAGTATGAATTAATTAATTCAATTATTATGGCACAAGTAGTAAAATAGTTAAACCATAGTTAACCAATGGATAGCTATCAGAAGCCCATGGGCGGCTTTAAAACTCTGACACCAGTACCCTAATTCCGTAACTCATTTTCGTAAACAATTTCGCGAAATTTGTTTCATTTTGACATTTCAACAACATTCATTGCGTTATTTACGTTGTTGAACAGATTTTTTTTCCAACTTATGAAGCAATGGATTAGAAATCTGTTTCAAATCGAAACAAATTGTGATTGTGTTGTATTACGCAATTAGGGTGCTGGTTGATCACTAACCACACGAAAAGAAAAATAACTATTTTATGGTTTGAAACCATAGATAACCATAGCTATGACCATGAATGTGGTTCGTTTCCAACTTAGAAAAACCATATGCCAAATGTAATCAGCACACTAAAGAGAACGAGACACTAAAATTATGGGCTGTGAAAGTCAACATTATTTTACAATATAAAATGTAAATATTAAACCAAACACCAGTGAAAACGAGATGAAACTTTTAAAAGCCTGACCATTTACCCGGTAAACCTCAAACCACAGCAAAAAAATGCTCACAGAGATATCGTTGACGAAGCATGGATGTCAAGGCTCAAGGCACACAAACGAGGCTCTATCTAATGCACTATCAGCCACTGCTGTCGGCCAGTGGACACGAAGAGATGGCAGATTAGGGCATTTTTATGGATGTGCATTGCATCAAAGTGAATCATCGCTTTGTGTGCGAACCGCATCATGGTTTGAGCACCAAATTATTTATTTGTGAAAAATCTGTTGTATTAGTCACGTCACGGTCTTCTAACTAATGGGGCGAGTTGTAACTGAATACACTACCCATCTATTACCGTTTCTTAATTGCAGACAAAAAATAATGTTAACCCGATGTTTGATATGTATACAGTTTTAAACGGCCGATTTACGCGGTTTAGATCTCTATTTTTACTGCTGAATAAGGGCTAATATCGTCTGTGGGCAGTTTTACTCTATAGCCTGACGATATTTTCGTCAACTAAATCATTCAAAACCAAAAATACCCTTAGGAAACATTCAACAATTAATAAAAAAAGTTGAAAGTGACGTGGAGCGTGCGTCAATGTCGCGCCGCGGGGCTTGACAGCTGATGACGTCTTAATGACAGGGAGGATATCGGTTTCATTCAAATTATTTAGCAATATTTTCTAACCAAGCCAATAATAATTCTACTTTCTGGTACAAATCTCAGCAGACAGTAGTGCATTGCATAGGAGAAGCTTTTGTATATTTTTTGGTTAAGTATTTAAATAAATAATTTGCTAATCTTTATCATTGATAAATTGAAGACAAACATTACTGCAGTTTAATGATTTAATTTTAACATATTAACCTATTAAACTCTTGCACGAAAACAATATTATTTCATGATCAAATCAATTAGACTTGCAATTACATAAATTGTTTAATAACTCAATTCTTTAAAGCCATAAATCATTTATTTTAAAACAAAGATGCATCTCATGACGCATTACGAAATATAATTAATTTTCCTAATTATTATACTAGTAATTCGTGATTTATTACCTATTACATAATCAGGTTAACAATAATACAATAGATGGATATCTTTCAGGTCGATTGCTAAATAAATTGTGCAATTACTTGAACGAAATCGAGCGAATATAATTGGTGGCAAAATACTTGAATATCTAAATTATAGATGACCTAGGTTCAGTTCAGAAAGGTAATGTCATCATTTTTGTTTTAGTTTTAATATCCGTAACTTTTGAATGGGAGAGGAAATGACGTTTTTGGGGATAACCTAGATCGTGGTAAGGGAAAATAGAACAGGGTATTTTGATGTATGAGACACATACATACATATACGGTGTGACATGACGTCGCCCTCCACGCTAACTGTCGTATCTCACAAACTGACGTATCTGCACTGACATTACCTGCGTGTAATTGTTTCGAAAAAGTTCTCTCTAATCGTCGTGTTTGTGTAGTTTACCGTTTAGAAGATGATCACGTATTTTGTTTTGCGTGAGTTTTTTTTGAGGGAAAAATATTCTCACCACCTGTCGTATATACACACATCTACAGTTAGTGAGTTAAAGATTACGTCAAGAGCTATTTATAAAAAGTTATTAATTCATTAATAAAGCCTCAGCTAACGCAACATTTTTCCAGGGCAACAGTTTTTCGGTCGGGCGCTACAATCATCAATCAATCAATCAATCAATCTTTATTTGTGAACACAGGTATTACAATAAAGGTCTTATGTATACATTTTAGTCATGTTAATATTAACATGATTGTAGCGCCCGACCGAAAAACTGTTGCCCTGGAAAAATATCAATTGCTAGTTACGACAGTTAGCGGGGAGGGCGACGATGAGTGTAGCGTCTACGATTAGTAGTAAAACAATGTACATTTGGTAGGAGCCGTGTCCACTGAAAGAACAAAACGAATAGAACATGTTCACTACTTTCACTACGAGACGATTTTGTTTATTAGTGTGTACCATCGTTGTTTACATAGTACGGTAGTCTGTATAGTAAACAAATTTGAACGAGCCTGCGGAAATGAACGGCCTTAAATGGCACGAATGAAGATTTTTCCATAACACTTTCTCACCACGCTTTATTATATTCAAAAGGAACAACAAACAGCTACAATATAAAACATAAAAACCAGAAATACACAAAACTTATAGACGGTATTGCAGCCCACAACGCTGTTCACAGATTAACTGTAGGATACTTATCAGTGAAAATAATTGTTACACTGTTTTTCCACCGCACAACGTCAACTGGACGTCACACGTCAGCGAGAAACGAGATTATTCGAACCGAACGTGACGTCCCGGTGGTGGTGTGCGGTGGACAAACGCCCTTAACGTTACAAATACATAATGATTTTTTTACTTCATTAGATCAACCATACATCCAAAACTAAGTACAAATATCAAATTTGATAATAATTTAAACTGTGCTCAATCAGTTACGTACACGACTTACTTTTATGAATGAAACAATAACGTTTAAATGTACGAGTAATCGTTGCGTGTCACGTCACTATTCACTATTCTGAGCCAGTAGGTTCAATTGCGGCAAACGCAATGATATCCTGCGCGTGAGTGATCTACTATATTTAGCTACAAATTACTTTTGTTCGTGACTTTGAAATATATGGATGTAGTCATCCTCTTATTTGGAAAATATTTGGGCGGATGTTTTGGAATCATTGCCAAGGAAAACTTTGTAATGGAAAAACTGACAGTACAAATCCGAATGCCTAACATTTTATCCTTAAAATATATTCGATGTATCATATGTATTTTGGAATGTGGTGTAATATATCGTTGATGTATTGTGAAATTTACAAAAGGTCTAAGTATGTCCAGCATTGGTTGATAAATACGGAAAACCTTCCTTTTCAAACAAGTATTTTTGCTTTACTGATAGACGAACCGCTTACTCAAAATTAGTACTTATATACCAAATTACTGCTTTAAGTACCTGTAATTACCGACAACATTAACCAACTATTTATTAACACATCACGCATACAAGTTAATCATCCTCAAACCCGCATAATTCCATTATCTGCCGAATACGGAAGTGTTGAGGCTTGAGCCATCTCACCTCACAACAAAGGGAAAAACTGAATATTACAATAAACATAATTACCAATGCGAAGCTTTCTTTGTTAAGTTACTTATAGGCTGTTACAAGAAGGAAGGGCAGACACAATGTGTCGTTCCGTCGTACGCATACGTAAACGCTTTGTCATTATTACCTACTAGTAATTTAATGTTAATTACGCGATTTGTTTGCTTTGAAAAGGGATTTTCTATTAATGTGTGAAGACGTGGTGAATATCTTAGTCAGTTGTAGAAGGAAATGTGTCATTATTACTCAGCGGACACTCAATGCCCTTCGTGTACAATATAATAACGCTTTTAGGATGTTGTTGGGGCTGCCGAGATATTGTAGTGCGTCCGGCATGTTTATGGAGGCTCAGATTGACGGCTTTCATGCCATCATGAGAAAGAGAGCGGCCTCCATATTGCACCGTATCCGAGCAAGCTCCAACAGCATTCTGAAAGTAATAGCGGACCGGTTAGACGGTCCTTTTCTTAGACACTGGATCGCACTCCATGTGTCAACTTGATGTCGTGTGTTTTATTTTTTGGTTTACTAACATAGTTCCTAAGTACTTACTAATACAAATATGGATAATTCTGAAATAAAGTTATTATATATATTATTGACATCATTTAAAGACAATAAAATAGGATAGTTTATTGCAAAAGAAACAGGCGTCAATGTAATAAGGGTTGATTAATAACAGATAAGGACCAAATGTTTATTTACACTTCCTACTGACAAATGGCCGTTGGTAGCTGTTTTAAATTAATTATCCTGATAGGTGATATCGATTTTGGAACTTTTAGTTTTTCATTACTTGAATTATACACACAACTGTACAGACTTGAATAAAAATAATTATTATAAGAGTACTTACGTGATACGACAGTTCAGGATCTGAAGAGTACAATTAGGGCAGATAAAATGTGGAAGGTGGATAATAGGGTGATTTCTCAAAGTGCTTTCCTCGTTTTCAAAGAGTATGACCCGAGATAGTCTGCCGAACATACTGTCACTTTTAACACTTAAACTCAAGTAAGGATTTGTGTACTTTTCTAACTAAATTAGAAGTAGGTTTACCTCGGAGTAATTAAGGCAAGAGACTGTCTTCACCGAACTACCGGCTTGAATTCTTATAACAATAAAACAAAGCCCTTTTCTTTTGTACCTACCTACCGTGATGATTGAATAGAAATGGATGAAATATCAATAACAGCCGCATAACATCACAACACGAGAATTGCATGATTAGTCATGCAGGATTTTTTAAAATCGTAGTGTATTAAAGTATACATAAGACATGTTCATTAGACAGATCCCCTTGAAATGATTTCATTTATGACCCCAACCGATGACAGCGAGTATAGGTATATTGTTTTTTTTTAGGGTTCCGTACCTCAAATGGAAAAAACGGAACCCTTATAGGATCACTCGCGTGTCTGTCTGTCTTTCTGTCGGTCTGTCTATCCGTCCGTAACCGTGGAGTTTCTTGCCGGCTCTTCTCCATAGGAAGCGACCAATTGGAACCGTGCACCTAGCTTCTGACATTTCATAAGTGCCCTTGTAGGTTTATGTGAAATAAAAATATTTAGATTTTTTGATTTTTGTCTGTCACAGCCAATTTGCTCCGAATCTAATGGACCAATTAAGTTGAAATTTGGTACACATATGTATTTCTGTGACTCAAACACGGACGTGTAACGTTAATAAATGAATTTTGAATATGGGGGTCACTTTTAGGGGCAAACAAGAAAATTTAAAAAAAAGTTTTGTAAACTACGCCGTGTGACATTATCAAATGCAAGGGCTTATTGCGAGGATCTCAAATATATTTTATTTATAATTTTAAAATAATTTAAAAAAAATATTTTAGAAAATAGATGAAAATTGACCCCTTATCTCGGAAACTACTAAGCCTAAAATTTTGAAAAGAATAAAGAGAATGGTTTTTTATCCTTAGATTACAGGAAAACCTTTAAGAAGTCTATGGTCTTAAAATAACATGGTAAATCTCTCAATATTGTGCGTACAAACTTACATTTGCAGTTGGAATGTATGGGAGAACAAGGATTTCAACTACAATGTTAAGTTAAGTTTGTATTTGGGATAAATTCATCCCAACTACAGAACCTTTCATTGTGCGTGGTCCGACACGCACTGGCCGGTTTTGTAATATTGGAACGATGGATATTTCGATAAACATCAACGTCAATTATTTTTGGAAGTATCAAGCCTGTTTTATTTTTGGAAGTATCAAACCGCAGCATCAATTACATCAAGTAATGCCTAAATAGTCAGAAAAAAGTTAATGGATTTTAAAGTCACACCGCACGTTTTATAGAAACGGAAAGTCCCACATGTTTTGTGCTTTATTAATATTCGAAAATCGATTAAGCATATAAAAAATCAGAAGCAGGAAGTAAGACGCAACAGTGGTATGGTATGGATATTGTTTTGTTTATAAAAATCTATAAATATTAATAATTGAAAACGCGTTTCGTATCGTAACAAATTTTGATATGCTTTTGAACATCATTTGGACTCTTAAATGATGTTGATAAATGTTTCGATTTTTTTTTTCCAAAAAAAATTTGAGTTTTTTTTTTCGATAGGTTTATATGTATTATACATATTATAATATTTTACTTAGTTTCAATAATTAAATCTCTAAATCTCTAAATGTTTTGTCAAGTGGTCAAGTGGTGGTGGTGGTTGCGAAGCAGGGGCGGGTCACTAGTATATCAATAAACAACAAGATTATTTGAATTAGGTTTGAAGGAAAATAACAAAAAAGAAATGTATGGTATCGAGATCATTATCCTTAGACGGGCCAATCCCCAAGACAATCCACTGAGCGCCAATCCATTAATTTGTTTCATCAATGGCTTGAGGATAATCCAATGCAGTGTCTCTTTTACACGATGCTATTATTAGATTGGCTTAGTGGATTGTCTCGGGGATTGACCCCGTCTAAATGGTCCATAAACAAACTCTTTGAAATACCCATGGCCATATCGAAACAAAATAAACAATTCCATGAGATTTGAATAAAAACCATTGCTACCTGAATGACGGCCTTCTTTCAACTACGGAAGAGTTCAGAGGCCGCCTCTCGAGTGCAGCGAGATGAATAAAACTGATGACACAAGAAACCTATAAGCATAAAAAACGAAATATTTATAACAACTGCATGGCTAATTGGGTAAAAAACAAGATCTAGAGGCCCAAATTATTTGGGACCTCAGTGTTGTCTTAGGTATCGAAATAGCCTCCACGATTTTAATCAAACTCAAAGCATTTATTCCATAATGTCATGACGCCAGTTATGTTTAAGTTCCATGTAATAGGGGGCGAGCCTATTGCAATCAACCGGGCACAAATCCAGACTCCAGGCTGCTACTGAGGGGGTCGCGGGAAAGTCCGAAAGGGGTGCCGTGGCCCCTGGCAACATACAGGCAACCGAAGGAACACGGGTGGGTTTTAGTCAGTAAGAGTCTGACACGCCCTCCCGCTCGGCCCAGAGTGGGAGAAGGTATTTGATCATTTCCCACCCAAAAAAAAAGCTGCTACTCAGAAACTTCTAATGGACCACTACACCAACGAGGCAGTCAAACCAATTACACTTTTGAATTGTCAAGGAGTTAATTATTATATTATTCAGAAAGATGAAGGCCCATTCCAAAGCGTAGTAGGTTCCTATCCACGTCCGGCGCAACCTGGGTACTGTATAGGTAAGTCCTGTTACAAATTTGGTGACTGGCTGATAACAATCAAATTGATATATGGCAAGAGCAATTTTTATGATTCGTGCTGATACCAGACGAGCAGAAATGTGGTTTTCTGATACGAAATCGTGCGCGAAAATGAAACAATAGTGAAAATGGCGCAAGTCTATGTGAGTATGTGGTATTCCCCTTTTATGTGAAAAACATTGTGTTTGACTTTCAAAATTGCATGTCTAAACTGAAATAAATGATTTGTCTTTGATGATTCTTTTAATTTTATATACGTTTAATGTTCATATTTTTAGATGATATTGACGTGAGGTATCGTAATCACATCTCGTTAAAACGAGTGTCATTGACCCTAGTTTCATGGTTCTGAACATCTGAACTTCTTACATAACAACAATAAAATTAAATCAAAACACGTAAATAAGTTATTGTCCATTAAACGTGATATAAAACCCCATAAAAATACATTTTTGAGTCGCGTGACAAACTGCCAAAACTAGCGGTGGAAAAGACATCAACGCGCTGAACGGAAATTTAACACGAAGATTACGTTTTTACGACCTACATATCTTTTGAATTTATTATATAAATGTTGATTTTAAGTTTTCAAGCAGTGTCTTAAGTTTCATTTTCACTCAAGGTTCGGTAAACCATCTTTCCTTTTTTTTAACTTTTTTTATAATAGAATATTGCAAAATGCATATTATGTCCGTAATGATTTGAGGATGAAAATTGATTGTTTTGTTTTATTGTTCCCCAAAATATAACACAGCATAGTAGTAGCTTATCAATATTTGCCAAACAGCAAAACAGTTTGTCGGAAATGATCCACTATCCATTGCATCAATCTACACAGAGTCATACAACCACCTCAAATCACCATAAACCGACATACCAACCAAATAACACAGGAAATCAGTGAACACCATTGTGTTTCGTTACATAACAACAATATCGCTTATACAAGTCATACACATCAATCATACAGACGCATAAAGGCCAGGTGTTCGGTGCAAATGTATGCAATCATGGCATTACCATAAAGCTGTGTCATGTGGGGGTGGGTCACAAGATGGATGACATCTTTTTAAATATTTTTATCTGATGATCCGATTTTTTTTTTGTTGGTGTCGTTGTACTGTAAATGTGCTAAGTGTCAGTCACTGTGAGTCACATTTTACATAGCGAAGATTTTTGAAGTGAAAACTTCTTTAGGCGCGTTAGGCATTTTTGAGATGAGACTAAACCATTGATTTCGCGACACTGTGACGACACCAGCTTTTGACCATTAAAAAGACATCAACGCGTTGATTACCGCGGTGCCGATATTTTATCAAGTTTTCACTTCTATCGGCACTCCCGGAGTGCCACTGTTTATTATTATTTATTTTTAAGCTATTGCATAGCTTTTATCGCGGGCTTTGAGCGCGGCGACCGAATCAAGAAATTCCGTAACGAAAAAAACCTAACACCCCCCACTCCGCCTACCATGTAATGACGGTTCCCATGACAACGTGATGTTGTCATGGGAACGTAATTTTTGTTTTATGTCATCACGTCATCATCCCAAGTGTAGCGTTGACAAATAGGAAGCATGGAGGTTACAAATGCTATGCAATAGCTTTACCGCGGCAGTCCCCGAGTGCCACACGTTTTTTTTGTATAAGACACGGAGTAAGTGTAAGGTATCCCGATGCGAATGGTTGAATTATCTAAATGCCTCACTCGGCTACGCTTTTTCTCTATAGTTTATTCTACAAACTTCAGTTTCAAGTAACTGCCCTCTGAAATCAACCTGTGACGAAAGTTTAGCAAACATTTTCCGGAAATAATCCATAAAAGTATGAAATAATTTACTCAACCCGAGTTACAAGTAACAATCAAACATAACCATTTTTGGCAACGGAAACTTATTAAGAATGTAGCGTATGATTTTGTACGAAAAATGGAGATCAGATAAGAAGTGTGAGAAAGATTGTTGGTGATGTAATATGCACACGTTTTTGTTTTAAGAGATAAGTGCTGTCAGTAAGCTGACGTGGAAAGCAACGGCAAGTAAGTTGTGAACTAAACAAAAAGTTTATTTACAGTAGGTGTTTCTTACACACACACTTATACATCGCGTTTTTTTTAAATATAAAATAAACACATTTTTTTAATATGTGCATTATTCCACTTCAGCTTTCATATGTTGGCCACCACATACATATGTCACTTTTTTTTAGAGATCGTAGTATAAAGAACAAGCTCTGTTTTCTGTACAGAGTAGTTCCGCATAGGTACTTACATTCACTAGGTTTACCTGGAAGGATAAGTGAATTAGGTAGGCTAATTATTGCAGCTTTGGGGCTGTTAACTAGAGGGTGATTATATTTCAGATCGTCGTTCATAAAATTAGAATCAAGACTTCGCTTAACAGGTAAGCTCGTTTGATTCCCAATTTTAGTTCACGGCGATCTATTAGTAGTATTATCATTGATCTATTAGTTTTGTTATAATCTTCAGTGGGTTTCATTCGCTGCATCCGGACTGAAAGCCGACCCCAACATAGAAAAGGCTAGGCAGATTGATTTTGATTTCTTAATTCGTTAACGATAATAAAAATCTAAAATAGTTAGTGCAACAAAACCCTTTATGCACGCTTTTTAAGAATTACAATTAAAAAACAGATATTACAATTTCAAAACTTTTCCTCCGATTAAATACGATTTCAAAGTCATTATTGTGTGTAAGCGAAATTACTAGCGACGCTCGGTATTCAAAGTACGCTTAAAGTTTCGTATAATTATACGCAATATGGAACATTATGATCCGCACATACACGCTTATAATTGCACGCACTTTTGCTTTTTCTTTTGTCTTTTGTTGCGTGTCGAAATGATTTCTTTGTCTCAAGGGTGGCACTCTTCTTCAGAAATTCAGTTGAGATTGCTAAATGTAAATGCATTAACATTGAATTAATTCTGAATTGTCATAGGTACTTCGTTATTAATGCAACCGCGTGGCAATTATATCGTATTATGGTGCTGCTGCATGCAAGGACATTAGACAATTGTCAAAGTTAATTTACATCGTGAATTCGGGGTTTATTACTTTAGACTTTGGGTAAAACTTTAATACCATAACTTATAAACGTTGCTTAAAATGAAGACAAGCTTAAAAACGCCAAAAAACATGGTTAAGTAAGTTTAAGTGGACATTAACCATTACTTAACTTTAAGCAACGTTTATAATCAAAGGGTAAGTTAGTTAACTTTTGACAGTTTCCAGCTTTAATTGTCATTGTCATAAATATCACAACATTAACTTTCTAACCTACCTTCTTCTTCTAATTTTTGTGTAGTTAGAGACTAACCTGGTGTCAGAGTTTTAAAGCCACCCATGGGCTTCTGACTTGGCTTCACATGCCGCTGAGAAATATCTCTCAGGCATGCCGGTTTCCTCACGATGTTTTCCTTCACCGTTTTTGAAGCAAGTGATAATTATACAATACGCACATGAATCCGAAAAGTCAGAGGTGCATGCCTTGGGTTCGAACTCAAACTCAAAGCATTTATTTCAATTTAAACCATTTATAGGCACTTTTGAACTGTCAAAGAATCGGTCAGTTAGTCAGAAAGTTGAAGCTAGTTCCCATTCCAAAACGTAGATCTCTATGGAGAAGAACGGGCAAGAAACTCCAAGGCCACTCTTTTAAATATAGATATTACAAAATTCTGGGTACATTATTCTGGTTGCAAACTGGTTAAAACAATTGAAAAATATAAGATTAAAAATAAGCCCTGGCAGATAAGAGATGACCAGTCTCAACTGACGGCGCCCGTTCACGAACATGACGCGTGGATCACCACCATCCAGCTCAACTATTTTGTAGGGAACCGAATGATCCAACACACCCGCCACCATCAGCGAGACATTTTAGTGAGCTTGACATTCTCTCAACTGCCATGCTCTTTCAAGTCAACATACATCTTAATAACATAATAAACTCGAGACCTATGACTTGGTAGTCCGACGGTCACACCACTAGGCTATCACTGACCTACCTTAAAACCATACCTATTAAGGAACATCCAACAAAAACGTAATCTGGTTATTGATGACAGCATGCAGAAGTTCTGAAATCTGTTCTAGTTCTAAAGTCTACGATACAAATACAATTCGCGTGTTGTTCTGCAATCTTACAAATAACATGTAACCATACATTACATAATAAATATAACTATATACTTAACTGTTAGTTGTACATCATCATATTATACAATCGTTGCGTTATTTTTAATAACTTTTATTTTAACTGGTTTCTGGGTTTATTTTTATTTTAGTACCTCTGTATTGGATAGCTTATTAAGATTTGATGAACGGTTTATCATAATAAATAATTATTTTTTATATAATAAAGCAATAATAAACAAAAACATGTTGTATAAAGAAATTGCATTGAAATCTTGGTACGAAAATAAACGCGTAGACTTGAAAATCTCCTTTTTTTTCGTCGGTTAAATATGCAAAAATACTGTAAGAATAACTGTATTAAAATTCATCAAAAACGACGTCATGGCTGCAGAATTTTAAAAAGATTAAGGAGTATCAACATAAAAGCGTTTGTATCGTTTACCTCATAAATGGTTGCCATACGGACTCCACGTCACACCATCGGATAAATGTCGGAAAACCATCGGAAACTGAACCGAACCATACTCCAACAACAAAGGTTTGAATCCGCCATTGTGTGCCGCCGTCCACGTGTGACTTCTTTTAATAATAATCACTTATTTCTCTCATGCCACCGTGGTACCATTGAATTTGAAGATTCTTTCTGTTTTGCCCAGAATCCTTTCCTACCTCACGTTATAAAAATAATAATAATGGTACGTGGCTTTATATTAAGGAATAAATGATGAGTTCAATTTAAACTGATTTAAGTTCAAAACCAGGGTTGGAAAAAAAGCTGTTTTTTTTTTTAAATTTTATAAAACAAACAGTTCAAAATGTTTTAAGCAAGAGTCTTTTTTGTTTTTTATTGAGTGATTTATCAAATTTATTTTCAACACAAATCGATCAGGCCTAATATAATTCATTTCTTGACAATTTTAAAATTTACCTGAGGAAACATATACAAAAAACGATCAGAATAACATAATAATCACAACAATGTAGTTATAGTTAGAAGAAGAAAAAGAAGACTAACCAATCTAATCCGTGAACATACTTTTTTTTTGTAATATATATATAAGTAGGTATGTAACACAGATACTGAACGAGGAATTACCTCTTTTCGACAAGTGACGAAGTATAGATATCGGTACATAGGTAGGATGGACTATATTCAAATAAGGGGAATCCCCAAAATAGTTGCGGGGAATTACTTCATTTCGCCCGGCAACGAAGTGTATAAAACTACCTAACCTTTTTTTTTTTTAGAGCCATTTCAAGTCCTAAAAATGTATAAATTTTCATTTATTTCCATCCATTCGCGATTTGAAACCATGTTTTTTGATAAAAACACTGCTTTATTTCAAACAATTTTAAACACTATTTTAAAATATGTTTTAAAACAACTTGTTTGTTTTATGCCAACCCCAACAATTTAAGGGAACCTTGTCATTGAAAGTGCTCTATAACACCTTTGTGCGCAGCCTCGTAGAATACGCATCTCCCGTCTGGAGTCCCAATTATAACATTCATATGGAAAGAATTGAGCGCGTTCAAAAAAAAATGACGAGGTGCTTGCGATTTAAAGAACACGAATGTCCTTTTAGAGCCAATTACGCTGAACGGCTAAGTTATTTCAAATTAGACTCATTGAAGCGACGAAGGGTTCTAAATGATCTGTCAACACTCTATAAAATTGTAAACGGGATAACATCAACTCCAGATCTCCTTAACAAAATCAACCTAGATGTACCTCGTCATTCTCACCTCCGGTCCAAGCGTACTTCTAGGACTTTTGCCCCTAAACCGTGTCGCACAAACCTGGGCCAGCATGCTCCCCTAAACAGAATGTTGACTTTTTACAACAGAGCCTGTTCAGTTGACAACAGTATAGATATTTTCTTTGACAGTCTGCCAATATTTAAAAACAAAGTTAATAAAATTGACCTGTAATCAGCTGCTTATTTATGTTTGTACTAATTTTAATAATGTAATTTTAATATAGTAATGTTATCAAATTTAATAATAACTTAATTTCATTTGGATTTTAATTTGACAAACGATTTATGATTTATGTTTTATTTTATTCCATATTTAGTATTGTTACCTTATGAGTGAGTATTTCATTGTGTTTTGTTATTCTTGTTTGTTCTCATGCAATGCAACGAAATGTATTAATTAATTTATTTATTGTTATTGTATTTTATAATCTTATTTCATAATTTAATATGTATCAAATTAATGTTAATGATAATATTTTAATGATTTCATAATTTGTCAAATAATTGTTCACCTTATAATAAGAATGTTGTGCATGCCTATAAGTGATGTATTTACACAGTACTGAAGACTCATGATACCTGTTATAACTATCGTTGTAAATATGTCGTTGGTGTGCCTTGCTTAATAAATAAATAAATAAAATAAATAAATAAACCCTGTTCAAAACAAAATAACTAAAAAACTTTTACTGAGTCTATTTTTACTGTAGGTACTCTGAAATATTAAAAACAATATTGCCGTTTCATACAAAAGTGCAACACAAACACGATGACAATGTATGGAACAGCTGTATTTTTTTATATTTAAGAGTCGGTCTCGTATGAAAAGTGGTTTATATTCATGATCACTAATACACACAATAATTCCTAATCCTGACACTTCACGTCCCGTTGACGCTGTGCGGTGGACCCGCACAGCGTCAACGGGACGTGAAGTAAAAATGAGATTATTCGAGCCGAACGTGACATCCTGGTGGTGGTGTGCAGTGGACAAACAGTGTAAGGATTGGGTATTATTTCTGATAAACAACAATAACAACAACTTTTTCAGGTCTCATGAATATAAACACACACCACAACAGACAAACGGCCTTACGATGAGAACGACGCCGTTTCTCTCTCTTGTATTATTCAACTTTAAAGATACGTCTAAAGCAAAACCAGTAACTCACGACAATATTATGTAGTTAGCAGGCTATCAATCCTCTAACATGGAATTACTTTACCATTTCTCAATTTGAGTGAACTGCAGTCTGCAATAAACATTCCACGGGTATATAAGTATTATATTAGTTATTATATTAGAGTTGTATAACACGAGACTGTGCGTTATGTCTGCGGTCGCGACCCCACAAGCTTCCTACATTTCAGCATCGTAAGCTGTTTCAGACAACGCTTAATGAAGTTAAATGTGAAAACTTGAATAAAAGAGAATGCTAAAAAGAACCCAGCTCCGGGGTAAAAGAGATGTATCTCAAATTATCAATAATAATAAAAAAAACATAATTATCTCTGGTTGTTCGCGTCTAGCTAACGGCGAATACTTGCACAGACATAACCAAGTGGCCAGGATTATTCACCAGCAACTTGCTTTGAAATATAAACATGTGGACTCTGAGGTACCGTAATACAAGTATGTGCCCAACCCAGTTCTCGAAAATGACCTTGTCACGTTGTACTGGGATCGATCTATCATTACTGACAGGACTATTACAGCAAATAAGCCTGATATAGTAGTGATAGATCGATTAGCGTGCCGCGCAATGATAGTCGATGTTACCATTCCACATGAGGAGAAGAACCTCGTGAAAGCTGAGAAAGAGAAACAAATAAAATATGTCGACTTAGCACACGAGGTTGTTGACATGTGAAATGTGAGCTCGGCTATCATTGTGCCGATTGTCGTAACGGCTAATGGCCTGATGGCCGAAAGCCTCGACCAACATATCTCGAGACTTTCGTTAGGCGGTTGGATCAAGCGCCTGATTCAGAAGGCAGTACCTCCTCGATACGGCTCGCATTGTGAGGAGGTTCCTGTCTCTGCAGCCCTAACCACCGGTAGCTTGGACCTTGCGCCCGACACCGGCGGACTTCTATTTTTTTATATTTTTAAATGTGTTTTTATATCTTTTTAGAGTATGAAATATTTAAAAATGTAATTATATAAGAAAGAAATTAAATAAACGAAATAAAATAATAACCGGTTATGATCGTTATCCTAAATCGACGCCTGTATCATAAAACTTGCAATTTTTATGTTTGCCAGTAAGGATGACGATCATAACCGGTTATTATTTTATTACTTATTACTATTGATGATTTGAGATACATCTCTTTTACCCCGGTGCTGGGTTTCTATGGAACCCAAGCATTCTCCTTTTATTAACCGACTTCAAAAAAAAGGAGGAGGTTCTCAATTCCTCGGGAGGTCTTTTTGTTTTTTTATGTATGTACCCCGATTACTCGAAGACGGCTGGACCGATTTGAAAAATTCTTTTTTTGTTTGAAAGGGTATACTTTCAAGTTGGTCCCATTGTCATTTGGTCACGATCTGATGATGGGATCTTGGAGAAATCGAGGGAACTCTTCAAATATTAAAGGCACATCTATAGTGATTTGGGTATTTTTGATGAGCAGTTGACATAAGGCTATTGTAACTTAGATAAATTACAAATCGACCCACTAAAAAGTGAAAAAAAAAACTTTTTTACAAAAAATACAACCGACTTCCAAACTACAAAGTGAAAAATAACTTTAATTTCGGAAGTCGGTGTCAAAAAACTAAAATACTGATCCAAAGACACCGACTTCCGAAATTAAAGTTATTTTTCACTTTGTAGTTTGGAAGTCGGTTGTATTTTTTGTAAAAAAGTTTTTTTCCAAATTGTCCATAGCTTCGAAAGATTTGTAAATATAATTTACTTGGTTTATTTAAGTTAGACACTGTTAAAATTTGTTGATTGGTAAAGTGATTTGTTTTTAATTTAAATGCAAGTTTTAATTAATAAAATTTTTGTTGAGAAAATATACGGCATGACTTTTCAGGTCGGTGCCTAGGTACTGATACAATGATCTTCAAACAAACAAACAAATCATTTATATCGATCATAAAATCCAATTTGTTCGTAATTACATACACATCTTAAACACTAGTCTTAGTACATATATTTAAAAAAAATTGGTAATAATTACTAATAATGTCAAAACAATAAATAATCAGATATTCATCTTTATCAAAGTTTATAATAATAATAATAAGGGTCCCGAGATGTGTCAAAGACATGAAAATAATAATCACTTTATTATCAGGCAACTAAGGCCCATAAATAGAATACACAAAATAATCTTATACAATAATAAACTAATACATATTAAAAACCTTACCTATACAACTATAACTATACACGTAATGTTGACACGTAACCGTCCTCGGAAACGTCGATATACGACACCTTTCGGCCAAAAGTCCTCTTTCAGGCAAATCTGTAGATGGTGGGTTGGAACTCGTACCACGAATGACTTAAAGTTGATGTTGTGGCGCGATTCCAACCTTTCAACCCTCAGAGTCCAGTTGGTCTTCACTTTTAAGTACTGCACGACTTCCTCAGTTGTAGTGGAGTGATGCAGACGCGAAAGGTACAGTTGCGTCGTAGGCACAGCAGGGCGCACTGGGCGCAGCAGCATAATGGGTCCACTCGGTGCGGTGCCGCACAGGTTACGAGAACAGGGCTTCCTCTTCCTTTCCACTTTCACTTTCCTTTCTTTCTTTTTTATAGCTCCATACCTACATATTGGATTTATCATCATTTGATTGTGGTCATTGAGTTAGCAGAATTATCAGAAATCTAAACAGTCACCCTCACAACAAAGACAATAAATTAAATTGTCAAGCTTTTACTAATCCACACCTAAGTACCACCCGTACTAAGATTTCAGTTTGTTCTCAGAGAACATGAAGATATCGATGACATTACTCAGTACTTAGGTACTTTGAGTCTTGAAACGATAGATATAATCTGACAACGCTGAGTCAGTCAGAGTCGTTTTGCGTACAAAGCGATGAATTTCCTTTGTCCAGCTATCTTTAGTGCTTAGGTAACTAATTGACTATAAACTGAGGTTTTATTTGTCATAAATATGGGAACATTAACTTTATAATACAACAAGAATAACGCCGTGTAAAGAATGGATAAATTAGTTCCTTCTTGATTATGTAAAGAGGATTAAAAAAAGGAGGGGAGGAAAAACAGTGGCACTCCGGGAGTGCCGACAGAAGTGAAAATTTGTAAAAAAAGGGCACCGCGGTAATCAACGCGTTGATGTCTTTTTAATGGTTAAAAGCTGGTGTCGTAACAATGTCGCGAGATCAATGGTTTAGTCCCATTTCAAAAATGCCCAACGCGCCTAAAAAAGTTTTCACTTCAAAAATAAGTTTACCAACATTTACCTATATTGTTTCATGTTGTTATTAGGAGGTCCATTTCGTAATAAAGTCGTGGCACGTATTCGTAAAGATAATTATAAGGTGATACATATATGTAGATACCTACTTAGATCTCAGGAAGCAAAGTTACAATTAGGTGTCAAGTGCCGTAAGTACCTTTGACAATTCCAGTTACTGTAATGTAACAGTTAAAGTGTTTATCTGTTCGCAAAACTTTATTTTGTACCAAGAAAGCCGAACTATACCTTAATCGCGATAACGAAGGTCAATTCATAAAAACATCGTTTTCAGGGTTCCGTGCACTTCAATATAAAAACCGGACATACGGTAGCTGCTTCATCAAGATAACTTCAAAATTATCACCTTGGGATGTCACCTATGTTTCATAGACAATAGTAAACCTTCGGTGACAGAGGGTCGTGAGTATTGTACTGATTGTTGCATTGAATTTAGCGAGATTTTAAGCATTGTTGAAGAAAAGTTTTAATATTTTTAAGGTCACTTTTAACTTTGATAAATAGAAGTAATTTTACTCGACTGTCACATTTATTTGCTGTAGAAAATACTGAGTCGAGCTAGTTTATTATTCACTATTGAAAAACTGCTTTCACAATATCAGTGAATGGTTTAATTCCGCCTGATCTTACAAAATATATAATTTATAAACTTTACGTTATAGATCAACAAATCTACGTGAAAAATAATAATAGATACGGAACCACACGCACTTTTGAAAGGCGCTTTACTTAAACAGCAGCCTCTCTGGACTTTTTATTATTTGAACCATTTATTTGGGCAACTCTTGTGTATGTTAACATAACTATTGAGTTTACGTAACAGTCACTGTGTTGCAGCTTTGATATTGCAAGACTCAGCACTCGGTTGACGCAATTTTGTAACCTTTATTAGGTAGCTAATGACAGTTTTACAGTGAAAAAAACCGGTCAAGTGCGTGTCGGACCACGCACAATGAAGGGTTCCGTAGTTGGGATGAATTAATCCCAAAAACAAACTTAACTTTGTAGTTGAAAAATATGTTCTCCCATACGGAATGTATGGGAAAACATGTTTTTGCAACTGCAAATTTAAGTTGGTCGATTATTACTCGTTAACTTGTAGAGTCTACTTCGCTGTGATAGTTTTCCTATTAATTTCGTTATATAAACTACTGTTGTGATTTTTTTCACATACCCAAAACCAACAATTTAGCCGGCAGGGGGGGACACTTGACTCCAACAAAAAATAGCACTTTAAAGCTTAATATTTCGCAAACGGATCCCTGAATCCAAAAATGGTTTTCACAAACTTCAATGTTTTTAACAATGATACCCCTCACTATGGGTTAAAAAAAGAAAAAAATAACATCACCACTTTACGTGTATGAGAGGTACCCTAAAAAAAAATGTTTTTCATAATTTTATTTTACCTCTTTGTCGGCGTAATTAAAATATATACCTATGCCAAATTACAGTTTTCTAGTACTAAGGGTCTCGGAGCTAGACCGCGGACAGACAGACAGACAGACATCCAGACGGACATGACGAAACTATAAGGGTTCCTTGTTTACCCAAAGGAGTCCCGACTCAGCACTGCAACCATAGGAGGTCTTGGTGACCACCGTCCGATATATGTCAGTGAGTACCTACCGGCCAGCTCAAGAAAACTATTTTTTGCTGCGCGCGAGTTTGCAAAACTTAAAGAGTATAAATTCTGTTGGACGGCCAATGGTAACATACTGTTACGGAAGGAGGAGGGAGTCAAACCAATACTGGTCAAATCTGAGCAGACGCTACGGGATCTAGCACGACCCAATCAATGACTACTAAACTCCCATACATTATTGTTTTTTTATACAGGTTTCATAATAACTAACTCCTACTTTGTTATAAGTTGTATTCCCCGCATGTTTAAGATTATTAACACCGTTTGTTTTGCTTATATATTAAGAACTACCCACCACTACAATTACCCTTCACACACACATAATCCTCAATACACTTACTCTCTATTCGTAAACCTTCGGGCACTCACACTCTCATTCCTCACACACTTATTCTCGCGGTCAATACCATTCCTAACTATTTATATCCACTCGTACATCACAATTTTTGTTATGGAGAATATTAACTTCACCATTTCGGTTGGCATAGAACGTCCTTACACGGCTATTGTACCTGATACAGTTACAGTCTGCCTCATCTATCCATGCCTACATATGTGCTTTACTTTATTTTGGAATATGTTATTTTCTTTCAATGGCTAACCACATTAATGCCCTTGAATTAGAATTAGATGCTTACCAAGTATCAAAATCTTATAAATTACCGTTAGGTGAATGCATAACTAAAATACCGAAGACACAAAGAAACTTATCCATACTACAACTCAACATACGCAGTTTAAACAAGAACTTTGACAGTTTTATAGCGTTCTTACATCTCCTTAAAATTGACTGTGATATCATTGTATTAACCGAGTGCTGGCTAAAGTCTGCTGTAGTTCCCAACATGAATGGTTACAATGTCCACTTCACAAAAAATACAAAAAACCAGAATGATGGAGTGGTTATGTATATTAAGTCTTCATTGCACTACATCGTTTCTGAACCTGATATAACTGACGCAAACTGCTTGCTTTGCAAAATTGGCAATAATGTTGCCATCGTAGCCCTATATAGATCACCTTCCTTCACCCACGTTGATAATTTTTTAAACAGCTTGGATTCCATTTTAAAACCCCTAACAAAATTTCAACACGTTGCCTTAGTCGGTGATATCAACATTGATATCAAGGCGAACAATAATGATAGACATTCGTACGAATACCTCACTTTCACTGCCTCTCATGGTTTATTACCGGCGCATTTATATCCTACACGAGTAAATAACTGTTTAGATCATATTCTTTTAAAAACCAATCAACCAGGAACATCCATTGTCATAGACTCACCTATTACCGATCATTTACCTGTATTCCTGAGTATCAACCTAGATGTTCCTAAGCCCAAGCCCACCTACACGGCCAAAGTTGTTGATATCTCAAACATCCAAAAAGATATTGAGAGTACTGATTTCTCCCCAATCCTTTTTTCTAATGACGCTAATGTGGCAGCTGACACCTTAACAACTTTATTGACTCAAATTATTGAAAAACACACTCGCTTCTCGAAAGTCTCCCGTAAGAACCGTAACATCAAGCCCTGGATCACGCCTGGCTTACTTCGCTGTATTAGAAACAGGGATAAAATGCATCTTGCTTTAAAAACAAAACCAGATAACTCCATCCTCAAGGTAACGTATTCTCGATATCGCAACTTCTGTAATTCTTTGCTCCGGAAACTGAAAATAAATTACGAGAAAACAGAATTTATGAAAAGGAAAAATAACTCCAAAGCAACATGGGATCTAAATAAATCCATAACGCACTCAAAATCAACACCCCCTCCATTGAAAGAACTGCAACAACTCAAACCTGACAAACTTGCATCAGCAAACAGCGTCAACAATTACTTTGTAAATGTGGGCAAAGACCTAGCTACAAACATACGGCAGTGTGTGAAAATACCAGTTCACCCATCAAGATTAGCTTCAACCTCTAACTCAATGTGTGTCCTGGAAACCGACGATTCGGAAGTAGAGCGAATTATAATTAACCTGAAGTCAAGTTCTGTAGCTGGAATTGACGGTATTACTGGACATATATTGAAGTTAACGCGCAAAATTTTAATCCCCTGCATAACACATATCTGCAATCTCGCGATATCTACTGGTGCTTTCCCTGACTGTTTCAAAATAGCGCTAGTTCACCCTATTCATAAGGGAGGGGACAAAGGCAGTGTCAAGGATTATAGACCTATATCTATTCTACCAACCATTTCGAAGATTCTGGAGAAGATTCTGAACAGCCGTTTGCTTAAATATATTAATGCTCATAAACTTCTCTCTGAAAACCAGTATGGCTTCAGAGCCGGAATTGCAACAGAGGATGCAGTTATTGCACTCTCTGAAAAAGTAACTCAGTTCATGGATAAGAAGCAGCGGTGTATTGGTTTATTTCTAGATATCTCGAAAGCTTTTGACACTGTCTCTGCGCCCATACTTCTGTCGAAACTCGAACGCATGGGAATTCGTGGTCCCGCACTTGACATTTTCTCAAGTTACTTGGAGAATCGTTTCCAACATGTTCAATTGGATGAGGTAACAAGCGATAAAGCTAGAATAGAATACGGCGTGCCACAAGGCAGCATTCTAGGTCCAACCTTGTTCCTCATCTACATCAACGATCTGTGTTCAATTTCCTTAACTAACTGCTTCATATATACCTACGCTGACGATACAGCCCTACTTGTTCATGGGAATGATTGGAGTGAAACAGAAAAATATGCTCAGATGGCGTTGGACATTGTTATGAACTGGTTTAACAATAATTTATTAACCTTGAATGCAGAAAAAACTAAGCTTATTTCTTTTTCTTTAAGTGATAGGACTCAGCCACACATATCGCCTACTGTTAAAGTACATAGTTGTTCTCCAAACTCCAGCTGTACCTGTCCTACTCTGGCAACCACATCTTGTATAAAATACTTGGGCGTGCAAATTGATAAACATCTGAACTGGTATAGTCATATAGACAATCTCGTCATCCGAATGCGTAAACTCATTTCCATCTTTAAGAAACTCCGTTGTTCGGCTGACACGGAAACACTAATGATGGTCTATTATTCACTCTGTCAGTCTCTTCTCCTATATTGTTTGCCGGCTTGGGGTGGCGCCTGCAAAACATACTTTTTGAAATTAGAGAGAGCTCAGAGAGCAGTTCTCAAAGTTATGTTCTTCAAGCCCTATAGATACCCCACTTTGGAACTTTTTAGGGAAGTCGGGGTTTTGACAGTGAGAGGCTTATATGTGCTACAGTGTGTATTAAGGAAACATCGGCTGCCGTTCAAAGAAAGTACTAAACGTCGCGCAGACATTGCCTTTCCTCCAGTTAGACATAAAACCACCTTCGCAAAGCACCAATTCACCTACCTCAGTTATATTCTATATAATAAAATCAATAAATTTCTCCATATCCACAGTTTAAATTATCACACATGCAAAAACATAGTTAAGAAATGGCTGCTTGAGAAATCATATGAAGTGACCGAAAAACTTCTCTTCCCACATGCTTAAGTCAGATCTACTCCTATTCAAGTATTTTTACACACAAACATTCATATACACCCCCCACTTTCACACACCTATCAAGACACGTTCACACCTAACACACTCCGCACTCTCGCATTACTTACCCATTCACAACACACCTACTACACCTACCACGACTAACTCACTCTCACTCAATTATGTATTACAGTTGTATTACAAATTATTTTTATTTTTCTTATTTCAAAACACATAGAAATAATTGTATTGTTATGTTAACTATGTTACTGGTGAAAACAGTTTTTTGTTAGTTTTAAAACATTCTGATCATCTATGTATGTATACCTTTATGGAATCACTGGTCCCCAAGTCACAGGCTACTAACCTAGTTTGGGAGCCAGGAGATAATACCCAATGCACTTTATGTTGTTCCATACTACTGTATTTGTAACAAATGTAATCATTTCTATTGCAATAAACATTATTATTATATTATTATTATATTACTACGGAACCCTAAAAAATGCACTACTTTGGTGTTATGTGGACATGTTTTGATGGTGGATATGAATGGATGGTAAATGTGAAAGGTCTTGTACACAGTGGCCCATATTTCACTGCGCATTGATGAGCTGGAGTTGAAATCAAAGCTCGAAAACCGGTTAAATTTTCAAACCGTTATTATGTACTTGACGCAAAAACCTTTACATTCGGTTTCGTTCGTATAACCCGGTTTTTATAAACCGGTTTTGAATGAGTCTTTACATAAAGGTTTTTTTGATTAAACGGTTTAGAGCAATATTAACCGGTTTTTTGTTTGGTTTTTATTCAGCGTGACATCCTCACAAGTAATCACAAGTTGCAACGCGTTTACCGACATGACGCTCGTCGAATAAACCGGTTAATTTAGGTTAAAATAGTTCTTAAAAAGTTCACGTTCTTAAGAAAATTTCGGAGTAAAACTCAAATAAACCGGTCTTAAACGGTATTTTTTAAACCGGTTCCGAGCCTTAGTTGAAACTAGACAGGCAGATGCTGTTAAACTGTTTGTGATTTGCAATGATAAAATTGACCCGTTCATTTAGCGTTTGAGTTTAGACTTCCTTTATTGGATCATTATTACACCTTTAAGGTAGATTTTTGAGGAGCGAATTCGAATGATTAAGATCTCATGTAAAAATGTACCAAAAATCACACGAATAAATGAATTTGAATTTTACATAATTCAGTACGATAATGATAAATGATTTTATTTCTGTAAGTCGGTTTGTACAAACACTTTGACACGTCAATTATGTTTTTTCAATTATAGTTTCTTATCTAACTTCTCTGAAAAGAAAGGCCGAATCAAATTCAGAGGTCACAGTCTCTTAGTCCAGATATAATCTGGGTCAGATCATGTGAAGACCATGTAGATTGGTGTCTGTATTGGTCATTTAAGGAAAGAACCACACAGATTGAGTGGACCTGTCCAGTCAGTGGACGCATTTGTCAGTAATCGTGCAGTTCAACGCTTCTAACCCCTAATTATGATGCGTATTCAATATCGAACAATTATTTAATGGCGTATTTATCATTTTTTATATCAATATTAGGGCCATTAAAGGGATCTTCACAATAAAAAGGTGGAAATCAAATATTGACTTACAATTTTTCTTCTATGGAGCTCGCCGTCACCTTCCCGGAATTGTGGCTCTCCGCATCCATGTCCTTGACCTGTAAATATAAAGGACCATATCGTTTTAATATATCCAGATTGTAGATGGCATTTGTGGAATTAAAGATAGTACAATAAAACCAAACATTATTGTAAAATAGTCTGTTGGCGATGGCACAACTTCGAACGTTGCTAAGTGCATAGTTAAATTGCCAGGTTTACCCTAACTGAGGACTTGAAATAGTCAAATAGATAATGATTAAAAGGTAATGCGTCGAAGTATCGCGTGACCTCCAGTTATATTTCATGAAAACAGCATTAGCATGTTAGTATCATACCAATTTAGCGCCAATAAATATTAATCATCATTACAAATAAATTAATCCTGTGCAATAACATAAAGATTTGGATGTTCGTGTTAAACTTAACAAGTTAATCGGCAATTTACTACCTTTACAAACATCCATTAAATGTCTAATTTTCAATAATAATAAGAAATTCATTTGTTTCAGGTTAGAAACACCCAATGCCAGTCAACTTCATTGCATAATCAAATACAAGGATTCGGCCACGACTAAATTAAGATTCAATAAAGCAGAATCAAAGGGTCTGCTTTAGTCTCTGGATACTAGGTTCCATAAACAAAATGTCCTTCACCTTCATCATCATCATCATCATCAGCCTATAATGTTCCCACTGCTGGGACACAGGCCTCCTCTCGGTGAGGGAGTGGGCCATAATCCACCACGCGGGCCCAGTGCGGGTTGGTAGATGTCACATGTCTTCGAATTTTCGGTTCTAGGACATGCCGGTTTCCTCACGATGTTTTCTTTCACCTTATTTGAAGTTAATTAAAAAATGGAACGACATTTTGTTGGCAAGTGCCGCGTTCTCTTTATAAAGTTAAGAGTGACATCACCGGAGTGGCATGGTGGCCCACGGCGAGTATCCCGAGCCGGATGTAAACATCGATAAGATAGGGTCAAAATTCAAGCATGAGAACATTAACAAGAGCAGCATTGTGACCATTATTATATTAAGACTATATAAGCGACCTTGTTCTAAGACCTTTGTAAGAGGCAATCGTTTTCATCTGTTAAATACATCTTTGTTGTTTGACGTTAAATATATTATAATAATAGAGTTGTTTTAGTTCACAGTTAGTGATTTATGCGCTTATATAGCTATAAATTTTTAAGAAATTACCTGCCAGATACTCAAGCGAAGTTATCATCATCTGCCTAGCTTTTTCCCAACTATGTTGGGGTCGGCTTCCAGTCTAACCGGATGCAGCTGAATACCAGTATTTTACATGGAGCGACTGCCTATCTGACCTCCAAAACCTAGTTACTAGGTAACACGATACCCCTTGGTAAGACTGGTTGTCAGACTTTTTGGGCTTCTAACTACCCGTAACGACTGTCAAAGATCTACAAATGACAGCCGGGACCAACGGCTTAACGTGCTTTCCGAGGCACGGAAGGGTCTTGGTATGTAAAGATGGTCACCCATCCACAGACCAATCGCGGCAAGCGTAGCTTAACCTGATCGATCGACCCGTGCAGCTGTTGTTACTTAGCGACTCAAGCGAAGTCAAGACCCTAATATTCAAATTATTGGTGATCTTGCCGAGGACCACCATTTACTCAACCCTATTTATTACACATGCAGTTTATTCTGAGCACAATCCTAAATTCAAATACCAACTACAGTATACAAACAGGGATGGTAAACGATGCTAATGATTGTACCGCTCATAAAAAACACGGTTAGGATAGATAAAAAATCGAATTCAGATATCCGTGATAACCAGTGATCGGAGTAGGTATATTGATTTTACGTACTCGCATCATGAATAGTCATAGAAATCATAACATGAAAAGCCTTTTTTCTGGGATTTCATTTTGGTATTTACGGGATTGAATCAAATATTGTTTATTTATTTATTTATAGTTAATTAAAACGGCACAACACCAATTACATTAATTAACATAGAAACTATTACAATCTTGACATTAATCTTAAAACTAACATGGAACAGTGGACTCTCTAGCATACTTTCTCTCACAGAACACCAGACATATACGCATAATTTTACTCCATTCATCCGCAAACACATCACATTCAGGGTTGGCAGTCAGAAGGGCATTTAGCATTTTTAGGGTACGACAGACTGGGGATTCGGCTCTGGCTACAGTTTTGCATGATAGTTGCGCAAACAAATTGTGTCGGCGGCTCTGACGGTGTCCAATGTATTTGTCGGGCACAAATAATCGGCAGAAAAGGCCATGGAGCTCTGGACAGTCGATACGTCCCCGTAAAGTCTTACAGGCTACCGTGAGCTGATCAAGACCTCTTCTTACCTCCAACGAGTTAAAGCCTAACATCCCTAAAAGATAGTTGGTAGGGTACATGTACGGAAAGAAATGGTATAACCTTTGGAAGAGGCATCTTAGGAATGTTTTCTGAACCTTTTCCAGCATAAGTGTTTGGGTCGCGGTATAGGGGTGCCAAACACAGGCACTGGACTCGAGTTTGCTTCGAACCAGAGCAGTATACAACAGCCAGCGAAAGTCACGCGCATTTCTCAAAACAAATCCCAAGCGCCTGAAAGATTCCCTCGCAAGGGCAGAAATGTGATCTTTAAAAGACAGACAGCGGTCGAAAGTCACTCCCAAGTCCTTTATGTTGGTGACACGAGTGATTACTTCACCTCCCAAATTATAGTCATGATGTATTGGTCGTAACCTCCAACCATATGTCATGACGTAGCACTTGTTTTTATTAAAAAATAGCTTGTTCACAATGCTCCACTCATAGATGGCGTCAATATCCCTCTGAAGGAGCTTGCAATCCTCGTCCGTTCGGATTTGTGCGACTAGCTTAAGGTCATCGGCATATAGCAGGCACTTGGCAAACTTAACATTAGTTATGAGGTCATTGATCATGATCAGGAAAAGAGGCGGCCCTAACACGGATCCTTGACTTACGCCCGAGCGTGTATTGTAAGGCTTGGACTCGAAACAGCCATGTCTTACAAACTGCTTGCGATCGCGCAGATAATCTGAAAAGAAGTTAAGAAGACCGGACGAGAAACCGATGGCCCCCAGCTTTGTCAAAAGCACATCGTTGTCAACTCTGTCGAATGCTTTCCGGAAATCGAAATATAGAACGTCAACCTGCCCACCGATGTCCAAACAACGGGATATGTAGTCTACGTGAATCAGTAAATTCGAATTCACGGAGCGACCTGGCCGAAAACCGTGTTGGGCATCAGATAAGGATATATTTACGCGTTTGTAAATGAAAGCGTGAAGTATATGTTCGAAAACCTTGGCAATCGTTGGCAGGATAGCGATGGGTCTGTGTTCCTCTACTAATGTTTTGTCACTAGTTTTAGGAATGGGAGTGACTCGCGAAGTTTTCAATTGTTCAGGGTGTATTCCGGACCGAAGGGCTAGGTTAAAGACATGACATAGAGGGGCTGCTAAAACATCATGACATCCCTTAAGAGTAAAAGCTGGAATGTTGTCAGGGCCAACCGAGCTACAGGGTTTGAGTTTATCAATAGCCTTAACTACATCCGGTGGGGTTAAAAAGGGAAGAGGAATGCTACCTCCCTCACTACTCACATTTAATTTTCTAGGGTCCAACTCAGGTGTATCAGGCAGAAACACGCTAGCAAAATACTGAGCAAATGCCTCGGCAGCTTTGACCCCCGAACAAGTCTCACCATTGTACACCACGTTTGGTTCGAAGCCGCCCTTTGATCGCAGGCTAGATACATGCTGCCAGAACTGTCGCGGATTTTTACCTATGTTATTTTCTAAATTATTACAGTACAATTTGTAGGCGTCCTGGGTTCTTATTTTAAGATCTGATCGCAGAGCACTAAACTGCGCGTAAGTAAGATCATAACGTGAAAGTTTCCATTTCTTATGTAGCTTGGTTTTACGCTGAGTATCGTTTATAATATCTTTAGTAAACCAGACTGGATACCGCCTATTTCCAGCGATCATTCTCTTCTTCTTTGGAATGGAAGAGTCAAATAAATTATACATTATTCCGTAAAAAGTACCAGCAGCGGAGTGTGCATCATTGCAGCGAAGAACGTCTTGCCATGGAGCAGAACGAATAAGGTTGCTTAAAAGTGCGTAGTCCCCTTTCACGAAGTTCCAATCTCTAAATTCTCATTGTTAAAGTAAGGATTTTTAAACTACTACAATAGAAATTTATAGAATGCGATAGATAAACATTTAAAATCTTGGAGTCCGATCACCTATATACTATTAAAAAGACAGCAAAAGGGTTAAACATTTCTTATTCATATTGATGTATTCTTTATTCTACACATTTGAAATTCCTTAAAAAAATCTTAATAATTTCAAAATCCCGGAATCCCGGAGGCATATCCAGACTAATATATACGTGCCAGTTCATTGACTCCAAATCAATCTACCTACTCCGATCTCTGGTGATAACATTACCAGTAGCTCACCTGATAGAAGACCTTCCAAAATTTCTAATAGGTACTTCAAATATATAATTTACAAATTTTTGTAGCATTACTATATCACAATGATGTAACAGTGAACGTGGATCTCAATATCGGCACCGGTAGTAATGGCCGAAACAATGAAACGGCATCACTCATTGTGATGGCGCACGTATTGTGACATATGCTGCTACCGTTATTTTAATAATAATATAAATGTGGAGGTACGGTTAAATCTTTATCGTTTTTACTTCTATTTTGGAAGTAAAAATTAAAAGTATTCTGGAAAAAATCCTACTAAGTAGGTACTACACCTACTTGTACAGTTAACCTTACATAACTGGTAACACTTGAACTTCGAAAATCACCCTTACTGCTTCTGCTATGATATATATAGAAAGGCGCTGGCAATGTCAATGTGTTAAAACTGCATGTGCGGTTGACTGTACATCTCAGTCTTTCTATGAATTACCTGACCAGCCGTTTCGGGTCGAGCACATACTCGTATCGATATAACAATAAAATTTCTAAAAAACAGTGGCACTCCGGGAGTGCCAACAGAAGCGAAAACTTGAAAAAAAATCGGCACTGTGGTAATCAACGCATTGATATATTTTACTCCACGCACCGCGGTAATCAACGCGTTGATGTCTTTTACTCCACGGTGTCGGTAAATTCCGTCACAGTGTCGCGAAATCAATGGTTTAGTCCCATCTCAAAAATGCCCAACGCACCTTAAGAAGTTTTCACTTCAATAAGTAATAGTGTTTTGTTTTTTATTTTTATCCAGAGAACCTGCCCTGAATCCATAGTTTGTACCTATGTTAGGCTACTGTTCATTTTATAATCATTCTTCAGTAGTAGACATTCAAATAACCTATCTTCTAATTGCACCATCCTTATTTGAACAAGAATCCGTCACCTTGGATGAATATGTGAAGTTAATTCCTAACCTCGAGACAGTTAATTATCAACAAATACTTAGATAGTTGAAAGGGTACCAACATTGTAATAACATCATGACCTAAAAGTAGACACATTTTATCATGAGGTGGAGGATTTCCTGTTATTTCGTGCAACTGTACAACAATGTATACCTTATCTATGCTAAGCATATAATTGACACTTTTCTATGTTACCGATACTAATGAGTCTTGTTGTTGAAACTAATTTAGGCCACTAGAATAAATTTGCGAAGAACTACTAACAACAGAGAGGAAATGTGACTAAAAGTAACGAAAATATATTTAGGTATTAAAATAAAGGTGAGCGTAAAGAAAATGAAAAATAAGTTATTCTCAATGAACGATAACTGTTACGATTCTGAGAATTTCAAAAGGAGACAAATACCTGAAAACTACTCCAAACGTACCTCCGAAACTACTCGGTCACAAATACCGAAATATTTATTTCCACTAGAGTAAACACTAAATATAAATAGGTACAACTACAATAAAACAGTGAAACTAAACTATCATTGCAAAAGTGATCAAAACACAATTGCTTGGAGTAACGTTGCAAAAGAAACGAATAACGACAGACAGTGTCCCAACGTGGGACTAATTAATTTAACAGATTGAAAATAAGTTAAACACAGCCAGGACAGTAAAAATGTTACAAAAAGATTTATTATTCAAATAAAAGAAAATAACGAAAAGAAAGAAAAACATTTATTTGGACACAGTGCGTGAAACACAAAATATAAATAAAAAAAAGGAAAACTGAAAAAAAAACAAACAAACAGACACAAAAACACACCAGGATACAACCAGGCTGGGACTAAAGCGTCAACCCATTCTTAAGGATGTCATGTCATGATAGATGATGAAGAGCGAGAGAAAGAGAATGAAGAGATAATCCAAATGAACAAGCAGCAGTAGGAATCCGATTTTACTGCCGTCGTAAACGTTTTTATAAAACAAACATCCCATAAAGATTATTTCCTATCATATTGTCTTCCTTGCCAACTGTTTATCTATAACTGCTTAGATTACAAAAGATGATTTGGTCACGTCCATATCTAAAATCATTAAAACAGTTTTCTTGTCACGGGTCAGTGATCAGCTCTTCAACTTCAATGCCTACAATTATAAACATCTTTCAACACAAGACCTATCTTCGGATTGCAAACCAACTGAAGGCAAGTCATCAGCTGATGGCCACTAGTTACAAATCAATCAAGTGATCAGCTGATGGTCTTCATTGAAGCGTCATGGTGCGAATTGGTTTTCGCAACCTGGGCCAGTGTTTGTACAAGCTCCAGTGCACAGGCGAGTAACCTCATTCTGAGATGGACAATAGATATTTTTTTCGATATTGTTAGGTTCTAGGTATTGAATTGCGTTGCCTATGTTATCGCATCTACTGTTGCATCAATATTCCAAAGCATAATTTTAGTAGATAAAATCATCAATTTGAAGATTTGAGAAAATTATTACTTCAAATAAACCAATTACAGACTATTGAATTGTTAAGGGGTCGGTCAGTCTGAAAGATGAAGTTAGTTGCCCATTCCAAAGCGGACCTATGGAGAAGAACGAGCAAGAAACTCCTCCACGGACACCCTTTTAAATCAAAATATCCTTAAAAAATATTGGTTACATCATTCATGTTGAAATTATACATGTGACACCGATGCAGAACAATAAAAGCGTCCGTAATAAAAAGATTTAAAAAAAACCGGCCAAGTGCGTGTCGGACCACGCACAATGAAGGGTTCCGTAAAGATTTACCATGTTATTTTAATACCATAGACTTCTTATAGGTTTTCCTGTAATCTATCCTGTATCCTGTAATCTGTAAAGAACCGTTCTCTGTATTTAAAAAAAAAAATAGGCTCAGTAGTTTCGGACATATTGAATCGGAATGGTCAAACTGCTTATTTCAAAATGGAAAAATAAAATCCTCACAATAAGCCCTTTCATTTTAACTTTTTTTTAGGTTCCAATTTGCCCCCGAAAAGTAACCCCCATATTCAAAATTTATTTATTTACGTTACACGTCCGTGTTTGGGTCACAGAAATTCATATGTGTACCAAATTTAAATTTAATGGGTCCATTAGATTCGGAGCCGATTCGCTGTGACAGACGGGCAGACAGACACAGGAGTGATCTTATGAGGGTTATTTTTTTTCCTTTTGAGGTACGGAGCCCTAAAAACAATACAAGAATTTAATTAAAATAAGCCATGGCAGCTAAAAGATAACCAGTCCCTACTGACCACAGACATATAAATAGTACTACTGACGGCGCCCGTTTACAAACCTGACGCAGAGTTATCAAATTCATGCTGGTCCTGCTCCACAACCACAACTAATTGATTAACATTTGCAAATACTGTTGGAGCTGCTGAAGATTGTAAGACCATCTTTGCATTGTATAAACTCAATCTCTTTTGTATTATATAATTGCATAGCACACTATGTGAGCACTATGTACTAAAGAGTTACCATTTACCGGGTAATATGTCTTGCATTGACTTGAATGTGCCCTGGCGGCTGTGAGTATGTCATGCTCACTCAAATGTTTCGCTGATGGTGGCGCGTGTGTTGGATCATTTAGCTCCCTTCAAAATGGTTGAGCTGAATGGTGCTAATCCATGCGTTATGTTCGTGAACGGGCGCCGTCAGTTGGGACTGGTCATCTCTTAGCTGCCAGGGCTTATTTTTTTTTTTTTTGAATTGTTCTTTTTTATCTTTTTATTACGGACGCTTCTCATGTGCACGTCTTTCTACATTGTTCTCACATGTATAATTTCAACATGAATGATGTAACCAATATTTTGTAACATTTTTTATTTAAAAGAGTGTCCGTGGAGTTTCTTGCCCGTTCTTCTCCATAGGTACCTACTACGCTTTGGAATGGGCAACTCGCTTCATACCTATTTCTGACTGACCGATTTCTTGACAATTCAAAAGTGCCTGTAAATGGTTTAATTGAAATAAATGGTTTGAGTTTGAGTTTTGAGTTCAAGTCCAACTTAATACAATATTTGTCTGGTAACATTTGCTAAGATTTTCCTGGGTCATTAGATTTCGTTCCAAGATGTAGTCATAAAATTATTTTCGTAACAAAAGATTAACTTGTATGATGGGTTGAACAATTATGATTATCATCCTAAAAAGATTCGGTCGTTAATCTTGTCTTTTTATTGTAGGAAGTCATATAGTGCACTCATGTAGATGTTCTTTGGGTCATTAGTTCATAACGTTTTATGATGAAGAGCCATTTGTCTGAATCATCCTCATATTAACTGGTCACAAAAACCCCTTTATAAACTTAAATATTTAAGGCATATCTTCCAAGCTTTAGTTTGAATCTCAAAGCTGTAAAACGAGCTTTAAATTTTATTTATTAATAAATGTAATGTAATGAATGGACTTTGTCAGAAAAATGAATGAATTAATAACGAGCTAATAATAATAAATGCCTAGGTACTTGTTTTCAAAATATTACACATGTGAGAACCTTTTAAAAACTATACCTATATTATCTAACTAAAGTTAGTACGTCTTTCTTTTTTTTTTTCGTGTGGTTAGTGACTCAGTTTTAGTACGTGATCTGCATATTGTATCGAACTAAAAATACAAAACACCTCATAAAAATATTTCTCGGATAAGAACAATATGCACCTCAAGTCATTAAATTACTTCTCAATGTCTTCAAGTATGTGAAAAAGTCGTGACTTTACATAAATACATCGAACAATTGTTCCACTATTCCAGTATAAAGTAGGTACGAACTGTAGGAAGTTAGGTAATTGGATCGAATCCGAACAAACGCGTATCCGATCGCGTGCAGTCAATGGTTCGTCCAATGTCGTCTACACCCGCACCGGTATTACGAGCGACATGGTCGAAGAGCCATCGACCACGGTATTTACGTCTATGTGGGAAAATTTAATAAAGTATTATCCAGTACAAGTTTTAAAAAAAAGCTATAGCTGAAATTAAACACAAATGTTGGAAGACATCCCAGAGTGAACACCCCAGAAAGTGGTGGCGAGATGACTTGGACGCTTACCACAAGGGTTGGTTTGAAAGAATTCCCAGGATTAGAAAAAAACACACCAATGTGTGCGAGGTTTTACTACAGAAAGATATCATGCTGATAATGATAAAGTTACCGGTAGGAATCGAACGGTACAATCTCGTGTTATTCAATCAATCAATTGTAAAATTAGTATTAAACTGTTAGAAATGCGGAATCATAATTTGTAAGTTGTTAAAGTTTGTAGGCAGTAAAAAGAGATTGCTTCTCTGTTCTTCAATAATAAACAGTAACATAGAATATGTAACTATCTATCTGGTAACTTATATCATTGAAAAGCAGTCCCAAATATACGATTCCATACAAAACAAAGCCACGTGATCGTAATTCGTAAGTATAACGGTCACTGGCTCTTGGCTCATAGAATCGAGTGCTATTATGTCATAACGTTCCACTTGCAGTGTGTTGTCCCAATTGGCGTGCAAACCGTTTTTGTCTATTTTGTGTTGCAGGTCGCTCGAATCGGATTCGAAAGGTCTGGCGGTGCATTCTGTACCATCTTTTGAAGACTGTTTATACGTACTAGTTTTCGTATTATCTATTATGACGGTGCGTTCTGTGCCATTTTAGTTTTGGAGTCTGTTTATTATGTAGTTTCTTGAATTGGCTTTTTTTTAAGACATTGTATTGTATAGGTAATTTTACGGTATTTTGGTTACTAATGTCTACATTTTTTCCTCCCTTCCTCATCTCTGTTGGAAACCGTTTTATGGTTGCGTCGCGCCGTCTTGCTTGAAGATGACGTTCACGTCGATGTCCTGCGTTTCTTTTGAACGTCCAAATCTAATCCGTGATCCAGTGTTGTTACTATTAGATTAATGTAGAAAAAATATTGTTGCTGCTATGGAGCAAAAAATATTACACAATCATGTAGATAACACTATTAAATGACCAAAAAAGCAAATTCTACTTCAATCCTCTGACGTTAATCCATGTTTGTCAGAAAGCACTCAAAAACGCTGCGTTTACCTCACATTACGAAATAATGTGGGAGCGTGGTGCGACAATATTGCAACGCTGCAAGGTTTCTCCGCGTGGGAGCCATTTCTTATTGATAACTTTCCCTTTAGCTCCGTATTGTGTGGCTTACTAGCCATTATTTTTCTGAGCATTTTTAGTGCAATTCTTCCATGTTTTTTTTTAACGGAATTCACTGGAAGTTTTAGGAGGATGTACATAAAAAGCTGCTCTGAGGGCAGTGTTACAAAAACCCCGGTACTACAGTACTTCCGCAATGTTTGCGGATGCATCTGTTTATGATTTCTTTGCAATCATTAGGAAAAGAACTGCATCGATGATGAGCAGGGTCCGTGGTAGCACCAATACTGTCCTCAGAACGTTAGCGTGCAAAATTGACAGTCCATTTACTGTGTACTGGGCAGATATACACCAGCACAGGAATTGGAAATAGACTTAAGTAATTATTGTGTAACTTGTTTTGTTTACTAACACCTTTTCTTTGTGTGGATTACTAACAACACTACCAACGCTTTCTTTCTTTGTAACAATTTATTTATGGACTGTGTGTCTGAATAAAAAATAAATTTAAAAAAGTACTAAAGTTACTGCTTCTTAATAAAATAACGTTATTCTGAGTACGGATTACGAAGGTATAATGGCCAATGCTTGAAGGTGAATCCTAGGCCCTACCAGCTGTAGCAAGGCCTTTAAAGTTAGTCACACTTAAAAATAATTAGTTGATGGCAAATGCCTTAAATAATGACAGACTATTAGGTACCGGCATTATGCGTTGCTTGTTGTTTATGTGAATAGCCTCTTACTAACAATTAACACCTAAGTTATGCTCGCGTGGGAAGCTCTTTTGTTTTTGTTTAACCATTTACTACATGATTGTTATTCACATAATACTAACTGCATAGCAGTAAAAATGACTTCAAAATTGTTTATGAGCTTTAGTAAATACGAGAATACTTTTGAACTTTCTGTTACCATGTAAATGTGAAAATTAGCATCAGCTTCATTAGAATTTAAGATATACCCTAGTTTACGTCAAAAAGAACCTCACCTTCCAAGTTCTCGGTCCGATCGTGACCTCTAAATTCGCGCCATTGCAATCGCCCGCCACAGTTGTGGCAATCACCATTTTCCACATTTTCGCACCAAATTACGTTTCGTTCGATCGCTCCATTGACTTCGGTAAGTAACAGCGAAAACCACAATTATGAATAGTAAAGTTTTCCAAAAGAAACCTCAAGTTCATGATAAATGTAACATTATCGTAATTCTGTTGAAAACATTTTGTGGGTGTTTAAAAATGGCGGCAGTTCAATGACTGGAAAGTGCAAAAGGGCCCATGAATAAGCAGTTTTTGTTTATTTTCTATCATTAGATATTCTGTTTTCTCTTATTGGTATTTGCCAATATTGCAACATTACTGTTATTATAGAACAACAGAGTAAGAAATTGTATTGTTTATTTTTTGCCTGTCTACGAATACTTTACTTACGTACATACTTACGTTAATTCTCGTCGTGTTACGTTCATACAGAATATTAACTAACTAGTCATATTATCAAATTATTGAGCTTAATCAAACGCAACTCAAAGAATTTATTTCAATTTAACAAATTACAGGCACTTTTGAATAGGGAGGATGAGTAAAATTTTTTTTTGTCCTTCATGTAGATTAAGATCCGGTTAGACTGGAAGCCGACCCCAACATAGTTGGGAAAAGGCTAGGCAGATGATGATGTAGATTAATAAAAAATATTGGACACGTATTTTTTAGTTTTTTACGTAATCAAAAGATTATGGCGATACATTGAGTTAAAATGTGCCATGACGTCCCGAGTATGTAGATTTTATACTTACTTGCGACGTAGCCACTTCCCAACTTTAATGCGTTTTATCTAAATATTTTTTATAAATATGATAAAGCAAAAATTACGCGTCTAATATTTTTTTATTATCTGACTGATGGACTAAATAGAATTTCTTTTTTTTTACCCAGGCATCATTCCTATTCTACCTGTCATTCAGAAATGTGAAGCTAGTTGCATTCCAAAGCGTAGCAGGTTCCTATGGAGAAGAACGGGCAAGAAACTCCACGGACACTTTTTAAATTAGTTGAAGAGAGTTGTTTCGACTCTCAGTTCATTCACAAAGCAAGTCAGTAGTAGAGACCGCCCTATTTCTCAAGCTGATCCATAGTTAATCCACCTCAGTGTTTACTTAAAGATATCGTGCTTCGAATATTAATTCCAACATCTTCCTAACAATTTCCATAACTGCCAACTAGCTAGGTGCAACTATGTTTCTCGTATCGTGAACTCACTAAACACGTTTCCATCGTATTTGTAAGCGTAATTGCACAGTGCTCGCATTAATAACATATTATGTAAACCAGGACTGAAGACGCTACAGCCTCCTTGGCACACTTGCGTTCTATTGTAAATACTATCCACGGTATTGTTGTTAACATTTACTGAGATATTAAGTGTTGGTTGTTAAAATGTTACTTAATTGGCTGGAAAATGTTCGATTTATCAGATCTTTAACCGTAAGAGCAACTGATCATAGAAAAACTACTACAATTGCAATAATATCACAGAAGACCCATTTAAAAAAACAAAAACTACTTTTGATGAAAACTTATTTTGGGGAAATAATTCGTTGTCAGCATTTGCTTATTATGGAAACAGTACCCTAATTGCGTAATACAACACAATCTGCTTCGATTTGAAACAGATTGCTAATCCATTGCTTCATAAGTTGGAAAAAAAAATCTGCTCAACAACGTAAATAACGCAATGAACGTTGTTGAACTGTCAAAATGAAACAATTTAGACTATTTACGCAATTAGGGTACAGGATCTGTTCTGAAGGTAAAAATGAATTATTCAAGGACCAACAATAATATTTAAAAAAATTGTTCGCATGTAAAAGTAAATAATTCTATCACTAATTCTAATCTATGTCTTATTTAAATTCTAATTAATTTGCCAACCACATTCTAACTAGATAATAACGTAATGAGACCATTGTAATTAAACTAAAACACAGGCGAACGGAAATGTCCTGTATCTAGACTTACTACCCGGAATTAACAATATCATAGTCAACCGGAAGCTGACGCAACAGGCTCATAACAAGACCATAGACAGTAACACACGGCTTATCTTTGGAGGGAAAGCGTTGAACTCATACGTATGATTCGTGCTAAGGTATGACGCAATGAAGATGGGTTTTGAAGATCGAAAGTTTGGATAAAAAGTAATGTAGTGAATAAAATATAATGATGGTACTACAATCGACCTTATAGAATTTGAAAATACAGTTACAAAGTAGGCAAAGAATGATTTAAAGACGATCTCTTAAACTACAAGAAGTGGAAGACAAATGGAACTTCGTCAAATTTCAATTTCGATGTTCGGCAGTGTCTGATAAGATGTTTTGAATACTGTTTTAAATACTCCAACAGCATATTCGTCGACCGTAGGTCAATTGAGGTAAGGGACAAAATACGATTTTTCAGGAGAGGCCGACAAAGTTTTTTTTCGGACTAAATCGCCCACAACTTTTTTTCTTATAAACTTTTTTCGGGTCTGTTTTTCTTAAGTTAGAATTTTTTCATATACACCATTCGATAGAGCGAAAAATTCTGAACAAAACTGTATACTAAACTCATTTTGGGTATTTTGTCCCTTACCTCAATTGAACCTACGGTCGACGATATGCATTTGACATTGGCTTACAATATTTAAAAAAGATTTGCTAATCAACTGCCTAAACTATTCCAAGCTTTGTAGGGGTCGGCTTCCAGTCTAACCGGATGCAGCTGAATACCAGTATTTTACATGGAGTGACTACTTATCTGCCCACCACAATCCTAGTTACTAGGTAACACGATACCCCTTGGCAAGACTGGTTGTCACTTGTTAGACTTTCGGACTTCTGGTTACCCGTGACGACTGTAAAAGCATATTTATAGATGTAGGTACCTACATAACATTCAAAAAGAACAGAGATTGGACAGAAGCTGCTTATCTAGAAGAAGTAAAACTAAATAAAGTAGGTAACTTCAATAACAGAAATTAAAATAGAATACAAAAGATTGAAGCCTACCTCAACAAAATGGTTATTGATTGTAAACACTAGTAACTTAGCTTCCACTCAGTAGTTTTACAGATTGGTCAGATAGTCAGGTAAAAATTCTTTGAAGCGAACCAAAGCTTTCACGAACTTGAGTTTGTGCCTAGACTGTGACTCATCATTGATATCAAAGATCTTTATTACATCTCTTGTTCTGCGTAACACACTATCAATCGCAATCTGAATAATTTTGAAGGATATTGCTTATCCATTGCTTCATGTCTAAAAATGTATCTGCTCAACAACGTAAATAACTCAATGAATGTTGTTGAACTGTCAAAATGAAACTCATTGCATTTACTTTCTGTTGAGTTAACTGTCTTTTATATGATTTTATGTGGGTAGTTTTAAATATTACTAACACTAGTCTATAGAACATTGTTACTAACAAAATGGACACATGGTCTGAAATAAAGTCTTTAATTAATTGCTACTGTTAATGCCTTCCGCAATTACCCGCAGAGTTGTTACTGATTATAATGTTACTCAAATTCTTTTCAGAACTTTGAATAAAACAGTTGGAGGACCATGATCATCTTTGAAGCCGTAGGTAGCTAAGTTTTAGCCATCATTGTATTCAACATGTGTGATTATCAATGCGTCTCCCGCACGCGTCTCCAGTCACCATCACCATAAATTAATGTCTGCCAACGACACATAAAAAGATAAAGAAATTCGTAATAAAATCTAATGTTTGTAAAGGCAGGGTATTCCAGAGGATGCGCCTGTAGAAAAGTTGGCAATAAAATAAAGACGTGATGTGAATAATGCATAGAATGTCAAGCATTTGTTGCTATGATTGATGCTACATTAAAAACAAGAAAGAAAATATAAAAATCTAATCATCTTCTCATGGGTTTTCTTCGCCTCTCACGCAAGCTTACATACCTAGACGAAACAGTGAACTCATGCAATGCTTACAAAAGCAATTTTAAGTAAATTTCTCTATTTCTGCTGGGTTTAGTCGCAAAATGACCACTTACTTCGCAAAATGACCACTTCGCAAAATGACCACTTCGCAAACAGACCACTTCGCAAAATGTCCCTTTTTTCCAATGCACATTCAATCAAATGAAATACGTAGCTATAATAGAGCCTACTTTGCTAAGTAATAACAGCTGCACGGGTCGATCCAACAGGTTAAGCTACGCTTGCCGGGGTTCGTCCGTGGATGGGTGACCCTCTTTACACACCGAGACTGCTCCGTGTCTCGGAAAGCACATTAAGCCGTTGGTCCCGGCTGTCATATGTAGATCTTTGACAGTTGTTACGGGTCATCAGAAGCCCGAAAGTCTGACAACCAGTCTTACCAAGGGGTATCGTCATATCGTGTTACCCAGTACTGGATTGTTTGTTGCGCCACTTCTTCTTCCCAGCTAAAGGTACTAGGAAGTGGTGAAGGGTGGGCGTTTTGGGGGACTGTCTTATGTAATTTTGACGTTCGAAAAGTGCTGATTCTCAGCCTAGTTTGAATAAATGACTTTTGATTTTGATTTAGAGGTCAGTTAGGCAGTCGCTCCATGTAAAATACCGGTATTCAGCTGCATCCGGTTAGACTGGAAGCTGACCCCAACATAATTGGGAAAAGGCTAGGCAGATGATGAATAGAGCCTACCTTAGTGGCAAGTGTCGGTAACTACTCCTACTTACAAATTTTTATTTTTTACGTAACCGCGTGGGAATCTCACATGTCCCTAGACACATATACCGTTTCGTTGCTATTTCTAGTATTGCTCCAATCCTCCGTAATAAAAGGAAAATCTACTACACAAAGCAACTCCAATAACATTCCTTTACAATTTATCGCTAATTGATATTACCGCATTGCATCAATATATTTTCCATGTCAAGCGCATCTTCCTAGATCAAGATAAACAACTTGAAACAGTGCAACGTCACTGACTAATTAAATCAACCGCATGAATAAAATATGAGTTCGTGTTTTATTTAGTAGACAATCTTCATTATTCATTAACACTTTATGGAGGATGAAAAAACGTGAGATAGAAACGTTTTGCTAAAAGCTTGTGCAGTTTTTATTTCATGTCATTCTCGAGTCATTTGTTTTTATAAACATGTCGTTCTAATTGTTATCGAGTATCTTTATGACGTTAAATGTGGAGTACATGGTGATTGTTTATGAAATGATAATTTTAATTGCTTTGAGTAATGGTTTTTTAAAAGAATCTAGCTCGATTTCTAAGGTTTCTTTGATGATTTAAAACAACTCTGTACAGCAAATACAATTACCTATACACAACAATAATGACAATGTTAAACCTTGCCTTTAAGGTTCCACTAGTCGACGTGACGGCTCGAACTCGTTGGTGGCGTGGCTAATATGCATACTATTTAGTACAGTTATTTATTTATTTCGTTTTATTTATTTAGTATTTATTTATCTAGTTTTTATTTATTTATTTTTATTTACGTTTTTATCGACATGAAATTGTGATACCCAAATTTAGATTAACTAAAACAAGCAAGTCATTTCTTATAAACAGTATCCGCTTTTATAACAAGTTGCCAAAATCTGTGACAGAACTTAGCGATGGGAAGTTCAAAACTCACATCAAACGTGTCCTTATCAAGAAAGCATATTATAAAATTAAAGACTACGTTGAAGACAAGGAAGTTTAGCAATAATTCCTTCTGCACATGTGGCTTCCCTGGTACCTCATTAACGGCATAAATAAGTAAGAGTCTATTAACTGCTCCCAAATTACCATGTTTATTTAAATCTTTATTTTTATTTATTTTTACATTCGGCCTTGATATATTTACTATTCTATTATTTGACATTATATAACTACGATTTAATTTCAACTTTTTATTAGTGACTTTTGTGGACATGATAATTATTCAGATTGATTACAGTTGTAATAGCAATCATATAATTGCGTTTTATTAAAATAGGTTTTTTTACTTTTATTAATTTATTTATTTTGACTGCCTCGTTGGTCTAGTGGTCGCAAGCGCTACTGCTGAGCATGAGGTCCTGGGTTCGATTCCCGGGTCGGGCAAAGTGTTATTGGGTTTTCTATCTGGAATTTCTCAGTAGCAGCCCGGAGTCTGGATTTGTGCCCGGTTGATGGCAATAGGCTCGCCCCCTATTACATGGGACTTAAACATAACTGGCGAAATGTGGGTGTACCTGCTACAGGGACACCTCTGCCCAACCCTTCGGGGAAACAAGGCGTGATGTTATGTATGTATGTATGTAATTTATTTATCTTTTGTATAGATTCTTTTCTATATATTTTGTGAATGTGAGAACACTGTAGGCTTAGTGGATTGTAGACCTGTTGACCATTTTCTATTTTGTTAAGTACTTGGTACTTATTGAAAGACCTGCACTGTCCTCCCATACCTAGAAACAATGTTATTTGAAAGTATTGTAAAAATAAATTATTTTTCAAAGAGTAATCGTGGAGTTTCTTGCCGACTCTTCTCCATAGGAAGCGACCAGTTGGAATCGTGCACCTAGCTTCTGACGTTTCATAAGTGCCCTTGTAGGTTTATGTGAAATAAAATATTCTGATTTGATTTGATTTATATAATTATTTATTTAGTGAAATAGACGATGATTTATAACGAAAACAAGCGCGTAAAATTTCATAAACAGACCTTTGTCCGTATAGATATTATAGAAAAACTACTGGATGCATCTACTCATAATAAAATTATTTGAACTTTTAAATAAAATCTATTCCTGTACGGTTTCGATTTTGCCATTTTCATACTGCATAAGTTATTTATTTACGCCCAAAGATGAGTCAAAATTTGTGTTGTTATGTAAAAATTTAGACGTTCGACGAAGCAGAATTGGAAAAAAAAATTTGGTTTGGAAGTTTCATAACTTCCAAACCAAATTCGTTTTTCCAATTCTGCTTCCATACAAGGCTAGATAATTAAACAAGACAAATTAATATTATTTTTAGTTTTGAACGTACACTATCAAACAGACGAGTAATCACAATAGGTACTACGTTTGTATGGAAGAATGATCGACTAGCGTAACCTTAAAACAACCCATATTATGAACTTCGTAACCCTATAGTTTGTTCTTCGTAACCCATAGACATTCGCATTACCGTGTGCGTAAATGCGGTAGTGGGGCGCGTCATTTCAGAGTGTGTCCACTTTGCCAGCTTTACCCTAACTATGCCAAGAACGCATCGTAAGTGTCATAAATCATGCCAAAACGAACCCTTGATCCCTTCGAAGGTAAACGAAGGACAGTCACGTGAGTCGTCCCATTTATTCTGTAGAAAGTGGCGCATTCACGACTGTGACCAGTAGCTGAAGCCAGTAGCGCGACTAGCGTACGGATAGTGAAATTTTATCTATAATTACCTTATAATGACGTAGCATTAAACGCGGCTTCCCTATCGATGCGTTTAGGTGTACGCTTCAAATTATATCAGTTTTGTTTAATTACGGAAAGTAATTGGTTTTATAGCAAACTCTGCTTCTACATTTATTCGGAGGATTACTATAGAACTCTCTCATTAACATTTGAAAGGCAAATTGTTTGGAAACCCAAAACCACCGGAAGCCGGAGTATTAATATTGAATCTTATCGCCCAAACAATTTTTGCGAGACTTTAATTCTTCAAAGCGACGTAGCACAAACACAATTTGCCAGTATCATTAACCAATTTAACTCCTTCAATGTTTTTAACTCTGCATGCAAACACGGTATTTCTACCTTCCGGGCCAAATACAATAAAATACCATCAATACAGACAAGATCCCTAATCTAGAACAATTCTAAATCGTGCTAACTTAGACCTCCTATACCTAGTTCGTGATGTAGGAAACGTGCTTGATAGGTACGAGTGGGTAAGTAAGTGTCGGGCGGTGTGCGGCGCAAGCGCATCCGTTATGCAAGGACAAGAGCTTTTAGGGCTGCTGTGCAATAAATTAAAAGAAACTAACACTTCTAGACAAGCCGTTACTTGTCCATTATAAGCCAATGACTAAGTAGAAGAACTATAGAAAGTATAGAAACTTAGACTACGTGCAGATGAAGAAAACCTGGGAGCCGAGAATTCGTTGTTAAAAGTAAAATGTAATGCAACATAAAATTCAACTTATCTCGCGGATTCGGAATGAGTACGTGCGTTGCTGCTTGTACAATTTATTATAGTTTGAAAATTGCTTTAGACTTCGGAGAAGATAAATTCAAGGCACCCAGTGGTGTCACAATAGAGTAGAATTTTCTTTGTAGTGGAAATGACTGCTGAAACTTTACTACCGCTGGGTAGTGTGAAATACCACATTATCAAGACATAAAAAACCATCAAACCAAACCAACCATCTCTAGAACAAAGCAAGATTCAAATCAAACTTATGTTTTCCCACGACGCTTAAGATACATCTGTGCAAACACACTAACAGTATTAATAATAGATATTTAGTAAGGTAGGGTCTTAAAACAAAATTCCCAGCTAACAGAGGTGGTGACCCTAGGATCGTCTGCCGCACCTTTCCCGAGCTATTTGGAAAACTATTGAGGTTTTACATTATACAGCAGAACGATTGTGTAAGAACAACATAAGATCTTTTATTGTGCTGTGTTAAACTGCAGTTTTGTGGAATGTTTTAGGTGAGGAAAGTAAGATAGGTAATAAAATACTAGCTTTTGAATTGTCTTTATTGAAAAACTATCGGATAAGCCAAGACTAGCCAAGAACAGTTACGACTAACGTAGATAACAAGAGGTTATAGCCTGGAGAGTGCTAAGAAGAAAAGACCACTCGCTAAGTTACAACTCGGTAGAAAGGCCATAGGGCCTTGCAGGGACTGGCCGATGATAGTGACTCTCAAAATAATAGACGATAAAAAAAAATCTGCAATCATGAATCGATCAGCTACAAGGCGACCTTTTACTAAGTAGCTGTCAAGAGGAGACGAAGATGACCTATCCAACAATAAACTTATACGGGCAGATAAGAATGAAAGGAAAAAAGTGACATTAACATTTAAATAACCAACGATCATAAAAACTATTATGTGCATATTTACGACTGTGTAAACGGTACTTAACAATGAATGCTCATTCATATACTCTATGAATAACAAGCGAGCGAAAATCACAACCATGGTCAAATCTGCAAGCAAAAAATTCAACAATACAATAATTCGGTCAAGACAACATACGAGTAATTTAACTGTACTATCAAACGCCCATTGTAGGTGTCACACGGGTGAATGACCGATCAGATCTTGTCAAAAATGACGGATGACAATTGACCGACCCATTGTCTGATAGTTCCTAGGTTCTAACGGTGCTTAAACTGTGATACATTTAAAACGGGACCAGATTGATAAAGGATAAGGTACCGTTAAGTACTTTGGACAGTAGTAAATTGTGCATGACCTGGTAATTTCGTATTGTAGTGTCCTCAGATGGTTGATAGAAAGATAGATATGTACATAATGATAGAGTTGAATATGTTGAGTAACTGTGAATGAAAGGTTGCTCTTCAATGAAACCATATGTTTGATCAGTGTTTTCACGCAATTCGTGTAAACGATGGGCAACTGCTGTATTACTTTTGTGTTGGAATCGTTGGATGGGTGCATCGATATCACATAACTGCAAGGAAAAGTGGAAATCTTTAAACTGCCAAGTTTTCCACCGTCCTTTAAACTGCCTTAGGTTGAACAAAGATGGTAGTAAGTAATTAATAATATGTAATAAATTAAAAGATTGTAACATTTTTACACCCTGTCTTTCAACATGATGTTATGTAAATTGATAAAATATTAAGAATTGTGGCACTATAACATAACATAACATAACATCACGCCTTGTTTCCCCGAAGGGTTGGGCAGAGGTGTCCCTGTAGCAGGTACACCCACATTTCGCCAGTTATGTTTAAGTCCCATGTAATAGGGGGCGAGCCTATTGCCATCAACCGGGCACAAATCCAGACTCCGGGCTACTACTGAGAAATTCCAGATAGAAAAACCCAATAACACTTGCCCGACCCGGGAATCGAACCCAGGACCTCATGCTCAGCAGTAGCGCTTGCTACCACTAGACCAACGAGGCAGTATAAATATTTATATAATCCATTTAATCCAAATAAATAGACTTTTTCTTAATTCTATTTCATTTATAGAGGGTTTAATCAAAAACTGATCATGCCACCCTCATCGGTACAAACAATAAATTATTCCTTATAATTTAAGTACTATTTTTGCTAACTCATACAAGCATCTTGCATCCTTTGACAATGGGGACGTAAGCATGTTAATACACCTTCGAACATCCAGTGACTTCGATTATATAAAAAACTTTTTACAAAAAAAAAAAAAACCAACCGATTTTCGTTTTTTGCCACCGACTTCCGAAATTAAAATTATGGAAGTCGGTTGGTTTTTTTTTTGTAAAAAGTTTTTATTTTTCACTTTTTAGTTGTGGTACCTACCTACCTATATACCTACACATTCGAATACCACTACCTGCTACCAGTGACAGGAACTTATCATATCATCTACATACTAAGTGGGAAAAAATACGTATTTTGTAGCTAACTCAAAAACTACCCAATATATATTTTCTTTTTCTGTAGGGCATCTCACAGCTGGTTCCGAAAACCGTGGCTGTTTAACCGGTCAATCCTGTGGTTGTCTTAAGCTACTACACTCAAAGCCTCCAGCCAGGGGCATACATAAACTAAGCTAAAAAGCTTAGGATGAACGCTCGCTAAGAGCACCCCCTGTGGGGTACGAGCCTCGGCTTAGGGCGTTATCCGGAGGGAGGACATCAAAAGATGGGACGGGCTGGATCAAAGGGTTTTGATCATTATTATTAGACGGGGAATTTAAAGCTACGTGCACAGCTGCAACAACTGCTGGCACCTCGTTTTCGAGCAAGGGTCGGGGGGGAAACTACCCAAGCAAAGTTAACAATTAATATGGGACCAATTTGAAAGCGGTCCACAAATGACGGAGAAATCGGCGGACGTAAAAAACAAACGTACGCTACGAACATAATATAACCTTCTCCTTTTTGGAAGTCGATTAATAAATAGACTCTCTAGATCATGGGAGCATCGTGTACCGTGTCTCTATTAATGTTCGTACCCATGTATGGATTTTTTGTCAAACGCGCCTACCGTTGGCCGTAGAATGGAAGTGATGTCATTGAATACTACTTACTATACCTAGTACTATAGTATTGATCTATTGTAGTCCGATTAAAATAAGCGCACTAGCAGTTCCTATGACCTTTATATTGTTACGAGTATAGTGGATTGAATAAAAATATAGACGAACAAACTCACAATCACGTTGATGGTTATATCTTGAGGATCGTTTAAACTAAGGAGTCAAGGGCAAAAACGCATGTTCAACGATGACAATGAGAGATAGGTACCTAACGATAGATGTAGAATTCATGTACCTACTTATTCTTTGGGTAGTTCGCAGATATGTAGGATGACGCTCAAATCCCAAAGTTCCTATAGGGCAAAGCAACTATGTATATCCTCATCATTATCTTTAACTTGGTTGGTATACACCTCAGGTTCATTGTTCTGATTTCAAACTTAGTTGTGACTGTAAGACATTTCGCAAGCCACTGAATGGAGTTTTCAGACGATGCTGTTCCGTGATGTCACCTAGTGACAATGTATCATGCACTACTTAGTTATAAGAATTTTCACAATCACATAATATGTATCCAGTTTTCGTGCTTGCAAAACACGGAAACTACGAAAGATATTCAGTGCTTGTCATCTGCTCTTTATTATTATGAGAGCACAATTTTTTTTCAAGAACATACAAAGAGCTTGTTCCCTTCCTTTCAATAAATAACGAATATTAACAATGGCCGTTGCAGATGCTTACTTTGAAAAACATTTTCTTGTTTTGTTTCGACCAACATAAGAATATTGTGGTGTGTGAATGAAATTCTATAAGAAAGACTGCAATAAGAGAGGAACAATATTTATTTGTAGAGTTCAAGTTATTCAAGTTGTCTTGCTACATAGGAATACCTAAATGGCAATGAATGTTGAGGAGCGGAGTTGCTATGTCGTAGAAACATACAACGATATAGCAACTCTGCTCTACCCAGAGCTGGGCAAAATACATGCTTTGCTTTGATTAAAATACAAATTACAAAATACTATCTCGCACGTATTTGAAATACAAAATACTTTTAAGTCATGTATTTGAAATATAAAATACAAAATACAGTATTTTAACAATTTTTATTTAAAATACAAATTACAAAATACAGTCAGGTGTTAGGTTATGTAAATAGAATAGAACTAATACAGCCCAGTGTTGCCGACTTTAAAGATTGACATATTTAGCGGTCGCCATTTTGCTTACGAAAGCTATCGAGGGCAATTTTTTGCAGAACGCACCCATTAATAAGATCGCTAAATGTATTTATATTCAAAAGTATTTTAAAGCCATAAGTATTTGAAATACTAACTACAAAATATCTCAGCATTAGGTATTTGAAATACCAATTACAAATTACATTTTTAAGAAGTAATTGAATTACAAATACTAAATACGTATTTGTATTTCAATTACGTATTTTAATTACAAGTAATTCAAATACTGCCCAACCCTGGCTCTACCTCTGTTTAGAATTTAGTTAGAAGATAGCAGACCCTGAATCCAGCCATCCAAGTTCAAATCTCGGTGGGACTTGCAATTTTATTGCCGTAAGTACCTATATTAATAAGGATTCTTGTGCAGTATCCGTCGATGAAAGACAATGACGATGCATGGACCGACAGCCCCGGATTTAGATTTTTTTTTGAGTGGGGGCAAAAACTGCCGTCTGCCGCCCCCCGCCATTCTTTTATGGGGATGCGCTAAGTTAGCACCCGTGAAATTAACATTGTATCAAAATAATATTTTTTTGGTATCGATCGATAATGCGCCAATTCAACAGGGGCGCCAAAACTGTTGTAAAAAAGAAAAAAATAGAAAGATTATAAATGTGCTGCGCGTCTCATTTATGGCAAAGTTGCGGTGTGCTGGGTGGTGCACTTGTCTGCTACGTTTGAATTTGTCGCCCCCAGAAGTTGGCGCCTGGAGCACGGCCCACGGGCCCTGCTTGCCCCCCCCCCCCAAGATCCGGGGCTGGGACCCGATCTTCATGTTCGATGACGCAGACACTTTTGAAAGCAAGCTCAATTGCCTCCAACTGGTGGAGGTCCTTCAATTCCTAGTTTCAAGATTTTCCAGCAACAATAATTAATTTTACAGCAGCTGCTGCTGATACCTAATATACAGGGTGTCAGGGACATCGACGTGAAAACTGAAACCATGGATTCAGTAAGTACATAATTCTGAACCCCCTGCGTTGAAATTTTTCGTCGATTTTTTTTTTTTAAACAAGTTTTTCATAGAAATGTGCAATACATACGCGGTCAAAATGTTTGGAACAGCTTATTTTTTTTAAATATCCGACGAATAATTTCAACGCAGGGGGTTCAGAATCATGTACTAAATCCATGGTTTCAGTTTTCGCGTCGATGTCCCTGCCACCCCGTATAGCATTAAGGGAAATAGCTGAATATACTCTTAGGAACCTTTCACACTATTTATTGCTTTTCGATGACTAATTGTCTCATCGTAGTAATAGCTTTTATCTTGCCATATTTACAGTCTTATGACTATTGTAGTCACAGCTAAACTAAAGGTTGGTAAAAAACCTACCTACCATAACATTTTCAAATTCCATTAATTGTAATCAGCCCGATTATTCAAACGAAACGCTAGTTATATTTTTATAAACCGCGGAATTGCCATAAAATTTACCGAAAAATCTTTTTTTTGTTTTTTTTTTTGTATAGTTTTTGCCTATAAAATTGGAGCAGCCATGGTTTTGCCATATTTTCTGCGTGGTCGTGATTGACTTGTCACCAATGTAGAAAAATAATTCCACGAAAATATACGTATTCATAGTGTTTCTTTTGATGTCTAACTCTTAAGGTGCTATACGTAAAAATAATACATAAAATCATAGTGTTCCGAAACTACATAGTTTGTATCTAAGGTTCATTGATAAGTACGAATAGGTAAATAATTTTCATTCAAAACGATCATTCATGCGACGTTTTCATATTTCACGTAAGAGTTTTTACATAAATATAATTGTGACTTAGTCGAATTATTTTGTATGAAAAATTAAAACAAGAAAAAAAAGAAAAATAATTCAAATGCCAGTTGATTTTTTGACATGGTCTCATTAATCCCCTAGACTTAGAGTTATGGGCTATCCTATGAAACACGTATAGGCACAACTATACAAAAACTTTTTTTACAAAAAACAACAGACTTCCAAAAAAAACTCAAAAGTGTAAAATAAGGGCCTGAGCACACTACGTTTTTTAAACGCGCCGTCGACGCGCGTTTTAGAAACGCGCGTCGACGGCGCGCTTTTATCCTACAGAAGGTCTACAGGCTGCGTCTGACTCGCGTGCGTATCGCGTCTGTATCGCTACAAACGCGCATCGACGGCGCGTTTAAAAAACGTGGTGTGCATAGGCCCTAACTTTAATTTTGGAAGTTGGTGTCTTTGGTTCTGTATTTTTATTTTATGCCACCGACTTTCGAAATTAAAGTTATTTTTTACTTTTTAGTGCTTTCGTGGAAGTCGGTTGTTTTTTATTTTTCACCTTTTAGTAGTGGTTGATCAAGGTTTTGAGATGTTTTCCCTTTTACAAAAGAAACTTAAGAAATGGCTCTGTAATAAATAATTTTAAGGATTATTATTTTTACCTCATCAAATAGTAACAATTGAAGTGGTTTTGTATATAATTTTATAATAAGATATTTTTTGCATGCTGAAATATGTAAGTAAGCAAAATATGTGGAACTTCATATATTTAAGACCTTTAATGTACCATATTTTATGCAAAATAAAGAAATTCTAATTACTAGATAGTACTATCTCACTTACAGAATACTTCGTGTAATCTGTGCCATTACTTTATTAAACCTTGTATATTTATACACCGCTTTTTTCTTCGTACTGATGCACTATACAGTCCATCAGTTTTTGCAGTCATTTGAAATGTTATTATGAAATAATTACAAATAAATGCTCGGTTATATAACACGCTAATTATTTGCGACTGTATAGGTTACTATCTGATCGTGAATAATTGTGCCGATTTTTAGTTACATAAAGGTATCTAGGTTTTATAAACGGAGAACTTTTATAAATGTAGGACCTGGGTACACTGCATCATTTGTATGTCTCTTCCCAACTATCTTGGAATTGGATTTCAGTCTAAGCGGATGCAGCTGAATACTAATATTTTACATGGAGCGACTGCCTATCTGACCTCCATAACCCAGTTACTGGGTAACACGATACCTCTTGGTAAGACTGGTTGTAAGACATTTGGGTTTCTGACCGTACCGACTGTCGAAGATCTACGAAAAGCAGCTGACCAAGAACTTAACGTGCTTTCCGAGACACGGAGGGGTCTCGATAAGTAATGGATGGTCACCTATCCAGGAACCGACGCCGGCAAGCGTTGCCTAACCTTGAAGATCGACCCGTGCGGCTGTTATAATTTAGCCACGAACACCTCAACAACGCTGCATCCTGTCTGTTTTATACAGGCTGACTTGTAATTTGACGTATTCCTTGTAGTACGTGACACTGTGACCCATTTGCGAAAATTTTGCACCCCATAAAGCCTAGGTAAAAATTCATGGGATTTGAGAAAACCCAAATATCGCTTTTCTCTAAACTCTTAAATTGAATGGTCTTCACTGCGATGCCATTGGGTACCGAATACTTTAATTAACCTTTCGATGTTACCAAATTTTCTTAAACATCAAACAGTAATAAAAAAATAAAGGAAGAATTTACTAACCATTTTCAAAAATCATCTACATGCTTGAACTTTGACACCAGTTATCTCTAAATTTTACGATGGTATTAAACGTACAAATTACGGGGAAGACATCATCTTCATTTAATCAGCTATCTAACGAGGTACAAAAGTTAAAAAAATATTTAGAGGTGCCGATGAAAATGTCTATAATGCTGGCAAAAGTTGAATTTTAAAATTGTTGAAATATTAAAAAATTGTGTCATAATCGTATTAACTAACTGCACTACTTTCTAGCCTCAAAGTAATCCCTCACAATATGTTAGACACCCACAAGTCGCGGAGCTGCTTTTGAGTTTTTAACATGACTCACGGTCTACTCACTGGTCATTGTTCAGTCGTCGCTTAGTTTGCGTGTATTTAAACATACAACGCACGTACATACTCGCAATGAAGGTCATTAAATTTGAGAGCTTAGAGAAAAGTGATATTTAGTGACTAATTCTGTGAAATTTTCAAAAATACATAAAAATTGGGTTTTCTCGAATCCCATGAATTTTCGCCTATGCTTTATGGGGTGCTCAACACTTTCGACTCCACCCACTTTTCATAGAACTCATACACTATGCCGCACACATTGGAAGTGAACCTTCCGGGACGGTCACCGGTATTACGTTTGCGATAAAGTTAACCATCGGGGATAGTCAACGGCATAAGGTTTAAAACCGTGTTATAAAACACTGCAAAACGAAGTAAAATAAGAAGTTCTCAGGGGGTCTTGTCACTATACGTAATTTTCAACCTTTTAAATTTTTTGTGAATACTTGTAAAGGTTAACAAAAAAAAATGCTTGGATTTTAAAACCAACGCATTTACTAATAAATTTGGTTAAAATTTACATCGGATTTTATTTTCACTGGTTATAATGCTGTATTCGCTAAGAAAAACCTACATTTATAATGAGCTCTCCGCGAGAGCTCCCGGCATCCCATATGCGACTAGGCGAACCCTCCAGGAGAACTTCCGGCATTGAACGTGTTAATTGTTGCAAATGGGTCACTATATCACGACCTAGAAGGAATACGTCGAATTACAAGTCACCCTGTATAATATCCTATACTATATAGATAATTATGTTTATCATTATGGCTTTTAATAAGATTCGCACAACGCTGTCTATTCTTGCAAAAAATTTGGGCATTCGCGTACCTAAATTATCTATCTTTATAATCTTTATTCAAGCCTTGTGATAGTACTTATTAATTATAATTTTTGAAACCGTAATTGAAAGTCTATAATATTGTCCCAGGCAATGAGTGAGGTCTAGAAGAAGTCATTTACAGAATATTAATATGTTTAAAAAAACAGGAAGAGAGGATATCAGATAAGAAACGGTTGCAGCTATTGTTTTCTACTTACACTTCGATTTCAATCGATAACAATAAAATATTTTGATTAATTTTCTTGTTTACAAGCTTACAGATATTAGGTAGGTACCTATTGTTATTATTTACGAAAAACTAACTTAGATTTTTGTGTGCAGTAGCCAGCCTCGGATCTTGGGGGGGGGGGGGGGGGGGCAAGCCGGGGCCCGTGCCCCGGGCGCCAAGATTATCCATCGATACAATTTAATTAATATGTTGCTGCCAAAATTTTCATTTTGAGAAAATGTTAATTTCGAGGGGGCTAACGTAGCGCATCCCCATAAAAGATTGGCGGGGGGCGGCAGACATCTGAATGTTTTTATGAATAGTTTGCGGAGTTTACAAGAGTACCCTAACCTAACGAGATTTTGTCGAGTGTCGATTTAGTAAGCCGTCAATAGGACCATCCCTAGCACATGGAATGACAGCTCGCTTCAAACGAACTTCACCTAAATTTTCACAGTGAGAATTTAGATACAGAATCGGTCGGCAGTTAAGAACTATGGATTTGCGGAATCCAGATGTTTTATTCTCAACATCTTTGAGTCCTGAATCGAATTAAATTTGATTCTTGTAGGTAGGTACTAAGAAAGTCAGCAGATTTCAAATCGGCTGATAGGTAACTCAATTACTAGATACATTTACTACTTAGATCGTGCGTATGCGACTTCCGATAATTATGAATGAATGACACACATGTCAAACTCAATATGTACAGTAAAACGCGCTCTATTATTATGTTATACAGATGTTTCGATTATACATTCAACGACAGATGTTTTGACTAGGCTATCACAACCTGCAAACAATTTACAATTATTCAATGACATTTCGTACACACAGTATAGACAATTAGTAGTAGTTCATATTTCGAACGTAGGTCAGTTTGAACGTAATGTGTATTCAGTCAATCAAGACTGAGTTCGCGTGTTGGTAACCTATCTACCTACTGGCTATAAGCGGTGAGAATTTAATAAGAATAAGGACCATTGTTTTTGGTACTAAAGCTGTTATGTTGTTTACCTGCTAACCATAATAAGCAAAAGTTGATGGACCCTATTTATTTTAGTATTTTTAGGGTTCCATACCAAAATGGTAAAAAAGAACCCTTATGGTGCGACCCAGTCTGTCTGTCTGTCCGTCTGTCTGTCACAACTGGATATCTCAAGAACTACTAATGCTAAATAGTTTTAGATGACGTTGGGCCAACTATTTTGCAAATGAGAAAAGAGTAATTTTTTTTTTTTTGCAACAGGGACTGATCGGGGTTCTTAAAAATTCGAAGTGGGCTACTAGGGCATGTCATATGAAAGAACACTATTTGCACATTCTCAAACATTTTTTTTTTAAATGCCGTTCCTCCCCCTTATCTCCGAAGTATAGAATAGAGAAAAATCAGAAATTATTCTAAGGGATAGAAGTTTATGTAAAGATTATAGAGTAAATAAAATGATGTCTCTAAAAAGCACACTTTTTCAAAAATCATCACCAAAAATTATAATAGTTCCACTATCGGTCAAGAGATGGCGCTGACCTAAACCTGCAATATTCTACACCGCAATGTGCAGTGTTAAAATTCTCCGACAAATATAGGCCTCGCCGATGAAAGTTTAAAATGGTACGTAACCCTCGGTGTGCGAGTCCGACTTGCTCTTGACCGATTATTTATTTTATTATTGCACAAAAACCAATTTTTGCATAGTCCACTATAATTTCCTTACAAGCGAGTGCATCAGAGTGCTACGCTTAAAAATTTTTCTTCGTAGCGCGTAGCGCTATGCTACGCCATACGATTTTTAGGCATAAATTAAGTATGTTGTAAACCTACCCACTTACATTTTTGCTGTATGTATTATTTTTTGCGGGTATTTAGAAAATCACTAAATTAAAATGATTGCTTTGGTAAATTATTAGTTCGTTTGGTGATCATTAGTGTTAAAATTTCCTCTCTCCTACCACTTTTCTGTGCTCGACAGGGTCCATAATGATGATCTCAATTTTAAGTTACTACCTACCTACCTAAGTCCACATTGTGAAATGCCATAAATTATTGAGTAGGTATAATTGACTTGCTGCAATATTAATACTATTTAATAAAACAATACCAATTATCTCTCTGTTACTTATGGAGCTGAATTAAGCAAACCTGAAAATGTTGGCTGTTAGTTTGTAATCAATGGAGACAAAGAAAAAATGTACCTACTTCTACGAATAAACTTAACCTAAATTGTAAATTGATAGAAGTCTTCTCGAATTTATAAATATTTCATAAAAAGACTGCTCTGTTGATAAAAAGTGTACCTACTTAATTGTTTGATGAACAATACAGCCATTGTAGGTAGGTATCTAATTTACGTGATTGAAGCCGAACATTTAGATTTCATCAAATAAAGTAGGTAGGTAAGGTACCTAAGACACTATTTGCAATAATGGATAATAAGAAAAATACTATATCTAAGTATAATAATTTAAAGCTACACTAGCCATCTTAACATGCCAAAAGAAAAATAAAAAAGCTCACCTTATATTTCATTTTGAAAACTCGTCTTCTTTAAACAAAATCACAACACTAACAATGACAAAAAATAACAATCAAAATATTCTACGGTAAAAAATTATATTTCTCGTTCATAAAATAATAATGTAAATAAATATAATCGTCAAAGTTTGCGATCGCGAAATTTTTTGGCGCGCAATTCGCGATATATCCGCGCATGCGTTCAGTGCGGCTGCGCGGTAATGGCTGCGCTTTGCGAGACGCGACGGTTTTGCTTCCCCGCCGTCGAAGTGCAACGACCCAATACTGCCCGCGCTAACACTTCCTCGCCCCGATGCAATGAAGGTGAAGGTAAAAGGTGAAGTGCGAAATTGTTGCCGAAATGGCCAGTACCTACAACGCGTTTAGCCCAGTTGACCGATAATTCGTTTCACGCAGTTTTCACGGTTTGATATTGCAAATATTTATTGAGACAGTAACCCACAGTTTTTGGGCAACTGATAAAGACAGCGCGTAACTTGGTTTGACCACGAGTTTACGATTTATGTGCCAACGTGAAACGGGTTACTCGAGGGTAAAAGATTGAAATCAGAACAGTTGCTAAAATAAGTTGATTTGCAAATACATGAACATTTAGTTTGTAAAGTTATATATTTATTACTTACTGTAACTATTGTGAGGACTATGTGGGTCATTTTAAAAAAATGAAAACTTCTTTATGCGCGTTGGGCATTTTTGAGATGGGACTAAACCATTGATTTCGCGACACTGTTACCGAATTTACCGACATCGTGGAGTAAAAGACAACAACGCGTTGATTACCGCAGTGCGTGAAGTAAAAGACTTCAACGCGTTGATTACCGCGGTGCGTGGACGTGGAGTAAAAGACATCAACGCGTTGATTATTGCGGTGCCGATTTTCTTTCAAGTTTTCACTTCTATCGGCACTCCCGGAGTGCAACTATTTTTTTTTTGTTTTTGTAAACGCGATTGTGCTCTTTATTTAGATAGGGTTACGGACCAATTTTCTATATAAGTATTTTTCTTCCTCCAAAGCGATCTTGTTCAAGTTTTCACTTCTGTCGGCACTCCCGGAGTGCCACTGTTTTTTTTTAATATGATGTGGAAAAGTGATTCCGATATCGTATTTACAGAATAAACAATTTCATTTCAATTCTTTACACTTCATAAATCTCTTTAAGTGGGTAGGTGCTTTTGGGAACCTACATTAACGAGATTTATGAAATGGCACTCGCTTTTTGATTACCGTAATCAAAAAGCATAATAGTCAGTGGCGTACTTACCCTAGGGCCAAAAGAGCCATGGCCCGGGGCGGCAGGCTGCCGCTCCCGTACTTAGGAGAATAAAAAAAAAACTACGTTCCCGTTTATGCGAACAGTTTAGCTATTCTTACAATTACAACAGATGCTGACTTGACAAAATCCGTTAATTATGTGTTGACAGTGTCATTCAAGAATTTGTCAACCAATCTGTCCATGTGAAAACAAATTAAATAAATGGTGTTTATTTCTTTGTATGGCCTTTTTACTTTTTTCACATTCATTATCATCGTTCTCAGTCCACATCAACACACTGTTTTTTTTTTTTGGGTGGGAAATTATCAAATAATTTCTCCCGCTCTGGGCGGAGCGTAAGGGCGTGTCAGACTCTTACTGACTAAAACCCACCCGTGTTCCTTCAGTTGCCCTGTTGCCGGGGGCCATGATTTCCCAATCGGTTTTCTTCGCACGCCCTAGCGAACCCCGTCAATTCTGCTGACAACTCTTTGAGGCGCGCGTGGAAGCCTCGATCGTGCAGGCCTGGGTGTCATCATCAACACACTGCTGGATTTTAATTTATAATTAAAAGTTTTTGCTTATTTCCGTTAATTTATGGGGTGGCAAACCTTACAGGCCCAGAGGGCGCTGAATCTTAAAATACGTCACTTAATACAGTAGATAGGTACGCGGCCGGCTATGTAGGTACCCATGGTTAAATCAGCACCCTAACACACTGTCAATCACAATCCGACGAAGGACATTGCTAATCCTTTGCTTCATAGGTAGGTTTGAAAAATTCACCTGCTCAACAACGTAAATAACGCAATGAACGTGCGTCAACTAGCAAAATTAAACCCATTGCGATCAATTGTCATTTTATGTGCGTTACACAATTAACCTGTGTCAAATAAATTTATTTTCTTTCTTTCTTTCTTTTCTTTACCTACTAATAACTTCTGGCTTAGCTTGGGAGTGTATGGCTCAGAAACAACCGGGTACCTACGGTATCTTTTTACTTATTTAATTAAGAATTTATTTTAGTTAACCGAAACGCACGAAAACACATTTTTATGTGTTTTGTAGTTTTTATGTACGAAGTGCAAAGCAGGAGAGGGTCGCTGGTAATTAATGTTGTTGTTGTTGTTGTATTGATAGGGCAACATTAAAAATATTAAAAACGCGGTGACACTGTCATAACATTGTCATGCAGGGATTCCCTGCAAGGCTAACATGACAAGCACGACAACGCGAGATAATCACGATTTGTCGAAAGTCGAGACTCTGACGTTGTCCTAATTTATAGAATAGAGCTACGGTTTTGCAGAAGAATGGTGACCGCCGCTAAGGCTACCTGTCCACTGTAGCGGAGCAAGGCAGTGGAGCGGAGAAATGTGCTAATATTAACCAATAGGAGCAGAGCTCTGAAGCGAAGTTTATATTCTATTAGTTAATATTGGCACATTTCTCCGCTCCGCTGCCTCGCTCCGCTCCAGTGGACAGGCAGCCTAACGATTGCAGTGACGGCTGTCATGAAAATGATGGCAGTTGCAAAGATTTAAATCCTTAGATTCACTTTACCGTGTCAAAAGATATTCGCATTTCTGATTCGTTTTGACACCTCTGACACACAATGAAGCTGCTATGAATATACTTGATTGTTATGGAAACGCTATTTAATCATTTGTCAGCTCACTGTTCTCATTATGGACACTTTTTCTTGTGACTAATACGGTGAGGAGAGAAAACCTTTTATCGACATTAACCGATTTAAATCTTTGGGCTGATGAAAATGACAAATTTTCATGGCAGTCGTTTTAATATGACGGAACCGCTTTCCTAGGAAACCAAAGCTTAATAGGCGAAATCGTCAGGGTAACCCGCAAGGTTCAGGCCATGGTACGGAGCGAGAGGAAATGGCAGGCCGTCACCTCCTTCTGCGAAGCGGTAATGTTCGCGAAGGAGGAGGCGGAACGCGTGAGAAAACCGATAGGGAAATCGTGGCCCCCGGCAACAGGGCAACCGAAGGAACACGGGTGGGTTTTAGTCAGTAAGTCTGACACGCCCTCCCATTCCGCCCAGAGCGAGAGAAGTTATTTGATAATTTCCCACGCAAAAAAAAGGGTAACCCGCAAAATTCAAAGGAGACGTTTCATTTTTGTATGGGACTCCGGCCATAACATGTACACTTTAGAAAACCTGGGAAACGAACCCCTAAATACAATAAAGACTGTTTTTTTTCCATAATAACTAATACTTTTTGGGCACAAATAAAAACAGAAAATGTTTGACGTTTGTCAGGAGAAATACGACCATCGACAGCTAGCCATTTTCGTCCAGAAGTACCTACAAATCTAAAATCCACAAAAGCAGTTTTTTATTTTTATAATGAATCACACTTTCTAATTAATCAAAAAAGTTTTATAAGATAGCTGTCTTAAATATAGTACAGAAATACATGCCCTTCATATTTATTTAAATGACGTCTACGTGATATTAGTATGTTAAAATGTAACATGATTTCTGGACGAAAGCAGTATGCAAGTAAAACGACGCCATGATGAATAGAATATGGCAATAATTTGTTAAGCTATTATTTTTTGTGCCGAAGTAATCAGGGGAATAAACAGGAAAGAATATTTTTCCTCAATTCGTGGAATTTTTTCCTTTTTTTACATTAACGTACACTTTATGGCCGAAAATGAAACATCTCCTTTCTTCAACAACTTTCTTGCAATCATATTTTAATTAATCAACATACACTAACCTGCAAATATTGCAAGAAAGAATGTTTGAATTTCGCGGGCTACCTTAACGCATTCCATAAACTTGAAAAAGGCACTTTGACACTTCTTATTCTCGCGGCGAGAGACCGATGTAGCAAGTTGTAAAACAAATCATTATTATCATAGCAACATCGGCGTGAAGTTCCGTTTCATTCGATGGATTATAAGCATGGAATTAGTATGTGGAGGGTTCTGTATAGTTATATAAAGGTTTTCATTTTGAAGTACGGAACCCTCTTAGTATACTCTAAACTAAAACTCATGATTTCTCCCGTTTTTTAGCTGGCAAGTCTCATGTTTTTCTAAAACTTTGCAACACTGGGTGCAGTGGATGATTTATTGACTGTGTTGTGTTGGTTGTTTTCTCTTTTCTTTCGTTTCAAATCGTTTCTAAAATGTAAATACTCGGAAAACAGTTTTTGGGTGTAATTGTGATATTAGTTTTATAATTTAAGAATAAAATTATTCATACATGATGATAGAATTCATGCTTGATCATTGGTAAGCTTGTTCATCATTATAACTTTACTTTTACCGGTTGCAGTTTCGCCTTTAGAGAGTTATTAAAACGGTGAAGGAAAACATCGTGAGGAAACCGGCATGTCCTAGAACCAAAAATTCGAAGACATGTGCCATCTACCAACCCACACTGGGCCCGCGTGGTGGATAACCGACCACTTCCTCTCACAGAGAGGAGGCCTGTCCCAGCAGTGGGAACATTAAAGGCTGACTATGTACTACCTGTTGTAGAATTTGTTCCTGATCTACACTAATATAAAGAAGTATAGTTTGTATGTAGGAGGTAATCTCTGGAAGTTCTGATCCGATTTCGAAAATAAACAATTTCATTTCACTGGCAGAAAGCTACACTATTGCAGAGTGCCATAGCGTATGTTTTGTAGTATAGTTGGCATAAACGCGGGCAGAAGCTAATATTAAATTAATGGCAACGCTAACTATTATAGTAAGTTGTTGTTTTCTCATTTTATATAAAAAAAACTTTGGACTGCCATCTCAAAATATATCATCATATATAATCTTTTGTTATTGAAAACCTATAGAAAGATATACTAGCCAATTGATAAGAAACAATCTGGGATCAGTGGTTTTTCAAGTTTGCTTGTAGTACGTTTTCATTGGTGGAATCCAATCATTCCATCACGTCTTAAATTCTGCAGAAATGGAGAACAGAAAATTAAAATTTCTTTTTTTGTGTTATTTTTTTTGTGTAATTTTTTTTTTCTGTATAATACATGTTCAGACACTACTTAGGTTTATTATAAGACTAAATGTAATGTAAGTTTTTTATTTTTGTTTTATGCCACAAAGGTTTTTTTGTCTGTTGCCATATGAAAACGTTAGGCCGATATATAAAGATACATTATTTCCTAAAGGTGGCCTTTCTTCCTGACCTTCCTTTACCAGAAAGAGAGAGGAGGGTCATTTTGGAAGAACTCCATAGTTCTTCGAATATGTATGTTTGTACAGTCAGCTGCAGAGAAATGCGCCAACCCCAAATGAACAAGGGAAAAGGGCAGGAGAATGGATGATGATGAATCTTTCCAAAAACCTGAATTCAAATTTAGGTAGCCCCTAGCAATGTAAAAATACATTGCTGGTGAGATTTCTCTGCAGGTGACTGTACCACCAGATTTAGGAGTGGTTCCACCACCTAAAAATGTACCAGCATCAGGCACTAGTTGTCTGGCATTTATGCTGAACTGGGCCTATTTGTCGCAGCCGTGAGGCACACAATACTGTTTTAAACTTTCTTTGCTTTTTCCTGTTTTTATTGTTTTTGAAAACTGTGTGCCTTAACCTGTGTCAAATAAATTTATTTTCTTTCTAAATTTGGATCCAGGTTTTTGGAAAGATTCATCATCATCATTCTCCTGCCCTTATCCCTTGTTCATTTGTGGTCGGTGCAACATGTATTTTTCTCCCATACTTCTAGTGGTCGCAAGCGCTACTGCTAAGCATGAGGTCCTGGGTTCTTGGGTTTTTCTATCTGAAATTTCTCAGTAGCAGCCCGGAGTCTGGATTTGTGCCCGGTTGATGGCAATAGGCTCGCCCCCCATTACATGGGACTTAAACATAACTGGCGAAATGTGGGTGTGCCTGCTACAGGGACACCTCTGCCCAACCCTTCGCGGAAACAAGGCGTGATGTTATGACTTCTCTAATAGTCATCATTTTGGAAGTCACTCCCTTTCTAGCCATATCATCTTTCACGCAGTCCATCCATCGATTCATTGGTCCTGCCCTACTCTTACATCCACATCCATACTCAAAACTTTCCTCACATGGAAGGAAAGATTATAGCCATGAAAACGAAAATAATTTTCCAAAATCAGTAGAAACTTTATGTTGGAACTGACTGTACAACTATTGTGAGAGTTATAAAAAATGATGTTCAAAATGTGATGTTAATGACTATGTTTATGTATAGAAAATTGAAATTCCAAGGAATTGTTCTAGTATTTGTTATAAATTCAAATAAATAAATTAAAAATAAACTAAATTCTACTACATTTAAGTTGCTTATTTTTCTAAAATAGGAGAACATCGACTTTTGTACTCTTAATCCATATACTGTAATATTTTTTAGGAATGATAATTTTGCCGATTCTGATTCGGAGACCTATTTCGTAAAAGAGGAAGACATAGACCGCTGTGCCACAGAGAGGATTCTTAGAAACCAGTTTAGGAATCCCCTGTGGTCCAGCGACTCTGAAGATGATCACCCGCCAAACAAAATAAACTGGGATGAAATCTTCAAGACTAAACAGGTACTTATGTTTGTTTTAATTTAACCAAGTTTTGTGCCCATAGACACAGGATAGTACAGAAGGTGCACTCTGCATTTAATGTATGAAGATAGAAGTACGTGGCGGGCTCGTCTTGTCGGGCCAATTCAGTGAGCATAACGTAGTCAGAAGATATAAGAGTTACGCGATAGAAAGAGAGGCAACTTCTAGGTGAAAATAACTGTAGATAATTAGCGCTGTGCGACCTGAATTGCACTGTATTGTGTTTTAGCAAGAGTTGCTTTTTATTTAAATGATTATGCGGAATAAACCATCTGCACTATTCTGTGCCATAGAACAAGCACCAGTTTACATATCTGCTAATCTTAGAAAGCGCTGGAGTTATTTAGTTCAGTTGGATTTGGTGGTTATCTAATACAATTCAAACCAACCATACAACTTAGAGCTGGTCATCTACTGTTACACAAAATTTAATAAGACCATGTTCTTTTTCAGCCACAAAAGTTTAAATATTTTGTGCCATGTCTCCGACCAGTGCCTCCGTACCCAAAGGTATCAGAACTGAGCGGGCGCCAACACTACATGATGTTAAGGATTATGTGTGATGAGTGCCCAAATGTTTTGGAAGATCTGTTCTTAGGGAAACCCACCAGACAGGATTTTAAAGCATTTGAAGTAAGTTTTTTAAATTATGTTCATTTTATTTGGTTATTGTTTATTCATACATATATTCCTAAGTCATTATTTTCAAATGAGCTTGAGAATCAGCATAGATTTAAAAAGGGTATGTATTTAATAAACCTCTAATAATTCCCATTTTACTTTCCTAAAAATATTATTGAACACTCTATTACATATAATAAATCTATTTTTGTGAACCTCTAATAATAATTCTTATTTTGGGGTCCTTAGAACACTAACTAGCCAAGTAACTCTGACCAACTTGGATGTCAGATGCAGTTGGTCACACTTCAAACCTTAACTGTTTCTTTGGGGTACCCTGGCTTAGTTAGTGTGACCAACTGTGAGAAAAGGACAGAAATTTAAAAAGAGGCTTATTTCTTTTAAAAAGTCTACCTACATCATTAGAAGCCCAAAAAGTTTTTAGAGGTTCAACTCATTTAAAAAGTGTACATCATTAGAAGGTCAATAAGCTTTTAGAGGATCAGTTAAATATTTCCCCATAAAAAGTTACAAAAGTTGAAGACACTTCTATGTGTCCTATTTAGGGATTTTGAATAAACCAATCTAGTTTATTCAGAAATTTAGCAGTTTCTAATTAAAAGGATACCTAGCCTACCTAATTTGGATATGCCATCAAAGTGGTATCACCCATGGTGGTAGTGGTGCCATTAAATGGCCACCAATACACAGGACCGCGCCGCCCGTATGTGCGAAGTGTGCGGCGCACACAGGCGCCAGGGCATTAGGGGCGCCGGGGGCGACCCTAGTGCCCAAGCCCTTAATTACGAGTAAATATCAGCACCAATTTTTTTTTTACCTTAGCTCCTCCGAGAAAAAAAGATGGTCATTGTAAATATCTTGAATATAGAATGTAAATAATTAGCGTTTTCTTTTTCTCAGTAATTGTCAAGCCGTTTTTTTTAAATTTATTTACGAAAATAATATAAAACTAGAGAATACATTTACGTAAAACAGGAAAACAAAAAAAAAAATACGCGGCGAAACAGGACGACAAAAAGAGGCGCCTAAAAGAGATTTCGCACACAGGCGCTGCCGAGGGTCGGCGCGACCCTGCCAATACAATACTCAAACTTGTATAATGTTTTAGTATTTATTTTGTTATAAATTATAATTTTTAACAAGTTCAACAGGACTATATGGACAGAGGACCATACAGGTCTGCAAAAGAATGATGCAACCTTGTGATCGAGATCTCGCCAGATTGCCAGGCGAGATCTCGACCACACACTTAGACTCAAGATCTCAAGTTGCCAATCTCGTCAAAAGATTGCATTCCCTAGTTGCAAGATCAGTTTTTTTGACATATTTTAAAACAATTTCAGTCTACAAAAGAAACATACCTAAAAGAACAGAAAGAGTACAAAGAATGGGCCAAGACCCTTTGGATGACTGACCATTGTATCCGTGCTCTACGGCCAAAGCCTGATGTGGAAAGAGTGTATGAGGCTGAGTTCAAAGTGAAAGCACAGCGGATGCAGGCTTTACCGAAACACTATGATGTGGCGGCTCACATAACACTAGAAAATGGGAGTAGCAACTGTCACGCTGTTCTTAAACAGGAATTGATCCGAGTGAGTATACTGTGAACTGTTCTTAGTCTTTAGCTTTAAATAAGAGGAGGCACCCTAAATTGTATGTTAATTTGCATTAATATTCTGAAAAAGTCACGCATACAATCAAAATGGAACTTTAGTATATGATTTATTGGATCTTTTTCTTTCCATATATAAGACAGTTACGTAATTGGAACATTTTCGCTCGATTAATTTTTTATTCCGAAATCATGTCTTTTTTAAAGATTATTTGAAACAAAAAGAAAATTACTCGGCTTTTATGTCTATTATAATTATTGACAGTAAGAAAATACAGTTTAATAACCAGATATAAGATATTTTTTCTCTAGATCAATTATTACTTTAGTTATAAACGAAATAACAATTGAGAATTAGTTCCGTGCTCGAACACGACCAAAGAGCGCACGCGATATTCAACTTTATTACTGATGTGTTAGCGTTTAGCATGTAGTGCAGTGGTGGGGTGCATGGTGGCGGAAATTCCGCCCCCATGCTTGGATATTGTCTTTGGAGTGCCTGGTCTTAATAATATGATCTTATAAGTTGATGTTAACGCGCACAAAACAAACCCAAAGAGTAAGTAAATATGTGGATGTAGACTGCCCGGCTCAGCGCCGAAAGTGGATTTTTATGTAATCTGCGTTCGCAATTTATTTGCCAAACATGTAAACAAACATGAGTTTTGGGAAAAACAACTGTAAAGCCCACACATAAGGTTCAGTTTGCGCTACTTCATATTTTTTATGACTTTTTCAACAATACTAGTCAGTCTAAAATCAACTTTATTTACACTGGCTTAAAGTTGATGTTTATTTACGTGGAAATAACATCAATTGGAAACAAGGTTATAAATGGACCTTAGGCATTTTATGTACAGCGCGTTTTTATGTATTCATTTAGGTGTCGCTAGTGGTAGTGAAAACGACATTATACTTCGTATACGTATACAGTGGCTTATTTATGGATCATGCAATATATAGGAACAAAGTAAAAAGTAATTAATATCTATTTTCTTCAGCAAATTGAATGCCAGTTAACACTAGCCGTATTCAAGCATAGTTTTCCACTTTCAGGTCACCCTAGCAGAGATGCCACAGGTTCAGATTCCAGAAAAGATTGAGCAGCAGTTCAGCATCATCAAACCTTGCACGGTACCAGAGCCTTGCCAGAAACATCCATACCAGATTGTTTTGCCAAGTAAATATACCATATTTTTTGTTTTGCCAAGTAAATATACCATATTTTTTGTTTTCTTTTTTGTGTGGCAGTGAACCACGAAATTTTAAACTCAAAGCCAACTACTCATGCTTTCGTGTTTATCATTTTATGGTGAATAGTTTCCAGTACATTTGGTATAATTCATATTTTTAAGAACATTAGGAAGCTCTTAAAAAATACCATTAAAGAAATCAATCATTTGTTAATTATTTGAACAATAAGTAAGTATTAAGAATGAATTGCAATTCTTGAGTCTGTATATTTGGGGAGTCAGTCTATAAGAGATGGTGAGATTGATGAAGATAGTTATATGATTGATGAAGATACTTAGTTTTGGGTATTTGTCTTTTTATGTTTTTGGGAACTACGGTTTCTCGCTTTGCGTATAGTACACAAAAATGTGAACTCGGGCTTTGTTATTGTAATGTTGAATAATTTTGTTTGTTTTTGCTTAAAATGTTGGTGTTAGCTGGCGGGTGGTGCAGTGTTTTGCATCTGTTAGTTGCTTTTTTTTTGCAATAGAATAATTTATTATATTATTATATATTTATATCAACTTGAAACTACTTACTATTTATGTCAGACAATGATTCTTATTTTTCTGCCATCGAATCTACTGCCTCGTCAAGCGATGCAAGCTTTTCTTCTTTTAACTCCACTCTTGGTGACTTTGTGCAACAAAATTTCAATGATAAGTCTGATCGGTTGGTGAACGTGTGTCACATTAACGCTCAAAGTGTACCAAGCCACTACAGCGAGCTGTACGACGCATTTAATAACAGCAACGTTCACCAACCTAATCTCTGAAATGTGGCTCAAACCGCATCTTCTGTCCACCACTTATCCTCTTACTGGTTTCGTTCTTATACGAAATGATCGGATTGGTAAAGGAGGAGGTGGTGTGGCCATATACCTTTGCAGTGACTTTCCATATAAAATACTTGCTACTTCCTCTTCACAATATTCTGCTTCTGCCGAGTTTATTTTCCTTGAAGTCTGTGTCAAAGGAGCCAAAACCATTATTGGTGTTGTCTACTGTCCTCCCACTGTTGATTACTTCACTGAATTCGAATCAGTACTTGAATCTTTGGGTTCGGAGTACGCACATCACATCATCATGGGTGATTTCAACACAAACCTCCTTGCCCACAACTCCCCCCGATCCTTAAAGCTCCTCCATCTTATCGAGTCGGCTAGTCTGCACGTTTTGCTGCTCCAACCTACTCATCATAACACTGTCAGCGATGACACCTGGCTCGACCTGATCCTCACCTCGAATCCTTCGCTCGTTTCCTCCCATGGTCAACATGACGCTCCTGGTTTTTTTCATCACGACATGATTTTCCTTTCATATATCCTGAAACCTCCCAAACTCAAACCCAAGGTTCTGTACAGGCGTTGTTTTGCGCGAATGGACGTTGAGAAACTCAAGAAAGATGCGTCTGTGGTCAATTGGGATCCTATGACGGAAGCCATTTCGGTTGACGACAAGGTTGCGCTCCTCAATAATGTTGTGGTCAAACTTTATGACATCCATGCTCCCGTCAAAAAAGTGAAATTAAAACGCCCACCTGCACCATGGATGACAAAAGGAATACAGATGGCAATGCGACGAAGGGACCGCGCGTTCCGTAAATTTAAAAGGGATCGTACTGATGAGAACTGGACACTGTTCAAAGCTGCAAGGAATAGATGCAATCAGATGATACGCAATGCTAAACGCCGCCACATTCTAGACACTATCAGTTCTTGCTCTTCTGCCGATATTTGGAAATTTCTTGGAACTCTTGGTATCGGCAAACCGCGACATTTAGACCTTCCAAATTCAATTGACTTGGACGATCTCAACCGTTATTTCTCCTCTGTTCCTACCATGGATCGTCTAACCAAACAACAAACTCTGTCCCTAATTTCTGGTCTAACGCGTCCCCTTATTAATCCTTTCAGTTTCGTCCCAGTTGAACCGGGAGAGATCAAAAAAATCATCCTATCTATTAAATCAAAAGCGGTAGGATGTGACAATATCACTCGTGGTATGATCATTACTATCCTGGATCATCTCCTACCCGCGATTATCCACATTGTTAATTTGTCCTTATATACCGGTGTATTCCCTTCCCTGTGGCGTAAAGCTTATGTTCGTCCACTACCTAAGATTTCTAATCCCTCTCTTCCTACCCATTTCCGCCCCATTTCTATCCTCCCCTTCCTATCCAAAGTGCTCGAGGCCTGCGTCCACAAACAATTTTCCAATTTTGTTCATAGCAACTCACTCATTAGCCCTCTTCAATCTGGGTTCAGGCCAGGGCACAGCACTGTTTCCGCCCTCCTTAAAGTGACTGGCGATATAAGGGCAGGACTGGAAGATACCAAAGTTACTGCACTAGTGTTGGTTGATTTCTCGAATGCCTTTAATACCGTCAGTCACGATATCCTGTTAGCCATTCTGTCCTATATTACGGTCTCTCCCGAGGCACTGGAATGGTTCTCCTCTTATCTTCAGGAACGTCAGCAGTCCATTCATGTTGGGGATTCTTCATCATGCTGGTGTGATTTGGATACTGGCGTTCCACAAGGCGGTATTCTTTCTCCTCTTCTGTTTTCTATATTTATCAATCTTATAACTTCCGAGCTTCAGTGTGCGTATCATCTGTATGCAGATGACTTGCAGTTGTACTGTCAAGGGAGGGTTGAAGAAATACCTGACGCTATTGACCAATTAAATAGGGATTTGATAGCCATAAAAACCTGGGCTGATAGATTTGGCGTAGCAGTAAACCCTAATAAGTGTCAGGCAATCATCATCGGAAGTTCTCGGAGTATGAGTAAGGTGGATGGTACAACCTTGCCACCAGTTCTCTTTAATGGTACGGTCGTCCCATTTAGTACTGATGTGAAGGATCTAGGCTTGCACATTGACAGTACTCTGAACTGGCGTACTCAAGTCACAAAGGTCAGCCAGAAGGTTACTGGAACGCTGCGGGCCTTGTACCGACTGAAAAACCTACTACCAACAAGTACGAAGACAATGCTTGTGCAGTCCTTAATTTTCCCTATCATCGATTATGGTGATGTGTGCTACTATGTCCTGAATGCAGATCTCCTCGACAAACTTGACCGACTTCTCAATAACTGCATTCGATTCGTTTTCAATCTGCGTAAATATGATCATGTCTCTGCGCATCGGTCGCTTCTAAAGTGGTTGCCCATACGCCAGCGCAGAGAGCAAAGGGCGCTGACCACCTTGTTTTCATTTCTTGACTCTCTCACTTCCCCTAGTTATCTAGCCCCCCACTTTCTGTATATTTGTAACAACCACAATAAGAATCTACGGTCATCAAATAATCGCGTTCTTCAATGTCCCACTCACCGCACAGACTTCATTCACTCTTCCTTCTTCGTTCAGTCTATTTCTCTGTGGAATGCACTCCCCCTGGAAATCAGGATGGCAACCAACCGATTATCCTTTAAAGTTAAAGTTCGTGAGCACATTCGTAAGAAGCTGGCAGTATCATCACAACGCTAATGTTTTCCCATTGTTTGTCTTATTATTTTATTTAGTATATTCATGTATTTATGTGTATTTATTTGTGCTTATTTTATATATGTAATTAGGCCTATATATTATATTTATAGTTTGTAATAAGTATATGTATATCCTTATATTTGAGTATTTTTTTTTCCACCACTTTCGTAATTGCACCTACCACAGTTTGTCTCTGCATCACCCAAAGGTTGACTGGTAGAAAATGCCTGTGGTATTAAGTCCGCCTCTGTACATTTCTGTGCTTGAAGTATTAAATAAATAAATAAGATGAGGAAAAGAGAGTGAATGCGGGAAATAAAGTGAGTGGTGCTATACATGCGATTGTGACCAACAAGTCTTGGCTGTTCACAATGGAAGTGAATTTTGACTGTCGCAAAATGCATGAGAGTACAATATATGCTGTGGAAATGCATTTCTTGCGAAGCATGTGTGGTGTAACTATGATGAACTGAGTAATGATGTACCAAGGCTACATTGAAGTTTAAAAGAAGATATATGTAGTGACAAAAATTTAAAAGAGTATGATTAGATGGTTTGGGCATGTTGAGAGGATGAATGAAAGGCGACTAACAAAATGTATTTATAAGGCTGATGTGAGTGGAAACGCTGGAAAGGGACGCCTTAGAAGGACATATTATACAAATCATTTATATTATTATTTTCGTATGGTTAATGACTAACCTGGTGTCAGAGTTTTAAAGCCGCCCATAGGCCTCTGACTTGGCTTCACATGATTTCGAGAAATATCTCTCAGGCATGCCAGTCTGACGGTCACACCACTAGGCTATCACTGCTATCTATCATTTAAAGAAGGACCTTATTGGTGACGTTCTTCAGAAAGGTCAGTTGCAAAGTACTCACAACTGGTGTGCGTCTATAATCAGATGTATGAACGTAAACGAAGCAAAAAAGTCTGTTCTGTAGTTTCTGCCTACCCACATGGGAAAAGTCGTGAGTTTATGTATGTATGTAAGTTTTAAGAACCAAGCATGATCAAATGTTGAAACGTACCTAAAAATTTATTTTCTCTACTTACAGATGAAGACGCACTATCAATGTTACCAATCACAGAGATACACCGTGAACTAGCAATATTCGCTCTAAACAATGAAACGCATTACATAGCTAGCGAGAACGCTCTCAAGTGTCTGACGCAGAGGAACAGACACTGGCTGTTACCACTCTCTGTTTGTGATACTATTGGACCCGGTAAGTTTTAACTGCTGGATAGATAGCCCTTCGCTTACCCCATCGCACACCACACGCCAAGTAAGCTTCTGATGTGTGTTATGGGACCCTTTATTTCTTCCAACATAGAATTTTGCTTTGTTTTTGTCACCAGACGGCAACAGAGTAAACGTCCTAGTGTTGGACAGCGAGTTCTCCGTGCACAAGGAGGCTGCGCCGATGAGGACATACAAGGCGTTCCGACATCTACTGGAACAGGCGGTGATACCGTATGTACTTATGTAGTCGCAGGATAATTGGTTTTTTTTTTTTGCAAAAGATCATATTATTGAAAACTAAGAAAGATTTTGACTGCCTCCATGGTCTAGTGGTCGCAAGCGCTACTGCGGAGCGTGAGGTCCTGGTTTCGATTCCCGGGTCGGTCAAAATGTAATTGGGCTTTTCCATCTGGAATTTCTAAGTAGCAGCCCGTAGTCTGGATTTGTGCCTGGTTAATGGCAATAAGCTCGCCCCCTATTACATGGGACTTAAACATAACTGGCGAAATGTGGGTATATTATGGGTACACCTCTGCCTAACCTTTCGGGGAAACAAGGCGTGATGTTATGTTATGTAAGAAAGATTTATGTTATAATACAACCTAATATAACCATCTTATCATACCGGTTAATCGCGAACAACAAGATTGGTTGATATTAAAGTTTTGCACTTTCACATGCGCTGATTGGTTAACAGCGAGATTGGTTGGTATTAAAGTTTTGCACTTTCACATGCGCTGATTGGTTAACAGCGAGATTGGTTGGTATTAAAGTTTTGCACTTTCACATGCGCTGATTGGTTAACAGCGAGATTGGTTGGTATTAAAGTTTTGCTTTTTCACATGCGTTGATTGGTTAACAGCGTGATTGGTTGGTATTAAAGTTTTGCACTTTCACATGCGCTGATTGGTTAACAGCGTGATTGGTTGGTATTAAAGTTTTGCACTTTCACATGCGCTGATTGGTTAACAGCGAGATTGGTTGGTATTAGTTTTGCACTTTCAAATGCGCTGATTGGTTAACAGCAAGATTGGGTTTAAAAAGAGTTTTATTCCCATTAAGACAATCATCACTTACATGAGAGAAGGGATACTGTGTTAAATGTTACAACAAAATACCTTGTGCAGTTAAAGAAAATTTAAAACTTATATTAAAAATAAACTTTGTAAACAAGCATAATTATTACAAATTAGATGATTAAATCTACGATAAGAATGTTTGGAAACAAGCTGGTCCTGCTCCATAGGAGAATTTAGAGTCTAGGCAAAATCAAACTGGTTGCTAATATAATTTATAATTTTATGACATTAATTTTAGTGTGACAAATTATGATGTGACATTTACGGTGCTAATTATACAATGTGATTACTAGGTCGGCAGAAAGAGAGAGGATATGGGGAATTCGTAAGAGCAGAGCTATAAAGAAAGAGAAATTTTTACTTGCTCTTCCAAAACTTAATGTGAGTGCCAAACCCACCGCCCAAGACGTGGGTATGAGCAGCGACGATGAGGACAACCACTTATTTATAGACACAGGTATATGTTCGATCTTTTTTACGCACTAAGCTGTTGTATAACTTTATCTCTTTCCAATATTCAGGACACAGTACTTTTTGCTTAACTTTTTTAGTAGTAGAGTTTCTCCAAGCAATCCAGCCAATATTTTACGCCGTAACGGTAAAGCAGTATACCTAAGGTCCATATATAACCTTGTTTCCAATTGATGTTATTTCCACCTAAACAAACATCAACTTTATGAAAGTGTAAATAAAGTTGATTTTAGACTGTAGTACTGTTGAAAAAGTCATAATAATATGAAGTTGTAACGCAAACTGAACCTTATACGTAGGCATTACAGTTGTTTTTCCTAAAACTCGTGTTTGTTTACATGTTTGGCAAATAAATTGCAAACGCAGATTATGTTCTCACTTAGTTACTATTTATAATACAACCATACCTTAAGAATTGAAATAATGCAGGTCTTATATTTACTTCACTTACAGGAGAGGATGAAGAGATGGCTGAACCTGAATTTGCAGGGTTTACTTCACCCAATGAAGGTTTTGGTTCACCCAAAGCAGGTTTACTCTCACCGAAAGCAGGGTTTGAGTCACCCAAAGCAAGTTTACTTTCACCGAAAGCAGGGTTTGAGTCACCCAAAACAAGTTTTTTCTCACCGAAAGCAGGGTTTGAGTCACCCAAAGCAAGTTCACTTTCACCGAAAGCAGGGTTTGAGTCACCCAAAGCAAGTTTACGCACACCGAAAGCAGGGTTTGAGTCACCCAAAGCAAGTTTACTCTCACCGAAAGCAAGGTTTGAGTCACCCAAAGCAAGTTTACTCTCACCGAAAGCAGGGTTTGAGTCACCCAAAGTAAGTTTACGCTCTCCTAAAGCAGGATTTGTGTCACCTAATGCAGGTTTAGGGTCACCCCATGCAAGTGTTTCACCAAATGTCTTTAGTTTTGGTTCACCACAAGCCAATCAAAGTGTGAGAGAAAAGACTGAAGGTGTTTTTAGTTTTGGTTCACCTCAAGGTAAAAAAAGTGTGAGAGAAAAGACTGAAGGTAACTTACGGAGGTCGGTGCGTCTATCTGGTCAGGAGAGCACCGGGGGTCTTACGAGGGCTGCAAGTGGGAAGATCAGTGAAGAGAGCCTAGAATTGCCCGATATTGGACTGTATAGCTGCACTTGTCAAGGTAAGACAGCTTGTTATTTGTCAAATTATTCACGACGAGTGTTCTGCGATTGAAAAATTTGTTTTGCCTCCTTTCTGTACCTGTTTTAATTGTTACACTCCTGCTAGTATACAGAACCTACTTAATTTCTATACCATTGTATAGATAATTTAATTGAGATTAATTCTGTACTTTTTACCCGACTACGGCGAAGCAAAAAGGAGGGTTATGATTTTGACCGGTATGTATGTATACCTCATAACTTCTAAACTACCGATCAAATTTGACAAATGAGAAGGGAATCATTGGAAGCGTTTTGATCGTCCGCTAGTTATAGGCTATGTGACGTCACATTAAATGCAATATGGCGCCCTCTAGAGGACATAGAGTCATGAAAAAACATTTTTTTTTAATTCTGCCTTGTTGAGTATCAAATTAAAGAACTTGATGAACACAAATATGTGTATATATATCATATTGTCTAAGTAAATAAATATGTTTAAATTGTTAAAAACAAGCAAAAGTGAGACTGTGCTACATACGGCGCGACTGTAAAATTAATACCGATTATACAACAAAACCCAAACAAAACATTTTTAAAGCTGCTCTGCAAACACTTTATCACGAAATTATAACCCCAAAATAATTTAAACAAGAAAATATTTCAGACAGAAGTCAAGACATAGGTACAAAAATGGTCAAGATAAAGCCGTGGTCGCATGCCTCTACACCAAAAAATTTAAAATGACATGTGTGACTTTAGAGTGTCAACTTCCGAATGAATTTCAACAAAATAAAGATGTGTTTCAGAGTAAACATCACTGTTTGACTTTCATAGTATTGTAACTATTATTTCTCTACAGACACGTTATACGAGAAGCCTCCACGTCGCTCATTCAGAAAGTGGCAGTTCAAAAAAGAGGGAGCAGTTGAAAAGTTTGACATAATCATCCACTGTCCACATAAAGCTAAGGTGAGTTCAAATGTCATACTTGTTACTGTTCTAGTTCGCCTAGATTCACATAAAATAGAGTCTGGCCACACTAAGTTTGCAATGGAATAAATGGGCTACCCCAACAAGTTTTAATATGGTATACTTTTACATCAGCCAGTTATGTCAGTTTCGGGGTTGTAAGTAGATCTAATGATTTTGATATTTTAGCCTTTAGATTTTTCTTTATAGATTATGTGTAATAGGCTATGTCGTACCTATGATCTACCTCCATACGATGACAAAACTGTATCAAATCCACACTGCATCGTGCTAAAGTGACTATTCTTTACCAGGAATAAATCACAATATAAACAAAATAATCTATCAAAAACAAAAAGACAAAAAACTAATAAATTCTTTTTTCGCAGGACAGAATGGTCTTGCCGTCTATAGATTTTTAAATTCCACGGTTTTTTTTACTTAGCGTGGCTAGACGCTAACATTACGCCTGTATTAGTTAGGCAGAGGTGTCAGTACACCCATATTTCTCCACTTATGTTTTAAGTGTAATAAGAGGCGAGCCATTGCCATCAATCGGTCAGGAATCCAGACTCGGGGCTGCTACTGAGCATTTGGTGAACCTAATAACACTGCCCGACCTGGGATTCGAACCCAGGACTTAAATAGCCGTCTAGGTTAACAGCGTTATCTATTAATTTTTCCATAATTTTTATTGTACAGGATAAAACAGGCGAGGTGTTACTGGAACCGTTACCAGAGTACCAGTTAGACTTAGGAGCGAGCGAACAGTCTCCAGACGCCGTGCGAAGTGCGGCACTGTCACTCGCACTCAGGAAAAACGCATCTTTACTAAACGGTTTGTGTTTTTATATCTGCATTTATCTACACCAGCGATGCACAAACCGCGGCCCGCTGTCGGACTGTTTGCGGCCCGCCAACAAATTAAAAATGCGATTTTTTTTGAAAATTATCACCACATTTGACTGGTATTGCGTGCTTGTGATGCGAGCTTCCGATAGAAACTATTCGGGCAGAACTCGGGTGAGTTCGGATATTTGTGAACAAACTTTTTTAGATATGAATCTTAACAAAACGAAAAATCGAAACCGCCTAGCAAATGAAAATTTGGAAGCAATATTACGTGAAGCGACAAGTAATCTGGAGTCAAATATAAACTAAATATTGGAAGGTATACAAAGAAGATATATAATTAAATTCTTTTAAAACGTTTATGCCCCTATAAGTCTGTGCATCCCTGATTTTCACACACGAATGCTCACACGCAGATTTTTCCAACGCCAGAAATCTTGCGAGGAATAATTTAAGATATTGGTAATTTCCTCACAGTTCGTGTAGACGGTCCTACGGGTGACGTGGCAGCTTTCGAGAAATTATCCTACGAAGCGTTCTCTAAGAGACACCCTGACGTGACGCAGCAGGTCTTCAGCATAGTACACACCGCGCTCAGCCAGCTACAGGACCTCAAGCCCGGCCACTACGTGCTACAGCATGAGGTATCATTATATATATGTAGTTATTTGATGCCCTATGATTCCTCCTAGCTCACATAATAATTAAGTTGAAGTGGCAATGAGGCGGCCATATTAGTCGTAGAACCGATGCTCGTTGGGGTAGACGTGTTCTTAAGTGGTGATCGCGTTTAGGCAAACGTAAGGTAGGACGCCTTCAGGCTAGGTGGAGCGACGACCTTCGCAGGGTGGCTGGTAGCAGCTGGGTGAGAATTGCTGAAAATCGAGTTGAAGGGCGTGCAATAGGAGAGGCCTATGTCCAGCAGTGGACTGGCTGTAGGCTGATGACGATGACGTACATATTATTATTATTTTAAAACTGTCATAATATGTAAATATCTTGTTTAAAAATAAGTAGAATATCTCAGATTAATATTGCATTTAACTAGTGATGCAACGAATACTACTTTTACGAATACGAATACGAATATCAAACCTACTATTCGGCGAATACGAATACGAATATCTCGCCATGGTAATAAAAGACTAATAGTCTAGTACTACATAGACGCAGCCATTACTAACGTTCGTCTAAGGTACTTAGGACTTACTATCCTATCTTTTGTTCATACAAAAGAAATACAGACCATATAACTACTTACTTGGTAATTTATCGAAGTGTTTCCATATGTCACTTTGATCTCGTTTACTAGAAGATATTTTCTATTCAACTTCAACTTCTTTCACTTCGCAGCAGCCTCAGAAAATAAAAATAAACATATGTGCAATTCACACGTGGTAGAAGTGAAACCTTCAAAAATTTTGGTTTCAAGAAAACGAAAAAAAAAAAAAAAAAACTTATTACAGAATTGTTTCTCTTTAAAAGTTCTAAAAAAAAGTCCGCAACAGCATACATCACGCTTTTATCAGTAAAAGTGGCACTTTAAAACGTTAGGTAAAAGTACTGGGTCTTATAATCTTATATCACGCCCTTCCCCCTCATGCACATCATAAATGCGCGCGCAGTACTTGATCATTATTTTGCTGCGATGTTATTTTAAAACTGCGATATCTCCTAAGATATTCATTGAAATCGAATGATGTAAAGGGCAGTTTTGTTTTAAATTATTTACTTGTGACGAATAATGTATTTATTAGGATAAGGACTAATATCATGTTTATAAAAACACCTTCGCAAATAATGCATTATTTTAGAACAAATTTGGTTAGCATAAAAAAGGTTATAGTGAGCCAACCTTAAAAGATAGACATATGCTGTCGCGGACTTTTTTCTTAGAACTTTTAAAGGGAAACAATTCTGTCATACATGATTTTTGCGAAACTTTAACCGTTTACGCAGCGCACGCAGCGGAAGGTCTCAAAAGGAAAAATAAAACCCCCCGATTTTGAAACATTCTTCATTGGTGCTCAGCTCCTATTAGTCTTAGCGTGATGATGTATAGCCTATAGCCTTCCTCAATAAATGGGCTATCTAACACTAAAATATTTTTTTAAATCTAGTTAAAGATTAGCGCGTTCAAGCAAACAAACAAATTCTTCAGCTTCAGAGAACCACAAACATAAGAAACACTGTATAATGCTTCCTATCTCATTTTCTCCCACGTTAAATCTTATGAATTTATGTTTGTCTCTTTTTACTGTCGCTTTTTCGTTTCATCGACTTTCAAATCACAACGATACTAAAGAAGTTTTCACTTCAATAAAACAATATTCTCTTGCTTGACTTGTGCTTTCGACTGACAAATGAAATGAAAGGAACCATGGATTGATTGATTCATTCAAATCAATCAATCCATGGTTCGTATTGATAGGAAAACTTCCGGGCCGCGGCACTGTATAAAGTATGGCCGGGGAGTCCCCGTTGCGGTTAAGGCCCTTGCACACGTCGTATTTTTACGTGCCGACGACGCGCGTTTTCCAAGTCTGCCAGTAATTAGATTTGCGTACAAACATATTAATTTTTAAATATTCGTATTAGTATTCGTATTAGTATTCGCCGAATACGAATATTCGGTAAATGTCTACTATTCGGCGAATACGAATATTCGTATTCGTATTCGTTGCATCACTACATTTAACCAATTTTAATTTTTGTTTATATATTATTTATTATAATCTTTATTTTCTTTCAGCCAAGTCACGGTCCCAACGCTATGCTGATGTGTCCCCGATCTGCGAGGGAGCGACACGTACTTCAGCTCAACTTCGACAGCGGACAGCTGATCGAGGTAGATGAGGCACAACTGGCCAAGTTACCGCCCACTATCACCACTACTCTACTGCCTTATCACAAGTAAGTTACATAAACAGACTGATTTGTAAAACATTGTACAGATATCCCAAGAAAAGCATGCGCTTCGGGAATCATCGTCTTTCTTCGGAAATACGAACGCGCGAAGATGAGATAGAATATAGAGCTGTTATAACCATGAAAATACTTGCCTATTTTGTACTACCATGTTTCCAAAATTATAGATAAACAACTCTATGCAATTCCAAAAAACTTTTCAAAACTTTTGAGAGACAGGTGACGATCTGTGACCGGAGTAGAGTAGGTAACCCGACATAGAGAAAACATCATACAAATGCGCAATGATAGGGCACTACAAAACCTTTGCGGCTTTACGACTGTGGCTCGACGTTTGTGCTAATAAGACACGAAGATTACCGAAGCACATATTTTTTTCTGGTTTAACTTTACGTATTAATTTAGGGTGTTCAATATTCGATTGTCGATACCAATATATAAAAAAATGATGACTATAATTTCTGGAAAGCTGTTAATGACTCCAAAGTTGGCTTGTCTGCCTACAAGATTCAGCACCGTTTCAATGGCAACATGTTTAGATATGCATCAAAAATCTACACTGTGACTGTGTGTTGTGTTTTTATCTTGTTATTGCACTGAATAAATGATTTATTTATCTATAGGTGGGTATACACTATTGTATATCTAGGATCATATCTTATTATTTAAGAAAAATAACAACAATTTATGAACAATGAAATTGATAATGATTATTGACAATGTTTAATGATAATGTTCATTGTCAAATATGACCCATAGATCTATGTTCCTAGATATATGATAGTGTAATAGCCCCCTGTGGCATTATGTTCTTGTCCTTATTATCACAACTGCGAGTCTAAATTTGGATTTAAGTCTATTGGTTAATATTTAATTAGATTTTACATTTTTTTATTTTTATATTTCGGTACGGCCACATCACACAAATGTTATCTATGCCATGCCAATAAACTTCCCTACAAACTGTTTTTTTTTTTCTAACATATATTTTAATAGCCAGTTTTGTTACCGATTCATTTTAATAGTTAAAAACACAAATTTTTAAACAAAAAAGTTTTACACTAAAGATGTTATTTCATGTTTTATACTAATTTATTTACAATATTATACCAGTTGGTGATATTCTAAGTGCTTTTCCTCTGACCTCAGCCCCTATTCCCACATTTACATATCACTTGCAGCCACAGCTCTGCCTTTCTCCATCCCTTAGCAATAAAAAGGGCCCTATCACATTGAAATTTTGACGAGCGTGTTCATCCCTCGCCAAATTTCAATGTGAGAGGGGTCTTAGCTCTAGAGGGATGGGTGTTAAAGAGCAAGAAGAACTGGGGAAGACATGCGGAGCTCCTTTGTGAACTTGGGAATGGGATCCTCTCATCCTCATATCATCATTTATTTGTTTAATGTCGTAATGTTATTTTATGCTTTTTTTTTGTGAACTAGTTCCTGCTCTTACCCTACAAAGGCTAGCGTAAATTGGGGCGGGCCACAACGTACCGCATTTCAAAAATTGTCCTGGATTACTTCCGTATATTTTCTATGAACCCAAGCACACCACTGACGGGCCACACCGCACTTTTTTTGTATGATAATGCGTTGCGGCTGTAATGTGCGCTTGGCTTTAGGGGTCTGCACACCCTTTCGAGACTACGATTGGGGTATTTTTGATCACTAGTGTGTCTCTTGTATTATCTCCGTTCCACATTTAAATTAGTCAAAAATATTATCCGTCATCGTTACATACGGCAACTTTTCGCAGTCGCTAGCCGTCCGTAACAGTGCTTGCGATGCAGTCTGTATCACTGCAATAAGTCGCCGTGTGACCACTCTAACTTATATGAAGATTTTAATAACATTATTACTTCCCACATAGGCACCGTAGATTGCTACCCTGCGCTTTCACTCCGTTCGAGAACATGGTGGCGAAAGAAACCAAGAAACCACAGCCCAAGAAGAAAGCGCCGCCACAAGCCATCAAGGTAAGGAAACGGACAAAAAAACGTAAATAAAATGTTCTTCCATCAGGAGAGGGGTAAGGTGTGCGTATACCGGGAAATTTTCGTTTTTATCCCGGTGTGGTGAATTGATTTCAGATTCTAAAGGCCTGTTTTATTATAAGTTCTGCTTAACTTTATCCGTGATTTTTTACGCGTTTGCAATGTTGTTCCCATTGTAAAATTTGTTCATAATGATGAGTTCAATTACCACTTTTAGGGTTTTGAGATATTTCAATTACACCTATTATCGGTACAAAAGTACAACGTTAATTCGCCCTCAGACAGTCGCGACGAGACACCGAATTTTTCCACCAAAGTCGCGTCGCGCCTGCCTGGATCCTTTAGAAATAAAATATTTAAAGGGCAGTTTTATATTGGAAATTTAACAATGCTGTGCGCTCTAATTGAAAGTACTTCTGCAATAGATTCACCACACAGATAATAACTGAGAGATTTCCCGGTGTACATGCATTGCATCCTATCACCATCGCTTTGTCTCGCACATTCCACAAGCGATTCTAATACGGTGCAGTGCTTAGAGTGCTAAAAGGTTCTTTTGGCGCTTCAATGACATTGCCAGGGTAGCGTTGTTGGTAAACATTTGTGAAATTGTCACAAAAATTGTATTGAAAAAACAAGATGGCAGCGTTAGCTCCGATTTTGGCCACACGTCAAAAGAACCTTGTAGCGTTGTGTTTGCTTTAATCATAAGGTTCTACGACCCTTGCCTTTTGAGCTAAGGGTCGCGGGTTCGATCCCCGCACGGTGCAAATATTTGTAATACAGATATTTGTTCCGGGTCATTAAAATTTTATTTTTGAAATACATCATACGTCGTTGGGAAACAAGAGAAAATATTAAAACAAACCCACGGCGGTGTATTGGTAAAGTTCATCGGATAAATGAAGTTAATTCAAAGTCGGCTTATCCACGTTATGTCCGTAGTTTATTTTCAAATCGGCAGCGGCCGATAGAGATTTCAAACGTAATGTTGCACGGTCCCGGATTCGATTCCGGGTATAAACTATTGTCATTACAATCTACAAGGGCATAGACTTCTATGCTTTCACTTTGAAAAAAATATTCTTTTACATCTAAACGAGTATTTTAATGTTTTAAAAACCATTTCAATTCATTTTGAAAGAAACAGTTCAGCGTCCCCTCAAATAAACATCAAAAATCTTTACCAAAAAATCGATTCACTAATCGTTTTAGTGAACAGAAGCGAAACCAGAGTTAAATCAAGATAAAACACATGAATATACCCGAACTACCGACATCTGTCGAGTTGAGTATGAACTGTAGACATAACGTGGACATGTCGAGTTATACTCACCAGTATTCGGGTATAAAGTATGTATTGTAAGTTTGTTTGTTTAACCTATACAGAAAGAAAGAAACGTTTATTACAGGTAGATTATTTTGCGAAAGCTCTGGAAATCGACCACCATGAGATGTTTGGTATTTTTAATAACTTTTATATATCTTCAAGTACTATTTATTTGTTTTGCGAAAAGCTCCCAGTCTTGTATTGTTAAAAAGTCGACAAAAATATATGAAGAAATTGCAAATCATAAATAGTATGGCGTTGTATGTTTTGTCCAAATCTTTCAGAATAAAAATAGACAACTTTCGCTTGACCATACCAGTCCCAATTTTGTTAAAAAGAAAAGTTGGAATGACTGAAATTCAGTTGTAATGACTGTTTCTGTTGTAAAATGATGGCCACAGATTGTTCATATTTAATAACTAACCATCATCTCATTCTATCATTGCAGAAAACCGCTGTCGCTAAATAATAAGCCTGTAATAAAAACAACTTTCTTTCTCTCTCACCCTTAACAAAACGCTAATGTTCCTTCCGGCCTGAAACACGGCTTGAATTTTCAGGTGTTTCTTCAGGAACATCAGAATTTGATGAACTGAGTCAGTGTTTAAAATGTGCCTTTATAAACGTCAAGTCAATGACCCCCGAGGGGCGAGGTAGGCGTTTATACTCCCGCAGGTCGCCAGTAGCAGGCTTAGGTTCGAAGGGGCGCCTGTGACCATTTAGTATCTTGTCTGTCAAAATTATGTTTTCTTGTTCTTCTTTTCAGTTTAAATAGGGACCACCCGTGACTTCGTCCTCGTGGATGACTCAAAATCTCAAACCAATACTTTAAGCAATATTAAAAGGATGGCTACTTTACATGGAGCGAGTTTCTTGTCCCAAATATTATATTAGAAAGCACCCAAAATAAATCACTCGCCATGTCGTGTCCCACCATAATTCTAATATATCTACGTAGAAAATTCTCGTGTCACAATGTTAGTTGCCATACTCCTCCGAAACGGCTTGATCGATTTTTATGAAATTTTATATGTACGTTTGGTAGGTCTGAGAATCGGTCGTAATCTATTTTTCATATCCCTGAGTGATGAGTGAGTGAGTGAGTGAGTGGGGTCCACCCCAAACATTTATATGGCAAAACAAAGTTTGCCGGGTCAGCTAGTTGTCTTTATACTATTTTCTTGGCAGGCGATGGCCAATTATATTTTTAACACTAGAAATACTGGAATATAAGGTTATGGACGTTTCTCGAAACGGACGATATAGCCCAAGTGTTTAAGAAACTCTCTCAATATTTTAAGATGTTATTTTAACCAGACAAAAAAAAGAAGAAAATTAAAGACATTGTAAGTAATATAATTGTATTAATCAATCATTTTTTTACTCTATAAAATGTAGAAATTAATATGCTATATTGAGTGATAATAACTTACACCTCAACATTGACCTAACAGATAGATTTATTTTATATATATTATATATTTAATTAACTACTTCACTAACAAAAGTACCTGTACAAATAAACGCTTTAACATTGCTTTAATAAAATAGCGTTCGGTTAGTTTAATTTTTACTTTTAATTGTTTTAACTATGACCCGTTTCATGCGCGATGAAACAAATCATGAAATTATTTTTGAATTGTAGATATTGAATTATAAAATAAAAACAGGCCGTGACAAATTTCATCACGCGGACGAAGCTGCGGGCAAAGCTAAGTTCGTCAACAAATCCTATAACGTAGGCACATTTTAAACGACAGCTGTCTCAGTTCCCCACAGGTTTCTATCACAAACAGTCCTAAGAAAAGTAATTGGGTGTTTGTTTGTTTCAAATGTGGAAATCTACTTGTTTAGTTGCAAGCGGAGCAGCGGGATAACGGGCCTCGGCGAAAGGTATCAAAAGGGTTTCAACGAATTAAACAATGTACCCCCCGTAAAGTATGAAAATATGGAGCTCCAGGGCTTACAGAGATTAGCGGAATAGTTCAACTGGGTTCTGTGCTATTAGTTTTAGTTACCAGCAATTTTTAATTATAAGTTTAGCAAATGCTTGTTTCGTTTAACGCTTTTATACAAAATATGTAAACAAATATTATGAAGTATTATTTTTTTGTTTCGGGCAGTTTGTGTTACGCATTTCAAAATTTAGTTGTTTTATATTTTTACTCTTAAGTATTTATTTTGTCAGCTGAAAATTGCTTTATATATATTTTTTTTCTTATTAAATTACAAAATTTCGAACTGCATGCCTGGAATTATACGTTATGTTTATTATTATGCCTTTGATTTCACCCGAGTAGAACTATCCAACTAATCTCTGAATATATGTCGGTTTGCTGAGTAAGACGGGATACTGGTCACTCAGGACTAACTAGCGCACTCAACGGAGAAGGCATTATTAGCAACATCAGAAGTGGACTGCTATTTGGTTGTAACAGTACCTAACCAGGAACTTCATTTGATTCATATTTAGTCTGTATTTTAGCTGATCGCTGCTTCGGTTCCACATAACGCAAGTCATCATGCAAGAGGGTTAAAGAGGTCCCAATCAAATTCGGGATCACTGGCAGTTTGACGTTCCGTATTCTTCTTTTTACCTTGTCGAAGGCGATTTAAATTGAGTCTTCTCAGAATTTAGCTACCGTTAGTTTTTGTTTAAATGCTGCATATTTCTTTAAAATTTATCTGTCAAGCGCGGACACAAAATCATTTAGTGTTGAGAAGCTCCCGGGAGTCTGATTTTGTCTTGTGAATGAACTATGTTCCTGAACATAAAATGCACCTTAGTCTCTTACACAATAATTTCTTTGACTTACGTAGTTCGGAACTGAAGCAGTAATGAGTCATTAATTTTTCTCCGCGATCCCTCCGTTGATTGTACAGTATCTAATTCTATATATTATGCACTCTATATGTCAGTCTATATGCTGAATTTGAGTTGAAACGTAAAACTTCCGAGATATTTGTCCAACAAGGTGCTGGGCCAAACTTTTTGTCCGCTCGTCTTCTAATGATAGCTCACTGTCACGCCACGCGGTAGTCATCATAAGACGGCAACCTCCTTAAATTTCATTATAAAATATATATATACAGGATGTTTGGCAGAACGTTGAACATACGAAAATGGTGGATAGGTGGGGTCATCTGCTACTTACTCAGCCCTAATTTATTTGGCCTTTGTTTTAAAAAAAAATGCAAGTTGAAATTAAGATTTAAGTATTTTTTACATCTTTCTGTAAGTTTGAGGACTCGTAACTTTTTTCTAGCTAACATCTGAATAAAGCAATAATTTTATAAGAATCTGCCAACATTAAAGATTAAAAAAAAAAAAAAAATATTGCCTGTTTTACCCATTTTTAATAAAAATTATACTTTAAAGTTAAGAAAGTGGTGAAACTAGAAGAAAGTAAAAAAAAAATTTTTTAATATCCAGGGGGCCAGAGCCAAATAAATTAGGGCTGAGTTAATAGCAGATGACCCCACCTATCCACCATTTTCGTATGTTCAACGTTCTGCCAAACATCCTGTATATATGTGGTAAATTGTAAAATCTTAAGCATGTTTTGATAAGGAGTATCGGCGGCCAAAAAGTAAAACATCCTCTCATCGCTTGAGAGTTTTAGAAATGGGTTATCCAGTGGCGGATCGAATGATAGACTCTGCAGGCAACAGCTTGGACTCAGACCTCCTGACTCATGAGGTTCCCCTCCAGGGACAGACCAGAGAACACGGTCACATTCACATACGGCTTTAGCCAACCAAAACAGCGACACCGCTAACGCCTTGGCGACCTTTATTTTTAGCTCGGTAAAGTTAACATTGATTTTACAGATCTGGCAACCATACTGCTGGTTATGTGTTTCTTTTATTTAATAATTATAGTTTTATTTGCTAAGGTACCAAGTCCCAATAATTACAAATACACAAATTCATTTAAAAAAAAAAACACATTTAAATGTGTGGTTCCTGTGGAAACTTGAAGCCTTTAATTTAACTTGAGTTTCGGAGCTTTTCAAACGCTCAGGGGAGGCCTTTGCCCAAAATTTGGACAGCAGCTTATCATTGTGTATAAATTATCCTGCCATAAAAAAGGTTACAAATTCGCCCTTATTCTGCTAACCAACCATCCCTGCCTTTGATAATTTTATTGTTCAGTTTCATTGATAATGAAATTCCGTATAATAGGAGATGAGCCTATTGTCATATACTAGACAATTCCAGCACATGGGCTGCTACTATGTTCCTGAATAACCCACCATATCCGCCACTGTGATTATTCATTTCCCTTATCATCACTTATTCAATGAGATACAAGTTACCAATGTCCTCTACATTCAAAGACAATTTAAAAAAATTGGACACACTGGAAACTGTTTTAGTTATAAGTAAAAGATTATACTTTGACTTGTTCGCGTTAAATATTATTAGAATACTGTTAAATATGTATTATTCATGTTAAAGCCTACAACTTACCGTTGAAGTGATAGTGTTAGGCATTTTTTAAGAAATCTACGATGTGTTCTAGAACTATTTATTTGTATAAAGTTTTTATAATTATTTGCACAACGCCTGTTGGGCCAATTTTTTTTGTAATAATTCAAAATTAATTTTACAAACATGCTTGTGTTGTAAGAGTTAATTTTGTATACTACTGAAGTAGAATTAGTAGTAAAGAATACCAACCAATGTGTCATATTAGGGCAAGAGTCTGTATAAGTGATTCGGCTGTAACATGTATAATGAATACTGAAGTCGATGCTAGAACAAACGTACGCTTTTTATTAATTATGCAAGTCAGAGTTTATCTTTGATGTTATAACTAAATGCGAATGTTACGGAGTTTGATTTTGTTTCAGTTTCCCAAGAGGAGGGGCAAGAAGAAGTAACATAATAAATAAAATTCAATTTATTTCATAAAACTTATAATTTATTCATATTAATATAATTATTCCATGTTTGATATAATCATTTAATTATAAATCGTGCGATTAAATAAATAGTGTCTTTTTGTCTATTCTAGTACATTCTCCTCTAATATACAAATAATGTATTTAGATTAGGGATGTTACGGAGCTTTTTTTTTTTTGGGTGGGAAATTATCAAATAACTTCTCCCGCTCTGGGCGGAGCGGGAGGGCGTGTCAGACTCTTACTGACTAAAACCCACCCGTGTTCCTTCGGTTGCCCTGTCGCCGGGGGCCACGATTTCCCTATCGGTTTTCTTCGAACCCCCGGCAGGCATTGGCCCTAGCCAACCCCGTCAATTCTGCTGAGATCTCTTTGAGGCGCGCGTGGAACACAACGCGCCGTCGACCCGGGCCTGGTCCTTATCGGACGGCGAGCTACCCATTGCTCACCGTCCGCAAGCCCGCGCCTACGGTGGCCGGAAATCGGCTCGCGATTCCCGCCCCGGGCGTCTCCTCCTATTGCGGCGGTTTGGGGCGTGAGGGCGCGAAGTTTGCCTCTCCCTCACGCGTTCCGCCTCCTCCTTCGCGAGCATTACCGCTTCGCAGAAGGAGGTGACGGCCTGCCATTTCCTCTCGCTCCGTACCATGGCCTGAACCAGGGCCGGACGCGAGAGATCACCGCCGCCGATCGCCACTACGAGGACACGGCGTTGCTCTGCCCAAGCTGGGCAGACCTCCACCGTATGCTCCACTGTGTCCTCAGGCCGATCCACACAATGGTGACACCCGGGTGTTTCCTCCCGCCTTATCCTGAACAGGAACCTCCCGAAGCAGCCGTGTCCGGTGAGGACCTGCGTCAGGCGGAAGGTGAGGACGCCGTGGCGTCTCTCAAGCCACTCTTCAAAGAGGGGTCTTATCGCCGCAATTGTGGCGTGCCCAGGGTGTTACGGAGCTTCGGTTCCGATTCCGAAAGGTCGGAAATCCGATAAATTTTACCTCTGATTCAGACTTCGGTTCCGATAATTTCGAATCGGAGGTATACCGAAGCTCGAAACGCAACGATCATGTTTTAACTCGTCGCCAGGTTAATGTTTGTTTATTTTATACACGCTCACGCTCGAAGTCTCAGTTTATTGTTTTGTTTGTGGATGTTATCGCTAATATTTGACTGATTACAGAGGCTGAATTATATTTCTATTGTTTCATTAAGCCTTGCCATAACACATCTTTCTTCTATTTCCGCCTCCGACTCCGGTGATCAATCAAATTTAAAACCTCCGATTTCGGTTCCAGTAAAACGACTTCCGTAACATCCCTGATTTTAAATGGTGAACTAAGATATTAAATGAAACTCAATTTATTTAATAAAACTTCATGATAATATAATTATTCCATGTTTGGTATAATCATTTAATTATAAATCGTGTGATTAAATAAATAGTGTCTTTATCTATTCTAGTACATTCTCTAATATACAAATAGTGTATATTATTAAGCAGCTTCGTCGAAATATCCCTCCAGCTGTGTAGCGATCTGTAAATAAATAATAGCCACTGTTAGAAAATCATTATTTAGATCAAATGTATAAGGATACCATGGAGTGCGGCTACCATCAGACACATAGCCCATAGCATGGGCGGTTTTTTTCGTACACTGGATTTTCAACGCTCTGCTTAGCACCGAGAGTTGAAAATCCAATAGTGTGTTTTTTCAACGCGCTGGGACGCACGTTGGATTCTGAACGTTCGGCTCAACACTGAAAGTTGAAAATCCAGTGCGCGATAAAATACCGCCGCGATATTTCTACGTCTGTGCAAACGTGGGCTTAGCCTAGAAATTGAAGGAAGCAAATTCGAATGACGTGGAACACATTTGTTCAGATTATGTATAAGCTAATTGATTATTGATTCTCAGTGAGTAAAAGGATGCCAGTGTAAAAAACAACATCCCGAACAAAATCAGAGTGGAATTCTTAGTCGCAATATAATCAGCTCTCGTCAGAGCTTTTCATAGCTCGAACAAAATTGAAATTCCTAGGGCAGTCCCGACAGAATGCACTAAATTTATCCGTAAATACTGTCAATAAAGCTTGATTTTGTTCCTCTAAAATTACCATGTAGAGATCGTCTAATTTAAGAGGACTACATTTTATTTTGTTAGGCTAGAGGAAGCAAAGTGCTACTCGCCATAAAGTTCTGAGAAAAAGGCTAACAAACGAAAGGTAACCGCGCCGAACTTGGGGGTGTACTCCCTGCGCGACATCCGTAGTATCAGCCGAAATTACGGGCGCCTCGTACTCCGTCTCACTTTCAGACATTTTCGGCCGGAACTACGGATTTCGCTTAGCGAGTAGACCCCCTGACTCCACCAGGGCCCTCAGGTATTCACCGGTCACGCCTCTCCACTGCTTGTTGCATATACATTTCAAATGTTCATATAGACAGTTTAGTGAAGAAGCGTGCAGTTTTAAAATAGACGATCTCTACTGATTTGCACGGGACAATACAGAGTCTGGATTCTTGGAGAATGGCAGCGACGCGTAGTGGTCGTAGGTGATATTAATGGTAACAAGGCTTGCTCGTTGTGTCGCTTAAAAATTATAGTATCAAGTACTGACCTGCACGGGACTGTACTTGACATATTTGTCGGGGTTCTTGGAGAACGGCAGCGAGGCGTAGTGGTCGTAGAAGGTGGTGTATGGCGGCAGCAAGGCTTGCTTGTTGTCTCTCTTGAGCGCTTCTCGTAGCTCCGCGTCCGGCACGCTGTAGGTCCGCTGCACGCGGGAACACTCCTCCCACTCGCGGTTGAACGACTGAGGAGGGAAAGGTTTAGTTTTTAACTTTTTTTAATTTACTCTAAACGAAAGAACTGCTAAGTAACTAAAACAGTAAGAAATTATTATTGGAAATAGAACTGCTTTTTGTTTTTACGGTAATACTTGAGTAAGTTTATTACTCGCTCTATATATTCTTTTATAATGACTGACTACTATGACGTAATCACGAGAATACTCTTTATTTTTTGTAGGATAGCAACTTCGCATCGCCATTTTCACACGTTAGTAATAGAATAATACTTACTGCAAACTTGTCCTTGAGTATCTGCCTGTCCCTGTCACGTAACTTAGCAGGCAGCGGCTCATCTAACACAGTATGTGCTAAAAGTTTGTTCCAACTGTAATACCAGACATTATAATATTAAGTAAATATTAAACAAGATTTTTATTTACACAGAACGGTTCACATTATACAGGGTTACTGGTAACTCGACGTATTCCTTGCAGGACGTCATAGTAGGGTTAAAATGCAACAAATTAAGCCACCAAATGTTCTACCGAAATTCAGTAGTTTTTGAATTAGTTAAGAGTTTTAGTTTTTTTATGAAAAATCCCAGATTAAATCATTTGAAACCAATTTAAAAATGATTTACGGCGCGACTGTACTGAAATTTAAGTTATTATCATAGTTGACGCCGTAGCAGACCTTTGTTAATAATTAAAAGTTCAATAATGCCTAAAATTTTGGCAAATATCACTAACCAAACATTTAATTTTTTGTAATTTTTGCTATTACTTCATAAAAAATGTAGTCTAGTGCAAAAAAAAAATACTACACCTGGTGTACAAATTACTAGGAAAATATCCTTGTCTTATCAGTTATTCAGAAAGGTATGATTGTCAATACTTTTGCATGTGTGCCAGGGAAGAGAAGAGTTTTATAGGGGGCCGGTAAAATTACGAGACGGTCAACCTATTGTTTCGTATTCGTATTATTCGTAGTTTTTACCTGCGCTTGAACTCCAAACACTCGGGGAGCTTTGTGATTGGTCGCTATTGTTCTCTCGGCATGACAGGGGGTGCGATTTTGCAAAATTTGGTCGTCAGCGTTAGTTAGTTTCAACTCTACGTCGCACAAGCTCGTGTTTTGTTACTGGCTATTTCCCTAACTGTTGCTGCGTATCTTGCTCTTGTGCTGTGCTGTGCCTTCATAAGCGCTGACTATGGCTGCATATTCTAATCCTGAATACGCTGACATAATGTACTGTTACGGACTTTGTGACGGTAACGCTGCTGAGGCGCGGCGAGAATATCAACTTCGCTTTCCCAACCGCCGACTCCCCCACGTTAGTGTCTTCGGATCGACTTATCGGCGAATATCTGAAACTGGCAGCGTCCAAAGAAGCAGGCAAGTTGACACTGGTCGTTCCCGGAGATACACGGCTGAGGACGAGGAGCTTATTCTTCAACGTTTTATTGACGATCCTAACACATCGACAAACATCGTAGCGCGTGAGCTTGGTATGTCACAGTGGAAAGTCTGGTCTGTAGTTCACTTGTCAGGCCGACATCCATACCATTACCAACCAGTCCAGTCATTAGAAGAAGGAGATCCGCCGAGACGGCTTGAATTTTGTCGTTTTATGCTAAAAGCCGACGCCGACAGCGAAAACTTTGTAAAAAAACATTCTGTGGACCGATGAGTCATGTTTTGATCGTGATGGTATCCCAAATTACCACAACTTACATTACTGGGCACCGAAAGCAGAAGCAAACCCTAAAAAACTGAAACCAACCGCATCCCAGCGAAGGTTCTCGCTTAATGTTTGGATGGGTATTATTGACGACAAATTAACTGGCCCACATTTTTTACCCCGAACACTAAATGGGGAACTTTATGAAGATTTCCTCAGAAATCATTTATCAGCACTGCTCACGGATGTACCGGAAGAAAGAAGAGCAAACATGATTTACCAACATGACGGATGTCCAGCCCACTTCCGAATCACAATTCGACAATTGCTGGATGAAAACTATCCAAAGCGATGGATAGGGCGCGGTGGGCCGATTCCGTGGCCTGCACGAAGCCCTGATCTGACGCCGCTAGACTTTTACGTCTGGGGTCATATGAAAGATCTAGTTTATGTGACCCCAGTAAATTCAATTGAAGAACTAAGGGAGAGAATTACAAATGCGGCGGACCAGATGAGGGCAACAATCACATTAAGAATAACAAAAACCGAAGTAAGGAAGCGAATAAGAACATGTATTCGAAACCGAGGGCAGCACATCGAACAAGACGTGTGAAATGTGTGTAATTAAAGTTTTTAATATTGATTAAAAAGAATAATAATGTTCACGATTTTGTTTTAGATTTTTCGAATAATCACCTTTTTGTGAAACGCACGCCTGTACTAAATCAAAAACGATTTTCATAATGTAGTCCATGATTTTGTATTAACTTTCATACCTTTTTGGATAGCTGATAAGACAAGGATATTTTCTTTGTAATTTGTACACCAGGTGTAGTATTTTTTTTTGCACTAGACTACATTTTTATGAAGTAATAGCAAAAATTACAAAAAATTAAATGTTTGGTTAGTGATATTTGCCAAAGTTTTAGGCATTATTGAACTTTTAATTATTAACAAAGGTCTGCTACGGCGTCAACTATGATAATAACTTAAATTTCAGTACAGTCGCGCCGTAAATCATTTTTAAATTTGTTTCAAATGATTTAATCTGGGATTTTTCATAAAAAAACTAAAACTCTTAACTAATTCAAAAACTACTGAATTTCGGTAGAACATTTGGTGGCTTAATTTGTTGCATTTTAACCCTACTATGACGTCCTGCAAGGAATACGTCGAGTTACCAGTAACCCTGTGTAATTATGTACAGACGCCAGCACTTCAAGCTACTACAATCTATCAAATTTATTTAATAGATTTTCAACTATATCGCTGAAGTATAACGTTCAAAGTTGATTGGGAAAATTTGACAGTTTCGGGTAGCTTGATGTGCTGGCGTCTGTACAAGCATAAAATAATAAAAAAGGCGCAGACGTCGACGGGCATCAAAAAATTCATCCGCATCGCTGTCAACAGGAAAAATGCACACAAGACTGGCAGAATTGCCAGGTTGAATGGCCTAAAATATTCGAATAGTCGAACTCTTAAAACTATTAGATGGGTATCGATAGGGCATCTCATAGCTGACCTCTGACCCTCTGAGGTCATGACTATTTAACCGGGCAATCCTGTGGGTGCCTTAAGCTGCTAAACTCAAAGCCTCCAGCCAGGGGCTTACAAACTAAACTACTTATAAACTATGTGAACGCTCGCTAAGGGCATCCCCTGTGGGGTACGAACCTCGGCTTAGGGCGTCAACCGGAGGGAGGACACCAAAGATGGGACGGGCTGGGTGACTGCTTTAGTGAATAGTCTTGTCAAATACAAAACCGCTCAGGCTGGGGGGTGACCGTTTTATAATGGTATAATCTTATTAGGAAAACTAAAAATTACCCAGTCTGCCCAATAATGTAAATAATTATAAACTGACAACAACCTTCAACGAGAATAAAGATCACTGTGAAGCAAAATTACAATAAAATAACTGTGACATGGCTGCCCATTACCTTTGCAAGTACGAATTCTTGTGTTCCTGTATCATATCCCGGTAGTTGGCTTCACACTCTGGCTCGGCGAGCATCAACACGTCGAGAAGACCGCTGCGTTGCAGACCCTGGAATAAAGTGCGTTCAAATTATGATTAACTGGTACAAAAGTAGTTCACAACACCTAAATACAAAATCGAAATACAATATCCAACAAGGGAATAACTTCAACTCAAAATAAAAGCATTGTAATGTGAGCGATATCGTGACACGATATAAAGCTCACATTTCAATGCAACGCACTTAACACGATAATCGTGTTACTAATTTAGCTGATTTACTTTACGTAGTTTCGATGTGTAACGGCCGTCTTATAGCCATCACCAACCACTACACTTTATACGATTGTAAGTATTAAATAATGTTACCTGTAGTAAGTATAAAGTGTTGTTCAGTAAGAAAATAGCTTTCAACGCATCAGGATACTGTTCACTCTTGTTTCTTAGGGCGAAATTCAGCTGGGCCAATACTTTGCCTGAAATAAGTTCAATTTGGAGAATTAAAAACACGCGGAAATGTGACGAGACAGGAAGAAACTTTAAGGGTAAAAAAATAGTCCACATAATAAAAATTTATAAACCAATGCAACTGGATATATTTTACATGGATCGACATCCACAACTCGGTAACACGATATCGCTTGGTAAGGGTTGTCAGTCTAGCTAGACTTTCGAGCTAATAACCACGGTCAAAGAACTACAAATGACAGCCGGGACCAACGGCTTGACGTGCTTTCCGAGGCACGCAGGAATCTCGGTATGTAATGTATGGGCCCCATGTACGGACCGACCAGCAAGCGTTGCTTCACCTTGAAGCTCGACCCGTGCGGCTGTTATTATTTAGCCACGAGCCCCGCATTCTTCTCCTTCATTTTCTTTATGCGTCGTTCTTATATAAATCATTATAACAAAATTACGACAGACAATACGGCCGATAAAACTTCGCAGTTCCGAACATCGCGCAGAGGGATGCGTAGTAACATTTTTGAAGTGAAAAACTTCAATAGGCGCGTTGGGCATTTTTGAGATGGGGAAAAAACAATTGAACTTGCGACACTGTTACCGTTACCGACATCTCATTGAAAGTATTTCCTGCACAATAAAATTGTTTAAGTTTTCACTTCTGTCGGCACTCCCGGAGTGCCACTGTTTTTAGGAACCAAATGGTGACGACATGAGGCGAGTGTGACTGAGAGAACATGCGCGAAAGTTCGCAGTGCCTATGTTCAAACCTGCCAAGTTATACCGGCCGTATTGTAGGTACTGTATAAAACTTACGCATGTATACGGCCAACATGACTGCATTCCTGTCGTGCACGCCAGATAACTGACTGACTGCACGGTTGTATGACGGTTCTGTAGCAAGCGCAGGCCCTGTAAATGTGGAAAAAAGAAATGACGGAAAATTTATGCCAATGTTTTCTAGGGGATATTTAACCTTATCCGTAAGTATCTTCAAACTTTTGTTGATCTTAGAAAACTTTAGGAACAACAAAACTAACTGACTAACTGTAGGAACTTTAGGTTTTGATTTGTCAATCATAATTTGTTCGGGAGCTTGTAGGGCTTACTCCCTGATCATCTAACTAAATAAAAGATGGACAATGGTGTCGATTCCCTTGTTTACAAACTAAACTAAAGTTCAGTGCATCTGTTCCTTTCTATTTTACTAAGAAAAGGACAGAAGATAAATTTTAGTTCAGTCCTGTCAAATTAATCAGCGCCTGCCACTACTCGATACAAGTTTAGACGTGATTAAAAACTTACCTACTAAAATTACTTCGATTTACGTCAAGCGTTGATTAATTTGACAGGACTCAACTAAAATTTATCTTCTGTCCTTTTCTTAATGAAATAGAAAGAAAAAGAAATTCAAATTCAAATTGTTTATTTGCAAGAAAAAGAAGATGCACTGAACTTAAATTTAGTTTAGTTTGTGAACAAGAGAATCGGCACCACTATCATGGCAAATAATACTTCACATAGAAGTGAAACTGGGCGTATCATACGCCCCGAAGTTGTAGCCTAATAGCGCGATATTGAACGCGTTAGGGACGTATGATTCCTTTTTCGTACAGCCACTAAAGATTGACCCCGTACTATCCTGACTTATAGAAACTATCACACCGTGTTGTTATTCACCCCGAACCTGTGGTGTCGAGGAGTAGCTTGACTTCAATTGCATTTCGTTTCTACTTTTAGGAAGTTTTTTTTTCTATGATAATAGCCTGAGTATTAGCAGTGAGAACATTGCAGGCTATAATATGCGTCGTGGTCGTGCTCACCGATAGTATGTATATGCTGCGCGAGCGTCTGGCAGTGTGCCAGCGCAGCCGCGGCCAGCTGATGTACCGTCCCGTCCACCGGGCCCGCCGCCGTGTCCGAGCGGATACCCTCCACCCACTCCTCCAGGGACTTCACGCACTGGGGTATAAGGGTTGATCATTAGTTGCTGAAATGATCAGGATATATTTTCAGGGGAGACGTGGCCAGAAATTGTTCCTACTTGATAGAGGGATTTGGAAGGAAATAAAGAAATGGGGATTTATTTGTCTTGAAGTTGTAAAAGACTAGGACAGAGAAGGTAAATTTTAGTTTTTGAATATAAGTTAAAAATGAGTGAATAAATCAACAACGAAGTACACAGTTTTTGATTGGTCCGAATTATCGAAAGTAATCTTGAAAGAAAAGATGTTTGATACACACAATAACTTAATAATAAATCTAATATTGTGACATTCATTAGACATGAAATATAAAAGTCTGAAAGAGAGAAATAATGTTTATACACAGGTCACTCAGAAAGATTTGCGACTAAAAATTTTTGTCTATGGGACACTGGTGTCGATTCTCTTATCACAAATGCCTCTAAACTAGACTAAAAATCACCAAAATTTAGTTTAATCCTGTCAAACGCCGATTTCCCATTCTGAAATAGACTAAAATGACACAACTTAACTATATTTTAGTTTGGCAGCACTAAGATGGTACTGAGATATTAGTTTAGTGAAAATGGTAATTTTGCTATTCTGAATTTGAAGTTTTTCACCTAAAATTTTACATGTTTTTAGTCGCGATTAAAATAATAATAGTTAGAAAATCTTCTAACTAAATCTGACTATTTTTAATCGCGACTAAAAACATGTAAATTAAATTGGTTGTCATGAACTTTAAATTCACAACAACACCTCGACTTCAGATGCAAAAACAGTACTGAATCTTTTTTTTCCTTATCTCGAAAACGGTGTGTCCAATCGCAAAAATAAAATTTCGAAACCCTTTATAAAACCCTTAAACCACTAACACTCTACATGTAGGTAATATTTTTTTCTTATTTTCCATACAAAAAATGAAAAAAATCCATATAAAACACGTCGAGGCTACTCCCCCTGCGCGCCTCCGGCTATAAAAAGATTCACGTGGTTAGGTATCACGTGTGGAGTTGCGATTGTCAAATTGGATTTAGATGAGTCAAAATTATTTTTACTCAAAAATTAATAATAATATTTTTTTTAATGTGGTCATTATTTTGACAACCTTGTTTGAGCAAAGTCGACCTTGCCGTTCTGTTTTAAGGAGCGGCCGGCAAAGTTTTGCTGGTCGCTCTAACGGGCCGGCAAAACATTGCCGGCCGCTATTTTGACTTTTCAATATATATTTTATTGAAATTACTTGATGGTTTTATTTAGATTAGGTACTTGCATTTTTGAGGAAAGCACTATACAAGCCTTGGCCCACTATGACTGCTTCGCTGGTCACGCTATGATTGCCTCGAGCTAGCCTAGCTACGCTCTAGGCCTTCCAGCTTGGCCATCATTGCAGCCCTTGCTGTCCTCGCTGTAAAGGCCTCGACCTACAGCCTCGGCCTTTATCTCAGCTCGTCCATCAAGTGCTGCACGCTAACCGCGCTGTGTCGGCCTGGAGCTGCGCTACGCTGCGCTGTCGGCCATCATCAGCGCGAACAGCAAAGTAGTCATTATAGACCGCGGCAGTAATGTAGTAATGTACTATTAAATTTAGAGAATTTATTTTGCAGAAAAGCTTTGAGATTCTCATAGTCAAAAGTAAGGAATTTTAGTGATAGTTTAGTTAGTTTAGTTTGGTATACAAGAGAATCGGCACCATTGGCTGGTTTTGATGTCAATTAAAACTATGACTATTTATTACAAAAAACATAACATTCTAAATTCAAAATTCCCTCTACATTTTTTTACGAGCAAAATCAAAATACTGTCTCACTGAAAAATGGATTTACAATGAGAAAATTTTCGCGCGATGATTTTGTACGATTTCAAATGTCGACTAAAAACAGAAGAATCGTTTGAAAGACTTCGAATGGTGTTAACAGACAAAAGCCCTTCTAAAGCGACTGTTTTCCGCTCGTTCAACGAATTTATGGGTGGTCAAGTAACTTTGGCGGACGAAGAAAGAAGTGGCCACCCTATGACGGCTGCTACATAACAAAACGTGCTGGCTATGAAAAATTTTATTCAAGAGAATAGGCGAATTACATATGAAGAGGTTCAGTGTGTACTGATTGGATCGGGAAGTGTGAATGAAATTCTACACGGGTATCTTCGGGTAAGGAAGATAGTTTCACGGTGGTACCGGAAAATCCGCCGAGACATGATAACAAAATTTGAAGCAGGCTCGTCTCGACGCGTTTAAGATATCATTACGGATGGATTTATCATTTTTGTTCCCCAAAATAAAAAATCAACTCAAAGGAAAACAGTTTTCATGCAAGATGAACTGGCTGCATTTGAGAAGGAAATTTAAGAGGTTCTGGTGCGGACTGGAAAATGTGTTATGAAAATTAGTTTAGACGTATGAAACTGTGTGTAGATGCCAATGGAGAGTTCTTTGAAAAGTAATAATAATAGTAGATTGTGTGCCAAACAACTATTTTTAAGGCGGGTTATTTTGAATCCAGAGCGCAGCGAGAGATTTAAAGTACGTCACTCGAGCTTAAAGTAGTGTTGCTCCCGTTGCTACTTTTTATCACCCTCTATGAGAAAAAAAAGGTCTGTGATCCGACCCCCGTCAGGAACGAAGTTCCTTCAGGAACGAAGATCAACCGAAGATGGTGATATTTGCTGATGACACATCATTGATCTTTAAAATAGATCGACGGTCACAAAATCTTGACGACGTGAATAACTCTATTCTTCAGGTCCAAGATTGGTTTACGGTAAATAATTTGGTACTAAATGAGAAAAAAACCAAATGCATTAGATTTAAATTACCGAATGTTAGAAGTAGCGAATGTGACATCATATTGAATGGAGAAAAACTGGAATTTATTAATCAAACAGTTTTCCTAGGAATCACGCTAGACGAGAAATTACAATGGGGACCTCATATAACATCTCTTGCGGGGCGGCTAAGCTCGGCCGCTTATGCTGTTAGAAAGATAAGACAGTTAACAGATATAGAAACCGCGCGTTTGGTATATTTTAGCTACTTTCACAGCATTATGTCATATGGCATTTTACTGTGGGGTCGGGCTGCTGACATTGAATCCATCTTTATTTTACAAAAGAGGGCTGTCAGAGCCATTTATAATCTATGTCGTCGCGAATCTCTCAGGGAACTATTTAAAAAGATTAATATTATGACGGCACCTTGCCAATTCATCTATGAAAATATTATGTATGTAAGGAAAAATCTGCATCTTTTTAAGAAAATAAGTGGTAGACATAATTTTAATACTAGAAATAAAGATAAAATAGATCAACCATTTTTCAGATTATCCAAAGTACAAACATCTTTTATGGGGTACTTACTGTGTTAAATGTTACAACAAAATACCTTGTGATATATTACAGTTAACTGAAAGAAAATTTAAAACTCACATTAAAAGTACTCTTTGTAAACAAGCATATTACAAATTAGAGGATTATATTCTAGATAAGAATGCTTGGAAGCATGCTGGTCTAGCTCCATAGGACAATTTAGAGTCTAGACAAAATCAAACTGGTTGCTAATTTAATTGTGTAATTAAATATAACATTATTATTTTTGCCCCGTGTGGTCTCCGGGCAGTAGAATAGAACCATTCCATCTCATCCCGTGGATGTCGTAAAAAGCGACTAAGGGAGCAGCTGGGGCATTTTATTGTTTCCTGCTGTGTGGTAGGAACAACACACACCCAAGCTAAGGTTGCCGTGCCGAGAGCTGCATGGCTAGGGGGGAGCCTAGTCGCGAGCGTGCCTGTTGTCTGGGATCGGGCGCCCCCAGGCACTAACAAGCCTTACCTCTACATGCGGGGCTCTGTAGAGTGTTGACAGATTTTTTCCTCTGCTTTTCGTGGGAACTAAATGAGTAATTCAAATAATAATCAACTCGGAGGCGGCGGTGATGCTCGCCACACACCACGTCAGTTGTTTCCACGGGGCGAAAAGCGAGCGGCGGAATGTCGCTTAGCTACGCTGAATGTGCAGGGAGGTATAAAAGATAAGATGGATGAGGTGTGTGAGTTGGTGAAGAATAAAAGGATAGATATGTTATGTGTGAATGAGACGAAAAGAAAGGGAGTGGACATATCCAAACACGGTACTCTGACCGCAATTTGGTCCGGTGTTCAAGAGACACATAGGGCCAGTCAGGGTGTGGGGGTGGTCCTGTCCGAGCGGATGATGAAATGTGTGAAAGATTATGTTTGTGTGAGTCCCAGGATTCTATGGGTAAGAACCAAGGTGGGCCTAAACTCTATTTTTATTTTGTGCGTTTATGCACCCGATATGGGAAGCTCACCTTCGGAGCGGGACGAATTTTGGGGCAGTGTAAGGGATTTAGTGAATGGATGTAGGTCAAACGAGAAGATTGTTATGCTTGGAGACTTTAATGGTTGGGTTGGTGTGAAGAGGAATGGGTATGAAAAAGTGTTAGGTGCATTTGGGGATGAAAGAGTGAATGAGAATGGGATCAATTTGCTAGAGATATGTGTAGAGAGGAATCTGTCTGTTATGAACACTATGTTTAATCATAGAAAGGTTCACAGGTATACGTGGGAAAGGCAAGACAGTAGAAGTATGATCGACTTTGTGATTGTTGATGGAAGATTAAAGAGTAAAGTCACAGACACTAGAGTATATCGGGGTGTTAATGTAGGGACTGATCATTATCTGGTTATGTGTCGGATGGATGGTCTGTTCAGGCATTGGCGGCACCGAGTTCGAGTTCCTGTGACTGCTCTAGAAAGAATAAAAGTAGAAAGACTGCAAGAAGTGAAAGTAAAAGAGGAATATAAGATGGAAGTGAAAGTGAAGACGGATAAAATATTTGATGATGCTAATGATTACAGTCTAGAAGAAGTATGGGATATAGTGAAAAGTAGTATGGTGCATGTAGCCACAAAAGTATGTGGTCTGGCGAAGAGAAAATGTGGTAGTAGAACGAATGATTCTTGGGTAGATGGTGAAGTAAAAGAGGTTGTGAGGAAGAAAAAAGAGGCCTGGCTTAATGTTTTAGCCTGTAAGGCCCAAAATAGGATGAATGGGACAACGAATGTAACAGATGATTCAGATGATTTGGAAAGAGTGAAGAAGAAATACTCCGAAATGAAAATTAAAGTGAAAGAGATGGTAAAAATTAAGAAGGATGAAAAGGAAGAAAAGTATAACAGGAAGTTCTCTGATAACTTCAGGGTCAATGTTAAGCTGTTCTGGAAACAGGTAAGATTGGCTCGCGGAGTAACAGAAACATCGAGTATGAATATTATAAGAGCAGAAGATGGATGTTTACTAAGCGAAGAATGTAAGGTCTTGGAACGTTGGAAGGGATACTTTGAAAGTTTATTTAGTTGTCAGGATAGTGTGCAAGGAGTGGGTGACTGGGCAGATGCCAGTTTTGAAGACCCAAACTCAGATGTAGATGACGAAAATGCGATAGAAATAGATGAGATTATAAGAGCGCTGAAAGGGATGAAAGTTGGGAAAGCTGCAGGGTACGACAGAGTGTCTGCTGAAATGCTGAAGGGCGGTGATGGGGTGGTAGCAAGCCTGTTGTGCCGAATCTTTAATATGTGTTGGAGATATGGCCGTGTGCCGGATGATTGGTGCAAGGCTGTAATCGTACCACTATATAAGGGAAAAGGCTCTCAGCAGGAGTGTAAAAACTACCGCGGCATTAGTCTTTTGAGCGTTGTCGGCAAACTGTATGCGAAGGTTTTGATAAATAGAGTGATAAAAGTGACAGATGAGAAAATATGGGATGTACAGGCAGGATTTAGAGAGGGAATGGGCTGTATGGATCAGATCTTCTCCCTAAGGTGCATAACCGAAAAACATCTAGCAAAGCACAAGAACGTCTATTGTGCTTTCATTGATTTGGAGAAGGCCTATGATAGTGTGTGGAGGGAAGAACTGTGGTCGACACTATCCAAGTACGGTGTGGACTGGCGCTTGGTACGGGCACTGAAATCTTTATACAAGGATTCCAGTGCTTGTGTTAGGATAAATGGGGCATACACGAACTGGTTCTGCATCTCGAGGGGTGTTAGACAGGGTTGTGTAGCGTCACCGTGGCTGTTCAACTTGTACATGGATAGTTGTCTGATAGATTTGAAAGAGGGTGAGTGCGGATTGAGGATGAATGAGTTGCCTGTCAAATGCCTTATCTACGCAGATGATCAAGTTCTACTTGCATCATCAGCAGAACAGTTGCAAGACATGGTGACTGTGATGGGTGAAGCATATAAGAGGAAAGGGATGAATATAAATGTGAATAAGACGAAGGTCATGGTGTTTGAAAGAGGAGAGGATGTATCGGTGTGTGATGTGAAAATAAATGATAAGAGTGTGGAGCAAGTAAGTGAGTTTATATATTTGGGGAGTCTGTTTACAAGGGATGGGAAGATTGATGGAGATGTGGAAAAGAGAGTAAACGCGGGAAACAAAGTGAATGGTGCTATACATGCGATTGTGACCAACCAGTCGATGTCTAAAAAGGCTCGACTGGCTGTTCACAATGGTGTGCTGGTGCCCACGCTTATGTATGGTAGTGAATGTTGGGTGTGGCAAAAACAACATGAAAGTAGAATAAATGCTGTGGAAATGCGTTCCTTGCGAAGCATGTGTGGCCTGACTATGAATGATAGGCTGAGGAATGATGTGATAAGACAGCGGTGTGATTTAAAAGAAGATGTAGTGACAAAAATTGAAAAGGGTATGCTGAGATGGTTTGGGCATGTTGAGAGAATGAATGAAAGGCGACTAACAAAATGTATTTACAAGGCTGATGTAAAGGGAAAGGCCGGGCGGGGACGCCCTAGGAGGACATATACTGACCTTATTGGTGTTGTTCTTCAGAAAGGCCAGGTGCGTAGTACTCGCAACCGGCGTGCGTGTATGACCAGATGTATGAACGTAAACGAGGCAAAAGGACTATGTAAGGATCGTAGCAGGTGGCGTTCTGTAGTTTCTGCCTACCCCCATGGGAAGAAGGCGTGAGTTTATGTATGTATGTATGTATTATTATTTTTATGTGTTTACATATCTCGGGACCCGGTCCTTTGGAAGGCGTACGAGGGGCCGAAGCCAACTCGCAGAGGCCCCTTGGACAATTTTAAATGGATTGAGGCACCAACCGACGATTATCCCCGTATGCACTATGCAAGTGCATCCAAGGACAACCCCCGGTTGGTGCAGGGCTATTGCAGAACATGGAAACAAAACATATTGGGCTATGGGTTTGGGTGGCTATAGTGGATTGGTTACTTAAAACTTTGGAAAGCCTTTGTCCCCTGCCTGATCAATGTTGTGGTATACACGGATAAAATGGCAGGGGGTGACTTGCACACTCAATAATGGGCCCCCGAAAACGGTCGCTAGCCCAAAATGTCGTAGCGACAAGGGGGCAACATGTCCTGAGGTGCTTATGAGGAGTGGAGAGGTATTCCACGGCTATCAGGACAATCCCGGAAGTACGGTCAAGATCCCTACCAGCATCTTACTGGAATACTTCCTTCCTCTGAGCACGTTTGCTCTTGCGAATCTCTACTCAAGCCGGCCAATAAAGGCGAGAATGAGTTGGGAGCTCTGTTCCCCGTCAGTGCTCACTCCAGCCGGCCAATAAAGGCAAGCTAGAGGTGAGGAACAAGACTTCTCCCGGGAGATAGGGTCCGTGGGGTCGCTACTGCCCAACAGCTCGCCACATGCTGCCCTGCGGGTTTTTGTATCTCTCTTGGTCTGGCTCCTCATCCTAGACCTGTTCCGGCAAAGTAAACTCTACCGGCACAGACCCAGAATTACATTATTATTATTATTATTTTACATTCTGTGATTACTCACACACTGACTAATTAGTATCACTTGTAATTTTTTTTAGGAATATCGTATAGGTACCTACTTTTACAATGCTTGTAAATATGTGAACACCATGTATCCATTACATAATTATTATTTTTTCTGTCATTGCTTCATTTTTAATTATTTTTACCTATTGTGGTATAGTAATATTATTCCAGGTGCATCGTCTTCACATATAATTATATAATTAATTTATACAAAATATTGTAAAACATTTTAAAAGAGTAACGGTGGAGTTTCTTGCCCATTCTTCTCCATACGAAAACTACCTTTTGGAAGGGGCGACTAGAATCAATTCTATTTTTTGTTTTTGATGTTCAAAAGTGCCTTTTTGTGCCTAATTGAAATTAATTATTTGACTTTGACTTTTGACTTTGACCTTCTCACGGATGATTTAAAAAACAAAATTTTCGCAGCTGCCGTCGTGAATTTACATTCTGACCTCACTATCGGCTTTAGCACACTCGAAAACTATGAAAACGACACCCATGACGAAAAATTTGAAAATTTCCGCAGCCCGCCATCTTGGATTTACATTTTGACCTCACTATCGGTTTTAGAACCCTTGAAAACCATGAAAACGATAACAATGATGAAAAATTTGAAAATTCTCGCAGCCGCCATCTTGGATTCTCATTTTGACCTCACTATCGACTTTAGCACCCTTGAAAACCATGAAAACGATACCCATGATGAAAACTTTGAAAATTTTCACAGCCGCCATCTTGGATTTTCATTGTGACCAAATTCACACTTTCTCTCTCTCTCTCGCCAACTTGTTTATACAATGTTCGTGATTGATCTCTTTGGTGATTGGAACTTTTACTAACAATGTACACATTTCAAATTCAAATCACTTTTAATCCCTAGGGATTAAAAAGCTGTTTTAGTCCCTGTTTACGAAGAATAAACTAGCTCTTTTTGAATAGACGTGATAAAAAAAAATTATAACCTGCGGTATATATTTTTTTTATCACATCGCTCGTACTTGTTGTATACTCACATTCTGCTGACAGTGCTGCAGTATGACTGTAGCGGGCTGCGGCGAGGCCGGTGCCAGGGCCCGCTCCAGCTCGGGCAGCAGGCGCGACAGGCGCGCCAGCACCGCCCAACAGCCGCCCGCTGCACCGCAGCGGGACGCCGCGCGGCGGGAGCGCATGCAGGCGCGCTGGGAAACAAACAAACACAAATAACATTACTGCAAAGAACGCAACATAGCCAAGGTGAAGTGGTAACAACCCGGGGCCAACTGATGTACAATACAATAAAAGAATTAATAAATGCTAAGCTGTTAATGTATCTACCCAGTTTATAAGAGAATTATGTGGTCTCCTATAATTGGAAGCGGACACTCGTATTTTTCCCCGTACTCTTGCATGTAAGTGTGAATAATGGTAAGCAGGTTGATGTGGTTTACACAGATTATAGCGAGGCATTTGATCGAATCGACCACGATACCCTGATAAAGAAGCTAAGCTACATTGGCATCCGTGGGGACCTCTTAAGGTGGTTCTCTTCTTACATTGATAACAAGTCACAAGCAGTGGTACTCAATAACTACATGTCCAGTTGGGTGAAAGTGCCCAGCGGAGTGCCTTAGGGTTCATTGCTCGGTCCTTTTCTATTTGTAGTCAATGTAAACGACATCGATCAATACCTCCATTCATCCAAACTATTATGTTTTGCCGATGACATGAAAATCTTTGCCACAATTTCAACGCTCGAAGATAGACTAGCAGTTCAGGCTAACTTGTATAAGCTTGAAGAGTATTGTCGGGCTAATTAACTTGATCTTAACCCATCCAAGTGTTCGGTGATCACTTACACTAGAAAACGTGCAGTCCTAGCCACAACTTATACTTTGGCGATCCAGATCTTGCCAAGGTGCAATACTATTCGCGACTTGGGCGTCCATTAAGACAATAAGTTAGTTTTTGACACACATTGATGCAATTGTCAAAAAAGCTTCTAAACTACTTTGGGTTTACAATACGTCTCTCTAAGTGTTTTACTGATGCTAAAACTAAAAATATTGTATAGTACTTTTGTAAGAAGTCAGCTAGAGTATGTGTCTCAGATATGGAATCCACGATATTATAAATACATTGACCGCTTGGAAAACATCCAAAGACGGTTCATAAAACATCTTTGCTTTCATAAAAAGATTTCATATCAGTCAACATCCTTGCTTTGCTTGCTTGCTTGTTCATACCTGCTGCCACTGGTGGATCCACGTAAAATTGCAAACTGTTTATTCTTGTTGAAAATCCTCAATAACAATATTGATAACCCTGAGTTATTGTCAAAATTTTATTTTAATGTACCACGTAAAGCACTTCATTTTAATCCACCCATACGAGTACCTCATCTTCGAATAGGCAGAACAGTTACATGCAAGCAGAAATTTCAATGATATTTGCACAGAATATGATTTTGATCCATTCACAATTAGGCCCGTATTACAGAACGTCACTCGATACTCAAGCATTACTTAAAACTAGTTTCAACCAATCAAATGGCTTGAATCTAGTTTTAAGTAATGCTTGAGTATTGAGTAACGTTCTGTAATACGGGCCTTAGTGTGAATTCGGCCAGAAGGTGCTTAAGCCTCAAATTCTTCAAGTAGCGGTAGGTTATAGTATTTTTATTGTTTTCTCTATTGCTTTAGTCATATAATTGCTAGCCAACTAATTTATATTGCTTCTCTAAATAAGGCGATGTGATTTTTGTTTTTTTGCTCACACCATAAATTATTATTATTATATGTGTATACGTGAGGATTTGTAATTTGGCTCTCTGGTGACTGGTCTCCTTTTTTGTCTGTTTTTATTTGCTGTAAGTCCTCCATGTACTAAATAAACAAATGTAATTGTGTAGCCTCTGTTAGAGATCCAATAAAAAAATTAAATAAAAACTTCAATTTTGACAACCTGAAAATGATAAAGTGTGCCCGCTACGTGGGAAATAAATGTTTGTAAAGTATCGGTAGCCTCACCTCAACATCACTCGCGAGTATAGTGAAGCAGTCCTTGAGCACGGCGGCCAGCAGTGGCGGCAGTCGCGGCAGCGGGACCAGCCCCAGCAGGTGGCGCTGTTCGTGCCGCGCGAGGCGACACACCGCGGCCGCGACGTTGCCAGCTATCTCGGCCTCCCACTCGTCTAACGCTTCGCTGCTTTCTTCTGTGTCTGAGGAAGTGTATTTTCAAGTTGATGATTCGCGACTTAACTGCGCGATGAGTTTACAACATAGGCCGTGTCCTTTACCCCATGTTCTAATTGAAAGCGATCGTCGCGTTCATTTGCCACTTATTTGTTCGGGAAACCGGAAGACGCCCTCTGTCGACGCCTTCGGGTTCGCCGAACAAATGATCGCGACGATTGCTTTCTATTAGAACAAGGGGTAAAGGCCACACATAAAATCGTAGCAACGTTACATAGCAGAAAACGACGATATCACTCGAAAAATTTCCAAAGTTTTTACGTTGTACCGTCACGCCACTTTTGTGAGAGCACCGTTCGGATCCGAAACTACTCGAGCGAAGCGCGAAAAACCATCAAACGCCATTCAAAATGGTAAAACATAAATGATGATGTGTGTCACGAAATCTTAATGTACTCGATAAAATGTAGAGTGCCTCCGCTGCAAATTTATTTTAAATTCGACCCATATTTATGTGAGATTATGATTGATCAAAAGATAACCGACACATCAGCTATTCGCCTCCACCAGCCAATCAGCTGACCAACCAACCCAACCAATAAAAGCAAAAAATATGAAGACATGCGAATGAATAGAAACGAATCGCACACGCGTACTATGGGTTCCTTACCACAAAACAACTTTACATGATAAATTATATTTATTTTGTAAATTGTTTAGGTCAGTGTTTCCAGCCGACTACTCCGATTTATGATCATGATCCGAAATTTGTTTTAAGAGTTTCTAAAAATACAGCCCTGTGACAAACAGACGGACAGACAAATGGGCGGCGCGGTATTGGTTTAATAATAGGGTCTGGATGACACTCTTTGTGTACGGAACCCTAAGAGTCAGTTACCACTGGTTTCCAATTTCGTTTTTCTTGGGTGTCGGAGCTGGCAGCGGAAGCACTCCCTAAAACGTTTGAAATACAGTCCGGAGTGCAACTCGGATCGCATTGCTAGACAGAAAAAAAAATCAAGAAGACTCCGAAATAAAACTCACATATTTCTTGTATGGTATAATCAAATTCTGAATCAGAAATAATTATTTTATCCTTAACAAGCAAATAAAAAGAAGACAAAAAATTGAACTCTTCCAAACAATTGCCAAAAAAAACCACATTGCAACCTCGCTAAAATATGTTGGTCTTGGTATACATACAATTTATAATTTAAAATTGCGCGCCCCTCCACTGCATTTGTATACTTATCGACGGTGGTCAAATGTCGAAAAGGACAGGGAATACAATGTCCCTCATGACATTTGTTTTTTTTTTAGGTATGGCATCTCGTAGTTGACCTCTGAGATCATGACTACTTAACCGGGCTTTCCTGTAGGTGCATTAAGCTACTACACTTAAAACCTCCAGCCAGGGGTTATTCAACTATGCTAATTAAAACTAGGAGAACGCTCGCTAAGGGCACCCCCTGTGGGGTACGAACCTCGGCTTAGGGCGTCAACCGGAGGGAGGACATCAAGGATGGGACGGGCTGGATCAAAGTTTTGATCATGATTATTAGTCGGGGAATTTAAAGCTACGTGCTCAGCTGCAACAACTGCTGGCACCTCGTTATCGAGCAAGGGTCGGGGGAGTATCAGTTATACGGGGACGCGGTCGCGATCGCAAAGGACTTCGGCGGCGATGTCGGAATGACGGGAGGCGTCTGTTTTTGTACACTGTGCTGGTTTCCCTACTGCTCTCCTGGAGGAGGGTAATGGGGTCGTCAGGGTCGGTAAGGAATATGACATTTGAAATTTCCACCATCAATATACTAAATATGTATATTGTGTATGTACGTAATACCCTCAAATTCGTCGCCGTCGTTCCGTCGTCAGTTAAGTCAGCCAGCCACTGTTAGTGACTGAGTATTTTGAATTACATTGCGATCATTATAACTTAACCTGTGACCCGATTGGCAGCACTGAATTTTGCAGACGTAAGGCAATAGCGCAATGGCGGCCTGGCTGCGCGGCCATGACGCGAGACCCGGCCGCAAGGGTCGCGACCAAGCAACGCGGCCAAAACCGACCTCAGTGACCTTAGTGGCCGCAGCAGCCAGCGACCGCCCGTGGGCCGCAGATGCGTCGCTTCGATTTCGTTGGCCGCCGCGGCTCGGTGAGGCTGCTGGCCGCGTGCGGCCAGAGCCCTGTACCCTTATTGCGTAATACACGATCAATCAGAGCCTGAATCGTTTTGAACCATTGCTACAAAGTTCAAAAAAAAAAACTCAACGTAAATAACGCAATGAACGCAATCTGTTTTATTTTGACAGTTTTGTTGAACTGTCAAAATAAAACAGATCAGTCGTAATCGTTACGTAATTAGACAACTGGTGCGTGCTACGTCCACGTGCTCCATGGCGGTTTCATACTAATGTATCTATCTCGCTGGCCGCTGCAACCTGGCCGCTAGTGCGCTATTGTAGCTTCAATACTAATAAGAGTTCAAAATGGCGACTGACAGAACAGTACTACTAATCACATGATTGCTAAATTTTGTGCTACCAATCGCGTCACGGATCAAATTATAATGAACGCCCTGTAAATGGTCAAACCCTAGTTTGACAGTCTGAAACCTATTTTGTCTGTGTGTGCTCAGCCTTAAAGAGGATAAATCGAAGCTGCGATAATTATAATTGATGATTCATACTTACAAGCTTCAGATATAGACTTCCTGGGTCCTATAGCAAAGCCGGTGGAATTCTCCAAAGTTTGGGACGCTTTCATCATTATCTTGTTCGCGCGTTTTTCGATACTAAACAAAAAAAACGTCCTCTTTTATTATAAGTACTCCACCTTATACGTAACATCCTACACTACTAATATACAACTTGAAACAAAAAAAGAAACTGTGGCATTCCGGGAGTTCCGACAGAAATTAAAACTTGAACAATTTTACTTAAAAAATACGTCCAGTAAGTACCTTTAAAGTAAAAATACTTGCATAGAACATTGATCCGTAACGTAATATAAAGAGCACAATTGCGTTTACAAAAATGAGGTGTCGGTTACGGCATAGTATAAAGAGAGGTAGTAAGCTATCTTCATAGAAACGCACCACGCGCAGCTTGTATGTGTGGGGCCATAGTATCTATGCGTCGCCGCACGCACACTTAACAAAATCTCGACCTGTTTCTCGTGAGAAACCGGTACAAGCCGGGCGCGGTGCGTTTCTATGAAGATAGCTTACTACCTCTCTTTATACTATGGTAACGGTGTCACGAGTTCAATTGTTTTTTCCCATCTCAAAAATGCCCAAGATGTTTTCACTTCAAAAAGGTATTATAAGGCTTTGGCCACTGAGGCGAAACTCGCGCGGGAAGCGCTACCCGACTGCGCGCGTCGGTTGTTTTAATACTTAGGAAGTTGCGTGCTTATTCGCGCCAGTATGAAACCTCCATAAAAGTTTGTTGACACAATTAGTGCGAGTGAATTAACGTAAGATTCGCTTCTGTTTGGCCAGAGCTAGAAGCCCATATAATTCAAGCACAGTGCAGTGACCGGGAGAAGTAGAGTTTAATATAAATTAAAGCTTTTTGAAGGCAGATTTTTGCAGATGAAGTTAATAGTAATGGGTATATGTACTTAATGTTAGAACTTACACTTTCTGTAGTTTACTAGTTCTTCTCTGAGTGCTGTCTGATCTATGCAATAGATTCTTGGCTCTCTGAAAAAAAAATGCTTTACTTAAATTCTTTTTTTATGTAACACTGCTAGGTTTGAAAAAGTTAAGAGTCTACAATACCTCTTTTTTATTTTTTACTAAAAGAAATTTAACATACTCCTTGTCTCCAATTCGTCCAAATTGGAACGAAGTTCCTTAATGCGGCTTGCAGTAGGAGTTGGCTGGTAGAATCGTCACGTAAGGGAAAAGCGTTATACCCCTTCCATACGACTTTCTCTCGCTCTCTATCTTATACGAGTATGTGTGACACATTATTTTTTCTCTACTTTTTGTAATTTCTTTGCGGGCAGCATTTCAGTCACTTAATAGTTACCATAAGCGGCGAGGCAGCCATGGAGCGCGACCGCAGATAATCCTTGAAGGCCACGAGCGAGGACTTGGCGGCGGGCGCGCGGATGGCCAGCAGCTGCGCGGCGGGCGGCACGCCGGCGGCCGACAGCCAGGCCGCCGCCGCGCGCATGCTCTCCAGCGCGCCGCCGCACGTGCTGCCGCTGCCGCTCACCGACACACTGTCTACGCTCGAGTCTGGGGGGAAACGAAAATGTTAGATTTAAGAAAAATTGGCACCAACTTGGCCTAACCCTTCGGAATTACAGGCGTGATGTTATGTTTATGTGACACCAACTTTTGAGTGGTTTCATATTTATATCCTCCAGACCAAATTTCAGTTACTCGACAGTGACTAACCAAGTACGCAGGAGATACAAGAACAGTGCAAACACAGGTGCACTCCCTCTTCCCTCACTCTCCGCTACTGAGAGATTCCAAATGGAAAAACGTCATAACACTTGCCTCACGCTTGCACTTGCGACGATGAGACCAACGGGGCAGTGGCCAGTGATATTGTCTATCAGTAGCATAAACAATACATAGATAAACAATATTGTCTATCTCCGAAGGTCTTCATCGTCATGTGTAGTGATACAAGGATCTTTTGGCGCCTGAATGACATTGACTGGGTGGCGTTATCATAGAAATTGTTTTGTAAAGACAGGATGGCGTTGTCACAGAAATTGTTTTGAAAAAACAAGGTAGCAACATTAATTACGATTTTGGCCACATACCAAACTATACTAGTTTTACTATTGTAAAACTCTTTGAGGTGTTACCCATTAACTGGAGGACTTGTGGAGGTCAGATAAGCAGTCGCTCCATGTACAGTAATGGTCATCTGCAGCCGGTTAGATTGGAAGCCGAGGAACATGACTAGATAGATGATGATATACTGTTTGGGTAAAAGTCAAGGGTTGTTGTGTGGTATCTTACTTGACATAGATAGGTTTAGCTTAGTATAGAGGTATGAGGACCAGAGTGTAAAGTTCACTCATCCTACATAGGAAAGGGAGGATTCTCCGACCAGACGGGTGTCGTGTTTGGTGGGCAACTGCCCAACGATTGTAGTCAGGACATTGTATATATGCCAATCGCGCGGTAAACCCTGCTTGCGCGATGCAGGATTTTGCGTGCGTGACTTCAGTGTAATGCGTAGTACGCATGTGGCGATGTAGACCCCGCCACAATATTTTAGGATTGTTGACAAAATGTTAAAAAAAGAAGTACACTGCAGCATTTGCATTCATTGGTTTACTCAGAAAGCGGTGTCACTCAATGAGGCTAAGCGTATGCTGAGATGCAGGTGACGCAGCACAGTGCAGATTTTGTAGGGTAGGGCAGGCGAGGCAGACATAGGCCGCAAGCGCATGCTGCAACGCAGCTATACACACATTCGCGTCCTAGCTAGTACAAACAATCTGTCATTGAAACAAAATTATGAATCAGTGGTAAAAAACTAGTGACAATCTGCATGCGTCGCGCAGGAATCTGTACCGACTCTACAACGAGACCACAATCTATGACCACAATAGAAACGGGATTTGTCAACGGAAGAATAGACAAAATGACAGATAAACAACCACAATCTGTCATTTTGTCTATTCTGCCGTCGCCAAAACCCGTAGAAAGCCTGTTTCTATGGTTGTCATGCTACGCGAAGCTAGTCGGACACATGTCTGCGTGATCTGCGTCACACGTGCCTGCGCCGCAGCGTACGCAGCTGTCAGTTCGTTCATAAATTACAAAATCTGCTCTGCCCTGCGCTGCGTGGGCCTGCGTCACCTGCGTCTCAGCATACACTTTTTTGACACATTAATGTCAACTACTGGCAATAATGACAGATTTTCATGACGTTCGTTATAATATGACGGAACCGCTTTCCTAGAAAACCAAAGCTTAATTTTTCATCAATTTATTTTATAAAGGCAAATGACAACAAATAAAAAGTTTCTATAGTCTATGAAAATAACGATACTTGCCTTCTTCCAACGCTATCATGTCCATGAGTGTGGTGGGTGATAAAGGCCTCGTGTTGCGATTCAACAGCTCCTCAAACGCATTCTCTAGTTTAGACACGCCAGTATTGTACAGCTGATTCTGTTGAACAAATTATATAGGTGAACAAGTTACTATACAGTCCTTTCACAGTTGTTGATAGCAGCAACCCAATAGCAACCTTACTACAATGATAATAAGGATCACTGTGATTTTGACAGTAACGCAAAATCAATGGTAAAATAATTGGCAAACGATTGTAGTCCTAGCAACCCACGAGCGCGCGTCACGTGACCCTTATACCATTGTTTTAAGGTATAAATTGCAATCATTGAGGCGCGTTCGTGAAATTATAACATCTAAAAGTATAAATAACAAAATTTACTTACAATGTTTTCCAGTTCTACACTCTGTGGATTGTTCTTGTTGAAATATCCTTGTGCATCTGCTAGTTTGTCTAGTGCCTGCGAAGGAAATTTAATTAAAAATCATCCTACTAGCTAAGGGAGCGTTCAAGTACTACATACCGCAATTTTTGGAGATTTTTGAACCCCCCCCCCCCATGTAACGCGCCGTAACGTTTTTCTTTACCCCCCTCCCCCTAGTAAAACGTTACGTAACCACCACCACGTGACCATTTTTACCTGAGAGTCACAATTATGTGGCGTAAAGTACAAGCTGTTAATAAATACTTTTTTTACTTTACATTTGGGGTTAAAAAAAAAATATTCACTATCCTGTAAAGCAAGCAAGAAATTTAGTGAAGGTAAAAAAATTTTCAAGTGGTCATTCCATTTGAAATTTTGAAAAAAAAATCGTTTTAAAAAAATGCGTGAGGAAAAAAATCTCTACGCGACCGTTCTGAAGGATTAAAACAATGTTACGTAACGCGTAGTTCAAACCCACTCCTGTAACGCATCGTAAAGTTTCAGAAGCCCCCCTCCCCCCAAATTGCTTTACGTAATACTTGAACGTTCCCTAATCTGCGTTTGCAATTTAAACAAACACGAGTTTTAGGAAAAAACAACTGTAACCCCTGCTTAAAAGGTTCAGTTTGTGCTACAACTTCAAATTTTTTGACTTTTTCAACAGTACTAGTCAGTCTAAAACAACTTTATTTACTCTTGCATAAAGTTGATGTTTGTTTAAGTGGAAATAACATCAATTGGAAACTTTAAATTGACCTTACCTACTAAGAAAGTTGTGTGTTGGTTGTAGGGTAAATAGTATAAAGGAAAGACTTACATTATAACACTATTCAAACAATAATAATTGAAGGCGTTTTCAAACTTCATGTTAATTTAAATAATTGTTCTCATTTTATTCAACCAATCACAACAGCTATAATATCATCAAATTTAACAGACTTTCTCTTATTGTCATAGAACATTCATTTATGTTGTACTAGCGACCCGCCCCGGCTTCGCACGGGTATAAACCGGGTTATTATACATATAAACCTTCCTCTTCAATCACTCTATCTATTAAAAAAAACCGCATCAAAATCCGTTGCTTAGTTTTAAAGATTTAAGCATACATAGGGATATAGGGACAGAGAAAGCGACTTTGTTTTATACTATGTAGTGATAATAGTCAACCTTTTGCTTTGCCACTTTTGACATCAATTCACAGTACTACTGGGATCTTTTGGCACTTCAATGGCATTGCCAGAGGGGCGTTGTTGGTAAACATTTGTGACATTGTCACAGGAGTTGTATTGAAAAAACAAGATGGCACCGTTAGTTCCAATTTTGGCCATGCAACAGAAGAACTTTGTAAAAGTATTATTGAAACTTTACTATCTTTAACAATGGTTTGGAAATCTAGAAACCTTGACTTTGTATGATGTGAGTCTTGCAAGAGTAACAGTCAACCTTAGGGAGGTAAAGCAATTATGAGGTTGATACCTACTGTCAGTGGTAACCACGGAGTATAGAAAGAAGCGGAGATGCCGCAAGGCAAGTAGGCCTTGTGCCTTCAATTAGGTCCTGACGTCATAGTGGGCGGGGCCACAAACCTTAGTTGCGAGTGAATCTTCATCGCATTCGGGTGCGTTGTATTCTAATCGTTTTTTAATAGTTAAATTGTTTTAATAATGAAGTGCGCTGTTGTTGGATGCAAAAATTATTCAGGATCAAAATTGAAACATATTGATGGCATAACATTTCATGTGTAAGTCCCTAAAATTTATATTTTCATTTTAAAACACATTTTCCCGTTTGATCGTCAGATTGTAGCTAGAGACATCTGTTGTCGAGGAGGTGCATTCTAACCAATTCTCACCGATTTCGTATTTTTATCATTATCAGTGCATATTATTGTGACCAATTTGCGACTCAAATTACTTGCTCAAGTTTTATTTTGCTCGCTATAAGTTAATTCATAGATAAATACGTTCCTACATGAAATAAGAAGAATTTAAAATAAGAAGAATTTAAAATAAGAAAAATGCGCCATCTGTCGGTAAGTTGCCGGTCCTAACTGTTAAATAAAAATGTGTGCATCATGCTAGCAAGACCCTATTTTATCGAATTTGTTATCTTCATTTATTTGTTTTTTAATCCTATTTTGTTATCATTTTAGATTCCCTGTTAATACAGATATTAGAAATGCATGAATACGTATTACAAATAAACCGAACAACTGGACAACAACAAAGTATTTATATTTTTTATAGTAATTTAGTATACAGGGTGGCAGGGACATCGACGCGAATACTGTTACCATGGATTCAGTAAGTACATGATTCTAAAACGCCCTGCGTTGAAAATTTTCGTCGGTTATTTTTTTTAAATCTGCTATTTCATAGAAAAGTGCAATACCTACGCGGTCAAAATGTATGGAACAGCAGATATTTTTAAAAATAACCGACGAGAAAATTCTACGCAGGGGAGTTCAGAATCATGTACTGAATCCATGATAACAATTTTCGCGTCGATGTCCCTGCCACCCTGTATACTAAATTACTATAAAAAATGTTAACCCATGTTACTCATCTTTTGGGCTTCGAACACAGTTGGGTAAAAATAATGTGTTCCCACCATATTAACGCACACAGAACGTTCTGGAACAGAGCGTCATGCTTTGTTACGCCATAGTGGCCAGTAGACGAACTAAAATGAAAAATTTTTAGTTCAGTTTCACTGTAATAATTCCTTTCACCGCTAGATGGATTTACAAAAAATGGGCGGGGTTTCCATCGTGGGGTGTGGCCATCGCCGTACCTCGTCCCCCGAACACCCGCATTCAGGCGACGCTCCATTCTTAGGAGATTTTGGCTTGCGGCATCTCCGCTTCTTTCTATACTCCGTGGTGGTAACTTACTTCGAGATAAACATTGAGTGACTCAGTAGTGCTGGTGTGAGGCCCTGCTTGTATCAGGTCTACTAGTTCTCTGCTCACCATGTAGTAGTTGATCACATGGTCCAGTGAGCGCACTGTACGCTCCATGTCTGGAAATACACAACTTTATCTATTACTAGCACTTTGCCAGCAATTTTGTCCACCCTATATTTTCTATCTATGGAGAATTTGGAAAGATCTGGCCTTATTCCTTGTCTACATCTTAAAGGGAGCATCTGTGCAAAATGGTCTCTTTTGTCAATACAAACTCGATGGCAGAGTGATGCTCATTCCATTCCTTCTATGAATAAGAGGCATTTCACATGCAGTGGGAATAGGCCAATATTTTATTATGATATAACAACAATTTGTGGAGACCTGTTGACTTCAAGAATGCAGGGATTGTAATGCAATAGAAAATAATAAGATTATCCATTTACATACAGTAACACTATGGAGTCCTTCCAGCTTTTACATACATTCAATGAACTAAAACTACAGAATACCACCTGCATGCTTAGCATGACCACAATAGAAACAGGTTTTGTCGATGGAAGTATAGACAAAATGACAGATGACAGATAAACAATAACAATCTGTCATTTTGTCTATTCTTTCATCTACAAAACCCGTAGAAAACCTGTTTCTATGGTTGTCATTCTACGCGTGCTACTACAACAAACTATTTGCTTTGTGCATATTCATACAAATGGTCATAAGATTTTTGAAAGACTGCCAGATTAACTTGATTGACAAAATTAAATACCAGAAGAATGTAAACAATCTAAAACAATAACTATGTATACATTTTCTTACTTTGATGAATATGTTGCAGTCTAGCAGTATCTCCATAGAGAGGCAGTACAGCAGTCTCCAGCTGCTGCAGTCTCTGTTCACACGCGCCCAGCACGTTGCATACGTCGCTGGCAAGAGTGGAGCCGCGCTTGGCTGCAGCCTTCAGCTCTTGGATGTTAGTCATCTCCTGGAATGTGGAAGGTTGAAATTGTGTATACTAGATAACATCGTGATTGTATTTTACACTTTAAATAACTATTATGTGGCATCTGCTGACCAATTAGTGTTTCAATCAAAATAATGGTAAGAACACAAACTAAAACACGCCCCCAAAAATATTAATCTCTCTTGCCAACATGTCATAAAATCTTAAGCATAATTATTATAAAATTGATTTAAAATATAGCTGGATTTCTGGTTTTATCAAAGCAACACATTCATGATCATATAACAGAAATGAGAAAGTTAATTAACTGAAAATTCAATACGTAAACACACCTTTCGTAACTTCATTTCTATTTCGAATTTCTTCTCTACTGCATACATTTTGGATGATATTATTAGGTTCTAAGTAACTTTTACTAAATCTATAAATCAATTTCATAGCCCGTACAACGTTTTATACAAAAATCATAATTTGTGATTAATCTTGAAAATATTTCAACAATTTCAGACAACAAATTCTCAAATCAGAAATCTGGCAATCAACTGAGGCCGCATTCCGTGTTACGCTAAAAGTGATAATATCGCGAATCCGACCAAATTTAATAGTCACAAAATATAAGGGTTATTGAGTAATAATTGTGACTTTGGACTTTGGTCGGATTCGCGATATTATCACTTTTGGCGTAACTCGGAATGCGGCCTGATTGTCATTATTTCAATACTGTCATTCCTAACTTAGTTGTCATTACTGTCAAACTTGAACGCGTAACGCGTTCCTTTACATTTTTACGTAAAGTAGCATCTGTGAGTAGTATGTTATAGATAGCATTATTTTCAAAAGTTGTTTATTTTATATATTGTATTTAACCAAATTTTTTCCAATGTTCATTAAAAAAGTTGGCAACGTCGCAAATAGCTGTCAAATAATACCTGTTTTGACAATGTTATGGAAATAAGAAATATGGCTACTAACTAACTAGAACACTGAATTTGATGTTTTAACTGTTTTAGGTAGATGTAAAAAAGGCATTTTTTTATAAAATAACCGACGAAACATTTCAACTCAGTGGGGTTCAGAATCATGTACTGAATCCATGGTTTCAGTTTTTACGTCGATGTTCTTGCCACCCTGTATTGTTTGGATATAATATACCAGACTTGCTTGAAAGATCTACCAAGCTGCCACGAAACAACGAATGACAACGATGAAGACCTTGAGCAACAAAATAATTATTATGAAAAGCATAAATAATTAATCTCAATCTCACTCATTTCGTTTGATATTTTTTATGTAGGACTTTTTTTTTTAACTTGCATTAAAAAAAAAAAAACCTGTGACAAAATATCCGAACGCGTAATGTGTGGTGAGTGTGGTGACGTGCCGTGAATCTCGAAACGTGGCTGACGTTTGCGTTGTTTTGTCAGTTTTCTGTCCGTGATTTCCATCGGTTGCCGCTAATACTACGCTAAAATTGCGCTGCGCCTAGTATTACTTAGAAACGATTAATTTAATTATTACAAGTAAGTAATTGTGATTCGTTTACCGTTCTGCCATTATAGTCTTATTGGAAAGGCGAGTTTTATGTAACTGTTCCGTGTCCTAATTCTAGAATAATGGATCAAATCGCTAAGTTCGTCGAGCCTGGCAAGCAGTTCGCCAAGGACTCCATCAGACTGGTCAGGAGATGCACAAAACCAGACAGGAAAGGTGAGTTTATCATTGACATGATTACTTTTTATTATAATATACAGTTACGATGTTAGCAGTGTTCCACCGAGATCCCGTTGTTCCTAGACAGTTGTGTCTTAATTAATCATCATAAAATGACAGAAAGTTAGGATCTACTTTCACTGGAATTACTGTAATTAATCAGTTTACGTGTGAACAAGTCCTATCTTCTGGACATATGTTTCAAGAATTCTTTAATGACTATAAACTTGAAGGGAAAGTAATTCACTAACAGTATCTACCTGTATCCCCTTAACTTATATTCTGTATGAGAACCTACTGTTTGTAATAAAAATATCTATGCATAGTTTTTGTTTTGTACAATAAAAGATTTAAATGTTGACACCTCATCATAATATTGTAATGATGACATGTCTTGTGTATCATCATCAGCATATTCAGCATAGCCCTTTCTCAGCTATATTTGTAGTGTAAAATGTGGCTAAACAATCTGGCTAGCAGTATTTTAGTTAAACTGTTTCTAGATGTATCTGTCATGTATAATCAGCTGATTGTTGTTTTATAGCAGTTCTTCTATGCCATGGTCAAAATGTTCTAGTCAAATATGACTTGATGGTACTATGTAGTACTTGTTATTTGGTTCCTGAGGGTGTCCTACATACATTCCAAAATGTAATATTTAGTTGCAAGGAAATACAGTCAAAACCATTTATAACGATATTGCTTATAACAACGAAATGTTGAGGTCCCAGCATTTCTGTTTATGTATCAGTTTTTGGTTGTAACAACTATCGACTATAAAAACCTTAATTCAACAGTCCCTTCAAAGTTGTTATAGACGGTTTTCACTGTACTTACTTAATTTGTAAGACTTCTCAATGCTGCCTAGCGTAGTTCACCACTGGCCAGAGGCCTTTCCTCAGCGATCCCACAACCCTGCCTGGTTTTCAGCCTGACATATCCAGTCTACCTCTGAAGTTGCGCAGTCCATCAAACAGGCTTATCAAGCTAATACCAGAACTACTCTCAGTTTGATGTCACTCAATCTTGGTTCTTTTGCTATCTCTACAATATAGGCTCTTCGTGAATCTGTAATGTCTGTATTAGATTCGGATATAGTTAAGTACTCAACTATTTGCTAAGAATTTTATAAATTGCTTAGGTTTAAAAAAAATGACAATACTCCACAATATCAAAGAACATAATTTTGTCTGTCTAGATGAGATTATGCCAAGGTTTGTGGGTTTCATTCCTTTAGTGCTGATAAATACTTACTTTTTGAATGAGATTGAATTAATATCTAAACATACAGGACTAAGCTTTTCTTATTTATTTAATAAGAACACCAACAGCATATGTAAATAATAGTTCTTAGACAAGTCATGCCTCCCAAAATATTGTATTTTATTTTTGTTTCAAACTGTATAGTCAATATCTTATTGACAAAGAAAAGATGGATGGATTGTGTGAGGAATGATATAAAAAGAAAAGAGATTGGATGATAGTGTGACGGGGATAACAGAAAGAGAAAACGTGTTGCACCAACCCCAAGCAACATAAAAAAAAAATGAAAAAGTGTTCACAGAAATATTTTTTACAAGATATAACCTCTGCCAAAGTGCACAGCAATTTGTTGGCAGACATAGCTCCTTTTGTAGTAAATGTAAACAGTTATTTTCACCTATAAGTATGCTAAACTATTCATGCAATACTCGCATGCATGGGACATGGACAGGAAGATGATCATTGTCAATATCTTATTAACCCATAATTATTTTTTATTTCCAGAATTCCAAAAGATCGCGATTGCCACAGCGATTGGTTTCTGCATCATGGGTTTCATCGGATTCTTCGTCAAACTGATACACATTCCTATCAACAACATTATAGTCGGATCATAGACTGCCTAGCATAGTTTTAGACATAATTCTACATGTAAGACCCTCAACAACTCTATAAGTTAACTGTCGTCAATTTCATTTTATAAAAGTTTCTTAAAAAATAAATTATTCTTTTCATACTTCTTTATTTTTTCACTGGCAACTTCATAGGTTTAATTTATACCCATGTGCTTGAATTAATGAATGGTTAAATATCTGAATTTAATGGAATGTATTTTATTGATTTGTTTGTGTAATATATTACAATAAATAATATTTATTAAAATATATTAGATCTATATTTCACTGGATTTTTCTATTACACTCTCTAAATACTTTATTTACTTTTTTTTTCTCTTTCACTTGAAAGTAGTACCTATAGAAGAGAAGTATTGTAAGAATCGAATATTCGAAAGTGTCTTTCTGAACAAAGTTCGAACGATCGTGTATTCGCGCGACGATCGCTTTTAAATAGGACGCGGGGTCAGGCATGTGAAAAAGGTGAGTTTATAAAACAACAACATCACGCCTTATATCCCCGAAGGGTTGGGCAGAGGTGTGCCTACTCTCACATTTTGCCAGTCATGTTTAAGTCCCATGTAATAGGGGGCGAGCCTATTGCCATCAACCGGACACAAATCCAGACTCCCGGCTATTACTGATAAATTCCAGATAGAAAAACCCAATGACACTGCCCGACCTGGGAATCGAACCCACGTACCGACCGGTAAATGAACATAAGGTATGTTCAGTTTGTGCGAGAGTTTATGTATGTATGTAACCCTTTTTTTTGCGTGCGAAATTATCAAATAACTTCTCCCGCTCTGGGTGGAGCGGGAGGGCGTGTCACACTCTTACTGACTAAAACCCACCCGTGTTCCTTCGGTTGCCTGTATTGCTAGGGGCCACGGTAATCCTTTCGGACAAAACGCAAATGTATGTACCTCTGTGATCCTGATAATGATTAGATACCTTAGGTTTGTTGATGCAGTCTGGTTGTATTGTATTACATCATGTAAATAATCAGAGAAACGGAAAAATAAATTAACAATTTAATTTCATCACAATAATTTTGTCATTTTATTGTAAGAAAATGTAATTTTCACACATAAAAAAAAAACATTTTAGATCAAATCTAAAAGTAATGTTAAATTACTAAAACAACTTTTTTCTTTGAACATCTTATAGGTAGATAAGAAAACAATAATGTCAAACTTTAACATAGTCTTAATATTACTATAACAGAGGTACCTACAGATTAACTAGTAATAATTAGAAAGGACTTTGTCCCAACTTACTTTCTATTTTTTGCGATGATAATGTCAAAATTATATAGGAAACTGTAGGTAAAGTAGGTAAAATATAAAATTACAGTTAAGTTTCTTATAAATATAGGTAACTATCAATCGCTTGCTTTCTCAAGCACATGTATGTAAAAACTGGGCACAGCAACATCTTTCAATGGCTTGAAATCTGCGTAGATGGAGTGTTTGGCGCGGTTGTCGAAAGCCTCATCCAGCATCTTTGTGAACTTGTCCAATTTGTGAGGGAAGTAGCACAGACGGAACTCGCTGAAATCACAAAATAAAACAATATTAGTGAACTATAAGTACCCACACATCACAAACGATGCCATATCTCTTGTCCTGCTCTCCCTGCATGCAATAAACACTTCCGTGAAAGGACCTTTGTGGCCATTGCTAACGCTGTTGACGTGGCTGAATTTTGATGGAAGCATAGACAGAATGATCGTTCAATCTTTACGTATGTACGGTCAGCAACAAAGGTTCATTGATAATAAAATGAATACAAAATGATTCAGTAACTGCTTTGTGCCTTTACGCTCCAGGAAGACATAGTAAATTAGTGATGTTTTTCAGACAGGTCGGGTTCGTAGTACTCGCAACCGGCGTGCGTGTATCACTAGATGAATGAACATAAACGAAACAAAAGGAGTATGTAAGGATCGTAGCAGGTGGCGTTTTATAGTTTCTGCCTACCCCCATGTGAAGAAGGCGTGAGTTATGTTATATTCTTTTTTTATACTTGTGCCGATTTTAATTTAATATTTTGCTAAATAATTAAAATTTTAAAAACTTAAAGTGTTAATCAACTTTTATTACTGACTGTACCTAAGTAAAAACCAAATTAAGTAAGTTTGTAATTTATACTATGATAATAATAGTGGATAATTCTGGACATTATTGTACTGTAACCATTGTAACGTTTTAACATTAGGGACAACCATGAATATGGCTTCCTCAAAACTTATGTTTTCCTTCATAACAGATAGATGGCGCTGTGCATACGAATAACTGCACCCTAATTGCGTAATACAACACAATCACAATTTGTTTCGATTTGAAACAGATTTCTAATCCATTGCTTCATAAGTTGGAAAAAAAATCTGTTCAACAACGTAAATAACGCAATGAATGTTGTTGAAATGTCAAAATGAAACAAATTTCGCGAAATGGTTTACGAAAATGAGTTACGCAATTAGGGTACTGGTTTCATTGGGGTACTTCTGCTTAGATAAACATATCCAATAAATGCAAGAGTAAACCTGTCTGTCTGTCACCTTTTCACTCCTGAACCACAGAACCAATCGTTATGAAATTTGACATATAGGTAGCCTGGGACTTGGAGAAGGGTATAGGGTACTTTTCATCCTGGGTATTAAAAAACGATGAAATAGAAAATACACGCAGACAAAGTCGCGGGCAACAACTAGTAGGTAGTAAATACATTCTAAAATACATAACATCACGCTTTGTTTCCCCGAAGAGTTGGGCAGAGGTGTCCCTGTAGCTGGTACACCCACATTTCGCCAGTTATGTTTAAGTCCCATGTAATAGGGGGCGAGCCTATTGCCATCAACCGGGCACAAATCCAAACTCCGGGCTGCTATTGAGAAATTTCAGATAGAAAAACCCAATAACACTGCCCGATCCGGGAATCGAACCCAGGACATCATGCTCAGCAGAAGCACTTGCGACCACTAGACCAACGAGGCAGTCTAAAATAAAATTAATAAATCTCACCTCCTTTCATTGGTGGTGTTGTCGGTAGTTATGCAGTAGTCCAACGCAACGAGCTGAGCTTTGCCGCCGACCACTAGCACTGATGTCCTTATGTCTACTGGGTATTTGCTCTGAAATTTAAACAAATTATACATTACATTCAATCAATCTGCATAGCCTTTTCCCAACTATATTGGGGTCGGCTTTCAGTCTAACCGGATGCAGCTGAATACCAGTATTTTACATGGAACAACTGCCTATCTGATTTCCACAACCCAGTAACTGGGTAATACGATACCCCTTGGGGTAACGACTGTCAAAGATCCACGAATGACAGCCGGGACCAACGGCTTAACGTGAGACACGGAGGAATCTTGGTATGTAAAGATGGTTACCCATCCACAGACCAACCCCGGCAAGCGTAGCTTAACCAGATGAATTGACCCGTGCGGTTTTTATTACTTAGCCACGAGCTCCTTTTATACATTACATTCAATACAACAAGTAAATAAGTATCCATTACCGGTTAGTTTAAAGACAGACTTTATTCGTAAAAAAATCTTAAATCTTGTCCTACCTAATAATACCTAATTGTTTATTTTTTAACGTTGCCCCACACTAGGAATTTCTCCTGTGTCGTGAGTCTTTTCACAAATACAGGGTGGCAGGGACATCGACGCGAAAACTGAATTCATGGATTCAGTCCATGATTCTGAAACTCGAAACTCCCTGCGTTAAAATTTTCAAAAAAAAAAAAACATGTGTGCAATTCACACGTGGTAGAAGTGAAACCTTCAAAAATTTTAGCTTTGAGATAATGAAAATTTCAGGAAGAGGATAATTGTAGATTTTAGTAATGATCATAGTGATACAAAGTTTGATACTGGGTCTAATAATCTTATATCACGCCCTTCCCCCTCATGCACATAAATGCGCGCGCAGTACTTGATCATTATTTTGCTGCGATGTTCTTTAAAACTGCGATATCTCCTAAGATATTTATTGAAATCGAATGATGTAAAGGGCAATTTTGTTTTAAATTAAATACTTGTGATGAATAATGTATTTATTTGGATAAGGATTAATATCATGTTTATAAAAACACGTTCGCAAATAATGCATTATTTTAGAACAAATTTGGTTAGCACAAAAAAGGTTATAGTGAGCCAACCTTAAAAGATAGACATATACCGTCTTATTCCAAAACACGATCTAAATTTGGTACTGGGATTAGTACTAGCTTTAGTACCATGACTAAATAAAACGTTATTATAAAATGAAGTTTATCTATAGTTCCTCAACTATCTATGGTACTAAAGTTAGTCCGCCGAGTCCCCTAGTTTATCTTTGGTACTTATTTATTTGACGTTTGCGTTGATTATAATGTTGTGTGTCAAATAATACAAAAATCGTTAAAAATGGATATTAATATGGTTATCTTGATGGATTTTGAAGATTTGGATATCCTGGAGACGTCTCGGCAATTTTACAGACATCGTCGTCGTATGAATCCTTTTGAATTGAGTGACGAAGATTTTAGAATAAGTGTAGGTTCACAAAACGTTTTGGAGAAAAACTAGTGGATTTTTTACATGAGGATTTATCTCACGACCCTCGAGGATGCTCATTGAGTCCTGAAGTGCAAGTGGTTTGCGCATTACGCAACTGGGCTCGCCATTAAGTATGTAAGTACCTAACCTTGGTCAATACTAACCTAACATTAGACAAAATCCAAATAATATACTAATATTATTGTTTTATTCGTAGATTCAAGACGATACAGCTGATTAACATGGTGTGTCTCAACTAGTTTTCAGCAAAACATGTAAAAACTCGTCACGGATGTCCCGAAGATTTATAAAATGCCTATTACTCCAAATAAGCAGGAGGAAAGCATTAGGAAATTCCGCTGTATTGCTTATTTTCCTACAGTAATTGGGCCAATAGAATGGACACATATTCACACACAGACACATTTCCTATATAAATAATGTAAAGTATCTAAAATTTATCAATTTTAATTAAATGTTATATGAACTGTATATGTAATTTTATTTACCAATGCATTGCTATCGTAGTCATTTAACATCACGCCTGTTTTCCCCGAAGGGTTAGGCAGAGGTGTACCATATAAATAGTACACCCACATTTTGCCAGTTATGTTTGTCTCATGTAATAGAGGGCGAGCCTATTGCCATCAACCAAGCACAAATCCAGGATCCAGACAACTTCAATGACGTGAGGAGCAATCATCATTATTTCCAAGTCCTCAGGAGAAGGTGATGGTGGTTTTTCGCCACAAGTGTCTTTGTTTGTTCCCTTCTTTACGTAGATAAGTTTGCTTTAGGATTCAACTCGCGAACAAACTATGTCACAGTAAAGCTCAACACACACACAAGGCGGGTTTGTCGGGCACGGGTCAGAACGGCAGTACGGCGGGCTTGTAAATATTGTAATTCCTTGTTGTATTATATGGATGTCAGCACATGAATTTTGGCCAGCTGGAGTTGTGTGTAGTGTTACAGAGAAGCATGACCAAAACTAAACTCCCATGTGTGGTGTGAATACGTTTTTGTTGTTTATACTTGGGTGTACACTGAATTTATTTATGAGTCTGTAAGGTATTTATGTAAAGGTTCTTTTATCACTATAAACAAATGATATACCTCCCTACTCGCCTATTATTATTGTACCACCAACATGATGCATTGTTTCAAAAGCATTTAAAAAAACGAAAGATTTCAAATGTTTTTATTTTAATTTTTTCAATGTAAATCATATGTAACTAAAAAAAATACTACACGTAAACAATACATTATACACAATATTCACAAGTTCACACGAATAGTCGACGTCATGTATCGCGCGCTATCCGCGAGCTTAGGAATCACCATTTCACCTCTCGCCCAGTCTTCATGAATTTCGATAGATGTTTGTATGTAAGTACAGCAGCGTTGGTGCAGTAGGTACCCAGTGCCGCACTTTTTACGAAAACCACACTTCTTCTTTTCTCGATCTTGATAACCCTTGATGTTATTGTGATAATCATCAGCTCACTTATAATATAGCATATAATACAGCATTGTTATTTCAGTCATTCTGTTTTTGTAAAATTACTTAATTTATGTAGATAGCCAAAGTAAACAATCAATAAAATTATGACTTAATTGACGTGACATCTTATCGTTGACATTAACAATTAATCAGCCATGCATTCCGTTATAAGAAATATGTATCAAGGAGAACTTATTTCAATGTTAATAATAAAATATAAGTTGGATAGGTATATTAAACAAAACATCTTATTTTAAACAAAAAACATGGTAAATATCCCGTTGTAAATAACTTTTGTGGTATATTAATTGTTGTAAAAATGTTTGTGCTCGCGAGGTCTACTGTTCGCAGAAATACTAGTATTGTCAACATTTAGAGAAACAGAACGTAGCTTCAAATAAAGCCTGTATGAACGAATGAAAGAATGCCATTTTTGTTGCTTATCTGTGGATATTATTTAAACTATGAACCTTCTTTGGTACTAACTGATCCTCGAAAAGTCTTCGTTTTGTAATAAGAACGCTTTTTGAGTATGGTACTAGCTTTATTACCGTAACAATCCTAGACCTATAAGTCTTGGTTTAAACCAGTACCTAAGCAGTTTTTTGTAATAAGACGGATTGTGTCGCGGACTTTTTTTTTAGAACTTTTAAAGGGGAACAATTCTGTCATACATGATTTTTGCGAAACTTTAACCGTTTACGCAGCGCACGCAGCGGAAGCTCTCAAAAGGAAAAATAAAACCCCCCGATTTTGAAACATTCTTCCGCTCCTATTGGTCTTAGCGTGATGATATATTTTTAGTCTTTAGCCTTTAGTCTTCCTCAATAAATGGGCTATCTAACACTGACAGAATTTTTCAAATCGGACCAGTAGTTCCTGAGATTAGCACGTTCAAGCAATCAAACAAACTCTTCAGCTTCAGAGAACCACGAACATAAGAAACACTGTATAATGCTTCCTATCTCATTTTCTCCCACGTTAAATCTTATGAATTTGTCTGTCTCTTTTTACTGTCGCTTTTTCGTTTCATCGATTTTCAAATCACAACGATGCTAAAGAAGTTTTCACTTCAAAAACAGCTTTTCCATACATTTTGACGGCGTACCGCGTAGGTATTGCACTTTTCTATGAAACAGCTGATTTTTTTTTTAATAACCGACGAAAAATTTCAACGCAGTGGGGTTCAGAATTATTGTACTGAATCCATAGTTTCAGTTTTCACGTCGATGTCCCTGCCATCCTGTATATTCCACTTAAACAACACTCAATCCTAGAACATCTAGTTCTATGTACCTACTGACAAATATTATTAGTTCCGCGCGAGAATCGAACCCGCAAGCGACGCGATGCTGCGCCTACAGCGCCATGCAGCGTCTGTCCGTCCCTCCGTTTATTATTTATATATTTTAGTGGCAAATTCTTCTCCATTTGAAAATTTCTTATATTGAATAACTTCTACTTTATAAGCCAACTTTCGCAAGGACGTAAAAATATCGCGGCGAGATTTTATCGCGCACTGGATTTTCTACTCTCGGTGTAGTGCCGAGCGTTGAAAATCCAACGCGCTGGGACGCACTCTCGTCCCAGCGCGTTGAAGAAACACACTGTTAGATTTTCAACTCTCGGCAATAAGCAGAGCGTTGAAAATCCAGTGCACAAATCTCTCGTGGATTAAATAATTTGTTTAAATTTTACGGAATAGAATGACGAGCTGTTATCATTGAAAAGGAATTCATACTAGCTGTATCTACACGTGATGTTGTTGAACACGAACGAAATCCTTGAACTGTACCAGTTCGCTTGATTTAACATAACGAATGTGTTTGTCATCGTCAACTTGTTTATCATCTCAGACAGATAAAATTGAAAACTCTATGTTGACTTATTTAATATATTCATCGTATCATACAGTAAAATTATAGCGAGATAAACATGCTATTACAAAATAATGACGTGACCCATTTATCAAAGAAATGTATGTAAACATTTCTGATTACGAAATTGTTTACAAAACTTGCCTAGAAACAGAACTATCGGATGGAAACAGTGTCTTTTTTGTAATATCGATGAATGAAAACAATAATTTTCATATGTACCTACCCACCTACCTACCTTAATTCTGATTTAAACCGGTGTAAACTGGATTACGAACAAAAATACCGATAAGATTACACGTTTATATTTCTTAAAGTTAACCATAAACATCGTTTCAGTCACAGTTGTTATACTTGTTAATTTGAATAAGACGTCGTAAGAAAATTCACAATATTTTTTTCATTTGCTAGAATTAAATCTTAAAAGGTAACTTTTCGATTTTCAAAAAAAAGCCTCCGATGAAGCTCTGGCCATATCGAAACGAATCCAACGCGTGATGCGGGACGAAATTCGCGCCATGTCAACTAACTCTTGTATATGGAGGTGTTCAAACTTGCGAAAATAACAGTCGCGTGGCTTCCTAATCGATAAACAATTTATTGACGCGAGAAAGCACGTCCTGTGCGGGGTTCGTCTCAGTAAACGAATAAAGTAAAGCAGCCATATACTTCATCATTCATCATTTCAGCCGAAAGACGTCCACTGCTGGACATAGGCCTCCCCCAAGCACCGCCACTTCGACCGATTCTGTGCTTTCCGCATCCAGCGGATTCCTGCGGCCTTCAGAAGGTCATCGGTCCATCTTGTGGGAGGCCTTCCAACGCTACGTCTTCCGGTACGCGGTCGCCACTCCAGAACCTTTCGACCTCATCGGCCATCCGTTCTGCGAGCAATGTGCCCTGCCCATTGCCACTTAAGTTGCCATATAATTGCCATATACTTACATTATAATAAATGGAGTGTCCAGGCGTGGCCCCCCCTTCAATCATCGCGTCATAGTTCCTATGGTCAATAAACAGCAGACCACCAGGTTTCAGGCACGTGGCGAAGTTCCTGAGGCACATCTTCTGAACTCTCTGGTCTCCAAACTCGTCCAAGAGATGGGCAAAGGAGTTTCCGAGGCATATGACTGCGTCGAACTTTGCACCGGGTAAGAAAGCTTCGACGTCACGAGGTAAACTTTCCCAGTTTGCTTCCTCTATAACTGAAATGGGAAAGAAAAATATTAACATAACATAACATCCCAACTGTTATCCTCGAAGGGTTAGACAGAGGTGTAGGGGGGGCCTCCCTATTGCCATCAACCGGGCACAAATCCAGACTCCGGGGCTGCTACTGAGAAATTCCTAATGGAAAAACCCAATAACACTTTGTCCGGGAATCGAACCCACGACCTCATCCTCAGTAGCGCTTGGTGACTACTTGGCCAACGAAACCGAAAATATTAAGTATGTAAAATAAATATAAGTAGGCAATTTTTTTATTAGCACTCAGTGAATGACACGCAGGAGGTATTACCTAGCTTGAGGATTTTTGATTTTTTATTCAAAGTGAAAGGGCTTTGTGATACATACGATTATGCCGTCCTGTATCCTAATTGCGTAACTTATTTTCGTAAACAATTTTGCCTAATTTGTTTCATTTTGACAGTTCAACAACATTCATTGCGTTATTTATATTATTGAGCAGATTTTTTTCCAACTTATGAAGCTATGGATTAGCAATTTGTTTAAAATCAAAACAGATTGTGATTCTGTTGTATTATGCAATTAGGGTACTTGTTGGCTTAACAAAATTACACTAATTTCTATTAAACAAAACCTTAGCATAAGGTAGCTAATTTGTAAAATACTCTAGCTGCATCCGACAATGGCACAGCTAAAGCACTAAAGCAGGATTTCCGTGACTTGTTCAGGTTGTATGCCCAGCTCACCCTACAGGTCTTAATTTTCAAATTGTAGGTAGTTCCTTACATTGAGTTAAGCACCTACTATGTATGTAGGTAATTGGTTGCAGGATAAGACCTACAAGAATATACCTTAAGGTACCTAACTAGAGTAATACACAAATTGCATCGCTTAAATGAATCACGGGAAATTCATTCGCGAGCTTTTGCTTTTGTACGTTTTCCTTCTCAGTATAAGGAAAATGCAGCATCTGTCTTTATGGCGAATGAATAACACAGATTAGTAATACATACTTATAACTGCTGCTTATTATATTCTCAATTTATTTGGGCTAAGCTAAGATGACACTTGATGAGAAAATCAGTATTCAAATAGGAATAGATGAGCCCCTTTTGACCTCATGGAATCAATCATAATAAATAAGTATTGGTTGCTAATGTAAAAGTACCCTTAAATAAACTCAACTTCGCGCGGGCTACTACTGAAACCAATAAAACTTTTATCGACCTAAGATCGAATACCAAGGACTCAAGCTTGGCAATCCCAACGAGGCAGCAATAACCTTTTAAGCCACAATTATACATACACATGTCTGTAACTTGCACAAAAATATGTAAGGCAAGTAGCTTGCATGCCATTGTGCCATATCAACTTCTGTTTGGTAAACGTCACAAATGGCATGCAAGCTACTCGCATACTTATGTCCCAGTTAAAGGCATGTGGAACGTGTTGTGAGGAAGGTTTTGAGTAGGTATGAATATGGATGGCTTTCTCAGGGGAAGACCGAAGAAACCATCGATGGATTGTGTCAAAGATGATATGGCTAGAAAGGGGATGACTTCAGTGATGACGGCTGATAGAGATACATGGAAAACTAGTCTGCGCACTACAGTTCTCTCGATCCCGTGGAAATATCGAGATAAAAAGTATTTTATGTCCTAACACAGATCATGATCTACCCATGTGCCACATTTCGTCTAAGTCCATTCAGCCGTTTAGCGTAACAAACAAACATACAAAGAATCAAACCTTTTCTCTTTCTATATACTTATAATATATAAAGCTGAAGAGTTTGTTTGTTTGTTTGTTTGCTTGAACGCGCTAATCTCAGGAATTACTGGTCCGATTTGAAACATTATTTCAGTGTTAGATAGCCCATTTATCGAGGAAGGCTATATCATCAATTCATCACGCTACGACCAATAGGAGCGGAGCACTAAAGTAACTATTCCACGCGGACGAAGTCGCGGGTAGAAGCTAGTAAATAATATTAGTTTAGAAGAAGTTAAACTGTGTCGAACCCAAGTAAATTGGGATTGGAGGACGAGGATGATGATGAGTCAGCAAATCGGTACGTACTCCATTGGTCGTATTTGGAGTCTTTTCTCTTCTCCCACCGCGCTTTGAGCGCGTGCTTCAACATCTTGTCTGAGGCGTCCACCGACACCAGGTTGAAGCCTTCGTCTACCAGCATCATGGAGTCTATTCTGAAATAAATACGTTCGGAAACTTAAAACTAATACAAATAACGGTAAACCTTATTTGAAATGGATCGGAGGACGCAAATGTCTGAACATTTATTTTTTATTTTTTTAGTCCACGACAGGGAAGCCCTTGGCCTGCATCTCATCTGATGGTGGTAAGTGATGATCAGGCCGAAGGTGGAAACGAACTTCACCCGGAATCCCCAACCACAAAGGAACTGGCTATCTTACCTCTAACTGCCGAAACACAACAATGCTGTTAACATTGTTGTTATGGCGACAGACTTAGATAAAATGGTGGTAGCTAGCCAGGTGGATTTAGAACAAGCCATCATCAACCAAATCGATCAGAAAATGCCCCCACTGGGAATCGAACCCGGGACCTCTGACTCTGAGACAGGTAGTCTAACTACTAGACCACAGAGGCGGGTTTCCTACCAAAGCTTTGATATTTCTTTTTTTTTTTAGGTAGGGCATTTCGTAGTTGAACCCTGAGATCATGACTGCTTAACCGGGCTTTCCTGTGGCTACACTTAAAACCTCCAGCCAGGGGTTATTCAACTATGCTAATTAAAACTAGGTGAACGCTCGCTAAGGGCAACCCCGGTGGGGTACGAACCTCGGCTTAGGGCGTCAACCGGAGGAAGGACATCAAGGATGGGACGGGCTGGATCAGTTTTGATCATGATTATTAGTCGGGGAATTTAAAGCTACGTGCTCAGCTGCAACAACTGCTGGCACCTCGTTATCGAGCAAGGGAACTTTGATATGCTTATGGTTACATCACTATGACATATTCATTCACTATTTCTATGTAGCCTCGAGGTAAATTCATAACTTATAGTTATGAAGTGGGGTTTCCCCAAAATATGTCTCAATATACTATTAATGTGGCTTATCATTTATATTATATTGAAACGTTATATTATGTACTTATTACATATTTCATAGTTAAGTGCATTGTATTGTTATCATAGTTCAGTTCAAATATAGGTATACAAAATATTTTTTGCAATCGCATTCTGATGAAAACGGAGTTCCAAGTATTTACTGCAGGGTTGTAACGGATGTCATATAACGGATGAGGATATCGAGATAATCGGGTTTGAGGATGCGGATGAGGATACGGATATTGGAAAATTCCTTATTGAGGATGCGGATGAGGGTGCGGATGTCGTACAAAAAATAGCCCTTGTTTTTTATAGTATTTACATTTGTATTAGAGGTGATCATTTGGTAGGTTACCGTAGCGTAATTCACCTGCAAAAAACTTCACTTCTACGAGCAAACAAAAAGTAAACAATAACATGCACAACCCACCCAGTAACTCAAATTGTGGACATGTGGAACCACAGTCGTGTCATCACTGCCACGTGCGGCCAATCGTCTATCATAGCACAAGGACATTGCGAATTCAGCCAATAGGAACGCGTAACTCACTTATCGGCCTGCCCATTTAGCACGGTGAGAGTTTAAAAAAAAAACACTATTTATGCGAACAAGGTAGGGTCACATCCTCATAGAAATTATGAGGATGCGGAGCTTTTAAAATCAAAAGTTGAGGATGCGGATGTTTTGCGGATGTCAAAATTGATGCGGATGCTCCGCAGTTGCGGATGCGGATACGGATATCCGTTACATCCCTGATTTACTGAGTACCTAGACTACCTAGTCACGGTTATCGATAGCGTTATAAATAGGTATAGGTACCTAGTTAATTCTATAGTTTATGTTTGGAAATAGAACCCAGGACCGTACGCCAGTAGCGGACTTATCCTGTCGGGGGCCCGGGCGGCAAACATATATGGGAATGCCCAGGAATTTACGTCGAAATATTTAGCACGCTGCCTCGAATAGGTTAGGTTTTCTTTGGACAAGTGATACAGAAATAGGAGATACTTTGTTGACAACAGAAAAGCTAAAACATCACACGAATAGAGGATGGTAGAGCAAGCATCCTACGTTATATTTAGCATGGGTAGGGGGCCAGCCACAAACTGCCTTTTACTTACTGAACATATTTTGGTCTTGGTTGGGATTTGATTAAAAAGTATTTCTGAGTTTTGGCCCCCCCCCAGAATCGGAGGCCCGGGGCAGACCGCACCTGCTCCCTTAGTCCACCATACCGCACGCCTAGCAGCAGCAAAATGGCTAGGCTATCAAGGCTATAAAAAATTTGTTGGTAGACTTTGTTTCAATCGGACATTCCTCAGTGTCGTTTACTTTCACTAACATTGGCTGCCTTGCAAATTCTGTGTTGAAATTGAAACCTTGTTAGGTCATAGAACTTAGTAACTTCAAGGTCACATTTTTGCAATTCCATATTAGCCTACAGTATAGTAACTATACAAAGAAGTTCTATCTGTAACATCACTGATATCATATCAATCAATGATGTTATGAACTTCCTTGCAAAATTTTGCTTTGTCATGGTAGTGAACTGCAAAATTGAGTGAGGACCAGAGTAGGTTGTAAGTTTCTATACCTACATAATAGTATATACTTAGGTACCTGCTACCTTGTCGTGTCGAATTTTGGGTTGAATGCGGTTATGGTCTAAAAAGAACACACAGGTGATCACCAAGGTATTAATTCTATGAAAATGAAAACAACTTGTATTTGCATGGCGATAACGGTGTATTTTCTTTACAGAAAGTAAATTTAATGATGATTAATGCCGGAACTATAGCTGACTAGATAACATGAATATGTGATAACAATACCAGATTTCGTCAGTAAAATCTTGTGTCAAATGACTTTAAAGTTCAAAAGATAATAAATGTTTATTACATAACATCGACATAGGTATTTAATCATTTAAACTGGTAATACACATAACATCACGCCTTGTTTCCCCGAAGGGTTGGGCAGAGGTGTCCTTGTAGCAGGTACACCCACATTTCGCCAGTTATGTTTAAGTCCCATGTAATAGGGGGCGAGCCTATTGCCATCAACCGGGCCCAAATCCAGACTCCGAGCTGCTACTAAGAAATTTCAGATAGAAAAACCCAACAACACTTTGCCCGACCCGGGAATCGAACCCAGGACCTCAGCTCAGCAATTGCGCTTGCGACCACTAGACCAACGAGGCAGTACCACTGCAGTACAGTGGTAATAATAACAAAATAACGATAGTGACGGGATGCTGACTGAGATACGATACTGAAATCTAAGCAAAGTTATTAGTATTTACAGAAAAGCTTTCCTGAAAAAGTTTCATTAAATTCGTTCAGGATATTAATGAATGAATGTTGAGGAGGAGCTCGTGGCTAAGTAATAACATCCGCACGGGTCGATTCATCTGGTTAAGCTGCGCTTGCCGGGGTTGGTCTGTGTGGATGGGTGACCATCTTTACATACCGAGACTCCTCCGTGCCTCGGAAAGCACGTTAAGCCGTTGGTCCTGGCTGTCATTCGTGGATCTTTGACAGTCATTACGGGTCGTCAGCAGTCGGTGCAGTGGTGGCCCAGTGGTAACGGCCGCGGCTTAAGAGTTGTAGGTCGTAGGTTCGAACCCAGACAGGCGCTTTACTTTGTGTAAATTATTTCATCATCACTGCTCTCAAAACGGTGAAGGAAAACCTCGTGAGGAAACCGGCATGTCCTAGAACCGAAAATTCGAAGATATGTGACATCTACCAACCCGCACTGGGCCCGCGTGGTGGATTACGGCCCACTCCCTCTCACAGAGAGGAGGCATGTGTCCCAGCAGTGGGAACATTATGGGCTGATGATGACGGGTCGTCAGAAACTCGAGAGTCTGACAACCAGTCTTACCAAGGGGTATCGTATTACCCAGTTACTGGGTTGTGGAGGTCAGATAGGCAGCCGCTCCAAGTAAAATACTGGTATTCAGCTGCATCCGGTTAGACTGGAAGCCGACCCCAATATAGTTGGGAAAAGGCTAGGCAGATTTTTGTTTTCAAAATAGATGCAGGTTCAATTTTCCTGCTTAGGTATTCCTTCTGTGCCCAAAATCTTCTGTAAAACACGTTACAGTAGGTGTAGATCATTAAGGAAAAAGTAAGAGGAGAAATTGGTAGGTACCTAATAGGACACAAATTAGGTTAGTCAATAAATATTAAATAGTAGGTAAAGGCTAGCCCAAAAGAAAAAAAATAGTAATGTGGCCTTACCCAGTTCCACATGCTGTGTCAAGCACTCTCTTGCAGCCATTCTTCTTGAGGAGCCCGATCAAGAAGTCCTTGTAGTTCTGTGTCCTCTGGTTACTGTCGCCTATGAACTTGTTCCATGTCCTGGCTGCCTTGCCGTCTGCGTACTGATCCTTCACACCCTCGGAAGGAATACCTTCAGATCTTGAGTGGAAAACTTGATCGGCTGACATGGTTTACTGGAGAAATGGGAGAATTTTTATGAGCAAAGGATCTACGGCAGAAAGAAGAATAGGATCCCTGTACGTAAAACTAAAGACTTCCCACAAGTACCTAGGTAGGGATGGATATGAGATGAGGAAGGACGCGAAAATTAATTTCCCGTTTATGTAGATATAGCTGTTTCAGAGGTGTACTTCAGTAACCATTCGGGTTGATACTAACAAACAACCTCTAAATATCGTAATCGCTTCATTTCATTAAACTATCAGATGACGCAATATGATGCAACGACCATAATATTATGTTTTTCTCGCTTATCAGCGTGATAACAGATTTACCGCTCGAACATTGATGTTGCTCTTTATTAATATTGTTTTGGATCGATGCTTCCTTTTTATAATAACTGTTGTACCTACCTAGATATAATAGGTAGTAGATACCAACATAATACGTCTGGTTTCGATATTATAAATGTGAACTAGAATTTTCATGTATTTAGGTGGGAGTGGCCTTTGCCCTTCAGTTGTACTGTTTCAGGAATTCAGCCTGTAAAACTGCTCTTTAATTTCTTTCTATTGAATGAAGAACACGTTTTTCAAAATTGGGCATATTTTTTATGGTAATGGTTCAACGGCTAGTGTTAAGCTGGTGAGTGAGTTTGAATCCCACCTGTTGCACGGTGTGGTGCAGGTTAACAAAAATGTTTGTGATAGTTCCATTAAAGAGATTGTCTATCACAAAGAACATTGGAAAGAAATTGTTATTGTGATCGGTAATTTTCCTGCTAATCATTAATCAATAACTTATTTCAGTAATTTTAAAAAGGTACCTATTTGAATTAGATTAGGCAGTTAGGTACTATTTTCTATACTTACTCATTTTTAAATCTGGGATTTCCAAATCTCTATGGTAAAAAATGTTGTGGTGAGCAACTTGAAATCCTAATTTGATTTTTTTGCAGAATTTGAATACTTGTTTACAATAATTAAATGCGAAGTTTCATTCGAAAACTTCATTCACGTCAATGATCAAAGTAATAACAACAGTCGTAGGTTCACAGGTTCAATTCTTGGTTGAAGTAAGTAAGCATCATTATCAATTTACCATACTGTTATGGCCTATAGGGTTATACCCCATACGTGACACATGTAAACTCACGACACATTGCATCAGTTTCTATCGATTGTTGATCAGTAAATACATAGAAAAAATATCTCCGTGAAAAAGGTAGAAAGAATATCATACCTTTTCCAAAATTCAAAACAGGAGCTCTTTGATAAATAATTCAGAACTGTGCACTATACGTTTGTCTCGTGTTTATTATGTCACGTAATTAAATGAGTAACTTACAAGGTTGGTTACCGCTCGCGAAGACGTCGCGAATCTGACTGATTGAGTTCCTGAGACGACGCGAATTATAACCGTTTTATGTGCACACTTGAACGCTTTCAGACACTAAAATAGTAGAAACCAAAATGTGCCTGTAGTGTAGCGAAAATTAATATTATAAGTACAGTTACGAGCATAAATCACTAACAGTTACGCAAAGTTCAGAAGTGTTTTTTTCTCGTGAAATGAAAATTACTTACATCTTTGAGAAAGAAAAGGTCTAGATAAAACCTACCTATTTTTGTTCGTAACACCAAAAATATCTATCAATACTTTAGGAGAAAATCTTGAGGGGGCTTAGTAGCAAAGTAATAACAGCCGCACGGGTCGATCGATGACATTAAGCTACGCTTGCCGCGGTTGGTCCGTGGATGGGTGACTATCTTTACATATCAAGACCTCTCCGTGACTCGGAAAGCACGTTAAGTCGTTCGTCCCGGCTTTTACTCTTGGGGACAGCCGTTACGGGTTCGTCAGTATCTACTAGAAAATTATATTAATCACGCCGACAAAGTGGTAAAATCAAATATTTTTTAATGTCAGTACCTCGATACTCATAAAGTGGGGATATTATTTTTTTTCTCGTCTATGCCGTGGTGTAGGGTGTCGTTGGAGTTAATTTTTCTATTCAGCTATGCCAGCTAAATGGTTGTTTTTGGATATGTGAAAAACTTCACGGCAGTAGTACTTATATAAAAGTTAAAAGAAAAACTATCACAGCTAAGTAGGCTTTACAGGATAACGAGTAATAATCGACCAACTTACATTTGAATATGCAAAATCATTTTCTCCCATACATTCTTTTTTGTTTGGTATGTCATATTTCAGAGATGGTCCCATATACATTTTATTAACTTAGTTTGGGTAGTTTTTATTTATTTATTTAATACTTCAAGCACAGAAATGTACAGAGGCGGACTTAATGCCACAGGCATTTTCTACCAGTCAACCTTGTGTTTGAGTTAGCTTCAATAATACGTATTTTTTCCCACTTATTATTTGGATGATATGATAAGTTCCTGTCACTGTTATTCACATAACAGGTAGTGGTATTCGAATTTGTGTGGGATAGGTACCACATCAAAAGTGAAAAATTAAAACTTTGTGTTTTTTTGTAAAAAGCAATTTTCCTGTTCTATTGGCCTATTTTGTTTCCCGTGACCGTGACTATGTTCGTTATCAATATGGTAATTGTACGTTGTCATCGTGATGACGTAACGTGTTTAAGATATTGCCGAGAACTTATCATCAATTATTAGGTCACGTTCACGATAGCGTTGTTATGTTACACCGGGGATGCGTGAACTCCGCCTTATCATTATTATAACAAGTTTTTGTTCCGTAGTTAGAAGATTTAATGTGAAAAACCCGTGTCGATGTGCTTGTAATTAAATGTTCGTATTTTTTTCGTTTGTAGTGTTTTCAGCTTTTTAGGGTTTCCTGATTTTTTTGAGTTTTGCCTTTTATTCATTACCTGCCAAGTCTTTTCCCAACTATGTTGAGGTCAGCTTCCAGTCTAACCAGATGCAGCTGAATACCAGTATTTTACATGGAGCGAGTCTATCGGACCATATGATACCTCTTAGTAAGACTGGTTGTCAGACTTTCGGCCTTTTGACAACCCGTAACAACTGTCAAAGATCTACAAATGACAGCCGGGACCAACGGCTTATAGCGTGCTTTCCGAGGCATGGAGGGGTCTTGGTATGTAAAGATGGTCACCCATCCACGATCCAACCGCGGCAAACGTAGCTTAACCTGATACATCGACCCGTGCGGCTGTAATCACTTAGCCACAACCCCTCAAGTTTTGTCTTTTATTATGGGAGTTATTTTTTTAGTTGGATATCTTACTTCTTGAATCTTGTCTTGTAGCACAGTCACACAAACATCTCATGAAGTAGTGCATAGATTGTTAGATGCGTGTTTTTCGCTCTCTTCATGTTTTGTTTAAAACGACTTCTGCTTTTGATCGCACAGACAGCCTGGAAAAGGTAAATCTCTGTTTATCCCGTATGGAGTTTTGTAGACCTAATAAGGAAAAAGATTTGATTTATAGTTAACAAAAACAACACTTTCCTGTTAAGGTCAAACCGCACTGCAACGGAGCGACCCGGCCATATTGTTTTTAAAACCGACTTCATCAATCAATTTAACAATTACACATGTCCTGTGAATTTTTAAATTGCTAGCTCTTACAGTTCTTATATGATACAGCCTTGTGACATACAGACAGACGTCTTTCTTGGTACGGCCAACCACACAATTGTGGTCACAATTTGACATTGACAGCGTCTTTATTCCGTAGCAGTAAGAGCGGTTTTCATAGTGCAAGTGTTACCTGGCGTGCGGGTGACTAAGTATTGGGTAAAAAAAAAAATGAAAAGTTAAAAAGAAATGAAATACATAAATATTTTAACATGACATTTAATTATCATGAAAACATAGTCTCAACTTAATTAAAATGATTGTTACAAGTTTGGACCTTATTCCAACACACACAAAGGGTTAAATTGATATTTCACGTAGCCTTTAGTCAATAATAGAAAATTTACTAAACTATAACAAATTTATCTTATATAATTATATATTATAAATATAGAATGAAATATAAGGATTCCCGTTCGGTATATTTTTTCAAAATGCATTTGATATTGCCAGGTCGATTTTCAATAATACATAATTATTGTATAATGTGAGTGTACTGTAGTACCTCTGCCAAACCCTTCGAGAAATGCAGGCGTGAAGTTTTGTGATGTGATTATTGTATCATGGAGAAACTAAAACAGTTTCTTTTAACATCTGTAATCGTAAAATTATAAAATGCTTCTAATATTTAATGCAACCCCATGCAAACGCCGTGAAATATTTGTATTATTAGCAATAATACATACTTTTGACACATTAATTATTGAAAACCTACATTGCGCCTACGGCTTGTCGTGAATTCATTTAAAACCACATCAAATAACTAAAGTCAATTAATTAAAGATTCATAGAGATAATTACAGCAAACTATTAATTAGTATCTAAGTACTACATTCCCAGAGTGACAACACCCCATCTTGATGATTGAGCTTCTGAAAATCATCAGAGCTTTCTTATAAGATAGAACTAAACAAAAACATATAATACTAAATACTCTATTTCCTTCGCTCGGCATAAAAAATTGATAATGCAATTTTCAGCAAAATATAGGGTGGCAGGGACATTGACTTAAAACCTGTTAGTCTGTTACCATAGATTCATTACATGATTCCGGACCGCACTGCGTTGAAATTTATCGTCGTACTTCAACGCAGTGGGACCCAGAATCATGTCATGTCATTTGAGGTAACAGGTTGCCCGTGGACGTCCCTGCCACCCTGTATAAATTTTTTCAATAAAATGTAAGTTGGTGGAGAGTCCTATGTCCAGCAATGGACTTTGATAGACCTAGTGAATTGATTTAAATACATTTTTCCATTATTAAATGGTTCGGTTATTAAAGAATAAAAGCTCTCGAAAACTTTGGCGTCAATGCGAAAGGGCACTCAACTTGAGGGCCGGACATAGAAAAAGGAATAATACTTCGTATAGACGACAAATTCATGTTTCGCGTTACAGAAAATACAGTATTACGCTTAAGTTACGGGGCGTTTGTTATGCCCCATTTCGTATCTGTACCGAGAACCATCGTCATTCTCTTACCCTGACACCATACTTCTCTATTACGAGATTATGAAGTATTATTTCTTTTTCTATTCCTTCTCCTAGATGCAGCCAGTATCCGAAGCATCGATGCCCAACATCGCCAGATCATCCATTTCCTCTTTCTTCCTGGCAATATTTCCATTCTCCTCTTCTTTCTGTTTCTGTTGTTGCGGAGTTAGTTGATCTACTTTAGCAGCCCTCTGTTCAGGTTTAGGTTTTTGTCTGTTTTTGTGTTGCTGTCTAGGTTTGGGGCTGGGTACCAGGGGCACATGAGTGTCGTAGAGTTGTGTGCGCGGTTGGAAGAGTGGTCCGTTGAGGTCGAAACCGAACATCTGCGACATTTGTGTCTGCATGAGGGGGAGCGGCGGGAAGGAAGGCATGACTCCGCCTAGGCCCGGCACGAAGCCGGGGGGCAGGGGGAACAGGCCGTCTCCTTGAGAGAGGTCAGGCTTCACATCTGTGGGGAAGATGATGTCGAGAGCGTCCTGGAAGTCTTTGGGCAGCGTGGGCTGCTGTGGAGGTTGAGGAGTCGGAGGTCTGTAAAACAGTAATGATGCTTGTTAGCGCTGTGTACCGATGTCTTATGGTGGGTACACGTATACGAAATGAACATGCCGTCGAAATATATGCAATGCAATATGAAATTTTATGTTACATTGCATATATTCCGAAAAAAAAAATTGACTTCCGAAAATCTGTGGTAGACATTAATACAAAATTTCCAAAAAAGATACGAAACTACCAAAAAAAAAAGTGGTCCTACAAAAGTTAGTGACAGAAACGAATCGCTACAAAACTGACTCCACGTAGTCTTCTCTGCCCTACCCTTAGAGTGTAATTTAAGCCCGCGTAGGCGCGAAGGGGCGAGGCGGCCCGCGAACTGAGGAGCAGGTGGTTTTATAACGCTGGCCGCCCGCGGCTGAGGCTGCAGCAAGCCGAAGATGCGGTGGTGAGCGTTAAAACCATCTGCGACGATAAGCCCGAGTGGGACCGCCGGAGCCTCGCAGCGCCGGAGCCATGACAGAAACCATGCCTGCTGCATATTGCATGCTCGCTTGCATGCTGCATGCATGGTGTATGCTTGTTTGCATGTTTGAAAAATATTACGTCATCAAATTCTGTATTGATTTTTCGGAATTGTCAGTATTTGATTCGGTCGTTTCTTTATTTGTATTCGCATATAAGTTGTCGGAAAATTAGTATTTATAACAGTAAATTTTATATTTTGAGGATACACATATTTAAATTTTTTTCCGGGGCGTTTATTACTACCACATATATTTAGCGCGTTTTAAAGGAAATAGATGTTTACAATTGGGTGTTTGGCTGCTCGAAATATAATTAGCTCGTGGCACGTGCGGCGCGGCCAGCGCGGTGGGCAGGGCGAGGAGCGGCGGGCCTATGTCAGTTACTCACGGCATGAGCTGCGGCGGCGGCGGCTGCGCGGGCGGCATGTAGGTGACGGCGGGCGGCGCGTGCGGCGCGGCCAGCGCGGTGGGCAGGGCGAGGGGCGGCGGGCCTATGTCAGTTACTCACGGCATGAGCTGCGGCGGCGGCGGCTGCGCGGGCGGCATGTAGGTGACGGCGGGCGGCGCGTGCGGCGCGGCCAGCGCGGTGGGCAGGGCGAGGGGCGGCGGGCCTATGTCAGTTACTCACGGCATGAGCTGCGGCGGCGGCGGCTGCGCGGGCGGCATGTAGGTGACGGCGGGCGGCGCGTGCGGCGCGGCCAGCGCGGTGGGCAGGGCGAGGGGCGGCGGGCCTATGTCAGTTACTCACGGCATGAGCTGCGGCGGCGGCGGCTGCGCGGGCGGCATGTAGGTGACGGCGGGCGGCGCGTGCGGCGCGGCCAGCGCGGTGGGCAGGGCGAGGGGCGGCGGGCCTATGTCAGTTACTCACGGCATGAGCTGCGGCGGCGGCGGCTGCGCGGGCGGCAGGTAGGTGACGGCGGGCGGCGCGTGCGGCGCGGCCAGCGCGGTGGGCAGGGCGAGGGGCGGCGGGCCTATGTCCACTTGCGCCTGCCGCTCCAGCTGCGCGCGAGCTATCTTCTCCTTGAACTCCGCCACCTTCAGGTTGGGCAGGGAGAACCACGGTTATTATATTAGTGACCTGTCATATAGGTTTTCCCAACCTACCACAGGCACCAATGATTCATAACCATGTATACTTGTTTATGCCAATAAAAAAAAATAAGGAACTGCAAAAGCTACCAGTAAAAGGCAGAAATTTAAGCTCTAGCCAAACTAAGGGCTTGCGGCCACTGGCGGCATGGCATGGCATCATTACATGCAAGCGCATACGGACGGCAACGATGTCGCAGTATCCTTAGGCATGCCGCAACGTCCTTTTTCAATTTCAATTTTATTGCTATTCTGTTAAGTTATATTTTTATTCGTCGCATAAAAATCCCTTGCCGTGCCGTGGATGAGACTATTCGCGCCAGTTTAAACACCTTCATAAAAGTTAGTTGACACAATCGATGCGAGCGAATTTCGTCCCGAATCCTGCGCAGGATATACCTTAGTTTGACCAGAGCTTTTCCTAGAGAGAATCATTCTTCTTTGGTACACAATGAATGATAACAATTTGGTATTTGCAAAAGCAGCAGTACGCAATTTTTTAAATGCAGGAAATAATGTCGTATCTAAAATGTTCTTATTTACAGGTCGTACTTAGACCAAGCGAACATTATACAACTAGAATAAAATTAAGAGCATTATTTTTAGATGTTCTTCACATTTTACAGTCCGGCCGTCGGCGTCGAGAGAATGCAATGTAAAATTTTTGTAGTAATATAGATCAAATTCGCACAACACATATTCGTTAGTATGAAACTGACTATCGACTAGGGACACTGTTTTGAATAGAAAGTATCGATACTGTACTCATTGAGGTAGTATAAAAAAAAAATATCGTACTCATAAAAGTTTCGAAACAAAAGTATCGATACTTCAAGGTATCGAGTACTTTTCTTAGGGCCTAATGCGCATAGAGCAAAGGTCAATATCAGTCAGTAAATAACGTCAATTTAACTTCAGTAGGGAAGAACATGAAAAAACAATTGACAACGGTGAACGAGTGAGTGAATGAGTGATTGATTAGTGTAGTAAATGAATGAAGGAAAGGTTAGGAATGTAACTGTGAACGGAAGGAACGATTTCGAGCAAAGAAGGTTAGAACGAGTGAACTTGATGGCGTTGCCATAACTATAAACATAACCCGTAAGGTCGCAAGTTTTAAATGGGTAATTTCTAAGATTACCCATTTAAAACTTAATTTCTTATTCGATACGATACCTGCCAAAAAGTACTCATTGTGTAAAAGTATTGAATGCAAAGTATCGAGTGCAAAAGTATCGGTATCGAATAGAAATGTACTCGATACCAAAGTATTAATACTTTTTTCGTGTCCCTACTCTCGACGGCCGGACTGTTAGCCCAGTCAATATCGACACAAAAATAAGACAAACATCACAAACGCGCTTGTAATTACGAATTTTTTTTAAGCTGTTTGGTCCCCTGATAGTAGTTTATACCCAAATTTACAACCCTGAAAACCTTGTGCTACTCCCATGGTGCTCAAAAAGCGTTTTTAGGTATCTTTTTTTTGTATTTTTGTGAAGCAAACTAACTTGGTCGCGAAGATACAAAAAGAAGTCAGAAATGGGCAATTTTTTCCCAAAAAGTCAAATTTATCGTAGTTACATGCATGTTTGCGATGTTTGATGTTGTTATTGACTGGGCTATGTAGTAAGTATCGATGAACGACGAAATAATGCTGTCCATGTTTATACAAAAATAATTAGGCAGAATGGAGTTTCGCTCGTTTGGTCTAAATTAAACCAACCTCTAGATAAAGTACAAACAAGTGATCAAGTGACGTACCTTCTTCTGTATCTCAGCATCCATTTCCTCTCGTCTCTTCTTGCTTACTTCTTCCTCGTCTTTCTTCTTCTGTTCTTCCTTTTTCTGTTCCTCGGTTTTGGAATTCTTTCCCAAATGCTTGTAAACAGGCATTTTTCCTATAGCAAATATATTATACAGACACATTCAAATAGGGAGGAGATCAGTTGCCATCGCATTAGCTTATAGAAACAGTATCCAAATTTCAGAACACACTTTCTATCGCAATCCGAAGGATTTTGAAGGAAATTCGTACACCATTGCTTTATGTTTGAAAAATTCGTCTGCTCCACAATGTTAATTACGCAATGAACATTAGCATTGGGATTGATTAAAAAAATTAAAAATTAAATTCTGTTTACGTAATTCTTGAATGGTCCCTATGAGTGACAGAGACAAAGAATCTATAGAAACGAACTTTTTCCAAAATTGGTTGTGCCATATTGAAGGCCGCTTATTGATATAGGCCTACCGCTGAACTGAGACGTTTCCTGAGGCAGCTGCGCTCTGCCGGAGCGGTGACAGTTTTCACAAGTTGACGAATCACTGAGCTCTCGCGTCACGTCACGCCCGCACCGTACATCTACCTCTGGTAACGTCTCAATTAAGCGGTTTGGCTAGTCTTTGTATACCGCACGATTTCTTTACGGTACGTCGTATAAACCGCGCCGTAGAATAAACGTGTTTGTCAACAAGCTCCCATTGTGGTCCATACAACACTGACGGCCGTGCCTATACACGGCGAATACACCGTAGTTTTCACGGCAAGATAAACGTGTGTGTACAAATGGTTTTGTTTAAAAGAGCGTGCCCCTTCAATGAATTGGCACACATGAAAATTATGTGTAGGTGAATTTTTAGAGTGCGTGGAAGGTCAAATACGAAACTACAAGAAATAGCGTAAAATTCTTAAAGGAGGAGAACCGATTTTGATGTTACTGCATTTTTAGTCTTTTGTAAAGTTAATTTTCCTACCCAGGAATCGACCCCGTTAGTTTTGAAAAAGTACACAGCCTGTATGATGTACATAATAAAGAGTATTCTATTCTATTTTACTAGTCAAAAGTGTAGCTTATAAGGGTCATATTCTGTGAAGCAATGTCTAACAGGTGACAGCTACCATTAAACATAGTGACTAGAATGTAGGTGACAGTGATTTATACATATTCTTTGGATGTGTTCAAATTCAAATGCAGTGGAGAGGCTCACAGTTTTAACTAGACGATTTTTAACTGTAATTCTTCTCTTACCTATAAAAGGCATCTTCCTGATCTCAGGTTTCTTGGTGTCAAGCCGAGGTGTTGTCTCCCGGTCTCTCTGGTCGTCTCGTCTCTCGTCACGTCGTCGCGAGTCGTCGCGGCGGTCTCGGTCTCTCTCGTCGCGGGTACGAGACTCGCGGCGTTCACTCTCTCTAAATGTGGGGAATTTGTTGACAAGCGTGTAAAAGGAAGTATGTGTTCGAACTAGGTACGACTACTTTTGTATTGGCGAATTTTTTAAGTGAAAACTTCTTTAGGCGTGTTGGGCATTTTTGAGATGGGAAAAAACAATTGAACTCGCGACACCGTTACCGACACCTCATTTTAATAAACGCGATTGTGGTCTTTATTTATATTAAATTACGGATTAATGTTCTATGCAAGTATGTTTACTTTAAAGATTATGGAAGTTTTTTTTTGTAAACGCGATTGTGCTCTTTATTTAGGTAAGGTTACGGACCAATGTTCTATATAAGTATTTTTCTTCCACCAAGGCGATCTTGTTCAAGTTTTTACTTCTGTCGGCACTCCCGGAGTGCCACTGTTTTTTTGAAATTTTTGAATTTTGAATTTTTGACTATATTATTTTCTATTGGTACATAAGCATGTAATTAAAATATGGATACTAATATGACATGACAATCATGGCAAAGATATCATTAAATGTTATTATTGTAAGTGTTAGGTGCTGAGCAGACGATGGACAATTTGGAATCGTATGAAAATTTTGTCCTACATGCGCGTTACATTTATTTAGGACCTTTTTATTTTTGTAATAAAAAGATCGTAAATAAATTTCGGTCAAACAAAACTCAACTTAAGACTACAAAGCACGAAAGTATATAGTTGATAAAATGGCAATACATGTAAATTATCTAAGATTGGATATTCTAACTACATTATACATCTAGATCGACATTAAAACTTCAAATCAGGAGTTGTTCAAACCTTTCGAGCGCGTGTCCGACGCCTGTCTCAGCGGGCTATCTCACTTGAAAAATATTATGTCACTTACCTCACTTTCCTAGATATTTCAGCAGTTCGCTCTCTGTCATTCCGGTCAGGTGATCTACGCTTATCATCATCCACTTTCTCTTTCTTGATCCTAGATAACGGGATACATAAAAAGATAACGATTATAAAGAAACATAAATACTCTGGAAATCTGAATTCAGTCTGTTATAAAATGCATGCATTCTTACACCTACAGAGGAAAAAAAAATATAGCCGCGGGGGTTTGAGAAAGGATGATACAAGAACATCTATCAAATCGCCATGAGATGTAAACTCTGTATGTATGTAGCAAATGAGTAGGAAGCTTAATTTTTTTCTGTTGTGTATCTAAACGGTGGCGAGTGGGATACTTTATTAATTTGATTTTGGAATAGTTGGAGCAGAACGAAGACTATTTTTTAAACTTTACTTTTATGTGTTTTAGATAGTATAGTTTTATTGAGTTATATTTTGAATTTTATTTGCCCTGCCATTCTCACATGTATATGTGTGAGGAAAAGTCCGAGAACCGGTGTCAACTGGTGGCATTTTTGTGCACGAGTTTAAAATGCTGCCACCTATGTTTTTTAAGTCTTATGAATGTCCAGTACTTTAGGGATCTTTTGGGTCTTGAATGACATTACAGTATGTCATGTGTGCAATTGTGTTGAAAAAACGAGATGGCGGCATTAATTCAGATTTTTCCACGCGCCAAAAGATCCTTGATTCTGTATCCTTAATATTATAAATGCGAAAGTAAGTTTGTTTGTTACGCCTTCACGCTAAAACGGCTGAAAGGATTTGGATGAAATTTGGCACATATATAGATGATGCCCTGGAAAAGAACATAGGATACCTTTTTTTTCCCACGGGATCGAGACTTATGCGGGTAAAACCGCGGGGCGCAGCTAGTATCTAATATTACTATTTAATGTTAAGTGTGTGTCTGAAATCGCCAACCCGTCTTGAGCAAGCATGGTGATCATTGCTCGCGCCTTCTCTGTATGAGAAGAGGCCTTTGCCCTGCAGTGGAACAGTAATAGGCTGTATTTTTTTTTTAAATTATTATTTGTGTGTAAGAACCGGAGTTTCCGACAAAGCCTGCAGAGTAAGTAAGCTGAAGTGGCAGTGGGCTGGCCATGTTTGTCCGGCCGTTGGAGGTGATGAGTCCTGGAGTGGAGACCGCGTAGGTATCGGCAAGCGAAGTGCGGGACGCCCCCCAGCGACGATGGACCGAAGACCTTCAGAACTTAAGACTGGATGCGGAAGGAGGAGGACAGAGTGTTGTGGCGCAGCCAGGGAGAGGCCTATTTCCAGCAGTGGACTGCGAGACTGCGTCAATTGATTGATTGTGTGAATTTGTTTGTTGATGCACTAAACTGTTGGCTGGCTAACCTTTTTAGCAAGATATAACAGCTCATGGCGAAGTGATAGAAGTAGCTCATATCTCATTGACGAAACTACAAATACTCACATAGCCATTGACGTGAACATTTCAGTCTCACTTATACCTGTTTTGAAGAAGTAATAAATAATAGTTACCTGCTCTTGAGCGTGTCTAGAAGTTTCCTGTCATTGTCGTTGAGTCTGTCCATCTGGATGTTAGACATCCATTCAGTGAGGGATTTTTCGTCTCGACTGTCCGCTTTGCTTCTTTGTTTTTTTGCTGGAAAGAGCACATACATGACATCCATTGTACTGAGTTGACTGGTAGAAATCGTCACGTAAGGAAAAACGTTATGCCCGTGTTCTCTCTCTCTCTTTCTATTATATAAGAGTGTGAGTGCGTGCGAGTATCTTATCTTAGGAACTTCGTTCCAGACGGGATCGGCCCACGTACGCACGAACATAATAAAATCACGGCGGGATTTCATCGCGCACTGGATTTTCAACTCTCGGTATTAAGCCGAGTGTTGAGAATCCAACGCGCTGGGACACACTCTCGGCCCAGCACGTTGAAAAAACACACTGTTAGATTTTCAACTCTCGGCGCTAAGCAGAGCGTTGAAAATCTAGTACACTCCAGTATGTGTTAACGTGGGCTAAGACTGCACACGTTTTTATTTTTTTCTTTGTCAATTATTTCTAAGATTTTATGGAAATATTTTACCAATTGTAATTCTGAATAAATATTTATTATTATTTATTTATTTGTGACTTCACACATACTTTTACTAGTCTTCTTCTTCTTGACCGGCTCACTGTCAGAGCTGCTAGAATCACTAGAAGAACTGCTGCTACTCTTTCTCTTATTCTTCTTCTTTTTATCCTTCTTTTTCTTCTTATCATCTGGCGCGGGAGTAGGGGATTCCTTCCTCTTGGTGCTGAACCCGTCTTTGTTGAAAGTGATGGTGTGCGAGGTGTACTGAGCCGGCTTCTCTGATTCAGATTTCACTTTGGTTGCGCGGTTCTTCTCGAAGGCTTTCTGACGGTCTGACATCCAATCTGTCTCCCAGTGTGGGTTTTGTTCTACGAAGTTCTGGAAAGAAATACAAAATGTAAGTTAATAAGAAATAGCTTTCCTGACATTTTATTTAATGACGACTGAAAATAGGGTCAAATTAAATAATGTAGCGAAATTGCAGACGTGATGGGAATCGATCATCTAAACACGATTAAATACACATTCACATCTGCCTAGCCTTTTCCCAACTATGTTGGGGTTGGTTTCCAGTCTAACCGGATACAGCTGAATATCAGTATTACTGCCTATCTGACCTCCACAACTTAGTTACTAGGTAACACGATACCCCTTGGTAAGACTGGTTGTCAGATTTTTGGGCTTCTGACGACCCGTAACGACTGTCAAAGATCCACGAATGACAGCTGGGACCAACGGCTTAACGTGCTTTCCGAGACACGGAGGAGTCTCGGTATGTAAGGATGGCAAGCGTAGCTTAACCTGATGGATCGAATCATGCGTCTGTTATTAGTATTATTACTTAGCCACGAGCTCCTCAAAACAAAAAAGAATTGTTGTTTTTTTTTTAGGGGGGTCAACAACCGCAGTTAATGTTGTTGCTTGATGTTTAGAAATCGATACCCATCTCATCTGTCGAGTCTTGATAGCTAATTTTATTTAACCCTGTATAACTGTCACTCTTCATAATTAAGTCTATAGCAGGCCACTGCTGGACATAGGCCTCTCCAATGACACAATTTACCATCAGCTCACTGCTAGTCTTTTACCAACTTGCTGTGGTAATTTGCGGCCATGTATAAAGCCCATTTCCCTGTCAATTTTTTTTAATAGGTGTCTCATTGCATTGCAATTCTTTCATCAATCTATCCATCCTTCAGTATACTCATAATTCATTTATTAATACTCACAGTATAATTCTTGGAATGTACGATAGATTTGAGATGCGCAGACGCACAGTGCAAGTCTCCAATGAACTGATCGCACAGTTTGCAGTACCACGCGGTGGAGGGCACAAAGAATTGAAGACCTTTGGGACACAAATGCGTTAAAGAAATATAAAAACGAATTAAATCGAGTTTTTCTTAGTTTCATAGTATATAGTCGACCTCGTAATTGCTTTACTGATTTTGACAAAAAATCCCAGTAAATGTAAACTTCACTAATAGAATTAACAGACGATGGAACGTACCACAAATGTACGGAGCAAAGCATATGCGCTGTCTAGAGAGAAGGAGAGAAACCGAATTGATTGGCATCAAAAAGTTTTGGTGAAAATTACCCATACAGACTACACTTTATTCAAAAATTCAAAAGTTAAGGACGAGTTTCCTACGACTTTTTTCGTGTATCTACAACGGTTATGGTACCTGCCGGTTACTGTCCGATCTCAAAAATCCACCCTGTTCTATCTATGTTCTATGTTATGGGGTTTGGTTTCCGCACTTAGTCCTTCAGGTGGACCATTGTGCGTGGGCCATGGTGGCCGTCGGTGGTTATTCCAACCAGCCCACCTCCCCTCCAGAAGTTGAGTAAGTCTCCTGGCTGATTCAGAACATCTGTGAAAGATCTGGGTGACCCTATTTAAGATTATTAAATAAAAGAAGAAAACTAACCTTTGATGGGCGTCCTTTTAGTTGGCGCGGCAGGAAAGCTAGGGAACCCTTCATTGACGCCCGATACGGTGTGCCATGGTGCTTCCATATGCGCTGCAGCCATCCTTCAACACGATTGAAAGTTTTCTATGCAATTACTTATCTAAAATCGAGTCTAATTTTCATTTGTAAGAAAAAAAATAAGTTTATTTACGATTATCATCTGCCTAGCCTTTTCCCAACTATGTTGGGGTCGGCTTCCAGTCTAACCGGATGCAGCTGAATACCAGTATTTTACATGGAGCGACTGCCTATCTGACCTCCACAACCTAGTTACTAGGTAACACGATACTCCTTGGTAAGACTGGTTGTCTGACTTTTTGGGCTTCTAACTACCCGTAACGACTGTCAAAGATCTACAAATGACAGCCGGGACCAAGGGCTTAACGTGCTTTTCGAGGCACGGAGGGGTCTTGGTATGTAAAGATGGGCACCCATCCACAGAACAACCACGGCAAGCGTAGCTTAACCTGATCGATCGACCCGTGCAGCTGCTGTTACTTAGCCACAAGCCCCTAAAATAAGTTTATTTACGATGAGCATAAGAATAAAAATAAAACACAACAAATAAAATAAAATAAACATGGGTAAATATGCATCACATTCGTGCAAAACGGCTATTGGATTTAGATTCCATTTCACGATGGATAACCATGCAATAAAATTCTTTCATTGGTCGTTCTGCTGTAGCACCCTAATTGCGTAACACACGATCAATCACAATCTGAATAATTTTAACGGATATTGCTAATCCATTGCTTCATATGTTCGAAAAATTTGTCTGCTCAACAACGTAAATAACGCAATGAATGTTGTTGAACTAGCAAAATTAAATATATTGTGATTAATCGTGTGCTACACAATTAGTGTGCAGATGTTTTAGCTAATGGCAAAAGGACCAAACACTATATATATTATAATACTTTCATAGCTTAGCTCAGGAGACCTTACCATCCTTTAGAAAAAAATATCAGTAAAAAATTCTACAAAATATTGTAAATTCAGAAGTGTTTGTTAGTTTGTCCTTCTTTACAACGGAGCAACGGATCCATGTGTTTTTTTGCATATATGTAGTTTATGCATGTTACCTGTAGGGGTATCAGTTACTTTCAATACAATAATTAAACATATTGTATTCTTACTTGACGTATTCAAACACACTGAACGAGACACAATATAAGTTTTATGGCCAATGGGCGTTTATCCATCCGTGTTAAAAATCGACCCCAATGCCCATCTGATACCCTGATATTAACAAAATCATAGACGGAGTCAGAACCAAAAACCGGCCAAGTGCGTGCCAGACCATGCACAATGAAGGATTCCGTAGTTGGGATGAATTTATCCAAAAAACAAACTTAACATTGTAAAAAAAAATTGTTCTCCCATACTTCGATATACGTCACGGTCAATTCTCCATCTGCAAATGTAAGTTATTGTTTTATGTGATAAAACTACAAATTAACGATTTTCGGAATTTGTCCTTTACTTGTGCTGTGAGACCTGGCTTCTTAACAAATTTCATGATTCTAGATTAACGGGAGTCCCTATAGGTTTTGATTTATTTGCGAGTATAAAAATATGTCGCATAAATGGCCGTATTTTTTTACTTAGATGTTTGAGTTTTTTGGAGATCTAAGGGACCGTAGACCTACGTATTTGATATTAATTTCAACTAGATACCTCTACGCGTTCATGAGAAAAAGGGTCTGACAGACAGACAGACGGACAACGAAGTGATCCTAAAAGAGTTCAGTTTTTTCCTTTTCAGGTACCGAACCCAACAAATTAGTATTGAATACTTACTTATGATGAGCAGGCGAGTGTAAATGGTTCAGATAATCCTTAGCAGTCGGCGGGAATTCATTGCAGACTCGACACCAGTGCATCTCAGGGTCGTAGTATACATAGTTGAACTTCTTGTTGGCCGGAGACCTGAGGAATGTTCCGCAATGTTATAGAAACATGTCGAAAATGATAATAGATGTCAAGAGGATGTTATGTTTGCTCACGGTTGAAAATTCTCGCGGTGGATGGTTCCAAATTGTACTTTCGTTAAGACATAATGTTATTAATTTGTATAAATCACTTATTATTTTATTTTTAACCGACTTCCAAAAGGAGGTGGTTCTCGATTCAACTGTATGTTCTTTTTTTGTATGTTTGTTACGCGATTACTCCACCAATTATGAATTGATTTTAATGATTCTTTTTTTGTTTGGTAGGTATAGGTATCCATCTCACTAGGTTCAGAGGTGGTCCCATATATTTTTTTATAACTTTGCTTGGGTAGTTTTTGAGTTAGCTTCAATAATACGTACTTTTTCCCACTTAGTATGTGGATGATTATGTTAAGTTCCTGTCACTGTTATTTACGTATTCGAATTTGTGTGGTGTAAATACCACAACTAAAAAGTGAAAAATAAAAACTTTTTACAAAAAAAAAAACAACAGACTTCCAAAAAAAAAACACTACAAAGTGTAAAATAACTTTAATTTCGGAAGTCGGTGGTAAAAAACGAAAATTCAAAATCAAAGACACCGACTTCCGAAATTAAAGTTATTTTTCACTTTGTAGTGTTTTTTTGGAAGTCGGTTGATTTTTTTTTGAAAAAGTTTTTATTATATTAATGGTCTTCACTCGCGCGGTTTTAAACGTGTAAAATATTCTTTGATTTCTTCTTCTTTGTTGTGTAGAACAATGAATCCGATGACACTGCTCTGTCTCCAGGAAATTATTTTCCCAATTGCCTTTTTTTTCCAGAGTGTTCGAAGTTCAATAAAACAACAATACTACAAACCACATTTAATGTAGACAGAAAACAAAACAGTAAAATACATGGAAATAAATATAAAAAGGTTTATACATTCGGTATACGAAATCATGACATCTCTATTACTTTTTTCTTCTCGCTCACACACAGTAAATTCGAGTGAGAGGCGAATAGAAGCATCATAATAATTTAGCACTTTGGTATATCTCTAGTATGTATATCAATAACAATTTGTCTTAATGTATAACAGCAATAACATATTACAAAAGCTTACATTATACAAAATAATTCAATTGTTTCTTAGCATTTCATATTATTTTCGTTGTCGTTTTTACCGGTTCATGCCCCCAGATAGTGAGTAGCCAGTCCGAAACAATATATTATTAAACGCATTACAAAATGTCATGTATAAGCAGATTCCATCGGTGAACACTTCAAGCTTTTTCCTTCTTGAGGTGGGCAGATCACTAATATGTCAAAGCGAATAGCTCGCAAGGGCACGCGAAAGCGGTGCAGTCCTGCTTTTGGGAAAGAAGTATATAAACTTTGTACACACATTCTCATATAAAATCACAAATGCTTGTGTATGAAAGTTTATCGCTATGGACTTAAATATTTTTATGAATTTTCAAAACAAATAAATAACAGATTGCACAGGTCTTCAGAACTTTAAAGAAAGAAATAAACTTTCAAAGCTTTAATAATCATTTAAAAGGAAAAATAAAATTAGGACAGCCACGCACCTAGATTTACGTTTGTTGTTGCGATCCGCAGTGTCGGCGTCGTCGTCGATAATCTCGTGCGCTTCTTCCCCGATGATGCCGTTCAGCATGTCCACTACATTGTAGATCGTCTTCAACTTATTCTGTATCTCCAACTATAAGGAATGCATTGATGCCAAACATTATAGATCTTGTGGAACAAGCCTTACAATAAAGCAGAAGACTAGTAAGTATAGACAAATATGAGCTGTAAGTCTTAAAACATAAGACATATTTTGTGTATTGCATGTCAAACCTGTAACTTGGTGTTTTCCTTCAAAAACCTCTTGGTGTCAGGGCTCGGTGATCGCTTGGCGTCGCCCCGCAGTTCGTTCCGTTGGTCCTTTAACGTGTCCATCTCTTTCTTGAGTATATTTGCTTTCTTTATGTAATCTTCTCTCTGTTTGGACAATGCCGCTTTCTGTTGACGCATTTCCGATTCGATGGCCGCTGCGAAAATATATTGTTATTTTATAAACTATATTAGGTTAGCAGATTAAGTGTACTGTCATATTGTGAACAGGTGTCGAGAAATCTTGGTTTTGTAATCTTGACACAAAATTTCAATACAACAATACACTTAATGAAAGCAAAAATATGTAAACAAGACTTCTCTTAGCTGTCATGGACCCAATTCTGCTAATTTATCTCTAGAGGCAGTTCCAAGTAGCATTTTGGGACATTTTAACTCAGTTTAAAATCATGCAGGGATCGCAAGAAATAGCAGAATGTGGTTGTAGGCGGAATGGTAATTATGTTATTAGTTCAAGCAGTAAGAATGTTTTCTGTCATTTTCTGTCGGTTTCTTCACACTGGTATAATAATGTAACTTGTAGGAGCACTTTCCTATAAATATGTTTACAAACTAAGTGGTAACAGATAAATCAAAAGAACCTGAAATAGAACATTTAACATAATAGGTTTTTTGATAGTAAGATGAACAATACAATATATGAAATATTTGAAATAAGTACACTTCATAAAGTAAAATTAATAAGTACAATTAAGCTTAAGGGCGCACCGAAATCCTATGTTTTCGAAGACAGCCTGAACAATCACAAAAGTATTTATAAAAAAAGACTTCACTACCAGCCCAAGTACTGTATGAGTGTAACTGTACTACTGTATTAATAAGTCATGCATTTGGGAAACCTAAAACATATGTACATAATATGTAATTAATTATTTTGCTTGTAGTGCACTTGAAGTGAACACTATAAAATAATATCAAAATTTTTCATAAATTATAGCTGTTTTCAATATCAATTTGGTCAGTATTTAGAAAGAATAGGTTCCAATGCTCCCTAAGCCGACGTTCGCACGGACGTAATAAAATCGCGGCGATATTTTTATCGCGCACTGGATTTTCAACTCTCGGTGTTAAGTAGAGCGTTGAGAATCCAACGCGCTGGGACGCACTCTCGTCCCAGCGCGTTGAAAATCCAGTGCACGAAAAAAATATCGCCGCGATTTTATTACGTCCGTGCGTACGTGGGCTAAGTGTAAGTTGTTTTAAAGCAAGTTATAGTATTAGAATTCATAACAATATTATTTTGTAGTCAGAATTAAGGTTAGTTCATGTGAATGACAAACAAGATAAAATAATAAACATTGGTTAGAATGAACAATAGATGAATATTTGAATACAATATAAATAAGTTTACAAGAATGTGACTTCTTCAATGCTTTACCAAATTCTTCATACCAACATGGTAAACTAAACACATTATGCCCTTATTACATTAGATAACAATTACACCAGGTTATACGTACTTCTCTCTAGAAATAGAACTCTTAAACACAACTTTCTTCTCAAAATAGGTGGTAAGAAAAACAAAATCTTACAGACCTGAAAAGAACAAATCATATAAAGGAGGCAAAAGGAAATGGAACTCATACCTTCTTTCTTGATCTGATCTTCAACATTGTTGAGGAAGGGAGCAGGTGGGGCTGCTTGTGGTGGTGGTGGTGGCAGCGACATCTGGTTCCACGATGCCATATCCGGGGGAAGTGGTGCTTGGGGCACTCCACCCACCGACGGGAAGTCATCGTAGATACCAGAGTATGACGTCTGGTAGTTAGCCGTGTAGTTTGCAGGTGTCGTTAGTGTTGTCACTCCCTTTAAATTAAAAGTGGTTTTATAAAATTATATAATCTCAACAGTATTATTATGAATATGAGTTTATCACCCAGTTGCACAAAGGCAAACTTAATGCCCCATTACTTAATGGATCATTAAAGCTAATGATTTAAATAATTTCTTCAAAGAACTATTAAAATCGAGTCTAATGCTTTCTGCAACAAGTTAAAACAATTTAATGGCTATAGATTTGCCTATAATATACAAATATTATAAGCAAACCTACAGCGATTTGGGTATTTTTTATAGTACTTCGTGCAGTTACTCTTGGAAAGCACCATTTAGCTAAGTGGAACTGATGATGAAGACCACAAATAGCCACCGGAACTACTCAATAATAAGTATTTCACAGGTTGTGATTCAATTACTTTAATATGGTTGCAATGCAAATTATGCTCGTCACAATGCATATGGAGAAGTGGAGGTGATGGTAAAGTATCAGGAGAACTCCTCAACGATAAACGTCCCTGCATTGGGAAAAGCAATATTTTGTAAAAGGTGATGAGCAGATGGCATTAGGCTAATGTAACTTAGATAAACTACAAATTAACCCACTCAAAAGCGAGAAATAAAAACTTTTTACAAAAAAAACAAACAAATTCCAAAAAACCACTATTGATTTCAGAAATTTAAGTTATTTTTGACTTTGTAGTGGTTTTTTGGAAGTCTGTTGTTTTTTTTTTGTAAAAAAGTTTTTATTGTTTAACGTAATTTGTTGGACCCTAAACGCCCCTTCATTCAGTGTCCTGATTAAGTAGAAGATAAATTCTAAGCATTATCAAGCTTCAATGCAAGAGATTAAACAGTCTTCATACATAGTATTTAACAATAGAAAACACTGAAGTATCTTGCTAAAGTAAAGCATACTTATGGTCAAGTGTTGTTCATTTATTCTTACCTTAAATGGAGATGTTTTACACTACAATCAATGCTAAATAAAAATTGAGTTTTGATTCTTTGTTATTGAATCTTGGTTATGAAACTATTAAACAATTATTATGATATTACTAGATGTATTATTATTACTTTAACAACGTAAACCTATATCAAATTGTTACAAGTGAACAAGTCAAAATGATATGAAAATGTATGGACAACGGTCATACATCTAGAATATGCTATAAATACTTAATGTTATACTGATTTATTAAAAAAAATTATATGTATGGCCCATTCTCAAACAGATTTTTAACAGATATTGCTTCAAAAGCGAACAAAATCTAAGTTAACTGATGCATAACCATCCTAGATAGCTTCTAGCCTTTAAAACATTACTACAATTTAACAAAAGTGTAAATCACAGTACCTCTTGTGGCACAAAGCCAGGTGGCGGTTGTGATGGGAACCCTACGGTCTCTTGAAACTGTTGGTTGTCCCACAGCTCACTGGGTTCTGGCAGCTTGGATATCTCACTCAAAATGTTCTCGTCAAGGAGGTCTTTATCATTCTTCCGCGGTGACCGGCTCCTACGCTTGTCGTTGTCATCCCTCCGAGGAGGCGTACGGCTTCGCTTACGGAGTGGCCGGCTTCTATAATCATTGCGATCACGATCACGGTCGCGGTCTCTGTCTCGATCACGTTCACGCTCGCGATCGCGGTCCCTGTCCCAATCTCTATCTCTATTGTAAAATCTAGGGTCTTTTCTGTGGTCACGAGACATTATCAATAGTTACTTTCAAAATTACAAAATGAATTGCTTTGTTTTACAAGAAAACACACGCTTTGTTTGACGTCTGTGCCGCCATTTTAGAGTTGCTAGTGTAAAAAAAGATGCCTATGATACTGAAGAGTTACCATTGCAAATATTATATAACGTAATAGTTCCGTGTTACACCGAGTGGTCAAGTATACTGAACACTCTGTATTAGTAGTAGTTAGTTACTTGCCGTCTTAGCAAGAAGAGAGAAGATTTTTTTTGTGGTTAAATGGTTTTTGCATGAGTATTCTAAATAGTTTGATAGAATACTTAATGGTTAACAATTTTTTTAAAATAAATTAAGAGATGGCGGGATGAGCTGAACTCATCAAAACAGTGAACCGTTGCCTTCGGAAGGCCTCGGGAGCCCCCTGGTTTGTTAGGAATGAGATCCTCCATCTCGACCTAAAAATCCCCACCATCCACCAATTTCTCAAACGCTCTTCCAAGTGTTACTTCGATACTGTCGCCAAACATCGCAACCCTCTGGTTGTCGAGGCCACTAGTTACACTCCCTCTAGTGTCAATCGAACTCGCCGCCCTAAGCGAATCCTTACCGACCCTGACGACCCCATTACCCTCCTCCAGGAGAGCAGTAAGGAAACCAGCGTAGTGTACAAAAACAGACGCCTCCCGTCATTCCGACATCGCCGCCGAGGTCCTTTGCGATCGCGACCGCGTCACCTAGTAAATGATACTCCCCCCGACCCTTGCTCCATAACGAGGTGCCAGCAATTGTTGCAGTTGAGCACGTAGCTTTAAATTCCCCGACTAATAATCATGAAAGTTAAGTCGGTCGATTATTACTCGTTAACTTGTAGAGCCTACTTAGCTGTGATAGTTTTCCTTTTAATTTTATTATATAAACTACTGCTGTGGTTTTTTTCACACATCCAAAACCAACCATTTAGCTGGCAGGGAGGGGGAGACACTTGACTCTAACAAAATTAGCACTTAAAGCTTAATATTTCGCAAACGGATCTTTGAACCCAAAAATGGTTTTCACAAACTCGTAATGTTTTTAAAGGACCTTTCCAATGATACCCCACACTAAGGGTTAAAAAAAAAACATCACCACTTTACGTGTAGGAGAGGTACCTTATAAAAATGTTTTTCATAATTTTGTTTTACCACTTTGTCGGCGTAATTAACATGTATACCTATGCCAAATTACAGTATTCTGGTACTAAGGGTCTCGGAGTTAGACCGCGGACAGACAGACAGACAGACGGACATGACGAAACGAACCCTAAAAAGATAAACCAAAAGTTTTAGAACTAGAAGGGATTAGGTATTCCCATTCTTGTCGCGCGGTACGGACAATGTACGATGGCGCTTGTATAAAGTTATATAGTTGTGATATCACTTCCATGATAGAAGCCGTCTTTGTCTAGCAATTATTTTTTTAAGTTTATAACTTGGCAGTTTTAGCTACTACGCCAAAAAAAAAAATGTCATTGCGGCATCGTTCCTGTTCCCAGAAACGTAGTTTTCTATAAGACATTATGTTTTTCAACAAAAAAAACTTGTTAAGAGCGAGTCGGACTCGCGCACCAAGGGTTCCGTACTATCATATAACGGTGAAATGTTTTTAAATTTCCATCGGTGAGGTCTATATTCGTCAGAGAATTTTAACACTGCGGTGTAGAATATTGCAGTTTTAGGTCAGCGCCATCTCTTGACCAATAGTGGAACTAATGTAACTTTGTTGATGATTTTTGAAAAGTGTGCTATTTAGAGACATTGTTTTATTTTTCCTGTAATCTTTACATAAACTGTTATCACATAGAATAATTTCAAATTTTTCTCTATGCAAACTTCGGAGATAAGGAACGGTATTTTTTTTACATTTTTCTTCAAAAGTCGAAAACAATGAGGCCTAAAAAAATGAGAAAAATGTTTGAGAATGTGCAAATAGCGCTGTTTCATATGATACCCTACATGCCCTAGTAGCCCCACTTCGAATTTTTAAGACCCCGTTCAGTCTCTGTTGCAAAAACAATTTTTTATTTTATTTCTTTCTTATTTGCAAAAGAGTTGGGTAAACGTCTAAAACTATTCCAAATTTCAAATTGATAGCATTAGTAGTTATTGAGATATCCATCTGTGATAGACAGGTGGACAGATAGACTGAGTCGCACCATAAGCGTTCCTTTTTACCATTTTGGTAAGGAACCCTAAAAACAACTCGTACCTATATAAAGTAAAAAATCGTTGATTGTCCTTTATTTACTGCTACAATAATATCACACAATGGTGCCGATTCTCTTGTACACCGAACTAAACTAACTAAACTATCACTAAAATTCCTTACTTTTGACTATGAAAATCTCAAAGCTATTCTGCAAAATAAATTCTCTAAATTTAAAAATAATTTTGACACATCTAAATCGAATTTGACAATCGCGACTCCACACGTGATACCTAACCACGTGATCTTTTTAGAGCCGGAGGCGCGCAGGGGGGGGGCAGCCTCGACGTGTTTTATATGGATTTTTCAGTTTTTGTATGGAAAATAAGAAAAAATATTACCTACATGTAGAGTGTTAGGGGTTTAAGGGTTTTAAAAAGGGTGTCGAAATTTTCATTATTTTTGCGATTGGACACACCGTTTTCGAGATACAAGCAAAAGAAAAAAAAAAAATTTGTACTGTTTTTTCATCTGAAGTCGAGGTGTGTGGTGATATTTTATTCCACATGTTTTTAGTCGCGATTAAAAATAGTCATATTTAGTTAGAAAATCTAAATTTTAGGTTAAAAACGTCAAATTCAGAATAGCAAAATTGCCATTTTCACTAAACTAATATCTCAGTGCCATCTTAGTGCTGTCAAACTAAAATTTAGTTAAGTTGTGTCGCTTTAGTCTATTTCAGAATGGGAAATCGTCGTTTGACAGGAATAAACTAAATTTTAGTGATTTTTAGTTTAGTTTAGAGGCATTTGTGACAAGAGAATCGGCACCATTATCATTTTGTTTCTACAGAATTACAGAACAACAAAGGTGCCGATTCCCTTGTTCACAAACTAAACTAAATTTAAGTTCAGTGCATCTTTTTCTTTCTATTTCATTAAGAAAAGGACAGAAGATAAATTTTAGTTTAGTCCTGTCAAATTAATCAGCGCTTGACGTAAATTGACGTAATTTTAGTTGGCAAGTTTTTAATCACGTCTAAACTTGTATGGAGAGTGATTAATTTGACAGGACTAAATTAAAATTTATCTTCTGTCCTATTCATAATGAAATAGAAAGAAAAAGATGCACTGAACTTAAATTTAGTTTAGTTTGTGAACAAGGGAATCGGCACCAATGTTTGTTCTTAGAATTAGGAATAACTTGATGATAATCGTAGTCGCTAATTTGACTAATGTTTACTTTATGTGACTTTATAGGTAAGTAAGTAGGTACAGACGCCAGCACATCAAGCTACCCGAAACTGTCAAATTTTCCCAATCAACTTTGTGCCTTATATTTCAGCGATAAACTTGAAAATCTATTAAACAAATTAGACAGATTGTAGTAGCTTGATGTGCTGGCGTCTGTACTTAACTGAGTATGCATACCCTCAAATTATAAAAACCATCGATTAGACGGCGACTGAATGATAAAGTAAAACGGACGATAGTAAAATTTAAAAAATTCAAGAATCAGCACTTTTCGAACGTCAAAATTACATAAGACAGTCCCCCAAAAACGCCCGCCCTTCACCACTACCTAGTGCCGTAGTTTCTAGTAGATTACATGGGCGCCGCCGCTGGCAGGTTTATTTTCGGGGGTGCATCTTCAGCACTACGAAGCTCGATCATTTTTGCAGTTCACCTCGGATATGCTAGGTTATCGTTTGTCTATTCATACAAAGAGTAATTTTGTCGACTTGCAGAGAGAATGTAGGATTCAAGAGCGAGCGAATCGAGTTCGATAATTTTTCCACCTCGTCAAACGGGATAGGTGTTATTTTGTCCATTCATACAGAAAGGACTAACTGTGTCGACTTATACAAAGAAGCTTCAGGGATGCAAGAGCGAGCGAAGCAAGCTCGATAATATTACATCGAACTAAACTAACTAAACTATCACTAAAATTCCTTACTTTTGACTATGAGAATCTCAAAGCTATTCTGCAAAATAAATTCTCTAAATTTAAAAATAATTTTGACACATCTAAATCGAATTTGACAACCGCGACTCCACACGTGATACCTAACCACGTGAATCTTTTTAGAGCCGGAGGCGCGCAGGGGGGGCAGCCTCGACGTGTTTTATATGGATTTTTCACTTTTTGTGTGGAAAATAAGAAAAAATATTACCTACATGTAGAGTGTTAGGGGTTTAAGGGTTTTATAAAGGGTGTCGAAATTTTCATTATTTTTGCGATTGGACACCGTTTTCGAGATATAAGCAAAAGAAAAAAAAAATATTCAGTACTGTTTTTTCATCTGAAGTCGAGGTGTTGGTGTGAATTTTAGTTCATGACAACCAATTTTATTCCACATGTTTTTAGTCGCGATTAAAAATAGTCACATTTAGTTAGAAAATCTAAATTTTTGGTTAAAAACGTCAAATTCAGAATAGCAAAATTGCCATTTTCACTAAACTAATATCTCAGTGCCATCTTAGTGCTGTCAAACTAAAATATAGTTAAGTTGTGTCACTTTAGTCTATTTCAGAATGGGAAATCGTCGTTTGACAGGAATAAACTAAATTTTGGTGATTTTTAGTTTAGTTTAGAGGCATTTGTGACAAGAGAATCGGCACCACTGTCTAAGACAGATTCGAGTTTCGGAAATAGGAGTTCGGTACTTTGTCGACTAATGCATAGAATACAATAGTCGTGGATATATTTAGTTACCTGTTCCGCCTATTCAACCTGTTCCGGAACAAGTCCATCATCATCCTGAGGATGCCTCGTTGAGAAGTGAAACACGTGTCGATTTTATTCTGGAGTTTTTTTATGGCTCTTTAGAAATAGCTAAGCGGAACAGGTTACTAAATATATCCACGTCTATTGTATTTTATAATGGATTTCCGCAAGGTCACGCCTGAATCAATTAACTAATACATAGAAGCTTTAGAATTGAGAGTTTACAGAATGCAAGAGCGAAAGAAGAAAATTTAGAAAATATTTGGTCTATTGTTGTGCTAGGCGTTTTCAGATATTTCTTTAGTTCTGTATGTTTTTACACCTATATATTATTTTGAAGCCAAGGAGGTGCAAGAGCACCCTCTTGCGGGGTGCAAAAGGGTGCTCTTCCTGGCACCCAAGGTTGATTAAAAATTCATCGTAATCGCAACAAGCTCGCTGGCTACATGGCCGCGTTGGGCGATGCGTTGGTTCGAATCCACGTCCAGCCGTACTCTTTTTGAAAGTATTATTTAGGATTTCAATGATCTTAAAACTTGAGATGACGGCTGTAAAATACGGCGTAATAGCCGTTTTGAGTTCTGTATGCGACCATAGATGTCGCTAAAAGTTAAAAATCATAATTGTATGAGGCATGACTAATGATAAAGTAAATATTGAACATTGTGAACACATACATCATCATCATCATTCATCCATCCATGACCCACACTCGTTTCGACAGTTCAAAGTAGTGGTAGGTACTTTTGCGGATGATACAGTATTTCACGAATACCTACCAAACTGCGCAATCAAAACTTAGCGTCAATGCTTGTTTGTTTACTTACATCCATACAACTTACTTATTTATATAAGGACAGCAATTACCAGTAACATTTAAGCTGTTGGAAACTTCAAAGCGCGCCTTGTCGTTCAATGGAGCTAAAAGCGGAAGTTTGTATAACAATTTTGTTTACATTTCAAATAAGAACGTCATACTCACTGATCTCCATTAAATCGTTCAGCGGAGCGGAATAGACTTTTAACAAATGAAGTGTACGACAGCAAACGTTGTGTTTGGGGGGGACGTCACATCCAATGTTCCACTTGGTTTCATCTTATTTGACGGCTTAAGTGCGCCCCAGATTGGAATTCGCGCCAGTGCGACGCCATAGTAAAATTGGAGCATTAAGGTTTCAGGACACCTGATGAATTTGCTACATTTATTTAGACAATCCGATTGAATATGGATGCTCTAGTGTATTGCTTTTTCCAGACAATTTGTGAGATGTGGGGACTTCGCTGTTGCTATGTGACATACCTACCTACCCGATGTTTCGCAGTCGGTAAGTTTAATTAATTTAATTAAAACCATATTTCAGACTATAAAGTTCATATTTTTGTTAGATGGTGCTTAAAGTAGATTAGTATTGTTAGTTTTCATTAATTATTTATATATGACTGTCCCCACCCAGTGTCCCTGAAAGGGACAGTCCGATCTGGCATCGATCATTTTTAGAATGCTGTTGTCACTTGGTAGTGACAGTGTGCAGGCGCTGTAGTAAGGAGGCCGCTTTCTTTCGCATGATGGCATGGAAACCATCTGTGCATTCCCGAAGCGCTACAACGCCATGGCAGTCCCAACAGCATCCTAAAAGCATGATTAAATTAAACACGCAGGACGTTGTAGGCTCACAGGCCACTCGTGTAAAAGGATTGACAGAACGCCTTAAACAGGGTTACTTTGACGTCTGCAGTACAACGAGCGCAACTCCCAGCGCTCCCTCTCTATATCCACGTCATCTCTTACAATGTCGCTCGCAACGATACGATCAAGGTATCTTAAACTATCAACAGTTTTCAGTGCTACGCCGTTGAGACTTATGATAAATGATAAATGATAAATGATTTTATTTCTGTAAGTAGGTTTGTACAAACACTTTTACACGTCAATCATATTTTAAAAACTAGATGAGGTCGGCGTTTCCTATCTGACTACTCTGAGAAGAAAGGCCGAAACAAACTCAGAGGTCACAGTCTCTTTTAAAGTCCAGACATAATCTTGGTCAGATCATGTGAAGGCCATGTGGATTGGTGTCTGAAGTGGTCTTTAGAGGAAAGCATCACACAGATTGAGAGGGTCTGTCCAGTCAGTGCACGCATTTGTCATTTATCGTGTAGCTCAACTCAGAATTTAAGGAGCTCAACGATTTGACGAACAATACCAAAAAAAGGACATTTGTGTAGGCCACATAAATTACTCAAACTGTCAGACCATGATTAAAACTAACTGAGAAAAAATTAAAAACAAAACAAAAAGGAATGACCCATATAGTCTTCACATTCACAATAATTAAAATAATATAATACTTTAAAAGTAAATATTCATGTCATTGTATATATAAAAATCATTAATGTCAATGTGTATATAATAAAATAAAAAACCCAGAAATAATCTTGGTCAGAGCATTTCATATGAGGACCATGTAGATTTGTGTCTGAAATGATCTTTTGAGGAAAGAACCATACAGATTTGAGTGGACCTGTCCAGTCAGTGCACGCATTTGTCAGTAATTGTGCAGCTCAACTCAGAACTTAAAAGGAGCTCAACGATTCGACGAACAATACCATAGAAAGGACATTTGGGTAGGCCGCATAAAGTACTCAAAACTGCCAGATTATCATTAGTAGTAACTGAGAAAATTAAATAAATATATATACATGAGCTACATAGTCCTCACATTCACATTAATTAAAATAATAATAATGTTATACTTAACAAAGTAAATATTCATGTCATTGTGTATATAATTTTGAAGTTTGCAAAATAAACAAAGTTCCAAAAGTAAAAAATAAAAATAATAATTGGAGCAGCTTAATCCCAAGCCTTTTTGTCCTCAATGTAATCTTTAACGGTATAAAAAGCTTTCTGGCACAACTTACGTTTAATGAATGATTTAAATTTATTAAGGCTTAGATCTTGTACGTGGCTTGGAAGTTTATTATAAAAGCGTATACATTGACATCTGAACGAGCCACCTATTTTCTTGAGCCTTGTTGTAGGTACAACAAATTTGTGTTTGTTTCTAGTATTTATGTTATGGATATCACTGTATTTTTTAAACAATTTTATATTTTTATGGGCATATAAAAGATTATCAAAAATATACTGAGAAGGCACAGTCATTACATTAATCTCCTTAAATTTATCTCTGAGAGACTGTCTCGGACTTAATTTATAAATTGATCGAACAGCTCTTTTCTGCAAAACAAAGATAGTCTGAATGTCAGCGGCATTTCCCCACAACAGAATACCGTACGACATTACACTATGAAAATAGCTAAAGTACACTAAACGGGCTGTCTCTATGTCAGTCAAATTACGAATTTTTCTAACAGCATATGCTGCGGAGCTTAGCTTTTTTGACAATTTATCTATATGTGGGCCCCACTGAAGCTTAGCATCCAAAGTTAAGCCCAAGAAAACTGTGCTATCTTCAGGATTCAATTCTTCGCCCTTTATTAACACATTAGTTTTCACCTGCCTAACATGAGGTAGGGTAAACTTAATGCATTTGGTTTTTTTTTGATTAAGAAGTAAATTATTAACATTGAACCAGTGAACTACTTTTGAGATCGCGCTATTTACATCGTCAGTAACCAGCTGCTGACGTTTAAGTTTAAACAAAAGTGAAGTGTCATCCGCAAACAACACTATATCATGGTTATCCTTTATGAGGTAAGGCAAGTCATTAATATAGATAAGAAACAAGAAAGGACCAAGAATTGAGCCCTGAGGGACTCCCATTGTTACTATAGATCCGGGAGATCTTTTTCCATTAACGTCAACACTCTGAATCCTATTACTCAAGTATGAAATAAGAAGATTCAGAGCGCTGTTCCGGATCCCATAGTGGCGGAGTTTCCTGATTAACGTTTCATGAAGAACGCAATCAAACGCCTTGGACAAATCACAAAAGATACCCAAGGCATCGCATTTATCTTCCCATGCATTATAAATATGACCTAAAAGTTCAACACCGGCATCAGTAGTTGAACGACCCCTTGTAAAACCGAACTGTTTGCTATGTAATAATTTATGTCTATTAAAAAATCTTTGCAATTGCTCTAAAATTAATTTCTCAAAAATTTTACTAAAGGTAGGTAGTACTGAAATAGGTCTATAATTAGTGGGGTCTGATGTACTACCTGATTTAAACAAAGGTATTATTTTACTATTTTTCATCAGGTCAGGAAACTCCCCACAGTCGATACAATTATTAAAGATAAGAGCTAAAGTAGGTGCTACAATGTCAATAATAGACTTAGCAACTTCTACAGAATTACCCCACAGATCTGCAGTCTTTTTTACATTTAAAGTGTGAAAGGTTTTAATTATGTCTCTACAGGTAATATGTTCAAAAAGAAAGTCCGAATCGCAAACATTAACATTTTCCTTTAGCAAAGACTCAGCAACAGAAGGTGATGAGTTTAGGGATTTAGTAATTGAAACAGGAATATCTGAAAAGAAATTTTCAAAGGCCGCGGCGACTTGTGAGTCTGATTTTATTATGTTGTCATTAATAGACAGGCTGTAGTCAGTATTTCGGTTATTAGACCTTCCCGTTTCACTATTAATAATATTCCAAGTCGTTTTAATTACATTACTACTATTTTTAATCTTCGAACTCAAATAACGCGACTTGGCCATACAACAAACTTTTTTAAATAATTTTGAATAATTTCTAACATATAAATTAAATTCAGCTGTGTTTACATAAGTCCTTTCATTGTACAGCTCATAAAGCCGTGTTCTACTTTTATGAATACCAATGGTAGCCCAATCACTAAAAGATGCGTTACTATTAACCGAAATAGTCTTGGGAATAAAGGTGGAATTAAATTGCTTACAGTATATATTAAAGAAATCATCATATAGATTAGTAGGATCAGCATGAATAGACAAAACTGGTAAATTATTAATAAGTTTAACTTTAAAAGTCTCCAAGCGACTTCCAGTTTTGGGGTTAACCGTGATATCCTTTTTAGCCACTTTGTTGTTTTGGTTTGGGATAGTAATCCTCTGCCCGCAATGATCAGAATCTAGTAAATTTATAATTTCTTTGTGGCTTGGTATAACATCTGTATAAATATTATCTAAGCATGTGGCACTAGTAGGGGTTATTCTTGTGGGCTCCAAAAATAGGTTTACAAGATTGTAGGACTGAAACAGACTTACTATTTTACTACAAGAACCTGAGTTTTCTAATAAGTTAACATTAAAATCACCACTAATGATAATGGACTTATTCGAGTTACAAATCTTGTGCAACACTTCATCCATTACCTTTTCGAAACAGTCATACAATCCTGAAGGGGGTCTGTACACACTTAATACAATAAACTGCTCCAATTCTATACAGGCTATTTCAACTGTCCGCTCAACAGATAGGCTCACAATATCCTTACGGTCTTTAAATTTAAGCTGGTTACTTACTAAAATTAATGAGCCACCATGTATAGCGTTAACTCTGCTGAATGAACTACCTACCTGGTGATTATTAAAGTTGAACAAGAACTGGTGGCTTTTAAGCCAATGTTCTGTTATACAAAGAATATCAATACTATTAAAATTCAAAAATAATTCTACTTCTAAATCTTTGTTCATAAATCCTTGAATATTTTGATGCACCAGGTTAATACTATTTACAGATTTTAAACTTTTATTTGATTTTATAATACTATTTACAGATTTTAAACTTTTATTTGATTTTATTTTGCAATTCTGTACACTGTTGCTAGAGGTTGCCTCTATTGTCTTAATTTCTAATTTAAATTATTATCAATGTCAATTTTTGATACTGAATTATTTAACATGTCATAGCATTGCTCAATAGAAGCAATTTGTTTAGCCAAATTCTTGGCTGTAATAAAAAAGTAATATGATAGCGACACAGCTATCTGTCTTTTACAATACTTTGAAAGATAGTACCTATCCATACAAAATCTATCTTTTGTCAAATAAAAGTTGTTACCAACATAATTGTTAGTGTCAATTAAGTGGAATAAATTATTATTACAAGTCAAATTATATAATGTCATATTAATATCAGATCTTAAATTATTTTCTTCCTGTGGCAAACTTTGGCTGTATGGGAAAGTGAACATCACAATTTTTCTTAAACTTAGGTTGCACAATGATTTATAATATTGGAGTAACTCTCCTTTGTTCACATTACCCCTATTACCAACAAATATTAATAATGTACTATCCCGGTTAAAATTGCATTTCATAACTTTTTTCATTATGTCAAATAATGAACAACCAGGCATACAGTAGTTCATTATTGAGTGTCCTGGATATTTATTTGTCAACAACTGGCCTAGATCCTTTCCAATTTCATCACAAAATAATATTATTTCTTTATTTACACTCTGTTTAGACAAACAATTAATAATTGACTTATGGTCGGAACACTACGTAAATAAGCTTTGATTGTGAATTAACTGATCTTGAGATAACTTTTACTTACACATTACATAATTAAAAACGTTAATTCCAATTACAATTTAAAAAAACCCAATAATATTAAAACTTTTACCGAAATACTTATTACTTACTATACGAAATTTTCTACTATTAAGAAATTTTCTCTTGTCCCGAAAAGCTATCTCGACCTAAATGTGAGTGGATCTAAATCCTGAGAAGTCTTAATGGATACTTTGATAAAGGGTCATTTGGCGATGACAGTTCCACTCTAAGCGCCTTTGAGTCAGTGGCAATGCGTCTTCAGATATCGAGCCGATGATGTGTAGGCACTTCTGTGACAGATAGACTCCTTGTGTGACTAATGTTCAGAGCTCCTGTTAAGGCAAGGTGGCAAGTTTGTAGATAATTCCGGGGTTGATTGATGGTGAGGATACTGTTTGAATTGTTAGAAATTATTATTGTAGTATTTGTATAATTGCCAATAGGCAGAGGTGTAGCCACCGCCAGCGCCGTTTTTTTTTTTGATCTGCTGCCTCTCGCAGTTTTAACCACTAAGGTCATAGCTGCTTAACCGGGCTTTCCTATGGCTGCCAGGGGCAAAAACTATTCTAAATTAAAACTAGGCGAACGCTCGCTAAGGGAACTCCCTGTGGGGTACGAACCTCGGCTTAGGACGTCGCTGGGGGGAGGACAGCAAGAAGGGACAGGCTGGATCAAACTTAGATGTTCATCTTGATTATTATACGGGGTATTTAAAGCTACGTGCTCAGCTACAACAACTGCTGGCACCTCGTTTTCGAGCAAGGGTCGGGGGGTGTATCATTCACTCGGGAGCGCGGACGCGGTCGCGAAAGCCCTCGGAGGCGAGGTCGGAATGACGGGTGTCGTCTGTATTCGTGTACTGTATTGGTGGCCCTATTCTTATCCTGGAGGAGTATTATGGGGTCATCTGGGTCGGAAAGGGTCGGCCCCGTTCAGCCGTCTTGATTACTTATATCTTCTGCCCGCGACTTCGTTCGTGTGAAATTTCTTGTTCCCCTGTCCCATCGCATCGTATCAGCCGCCTGCGCTTTTACTTCGTTTTTAGGGTTCCGTTGCCAAATGGCAAAAAACGGAACCCTTATAGATTCGTCATGTCTGTCTGTCTGTCTGTCTGTCTGTCTGTCTGTCTGTCTATCTGTCTGTCTGTCTGTCTGTCTGTCTGTCTGTCTGTCCGTCCGTATGTCACAGCCACTTTTTTCCGAAACTATAAGAGCTACGCTGTTGAAACTTGGTAAGTAGATGTATTCTGTGAACCGCATTAAGATTTTCACACAAAAATAGAAAAAAAACAAATAATTTTGGAGTCCCCCATACTTAGAACTGAAACTCAAAAATTTTTTTTTATCAATCCCATATGTGTGGGGTATCTATGGATAGGTCTTCAAAAATAATATTGAGGTTTCTAATATCATTTTTTTCTAAACTGAATAGTTTGCGCGAGAGACACTTCCAAAGTGGTAAAATGTGTGTCCCCCCCCCCTGTAACTTCTAAAATAAGAGAATGATAAAACTAAAAAAAATATATGATGTACATTACCATGTAAACTTCCACCGAAAATTGGTTTGAACGAGATCTAACAAGTAGTTTTTTTCTAATACGTCATAAATCGTAAACCGCAATATACCTTTCATTCAATGTTACTTGCTGCTACGGAACCCTTCATGGGCGAGTACGACTCGCACTTGGCCGGTTTTTCTTTTTACTCTTCTCCTTAGAGCCGTAGCGTGATGTTAAATAGTGTACAATCTTCTTCAAGAATGAAGCTATAATTTTTTAGGGTTCCGTAGTAAACAAGGAACCCTTATAGTTTCGTCATGTCCGTCTGTCTGTCTGTCTGTCTGTCTGTCCGTCCGCGGTCTAGCTCCGAGACCCTTAGTACTAGAAAGCTGTAATTTGGCATAAGTACCTATACATATTAATTACGCCGACAAAGTGGTAAAACAAAATTATGAAAAACATTTTTTTTAGGGTACCTCTCATACACGTAAAGTGGTTATGTTTATTTTTTTACCCCATGGTGAGGGGTATCATTGGAAAGGTCCTTCAAAAATATTGTGAGTTTGTGATAACCATTTTTGGATTCAGGGATTCGTTTGCGAAATATGAAGCTTTAAAGTGCTAATTTTTGTTAGAGTCAAGTGTCCCCCCCCCTGCCAGCTAAATGGTTGGTTTTGGGTGTGTGAAAAAAATCACAACAGTAGTTTATATAACGAAATTAAAAGGAAAACTATCACAGCTAAGTAGGCTCTACAGGTTAACGAGTAATAATCGACCAACTTAACTTTGCAGTTGCAAAAACATGTTTTCCCATACATTCCGTATGGGAGAACATATTTTTCAACTACAAAGTTAAGTTTGTTTTTGGGATAAATTCATCCCAACTACGGAACCCTTCATTGTACGTGGTCCGACACGCACTTGTTTCAAATCCGCCTGGTAGTTCCTAACATTAGCGCGTTCAACAAACGCTTTAGCTTTATCATAATATAGATACGGGGCTCCCGGGCTATAGGGACCACAAGCGAAAATTCGTAAAATGTTATTAATAAACCTCAAATTCTTATTGAAAAGAAGTCCATAATTAATAAAAAAATGTGAAAATGATCTTCATCTGGTTGAAATAAGGCATCATAAAATGCAAGGAAAAATCTGCCTGTGGGTTTATGGTTTCATTGATTTCAAGTTTATAACAAGATTTATCTGATACTTAGTTTTTATTTGAAAGTGAAAGAATATTCTGTGGTGCAAAGGGTGTCTATGCCATTTTCAAAACACGCCAAGTTTACCAGCTGTGAATGTGGCAGTACCTTACTAGTTAGGGTTCCGTTAAAAAACGGAACCCTTATAGATTCGTCATGTCTGTCTGTCTGTCTGTCTGTCTGTCTGTCTGTCTATCTGTCTGTCTGTCTGTCTGTCTGTCTGTCTGTCTGTCTGTCCGTCCGTATGTCACAGCCACTTTTTTCCGAAACTATAAGAGCTATGCTGTTGAAATTTGGTAAGTAGATGTATTCTGTGAACCGCATTAAGATTTTCACACAAAAATAGAAAAAAAACAAATAATTTTGGAGTTCCCCATACTTAGAACTGAAACTCAAAATTTTTTTTTTCATCAATCCCATACGTGTGGGGTATCTATGGATAGGTCTTCAAAAATGATATTGAGGTTTCTACAATCATTTTTTTCTAAACTGAATAGTTTGTGCGAGAGACACTTCCAAAGTGGTAAAATGTGTGTCCCCCCCCCTGTAACTTCTAAAATAAGAGAATGATAAAACTAAAAAAAATATATAATGTACATTACTATGTAAACTTCCACCGAAAATTGGTTTGAACGAGATCTAGCAAGTAGTTTTTTTTTAATACGTCATAAATCGTAAACTTATCGTTACTTGCTGCTACGGAACCCTTCATGGGCGAGTACGACTCGCACTTGGCCGCTTTTTTTCTTGTTGACCCTCTCGATCTACATGACCGCCTTACAAAGGTGAGAAATGGAGCCACCCTACAACCCCAAATACAAGGTCACCCATCACATTTCATTAACCACTGTTATTGTATTGACATGTTGGAATATTAATTATTATCGAGGGCACATGATGGTACAGGGGTATAAAACGGGAACTTTGCTTCAGGCTTCCACATTCGTGCAAGGTGCGTGCTGAGAAACTCAGGTGTTCAAGGTAAATTCTATTTTTTAATTTCGTACTAAATTAATTAGGAATGTGGATTATAATAATTTGACAACTTTTTTTTTGTATCTTCTTAATTTAGGGGTATTATTTCGAAGAGGAAATTCAGTGCATCTCTACACCTTATACACTCCTTTGCAAAAATAAATGGGCGATTTTGATTTTTCTACATTATTGGTAATCATTTAGTTCTAAAGAGGTTTTAATAGCCAAACTATGTTACTGGCACTTAATAAAGAGTCTGGGTATGAAAAAAGGTTAAATCCAAATTGGAAACTCTTGTTTAAAAAAAAAACTTTTTCCGTCTGTGACTTTTTATTTACTTTTCGCGGGTTTCCGGTTAAAAGGTTATCAGGCAATTAAAAATAACTTCTCGTTATTTTTAGCAGAATAATTTATGTTTGTCGCATAATCTTGCCTTATTGTGACTTAAAACAGATAACTTTGTATCGATTGTACCTAATGGCAGAAAAACCAATAAGAGCTAGTAAAATTATGGCGCTGCTGGAAGAGGGTTGTAGCTAATGTTACGTCTCACAGCAGATAATAAGAAATTTCTACTCATTTATACTAATGACATTTATACTAATGACATACTAAAAATATTAATATTATCCATAGAAAAGCCAATGACTGTAAGGTGCCCGTTTTTTTTGCAAAGGGGTTTAAACTTATTATTTTCCAAATTGTATTTTCAGCGGTTTTGTTGTGTTTTGTCTGAATTGGACAGTAAACAGTCAGTAAATTTCTTAATTAATTTTCAATTTATTACTCATTTTAAAATAAATAAATCATAATTACAATGTATAAGCTAACACTAAAATATAATATAGTATGTACAAGTATGTAATAAAAAATAAAAATAACCTCCTTTTTTGAAGTAGGTTAAAAAGGGGAAGAGCTCATTACTTCTTAATTTTATTGAGTATTTATATGTATGTTGACTAGTAGATTTATAAAGTGATTTAGGTATGAGGTTTAATAAACTTGAATTTAATGATATCTATTTCGGTAAAGTAGGTTTATTAAAACACTTTACGCGTCAGTAATATTTCAAAACTAGACGAGATCGGTGTTTCCTATCCCACTACTCTGAAAGGAAACACCGAAACAATTTCAGAGGTCAGTGTCTTTTTAACCCTAGGAAGATAATCATATAGAGATGTACGTTAAAGATAATCATGCATAAATAAAAATGACGCATGATTTAATTTGTTATTTTATAAGGAAAATTAAAATATGAATTATTATTTTCTGTTTATTATAATGAAAAATAAATTTTATTAAACAATTTTTACATAATTATTAATGTATTAGTTTAAAAAAAAATACATAAATACGATCTAAAACCATCCTTAAAAGTCTACGAATATTGCATACGTTTTTTTACTAATTATTATTTTAAAAACTAACGAGTAATTTAAATACAAGATGTATTTAAATTACTAATCATTTAGGTACTTTTTATATTAACAGTAATTTTATTTTACTGCAACTAAAATCGCTTTGGCACAAGTCAGTAGGTATTATGCTCTCTTTTTGTCCATACTGTATGATGCATTGGTACTCCATGTACCATCATATTATATCTCATATCTGTATGTCCATATTGGAGGGGTAATATGTGTCCGGGAATCGCAGGCCGATTTCTGGCCACCGTAGACGCGAGCTTGCGGACGGTGAGCAATGGGTAGCTCGCCGTCCGATAAGGACCAGGCTCGGGTCGACGGCGCGTTGTGTTCCACGTGCGCTTCAAAGAGATGTCAGCAGAAATGACGGGGTCCGCTAGGGCCGATGCCTGCCGGGGTTGCGAAGAAATCCGAAATGGAGATCGTGGCCCTGGCAACATAGCAACTGAAGGAATAAGGGTGGGTTTTAGTCAGTAAGAGTCTGACACACCGTCTCGCTTCGCCCAGAACGGGAGAAGTTATTTGATAATTCCCAACTAGGGTTTCTCATTTCCCGACTTTTTTTTGTTTCCGGATACCGAGACTTCTCGAGCACCATTTTCCGGGAATTCCCGAGAAGTCCGGAATTTGATTAACCTCAAAAAAATGTATGAAAAAGGTTTTAAAATAAAATACACATTTACGTAATCAACAATATTTTCATTTTAATCAGTCTTCGTCAATTAACTAAAAAATATGCCTTCTTAATTTCCTTTATAATCACAGAGTTTTAAAACTAGAATAAAATTTAAGTAAAATCTTTAAAATTAACAAAATAACAATCACAGATATTTTTTTTTTTATAATTAGCTGTTACTGACAAATATGATCACTTTGATATATACCTACCTAATGTAAAAGTCAAAAAGTTTCATTAAAATAAATAATGATGTTTATGAAATATACCTATATAAAACTTTTGTAATAATAACTAACGACATTTAAATCACAGTCTTTTGATAATCATCTCCGTTACATACATAATATTACAAATTAGAGCAACAATTTTCTGTCAATAGCAGCTCTGACAAATTCGCTAGCAGGTTCTATTAAAATAAAATTTAAAAAATACCAAAATATTAATTGATTTGTCTGATAGACGGTTCCTAATCTTTGTAACGATGTAACCAGATAAAGAGAATACTCGTACATTTTCAGTTGACGTAAGCTTCACAGTCATAACGGCAGTATATAAATTTTCTAGATTTGGCGTTCATTTTCCGGTAGATTCAAATAAATGAAATTCTTTTTATCAGGCTTTTGGTTAACTAGGCTTCCGGCTGGGTCTCCGGCAACTCTAGATAGGCGCACCGACACAAGCTACGCCGCAAATGTTTGCGAGTGACTGACTGAACTAAACAAACAGAGATCACGGGGTGGGGCGGGCGGGAGGTGGGTGCCTTATTGGGTAGTAAAAGGATGTAAAAGGGGAGATGAGATAGAGGATATAATTTTTGTTATGAGTAACACAGGAATTAACATCAAATTGCAAATTTTTTAGTTTTTTTTTATTTCTCGACTTCCCGGGTACTCAACCCTTTTTTTCCCGTCTCGACTAAGGCCAAATTTCCCGGGAATTCCCGCTTCGAGACTTCTCGATGAGAAACCCTATTCCCAACCCTAAGTTTATTAAGTACAGGCGCCTCTATGAAGGAATCTTCCAAATCACTCAACATGTTATCTTCGCTCGTATAGTCTCCTACTTTACTTTCAGTGTCCTCACCAACAAACTTGTCATCACTCTTTAAAATAGCGGATAAATTATGGTCTTCATCCATTTTTCGACTCTCCTGATTGTTTTGTTTTGTGATTTCATCATCATCATCATCAGCCTATAGCAGTCCACTGCTGGACATAGGCCTCTCCAATTGCACGCCATTCAGCTCGATTCTCGGCAACTCTCATCCAGCTGCTACCAGCCACCCTGCGAAGATCGTCACTCCACCTAGCCTGAGGGCGTCCTACCTTACGTTTGCCAATTCGCGGTCTCCACTCAAGAACACGTGTACCCCAACGATTTAATATACATTAACAACACAAAAATCTTATAGATAAAAGATAATCATGCGCCATCTTGACTTACGCGGTCCCCATATTTCCAATTTGGTGAGACTTACCTAGTAACAAACACGTGTTGTGGGAGCTCCAGGTCACCACTGAAATGTCTTACTGACGTTACGCGTGATTTTCAATATTTAAAAGATAGTGCAATATTTCGCATTTGTATGAGTCAATTTTACGTAGACTATCTCAGAGCATATTTAGTCTTTTTAGGGTTAAGATTCGTGATTTAAGAGCGGCCAACCCGTTATACTTTTCATATAAACGCTCGTACGTCATTATGGCGTCGTAACACATCTATCTTTGAAATTTTTAAACTAATAGGTGTCTTGTGCACTATTTCTAGGTTTCTATGAAACCAAAAAATTAAAATTTCGAGAAATAAATTCAGTACAACCCTCCGAAAATCTGCATTTTGCACAATTTTTACCTGAACTTTGGCCGTTCATAATGTACTCATAAATTATAAAAGTAAAGAAAACATCTGCATAGAAACGTTGCACATGTAATGGAGATTCTAAATGACAAACATTTATTTTAAAAATTATTAAAGCTTACTCAAAAAAACGTATTTCCTGAAACAAGTTTTCGCACACTATTTTTCGTACAATGTTATCGCGTTGCAGTTGCTTGTTAGCAGTTTTCACTTGCTCTAGATGAAACAACATGCTTTTCGATCATGCTTGCGTTGACGATAGATGGATCGGGAAGGGCCCCCTTAAAACACTAATCTAGGTACAAGGTACTCACATGATCTAATGAAAATTATGTTTGAACTTTAACGGTTAAATTTCAGACATAATCGTGGTCAGATTCAGATTATGTGAGGACCTTGTATTTAGATTAGTGTCTTGAGAGGAAACGCGGTCACGTGGTCGTTGGCGTGCATTCCATACTAACGTATTCCTCTGTTTCCTCCCTGGTTAAATAATACTAGTCCAAATATATTTTTACGATATAATTTATATCTACTATAGCCATGTCCCTTTTTTTTTGGGTGGGAAATTATCAAACAACTTCTCCCGCTCTGGGTGGAGTGTAGGGAATGCAGAACCGGTTCTGTTTTAAAGAACCGGGATTTTCGGAAACTTCTGGCTAAAGAACCGGGATTCCCGGTACTTTCGATACTTTCGGTACTTTAAGTAAGTACTTATAAGATAATAGAATTAAAAGTGTTGAAACGGTGAAAATAAGAGAAAGACGAAATGACAGGACAAATTAACATTTGTATCAAGACAAATCAAATAAAACGTTTTATTTCTTGTTTTGTAGACACTACTTCAGTTTTATTTAGTACTAGCTGTGCCCACGACTTCGTTCGCGTGCATGTCGGAAAATAATAATGTGTCACTTAGAGAAGGTGTAGGTCCCACTCCTCCATTGAAACTGAAGAATCTTCCGATCCTGCCTGGTGGGAATTGTGATCTGGGGTTCTCTACCACAGCCCTTTCAAATGCACTACGTCTTAGGGTTTACAATGTCAGTGCGACGAAGTGTTATTTTAATTATTGAAAATAAATGAAAATCTAGGCGCCCGGTCGAGGCTCATTATCTGTACACCTGCCGTACCTACTCAATAAATCGCGACTGCCCGTCTGGCGGAGTGTGCTGAATGAAACGTTATCATGGTGTAGAAGGATCACACGATCAAGAAAACAGGCTAAAAACGATGAAATGGTCAATATGATATTATTGTGTTTTCTATTATATCTGTATATCCTTCGTTTTTGGAGATCTCAAATGAATAAATAAATATCTTAAAAACTTGTTTTAATTAAGAAAATGCTTGTCTTGAAACTATATGAATGTTTGGAAAGGATATCCATCCATAATGGTAGCTGACATTCGGGAAACTATAAGTTCTATGGCAGGATTTGCGTTAGATTCGTAGTAATCAGTTAATTTCCCTTTTTTCTTTGGTATTAATTCAATAGTTTCACTATTTGTCGATGTTGAAGGAGACTTGACACTTTGAGGAAGATGACCATCAGCTGTGCATATTTTTCACTATGGGCCCCTCCCGCACCGCGCAGCTACCTCAGAACTATTGAACAGTCTCAGTTAAGCCTGCAATACACATGCTACTAATAAGCATGCTTGTTTACTGCTAGGTAGCATACTCATTAGTAGCATACTCTCTGTGTTTGTAAAATACTCATGCTCTTTTTGTATACACATGCTAGTTGAATGCTACTAAGTAGCATTTACTCGAAAGTAGCATGCTCTTGTACTACTAGGTAGCATGTGTTGAGCTTTGGGCAACAAAATTAGAGATATTTCAAACGCGAAGTATCTTTTCTCGAAAGTACCGAAAGAATCGGGATTTGGTTTTGAAAATCCCGGTTCCTAAAACCACGAAAATTTCCGGGATTTCCCGGGACTATTCACTAGTGGAGCGGGAGGGCATGTCAGACTCTTGCTGACTAAAACCCACCCGTGTTCCTACAGTTGCCTGTATTGCCAGGGGCCACGGTAAACCTTTCGGCTAAAAAACCGCAACCCCGACGGATAGCCATGTCCCTGTGTTTGGATTTTTGGCGTAGTTATAATATTTTTAGAAACAAGACAAACAGAGGAATACGTTGGTATGGAATTAACGCCAACGACCACGTGAACGCGTTTCCTCATCTCAAATTAAAAACATATCAGGGATTATGCAACTCTCAGCTATGTTAAACAAGAATGTACCTACGTCATCATCATCATCATCATCATCAGCCTATAATGTTCCCACTGCTGGGATATAGGCCTCCTCTCTGTGAGAGAGAGTGGGCCGTAATCCACCACGCGGGCCCAGTGCGGGTTGGTAGATGTCACATGTCTTCGAATTTTCGGTTCTAGGACATGCCGGTTTCCTCACGATGTTTTCCCACGATGCGTATGTACCTACGTGGGTAAAGAAAACTAAACTCCTTATAAGTTTATTTGCTCATAGCTGTTCGGTATCCTTTCCAGTTCCAATATTTCGTTTTAATCTTGTACATTTACTTTGCCAGTTGGCTGCTCGGATCCATTTATATATCAACTAGCTTCTGCCCGCGACTTCGTTCGCATGGAAATCGTAAGACATCACAATATACTAAAATAACAGCCACATTTTTATAAAACTTCCCTGTATACTACGTTTGTAGTTTTATTCTCAGCAGCCAAAATATACAGAGAGTCAGGAATGGTGACTCGGGAGCAAGCGACGTAACAGTTGTCCGTGTGAGAAGCAGCTTATTCTGAGGTCGACACCCGCAGCCTTCAGCCTTCAGTGTCGGCCCCTGTGACTTGTTGATCGCAAAGCATACACTCCCAGAGAACCGCACGCGCTTTAACTGGAAATTATGGGGAATTTGTACTTTATACGCGCTATAAACACTGTCTCACCATCGCCACAACCTGTTAGAATTTCCACCTCGATGACGTTTCTCTGCAAAGACATGACTTTGAGCTGGTTTCCGTTACACAGATATACAACCAAAAGTCCACTTGCCATTTGTGAATTGAGAAATTCTACGGGGTGATATTTGGCATCATCTTCCTCCACATCAGTATTAATGGAGGTGTATATCACTTCACTCCCTTCAATTTGTGAGAGAATACTGTGGTTGATCGCTGCAGCTTGATCATCTTCGGAGTTAAAACGGAAACACGCCTAAGAATTCTCTTGGTACGGTATTTAACTGATATCCCCGTATATCAGACTAATAAGATCTTCTAAAGTGGGATCTACTCTACCAAGTGTCTCTGGTAGAGTGCTTTCACCAACTTTTAGAAGAACATCGGAGAATTCTTGAGCATTTGAATTACCGCCAAGCCGAGCTCGTATGATGATGGTCAAGCGCAGTTTATGAACTCTCGACCATAGAGTCGACCTTTTCAACGAAGTATTCACTTTTTTTGTCAAAAATGTGACACCACCCATCATATCTTGGTTTCTGCGGATGTCCTGCAGGGTTCTGTTTACAGTTTCCACTGCTTTCCTTTTTGCCATAATGCATTCATCCCATACGACGAAGCGCAATCCCCTAAGCACACATCCCTTGTTACTGTTGCGTGACACCCCACAAACAGGCGTTTCGTTGCTCTCTAAATCGATGGGAATCTTAAACATGACGTGCGCTGTTTTGCCACCAGGAACCAGTGTGGCAGCGATTCCAGAAGATCCACACACATACATATTTTAAAATCGCTAGGACAAAGCTGCTGTCAAAATCTGTAAAAAAAACATTTTATTCCTACAGTCTTTTGCTCTAAAATGATCAGAATACAACCTTGAATGTTTTGTGACTGTAAAGTACTTGTAACTTAGTAGTTTCCCATAGCTTACGAAGTTTTCCATTTTTTGTGAATTAATACATTCTATGAACTATTTATTACATACACAATCCAAAAAAAAAATCGTTTTACAAAAAGAGTTTAAAAAAAACAGATGTAAATCGAACTTACTACCCCGGGCGGCCTACCACCAGCTCATAAAGCAGTATTATTTTAATGTTACTTCAGTGGGAGAAAGAGATGGAGCTATACATCCTGTAGAGCTTCATCTCTTTCCCACACTGAAGTAAACTAAAGTAATATTAAAATAATACTGCTTTTGAGCTGGTGGTAGGCCCTCAGGACTTCAAATCATTCGTCCAACCGCTTACTTATTCGCTTTGTTGAAAGTTAGCTAAAATAGCCTTTCCTATATAAAAGGTAGCGTGATGATAATCATTTAAAAAGTTAAATCGGTAACTACCTATCTACAATATCCCAACCTTCTGGCGCGTCCTTTTACAATTTGCAGAGAAAAATACGAACATGATGTAATATTGCTCATCCCCCATAGCAAATAGCGTGATAGTTTATGCCCTACGGTTGGTACAGACAAACATTCTAAAAACTTTATTTTCCGCATAAGAATCGATCCCAAACCTCGTAGCAATAAATTTCTTAAAAAAAAATTAACTTCGTTACGATTTTATTATATCTATAGATTATAGGTACATAATCAAAAAAAATAATAATCGTATAACAAAATGTGAAAAAAAAGAAAAAAAACCGTAGGTGGGAATCGAACTTACAACCCCTTGTTTGCAAAGCAACTGTACAACGGCTGAGCTAATCGCTTTGTTGAAACTTGTCTAAAATAGCCGTTCCTATATATTTCATGATTGACTGCTTAGTTCCATAAAGGTATAGCGTGATGATAATCATTTAAAAAGTTAAATCCATAACCATCTACAATATCCTAAAATTTTGGCGCGTTTTTTTACAAAAATACGTACATAATATAATATTGCTCGTCCCGCATAATAAATAACGTGATAGTTTATACCCTATAGTTTGACCAGACTTATAGGGAACACCTATGCAAAATTTTAAAAGAATCTATCCGGTAGAATTTGCGTCATGCTAGAACATAAAAATACAACATAATGTAATATTGCTCGTCCCCCATAGCAAATAGCGTGATAGTTTATACCCTATAGTTTGACCAGACACACAGGGAATATCTATGCAAAATTTTAACAGAATCTGTCCGGTAGAATTTGCGCCATGCTGGAACATACATACAGACAAACAGACAAAAATTCTAAAAAAAATATTTTCGGCATTAGAATCGATCCTAGACCTCGTAGCAATTACTTTTTTTCAAAAATATTCAATGTACAGTTTTGACTTCGCTACGATTTTATTATATGTATAGATGTGAATTTATTGCGTTTGATACCCTGAACAACTTATTTCGGTAACACAACCAGCGTGTATCGCCGAAAATTATTCGAATTCTGTGTACTTATTAAAATTTTAAGCTGTTCAATTATCATTTCAACTATTTTTTTTTTTCAATAATAATATTAACTAGTGCTTATATAATGACTCGAATCAACGTTTCAGAAAAAAAGGTTTACAGATAAGTATGTTACAATTTATAAAGTTTTTTCCTATGATCCCTGAAAATTGAGTCGACTAAAGGAAAATAAAACCTTTTATTTCCTTTCAAGAATTTCAAACAGACAGTTTTTAGAAACCGCCATTACGGGAAAACTTCTCTATTAAGTATCATAAATATAATATCATTATAGGCTGTATTTCCCAAAGGGTGAGCAGAGGTGTACCTATCTATAGCACACCCACATTTTGCAAGTTCAATTCTCCAACTGCAAATGTAAGTTTGTAATACCAAAAAAAACAGTAGTACTCCGGGAGTGCTGACAGAAGCAAAAACTTGAAAAAAAAATCGGTACCGCGGTAATCAACGCGTTGATGTCTTTTACTCTACGGTGTCGGTAAATTCCGTCACAGTGTCGCGAAATCAATGGTTTAGTCCCATATCAAAAATGCCCAAAGCGCCTAAAGAAGACTTTTTTTTTCACTTAAAAAAATGTGTTTGTTAAAACTAAAAACTAACGATTTTCGGACTTTTTCCTTCACATGCTTACCCTGTAGGTTTTGATTATGTCACATAAATGGCCGTGTTTTTTTATTGCGTTAACTTATAAGCTTGATTTTTTTAGAGTTCCAAGGGACCATAGACGTTCGTATTTGATATTAATTTCAACTTGATAACTGAAGGTGTTCCTGAGAAAAAGGGTCTTGACAGACTGACGGACGGACAACGAAGTGAACCTATAAGGTTTTTTTTTTCCTTTTGAGGTACGGAACCTTAAAAAAACAAAAAAAATAAAAGAAAGAAAATAAAAGAGAAAGAGTATTCTATCTATTCAGGTAGTTTCTTTACAAACTCCAAGTAAATTCAATTGTTCCAGATGAAACCTCAACAGTCCATCCTCCTTGTGGCGTTCTGCACCATCACGCTATGTTCCGCGCACATTGGGGACGGGCAGGTGTCCTACCAAGACAAGGTCTACTGCGGCCGGTCGCTCGCTAGAGCACTGGCTTTCTTGTGTTTTGAAGAAGGTGGTGGCTCGGAGAACAAGCGATCAGATTCTGGATCTATGTATAGTGAGTTGGGTTTATCTACTCTTCTTGTACATTAACCGTTCAACAGTGGATAAACACGCTAAGAGTCGTATTGCTGTGAATACGCGGTGTAGTCCGTACATGTATGTGTAAGCAACACGGTACACACACCACAGAGAACGCAGTTTTGCACTTACATACTGTCGCATCGTCACAGTTCGCGCTCGCGCCGCATACGAAACAAAAATATATTTCCGTCACTCTTGTTAGATACACACGCATTATGCGCGTGACCTTGGCCAGTTTAATGGCATTGCTAAAATTTGAACGAAAGTTAAATGTGTAGATAGCAGAAGGCGTTAAGCGTTAGTCTTACGTTCAAGATGGCTAAGGTTCTAATCTCGTAAATCACAGCGCTGTTTCTGCAAATATTGTTATTTTTGTTTGTAATTATAATATTTTTTAAATATTGCTGCCTTTTTATGAATGTTGTTATTACAATAAAGGGTTTAGAATAAAAATGCATCCTATGTGATAAAAAAATTAAAAAATATTTATTCGTTATATTTATTTTACTTACATATATAGTTAACAAAATGTTACAATTATTTATCATTACCTCAGCTGAATAAGATGTGAAATAGATGTCTAGAAACTTAGAAGCAATTTGTATTATTTTGACTTTGAATATTAGACTAATCAAAATGTAAAAAAAAAAACTACTGACAAAATAGGTGATTTTAAGGTTAAGTATAGGCAGTTTACATTAACCCATTATTTTACATTTTATTTGGTTTTATTATATTGGATGGTATTGAGGTTACAGTTTAAGTATTCATTTTCGTTACGAAAAGAAGATTAAAACTAAACCTCAAATTGTAATCCTAAAATAATAATATTACTAAAATAGTTTAAAACTTTTTCGGTCTATCTGCAAGAATTATACGACAAACACCATATTGAAACGTGCTTAAAAAATTCGTTACCATAAATTCATGCAATAACGAATCTGTTGTTTATTAAGTTGGTATGATCAATATTTTGAAGTCAAAAACAGTTTTCTAGCTGATCTTCAGTGATGCAAGTCTTCAGAGTGCACGGCGAACGGTTCATAATGACGTGTTTAATAATTCAGCAAAATATCTCGTTGGTATGAAACCATTTGTTTCATAATCATTCACCATTTGACATCACTGCACCTCGATAATAAGCCTCTTCCTCATATCTTTTAACCCTCACAGTATTTCTCTAGAACAAAGAATAACATTGTATGTATTACACATAATACCTAATTATTTATCATTCACTAATCGAATTAAACGTCATAATGAATTTAAAACTTTAAAGGCATCTTCTGTCTCAACAATACCTCTGTTCTATCAACAATGCCTTTGATTAACATTTATGTTAATATGAAATATTTAAATGAAAACACTCACACTTAGTCCGGTTTCACTTTTACGCAGCGCCATAATATTTGATCTTATATTTATATTTCATTTTGCATTTTGAAAATAATAACCACAACACTGCTAATAGCTAAATACTTGTCACCGACAATAATCACGAACCAACAAAGTTCTATTAAGTGAATACTCGTAACGAACTGCATCTGTCTACCCCACAGAAATCGAAATAATTAATTCGTTTTCTGTGGTCTATCTGCTAAACTTTAATATTTATGTGAACAAGACGAATGAAACAAAAAACGAATGATTATTTATCGAACTATATAGTCATTGGTTGCAGAGGGGCTTGTGGCTAAGTAACAACAGCTGCACGGGTCGATCGATCAGGTTAAGCTACGCTTGCCGCGGTTGGTCTGTGGATGGGTGACCATCTTTACATACCAAGAACCCTCCGTGCCTCGGAAAGCACGTTAAGCCGTTGGTCCCGGCTGTCATTTGTAGATCTTTGACAGTCGTTACGGGTAGTTAGAAGCCCAAAAAGTCTGACAACCAGTCTTACCAAAGGGTATCTTGTTACCTAGTAATTAGGTTGTGGAGGTCAGATAGGCAGTCGCTCCATGTAAAATACTGGTATTCAGCTGCATCCGGTTAGACTGGAAGCCGACCCCAATATAGTTGGGAAAAGGCTAAGCAGATGATAGTCATTGGTTGCAGACAAAGTGAGTGTGTGTGTGTACTGTGCGTGTCTATAGTATTGTAACAACTTATAGAAGAAGGTCGTTAGTCAAACCGAAGCGTCAGTCTATTGCTTTGTGAGATTGCCTATGGACTTTTGGTCGGTACTGTATAAGAACAAATGATGAAACACGTGATAGATATCGGTATCTAAATACGATCAAACAATAAAAAAAATGGTTTGATGATATATTATTTGGGGTCAACAACGCATGTAGTTTGTTATTTGAAGTATTTTTTATCTTGTTTAGATACCTATCGAAAATTCGAAACCCATCATGTTTGTTGAGTTTTGCTAGCTAGTTTTATTTGACCCGGTATAGTTACAGTATTTGTAATACCTAGAAGAAGTTATAGTATTAGTAGTACCTAACCTACCGAGAGCTCTTTGTGATGGGACTCGCCAGAGGAAATGTTATCTACCGTCATAGTTCTGCCGCTAAAAAAGTTTGTGTTCCGTTTGAAATTCAAATTAAAAATATTTTATTTCACATAAATCTACATGGGCACTTATGAAACGTTAGAAATTAGGTGCACGGTTCCATTTGGTCGTTTCTTATGGAAAAGAGCCGACAAGAAACTCCACGGTTGTTCTTTTAAATATAATTGGCTTTTACAATATTCTCAAATAACAGTGTTAATGGGAGGACAGTGTAGGTGATTCAACAAGTACCAAGTACTTAACAAAATAGAAAATGGTCAACAAATCTACAGTAAACTAAGCCTGTAACAGCGTTCACACATTCACAAAATAGAAAAGAATCTGTATAAAAAACAACCGACCTCCAAAAAAAAACACTACAAAGTGAAAAATAACTTTAATTTCGGAAGTCGGTGTCTTGGGTTTTGTATTTTCGTTTTTTGCCACCGACTTCCGAAATTAAAGTTATTTTTCACTTTGTAGTGTTTTTTTTTGGAGGTCGGTTGTTGTTTTTTGTAAAAAGTTTTTATTTTTCACTTTTTAGTTGTGGTACCTACCCCACACACATTCGAATACCACTACCTGCTACCAGTGACAGAAACTTATCATATCATCTACATACTAAGTGGGAAAAAAAACGTATTTTGTAGCTAACTCAAAAACTATCCAAGCAAAGTTAATAAAACTTATATGGGACTAATTCCAGAGCACACCCTTTCAAACAAAAAAAGAATTATCAAAATCGGTCCACAATTGACGGAGAAATCGGTGGATATACATAAAAAAAAACAAACATTCGCGACGAACATATAACCTCCTCCTTTTTGGAAGTCGGTTAAAAAGATAGATAAATTAGTAAAAATTAAAACCAATTTTAAACGCAATTACAATGATTGCTATTACAACTGTAACAAATCTGAATAATTATCATGTTCACAAAGTCACTAATAAAGAGTTGAAATTAAATAGATGGTATATAACCTTTCAACTGTCATTAACGAGACACAATGGAATTTTAATTGTTATCCATCTCAATGAGGCGTCGTAATAGATGATGAGATAATGTCAAATAATAGGATGAATATGTCAAGGAAGAATGTAAAAAAAATTAACGGAAAGAAATGGCACCGGTGTGGCACATGAGACATTTCAGTTTATGTTGGGATGTCAACGTTCAATTGCAAATATCCGTGAGCCATCATAAAAAAAGATATTGCACGGTAATCACGTTCCATCGGTACTCGAAGAGTAGAGACTGATTCTACAATGCAGAAATGTTTTACAACTACAATCAATATGAAGATTATTACAATATCCTCTCAAGTCTCAGCCGGAGCGCATCTCACAATAAAAGAAAGCTCTTTCATAGTGTACCAGCTGCTTATCTTCTGCTGCAATTTGTAAAAGTCGAGTAAGGGAACGATTTATTACAAGCGGTCTACCGATCCGTCAGTATTTAATGCAATCTGAATGTATCTACATAGTATAGCGGGAATTTATCTTCCTATTGAATGCATTGAGCAAGAGTAATTGTTTTAATTCTGATTTAAGAAGAACTGCGAAAGTAGTTGAAATTATTTTAGGTAAAGACGGAATTAACTACACAAAGGTTTGACTGTGGAGCGTATCAATCAATCTACCTAGCCTTCAAACTCAAACTCAAAGCATTTATTTCAATTAAACCATTTACAGGCACTTTTGAATTGTCAAGGAATCGGTCAGTCAGAAATAGGTATGAAGCTAGTAAATAGCCTTTTCCCAACTATGTTGGGGTCGGCTTCCAGTCTAACCGGATGCAGCTGAATACCAGTATTTTACATGGAGCGACTGCCTATCTGACCTCCATAACCCAGTAACTGGGTAATACGATGCCCCTTGGTAAGACTGGTTGTCAGACTTTCGGGCTTTTGACGACCCTTAACGACTGTCAAAGATTCACGAAAGACAGCCGGGACCAACGGCTTAACGTGCTTTCCGAGGCACGGAGGAGTCTCTGTATGTAAAGATGGTCACCCATCCACGGACCAACCCTGGCAAGTGTAGCTTAACCTGATGGATTGATCCGTGCGGCTGTTATTACTTAGCCACAAGCTCCTCCAAGCTGACTGTAGAGCGTGTATCGTTTGTGAAGTACGTATCTTTAACACATAAGTTTTCAGAGGTTTTACCACAGATATAGATATACCTAGATAACGCAAGAGCAACTACTTTGCGTGCCATTTTCGTGCCCAGCTTACGCACAATAATCGTAAGCTGCCACTTTCGCGCTCAGTCTGCATCGGTGCCACGTTTGTCGGAAGTCAGTAAAAAAATTGAAAATGGTTAATTACGCTGTTATAAATTGTAAAAACTATGCAAATGCGAGGAGACAAAATAAAAGAAACGTTTCTTAGTGCTTGTGACGTCATAGTAGGTAGTCAAAAAATGGCACGCTTGGTTTTCATACAGATCGTGGTACTTGCGTTATCTAGGTCTATCTATATCTGTGGGTTTTACTAAGTTTTTATTAGAATGGAGTGATGGACACGTGTTTTCTGTTTGTTTGTTTTTCACCATCCTGATAGCAGCCTGTAGCCTAAATGATAAATTCATAACAGCCACTAAGTACATATTATTAGTGCAATGAACTTAAGCGAGTAAAAATTATCAGCGCAATAATACAATTTGAAAAGAGGATTCGTGATTGCAGTTGTTTATTTTATACTAAAACGAGGACACTGGCAGGTCATCTCTTTTTAACCAACGAAAAAAAGCAGGAGGTTCTCAAGTCAATGTGTATTTTATTTGTATCACCCTAGTATCCTCTTTATTACACAAGTTCTTAAACAGTAACCGTGGAGTTTCTTGCCGGCTCTTCTCCATAGGAAGCGACCAATTGGAACCGTGCACCTAGCTTCTGACGTTTCATAAGTGCCCTTGTAGGTTTATGTGAAATAAAATATTTTGATTTTGATTTTGACAGGACTTTCTTACTTTTATACAATCTGTAATAAAAAAATAAAGTTTAATAAAAAACTGTAACCCGACTACGGGAAAATAAAAATGATCTAAAAAGTACGAAACAAGCAAATATTTCAGACAGAAATCAAGACATAGGTACAAAAATGGTCAAGGTAAAGCCGTGGTCGCATGCCTGTATACCATGTTGGTGCCAAGAACACCTACAAAATTATAATGGCATGCGACGACGGCTTTACCTTGACCATTTTTGTACCTATGTCTTGATTTCTGTCTGAAATATTTGCTTGTTTCGTACTTTTTAGATCATTTTTATTTTCCCGTAGTCGGGTTACAGTTTTTTATTAAACTTTATTTTTTTATTTTATACTTTTCCGTTTTTACACTTGATAAACGTAAATAAGAGTAGAGTAATACAATAGTTCAGTAATTAACCTATTTTAAATTCCAATAGCAGTGCATAGTGCTTTGGACGAAACCATAGAGCGATTTATTTCGACGCCAACACCATAATTATATCGATATCGAGCTTCGAAGAAATCCAAAATATAAATATTTCGTTGTACTTGTTTTTCTTCATAAGAGTGGAATTACAAATCGGTACTACTTATTAAGATTTGATTAACTGCACGTTAGTAACATCTTGCGATACTACGTAGCGCAGTCTCACTTTTGCTTGTTTTTAACGATTTTAACATATTTGTTTACTTTGAAAATATAATATTATATACATATTTGTAATGTGCTCGTCAAGACCTTTCTTTTGATACCAAACATGTCATGATCATCCCATTTTAATTTTTTTCGAGGTTAGAAATTTACGTGTAAAGTCCACCAAATTAAATTTAGGGAAAAATTATATAGCCTATGTCACCCAGACCATTATTACGAATCTATTGATACCTCATTCATCAAAATTGGTTCAGTAGTTTAGGCGCTACGGTGGAACACACGTAAAAACAAACATACATACATAGACTGCTAAAATCATAACCCTTCTGTTGCAGGAATAAGGTTGACTATTGTTAGCACGGTGTCACTGGATATTTTAAATGAAATGCGTCTGTCTTCTGTGAGGTTTATTGGCAACTAAATCAATATAGGTTCATGCATCTCTTTATGTAATTGAAATTGGCGTTAACATAAGCCGCCCACCAAAGGACTATGATAGTCCTTTAAAAACAATAATTTATTAAGTTACTTTACATGCAAAATAAAGCTAGATATGTTAAACTATCGTTTCATCTGGTACTGTGTCGATTGGTAAAGCACACAACTTTGTCACACATCGCTTGGTTATACTGTTACCGCTCTTCACGCTATATACTCTAGTCAAACCGTCGGGACCGGGGTGTTTATCGGTAATGCGTCCCATGGACCATTTTCCCGGTGGAAGATTGTCTTGCTTGATCAGCACTATATCTCCCTTCTTAAACTCTTCTTCGCGTTTTAACCATTTTGGTCTCTGCTGGAGTCTCGTTAGGTACTCTTTCTGCCATCGCGACCAGAAGTCACTCAACAATTTCTGAGTATATTGCCAGCGTGTCAAATTGCTTATTTTAGCATCCTTTATGTTCGGGTTTGGGACGGTGACCGGTGCTTCCGTTATTAAAAAATGACCAGGTGTCAGTGCTTGCATGGTGTCATCGTCCATTGGACATAATGGACGCGAGTTCAGACATGCTTCTATTTCACAGAGAACCGTCGTCATCTCTTCGAATGTCAAGTTTGTAGTGAGAACTCTCTTCATGTGATCTTTTATGGATTTTACTCCGGCCTCCCATAGTCCTCCGAAGTTAGGTGAATAGGCCGGTATAAAATGCCACTGAGTCCCGTCGTTAGCAAGTAATTCGGCGATTTTTCCATCAAATTGCAAACCAGCTTCTGTCCAGGCTTCATATAGATGTTTGTTAGCGCCAACAAAATTTCGTCCTTGGTCGCTCCACAGATTTATGCATCTTCCTCTGCGGGCGCAAAACCTTTTGAAGGCGCCTATGAATGCTGCTGTACTTAGGTCACCAACCAATTCCAAATGTAGTGCCTTGGTGGACATGCAAATAAATATGGCTATATAGGCCTTGCTAGTTCTGGCTCCTCTGCCCTTACTCACCAATATTTGGAATGGTCCCGCAAAGTCGACACCTGAATTGAGGAACGCTCGTGCTGGTTTCACCCGTACGCTTGGTAAGTCACCCATTACTTGTGTTCTCACTTTTGCATTTAGTTTAGCGCATACCAAACAACGATGGATGTATTGTTTGACCAGCGTTTTTGCTCGCAGTATCCAATACTTGGATCTGAGGTAAGTAAGCATCAACTGTATACCTCCATGCAACGTCTTCGAGTGGGCTTCTGCTATTATAAGATATGTAAGTTTACTGTTACGACCCAGAATGATTGGATGCTTGCATTCATCACTCAACTCTGCGTTCCTGAGCCGGCCGCCCACCTTGAGGACGCCATTCTCGTCAAGATAAGGATTTAATGATTTTAATTTGCTTGTTTTTTTAACTCTTTTCTTCCTCTTTAAGCTTTCTATCTCTTCTATAAATTCTTCCTCTTGTTCTCTTTTTATACAGGTTTGCAGGGAGAGTTGGAGTTCTTCAGTTGTGATTGTACTATCTATGTTTTCCTTTAATTTGTTTTGTTTCAGGAATCTTCGGCAGTAGGTGATAGCTCTCAGTAGTTCAGTCAGTGTATCAAAGTCGTCGAGTTGTGTGGATAGTTTATTACTTTCATCGTTTTCGTTTTTCATTATTTTCAGAGCTCGTATGGTGTTTTTCTTTCTTTCTAGATCTATTGGTGTTATGTTTAGTCTAGTGAACTGTATCTTCTGGTGTAATAACCACTGTGGTCCTTTCCACCATAGGTCGCAACCTTTCAAGTTAGCTACTGACATACCCCTTGATGCAAGGTCAGCTGGATTATCGTGGGATTGGACATGGTGCCACTGACTGCAATTTACATTGGTTGTGATCTCGACAACGCGGTTAGCCACAAACGTTTTCCATTTGTTCGGATCTCCATGTAACCAAGAGATAACAATGGAAGAATCTGTCCAAGCATAGATTTGTGTTGCAGGTATCTTCATTGCTTGCATTATTTGCTTAAGTAGTTTGGATAGAAGCAAAGCTCCACACAGTTCTAGTCGAGGCAATGAAATGGTTTTCAAAGGAGCTACTCTTGTTCTTGCAGCAATGATTGTGGTTTTTACTGTGCCATCTGAGTTTATGACTCGGCAGTATGCCACAGCACCATATGCTTGTACAGAGGCATCGCAGAATCCGTGTATTTCTATAAAATCTTTTCTTGAGCTAGACGTTCCCAACCATCTATTTATGTAGATTCCGTTCACATTTTCGAGATCAGATCGTATTGAAGCCCATTTTTCAGCAAGTGTCGTATTTAAGACTTCGTCCCAATCAATCTTTTCTTGCCAGAGTTGTTGAATTAAAATTTTCGCCAATAAAAGGCAAGGTGCAATCCATCCGAGCGGGTCGAATAACTTTTGAATGTCGGATAGAATGCTTCGCTTCGTAACTACTTTTCCCATAACAGGTAAGTTCAGATTATATTCGAATTGGTCTTTACCCAAATTCCATTGTATGCCCAGGGCTTTGATTGTTCCATCAATATTTAGTTCTAGATGTGCATTGGATGATCTTTCGCTTGGTTCAATAGTCTCCATAAAGTCACGGTTGTTAGAGGACCATTTTTTCAGTTCGAAGCCACCTAGACGCAGTAGCTTTTTGAGATCTTGACTGATTCTTATAGCTTGTTCCAGATCATCATGTCCGGACATAACATCGTCGACGTAAAAGTCTTCGCGCAATATCTTTGCAGCTTCGGGATATTTGTCTCCTTCGTTATCAGCCAATTGCATGAGTGTCTTTACAGCGAGATAGGGTGCGGAAGCCGTTCCGAATGTCACAGTCAAAAGTCTGTAGTCTTTAATATCTTCCGATGTATTATCTCTCCATAGAATTCTTTGATAATCGATGTCTTCTTTGTTTGTCCAGATCATTCTGTACATCTTATGAATGTCAGAAACGTAACAAACAGCATGAATTCGCCATCTAATGATTATGCTTCTCAAGTCATCTTGTAACATTGGACCCAACAAGAGTTCATCGTTTAGTGAAATACCGTTGTAGCCCTTGCACGAGGCGTCGAATACAACACGAGTCTTCGTTGTTTCTTTGTCACTACGGATCACCGCGTGGTGAGGTAAGTATACTGATTTATTATTTATTTCATCCTTAGGTACTTCTTCTATATGGTTTAATTCTTTATATTCGTTGATCACCTTTGAGTATTCTTGCTTCAATTCTGTGTTTTGATTCAATCTTTTTTCTAGTTGAAGGAGTCTTCTTTTTGCTATTTCTCTTGTGTTGCCTTCTACTGATTTTGGTTGTTCTGTTTTAAACGGTAGCTTGACTATGTATTTTCCGTTATTATCTCGCTTGTGTGTCTTCTCGTATATGTTTTCACATAGTTGCTCAGTTAGGGTAAGTTTTCTTTTTGTGTCCGTATCAACTTCCCATATTGTGGTCAGTAAATCTTCTATGTTAATTTCTTGCTTCATGGCCGTCAAGGATTTTTCTCTTGCGTTCACTTTAATTGTTATTCCTCCCATTAAAATCCATCCCAGATAAGTATTTTGGGCGCATGGTGTATCTGGTGGACCTTTAATAAGTCCTTGCTTGAGAATTGATGCATATTCGTTCACACCCAACAACAGATCAATAGGTCCTGCTGTATAATAATTTCTGTCTGCTAATTGGAGGTTTGCTATATGCGGCCAATCGGTCCCCATCGTGGTGTTTGTAGGTATGTTGGAGGTCAAGTGCTTGGACATCACGTAGGCTCTGATAGGTAAATTGAATTGGTTTTCCCATCGTGACAATACTTGTAACTTGACCTCATGCTTGACTCTGACTTTCATAGATTCCATTCCGGAGACGATTAGATTTACTGATGATTTTTCTAGGTTCAGGATCTGAGTTGCCTTCTCGCTTATAAAACATGCTTGAGATCCTGAGTCTATCAGCGCTCTTAGAACAGTAGTGTGTCCATGTTCACTCTTCAAAATTACTACTGCGGTAGCTAATAGAGATATCTTCTGCCCCGCGGTATAATGAGACGCAATCATTGTGTGAACTTTCTTCTCTTCTACATCTGCTTGGCTGGATGAAGTCGGTTGCTTGGTTTCTACATTTGGACCCGCTTCATCAATCTTCTTGGTTTGATGTAAAAGTGTGTGATGTCGTCTCTTACAGGTTCGGCAAGACATTGGCATACGGCACTTGAACACCGCATGTCCCGCCCCAAGGCAGTTGAAACATAGTTTGTTTGATTTGACATGTTCGCCTCTTTCATTAATCGTCATTTTATTGAATACACTACAATGACTCAGTGTGTGCGTTTCTTTACACAAAGCACATGGTTTTTGTTTATCATTTTCTGTTGCTATAACATGAAGAACACGCTCTTTGGTTGGTTTAGTAGTAGACGTAGGAGAAACCATTTCAAGCGTCCGGAATTTGGCTTCTAAAAACTCCCGCAATTCCTTCCATGTAGGCAGCTCTTGATCGTTCACCGAGTAGGCAGTCTGTTCCCATTCTTTGTGTGACTCCGGGTCCAACTTCTGCACAACCAGAAATATGATTACTGGATCCCAGGAATCGGTAGGCACTTCTACGTTTTTTAAGCTGTTAATAACCTCAGTGGTACAATCCAGGAGGGCTTTCAGCTGTGCTGCAGTTTGATTGGTACATTTTTTCTGATAAAATAGTCGCTTCATCAATGCATTTACTATTATGCGCCTATTGTCGTATCGGTGATTCAGCGTTTTCCAAGCTTGAACATAATTAGCACCCGTCACCTGAACGTGCTTTAGTAATGATGCCGCTTCGCCCGTGATACTGGTTTTCAAATAGTGTAGCTTTTCAACATCACTTAGTGTAGTGCATTCATGAATTAATGACACATACAAGTCCTTAAATGTAGGCCATTCTTCGTAGTTACCGGAAAACGGAGGGAGTTGTATGTTAGGTAGCATCACTTTAGGCCGTAATTTTCCATCACACGACGTGTTGCTGCATGAAGGTTGGTCAGTTGTCTTCAAAGTACATGAAGCCAACATGTCTCTAAGATCTCCTAACATACATAGGTATAAGTCTTCATGAAGGAGAAATTCTTCATTCACGTAGTACGGAATAACTCCACGTTGTTCCCGAGTTGTATTTTTCAACAGATCATGGTGTGCTTTCTTAAAAGATACCCAGTATTCTTCAATAGTTTGAATACGAGTTTGTAAATATCCAGGTTTCAATAACCGTTCTTTAGGGCACTTTTTAAGGTTTACTTGAGTCTTTTTGAGTATTGACGCCAAATCTTCTAGTACACTTAACGCATGGTCTGCTTGAGATGTCATTGTTTATGCGTAATCGTCAAATCACAAGAATCGTCAAATGTCTATTTTGCTAAGTTATTAATGTTCAAATGATACACCGATACACTTTACACACACACTAATTGACCAATTCTAAGAAATCCGTGCAAAACAACACCAGGTGTTCCCTTATCGCTCAATGGAATGTGGTTCTTTTGTTCTCACGGCGGCGCTCCGTCAGTGCTTAATGAGGTTCGATCCGGCTCGTATTCGACCATATGTTGCAGGAATAAGGTTGACTATTGTTAGCACGGTGTCACTGGATATTTTAAATGAAATGCGTCTGTCTTCTGTGAGGTTTATTGGCAACTAAATCAATATAGGTTCATGCATCTCTTTATGTAATTGAAATTGGCGTTAACACTTCCTTTTGGCTTTGCCGTAGTCGGGTAAAAAAAGGGGCTGAATAGGTAATTCCAAAAACATTTTTTTTTACATTATTATTGAAAATAAAAACGTTATTGCTATTTAAAATTCACATTTTTAGTACTATAATGACTCCAAATCCTTAAAGTTTTCAACAGGGGTCATAAGTTATGACTTGTAGACACCCGCTTAATGACAGGTAATAATCAGGTAAAAATTCTCCACTGAAAAAAAATGTGGCGATTTTTTGGAAATTACCACATAAACAGACTCTGTACGATTCCTAACAACACCCATCCTTCCTCCACCTTCACGGATTGGACAAGGTTTTTGAAGTGAAAACTTCTGTAGGCGCGTTGGGCATTTTTGAGATGGGAAAAAACAATTGAACTCGCGACACTGTTACCGACACCAGCTTTTCACCATTAAAAAGACATCAACGCGCGATACATTTTCATTGGGATTAATGACATTCCAAACATTGAGACATGACAACGACATGATTGACATTTCCCTTTTTTACCGACTTCTGAAAAGAAAAGTATTTCCTGCACAATAAAATTGTTTAAGTCTTCAGTTCTGTCGGCACTGCCGGAGTGCCACTGTTTTTTTACATGTTGTATAGCTCAAATCAATAAATACTTCTTTCTACACATGCTCATAACAAAATCCTTAAAGCCAAAATCTTCTTCCAGATGCAATCCTGTCACCTTACTACAAAGAGCAGGACGGCCAGTTCGGCTGGCCATGGATGGCTCCTCACAAAGCCAGGGGCATGTCTCTTCCTTCGAGAGGCAAGAGGTTCGTCGTCAGCGAGTGTTGCGACAAGGCCTGTAGCCTCAACGAGCTGCGCTCTTACTGTTAAATAGTACTTTGGATCCTGTGTTGCTGATGAAGATACTGGAGTTTATTCGTTTAAAATGTTTACGTATTTGTTAGACTGCGGTGTCACGAATCGGGAACCTACTACCGATATTTTCGAGTTGGAATCAAATTCGATTTGCATTCGTGCCAACTTGATACTGATGAAAATGAATTCTGACACGATTTCGAACTAGAAAATGTCGAAACCTTTGGAGTACGATTATCTAGTTGACAGAATCGATCAATTTTTTTTAAAAATAAAGCTCACAAGTTGTCTTGCCCTAAAAATTATTCAATTTCTTCTGTTTTTAAAGAGTTTTGTAAACCATTGTTGTTTTGTGATCGTATTTCGCGACATTAAAACCTCTTTAATAATAAATGGCCCGCGTTGGCAACACAGCGAGAGCACAATTTTTCTATATTATTATTTCATCTCGATGGATGACCATAAATCATTACAAAACGGGTAATCCCCTGATACTGGATCGTTGCTCAGACAATCGTTTATGTGGACTTTTTACTTTTTATAGTAGATAAATGTTGTTTATGAGTGAAAATATTTTATATGATAATAAATTTATTGTTGTTGCAACACAGTTTTATTTTATAAAGATCTGTTAAGGCTAATCTTTTTAGCTGTCATTGATATTTGTTATCATAGATGTAACAATATAATACATTACTGGCATTATATTTCCGTTAGTGTAGAATTTATTTAGTTTCAATGTATTTTTTGAGGTAGCCCAACGTCAGTTTATAAAACCGGCCAAGTGCGTGTCGGACCACGCACAATGAAGGGTTCCGTAGTTGGGATGAATTTATCCCAAAAACAAACTTAACTTTGTAGTTGATAAACATGTTCTCCCATACGGAATGTATGGGTAAACATGTTTTTGCAACTGCAAAGTTAAGTTGGTCAATTATTACTCGATAACTAGTAAAGCCTACTTAACTGTGATAGTTTTCCTTTTAATTTCGTTATATAAACTACTGCTGTGATTTTTTTCACACATCCAAAACCAACCATTTAGCTGGCAGGGGGGGGGGGACACTTGACTCTAACAAAAATTAGCACTTTAAAGCTTAATATTTTGCAAACGGATCCCTGAATCCAAAAATGATTTTCACAAACTCATAATGTTTTTGTAAGACCTTTCCAATGATACCCCACACTATGGGATAAAAAAATAAAAAATAAAACATCACCACTTTACGTGTATGGGAGGTACCCTAAAAAAAATATTTTTCAAAATTTTGTTTTACCACTTTGTCGGCGTAATTAATATTTATACCTATGTCAAATTACAGCTTTCTAGCACTAAGGGTCTTGGAGCTAGACCGCGGACAGACAGACAGACAGACGGACATGACGAAACTATAAGGGTTCCTTGTTTACTACGGAACCCTAAAAAGGTACATAAAAAAAAAGTAGCGAACGAGATGTTTGAGTGTATTTAGATCAAAATTAGAGTAGGCATTTTTTTAACATTCTTCGCCCACAATCTTGAAGTTCCATTTGCACTTACATTTCTTCACTAATTTCGCCTGCTTCGTTTTTATAGCGGTATTTACTCATAAAACTTTTAAAGCCCGGCTTCTTTCATTGTATCTTTTTGATGTTAATTGCATCTGCTCGTAATAATCTCTTTGTTTACGCCCATTACGGGCTTGGAATTCAAAATGGGATCCAATCCTTCACAACGAGTCGACAGAACGTCTATTCTGCGAGAATATCGCGGTGTTCGCATTCCATTGCTGGTTTTTAAGAGACATAATGTTCGTGAAATGTTACTTACCCAGCAGTGTATGATGTAGTGTTGGGAGGTGTGATTATGGAATGAGTTTTTGCGGTGGCATAGAGTTGCAATATGGTAGTAGGTATGCATTTGTTGGTGATTCAGTATTCAAGTCACGGCGTACTCTAGGCGTTTGCCGGCGACGGCGAGTGCATTCGGTTTAGCATAAAGTTTCTTCACCGTATCTGGTTTTTGTATACGGGCGGTTGGAACATTCTTGTTCAGCTGTTTAGCGACGAAGATCCTGAAGTGATGATAGAAGTAATTGGTTAAAACTGCGAGTTTTTTAAATTATACGAGCGTGTGATCTACAACGTCACATGCGAATTACACATCAAAGACCTGACGTCACACAAAATTATGACGTCACACAAATCCTGCATCGCGCGTTTACCGCGCGATCAACATATATGAGCTCAACTGTCATCAACGAGACACAATAGAATTTTAATTGTTATCGATCTCCAGGAGAGCTTGCGACAGTCAAGGGGTATAATTTTCCGACATCAATCGTTGGGCAGTTGCCCGCCAGACACGACACCCGTCTGGTCGGAGGATCCTCTCTTTTTTATAGAGGATGAGTGACCTTTATACCCTCTGCCTCTAAATTGGTGACCCCAACGCGGACGTGATCATCGTACCTCTGAAAAGGTTTTTACAAAACAATGTTAAGATAAAGTTTCTTAGTCGGAGTTGTCACTATCCTCATCAACCTATCTCTGTCCCTCTCTATGTCTATGTCTGTCCCTATTGAGCCGTATACCTAATACCGTGTTTTTCCTGTTATCGAATGAGTTATATGACTGAAAGTAAAATTAGGTGTATTCTAATAGTACAATCCAACTCAAGACCAGACTCAAAATTAATAACATTAAACAAATAAACGTTATTTACCAAGAACTTAAACAAGAAATAAATCTTTTAGGTCGTTTAAAATAAAAGGGACTGTAATGCAATTAAAATGTTAATCTTTCCGTCAAGCGTCTTGTTGCCCGTATTTTTTTCTTTTGCAGTAAACGGAATACTGCTTGACTAAATACGCAAATTTCTTCCTTTATATACCAAAATACGGATTATTTTTGGCGTTGATAATGGCGCAAGAGTATACGCTATTCTCTTGCTCACTTATCATTATATGATAAGTAGCAGCTTGGTCTGATAAAGGGTTAGTTTCGTAGAATCTAAAAAAGTCCACACCGTGAGGAATTGTTGCCTAAACTTCTTCCACCTGGGCAACAAATATTCGACCACATCCAGCGATAACGCCTGTGGCATCTTGTATTCAATGTTGGTCATTTCTTTAATAATAGGCTTTCTGCCTTCCGTCATGAGTTTTTATTGCCAGTAGGTAATACTTCAATCTCCTTAATATTTACTATTTTTTTCGTAGTTTTGTTTCGGTATGTAAAAAAAAACTAGCAAAGTATTGTCCCCGCCTGCTTGTCTTACAAAAACAAAGTTTAATAGATAATAATGCTTGTTTTTTTCTTTTCAGTAATGTGTTTTTGCAGTCGGGTTTTTTGTTTAAAAAATAATTTGTTTTTATTATTTATGGCCGATTGAGGCAAGTGGAAATCTTTTTCATTAACTTAACCATCAAATTCAAATATTTTATTTTACATAAGCCTACAAGGGCACTTATGAAACGTCAGAAGCTAGGTGCACGGTTCCAATTGGTCGTTTCCTATGGAGAAGAGCCGGCAAGAAACTCCACGGTTACTATTTGAAGAATAAATGGTTTTTACAACGTTTTCAAATTACAGTGTAACACATCAATGTCATGTATTGAAATTACTTGTTGTTGGAATACCAGTCTTGTATACCTGGACCACTTTGAGGAATTCTGGCTGTTAAGTAGTCGCGTCGTTTGCCCCGCCGGTCTGCAACTCTTAACAATAACAAGACAACATTTCCCCGTTTCCTTTTTGAAAGAAAACTCCTCAAACTCCGCAGTAAGGAGATGTTGCACTCAACATACAAATTAGGCTGTAGCTGGCCGTGAGCTGGCCAATATTCTGGCACTTCCACTACTTACTTTACAATGCTTTAAATAATAGAATGAAAGGTAATGTTGCTAGTTAATTGCAATCCTAACTAATCCTTTACTAATAAACGAGCAATATTTGTATTCGAGCAATATTTGTACTTTCATCGAAATCATTAGAGCTGATATCGATCGGCTCTAATGATTTCGATTAGAAGAGAATTCTACATTCTACTTTTTACTTTTTATTTATAATTTTTAAAATAATATTATATTTTTTTTAATTTTAATTCATTATGACATAATATTGATAATCAAGTTAATGCTTGGTTTTACTGTATTGTATTCGTGTAAGTTTAAACTTTTAGAATGGCATGTATATTGTTTCTTTTTTTTTAATTCTTAATTTAATTTAAATTATGTATTCAGAGCACTAAGTACTCGATAATGTGTAAGCTGTGGTTACCTGTAATTGAGTGTGCGTTACAGGATAATGTAATTAAACTAAGTTTTACTATTGTAAAAAGATAATTTGTAATGTAACTCGTTGGTAATCCTTAAATAAATAAATAATAATAAGAGATTCGAAAGTTGCAATATAGGGGTTTACGGGGGCGAAAAATCGATTTTAGCTAGGTGTCATTTATGGGAAAATTTGTTTTCTCCATATTATCACCCGAGCAGAGCTCAGTCGACCAAAGTTTAGAACAATAATGACATGACAATAATGACATGACAGCATGGAATTAGTATGTACTATTCTATAGTATTAAATGAGCATTCTCTATTTTCACCAGAGCAGAGCTCGGTCACCCAGGTAATTAATATTATAAATGCAAAAGTGAGTTTGTTTGTTACGCTTTCACGCTAAAACGGCTGATCGGATTTGGATGAAATTTGGCACATTAGTAAACCATGACCTGAAAAGGACATAGGCTACTTTTCATTCTAGAATGAAGACGAAGTCGCGGGCAACAGCTAGTAATTAAAATAAATGATAAAGTTTTTCAACTAGTACCGGATACAGGTGATCTTTTCCACTAAAGTTAAGTACCTACTGTATTGTATCGGGCAGTTTTGCTTAACCGTAACTGATGGTTCTTTAAAGTGTGTTGTCCCACTCACTGGCGAACGACCAAAAGAGAGACTGAAGCTTTGGCGAGACAGTGCTTCCTCACCTTTCGTTCCACCTGTTGAAAATCTCCCACCTGGACATGAGGTGCCTTGGGTAGCCTGGAAGTCTTTAAACAGACTCCGGACCCAGGTTGGCCGAAGCAAGGAAAATCTGTTCAGGTGGAGATTCATAGACGACTCCGCCTTGGAGTGTGAATGTGGTGCTGTTCCACAAACAATGGGACACTTAACGTCGTGTCCCGCGTGTCCTGTCAGCTGCACGTTACAGGAACTGATAGACGCTAGTGATGGCGGCAAACACGTGGCCGAATTTTAGGCCGAATCTATTTAGATTGCCATCGACACGCTAAAGAGAAGACAGGTGGAAAAAATATCAGATATGTTGTTTTTGAAACAAAAAACAAAACAAATAAAAACAGTGGCACTCCGGGAGTGTCGACAGAAGTGAAAATTTGAAAAAAAATCGATACCGCGGTAATCAACACGTTGATGTCTTTTACTCCACGGTATCGATAAAGGTCACGAAATCAATGGTTTAGTCCCATCTCAAAAGTGCTCAACGCGCCTAAAGAAGTTTTCACTTCAAAAATAGAAGTTTTTTAATGCAGTTGTAGCATAGTTTAACTCAGTTAAAAGTAGTTTAGTTGATGGAAAGGGTGCGTGTTTTTAAAGCGTTAGGGCCTAAGTCGATTTGCTTCATACTTCTTGTAATTTTATTTACACTTGTTAACTTTTGTATGAAAGTGGTAACGGCCAGCAAAACACAGCAGTGCTGGAGAAATAGATATGATGTTAGTATGTCAACTCAGACTCATCTGATTTTTCTAAAGGAAATTCAATAACATTTGATTGCTCTAACCTTGAATTTGAAGTTACACGTGCTTGCACATAGCTTAAAAATACATATATACCTAATAGATTTTCAGTTACGAAATATTATCTCTTCGTTGAAACCTTAAACAAAACACTAAAATTCTAAGACATTATTTTCTTTACAAGTTCTTCGTAAAAAATATAAGAGCAAATCAAGGACTAAGAATCTTGGCTATTTCATATTTTCACAAATAAATTATTTCTTCTAAAAGTTTTCAGAATTGTCTGGTATTCTTTATTTATTGTTAAGAAAAACTCATTATTAGTCCTCTTGTTTATGTTACGAAGAATTTCTCACAAAAATTGGTAGACTTAAGAGATTGTAGAACACTTTATTGTGTAGTTTATTAAAATTGTTTGTAATTGTTTGTTGAAGGGAAACCTACCAAAATTACCTCCTCGTGTAAAATATGATGTAAAACGATTCAACTAACACATACATTATTGTTTTTATGAACATAAATTTTTATTTAAAAATACCCAATATTTCGTATACATAATATGCCCAAGATACAGGCTGTGCCTAGTTCGGGATCAACGCGACGTTATCTCCTAAACAAAACTATCTTGGATGAATTACTAACATTATAATTAAAAGTGCCTGGGCGACCGAGCTCTGCTCTGGTGAAAATAGAGAATGCTCATTTAATAATATAGGATAGTACCTACTAATTCCGTACTGCCATGATATTAGGTACTTACTAATTCCATGCTGCCATGATCATTATTCTAATGTCAATAATGTCATGTCATTATCTTGTTCTAAACTTTGGTTCTAACTTGGTGAAAATACGGAGAAAACTAATTTTCCCAGATATGAGTGCTAGTTAGATCGATTTTTCGCTCCCGTAAACCCCTATATTGCAACTTTCATCGAAATCGGTAGTGCCTATTTTGATAACGTGAGTAGAAATCTATATACAAACAAATAAATATATATACAAATATAACTCGTATAATGGTATAGGATTAAGCACTACAACTGTAATGCAATATTTTGCCTATGCAAAAATTAGGATAGCTTACAAATGCGCAACTAAATGTCTTTGATTTGATTTCAAATGGTTTTCGATTGAATTTGATACTGCACAGCCTTAACTTTAATTGTGTACTTTGACAGCCAAAATACCCCTCGTGTGGCCAACCTACTGCCCAAAGTCAGGTCAAACGTGTCCTTTCAGAAGCTCTCCTTAGAAATGGTGATCAATAGATGGTCGGCAATAAAGTGGGGGTTGACTCGAGTCTCACGGTGGACGTATAAAGTGCTTCCTCGATGCATCGTCAGGGATCGAACCTGTATCTGATGTCTGCGATCACTTTGGCATTCGTGCACAATAGGCTACGAGGTAATGGATAGGGCAATTTTTGAGAAAAATAATTAATCCACACTAGCTTGTGCTATCAAAGTATTTCATAATTAAGTGAATCGAAGTTATCCTTTCTCAAGTAAACATGTACTTACACGTAGTCGTGTAGCACTTGCGTAGCGCTGCTACGACGGCGTAGCCACGTTCGTAGAAATAGTTAAAATCTTAGAAAGGGGGTGACTCTACCACGATGACTACCAATAGAGAGAGAAGTATGCAATAAAAAATAATTGCGCCGACCCCAAATAAATTGGGATAAGAGCAAGAAGATGATGATGAGGTTGCTTGGTATGATATTAAGGTTTATTGAAGTGAAAACTTCTTTAGGCGCGTTGGGCATTTTTGAGATGGGAAAAAACAATTGAACTCGCGACACTGTTACCGACACCAGCTTTTCACCATTCAAACTCAAAACTCAAACTCAAATCATTTATTTCAATTAAACCATTTACAGGCACTTTTGAATTGTCAAGGAATCGGTCAGTCAGAAATAGGTATGAAGCTAGTTGCCCATTCCAAAGCGTAGTAGGTACCTATGGAGAAGAACGGGCAAGAAACTCCACGGACACTCTTTTAAATAAAAAATTGTTACAAAATATTGGTTACATCATTCATGTTGAAATTATACATGTGAGAACAATGTAGAAAGACGTGCACATGAGAAGCGTCCGTAATAAAAAGATAAAAAAGAACAATTAAAAAAAAAAAAAAAAATAAGCCCTGGCAGCTAAGAGATAACCAGTCCCAACTGACGGCATTAAAAAGACATCAACGCGCGATACATTTTCTTTGGGATTAATGGCATTCCAAACATTGAGACATAACAACGACATGATTGACATTTCCCTTTTTGAAGTGAAAACTTCTTTAGGCACGTTGGGCATTTTTTGAGATGGGACTAAACCATTGATTTCGCGACACTGTTACCGACACTAGCTTTAAACCATTAAAAAGACATCAACACGTTGATTACCGCGGTGCCGATTTTTTTCAAGTTTTCACGTCTGTCGGCACTCCTGGAGTGCCATTGTTTTTTTTTACTAGGTAAAGCACAGTTCAGATATTGTATCCTCGTTACCACATCCATATCATCTCACCGCTTGCCAAACCCCTGCTAGGTAAATCCTGAACGTCTACAGGCTGAAGTGTTGTCACTAGCCGCCGGCCACTTAGGGTCGTGCCTTATCTTTAGATTTACAGAGGCCCCTAGATACAGCCACAGGTATAGACAGGCTTTAGATATTGGAGGTTGAAGTACCGCCAATGTTGGGGCCAATGTAATTGGAGCTGATTTTGGAGTATTATGTTGGTGATCAATATTTTACTAAGCGTAACTTTTTTTGTTATAAAGACTTTATTTTGGTAACAGTTTATGAAACATGAAATATAAAAGTGAAATGATTCAAAAACATAGTGTTGTTGTGTCGTGTGTTAGTAGTTAAAGAATTTATGTTAAAGTGAAATTGTAGATGAATGCAGTCGTCAGTAATATGGTATTTCTATTTTTAAGCTATTGCATAGCTTTTATCGCGGGAATCAAGAAATTCCGTAACGAAAAAAACCTAATACCCCCCACTCCGCCTACCATGTAATGACGGTTCCTATGTCAACGCGATGTTGTCATGCGAACGTAATTTTTGTTTTATGTCATCACGTCATCATCCCAAGTGTAGCGTTGACAAATAGGAAGTATGGAGGTTACAAATGCTATGCAATAGCTTTACCGCGGCAGTCCCCGAGTGTCACACGTTTTTTTTTTGTTTTTTCGTAGATGCAATGCATGAAATGCACGGAATCATTAATAGTAAACTACGGTTTATCACTGGCATCAGGTATATTCAGATTACATGTTTAAACCAGACTAAATCTTGATACCACTTTACCTATTCCCGCAAAACGAGGCTAAGCCCGAGATATACAAACCGTCTTGAACACAGTGAGCATGTAACTAAATTGCAGAAATTCATATCAGTGTACGCTTCGCTCCAATCTTGATACATTGAATGTACTCCGAGCTACGCTTCATCGGTCCCAGTAATCTTGATACACAATAACACTGTATTGAATTCACTCGAATGTGTAGCGTATGTTTTGATAAAGTTATCTATAAAGAAAGTGTTGTTCCATGATAGGATTTCTTGGGAGTCGTGGGTGCGTTTATAAAATTATATCTCAAAGAAAAGCAACTGAAAAAAAAATTGAAAAAAATAATGTTATTGAACTTGTCATTTATTGGAGACAGTTTTGTGAGCGACAGAACGTTTCGGAAACTTGTATCGTGGTCATCATTATCATTAATTTTGTTTTTTTAGGGTTCCGTAGTAAACAAGGAACCCTTATAGTTTCGTCATGTCCGTCTGTCTGTCTGTCTGTCTGTCTGTCCGCGGTCTAGCTCCGAGACCCTTAGTACTAGAAAACTGTAATTTGACGTAGGTATATATTTTAATTACGCCGACAAAGTGGTAAAATAAAATTATGAAAAACATTTTTTTTTAGGGTACCTCTCATACACGTAAAGTGGTGATGTTATTTTTTTTCTTTTTTTAAGCCATTGTGATGGGTATCATTGGAAAGGTCCTTTAAAAACATTGAGTGAGTTTGTGAAAACCATTTTTGGATTCAGGGATCCGTTTGCGAAATATTAAGCTTTAAAGTGCTAATTTTTGTTAGAGTCAAGTGTCCCCCCCCCTGCCGGCTAAATGGGTGGTTTTGGGTGTGTGAAAAAAATCACAACAGTAGTTTATATAACGAAATTAAAAGGAAAACTATCATATCTAAGTAGACTTTACAAATTATCGAGTAATAATCGACCAACTTAACTTTGCAGTTGCAAAAACATGTTTTCCCATACATTCCGTATGGGAGAACATATTTTTCAACTACAAAGTTAAGTTTGTTTTTGGGATTAATTCATCCCAACTACGGAACCCTTCATTGTGCGAGGTCCGACACGCACTTGGCCGGTTTTTTATTTTCTCTAAAGATTTTTGCGTGACGCTGTTTGATGAAAGTGAACTTATAGTGTAATCATAGAGGAAAGTAATATATCGTCCTATCGTGTATAGATAAGAATCGCAGAATTTATTGAAGACCCGCTAATGTCAATTGATCGGATAAATAGCGCCATCTATTATCGCCATCCACAAACTTGTGATATGTATAGCTATAGCTAGCTATAGGTACTACCTACGCAATACTGCCTATACTTTAGCTTCCTTACTAATTTGATTGTTTTGAATTTGATAAAGTTTTACTTAATTAAAATTTTCTCTTTAATAACATAATCATAGTAAAACTTTATCAAATTAAAAATAAGCAAATTAATAAGGAAGCATCAATTTCAAAAGGTACACAGTGGATACATAAAAAATCAACTTTTCTTTTACAAAATTACTTATTTATTTGTCTTGTTTTATTTTTATCTGTATTGGCAGCAGCATCAGCAGTGTTCTGTGATCAGCAGTCTTTGCTGGTTCTCTGGGATTGATTATTTTTCCTTCTAAAATTTGTTCAGCTCCAGGAGTGGCTCTGCACACTGTTTCCATCCTATATCTCCAGTCCTTGAAGTTGTTCTCATTTAGGTGCACTATTTGTACGTTTGAGGCATTGATGTAAATCATTGAGGCTAGCCATATCCATTTTCGATGGATTTGTCTAGGTACCTACACTTTCTCGCAACTTTAAATCTCTGCACAACTTCTATCCTAACCACGCTCTGCTACCATGTTAAAGTTAGGTGGATAATATAGATAAACAGTTATTATGAGAAACGATAACACTATATTGATGTCTAAAAACAGAATAATACGAATGACATTCATCAACAGTAAGTATTGCTAGGCAACACAACCATAGAGTGAGTAAGTAAGGAGTATGTATTCTTCAACAATTATTATCTACACAAATATAATAAGCAAATAATTATAACCCGTGTTAAATAAAATGATTAGGTAATGAAATTAATATTTAGTTTATTTATTAAGTAACTAACTGCTTTGGATGGGAATAACAGATAGCACATTTTGAAAAAAAATACCCCAGATCTGTCAATGTATGGAATTGTCCTACCCCTGAGTGTAATATAAAACAAAACAAAAAAAAATATATATATAGCAGTGGTGGCCCAGTGGTAATGGCCGCGACTTACGAGTTGTACGTCGTATGTTCAAACCCAGACAGGCGCTTTACTTTGTGTAAATTATTTCATCACCAATGCTCTCAAAAGGGTGAAGGAAAACATCGTGAAGAAACCGGCATGTCCTAGAAACAAACATTCGAAAACATGTGACACTTACCAACCCGCACTGGGCCCGCGGGTTGGATTACGGCTCACTTCCTCTCACCGAGTGGAAGCCTAGCGTCCAAGAAGTGGGAACATTACAGGCTGATTATACTTATATCTGAACCCTCTCAAGTGGATGTGGTCTACACTGATTACAGCAAGGCATTTGACCTAAACGACCACGATGTCCTATTACGTAAACTGCTTGCAGTGGGTATCAGAGGCGATTTATTCAGATGGTTTACATCTTACATTGAGAATCTTTGTCAAACAGTTGTTCTGAATGGATACAGTTCTGTAACTGTTAAAATACTCTCGGGAATACCACAAGGACCCTTTTCGGGCCTTTATAAATTCTCCCAAAATTAAATATGGTGGACTTTACACATAAATTTCTGACCTCGAAAAAACTTAAATTGAGATAATGAAATCTGAATCTGATGGCATAGTACAAATGGAAAAATTTATAAAATACTTAGAAACATATTGGTTTAAGACGCATTCATCTACTGTAATAAGTGGATTTGGTGAACGCCATCGAACCATCAACATTTTAGAGACGTTTCACTCAAAAATGAATAAACGTGTCAACAAGAATACTGTGACATTGATGCGATTACTCAAAGTATTGGAGCATATTCATACATTAGAGATGATTGCAAAAAAAGAAGAAAGGATCAAATCATCAATGATGACTTCATTTCAGACGTACAGTTACAAATTATTATTAAAGAAATTTCAATTGGTCACGCATTAGAAAAATTGCGCATATAACTAATTAATTGCTAAATTAAATTGTTGTTGTCAGAAGTGGTTTTAACTAGTGATACAGCACTATTACCTGGTGGTATCGTTTAACTTTGAAATACTCACCGTACCACCAGAGGTACGGCCGGGGGTACGGTGGGTCTGCAGTGGTTTTAAAAAAGCAAAAGTGAGACTACGCTACGTACGGCGCGGCTGTAAAATTAATACCTGTTTTACAAAATAAAAAGGATGATTAAAATTATACCAACGCGCAGTTAATCAAATCTTATTAATATCAAGCGTTAAAACGAAAAAGTTTAAAATAAAAAAATTGTAACCCGATTACGGAAAAATAAAAGTGATCTAAAAACTAAGAAACAAGAAAATATTTCAGACAGAAATCTAGACATAGGTACAAAAATGGTCAAGGTAAATCCGTCGTCGTATGCCATTATAATTTTGTAGGTGTGCCTGGCACTAACATGAACAATTTGTTGGTGAAAAGCTTCTTTACGGAAAGTAATTGTTAGCAAATGATTTTTAGTTTGTAATTTATCGTGTACTATTTATTTCCTAATTTATGTATAATAGGTATTTTTTACCGATCTTTTTCCCGTTTTTATTTTAAGTGTCTATCAGTTAGTCACTAACCACACGAAAACAAGAAGAAGTGCTCAAACCTGGTCTTTGACAGTTCAGCAGAGGACAAAGCTCGAGGTTTACCAGTAAGCCATGGAGCGCAGTATCCTGAAGGTTCGAATTTCGGACCGTATAAGGAACACTACACACCAAAACCAAGACTACGGACGTTACCCAGAAAGCCGCTTAGCTTAAGTGGGACTGGGACGGCATGTCACATGACGAATGGGTTACGATAACCACCGATTGGGTCCCATTAACGTACGACGACATTTCGGCAGGCCGAGACGAAGATGGCGGGACGATCTTGACTCCTACCGAAGTTGCTGGCCGACACTAGCAAAAGATAGTATTGTGTGAAATGGGAGAGGGAGGCCTTTGCCCTACAGTGGGACAATACAGGCTAGTTAGATTAGATTAGTGTCCAAATGGATTGAGGAGCCATCTCTGATATTTAATTATGGATACACCAATATTTAGTGGTAAATTAGTCGATTTTGTTGGCCCGCTCCTGGAATTTGTAGAGGACGTTTAAGGTGGCTCCTCAATTCAAACGTCTGAATTGAGGCGTGACCTTAGAACTTGAAAATTTTGTATGTTTTAGTAGTGTTTAACTCATTTGAAGCAGTTCCCTTAATAGTTTTTCGGATTTAAAAGTACTTACTATACTTAAACCGAACAGAAAAACAATGATTGAATGATAACGAACTAAAAACCTCTAGAGATCCAAATTCCTGAAGTCTAGTAAGACATGTCTGGTTTTCAACGCTATATTTTCTCCTAAGACATAGAGAGCGCGAAAAAATCACGTAAAACTATAAAGATAAACAGAATGCGGATGATTGATCGCAGCAGCCGGTACTTAAGATCCTGGGAGGACATTAATCAAAACTTCTTAAGCGCTATTAAAATAACAACCCCTTCCCCGATGGTTACCGGTCACCTAAACACCTACTGTTGGTAGGATAGTCGCTAAGTTATCGCTTTCATGTAAAGGTGATATGATGGTGAGATGAGGTAATTTTAGTTAAGTACAATTAATTACATACGTCTTACAACCATAAACTCAAGCCTTCTTCCCATGTGGGTAGACAGAAACTACAGAACGCCACCTGCTAAGATCCTTACATACTCCTGTTGCTTCGTTTACGTTCATATTATCTGTCCGATAAGTATTTAGCCTCACCGCCCGATGGAACCACTATAGCAAGAGCAAGCTACTGTTAAAATTTCAGCTGAATCGGACTTTTAGTTTTGATATGACCGCGTGTGAAAGTGGGCGTGTTCGCGGATTTTAGAAAAATGGAAAAAGAGCAATATTAGTCAGTGATTCGATTCTTGTATTTGGAAGGGAAATCGCGAAGCGAAATCAAAGAGCTTGGATGCTGTGTACAATGGCAACCGTAAAAAAATAGTTTTTGATGAGCCACGCCCTGGTGCTCCGAAAACAGCTACCACGGAGGATAACGTGACAAAAGTCCACGATCTCGTATTGGCAGACCGTCGATTGAAGATGCGCGAGATAGTTGAGATAGTATGCATCTCAAAAGATCGCGACCGTGGGTCATATCCTGCATGTAATATTGGGCATGAGAAAGCTGTCGGCGCGATGGGTGCCACGTTTGCTCACTCTGAACAACAATTTGAAGGAGTTTCTACGTCGTTTCGTGATCGCCGACGAAACATGGATCCACTGGTACACACCAGAGACCAAGGAACAGTCAAAACAGTGGACTTCACCTGGTGAACGTGCTCCAAAGAAGGCGAAGACTGTTCTATTGGCCGGAAAGGTGATGGCCACCGTTTTCTGGGATTCACAAGGTGTGATCTACATCGACTACCTGGAGAAGGGCAAAACGATCACAGGGCTCTATTATGCCGAATTATTGAGCCGATTCGACGCCGAATTGCAGAAAAACGGCCCCATATGGCGAAGAAAAAAGTACTTTTCCACCATGATAATGCACCTGCTCACACTTTCGCCATCGCCACGGTCAAATTGGTCGAATTAGGCTACAAACTGCTGCCCCATCCTCCCTATTCGCCAGATTTGGCCCCGTGCGATTTCTTTTTGTTTTCAAACTTGAAAAAGTCACTCGCCGGGCAGAAATTTGAGTCGAAAGAGGAGTTTATCGCCGCTACGGAGGCCTACTTTGCAAACCTCCCGAAAACGTATTTTTTCGACGGGTTAAAGAAGTTGGAGAATCGCTGAGTCAAGTGTAAGAAGTTAAAAAGGAGACTATGTTGAGAAATAAAACGCCACTTTTCCAAAATTTTAGTTTTTCTTTTGTATGCTAAGTATTTATCGGACCATGCTCGTAGGCACTAATAGCTTTTGCGCATGTTCTCTCACTCACACTCGCCCCATTTGGTTCCTAAAAAATGTTATTGCGCAGCCTTCTGCGCGAAGTTCGGAACTGCCAAGTTATTTCGGCCGTATTGCCTTTATGAAGAACATTACCAATAGGGTATCTATGTCCTTCTTGGGCATCCCGGCGTTTTCACTCAAGTTTAATATATTGCGACGTGAAATATTTCTCAGTTGTTAAAAATAACACAATATGACGCCTCTATTTCTCAAAGGATTAGGTAGAGGTGAACACCCACATTTTACCAGTTTTTTTTTAAGTCCTGTACACAAATCCAGATTGAAAAATTCTTAATAGAAAACCTCAATTACACTTTGCCCTACCTAGAGATCGAACCCATGCAGGATCTCACGTTCAGCAACTGCGCGTGCGACCACTAGACTAACAAGGCAGTGTTAGTACCCAATAATAAAACAAGTCAAGTGCGAGTCTTCAAGGCACGACTGAATAGGTTGCTTCATAGGAAGCGAAAAACTATTACACATAGAAACACGGATCAAAATTACAATACTTTACGAACTCATTGTCAGGTGGATCGTCTATTTATAGCACTCTATTTAAATTTAAACAGGACAAGTGCAAGTAGGACTCGTGCTCTGAGGGTTCCGTCTCAAAGCTGTGTCCGGCTGCTCGCGACTTCATTCAAGTGACATACTAATCCTAATCCTTCCTTATATAATATTATAAATGCGAAAGTAAGTTTGTTTAATACGCCTTCACGCTAAAACGGCTGAATGGATTTGGATGAAATTTGGCACATATATAGATGATGCCCTAGAAAAGAACATAGGATACTTTTTTTTTGACGTGACAACGTCTTATAAATTGGTTTGCCGGGTGACACTTCAAGAAACTGCGTTACGCTCCGCTCACGTTATGCGCTCACAATGAGAGCGAGTGAGAGGCACGCGTCCCTTCCACTCGGGCATGGTTAGCCCGCCTAAGAGCGAGAGAGACAGACATAAAAAGTGAAAGGCACGCGTCCCTTCCACTCGAGCACAGTTAGCCCGCCTAAGAGCGAGAGAGACAGAGCGAGAGAGAGAGAGTGAGAGAGATAGGCTAGATAGATAGGATATCTTTGTATAAATTAATGTTTTAAATATAATTCTTTGTATAAATAAATGTTTTAAATTGTTACTATTATTTCATCCTTCTTCCTACTATACGAATGAATATTCACATTAAAATTATTTTACCACTCAAAGTCGTTGTCACGTAAAACTTTCGCCCGTATACCGACTTTACAGGCAACCAATTTTTTTTCCCACGGGATCGAGACTTATGCGGGTGAAACCGCGGGGCGCAGCTAGTTAATATTATAAATGCGAAAGTGAGTTTGTTTATTTCTTTGTTACGCTTTCACGCTAAAACGGCTGAACGGATTTGGATGAAATTTGGCACATCAGTAGACCATGACCTGGGTTAGAACATAGGATACTTTTATCCTGATATTCTTACGGGATCGAGACTGCGTGTGAAACCGCGGGCCGCACCTATAAATTTCTAATTCCGGACTGAAGAACAAACCTAACCATGTAGTTGAAAAACATGTTTTATCTATAAGTTTGTACCAACAATATTGAGAGATTGACCATGTAATTTTTTAAGACCATAGACTTCTTATAGGTTTTCTTAAGTAAATAACCACTTTCTTTATTTTTTCAAAAATGTAGGCTTATGGGGGAATAGTTCAGTTTCATATTTTTTTTTTTAAATAACTTTAAAACTATTAATTTTTTTTTTTTTTTTTTTGAGACCCTCCCAGCAAGCCCTTTCATTTGATATATCACACACTATATAGTTATTTTTAAAATTTTCTTATTTTACAACAAAAGAAAACAAATAAATTTTGACTAGAGGGTTACCCCCAATTTAAAAATTATTATATTATTCAAATGTCTTTGACACATCTCGAGACCCTGGGGTCCCGGACCTTTGAAAGGCGTACGAGGGGCCGAAGCCAAGTCGCAGAGACCCGTTACACATTTTGAATGAAATGAGGCACCAACCGACGATTATCCTGTTCGCGCTATGCAAGTGCACCCGAAGACAACCTCGGTTGGTGCAGGACTATTATTGTAGATTATGGAAATAAAGATATTGGATTATGGGTTTGGGTGGCTAAGTGAACTGGTTGTCTAGAGCTATGGAAAGACTATAGCCCCTGTCTGACCAATATCTATACATATAATAAAATCGTAGCGATGTCAAAACTGTACACTGAATATTTTTGAAAAAAAGTAATTGCTATGAGGTCTGGGATCGATTCTAATGCCGAAAAAATATTTTTTTGAATTTTTGTGTGTTTGTCTGTATGTATGTTCCAGCATGACGCAAATTCTACCGGACAGATTCTGTTAAAATTTTGCATAGATATTCCCTGTGTGTCTGGTCATGTTATAGAGTATAAATTATCACGCTATTTGTTACGGGGGATGAGCAATATTACTTTATGTCGTATTTGTATGTTCTAGCATGACGCAAATTCTACCGGATAGATTCTGTTAAAATTATGCATAGGTATTCCCTATAATTCTGGTCAAACTGTAAGGCATAAACTATCACGCTATTTACTATGGGGGACGAGCAATATTATATTATATTCGTATTTTTGGAAAAAAACGCACCAAAAGATTAGGATATTGTGATGGTTTTCGATTTAACTTTTTAAATGATTATCATCACGCTATATCTTTATGGAACAAAGCAGTCAATCATGAAATATATAGGAACGGCTATTTTAAGTGAATTTCAACGAAGCAATTAACTCAGCGGTTGAACGATAGCTTTGCAAACGTGGGGTTGTAAGTTCGATTCCCAACTACGGTTTCTTTTTTTTACATTTTGTAATATGACTTTTTTATTAGGTATGTATTATAATAAGTTCATAGAATGTATTAATTAACTAAATAAAAACTTTTTTACAAAAAAAAACAACCAACTTCCAAAAAACTACTACATAGTGAAAAATAACTTAAATTTCGGAAGTTGGTGGCAAATAACGAAAATACAAAACCAAAGACAAAGACTTCCGAAATTTAAGTTATTTTTCACTATGTAGTAGTTTTTAGTTTTTATTTCTCGTTTTTTAGTGGGTCAATTTGTAATTTGTCTAAGTTACATTAGCCTAATGCCAACTGCTCATCACCTTTTACAAAACATTGCTTTTCCCGATGCAGGGACGTTCATCGTTGAGGAGTTTTCCTGGTTCTTCATCATCAACTCCACTTCTCCATATGCATTGTGACGAGCATAAATTGCATTGCAACCATATTAAAGTAATCGAATCGCAACCCGTGAAATACTTATTATTTAGTAGTTCCGGTGGCTATATGTGGTCTTCATCATCAGTTCCACTTAACCAAATGGTGTTTTCCAAGAGCAACTGCACGAGTTACTATAAAAAATACCCTACCTACCTACCCTACCTACCCTACCCTGCCTACCCTGCCTACCCTGCCTACCCTGCCTACCCTGCCTACCCTGCCTACCCTGCCTACCCTGCCTACCCTGCCTACCCTGCCTACCCTGCCTACCCTGCCTACCCTGCCTACCCTGCCTACCCTGCCTACCCTGCCTACCCTGCCTACCCTGCCTACCCTGCCTACCCTGCCTACCCTGCCTACCCTGCCTACCCTGCCTACCCTGCCTACCCTGCCTACCCTGCCTACCCTGCCTACCCTGCCTACCCTGCCTACCCTGCCTACCCTGCCTACCCTGCCTACCCTGCCTACCCTGCCTACCCTGCCTACCCTGCCTACCCTGCCTACCCTGCCTACCCTGCCTACCCTACCTACCCTACCTACCCTACCATAATTTATAAAAACATAATTTTTCTTCATATATTTTTTTTTTTTCCTAAATTAAGACGTGAGCTATCCTATCTTTCAAGTTGGATCAAACTGCACACGGTGTGCAAATTTGATAAAAATCGGTTAAGTAGTTTAGGAGTCCATCGCGGACAAAAACCGTGACACGTAATTTATATATATTAAGAAGAAAGATATACGGTTGAATTGAGAAACCTCCTTTTCTTGAAGTCGGTTAAAAAGAAAAACTTCGTAAACTATGGGAAACTGCTACGTTACAAGTACTTTACAGTCACAAAACATTCAAGGTTGTGTTCTGATAATTTTAGAGCTGAAGACTATAGGAATAAAAGGATTTTTACAGATTTTGACAGCAGATTTGTGTTAGCGATTTTACAATCTGTGTGTGGATCTTCTGGAATCGTTGCCATACTGCTTTCTGGTGACAAAACAGCGCACGCTATGTTTAGGATTCCCATCGATTTAGAGAGCAACAAAACGCCTGTTTGTGGGGTGTCACGCAACAGTAACAAGGGATGTGTGCTTAGGGATTGCGCTTCATCGTATGGGATGAATGCATTATGGCAAAAAGGAAAGCAGTGGAAGCTGTAAACAGAACCCTGCAGGACATCCGCAGGAACCAAGACATGATGGGTGGTGTTACAGTCCTGACTGACAAAGTGAATACTTCGTGGAAAAGGTCGACTCTATGGTTGAGAGTTCATAGACTGCGCTTGACCATCATCATGCGAGCTCAGCTTGGCGGGAATTCAAATGCTTAAGAATTCTCCGATGTTCTTCTAAAAGTTGGTGAAGGCACTCTACCAGAGACTCTTAGTAGAGTAGATCCCACTTTAGAATATCTTATTCGTCTGATATACGGGGACATCAGTCAAATACCGTACCAAGAGAATTCTTGGGCGTGTTTCCATTTTAACTCCGAAAATGATCAAGCTGCAGCGATCAACTACAGTATTCTCTCACAAATTGAAGGGAGTGAAGTGATATACACCTCCATTAATACTGATGTGGAGGAAGATGATGCCACATATTACCCCATAGAATTTCTCAATTCGCAAATGGCAAGTGGACTTCCGGTTGTACATCTGTGTAACGGAACCCGGCTCAAAGTCATGTTTTTATAGAGAAACGTCATGGAGGTGGAAATTCTAACAGGTTGTGGCGATGGCGAGACAGTGTTTATAGCGCGTATACCACTAATTCCCCACAAATACCAGTTCAAGCGCATGCAGTTCTCTGGGAGCGTATGTTTTGCGATCAACAAGTCACAGGGGCCGACACCGAAGGCTGAAGACGGCGGGTGTGAACTTCAGGACAAGCTGCTTCTCACACGGATAACTGTACGCCGCTTGCTCCCGAGTCACCATTCCTGACTCTCTGTATATTTTGACTGCTGAGAATAAAACTACAAATGTAGTATACAGGAAGGTTTTATAAAAATGTGGCTGTTATTGTAGTATATTGTGGTGTCTTACGACTTCCACGTGAACGAAGTCGCGGGCAGAAGTTAGTTTTAAATAAAAAAACACAGGTAAAATGGCAGGTGGTGACTTGCACACTCAATAATTGGCCCCCGAAAACGGTAGCTAGCATAAAGTGTAGTAGCGACAAGGGAGCAACATGTCCTGAGGTGCTTATGAGGAGTGGAGAGGTATTCCATGGCTTTCAGGACAATCCCGGAAGTACGGTCAAGATCCCTACCAGCATCTTACTGGAATACTTCCTTCCTCCGAGCACGTTTGCTGTGGCGAATCTCCACTCAAGACAGCCAATAAAGGCAAGAAAGAGGTGGGAGCTCTGTTGGAGTGGAGGCAAGCCAGAGGTGAGGAACAAGACTTCTCCCGGGAGATAGGGTCCGCGGGGTCGCTACTGCCCAACAGCTCGCCACGTGCTGCCTGGGTTTCTATATCTCTCTTGGTCTGGCTCCTCATCCTAGACCCGTTCCGGCAAAGTAAACTCTATCGGCACAGACCTAGAGTTCGGAGCGCGCAAGCCCCACCACGACGTCAACGTAGAGATACGGCGGTGGGGTCATATATTTATTATTATAGTTATTCGAAATTTCTTTTTTTTCCGTAACACGTTCGTGTTTGGGTACAGAAATTCATGTGTACATTTCAACTTAATCGGATTAGTAGATTCCGAATAAATTTGTTGTGACAGACGGACAGACAGACACACGAGTGATCCGTGTCTGATAAGGGTTCCGTTTTTTCATTCGGATGTACGGAACTCTAAAAATAAAATGTTGTTCGTTTGCATACATCACTAATTGAGAATGGCTGGACCGATCTGTAAGTTTTTTTTTTAATTATTGTAATAATCCGTATAAGGTTTTTAGGGAAATAAAAATTGTAAAAGTTGCGGAAAATTCAGGGAAAACTGAAAGTACTTTTTTCTATGGAATATTTATATGAATTATTTTGGACAGGACAACGGCTGTTGGGTCAGGAGTTCCAGAGTTCAGGCTACTGCCCGGACTCTGGATGTGTGGCCGGTTAGTGGCAATAGGCTAGGCAGGCCCCCATTCACGTGCGTAGATGTCAATGACACATTCTGCCTGATAATCACTTGTTTTAACTGGTTGTTCGAACATTAATTCTTAATAAATCTGAAAATTTTCAGATTATTTAGTAAAAAAATTTGGCATAAAAGTAAACGCCATGTGGTAAAGTGTAATAGTTTTCACAGAGATGCCATTAAATGCTTGTAACGAGACCATAGCGCGATTCAGAAAAAGGTTCAACGCCATCTATCGAGGAAGGAGGTAAACTTATTTCTTTAATTAAATGTTTTTTATTATATCTTAAAATGGATAATAAATTGTCTATTTTATTTTGAATTCTGTGTGTAATAATAAGTATTTAGACTTGAAAAGTTAATTTCGAACCTAAAATTTTATTTTATTTCCAAATTGAAATGACCGATATTTGATGTTATGACTTTCCACGAAGTGAATATCTGATGCAAAATATAAAATTAACATAATCCGAAATCCCCATTTTTTACAAAATGTTTCCTAATATAATTACATATATGTATTAATAATGGCCTGAAACATTAGTAGGATAAACTTTTTCCCAAGTCTTTACACTTCGTTCCATAGGGAATGTTTCTCCTTCGTTTATTTTGACAAAAACATCGGAGAGTTGCATCAACGTTAGTGGTAATTCTAACATTTTTCTCTCAGCACACACATATAATAAATCATTGTCAGCTGGGGCTCAGTTGCAGGAGTTCTGTCCATCTACTAAACGCCAACCCTTTTTTTTTGCAAACTACCTAAGTTAATTAATTTGCGAGGACCGAAGGTACCTACCTACCTTTTTACTTACCCTTTGGACTTGGAGCTGCTTAAATGTCGGTTCAACTACTTTTTTATCGTGATCGTGAAGGATATTTTTTAGTGTTTGTGCCGCTGCTTACGTGTTTTGATGTTCGTTTTGTCAAAAATTCTATTGTTGTTAGTAATATGATATTATTAAATCCATATTTTTATGTTTTATAGTCTGGAATTTAATATTGATTCGAAAAATGGTAGTAAATATGGCAAATAATTGTGGTGGAACTAAAGGGAAACCGGTAACCAAGAATAAGAATGCTGTATCCTGTTTTAAACAGCAATTGTTTCATTATGTACAATAGCATAGCGGTGAAACTTGAGCTCCTGAGTTTATTTACCAGATCAAATTGATGAGGATTGGATTGATCGGATGGATGAAGGAGTATGTTAGAATCGTAGTCGATCGCGTGTGTTGGATCATTTAGCTCCATTCAAAATGGTTGAGCTGAATGGTGCTGATCCATACGTCATGTTCGTGAACAGGCGGCGTCAGTTGGCTGGTTAGCTGCCATGGCTTATTTTAATTTTTGAATTGTTTTTATCTTTTTATTATGTATGCTTCTAACGTGCACGTCGTTCTACATTGTTCTCATATGTATAATTTCAACATGAATGTTGTAACCAATATTTTGTAACATTTTTTATTTATTTAAAAGTGTGCGTGGAGTTTCTTGCCCGTTCTTCTCCATAGCTACCTACTACGCTTTGGAATGGGCAACTAGCTTTATATTTCTGACTGACCGACTCCTTGACAATTTAAATGTGCCTGTAAATGGTTAATTGAAGTAAATGCTTTGAGTTTGAGTATAGCAGGTGGCGTTCTGTGATTTATTTATTTACTAAAACTTTATGCACAAGTAAAAAAATATTGAACAAAAGCGGACTTAATGCCTAAGGCATTTTCTACCAGTCAACCTTAGGGTGATGCAGAGACAAAACATGGCAGGTGCAACATAAGTAAGATAGATAACTCATTCAGTGCAGTGATTTCTGCCGGGTAGGCATAGAAAGAAGGCGGGAGTCTATGTATGTTAATATGCAATAAAATTCCGAATGACATTAAGCAATTGAATTTTAATTTATTTAAGAAAACACTTCAAAAACTGCTTGTTAATGAGTGCTACTATAATATTGTTCTACTTTTTAAATGATAAATTTTGAATTTTATTGTTGATTTGATTTTATTATGACATATTTTGTCTGTAATTAATATTGACTACTTTTTGTACTGACTCTAATTGTATATTTATTTAATTATTGACTATAATTTGCACTCGACTCTAATTTTATATAAGAAACTGTCATTAGTAATTTATTTATAATTGCCAATTTAATTAATAAACATATAAACATTTTGTACGCCGAGTGAGGCAAAACACTTTGGCCGGGTAAAATTATTTTTCATTTATATATGCATATTCATGTATCATGTTACACATGTTTGAATAAAAAAATATATCTTTATGTATGTGTGTACGTATCAAATTGATGATTCCAGTAACTTAAAGTAGAAGTAGTAGCAATCATCATCATCTTCATTTCAGCCGAAAGACGTCCACTGCTGGACATAGGCGTCCCCCAAGCACCGCCACTTCGACCGATTTTGTGCTCTATAGTAGTAGCAATGCTGCTTTATTATTAAATCAGTAATCTTAAAAGACATAAAAATAATCATTAGAAACTCTTTTAGCAGCGGTTTCATTTCATTCAGCGTAAAAATCCCTCCGGTGACTTATAAATATTCACCCAAAACAGCGCAGTATAAAGAAACTAACGCAGCCCCAGTGCGAATCGCTTCCTATTACATTATTCAGATATTATACATTCGGCAACTGTAACAGGGTGCCCATCTAATTCTAGATGTAAAATAACTTTCAGAATTCAATATTCCCAAAACAATATAGCAACACCTGTGGTATATTTCCATTTGGGCTCCGGGCCTGTATAAATATTCAATTTAGACACTTGCCCATACACTGCTGTATATATATTGATGGGATATTTAAACGGAACTGATATTGATAAGGCTTAGCATTCCGGATCATGGTTCAGAAAGGTTTGTGATGATGAGGGTTCGAATTGCTGAAGTATTTTCGTGGTTGGTTGAATGTACTGACGATATTGTTTGATTGAAAAGTGGGGTGTGAATTGTTTCGATGTATTTTGAAGTCTGTTTCCTGATTTTGACATGACGATAGCGTAGTACAATGGCAAATGAAGCTTTTCCGTGTATTAGAATTTGTAGTAAGTATTTTTCTGCTGTTCTTTTGAATAGGGCAGCGATATCATCATCATCATCATTTCAGCCGAAAGACGTCCACTGCTGGACATAGGCCTCCCCCAAGCACCGCCACTTCGACCGATTCTGTGCTTTCCGCATCCAGCGGATTCAGCGATATCCTTTGTGAAAAATTGCTCTCAATAAGCAATAAGATTCATCATCATTTTATTTTATCATACAGTTCAAAATAATAAATGATTTGCTCAACAAATTCCCACATAAAATACTTATACATAAACAGTAAGGCCTGCTGCACACTTGTTCGGGTCGGCACAATTTGGTACAGCCGGGCGGCAAAATATTTATATTCGGTATTGCCGCCCGGCTGTGTCGATTCAACCCGAACAAATGTGTCACAGTCAAAGTCAAATCATTTATTTCAAATATGCACATAAAAGGCACTTTTGCACGTCAAACTGTACAGGAAATAGAATTGTCGCTGATGATTCTAGTCGGCTCTTCCAAAAGGTAGTTTTGTATGGAGAATAATGGGCAAGAAACGTTACTCCACCGTTACCTACTTCTTAAAAATGATTTACAATATTTTGTACATTAATTACATAATTATAATTACGTGAAGACGATGCACCCAGAATATAATTGGAACATTTATAAACCGGCCAAGTGCGTGTCAGACTACGCACAATGAGGGTTCCCTAGTTGGGATGAATTTATCCCAAAAACAAAGTTAACTTTGTAGTTGATAAACATGTTCTCTCATACGAAATGTATGGGAAAACATGTTTTTGCAACTGCAAAGTTAAGTTGGTCAATTATTACTCGTTAACTTGTAAAGCCTACTTAGCTGTGATAGTTTTTATTTTAATTTCGTTATATAAACTACTACTGTGATTTTTTTCACACATCCAAAACCAACTATTTAGCTGGCAGGGGAGGGGGACACTTGACTCTAACAAAAATTTGCACTTTAAAGCTTAGTATTTCGGAAACGGATCCCTGAATCCAAAAATGATTTTCCCAAACTCGTAATGTTTTTGAAGGACCTTTTCAATGATACCCCAAACCATGATATAAAAAAAAATCATCACCACTTTACGTGTATGGGAGGTAGGTACCCTAAAAAAAAATATTTTCATAATTTTGTTTTACAACTTTGTTGGCGTAATTAATATGTATACCTATGCCAAATTACAGCTTTTTAGTACTAAGGGTCTCGGAGCTAGACCGCGGACAGATAGACAGACGGACATGACGAAACTATAGGGGTTCCTTGTTTACTACGGAACCCTTAAAAAGAAGCAATTTGATGAATTGACGTAGACTAGCGCCACGTCAAAAAAACTTCAGTGGTGGCGCGGATTCTAGTTCGTTTTTTAATCCCAGGGACTAATTTCATATTTCAAGTGATTGTTGTTTGTTTTTCAATTTGGAGTTTGACATTTGCACCTGTCAAATTAGTCTCTGAAAATAAAAAACGAACTGTGCATCACAATAGGTAAAAATAATTAAAAATGAAGCAATGGCAGATAAATTAATTGTGTGCAGCACCCCTAGTAGATAATATCATACCTTTCCATACAAAGCTCTCCAGTAACTTAACAGATGACACTGACGTAACTCAAAGTCAGAACATTTAAATTAGTTCATTCATTTCATTCGCCTGTTGCGGTCGCTCTTTATAATTCCAATACAACTTCGTTCTAGACAATATTCCAACATTTGCGGCTTTTGTTCAACTTTGAATATTTACCTGAAAACAGTTATTATTTACTCTAGGCCCTCAAAAACCTTTTGATGGTAACAAAACGTTATTCGAAAGTTTTAATATTGTTTACTGTGGTTTGACTTTCGTTTTATTACATAGTTTAGAAATTATTATTTGGTGAGTCATATTTTATTCAGATGGTTAATCGGTTTTCGTGGTTAACTATTAAAGTCTGTTTTGTTTAGGTTTGCGGCGCTGGGTGATATAACTCTTAAAATAAGTAAGTGGGCACGGTGACTGCACGAGTACATACTTACTAACAAGTGCTGTTGGGAAAGTGGTGCGTCCAAGGCGTCGATCCACGCGTCATTTTCGTGAACGGGCGCCGTTAGTTGAGACGGCTAATCTCTTAACTTTCAAGGCTTATCTTTATATTTCGACCTACGTAAAAAAAAAACAATATGGTCTTACATTGTTTATTTTTTACGTAGGTCTCACATGAGCCAGAATTCAACAGAGCGCATCCTAGCGCGTCATTAACTCCGGCTAAAAGCAGAAAAAAAAAATCGTCGCGTTTAAAAAGCGCGCGTCCGTACCTGGGTTACCGGTGTAAAACTACCCTTTAACGAAGCCAAGCGTCACTTGTTCTTATCGTTATTATGAAAAAAAAAATTGTACTGGACCATACCTTGGGAACCTTCTGGTTACGGGGATATTGAACGTCAACCTTGCAACTTTTTTACGAAAACAAGTTTTAAATGTTATTAATGAACTTTAAATAGTCCCACAATCCCTGTACTGGTGCATGCACCCATAAGTACAATGTTTGGCGTGCGTTACGTTGCACATTACCGTAAAAAGCGAATTTTCACACCAAAAATAAAAGTCGGTTCCCAGCAATTTTTGCACTAAGTTACTTCGTAATGCGTAGACGACGGCTTCGTGAAGGGTCTCATAACACCCTGTATAGAAGCAATACCAATAATGTCCCAAGATTTGTAATATCTTGATTTAAAAGAGTGTCCATGGAGTTTCTTGCCCGTTGTTGTTCAAAGAGATCTACGTATTGGAACGGGCCTCAACTTTCTGACTAACTGTCCGACTCTTTGACAATTCAAAAGTGCCTGTAAATGGTTTAGTTGAAATATCTGCTTTGAGTTTGAGGAGGTTTAATCACTATCGCATCGACGGCGTACGTGCTGTATCATTACAGCTTTATGCTGAGCGACAGCTGATGTGCGCGAATGTGACAAATACTTCCGCATTGTTTCTTACTTAAACACTTATTTTCTTTCTTTTTCTGTAACTATAAAAACCTTTTTTTTTATTTTCTTACGTTTTGTTTTTTGTAAATATTGAAAAGCTAATACAAACGAGGGCAATGGTGCGAACCCTTTTCGTAACTTCATGATATAAGTTGACCTGTTCCTATACGGAACCAAGCGCAGCCGAGGGCGATCGTTTTCATCACCTACGCCTTGAAACTTAGTAGCAGTATAGAAAAGGTGAAGAAAAAGATAATTAATAAAGGTTTAGTGGTATGAGGAACAGGGTGTAAAGTTCACTCATCCACCATAGAAAAGGGAGGATCTTCCAACCAGACGGGTGTTGTGTCTAGCGGGCAACTGCCCTTCGGTTTGAAGTTGAAATCTTGTATGTATGTCGATCGCTCGGTAAACTCTAACTGCGCGATGCAGGATTTGTGTGACGTCATGTCTATGATGCGTAGTTCGTATGTGGCGGTGTAACCGCTACAAAGGCATCTCATTGGTCAGCGTTCGACTTGAAAACAAAACAAAAAAAAAGGTTATTTTAATATATCACACGTCACCGCGTAAAAATAACTTTGTGTGATTTAATTTTGATCCTTATCGTTATCAGCAATGAGTAGGTAGTCAAATACAGCAGAAAATATTGTATTTACGGTTAAACTATTTCCTTAATTCCCTTACTTTCTAAGCACTTCATTTCACCACCACAGTACCGACCGAACCAAAATGATCGCATTTGTTTTGCAAAGCGATGTGGTAAGCAACTTGTTAATTTCTCAAAAGTGATTAATAAGTGAAGTACAAGTTAATAAATGAATAGCAACGGATCAAATGTCCACGCCGCCGCGCCGGCTTGCTAACGACTACAAAATGATAAATCAACTTTAGGAAAACAATACCTCGGAGTCAGTTTGGAGTAAAGGATGTTCGATAGATGAAGATGGGCGATGATTTGGTTTTGTATTGAAATTTAAAGGTTATTGACATTATTATAATTAAATGAAAGAGATGGATATCCATTGCACCATCTAGAGTCGTTCTGAAAAGATTTGCAACTGTGTCACTCTGCTTAAGACATGAGAATAATCAAACTTGCTGAACACCAAAAAGAAAACTTAAAAGAAGATTTTAACTGATAAGCCTTTTCTAATCGGGTTAGTGCCCCTAACACCTATTAAAGCTCCCGCAGACAGGCGCGACGCAACAGCGCTACACGACTCTAGTAAAACAATTTTGATGAAAACTTCAGGTAGAACAATTGTTCTACCAGAATTATTGCGTCGCACAGTCGTGTCACGCCTGTCTTCGGGAGCTTTTAATCGATATAAAAAGCCTAGTATCTTACGCACGAAGTCCTGGCCCGTGGGTCGCTGCATGCATTGTACAAATGTTGTATTTTGTAGCCCACCCTTAGGGGTCCTTAGCCTAGCCTGAAGTCAAGATGTTGTGGAAAAAGTAGTATTTGCTATCTTAGTGCAGTCATATCGCATAGCTCCTTCTACACGACAACCTCAAACTTTCTGTAGCTTTGAAATTAATCAAATAGTCTGTGGATTCTGTAGTTATGACGGCGCGGACATTCCGCCAGTAGATTGATGGGCCTAGGGGAATAGTTGGGTATCTAGTTCGGACCCCGGCTGAGGCATTGTGCCTTGTTTTAATGTTAATTGATTAAACTGTTATTGGGTATTGTAGCTGGCTTGTTTCCAGAATAAGAAAGGGAGATGATTAAGTAAAGTCAATTACAGTTACAAGAGTGCTCGTTGTAACTATTTAAGATCTGTGTTCAGTGAAGATGTTTAAGGTGGAACTTTTTCCATACAAATTTCAGGGGGGTTTTATTTCACTGTTTGACATTGTACATCCAAAGTTAAACATGTTATTGTTTTGTCCCATTATTAATTTTATCTGTGTGGAAACAGAATAGTAAAATAATTAGCCATTCAAAAGTTAGGAGCCAACAAAGATTCCTTTTTCTTGCTAATTTTAACGCAACTTTGGGCGTAAATATACTTAATAAAAGAAGTGTAAAATCTCCAAAACAAAGTCAGCACCGTTAAAGCTCAATTATTTGAAGAGTTCAATACACTTTATTTGTAATTGATTTACGCAGTGGTTTTTTCATAAAATTGAATTTTCTAAAAAGACTTTTCGTAATTTTTTACGCGCTCTTTTTACTAAAATAGTTCGGAACGGTGTTTGTGTGCGTACAACTAGACGTTGGGCATGTCAATAGATTAGATGATTGTTAAGTGATGGTATTGATTCACCTTGAATTTTTATAAAGGAAAATGTCACAGATATAGATAGAACTAGATAAAGCAAGTATCACGATCTGTATGAAAACCAAGCGTGCCATTTTTTGACTACCTACTATGACGTCACAAGCACTAAGAAACGTTTCTTTTATTTTTTCTCCTCGCATTTGCATAGTTTTTACAATTTATAACAGCGTAATTAACCATTTTCAATTTTTTAACTGACTTCCGACAAGCGTGGCACCGATGCAGACTGAGCGCGAAAGTGACAGCTTACGATTATTGTGCGTAAGCTGGGCACGAAAATGGCACGCGAAGTAGTTGCTCTTGCGTTATCTAGGTATATCTATATCTGTGGAAAATATAGTAATCAAATAACAACAAAAATTAATGAAGTAATTTTAAGGCTCATTGTCGATAACTCGGTCGATATAAAGCATGTGGGAACCCCCAGGCAGGCGGAGTAGTGACTAGGAATGAAAGTCATAAGTCGATCACGTGGTCGGAACACCGTCTGCGGGGAATCCCGTAGCGAGCGTGGCGACCAATCAAATGCATCATGCAATAAAAAGCGTGCGGAGACACATTACCAATGAAAATGAGCCTTCAAAGCAACTGCCAAACGTTCGGTGCAGGTTCTCCGTATACCGCAATTGTGGGGAACAATCGACTAATGAAAATGGTTCCCCGAATACGGGCCCTGTAGCATGCGTTACAGAAATCTCCCGCACCCCGCATACGAGCCCTATCGACCAATGAAAATTAGCCTCTAATGCTGTTAATGTTACGTTTCAGTTTCGTTTACTAAAATTACCATTACATTCTTGAAACTATATTAATCTTTAAACTATATGTAACACTGCCTTTTACCCACGACTTCGTCTGCGATCCAAGATGAAAAGTAGCCTATGTTTGGTACGGAACCGATCGTTATGAAATATGGCAGGCAGGTTTAGGCATGAAAGCTAACTGACAGACAGAATTACTTTTGCATCCCTACTGCCTCGTTGGACCTGGAAACAGCACTAGTACAACCACTAGTCGCAAGCGCTACTGCTGTTCCCAGGTCGGGTAAAATATTATTGAGTTTTTAACCGACTTCCAAAAGGAGGAGGTTCTCAATTCAAATGTATGTTTTTTTTTTGTATGTTTGTTACGCGATAACTCAGCCAATTATGAATTGATTTTAATGATTCTTTTTTGTTTGGTAGGTAATACTTCAGAGGTGGTCCCATATCAGTTTTAATAACTTTGCTTGGGTAGTTTTTGAGTTAGCTACAGTAATACGTATTTTTTCCCACTTAGTATGTGGATGATATGTTAAGTTCCTCTCAATATTATTTACATAGCAGGTAGTGGTATTCGAATTTGTGTGGGGTAAATACCACAACTAAAAAGTGAAAAATAAAAACTTTTTACAAAAAAAAAAAATCAACCGACTTGTAAAAAAAAAACACTACAAAGTGAAAAATTACTTTAATTTCGGAAGAAATTTTTTTTGGAAGTCGGTTGTTTTTTTTATGTAAAAAGTTTTTTTTTGTATTTAATTCAATTCAAATCAAAATATTTTATTTCACATAAACCTACATGGACACTTATGAAATGTCAGAAGCTAGGTGCACGGTTCCAATTGGTCGCTTCCTATGGAGAAGAGCCGGCAAGAAACTCCACGGTTACTCTTTTAAAAATAATTGGCTTTTACAATACTTTCAAATAACAGTGTTACTAGGTATGGGAGGACAGTATAGGTCTTTCAATAAGTACTAAGTACTTAACAAAATAGAAAATGGTCTACAGGTCTACAATTCACTAAACCTACAGCGTTCTCACATTCACAAAATAGAAAAGAATCTATACAAAAGATAAATAGAAGTCGGTTTTTTTTATCAAAAAAGTTTTTTTCGATTAGAAATTTTTCGGTAGGTAGCAGCTCGGAATCTGAATTTGTTCCCGGTTGATGGCAATAGGCTCGCCCCCTATTACATGGGACTTAAACATAACTGGCGAAATGTGGGTGTACTTAGGTCTACCTCTGCCTAACCTTTCGGGTATTACAGGCGTGATATTATGGTCTGTTATTTCCTAACAACCAACACAAGCCATCACATCGCCTAAATTCCACCATTCTACTTTAAAACTACTGAAACCAAACTTAAAAAGAACTCTCCTCAAGAATAGCCACATCATCAGACTCACACTAAATCTCTTCAGGATCTCCCCGTGCATGTTTGAAGACGTTCAAGATGTTCTCCGTTGCACATTTGGCCGTGTTTGAGATCGTAATTGGCCCCTAAAGTAGTGGCTACACGAAGCTACATCACCTCGAGCCACGCCCCTTCGCTGTTCTGTCCTCGGCTTATACGGTGCAAGGGTGATGTTCTATTACGGGTATAATCTATACTTATAGATGTGTATGAGTTGGTACTTATGTCGGGAAATAGAAATTAAATCTTCGATGTTTTTTTCAGTTTCATTACTTTTTCAAGTGTATCTATCACATATTAAATTATCTGTCGTTGCTTAATTTGCGTAATTTTATTCTAGGTGCATCGTCTTCACATATAATAATTATTTAACTAATGTATGTACATATACAAACAATTGTAAAACATTTTAAAAGAGTAACGGTGGAGTTTCTTGCCCATTCTTCTCCATACGAAAACTACCTTTTGGAAGGGGCGACTAGAATCAATTTTATTATTTTGTAATTTTTGACGTTCAAAAGTGCCATACATGGGCCTATTTGAAATAAATGATTTGACTTTGACTTTGAATATTCATAACGCCTGCTTTCCTGGAACGAGTAGAAAGTTGGTATCTACACACAGATGTTATAACTGAGTTCTTAGAAGCAATACGTAATTTTTTGAACAAAATCATCTCAAATAGAAGCTCAAAGACATGTAAATATGAGAAAAAAAAATCTTGCTTGCCGCTCGCTTTTGCTACTCTTAGGTATTAAAAAATTCAAGGAGTAGGTAAATTACCAGGCTAAGATCAATCAAGTGGGTTACTCCCGTCTGGCAACGCTCCCGTTTGGCAACGCTACATATACTTACCTATAGCGATGTATCGCGTGCACCAGGTGTACAGTCAGTATGTTAAGTCAAACTTTTATGGAATGTAAATATTTGTTTGAAATGAAAAAGTATGTACCTATTTAAGATTTTAGTAGTGTAATTTTTTTATGTATCATACAAGGTGGCATACATCGACGCAAAAACTTTTACCATGGATTCAGTACATGATTCTGAACCCCCTTTTTTATTTTGGGTGGGAAATTATTAAATAACTTCTCCCGCTCTGGGCGGAGCGGGAGGGCGTGTCAGATTCTTACTGACTAAAACCCACCCGTGTTCCTTCGATTGCCCTGTTACCGGGGGGCCACGATTTCCCTTTCGGCCTTATTCGCAACCCCGGCAGGCATCGGCCCTAGCGAACCCCGTCAATTCTGCTGACATCTCTTTGAGGCGCGCGTTGAACACAACGCGCCGTCGACCCGGGCCTAGGCCTTATCGGATGGCGAGCTACCCATTGCTCACCGTCCGATTCTGAACCCCCTGCGTTGAAATTTTTCGTCGGTTATAAAAAAAAAAATCTGCTGTTTCATAGAAGACACACCACCAACAGCAGATTTTTTTAAGGGTCCCTGCCACTCTGTATTAAAATAAAATATAAAATGATTAGTAATTATTTAAATAAGCAAAGCAAAATCAACAACATACGTTACTAGAATATAATATAGGTAAACTTTGTTTATTCATTCCAAATGTGTATATCTATTTGTGACTTTACAAACAAGTCGAAAATATAAAATTAGAACTGAACATAGCAAATATAAAATAAATTCGGCACACTGGAAATTTTTATTCTGACTGTACTTTAACGTGTGCTCAGGTACGTAATATCTACAAACATATCCAATGTATATGTAGCGTTGCCAAACGGGAACGTTGCCAGACGGGAGTAACCCAATCAAGTTTCAAAGTATATTCAGCAGAACCATTTCAAAAATATATTTTACTTTTCACAAAAATGGCAGACCCTACATATTATAACGATTAAACAAAGATATGAATAGAATTAGAATCCCAACCATTAACAATTCTTTTTTTAAACAAGAACGTACAACAACAAAAAATTACTCGCACATGATCGTCATTCCCCGCCACCCTCCGCATCAGTCCGCAACGCATCGTTTCGCACCGCACCGTTTCGTAAACGCGCCGGCCACGCATCGATCAGGCCACCCAGTGTACCATGGCTGACTGATACCTCCATTCAATACACAAATTGTCTCCTATATCATATGGGGTGGAGTCACGCCGCTTAAGTGCAACTATTCGTCAACTATATCGGAATGTTAAGTCAGGCTTTTTTTTCGATTTCGGGACGTCGTTTATAGGGAATTTGTTTGTAATGGGGCACTTTTTTTTGCTAGTGTGTTCTCAGGCTCAATTTATCTTTGTTTTAAAGAAGCTGTACTCAGTCGGGTGGCTTCGCTGAGGCATCGTTAGGCTTAGGTTACGTTGGCGTGATGATTCAGATAGACATCTAAATCAAGTTTACAGAGTACTAAACAAAGGAGAACAAATTGAAAAGTTTATGAAAAGCATGAAGTTCTAAGAACATATTTTAGTTAGTTAAGTTATTTAAAAGTATTTTTATGAGGTACTTATTTTTATTACTGCTTCGTTGGTCTGGTGGTCGCAAGCGCTACTGCTGAGCATGAGGTCCTGGGTTAGATTCTCGGATCGGGCAAAGTGGAATCTCTCAGTAGCAGCCCGGAGTCTGGATTTGTGCCCGGTTGATGGCAATAGGCTCGCCCCCTATTACATGGGACTTAAACATAACTGGCGAAATGTGGGTGTACCTACTACAGGGACACCTCTGCCCAACCCTTCGGGGAAACAAGGCGTCATGTTATGTTATTTTTACTATTGTTAAGTGGCACCTGATTGTTTGACCGTACCGTATGCTGCTGTGAGTTAGAAACTGCTGATTTGTTTCTAAAAGTTATGATGAAACCGGACTTTCATAGATTAGTTATGCAAATTCATCTCACTCGTTAAACTGTAGAGTCTGACAAAACAAAGCAGGTACTTCGGAACATCATTTAGCGAACTAAAACCGAATAACACTAAAAGCTGTTTTGGCGAAGTCGTTGTCGGGCGCGGAGCATGTAAGTAATTCATAGTAAGCGAGTTAGGTGGACCGAGAACTTCCTCGAGCTTCACTAAAAACTACGGAGCTGTTGCACCGAGACGGCAACGATGGTTTACTGAAGGATTGTAGATTTTTGAAGTGAAAACTTCTTCAGGCGCGTTGGGCATTTCTAAGATGGGAAAGAACAATAGAACTCGCGACACCGTTACCGACACCTCATTTTTGTAAACGCGATTGTGCTCTTATTTAGATAACGTTACGGACCAATGTTCTATACAAGTATTTTTCTTCCACCAAGGCGATCTTGTTCAAGTTTTCACTTCTGTCGGCACTCCCGGAGTGCCACTGTTTTTTTTTGTATATTCAAATGTAAGGCGCGGTTTATAACTAGTCTTGCTGGAAGAAAGTGTACTATTTAAGACGCAGATATATGCCAGTGACCTTGAGTGGTTAGGTTGCATGTTCTGTACTGAGCTCACGCTACGCGTCGTTTGTCCAGCCAGTAATAGGACTCGCCCATCAAGGAGCGCTGTCCCAAATTAGAGGCAATATTAATTTATTATACACAAAACAAAAGTTATTTTAATAAAAGTATACTAAAATATCAATAATTACATCACCTTTAAAATGGTGAAGGTTTCAGACAAATACGCTTGATAGATTTTGCGTGATTCTCAGTTTTTTTATCCGCGTTAGACATTTTACTAATTAATTTCACTATGTAATATAATCTAAAATATTTACATATTAAGTTATTAAGGAAATGCTCTAATTTAACATATATTTTTTCCAAATTATTAAATCTATTCATTTAGACGTGATCTTTAGTATAAAATTATTAAAAGTCGGTTATCGTTGTCTTAGCATTATTTGATAATTTCCCAACCAAAAAAAAAAGTTTCACTAAAGTAAAACAAGATTTTACTACGTTTTGCAAGGATTTGTTTTGATATTATTGAAAGAGACCGTCCAGCATTGAGCTAGCTTGGTGATTAATGGTCGTTTCTGTGCATCATGAGAAAGAGCCTTTGCTTTTATTGTAATGCGATTTTTTGACAAGCTGATAACTTAATTAGGTTAAAATACAACGTGTAACAAAAACTCTGTCTGATCCGTGAGGGTGTTGTTAAGAGTTCTACTATAGTATATTATGCAATTAGTGAATAAAGGAAGGATTTAAAGTGAGGGCTATAGATGAATCACAAGCAAGTGAAGGATTCTAACGACTGAATCCTGAGCGACGCGAGTGATTCATGGTGCTCGATATAAATCCGTTTGTATCAACAAATTATCAAATGTAGTTTAATTGTTTTACATTCAAATCGCTGTAGAAAAGTATAGGTATGTACTCAGACACCCTCAAAACAATTTATTAATCTACTTTGAAATTACTAAAGAACTGAAGTTAAGAGCGCAATCATGCCTCACAACATTTAGTCTCAGAGTATTCTCAAAGGATTCAAGCGAAAAAGAAATAATAAAACCATTTATTTCACAGAGCCTAGTCTTATTTATTCATGTTGCCAAGATTTAAATCTCAAGACGACATGTCTTTAGATCTGAGTTCTTGGGACTAACCTAAAAATGAAATCCTCAAAGAATGTGTTTTCATATGTGAAAGGGCTGTCGAAACTCAGTGTTTCTCATTAGCGTAATGAAAGACGCAGGATATGCTATGCATATGTTTTTTTTAATAAAGCAAAGCTTTCTTAAAAAATTTGACACTAAAAATACTCAAAGAATGACTGAAACGTTGAATGCAGCATCATTTGTATAGAACCCGTCACATTGTGTTAAAAAAAATGACAACATTATTATGTAGGTACTAGCTGCGCCCCGCGGTTTCACCCGCGTAAGTCTCGATCCTGTGGAAATATCGGGATAAAAAGTATTCTATGTGTTAATCTAGGTTATAAACTATCTGTGTGCCAAATTTCATCTAAATTGGTCCAGCCGTTTGAGCGTGAAGAAGAGACAAACATACACACACCCTCACAAACTTTCGCCTTTATAATATTAGTAAGATTTATTGCTAGTACATATTTCGATGGTTACTCAAATGTCACTGATCATGAGCTGACACAAAATCACAATTACTTTAAACACAGTCGTGTCCAGATTTTGTAAGTTACCTGACACTGGCGCCAAGCCAGTTGAAAACGCTTTGACAAAAATGTTTGAGTCTTCATATACTTACTTGTGCCGGTAGGTATATGTTCCCCAACGTGCTTTGATACTTTCAGACATCCTACTCCTCTGGGAGACAATGTTAAAGTAAATAAAAACACAGAGATCTTTTAAGCGTAGTCAAATATCTTGGAAATTCTAACTGAACGAATTCAATAGGGAACAGCTGACATTTGCACGTCATATTTAAATCACTTTTTTTTTAGAAGAACCATTATTCTCCTCCATTTTGTGGTAGGATTGGTGATTGTGGGAAAAAAAAAACATTTTTTTTCTTTTGTGTTACAAATGTCATGATAAAATTCTACCAATAAATCCAGTTGCATTAGTCTGACGGCATCAATATAGGTAACGATAATAATCTTACTTTCTCTGATCAGTGAATATGAATTTAAAACCATGATTAACCTGCAATAATCTAACGTCTAGTTAACAAACGGCGCACGGTGCCACCTTAACAATTGGTTAACGAATTTATCAAGAGTTAGCGAGCGGGCAGCTGGTACAACTATCGTACTTTGTTTTACTTACTGCACACGCATGTGTAGTTACGGTGTAGTACTAAGTTTACACGAGCTTTTTAAAGGTGAAGCGAGTTTGTTTGTTTGGTTGAGGAAATTGTTTTAGATAAATCGATGTTTGTTTTTACTCGACTGCCGCAGACGAATGAGGATGGTAGGAGAGTTACCCCTGATAATACTGTATAAGAAATAGGAATATAGATAAATTTGATACATGCGTATTATTAATGTGTCAAGGGTATCTAACTGACATTATTGCTAGCTGCAAGCCATTACAATGAACATCTACATTAAAATTTTCTCTCCAGTAAAATTCGGGAGTTTCTGGTGACTAAACTCAAGTCATAGATGGTGCCATCGGTAGTGTGGTCAACTTAACAACGGCTACTAACTGTAAATTCAGCCCTAAACGCCAATTAATTAAACCAATCGTCAGCAAGTCGTTTACACAAGTGACGGTAATCTATCGGATATATCCCGCGACGCCGAGGGATCGGAATAACTACGCATACATGTAGTTAATCAGGGAAGCGTGTAGCAGATAGCTGTGTCCCCGCGGAGTCTGACTGTCGATGTATACTGATGGCCATGTGTCGCTGTGTTAACCGGTAGTAACCTCTTGGCAGCTCTGGACAGAGAGAGGTGGAGGGAGAGTAGGGAGGCCTTGGCCCTGAAGTAAGACAATAATGGCTAAATAAAAATCCCCTTGGTCACGTGCTCAAGCGACATGCGTCTTGCGACAGCAACGGCGATGGAATTAAAGCGAAAGCGTCAGGGTAGCCCGCGAAATTCAAATTTTCTTAAGTTTTTTGTATTTTCAGGTCATTATCAGGTTTTAGGTTGATTTAAATATGATTCGCGGCCGTAAAAAATATGGTTTTACTCAATTATAATCATTACAATTAGCAAAGGTGTAGGTACAGTTAGCAAAGGTGTCAAATGTAACGATTTTATGAAATCATGACATTTGGCACCTTTGCTAACTTATGGAGATGTATTGTTGATTATAATGATTATAATTGAGTAAAGCCATGTTTGTTACGGCCGCGAATCATATTTTAATCAACATAAAAGCTGACACTGACCTGCAAAATGCAAAAAAACGTAGGAATATTTGAATTTCGCGGGCTACCCTGACGCTTCACCCTTGAAGACGTTTAGAGTACGCCATGAGACACCGCGACTCGACCCGACTTGCGGAGTGACGGACGGAAACAGATGACGCGCGATGTGTCGCTTGATGCAAGTCGCATCTTAAGTTACATCGCCCGAGGCCTTGAAAGGGCCTCAGACGTGAAAATGAGGCAGTCAGGTCTGATATCAAATTGGACTGGCTAATCTTCGCACAGTTAATGGAAACACAAGATCAGCAAATGAAGAGAAGGTACACCACCGCTTTTTTTTTGGGTGGGAAATTATCAAATAATTTTTCCCTTTCTGGGCGGAGCGGGAGGGCGTGTCAGACTCTTACTGATTAAAACCCATCCGTGTTCCTTCAGTTGCCATGTTGCCAGGGGCCATGTATCCCTTTCGGATTTTCCCGCGACCCCGGCAGGCATCGGCCCTAGCGGACCCCGTCAGTTCTGTTGACATCTCTTTGAGGCGCGCGTGGAACACAACGCGCCGTCGACCCGGGCCTGGTCCTTATCGGACGGCGAGCTATCCATTGCTCACCATCCGCAGGTACACCACCCCTAGAGAGCGGGTTGTCATCATTCAAAGGAGCTGTAAGGGTCTTCAAGATATTCTAAGAACTTGTCTGCGTATTCTATTTAAAAAAAAAAAAAAACTGTATTAATGTCTGTAATTTTTATGATGTACATAATAAAGAATATTCTATTCTATTCTATTTTGGGATCATAGCGTAGCGTGGTGAACTTTGTGTCGTTCCATGTGTTATCCGTACGACCTTCCACTGGAGCCTTAATTTTACTTTTTAAGTTAGTTTGTTGTTTCTCAGTTAGTTCTAATCATGGTCTGACAGTTTGAGTAATTTATGTGGCCTACACATAATGTCCTTTTTTGGTATTGTTCGTCGAATCGTTGAGCTCCTAAAATTCTGAGTTGAGCTGCACGATAACTGACAAATGCGTACACTGACTGGACAGGCCCTCTCAATCTGTGTGGTGCTTTCCTCTAAAGACCACTTCAGACACCAATCCACATGGCCTTCACATGATCTGACCAAGATTATGTTCGGACTTTAAAAGAGACTGTGACCTCTGAGTTTGTTTCGGCCTTTCTTCTCAGAGTAGTCAGAGAGGAAACGCCGACCTCATCTAGTTTTTAAAATATGATTGACGTGTAAAAGTGTTTGTACAAACCTACTTACAGAAATAAAATCATTTATCATTTATCATTAAGAGAACTTTGTCTGAAAAAGAACTAGAGCAGAATTAACTCTATCTAGCTGGATGATATTTAAAATATAGATATTTAAAGTTCTTCAAAAACTTATAAAGCAAACGACGGGCATTGAACCCTTTATGATACAAAGTCTTCTAGAGCACTTAAAATGTTTAATATCTTACATTTAATTTGAAACGTACATTAAGACGATACGTAGACTGAAACGTTAGCTGTTTCACTCACTATAATAAACATTATTCAAGTAATTCAAAAGTGTTGTAATAAAATATTCAAACTAACGGCGACTGCTAATTGCATTACCGTTTTAAATGCTACAGCGTTTATAGTTCCACGATATTAAACTATTTTATTTTAGCGATGTTAGGGTTGTCAAGAAAATAATTCACCAGCACCTGAATTATATAAGGCACGTGACATTGAACGTGAATCAGAGCGCGATACGTCACAACTTCGAGACGACAGTTTCAAATTGTAAATAGAAACAAACTTTATACCTGAGATTTAAAGTTTCTTTTGCATTACAAATAGACATATGAAAAAATTGGTGTTGAAAGGAACAACACTGATTGGTAGCGTGTCCCTTTCGCGCAAAGTGTTTATTATCCATCTACTAAATTAGTAGTATTTAGTCATATTTTGTGTATGCATAAAAATGTGGAAATGGAAATCGTTTACATACGACTGTCAAAGAAAACAATAACACAAATAGTTTTTGTCTGCTTTGAATATTTTAGAAAAATATTTAAAACGTTGTTAATTAAGACTACCGAATATTAATATATTAATATTCGACAGAAGGAAAATAAAGTTTGTGTATGATTAACACTGTTAAAGAAACTCGCAGATTTGACAGCATGAAAGTGTTGAAGATAATTGAGCCGCTATGATAGAATGCCGCGTTTTGATAATCAAAATTAAAATACGTTATAAAAATGAAAAAATAGTTCTGTTAATGTTAATATTTCGTTGAAATATTCATATTTTGAGGTAAATAAACCGCAAGGAACATAATTTATTGGTTTCTCAAAAACTGTGGACGATAAAAATAATGTAATTTTTATAATAATGGTAACGAAATTCAAATAATACTTACGGTAATATCAATTATAAGGGGAAATTTAAATTATTTGCACACAGAATAAATACCTAGCTGAGACAGTGTGGATCTGTTTATTTAAAGTAAAGTACTTGTAAATTATTCTGGAAACTTAGCAACCCTAGTAAGTTGTCCTCATTCGCTTGATAGTTCAACGTTATTGGTAGATTGTAATAATGTTTTTATTGAAGTCTAGTCGATCGATGTTATTGTTTGAGCACCCTAGAATGTGCATTTAAATTCATTGCCTTTGCAATTGTATAGGAAACTTTACAGTGCATCGGGTGTTTTATTATCCCTTGTGATATAAACATAAACCTATTTCTAGAGGTACCTAATGAAGCATTCATGATGAAATTATCTACAAACTCATCGAATGTTTTATAATCAACAGACTACAGTAGTTCACTGCTAGATATAGGTATCTCCAATGGTACAAAATTTATTTAATTAATTAATAGTGTCTCGAGACGGACTAAATTATATCCCCTCCGTATCAAAACGTCCTAAAAGCAAATGGTCCTATTAGCAAAACGACCCATAATCAAAACGACACTTTAGCAAAACGACCCATAATCAAAACGACACTGTAGCAAAATGTCTTATTAGCAAATCGTCCTACGAGCAAATGGTCCTAAAAACAAAAGAACGTGGGCATTTTCTAGCAGATACAATGTATTGTTGTGTCTGTGTGATGTGGTAGGAGCAATTACAAAAATCAACTCAACTCAAAAAAACAACTCAATCTAATATTTTTCAACTACAATCTTATACTAGACAGAAGGTCCCTACAATTTGACTCGCAGCACTGAGTCTTTACACTTCTTTGCCTTTCGCGACTTTCTCATTCTTCTCATATCCTTACTATGTCTTAAGGCGACGATAACCGACTTTTAATGATTTTATACTGAAGATCACGTTTAAACGAGTAGTGTTAATGATTTGGAAAACATATGTTAAATTAGAGCATTTTCTTAATAACTCAATATAGGAATATTTTAGATTATGTTTATAATAGTATATAGTGAAATTAATTTGTAAAGTTATGTCGTACGCGGATAAAAAACTGAGAATCGCGCAATATCTATCAAGTGTATTTTTCTGAAACCTTCAAGATAATTTAATTATTGGTCTTTTAGTATACGTGTTTTATTAAAATACCTTTTGTTTTATGTATAATAAATTAATAATGCGTCTAATTTGGGACAGTGCTTCTTGATGGGCGAGTCGTATTACTAGCTGGACGTACGACGCGTTGCGTGAGCTCAGTACAGAACACACAAGCTAACCACTCAAGGTCACTGGAATATATCTGCATCTTAAGCCATACGAAGTATACTCGACAAAAACAAATCGAAGAACGTAAAGTGTGGCAAAACTTTCTTTCACTAAACACTAATAAAACAAGGTGTTAATAGCAAAGAAGTGCAACACCGAACATAAATGCATTAAACATTCCACTATCCGACTGCAAAGCCATGATACCGCAACCCTTTCTCTGCGCAGTCGGGTAGATGTGTTGTAAATCTCATAAAACTCATGGGCCTTCGCGCAGTTAAATGATATTAAATCTAAAATGCAAATGTTACAGCTTCGATACTAAGTCGCTCTTTTGTAAGTAACAAGGAGATTGGACGTAGATGTACGCTCTGTGGATGGGTTAGTCTTATTGAAATTGGGATTCTGTTTTTCAGAGAATCCATCGTCTACTTACAAATAGTAATTTAAAAGTTTATTACACTTTTCCCACAGTAAAATGTATTTTTGAATGTTTCAAGCAAAACATTTGTGCTCTTTTATTATCTACTAGCTATTGTCTGCGACTTCATCTACGATCCAAGATGAAAAGTAGCGTATGTCCTTTTCCAGGTCATGGTCTACCCATGTGCCAAATTTCATCCAAATACGTTCAGCCGTTTTAACGTGAAAGCGTAACTAACAAACAAACAGACAAAACATACAGACAAACATACAAACAAACTCACTTTCGCATTTATAATATTAGTTAGGATTTATACATTGTAACAGCAAATAAATTTTCACGCCTCTCCCCGACCTTTTTTTTTTTGGTTGGGTAATTATCAAATAACTTCTTCCGCCCTGGGCGAAGCGGGAGGGCGTGTCAGGCTCTTACTGACTAAAACCCACTCGTGTTCCTTCAGTTGCCATGTTGCCGGGGGCCACGATCTCCCTTTCAGACATTTTCGCGACCCCGGCAGGCATCGGCCCTAGCGGACCCCGTCAGGTGTGCTGACATCTCTTTTAGGCGCGAGTGGAACACAACGCGCCGTTGACCCGGGCCTGGTCCTTATCGGACGGCGAGCTATTCATTGCTCACCATCCGCAAGCCCGCGCCTACGGTGGTCGGAAATCGGCCTGCGGCCTCTCCCTGACCTAGGCCCAATATTTTTTGATATTCGGATAGTTCATGAGCTGAGGTGACATATAGAATATTCAAAATTAAAAAAAAAAAACAATCCGCTTTTGTGGTTAAAGCTAGTTTTAAACAAAGTACCTACTATATAAATAATATAATAAAATATTATGAAAAAGCTGTAAAAAAATGATAAATGACAGCAATTTCTTTAGTCTTTTTGCACGATTTCAAAGTGGAAGGTTCTTTAATTTTCACCACCCCTTTCCCTAGAGGCTTTGAATCATGAAGAACACCTCACTACCAAGTTTAAGGCAAGTGAGTTCGTTGCAGTAATCACAAAGAGCCACCATAAAGTCCTTGCAAAGGCCACTTCCATTGCACCACACATCCGATAGCTGCATTTATTCCTTGTGCACACGGTAGAACTAATCTGCTAATGCATCTATCTATACTTACTGCGGATCGGACCTCCATTTGCAGGGTTTCGGGAACCATTTCATTGCGCCCGAGTTTGGTTTCAGTCGAATTTGACAGATCTGTTTGATGGTACGAGAGGACGAACATTGGTAGATTAGTTTTCGAGTGAAGTGCAGCGAATATTTTTCTGGTTGCATCCATTTCTTGATGACTATATGACAAGAATGAATGAATGGTGTGGTATCGGCGTAAGGCATCTTTTCATTCAACAGTTTTCAGGTCGAGTCCATTTTGATCAACGGACTTATGAGCTACTGAAAAACATTTCCTGGATTTTTGATAAGGCTTTTTCAAAACTCTGGACAAATATTTAATATCTAGCGAGATGGCTGCCTTGTAGTAAATCGTTTTATCTGAAGAGGCTGTCCACGGAAATCGAATCTCCTCTTACCTTTGACGTGCAATTTAAATAAATAAACTTTTCCAGCATAAAGAAAATCGCCTTTAAAAGCCAAAGGTTTTTCTTAGAACAAGCAGTTTAATGCAGAGGAAATAACAAGAAAATTAGCAGTGTACGAGCTTTAATGGCAGTTCTAACGATCTAACGGGAAACGGATGTCCGCTGTCGACGGCTTTAGACGTTATGGGTTATGAAATTGATTGACCTACGCCTTTTAAGGAAGCGTTATATGGGCTTTAAGAATAAAAGTGAGGATTCATCGGAATTACTGAGGTTTATAAATAAATAAAAACCTTTATTTCAGACCACATGATCCTTAAGGAAAAAAGTGTGCGGTTGGGGGACCCTCGTCAGGAACGAATTTCCTTACGCGATACTGCACGCACACACACGACTAAAAATATAATAGAAAGATGAAAGAAGACAGAGTGAAAGAGAAAGTTGCATAACGCTTTTTCGTTAAGTGACGATTTCTACCTGTCAACTCTTATTACCGCAAGCCGCGGTTCTAATAAAAGGAAAAAAAAATACAATTAAAACCTGCTTTCAAATAAAAAAAAACCGCATTCAAATCGGTTCAACCGTTTAAGAGCTACGCTGCCGCAGACAGACACATACATAGCGGTCAAAGTTATAACACCCCTCTTTTTGCGTTGGGGGTTAAAAATGACACAATACACACATACATAAACTCACGCCTTTCTTCCCTATATAAGGCTCAGTCTCATGGATTGAGATATATTAATGGTTTTGGAAAAACTGAAGCATTTGCAGGACATTTGAAAATGTACAGCTTACCCTGTGCATCCAACTGATTGATATAACTAATTTGTAGTGAGCAGGTTGATCCTCTTAACAAAAATGAAAAGATGGTTTTCCTTTGAAGGACATTTTCTCAATTAAACCAAGGGACACTATACGGCTGCCCAATTTCAAAACGTAAGGGAAACTTTTTACAAAAATCGTTTTATTGCATAATCTTGCTAATTTAATAAGTCTCCCACCAAATACAAAAACAGCAGCATTGAAAACTCACTTATAAGCAGATATATTTAAACATCGAAACCTAGTAAGTGCCCCATTCACTGCCCCGTGACCACTTTAAAACCTAGTAAGTTACTTTAACCATTTCAAAACCTAGACTTTTCAAAGGCCCTATTTACGTTTTTGCGCTCTCCTGTAAAATTTCGTTTTAAGACGCAGATATACATATGACAGTGAACTTGAATAAATAAAGCTTACGTGTTCTATACTGAGCTCACGTAACACGTCGTACGTCCAGCCAGTAATAGGACTCGCCCATCAAGGAGCGCTGTTCCAAATTAGACGCATTATTAATTTATTACACGTAAAACAAAAGGTATTTTAATAAAACACGTATACAAAAAAATCAGTAATTTAATTATCTTTAAAATGGTGAAGTTTTCAGAAAAATATGCTTGATGGATTTTGCGTCATTTTCAGTTTTTTATCCGTGTTAGATATAACTTTACAAATTAATTTCACTATGTAATATAAACATAATCAAAAATATGTCTATATTAAAATATTAAGAAAATGCTTTAATTTAACATATATTTTTTCCAAATCACTAACACTACTCGTTCAGACGTCATCTTCAGTATAAAATCATTAAAAGTCAGCTATCGTCCCCTTAACTCCTTACTAGGGTTTGAAATGAGGCAGCCGTATATCATTGGATTTCATTTTCATAATTTCTTGAACAAACCATTTTCAGTGACATTTCCCAACATCCTTACCTCCTGCATCTCTTATGGCCAACCTCATACTTATAAAGTTAGTGTTACTTCGCTCGATTGAGTCGTCCCACACGTTATTACGTGCACCCACTAATGGCCATTTTATTGAGCCCTGTGCCCCTGCTCACCCGCTTATCCTGATGATAGCGATCAATAATGGACGCACGTATCTTTGATTAACAGCTTTTAATGTATTGCTTTCTCTTTTATTGACTTTTATGGTATTTACTTTATGGGTTCTGCAGGCTGGGTGAAAATATCGTCGACTTTACTGAAAATATTTAGAAAATGGCGGAAGTTTTCGGTATCTCTGTGGGTTTTTGACACAATTCACAGGAAAGTCATAAAGATACTAATAGCTATTAAGCAGTCTGTTCTGTAGCGTCTTGGCAATCTAAAGTTGGTGTAGGCACCTCAAATAAAACCAGCCTTCGCCTGTTCGATAAGCTGGCAGAAGCCAAAACTAATAGCTGTCCTCGTAAAAATCTAAGAATTTCTTCTGTCCCTCTCTGAACTAATCCTGTACAAACAAAAAAATCTTGCACACCACTTCTAAAAGCGGACAACTAATCCTAAACACACGTCTTTCTTTTTATTTGTCGAAAAATAAAAAGAGACAAAAGCTCAAACGAGCGACAAACGGGAGCGAAAGTACCAGGCTCGCAGCGACACACGGAGATGTTTAACAATTCAACTGGCCGCCTTTGTGCGCCATCACGACTTGTTGTTTGCTTTCAATTAGACAGTGCAATTGCGCGGCATCCATGATTCCCTAGTACCTCTGTGAATTTTGGTTTCGATTAATTGGGGACAAAGCGATCAAGCTGGGAAATTTTAAGTAAAATACATTACGGAATTTGGAGCTTTCAAATTGTTTCACGGCATTTAGCAGCTTCCGAAAGCTTTGAAATGGCGCTTGAATGTTGTTGTTTAACGTTTCATTTTTATTTGTCAGTGAGTGGACCGTCTGTGTGCATTGTTTTTTTGGTGGCTAATAGAGTCTTTGTTTCAGTAACGAATTATTTAATAACAACATAATTAGGCCTATATCGATCATCAATTTGTTTCTGGTAATGTTATTAAAACATTCAATGACTGGATATTGAATGGACGTTTCACTCGGCTGAAATCATGCATGAAAGAAGATTTCCTTGTTGATCGTTCTAAGGTATGTATGTACCTATTCGTACGTTTGTTGCCGGAGTCCGCTTTGTGCGCCAATAGCCGCTTGATGTTAGCTTTCAATTAAACGGCGGAATTGCGTCGCATCTATGGTTTGGTATGGTACTCGTGAATTTTGGTTCTAATTGGAGGAAAGCGATCAATGATGAATCGAAAGATGAGGATTTTGAATTTGATTTTCGTGCTAAATCAAATCGACGGTAGAGGTCAAAAAAGGTAAAGCGATGTTTATGCTGTCTTTGGTACTTTGGTAACAAGCAATGGAATTGATGTTCTATCAATTAAATCAAGTACATAGTTTCAAGGCTTGTTAGTCAAGCCTTTTTTTTGGGTGGGATATTATCAAATAACTTCTCCCACTCTGGGCGGAGCGGGTGTCAGACTCTTACTGACTAAAACCCACCCGTGTTCCTTCAGTTGCCATATTGCCGGGGGCCACGATCTCCCTTTCGGACTTCTTCGCAACCCCGGCAGGCATCGGCCCTAGCGGACCCCGTCAATTTGTTAGTCAAGCCTACTACTACTATATATATTTTTCAACAGCCACCGCTAAATCCCTTACGCTGCTGCTCATTTTTTACCCGACTGCTCCAGGGTTTTTCGAGAGTATGTATGTATGTATATATATCTATTTCTTTGGCACGCTCTGTAGCCTAAACGGCTTGATGGATTTTAACATATGAGGTGTCGTTAGGTTCGCCTTAATAGTGGGAGTGACATAGGCTATATAATATCGATACCGGAAATTTCAACTGTCGTAAAGGACATTGTATTCCTTGTCCTTTACGACAATTGAAATTTCCGGTGTCGATATGTATGTATTGCATCTGCAAATACAAGAAAAAGGGGGCGGGGTAGGTTTAAAAAAAAAAACAACATTATTGGTATCAAATAAAAGTTAGTAATGAGTAAATTTCAAATATATATACATATTTATATATTAATAAAACTAAATAGTTTGAAATAAAACAAATTATTTGAAAAAAACAAAAAACCCGACTGCAAAAACTCATAACTGAAAAGAGAAAAACAAGCATTATAATCTATAGGATTTTGGCATTGCAGGCGGGGGACAAACCAATAACCTGAAATTTTGGTGAAACTTTTGTTTGTCCCCATGATGATTTATAGGAAAAAAATATACAATAATAATTTTTAGTAGTTATTCTTTCATTTGGATCACTCATCACTACAAATAGCAACGATTGACTCGTTGATGTTTTCGAGAAAGTCCCAAGAATGTCATAAAAATTGCTGATAATCACACAATTCCCATTCACCTCCTTCACCACCTATTCCAGCGGTAATACATTAACATTGACATAAAATAAAAACTGTCCCTCATGTCATATCTACTTCCAGAGGATGTTGGAGTAACTTTTAATTGCGTTGGATGTTAGTAGACGTCAAAGCGAGCGAGCTTACCATCCCTTGGGCAAAGTCGTGAAAGACGAACCGATGTTTAAAAAAAAAAGTTAACATGCTGTAACTGTTTTTATTGGTCAGTCAAGGGAATATAATTTACGCAGTTGTGTCCTTTAGTACTTTGTGAACGTGGTTTGGGGTTGTAAAGTGGACATTGCTAAGGTTATGTGGAACTGTTAGAAGATCAATGCAGTCAGTATTATTCTGCTTTTAAGCAGTGGTTTGTGGTGCCTATTATTATTATTTATAAGTAATATAATAGGTCTCCTCCTAGACACGGCATGTATAGTGAGGAGGTTCCTCTCTCTAGAGCCCTGACCACCGGCAGCTTGGACCCTGTTCCTGATGCCGATGGGCCACTATTTTTAAATGTTTTTATAAAAATATTTAAAAATGTAAAAAAAATTAATGAATGAAAAAAAAATATCACAAAAAGAACATAAAATCGGAAAATGTTTATGTGTTAGTAACAAAATTCTATTCTATCCTATGCTTCAATGCTTTTTGTTTATTTATGTTTCTTTCTCCAAAAATACAATAAATAGCACTTGCTCTATATTTTTTGAGTTAGTTCGTTGAGAACTTGAAGTGAGTTAGGTAAAAATTTGGATTAATATAAAAGGGGCTTTCGATGGGTTACGTCATACGTGTAAGTGAGAGATTAGAGTCGCTTCCTACGTGAAGAAGGTACAGAAATACTCAAGTGTCACGTGTAAGATATCTACAATGAGTTATTTTGGTAATATCTTTGTTGGTTTACTTTCATCAGTTATATTTACTGTCAAAGATATTTATTTCTCAGAAGAATTACAAATTCACAAATAGAGAAAACATAACGTCGGTGGTTCTATGTCTGTTAAAGACCAATTAGGTATTATCACATCAAACATTCTCCGTAGTTAAATTACGAGAAACAACAAAATTAAATCGACCAAACTGAGTTATTTCGAAACAGTTGTCAAGTAATGAATAACGATCGCTAAAACAAGACGTTACACAAAGTAAGGCTTTAAGCATCTCCTAATTATAGCCTCGGGCCGAGCGGACCGATTTTAACGCTGCCTGTCCATTGGACCGAGATGTGTAAGCGGAGCGTAGCGAGGAAGCAGAGTATGCGGAGTGTCCTTCCCTGTCCACTGACACGGAGTAGTTCTGGCTGTAGCGTTTCTTAGCTTCAGTTCTCAGCTATGCGTAGATTCCGCAGATGAAATTTTGGTATTAAACCTCCTTTCCGCTGTCGTTATCCAGCCCGTTCCATCCTTGATGTTCTCCCTCCGGTAAACGCCCTAAGCCGAGGCTCGTACCCCATAGGGTACCCCTAGCGAGCATTCACCTAGTTTTAATTAGTATAGTTGAATAATTCCTGGCTGGAGGTTTTAAGTGTAGCAGCTTAAGGCACCCACAGGATTGACCGGTTAAATAGCCATGACCACAGAGGTATGAGATGCCCTACAAAAAAAAAACGCTGTCGTAATGTTATTTTTGAAGGGAATTCAATACAAATTGCTTCATTTGTGAACAAAATTCGTCTGCTCTTCAGCGTAAATAACATAATTAATATTGTTGAACGGTCGATATGAAAGGGATTTTAATTACGTAATAAGGCTGCTATTCGCAACCATAACCACTGCCACGGAGACGGGCTTTATTGTTTAATGTTTTCCTAGCTCCGCACCGCTCCGTTTCTCTCCGATCCAAAGTACAGGTAGCCTAAGAGACACGTCATAAATACAGGATCGTTCAATACTTGAGGCAATAAGATGTTTGTAAATGAGTTAACGCTTATTTACGTTGAGTTTACAGTTGATTTTGAAGTGGCAATATTTTATGGCTCGTGTAGTTATTGATCTTTTTCCTTCTAATTTCGGTTCAACAGAGTTGGCTGTCTATCGTATTGTATTTATCTGCCTCTTTTGATAGTTTCTACAGGTTTAAATAGCTTTTTGCGTTGTTATGGTTTATAAAAGGTAGGTATTTACAGTATTTTTATTTTCTTGATGTCCCTCGAGAATCATCGCATTTCCGAATACAAACGAATGCTAATTTCCATGTGCAGCAATTATTAGATTTATCGTATATAATAATTTGAATTCAGAACCAAGTACTTTATTGCTGTTTTGTTTTGATTTCTGTGTGAACTATATAGAACTGTAAAACTATTTTCCTATCGGTCGTGCATGCGACTTTAGAAGCTTTCCTCACATTTTAAAATAAATTACATTAAGTTAAAAGAGTATTAACAACTCTATATACTTCCAAGTCGATTGAGAGCGTCCGGTCTGCACCAAGTGCAAAGGGCAACTGATAAAAATCCTACGACTCACGAAACACGGAGTACTCTTGTTTTGCACTGCTAAAATTATAATGAGAACTAAAACGGTTTCCATAACAAAAACTTAAAAGAGTATATCGGCCTTCCTTTTAACGTACCTATTCAACTTTGTATCAAAACACAACATTATTTTATTAAATTTTCAACTCACTTAACAACGTGACAATAAAAAGCCGTTAAAATACAATTCCATCAAAACATTTCTCAGTAAATTCAGACAAAAGAAGCCAGAAAACTTGATAATTACTCAGTAGGTGGTCCAACAATACATTACGGGGAAACTTTTTAAAACATTCTCCCTTTGTCAATTTATTTCCCCTCAATTTACAATGTACAGGAAGCTATATAAACAAACAAAAAAAGTCGACAAGCGCGAGCGTCACTTGTTTTTTTAACCGACTTCCAAAAGGAGGAGGTTTACAATTCGACTGTATGTTGTTTTTTTTTTTTTTGTATGTTTGTTACGCGATTACTCCGTCAATTATGAATTGATTTTGATGATTCTTTTTTTGTTTGGTAGATCATACTTCAGAGGTGGTCCCATATAAATTTTATTAACTTTGCTTGGGTAGTTTTTGAGTTAGCTTCAATAATACGTATTTTTTCCTCACTTAGTATGTGGATGATATTATGATAACTTCCTGTCACTGTAATTTACATAGCAGGTAGTGAGTGGTATTCGAATTTGTGTGGGGTAGGTATCACAACTAAAAAGTGAAAAATAAAAACTTTTTACAAAAAAAAAAAACAACCGACTTCAAAAAAACACTACAAAGTGAAAAATAACTTTAATTTCGGAAGTCGGTGACAAAGAACGAAAATTAAAAACCAAAGACACCGACTTCCGAAATTAAAGTTATTTTTCACTTTGTAGTGTTTTTTTGAAGTCGGTTGTTTTTTTTTTTAAGTGAAAACTTCTTAAGCGTGTTGGGCATTTTTGAGATGGGACTAAAGCATGGATTTCGCGACACTGTTACGACACCAGCTTTTGACCATTAAAAAGACATCAACGCGTTGATTTGTTTTCAAGTTTCCACTTCTGTTTTTTACAGATGACGTAGAAATGTTACATAAGTTGCATATTAGAGGCAATAAAAATGTTTTGAAACAGTTATTTCATTAATATCTACACTCAATTTGAAATGATTATACATTTAAATAAACCTTTTTACAGTCCGTTCAACCGATTTTGACTTCTATTGCGTTGGTGGCAAGACAAATGGCAGCTGCAGTAAACAGTTTGTATTGTAACTACTTTTTTGCCTTTAATGCCATCCTTATGCCTACGTTATATAGAAGTCAAAATCGGTTGAACGGACTGAAAAAAGGTTTGTTTAAATGTCTAATCTTATTTCAAATGGAGTATAGGTGAAGCAGTGGTGGCCCAGTGGTAACGGCCGCAACTTAAGAGTTGTAGGTCATAGGTTCGAACCTAGACAGGCGCTTTACTTTGTGTAAATTATTTCATCACCACTGCTCTCAAAACGGTGAAGGAAAACATCGTGAGGAAACCGGCATGTCCTAGAACCGAAAATTCGAAGACATGTGACATCTACCAACCCGCACTGGACCCGCGTGGTGGATTACGGCCCACTCCCTCTCACAGAGAGGAGGCCTGTGTCCCAGCAGTAGGAACATTTATAGGCTGATGATGATGATGATGATCGGTGTAACACCTATAGGTGTAACACCAAAACAAAGGTATACAGCACAAAAACATTTAGCTAATTAATTAAGTTATAGGTCCCTTGAATTTAGGGGTGAACCTAATGTCTGTTCCCCAGATCCAGATATCGGGCTGTTAAGGTGCCTACAGATTTGCTCGATTTTGACGATCGACACGTGTTTTCTTTAGTACTTCTGCCCCTTATGATGAACTACTAAAGACACCTGTACTGAAAATTAATTTCGCGCCTGAGAAACTGGATTTTTCTAGTCCGAAGTTAGAAATACATGCAAGTAAATATAAAATTCTTTATAGTAGTTCCATATGATGTGTAACATCTAACATCTCATCTTTCTATCTATCTTTTTGGTAATGAGCAACAGTAAGATAATAAGCAATACGAAAGGAGCGGGGCCTCATCAAGGTCGTTTCTGACGGCCAACTCTACCTCCGCGAGCGCTCATTGGTCTAATCAAATAGCGCGCTCATCAAGGTCGTTTCTGACGGCCAACTCTAACACCGCGAGCGCTCATTGATCTAATCAAATAGCGCGCTCATCAAGGTTGTTTCTGACGGCCAACTCTAATACCGCGAGCGCTCATTGGTCAAATCAAATAGCGCGCGCTTCCCCGGCTTCCTGTTACACACTTCCGTTCCTTTTCACGAAATCACTTCCACAGGGTTTTTAGAGTATATATGTTCTGTGCATAGATTGCAATTATTCAAAATCGACACATTTGTACTATACCTATTTTGCACATGGATCTCCAAAACTGGAACAAACTTAGGGAAACGTTAACAAAAACAGCGCAGTATCCCATTGTGAACGGTCCCACAAAAACTTCGGGAACTAAGTTTTTAATTGCGTTTCTAAGTAACGCGCCTTTCGGCCGCTGAAGCGCTTTGTTATCCAATTTAAACAAATTCTGTGGTTCGCTGTAATTTGGGTCATTATATTGTGGACTTATTGATTTTAATGATGATCGGAGTTGATAATTCGGCTTTTTGTCTAATCACAGTTTTTATATAAGAACCATTGTTTGTAGGTCAAGCGATTTTGTGAATAATACAAATCACTCTTCTTGTTCAAAAAAAAAAACAATATGTCCAAGAATTGCTGTATTATCAATTTGTCATGCCTAACAATCATCTAACTTTGCACTAACAATCATCATATTTCATAGCAATCATGAATATTTACATCATCATAGCACAGGTATATCGGGAAACAAAAAAACTACAAACACAAAGTCAGGCCAGCAGACAACCGCTTCACAGAATTAAATAATCCAAGCTCAAGAAAGACGTTAGACTACAGAGAGAGACCCTCAATATCACCGTGATAACCATTTACTTGCGTACCCTCCGTGTGACTGTACCCTGTAAGCATGTTACCTTCTCGTCTGGGGGGACCGTGAACCCGTTCTTTTAAATAGGTTACGTTTCAGGCTCTGGGTAGATTGAGCTGTTGAACGCGATGAGACGCTGCGGCCAGATAGACGAAATATCAATTAATTTGGTCTTTTGAAAGACAGCGATTGTCTATTTGAAAGGAATTAACTGCTACTTTCAGCGTGTATGTACTATTTGGTCAATAGACGTTTTTAGGGTTCCGTACCAAAATTGTCAAAAGGAACCCTTATGGTGCGGCTCAGTCTGTGTGTCCGTCTGTCTGTCACAGCTGGATATCTCAATAACTACTAATGCTATCAACTTGAAATTTGGAACAGTTTTAGATGACGTTTGCCCAACTATTTTGCAATTTTGCAATTAAGAAAGAAATAAAAATAAATATACTTTTTTTGCAACAGGGACTGGACGGGTGTCTTAAGAATTCGAAGTGGGGCTACTAGGGCATGTGGAGTATCATATGAAAGAACGCTATTTGCACATTCTTAAACATTTTTTTAAAATTTTCAGTGAGAATTAATTTCCCATATTTCTCATTATACAGTGTGAGTCTTCATAATGTGCACATATCGAAATGAGGGATCTATGCTTAATTTTATCGACGGAAAAAATATTTTAAAAAGTAATTTTTAGGGTTCCGTAGTAAACAAGGAACCCTTATCCCTTTCCGAGTTTTGAATACGAGGCTTTTGGCTTTTGGTGAATGTGTATTTTATGTAATATTGTTTTTTTTTTGTGTAATGTGCGTTTATTTTGTGCAGAATAAACAATTTTTCTTTCTTTCTTTCTTTTTTTTCTTATAGTTTCGTCATGTCCGTCTGTCTGTCTGTCTGTCTGTCCGCGGTCTAGCTCCGAGACCCTTAGTACTAGAAAGCTGTAATTTGGCATAGGTATACATATTAATTATGCCAACAAAGTGGTAAAACAAAATTATGAAAAACATTTTTTTTTAGGGTACCTCCCATACACGTAAAGTGATGATGTTTTTTTTTATTTTTTATCCCACCGTGTGTGGTATCATTGGAAAGGTCTTTCAAAAACATTGTGAGTATGTTAGAACCATTTTTGAATTCAGAGATCCGTTTTCGAAATATTAAGCTTTAAGGTGAAAATTTTTGTTAGAGTCAAGTGTCCCCCCCCCTGCCAGCTAAAAGGTTGGTTTCACATATGTGAAAAAATTCACAACAGTAGCTTATATAACGAATTTAAAAGGAAAACTATCACAGCTGAGTAGGCTTTACAAGTTAACGAGTAATAATCGACCAACTTCATTCCAACTACGGAACCCTATATTGTGCGTGGTCCGACATGCACTTGGCCGGTTTTTTTTTGTTTGATGAAATTGATGAACAAAAATACGTTTATTTTCAATTGAGGGTGTTTTTTTTTCACAATTTTATTTTTAAGAGGACGCCTAATTACTTTCAATAATTATGGAGTGTGTTTTATCTCGATAGTTCATTTAGTTTAATTACACATTTAGTTTAATAGTTACACACATTTAGTTATTTTTTTTAATTTTCATAAAAATATTTAGATTTTTTTAAATACTTTTTCCGTCGATAAAGTTAAGCAGAGATTCCCTCATTTCGATATGTGCACATTATAAAGACTCGCACTGTATTATCTGTATAACTGTTTCAAAACAAATGGGTGACGAGGTTTCTAAGTTTATCCTTGATCAACATACCAAGCACAAAACGATAAGATTCAGCATTCAAACATGAAGGTCTGTACAAAGGCTTTGCAAATGTTTTGCCCAAACTTACCTTTTTTTTTTTTGGGGTGGGAAATCATCAAATAACTTCTCCCGCTCTGGGCGGAGCGGGAGGGCGTGTCAGATTCTTACTGACTAAAACCCACCCGTGTTCCTTCAGTTGCCGTGTTTATTTATTTATTTATTTATTTATTTAATACTTCAAGCACAGAAATGTACAGAGGCGGCGGCGGTGTTGCCAGGGGGGCCACGATTTCCTTATCGGTTTTCTTCGAACCCCCGGCAGGCACTGGCCCTAGCGGACCCCGTCAATTCTGCTGACATCTCTTTGAGGCGCGCGTGGAACACAACGTGCCGTCGACCCGGGCTTGGTCCTTATCGGACGGCGAGCTACCCATTGCTCACCGTCCGCAAGCCCGCGCCTACGGTGGCCGGAAATCTTCCTGTGATTCCCGACGTGCCCAAACTTACCTGCGACCGAAACAGTTGTAAGTCACGAAACTCACTGTCGTTTTAGTGCAGAAGACAAACATTGGCAAAAAGACATACTTTCTAGGGTTCCGTACATCAAAAGGAAAAGTAAACCAGGATCACTCGTGTGTCTGTCTGTCTGTCACAGCCAATTTGCTCCGAATCGAATGGACCAATTAAGTTTAAATTTGGTACACATATGTATTCTGTGACTCAAACACGGATGTGTTATGTAAATAAATGAATTTTGAATATTGGGGTCACTTTTGGGACAAATAAGAAAAAAAAATGTTTTGCAAACCCTGCAGTGTGACATATCCGATGACAGGTCTTGTTGCGAGGATTTCAAAAATATTTACTTATAATTTTAAAATAAATACTTTTACAGATAATATTTAACAAAATATATGAAAATTGACCACCGAAATTATCTCCGAAACTACTGAGATAACAAATTTGAAAAAAAAAACAAAAAAAACAGAGATTGGTTCTTTACTCATAGATTACAGGCAAACCTATCACAGGTACTTTTAATTGTCAAGGAGTCGGTCAGTCAGAAAGATGAAACTAGTTGTCCATTCCAAAGCGTAGAAGGTTCCTATGGAGAACAACGGGCTAGAAATTCCATGGGCACTCTTTGAAATCAAAATATTGCTTCAACGTGCCAAGGTCCTAGACAATCAGATGCTAGTATATTAATGTTATTTTTGCGAAACCTGTATCGAAGCACATTTCCGTCCTGCCCGGTGTAACATTAAATATAAATAGAGCGGGCATGGTTCAAAGAGCCCTGGCCATGCGTTATTCACGACCCGCTTCCTACTTTTGATTTTTTGATAGCATTTCCATGTAACGTACTTTCTTATTTGTTCGCACTTAGTTGCAAATGTGTTTTTCGAAAGTTTTTCGAACATTTTTGGGAGTGAAGGGTTCCAAATTGCGTTGACGAAGTGGAGCTGTGACCGTGATAGAAGTATTTTAAAGATTTATTTGTTTTTTGAGTTGCATCCGGTTAGACTGGAAGTCGACCCTAGTTTGGAAAAGGCTAGGCAGATGTTGATTTGGTTTTTACGTTTTTACTCTGTCTATGCCAAAATGAAATGCTCAAAACGCCGGAAACACTTATCTGAATTCCTTACAAGAATGAGGTGGGAGCTCTGTTCCTCGTCAGTGTTCACTCCAGCCGGCCAATAAAGGCAAGCTAGAGGTGAGCAACAAGACTTCTCCCGGGAGATAGGGTCCGTGGGGTCGCCACTGCCCAATAGCTCGCCACATGCTGCCCTGTGGGTTTTTGTATCTCTCTTAGTCTGGCTCCTCATACCAAACCTGTTCCGGTAAAGTAAACTCTACCGGCACAGGCCTAGAGTTCGGAGCGCGCAAGCCCCACCACGACGTCAAAGTAGAGATACGGCGGTGGGGTATTATTATTATTTTTTTATTTTTTTCCAACAAAGGATACACATGTCATACATAATATAAATCACAATATTAAAAACGGTTCTTTCACGTGTGCTCCTTCAATTACACGAGACCACAGCATGGATATAAAACTAGGTGTAAACAGGAAAAAATAATTGTCAATTAATATTTAAATTCGTGAACCATTTCTCGGTTTGATGCATAAGTGCTTGAAAGGATAGCCGAAACCGACATGATTTTATTAAAATAATGTATTTCTTGTGTCATAAAGAGAATTGAATTTTATATATTTTGGTGTAACTATAAACAATTTTTCTTCATCTAATTGTATGTAGGCGGATCAAGCTTGTAACATACGTATTTACAATTTCATTCTCGGTATCAAGCCACAACACAAATAAACGCGGAAAAGATAAACATCAAAGGTTTTTAGATCAAAAAGCTTGCATGGTTGTGTAATTAGAGAAATTGGGCAGTTAATTGATTGGCTCGGCTTTGTAGCGAGAGGGGTTTTGAACGAGTACCTACTTGTTGCCGGGTACTTGGTTATAATGTGGAATGATGTTATGGGAAATTAGGGCATTAGATATGTACTGGTGCTGCGTTTTAGAAGAGAGCTTTTAAGTACAGTAATGTATAATTTAAGTATGAAATGTCTATATGAAGGTCCTAAGTGCAGCTGGTTTTGATGCTATAGTTTTGTGAGATTTTTTAAATTTATTTATTTGATCGGAAATAGTAAACATGTTACACAATTTGTTTTAGCTACTTAAAATTATTATGCTTAAAGGTAATTTAGTAACAATTGTGTCCAATTCTTAGCATCTGCAGCCGAACTAGGTTTATAGCCTGTGTTTCAGCATGCAGCGCCTCAAGCCCTTGGACTGGTTATGCAAGTATGAGCTTATGAACAAAAGGTTAAAGGGTTGCTGTCCTCTGGGTGTGTAGTGAAGGAGGTGAGTGTGTGTGTGTGTGAGAGGGTGTGTAGAGAATTAAACAGATTTAGCTAGTAGATTATTTTATAGTGTCCATAGTATATAAAGCCGACAATTAGTTGTATCACTACTTTAAGATGGTAAGTCTATTTTCAGTTTGATTGCTCCTAGACTTCTGATTGTACCTAATGTAAAGTGCGTAATTTAAATACTATGACTTTAAAGAAGTTGTTCATTGTGTCCTTTAAAAGTCCTGTTGAACTCCGTCAAATTAATATAATAAAAACCTGAATAAATTGTGAAATAAAAGTTGAATAAAAAATGACAAATCGCTCCAAAAGATTTTTAAAACAGTATCGTGATTTCGTTCCATAAAATTATAAGTTTTTCAATACTCTGGTTTCTTTTAAGTCGTAAAAGTGAACGTTGGGTTATTAAATGCAAATATTGCAATAGTGAGGGTAATAAAAGATTGATTACCTATTGCTCGAAGCTGGAGCAATCCATTTTCCTTAGGTAACTTTAAAATTATATATAGAACCTTATTCTACCAGATTTGCATAAAAAAACAATATCGGTACCTACTCAATATGCATAGTAGGATAGTCTATATTATTACGTACTAGCTTCTGCCCGCGACTTCGTTCGCATGAAAATCGTAAGACATCACAATATACTACAATAACAGCCACATTTTTATAAAACTTCCCTGTATACTACGTTTGTAGTTTTATTCTCAGCAGCCAAAATATACAGAGAGTCAGGAATGGTGACTCGGGAGCAAGCGACGTAACAATTGTCCGTGTGAGAAGCAGCTTATCCTGAGGTCGATACCCGCAGCCTTCAGCCTTCAGTGTCGGCCCCTGTGACTTGTTGATCGCAAAGCATACACTCCCAGAGAACTGCACGCGCTTTAACTGGTAATTATGGGGAATTTGTACTTTATACGCGCTATAAACACTGTCTCACCATCGCCACAACCTGTTAGAATTTCCACCTCGATGACGTTTCTCTGCAAAGACATTTAGGAGCATGAGGAACAGGGGGTAAAGTTCACTCATCCACCATAGAAAAGGGAGGATCCTCCGACCAGACGGGTGTTGTGTCTGGCGGGCAACTGCCCATCAGTTTGAAGTTGAAATCTTGTATGTATGTCGATCGCTCGGTAAACTCTAACTGCGCAATGCAGGATTTGTGTGACGTCATGTCTGTGATACGTAGTTCGTATGTGGCGGTGTAACCGCTACAGACATGACTTTGAGCTGGTTTCCGTTACACAGATATACAACCGGTAGTCCACTTGCCATTTGCGAATTGAGAAATTCTACGGGGTGATATTTGGCATCATCTTCCTCCACATCAGTATTAATGGAGGTGTATATCACTTCACTCGCTTCAATTTGTGAGAGAATACTGTGGTTGATCGCTGCAGCTTGATCATCTACGGAGTTAAAACGGAAACACGCCTAAGAATTCTCTTGGTACGGTATTTAACTGATATCCCCGTATATCAGACGAATAAGATCTTCTAAAGTGGGATCTACTCTACCCTTTTAGAAGAACATCGGAGAATTCTTGAAAATTTGAATTACCGCCAAGCCGAGCTCGTATGATGATGGTCAAGCGCAGTTTATGAACTCTCGACCATAGAGTCGACCTTTTCAACGAAGTATTCACTTTTTTTGTCAAAACTGTGACACCACCCATCATTTCTTGGTTTCTGCGGATGTCCTGCAGAGTTTTGTTTACAGTTTCCACTGCTTTCCTTTTTGCCATAATTCATTCATCCCATACGACGAAGCGCAGTCCCCTAAGCACACATCCCTTGTTACTGTTGCGTGACACCCCACAAACAGGCGTTTCGTTGCTCTCTAAATCGATGGGAATCTTAAACATGACGTGCGCTGTTTTGCCACCAGGAAGCAGTGTGGCAGCGATTCCAGAAGATCCACACACATACATATTTTAAAATCGCTAGGACAAATCTGCTGTCAAAATCTGTAAAAAAAACATTTTATTCCTACAGTCTTTTGCTTTAAAATGATCAGAATACAACCTTAAATGTTTTGTGACTGTAAAGTACTTGTAACTTAGTAGTTTCCCATAGCTTACGAAGTTTTCCATTTTTTGTGAATTAATACATTCTATGAACTATTACATACATAATCCAAAAAAAAAATCGTTTTACAAAAAGAGTTTAAAAAAAACAGATGTAAATCGAACTTACTACCCCGGGCGGCCTACCACCAGCTCATAAAGCAGTATTATTTTAATGTTACTTCAGTGGGAGAAAGAGATGGAGCTATACATCCTGTAGAGCTTCATCTCTTTCCCACACTGAAGTAAACTAAAGTAATATTAAAATAATACTGCTTTTGAGCTGGTGGTAGGCTCTCAGGACTTCAAATCATTCGTCCAACCGCTTACTTATTCGCTTTGTTGAAAGTTAGCTAAAATAGCCTTTCCTATATAAAAGGTAGCGTGATGATAATCATTTAAAAAGTTAAATCGGTAACTACCTATCTACAATATCCCAACCTTTTGGCGCGTCCTTTTACAATTTGCAGAGAAAAATACGAACATGATGTAATATTGCTCATCCCCCATAGCAAATAGCGTGATAGTTTATGCCCTACGGTTGGTACAGACAAACATTCTAAAAACTTTATTTTCCGCATATGAATCGATCCCAGACCTCGTAGCAATAACTTTCTTTAAAAAAAATTAACTTCGTTACGATTTTATTATATCTATAGATTATAGGTACATAATCAAAAAAAAAAATAATCGTATAACAAAATGTGAAAAAAAAGAAAAAAAAACCGTAGTTGGGAATCGAACTTACAACCCCATGTTTGAAAAGCAACCGCCCAACCGCTGAGCTAATTGCTTTGTTGAAACTTGTCTAAAATAGCCGTTCCTATATATTTCATGATTGACTGCTTAGCTCCATAAAGGTATAGCGTGATGATAATCATTTAAAAAGTTAAATCGATAACCATCTACAATATCCTAAAATTTTGGCGCGTTTTTTTCCAAAAATACGAACATAATATAATATTGCTCGTCCCCCATAGTAAATAGCGTGATAGTTTATACCCTATAATTTGGCCAGACTTATAGGGAACACCTATGCAAAATTTTAACAGAATCTATCCGATAGAATTTGCGTCATGCTAGAACATAAAAATACAACATAATGTAATATTGCTTGTCCCCCATAGTAAATAGCGTGATAGTTTATAGCCTATAGTTTGACCAGACACACAGGGAATATCTATGCAAAATTTTAACAGAATCTGTCCGGTAGAATTTGCGCCATGCTGGAACATACATACAGACAAACAGACAAACAGACAAAAATTCTAAAAAAAATATTTTCGGCATTAGAATCGATCCTAGACCTCGTAGCAATTACTTTTTTTCAAAAATATTCAATGTACAGTTTTGACTTCGCTACGATTTTATTATATGTATAGATCATAAAAATAAATGTTTTTCAACCCTGGATTCACGAAAATAAGTTATAGGTAAGATGTGTTTGTCTCCAGTTGTTTTAGACTAATTAATAAGCATTCGTTTTCTGTGATATTATTAAACCTTCGTTTTTACTTAGGTCTGCCAATTTTTAAGGGACTATATCATATTTGCAGAATAAACTAATATTATTAACTTTAAGAAAACATTGTCACAATGGCCAATCTTATCTAAAAAAAACAAAAATGCAAAAGTCAATTCAAAATAGGCTGAGAATGAGCACTTTTCGAATGTCAAAATTACATAGGACTGTCCCCCAAAATGCCCACCCTTCACCACTTCCTAGTGCTTTAGCTGGGAAGAAAAAGTGGCGCAGCAAACTCCCCAGCAGCACAGCTGTCTGTTTTCTCTAATAGCGATAAAAACTTTCAGATAACTGCTAACAAAAAGTATACTTATGTCCATAACTGAATGTTATAATCACAGTCCGAAAGACAGCGAATGCGTGCACAAACTATTTGTTAAACACGTGCCATCCAACAAACAAAACTAAATTCCTCTCGGGGGTGAGCAGAACTAAAAGCAGTATTGACACAATCTGGCGCCACGTGCTGCAGCTATGCGTTAAAGGCAGGTTCACATGAAGCCAGTGCGCTGGCACTAGTCGTACAGACTTGCCTGCATTGGTCTTGCCGGTGTTGTCAACAAGGCCAGTAATTTCTAGGTTTTTCTTGTGGTGTATGCACGTTCGTCTCAATAAGAACGGAATTCCTGACAAATGGTGCTGAAAGAGAAATGTCTTAAGAAATTAACTGCGTTATTACGAGAGGAGTTGAAAAACCAAAAATCCAAACACTTTAAAGAGATGCGCCAGCGACTGGCCTGATGCGTTTACACAGGTCCAACCGCTGGCGCGAGGGATGTGGGGAACGCGGGCGGGTACAAAAATTGTTTACACGGAGCCAATACTAAGGCAGCACTGGCTGCCAGTCCAACTGGCGGCTAGCGCTGGCGTCGTGTAAACCTGTCTTATAACCGGACAGTTTAAGTTCGTGTTAACTTGTTCAGACAAGTTTGGTTGTGACAGGTTGTTGTCCCTGGCCTGTCCCATGAACAAATGCATTCAATATGTTGATCGAGAATTGTGTAGATTCACTTTCAGCATATACCTTATGAGAGTCTTTGACAGTCACTTGTAAACTGGTACTATCTTATGTAGTCGGGTTCTGCTTTCCAAAGAAATTGTACCGTGACTCGTTTTGTTGGGCCTCAGTTGTAGATTAATAAACTGTGGTCAGACAAAAAGTTTAAACGCGAAGGAGATAGAAAAAAAAAATTGTATCTCCTTCGCGATTGCAAACTTTATTAAGAATAAAAAAAATCTATCTCGTTTACTCTTACTATTTCTAATGAGTGTGTCCTTGTCTCATAATTATTTTATACTAAATAACTTGTCTATTGCGATACACTGTCTTCGGTTGAATGTTATTTAGTTTTCATTTGGAATACTTCTCGCCCCCTATTACATGGGACTTAAACATAACTGGCGAAATGTGGGTGTACCTACTACAGGTACACCTCTGCCCAACCCTTCGGGGAAACAAGGCGTAATGTATGTACTTCTCTAATTAAAGGTGTATGCTGGCAAGTATGAAGGTGAACGACACAAAAGGAGTATGCAAGGATCGTTGGACGTAGTGTTCTGTACTGCCAGCCCCTATGGGGAAATGCGTGATGTTTTATATGCTTTTATAGCAATTGTAAAGACAAAGCAATTTAAATAATGAAAGATAAAAAACATCTGTGAATTTTTAACTAAAAGTAGGAAGAAAAAATAGTTACTTGAGAGATAAGTTAAAGATAGCTTACTGCTAATTTAGTCACTGGCAAGTGCTAAATGTGACTCAAAAGGTCTGGAGTTTTAACCTAAAATTACCTTTCATATGTAGATACATTTCGAATTATTCGAACCAGGACCAAGGAAGCACAAATAGCTTGAATCAAATAATACCTATTGATAGCCTAAGTTCCGAATAAATTCCTTGTTCCTGTGGTTCCGAAATACATGTAGCTTTCCGATGTAGAATCTAGAACATTCTATTTTCAAACATTCCTGGCTTACTGGCTATATGAATAAATTCCATTTTCGAAAATGGAAAGCGCACTTGTACAAGGATCACAGACAAGAATGCTCTATTTTTGTCGCAGATAGAAAATTGCTATGTGCTTTTACTTTTCTTTTTATTAAACCTTTATAGGTCGGAAATATCGGTTGTATGGGACCTCTTTGAATATGACTCTCTACTTTGTGAGTTATATCTTTCTATTGTAGTCGGTACATTTGCATGGCAAGATACTTTTATTGTTCGCTTTTCAACGGATTGTTATCAGTACGTAATGCACCATCTCAGGTCGTTCCTCGGAGTTATTGCGGTCCTGCCAGTCTTTTAGTTTCGTTCAAATGTTTTTTTAATATCGTAGACGTTATTTGTGGTTAGTTTGTGTTTATTTCTTTTTGTGCTCATTTGCTAACAATTTTACTGAGTTTTTCTAGACGGTTTTGGGTATAAAACAGAATTTATTATTCAGTTAGACATTCCTATTTTATCTGATCAGACCTAGCAAATAAAATACGTTTAGGTACTCAGGTCGTTGATCTTCTGGGAGCCTTTTTGAGTGAGAGGCTTTTGTCATTGAGTCTACTAATAAGGTTTAGAGGATCTATCCTAAATATATCCCAATACGGTGATTGGGGCTGTCCTATTTGTGGCAACTGAGTCTAATTCAGTCAATGACATTCAAATCGTTTTCTTCTTCATCTTAATTTAGAGAGCTATTGTCATCTATTTTTGCAGTGGGTTTATTCTCAAGGTAATGTACTTATCTAAGAATAAGTGTTTGAGTCGCTACTGCTCCTCCCATCATAACGCTAGAAAGACGTGAGCATGGGGGGCTGTTTTTTGTAATTATCATCATTCAAAAATTGCTGATTTGCGACCTAATTTGTATAAATAATTTGAACTAAATCTGATTTTCCGGGGCACGGAGAAGTGTCGATAAGTAATGGATGATCACCCATCCGTCACTTCTACACTTAATCAACAATTTTATTTTATTATATTCGGGAAACTGATGCTTTCCACATCCACTGGATGCGGAAAGCACAGAATCGGTCGAAGTGGCGGTGCTTGGGGGATGCCTACTCGTATGTCCAGCAGTGGACGTTTTTCGGCTGAAATAATGATGATGATGATTCGGCAAACTTACAGATAACTTACACAGTGTTCTTAAACAACATAAAATTGTGTGTGTGTTTAGTTTAATGTAGTTTTAAACTATTGCATAGTTAAGCTATTGCATAGCTTTTATCGCGGGCTTTGAGCGCGGCGACCGAATCAAGAAATTCCGTAACGTAACGAAAATAAAACCTAACACCCCCCACTCCGCCTACCATATAATGACGGTTCCCATGACAACGTGATGTTGTCATGGGAACGTAATTTTTGTTTTATGTTATCACGTCATCATCCCAAGTGTAGCGCTGACAAATAGGAAGTATGGAGGTTACAAATGCTATGCAATAGCTTTACCGCGGCAGTCCCGGAGTGCCAAACGTTTTTTATTTTTTTATAAGTATCTCACGTGTTTAAAACATCGTATCATTCAAACAGACTCCAGAAGCACTCACCCATACCTACAGCTCCCAGGTACGTCAGTACAAAGACGATTGTTGACATTCGATTACCGACCACACAGGCCTTTGCCGGCCACCGTGCATAATTCAGACCACAATTGTTCCCTCCCTGGTTTATTCACTCGTTTTAAGGCTCTACCTGTTTGTGGCCGATGGCTTTTTGAATAAAAGAAGGGGTGCTTACATGAGATAGTTCGTTTATCGTGTATTGTGATAGCCTAGAGGTGGGTATGGTTCTCTTCGTATGCTGTACGTGGATAAAGACTTGTATTATTTACAATGATATTGGGTTCCTACAGAATATCAATCTTTGTGCTTCTGTTTCATGTTATTTGGTGTTGTTTAAACGACTAATTTTGTTAGCAGTAAAGCTCTTCTCTCTCTCTCTCTCGACCTGAGGGGGCTGGTCCGGAGATGTACTATCGCCATACCTATTTCTGCCGTCAAGCAGCGTTTCTGCTTGTTTAAAAGGTGGAGATGTAATTAAGTCTTCTTCTTTTCGTGTGGTTCTGGTTAGTGACTAACCTGGTGTCAGAGTTATAAAGTCGCCCATGGACCTCTGACTTGGCTTCACATACTGTCGAAAAATATCTCTCAAGCATGCCGGTTTCCTCACGATGTTTTTCTTCACCGTTTTTGAAGCAAGAGATAATGATACAATACGCACATGAATCCGAAAAGTCAGAGGTGCGTGCCTTGGGTTCGAACTCGAGACCTATGACTTGGCAGTCTGACGGTCACACCACTAGGCTACGGATACATGAGACATTGCTGCTTTGTTTCTGGGATAGTATAGCGCAGTGCAGTGCATAAGAGCAGTGGTGAGCCAGTAGTAACGGCCGCGATTTACGAGTTGTAGGTCGTAGGTTCGAACTCAGACAGGCAACCCTGACAAAGTAAAGCAACTTTGTGTAAATTATTTCATCACCACTGCTCTCAAAACATTGAAGGAAAATATCGTGAGGAAACCGGCATGTCCTAGAACCAAAAATTCGAAGACGTGTGACATCTACCATCGCGCACTGGGCCCGCGTGGTGGATTACAGCCCACTCCCTCTCACAGAGAGGAGGCCTGTGTCCCAGCAGTGGGAACATTATAGGCTGATTATGCTATAGCGCATTTACGATGCCTTTGGTAGATGTCCTCAGAACCACCCACGTTGGTGACTACTTACCATCGTCTGCTAGTTTACACCCAACAACAAAATAAATGATTAATTAGGTAAGCTCTTTGTGTGTCGATCGATTTTCAGCTGGCTTTATAAGCTTTCTCAGAATAGTGTGATAGGTCAAAGTCAAAGTCAAATCATTTATTTCAAATAGCCCCATGTATGGCACTTTTGAACGTTAAAAATTACAAATAATAAAATTGATTCTAGTCGCCCCTTCCAAAAGGTAGTTTTCGTATGGAGAAGAATGGGCAAGAAACTCCACTGTTACTCTTTTAAAATGTTTTACAATTGTTTGTATATGTACGTACATTTGTTAAATAATTATTATATGTGAAGATGATGCACCTAGAATAAAATTACTATACCACAATAGGTAAAAAGAATTAAAAAGGTTTTTGACGGATGCAGAAGCAGAATATTGTAACTAGTTCGCTTTAGCATTTCTGAGGTGTCAAACACGTTCAGGAATTTGCTATGATTAGAAAATCTATCTGTAGCTTAAGGTCTATCGATTGCAATAGATAATCGTTTCTATGGCTGACTAATTCTTTCATGAGTTAGTCCTCATCCTAATAAAAAAAATCAATCCATCCAAAGGTTGTCTGTAAAAGATCGCTTTTAGCGATAAGACCGCCCATTGTGTCACCCAATGTAAAATTTATATATTAATGTCTGTAATTTTTATGGTGTACATAATAAAGAATATTCTATCTAACTATCTATCTATCTGCAGAAAAAAACATGATTGTGTAATTTAATCAGAGTTACTTTAGACTCATTTGACATTTATTGACATTCTTGAAAATGGTTTAATTCCCACATCAACTGAAATTCCACCAACTCAAACTCAAAGCATTTATTTCAATTAAACCATTTACAGGCACTTTTGAATTGTCAAGGAATCGGTCGTCAGAAATATGAAGCTAGTTGCCCATTCCAAAGCGTAGTGGGTACCTATGGAGAAGAAAGGGCAAGCCACGGACACAACAAACACAATCCAACTACCAGGCTCACATAATCATTCAGCAGATCTTAAAAACTAAAAACATTCCTTACTTAGAACAGTCGAATGGCGTTCAGCCAAGTCTGTGTCGCGGTTAGGAGCAACCATTCCAAACGGAATTCGGTACTCCATACATTATTACCATGTATCATGTCCCTGGCGAATTTATGGGAGCCAGCAGATAGAGCTGGCGTCTAAAGTCTAAGAATTAGAGTTATAGGATGAAATGTGATGGTGTTTTAAGAAACGGGTCTTTTGGTCCGTAAATTTTTGTTAGCAAAGATTACTGAACTATGTTTGATTTGGTTTAAATTGTAACGGCTCTGTAATTATGATAATTTACTGTTTTAGTGATTCCTTCTTTTACATGTTTTACTTTGCAATACTCCATCCATATACACACACATTTACAACACGTACACCGCACAGATACACGCCTGCACACATTACCAATTTTTTAAAATTGTGTCACTCTCTGTATTTCATATTTTTCTGTGTAATTCGTAATTGGCGTAATGTTTAGAATAATAATAATGTTATACTTACTGTCAGCTGTGAAGCTACCTTATAATAAATAAGTACCTATCAAGTTTTTTGTTTTGTAAACCAAAATTATCGTGTTCATGGGTTTTCTTATGGTAGCATATTTGCACATTAATGTAGCATTGTCTGGATTTTTGGGTCATGAAAATAAACTAAAACAATTTTTTATTTTGGAAACAATAATTTCAATAATAGAATGACTGTCGTGTTACCTATATCCCTGAGCGTGACAATTGTAAAGTTTCAACGAAAAGCATCAATATTCATCCCGATTGGTAGCCGTTTAATTTATTGTGGGCTACTGTGACCACACGTCAGTGATCGATGTCGCGACGGTCCTATTCTTTTAAAACATCAAAGGAAAAAAAAAAATTGAAGTTTTCCATCAATAGGTAATTGGTTTACTTTGCTTGTACACATAGGAAGAATAGGTTGAGAGATGTTTTCTGTTATGATTGTTCGTTGTGATGCGTGGTCAGGGTTTCTTAGGCTATTAAATAAGACGACCAGACTTGTGTTCGATACGTGTATTCAGCCATGACGGACGGGGGATACCAACAGGAACGGGAAGGCATGAAGACCACAGATAATATTAATATAATGGCGGATACATACGTAACATCTCCCTTATTAAGAAAAGTTAGATACGCGGCATGAAGCGGAACATGGAACGTACGTAAGTATCCACTTTTTTTTTTTTTTTTACAATTGTTCAAATTCTTACATACTAAATAGACTATGGATGAAATGGAACATCTCTATGTGACTGACAATGACATCTGTCAAGTTGACTTAACTGAGTTTTGACAGTAATAGATATTTGACAGTTTGACAGTTGGTAAAAACTAAATGTAAATAAGGCTTGTACAACAAAAAACTTATTAAATTAAATCTAAGTACAAATAAGAACTTAAACTAGACTTAAAATTACCAAAATCTTCGGGGCTTTATGATAGCTCTGCTGAATGAAGAATAAGTATTTGTCAAGCGGTTATTGCGACTATTTGGTGTATGTAATGTGTTTGCTTCTGTTTCAGGTTTTTGGACGTGTTGGCGATTACGACGAAAAGTTCCTTCCGGAGAGACAATAGTATACGATCTAGGCTGTGAACCTATGTCCGAAACAATACCTGGTGTCCAAATACTTTTGGGCTGTTTCTTGAAGTAGATATTATCACCAATGTTCAATGAAGACAACGGTTTTGTATGTTGATTATAATAAATCTGTGATTTGTTATTTTTAATTTGAGTTTTATTTGTTATAGACCTGTAATTAGGTATTTTAGGTTTCAAAGTCTGTTCTAAGACTGGAAGTTTAGTTCTAAGTGACCTGGACATTAGTAATTGTGCCGGTGAATACATACTTTCTTTTGGTGTATTCCTATACTGTAATAATGCTAAATGAGGGTCTGCATTATCAGTTAGACATTTTTTCAATATATTCTTAACCGTGCCTATGGTTCTTTCTACAAGACCATTAGACTGTGGAAGATAGGGACTTGATGTAATATGTTGTATTTGCCAGTCTAAAGCAAAATTATTAAACTCTTTTGAGTTAAATGGGGGACCATTGTCTGAAATTAGAATATTTGGAATTCCGTGTCTGGAAAAAATAGACTTTAGATGACTAATGACGATTTTACTAGTGGAACCACCTACTAGCTTTGCAAGCTCGATATATTGTGAAAAATAATCAACGACTATGACATACTTGTCTGAATTAAAATCAAATAGATCAACACCAACTTTATTCCAAGGAATTGGTTTTACTTCATGAGGCTGTAGTGGCTCTTTTGAATTGCTGCGTCTGTTAGTAAGACAAATATGACAATTATTAACATATTTTTCTATAGTAGAGTACATATTGGGCCAATATACTAGATTTCTTGCCAATCTTTGGCAACTATGAATACCTTGGTGACCTTCATGGATCTGTTTCAATATGTCATTCCTCATAGCTACAGGTATAATAATACTGTTGTTTTTGAAAACAATGCCATTAATAATGTGTATATCCGTTTTTAAGGGAAAATATGGCTTAAGGATGTCTGGAAGTAATTTTTTATGTTCAGGCCAACCTGATACACAATATTTACTCAATAGTGACAATTCCTTGTCTTGGGAAGTCTGTTCTTGAATAGATTTAAGTTTATTTGGACTAACTGACAGTGATCTAATAACTAAATTGACATGCAAATCTAGGTCAGAATCAAGATCACATAATGACTGTTCTAGTAAAGCTGCTCTAGACAGAGTATCAGCAACATAAAGATATTTACCTGGTTTGTAAGTTATATTCAGGTCATATGGTTGTAATCTTAACATTATTCTTTGAAGACGGGGTGGAATGTTATAAATTGGTTTATTAGAAAGTGACACTATTGGTTTGTGATCAGTTTCTACCAAAGTGTGACGACCATAGATATATTGATGAAACTTTGTACAACCAAATAGAATAGCTAACAGCTCTTTCTCAATCTGAGAGTATGACTGTTGACATGAGCTTAATGAAGCTGAAGCATATGCAATGGGGTGTTTATCATGGCAAATCACTGCACCCATGGCATCTTTAGACGAATCAACAGACAGTGTAATAGGTTTATTTTGATCATAATATGTCAAGACAGGGGCTTTAGTTATACATTCCTTTAGTACATTAAATTCTACATTATGTTTATCTTGCCAAGACCATTCATTGTCTTTAGACAAAAGTGTTCTCAAATTGGAGGTTTTTTCTGACAAATTCTCTATGTATGACCCTAAATATGTGACCATACCTAAAAACCTTTGTAATTCTGTGACATTTGTAGGAGTTAACATACTGCAAATGGCTTTGACTTTGTTTTCATCAACTCTCACGCCATCTTTACAGAAGATGTGCCCTGGGTACTTGACTTCACTTTTACATATGTTAGACTTTTCTTTATTAAATTTTAATCCTATTTCCCTAGCTCTTTCTAAGACTTGTTTTAGCCTAAAATCATGTTCTTCTTTTGTTTGACCATAAATTAAGAAATCATCCATCATGATTTTTACTCCTGAGATATCAGAGAATCTTTTTGCCATAATGGAATGAAACAGTTCTGGAGCTGCATTTATCCCGAAGGGAAGTCTTAGGAATCTATATCTACCTTGAGGTGTGATGAATGTACATAGCTTTGAAGAAGCTTCATCCAACTTGAGCATGTAAAATCCTTTGTTTGCATCAAGGGTTGTGAAATATTGTGAACCAGAGAGGCTGGATTTTATTTCATCAATAGTTGGAAATTGGTAATGAGGACGCATAATAGCTTTATTAAGTTTTCTTGGATCAATGCACAGGCGTAATTTACCATTTTTCTTTGACGCAATTACAATAGAACTTACCCATTCAGTAGGTTCCTCGACTTTGACTATAATTTGATCTTTTTCTAACATGACTAATTCTTCTTTTAATTGTTCTAAGAGACTGAATGGGATTCTACGGCAGGCATCAACGGAAGGTACAGCATCAGGCTTCATCATTGACAAATGACATTCGTAATCTTTAAGACAACCTATTCCTGAGAAGAGATCTTTATATTCAACAAGCTGTGATACATTGACTGACTCATGAAATTGGACATTGTAGACTCTTTTAACTAATTTTAAAATATCACAACTGTTGCGACCAATAATATTTCTACAGGGTATATCTATAATGTGAAAATTGACATTATATGCTATATTGTTATGGGTGACAGACAGAATGCATTGACCTACAGTAGGTAATACTTCACCGCTAAAGGTTGAGAGTTTGTGAGTACTTTTCTTAATGCTACTCAATGGCAAATCAAGTTTTTTATAAGAGTTGAATGATAAAATGTTAGTGTCAGCACCTGTATCAAGTAAAAAGTCTATATTCTTACTATTTATGAACAAACTTGTATGATAAGGGTTTTTATGACTAACAGAAATCTCATTAGTGAAAAGACTATTTAAAAAATAAGTATCAGATGGATTACCCGTACTTTCCTCTTCTAAGAACCTCACATGCTTGTGACGACAACACTTGGCAAAGTGATTGGGCTTGTGGCAGCTGCTGCAGATGACTCCTATGGCTGGACATTTTGTTCGGTGAACTTGACCACATCTGTAGCAGATCTTGGAAGACTCACTGACCGACTGTTTGAATTGAGGTTCTTGACTGGACGATGCTTTACTTAATTGACGACTTTGACTTCTTTGACTCTGATGATTTTGACTTCCTTTAGACTGATGACTTTGACTTCCTTGAGACTGATGACTTTGACTTCCTTGAAACTGATGACTTTGACTTCCTTGACGGCTATGACTTCTTTGACGACTGTGACTCCTTTGCCCACAATTTGTTTGGCGACTGTGATACGATTGACGATTGGCGACGACACTAACTTCGTGGCTTGATAAGGCTTTAGCTTCCAACCTAGTGTTCCTTAAAGTTTTAGCGAGACTGACGGCGGCATCAAATGAAGATGGTTTCTCTATCAGGATACGTTCTCTGATGTATGCGCAAGATGAATTTAGATTCCATGAGAATATGTCCTGCACTATGTCATCGGCAAGACCTTCGAAATTGCATTGAATACTTAGGTTCTTGAGATCAGTGGCATACGTCTCAATTTCTTCATCTGGACCTTGTTTTCTGTTGAACAGCTTATGCCTTTCGACTGAGATATTTACGCGCGGCGTAAAGTAGGCTTCAAATTTGGTGAGTAGATCCTTGTATGTAATCTTCTCTATTTCCGTATTGAACGAATAGAATATCTGAAGAGCGTCCGGGCCCATTGTTTGTAACACAATGGCTACCTTTCTGCTGTCGGATTCATTCTCCAAACTATTGGCAATCATATAAATACCCAAACTGGTTTTAAAGTTTCGCCAAGCCAATGGCATGTTCGAGGCGTTGATGTCGAGACTAAAGTTACTCGGCGGCAGGGGATAATTTAGACTTGTTTTTTTTTCGGCCATTTTATGACTGGACCACGCGGCGGCGTTTTACGCGAATTTTTTTTTTTTCGACTTACTTTTGTAGGCTGACTTCTGTCCATCGAGGTTCAACTTCTGACACCATGTTATGATTGTTCGTTGTGATGCGTGGTCAGGGTTTCTTAGGCTATTAAATAAGACGACCAGACTTGTGTTCGATACGTGTATTCAGCCATGACGGACGGGGGATACCAACAGGAACGGGAAGGCATGAAGACCACAGATAATATTAATATAATGGCGGATACATACGTAACATTTTCCATAACCAAATTAGATTTATGATTGATTGTAGTAAGAACAGAACTAACATATCCTTGAGAATGTTGCAATTCTAGCGTCGAAATGCAAGAACCGATGTAGCATTATCAAAGCCAAAACCACACAACTGCTCTACTGAAGACTATACAGGTTGAATACTTAAAACCAGACGAGACTCAAATATTAACTCTAAGATGCCCCAAACACAGTTTAATTTCAATTTCAGAAGTCTACCACCTATCTAAATCAAGCCTGATGAATTATAAAATTATTATAGTTACTACAATAAACAGGAGTTACAGTACCCGGTCATAAATATAGTTACCTACAGTTGTAGTGGAAGGGAAGTTTGGCATTGTAGAGCGTCATCTTTGTCACTCGTACAGTGTGTGAGAGTCTCTTTCTACAGTTCGATGTGTCTTATTTACGGGTACTGTATTTCCGAACATGGCCGGTTCAAGGTCTATCTTTGAGTGTGTCCTAACGTTTGTATGAACCGTGCGCACCCGCGCGCCTATTCTGACACAACATTGTTCGATAATTGAAATTTTTTGAAATTTCCTTCGACGAGGCTTTAAATTGAGTTGGTTGTTGTTTTGGAAAATTCCACTGATGTTTTTTTTTGCCAATGACCAATTTGGGAGCATATAACGTATACCTATATAAATAATTTCTCAAATTGCGAGCGTCGTGTTATTAAAACATGATCTACGAACGGCTTACGACTATTTTACGAGAGGTCTACGAATACTCAACGAGATTTTGTAAGCTCATTTAATTGACAATGCCGTTACACTTGATGACGTATTATATCGTGCTTTATCCCTAAAAATATTACCTTGAAATAAGAATTCATTTAATACTTTAATACACTAGCACACAAAAACACATTCACACAGTATTTCGTTTCTTAATCGTTGTTTGTGTTCCTCACAAAGTGAATAATCAGTAGTTATGAGTGAACCACGGTGTCAAATATTGACCAGCTGTATTAACTTGTTTTATACTGCGTGGCGCTTTAATGGTGACATTAGTTTAACACACGTATACGGATTAGCGTTTTCTTTTTATGAAAATAATTTAATTTCATTAAACGTTAATATTTATTGACTTATTTCAAATTTTCTGAAATAGCATCTTGGAGCAACCTGTACTTAACAACTGTAGCGCAGAGGTCATTTACCGGGATCACGGATCGTAACATCGCATCAATGAAAATAAAACGAACAACGTGCAAAGAGAAGGCGAATTGAAGGAAAGGGAGAGCCCTATGTCGACGAGCGTTTGAAATTTTTAATTTTTCAATTAATTAATTATTTTTTCTTATTACATTTTTATGATTACTGGCCACTAGCCCTACCCGTGTGTTCAATTAATGTCGCCATTATAGCGGCACGTTGTATGTATCTATCTACACTTTTGCTTTGTTTGTTGTTGATCTCGTACGTTGTTGTTATAATTTTACTTATTCTACATCTGCATGCTTCGTCATTAGACGACGATTATTTATATTAAAAGTTAAATTTCATATAAGTGAACTGTATCATGTTCCTATGAGAAATAAAGATTCTTTAAACCTAACCTAACCTGCAATGTTTGTAAGTTCATAATTATTCCACTGTCTGGAACTGTGGGTATATACATCAATCGTAGGTGTTTCTGACATACCTGCAACAAAAATATCAAACCATTAACTAATGAAAACAATTACTCAACAAGCAATAAATAACTCTATTCAATTTGCAGTTCCCAGAATACGCCCCCGCTCCGCGCACTGCAATACGTCAGCGCTATGCATTTAATAAATCATGAAAATCGTCCGTCCGTCTGTCATCGCGCACGGATGACAAATTGCGAAACTACCCGATGCCCCCCGAGAACCCCCGAACGCCACCGAACCCCCCCGACATGCCACCCGATTGATGACTAGCACGTAATTGCATTGTTTAAATTTTTCAACTATGTGTTGCATACTGTTAGAATTTCGTGGTTTTAATGTACGGGCAAAATGTTTGATTAATTAAATTTATCAGAGTAGGTACCTAATAGGTTTCCCTTTGAAGTCAAATTGTTTTAATAGTGTTAGAGCATTAAATGTTTTGATTTTATCGATTTATTTACTGGCAAAAGCTGATGTTGCCAAATTATTAGCTTTTATTATTAATTATCACTTTTATAGATTTTTCATTTAATTATTATCATATTCTATATCAATTGAGAGATTATTAAAATACAAGTATAAGTAATTATCCTAACCTAACTAAAACTACCAACAAACTCCGCATCGCTCTCAACTGGTAATGTACCCAAGAGAATGGCGGCAATACATTACTGACAGCCAAATTATGTTAATCATTTAATAAATATTAAATCCCACTCATAAATCACAAGACAATATAAATAATAAATTAAGTAACCAATTTTTCTACGTCAATCCAATATGAATCGACAGTCATAATGATATGAAGTAGTCTAACGAACGTGATTATGTTTTATATTATGTAGGTACTTACATAAACGCCATTATAGCATCAAATATAGTGCCCGATTAATTATTAATAAATCGATGTAATGAAGTAAAAATTCGATGGCATAACAAGTAATAACAGCCACACGGGTCGATTCAACATGTTAAGCTATGCTTGCCGGAGTTGGTCCGTGGATGGGTGATCATCTTTACATACCGTGCCTTGGAAAGTACGTTAAGCCGTTGGTCCCAGCTGTCATTTGCGAGTCGTTACGGGTCGTCAGAAGCCCGAAAGTCTGACAATCAGTCTTACCAAGGGGTATCGTGTTACCCAGTACATAACTGGGTTGTGGAGGTCAGATAGGCAGTCGCTTCATGTAAAATACTGGTATTCAGCTGCATCTGGTTAGACTGGAAGCCGACCCCAACATAGTTGAGAAAAGGCTAGGCAGATGATGACAGTGAAATGCAAGTTATATTGACGAAGTAACAAGATATTCAATGTTATTTTTACAAGTTAAGACTTGTGCGCTTATTTGGATCTGCCAGACCTTCCTAGACAAGATAGCAATCTTAGCTCATTACGGCATAGAAGCACAAATCATAATCAATCTGTGATTTCTCATAGAGAAATCGCCTTATTACCTACTAAGAAATAGTCATTAGAAAAAGAAGGTAGTACATCTCTCCCTCATCCAAGTCCGCGTACAGGCAGAATTCATTTCTAATCCGTGCGTGCAGAAGTTTTAATAAACTGTCTAGTGAACATGATTTGGATATATTCAACACCAGTGTTTCTCGGCTTAAGCATTTGTTGGTGAAAAGCTTCTTTACGGAAAAGTAATTGTTAGCAAAATATGATTTTTAGTTTGTAATTTGTCGTGTAAAATTTTTTTCCTACTTTATGTTTAAAAGGTTTTTTTTTCGTTTTTAGGGTTCCGTAGTAAACAAGGAACCCTTATAATTTCGTCATGTCCGTCTGTCTGTCTGTCTGTCCGCGGTCTAGCTCCGAGACCCTTCGTACTAGAAAGCTGTAATTTGGCATAGGTATACATATTAATTACGCCGACAAAGTGGTAAAACAAAATTATGAAAAAAATATTTTTTTAGGGTATCTCTCATACACGTAAAGTGGTGATGTTTTTTTTTTGTTTTTTTTACCCATGGTGAGGGGTATCATTGGAAAGGTCCTTCAAAAACATTGTGAGTTTGTTAAAACCATTTTTGGATTCAGGATCCGCTTGCGAAATATTAAGCTTTAAAGTGCTAATTTTTGTTAGAGTCAAGTGTCCCCCCCCCACCGGCTTAATGGTTGGTTTTGGGTGTGTCACAACAGTAGTTTATGTAACGAAATTAAAAGAAAAACTATCACAGTTAAGTAGGCTCTACAAGTTAACGACTAATAATCGACCAACTTAACTTTGCAGTTGTAAAAACATGTTTTCCCATACATTCCGTATGGGAGAACATATTTTTCAACTACAAAGTTAAGTTTGTTTTTGGGATAAATTCATCCCAACTACGGAACCCTTCATTGTGCGTGGTCCGACACGCACTTGGCCGGTTTTTTATATTTAGTGTTTATCAGTGGAAACTTGTAAGTGGCCTTCAATTTTATATTGTTTAAGAACACTGTGTACGTTGGCTATAAGTTTCTCGAATAAATAAAAAAAAATAGTGACCGTAACACACGTGTAAAACTCGTTCACACTAGTAAAGCCAGGAATAAATATGCCAGTAACTTGCGCAAAAGTTTGCGAGTAGCTTGCATGCCATTGTGCCTTAACAGCTAATTGGTGATTGCATGCAACATGCAAGTAGAGTCCGAACAATTTTTTTTTCTGCCCAAAAAGAAAACGAAATTCGGCTTGATTTGCAATTACGGAAGGAAACCGAGGATGAAAAGAAAAAAGAAATTAATGAAGTGTCAATCTTTTATTTAACATTTTAATTACCCGTTTCAACTTGTATCACACGATACTTTGTACCTTTCTCAAAGACTTTTATATTATCAAATAATCTGATATTATAAGCATTTTTTTCAGCATTTTCTCAGTTATTGTGCTTTTAGTTGTTGTGACTATAGATATTCTCTGAATAAAATGTATTGATAGTATTGATTTGCTGACACTTAACTTTTTTCGGCCATGGTCGAAAATATACCAACAGAAAAAGAAAACAGCCGACAGTTGATATTTCGGCAAAAAATTGAAATCGAAAATAAAATTGGATCGGACTATACATGCAAGCTACTTGCATACTATTGTGCAAGTTAATGGCATGTGTATTTTATTCTGAACCCATAATTACTTACACTCGTACATACAGTTTTAATGTAATTATTATCGTCGACCAAACAACAGTAGGTGTTGACAGACCGAATTTTAAGAGCAATCGTATGAAAGCATTTACACTGTTCGGTTACTATGAAATAAGTTGATGAAGATAATTTAAATTATATCGAAATTTTATGGTTGTTAACTACTTTAATTATATGTGTAACAGCATATGGCGTTTTGCATAACGATATTAATAAAAGCATGTATATTGTTTTTTTTAATGCATTCTTAATTTAATTATGTATTCAGAGCATGTGTACTCATTAATGTGTAAGCTGTGGTTACCTGTAATTGAGTGTGCATTACAGGTTAATATTGTAATGTATCTCGTTAGTAATCCTTAAATAAATAAATAAAATATGAATAAAAATATATTCGCACGACAGCGAGACTCAATAATTCTACTTATGACAGTTAGGCTGGTTTTACAGCTGTCTGGGAGACCCGCACGGACCGGGCCGCACACGAGAGATTCGTACGGGTAGCGCCCGCAGTGCTCTGAAACGAGGGAGTAAGCCAATGTTCGCACGGACGTAATAAAATCGCGGTGATTTTTTTTTCGTTCGCTTGATTTTCAACGTTTTCTCAACGCTCGACTTAACACCGAGAGTTGAAAATCCAGTGCGCAATAAAATCCCGATCGCGATTTTATTACGTCCGTGCTGTCGTCGGTTACGGCTGCTAGCGTTGTACGGGCTCTACCCGGAGCGAATCGCATATTACGGACCAATCCGCGTCGTTGTGAAACAATGTTCTAGCGCCTCACATGTGTCTCCGTTCCGGGACGGCGTACGGGCGGCCCGCACGGGTCTCCCAGACAGCTGTGAAACCAGCTTTATAATGAACCTGCTATACTTAAGCATCTCTGGATTAATGATTGCAGTTAAACTACCGAAGCTTATCAATAATAATCAGTCTCCTTGGACCATACTTTTATTGAATATACTTAGCTATATGGTAGTATATGCTACTAAGCCCCCATATTAGCGATTGTAATCATGAATAGTACAGTTTCCGGAAACAATGTCTGTAATTTCACCGCACCTACATACAGAAATGTTCCTTTATTTCAGTAATAGATTATTTCCCTTAACGAAAGCTTTCAAGCATTTCGATCTAAAACTAAAATACAAAAAAAAAAAATGTTTTGCTAAAAACTATTCCATTCGATACCAACGTTTAGAGCTCACGAAAAAATCAAGGACTAGACATAATCAAAAGAATAAAATTCACGTACAAAAGTAAAGTGCGTAGTTTCGCACCGCCCGCCGCAGAAATTGGATGTCATTTGTATAGATTTTTATAAAAAACCTTAAAACAAGGTCAGATAGAAATGGTCTGTCGATACAGTTCTAAATACAAGATTGGGACTACGTGAAATAAAATTGAAGATCTTGAAAATGTGAGCGAGTTTTGAGCTTTATTTGAAGAAAAAAATGGGTCTGATTTTTCAGAAAAAAGTCTGGATGAATCTCTCATAATATCAGCCTCATGACTAATGTTGAACGTCCTGCTTACTGAGTTATTCTAAGGTGGGAAAAGATGTAAATTATGTTGAAATTAGCGCAAAAATCGATAGCAGTATATGCTATCGACTTTTTGCCGGAAGCTACACATTGTGAGGTTAAAATTACCATTCATATTTAAGTAGGTAATATTTGAAATTCTATTTTAGGTTCAGTGGGTTTAATATCTATCTATATTTATTACTTATAATGATATTATAAAGTGTTAAAATGTGTGAGTTTTGTAGGGAGTAATCTTCGGAACTGCTGATCAGATTTCGAAAATTCTTTCACCAATGGAAAGCTATACAGTATAGCCGATTGTCATGGGATGTACTTTGTGTTAAAATAAAAAAATTAAAAAATAAATACAATGCGAACGTAGCTAGTAATTTATAAAGTTGCAGTATGTTTTCAAATAATATCTCATTAAGTTCGTCTAATGCAAAATCAAACTAAAATCAGATCTTCCCATTATATCTAAGACTAGCTTCCGCCAGCGGCTTCACCCGCGTGATATCTTTATAAATTATAGCCTATGTTACTCAGTGATGATATAGCATTTTCATCATCTGCCTAGCCTTTTCCCAACTATGTTGGGGTCGGCTTCCAGTCTAACCGGATGCAGCTGGATACCAGTATTTTACATGGAGCGACTGCCTATCTGACCTCCACAACCTAGTTACTAGGTAATACGATACACCTTAGTAAGACTGGTTGTCAGACTTTTTGGGCTTCTAACTACCAGTAACGACTGTCAAAGATCAACAAATGACAGCCGGGACCAACGGCTTAACGTGCTTTCCGAGGCACGGAGAGATCTTGGTAAGTAAAGATGGTCACCCATCCACAGACCAACCGCGGCAAGCGTAGCTTAACCTGATCGATCGACCCGTGCAGCTGTTGTTACTTAGCTACAAGCCCCTCATAAGGCTCGATCCCGAGGGAAAAAAAAAAGTATCCTATGTTCTTTTCCAGGGCATCATCTATATATGTGCCTTTCATCCAAATCCGTTCAGCCGTTTTAGCGTGAAGGTGTAACAAACAAACTTACTTTCACATTTATAATATTAAGGATTATATATTATATTTATATATTAGTTTAGATTAATAACTAACCAATAACATCGTGAGCAGACTCCCAAATCGCTATCACACACATAATTTCCTATCGATTATATAATCAATCTTCCTTTTTATAGAAAATATATTATTAGAATTAGACGTCCGATGTCCTAGGTAGTTGGATGGTCCCAATTACGGTAATGTGTCACATATCGAGTGAATCGGAAAGCGATGTATCAAGTCGCCAGGGGCAGTAAATCAGCCGGTGAATATCGGCGACGAGTAATACGTTGCCAAGTGTTGTGTTACTAAGTTATCTGTGGCCAATATATGTATATAAATATACTTATAAGAACTATCTGAACGTGTTTGTGAATAAGATAAGCTATCCCTTTTCTTTTCTATATCTTGTGTGTTTTATCATCATGTTTAGCTACATTATCTGATGAATGAAATTGTCTACCAATTATGGAGAGCTAGTGACCCGCCCCTGCTTCGTAGGGCTTTTATAATTTGACAAAATATTTAAATTTCTTTATTATAGTGCAAAATATCTATACAGTCAGTGTGAGTCTTTATAATGTGCACATATCAAATTTAGGGAATCTATGCTTAATTTTATCGACGAACAAAATATTTTTTTTATTTTTTATGGAATTTTTAAACAAAATGGTGTAACTTTAAACTTAATGGTCTATCGCAGTGAAACAAACTATAATGATTGGAAATAATTAGGGGTCCTCATAAAATGAAAATTGTGGAGAAAAAACTACCCTCAATTGAAAATAAACATGTTTTTTTTAACAAAAATCTTTTTTTTTTTCATCAATTTTTACAATACCTAACATTAAAAAAATAGATAAAAAAAAATCCGTTGATAAAATTAAGCATAGATACCTACCCTCATTTCGATATGCATTATAAAGACACTCTATATTACACACGTAAACGTTTCGCAATAAATTCTCTAATTAATGGTGAAAATCGCTACAAAATACCTGCCGTTGCGTCATTTAGAAGAAGATAGATAGATAAATCGTTTAAGAACGCGGTCAGAGAGACATACACGAAAAGTGACTTTAATTTATAATATGTATATAATGTGTGTGTGTATATTTGAACATCAAATATAATGGTAAACTCACTATTGTCAATTTACCATTATATTCACACCTTTAAGTAGCATAGTTAGTGGCTTAGTGGTATAGTTTGTATCGATTTTGGCCAGTTTCTTTGAACAATATCCCTTGTCAAGTATCTTATTCATATACTGCGCGTCTGCTGACTACTATCAAGAACGTTATGCCAAAGTAGCAACGAACACCGAAATGTAGCCAACACGATCTCTACGAGAGAAAACCGTGACAATGCATACATTCACACATTAAGCACTCACACTTAATTTAAATGATACTGCTCCCGCAACTTTATGTTATTTTTATTGGCAACTTTACACTATTTTCGCACTATCAACTGTAATAAATCCCTACTTTAATTGTCCAAGTCTGAGACAACTGTAAAATGTCACTATAACTCTTCAAAACTGTTGTGTTGGTGATAGCGTGAAGCATGACCATGGCTTTTATGGTAGGAGTGCACACCATGGACAAAGGTGAACAATTTTGATCAAACGGCGTTGGTGGAAACTGTAATGAAGTAAAAAAATCTAAGAGACTGGGTTTGTTTCTGAAAATATATTTTAAAAAGTGTGTTTGTCGTAATTCAAGTAATTTATGAAAAAAAAACTTTGTGTATGTGCGATGAAAAAAAAAGAACTGTGGAAATGAAAAAAAAAAAAACACAGAGCTGGCGCGACGCAGCTGGCTAGATTTTTGTGTTGTCATTTTTTTACCAATCGACGTTTGGTTTCAACTACTTATTTACAATTTAGCTTACTCTCCTGAAAACAACTTTTAATGCACATACAGTAGGCAACTGGTAATAGTAGTAATATTTACAGTTTCACCTCAGCAGCCCAGGCAGCGGCGTCGGTAATCACACGTTAGACGTTCGGTCTACATCAGCTGCAAGTGTTACTGCTCCATCCATCACACGAGGGCCTGAATAACAGCCGGGAATACACCTCACAGGAAACACAGGTGCATATAACCTACACAAATACTCACAAACTTACATTTTATGACATGCGCAAACTCAAACAGTATGAGGGTAGGTATATCTTATCTTTCATATACGTCTGTGCAAGATCAAGCACGATAGCCAAGCAAAATGACAGCTTAGGTGTTAAAAAATCACTTAATAATTGACAAAGATAACATTCTCAAGCAACCAAGCTGGATGTGCCCTATTAACGAGTACATACTGGATGCAGCATCACTATTATTCACCTTCCAGCGCTTAAAGCGATGTCTTCAACTCACTACTCAGCACAACATTCCCCGCATTTCTTTCCCGTGAAGGATAGAAGACGTTACCGGAATGAGTTTCTCTAATTTCTCAACAACAAACCTCCTGTGTATCCTTTGCTGATCTCGGCACAATATTTCAGCGCTCACACCTAACATTTGTTACCGCGGCCGCCGTCTGACGCGCGTTCTGTTACTGGTGTTGTTACCCTCCTATGCTTATGTGAGCCTGGTATTTTGAATCTACGTTTGTATGAAATTTTTGGCTTTTGATTGATGTTTAAAAGTTATATGGAATTCAAAAGAAAAGGCTTGATTACATTTTTTTTTTGATGACGCATTAACGTACAAATAACGGTACCTAGCTGCAAATATTTATTTCTAGTCACAATATAGTTGTGGATACCCTAAAAGTGACTATAAATTTCACAGGAAATTATAATAAAACGCTTTTAATTCAACCTGAAGATCTAAATAACAAATCAATGATAATTATTTGTTAGAAAATTATCGCATATCAAGTTAATAAGATATCACTTTTACCCGTTTTAGGTTTTTACTTTTCAGCTGAGATGTACGTCTACAAACTACCTCAAATAAAATAGCGAAACAATTTCAGAGGTCAAGGTCTAAAGTCCAGACATTTCGTATAGCGCAACTAACCTACTGAAAATAAAGTAGCTGAAACAAACATGAAACGAGCGGGTATTCAGTTAATAAAGTATATTTCTTCTAGTAAATAAAATTGAACTATTGAGTAGGTACTTCCCACGCAACAAGTTTATAGAATAATATTATTTATATTGCTGTTATGTCTGTCACATAGTGATTGAATACGTGACTATGTATTACTAGAGCACGACTATTGGCATATGTAGAATATTTGCTAGATTTTTGCATTTTTATACTATACGTATCTTCAAGGATTGCCACGGGATGACGCAAGAAAATCGTATCCTGTTACGTGTACCGTTGAGGATTGCGAGTGAGTATCATTTATTTAATTTAATGGCACGACGTGCGTATTGGTAAGAAACGCATCAAAATATAACATTACACCTGTATTTTGCAAAGCGTTATGTTAACTTTAAGGGTTTATATTGCCCTCTCTCCGAGGATTGGGCTGTAATCTACCACGCGGGCCCAGTGCGGGTTGGTAGATGTCACATGTCTTCGAATTTTTGGTTCTATGACAAGTCGGTTTCCTCACAATGTTTTCCTTCACCGTTTTGAGAGCAGTGGTGATGAAATAATTTACACAAATATAAAGCGCCTGTCTGGTTTCGAACTTACGACCTACAACTCGTAAATCGCGGCCGTTACCACTGGGTCACCACTGTTCTCACTGTTTTTGGCTGGTATCATCCCAACGTTAATGTTTTCCCATTGTTCGTCCTTTTTAATTTAGTATTTTCATGTATTTATGTATATGACGGCACGGTTGGCGTAGTGGTAAAGCGATTGACCGCTGCGCTGCGTGTCACGGGTTCGATTCCCGCACGAAAAAAATATTTGTATGATCTACAAGTAGTTGTTTCGGGTCTGGCTGTTTGTGTATGTGAGTTTAAATGTTTGTAAACGTACCCACAATACAGGAGAAATTCCTAGAGTGGGGCAAAGTTTAAAAAAAAAATGGTGCTTATTTTTATGTACATTTTCATAATCTTGAGGAGCAGTGGTGGCCCAGTGGTAACGGCCGCGACTTACGAGTTGTAGGTCGTAGGTTTGAACTCAGATAGGGGCTGTACTTTGTGTAAATTATTTCATCGCCACTGCTCTCAAAACGGTGAAGGAAAACATCGTGAGGAAACCGGCATGTCCTAGAACCAAAAAATTCGAAGACATGCGACATCTACCAACCCGCACTGGGTCTGCGTGATGGATTACGGCCCGCTCCCTCTCACAGAGAGGAGGCCTGTGTCCCAGCAGTGGAAACATTTATAGGCTGATGATGATGATGATGATGACAGGACAAAAAGATTGACCGTCGGGTCGAAAATGCCTGAAGGAGCTACTGGTCCATGAAGGCACAAATGAAGTGTGACCTTCCAATCTCTTTAAAGCGCAAGCTCGTCGACATGTGTATCCTGCCTATCCTAACCTATGGCGCTCAGACTTGGTCTTTGACCGAGGCTAAGAAGTCCAAACTCAAGGTTTGCCAAAGAGCAATGGAGCGTAGCATTTTAAAAATCAAACTCACCAACAAAATTCGCAACACTATAATACGCTTCAAGACAGGTGTTGCCGATATTGGCGATAAGTCTGCGAGGTTGAAATGGGTCACACCTATAGGATGCATCAAAACAGATGGGCCAGGATCGCCACATAGTGGGTGCCTGATAACGGGCATCGCCCCCTGGGCAGGCATAAAAAGCGCAGGCGTGACGATCTGGACTCATTCCTAACCAACTGGCCGGAGAAGGCACAACATAAGGATACTGGAAAAGTATGGGGAAGACCTTTGCCCAGCAGTGGGACAAAATAGGTTAGAAAAAAAAACAACCGACTTCCATAAAAACACTACAAAGTGAAAAATAAGTTTGTGTGTCCTGGGTCTTGTACTGTCTTGGGTTTTGTATTTTCGTTTTTTGCTTCCGACTTCCGAAATTAAACTTATTCTTCACTTTATAGTGTTTTTTTTTGGAAGCCGGTTGTTTTTTTTTGTAAAAAGTTTTTATTTTTCACTTTTTAGTTGTGGTACCTACCCCACACACATTCGAATACCACTATCTGCTACCAGTGACAGGAACTTATCATATCATCTACATACTAAGTGGGAAAAAAATACGTATTTTGTAACTAACTCAAAAACTATCCGAGCAAAGTTAATAAAATTTATATGTGACCAATTTAAGAGCATACCCTTTCAAACAAAAAAAGAATTTTTTAAATTGGTTCATAAATGACGGAAAAATCGGTGGACATACATATATAAAAAAAAAACATACGCTACGAACATATAACCTCCTCCTGCTTGGAAGTCGGTTAAAAAAAGAACTGAGATTAGAATGCCCCTCTGTTCCTTTTTGTTTCAAACTAACTGTATTTTCAATCCCAGTTCAGTGCGCACTAACGTAATCATTATCCAGCAAAATATAACCGTTTAGCCTTGATCCCAGCAGAGGTCAATGTATTGAGTAAATAATATATTATTAGGTTATATATTAGGCAACAATAAACAGAGTATATCCAGGGCTGCGACGTGATCCGCGGAGTCCTACAGGCCCAAGGGATCGTGCACGTACTGACTAGCCGGACCGCTAAAATGACGCAACGAGGCGAAAAGGATATTATGTTGAAGATTTTTAAGATGTTTGTCTTATGAACAGTGTTTGGTTTTATAAATAGGGACTCTGTAATAGTTTCCATGTGAATGGTATTAAAGGCTTAGGTGTGCAAAGTAGTCGCTTAATAAATAAATTCATACGTCTGCATGTAAATAAAAATTTGCCATAGGGATTGGGTAAATCTATATCTATACTAATATTATGAACAGGAAAGATTTGTATTTTTTAATTTTTGTACGTAACGAATTAACTTAAAAAACTTTTTACAAAAAAAAAAACAACCGACCTCCAAAAAAAACACTACAAAGTGAAAAATAACTTTAATTTCGGAAGTCGGTGTCTTGGGTTTTGTATTTTCGTTTTTTGCCACCGTCTTCCGAAATTAAAGTTATTTTTCACTTTGTAGTGTTTTTTTTGGAGGTCGGTTATTTTTTTTTTGTAAAAAGTTTTTATTTTTCACTTTTTAGTTGTGGTACCTACCCCACACACATTCGAATACCACTACCTGCTACCAGTGACAGAAACTTATCATATCATCTACATACTAAGTGGGAAAAAAATACGTATTTTGTAGCTAACTCAAAACTATCCAAGCAAAGTTAATAAAATTTATATGGGACCAATTCGAGAGCACACCCTTTCAAACAAAAAACGAATTTTCAAAATCGGTCCACAATTGACGGAGAAATCGGTGGACATTCATAAAAAAAAAGAAAAAAAAAACAAACATATGCGACGAACATATAACCTCCTTCTTTTTGTAAGTCGGTTAAAAACGACTGGACCGATTTGAAAATTTCTTCCAACAATGGATAGCTACGTTATCAGCAAGTAACAAAGGCTATATTTTATCCCCGCACTCCCACGGGAACTACGCGGGTGAAACCGCGTGACGTCCACTTGTACATTATACAGAACTATTTTTTTATTTAATATCATGTCAAACGCTTGATCATTGTTTTCGTCACAACAATTTCATAAAAGTACATACTTCTTAGCCTACTCACAGTTAAGGAATACTAAATTCTCTAAATAAGGAATCCGCTGGATGCGGGAAGCACAGAACCGGTCGAAGTAATAATAATAATAATAAGGTTGGATCAAGCGCCTGATTCAGAAGGCAGTACTCCTCGATACGGCTCGCATTGTGAGGAGGTTCCTGTCTCTGCAGCCCTAACCACCGGTAGCTTGGACCCTGCTCCCGACACCGGCGGACCTCTATTTTTTATATTTTTAAATGTTTTTTTAATTCTTTTATTTTAAGAAATATTTAAAAATGTAACCTAATAGGAATCAAAATGAATAAACGAAATAATAATAATAACCCCACCGCCGTATCTCTACGTTGACGTCGTGGTGGGGCTTGCGCGCTCCGAACTCTAGGTCTGTGCCGGTGTGCTGGGATGAGGAGCCAGACCAAGAGAGATACAAAAACCCGCAGGGCAGCGTGTGGCGAGCTGATGGGCAGTAGCGACCCCACGGACCCTATCTCCCGGGAGAAGTCTTGTTCCTCACCTCTGGCTTGCCTTCATTGGCCGGCTGGAGTGAACACTGACGAGGAACAGAGCTCCCATCTCATTCTTGCCTTAATTGGCCGGCTTGAGTGGAGATTCGCAAGAGCAAACGTGCTCGTAGGAAGGAAGTATTCCAGTAAGTGCTCGTAGGGATCTTGACCATCTTCCGGGCTCTGGGATTGCTCTGAAAGCCGTGAAATACCTCTCCACTCCTCAAGCACCTCAGGACATGTTGCCCCCTTGTCGCTACGACACTTTGTGCTAGCGACCGTTTTCGGGGGCCCATTATTGAGTGTGCAAGTCACCCCCTGCCATTTTATCCGTGTGCATTTAAAACATTGATCAGGCAGGGGCCATAGTCCTTCCATAGTTCCAGGTCACCAGTCAACTTAAGCCACCCAAACCCATAGTCCGATAGATTTGTTTCCATATTCTGCAATAGTCCTACACCAACCGGGGGTTGTCCTTGGATGCACTTACGTAGTTCGGACAGGGATAATCGTCGGTTGGTGCCTCATTTCATTAAAAATGTCTAACGGGCCTCTGCGAGTTGGCTTCGGCCCCTCGTACGCCTTCCAAAGGTCCGGGACCCCAGGGTCCCGAGATGTGTCAAAGACATGTAATATAATAATAATATAAAGTTTATTGTTCTTCTCTCACATAGAATTGCGGTGCTTGAGGCCTATGTCCAGCAGTAGACGTCTTTCGGCTGAAATGATGATGATGAATTCATTAAATTACTGACCACCATAATTCTCGTAGGTACTCCATACGTCACCGCGACACCGCGCAACATTTTAGTCAAAGTGAAACTCCAGTAAATTCGCTTATAGCGTCACTAACAGCAAAACAACTCCAGGGACCTACGTGACATGAACAAATAAAAACTACTTGTTCAACTTTGATAGCAGGAAATTGTTTTAAGCAACGTTCAGAAGGAGATTTCGTAGGTGGACTGTCCCAGAACGCCCTGATGTAGGTAAGTTTCAACCCCTGTTTTCTTGAACGGAAAATAAAATAAAGAGTTTGATGTTGACTCTCTGTTTGTTGTTTGTTTAAGTTGGTCTTTGGCGGGTTCGTTAAGTCTCGGCTCAATAGGTAGTTCGTGAGTTATGTGTGTTTGTGTCGCCGGGTAGAATCACGACCTTTACTTTTAATGTTTGTCTTTGGGAGCTACTATGTAACTATATAGTTTAGAGCGCATTTTCAAGGTGCATTTTTTAATAATTTTGAAAGAATCCTTTGATGGATCGAATTAAAGTACATTGTGTACTAGTACTAAATTATTTCAGTACTAGGTATAGACCCAGTACTGAAATAATTGTAGAATTTGTGCATTCATAATCATACTTGCTGTAGTAATCAAATTGTATGCGTAGGGGCAGTAATCTTTGTCAAAAACGTGATAATTACCTAACTAATATTAAAAAAAACTTTTTACAAAAAAAAACAACCGTCTTCCAAAAAAAACACTACAAAGTGTAAAATAACTTTATTTTCGGAAGTCGGTGTCTTTGGTTTTGAATTTAAGTGTTTTGCCAACGACTTCCGAAATTAAAGTCATTTTTCACTTTGTAGTGTTTTTTTTTTTGGAAGACGGTTGTTTTTTTTTGTAAAAAGATCTTATTTTTTACTTTTTAGTTGTGGTATTTACCCCACACAAATTCGAATACCACTACCTGCTATATAAATAACAGTGAGAGGAACTTAACATGTCATCCACACACTAAGTAGAAAAAATACGTATTATTGAAGCTAACTCAAAAACTACCCAAGCTAAGTTATTAAAATTTATATGGGACCACCTCTGAAGTATTACCTACTAAACAATAAAAAATAAAGTTTAATAAAAAACTGTAACCCGACCACGGGAAAATAAAAATGATCTAAAAAGTACGAAACAAGCAAATATTTCAGACAGAAATCAAGACATAGGTACAAAAATGGTCAAGGTAAAGTCCTGGTCGCATGCCTGTATACCATGTGGGTGCCAGGAACACCTACAAAATTATAATGGCATGCGACGACGGCTTTACCTTGACCATTTTTGTACCTATGTCTTGATTTCTGTCTGAAATATTTGCTTGTTTCGTACTTTTTAGATCATTTTTATTTTCCCGTGGTCGGGTTACAGTTTTTTATTAAACTTTATTTTTTATTTTATACTTTTCCGTTTTTACACTTACTAAACGTTACAACAACGCCGCGCGCAACGTCTCACTGAAAATTGAATTTACAACGAGAACATTTTCGCGCAATGATTTTGTACGATTTCAAATGTCGACTAAAACCAAAAGAATCATTTGAAAGACTTCGAATGATGTTCATAGACAAAAGCCCTTCTAAAGCGACTGTTTTCCGCTGGTTCAACGAATTTAAGCGTGGTCAAGTACAAGTTTTTAGCGTTGTAACTTTGGCGGACGAAGAAAGAAGTGGCCGTCATAGGGCTATGACGGCTGTTACATAAGAAAACGTGCTGGCTGTGAAAAATTAAATTTAAGTGAATAGGCGAATTACATATGAAGAGATTCAGCATATACTGCAGATTGGATCGGGAAGTGTACATGAAATTCTACATGGGCATCTTCAGGTAAAGAAGATAGTTTCACGCTGATTACCACACAATCTAACGCAGAAGGAGGTTCGGGTAGAATGGTGCCGAGACATGATAGCAAAATTTGAAGCAGGCTCCTCTCGGCGCGTTTACGATTTCATTACGGGTGATGAATCATGGATTTGTCATTTTTGTTCCCCAAAATAAAAAATCAACTCAAGGGAAAACAGGGATTAAAGAGGTGTCTGATGTGGACTGGAAAATGTGTAATGAAAATTGGTTAAGACGCATGAAACTGTGTATAGACGCCAATGGAGAGTTATTTGAAAAGATTTAATAAATAAAATATAACCTGTAGTATATTTTTTTTTATTACCTATTGCAAAATTTTCTGAGTGCCCCGTGTATAAATATTAATATTTCGTTGTACACAGTGCTACACATCAAGCTATAAATTTCCAGTATTAGTTGACCTCGCATTGTACGGAAATCCTTTACAATGCCAGATCAGCTTAAACTGGAAATGTATAGCTTGATGTGTAGCCGTGTGTACTTGTTTTTCTTCATAGAGGAATTGAGGATGGAATTACAAACCGTTTTTATTTATTAAGATTTGATTAACTGCACGTTGGTATCATCTTGCGATACAACGTAGCAGTCTCACTTTTGCTTGTTTTTAACAATTTAAACATATTTAATTACTTTGAAAGTATAACATTATTTACATATTTGTAATGTGCTCGTCAAGACCTTTCTTTTGGTACCAAACATGTCATGATCATATCATTTTAATTTTTTTCGAGGTTAGAAATTTACGTGTAAAATCCACCATATTAAATTTAGGGAAAATTTATATAGCCTATGTCACCCGGACTATTATTACGAATCTATTGATACCTCATTCATCAAAATCGGTTCAGTAGTTTAGGCGCTATGGTGGAACACACGTAAAAGCAAACATACATACATACAAACATACAAACATATAAACATACATACATAGACTGCTAAAATCATAACCCTTCTTTTGGCTTTGCCGTAGTCGGGTAAAAAAGAATCACTAAAATCAATTCATAATTGGCCGAGTTATCGCGTAACAAACATCCAAAAAAAAAAACATACAGTTGAATTGAGAACCTCCTCCTTTTGGAAGTCGGTTAAAAAGAGACAAGATTTGATTTTTTGTACTTATGTTTGTATAATTGTATGTTTGTAATGAATAAACTCAAAAACTACTAGACCGATTTTAAACATTCTTTCAGTAAAATGCTATATTATCACTGAGTTACATAGGCTATAATTTATAAAGATATCACGCGGGCGAAGTCACTGGCGAAAGCTAGTACTTGATAAAGTAAGTCTAAAATTATAGTAAAGGTTCAATAATAATAATTGATGTAGGAATTAAAGTTGACATTTTCTAACTTTTAAAAACATTACTATGAAATCGCAATGATAAAATGAAAAATCACACGAATAAATGATTTGATTTGTTTTGAATGATATTTCCTTTCCTTCCTCTATTATTCTACCCCGCGATGTTTACAAACACAGACGTATGTACAATACCAGCATGTTCTCATGCATACGAACCTCATTGGAGAATCCAATTTCCTTAGAACGTGAACATTTTCCCTCGCAATGAAGCATCGATATTGTAAAGACGTGTTGGATATCATTTGTAACGTTATATTTATCAGTTCATCAAGTGTTTGTTCGTTTGCATGTGAAAGAAAATGCAGAATGGAGAGAAGGAAAACTCATTTATCGGAGGTTCTTAGGGGGTTATTACTAGAGATCGGATATTCGGATGCATATTTACCTAAAGTAAATATTTTGCTAAGAAATTATGGAAGTGGCTTCTTAATAAATAAAAAAATTAACATAAATCCCGGAATTCCATAACATCCGGGAATGCTCAACTAATCAGATACATGGTATGGAAATGACTTATCAGCCCTCTTATGAAGGTTACTTTTGCGGTGTTAACATAAAAATTTATATACCCACTAAACATTTTTTTTATGAAACTCAAGGCACCGATTTGTTTGTCGTTATGTGCTATGCCAATTTGGCAACCTACTTTACAAGATTAGCTAGCATTTCTATAGATAAAAAGTACTAAATTTATCAATTCCAGAGTCGCGAGTTTTTGCGATCGATACAAAAGTGCATTCCATATTAGCCAACACCTGAACGTTAGTAAATATAATACATTCGATTCTATAATCACAACTCTTAAAGTAGATCCGGGAATCCCGGGATTTTTTCGATACAAAAGTGCATTCCATAATAGCCAAAACCTACACTTTAGGTAAATATGCATCCGATTATCCGATCACTGGTTATTACACTATCATAATATATCTATGATCATAGATTTATGAGTCATAGGTATATGACAATGTAATATTCAATGAGTATGGCGAATGATATATGAATCATTTGTGATAGTATAATATAGGTGTTATGAATTTCTTTTATTTCGCATATGATAAAAGATATCTATGACCCTATATAATAATAATAATTAAATAGTATATGTAGCTCTTTTATTTTTTTTTAAAATATTGAAAAATATAATTTGTATGTATTTAAATGAAATAAAGGATAGAGATAATAATATTTATTTACTCAAAACAAAGAATTGTAGTACATGTTAATAATACAGTTTTACAAAATTAGTACTCAAAATTCAAAAAAAATCAAAATTCATTTATTCAAACTAGGCTGAGAACCAGCACTTTTCGAACGTCAAAATTACATAAGACAGTCCCCCAAAAACGCCCACCCTTCACCACTTCCTAGTGCCTTTAGCTGGGAAGAAGAAGTGGCGCAACAAACTCCCCAGCAGCACAGCTGTCTGTTCAAGTTAGAAAAAAAATAAAAATGACTCTATACAATAGTATGCAAAATTATTATGCAACACAAAACATTATTTTAATTAAGTATAAATTATTGGCCATATGTCAGCTAGCACACGCCAATATACCAACAAAAAACATCGAGAACTATACTCAAGCAGAATTAAAAAATAAAAACTAAACGTAAAAAGAACTAAATATCTAAATAAAAGCCTCCAGGCATAAAGGGCGTGCCCGCTTACATAAAGCTGTAAATTGGAAGTTATAAATGATAAACTAGGACCATCGAGGTAAAATAAATGTACAGTTAATTACTAGTAACAATAACAAAACCATGATCAGCAAGACGACCAGTCACCACAAGCAGCACCCGTTCACGAGCATAACGCAAAGATCAGCCATTACCCCCCTCGCCATATTTGAGGGAAGGAAGCAACCCGACTCCCGACGCAACCGCAAGCATTGACATCTAAGGGAGCATGACGAACTTGCTGCCGGCTTGCAATTGTATCTACAATTGATTGGTTGAGCACTACTTTCCTAGCCAGGTTAAATGCTATACCTAATATATGATCCTAGATAATATGTATGATAGGTAGTGTAATATCCCTCATCCCAAGTAATAATGTGAAGTTTTTCAAGTGAAATTCAGTTAAATAAATAGCGAGCTCTATTTACTTTACGGACTTTTGATGAATAGTGAAATTTGAATCACTAATGAGCAAGTGTTTATTGTGATTTAAGCTTATCTTATTTAATTCAATAATGACTAAACTACAAACATTTATACGCCCTCTGGTATAACATAGCGAACTATTTATTATCTTTATATACCATTATTATTGTACACCTACGTTAAACAAATGAATAAATGACTTATGACTTATGGCTAATGTGCATGGTTCTCATATGACCTGACCAAGACGCCTTTAAAAGAGACCTCTGAGTTGGTTTCGGTGTTTCGTCGAGTCTCAGAGTACTCAGATAGGAAACACCGACCTCAAATGAGCAGGTAAAAAAAAAAAATACGTGTAAAAGTGTTTGTACAAACGTAAGAACTTGCAAAAGTAGAAAAAATAACCTCGTACTTTCTTGTATATGAAAATGGTTTTTACCTTGAATACAGTGAGACAGTCATCATCTGCCTAGCCTTTTCCCAACTATGTTGGGGTCGGCATCCAGTCTAACCGGATGCAGCTGAATACCAGTATTTTACATGGAGCGACTGCCTACCTGACCTCCACGACCTTGTGACTAGGTAACACGATACCCCTTGGTAAGACTGGTTGTCAGACTTTTTGGGCTTCTAACTACCCGTAACGACTGTCAAAGATCTACAAATGACAGCCGGGACCAACGGTTTAACGTGCTTTCCGAGGCACGAAGGGGACTTGTTATGTAAAGATGGTCACCCATCCACGGACCAATCGCGGCAAGCGTAGCTTAACCTGATCGATCGACCCGTGCGGCTGTTATTATTTAGCCACAAGCTCCTAATACAGTGAGACAGTATTAGCTAATATTATCTCTACCTAGGCTAGGATAAGTTTAAAAGATAGCTCCAAATTATGCTGATTATTCAATATTCAAACTTGAATTTTTATGTAATTTAAAAAAACAAATTGGCACGTAGTTGAAGGACGTCTTATGTTTGAAAACTTTAATCAAGTTTTTATTTTACTTTCTGAAATGTTGTTACTTAGATACAACATCATTATTTATGTTGAAAAAACTATGTTAATTTTTAACAAGACTTGTTAGTCTTGTTAAAAAATAAACATATTTTATAGGGATCCGTACCCGCAAGGTGCCAAACGGAACCTTATTACTAAGCCTCCGCTGTCCGTCTGTCTGTCAGCGAGCTGTATCTCATGAACCGTAATAGGTAGACAGTAGAAATTTTGACAGATTGTGTATTTCTATTGCCGCTGTAACAAAAAATAATAAAAAAATAATAATTAAAGGGGCGCCCCATTCAAAAAACGTGATTTTTTCGGTATTTTTTGCTCGATCTTAATAGGTACGGAACCCTTCGTGTGCGAGTCTGCCTTGCATTGGGCCGGTTTTTCTTGATAACGAGTAGTCTACTTGTAATTTTTTTTTAAATTGATTTTGTTTGCCTTTACATATTTCTTAGCGTTATCTAGGTAGACACAATGATCAACTTAAATATTATTTTTGACTACGTAGAATGATTTTGGCAAAAGGGCTAATTAAGTTAATCTGCCTAGCTATTTGCCAGATATGTTGGAGGGGGTCGGACGGCGAGCAATGGGTAGCTCAATGTCCGATAAGGACTAGGCCTGGGTGGACGGCGTGTTGTGGAACACAACACGCGTTGTGTTCCACTCGCGCCTCAAAGAGATGTCAGCAGAACTTATTGGGTCCGCTAGGGCCGATGCCTGCCAGAGTCGCGGGAAAGTCCGAAACGGATACCGTGTTCCCTGGCAACATACAGGCAACTGTAAGAACACGGGTGGGTTTTAGTCAGTAAAAGTCTGACATGCCCTCCCGTTCCACCCAGAGCGGGAGAAGTTATTTGATAATTTGCCACCCAAAAAAAAGGTATGTTGGGGTCGACTTCCAGTCCAACCAGATGCAGCTAAATACCAGTATTTTACATGGAGTTACTGCCTATTTGACCTCCACAACCCAGTAACTGAGTAATATGATACCGCTTGGTAAGACTGTTCGTGAGATTTGCGGGCTTCTGACTACCCGGAACAGCTTAACGTGCTTTCTGAGGCACGAAAGAGTCTCGGTAAAGGACTAACTAAGTACCTAAATTATTATTTGAGACATCAAGTTAACATCAAAGCTATTTAAGGACATTAATTTAAGTTGCAAGCAAAAGACAACGAGGTAGGTAAAAGGACAGAACTAATTTTAATTAATTACTTTAACATCGTTATTAAGAACTATAATGCTGATACTCAAAACGAAGCTCTACCCTTATTTTATCGTAATCAGAATTCTGAGTTGGGTCATTTTAAAACCCTAAATACTGATGTAATTTTAATTATCCTTGTGTTGCAAAATAAAAGGCAAAATTAGTTGTTTTTTGCGAGATAATACAACTAAAAACAGTTTGGTTTGCTGTTTTTCAGGTATGTTAATTATTGGATATTAAACTTTACATGGTCAGTAAACTATGCTATTTATTTTATTGTTTTTTGTGACATGACAAAATATCAAGATTTTGTTATTAAATGTAAGTTTAATATTAATTTATAACTTTCCAAAATACAATCTCTAAATGATGGTGAAAACCGCATCAAAATCCGTTGTGGAATTTAGAAGAACTATGCGATCACACAGACAGACACGAAAAACAACTTTAATTTATAATAATGATGTATACTATATTTCTATTTTCTTAATGTCCCTCGACAAACTTCGTGTTTCGTCAGTTGACGGATTTCGATCACTTGCCCTTTGCACTTGGTGCAGACCGGACGCTCTCAATCGACTTTTTTTTTTTTTGTGGGAAATCATCAAATAACATCTCCCGCTCTGGGCGGAGCGGGAGGGCGTGTCAGACTCTTACTGACTAAAACCCACCCGTGTTCCTTCAGTTGCCATGTTGCCAGGGGGCCACGATGTCCCTATCGGTTTTCTTCGAACCCCCGGCAGGCATTGGCCCTAGCGGACCCCGTCAATTCTGCTGACATCTCTTTGAGGCGCGCGTGGAACACAACGCGCCGTCGACCCGGGCTTGGTCCTTATCGGACAGCGAGCTGCCCATTGTTCACCGTCCGCAAGCCCGCGCCTACGGTGGCCGGAAATCTTCCTGTGATTCCCGACGCCCAGGGAGTCTCCTCCTGCGGCGGTTAGGGGCGCGAGGGCGCGAAATTTGCCTCTCCCTCATGCGCTCCGTCTCCTCCTTCGCGAGCATAACTGCTTCGCAGAAGGAGGTGATGGCCTCCCATTTCCTCTCGCTCCGTAGCATGGCCCGAATCAGGGCCGGACGCGAGAGGTCACCGCCGCCGATCGCTTCTACGAGGACACGGCGATGCCTTGCCCAAGCCGGGCAGATCTCCACCGTCTCTCAATCGACTTGGAAGTACTTATATAGAGTTGTCAATACTCTTTTAACTTAATGTAATTTATTTAAAAAATGAGCGGAAAGCCGCTAAAGTCGCAGGCACGACAGATAGGAAAATAGTATTACAGCTCTATATAGTTCACACGAAAATCAAAACAAAACAACAATAAAGTACTTATTTCTGAATTCAAATTATTATACACGATAAATCTAATAATTGATGGACATGGAAATTAGCTTTCGTTTGTATTCGGAAATGCGATGATACCCGAGGGACATTAAGAAAATAGAAATACAATAGATATAATGTATAGACCTAAATATTCATCTTGTAGTTTATTTTTAACTTATAAAATAGAGAAATATGTTAAAAAGAAGCACAATGATATCATATTTTTGGAACAATATATTATGTAGATTAACAACAACAAAAAATACAATGGCTCAGCAGTACCTATTCATAATAACAAAATAAGACGATCATATTGTTGTCATGTGAATAATAAAATACACGAACTTAAGATATTGACAACCTAACATGTACCTATTAGTGATGTGCCGGATATCCGTGATTCGCGGATATCCGCGGATATCCGAGGGAGAAAAAAGATCTGTATCCTGTATTTGTTTACATTTCATTACGTATACGCAATGAAATGTATTAATATAAAATATACGTTTAAGATCCGCCAAAAAGTAACGGATACAGATCTTTTTCTCCCTCGGATATCCGCGGAGCTCCGCGGATATCCGCGAATCACGCATATCTGGCACATCACTAGTACCTATCTAGTAAAAAGAAAAAGTTAAAGAAAGATAACTAAACAAAAAGATAACAGGCAGCTCATGTCTTGTAAGTACAATATATACACGAGCCATTCAGGCGAAATGTTCGATGAATACCTATAATATTTTAAGAGATAAAATGTATTTCTTTTGTCATATTCCTATTGTGTTCAAAGTACCGTCAGGTATTTTTGTTACAGTTGACATGCTTATAAAAGGTACAAGTAACTGTTTCTGTTAGGTAAATGAATTAATATGAAAAGGAAAGAAATACAGATGAAACAATATTAAATAAAAGATATGCTTCTTTAACATCTGGGTAATTTGACCTATTTTAAATTGCCGATGGAGAACTTTGAACAAAAAGTTATAAAAAGATTGGTTCATTTTTTCCAGAGCAGTATCCTGACTGTAGTATCCCAATTAATATTCAATCAATCAATTAAATCTGTCTATCAACTTACAAAATTACGCCATAAGCTTTAATAAACTTAATTAAAACGATTTTCCGTTTTTCTTGCAATTTTCCACTGAATTAATTAAAAAGTAATAATTTGTGGGAAATATGAACTATCAGGTCATTCAAGAAGCCTTATGAGTTTTTAGAGGCATGAGGAACAGGGTGTAAAGTTCACTCATCCTCTATAGAAAAGGAAGGATCCCCCGACCAGACGGGTGTCGAGTCTGGTAAGCAACTGCCCAATTTTTTTAAGCTATTGCATAGCTTTTATCGCGGGCTTTGAGCGCGGCGACCGAATCAAGAAATTCCGTAACTAAAATAAAACCGTAACGAAAATAAAACCTAACTCCCCCCACTCCGCCTACCATGTAATGACGGTTCCCATGACAACGTGATGTTGTCATGGGAACGTAATTTTTGTTTTATGTCATCACGTCATCATCCCAAGTGTAGCGTTGATAAATAGGAAGTATGGAGGTTACAAATGCTATGCAATAGCTTTACCGCGGCAGTCCCCGAGTGCCACACATTTTTTGTTTTCTGTAGGGCATCTCATAGCTGACCTCTGAGGTCATGACTATTTAACCGGTCAATCCTGTGGGTGCCTTAAGCTGCTAAATTCAAAGCCTCCAGCCAGGGGCATACAAACTAAGCTAAAAAGCTAGGTTAACGCTTGCTAAGGGCACCCCCTGTGGGGTACGAACATCGGCTTAGGGCGTTTACCGGACGAAGGACATCAAAGATGGGACGGGCTGGTGCCCAACGATTGTTGTCGGGGGCTGTACGTGCGGTAAACTCTAATTGCGCGATGCAGGATTTATGTGACGTCAGGTCTTTGATGCGTAGTTCGTATGTGGCGATGTAGATGTCTCCACAAGTCCATCCATATAAAAGTAAATCATCGCAATACATAATTATTTGAGGGTTAACAATCTTATCAGTGTGATTTCACCCTCTCGACTTAGGGATGCGCCATTGTGAAGATAAAAAACAGTAAGTTAATTAGTCTTCGCATATAATATGTTTTAATAACCACTGTTGAGGATCGATCGATATACGTATAATGTAACAAAAGATATTGGTTAAACGTTACTTTGTCGAAAGCCATGACAGAATGTTATGTCGACGAGTCAACATTTCTTGAGGATGTGTGGAGCGGCGAAACACGTGTCGAATATAGGTTTAGGTAGCATGTTGCATTATAATTATCACACCTGCATGTGCATATTTTTGCGGACTGGATCTAGTTTTTGCGGAATTGAAACAATCTTGTTTTAAGCTATTGCATAGCTTTTATCGCGGGGGTTTGAGCGCGGCGACGGAATCAAGAAATTCCGTAACGAAAAAAACCTAACACCCCCCACTCCGCCTACCATGTAATGACGGTTCTCATGACAACGTGATGTTGTCATGGGAACGTAATTTTTGTTTTATGTCATCACGTCATCATCCCAAGTGTAGCGTTGACAAATAGGAAGTATGGAGGTTACAAATGCTATGCAATAGCTTTACCGCGGCAGTCCCCGAGTTCCACACGTTTTTTTTAAATATAATTTTACTCTATTGTGATAGTTTAACTTGATCCGCATCTTTATTTACTAGCAATCAAAAGCAGCAACTTACGAGTTATAGGTTGTGGGTTCGAACCCAGACAGGCGCTTTACTTTGTGTAAATAATTTCATCACCACTGCTCTCAAAACGGTCAAGGAAAACATCGTGAGGAAACCGGACTGCCCCAGAACTATTCGAAGACATGTGACATCTACTAACCCACATTAGGTCCACGTGTTAGATTATAGCCCATTCCCTCGTGAAGAAAGGAAGCTTGTGTCCCAGCAGTGGGAACATTATAGGCGGATTATGCTGAATCAAGGTCAGTACAAGTTCAAGTAGTCGTCGAGTACTTAGGTGCGATTGACATAATTATACATCACCTGTAATGTGTCGATTACCACGCAGGAACATTACGAGCAGTTCCGTAGAGGTCACATTAGTGCTGAGAGCTCTTGGGTAAAAAGTAAAAAGCAAATAAGCATCACCTTTGTACGTATTTTTCTGTTCCTTTTGTCTTGTCTATGTATTATTTGTGTGTACATAAATGGTCAAATAAATAAATAAAAATCTACGTTACTCTCTGCTAGCAGTTTATTGTGTAGGAACCTGGGAATTTAATGCAATTTTAAAGTGAAACTTTTATTATATCGTCTCAAACTTTTTCGTCTGTATGTTGCATGTCGCGTGACGGTTGGCCGCGGAGTAGGGATAAAGTGAAAGGCGCTCGTCAGAGCAGCCAAGTCCAATATGGCGGCGCCTATAGTTCGCAACAGCTGACCGTGTAAAGTTTCACTTTTACCGTGGTTTCATAAAACCACACAATCATTTTTTTGTTAGGAGACATCAAACAAATTCTCGATTATTTATAACCCCCCCGCGTTCACATCCAAATACAAGTCGTGCAAAAGACATGTATATGTTTTTGTTTCAGATATAAATTGTAAACTATTTGTTCAGCATTATGACAGTTTTCATGTTTTCTAAACAACTAGTATTTACAACTTGTTTTAGGTGTGACACAACATGTTAGAATACATGTTTTATACCTTAGTGTAAACTCGTGGTAAGAAAACTCATAAGCAGCTTCAACTTGTTCTACTGTTATCACCCCACTTTGTCAACTCCCGTAGTGACGTCACACAGTAAGCGTGGATAAGTTAAATTGAAAAAGCGATCATCTTCGCTCGCTGCCTCCCTGGTACACTGTCGGGAATATTATAAATTGTGAACAATGAAAGTATAGTAGCCGTGCAAAAAACGGACAACTAGCTCCCGAGGGTTGTGAGCTGAATAGAAGGCTTAATTTATTTTATTTCTTATGAGCATCCATTCTAAGGAATTATGTTGTTATTATCTTCTTGCTTGGTACGTAGACTTTATTTGTGACTTGCTTCTGCTCGCATCTTCGTCCGCATGACGAAATTTTGCTCGGCTCCTAAGGGTTGTAGCGTTATGTTACATATCTTTCTCAAGAATTGGGCTATCTAAAGTAAAAATATTTTTTCAAATCCGACTGGTAGTTCCGGAGATTACCCCCTACATACAAACTTACAAACAAACAAACTATAAGTTGTAAGTAGGTATGAGTAGTAAGTATAAGTAATAAGTATGAATTGAATAGTAAATGCACGGAAAAAATATTGAAAAAGTTTATATAAAATGTGTATTAGTTTTGTTGATTTTTAGGGTTCCGTACCTCAAAGCTAAAAAAAAATCAAGTTTCTTAGCCAACGCAATAAAAAAACCAATACGGTCATTTTGCAAATGAATCGAAATCTACAATCTGTTGACCTAGAATCATGAAATTTTAAAAAAAGGAAGGTCTCACAGCACAAGTAAAGGAAAGTCTTATCACATAAAACAGACTTTTTTGCGAAAACAAACTAACATTTGCAGTTGGAGAATTGACCGTGCGTATAGCACTATTTTGGAGAACATTTTTTCAACTACAAAGTTAAGTTTGTTAATAGGATAAATTCATCCTAACTGGAACTTTTTATTGTGCGTGGTAACCGCCACGCTACACACGACAGTATTTGATTCCATAACCTTTGCCATAAATGATGTAAATTAATTGTAATTAACATGTTTTTGCAACTGCAAAGTTAAGTTGGTCGATTATTACTCGTTAACTTTTAGAGCCTACTTAGCTATGATAGTTTTCCTTTTAATTTTGTTATATAAACTACTGTTGTGATTTTTTTCACACACCCAAAACCAACCATTTAGCCGGCAGGGGGGGGACACTTGACTCTAACAAAAATTAGCACTTTAAAGCTTAATATTTCGCAAACGGATCCCTGAATCCAAAAATGATTTTCACAAACTCACAATGTTTTTAAAGGACCTTTGCAATGATACCCCTCACTAAGGGTTAAAAAAAAAATAACATCACCACTTTACGTGTATGAGAGGTACCCTAAAAAAAATGTTTTTCATAATTTTATTAATATAATTTTGTTTTACCACTTTGTCGGCGTAATTAAAGCATATACCTATGCCAAATTACAGTTTTCTAGTACTAAGGGTCTCGGAGCTAGACCGCGGACAGACAGACAGACAGACAGACGGACATGACGAAACTATAAGGGTTCCTTGTTTACTACGGAACCCTAAAAACACGTAAATAACAAATTGGGGGAAAATATGCGTCACATCCACGCAAAACGGCCATCGCTCAGCATAAAGCTGCGACCCCATGCGAGACAGAGCCCCAGCGCTGGTTTTCAGTGATAGCCGGCGCTGACGTGATGACGTCAAACGGTGCAGCATATAGTGAAATAACAAATCAAAAATAAGATAAATACAATACTAGTCCTAAATGTTTATACAAATATAATATTTAAAATGGCAATTTTCGTGCCGTCGTCGGCGACTCACGCGCCATAAAAAAACACAAAACATAAACATACATAAAACAAACAAAAATTATTTTCTTACACACATCATTCTGATCCCCGACGGCTCAGACAAACTTTCACTTGATTAATCTCACACCAAAATTACATCATAAAAACATACTGAAACACGAAAAAATATAACTCCGAACACATTAATCTTCTACGTGCTAAATAGTCATTCATTAAACGCGCGTTACGTCACGGTAAGGGCAAGTTCACACCTAGTCGGGTCACGTCGCGTTATCAAAGTAATTTACACGGCGCACGGCAACTCCATCTAACTTGTGGAAAGTTGGTTGATTAGGCGCGTGAGACGAGACGCGATGCGGTAATTATTTCCTCACTTGAGGTGCCGATGGATCGGCGGTTGTGAGTGATTCGTCTTTCTTTTATGGGGAAGTGGTTTTCGTTAAGGATTTTTGAAGTGGAAACTTCTTTAGGCGCGTTGGGCATTTTTGAGATGGGACTAAACCATTGATTTCGCGACACCATGATGACACCTCATTTTTGTAAACGCGATTGTGCTCTTTATTTATATTACGTTATGGATCAATGTTCTATGCAAGTATTTTCACTTTAAGGGTTTTGTAAACGCGATTGTGCTCTTTATTTATATTACGTTATGGATCAATGTTCTATGCAAGTATTTTCACTTTAAGGGTTTTGTAAACGCGATTATGCTCTTTATTTATATTATGTTACGGATCAATGTTCTATGCAAGTATGTTTCTTCCACCAAGGCGATCTTGTTCAAGTTTTCACTTCTGTCGGCACTCCCGGAGTGCCACCACTTTTTTTTATGGAGAGTTTTATTTTGTGGTTTAGTATGTAAGGTGATTTTCTTGGTATCTTTTCTTAATACATCATTTATTTAGCCTGTTCCCAACTATGTTGGGGTGTATGTGTATCTAAATACCAGTATTTTACATGGAGCGACTGCATATCTGACTTTCACAACCCTGTAATTGGGCAAACGGGGTTGGGTATCTCGGGTTCGCGGCAAGTCAATCGTCATCCTGAGGATGCCTCGTTGAGAGGTGAAACACGTGTCGATTTCTTTCAGGGTTTTTTATGGCTCTTTAGAAATAGCTAAGCGGGACAGGTTATTAGATATATCTACGTCTATTGTATTTTATAATGGATTTCCGCAGGGTCACGCCTGAATCAATTAACTAATACGATACCCCTTTGATAAGACTGGTTGTCAGACTTTTGGGCTTCTGAAAACCCGTAACGATTCTCATAGATCCACGAATGACAGCCGGGTCCAACGGCCTATCGTGCTTTCCATGGCACGGAGGGGTATTGGTATGGATGGTAACCCCTCCACAGACCAACCGCGCAAGCGTAGCTTAACCTAATCGGTCCACCCGTGCGGCTGTTATTACTTAGCCACAAGCTCCTTTTCTTAGTACCTATAAGGGTTAATTAAACTAGCATTTTTTTTATTTGATTTTTCATTGCAACTGTAATTATCAGGAACTATGCGGACACAAACAAAGACCCTACTTATGTGCCTTTTAAGCAATCTCATAGGTCGTAGATCGATTTCAAACTATAAAATTTTCAATCCATTGATTTCCTTCGAAGCTTATACAATGCACTCAAATTACGTTGAAGTACCATATCAAAATCAAATAACTGGAATCGAACCCCATCTCGATAACGTTTCAAACATCTATAAAAATACTCATTTAATTCCTGGCTGCAAACCAAATCTCAGACCGAATTTAGTAGAAGGAAACGCATTTTTCGGTACAACAGACTAGTGTAGGTACTATTGTTTTATTTCATCTTAGTGGTAGTATGTATAGTTAACCTTGGAATTGCTTTACCACCCCAAGTTTGAATGACACACGTCATTAATTGAAAAAAGTCTATTTGTCTACAAGCTTTTTCGAACATCCTACGAGAACTTACTACAGGTGTAAAAGTACCCTATGTGTTAATCCAGATTATAAACTATCTGTATGCCAAATTTCATGCAAATCCATTCAGCCGTTATTGCACCAATCCGGAACATACATCCAGATAAACAGACAAACGGACAAACATTCTAAAAACTATATTTTAGGCATCAGAACCGTCCTCAACCTCATAGAAATTACTTTTAAAAAAAATATTGAATGTAAAGTTTTGATTTCGTTATTAGTTTATTATATGTATAGATATAGATGTGTCAGTTAGATATTTTCAACTTCAGTGAAGTTAAAATTTACTGGGAATTCTGTCAAAGGTGATAAACCAATTATAAGGTCGACTATACAAGCATCAGTATTATTTTGGTGAAGAACTAAAACTTTTTTGACTTTTTCACAGAACCAAGTTGCATCCTTTGGGAGTTGTGTAGTTTTGCTATTGATTAAAACAAAAGACTGTGTTCCTGAAAGAACTACAAGAAAGTTTTTAGCGTTAAGCGAAGGCGGAAACGTGGGTTTTGGCACAGACGAGGAATAATCACGGTTGGTTGGTGAGGAACAAGAAATAGAACGAACGCCACGGTATATCATCGTTAGATGTCATGATCTGCGGATTACTGGGTGTTTGGTTGCATTTTTAACCGACTTCCAAAAAGGAGGAGGTTATATGTTCGTCGCGTATGTTTGTTTTTTTTTTTCATGTATGTCCACCGATTTCTCCGTCAATTGTAGACCGATTTTGAAAATTCTTTTTTTGTTTGAAAGGGTGTGCTCTCGAATTAGTCCCATATAAATTTTATTAACTTTGCTCGGATAGTTTTTGAGTTAGCTACAAAATACGTATTTTTTTCCCACTTAGTATGTAGATGATATAAGTTTCTCTCACTGGTAGCAGGTAGTGGTATTCGAATATGTGTGGGGTAGGTACCACCACTAAAAAGTGAAAAATAAAAACTTTTTACAAAAAAAACAACCGACCTCCAAAAAAAAAACACTACAAAGTGAAAAATAACTTTAATTTCGGAAGTCGGTGTCTTGGGTTTTGTATTTTCGTTTTTTGCCACCGACTTCCGAAATTAAAGTTATTTTTCACTTTGTAGTGTTTTTTTTTGGAGGTCGGTTGTTTTTTTTTGTAAAAAGTTTTTTATACAAGATGTATGCCTGATGCATGCATCACCCTACTACACTACTATTACTATTACAATCACCCTACTGGTTTTCTCCACGCAGATTTGGGGAGAAATTTATGAGATTCTCCCCAAGTCTGAGGAGAAGAGTTAGGAGAGTTAGTAGAAAATTAGTAAGGTGATTGGAGAGTAATTAAAAGATACAATTATTTTTTTGTAGTGTCTTAAAGATAGGTCCCTGGCTCCCAAACTAGGTTTATACCTGTGACTTGGGAGTCAGTGTTCCTCCATTAAAAAAGTAATTAGGTATGTTACAGGTTATTATGAATGTAGTGACAAAAAAATTAAAGGCACAGTTTTTGAATAGATTAAGTACAAAAATTAAAATTTTGAAATGTTTGTGATAAAATGGCGTTAATATATCAGGTAAATATCATCCCTGTTTATAATTTGGGGTGGAAATGATCCTACAGATGATTCATAATTCTTAGACAGTCTAATTGTTTTGAGGCTGTTTTTGTAGGCACCTGCTAACAAAGTTATACTGCTGCTGGGTAGGTACTGCAGCTTAAATATTGCTGTTACCATCCATTTAATAACCCGGAGTGAGGAACAAAAGAAAATGAACTCTGTAACATGTCCGGAATTAACGCTCACCACTAAACACCCCAATTAGAATATTATGTCATAATCATAATACATACACAATTTTTTACTGTTTTGTATAAAACATTGTTTATTTATTAAATTTTGAATACTGATTATGGGAGAAAATTGTGGTCAAATTACAATCTACACACGCACACAGTCGCACACGTATAGGGTCTAGCGTAGTAGATACTTCGTCAATTTTGGTTTGTTCAGCGAAAGTGTGACTGTAATTTACGTAGTTTTAATTATTTCTGGGATAAAAAATCCTATATTATTGACAGAAATCGATTCACTAAACGATTCTGAACAAACTACTTTCTTAACTTAATTCTTTTTGTTTTTGCCTACTGGGAAGCTACATCTACATCTCACCTGATGGTAAGTGATGATCAGACCGAAGGTGGAAACGAACTTCACCCGGAATCCTCAACCACAGTTGAACTGGCTATCTTATCTCTAACTGCCGAAACACAACAATGCCAACAATGGTTTTTATCAAAACCATTGTTTTTCTAGACTTGAAATAAACAACTAGCAAAAATGCATTATATTTCCATTCCATTTTCTTGGAAGTTCAAAGATAATTATTCTCGTTTTTAAAACTATAAGCCAGCTGAAGGAAAAATGATTCGAAACTTTTGCTACGAACAGGTATCAAGTTCTGAAGAATAATTTTAAAATTAAACTTGTTCAAAAAGAGATGTAACGTAAGAAATGTAAATTAAAGTAGGTTCAGAAGAAAAACAACATCGTTATGCATTAATGGAACTGTTCCGGGTTTAGGGCGGGAACACAATGAAAAGGTTAGGCTATAAGATATTTAAGCTATGTTTAACTTAACGGAGTCCTGAACTCCTGAATGCGAGGGTAGGCATGAATATTTGCGAAGAATAGGAAGGTCCAATTTTTGTGTAAATGTTGCCGAATTCATTCCGAGGCCTTAACGTTCTATTGCGCAATTTTGAAAGCTCTTAAGATCATTCCATGGCTTGATACAATTTTTTGCTAAACGTAGATGCACTGCGTACGTCATAGAGATTAGAGATACATATTTTTATTAATATTTTGTTTGGTGAATTAGAAAATGTATCTCACTTGTGTGTTACTTGTATCTTTTGTTTATTTTACAAGTATCTTAATTGTATCTTACTGATATCTTACGTGTATTTTACAGGTAGCTTATGTGTATCTTACGTGTATTTTATTTGTATTTTAAGTGTATCTTACTAGTGATAAATATTCTTGCATATTTAGGTAACCCGGTTAAGTGTGACGATGACTCATCCCGATATCCCATTTTAACTCCATATCTTTTCAAAGCATAGCTTGCACTACGCTCCTATGTCACCAGCACACATAAGGAACGTCGCAAGTTCAGACATTAAGATAAGACAAATTGTTCGCCTCTTATTACAAATGGCTTCTTAATGCGCAAGATAAGTTTGCGATCACTAACTTATGGCGATGCAATTATTGTAATTTTTTTTTTTGTAATGTTCAGTGAATTGGTTTGTTATTAAGTAAATTATACATAATAACACCATTAATAATTCATTTTTTTAAATACTACGAGTCAGCCTATTGTCACTGCAGCATTCCCCACCTCTATGTAAGAGTTCATAAAATTCGTTAGGACTCCATAGAGCCTGAGTTTTCCGATAGTGATCAAGGGTAAGCCTATTTCTTTTATTAGCTTCTTTTATTAAAAAAAATAGACATAGGGTTAATCCCTATGTCTATTTTTTTTTTTATATCGCAGCATTATGCTGAGCCTTTTTGGCCTCGCACAGGTCGTTATTATTTTTGTTGTTAGTTACATACATAAACTCACGCCTTCTTCCCATGGGGGTAGGCAGAAACTACAGAACGCCACCTGCTACGATCTTTACATAGTCCTTTTGCCTCGTTTACGTTCATACATCTGATCATACACGCACGCCGGTTGCGAGTACTACGCACCTGGCCTTTCTGAAGAACATCACCAATAAGGTCAGTATATGTCCTCCTAGGGCATCCCTGCCCGGCCTTTCCCTTTACATCAGCCTTGTAAATACATATTGTTAGTCGCTTTTCATTCATCCTCTCAACATGCCCAAACCATCTCAGCATACCCTTTTCAATTTTTGTCACTACATCTTCTTTTAAATCACACCGCTGTCTTATCACATTATTCCTCAGCCTACATTCATAGTCAGACCACACATGCTTCGCAAGGAACGCATTTCCACAGCATTTATTCTACTTTCATGTTTTTTTTGCCACACCCAATATTCACTTCCATACATAAGTGTGGGCACCAGCACACCATTGTGAACAGCCAGTCGAGCCTTTTTAGACATCGACTGGTTGGTCACAATCGCATGTATAGCACCATACACCTCTCCTCTTTCAAACACCATGACCTTCGTCTTATTCACATTTATATTCATCCCTTTCATCTTATATGCTTCACCCATCACAGTCACTATGTCTTGCAACTGTTCTGTTCTGTTCTGTTAGTTTGTTAGTTTAATTTTTTTTATCTGTATTTCCTGTGCGTGTCCCAAATAAAATATTTTTCTTTCTATACTAGGCAAAAACCTCTACGAAATTCTTCCGGGTAAAATAAAAAATTAAGAAAAGAAAGAAAACTTGTTTATTCTGCACAAACAAAACGCACGTTTTTAAAAACTAGAAATAAAATACACAAATACAAAAGTAGCCAAAAGCCTCGTATTCAATCAATAAAAGTTTGACAATGTTGTTCATAGCCCCAGCCCGTATACTTTCACTCCTTATTCATCTTTGCTAAAAATGACATAAAACAAGTAATTTTCATTATTTATGCATAAATTTTTGTTTCCAAATTCACAATGTGACCGATGAGATGGATAGATCCAGTAGATTTTTCGTAGTTTATTGCTACTGGTCTACTAATGTTAACCTATAATAAGTTGCCAAACTATGGTAAATAGGCATAATAAACACATACGTCAGAGCCTATTCAGAAAACCTAGTAACCAAACAGCCCATAACACGATCAAATGAAGTCATGTCTATAAATCTTGTGAGCAGCATACAATAATATTAAAAGGTGGAGCTGAAGCAAGAATTATATGTAACGGAAGCAATGGGCAATGTTCCAAACTGGGGAATTTACTCACTGAGGAGATGCCCCGGGCTATGTGACTGTACTTGTGTTACTGTACATGAGATGTACATGAGAATTAACTGATAAAGTATATATACCTGCAGAGTTATTGGTTATACGTCGGCAATCCGTTAACGGGATGTAGGAGAGGTCATTTGCAACCAAATTACCCCTAAAGACCCCTATGCCAATGTCAACAATTTTCGAGAAATTTGACATTTTAAAATGTATGAAGTACAATAGACGTGGTTATATTTAGTAACCTGTTCCGCTTAGCTATTTCTAAAGAGCCATAAAAAACTCCTGAAATAAATCGACACGTGTTTCACCTCTCAACGAGGCATCCTCAGGATGACGATGGACTTGTTGCGAACTCGAACACGGCGTGTTGCCACACCGAGCGCTGAGTGATGTCTGCACTAAATATATCCACGTCTATTGTATTTTATAATGGATTTCCGCAAGGTCACGCCTGAATCAATTAACTAAATGTCATCATCTGCCTAGCCTTTTCCCAACCATGTTGGGGTCGGCTTCCAGTCTAACCGGATGCAGCTGAATCAATTAACTAAATGTATGAAGTAAAAATATAAAATGTCAAATTCCGCGAATATTGTTGACGTTTCCATAGGAGTCAATCGGCGTCATTTGGTTGTAAATGACGCCTCCTAAATCCCCTTAATGTATTGCCGACGTATAACCATTAACTCTGTATATCAGGGTTATTGGTTACATTTTATATTTTTACATCATACATTTAAAAAAAGTCAAATTATTTGAAAATGGTTGACATTGACTCTTCTCCATATACTTGTACATAATTTATATATTTTAGTGTTAGATTGTATATTATATTTAAGGTTTGTCAACAAACATTGTGTGACAATGAAGAATGTATTAAAACTGGCAAAGTTAAAATATGATGGGTATCATGGTCATAATAGGTACTCATAATGCATGTACTTTTGTACTTCACAATGGTTAAACTTGTAAGGTAAGTATTTTATCAAAAATTCAAATTATTTTATTTCACATAAACCTACATGGGCACTTATGAAACGTCAGAAGCTAGGTGCACGGTTCCAATTGGTCGTTTCCTATGGAGAAGAGCCGGCAAGAAACACCACGGTTACTCTTTTAAAAATAATTGGCTTTTAAAATACTTTCAAATAACAGTGTTACTAGGTATGGGAGGACAGTGTAGGTCTTTCAATAAGTACCAGGTACTTAACAAAATACAAAATGGTCAACAGGTCTACAATCCACTAAGCCTACAGCGTTCTCACATTCACAAAATAGAAAATAATCTATTCAAAATATAAATAAATTAATAAAACTAAAAACCTATATTAATAAAACGCAATTATATGATTGCTATTACAACTGTAATCAATCTGAATAATTATCATATCATAATAATAATAATTATCAATTGTTGAATCATCAAAGTTCTTGCAAACCATCATCTGTCTATCTTTTTCCTAACTATGTTGAGGTCAGCTTCCAGTCTAACCGGATGCAGCTGAATACCAGATTCCAAAATTCTTGCTGGTTGCAAGAATTGTGTGTTGTATTTGGGCAACAGTTGATTAAAGTTGTGCATGACAGTAGCATGATCTCTGCATGATTCAGTTATATGTAGGTACTAGCTGACCGAACAGACGTTGTCCTGTTTCCTATAACTCGATCGCAGCGCCACCTACCGGGTCCAATTGTGAATCTAAACCATTCCCAGATCCCATTGAACACACACAAAAAATTTCATCAAAATCGGTCCAGTCGTTTGAGAGAAGTTCAGTAACATACACACTCACAGAAGAATTATATATATAAAGATACTTGTACTAAATCTGCCAGGAGTTTGCTTATCTTTGTGTATAGGTAGATATTAAAAAAAAAACGAAACATACATTTACTTAGTTTGATGTAAAAAATGCGTAGATGATGGTTTCGTGAAGTCTCTTATTACACCCTGTAGATCAAAAAAATTTTTCAATGTCTCCCCCGCACAGATGTCTTTAGAACTGGTTAAGTTGTTACGCAACAGTGTCTACGAGAAGCTGCGATCATCTAACATCATCATCAGCCTATAATGTCCCCACTGCTGGGACACAAGCCTCCTCTCTGTGAGAGGGAGTGGGTCGTAATCCACCACGCGGGCCCAGTGTGGGTTGGTAGATGTCACATGTCTTCGAATTTTCGGTTCTAGGACATGCCGGTTTCCTCACGATGTTTTCCTTCACCGTTTTGAGAGCAGTGATGATGAAATAATTTACACAAAGTAAAGCGCCTGTCTGGGTTCGAACCTACGACCTACAACTCGTAAGTCGCGGCTGTTATCACTGGGCTACCACTGCTCATTCATCATCTAACATGTCAAACAAATATTCAGGCTTTCGAACAGCACGTGATTTTGCCTGGACATAACGCGAACAGTCACGTCAGCATCGCCCTTTATGGAAGCCGTCATGGTCATAATGAATGCCCAAATAACAAGAGGGGACACTCTAAAGCTAATCACACAAACGAACGCACAAAGGTGCTCAAATGAACGTATTTTCAGATAGTTGAGAAATAAATAAAGCTATATTTTTATCTAGATTCACAAAAAATATTTCGCGTCAGACTAAATAAAATAGGTATTGTAAAAAATTGTATCTCTAATTTTCTGAATAAAGATGATTTATCTTTATCAAAAAAACCGGTCAAGTGCGAGTCGGATGCGCACACGAGGTTCCCGTACCACCGTACAATATTAAACACTACATTTAAATACTTTAGTTAAAAAATCACGTTTCTTGTATGGTCCCCTTTAATATTTTGCAATTTTTATTACTTGTTGAAATATCGGAAAATTTCAACTGTCTACTTATTACGGTTCATGAGATACAGCCCGCTGACAGACAGACGGACGAACGGACAGTGGTGGATTAGTAATTGGGTTCCGTTTGGCACCCATCGGGTACGGAACCCTAAAAATAATTTCTCTTTATATTATCTTTTTGGCCAGATAAAATATTTATGTCTGCTAAACTATATTCTCTCTGATAATAACAAAATAGAAAGATAATTACCAATTTGTATCGTCGACAACTCAAAGGGGAGATAGTTGTGCTTGGTAGTACAGTCACGTGCGTTAGGCCGGCGGTGCAGCTCCTTTGCCGAATCACTGATTTTTGATATCGACTGTACTCACACCTAGACAAGTTTTTGCTGACGGTTTATTTTCTAGAGTATTGGTAAGATTGTTATGTTCGTAAGCTGCAGTATTTTCGTTTCGATAGGTTTTTTTACAATGTTAATTACCTAATCGTTTTTGCTCCCAACAAATAATAATTATATTTTTACTAGCTGACCCGACGGACGTTGTCCTGTCAAAATTTCAATATGGTCTTGATTGGAAAAATCACTTTTAGTTTTTACCGAATTTTTAATTTTACGGGCAACTTTTGCTACCATAAAAACTTAATTCGGACTATTACGAACATTTTAAAGTTACAAGCACAATTTTAACATTCAAAAACCACCGACACAAACATTTCCTCATTTCACTTTCCTACTCCATCACCAGACCCTGTTCACCATCTATCTATAACCTATTCATTGAGACCATTCCAGTGAGCCTAAACACGATACCTGTGCTGTAAGCTGGTAAGGGATTTGGGTATCCTGCAAATTCCGAGTGATGCTGCAGCATCAGTTCAAGGGTGTTCTTATAATATAGTTGAAGAAACAGAATACTAAATTTCAAATCGATCAGACTTGTGGAAGACACTCACATCTATTCATCAACTAGAAAATAGCTGAAAATCTTCAAACGACTGAACCGATTTTGATGAAACATTTCTAAGAACCATCGCTAGAAAACTTGCTTTCAAATATTAAAAAAACCGCATTCAAATTGGTTCACCCGTTTAAGAGCTACGCTGCCACAGACAGACATACATAGCGGTCAAACTTATAACACCCCTCTTTTTGCGTCGGGGGTTAAAAATAGCCAAATCCGTCCAGTTATTCTAAAGTGATGCACTTACCAACGAACAGCATTTCATTTTTATATTTATAGATTTAACGCGGAGATCCATGTCTGGATCATGATCACTGTTGAATTTCACGGTGGAGCATACGGTGGAGGTCCGCCCAGCTTGGGTGGAGCATCGCCGTGTCCTCGTGGAGGCGATCGGCGGCGGTGATCTCTCGCGTCCGACCCTGGTCCAGGCCATGGTACGGAGCGAGAGGGCATGGGAGGCCGTCACCTCTTTCTGTAAAGCAGTAATGCGAAGGAGGAGGCGGAACGCGTGAGGGAGAGGTAAATTTTGCGCCCTAATCCCCTAGCCGCCGCAGGAGATGCCCTGGGCGTCGGGAATCGCAGGCTGATTCCCGGCCACCGTAGGCGCGGGCTTGCGGAAGGTGAGCAATGGGTAGCTCGCCGTTCAATAAGGACCAGGCCCGGGTCGACGGCGCGTTGTGTTCCACGCGCGCCTCAAAGAAATGTCAGCAGAACTGACGGGGTCCGCTAGGACCGATGCCTGCCGGGGTCGCGGGAAAGCCCGAAAGGGATACCGTGGCTCTTAGCAACATACAGGAAACTGAAGGAACACGGGTGGATTTTAGTCAGTAAGAGTCTGACACGCCCTCCCGCTCCGCCCAGAGCAGATAAGTTATTTAATAATTTCCCATCCAAAAAAAAGACTGTTGAATTTATCAATAGCACAAACTTAAAATTGTTTTACTGATAGCATCTCTTGCAACTGAAGTAGTATTCTCGTAGCAGGATACACGTTCCGTATATGGAAAATAAACGACAAATTATGTTACTCAACGCAACGAAATACGAACAACAACTGTCGCATCACTTTTCAACTCCCACAAAACGCAACATTAATCTTCTTTATACGCTTTAATCTTACAATCCAATAGTTTTCGTCCCCGGAGAAGTTGCACTTACAATTCGTATATAGTGTCGTATTAATATTTAACAAAAACTGAAACGAGTTCGCCCCTTACTACAGTCCCACTACTCGAACATTGAAGCCTCGAAAGTGATTAGGATAACTGCCAACAGTGTATCCTGCCAACTAACTGATATATGGAATGGAGCTAACTTCAAAAACTATCGCGATCCTTGCACTGAAATACGGGATAATTCCTGTTGCAATTAGGAACTTTGCCGATGTTAATTTTGAGATTTTGTTCGCTACGGTAAATGCTACGGGGCTACGGTTCGTAGCGCTTGAGCTACGAGGTATAATCGGCTACGCAATTGCTACGCAGTTGGATAATTATCTGCATGTATATTTTGTTCATTAATGAGGCTTCACTGTTTATTGTAAGTATTGATCGATCAAGATCGAATATAAATTGTAACCCGTTTGATTCACTGAGGAATGGAGTTTCGAAATAATATACATAATTTCTTAATGCATTAATTTTTATAACCTGAACATAATTATTCAGCAAATTCGTTGTTCTTATCCCAATAGATTAAAACTATGTATTGTTCAATCAATTAGTAACGGATTCATATTGTTCGTAACATCAAAACAACACATATATTTCAACATCAAGCTGACACTTTTACTACACCCTAAAAACATATCGAAACAATCCTTCCCCCAATCAATCGTATGTTTAAACCTGTCGCAACCCTGTTGACTACTTCTCCCCTTGAGGGGTAAGTTGCGCGATCCATTAGTGACGTATTTGTAAGAGCTTTCCGACTAAAAGCATTAAAGAAAACGTCTGTAACCGGCCGCCGTTGAAAACACAATAAAATTGTTTATTTAAAATGTTGTGTCTTGAACTTTTTTTAACTCTTGATGATATTACTGTTTGGAGTTTAGTGTGTGTAATTGTTGTGTTTTTGTGATTAGGTATGTAGATATTAAACTTATTTAGCAGTTTTGCAGCAGTCACACCCGTTTTTACCGACTTAAAAAAAAGGATATATGTCATCATCATCTGCCTAGCCTTTTCCCAACTATGTTGGGGTCGGCTTCCAGTCTAACTGGATGCAGCTGAATACCAGTATTTTACATGGAGCGACTGCCTATCTGACCTTCACAACCCAGTTACTAGGTAACACGATACCCCTTGGTAAGACAGGTTGTCAGACTTTTTGGGCTTCTAACTACCCGTAACGACTGTCAAAGATCTACAAATGACAGCCGGGACCAACGGCTTAACGTGCTTTCCGAGGCACGGAGGGGTCTTGGTATGTAAAGATGGTCACCCATCCACAGACCAATCGCGGCAAGCGTAGCTTAACCTGATCGATCGATTACTTAGGCACAAGCCCTTAAAAAAAAGGATATATGTATGTAATATAATTGGAATTACAATATATTCACATATGATAATCTTTAAGGGCTTCCAAACAAATGTACAATGTTTTTATATGTGTATATATGTACGTATATTTGTCTACGAATTTCTCCGAAATTATTCATTGGATTGTGACCATTTATTTTTATTGGCTTACATTTACTTCAAATTAGGGAACAGTGTAAGTTTCATCAAAATCGGTTCAGTACTTTTCAAGATATGGACTAACACGTATAAGTGTGACGGCCTGGCTTATTGATATGAGCTGCGGGTGAGGTGTCAAAAGGAAAATTGAGATGTTTTCCTTGTAAGAAAAATCATGTGTGGGATAGGCAACTAAAAAGTTTTTTTGGAGAATGAAAACAAACGACGTGTCAAAATTTAAACTCATGTCAAGTGATCTAATTGCATTATCAGCCTATAATGTTTCCACTGCTGGGACACAGGCCTTCTCTCTTCAAGAAGGAGCGGGCTGTAATCTACCACGTGGACCCAGTGCGGGTTGGTAGATGTCACATATCTTTGAATTTTTATTTCTAGAATATGCCGGTTTCCTCACGATGTTTTCCTTCACCGTTTTGAGAGCAGTGGTGATGAAATAATTTATACAAAGTAAAGCGCATGTGGGTTGGAACCCACGACATTCAACTCATAAGACGAGGCCGTCACCATTATGCCACCACTGTTCCCCAAGTACACTGATTGGATAATTTAATTAACTAATTACAGTAATTGAGATGCGTTTGACAATTTGTCAGCTAATTTTGTTCCAGAAATCGTCGTGTTCGCGTTTTTGACTTACTAATTTTTCACTAACATCACGGTATGATTTACTCTCGTGTAGTTTCAGCCGATTCGAGAGAAGAAGTGCATAATGTAGTCACATGTCATAATAATATTAAAGAGAATCGGGTTCGATTAATTTATTAGTATTCATCATCATCATCATCACCCTATAAATGTTCCCACTGCTGGGACACAGGCCTCCTCCCTGTGAGAGGGAGTGGGCCCTAATCCACCACGCGGGCCCAGTGCGGGTTGGTAGATGTCACATATCTTCGAATTTTCGGTTCTAGGACATGCCGATTTCCTCACGATATTTTCCTTCACCGTTTTGAGAGCAGTGGTGATGAAATAATTTACACAAAGTAAAGCGCCTGTCTGGGTTCGAACCTACGACCTACAACAACTCGTAAGTCGCGGCCGTTACCACTGGGCCACCACTGCTCTATTATTAGTATTAGTTGGTTATAATTTTTATTACCTTCACATCACATAGATACTGGAAATATGTTTGACTGCTTATGTACGTTCCTTAGATTTTATAAACGCTCTTACTTAACAGGAAAAATTGTATTGTAGGATCAAGTTTTTTATTATTTATGAAAAAAAAAAACTGGCTGAACAGGAAAACAGAAATAAAACCCTGTAATATCAAGATTTATTGCCTTGAAACTAAAACAGGTAATGGCCGGTTGATGAAATTGAATCTCTAGTGTTTAATGTCATGGGCGAGCGATATCGCTCACTACTGCTACACTGCATTCCCTGCTTGCACTCTACTTAATTACAATGTAATCAAGTTCGTCATTTTATTGCTCCTACGTTCAGCTGTAGTGGAAATAGCTCACAGCTGAGAACTACTAGAAATTAATTTACGAACTGAAATTATTCACACACTTATGTGAAGTGGAATCTTGTTAAATGGGCAAAATTTGTTTCTGTTTCTATGGAGATCTGATTAATCTCTTACATTCAAGGCAATGGCACGTAAAAATTTATTGGAGAGGCAATCGGATGGCGAGTGGTAATCTGGATCTTGAAGTGATACCGAACCCCTCTGTACCATCCGAATGGACCCCAAATGGACGGAGGCGGAGATATGGGGGATGGGGGCCTAACATTTTTTTTTTACATTAAAAATTTAAGCTCTATTATGTGCAAGAAATTTGTGTGTATCAACGCCCTCTGGTTTTGATAAAATTAACCCTTATTTTCGGTGATAAATCATCGGTAAGAATTATATACATTATTTCAATTATAACGATGTTGGGGACTGGCAACCGGACGGCAATAATACACACAAATTTCTTGCACATAATAGAGCATAAATTTAGAACGCCATGTCAAAAAAAAAATGTTAGGCCCCTATTCCCCATATCTCCGCCCCCGTCCATTTGGGGTCCATTCGAACGGTACGTGTAGGTTCAGTATCACTTCAATACACCGATTACTACTCGCCATCCGGTTGCCTCTCCGATAAAATTTTACTTGCCATTGCTTTAACTATTAAGCTAGACATTCACAGTCAAATTTGAATGACGAAAAACCATCTTTCAACGACTTAAAACCAACCGGCTAAAACCAATGGCGCGGCGTAGACCGTGAATGTAGGGCCTTATAACATTATTTTTTTATTTGTTGAAATTATGATGATTATATCAGATTTCGTTGTATTACTAGGGAAAGCATAGTCTTGATAAATGACTCGGGCTTTGTTAAACTCGAATCTTTCGAGCTAATAGTTAGGAACATTCGTTCTTGAGTGGAGACCGCGAATTGGCAAACGTAAGGTAGGACGCCCTCAGGTTAGGTGGAGTGACGATCTTCGCAGGGTGGTTGGTAGCAGCTAGATGAGAGTTGCCGAGAATCGAGCTGAATGGCGTGCAATTGGAGAGGCCTATGTCCAGCAGTGGACTGCTATAGGCTGATGATGATGATGTTGTAATTACAATTAGATGTATCTTTGGGTTACATTACAGAGTCATCATAGTGGTGATTCTAATTACGACTGCGTTCTTTGAACTATCAGCTTCACTACCTTTGCTGGCTGGATCATCTTTTTACAAAAACATCATGAGAGAAAACAGTGAGACGTTTTACTTAATTAATTTAACCAACATTACACCCAAAATTGTTTCTCCACTCAAAAGATAAGATGTTCAAAATTGTTTTAAGACAGATGTAATGCTAATCTCTATTACTTAATTTGTCCTTCAAAGAGAGACGTCACTCTAGGAAGTTGAACAAGCCCACAAATGGCACGTGTGTTCATTCGTTCAAAATGCTAATTCTCATGGTAACATTCGTATCATTAATGACGTTTTCGTTTAATTCGACGCGCTTTGGGAAGCAAATGAGTGGTAGCATGTGGTGAAGAGATATGTACGAACGTTTAGTTGAGCTAAGAATAATGTTTGTGATGTCTTTGCTTGGCTGGTTTCATTAAGAGATTAGCGTTATAAGCCAGAGCCCCTGAACGCGTGACATTGACGTGACGTAAATTCGATTGATTTTTTATCGAAAACATAATTATCCTTTAGAAAAAATATAAACCTATATGGTTTATATGTTTATAAACCTATATGGTTTATATTTTTTCAATTAATATCACGCATAGATATAAATAAAGTCTTAAAACTAGACTAATATCATGTGCAAAACAATTATTTTCAATTTTAAAAGTATTTGAAATTACGTAACGTTTATTCCACGCGTTCGTTCTAGGCCCACTGTAAATGTGTACCTACTGTATGTAGATTTACAGCCTTAGTAAGCCTGTAACCATCTCTTTCTGAATATTGACGAAAACTCCGTGACTTTATTCCTAATCTAGTATTAATTAAAAATATAAATTAAATTCTGTAAGCCTGAATCTTTATTGGGGAATAACAGAAAAAATTCCAAGACGATGAACCTCAACGAGTCCCAGAGAATGTTTCAACAAGGTATGAAAGGCCGATACTGTTGCCAATATATCCGTGTGCTGTTTTTTTACTATGTGTATATAAATATTAAAAATATATAAACCTGTTCCAGATACCGGTAGGCTTTAATTTTATATTTTATTAAAATATTTAAAATGTAATCAGAATCTTAATTTATTTATTTGTAAGAAGTTTCTTTTTTAAGTTCTATACATTCTACCACAAGATAAATGGTAACAAAATGATACCTAATTTAAATGTATATATTATATTTAATAAATAAATTAAAAGTAAATAAATAAACAACCACTACTCGAAAATGGAACTGGGACCGTAGTTTTATAAGTGTGTGGAAAAACGAATGCGTCGGTCCTTCTAGCAATGCTGATTAATGTCACAAGCCATCCGTACCTAAAACATAAGAGTAAGAAACGTAATATAGTTATTATTGTTTTACTATTATTAGATATAATGTAAAAGTACGCTAATAATAGTGCCATACTATCCTATAATTTAGAAACATGCGAGATCTGTAATTATGACAAAGTTTGAGGATTGATGCTGTGTATTTATTTAGTTGATAAGCCTTTATGTGAATAAATAAATAATACAGAAGCATCTCTAAATAACAAGCCATCCCACACATAATACATCCCACACTAAATAGTACGCTCCAACAAGCTCCTCCATTAATGCAATACACTGTAATTGATTTTCAACAATAAGCCTTGAACAAATTCACTAACTAAATTATTTTGAATGTACTAATCAATCACTGTTGTCGTAATTATTATATTGAGTTAAATTATTAACTGGAATTTGTTTTCAGTATTTTTCAGAAAAGTTGAAAGAAAATCGTTTGGTTTGATATGGGCATGAGATGAGGAGGGAGGGAACGCAAGTGACTAAAAGAGTGATGAATATAAATGTTTAATGTTTATGGATGGAGAGGGAGAGGAAGACCAAAGAAAAGATGGATGGATTGTGTGAGGAATTATATGAAAGAGAAGGAAGTGAATGATAGCGTGACGGTTGACAGGGGAGAGTGGAAAAGAAAACGTGTGCGCCAACCCCACGTACCATGGGACAAAGACAAGAAGATGATGATGATGATGATTTTAATGTTATTTGATGGCTCGATAATCTTATGTAGAGTGTATTAGCGGAATTACATTGTTTAGTTTAGTTTTCGTGGCATGGGTCTAAAATGTGTTGTATATAAAATGGGAGATTTGTATTCAGAAAATTAAGCATTCGTTGACTTTTAAACTAAGTTAACAATGTAAAGTTTGTTGAAAGCTTATTTTTATTAGGTGTTTTTCTTATTTTTATACTTATTTGTTTAACACGTTTTTAAATGGTTTCTTTATTTAATAGACGTTAAAATCAAACCTATAACGTTACTGGAAGTAGAAGTAAGAGTTACTGAAAGAGATCTGAGAGTAGCTGGAAAAATCAAAATAAACTAAATTTTAAAATTATAATCCCAAAACACTTTTTTTCACGTAATTTTTGCCTCCAAATCAATGATTCAACACTGTCATGTTTACAACCACCTTCCATAAGATCTTACTTCAAGAATCAGTTAATTCTCCCAGCACCTCGCAGTAAACATGACGCCTCATTGTAAAGTCGGGACGGAGAGGTACCTTTCAGGCTAATTTTAAGTTCAAACTAACCTATTTAGCCTCTCAGCGGCCCCGGGGCGGCCGGAGTTAGGGCGCTGCTATAAGGATCTGTTCATGTAGGACGAAAAAAGGAGAATATTAATCCTTTTTTGTACTTGAAGAAGTCTTTGACCGAAAGTAGGACAATTGAGTGCAATTTAAAGATTAATCCTGTTAGCCTGATTGTTCATAATGGAAACGAATGTACAGTCTGACCGGGAATCATCGCATTTCCGAATTCAAACGAATGCTAATTTCCATGTCCATCAATTATTAGATTTATCGTGTATAATTTGAATTCAGAACTAAAAACTTTATTGTTGTCTTGATTTGATTTCCATGTAAACTATATAGAGCTATAAAACTATTTTCATGCCTGCGACTTTAGCAGCTTTCCACCTATTTTTAAAATAAATTACATTAAGTTTATAGAGTATTAATAACTCTATATACTTACACATCGATTGATAGCGTCCGGTCTACACCAAGTGCAAAACGCAACTGATAGAAATCCCACGACTGACGAAATACGAAGTTTGCCGAGAGACATTAAGAAAATAGTTATACTGTATGTATATTTTTTAACGTTTATCAGCAATATGTTTCACCGAAACATAAATGCTGGTTACTAATCTATATGTCAGAGACGGGTATTTGACTCTCGTTATTTTTGGGCATATTTTAATTACTGTGGGCGTAGTGTGGGTAGTGTTGGTTAATGCGCAATAGAAAAACAGTTTGCAGTTCAGATCACATTTTAATTTACTATCAAATTAATCACACTAGCTAAATTATACACACACTGGGTGTGACGGCGTTTATTAAAATCACCAATTAATACAATGATCAGAAATTACAACTAACACAATAACTGAGCACCACGAATCGAGAACAGTTCCGCGACGTCTTGACTCCGATGCGATCAAAGGAAGCATAAGAGGAATCCCCTCCTCGCCGTGGCCTTAAAACAGCACGACTCTGTAGAAGCGCGCCTTTTTTGGTGTAGGTAGATCAATCTTGATGACGCCAGTGGCGCGCTTGCGATTCGTTTCGTGTCCGTATTAATGACCGGATCCGACATATATATTTATACATAAAATTAGATGTTAGTATGCGATTAATGAACCCCAACATGGTGATCGGTCAAACGTTTGACCGATCACCATGAAAGTTGGCATATATACGTGTTTTCATAGAGGTTTTTATTCCGAACTCCACGCGGGTGACGCCATGGGCAAAAGTTTTAGTACAATTATCGAGACATCACTCAAGTACCTTCTCAGTATACCGATGCTGCTATGCGTCTCGAAGATGCTAAAAGAGAGGTGAACCGACCTATTTCGCGACACGCACGCGTTCGTTCCGAAGCAGGATCTGTAGAACTACCAACAACAATAAAAAATCAATTACGATTCAAACATTTTGTAAACTCGTCACTCATAGAAGCGAGTTTTCGCACAAACTGTGGAGAATGTATGCAGCTGTGCAACTGTGATAACCTGGCTTGATTGATTGATGACTCGCAAACAGTCAGTGAGTTTATTGAAGTGGGAGTTTTTCCAGTGTGTATTGAGTTACTGGGCTTACTGGATGGGACGATCGGAAATTTAAACTATCTGTACAGGTTGAAACTTAGTAGGATGGTAAACAATCGTTTGATAAAAAAAAATACAGTGACTTCTACTTTATAAAAATCTTAAATTCACTCACAGACAACTGCTGAGTCTAGAACCATGTACAAGAGTTCTTTATGTAAGAGTACTAAGGTAGGGTTTTTGAAAATTCATAAAATAAAGGAGTTCAAATTCAAATTTATTTATTAACTAGCTGACCCAGCAAACTTTGTTCCGCCTAACCGTCAATGAATGTGCATGTTTAGGATTTTAAACCCTACCTGCCCTACCTGCCCTACCTGCCCTACCTGCCCTACCTGCCCTACCTGCCCTACCTGCCCTACCTGCCCTACCTGCCCTACCTGCCCTACCTGCCCTACCTGCCCTACCTGCCCTACCTGCCCTACCTGCCCTACCTGCCCTACCTGCTCTACCTGCCCTACCTGCCCTACCTGCCCTACCTGCCCTACCTGCCCTATCTACCCTACCTGCCCTACCTACCCTACCTAGATATCAAAACAGCCGATCCACACAAAATGTATGAGAACGTGAATTTTCTTTATACTTTTTTTTCGTAAGTTTTTCCATATTTTCTCACGGTTTAAACCTTCCCTCGACTACGACAAACATTTCAAAATCAAAATCGGCTAAATCGGCTCAGCCGTTCTCGAGTTTTAGCGAGACTAACGAACAGCAATTAATTTATATATATATAGATAATTAGGTTGTACAAGAACAGATTGGACGGTGACCCCCAAACTAGGTATTTTTCTGTATCTTGGGGGTCGGAATCACGACATTTTCAGAGATGAAAGAATGATGAAAGTTTGTATAATTTTTTTTTTCATTTTTGCCGTGGAAAATCCCATTGGGAGGGCGCACGGCTTGTAGTGCTATAAATTCATCTTCTCATTTAGTAGTTAAGTAAATAATATTAACGAGTATTTGCATACCTAAAGATTCTCTGATTGTCTGAAACCAAAAGAAACCTGAATGAGCTTAGACATCGTTAAAGCATTGCAACAGCAGCAACAGAAATCGCAACACCCTCACAATAGCCCTTCCTATTCTCAATTACCATTTCTTTGTTGTTAAACCTTCCCATCACATGCACATACAAATCGTAGCCAATTGCTTTACATATTAACGCTAAACCCAATAACAGGTCAGCAGGAATGGGGGTGCGCCAGCATTTTCGTGATTAGGTTTGCTTCCCGCTAATTCTCTTGGGAGGACCGCGAGTCATGAATACAAATAAAAGAGTACGTTTCGCTCTTGTTTATAAGCTGCGTACTCACTGAGTGACAGTCCTCTTCGGTGATGTTTACTTGGAGACACACAATTCGCAAAAAAAGCACTTGTTTTTTTATCTGACTTAATTTATCGTGTTGTTGGAAAGAAAACAGTAAAGATTTGTGTGAGGGACGCATTCTTAAATGGGCTTGCAAACAGGCCGAAAGTTAGTACTTGAAATACTAGCCCAGTCAGTCACCATAATATGGTGTCAATCTGAACAAAGTTGAAAGGTCTTATGAGATAACGTGGTGTCCCAGAATGTAATTAACTAGCTTTTTGAGCACTAGGTTGCGGTTTCATAATCTGGCATTCTTGATACTTATTTAGAAATTCGGCAACATGCTGTAAGCAAGTAATCTTAAGAATGAGAGTTTTTTCTTCGCTACTTTTACAAGCTACATTTTATTGACATTCCTGTCACATGGGTGAGGTAAAGACCTCAATTCAGAGAAATCAGTTCATGAGGACGAGTTCTCCTTCACCCTGTGAATACACAACTTAACTATACGACACTTTTTCCGTGCTTATGAGGTTTTTAGTATTCTTATATATACCCTGAACTCTTTTATAGGTTGAGTGTCTATAAAGCTTAACTAGTTTGAGAAGCTCAATACGATAAACATTTAGTTTATTTGCTTACTTTGTCATCACGATCTGTTAGGTAGTTTGGGGTTTATATTAATCTCAGGTTATATTATTGGTTAATGCCAGTTTCTTAGTGACCACTAAACCTGTTTCTCTTACCTACATCAACTTTTTTTTAAAATTAGCCTACACTGTCCCACTGTTGAGCAAAGGTCTTCCCTAAATCCTTCCATGCATTCTTTTCCAAGGCCACCTCCATCCAACCCTTGCGGTACGCGTCTAGGTCGTCTCTTAGTACACACCTACTTAGTAAGTTTTAAAAAGTGTATTTTACTTTTAAGATAATCGATTTAAAAATTGCTTAAAATAAGTTTCTAGTGTTGGTTTTAACTGTAGTCATCATCTGCCTAGCCTTTTCCCAACTATGTTGGGGTCGGCTTCCAGTCTAACCGGATGCAGCTGAATACCAGTATTTTACATGAAGCGACTGCCTATCTGACCTCCACAACCTAGTGACTAGGTAACACGATACCCCTTGGTAAGACTGGTTGTCAGACTTTTTGGGCTTCTAACTACCCGTAACGACTGTCAAAGATCTACAAATGACAGCCGGGACCAACGGTTTAACGTGCTTTCCGAGGCACGGAGGAGACTTGGTATGTATAGTTGGCCACCCATCCACGGACCAACCGCGGCAAGCGTAGCTTAAACTGATCGATCGACCCGTGCAGCTGTTATTACATAGCCACAAGTCCCTCCGTTGGTTTTAACTGTAGTCTACAACATAAATGCCTGAAAGAGAAATGTTTTCCTGAAAACTGAAGTATTTGAAGGCAAGAAATATCTCAGTGATGGCCGCACCCTAACAGCAAAGTTTTAAAATAGATAATCAAATATCAGAGGCAACTTTTAGCGGGACAGAGTGCCGCCTTCACGTGCAACTGTGAATTCACTTTAGATTTTGCATAAATTGCTACGTTGCGCTAGCTTTAAGATTATGTTTTGTAGATGCGTTTGCTTTATGAAAATGGTTATTAATTTCAGCCTATTATTGGTAGTCCCAAGGCCATCTTAACCAATTTTGCGCCTGGGTGCGAAAATCAGCCTGCGCCCCCATGCCAACGAAAAAAAAAGCAAACTTTTAGTGTTCCATTTTTTTTAAAGTATACCTACTCCACAATAAAATGAGGTATATTTACAAACATCAAATTTTTCTGGCTTTTAAGTTGACAAACTTTTTAATGATATTGTGTCATCTGTTTTGAAATCTACGTTCGATTTCTATACAAATATATCGACTCGATCGGCTTGCGCCCCCTAAGAACTTGCGCCCGGGTGCTACGCACCCCTTGCACCCCCGGGTAAAGACGGCCCTGGGTAGTCCCACTGCTGCATGGCTAAAAGTACCATTCCGTAGCCGACCGCAGGCGGTAGCAGCAGGCGACGTGTCGTCGCGACACGACAGGTTTCTATGTATTTCTATTAGTGATGTGCTGAATCGTAAAAAAATGTGATTCGCGGATACGGATACGGATCATAAGGGTCTAGATCCGCGAATACAGATACGGATACGGATCTCAACTTTCTTCAGGTTCAGCAGGTTATTTATGATCCTTATCGTAACTGACTTTTGGGGGACAAAGCTGCCAAGTTACTCGTTTGAAATACAATTTACTATAATTATTAAATATTAATTATGACGTATTTTTTTTTTAAGTTCTTGAAAACAACATAGTTTTAATTGATGTGTTAACTAACATAATTATTTCAATTAGCAATGCACAAATATTAGAGGTTTGATCTCACTACAAAGATAGTTTAATTTCTACCTTATAACTTAATTTACTGGTACTTACTCTACTTGAATTATAATAAAAATGATTAATTTTTTTTTTCTAATTTGGATTGAGGTACATATCTTTAAAATTTCATATAAGTAATGAACTGTATACGTATTAATATAAAAGATCCGTTCAAGATCCGCCAAAAAGTAACGGATGCGGATACGGATACAGATCTTTTTTCTCCCTCGGATATCCGCGGATACGGATATCCGGCACATCACTAATTTCTATGAAATAACTTCCGTAGCTAGCGACACGTCGGTTCCATAGAAATACGTAGAAGCCAGTGATCTATGGTGATTTTGTATATTTGTATGTATATTTACAAATATTGCTCGTTCGTGTAATATTAATCGTGTAGTCACGTTCTGGAAAACGGCTCTAACGATTTTGATGGAAGTTGCAATATAGGGGTTTACGTGGGCGAAAAATCGATCTTGTTAGGTCTTATATCTGGAAAAATTCGTTTTCTCCGTATTTTCACCTGAGCAGAGCTCGGTCACCCAAAGTTTAGAACAAGATAATGAATAATGACATGAGAATAATGACATGAGAATAATGACATGAGAATAATGACATGAGAATAATGACATGAGAATAATGACATGACAGCATGGAATTAGTATGTACCTATACATGGATTAGTATGGACTGTCCTATACTATTAAATGAGCATTCTCTATTTCCACCAGAGCAGAGCTCGGTTGCCCAGGTACTGTTTGATAATAGTTTATGGCGTTGACAGGAATCCGACCCACCATAGTTTGGAAAAAGCTTGGCTTTACCATAGATATGGTGTTTTAAAATATTAGCCAGTCCGCAAGATGGCAAAAGTGGTCAAACCGCAACGAAAACATTGATCACCACGGTTGCTTATTAGCGTGTTGCCATATAGAGAATATCAGACTGAAATTGTTTCACTTTAATAAGACAATGGCCAGTCTTACTACTACAAAAAAACAGTGGCACTCCGGGAGTGCCGACAGAAGTGAAGACTTGAACAAGATCGCCTTGGTGGAAGAAAAATACCTATATAGAACATTGGTCCGTAATCTTATCTAAATAAAGAGCACAATTGCGATTACAAAAATGAGGTGTGGGTAACAGTGTCGCGAGTTCAATTGTTTTTTCCCATCTCAAAAATTACCAACGCGCCTAAAGAAGTTTTCACTTCAAATAGAAACAGTTGGTGGTTTTATTAGTTAACCCTAAAACGGTTGATCCACTACATGATTACTCTAATAAACCTAACGTCATTATAATTGATGCTATATAAATCGGTAGCATCGTAGGCAGTTACAAAAACTATAAATATTTTAAAGGGTCGAAGGCCCAGTTAATCGATCTAAGCCTAATGAAAGGGCTTTCTATGAAATTATTCTTTGAAATTTTAATAATGCCCGCGAGCGTACCGGTTTTTTACCAAGTTTCGTAAAAAACAAGCGGATCGGATCGGCGTGGTTGCCAATTTTACCAAAAAAGAATGCAATAGTTTCGTTGTACGTATAAAATGTCGTTTTCACGCATCTTTGCGTACTTTCGTGTTAGTATTTTTAACCGAAAATTATTTACATTGACCGAAAATTTAATATAAAGTAAAAAATTAAAATTCTTAAATTCATTTAATGACAGACATCACACAGCCTTAACCGCTGTGTCTAGAAACATGAAATTTTGGACCAAGAAACTGTGCGCTAAGAAAGGAATTTTGAAAATTAATCCCTTAAAGGGGTTAAATCAGGAATCAAAGCTTGTATGGGAAGTTCGTAATGTTTGCCGATAGGAAATCCCTTCGGGCTAAGCTTGTAATAAGCGGGTCTAAAACGGCCACATTAAGCAATTCCTCTAAAAGCAATTCATTTTCTGAATTCCCAGCAATTCCTCTATGGTGACACATATTTTAGCTGAATCATATTCAATTCAATTCATATCAGAATCATATTTGGTGTAAATATTGCCGCATGAAAAAATTAAGGCCGTAATTTTACCGGATAATTTTTCTTTACAGTTTTTATTGATCAAATAAGATTTTTATTTTTTAGTTACAAACTCAAACTCAACTCAAAGCATATATTTCTATTAACACTTTCAGTTTCTACAGGCACTTTTAATTGTCAAAGAGTCGGTCAGTTAGTCAGAAAGTTGAAGCTAGTTGCCCATTCAAAAACGTAGATCTCTATGGAGAAGAACGGGCAAGAAACTCCAAGGACACTCTTTTAAATATAGATATTACAAAATCCTGGGTACATTATTCTTGTTGCTTCTATATGTGAGAACAATGTACAAAAAATAATCAAAGCAATTGAAAATATAAGATTAAAAATAAGCCCTGGTAGATAAGAGATGACCAGTCTCAACTGACGGCGCCCGTTTACGAACATGACGCGTGGATCAGCACCATCCAGCTCAACCATCAGCTCAACCAGCTCAGAAAGAAAAGAAAGAAAATAAATTTATTTGACACAGGTTAAGGCACAGAGTTTTCAAAAACAAAAAAATAACAAAGAAAGCTTAAAACCGTATTGTGTGCCTCACGACTGCAACAAAAACAGTTCAACAGTTTCAATGTTATTTCATTATAACACAAAACTATCAAACAGATGAATTGCTTATTATGAATTGAACGCAGTTAATATTATAAATTGTCAGTTAGTGACAGTTTGTGTGATTCATAATATTAGGTACCTTAATATGATTCTGCCAAAACGGCCGTTTTAGGCCCATGTTTCCTTTTAAAAAAAACCGGACTAACCACTTTAACCTGATTATTTATGTAATTTATTGTATAAACAACGGCAAAGAAAATACAATAAAAATTAACAGCGAATGAAACACAGTTACAATTTAGCATTATTACTTAAAAATGTGTTCGCATAAAATGGGTTTATTACAGCTGTTTTAATGTTAAAACAAGCTTGAATTATACTACTGGTTCACACTTGACCTTTTTTCATTTTAACCTATAAAATAAAATGAACTTTGAAATATTAATAGTCGGTTGTACCCGTGGGATGGATGAGGCCCCTTTACACCTCACGATTGTACATTTATTTTATGATCATAGGCATATTTTTCTGCTTGGAGTGTCTTGGATTTTTGTAGGGAATTTTTTTGTTACACAAAAATTGTTGGCTGCTTCAGTTACTTACGAAGAACGATTAGATACTACAACTTCAATCGTTTGGGATATATCATGACAATTTGACACTGGTTATTTGACTTTTGTTTATGAGGTAGCATATTCTAATCTAGGAATAAATAACACTAAGTGTCTTATCTACAGGTAAGTAGACACACGTTTTGTGTCCACTAATCTGTTACGCAAGGGACTCAAAACGAAAAAAAAAAAAAAAGTTTTTACTTTTTCGTTCCATGCTCCACATTGCACCTACATAGGTACTTATGTATTTATTTTATTGCCTCTTACCCTAAAGTAGTATTTACGTACATATTTATCGTAAGTTTTGTTTTTTGGTACAATTTCTTAACATTGACTAATATTTGATCGCAATACCTACAATCCTGTCCACTCCACTTAAATCCTGCACTTCGTCACATATAAAAGCCCCTTTCGACTGCTGCGTCTGGGATCCGAGGGCCAATTCGTATGAATTGTACGCTCCCAGTTAACGATTGTTGCGAACACAACCGGTTCGGTTGTACGGCTGTACCCGGTTCACTGATAAGACACGTATTCCGGTTAATTTGTCCGTGTACACTGACGGGTTAGCGAACACTTTTAATGTTAAAGTACGGTTGGGACAGTTTGCGTGCTTTCAATTGTTTTAGGTAAGTGTTTGTTTGTTGGTACTTGGTAGTTTTTTTTTGTAGGGCTATGGCGGGAGGTTTAGAAGGGTAATGTTGTGAAAAATTGTGTTATTTTTAGGGTTCCGTACCCAAAGGGTGTCAACGAGATCCTATTACCAAGGCTCCACTGTCCGTTCGTCCGTCAGTTCGTCTGTCACAGAGCTGTTTCTTTTACACCGTCTTCTTCTTCTCTTTTTCTTCTCATGAGGTTAGTGACTAACCTGGTGTCAGAGTTTTAAAGCCGACCATGGGCCTCTGATTTGGCTTCACATGCCGTCGAAAAATATCTCTCAGGCATGCTGGTTTCCTCACGATGTTTTCCTCCACCGTTTTTGACGCAAGTGTTAATGCAATACGCACATGAATCCGAAAAGTCAGAGGTGCGTGCCTTGGGTTCGAACTCGAGACCTATGACTTGGTAGTCTGTCGGTCACACCACTATGCTATCACTGCTGAACTTTTACACCGTAATAGGTAGACACTTGAAATTGTCACAATGTGTGTAAATAATGTAAATTAAATGGTTGCTAAAACAGCATAATCTACTTTGCCTTTTCTCAACTACATTAAAAAAATATTATATGGTGGTACGGAACCCTTCGTGTCGTACGATTGGCACTTAGCCTTTTTCTCTTAAGATAGATTTTACCAGTCATATTGAAAATGGCTGTGTATTTTGCCAGCATTTCTTTCTTTGAACAACAAGAAAACATTGAGTAACTGGCCGAGTTCTTGACATTTCTAAAAGCACCTTAAGTTAGTCAAAGTAATTGGAATAAATGCGTTGAATTTGACAAGAAGTTTGTAAACCTGGAACCATAAGAGATATTCGACTAGTTTTTAGGTTCAACATTTATTTATTTATTCATCTGAAAGCTTACAGTCTAGGTAAATAATACAATTAGCGGTTACATTCACAACGAATGTAAATAAAGTTAAAAAATACAATCAAAAAATTTTTTTCAAATAAAATCTGCTTAAACAAATAAAACAAAACATATTCTTCTATAAACCAATCAAAACAAATTCTTCTCAAAGACAAAACTTTAAAAAAAATTGCGTACTTATAAGATAATTAAATAAAAGAAAATGTTTTAGATTCTTTAACGTATAAATAAAACAAATAATGTTATGATAAAACTGAAATCACTTAGAAATTCAGTTTCAAACAGCAATATAAATTACATATTTATATACCAATGTTACCACATTTAATATTTAAACAAAGTGTGTGAATGTTTGCCGGCGCGTGTAAGCACTTGCGTGATTAAAACATTGCATTTATGCATGCGTGGGCACACGCATAAATGTATTAAAATTATCAACACGGACTTTTAACACTTTTAATATTAATCTGGCAGATGACATCTGAGTGATGCTGTGCAGTTAGTAGGTAGAGTCTGGCCCCATTAAGTCGGCATAAGTAAAAAAAACGGTGGAATTTGATAATCTATAGACAGCAACACCATCTGTCCTACGAAAAAATAATTTGATAACTTTGTTTGTCTTTTTGTTTTTGATAGGTTATTCTGATTTATTCCTGGTAAAGAATAGAAAGTTCTTTAGCACGATGCAGTGTGGATTTGATACAGTTTTGTCATCGTATGGAGGTAGAGCATAGGTACAACATAATCTATTAGGCAAAATTAAAAGGCAAAATATCAAAATCATTAGATCTACTTACACCTCAACTTTTCGATAACTTGTAAACATTCGTTTTTGGTTAAGGATGACATCGTGCTGTTCCTTCACATCTTGGAATTTACATATCATAAATTGTATAATAACTTCCGCACTCTACTTTTAATAGGTTTAACCATTTTTCTACTTTATTTTGTGAAAACAATATAAAGCGTAACAATCTGACATTTCAAGTAACCCGAAACTGACATAACTGACTGATGTAAAAGTTTACTACCTATATATAAAACTTTTTGGGGTTGTCCATTTATTCCATTGCAGACTTAGCGTGGCCAGACTATATACTTGTTGATTCTAGATTATGACTGCAATATAATTATTTACACTCCCTCTTTGCCGACTGCCTCGTTGGTCAAATGTTCGTAAGCGCTTCTGATGAGCATGAAGTCCTGGGTTCGATTCCGAGGTCGGGAAAAGTGTTATTGGGTTTTTCTATATGGAATTTCTCAGTAGCAGCCCGGAGTCTGGATTTGTGTCCGGTTGATGGCAATAGGCTCGCTTTTTATTATATGTGGGTGTACTATAGATATACATCTGTCCAACCCTTCGGGGAAATAAAGCGTGATGTTATAATACTCCTGTACTACGCAAGGCCAGCCACCACCGACGTACGGTTGACGGTGCCTGTAAGAGCCCAGCTATTTTTTTTTTTTGGGTGGGAAATTATCAAATAACTTCTCCCGCTCTGGGCGGAGCGGGGGGGCGTGTCAGTCTCTTACTGACTAAAACCCACCCGTGTTCCTTCAGTAGCCATGTTGCCACCATGCCATGGGGCTATGGGGCCACGATGTCCCTATCGGTTTTCTTCGAACCCCCGGCAGGCATCGGCCTTAGCGGATCCCGTCAATTCTGCTGACATCTCTTTGAGGCGCGCGTGGAACACAACGCGCCGTCGACCCAGGCTTGGTCCTTATCGGACGGCGAGCTGCCCATTGCTCACCGTCCGCAAGCCCGCGCCTACGGTGGCCGGAAATCTGCCTGTGATTCCCGACGCCCAGGGCGTCTCCTCCTGCGGCGATTACGGACGCGAGGGCGCGAAATTTGCCTCTCCCTCACGCGCTCCGTCTCACTAACTCACTTTCCAATCTTGAAAGGAAGTATAGTATCTTAAACTGTCTAAACACCATTAATGCTTTTGCTAAATATTACTCCTATATACAAACAATATTAGTAATCAAGGGCCCTTGTATTATCAGCACGGCTCAGACGATAATAATTTTGCTTAATAGCACTTGTAATGTGCTAAACGATCACATTCGCTGGTGGGGGCTTTAATTTTAGAGTTGGTGGACAAAACCGCTTGCTCAGAGTGTGTGTAATGCATATGATTATGAGGTGACATTATGTAGCTCTTACTAAGATGGTTAAATGTAATTTATTTTAGAAGTTGTGAGTGTAAAATCTTTGTAAAGAACCACAATTTCAGAAAATGATCTAATCAGCTTGCAAACAGTGACAGCAAGCGTAGTGATTAATGTTCGTTTGTCTGTATTTGAAGAGGTTTTTGTTATGCAGTGGGGAAATATATACATATATAAATTCACGCCTTCTTCCCATAGGGGCAGGCAGATACCACAGAACGCCAACTGCTAAGATCCTTATATACTCCTTTTGCTTCGTTTACGTTCTAAAGAACAGCACAATAAGATCAATGGAAAAAATATCAGTCCGGTATGATTTTCTTTACAAGAGGAATGAAGGTTTCTTTTCAACGTTTACTAATTTGTGACAGCGTGGCAAAACTTCTGATTTATTTATAAGATTATATGAACAGATTAATTAATTTAGGTAAGTCAAATTATACAACAAAAACAGTTGTTTAATTCGATTTTAAGATTTGCATGGGATAATATCTACATTACCTACAGTAATACTAATATTATAAAGAGAAAAGATTTGTATATTTTTGTTTGAATAAACTCAAGAACTACTGGATCGATTTAAAAAATTCTTTCACCAGTAGAATGCTATATTATCACTGAGTAATATAGGCTATAATTGATAAAAAAATATCACGTGGGCGAAGTCACTGGCGGAAGCTAGTCGCAAATAAATTCACTAATTACTCGCATCTGTGACTAAAATCTGAGAACCATTGGACAGTTTCCTGACAGAAGTCCTGAAGCGTAAATATTTGTGTGCATGCTGAGCACAGGTCATGTTTGTTGATGCACACCCACTTTGCACTGTACATAATATAATTGCCCTTTGTGTACTTAAAGAGTAAATTATATGCATTGCATGTACTGTGGTGCGGAAGAGCAGTGGTGGCCCAGTGGTAACGGCCGCGACTTACAAGTTGTAGGTCGTAGGTTCGAACCCAGACAGGCGCTATACTTTGTGTAAATTATTTCATCACCATTGCTCTCAAAACGGTGAAGGAAAACATCGTGAGGAAACCGGCATGTCCTAGAACCGAAAATTCGAAGACATGTGACATCTACCAACGCGCACTGGGCCCGCGTGGTGGATTACGGCCCACTCCCGCTCACAGAGAGGAGGCCTGTGTCCCAGCAGTGGGATCATTTATAGGATGATGATGATGATGTACTGTACACTGCTACTTATGTCTTATACTCGTAAGCAGGTAAGGCAATCTTGACAAAGTCATCAGTAGTTTGAGAGAACTGCTAAGCACTCACAATTTGCGGACAGATCTATCCTTTTTGTCAGCGACTTGTAACAGTCCAAAGTAAAATCTGACTGAGTATTGTCCACACTTTTGACATATCTACTGACAGTTTGTAATTATTATTAAACAGGAGAGTGCTGCATATCCTCTCAGTATGGTCTCTTAGTCTCTTTCCATAACAACTTGGAGCGAGGCGTATTTATCGTAACAGGTAGAAATAACAGATATTTAAAAATAACAAATCACAATATTGTTCCCAACAATATAACATATCTGTTACTTAAAATAACAGACCCTTAAAGACTGTTACCGCGGCTGTTATTGTTAATTCATTATAACAATCCCACACAGACTATTACTACGGCTGTTACTTGCATACACTCACACAAAGGAAGAAATATTGTAAGGTTACCAATTTCTCTCTCATCCTCATTAAGGAATGACCCTTGCTAAATAGAGAAACACCTATTATTTACTTCAATTTATGTTTACTTCTTACTCTTACTAAAACTACTCTAACTACGCTAAAAAGAGAAGTACTTAGTATTTATTATCCCTAAAAATACAGTTGGTGGTCTTAAAAAAAAAATTTACCAAAAAGTGACTCATAAATTAGGTCGTGTTACCTGTTACTGACTAGTTACAATTGTTAAAAAACTTAAAACGAATAGAAATAAAGAAGATATTCAATTGATATTTAAATACGTATTTATCATTCATACAAAAATAACAGTCTTGTATTTAATAACAGATATTTAATATCTGTTATTTTTGTGTAACCGTAACAGTGTTAACAGATATCGTGTTTAACCTGTTACAACCCATCTCTAATAACAACGACCTTAGCAGTCAGAGTGAAATAATTCTTCGTCGCTAATAAATATTGCAAAACTTTCACATTATGACTTTTATAAATCGTCATCTGGACGTTATCGCCGTTTATAAAAATAAGGACCGAATATATCCACATAGTGTCTAGCTCAAAAGCGTGGCATCATTGTCATTTGTCACCGCGGCCATATATCATGCGGATGATACGAAAATATCGGCTGTCAGGTCGTGTCACTCTACTCTCAAATAAGGTTTTCTGAAGCGGATGACGCTGTGTTGGTCGTTGTGGAATTTAATGTGTGTGTGGTACATTGAAAGTATGGTTCAATCAATCTGCCTAACCTTTTCCCAACTATATCGGGGTCGGTTTCCAGTCTAACCGGATGCAGCTATACCGTATTTTACATGGAGCGACTGCCTATCTGACCTCTACAACCCAGTAACTGGGTAATACGATACCCCTTGGTAAGACTGTTTGTCAGACTTTCGTAACGATTGTAAAAGATCCACAAATGACAGCAGGGCTTAACGTGCTTTTCGAGGCACTTAGGAGTCTCGGTATGTTAAGATGGTCACCCATTCACAGACCAACCCCGGCAAGCGTAGCATAACCTGATGCATCGAACCGTGCGGCTGTTATTACTTAGCCACGAGAAGTCACGACACGTTAAATATGGTTGATTATATTACATAACACATAACATCACGCCTGTCATCCCCGAAGGGTTAGGCAGAGGTGTACCTATAGTACACCCACATTTCGCCAGTTATGTTTAAGTCCTATGTATAAGGGGACGAGCCTATTACCATCAACCGGGCAGAAATCCAGACTCTGGGCTGCTACTGAGAAATTCCAGATGGAAAAACCCTATAATACTTTGCCCGACCCGGGAATCGAACCCAGGACCTCATACTCAGTAGTAGCGCTTGCGACCAGACAGTCCCGATCATATTTTAGATAAATTTTGACTATATTAAATTGATCTAAAATATGGTCAGGAGTAGTTTTAGCGGTGCAGTGGCTGGGTCCTTACACACAATCCAATTTAGAAAAAAACACATTTGACAATTTTTACATTTTGACAATTCAACAATATTCATTGCGTTATTTACGTAGTTCAGCACACCTTTAAACAATGGTCTACTAATTTCTTTCAAAATCCTTCGGATTGTGATAGAAAAAGTGTTACGCAATTGAGGTGCTCAAGGTGTTGAGGATTTAATAAAGGTTTTGAGGATTAAGTTCTTGATTAAGGGTTTGTAAAGACGATTGTTTTCGAAAGAGGGCCTTATAACTATTTGTCTTAAAGTCCAGGTTTCTACTGAGACTCACAGAAGAAGCTAAAATAACCTTGCCTTACTTGGGAAACGAAACCAAGACCTCTCTAAAATATGTATATAGATTAAAATTCAGTCATTTATTCAAACTAGGTTGAGAATTAGCACTTTTCGAACGAAAAAATTACATAAGACAGTCTCCCAAAACGCCCGCCCTTCACCACTTCTTAGTGGTTTAGCTGAAAAGAAGTGGCATTTTAAATAGCCTGGTTGCAAGTGAACAAAACAATACGAGTGCGCTCTCTTTGTTGAGTATTCGGTGGTCGCGCTGTGGTCGCGGCGTGGTCGCATCAATTGTAATAAACAGACCACTAAACTTCGCTGGCTGTGCTAATGAATTTCTCTGTGGTTACTGTGCTGTGTGTAATTAGTTGTTAGTGTGTGTACACATGTGTGGGTACTTGAATGCTGGCATGTTTTATGACTTACTTGCTGATGCTCGCGGTTTTACTCGTGTCCCAGGAGAACTCCTTCTTGTACCCAGTTGAGAAGTGTTATATGTCTTTTAAGGGCCATGTTTAAACTCTTTGCTGAATTTTGTTTAAATCCGTTCATGAAGTATCAATCGAAAATATAGGTACTCTTTCAGATTTAAAAAATACAATAGAAGTGGATATATTTAGTAACCTGTTCCGCTTAGCTATTTCTAAAGAGACATAAAAATCTCCTGAAATAAATCAACACGTGTTTCACCTCTCAACGAGGCATCCTCAGGATGACGATAGATTTGTCGCGAACTCGAACATGGCGTGTTGCCACACCAAGCGCCGAGCGCAGACTGACTTTCAGATTTATACTATCGGTATGATTATACGGGACCCCCACCGGGGTACCAATTTTTTTTTAAATGTTTTTCTTGTTGCCACTGCTTTACTGGTGATCGCAAAAGCAGCTGTCATTCTCAGCTCAGTTATAGTTTCTGAGTAAGTCGGCTTTTGATTTTCTCGCATAAAATACACTTCGTAAGAAACACTTCATTTATAGACAGGTAAGAATTATTCATTGAAGAATTTACTTCTAAAACGGTAAAAGCTTTTCGCCTACAATCCTAAAATTACCTAATTTCAAACTGATTTCGTTGAAATTACCGAATCAATTTCCCTGTAACGTCTGATTGATGTCTAAGTGATAGTTAAGGAATATAATTCTCGATATTGATCACTGGACGATTTGCGAATTGATGAAATCTTCGCATGATAGATTTGAGTTTACATCGAGCTACGAATTTTGGACGATGAAATAGAATCGATTTACAATGAAGTGACTGTTAAACTTTTATCTGTATAATAATCATGAGATTATAGTTCGTTTTTAGGGTTCTGTATTCAAAGGGTGGCAACGGGATCCTTTTACTAAAAGTCCGTCCGTCTGTCTGTCACAGGGCTGTGTCTTTTGAACCGTAATAGGTAGACACTTAATTTTCACAGAGTGTGTAGTATTATGGTCGCTATAAAAAAAAATATAAAAATAAAATAAAGTTAAAATTTTAAGGGGTCTCTTTACAAGAAACGTGTTTTTTTGGCGTTTTTTTGCTCGATCTTAATTATTTTACGGTGGTACAGAAACCTTCGTGTGCGAGTCAGACTCCCACTTGGCCGGTTTTAAGCTTTTGCATAGCTTTTATCGCGGGCTTTGAGCGCGGCGACCGAATCAAGAAATTCCGTAACGAAACGAAAATAAAACCTAACACCCCTCACTCCGCCTACCATGTAATGACAGTTCCCATGACAACGTGATGTTGTCATGGGAACCGTCATTACATGGTAACGTAATTTTTGTTTTATGTCATCACGTCATCATCCCAAGTGTAGCGTTGACAAATAGGAAGTAGGTATGGAGGTTACAAATGCTATGCAATAGCTTTACCGCGGCAGTCCCCGAGTGCCACACTTTTTTTTTCTTTTCTGTTATTTTACTGATACTGCTCTTGTCGAAGCTAGCACTAGGAGCTCTTTGGTATTAGATTTGTAGAAAAATTGCAGACTACCGTTGTGCAATAACAAAAAAAAAAAACTATTCTAAGTAAATCCGCTTAGAGTTGCCATACAACAAAGCCTACTTGTTCTATAAATAGAAAACATACAAAATTCTTTGAAACGTAGTCAAATATAAAATTTAAAAATATGATGAAACAGAAGTAATTTTGAACATTCCTAAATAGACAAGCTACTACTTTACTCATTTATATTGACCAATCATCCCATTGACATTACATAAATACACACTCACATACGCACACACACCCCCACACATACTCTCATACCATACTATTACATTTTTTCTCATACTTTCCACATACATTCTTACATGGCAATCTAATAATGTTTACAACTTTATATACATGGCTACTAAATATTTACAATTTAGTTGTGGGGATCAAATGTAATACAAGTTTACCACCTAGTTCGGAAAGGTGAAGAGAAAGATGTCAAAAGAGATTTATAATAATTGGAACTGGTGACATGGCTATTTGACTAAATAATAAATACAAGGGGTTAGAAACAGGTTGTCGAGTGATTCACTACTGGGAACTGATACCTGGTAGGCATAACTACGTAGCACAAAATTCGACCATCCAGCTACTACCCAAAGCTTGTAACTGTTTCTGCCAACCGAAACGTAGCATCAACATCTTTTCGTTTATCTTTGTATTAAACAAGTAGAAAATGAAGAAGAATGAACGAGTAGTAGATGTATAAAGCAGTCGTGTGACCATCGGACTGCCAAGTCATAGGTCTCGAGTTCGAACCCAAGGCACGCACCTCTGATTTTTCGGATTCATGTGCGTATTGTATCACTTGCTTCAAAAACTGTGAAGGAAAACATCGTGAGGAAACCGGCAGACCTGAGAGATATTTCTCGATGGCATGTGAAGCCTAGTCAGAGGTCCATGGGCGGCTTTAAAACTCTGACACCAGGTTGGTCACTAACTACACGAAAAGATTAAACAAGTTATATACCTAAAGGCGAAAGGTATTTACAAGGTAGATGTGAGTGGAAACGCCGGGAGGGGACGCCCTAGGAGCAAATAATATTATATACTGACTTTATTGGTGATGTTCTTCAGAAAGGCGAGGTGCGTAGTACTCGCAACCGGCGTGCGTGTATGACCAGTAGTGCTATTCTGTAAAAATCTCACCGTAATAACTTAGGTGAAGTGAGCTGCCAATAGTGTCAATCCTTAGCAACTGACAGCTCACTCCACGCTCACTTCACCTAAGGTAACACGGTGAGATGGTTACAGAATAGCACTACAGATGTATGAACGTAAACGAGGCAAAAGGAGTATGGATTGTGTTGAAGGAGGCGTAGTTTCTGCCTATTTATGGGAAAAGGCATGATTTTTATGTATGTAAGTACTAGCTGTTACCCGCGACTTCGTCCGCATGGAATTCTATAATTTAATTTATTTATACAGGGCGTCCCAAAATTATGGGACATGAAGGGAAAGTACCTTAAATATCGTAGATAGGGTATTTTGCTGAAAGAAGACTTTATGTTATTTTTAAAAGTTAGTAATTCTGCATTCAACGATTTTCAAAAAATTACTTGCCTCGTCTGGGAATCGAACCGACTTAAATGTAAAAAAAAAACAGCCCTACTTTTATGATGCCAATCGAAAGAATGGCCAAAAAATAATAACTCTTCTTAAGTAACATAGTATTTTAAAAGAAAGGAACAGCGTGAAATTAATAATTTTAATCAAATTAAAAACATACATGAAACTGCCGTAATCAATTAAGTGGGTATTTTTTTGTAAATTAATTAATTAAATGCTCAAAATGTGATCCCTCTTGTCTTACGCAAATCGCCAATGTTTTAATGAGTCCGCTGCCTGTTGATTTTCTTATCATTTTATGGTGAATACTCGATATGATATGGCACAATTCTGTTTGTAACTCGCCCACGTTCTCGTATTGCTTTTTGTATAGCATATCTTTCACGTATCCCCAAAAGAAGAAATCTAATGGTGTAAGGTCCGGGGATCTGGCCGGAAACATTCATTTAGAAAATCTGCTGCTCTCCGACTATTATGAGCCGGATCAATAATATTGCAATCAATAGCTTTCTTGAAATTTGACTCAAACATTTTACGTTGTTCGTTTCTTTTAAAATACTATGTTACTTAAGAAGAGTTATTAGTTTTTGGTCATTCTTTCGATTGGCATCATAAAAGTAGGGGTGTTTTTTTTTACATTTAAGTCGGTTCGATTCCCAGACGAGGCAAGTAATTTTAAAAAAATCTTTGAATGCAGAATTACTAATTTTTAAAAATAACATAAAGTCTTCTTTCAGCAAAATACCCTATCTACGATATTTAAGGTACTTTCCCTACATGTCCCATAATTTTGGGACGCCCTGTATAGCTGGCAGTGACAGTTTTGAAGTAGTGAAAGTTTTCGGAGATTAGTCGGAACAAACAGACAGATAATAAAAAAAAGTTGTGTATATGTTGTAGTCCCGTATTTATTTTCATATGCATCTGTTTGTAATGTCAAAATAACAGCTTATTACTAAATAAGCTGTTATTTTGACATTACAAACAGATACTTCAATTTTATTTATTTGTGTAGATGTAAAGATACTGATTTCAAGGGACTTTGTTATTTTTTTCGCAGAAACCAAATTCTTTTTTGAAACAAAAGTAGCCTAAGTTAGTCCTAATAACGTCAGCTATCTTCCAGTAAAAATCCCATCAAAATCGGTCCAGCCGTTTCGGAGATTAGCTGGAACAAATAGACAGACAGAAAGACAAAAATAAAAAAACTGTGTTTTTATTGTATGTGCCGTATTTTGCATTTCATTTGCATTTAGTAAAAAGCTTTTATTTTGACATTATAAACAGACATTTCAGTTTTATTTATTTGTGTAGAAGATGTAAGTTATAAAACGGGGCTTATGGCTAAGTAATAACAGCCGCACGGGTCGATCATCAGGTTAAGCTACGTGTGCCGCGGTTGGTCCGTAGATGGGTGACCATCTTTAATACCAAGACCCCTTCGTGCCTCTGAAAGCACGTTAAGCCGTTGGTCTCGACTGTCATTTGTAGATCTTTGACAGTCGTTACGGGTAGTTAGAAGCCCAAAAGTCTGACAACCAGTCTTACCAAGGGGTATCGTGTTACCTAGTAACTAGGTATTGGAGGTCAGTTAGGCAGTCGCTCCATGTAAAATACTGGTATTCAACTGCATCCGGTTAGACTGGAAGTTAACCCCAACGTAGTTGGGAAAAGGCTAGGCAGATGATGATGTAGGTTATATAAAATCTTTGTGAAATATCACAACAAAACTGCAACTCACTTCGTAGCTCCGAGTCACAGCGTTGAGCGAACAATGATTCGGTTTTATTAAGGCGACATCTGCTTCTCCCGGCGCTAAACCGACGCGGAATTAATACGTACCGATTTTATCGTCTGCATTCAACTGTTTACAATGTTACTACTGTCGCGAGATTGTTGGGCTTTTATAGCAAATAGACCTACAAAAAAGTCGTTTTGTGCTTAAGAACTTTGCCTTTTTCTTGGTATTTTTCTTCCTGGTTCTTGAACAGTTTGTGAAAACACAAGAGTACGAATAATAATTTTCATACATTCTATCAACCTATTCTATCTATGGGCCTTATCAGAAGGTTAAAAGTCATCCAAAGGGCAATGGAGAGGGCTATGCTTGGAGTTTTCCGACGTGATCGAATCAGAAATGAAGAGATCCGCAGGAGAACCAAGGTAACCGACATAGCCCGAAGAACTGCCGAACTTAACTGGCAATGGGCAGGGCACATTGCTCGCAGAACGGATGGCCGATGGGGTCGAAAGGTTCTGGAGTGGCGACCACGTACCAGAAGACGTAGCGTTGGAAGGCCTCCCACAAGATGGACCGATGACCTTGTGAAGGCCGCAGGAATCCGCTGGATGCGGAAAGCACAGAATCAGTCGAAGTGGCGGTGCTTGGGAGAGGCCTATGTCCAGCAGTGGACGTCTTTCGGCTGAAATGATGATGATGATGATTCTATCAACTGTGGTTAATACTTTTGTTGATGAATTTACGATTTACTGTCATCTACTACAATAAAATCGCAATATTTTTGAAGTGAAAACTTCTTAAGTCGCGTTGGGCATTTTTAAGATGGGACTAAACCATTGATTTCGCGACCTGTTACCGACACCGTGGAGTAAAAGACATCAACGCGTTGATGCCGCGGTGCCGATTTTTTTAAAGTTTTCACTTCTGTCGGTACTCTCGGAGTGCCACTGTTTTATTACTAGCTGTTGCACGCGGTTTCGCCCGCGTGGATGTCCAAAATTATCCATCGGGAACGTACTACCGAGATAAAAAGTATCCAATGTGTTAATCCAGGTTATAACTATCTAAATGCTAAATATCCAAACCCGTTCTGCCGCTTTTGCGTGATAACAATGTGAGTAACAGACAACTAAACATACAAAACTTTCACAGTAGGAAATAGGATATATGTTAAAACTAATTCTATGTATTTTGTACACGGTAGTGCGCCAGTCAAGTCATATTCTTCAATAGCAACTAATACTCCGTTCAAAACTATAACTCAAACCACAAAAGAAAAACCCTAAAAACCACAACGACCTTACTTTAAAAGTTTTTGCTCCACTAGCCCATAAATTGAGCCCAAGTTCAGTCATAGGCACGTCCTCTCTCCCTGAACTAATTCCGCGAACAGTTGGTACAATGCTTTTTACCGTCTATCGGTTTCCACCCCATAAACGCCCAGTGGGACACATTGATTGCCGCCTCAGATTTTGTTCAATTTGCATTTTATAATTAAAGAATTAGATGTCAGTGCGGTCTTAGTGGGGCATGAGCTGAGTCGGTGAAACAAAGATTAACGAATAGATTTATTTTTCTTGCCACTTAATATTTGCAATGGCTTTAATTATGTTGGCAACGATTCAACGATTGACGGCACGGTTGGCGCAGTGGTTAAGCGGCTGACTGCTGCGCTGCGTGTCGCGGGTTCGATTCCCGAACGGAACAAATATTTGTATGACCTACCAGTAGTTGTTCCGGGTCTGGCTGTTTGTGTATGTGAGTTTAAATGTTTGTAATCGCACCCACGATACAGGAGAAATTCCTAGTGTGGGGCAACGTTTCTAAAAAAAAAAAAAAAAATAAAAAAAAAAAAAAAAAAAACGTAACTTAACATAGATAAGTACTAAAATAAGATGGAGATGAAAACAAATATGATGTGTCAAATCACTGTCAAAAAGCAAAAAAATTTATTAGCCGTGGATTATTTAAGCTAGATAATATACAGCCACTAACAGCTTACTAGTTCCCTATTGTCAGTGTTGCACTTTCCATACTGAATTGAGGACTAGCTTCTTGACCTCCTTATATCTAGTTGCAACCGTTCTAGCACATTTACCTATTTACTTCACAGATGTTTCCACTCTCCAGCTCAGTTAGCTTCGCTCATTTCTCGCTCATCTCGTCCTAGGGCCTGACTCAGCGTGGGTCGAAGACAGTTTATTTGTACCGGCGCGTCGACTTTTACATTTTAATGGCACGTTTTCGACGACGCTTTACTTGAGTGCCCGGCGATGATTTGAGGGTTGAGATGTACTGCTTGTGCTGACACGATTTTTGGGTTAAACTAAAATGTCTTTACTTTTATGTTCGTATTATTTTATTTTCATACACTTTCTGAAATGTTGATCAACACAAAAATTTACTAATTCATGCTGTAAATGTTCATTTCATTCGCTTTGATTTGTCTAGAGTAAAAAGCCAATAAAATCATTTGAAATAAGATTTGATTAGGTTAATTTTAGTAGATTTTCAAAAGCCGGAGTTAGAGACTTTTTTATTTTAAACATTTTACGTGTTTCTGTTACGTAATGGGTAACTTTCAATTTGACGCTCGTGACAAAATAATGTAAATCCCAAAAAAATCTAAAAAGAAAGAAAGTAAAGATAAATAGGTTTATTTGTCTTTTAGGATAAGAGTAATCAGAAAAAAAAAATATCTATGAACATAGTAATATAAAATCACGAGCATAAAATAGAATTAGTCGGCAGCTGCACGACATGGCTGTGACAAGAAGGCTTCCACTCAGCATGATGCTGTGTTATGGGGGACCCACAGCACAGCGCTGATTTTCAGAGGTCACCCGAAAAAGGTAATACGAATGGTACCCATCTTATAAATTGCCATACCATCCAATTCATACAGAATGTTTTATTTAAAACAAAACGCATATGAATAGTTGGGGCCCGGGCCCCGCGGGGCGCGTTCCCTCCGCCTAATGTTAAGATATAGCGATCCTCTCTTCATATTTTATGATACGCCTCATACGTAGTGTCGTGATAAATTCTCTTAACTTGCATTATGTAATAGGAGGAGATTTATTATGTGTGGCTTGGCTTATGACGTGTTTGGTCGGTTGGTAAGCCATTTTTGTAAATATTATTAGCTATTTGTTTAACGGGGAGTCAAAAGAAGAGAGAATATTAAGATCAGTATTCAATATCTACAGCAATTTTAGACTCCTAAAACATTACCTTCCTGCTTGTGCCGTTGTCGAGTCTGGTGAAATTACAAAGCAAATACTTTAAAATAAATGCAATGTTTATTAAAAAAAAAAAAAATGCAAGTTATCTCCTTCTAGGGAACCAGTGACTCTAAGCACAAGCCAGTATCTACTAAATTATAGTTCCATATAAAAAAACGGAAATTGCATCAATAAAGGAAAAAATAATAGCGCAGGATGTGATCGGGCTTCCGTTCCAAAACGACGCACACGGAGAAGTAAGTTCATGGAGTGCCAATCTGCAAGAGAACAGGACGAGTAAGTAGATCTTGATTCAATTATAAGGTTTTAAGAAGCTAACAAAAGTTCCTGCTGCTAATCAGCATAATACAGCATAATTCCAAAAAATGCTTGGTAATCACGAACTGTTTTTTGGAATAGGTAATTCTATTCTTATTACTAATATAGTTCATGCCAAATAGGTACAAGAGAAAAATAATGAGTTTTACACAACAGTATGTTCGCAGAGGCGTGAACCGACTGCTTTCACGCGACCATGCGCAAGCGCGCCGCGTCCTTGGTGCCCAGGGTGCGGGTTGGCCCCAATATCGTACTGGCGATGATTGCGGGAAGGCTGGACTGCCCCTTCATCCAGCATTTTTCCAGCATTGTAAAAATGACGTTATTTATTTTGATGTGATTTCATTTAATTTGATTTTAATTGATTTTACTTTATTTCACATTGTTTTATTTTATTTGACATTATTTGATTTTATTTGTAAAATTTCTGTTAATTTATGTTTGGTAATGGGTGTTATTTACCTGAAATAAATGAATGTATTGTAATTAATTTGTATAACACAGTAGGATATTTTTATCCTACTGTGTTATACAAACGAGCGTGAATAACAGAATGCTACAATTATGCAAATCAATCCGCAATTTTTTCGCTGGATTTCCATTTGCTAGCTTCTCCACAACATCGTCTATTTTCCTCTCGACTATACAAAACCAAACGTACAGACAAGCAGACAAAACATTCGTATTGTTTTTCACTTTTTTCTCATCTACCCTCATTCTTGCGATATTTCCCCAAAGACTTACTGAAACAAATAATGACCTATTCTGTAAATAGAGGAAAAAGTGGCTTCGAAATGGCAAATTATTGGAGGATTGTACCTGTCTCGTGCAGACAATAGATATGTATTACTTTTGTATAACATTTCAGTATTTCTGATACGGATAAATAATGATATTGTTCTATTGTAGGGATTCGTTAGAGAAGTATTTAATTTAGTGTTTTGTTACCAAACTTGTGTTTTTTACGTTTTTTTTACGAGTAAGCCTTCCTAACGTGGCTACATTCGATAAGTCAATCAAATTCGGTAGTAAAGCAAAACTTAAAATATTTTGTAAAAAGAAAAAAACTTTTTACAAAAAAAAAAAAAACAACCGACCTCCAAAAAAAACACTACAAAGTGAAAAATAACTTTAATTTCGCAAGTCGGTGTCTTGGGTTTTGTATTTTCGTTTTTTGCCACTGACTTCCGAAATTAAAGTTATTTTTCACTTTGTAGTGTTTTTTTTGGAGGTCGGTTGTTTTTTTTTGTAAAAAGTTTTTATTTTTCACTTTTTAGTTGTGGTACCTACCCCACACACATTCGAATACCACTACCTGCTACCAATGACAGAAACTTAACATATCATCTACATCCTAAGTGGGAAAAAAATACGTATTTTGTAGCTAACTCAAAAACTATCCAAGCAAAGTTAATAAAATTTATATGAGACCAATTCGAGAGTACACTCTTTCAAACAAAAAAAGAATTTTCAAAATCGGTCCACAATTGACGGAGAAATCGGTGGACATACATAAAAAAAAAAAAAACAAACATACGCGACGAACATATAACCTCCTCCTTTTTGGAAGTCGGTTAAAAAGTGAAGCCCATTGATTTAGTAATAGTCATAGTAATAAAAACTTTTTACAAGAAAAGTCAAAGTCGGCGTCTTTGTTTTTGAATTTTCGTTTTTTGCCACCGACTTCCGAAATTAAGTAATTTTTCACTTTATAGTGTTTTTTTTCGAAATAGTTTTTATTTTTCACTTTTTAGTTGTGGTACCTACCCTACACAAATTCGAATACCACTACCTGCTATGTAAATAACAGTGACAGGAATTTATTATTACATCATTACATCATCCATATAGACTTAGTGGGAAAAATACCGATTTACTGAAGCTAACTCAAAAAGCACCCAAGCAAATTTAATAAAAAATTATATGGTACCATTTCTGAAGTGTGACCTACCAAATAAAAAAGAATCATCAAAATCAATTAATAATTGGCGGAGTAATTGCGTAAAAATTTCCTCCTTTTTGACGTCGATAAAAAAACGAAGAAAATAACATCATTTTCTTTAACCATATACTTACCTTCTCACTTAAATATATTCATAATTCAAAAAACAATTCATATTTAATTCAATACGCAAAAAATTCACACCGCCACCCTTCACGTTCAGCTAATCAGGTGCCATGCAGTAGGGGAGGTTCGCAATGCAACCCCATAGATCATGACTTGCATTAGGGGTGTGATATAGGGGTGCGAAATCTATAGTACTTAACCCCTGTGACATTCCGCGATTTTGAATATAGGGGTCTTTTTGAACCCCCTAGAGCGTTAAATTTGACGGAGTGTACTAGGGTACTATGTTTATAAAAGCAGTTAAGTGTATTATCGTCTTTTGTGTGGGGTGCTAGTAAAATGCGTAATGTAATTAAATATTTGAAAGACCTATCGCGAATTTATTATTCATGCCCGTGGTGTGGTGAATTTAATTTTGTTGTCACTGATGAGGTCAAATGGTCTACTAAATTAAGAAAAACTGCTCAAATTTTATTGAAAATTGTATCAAAATGCTGCAAGATAATTTCCAACATCAATATTTGTGTAGAAAAATAAAGTATTTCCACTAATCTTATAATACTATTAAATGAGCAATATGTATATATTTATATAAATATATATATATATATTTGTAATCACGTTCTGGAAAACAGCTCTATTTCGATGAAAGTTGTATTAAAGGGGTTTACGGGGGCGAAAAATCGATCTAGCTAGGTCTCATATCTGGGAAAATTCCTTTTCTCCGTATTTTCACCCGAGCAGAGCTCGGTCGCCCAAAGTTTAGAACAAGATGAATAATGACATTAGAATAATGACAAGGCAGCATGGAATTAGTAAGTACCTATTATCATTACAGCATGGAATTAGTATGAACTTTCTTATACTATTAAATGAGCATTCTCTATTTTCACCAGAGCAGAGCTCGGTCGCCCAGGTACTAAAATTTAATTTTGTATAATCTGTTCCCGAAGGCGAACCGTGAAAACGGTTTTGTGCGGCATATTTTTAGGTATAAGACACTCAACTCTTTAGAAACTCTTTAAATAAACATACAAAGTTAAGTTAGTAAAACTTCTCTATGTCAAAAGCCTTAAATCATATTCCGTCAGTTAAGAGGGAAAAACAGTGTATCAAATGTCAAAAACAAATCCCTTCATAACTTAAAAGAATATCATACTAAATGTACTTTACAAGTCTCTATTAGCTTTATTATTCCGGAAGCAACTCTTCAAAGCCAACGAATCATCTGTCCTATAACACAAAAACTTTTCTCGCAAAATACAAACTCAAACACGGCCCGTAAGACATCATTCTCTTCGCACAGATTTCATTCATTAAACGAACAACAACTTTACTCCGCGCGAGTTCGTTTGGACCGACATGTGGTTCTAAACTTTCTTTAAACGGTTCACGCCGTTTGCATACCTGCATACTTTCCTCACACTTCACCGAACACCTCTAACACAAATAAATAACGTTCAAAATTCCCTGAATTACGTGTACGAGCATTTGGTGAACAGTAAGATGCTCTGAGAGAAGAGTTAGTTGCACCACGCATGCGCAGTCCTCACTGCAGCTTGGTGTTCCACGTTGTGTTGACCAGTTGTGACAGTCGATAGCTGGCTGCCAGAGGGAACGGCCGCGCGCGACCTTCCCAAAAAATACGTCTTACGTATCGTATCGTGTTTAATTTTTAGAGTGTTCGTAAATTTTACTTTTAGTGTAAATTATTAAATTAAAATAAATGTGTTTTAACGTGCTACGTTTAGCAATTAAAGGATTTGAATAGGTAAGTGGGATTTTAATAAGAAAGTAGAGATGAGAGAAAAGCTCTGTGAATGAGGAAAATTTTGTATAATTAGTTAAAGGCCCTTTTCAGATTTCGTTCTTTATAAGCGGAAAAATTTCTTTAGGACGTCGGTTGTTTTGTTATCTTTGCTGTGATTTGGTTTCGATTAAAAGATTTCGATTTATCTCTTCCATGTTTATTTTACAAACAGATTGATAATTCGAATTTTGCGGTTGGAGAACTTCCTGTTGAAAAGAAGGATATTCATGTTTCAAACGAATGGAATATTCAATGTGAATGGTTGCAATTCGGGGAAACCATGCTTTAATGAAAAACAATACCTCGAGCACACACACAGTTTTCAATATTCTGTTTAATTGAAACTGTTGACAAAACAAGGAAAATATTTGACAACTCTTGTATTTCGGGAATTGTGATAGGAAAATATGAATTGAGTTTTTGAGTTGAATTGGCTTATGTTTGAAACAGTTTTGTTGTGTTTTGTTTTAATACGATCTTTTTTATTTGGACTCGTGTAACTATGAATTCTAATAAAGGTTTATGAACAATGTTTACATAGATTCTGTCAGCTGATTTTTTTCTAAGTCAAAGTCTAATTATATTATTTATTTCAAGAAGGCCGTTAAAAGGTACTTTTGAACGCCTAAATTTCTCTCAAGAGTTTCAATAAATATTAGCGTGCAGTCTTGTTCGTAAAAGTTTGTCTGCTATCACTATTTAAAATGATTTAGTTGTTTTGGGATTGTCATTGGAACTGGCATGAATTTTGTTTATTTCCTACTCGAATGGAAAGTTTAACTATATTTTTTTATCGTATATTTTCTCTGAGAATTGCCTGTTATGATTTCTGGTTTATTTCTTACAATTTCTCTATGTTAGGAAATAGTTATAACATAGAAATTAATAGTTAGACATTAATACTGACATAGAAATCGTATGTTAGTTTAGAAAACAAAACTTTTCTGAACATTTCCATGGTTACCTTAATTTAGAGGAAAGTAGTGAAGCCTACTGAAGAAACATTTTGAATTAGTAGGTATATAAAAACTGATATCATGAAATATGCCTAATCAACTTCTTTTACAAACGTTTATGAAATGTGCATTAAGCCAGTTGTTAAAATGATTTTCGTCTACTTTTCAAATTTAAGTTTTACAAAACCTACGTTAAAATTGTGAAGTTTTAATAGTTTTCTTGTGTTTAAGTTAAAAATGTAGCGTGTGCATGACGTGTCAGCTGCTTGTTATGACTTAAGTAAGAGTCAAGTTAAAGTAATTTTGTGAAGTTAAGCCTTGTTTATTGCTAAACGTGACTCTAAGCTTATTTGAAGACTGTTGATGCTAAATGGTCCTAAGTTATAATTTTATGGTTACCTTGATAATGATGATAAATGAAATTAATTTTTGTGAAATGGTTCAAAAAAACACTTATGCACGTCAAAATTAAATTATGTTTTTGAAACTAGATGAGTTCGGTGTTTCCTAACTGATTACTCCAAGAAGAAAGATAAAACAAACTAGATAATAAAAATAGCGTAGTGTAGGATATCGAAAAGCAATAAAATTGTAGTTTATGAAACTTAAAACAAAACAGTTTATTAAAACACGTGAAAGTATCACACGAATGTTTTAATACCTAGTTATGTACAGTTTCATACACTACTTTATCTACTCTTATACATTGGGATTGAGCCTATTAAATAAAAGATCAAAGTTAAAAGAGTAAGAAATAGTTTTTTGCTTATAATAATTATTCAAGTTTTGTATGTTGCAATGATGAAATTGTAAATTGGAATTAAAACTTTTTTGTAATTCTACAAAAATAGCGCGCCCCGAATATGCGTTCCATTAGAAAAAAAATATTGACGGAAACTTCTTGGTGATATTAATTTCTTGAATGTGTCCTGTATCGTATTGATAAAAATAGTAGTTTATGAAACTGTTGCATAATAAGGGGTATTAAAACATGAGTGTGTGTTTAAAAACCTCTCCTACGGCTCGGTTAATAAAAGTATCACACGAATGTTTTAATACCTAGTTATGTGCAGTGTCATACACTGCTTTATCTACTCTCATACATTGGGATTGAACCTAATACTAAATAAAAGATCAAAGTTAAAGATCAAGAATAAATTAAAAATTCCACGAATTTCAGTACTACAAAACATATGAATGTCGCCTGCACCAGCACATCACCGCACATGCGCTACAGCGGGTGCTGCTGCCGCTTAAACGTTCCATTACAAAAGTTGATGGAAACTCTGTGCTGATATTAACTTCTTGGATTAGTCCTGTTTCGTAATAGAAAAAAAAATTGTTTTATAGCACTATTTTGTTAGAGAAAAAGTGTTATAATATGATTCTATTTTAAAATTTCGGTATTGTGTTTATAAAGTATGGCAATATAAAATCGTTTTGAAGTTTATAATTCGAATATTACGCTATGAGAGTTGATAAAATTGTTTCATAACATTCTTTTGTTAGAGAAAAAGTGTTATAATATGATTATATTTTAAAATTTCGATGTTGTTCATAAAGTATGTCAATATAAACTCGTTTTAAATAATTGGAATTTTACAGTATGAGAGCAGATAAAAACAGTTTTTGTATTAAAAAAAAACCTCTACTTGTTATTTCTACAAAAACTAATGAATTTTTTGTAGGTAGGGATTTTATGCTAACATAATTTTGTTTGATAGATCGCAAAAAAGTTGTTCATGTTCAAATAATCCCTCAGTAGTATTGAACGTAAGTCACCTAAAGATTAGCGATGGTCTATTTAATTTTACTTTTAACCTTTTTAATATCAATAAATTTTTGTCTTGCAAACTTTTATTGCTAAAACTATAGGTACACTAGAAAATGCTTTTCACCTTTTAATATTCTATCTTACAAACCTTTATTGGCAAAACTAACACTAGGTATTGTGTTTCCCTCCATAGTGATGTTCAGAGAGAGTTTTAGCTTGCCTCTATCATTCAAATTTATCTATAAATGTTTACAAGGTACAATTGCCTGCAGATTCTTTTCAAAGGATCAGTTAGAAGTTTCGAAAACTTGCTTAGCACGTAAGATAAGTTTTTGGTCTTTAGAGCCGAGGAATATCAGGCCCGCCTATCTAAATATAATCCATTAGCGCATATATAAGGTTAAAGATGATTTACGCAAGACCCGACCGTAACCAATCTGTGCTATCTTCGTAACGATCTTAAGTAGTTCTAGGTCTTAGGTCTACATCTGATACTACACGTGCTAACTTTGATAACTTTAGTTAGTTTCAAGTTTAGTTTTAGTTGTAAAATTAGTTGTGTTTATTTTGGGAATAGGTATATGATTGAATCTTTGATGGTAAGCGTCTAGATTGATTTACGGGTCAAGAAAAATTGGTCCTTATGAAACGGTCCTTCGAAATTTTATTGAGGTGAAAAGAATCTCTGCTAAAAATACATTTCAGTGTAAAAATTACATTCCCTTGGTTACTTAGACATTAAATATTCCGCACTTACTTATTAAAGATAAGTAGGTAAAATTAAGGAAGAATGCTAAGAGAATGGGGCGAGTAAAAGATAATACGCGAAATAACTGAATTATTATTATGCCTCTCGGAGCTCTTCTAAAATTAATGTATTTGTACTTGAATCTTTATAGACTTGCGCGTAAAATAGAACTCATTTCGTGAAAAAAGACGGAGCTTTGTGAAAAAATAAGAAAAATGAATTTGCGATTTTTTAAATTACGTATATATTATTATTTTAAACCACAAACGCAGTGTGTAAACAAAGCTTTACTTAAAATATTAATAAAGACTCACTTTTACGTTTTTGCGTTTGCTTTTGAAGTTCGGTGCATATTATTTTTACAAAAATGTCACAAACGAAGTTTTGTTTTTGAAATAGTGAAACCTTTTTTGTCGAGCGGCAAACATTCACTGTAAAATGTTTTTTTGTAACCTATAGCTGCATTGGTTTAGAGTTTTAACGTAATGGGTTAGATCCCAGTTCAAGGAAAGTACATAGTTACAGACAGCTAATTCGAAATTACTTTTAAACCATGTTGTGAGTGAAGATAAGAAAATATAAATCTTTATTTGGCTTAATCATGTTATAAAGCTGTTACAGTTTGGTTTTGATATAATGTCCACATGTTTAGCTATACAGAATATTGTGTCAATTGCATGCAAAATAATTAATATACGAGTTAAAGGTGAACTATAGAAAGTCGCAGATTAATAATAATTGGTAATATAATAAGAGTTATTCAGATACATCACAAACATTTTTGTTCTTTTCCTTTTTTTCGTGTGGTTAGTGGCTAACCTGGTCTCAGAGTTTTAAAGCCGCCCATGGGCCTCTGCCTTGGCTTCACATGTCGTCCAGAAATATCTCTCAGGTATTCCGGTTTCCTCACGAAGTTATTCTTCACCGTTTTTGAAGCAAGTGATAATTATACAATACGCACATGAATCCGAAAAGTCAGAGGTGCGTGCCTTGGGCTTGAAACATTTTCGTTAATACCTGTACATACACATTTTATATTTTTAAGTCCATTCGCTATTTATAGACTTTGTTTATGAGTGAGTTCTTTTGGTATTTTATTGTATATGCATACACACATCACAAGGCAGCTTTTGGCATACTTGGCTGACTTAGTGTGCGGAGAAGACAGTTGTTTTACCTACATGATTCTCATAGGTGGAGAGAACAGTGGTGGCCCAGTGGTAATTGTCGTGACTTACGAGTTGTATATCGTAGGTTCGAACCCACACAGGCGCTTTACTTTGTGTAAATTATTTCATCACCACTGCTCTGAAAACGGTGAAGGAAAATATCGTGAGGAAACCGGCATGTTCTAGTACCAAAAATTCGAAGACATGTGACATCTACCAACCCGCACTGGGCCCGCGTGGAAGATTACGGCCCACTCCCTCTCACAGAGAGAAGGCGTGTGTCCTAGCAGTGGGAACATTATAGGCTGATTATGTTATACTCTCATAAATATGCCATAAGCTTAAAATTTATTACGCACTCCTTAAACATATATATTGGTCTACTTACTAATTAGCTTCTTTGAATGTACATTTATTAGGTTTCTATTATTAAGCGTGCTTGTTTCATGTGTGCCCCTGTCTAACCCTTCGGGTAATACAAGCTAGTGTTATGTTATGTTTGTTTCATGTCAGATTGTTAGGTCATGGAAAAGGTAAGGCGAGTTGTAGGACGTTTATTTATTTATTTACTTTATTTTTAGGAAAACTTACAGCTAAACAGAGTAAGTAATAGTTTATACAGAATATGGCCAATTACAAGTTTCCACATGTAGTATATAAATCATATGAAAAACGACGTTTAAATAATAAAAAGCAAAATTAAATATTTTGAAAAAACCCACGACGGTTTAAAAGTAATTGAAAAAGGATAAAAGTTTTGCACAAATAAATGTTTACTGCAGCGCCCCCTGGTGAGTTGTCACCATAACACTTATCTAAGAACATGCACTAATCAAACCCAAACCCATCATTGAAAACTGCATCAAAATCGAACTAGTAGTCTTGGAGAAAAATGGCAACATGGATTTGCACAAAAAATTTTTGCTGCAGCGCCCCCTGGTGAATGGTCACCGTAACACCTAACTAAGAACATGCACCAATCAAACTCGAACCCATAACTGAAAACTGCATCAAAATCGGACTAGTAGTTTTGGAGAAAAATAGCAATATGGATTTGCACAAACATCCTCTCACCCCAAACGCATATACCGTCTCCGTTCCGTCGTGGGTAATGAGGCCATTCGATAAAATTTTCTTCAATCTGCCGTCCTTAAATAAAAAACGCGGACATCGTTGTTTCTTAAAAACTATGATTGTTGGACACATCAATTGATATTCTTTTCTGTTTATCCTAAAGAATCCTTTCTGTCCAGAAACTCTTAAAGAAGAAGTGTGGATTAGACGCTTTCTAGTGATGGAATCATCATAAATTGTGTTACTTAACGGCCTACAAAAGTTTTCAAATCTCTGGAACTATTTATATCGTAAAAATATTTCTTAGACAGAAAGAGAATTTTGAACTCTATCACTTTCCATTAAAAAGAAAAAATTGGCCATTTGAGGGTTAACGGCTTTCTGGTTAAAGGACGGCAGAAATATCGATATCAGCTTCCTGGTAGGTTGCGTTGTATATACGACTCGCTTCCACCATGTACGAGGATGCGACCAGTTGTGGATCTCTTAAGATAACCGAATACAGAGGAGACCTATTTGCGGTTTGTGTATATGGAAAAAGATTCATAAACTATATAGTTTTTAACATAATCTGGAAAATATGTAAAAAAAAGTAAAATAAATAACCCATTTTTAGGGTTTCGTACTTCAAAAGGAAAAAACGGAATCCTTATAGTATCACTTGTATGTCTGTTTGTCTGTCCGTCTGGCACAGCCACTTGGATCCGAATCGAATGCATCAATTAAGTTGAAATTTGGTACACATAATGTATTTCGGTGTCTCAAACATGGACGTAATGTAAATAAATGAATTTTGAAAATAGGGGGCCATTTTAAGGGGTGCAAATTGGAAAGTAAAAAAAAAGTTTTGCAAACTCTACCGTATGGCATATCAAATGAAAGGGCTCTTGTTGCGAGGTTATCAATTATTAAATAATTTTATAATAAACACTTTGATAATATTTAAGAAAATTTATGAAAATTTATGCCCTTATCTCCGAAACTGCAGAGCCAAAAATTAAAAAAAAAATACAGAGAATGGTTCTTTACTCATAGCAAACAGGAAAACCTATAAGAAGTCTATGGTCTTAAAATAACATGGAAAGTCTCTCAATATTAGGCGAACAAACTCTCATTTGCAGTTGGAATGAACGTATGAACAAGTTTTTCAACAACAACGATAAGTTTGTTCTTGGGATAAATTCTTCCCAACTACGGAACCCTTCATTGTATGTGGTCTGACTTACACTTGGCCGGTTTTTTTCCTTTCGTAGACAAAAACTTCTAAGAAATAATGACATTCTTAGCTGCAAAACTAGTTGTCCTAAAATGAGACAAGTATGTCGTAAGGGTAGGGAACAAATGTGCCGCCACAATGTTAGTGCGGAGGAATTTCATCACACAGCTGTTTGAGACAAATGACCGCAGACTATGCTAGTTATTTACTAGATTTAGTGGGTCTTATCACTATAAACTATGATAATAATAATGAATGTAGAGTATACAGCACTAGCAAAGAGTCTTGGGATCGGTTCCCAGGTCGGGAAAAGTGTAAAAATTGGGTTCAACACGTTTTTAACATCTAAGGAATTTCTCAGTAGCAACTCGGACTTTGGAGTTGTGCCCGGCTGATGACAATCTATCGAATGATAGAATAAAAATTCCACGGAAGCAAATCTTACTTACTATAAAAAACCAATCAAGTGCCTCTTGGATCACGCGCAATAAAGGGTTCCGTACTTAGAATGATCTTATCCCAAAAACAAACTTAACATTGTAGTTGAAAAATATGTCTTCCCATACATATCACGTCACGGTCAATTCTCCAACTTTAAATATAAGTTTGTAATTGAAAAAATACTTTTTTTATGTGATATAATTAATTACAAATGAATGACTTCTGGACTTTTTTCTTCACTTGTGCTGTGAGACCTTGCTTTTTATCAAATTTCATGATTCTAAGTCAACGGGAAGTATCAAATGCGTTTTGATTAATTTGCGAGTATCAAAATATGTCGCATAATATTTTGGTGGCTGTATTTTTTTATTGCGTTGACTTAGCAGCTTGATTTTTTTAGCGCTCCAAGGGTTCGTAACCTTACGTACTTGATATTAATTTCAGCTTGATACCTCCACGCGTTTCTGAGAAAAAGGATTTTGACAGACAGACAGATGGATGGACAACGAAGTGATCCTGTAACGGTTCCGTTTTTTCCTTTTGAGGTACGGAACCATAAAAATCTAGTCTTTCCATTTATAATACCTAATATTGAATGTACCTTTTATCAGAGGTGCTCGTGGCTAATTACTAACAGCCGCTGGGGTCGATCTGTCAGGTTAAGCTACACTTGCCGGAGTTGGTCCGTGGATGGGTGACCATTTCTACATACCGAGACTCCTCCGTGCCTCGGAAAGCACGTTAAGCCGTTGGTCCCGGCTGTCATTCGTGGATCTTTGGTAGTCGTTACGGGTCGTCAGAAGCTCGAAAGTCTGACAACCAGTCTTACCAAGGGGTCTCGTATTACCCAGTTACTGGGTTGTGGAGGTCAGATAGGCAGTCGCTCCATGTAAAATACTGGTATTCAGCTGCATCCGGCTAGACTGGAAGCCGACCCCAATATAGTTGGAAAAAGGCTAGGCAGATTAATTGAATGTACCTTTTATTCTTGAAGATAAAATCGTTAATAACGAGTTATAGAAGTCAAGGTTTACATCAATCATTTGAAGCCTGATATTATCAACCAATAAATGTAATGACACATCACGTCAAAATCGATTCACTACTTGAACCAAATAATGGAAAAGTCTCATGGTAACTTCACGGTTTGTTGTTATTTAAACTACAATAGTTTTCAATCCTAGTTATTAAGAGGTTTGTGGAAATGATTCTTGCGTACCTATTCCGTTGTATCCTGACTCTAATTCCGAGCAGGCTGGTCTGTCCGTACGTGAATCGTTGCTGCGCCATTTCCCATGGAATGGTGAAGCCGCGGTGAAGCGTCGGACAATACTGCCGCTGTGTATACTGTACAGGAATTTGTTTAGGATGTAGATAAAATTATTTTAATTACTAACATAGGATAAGTTTAGTAACAAATGAGTCATGGTGACTTGACAAAATAAAAATATAATTAATTTAATTATTACATAGATAGATGAATTCAAAATCGAGTTGAAAAGCAGGTTTTGTATTCGCCAATGTGACTTCGTCATCCTATAAATGGTCATCCCATCGCCTTCATCGTCAGCCTATAAATGTTCCCACTGCTGGGACACAAGCCTTCTCTCTGTGAGAGGGAGTGGGCCGTAATCCACCACGTGGGCCCAGTGCGGGTTGGTATGATGACACATGTCTTCGAATTTTCGGTTCTAGGACATGCCGGTTTCCTCACGATGTTTTCCTTCACCGTTTTGAGAGCAGTGGTGACGAAATAATTTACACAAAGTAAAGCGCCTGTCTGGGATCGAACCTACGACCTACAATTCGTAAGTCGCGGCCGTTACCACTGGGCCACCACTGCTCAATGTGACTTAATTAATAGAAATAGAAATAATTTATTTGCTTGTAATATGTAGGTATATAGATAAGATGTAATTATCTATGTGTATATATAATGTACCTACTTTCAAAGAATAGAAACTCTATAAAATTATGCTTTTTTCCTTGTGTCAATAATAACAAGAATTCTTAATAATTTATTACAATCTAGTCGAATAGATTAATAAGCAATTTAACTCTAACTTATTATTTTACGTGATAGATGATGTTCTATCTAAGAATAGTGTTAATTTGCACTTTTACACAATTCCCAATTTTAATTCTGATATTTTCCACATAAAAAAATTAAAGGTCTGAAAAAAAGATTTTTAAAATTAAAATTATGGTGACAAATATTATGTACTAAAAATAAACACTGCTATTTAATTAAAGTTGGTATTTATTCCACACCACAATATTATACGTTTCAACAATATGGCTGATCGATCGCGAGAGAGCGAGATAGCAGAACCCTGAGCAGTACAGCCATACTGCTACGTTCCGATATCACACTCTCCGCCACCAAGAGATAAACTAAAACAATCTTAAAATAAGAGGTTACACAACTTAATTATTACCGAATTTATCTATAACGTTACATAATTTACTCGCCAACGCATTGATCACATGTACGAATTGGGTTTAAAATAGTCAGCTTAGACTTAACATTTCTGTAATGAGCTACAAATTAAGAGCAAATTATTGTAGTTGAAGCTTTTATCTTTTCTATTTGAAAATGTGGTGATAGTTAATTAAGGCTGGTAATTCATTATTTACCTGCGCAAGTGTCATAATTTATAGCAAAGGACCATTTAAACCCAAAGTGTTCTTTCGATACAAAATTACAAGAATTTAAATATTCATAGAATTTTACATCAAACGTTAGATATTTTTGCAAACAAATTGACCAAAAACTGTTAGGCACGTTTAAGGGAATGGCAGTTACATTAATTCTAATTGCTCGTTTTTATCTAAGCGTAGCTTTTACTCGGGAATGTCTAGGCATTTAGCTCACTACGATTTATAGTTAATGTCTACGACACACGGGTTTCTCAGACAATTGTTTCCTTTGCTGACTTTTGGGTGATTAAACTTGTTTTTTTCTTTTTTTTTTAAACTAAATCTTTAGCTATTAGTTTGGAACAAACGTATTGAGAGCAGTGGTGGCCCAGTGGTAACGGCCGTGACTTACGAGTTGTAGGTCGTAGGTTCGAACCCAGACAGGCGCTTTACTTTGTGTAAATTATTTCATCACCACTGCTCTCAAAACGGTGAAGAAAAACATCGTGAAGAAACCGGCATGTCCTAGAACCGAAAATTCTAAGATATGTGACATCTACCAACCCGCACTGGGCCCGCGTGGTGGTGTACGGCCCACTCCCTCTCACAGAGAGGAGGCCTGTGTCCCAGCAGTGGGAGCATTTATAGGCTGATGATGATGATGATGATGAAACGTATTGATTTTGACTTTGACACATGATTTCAGTTAAATTCTCATCTATTAAATGAACAATATTTGTTTAAATATATGTTTAAATACCTAGTATTTGTAATCACGTTTTCGAAAACGGCTCTAACGATTTCGATTAAAGTTGCAATATAGGGATTTACGGGACGGTGAGCTAACCGCCGCAGGAGGAGACGCCTGGGTCGGGAATCGCGAGCCGATTTCCGGCCACCGTAGGCGCGGGCTTGCGGACGGTGAGCAATGGGTAGCTCGCCGTCCGATAAGGACCAAGCCTGGGTCGACGGCGCGTTGTGTTCCACGCGCGCCTCAAAGAGATGTCAGCAGAATTGACGGGGTCCACTAGGGCCAATGCCTGCCGGGGGTTCGAAGAAAACCGATAGGGAAATCGTGGCCCCCGGCAACAGGGCAAACGAAGGAACAAGGGTAGGTTTTAGTCAGTAAGAGTCTGACACGCCCTCCCGCTCTGCTCAGAGCGGGAGAAGTTATTTGATAATTTCCCACACCAAAAAAAAAAGGGGTTTACGGGAAAAATCGATCTAGCTAGGTCTCATATCTGGGAAAATTCGTTTTCTCCTTATTATCAGGAGCCTAAGTTTTTGCCCTACCGCGTTAAAAGATAGTCGCATTTCTGTTTCGATTTGTCACCTCTGACTCACAATGTCTTCACTTAATCGTCTTCACGGAATTTAATAATGTGTTAGCTCACTCTTAACAGTATGGACACTTTTTCTTGTGACTAAGTACGGCGAGGGCAAATCTAGCGGTTGAAATCTTTGGGCAGCAGATTTTGACTTAATGTCAAATGAAATGACAGATTTTCAAGAAGGCCGTTATAATATGACAGAAACGCTTTCCTATGAAACTAAAGCTTAAGATTGACAACGCTACTTTGACAGTTGGGAGACGCCAACCCAACCTATTACGTCATCATTTGATTTAATAAACTTTGAATTGGTAAATTATCGTGCTATAATTAAATCGGTACTCGTTATTACAGTTTTATCGTGTATATATTTAAGTCCTTACAATTATATCTCACTTTGTGTATTCATTAGGCCTCTTTGTTTGGAAATGTCTTTAATGATACGCTGTTAAGTGCTTATAGCAATTACCTACTATTTTATGTGTTTGTCTTTATTCTTATCAAGGACACAGTGCCCTTGTTATTAGAGTACCTAGATAATTCTTATAATGTAATAATAGTAAGGTATTTTTCATTGAAATGGTTTTCTCTTCAAGATGATTTTCACCGGTTTTTAAGAACAGAGGACGATCTGAAAAAATACTACATAGATCTGAAGAAAATAGTTGACGTGTAGGCTATATATAACTATGTATTCTATTAGAGTATGTACCATACCAAGACAAGAGGTCAGACAAAAATAAATTTATTTTTCGGATATGTCTCAACCAATTTTATATTTTTAACTGACTTCATAAAAAATGAGGAGGTTATGCATTCGAAAGAGTTCAAAGTTTTTTTTCGTTTTCATGATAGTTTCCTTTATAAGTAAATAGTTAAAATCTCAGAACATACATACATAAACTCACGCCTTCTTTCCATGGGGGTAGGCAGAAACTACAGAACGCCACCTGCTACGATCCTTACATACTACTTTTGCCTTGTTTACGTTCATACATCTGGTCATTTACGCACGCCGGTTGCGAGTACTACGCACCTGGCCTTTCTGAAGTACATCACCAATAAGGTCAGTATATGTCCTCCTAGGGCGTCCCCGCCCGGCCTTTCCCTTCACATCAGCCTTTTAAATACATTTTGTTAGTCGCCTTTCATTCATCCTCTCAACATGCCCAAACCATCTCAGCATACCCTTTTCAATTTTCATCTCAGAACATGAAACTTAAAATAGCACTTATTGCTTTTGTATTAAGAAGTATGGCTAAATATCATTACAATTAATTCTATAACGTCATCCACCTCGCAATTTCCAGTTGTCATTTGTGTATCTTTGATATTCACTGCAGATCGTTAGAAGCCCGAAAGTTTGACAACCAGTCTTACCAAGGGGTATCGTATTACCCAGTTACTGGGTTGTGGAGGTCAGATAGGCAGTTGCTTCATGTAGAATACTGATATTCAGCTGCATTCGGTTAGACTGGAAGCCGACCCCGCATAATTGGGAAAAGGCTAGGCAGATTGATCCACCTCGCAATAAAATAAACGCCCAAGAGAATAAATTTACTTCCAAACCAAAGTAAACCTTCAAATCACCAATCAAAAAGAAAGTGGATAACTGAAGCTTCTTATTTAAAAGAATTTTTAAAAGCTGTTAACGTAAGAATACTGATTAGAGTAAGGAGCTCTACCTAATCCCGTACGCGGATGTAGAGCCACGTTCTATTTGATTAACTATTTGCTCTAACTAGAGCTGTTAAAAGGGTGCCGATGTCGTTAATAGAGTTTCAAGTTTAAAGGACTCTATGGTTTTAGTTTGATGTAAAAGTAGGTTTAACATCCGTCTTGAATATAATAGTGAACGACTGTCTCTTTATATTTTTTTACTTTAATAATTATCATAAAGCAGTGATAGCCTAGTGGTGTGACCGTCAGACTGCCAAGTCATAGGTCTTGAGTTCGAACCTAAGGCAGCTCGCTGTCCGATAAGGACCAAGCCCGGATCGACGGCGCGTTGTGTTCCACGCGCGCCTCAAAAAGATGTCAGCAGAATTGACGGGGTCCGCTAGGGCCGATGCCTGTCGGGGTTGCGAATAAGGCCGAAAGGGAGATCGTGGTCCCCGGCAACATGGCAACCGAAGGATCACGGGTGGGTTTTAGTCAGTAAGAGTCTGACACGCCCTCCCGCTCCACCCAGAGCGGGAGAAGTTATTTGATAAAATCCCACCAAAAAAAAGGCACGCACCTCTGGCTTCTCAGATTCATGTGCGTATTGTATAATTAACACTTGCTTCAAAAACGGTGAAGGAAAATATCGAAACCGGCATGCCTGAGAGATATTTCTCGACGACATGTGAAGCCAAGTCAGAGGTCCGTGGGCAGCTTTAATACTCTGACACCAGGTTAGTCATTAACCTCACGAAAGAAAGAAGAATAATGATCATATAGATACCTTATTTCTAAAAAAACACTCGCACATAAAAAGACTTAGTTGTTTTCTTCTTATGCCCAGAAGAAAATAATTTTTGAGAGACTTAAGAATGAAAAAAAAAAAATCAGAAAATGATATCAAGAAAACTCTTGTTTTTTTAACAGTGTTGCAATGAACTATAAAATATCTTTGTTAAGATTTTAATGTGTTATCTTTTATTTTGGCATTACAATAATTTTGTTATACTAAAATAGATCTTTCCTAAGTACATAAAAGGACGTCATTCTATTGTATGAATTCCTTCAGAATCTGTTTGTTCCGGCAGAGAATAGTCTGTCCGTATGTCCGTGGGTGTCGTAGAAGATTGCTAAGGGATAATGTCAAGAGGGTAAGCAGAAGTTATCAGTTTAAAGGAGCGCCCACGCAATAGCAACCGACTATTAATTAGCCAGATATCGAGGTCGTGTAGAATACAATAATTATTTTGATCCTATCCTATACTATTAAATGAGCAATATTTGTATACATCGGATCCGGTCATTAGTACGGATACGAAACGAATCGCAAGCGCGCCACTGGCGACATCAAGAGTGATCTACCTACACCAAAAAAGACGCGCTTCTACAGAGTCGTGATGTTTTAAGGCCAAGGCGAGGAGGATTCAGCCTTTGGACGTCGCGGAACTGTTCTCGATTCGCGTGTGCTCAGTTATTGTGATAGTTGTAATTTGTGATCATTTTGTTAATTGGTGATTTTAATAAACGCTGTCGCACCCAGTGTGTGTATAATTTAACTAAAGGCCCCGTCACGAGAAGCTATAATTTTTGTAAATAAAGAACTTCTACCAAGTTACGTAGCGACAATTTAATCAACAACGAATAATCCCAAATTCAATGAAGTCTAAGTAACGTACGTGTTATACGAAACTAATGAGCAATTTCACTTGATCGGGTTATATTTTAGCGATATAAAGCGCTGTCGTCTAAGGTTTTGTGGTACTGGAACGCATCTGATTCATGGAACGTAAACATTTGAGCCACGATTTTGAAGTAAGTTCACGCTGACGTTGTCTCTGCTGTCTTTCGAGTTTCGAATGCGTCTGTTTGTGTTAATGATCATGCATGATCAAGCCGCTCATCAGGTCAACATAATAAATTGTATTTTTTGTCTAAAGTTGTAAACGACGTAACTAGATGGCGTTGGCGTCAAATAAGAAGTCGCTATGGTTTCGTTACCGCGATTTGGCTAGGGTCTTGCAAATTTTATTAAACATGAGAACCATCTTAGATCAGTATACAGTTTAGTTGTTTCATTATATCCTCAACCCTACTGGTATACACATAAGATCAAAAATATAAGTACCGATTACCATTCCCGGTTTTTGGTATTTAACATTGGTCCTACGACCCGGATAATTTCGGTTTTTTGAGTTCACCCGTGGTACAACCAGTGGATCGCTGAGGTTGTACCCGGTTCCCCGCATCGGCAGCGATAGCTTCGTCCAGTGTACTGGACGGGGATAGCAGGCAGCGGTGGAAAAGTGACGTTATAGAGGGCGCCACTTTCATTCAGTTCAAACGTGAGGTGACTGTGTACGTCACCCTCGTAGTTCAACGTGTCGTCTTAAGAAGGACGTCACACCCAGTTCAACGTGACATCAGAAGACTGACGTCACATCAATAGTTCAACGTGTCGTCTTAAGAAGGACGTCACACCCAGTTCAACGTGACATCAGAAGACTGACGTCACATCCTATAGTTCAACGTGTCGCCACCAGGGTGCGCCACAAATCATCGTGTTGTGTGAGTGAAGTGAAAATTGTGAGTACATTTTACTATCTAAACAAACGAAGTTAGTGACAAGCAATTTTGGACTCTATTTATTCAGAGATTTTAACTTAGAAGTTTTTAGAAGAATTTTGGACTTGTAGAATTATTTTATGTAGATTTTTAGACTTAGAAAATTTTACGTTTAGATATTAGAGACTTGTATTATTTGTGCATTTTAGTTTAGAACTTAGAATAGTTTCTTAAAAAACGACGGAACGGGGAACCCATGCCCGATTTCCGCCAGATTATAAGTTGTTTAAAACACTTGTAAGATTTTGAGAAACTGATTGGGACTTAGAATATTTTAGTCATATTGGACTTGTATTTTATTTCGAATTAGTTAGTTTTATTTTAGAACAAACATTGTTTTTATACACTTGTTGGGTTGTTTATGTTAGTTTTGTTTATGAACTTTTAGTTTAATTATTATACATATTTACATCAAGTGTCACAAATATTAGAAATTATATTAGACATTTTAACGTAGTTTAAATTTAATTGTTTAAATTATGGAAGGATTAATCAACGTATTAAGGGGCTTTCAAAGTGTAATTATCAAAGGATTAGCAAATTTTAAAAAGAGCCCTAAAGAAAGATTAACTGTCGAATATTTAGAAACTAGACAAGAATTATTAGAAAAGGATTGGGAATCGTTTAAAAATACTAATACTAAACTTTATCAGAATTTTAAATTAGATGATATTGATCAAAAGGTTGTTGATATTTATGATACAACCGAGGACACTTACATAACTTATAAAAGTTTAATTAAGACAACGCTCAATAAAATTAGAGTTGTAAGTGAACCACTACCACATGGGGATGATTCTTCTGGTAGTGCCTTTAAGTCTGCCCATTCACTAGTCAAACTGCCGAAAATTGCTATTCCAATGTTTTCTGGCAAATACGAGGAATGGACGACATTTCATGATCTGTTTGTATCATTAGTTCATAAAAATAATTCGTTAGATAATGTGCAAAAGCTGCATTATTTAAAAAGTCATTTAACTGGTGAAGCTGAGCAATTGATTCGAAATACTCCAATAACTGATGCCAATTACAGTCAGTGCTGGGATCTGTTAGACAAGAGGTACAGCAATAAAAGATATCTCGCCAACTGTATTTTGAAACGGTTATTTGGTATTAAACGTATGCAGGTTGAATCGGCAACATCGTTAAAGGAGCTTTCAGACACCACCAGTGACTGTTTAAATGCATTAACAAACTTAGGCATAAATGTGAGTACATGGGATGTTATTATCATACACATAGTGACATTTAAATTAGATCCTGAAACGCGTAAGCAATGGGAATTAAGCGTCAGTAGTAGCGATTCCAACAATGATTTTCCTACCTTTAATAAATTTAAAGTATTTTTAGAGCAACGTTTCCGCGCGTTTGAGTGCATAGAACCAAAAAGGGGTTCAGGTCACCAGGTCAGTAACAATCATACGCCTAAAACATTGTTAGCCACAGACTCGTCATCGCCAATGAAATGCGAATTCTGTTCAGAGGGTCATAAACTCTGTTTCTGCAAAGGGTTTGCCAAACAATCTCTCGAAGCTAGACGGAATTTCGTTCGTAAGAACAAAATTTGCTTCAACTGTTTAGGTAGTAACCATACTGTTTACAACTGCAAGAAAAATACTAGTTGCAGAGTTTGCCAAAGGCGCCACCATTCCTTGCTTCATTTGGACAATAAAGGCCAAGACCCTGAAGCAAAATCTACTACTGATAGTGCTAGTCCATCAACTAGTGCTACTCAGATAGTCTCTTGCTTGTCTACAGGGAGGATAGCAAAGCCAAGACAGGTTTTATTAGCCACTGCGCTAATAAAGGCCTCGTCAAAGACGGGTGAATATCAGACGGTCCGAGCCTTGCTCGATCAAGGTTCGCAGGCCTGTTTTATAACAGAGGCCACAGTGCAGTATCTTTGCCTGAAAAAGATCCCAATTCAAGGGTTTGTGTCAGGTTTAGGAGATAATAGGTCAACCATGACAAAATACATGGTAAAATTAACGATTAGATCTCGTGTCGATCCTAGCTTTAAGTTTCCATTAAGTGCTTATGTTTTAAATAAGATTACCTCTTACTTACCTGAGCGAAGTCTTAACTCTGATACTTTCGACTGGTTAGGTATCAATAACCTATGTTTAGCAGATCCGGAGTTCAACACACCCAACAAAATCGATATTCTGTTGGGTGCTGATGTTTATAGCTGCATCATTAGGGAAGGTTTAGTGAAGAGTCCTTCCGGTACACTGATCGCACAGAGTACTACATTAGGGTGGGTGCTGTCGGGTGCTGTTGGTCCTGAAGGCACTAGTGCAAATAATAAAATAAATGTAATGCATTGCAAGGTAGACGATATTTTAAGGAAATTCTGGGAAATTGAAGAAATTAGCACTAATAAAAAGATATTTACACCAGAGGAGAAGAAATGCGAAGAATTTTATAGTGAGACCACTAAGAGAGATAGCAATGGCAGATACATAGTTAGGTTACCTTTTCGAGACGAAGATCCTCCTTGCAAGTCGGGAAATTCACGTGGTATAGCTAAATTAAGGTTTAAATCATTAGAAAAAAGATTAGTAAAGAACAAAGATTTAAAAGAAAAGTACACAGAAGTTATAAATGAATATTTACAGTTAGGACATATGAGGCACGTGAAAGTAGATGATAACAAAAGGGAAGAAGCAGTGTATTTGCCACACCACGCTGTCATTAGGAACGACAAAACTACAACTAAAGTTCGTGTTGTTTTCAATGCATCTGAAAAGAATAGCAAAGGAGTGTCACTTAATGATACGCTCATGGTTGGTCCGACACTGCAGGCTGATTTACGTCACACGGTTTTAAGATGGAGGATTCATCCGATAGGACTTGTAGCAGATATTATTAAAATGTACCGCCAAGTTAGAGTAGCAGAAGAAGATGTCATGTTCCAAAGGATACTCTGGCGTGACAATCCAGACAAAGAGATTCAAGATTACGAACTTGTGACCGTGACCTTTGGAACCGCTTCTGCGCCGTATCAAGCAGTCAAAAGTTTGAGTCAGATCGCAGTTGATGAAGGCAAAAATTATCCACTTGCTGCAGAGAAAGTTTTAAATAGCTTCTACATGGATGATCTTATGACAGGATGCAATAGTGTAGAAGAAGGCATAGAAATATATAAGCAAATGGTAGCATTATTAGGAAAGGGTGGATTTATATTACAAAAGTGGAACAGCAACAGTCAGGAAATACTCAAGGGAATAGATAAAATTGAAAGAGATAAAGTTAAAGAACAAACAGATCATACTAGAACAAATGAAAATAAGGACAAAACATTAGAACAAAGGGATATTATACAAAATAATGAATTAGAGAAAAAAGAGAACAAAGATGAGAAAGGGTTAGAAATCAAATTAGATAGCACAATAAAAATTTTGGGACTTACCTGGAACCGCAACGAAGATACCTTCCAATACTCGGTGAATCTCCCTCCGCTGACGACTGCACCTATAACTAAAAGATCGATTATTTCGGACATAGCTCGATTGTTTGACCCACTAGGCTGGTTAGCTCCTAGTGTGGTTTTAGCAAAAACATTCATCCAAAAATTATGGCTTGCAGGTGTTAGTTGGGATGAAGAACTAAGCACTCAATTAGTGAAAGAATGGGATACTTACCGTGAAGAGTTGTCACAACTTAGTAAAGTACGGATTCCTCGTTGGCTTGGCACTAAGTCAAACGATGATGTTGAGCTGCATGGCTTCAGTGACGCCTCCAAAACAGCATACTCAGCCGTTATTTACTTGCGGATAGTGGATGTTGTCGGCAAAGTCCATATTTCGTTGTTGGTTGCAAAAACCAGAGTAGCTCCCGTAAAACAAATTAGCATTCCTCGCTTAGAACTGCGTGGAGCAGTTCTGCTGTCAAATCTCCTGATCGAAACAGCAGATGTCTTAAGTATTTCGAGGGACAGAATCAAGGCTTGGTCAGATTCAACCGTGGTGTTGGCTTGGCTCAACAGTCATCCAAGCAGATGGAAGACGTTTGTAGCCAATCGTACCTCTGAAATATTGACCAACATGAAGGCATCTCAATGGTTTCATGTAAGGACACAGGACAATCCAGCGGACTGCGCCTCTAGAGGCATACTACCAACGGCACTCCTAAACAATAGTTTATGGTTTTCCGGACCACCGTTTCTTACCGAAAAATCGATAGTATATAAAAGGGCAAATGAGTTGAATACTGACTTGGAAGAATCAACAAAAGCTCACATTGCGATAGTGCCAGAATGTTCCATGTTCGAACGTTATTCCTCATTACAAAAATTAGTTAGAATTATTGCTTATTGCAGACGATTTTTAAGAAATAACACATTTAAACAACAATATTTACAGAAATTAGAACTAGAAGCAGCTTTAGAATGTTGTATAAGACAAACACAAAGAGAAATATTTACGACAGAATATTTACAGTTACAGGACAAAGGTTATTTACAATTAAAATCCAGTAAGTTAAACTCACTCTGTCCATATTTTGATGACAAGGGCATAATCAGAGTTCGAGGTAGACTTGAGAAAGCTCCATTAAGTGAACAGATGAAGCACCCAATAGTACTGCCAAACTCTTGTCATCTGACAAACCTTATAGTGGCAGATGCTCACTTAAAAACACTGCACGGTGGTCCTCAGCTGATGGCAAATTATTTGAGGACAGCCTACTGGGTCATAGGAGTCAGGAATTTAGTCAAACATCATGTGCGCAAATGTGTAACATGCGCTAAACATCGCGCTAGCATCAAGAACCAGATGATGGGTTCTCTTCCTTCTGTAAGGTGTTCGCCAGCGCGACCGTTTTTGCATAGCGGTGTTGACTATGCTGGCCCTATCAACATTAGGACAACGAAGGGTCGTGGACACCGTTCGTACAAGGGCTACATATGTTTGTTTGTGTGTATGTCCACCCGTGCTCTTCATTTAGAAGTCGTCAGTGACATGAGCACACAAGCCTTTTTAGCTGCCTTCAGACGTTTCGTGTCTAGGCGAGGTCATTGTGCCAAGATTTGGAGCGACAATGGTACAACGTTTGTAGGCGCCTCCAGAGAATTGCAACAGTTAGCATCTATTCAGGCATCAATAGCAGAACAAGTCGAGGCCAACGGTACTGAGTGGCACTTCATTCCCCCACATAGTCCTAATTTTGGTGGACTTTGGGAAGCAGGGGTGAAGTCTACAAAGTTTCACCTTAAACGGGTCATTGGTGATGCTACCTTGACGTACGAGGAAATGAGCACACTCCTCAATCAAGTGGAAGCTTGTTTGAACTCGCGTCCAATGAGTGTCATTAACGTTACTGATCCTGGTGAACTGATACCTTTAACTCCTGGACATTTCCTAATCGGAGAGCCGATAGTAAATGTACCAGATTCTAATTACGAGAGCACAAATGTCAGTTATTTGTCGCGGTGGCATTATATTCAAAGGATGCTACAGTCATTTTGGAAGCGCTGGTCCCAAGAATATTTGTCCAACCTTATGAACCGGTACAAATGGTCTTCAAAGGTCCCTGAGCCAAAAATTGGAGACATTGTTTTAATTAAAGAAGACGATTTGCCGCCAAGTCGTTGGTTGCTAGGTCGCGTAATAGAGAAGCATCCTGGTGATGATAATATCACCCGTGTAGTCACATTGCGCACTAAGACCTCTACATTTAAGAGGCCAACATCCAAACTTTGTATTTTACCGGTTACAGATCAATGAATTTATTATTTTATGTTATTTTAGATCAACTTTTACAAACTTTTTATTTATACAAAGATGTTTTACACGTGTTAAGCTATATTTTACATGTTTACGTTTTACATAATTATACCATGTTATTGTTAAGATATTTTTAGATGCTTTACACAATGAAATTGTATATTTTCCCCAATAGGGTTTTTTAACTTTCTTTTTATTATTGTTGAACTTTGTCATTTATTTTTCGACAAATTTAACTTAATGTTAGTAGTTTTAAGTTTACCATATTATGTAAGTTTTTATCTTGTTAAAGATTGTAGATTTAAGTTATAAGATCAATTTTTGTTTGCGACAAAGTGTAGTTCGAAAAGGGCATTCCGTCAGTAATGTCCTTGGTGGGCGGTATGTTAATGATCATGCATGATCAAGCCGCTCATCAGGTCAACATAATAAATTGTATTTTTTGTCTAAAGTTGTAAACGACGTAACTAGATGGCGTTGGCGTCAAATAAGAAGTCGCTATGGTTTCGTTACCGCGATTTGGCTAGGGTCTTGCAAATTTTATTAAACATGAGAACCATCTTAGATCAGTATACAGTTTAGTTGTTTCATTATATCCTCAACCCTACTGGTATACACATAAGATCAAAAATATAAGTACCGATTACCATTCCCGGTTTTTGGTATTTAACAGTTTGTTTGTGGTATTTTGGCGGATTAGGTTATATTGTTTGTTTGTAATTAGATGTGTGTGTTAATATAATTATATCCCTGTAAAAAAATAGTACAAAACTGTTTTTATTTTATTTGAAGTACCCAAAGATTGCAAACCCCTGAATGTGTGTTTACAAAATTTATAGCTTCTCGTGACGGGGACTTTAGTGTGATTCATTTGATAGTAAATTATAATGTGATCTGAACTACAAACTGTTTTTCTATTGCGCATTAACCAACACTACCCACACTACGCTCACAGTAGTTAAAATATGCCTGAAAATAACGAGAGTCACATACCCGTCTCCGACATATATATTTATAATCACGTTCTCGGAGACGGCTCTATAGATTTCGATGAAAGTTGCAGTATAGGGGTTTAAGGGGGGAAAAATCGATCTAGCTAGGTCTCATATCTGGGAAAATTCATTTTCTCCGTACTTTCACCCGAGCAGAACTCGATCGCCCAAAGTTTAGAACAGGATGGCTACCTTAGAATAATGACATGGCAGCATGGAATTAGTAAGTACCTACTATCACGGCAGCACGGAATTAGTAAGTACCTACTATCACGGCAGCATGGAATTAGTAAGTACCTACTATCATGGCCATGGAATTAGTAAGTACCTACTATCATGGCTACATGGAATTAGTAAGTACATAGTATCATGGCTGCATGGAATTAGTCTGGAAATAGTAATACATGGAATTAGTCTGGAATTAGTAATACATGGAATTAGTATGAATTTTCCAATACTATTAAATGAGCATTCGTCTTCTTTTTCTTATCATCAAGGACAGAAAGAAGTCAGGGGTATGGGAAACTTTGATGGTCGAAAAGTAGCAATATTCTATCGAATATGGCGTTGAATACGTTAATTTTGCATTATTTTAAACGAACACACCACATTAGAAACACCATCTTGCGCTCCATAACTCAAGTAGCGGATGTTGGAGAAAAAATAGCCAGGCTGAAGTGAGAGTCGGCCGGCCACGTCGCACGAATGCACCCGGAGAAATGGGCAAAGATCGTCACTGGACGCCTGAAGGAGGACAACGCCGTCGAGGTAGACCGCGGCGAAGGTGGTGTGACGATCTAGTTATGTTTACGGGGCCAACATGGCCTGAAATCGCACAAAGCAGAGAGGTTTGGAATTAAAAAGGGGAGGCTTTTGCCCAGCAGTGGGACACAATAAAGCCTTACAAAAAAAAAAAAACGTGTGGCACTCGGGGACTGCCGCGGTAAAGCTATTGCATAGCATTTGTAACCTCCATACTTCCTATTTGTCAACGCTACACTTGGGATGATGACAACGTGGTGTTGTCATGGGAACGTAATTTTTGTTTTATGTCATCATCCGTCATTACATGGTAGGCGGAGTGGGGGTGTTAGGTTTTTTTCGTTACGGAATTTCTTAATTCGGTCGCCGCGTTCAAAGCCCGCGATTAAAGCTATGCAAAAGCTTAAAAAAAAGTTAAAGGAATTTTGTTAATATGCAAACTGCAGAGATAGAGCCCCGACAAAACAAATCAATCACAAAACAAAAACAAATAAAAATCTACTCATATTAACATTCATATTTCAGACTCTTGTTCTATTCAACCCCAAAGAAACGTTGTAAAAGCGAGTCATAATGAATCGTAATGTTATTCGCACGTAAACGTCGGACGAATAACAAACGTGTGTGTTTTTACAGAGCACTCGTTTGTTACAGTTGTTGTTAGGGCCGGTTCACAAGGTTTAGTTGCTGTACGAGTTACAAAATGGGAAAAGAAAAATATGTATAAGTAATCGGATTTGAACTCTACGTGGGTCTATTATAGGCAGATACCTACATTCACATTTCACTAGAGATATTTGGTCCAATACAATAATTGTAAAAAAAACCTGTCCGATTCGAAAGGGAATTATCAAAAAGTAATAAAAAATCTTATTATTATTGAAAACAAAAAACTTATTGCTATTTAAAATTACTCTAAATCTATTAAAAATTAGCAAATTTTCAACAGGGGTTATAACTTCATAAGTTTTGACTTGTAGACACCCGCTGAACATCGCCCCGCCGTCGCTCCATGTGTAATAAATAGCTCGGTAAAAAATAACCCATTGAAAAAAAAAAAAAATTAAGCGATTTTTTTTTCTTTTTTCCTGAAAATTTCCACATAAATAGACTCTCAGTACGATATTTAACAACCCTCACGGATTGGACAGGGTTTTTTTTTACATGTTGTATAGATAGGGGCAATCTATTAAAATAAATACAATACATTTATTTAGCGCAGATTAAAAGGCACACAACATATTGTTTATTGTAACAGTAGTGGATGTCTTTAGTTGTTTCATGATTATGTAATATTTTAATGTAATTTTTTAAATATTTACTTGCGTATTTACCCAGATTAAAAGCTTATAGTAAGTAAAACTGACATCCAAAAAAGTGACAGTTGAGATGAAGAATAATTGAGAAGTATGGTAGTAAAAGATATGTAACACCGACCGAAAATAAATTGTAAGGGCAAGAGAATGATGAGTAAAACAAGATTTGATCAAAATTTAATGAAGCTTGTTTTATAAAAACAAACATAATCATTTAATCATTTGTTAACACACCCACAATAAAATAGTTGTTATAGAAAAAAAATACAAGCGCGTTAAGTTATACCAGAAGTAGTTGAAAAAAATATAACATAACATAAATCAAAAGGATATTAATTAATTTTTTAAAAATACAAAATAAGAAAAATGTAGATGACAAAAAGAAGAAAAATAAAAAATTCGTTTAGTACGTAAAATAACGTAAAATACTAAAACGCAATATAAAAATTATTTGGTATTCTAAAAAATAATTATTAAAAATGGATTCAAACTCTTTTTCCATAACACATGTAACTAGACCTTACCAAATATAACTCGGAATATAAACAGTACAAAAAACAACAGGAATGGCCGACAACAATGTTTTCGTTGAACACATTTCATCTTCGTTCACCCCGAATATTTTCCACCGCGCAACGAATTTGTGTCAATACTCCTTTATTGTTTTTTTCTGTATGTTAGTTATGTTACTGCGTTTTTATGCGGTTTCGTGCGATTTTTTTTCGGTATGAATGTTGGAATGTATGTGGATTCTGTTGTAGTAAAACTATTGCTTTTTGTTGTATTGCAGACTTGTTTTGATCTTAGTTTGGTCTCCTCAATTGCTCGGCTATTATTTGTAACTAACAACCCGCTCCTACTTCACACGGTCTTTACGACTTGATGAAACATCGAGATTTCTTTATTAGGTATAATTATTTAAGTTTAATATTAATGACTTTTAGCCTTCTGATAAGGCCCATTGTGAGCGACCACGTTTCAGTACCATAGGTCATCACTGATTGGCAAGAATTGCCAAACTTAAGTGGCAATGGGCAGGGCACATTGCTCGCAGAACGGATGGCCGATGGGGTCGAAAGGTTCTGGAGTGGCGACCACGTACCGGAAGACGTAGCGTTGGAAGGTCTCCCACAAGATGGACCGATGACCTTGCAAAGGCCGCAGGAATCCGCTGGATGCGGAAAGCACAGAATCGGTCGAAGTGGCGGTGCTTGGGGGAGGCCTATGTCCAGCAGTGGACATCTTTCGGCTGAAATGATGATGATGATGATGAATATTAATGTGTTAAATACATGAATCTTCCGGAATAAATTTTCTTAGTGATGGTGAAAACAGCATCAAATTCTGTTGCTTTATTAGGGTTCCGTACTTCAAAAGGAAAAAAAGGAACCCTTATAGGATCACTCGTGTGTCTGTCTGTCTGTCTGTCTGTCTGTCCGTCTGTCACAGCCAATTTACTCCGAATCTAATAGACCGATTAAGTTGAAATTTAGTACACATATGTATTTCTGTGACCCAAACACGAATGTGTAACGTAAATGAATGAATTTTGAATATAGGGGTCACTTTTAGGGGGTAAACAAGAAAATTAAAAAAAAAAGTTTTACTAACAGTACCGTGTGACATATCAAATGAAAGGACTTGTTATGAGGATCTTAAATATATTTTTTATATCATTTTAAAATAAACACTTTTAAAGATATTTAAGAAATTCAATGAAAATTGACCATTCCCCCCCCTTATCTCCGAAACTACTTGACCAAAAATTTTGAAAAAAATACATAGTATGGCTCTTTACTCATAGATAACAGGAAAACCTATAAGAAGTCCATGGTCTTAAAATAACATGGTAAATCTCTCAATATTGTGCGCGCAAACTTACATTTCGTCGCTCGGCATCCAATAGGCCCATCTCTCTAGCTATTATAATATCAACAACAAAATATCAAAAGTGTTTGACAGTCTGCTTAATACACAACTAAAAAATAAAACTGTAAATGTTCATGACAACCAATTCGGGTTTCGGCGTGGTTTGTCAACAGAAAGTGCAGTGTTGTGTCTTAAGCATACTGTCACATACTATACACAGCGTGGGACGCAGATTTATGTTAGCTTCCTCGACTTATTCAAGGCTTTCGATCTGGTTGCTTATGACGTATTGCGGAGAAAGATGGAGAACTATATAGATGGTATTTGTGTAAATAATATTAGCTATGCAGACGATATGGTGCTTCTGAGCGCGTCAATCTGTGGTCTCAGAAAGTTGGTCGCCAAATGTGAGTAGTATGCCAAAATACATGGTTTGATGTATAACTCCAATAAGTCGGAGATCATGGTCTTTGAGGCTTGGGGTAGACCAGCTTATGTACCACCTGTATTACTCAATGAGACTCCACTACAAATAGTATTTACGTTTTAATATCTTGGTCATATATTGACCCCTGACATCAATGACGGACTCGATATTGGCGGGAACGAAGGGTGTTGTCGGTAAGGGCGAACATGCTGGCTCGCAGGTTTGCACGCTGCTCACTTAAAAAGTCAAAATTACTCTGTTTCGAGCTTATTGTACAGCGTTTTACACGTGCAGCCTATGGGCTAGATATACCCAAAGGTCGTGCAACACCCTTCGTGTCCAATACAACAACGCTTTCAGGGTACCTATTGGTGGGGCTGCCCCGTTTTTTTTGCGCATCGGGAATGTTCGCAGACGCACATATTAATTGCTTTTACGCAACGATGCGAATGAGGCACAGAGTGCGGGCCAGCTCCAACAATATCCTAAAAATGATCACTAGCAGGCTGGATTGCATGTACATCAACCACTGCAGTGCCATCTCCCATGGGGTGAAATAAATTTAAACTAGATTGATTACGTGGGGCACTCGGAAAGTTTTGCGATACTAGAAAAAAATAAACTACAGGTTATATTTTTTTTTATTATATCTTTAATACACAGTTTCATACGTCTAAACCAATTTTCATAACACATTTTCCAGTCCACATCAAACACCTCTTCAATCTCCTTCTCAAATGCAGCCAGTGCAGCTTCCGGTGATGAAAACTGTTTTCCTTTGAGTTGGTTTTTTATTTTGGGGAACAAGAAATAGTCGCACGGAGCCAAATCGGGACTGTAAGGAGGATGACCTATAAATTTGACCGGTGTGCTGTCCAAAAATTTCCTTGTTTTGAGCGCCGAGTGAGTCAGCGCGTTGTCGTGGTGAAGCAATAGCCCACGGAGGCCAGTGTTCGGTCGCTTGCTGCTTGCAGCAGTAAAAACTTCTGGAAAACATTTGGTAACATACCATTTAGTATTGATGCACCTTTGATCTCGTAAGGGTACTGACACCAGATAAACCGTCAAAGAAAAAAAACTTTCGTTCAAAATTTTGCCTGCACTTGGTTGCACACTAGCTCGCTTCACTTAGGTAGGCGTTGGTTCATTTTGAAACAGCCACATGGTCGACTGACGCTTAATTTCTGGATCATTCTGATAAAACCAAGATTCGTCAGCCGTAATGATATTTTAAACGTGCCGAGACGAGCCTGCTTCAAATTTTTTATCATGTCTCGGCACCATTCTATCCGAACCTCCTTCTGAGCCTGCGTTGGATTTTGCGTTACCAACGTGAAACTATCTTCCTTACCAGAAGATGTCCATGTAGAATTTCATGCACACTTCCCGGTCAAATCTGCAGTATATGGTGAACCATTTCATATGTAATTCGCATATTCTCTTGAATTAAATATTCACAACCAGCACGTTTTGTTATGTAACAAAATTCCGCCAAAATTACTCGACCACGCATAAACTCGTTGAAACAGCGGAAAACAGTCGTTTTAGAAGGGCTTTTTTCTATGAACACCATTTGAAGTCTTTCAAACAATTCTTCTGGTTTTAGTCGACATTTGAAATCGTACAAAATCATCGCGCGAAAATGTTCTCGTTGTAAATCCACTTTTCAGTAAGACAGAGTATTTTGATTTTGCTCGTAAAAAAATGTGGAGGGAATTTAGAATGTTATGTTTTTTTTTGTAATAAATAGTCATATTTTTTATCGATATCAAAACCAGCCAGTATCCCATAGACAAAAACTGTTAGTCGCAAAACTTTCTGAGTGACCTGGTAAAATAAGCTAACATAGTTCATAAGTTTACTAACACAATGAGTCCTTGTTACTTGAATAAAGAAAAATATCGTGACCATTTTTCCTTTTCAATGACGTTTTCTAAAAATTAAACCTAGCTAGATCGATTTATCACTCCCGAAACGCCCTGCGTACTAAAGTTCATAAAAATTCTTTGAACCGTTTCCGAGATTCAGATTATATATTTACATTTATACAAGAATTGCTCGTTTAAAGGTGTTAGATTTATATTATTATTATATTAATACCGCGAATGTGAAATTTTTAACGAACATCAGATTTTTGTTTTATTTTATTCTACACGTTCAAATAAGTGATGTTGCAATTAAAAAAAAAAACGTAAAAAAATGTCATATTCGCGGTATTGGATACCGAGCGACGATTTGTAGTTGGAATGTCACATAACATACACGTAACATGTTTTTCAACTACAATGTTAAGTTTGTTCTTGGGATAAATAAATTCATCTCAACTACGGAACCCTTCATTGTGCGTAGTCCGACACGCACTTGGCCGGTTTTTTAAAAGAACAACGCGGACACATAGACAGACACGAAAAGTGACTTTAATTTATAATAATTATGTACATAGTATAGTCAGAAAGAAATCTTCACAAATTGCTTAACCCTAAATAGTTGGAATCGTTGACTCTGAGTCTTTCATGAAAACATAAATATGTCTCTGCTGTCGCGCGGTCGACGACAGTGATTAAGGCCACATTAGTGCGTTGCGTTGCGTTGTCGTAGCGGATCAACGCATTGTATGGTAATCCTGCATTGTGACGACGCACGATGTCGCAACGCAAGAGGGCGACGCATGACGTCGCAAGGCAAGAGGTGTTTGCTTGTTTGTCCTATAGTTTGATCAATACCGCTGTACAGCGCCTTAGGAAGGCGCGCGGCGAGACGGGAGAGCAGTGCAGGCCGCTAATTTATCAAAGCTCTCGGCGCACGGCGTCCCGCCCGCCGCTCATTGGTCAACACTGCCCCCCGCCTCGCCGCGTATTCTTAAGGCGCGGTACAGCGGTATTGGTCAAACTATAGTTTGCCCCTCTAGCAGTGGCACACTGTCCATCGTCGCACTGGAGCTCCGACAGCGCAGCGCATCACCCTCTCCCCGTTTAGTCTTTCCTTCGTCGATCCGTTGACATATCGCGTGTGACGATGCAACGCAATCATGTGGCATGTCACTAAAAATATGTGTAAAACGACGCAGCGTTGACGCTGCAACACAACGCAACGCATGAGGCCTCACTCTTAGCAGATTAAATGTCAAGTCCTTTTTTCTGCCCTAACAATCGACCGAAGCTAAACTAAATATTCAATTCACATGACACATCACTTAAACTAATTAGGATAAAGGAAACACGAAACAAGTCTCGATAAAAACCCGGAAACAAAATAAGCAATTCAATCGAACCAAAATCCCTAACACTGATACTAATCTAACATCGATTATGGAGTAATGAGCAACACGTTATAGGAAACATGTTCAGGTAACTACTATAGTTACATCAGGTTAATGTACTACATCAATCCATCATACTGACACTAAAAATCATTTGATGGATATAATAATGATATTCCCTCCGACTACTAAGAAATGTTCACTACATAGATAAATTTCCCTTTAATATTATTTAAGAGTCACAAAGCTTTTGGATTCAGGGATGGAAGGGCCTTAATAAATTGGTTGTTGAAGACGATGACGAGTCTAAAGAAATTAGAGTTGTAGCTAAAACTTATGTTTCACATACAAACGCCTGATATCGATACCTACACACACAGAATAGAACCCACAACACATAGAAGGCAAAAATATACAACTTTGGCAGTACCTTCAATAGACAATGTATGTAACTAACACCTTAAACCCATAAATCTATAATTAACAAACTCACAAAATTAAAAGAGCTTCAAAACGAACAGCGCACCACATCACTAGAATTACGTCACACCTCCGGCGTTTATCAAAACAGGCCGCAACGAATTTCAATTGTAATCAAATATGGCGCCCGCTCTGGGTAAACAAGATAAAACGGTGTAAACGTGTGCTTCGACAAGCTTGCGGCTTCCTTGCGTGTTGTGTGCGGATATTCAAACTTGGTATTTAGAGGGTAGGCAGAGTTTAGATAAGAACTTTATGGGTAGGTACGTAAACTTTAAATTAAGCCAAGGCTGAGCTGGACATCATTGACAACCAATGATGTCCAGCTTTGGTGGTAGCTATAGTCGGCAGTCGACTGTTATAATAATATCAGCCTATTATTGTCCCATCTATCATCATATCTTTTCGTCCCACATACCACAGTGTCTCAAGACGAAAGTCTTTGACCAGTGCGTGTTGCCAGTGATAACCTATGGTACTGAAACGTGGTCGCTCACAATGGGCCTTATCAGAAGGCTAAAAGTCACCCAAAGGGCAATGGAGAGGACTATGCTTGGAGTTTCCCTACGCGATCGAATCAGAAATGAGGAGATCCGCAGGAGAACCAAGGTAACCGACATAGCCCGAAGAATTGCCAAACTGAAGTGGGAATGGGCAGGGCACATTGCTCGCAGAACGGATGGCCGATGGGGCCGAAAGGTTCTGGAGTGGCGACCGCGTACCGGAAGACGTAACGTTGGAAGGCCTCCAACAAGATGGACCGATGACCTTGTGAAGGCCGCAGGAATCCGCTGGATGCGGAAAGCACAGAATCGGTCGAAGTGGAGGTGCTTGGGGGAGGCCTATGTCCAGCAGTGGACGTCTTTCGGCTGAAATGATGATGATGATGATTATTGTCCCATTGCAGGACAAAAGCCTTTCTTCTCACATAGAGAAGGCACGAGCTTGATCACCACGCTTGCTCAAGGTGGGTTGGCAATTTCAGACTATCTATCTACCTAGCCTTTTCCCAACTATGTTGGGGTCGGCTTTCAGTCTAACCAGATGCAGCTGAATTGGAGTATTTTACATGGAGCGACTGCCTATCTGACCTCCACAACCCAGTTAATGGATAATACGATACCCTTTGGTAAGACTGGTAGTCAAACTATCGGGCTTCTGACGACTTGTAACGACTGTCAAAGATACACGAATGACAGCCGGGACTTCCGAGGCACGGAGGGGTCTTGGTATGTAAAGATTCCGGCAAGCGTAGCTTAACCTGATTGATCGCCCCGTGTGGCTGCTAATACTTAGCCACAAGCCCCTGGCAATTTCAGACTGCGAAACAACTTCACCTACCGACTAATTGTCCTTTGTTTTTCAAACATTTTGCACAGACGGCGGCGACTATTCGTTTGATGTGCACGCGGCATTAAGTCCCACTGCTAAAAATATTCTTCCAAACTAATAATCACCACGTCTTGCAGACACATTGCAGTTATTAGCTCAAGTAGGTATTCAAGATATCTTTTTTCTGCTGTAAAATACGACTATATAAGTTAGACGACTACTTGCCTGGGAAAAGGCAGTATAGTCTTCCATAAAATCCACAAGAAGAGAATGAATCGAATTACTCTTTTTCCAGCCATGTACTTACTATGTAAAATGTTTCTAAAGCGGCTAAAATGGAAAATGGATACTCACTAATACTCTACATTAATATACAACATTTCTTTAACAAAAATAGAAACTGAAAGTAACCCCACAATGTACTCAAATACGTAACATAAAGCATATTGTTATATTATTTGAAGAAAGAGCCTATTTTGTAGAATGGACCATTGTTAGTCTAATGCATCTTATTATGGACTGAACAATTTATAGGTTTTCCATTAGCTGGTTACAAGCACGCATTAAAGGGTTAAAAGGGAACGAATTTTACTTTTGATCTTTTTTCTTATAGGTAGTTAGAAAAAATTGTCTTAGTATTGTGGAGGCATAACTCTATACCTACTGCTTTTGTGAATGGCAACTAAAAATTGATGATAAGAGCAACAAACTATCACTTAACAGTCTTCCAAGCATGACGATAGTGATTGTAACAGTTATTACTTCGGTTTCTCGATACTTTACTCCGGAATTGAGACCAAAGGAAAAATTCACCGCTAGCTATGGTCGTCAGCAGGGACCGTACTTGTCCATTTATAGAACTGCATAAGTTTTTAAGTGTGTCTACCAATAAACCCACAAAACGCTACGTTAATGCCAAAACACATAAAAACTGGAAGGCTGCAGCATACTTGTACAAGTCAAAACATTAACTTATTTACCACCGTCTTTATAAACAGCTTACCAACTTAACATAATTAAGTGATTCTTCTCCAAACACAATGCCGCACTGCTTTACATACTAAACGTTGTCGGTGCATATTTTTAAGGAGCCCTTTTACTTCGTGGCCAAGAACTGCACGCCAAGCGACACGCGTCTTGCGACAGCGATAGCGGAGGAGAACAAATCACACGTCACGAGTCACCGATAGCCGATGGAGCAGACGAGTCTTGGAGTGGAAACCGCGTTTCGGCAAGCGTAGTGGGGCCACTCTAGTCAGACAGATGGACTGAGGACCTTAAAAAAGTGGCTAGGATTGACTGGATGTGGAAGGTGGACGTCAGGGTGTCGTGGTGCAGCCATAGGCTGAAATAGGCTGAGTTGCCGAGTCACCAAGACGCAACTTGCGGAGCGATGGCGACGGATGGAAACAAGTGACGAGCGCGTGTGTCGCTTGCCGCAAGTCGCATCGCTCGACGCTGTGAACGAGGCCGCAGGTCGTCTTCGCTGGACCCTTAAAACGCATAATTATCTTTTTACGGAGACGTTTCCACATTTATTCATGGGGCTATGTTGTGGGTAACGGCTAATTTATGACTTAATCTTACCTTGCGACCTTAGGGTGCGGTTAGAGTGTAAGCTATATGGTATTATATGAGATAATATAATGAGTATGTTTGATTGGCTTACGTTTTTGCTTAAAACCACTTTTAACCCGACTGTGGTGAAGCCAAAAAGGAGAGTTATTAGTTCCGCTTAATTAATATTTGTTTTTGAAGTGAAAACTTCTTTAGGCGCGTTGGGCATTTTTGAGATGGGAAAAACAATTGAACTCGCGACACGTTACCGTTACCGACTCCTCATTAAAAGTATTTCCGGCACAATAAAATTGTTCAAGTTTTCATTTCTGTCGGCACTCCCGGAGTGCCACTGTTTTTTAATAATTTAATACAAACACACGCCAAAAAAGTTATTGATAGACTGTTTTACAAAAAAAAACCGGCCAAGTGCGTGTCGGACCACGCACAATGAAGGGTTCCGTAGTTGGGATGAATTTATCCCAAAAACAAACTTAACTTTGTAGTTGATAAACATATTCTCCCATACGGAATGTATGGGAAAACATGTTTTTGCAACTGCAAAGTTAAGTTGGTAGATTATTACTCGATAACTAGTAAAGTCTACTTAGCTGTGATAGTTTTCCTTTTAATTTCGTTATATAAGCTACTGCTGTGATTTTTTTCATACATCCAAAACCAACCATTTAGCTGGCAGGGGGGGGGGGACACTTGACTCTAACAAAAATTAGCACTTCAAAGCTTAATATTTTGCAAACGGATCCCTGAATCCAAAAATGGTTTTACAAACTCATAATGTTTTTGTAAGACCTTTCCAATGATACTTCACACTATGGGATAAAAAAATAAAACATCACCACTTTACGTGTATGGGAGGTACCATAAAAAAAATGTTTTTCATAATTTTGTTTTACCACTTTGTCGGCGTAATTAATATGTATACCTATGTCAAATTACAGCTTTCTAGTACTAAGGGTCTCGGAGCTAGACCGCGGACAGACAGACAGACGGACATGACGAAACTATAAGGGTTTACTACGGAACTCTAAAAAGGGACAAAATGCGTGGTGATTTGTTATTTGTCTACGTAAATATTCGTTTTGTTTCTAATTAATAGTTTATTACAAGACAAAAAAAAAAATATGTTACCTTTGTAACATTTATGCACTTACTCCAATAAATGATAGATAATAATAATGTTACAGCAGTATACTTAGTAAAAATAATGATAATTATGACATGTCTTGCAGATTTGATAGCATATCTCACCGTATCTTGCAGTGTGACATCAGTAGAAACTCGACCTTGTAGCTGAAAAATATTTCGACGAGAGCTCATAATGTATTCATAAAGAGGTCAAGTCCCTTTGAAATAATTAAAAGTAATTATAGAGGTATGAGGAACCTCCATAGAAAAGGGAGGATCGTCCGACCAGACGGGTGTTGTTTCTGGTGGGATACTGAAATACTAGTCGCTTGTTAAACTCTGCTTGCGCGATGCAGGATTTTGCGTGACGTCAGTGTGATGCGTAGTTCACATGTGGCAATGTAGATGCCACCACATAATTGTGATCTTATGATGTCAATAACTGATATCACAGCGTTTGCTTGAGACTAAGTATTCGTACTTCGGAACCAAAAGAACTGGTATTTTATAAACAAATATCAAAATGAATAAACAACTACTAGATTAGTAATTTACTATTAATTACCATCTAATTACTGAAACAGATCTCTAGTTGTGTCGATTTACTAAATTACACTTTAATCACAATATTAACACAACAATTACAGAATGATTTAGTTCAGTTTTTGTAGTGGAAATAATAAATAACTGTTATCTGAGTACTTGACCTCTAGACAGCCTGGGCTGAGAATAATCCAAATTAAATCTATGTCTAGATATTTTTAACAACATTTTGATCTACGACAGCAGAATGATTTATGGAGTCTGTATAAAAAACAGAAAGTTACATAAAAGGGTTATGAATTTCATAAGATATCAAGTGGGTAGTTTCACTCTCTCATTAGTCACGACTGAACGAATTAGATCCAAGGATAAACCAATTTCATGTTTTGAGTAGAGATTTATTTTTGATGTCATAAAATGATTTTAGTTACAATGGCGGTAGTGTATGATAGCTTGCGACGTTTTTACAAATTTCCGTTGATATTGACTGCTAAATGTGAGAAAACAGATGCATATATATGTCGTGGCCAGATCTTAGAATTGATCATTTCAAGAAATGATCGACTATTTCATGAAATGGTCATGCTTCATGAAATGGCCAGCTAAAATTGACCATTTCATTCAAACGTCAGTTGACGTTTAACCATATCATTAAGTAGAATATCCATGCAAATATTACCATTCATTAACTTTAAGTAATCTGGGTCAGTAGATAAATAAAACATTATAAATAGCTTTCATTCCAGAAGAAAAATAATAATTAATAAGATTTGAACAGTTAAATACTAACCTGTGAAATACGTTCCAAAATCCATGGCTTTTTAAGATTGCGCTTGTTTTTCGAGTGAATTTCATAAAAGTCACGTAGCTTGGTATAACAACGATACTTCACTGCACTTTTATCTTCCATTTGCATATTTATAATTCCTTTTCCAAACGAATTATCGTCTGCCGCCATGATGCACAACAAAAACAAAGCGACATCAACGCCTCTACCGGTAGATAATCTAACTATTTAATGATATGATCACTAATGTTTGGCCACATCATGAAGTAGTCGTGCGTTTTACTGTTCATATCGTTAAACGTTGAGTATTCAATGATCTGGCCAGACCACATCATGATGTGGCCAGCGGTCGATGTTCTATTTCATGAAATGCAACCATTTCATGAAATGGTCGATTATTTCATGAAATGATCAATTCTAAGATCTGGCCACGACATATACATTACTACATTGTTTAATGGGCCACAATAATGACGAACCGCAGGATCCATAACTTCTCAAAAAAAAGGCATTTTTTTTTCATAATTTGTAAGCTGTCACAGGCGCCATCATACTGTGCCGCTGGTTTAGTTGTGTTCTTTGGCCAGTGTTACTTGAATGGGTATTGAAAACTGTGTTTATTTTAAACACAATCTACCATTTTACAAAACTAAATGCGAAAAATAAATAAAATTAAGTGACAGCTGTCACGATGTCAAGTGGCCCTTTTAAAAGGTAACAATACTATATAAGGGTGCATGAAAAGACACATTTGGCATTCAGTTTGTTGGCACCGGCCGGGCCCAGATTTTATCGAGTCACCTCCTCCTCCTTACCTCCTCCCTACCTCCTCACTTATGAATGATTGATTTATACAACGATTTATGTGTGTTTGTGGAGTTATATGGGTGTGTATGATTGTTAGATTGCTAAGGATTTTGTTAGCAACGAGAAGATCTTTAGTCTAGAACGATTGTTCAAGCATGAATCTTGATTTAAATGTCGTCTGAAATAACGCCTAAACCCTAAAACTCCCTAATTACAAACTCAAACTCAAAGCATTTATTTCAAATAAACCAATTACAGGTACTTTTGAATTGTCAAGGGGTCAGTCAGAAAAATGAAGCTAGTTGCCCATTCCAAAGCGTAGTAGGTACCTATGGAGAAAAACGGGCAAGAAACTCCACCGACACTCTTTTAAATCAAAATATTGGTTACATCATTCTCAATCAATCCTGTGGAACAGAATGATATCAGACGCATTACCTATCTCTAACCTTAAAAGTAACGCCGAAAGTTATGACAACATTACCCTTGACATGCTAAATATGACTCTGCCATATGCACTAAGTACTGTAACTGACATTATAAACTGCTCAATAGTGACGTCAACTTTCCCTGACCAATGGAAAATTGCTTCCATTAGGCCCTTACCAAAAAATGCCAATCCAATTGATGTAAAAGACTTGCGCCCTATTAGCATTTTACCGTGTCTGTCTAAAGTTTTAGAGAAGATCGTTAGCCACCAATTAACGCATTTTCTGGAACAAAATACCGTGTTACCGGACTTACAGTCTGGTTTCAGAAAACAGCGCAGTACTGCCACTGCCTTATTGGATGTTACTGATAATCTATTATCAGCCCAAGATAAAGGAATGTGTTCATTGCTAGTCTTGCTAGATTTTTCCCGGGCATTTGACGCAATTAATATCCCGTTATTACTGTCGAAGCTAACTTATTACGGATTTGACTCCAGTGCTACGCAATGGTTCCGTAGCTACCTTAGTGATAGGAAACAATTTGTGGATCTACGTTTGGGTGACGGAACTGCTCTTACATCGTCTCTTACTTCCATTGGGTTCCGCAGGGCATATTAGGCCCAATTATGTTTATTTTATACTGTGCAGATATCATTAAATGCCTCCAGAGGTGCAAGTACCACATATACGCCGATGACGTCCAACTTTACATATCCTTTAGACCAGATGAGTACGATAGTGCCATTAAAGATCTAAACGATGACCTACGTAGAATCGCCGTCTGGTCTGAAGAGAACTGCCTGTCGCTAAACCCAACCAAAACCAAATACATGGTATTTGGCACAAGACAGCAACTAGCAAAACTACCCGCAACGTTTCACCTTGAGTTAATGGGCGAACAAATTGTCAGAGTCAATGAGGCCCGGAATCATGGTCTTATTTTGGATAGAGACCTTCGTTTCGAAAAACACGTAGCCGATTCAGTGAGAAACTGTTTTTACCGCCTGAAAGTTCTGTACAAGATTAGGCCTTACTTGTCTGAAACACTACGGGAACAGCTTGTGGAAACCCTGGTTCTATCTAGGTTGAACTACGCTAACACAGTGTACGGCCCGCGCCTATTAGCTCGTACAGACCGCCTCATCCAAAGGGTACAAAACGCTTGTGCGCGGTTTTGTTACAATATCCCTCGCAGAAGCCATGTAACACCTTTTCTAAACAAGCATTTTTCTCTAAAAATGAAATCCAGGCGCAAACTGCACTTGGCTTGCCTTTTGTTCGGTGTTGTTAAATACCAGAAACCGGACTACTTGTACGACAAGTTGAGTTGGATAGCGAGTAGACAAGAATGTGGGAGAAGGCAATGCTCGCAGCAACTCTCGACCCAGTCTCATAGTACAGCAGCTTTTAGAGGTAGTTTCCGTTATGCGGCTTCTAAAGTGTGGAATAACCTGCCACCACTTCTTCGAGCGATAGAAACGATCGATACATTTAGAAGACGCTTACGGCAGTGTCTCATGGATTCGCAACGGAAGCTAGACATGATCAACCTTAATGTTTCATTGATATAAATTGTATTATGATAAAGTTATCTATTATTTATTGACGTACAGTCCCTTTAGTCCTTTGTTTATTGTGCAACCATGCCATCATAATTATTTTGTTAAATACCACTGTTTAAATCTTTAATTATCTTTTTACCCGACTACGGCAAAGCCAAAAAGAAGGGTTATGATTTTAGCAGTCTATGTATGTATGTTTATATGTTTGTATGTATGTATGTATGTTTGCTTTTACGTGTGTTCCACCGTAGCGCCTAAACTACTGAACCGATTTTGATGAATGAGATATCAATAGATTTGTAATAATGGTCCGGGTGACATAGGCTATATAAATTTTCCCTAAACTTAATATGGTGAACTTTACACGTAAATTTCTAACCTCAAAAAAGTTAAAATGAGATGATCATGACATGTTTGGTATCAAAAGAAAGGTCTTGACGAGCACATTACAAATATGTGTATAATGTTATACTTTCAAAGTAAATAAATATGTTTAAATTGTTAAAACAAGCAAAAGTGAGGCTGCGCTACGAAGTATCGCAAGATGAAACCAACGTGCAGTTAATCAAATCTTAATAAATAGTAAAGATTTGTAATTCCACTTATATGAAGAAAAACAAGTACAACGAAATATTTGTGTTTTGGATTTCTTCGAAGCTCGATATCGATATACATGGGGCACTCAGAAAATTTTGCGATAGGTATTAAAAAAAGTATATACTACATACAGGTTATGTTTTTTTATTAAATCTTTTCAAATAACTCTCCATTGGCGTCTATACACAGTTTCATGCGTCTAAACCAATTTTCATTTCACATTTTCCAGTCCGCATCAGACACCTTCCACCTTTAATCCCCTTCTCAAATGCAGCCAGTGCATCTTCCGGTGATGAAAACTGTTTTCCCTTGAGTTGATTTTTTTTTGGGAACAAAAATGATAAATTCATGATTTTCACCCGTAATGAAATCATAAACGCGCCGAGACGAGCCTGCTTCAAATTTTGCTATCATGTCTCGGCACCATTCTACCCGAACCTCCTTCTGAGCATGCGTTGGATTGTGCGCTACCCAGCGTGAAACTATCTTCCTTACCCGAAGATGCCCGTGTAGAATTTCATGCACACTTCCCGATCCAATCTGCAGTATATGCTGAATCTCTTCATATGTAATTCACCTATTCTCTTAAATTAAATTTTTCACAGCCAGCGCGTTTTCTTATGTAACAGCCGTCAAAGCCCTATGACGGCCACTTCTTCATTCGTCCGCCAAAGTTACTTGACCACACTTAAATTCGTTGAACAAGCGGAAAACAGTTGCTTTAGAAGGGCCTTTGTCTATTAACACCATTCGAAGACTTTCAAACGATTCTTCTGGTTTTAGTCGACATTTGAAATCGTACAAAATCATCACGCGAATATGTTCTCGTTGTAAATTAAATTTTCAGAGAGACAGTATTTTGATTTTGCTCATAAAAAAATGTGGAGGGAATTTCGAATTTGGAATGTTGTTTTTTTTTTAAAATAAAGAGTCATAGTTTTAATCGTTATAAAACTAGCCAGTGTCCCATAGACAAAAACTGTTAGTCGTTAAACTTTCTGAGTATGGTGTTGGCGTCGAAATAAATCGGGCTATGGTTTCGTCTAAAGCACTATGCACTGCTATTGGAATTTAAAATAGGTTAATTACTGACCTATTGCATTAATCTTATTTACGTTGTCGGAACGTTTAGCAAGCGTAAAAACGGAAAAGTATAAAATAAAAAATAAAGTTTAATAAAAAACTGTAACCCGACTACGGGAAACTAAAAATGATCTAAAAAGTACGAAACAAGCAAATATTTCAGACAAAAATCAAGACATAGGTACAAAAATGGTCAAGGTAAAGCCGTGGTCGCATGCCTGTATGCCATGTAGGTGCCAGGAACACTTACAAAATTAAAATGGCATGCGACGACGGCTTTACCTTGACCATTTTTGTACCTATGTCTTGATTTTTGTCTGAAATATTTGCTTGTTTCGTACTTTTTAGATCATTTTTAGTTTCCCGTAGTCGGGTTACAGTTTTTTATTAAACTTTATTTTTTATAACTTAATTGTATCATATCGATTTTATTATTATTTGCTACACATATTTATTTATTCTTTATTTAAATATTTACACACACTATACAACTGATTTACATCCGTAAGACGTACTCGTAACATAAAGTTCAGTTGAAAACCAGCGTCAGGCACTAGTTGTCTGGCATTTATGCTGAACTGGGCCTATTTGTCGCAGCCGTGAGGCACACGATACTGTTTTAAACTTTCTTTGCTTTTTCCTGTTTTTTTTTTTGTTTTTGAAAACTGTGTGCCTTAACCTGTGTCAAATAAATTTATTTTCTTTCTTCTTTTCTTTTCTTTCATTCGTGTTGAAATTATACATGTGAGAACAATGCAGAAAGACGTGCACCTTAAAAGCGTCCGTAATAAAAATATGAAAACAAAAATAATTCAAACATTTAAATAAATTAAAATAAACCGTGGCAGCTAAGAGATGACCAGTTCCTACTGACGGTGCCCGTTCACGAACATAACGCATGGATCAGTATCATTTAGCTCAACCATTTTGAAGGGATTAAGCATGAAACACATTAAATATAATTAAGCATGATAAGTTACGTTCTTAAAGCTTCCTCTCTCCTGCTAATTTTTTGTTTCCGACAAGGTCTATAATGATCTCATTAAATAAGTTACCACCTAAGTACACATTGTAGAATACAAAAAAAATATTGAGTATTGAAATTGCATGTCGACTCAGTCAAGATGCAAACTTGAAACTAGAAAATGGGTCTAAGTATGATGGAACTGTTGAAACAGGAACCGTCCCCGCCTATTTAGCAGCCTATTTCGTTTGAGACGAGAGAAAATGATACGTTTTAATTCAAGAACGGCTGTAGTACTTACCTTCTTGTCTATTTTTAGCAATAATCATGATACAATGTTGATCACTAATCCTTCTTCTACTAAATGTGGTGCTTACTGAAGGCGTTATGTTTGTCTCTATTCCTACATTTTCTAGTTATTTTCAAAACCATAACACATAACATCACGCCTTGTTTTCCCGAAGAGTTGGGCAGAGGTGTCCCTGTAGCAGGTCCCACATTTCGCCAGCTATGTTTAAGTCCCATGTAATAGGGGGCGAGCCTATTGCCATCAACCGGGCACAAATCCAGACTCCGGGCTGCTACTGAGAAATTACAGATGAACAACCCAATAACACTTTGTCCGACCCGGGAATCGAACCCAGGACCTCACGCTCAGCAGTAGCGCTTGCGACCACTAGACCAAAACCAAAAGTCATTTATTCAAATTAGGCTGAGAATCAGCACTTTTTGAACGTCAAAATATATGAGACACTCCCCAGACAGTACATTAGCTGAGAAGGAGAAGTGGCTCAACAATCTCCCCAGCAGCACAACTATCTGTTAAGTAAGAAGAACTTGATTCTATACAATGGTGTGGTGTTATATAAGCTTTTCCATTAATAACACGTCCAGGTCCAACATTATTCACAGTTCCTTCTTATTATTACAAGGTGCCATGCAAACACATACAAACACATTCAAGTCGTGGCTTCCTTAATATAAATTCCATTAACTTATGGCCACGCATTGCGACTGCGGGCGTGTGAAATCATTTCGTTATCATACATATCACAACAATTTCTATGTGGTAGGGCTCTTAGATATGCGCTTGATTGAAGACTTAAAATGACAGTACATTACGAAATCAAAATCAAAATCAAAATATTTTATTTCACATAAACCTACATGGGCACTTATGAAACGTCAGAAGCTAGGTGCACGGTTCCAATTGGTCGTTTCCTATGGAGAAGAGCCGGCAAGAAACTCCACGGTTACTCTTTTAAAAATAATTGGCTTTTACAATACTTTCATATAACAGTGTTTCTAGGTATGGGAGGACCACGGTGGAGCATACGGTGGAGGTCTGCCCGGCTTGGGCAGAGCATCGCCGTGTCCTCGAGGAAGCGATCGGCGGCGGTGATCTCTCGCGTCCGGCCCTGATTCGGGCCATGCTACGGAGCGAGAGGAAATGGCAGGCCGTCACCTCGTTCTGCGAAGCAGTAATGCTCGCGAAGGAGGAGACGGAGCGCGTGAGGGAAAGGCAAATTTCGCGCCCTCGCGCCCCTAACCGCCGCAGCAGGAGACGCCCTGGGCGTCGGGAGTCACGAGAGGATTTCCGGCCACCGTAGGCGCGGGCTTGCGGACGGTGAGCAATGGGTAGCTCGCCGTCCGATAAGGACCAAGCCCGGGTCGACGGCGCGTTGTGTTCCACGCGCGCCTCAAAGAGATGTCAGTAGAATTGACGGGGTCCGCTAGGGCCAATGCCTGCCGGGGGTTCGAAGAAAACCGATAGGGAAATCGTGGCCCCCTGGCAACACGGCAACTGAAGGAACACGGGTGGGTTTTAGTCAGTAAGAGTCTGACACGCCCTCCCGCTCCGCCCAGAGCGGGAGAAGTTATTTGATGATTTCCCACCCAAAAAAAAAAAAAAAAAAAAAAAAAAAAAAGGTATGGGAGGACAGTGTAGGTCTTTCAATAAGTACCAAGTACTTAACAAAATAGAAAATAGTCAACAGGTCTACAATCCACTAAGCCTACAGCGTTCTCACATTCACAAAATATGTAGAAAAGAATCTATACAAAAAATAAATAGATTAATAAAAGTAAAAAACCTATTTTAATAAAACGCAATTATTTGATTGCTGTTACAACTGTAATCAATCTGAGTAATTATCATGTCCACAAGTCACAAAAAAAAAAAAAAAGTTCAAATTAAATCGTAGGTATATAATGTCAAATAATAGAATAATAAATATGTCAAGGACGAATGTAAAACAAAAAAAAAAAAAAAAAAAGATTTAAATAAACATGGTAATTTGGGAGCAGTTAATAGACTCTTACTTATTTATGCCATTAATGAGGTACCAGGGAAGCCACATGTGCAGAAGGAATTATTGCCAAACTTCCTTATCTTCAACATAGTCTTTAATTTTATAATATGCTTTCTTGATAAGGACACGTTTGATGTGGGTTTTGAACTTCCCATCGCTAAGTTCTGTCACAGACTTTGGCAACTTGTTATAAAAGCGGATACTGTTTATAAGAAATGACTTGCTTGTTTTAGTTAATCTAAATTTGGGTATCACAATTTCATGTCGACTACGTGTATTTATATTATGGAAATCGCTTCTTATTTTGAAAAGTCTTAAGTTTTTGCGAACATACATAATACTTTCTAAGATATAAAGTGAAGGCAAAGTCAGTATATCAATTTCTTTAAATTTGTCTCTAAGGGACTCGCGAGGGCCCATTTTATAGATCGCGCGGATTGCCCTCTTTTGTAAAATGAAAATTGAATCTACGTCAGCTGCCGATCCCCACAGCAAGACGCCATAAGACATAATACTGTGGAAATAAGCAAAGTATACTAACCTAGCTGTGGCTATATCAGTCAACTGCCTTATTTTTCTTACTGCATATGCAGCTGAACTTAATCTACCTGAAAGAGTTCTTATATGGGCGCCCCATTGTAATTTTGAATCTAAAGTAATTCCTAAGAATATAGTTTCCGTTATTGCATCTAGGTTTTTGCCATCAAGTTTTAGATTTAGACCTACTTGAGGTACATTTGGTAATGAGAACCTAATACATTTCGTTTTGTTCGCATTAAGTAAAAGATTATTAGCTGCGAACCATTTTGAAAGTACAGCCAGACTATCGTTAACATGTAATACATCTGTATCTTTCCTGTCTATTTTAAAAATAAGAGAAGTGTCGTCAGCAAATAGAATTATATCTGATAAGTTAGTCATCATGTAAGGAAGATCATTTATATAAACTAGAAATAAGAAAGGGCCGAGAATTGAGCCTTGAGGCACGCCCATTTTAACTAGAGACCCCGAAGACGTCGCCCCATTAACATTTACTTTTTGCTGCCTGTTTGATAGATAGGAAAGAACAAGATCAGCAGCTTGTCCACGAATTCCGTAGTGGTGTAATTTACAGATCAGTGTATTGTGGTCAACGCAGTCAAACGCTTTTGAGAGGTCACAGAAAATGCCAATTGCATCCTGGGACTTTTCCCAGGATTCCAAAATGTGACTGATGAGTTTTACTCCTGCGTCAGTCGTCGACCTACCTTTCGTGAAACCAAACTGGTGACTATGTAAAATCCCATTAGAATTAAAATGTGACAACATCTGGTCTAGCATGATTTTTTCATATATTTTACTCAATGCTGGTAGCACAGATATTGGTCTATAATTAGAGGGATCACTCTTACTACCCGATTTGAAAATTGGTACTACTTTACTATGTTTCATTAAATCAGGAAACGTACCGCTATCTAAACATTGATTAAATATGCCTGTTAGGACAGGGGCAATTGTGTCAATGATATCTTCAAGAACCTTAACGGAAATCCCCCATAAGTCTTCAGTGTTTTTTATGTTAAGACTTTTAAATGCTTTTTTAATTGTGTCAATAGAAATGGGCTTGAATTCAAAACTTGGAATGTCTCTACTGAAGTGTTCTTTTAAAAGAGATTCAGCTAGTATAGATGATGAGGGGAGAGATTTCGTAACCTCTATTGGGATGTTGGTAAAGAAGTTTTCTAGTGTCTCAGCAACTTTTAACTTATCTGAAATGGTTACATTATCAATGTTTAATGACAATTCATTCTGATCTCGCTGTTTTGTGTTTCCAGTTTCTTTGTTAATTACCTGCCACACAGCTTTTATTTTATTGTTAGAATTATTAATTTTGTTACTTATTAATTTAGATTTAGCTTGGGCGCAGACTCTTTTAAATATCTTAGAATATTTTCTTACATAATTATGAATTACTTGATCAGAAGTCAATGATTTTTCGTTATATAAATTATATAAAATATCTCTGCTTTTTCTAATGCCAGGAGTGGCCCATTCATTAAATTTTGGTTTGGTATTGATTGTTACTGTTTTTACAGGACATGCTTTATGGAATTCTTGGCATACTGTAGAAAATAATGTACCATAGTTTATGTTGGGGTCTTGTGAATCAAAACTAGCTGTTGAAAGATTGCTAAGAACATTATTATTAAACATTTTCAATTTATTTTTAGTAAGAGGTCTTAACTGAATAGTTTTATCTAAACGTAACTTTTTATCTGATTCAAATGATACAAGTTGACCAGTATGGTCAGACCTAACGCCACTAATTAAGGATGAGTCTTGTATTTTACAATTAGTAAATATATTGTCAATGCATGAAGCTGAGGTTGCTGTTATTCTAGTCGCTTCATTAAATATACATTTTAAATTGAATGAATTAAACAATGATATAAGCTTATATTTATCAGGTGAGTTAACTAATAAATCAATATTTAGGTCACCACAAACAAAAACTAATTTATTATCTTTAAAAAGTTTACTTAGTATTTCTTCCATAATGATTAAAAATGATGACAAGTTTGAAGCTGGTGGTCTATAAACACATAAGAAAGTATGGCCTTCAACCTCTGCACATGCTACCTCACATAAGCGATCAACAGAGCAAGCAGTGATATCCTTCCTTTCCTTATGTCTGAAACAACTATTACATAATATCAAGGTACCACCCCCTATTGAGGACCTGTTGTACGCACTGGCAACTGAAAAATTATTTACATTAAACAGCATCCTATCTGGTTTTAACCAGGTTTCACAAAAGCATAAGATATCCATATGATATTTATCTATTAACAATTCCACGTCTAGGATTTTGCCAGAGAAGCGATTAATATTTTGATGATACAATAAAATATTCTTATCATGCTTCTCTTTTGTCGAGTCTAAAAGTTTAAAGAGCCTATCACAGTATTATTAGAAATACTAGATAATACTATTTCGTCACTTAGCCTAGTCTCAGTTAAATTATCAATAACTGCGTGTATATTGTAAGCTAACAAAGTAGCCAATACATGTTGACTTTTCTTGGGAAGAAACATATGTTCCCGAGTTAAAACAAAATCTCTAACAAAATTGTTAGTATCAAAATACAATAAACGGTCACTATGACGACATGTCAAAATATGCATTAAGTTATTTAAACTATAAATGTAATCATTTTCTTCAGCATACAAATTACCTGAATATGGCAATGCACATAATATTAATTTACCTAATTTTAATTTAAGTAGGGTGTCGACACCATTAACTATGTCCCTTTTAGTGATGCTCAGACTGTTTCCAATTAAAAGAACTACAGTAGTCTGCTCATTCATTTGTGTGTTTTTTATTTTATGAACAAGCTCATTAAAATGCAGGTTATGGTAACAACAGTTAACTATGGCATGTTTAGATTGGTTATTTAATAAGGATCCAAAACCTGCTCCTAATCTATCAGAATATACTAAAACATTACTTTGAGTGGGATTGATAGTTTCTATAGTATGAGTTAGAATGGGTGAGGTGACAGGAACAACATGCTGTGACATGAGAGGTGGCGGAGTGGGAGCACAACTACAGGTGAGATTGTTTGTCAGTGACTCGTACCTCTCTGCATTGTACTTCACCAAATCCACCAACTCACAGGCCTCCTGCAGGCGCTCGCTTAACATTTGTTGACAAGACTCATACTTACAAGATATTTCCTTAAGTGTATTTTCCCTGCTCAGTAATTCCTTTTGAAGGTTTTGTATTTCAACATCATACATTTGTCTGCTAGTTTCCATCTTAATATTACATACATTTAGTTGGTTTTTTAAATTAATACGTTCTTTCCTAAGATTAATATTAAATTTATAAATTCTTTGTGACTTTAAGAGTTTCTTGTACTTTTTTATATTTTTATTAATTTTAATATACTTCTTAATTTTATTGTGACTAGTTAGAATTGGACATCTAGTTAAGGTATCGTCCCCAGTCAGGTCTATGGCAACGATGGGCTTCTCACACTCCAGTCCGGATACACTACCAACCAGCTCGTCGAAAAGGTTATTGGTGTTGGCCACCTGTTCGCTGGCTTTCAAAGAGTTGATGGTGGAAATAGTGTTGTGAACGAAGATATGAAAATGATTTTAAGTGGTTAGCATTTTGGGAATCATGATGTGATAAAGGAAATCTTAAGCCCGTCATGTCGTGACGAGTTCTGTCGTGATGTGATGTGAATTTGCGCTTTTATTTTAACGTCACGATATTATCACGATAACAAAGGGAAGTAAAATGTATAGAAATATTATGAAGACGCTTTCAATTTTCCGTCCACGATCACGTTACAACGTGCATGTATTTCCATACATTTTATGTACATGGAAGTGGACATCCACAATATTTATATCGTCACATAACATAACGCCTGACGCAGTTTTATCCATTCAAAACTTGTTGTGATACGATCTCCTAATAGATTCGTTTGATTGACCAATCCTGCATCACGACACGACACGACACATCAACCTAGTGTAAATCCAGCTTTATGGTGGACAGATAGTGACTGAAAGTTTTGTAGCCCGAAAATAAGATTTTTTGGGTTGTTTGATGTCATTAGCTTTTCACCTCGTCTAACGCAGTATGAAGGCTCCTTCAAACATTAATTTTACATAGAAATGCAGTGAAAATACTGCTCAGAAGACTGTGACTTAGTTTTTACCGGGTAGTCCTTTCCCACGCCCTAGCGACCTCTGAATGATTGATTCCTCCATTTCATAATATTTTATGTATTTGCTGGTTATGTTATTATTATTACATACATAATTGCATCTCTATTTACCAATAGTCCAACTGGTATCCAAGCATTAATATGTATGTCGGATCCGGTCATTACTACGGACACGAAACGAATCGCAAGCACGCCGTTGGCGACAGGACGTGATCTACCCACACCTAAAGCGTGCGTTTCTACAGAGTTTTAAAGGCCACGGCGAGTGGGGATTCAGCCTCTGGTCGCATCGGAGTCAAGACGTCGCGAAACTGTTCTTGATTCGTGGTTATTGTGTTAGTTAGTGATTTTAATAAACGCCGTCGAACCCAGTGTGTGTATAATTTAGCTAGTGTGTTTAATTTGATAGTAAATTAAAATGTGATCTGAACTACAAACGGTTTTTCTATTGCGCATAAACCAACACTACCCACACTATGCCCACAGTAGTTAAAATATCGCTGATAATAACGAAGAGTCACATACCCGTCTCCGACATGTACGTGTCAAAACTAAACAAAGATATTTCTCAATCTAATAAGTAAAATAGAGCATTTTAGAAAGCCTCCAAAACTTGTGCATTTTAGCTTGAAAAGTTACTTTTGCGTAAAATAAAATGTTTTCCATTTGCCTTACTTCACTAACAGTAACACAAACACTATTTATTCAGAATCAACGACGTATCACATGAACAACGACTTTCAAAGTACACATTGTTAATTCATCAAAATCCACCAACCCAAACACAACCGTAACTCCTCGACACAAAGATCAAAATAATTCATCAAACATCGCCTATTAGGTACGAAAAGGGAAAGAAAGCGCGAATAACAACATTGTTATCGCTAATAAGTCATCGTTAGCCATAAACGGTGTTCTTTTGACCCGACATTAATGGGTAGGAAGTGGAAAATAGACCTTTCATCGCATTAATAGAGTCCATTGTTGTGTGACCTAATTTCTATAGAGCGTTGAACAAAATACGTTGTCTGTGGTACAAGGAAGTATTCTTGATAATTCTGGTTAATTCTATTACGGCTGTTTGTTTGCAAAGATGTCTATCGTTGAGCATTTTATGTTTTTGAATTTTCATATTTAAATCCTCCATTTTTCTTTTGATTGCTGTTATTTCGGGGAGATAGGGACGTTATTACCACACATGTATATTTAAACTGTGTGTATATATTATCAAAAGCATTACTGTCAACAGTGCACAATGTAAATGACAGTATAATTAATCTGTCGGAGTTTGATATTGCAGAAAGCCCTTAGTTCAAGAGTTCTTCACCTTGTCCCACTCAATAACTTGACCCATTTTCAAGCTGTGATCCTTTTAAATAATGTCATCTCAGTTGGGCAGTCATATACACTGGCTAGACAAGATTCAGAAAAAAAATGTTTTATACTCCATTTGAAATAAGATTAGATATTTAAACAAACCTTTTTATAGTAAGTTCAACCGATTTTGACTTCTATGCCGTAGGCATAAGAATGGCATTAAAAGCAAAAAAAGTAGGTTCAATACCAACTGTTTACTGCAGCTGCCATTTGTTATGCCACTAAACAAAAGAAGTCACAATAGGTTGAACAGACTGCAAAAAGGGTTAATTTAAATGTTAATCGTAAATTGATAATTTAAAATCTTATTTCAAATGGAGTATGGATATAACTCGTTAGAATTTTTATTTGAAAAAAAAAATGACACACAGAAAATAATTACAAAAACTAGGCAAACAAAAACATTACCAAGAATACTCCTAGTCTCTAAAACATAGATCAGACATTGTAAAATGTAAAAATAACTTCGTTAAAATAGTTCACAAACACAAGTCACGCAACCCTAGACTGTAATTTGATATAGTAATCTTTAATGTGACGAGTACAGTCACATTCGTTTTTTATCAAAATGATTGATCGCTTGAAACCGCTAAATCATCTATCTAATAACTGTCATAATGCTATTAAATACTAACGTTAAAAAGAACTAAAAAGCTTGTAAAAATACTGCATTTTCGCAAAATATGATAAATGGAAGCAGGCATCATTTGTCAAGCGCGATGGTTTCCATAAACTTTGAAGTAAATATATCATTTAAAGGTAGATTTCGTGGAACGTATTTGCTGGTGCACGGTATTTATACGTCGAGTTTATTAATGTTTCTAAACAGCTTTGAATTGCTTTGGAAATACGTATTTCATAAGAGTTCTTTTCAAATGTGTTTTAATTGGTTTTTAACAAAATGCTATGTAATTTGATACCGTCTTTGTTGAAATATTTATTGAAAAACATTTAAAAAAAGTAAGAAAAAAAAAATGTAATGATGTAATGTTGTGTGTTTATGTGTGTGTAATGGTGAAGTTTTTTCTCCATTCTTCTCTATACGAAACTACCTTTTGGAAGGGGCAGCTAGAATCAATTCTATTTTATTTCTAATTTTTAACATTCAAAAGTGTCTTTTATGTGCCTATTTAAATCGATTAAAATAAACGATTGGACTTTTTCTTTAAAAACTTGTATGTATTATTTCCGTCGATTCAAACCTAACCTAAATAATAACCTTTGTATGTATCATGTTGATTACAATAAAACAATGTAACAGTAATGCACATGTGCTTTTAATTAAGTTAACCACAGAGCTTGCTATTAGGCGCCATTACCGTCTGCACTAGTGATGTCCAACCATCACCAACTATCCACTAGTGTTGTTCCTATTTACTAAACATACTACAACGTTCAATCTCGATTTGTCTTTTTACCCGACTACGGCAAAGCCAAAAGGAAGGGTTATGATTTTAGCAGTCTATGTATGTATGTTTATATGTTTGTATGTTTGTATGTATGTATGTTTGCTTTTACGTGTGTTCCACCGTAGCGCCTAAACTATTGAACAAATTTTGATGAATGAGGTATCAATACATTTGTAATAATGGTCCGGGTGACATAGGCTATATAAATTTTCCCTAAATTTAATATGGTGGACTTAACACGTAAATTTCTAACCTCGAAAAAAATTAAAATGAGATGATCATGACATGTTTGGTATCAAAAGAAAGGTCTTGACGAGCACATTACAAATATGTGTATAATGTTATACTTTCAAAGTAAATAAATATGTATAAATTGTTAAAAACAAGCAAAAGTGAGACTGCGCTACGTAGTATCGCAAGATGATACTAACGTGCAGTTAATCAAATCTTAATAAATAGTAACGATTTATAATTCCACTTTTTACCCGACTACGGCAAAGCCAAAAGGAAGGGTTATGATTTTAGCAGTCTATGTATGTATGTTTATATGTATGTATGTTTGCTTTTAAGTATGTTCCACCGTAGAGCCTAAACTACTGAACCGATTTTGATGAATGAGGTATCAATAGATTTGTAATTATGGTCCGGGTGACATAGGCTATATAAATTTTCCCTAAATTTAATATGGTGGACTTTACATGTAAATTTCTAACCTCGAAAAAAATTAAAATGAGATGATCATGACATGTTTGGTACCAAAAGAAAGGTCTTGCACAAGCATATTACAAATATGTGTATAATGTTATACTTTTAAAGTAAATAAATATGTTTAAATTGTTAAAACAAACAAAAGTAAAACTGCGCTACGAAGTATCGCAAGATGCAACCAACGCGCAGTTAATCAAATTTTAATAAATAGTAACGATTTGTAATTCCACTTTTATGAAGAAAAACAAGTATAACGAAATATTAGTATTTTGGATTTCTTCGAAGCTCGATATCGATATTCATGAGGCACTCAGAAAATTTTGCGATAGGTACAAAAAAAAAATACTACAGGTTATGTTTTATTATTAAATCTTTTTAAATAACTCTCCATTGGCGTCTATACACAGTTTCATGCGTCTAAACCAATTTTCATTACACATTTTTCAGTACGCATCTGACACCTCCCTTCTTTAATCCCCTTCTCAAATGCAGCCAGTGCATCTTCCAGTGATGAAAACTGTTTTTCCTTGAGTTGATTTTTTATTTTGGGGAACAAAAATGATAAATTCATGATTTTCACCCGTAATGAAATCGTAAACGCGCCGAGATGACCCTGTTTCAAATTTTGCTATCATGTCTCGGCACCGTTCTACCCGAAACTCCTTCTGAGCCCGCGTTAGATTGTGCGGTACCAGCGTGAAACTATCTTCCTTACCCGAAGAAGTGTAGAATTTCATGCACAATTCCCGATCCAATCTGCAGTATATGCTGAATCTCTTCATATGTAATTCACCTGTTCTCTTAAATTAAATTTTTCACAGCCAGCACGTTTTCTTATGTTACTGCCGTCATAGCCCTATGACGGCCACTTCTTTATTCGTCCGCCAAAGTTACTTGACCACACTTAAATTCGTTGAACTAGCAGAAAACAGTCGCTTTAGAAGGGCTTTTGTCTATGAACACCATTCGAAGTCTTTCAAATGATTCTTCTGGTTTTAGTCGACATTTGAAATCGTACAAAATCATCACGCGAAAATGTTCTCGTTGTAAATTAAATTTTCAGTGAGACAGAGTATTTTGATTTTGCTCATAAAAAAATGTGGAGGGAATTTCGAATTTGGAATGTTGAGTTTTTTTTTAAATAAAGAATTATAGTTTTAATTGTTATCAAAACTAGCCAGTGTCCCATAGACAAAAACTGTTAGACGTAAAACTTTCTGAGTATGATGTTGGCGTCGAAATAAATCGCGCTGTGGTTTGGTCTAAAGCACTATGCACTACTATTGGAATTTAAAATAGGTTAGTTACTGACCTATTGCATTACTCTTATTTACGTTAAGCAAGTGTAAAAACGAAAAAGTATAAAATAAAAATAAAGTTTAATAAAAAACTGTAACCCGACTACGGGAAAATAAAAATGATCTAAAAAGTACGAAACAAGCAAATATTTCAGACAGAAATCAAGACATAGGTACAAAAATGGTCAAGGTAAAGCCGTCGTCGCATGCCTGTATGCCATGTGGGTGCCAGGAACACTTACAAAATTATAATGGCATGCGACGACGGCTTTACCTTGACCATTTTTGTACCTATGTCTTGATTTCTGTCTGAAATATTTGCTTGTTTCGTACTTTTTAGATCATTTTTATTTTCCCGTAGTCGGGTTACAGTTTTTTATTAAACTTTATTTTTATTGAATTAATACAAATCGAAAATCATGTATTAACTGCCAGAAATCGTTAAACAGCAATGAGTATGCGTGGTGAAACAATGCATTGTGATAAATACTGGTTGATGTAGTTCTTCCAGTCGGCTTATTTTTCTAGACAAAAAATGAAAAAAAAAAAAAAAATGTGAGTGTACCTACTACAGGTACACCTCTGCACAACCCTTCGGGGAAATAAGGCGTGATGTTGTGTATGGACTAAGTACCAGTCATTATCTGCCTAGCCTTTTCCAACTATGTTGGGGTCGGCTTCCAGTCTAACCAGATGCACTTGAATACCAGTATTTCACATGTAGCGACTTCCTATCGGACCGCTACAATCCAATTACTGAGTAATACGATACCTCTCGGTAAGACTGGTGGGCAGACTTTCGGGCTTTTGACTACCCGTAACGACTGTCAAATATCTAAATATGATAGTTGGGACCAACGGTTTAATGGGTTTCCCAGGCACGGTGGGGTCTCGATATGTAATGGATGGTCACCCATCCACGGGCCGGCCTCGGCAACTTTCGATCGATCTACGCGGTGCGTGTTATTATTTAGCCACAAGCCCCTAGACTAAATATAAATTTATTTTAACTAAAATCTTTCTTTACATAATGATATAAAGTAAGAGATAGTTAATCGACTGTCATGCCGCCGAGGTGAGTACTACTCGTATTCCACGAATGTAGGTCGACGCCGGTTAAATGTTATGTCATACAATGTACTTAAGACTTTACCTTGTTTTAACGTTTATAAGTCGTGTTTAGGTTTTGAAAACACGTGCCAGCGTGATTATCTGCCTATCCTTTTCCAAACTATTTTTGGGGTCGGCTTCCAGTCTAATCAGATGCAGCTGAATACCAGTATTTTACATGGAGCGACTGCCTATCTGACCTCCACAACCCAATTACTGGGTAACACGATTCCTTTTGGTAAGACTGGGTGTCAGACTCTCGGGCTTCTGACTACCCGTAATGACTGTCAAACGACGGCCACGAACTTCTCCTCAAAGTTATAAAACACGTATTATAGGTATGTGCTTTGAATCAGACTTGAAATAGAAAAGTAGGTAAGTTCACATTGATAACTATGATACACGTCAACAAGTTTAACCATGATGCTTGGCACTATTACCAATGACACCGAAAGGTGCTCCCTCACTGGGAGTATTTGCCTGTAATGTAACTTTACAGATTCGATTTTGAGCATCATGTTACAATACTGTCTCCCTGACTGACGAGCATTCGCTTGTAATGTAACATTCGAGATTACGCACTGTAATGCTCGGTCATCCTCCCTCACTGATGTAATGCTTGAATTGTATTATTCAGGTTGCGTACTGTAACGGTCGGTTCTCCTCTCTCACGAGTGTAATGCTCGACTCTGAACGTTACATTACAGTCGGTTCCTCCCGGTGAGGGAGCACCTTAAGGTGGGTACTGACCGGTGTTACTGAGTGTAATGTAACATGTTGCAAAGCGTATTATTTTACAAACTAGCGCCGTTTAAAACGTATACACAAAAAAAAACTGGCCAAGTGCGTGTCAGACCACGCATAATGAAGGATTCCGTAGTTGGGATGAATTTATCCCAAAAACAAACTTAACTTTGTAGTTGAAAAATATGTTCTCCCATACGGAATGTATGAGAAAACATGTTTTTGCAACTGCAAAGTTAAGTTGGTCGATTATTACTCGTTAACTTGTAAAGCCTATTTAGCTGTGATAGTTTGTCTTTTAATTTCGTTATATAAACTACTGTTGTGATTTTTTTTAAACACCCAAAATCAACCATTTAGCCGGCAGGGGGGGACGACACTTGACTCTAACAAAAATTTGCACTTTAAAGCTTAATATTTCGCAAACGGATCCCTAGATCCAAAAATGGTTTTCGCAAACTCATAATGTTTTTAAAGGACCTTTCCAATGATACCCCTCACTATGGGTTAAAAAAATAAAACATCACCACTTTACGTGTATGAGAGGTACCCTAAAAAAAAATGTTTCTCATAATTTTGTTTTACCACTTTGTCGACGTAATTAATATGTATACCTATGCCAAATTACAGCTTTCTAGTACAAAGGGTCTTGGAGCTAAACCGCGGACAGACAGACAGACAGACGGACATGACGAAACTATAAGAGTTTCTTGTTTACTACGGAACCCTAAAAACGACTCTCTACAGTCAAATTCGAATAAAAGAACATTAATTTCTATCAAATCTCAACACCTCAAGGCCAACGTCATTACTTCCACCATTTTTCTTCAAAAAGAATCGTGACTAAAGACCTATTCACTATTTAGCAAAAGCAGTTTACAGACGATCATTCAAAACTTGAACAGTTGTCAAACTTTTACATAACAACATGTATTTTTCAATTCAGCGAGGACTCCCTAATGCGAATCTCATAAGGCACAAATGTAACTGACGCGGCGAAAAAATGTATTTTACATCGCGTTGCTGACTGTAATTCATATCGAAGCGATCGTGTTGGCTTGACATAATATATGCTTGTGTTTGTATTTTTGTGTTTGACTTAATTTGAATGTAAATGTAGCGTTCATTTCAACTTTGGTGTTTCTTATGGAGAACCAGAAGTGTAAACAAACTTTTTATAAAAAAAAAACAACCGACCTCCAAAAAAACACTACAAAGTGAAAAATAACTTTAATTTCGGAAGTCCGTGTCTTGGGTTTAGTATTTTCGTTTTTTGCCACCGGCTTCCGAAATTAAAGTTATTTTTCACTTTGTAGTGTTTTTTTTTGGAGGTCGGTTGTTTTTTTCACTTTTTTGTTGTGGTACCTACCCCACACACATTCGAATACCACTACCTGCTACCAGTGACAGAAACTTATCATATCATCTACATACTAAGTGGGAAAAAAATACGTATTTTGTAGCTAACTCAAAATCTATCCAAGCAAAGTTAATAAAATTTATATGGGACCAATTCGAGAGCATACCCTTTCAAACAAAAAAAGAATTTTAAAAATTGGTCCACAATTGACGGAGAAATCGGTGGACATACGTAAAAAGAAGTCGGTTAAAAAGTTAATTAAATAAATGAGATGATTTTATTTATTAAATGTTTGTTGTGAATAAAATAGCACACAATGAATAATTAAATCAATGTTTTTGATAAAAGTCTGGTACCACGGCACACAGTACTGTCTACGCAGTGGGCAAGATAATAATAACTCACAATATTCAGGCTCGACAGCAAGGTCAAACGCGATGAGACTTATAAAACTGATATCAGCACCTAACTTATTACATTAACAAGGTCTTAGTAATAATTTATGAAGCATCACCCAGAACACGTCCTAACAAGGGCATTACAGTAATTTGGAAACCGTGTTGTAACAAGAACTGCGCCAAGTTCGGTGAGTAATTTCAAAGTCTGGACCCATTTCTTACATCGTAGAATCCTTAACTCTAATTAAATGAAGGCTTGTTTTTCTCAACAAGTTTTGTCAAGCGAGTTTGATAGTCTGTAGCTCGCCTAAGAGGACCGAGAGTTGTAAAACTTTGCGAAACAAAGGCCCGCGATCATTTGTCATGTTTTTGTTCAGGAGACTTAAATTAGATGCCTCGTAATGAAAAGGGTATTTTTGTGTAATAGCACTAAATAATTTGGGGTTAATGTAGTCACCGCTTTTTATACTGAAGAACTTCGTAATTAATTATTTAGAAGGTTTATTAAAAGTTGACTATAAATTCGCAGACTCATTGGCTAGCCACTGGCTATCAAGCGGGTCCGTGGTTTGTAATTAACAGGGGAGATTAATTGATTTTTTATACTCTGTTTCATTTTAAAGGCTAAAACAATTAAACTTTTAATTTAGTACAGCGCTGAGTATCAGAAATTACTTTTGCTGTGTAAACAAAGTTGTACATTATAGTTTGGTGTGGTGCGTAGCGTTTTCGTAGCGGTGCTACGTGCTACGCTAATACCGTAGACGCTTCGTAGCTTCACTGCGGGTTAGGAGTTTCAAATGATAGAACATTGCAGTAGTCTCAGAGATGTCTGTGTAACATACAAACCACATACATCCAGGCTGTCAGAATTCATCATCATCATCATTTCAGCCGAAAGACGTCCACTGCTGGACATAGGCCCACCGCCACTTCGACCGATTCTGTGCTTTTTGGTGCTTGTCATTTTTGGGGGGGGGGTATGCCATAATCAACACGCTTGGCAGACGGGTTGGTGATCGCAGTATGGTGTTTAAAAACAATGTATAGAGAACGCTGCTGCCCATTCTCTAGTAAGTACCTTAGTCGCCTTTTACGATACCCATGGGAAGAAATAGGGTAGTACTATTCTTTAAGTCCGGCACCACACGGACTGTCAGAATTACTCATCGACGAAATAAATATTATTAATTTTGCTGTATTATTTAAGAACGTAACATATTAAAACCACCACCATAACATACCATATTATTATAAAAGCCTCAGTAGGTACTGAGGCTTAAATAATATGCTCATAAATCTTTCACAGTACTTCCCATTGAGCGTCTACAAGCCGTTTAAATATTAATTTATTTCCCCATTCATGTGAATCAGATCCGTGACCTCCAGTTACAAGAAAAATCGTCGGCAAAGCGAAAATGTTCGTCAAATAGCTCAATCAACTTTGTACTATGATGTAAATGTTTCCCTTTGATGTTCGCTTTGAATTAATGAGCCTTTCGTACAATATTATTATGATCGTTTATGTATGAGAACATAGGGTGTTACGCTGCTCCGTGGATGTTTTTGAGGGATGTTTTTAAGAGGAACAACATTTTTTGCAGGATATTTTTTGAGTATTTAAAAACATGTTGCTTTTACGAGGCGATCGATTCTCTCTGTTCGCTGTATGGAGAACTATTTGCCTTGCAATAGGATATTAATTTAGGTTGCAAATACATCAACCTTACTGGTAGCTATATTTTTGAGCCGTTTGGGGTTGAAGCACTAGGGCCGACCCAGCCAGCACAAACCTGAGTAAGTTTTGTTTAACAGCAGTCATAGAAACTAATCGCTGAATAAGACTACCGTAATTAGCTGATTAAGCGCTTACTCAGAGGTTATTGAAGCAATTTGGGCACAAAATTATATTGCTAATAGCTGTGTAATAGCAACGTAACAGCTGAATAAGTTTTGAATATTTGTACGACAAGCTGAGTATCTTCTGCATAAAAGCATTTTGTACTTTAATACAAGTATTATAGCTCTGTTAGCTAGATGATTAATGAATGATAAATGAACTAATGGTTAAGTCCTTCAAAGCTCAGATATTCAGACGATACACAGCGTTTAGCTCATTTCAGTATTTTTATCAAGAAGTAATCAAATTAAATTGTAATTGACAAATCCGAACAGCTTGACTGCGACATTGAAAATTAATAACCTATCGTAAATAAATTTTACCCTTATTTATGTTTAGAGGAAGAAATTGTTGCGCATGCAACTTTACCGTGTATTTATATATACATTTCGTGTAAAATTTTCACGCGCTACCTGATAAGCCGAGTTTTGGAGAAATAAACAACATATCGTCTATTGATATGTTTTTACGTGTGAAATATTTTTTTATATTTTATGCAGTTTAAGGGTTCAAAAATAACCTTGTTATACTTTTATAAGAATATTATACCGATTTCGTTATTAAACTTGAGTATTTGAGTATAAAATTCCACATCATTATAATAGGTTATGTTATTCGATATGGCGACGCTCATTCTGAATAAAATCTGATTGCACTGCGGCTTATCGTCTTATGTCTGTATAACAGACCTTATGTGTCCACTTATTTAGTTGTGCTCTGGTTAAAAGTGGTCTGCACTCAACATTTTTCGATAACTGTTCTATAATCACACACATTCGTACTGTAAATCAAACAGGATTCAGTCATAATTATAGTAGTGAAAACCCACAGTATAGGTATATTATTTGTTCTTTTTAGCTCTTATCAAAGCAAGCACTTTCTTCGTATGCCTCCTGGGGGCCTACCACCAGCTCATAAAGCAATATTATTTTAGTATTACTTCAGTGTGGGAAAGAGATGAAGCTCTACAGGACGTATAGCTCCATCTCTTTCTCCCACTGAAGTAATATTACTGCTTTTGAGCTGGTGGTAGGACCCCTGTTCTTTTTCTATTTTTCCATGAATGTGAAGTATTTAAAAAAAAAAATTGTAAGGAGGCATTTTCACACAACCACTACAAACCAAAGCGCAGTTAGCCGCTTAAATGCTGACTAACGTTCCAGAACAGTTCTTCTAGCTTAAAAAATGTCTACTTTTCATGAATACCCAGCAAACTTCTGCGTAAGAATCTGTTACTATTGCTTTAACCACAGTTAGCTGCAAATGACGGTAATTTCGTACATAAATAAAGTAGTTATAACAGCTATCTTAATTTCTGTGAAGTCACTATATGCTTCATAACAGAAATAACGCCTATTTTATACAGCAGCTGAATAACTGTCAAGATATGGTGTGTAATACAGCTAAAAGAGAACAGAATATAACTTATCCAGCATCATGCTTGATAATGGAATTTTAAACCCATATTTATTTATTTATTATTTGGCTCTTCAACAATGAGTACACTATTACTTTACAATTTGTACATTGCAAACTTAAGTCTCATTACTTAAAGAAAAGCACAGCATGCACTACATTATGCGCAGATAAAACACAATTAATTAATTAAAACAAGAAATACATAGTTTAGATAACAGTAAAAATAAATTATTAAAAGCTAAATTGATTACAATAAATACAGTGATTAAATAAATTAAGTTCCATTTAATTATTAAATATGATTAAATTAAATTAAATTAAAATAATTTGATTTGATTTTAGACTAGAGACACCCATTAAATGGCAAGTGCGGCTTTTTTTTATATTATACAAAAGGTTACACAAACTCTTGAGTAATAGGTCTTTTTATGATGATTATTCAGATTTAAGAAATTAAATCCGCAAATTACAAAACGAATTCAGCTAATAGCATTATTATAGCAAAAAAAAAAACTTTAATACAGAACTTCGTAATACACACAGCTTCTATACATATATAATTAAGCTTAACTCTGCATAAGGCTAAATTGTTGGTCAGTTATCTGACTTGTGTGCTGCCTGGGGAGGGTTTCAAGTGCTCACCGAGTATTCCGGGACATCGCCAAGCGGTTGATCGACTCTTTACGTGACCAGAGGGCTGGCCAATTCATAGGCCAAAGAATCAGCATTGCCATCCAACGTGGCAATGCTGCCAGCCTTTTGGGCACTTTTCGCGCTGACAGAGATGCGGACGAATTTTTTGACGCCCAATGAGTCTTCCCTTTATTAATTTTTTTCCTTTACATACTTCTACATAATATATATAGTTGTATATACATAATATAAATATTCACATTGTGTTTGAGACTTTTTTTTTTGGTTCGGAAATTATCAAATAACTTCTCCCGCTCTGGATGGAGCGGGAGGGCGTGTCAGACTCTTACTGACTAAAACCCACCCGTGTTCCTTCCGAGCTAGCCCAAGGTGTCTCCTCCTGCGGCGGTTAGGGCCGCTAGGGCGCGACATTTGCCTCTCTCTCACGCGTTCCGCTTGCTCCTTCGCGAGCATACTGCTTTGTAGAAGGAGGTAACGGCTTTCCATTTCCTCTCGCTCCATACCATGGCCTGAACCAGTGCTGGACGCGAGAGATCACCGCCGCCGATCGCCTCCACGAGGACACGGCAATGCTCCGCCCAATTGTGTTTGAGACCTATGTTACTATTTTGAATAGTGCTTTCCTATGAAACAGCCCTCTTAATTACATTGATTGACCTCGTAGTTATGATAATTATCATTGAGAACTATTACAAACAATTATAACCACAAAGGCAGGGTAATTAATATCAACTATTTTGTTAAGTGTATCTATTAAATCATTCAAACTCAAACTTAAAGCATTTATTTCAATTAAACCATTTACAGGCACTTTTGAATTGTCAAAGAGTCGGTCACTTAGTCAGAAAGTTGAAGCTAGTTGCCCATTCCAAAACGTAGATCTCTATGGTGAAGAATACTGGTTTAAGATCAAGAAGAATGGAAAAAAGATGAGTAGATCTTTACTTTAGTGGGACAATAATCCTTATCTCATGAAAAGCCTTTAACCTTGCTCGACCTACAAGTTGTGATAATTGTCAAAACCATGTCATGTATGTCATGTACTGATATTGTTCCAGACTTAAACTTGTTCACTTTTTTGAAATTTTTGACAAGTTTTGTATACAACTAGTCTTTATGACTTCTTTAAGGTGTTAAAGGTAAATGGAACTTGTAGACACAACATGTAGAATACATGTTTTATACCTTGGTGGTAACGGCCGCAACTTACGAGTTGTAGGTCGTAGGTTCGAACCCTGATAGGCGCTTTACTTTGTGTAAATTATTTCATTACCACTGCTCTCAAAACGGTGAAGGAAAACATCGTGAGGAAACCGGCATGTCCTAGAACCGAAAATTCGAAAACATGTGACATCTACCAAACCGCACTGGACCCGCGTGGTGGATTACGGCCCACTCCCTCTCATAGAGAGGAGGCCTGTGTCCCAGCAGTGAGAACATTTATAGGCTGATGATGATGATACCTTGGTGTAAACGCGGGGTAAGAAAAAGTGTTGAGAGAACGCGGTCAACAAAAGCTGTCATACAATCTTAACTCAACTCAATGTCTACTTTTTTGTGATTGCTGTTAGCTACCCCTATAATATTCACACTTTACAAAGTAACACTCTGTATGTACGTATCTAACGAGTTTCCATTTAGTTTGTAAGTAACTGTACTTCGCTTGATATCATGAGACGTTTTGTTCTCTTTGAAGACATGCTCATAATATTTGTATTAACTGTATTTATCTTGTTTTGTAATAATTACATTAATGAAGAGCTTTGTGAAACTCAATCTGCAGTAGTTATTTTATTTTAGTAGTAATAAAATTTAGTCATAAATTTTTTTCATTTCGTTTATGCATAATTTATAATTTCATGTAAACGGTAAATAATAAACCACCTATTCTCCATATTCAATTATTAATTAAAGCTAATTTAAACGGTTCAACACAAATTACATAGAATCATTAAAGTTGTTTACAATTTAGTTAAAAACTAAAATGGAAAAGTGGATTCCTTTGCATACTTTTTCTGGCTAAGCGACAAGAAAAATCTGTCATCTCAACCGTCAAAAACATTCTTCTCCATTTCTGAATTTCTTTAGAAAGTTATCGACCGGGGTGGTTGACTATGATTAATGATTATTGTAATTAATTTTACTGCTGCTAAACAGTTTTGATAGTACATGTCGCGATTAGTAGACCTAGCCAGAACGCGTACAGTAAAAGTTACGTAAATTAGATCGATTTTTGAATCGGAAATACAACTATTCTATAGCATTTTGGTTCAAAATGCGGCAGACACTGTTTACCCAAAGATTTTAAATTTATGTACGAAACGAGCATTTTCAATGTTAAAATCCTCTGAATATACATTTCCTGAGAGCAGTTGTAGATCGTAAGTTCGAACCCAGAGAGGCGCTTTACTTTGTGTAAATAATTTCATCACCACTGCTCTCAAAACGGTAAAGGAAAACATCGTGACCAACTCGCTCTGGTGGTGAATTATGGCCACTCCCTCTCACTGAGAGAAGGCCTGTGTGCCAGCAGTGGGAACATAATAGGCTGATTATGCAATTATGCATAAGTTATCTAAGTTTACTCTACGCGTTCGGCTAGGCCCATTGATAATCCATATAATTTCAACGTTGTGCTTTAGATTGGCAACGCTTCTGCAAATGTCGTAGCATTGCAGGTCAACACGGTGGTAACCACTTACCATCAAGTGGCCCACCGACAGCCTGATAGCCAACTATTTCATAATACGGCCATGCTGGGCCACATTCCGCCCCTGCGTCTGTGAACCTCATCGTTATGCTGATTGTACCCACCGCGACAATGACATACTCAACGTATCATTTGTCTGACATTTCTGACGTATCTGACGTGTCAGAGTAACGAGTTAGAACATGCTCGCTTGCATGTTGGCTGTCACATAATGAAATGCAGGTCATTATCGGACATTCATTATGTTTTTATGCAGTGTCAGACCCGCAGTATTTAGTGTTAGAACAAATGTAGTGTTCACATATTCATTTATGGGGGAAATATTATGTGGGGCAGTTGTGGTGCAGGGGGAAAGTGAAGGCGGATTTATACAATCGCCGATTACTAACGTAACAGGCAAGCGATGGATAGGAGACTGATTTCACTGCATCAGGCTCAAGCAGTATATGTAATAAAAAGCGCTCAAACGCACTAGCGGTTAAACGCGGGGGCCGCTAGCCGCTTTTCCATTTTAATATGCAACCGCTTATGTTTTTACGCACTTAACCGCCACAAAATGTCAACCGCGGCCCGCTTCGCGACTAGCCGCCACACCGTCTTGTCTATACCTACGCACTAGACGGTTCACGGGCGGTCGAGCCGCCACCGGTGAGAGTGCTGTTTTGATATCGTTTTTTTTTCTGGATATTTTTTTCTACATGTTCTGTTATTTGTTAGAGACGTTACCATGAAAGTAACGCCAGCGGTCAACCGCTTGACGCGGTTCAACATCGCGGTTAGCCGCTATGGCGGTCAGCCCCCATTTCAATCACGTCAGGTGGCTGGCCGCTCAAACGAACCGCCTAGGCGGTCAACCGCTAAAGTATGATGCTTGAAACTTAAAGTTCTCTACTAAAGTGATTAAATAAAGTCTTTATATTCTAGACTTAACGGTTTCGGTCGCGGTTTTAAATGTTCGCTAATGTTTTATTATGATATTTTTTTAAACATTATGTGCTTATTTGTTCCAGGTACGTACATCATTGAAGCATCTGATCTTTGTGAGTTTTAATTTAACCATATTAATAACTGTACTAACCAAGATGTAAAGTATGTGTACCGGGTATATGTATGTCTTCGCAAAAAAGAGTTCTCAGTCACCGCTTAACACTTAACACCTCTAAAATACCAGTAACATTTTATTAATTACGAGCGCATTGCAGTTACCTATTAGTGCGGTACCAGCAAGTATTTCTAAATAAATACCAGGTATAAAATACTAGGTATCAGTCGTCATTACTGACAATGTAATACTCTTGTTGACACACCTACCATTCCGTGATACACCGATCACTGATTCCGTTTAATGATATCGTTTGCTTCGAAATGGAGCATGGCCGAGTTTACGTAATATGAAGCATAAGTAATATCTATGTTGACGACGTAAACTGGCTCGTTGGTCCAGTTGTCGCAAGCGCTGCAACTAAGCAAGAGGTCCTTGGGGTTCGATTCCCGAGTCGAGCAAAGAGTTTTTCCATCTTGAATTTTTCAATCGCAGCCCGGAGGTTTTATGCCTGGTTGATGGCAATAGGCTCGCCCCCTATTACATGGGATTTAAAAACATAACTGGGAAAATGTGGGTCTATAAAAGGTACACCTCTGCCTAACCCTTTGGGGAATACATGCGTGATATTCTCTGTAGATAAGATGAAATCTGTCGACATTGATTCGACTTCCCCGTATTGGGGTAGTTGAGTCAAACTAATTGGAATTCACTGGGAATACTGAAAGGATAGTGGACAAAAATGTATGGGCGGCACACCTACATCCATCACAGTTAAAACCACTGTAGTTTTGAAGACATTACTTCTCCCTTTACTCAGGCCAAAGCGCATCAAAATCTTTTACAGGGTTATTCAGGTCCGACTATGATAGGTTAGGTTATGTTAGGTAAGGATAGGTTAGGTTAGGTTTTATATTTCACAACTTTTTCTAACCATTATTGATTGAATAACATTGTATAATAATAAGCCTGGAATGGATTTTTATGCGTCTTGGCCTGAGTAAAGGGAGAAGTAATGTCTTCAAAACTACAATCGTTTTAACTGTGGTGGAGCTGGGTGTATTTTGCATAACCTAACCTAACCTAAAATTGTGTGAACTGAATAACCTTGGGACAGCTTTTGATGCGCTTAGGCCTGAGTGAAAGGAGAAGTAATGTCTTCAAAACTACAGTGGCAAACTGTGGCGGAGCTGAGTGTATTATGCCCACAGTCCTTTGGGAACTGTTTCTGAGAACAACTTTGTAGAAAACACAGCCCAATTTGCAATTTGAGTCAATTCTAGCTAGACTGGTTAGGTTCTAGGTATTATAAAACATTGTAGGTAAATCATTAAAAAAGTACTTGCAAACTTATCTGCTTACTTTCGTTTTGAAGATTTATCTAATCATGAATTCTCTTAACTTTCAATGAGTTTTTCTTTGGAGACTTGGGGTTTGTTTTATATTAGAATTGATCTAGCCATTATGACTTTAGTTACATTGAGACCAATACAACTATTTGAGATGACATTATTTTAATGAATAATAAATAAACAGTTTTTTGAAGCTATGAAATACGCAGGTACCTACCACTCTTTCAAAGGTCTCCATTTACAAACAATTGCCGTATCTAGTTCATAACCTATTTAGTTGCTTCACTATTGAATTCTATTCAATTTTACTATCAGAATTGGAAGGAGTATTTTGATAAACGTTCACTGGAAAAAGGAATCTGGTATAAAACCATGCAGGGTCAGCCTTTTCGTGTGCCTTGGTTTATAAATATGTAGTAATTTAAGTAGAAAATTGGTTGTTACAGCTCATAGACTCAGATCTGGACACATTCCATGTAATAAGTTTGCATTTATGATGAAAAAAATAAATAACTCGCCTAATTGTGTGGAGTGTGGAGTTGTGGAAGACTTACATCACTTATTGATGGACTGTGTTCGATATGAGTCTGATAGAAATGATGTGTTTGGGGCCTTGAGATTGAACCGACTTGATTTAGGCACATTTCATAAAATTCTATCTCAACCAAATGGTGATGATGCGAAGAGTCTGTTCAGGTTTATGGCCCAAATGTAATCCATAGCAGTGTGATTTGTTATTATTTGTTTAGGGCATGATGGGACTATCATACGCATTGCGGTTATAAAAGTCCCAAAAAAAAAAAAAACTATCAGCAATTATGGAACAAAATTACAAATTCTATAACTTTAAAATATCAAAAAAGACGATCATATTTTGGTGTTATCAGAATGGGAACTTTTGATGAAACGTGATTAAAGTGTTTGAGCAATTGTTTAAGAAAGCCCCCATTATTTCGAGTTGTTTGTAATATTATTAATTGTGCTATTAAATAAAGGACTGTTTAATGTAATAATAAGTGATTATATTCTTGAGTTTTGTCTGAAGAGGCGAGTTGTGTTAAAGTCAAAGGGTTGGTAAATAAAGGTTGTTTGTTTAATTGTAAAAGACGTTGTTATTGTTTTATCTTATTTAATTTACGGCACAAAAACATAAGTTGTCTGAAAGTCAAAATAATCAGATTAAGTTCATTCATACAAATGTGTCTTATATAAAAATGTTATAAAACACAATGTTTAAAACTTAATTCTGCAAAAGTTTTTCCAGCTTTAGAAGTTTCGCGAATCTTCTTTTACAAAACTGCGAACAACGAAACCTCTTCAGTTAAAAATAAAAAACATAATTTAAAAAACGATTACAGCCAGTATTTTAAATAGCACTTGCAAATTTAAAAAGAGAATTGCTTTTCAAAGACAATTTGCCGACAGCCCTAACCACAGGGTTGCCAGCCTACAAATAAAAAATGAGCTCTTACCTATTGGTCAGTCAATAACTCCAATCAATATTAAAAACCACTTTAAAGCCATTATAAGGACTGATTCACGATTGCGTGTAGATATCGCTTTTGTATGAATAAATAAGCGATTCGCGGTAAGGCTGGCTGCACACGTGCGGGCGGGACATAAAGCTCGGACGTGCTCCGTAATTGTAGCAAATGATCGCGTGCGGACCGCCGAGTCATGTTTGAGTACGATTGGCTTATAATATGATTATGCCTGATGTTATAATAAAGGTTTATGTTAGATGATAATAATAATAATTATTGTTTAGTTTCCATATTGAATTCGCGTTAATTGTGTGCAATTAATAGCAGTTATTTATATTATTTTTGTTTTTGAACAAGCAGGAATGTGAGAATGTGGAATTCACTGCTTTGTACGCTTGGATTTGTAGGTAATTTTTTGTGAATTCCTACATTATCATAAACTATGCCAAAATACAACAATCTTTTATAAAGTAATCGAGGAAAAGTTAACCTATTTCACGGTTTAACATACCAAAACAGGATTGGTGTTCCCAATCCTGTTTTTGTATGTTAGATTTTCGATCAGATACAAAAACCCTTTGTATTTTCGCCATTACTTCCGCCCTTTGTGACAGTTAACACCACGCTCAAAGCCCACGTTCCATTTTATTACGCCACGTGTAGTATTTATCTACATCTTTAGGCATTTTTATTGTTTTTGAAAACAGTGATAATTAGTTTAACAACAATGATACATTTGTCAACCATGGTGTGCGTAGCAATTTGCTACGAAACCGTAGACGCGACTACGGCGTAGCAACACCGTAGCCAGTATCTTATAATATTCTTACCACACTGTTCTGTTTCCTTGACGTGGGATCGTTTTTCTATGTGTAATTGCGTACGGATTGAATGTTATTACTAACTACCCTAATATGATACACGTTTATTCTGTTAATTGGTATTAACAAACACTTTATCACGTCAAAAAATATTTAAAAAAATAGATGATGTCGGTGTTTCTTATCCGACTTCTCTGAGTAAAAGTTACATCTTACTCAACTCGCAAAAGTGAGAGAGTTTATTAAACACACAGTTTTTGATCAAAACTCCACACCTCAAGGCTGCTGCCACCTAACAAACTTCACGAAACTATTTTAATTAAATTACCCTAAACTTCATCGAATTTAAGGTGTATTTACCCAGAGGTGGTTACCCTGCTATCCGAGCGGCATGCGCTTAACTTTCCCCTCATTTGACAGCTGTGACGTAAGAAATAGCTGAAAGTAGAAATATTTCCGAAGCAGAAACGTTATTGGGACATATTTAGGATTGTTGAACGGAACACATTCTTGACTTAAATATTTGATGACTAAATTATGGGGTATTTTTTTCGGTGGTTCAGTGAAGAAGTTATTAAATAATTAGTGGACTGCTCGGAATAGAACTCAATAATTAATTTTTTCCCCCACTTCTATTTATTCTCCTTTTTTCCGTGTGGTTAGTGACTACCCTTTTTTTTTTACTAAAACCCACCCGTGTTCCTTATCGGACGGCGAGCTACCCATTGCTTACCATCCGCAAGCCCGCGCCTACGGTGGCCGGAAATCTGCCTTTGATTCCCGATGCCCAGGGCGTCTCCTCTTGCGGCGGTTAGGGGCGCGAGGGCGCGAAATTTGCCTTTTCCTCATGCGTTCCGCCTCCTCCTTCGCGAGCATTATTGCTTCGCAGAAGGAGGTGACGGCCTTCCATTTCCTCTCGCTCCGTACCATGGCCCGAATCAGGTCCGGACGCGAGAGATAGTGACTAACCTGGTATCAGAGTTTTAAAGCCACCCATGGGTCTGATTTAGCTTCACAAGCCGTCGAGAAATATCTCTTTGGCAGGTTTCCTCACAATGTTTTCCTTCACCGTTGTCCGTCTTATATTTTATTGATCGATTACAACACAGAATCAGGTGAACGAGTAAGTCAGTAGTATCTATCCGTACAGTGATACGATCTCCCCTCATCCCAATCACATTATTGTTATATCATCGTTAGGGAAGAGTCATCATTTGTCTCTTTTCAAGCTCGAACAAAAATGTGAATAATAATTTTAGAACACACATTTTTTCCAGACAAGAATCAGACATAATATGATGTTGGATGTAAAACATAAAAAAAATATAATGTGAAATAACCGGTTAATGAACTCACATAAAATATAACATAAGACCCTTACAAAAAGGAGATATACACAAACAAGAAAAGACCCTAAAATTCCTCAAATTGAACACATTCAAGAAATCGCTTTAGCCCGTAAGAAATAGTTGCTCGTTCCATAATCCTACCCGTTAATACCTTCATAGCGGACAAATAGCGTGTTTACCGTACATTTGGTCATGTCTGAACCGCGCCGCATTCCGTGCCCGGGATTACTCAATTAAGGGCCACTCTATTGTTTACGAATGAACAAAACTTGTTCGAATAGAGGTTCATGGACGTGGGCTTAAGTTGCCGGCGATGGGAGGAAAGGTTGGGTACAGGTTAGGAAAGGTTGCGCAATTTTTTGCGAAAGAGATTCCTCGTTATAATTTGTAATTTAGTATTGTTATTGTTGCTTCTCTATTTGGCAAGCAGTCCAAGTAGGTAACTGAGCAAATAGTAAGGTATTGTTTTGCATAGTTATTTGTTGAAATGACGACGGTTTCAGTCAGAGAATCGCTTAATCAGAATTGTGTTGTTTCTTTTAAGTGATAGATCAAACAGAATTTCTAACAATACTGTTTGTGAACCTTCACACGACCATACGTATCAATTTTATGTGTTGAAAAATATAGCTAGTGTGTACATAGTACACATGTTTAAGATATACATAAACTTATGGATTACAGGTTTCGTAATCTGATCCCCACTTATACGATTATGAAAAGGGTCGATTATCTGATCTATTTAGAGACCATATTGTTTCATTGTTGGGAATTTGTACGATGAAATTCAGATTCAGTTCGGAGTTTCCGTGCTTATGTTGAATTGAGTCCTTTTTATTATTTCCCAGTACGTATAGGTTTTTGAAGTGAAAACTTCTTTAGGCACGTTGGGCATTTTTGACATGGGACTAAACCATGATTTCGCGACACCATGACGACACCTCATTTTTGTAAAAGCGATTGTGCTTTTTATTTATATTACGTTATGGTTCTATGCAAGTACTTTAACTTTAAAGGTTTTGTAATCGCGATTATGCTCTTTATTTATATTAACTTACGGATCAATGTTCTATGCAAGTATTTTTACTTTAAAGGTTTCGGAAGTATTTTTTTAAACACGGTTGTGCTCTTTATTTAGATAAGGTTACGGACCAATGTTCTATACAAGTAGTTTTCTTCTACCAAGGCGATCTTGTTCAAGTTTTTACTTCTGTCGGCACTCCCGGAGAGCCACCACTTAAAAAAAAAAGTCTTTATCAGTCGGTACCGTAGCAATTGATTGAGAGAAAACGTCATGACTATGGCACAGTTCTTTTTGACCAAAAATATTGTGGAAACATTTGTAGAAGCTGAACCACGCAAAAGGTAAAAAAAGTACATTTCATAAGTATTTCCTATTTGCACGTAATTTGTATTTTTGGTCTACAAAAAGAAGAACGAGTGTTCATTTTTGTCATAAAAAATTAAGTTCGACCCTTTTTTAAAACAATTTCCAACAATTTAAACCCGAAGAAGTGAGCAATGCCCCTAATGCTCAGCAATCACATACTCGTCGCGATCTATCGCCGATCGACAAATGTTTGCCAGTCGATTACCAACCCCGCCCTCCGTCAACACACATTCAATATGTCCTCTCTTACCTCTAATGGAAGTACTTTTATCGACGAATTTCGTTAGAATTTGATAGATTGATGTCAGAATTCGCGGTAGTCGAAAGGTTATTGGGAGAAGCGTAGTAGTTTTAGCAGAAATGGTGTTTGTTTATTTATTACGTGGGTTTATTTATAAAAAGTTATTAAGCACGTTCGTAGAATTTTTTTATTAATCATTTTCTTCAGATCTATAATTGTCCAAATGTCTTGTCTTTTTTAGTATCAAAATAATCAGTAGGTACCTTAAAAGCTAAAACGATGCGACTCCATCAACAGATCAGCAATAAGACTAAGTACGTTTAAATCACTTTACATTGTACATTATAACAACACATGTTCGCCGATCATCATAATCTGCCTAGCCTTTTCCCAACTATATTGGGGTTGGCTTCCAGTCTAACCGGATGCAGCTGAATACCAGTATTTTACATGGAGCGACTGTCTATCTGACCTCCACAACCTAGTTACTAGGTAACACGATACAGCTTAGTACGACTGGTTGTCAGACTTTTGGGCTGACTTTTTGTAACGACTGTCATTGATCTGCAAGTGACAGCCGGGACCAGTATGTAAAGATGGTCACCCATCCACGGACCAACCGCGGCAAGCATAGCTTAACCTGAACGATCGACCCGTCCGGCTGTTATTATTTAGCTACAAGCCCCTTAAATCACAGGAGTGAGAGATGAGTGAAAATTTAATTTGAAATTTCTATCATTTGTTAAACAGGTGTAGGTAAAGCTGAAAATGAAACGAAATACCCTTTCAAAATATTTCATAATCAACACTCCAATCTCAAAATATTTTTTCCTAAAAATAATCTTTATTAATTAAAATCTAAACCGTACCGGGTGCGCTAAGTAATTTCGTAAGCTTTGTTAAAGGCATCACGGAGCAAGAATGGCCCGATACGGCAAACAATCTCTGAATATAATCGCCACTTAATTCACAACGAAGTAATTTAAAGAAAAATAACATTAGCAATTCAGATGACTCTCTATCGGGTGCCGTTATTAACTGTCAAACTGGGAAAAGTGAGGGCCAAAACAAATTGACTTTGTGAAGGTCGCTACTTGATCGCGAAACTCGATTCATCTGATCAACTTGACATCATGTTTCGTAAGAGTTGCCAGTGAGAATGAATTTATTTACTATAAGGAAATTAAAGATTACAATAATGCTAATCCAAGCTAATATAAACTATGGCCGTGGCTTTGCTCACGACGCTATGTAGTACTCTATTGACGTTATAAGTTATTAAGTATGTAAGAAAATTATCCACTGAATATTGATTTTGTTAGTGTGAAGTAAAACTTGTAAGCACAATTTTTGGTTTAAATCTATTAGAACTACTTACAATGATTTATTTTTCTTCAGCGTACAGGGTTATAAAATCCCAAGTCTTATTGCTCTAGCCTACCCGCATAAAACTTTTAGGAATTTGTTTCAGAACAGTTTTGAACAAAAAAAAATACAGAAAAGGATCGGTTTTAAATAAAGAGTGGGATTGGCTTTGAAAAAACCGAACCAGAAATCGTTTTTCGCAATTCACTTTTTTCAACTTTTTTTTTTCATTCATGCACCCTACACTAGTTTTTAGATTCAGTTACGCATGTATCGTATGTATGCAAAGAGCAGAGAGGCTCTTTTTTGACACGTTTATGTTGACCGTCGAAAACATGAAAACACTTAGGTTTTTATGAATAAACAATGACTTTTGGAAAGTAAAAAGAAAAAAACCGGCCAAGCGCGAGTCGTACTCGCCCATGAAGGGTTCGGTAGCAGCAAGTAACATTGAATGAAAGGTAAATTGCGGTTTACGATTTATGACGTATTAAAAAAAAACTACTTGTTAGATCTCGTTCAAACCAATTTTCGGTGGAAGTTTACATGGTAATGTACATCATATATTTTTTTTAGTTTTATCATTCTCTTATTTTAGAAGTTACAGGGGGGGGGACACACATTTTACCACTTTGGAAGTGTCTCTCACGCAAACTATTCAGTTTAGAAAAAAATGATGTTAGAAACCTCAATATCATTTTTGAAGACCTATCCATAGATACCCCACACGTATGGGATTGATGAAAAAAATTTTTTTGAGTTTCAGTTCTAAGTATGGGGAACTCCAAAATTATTTGTTTTTTTTCTATTTTTATATAAAAATCTTAATGCGGTTCACAGAATACATCTACTTACCAAGTTTCAACAGCGTAGCTCTTATAGTTTCGGAAAAAAGTGGCTGTGACATACGGACGGACAGACAGACAGACAGACAGACAGACATGACGAATCTATAAGGGTTCCGTTTTTTGCCATTTGGCAACGGAACCCTAAAAAGGAAAAACGGAAAAGTAGAAAAGGAATCGTTTGTTTTGGTATGGGCATGTGATGAGGGGGATGAAACGCGTGAGACAAAATTTGGATAAATATAAACATTGATGGATGAAGAGGGAGAGGAAGGTCAAAGGAAAGATGGATAGATTCTGTGAGAAATTATATGAAAGAAAAGGGAGTGAATGATTGTGTGACGGTTTACAGGGGAGAATGGAAGAAGAAAACGTTTTGCACCGAACCTACGAAACATAGGAGAAGGGCAGGAACATGGTTGTAAACTTTTGTAACTGCGATATCGAAGCAAAATTAAACACAAATATTCTACCCACACATTCTGTACAAAATACACCACACACCAACAAGTGCAAAGCAATTAACACCCCCGTTTACCAAGCTATAAAAGCGACCATCAAACTCCACCAGACAGTTTTATTAAGATTATTCCGCCACATAATATTTGAAGTTTTTACGTCCTGGGCCTCAGAAATGTTAATAAACGAGTATCACAGCTAATTGGAAGTCTACGGATAATGGTTGCTTGGAGATTGCGGATGGTATGTGCTCGTAAATTAGTGGGGTGTAAGGGGGTGTAAGCGTGTGTAAGGGGGTGTACATGTGAACATTAGGCCCGCTGTTAGGGATAACCGGCAATTTCGGTTGGACTTTTTACTGGCTTACCAGATAAATGTGTCGTGTTGATTAGTTGAACCGATTGATTGCTTGTTTTTGTGAAACAATGCTAAGCTGTAAGTAATTAGGGTGTCATTGGCTAGAGGTAGGGTGTCATTGGTTAGAGGTAGGCTTTCATATTATGCTGGTGCCTAGCTTTGGTAATGTATAAAAGTATTATGTTGTAAAGTCTTAGGCAAGATCTTTCTATGAGATCTTCTTTCACTGTCCTTTAATTATCACCGAAATGAGGAAATATACTATTAACCTCTACAACTTATAATACGTCTACGAACAAAAAATGAGCAAACATTCATTCAAGAAATGAAATCACGACAGATAGATAGATAGAGACACCATTCATTTAAAAATAGATAGATTATATTTTAATTAAATTAAAAAATAAACCGGGGCGCTACTTATTTTAAGATAGGTTACTTTATTATTTTCTTTTGACATAGACTACTCAATGTGATTTATTGACATCTTGTCTATTTTGCACCGAATGTTCTCAAAAAAATAAAAAGCTTGAGTAATCTATAAATCCGGTAAAAGTGAGAATAATAAACAGCTCCACGAAGAAGTCGGCCGCCGAACAATTTTCTAGTGTTATCCGATACAAATTCAGAGAAACCATCCAACTTGATTGTTTGAAACGAAACACTTCGTTTAATAAATTGAAATCTATACCATTTTTGTTTGCCAATTCTTTTACGTTTGTCTATTGTTTTATTTTTTTGGGAATTGATACACGGATTCTGCCACGTTTTAATAAACTACTGCTTTTTTTGTTATTTTCTTGTGAGGTTTACAACATCAGGTTGTAATTACAAAATATTGGGTCTGACGGATTTGCAGAAATGAAATAGCTACCTTCGTGTAATAGTTTGATCTACACCAGGATAAAGTTTTGATCACTGCGCTTTGGCTCCACAATCTCTGAAGAGAACATACTCGTAGCCTTAACCTATTAAAAAAAATTGTAAGTCAGTTGATTATCAAGATTGATATTGCATAAACAGTTTTTTAACGAACTTATATACAATGTGTAACTGAGTTTGTTCAGAATCTTTAACTAAATCGATTTATGTCATTTTTAATATAGGTAGTTTCTTATTCCAAGAATAATTAAAACTATGTAAAATACAGTCATATTTCCGTTGTACAGTGAAAATAAACCAAAATGAACGAAGTACCTATTACGGTAGACCCTGATACGTACGCGACTGTGTGAGTTCGTAGATTTGTAATGTGACCACAATTTTCTTCCACAATCAGTATAACTAATTTAATAAACAATCCTAACTTATCTATATACATTTTGCTATGGCGGGTCCAGATCCAGTCACCCTGACTGGATCTGGACCCACCATAGCAAATTCGCATATAGAGGAGGTCATTTTCACTTTCCCTAACTAAAGTTTTATAGTTTGGGAGATATGTCAATTTTTATACTTTATTGAGATTTTTCCAAATTTTTTTTTGCATTGTTTTTTATTATTTTTTGGTAGTCATAAACATTAGTGATTAAAATATCACGGAAATTCCCTCAAACTAGCGTTAAAAAATAAGAGAGTAAGCTTTAAAAAAAAAAAAAACAATAAAAATCTTTTTGATCAAGGGAAAGTAAGGTCTAATATAATTAGCAAATGACCTCCCTAAATCTGAATTTGCTATGGCGGGTCCAGATCCATTCACCCTGTATATATAAAATTCTCGTGTCACAGTGTTAATTGCCATACTCCTCCGAATCGGCTTGATAGGTTTTTATGAAATTTTATATGTATATTTGGTAGGTCTGAGAATCAGTTGTAATCTATTTTTCACACCCCTAAGTGATAAGGGTGGTCCACCCCAAACATTTATATGGCAAAACAACGTTTGCCGCGTCAGCTAGTAATATTATAAATGCGAAAGTGAGTTTGTTTGTTATGCTTTCACGCTAAAACGGCTGAATGGATTTGAATGAAATTTGGCACATGGATTGATTATGACCTGGAGAAGGACATAGGCTACTTTTCATCCTGAATCGCAGACGAAGTCGCGGGCAACAGCTAATGTTTTATACATAATAGTAAAAATTTAGTATATGTACTGTGATAATAACATAATATTTTAATTGGGGTGTTTGGTGGTGTGCGTTAATTCCGAGACATCTTTTACATATTATGTAGGTTTCTCAGATAACCGTTTGTGCAATGTGAATGAACTTAAGTTAGATAGATAGATACATAGAATACTCTATTACACCTTAAAAATTACAGATATAAATTAAGTTACGCTGTACAAGTACCTAAACTAATAAATAAGATTTATGGGAAGCAATAAAAGTAACTGAGCAATAAGAATAACAGAGGAAGTCATTAATATTCCTCCATTTTCGTCGAGTAGGTACCTGTGCTAATAGAACAGCGTATATATGAACAGGGTATATATGTGTGTGTATATGAACAGTTAATATGTACAGTTGAATCGGGAATAATTTACCTTACATACATACATAAACTCACGCCTTCTTCCCATGAGGGTAGGCAGAAACTACAGAACGCCACCTGCTATCTTAAAAAAAGGTAAAAAAAAAAGCGGCCAAGTGCGAGTCGTACTCGCCCATGAAGGGTTCCGTAGCAGCAAGTAACGATAAGTTTACGATTTATGACGTATTAAAAAAAAACTACTTGCTAGATCTCGTTCAAACCAATTTTCGGTGGAAGTTTACATAGTAACGTACATCATATATTTTTTTTAGTTTTATCATTCTCTTATTTTAGAAGTTACAGGGGGGGGACACACATTTTACCACTTTGGAAGTGTCTCTCGCACAAACCATTCTGTTTAGAAAAAAATGATATTAGAAACCTCAATATCATTTTTGAAGACCTATCCATAGATACCCCACACGTATGGGATTGATGAAAAAAAAAATTTTGAGTTTTAGTTCTAAGTATGGGGAACTCCAAAATTATTTGTTTTTTTTTCTATTTTTGTGTGAAAATCTTAATGCGGTTCACAGAATACATCTACTTACCAAGTTTCAACAGCATAGCTCTTATAGTTTCGGAAAAAAGTGGCTGTGACAGACAGACAGACAGACAGACATGACGAATCTATAAGGGTTCCGTTTTTTAACGGAACCCTAAAAAGGTAACAAAAAATAAAAAGGTGAAAAGTGAAAAGGTGGTGGTGGTGGTGGTGGTGTAAGGTGTAAGGTAAAAGGTGTACATTATTTTGGCTTAGCGGCAACATTCAGAAATGAAATACTTCAGACCCACAAATGTATAGAGGCGGACTTAATGCACAGTTATTTTCTACCAGTCAACCTTTTGGTGATGAAGAGACAAACAGTGGTAGGTGCAATTGCAAGAATTGAGGAATAAATATTTATTGGAACATAAACCTATTAAAAACTATAAATATAAAAAACGTGTGGCACTCGGGGACTGCCGCGGTAAAGCTATTGCATAGCATTTGTAACCTCCATACTTCTCATTTGTCAACGCTACACTTGGGATGATGACGTGATGACATAAAACAAAATTACGTTCCCATGACAACATCACGTTTTTAACCGTCATTACATGGTAGGCGGAGTGGGGGGTGTTAGGTTTTATTTTCGTTACGTTACGGAATTTCTGGATTCGGTCGCCGCGCTCAAAGCCCGCGATAAAAGCTATACAATAGCTTAATTTATACACCTAATTATATAAGCAGCAGTTGGTTCGGACTTTCATATTATGAGACATATAAAAATGGTTTTGTACCATTGTACCTACATAAATATTTACTCAGTATAAGTTGTGATATTGGTGCCGATTCTCTTGTACACCGAACTAAACTAACTAAACTATCACTAAAATTTCTTACTTTTGATTATGAGAATCTCAAAGCTATTCTGCAAAATAAATTCTCTAAATTTAAAACTAATTTTGACACATCTAAATCGAATTTGACAACCGCGACTCCACACGTGATACCTAACCACGTGAATCTTTTTAGAGCCGGAGGCGCGCAGGCGGGCAGCCTCGACGTGTTTTATATGGATTTTTCACTTTTTGTGTGGAAAATAAGAAAAAATATTACCTACATGTAGAGTGTTAGGGGTTTAAGGGTTTCATAAAGAGTGTCGAAATTTTCATTATTTTTGCGATTGGACACCGTTTTCGAGATATAAGCAAAAATCAGTACTGTTTTTTCATCTGAAGTCGAGGTGTTGGTGTGAATTTTAGTTCATGACAACCAATTTTATTCCACATGTTTTTAGTCGCGATTAAAAATAGTCATATTTAGTTAGAAAATCTAAATTTTAGGTTATAAACGTCAAATTCAGAATAGCAAAATTGCCATTTTCACTAAACTAATATCTCAGTGCCATCTTAGTGCTATCAAACTAAAATATAGTTAAGTTGTGTCACTTTAGTCTATTTCAGAATGGGAAATAGTCGTTTGACAGGAATAAACTAAATTTTGGTGATTTTTAGTTTAGTTTAGAGGCATTTGTGACAAGAGAATCGGCACCAATGACTGTATAAACACCAGACTAACACCTTTATACCATGTTTGAGGGGGAAGCTCAGGGTAGCCCGCGAAATTCAAATTTTCTTACGTTTTTTCATTTTTCAGGTTTTATGTTGATTAAAATATGATTCGCGGTCGTAACAAATATGGTTTTACTCAATTATAATCATTACAATACTGACGCTACCCTGACGCTTCCCCCTTAAGGCAAATAGAGATTTATTTTATCTCTAATCTAGTAAAAATTTGGCACAAAAAATTGCTACTTGAAAACAATATTCCTGGAATTATAATTTATTAACAAAAGTTGTTAACGAAAATTAGTAACGAGCTACAGACAAGGTAATTCTCAAGCCAAATCCATGTAATTTCAAAGTTCACGCAAAATAATTCATAATAATTACTTGTCGCGATAAATTATACTCTCTTTTTACAGCCAATAAAAACTTTTCTAATTAATATCTAATTAAACAAAGTTGTTTATTCCAGACGGTAAATGCCGAAGATTATTGATAAGTCCGTAATTACTTGGTCGGGACTTTGTTAATGAGATTTTTTTAAAGAAAACAAAATGCATAGCTGTATTGTATTTAAAAGCGAAAGTTAAGATACAAAGCCATCTGTAGTGATTCTATGAGAATGAATAGCTCGTAATAAGCCTTCAATTTATCTATGAAAACTAGCAACTCGCTCTCGCTTCACACGGTTGACATAACATTGAGATTTCTTTATTACATGTAAGTTTAATTTTAATGTATTATACACATAAGACTTCCGGAATAAATTATCTAAATGATGGCGAAAAAAAATCAGCTGTTTCCTACATTTATGTTCACATAACTCGTCAAAATGTAGGGAACAACAGATTTTTTTTTTCGCGATTTCGGGTTTGGTCCAATAGTAAAAGTTGTTAATAATGATGAGTCAAGTCACGTGTTAAAGCACTGGATAAAAACTTACCCTGTATGTAGATGATCGCTTATAGTCAAAACAGTTTACAGTGTTTGAAAAAACCGGCCAAGTGCGTGTCTGACAACGCACAATGAAGACCGAGATTGCAAGAACAAACTTAATATTGCGGTGAATTTTTTAACATATCCAAAACCAATCATTTAGGTGGCAGGGGGGAAGACAATTGACTGTAACAAAAATTAGCACTCTAAAGCTTAATATTTCGCAAATGGATCCCTGAATCCATTTTCACACACAATATTTTTGAATGACCTTTTCCATGACATGGGATAGACGAGATAAAAACATCCCCATGTGTAGGGGAGGTATCCTAAAACCACTTAGTCGGCGTCATTAATATGTATACACATGCCAAATTACAGCTTTCAAGTACTGAGAGTCTCCGAGCTAAGCCGCGGACAGACAGAAAGTCAGACAAGGCGAAACTATAAGGGTTTCTTGTTGACCACGGAACCCTAAAACGGATCAGTTGAGCAATAAGAACGTGACATAACAATCCGTTATAGACATAGAACCGAACGTAACAAGATAGTTTGCACTTAAAACGATTACTTTCACACCTTCCCACTCAGAAACGATTGACACTTACCTTAGGCACCTGTCCCACCGCCGAGCTACGCCGAAGCGATTAGCTACCAACGATTTTCTCGCTCAAGAAAGTTACAAAAGATTGTAGGTCCTGTGTAAGTAAAATATATACATATATTTATAGTGAATCGTCGAATGTTTACACCGCCGCCGGCAAGTACTCGTTTATGGCAGCAACAAGAGCTATCAAAGAGAATGCTCGCCCAGCGACGCTCGCTTGGCGGGCAGAACACTCGCTGAGAGACTTACGTTACCAACTAGTATGCGTTTGTACTAGCACTAAATTCATACGAGTTTTGAGTATGAATGTGGATAGCTATAATAGTAGAGGAAGACCAAAGAAAAGATGAATAGACTGTGTGAAAGATGATATGGCTAGAAAGGGGGAAAGAAAGAATAAAAGAAAGAAAGAAAAGAAAGAAAAGAAAGAAAACAAAGAAAAGAAAGAAAAGAAAGTAAAGAAAGAAAAGAAAGAAAGAAAACTAAGTTTACTTTTTTGGAAAGAAAAGACATGTTGACCTCAAATAAATTGGAATAAGGGCAGGACAATGATGATATGCATACCAGCGAATAATCGCTCGTCACCGTTGCGCATTCGGTATTCGTTGCTCACCAACTCGTTTTTAGTTGCTAGCTCTAATCGCTTCTCGTTAATTGCCGGCGGCAGTGGGAGGGGTGCTTTAGTATATTGTCAATAATTGCACCTGTATACCATCCTTTAGATATTAGTAACTGGGCGACCGAGATCTGCTCTGGTGAAAATAGAGAATGCTCATTTAATAGTATAGGATAGTACCTACTAATTCCGTACAACCATGATAGTAGGTACTTACAAATTCCATGCTGCCATGATCATTATTCTAATGTCATTATTGTCATGTCACTATTCATTATCTTGTTCAACTAATTTTAGACCTAGGTAGATCGATTTTTCGCTCTCATAAACCTCTATATTGCAACTTTCATCGAAATCGTTAGAGCCGATTTCGAGAACGTGAGCACAAATCAATATACAAACAAATATATATACAAATATTGCTCGTTTAATAGTATAGGATTGTTACACATATCGTTAAAATCATCATCATCGTTGTTTAAAGCCGTTTTTAGGGTTCCGTAGTAAACAAGGAACCCTTATAGTTTCGTCATGTCCGTCTGTCTGTCTGTCCGCGGTCTAGCTCCGAGACCCTTCGTACTAGAAAGCTGTTATTTGGCATAAGTATACATATTAATTACGCCGACAAAGTGGTAAAACAAAATTATGAAAAACATTTTTTACCCGACTACGGCAAAGCCAAAAGGAAGGGTTATGATTTTAGCAGTCTATGTATGTATGTTTATATGTTTGTATGTTTGTATGTATGTATGTATGTATGTTTGCTTTTACGTGTGTTCCACCATAGCGCCTAAACTACTGAACCGATTTTGATGAATGAGGTATCAATAGATTCGTAATAATAGTCCGGGTGACATAGGCTATATAAATTTTCCCTAAATTTAATATGGTGGATTTTACACGTAAATTTCTAACCTCGAAAAAAATTAAAATGATATGATCATAACATGTTTGGTACCAAAAGAAAGGTCTTGACGAGCACATTACAAATATGTAAATAATGTTATACTTTCAAAGTAAATAAATATGTATAAATTGTTAAAAACAAGCAAAAGTGAGACTGCTACGTTGTATCGCAAGATGATATCAACGTGCAGTTAATCAAATCTTAATAAATAAAAACGGTTTGTAATTCCATCCTCAATTCCTCTATGAAGAAAAACAAGTACACACGGCTACACATCAAGCTATACATTTCCAGTTTAAGCTGATCTGGCATTGTAAAGGATTTCCGTACAATGCGAGGTTAGCTAATACTGGAAATTTATAGCTTGATGTGTAGCACTGTGTACAACGAAATATTAATATTTATACACGGGGCACTCAGAAAAATTTGCAATAGGTAATAAAAAAAATATACTACAGGTTATATTTTATTCATTAAATCTTTTCAAATAACTCTCCATTGGCGTCTATACACAGTTTCATGCGTCTTAACCAATTTTCATTACACATTTTCCAGTCCACATCAGACACCTCTTTAATCCCTGTTTTCCCTTGAGTTGATTTTTTATTTTGGGGAACAAAAATGACAAATCCATGATTCATCACCCGTAATGAAATCGTAAACGCGCCGAGACGAGCCTGCTTCAAATTTTGCTATCATGTCTCGGCACCATTCTACCCGAACCTCCTTCTGCGTTAGATTGTGTGGTAATCAGTGTGAAACTATCTTATTTACCTGAAGATGCCCGTGTAGAATTTCATGTACACTTCCCGATCTAATCTGCAGTATATGCTGAATCTCTTCATATGTAATTCGCCTATTCACTTAAATTTAATTTTTCACAGCCAGCACGTTTTCTTATGTAACAGCCGTCATAGATTCGTTGAACCAGCGGAAAACAGTCGCTTTAGAAGGGCTTTTGTCTATGAACATCATTCGAAGTCTTTTAAATGATTCTTTTGGTTTTAGTCGACATTTGAAATCGTACAAAATCATCGCGCGAAAATGTTCTCGTTGTAAATTCAATTATCAGTGAGACGTTGCGCGCGGCGTTGTTGTAACGTTTAGCAAGTGTAAAAACGGAAAAGTATAAAATAAAAAATAAAGTTTAATAAAAAACTGTAACCCGACCACGGGAAAATAAAAATGATCTAAAAAGTACGAAACAAGCAAATATTTCAGACAGAAATCAAGACAGGTACAAAAATGGTCAAGGTAAAGCCGTCGTCGCATGCCATTATAATTTTGTAGGTGTTCCTGGCACCCACATGGTATACAGGCATGCGACCACGGCTTTACCTTGACCATTTTTGTACCTATGTCTTGATTTCTGTCTGAAATATTTGCTTGTTTCGTACTTTTTAGATCATTTTTATTTTCCCGTGGTCGGGTTACAGTTTTTTATTAAACTTTATTTTTTATTTAGGATACCTCTCATATACGTAAAGTGGTGATGTTTTTTTTTTTGTTTTTTGTACCCATGGTGAGGGGTATCATTGAAAAGGTCCTTTAAAAAAATTGCGAGTTTGTGAAAACCATTTTTGGATTCAGGGATCCGTTTGCGAAATATTAAGCTTTAAAGTGCTAATTTTTGTTAGAGTCAAGTGTGTCCCCCCTACCAGCTTAATGGTTGGTTTTGGGTGTGTAAAAAAAATCACAACAGTAGTTTATATAACGAAATTAAAAGGAAAACTATCACAGCTAAGTAGGCTCTACAAGTTAACGAGTAATAATCGACCAACTTAACTTTGCAGTTGCAAAAACATGTTTTACCATACATTCCGTATGGGGGAACATATTTTTCAACTACAAAGTTAAGTTTGTTTTTGGGATAAATTCATCCCAACTACGGAACCCTTCATTGTGCGCGGTCCGACATGCATTTGGCCGGTTTTATTTTTTGTGCATGTGGTGTTAACCTATAATTAATTGTTGCACTTGTAAATGTTACCCTAGTAATTAAGTTAGAAATGTATAGGTATAAGCAATTGTTGGTTAACCTAAATAAATAAATAAATATCACATGTCAGAAAATTATTCACTGATAGTTGAGACATCAATACCTCAATTCAATTTGGTTAATAGGGAAGGTATAGCATTTATAGTACTTTTAATTAATGAAAACGTGTAATCTAATATGTATCGTGTCGGTCTGAAACTATCGGTAAATACATCGGTATAATATTTATGCCTAGTTTCAGAGCTTTTATTAGTATCAATGATATTTAAGTAGTGTTTTCAGATCAAAATACGGGGCAATGTAGAAAATTATTCCGGGGAATAGGGTGATAGGCGTTTGAAGTGGATGATGTGAATGGTAATAATAATAATTAGTGTCTCCATGTAAGTTTAGTAGGAGTACGTTCTTGTAGGAAAAGCCAGATAATATTGTGTTTCCTGTAAAGAAAAAACTATTATTCAATTAACTCATCTACCAAGTCATAGTTTAAAACGAAAGAAGATTAGAAAACTTACTCCAAAATAATCTGGCCTTTTCCCAACTATGTTGGGGTTGGCTCTCAGTCTAACTGGATGCAGCTGAATACCAATATTTTACATGGAGCGACTGCCTACCTGACTTCCACAAACCAGTAACTAGGAAAAACATGAAAACCTACTCATAGATGAAAAATATTACGTACATCGGAATACAAATACAGTTTTGTTCTAGGATATTATTTGAATATTTTACTTGCAACATTGAATTATGTAATGACTGAAATATATTTGTACTTTATGATTATTATCATAGAAAGGAAAAACGGAAACAATGTTAGAAGAAAACCTACACAAATTTATTTATTTGTCGGAGATGGTTTTTAATTACAATTGTGGGTAGTCAACAGAGTTTGGTATGATTTGTTTTTCTTACCATTCATTTATGTGATTTTCACTATCAATTATTGTCTAATAAATTGGACATAATTTATTAAGTACTCGGTGTACTCACTAAGTGATTTTGGCAACTTATTTCGATAGTTGTAACCAATGGTTTTGTTCAAAACAATTAATGACATGCTACTTTAATTTTTAAATGATTTACGTTGTCAATTCACTATTGTTTATTTACGACAATTATTATTGTATTATTTGATTACTTTATAATGTAAGTCTTATTAGATTTACCACATTTTAGTGTTTTGTATCAAGTAAACACGTGACGCACTACCGCGCGTCATCGGACAGAGTTGTCATAGTGGGATTATAAGGTGGGGGCATCGTCTTATAAAAGAGCGTGCACTCTGTAGGCGAGTCAGTTGATCCATAGTATTGGAGTCGTCAGTCGTCAGTCGATCTTCGGATGCGAATCTATAAAGAGCCCCTGCTCCCGACAAAACTGTCGGTTTACCTGGTACAGCACTGCTGTATATTCACATAGCTGTATTGGCTTGCTGATAGCGAGTAATACACATTGTCATTGGGTGGCTTGGCCACTATACGAACTATAAGACCTTAAAAGTCTGTTCGATTATTACTACCTATTTACCTACTTTATCTTGTTACTAATTACCCTTTGTGTATTGTGTTTTACCTTATTATAGTGTAACTAGTACCTACTATAATAAATACCCTGTAATTGTTTATACACTCTTGTTTATCCCAATAAAATGGGAACTCCAAACCCTGACGAAATACCTCTCGGCACTCCTGATCCTACATCAGAAGTGGGATTAGGTTTAGCCCAGGAATCGTAAGGTGTTGGTGATCCATGGCGAGCAATGTTAAGAGCTTCAGACCCATAATATGGCTCAGTTAATTAAAGCGATTAAGACGCACTCCACACTGTCTGTTATTCGCTTGCTCGATTTTGATCCAGACCTACCTGATTCCTATGCTCAATCTTGTTGATATTAGCTTATCGGAAAAGCCTCTTCAAGGTGGCACTCTTATTATTGCCCTCACTAAAGCCTTAAAGGGCAGTGCTAATGTATGGCTTTCCCAAATATCTTATGCAGGCATGACCTGGACAGACTTTAGGAGTCTCTTCCTCTCTCGTTATGACGTTTTGGAAACTGTTGCCGCTACTGTCATTAACCTTCATAATAGTCAACCAATAGGAGAATCTTTAGCCGCATATGCCAGTCGACAGTTCACTTCCCTGACATCTAAATGGAATAGCCTGAGTGTCGAACACATTGGTGTTTCTACTGAACTGGCACATGTCTTCAAATTTGATTCCCGTGCTCATCGACTAGCATTTACAACCGAAGTACATACTAGGCATAAACTTCAGCAAGAACTGCGTGTCTTGTCCCAGATTTCCTCTGACAAGCACGATTCTTCTCAACCTAAGAGGTTCAAACCAGGTGCAATAGTATGTCACTTTTGTGGTTTATTGGGGCATAAATGTACTAACTGTCGCAAGAAGGTCGAGAAAAACAAATATCCTGGACCAGCCAGCTCGCTACATAAGGCGAAACCGAAGATCATCTGTTACCGCTGTGGGGAGTCGGGACACATCATTCCTCGCTGCCCAAAGGCGACCGGAAGGCGGCTGGGAGGTTCAAATGAATCTTCACTTGAGTCTCACCGGGAGTTGGCCTTCGAGCAGCCAAACATCCGTGAAACGAGTTGAAGCTTGTGATGTACAATCTATCACTGGTATTCTACAGCAATCTGGTGAGTCGCTTTCATTTTGTTATGACTATGGGGCTGAATGTTGAGGCCACTGCCTTTGTTACAGCCGATGGCCAATTTAAATATTTAGCTATGCCATTCGGTTTAGTGTTTCCCAACGTGCTGTAACTAATGTATTATGCAAGTCAGTCTATTCTTATTATATGTGATTGTGACCCATCAGCCCTGGGTACAACTAAGTGCTGAATACGATAAAGCCCGATATGGAGACTTTGTACTTGTTGCTAATGAGGAACGAAATAAGATCCTAAAATTGGATGGTGATAGATATTTGTTAAAATCTTTGAGTACCAATAGAATTTACAAATATGCCCATGATTTTGTATTGTGTACGAAAAATTGCCTGAATGTCCAGTTACTGTTACTAATGATGTCAATGTTGACACTGATGATGATTCATCTGCTGACTCACATACTATAGCTGAATTGATGAAATGTCTATGTTGACTCTTGTTTATCTTGACGCTTATTTGGATGTCTATGTTGACTCCTGGATTTGGACGTTGAAATTTGACGCTTATGCGGGTTGTCTATGTTGACGCCTATGCGGGTTGTCTATTCGACTCCCAAATTACTTGTCGAATCCCATGGTGTAATTTTGGCTGGGAGACTATGTCTCTACTTTAATTGAGCTATGTGTTGTCTGCAGCAGTATGGTCATTTTGAATGGTTGCCATGCAACTGCTTTTGATAATAATTTGATTTGACTAATTCAGGATTTTTCTTTTCAACATACCTTCTGTTATGGCTTTTGTTTGTCAGAAAGGCCGATCGATATTCACCAAGTGATTTTTTTCTCAGGATTACACGAGGCCGTGTAGAACGTCAGTTCTGGCCGTGTCGGAGATGGTTTTTAATTACAATTGTGGGTAGTCAACAGAGTTTGGTATGATTTGTTTTTCTTACCATTCATTTATGTGATTTTCACTATCAATTATTGTCTAATAAATTGGACATAATTTATTAAGTACTCGGTGTACTCACTAAGTGATTTTGGCAACTTATTTCGATAGTTGTAACCAATGGTTTTGTTCAAAACAATTAATGACATGCTACTTTAATTTTTAAATGATTTACGTTGTCAATTCACTATTGTTTATTTACGACAATTATTATTGTATTATTTGATTACTTTATAATGTAAGTCTTATTAGATTTACCACATTTTAGTGTTTTGTATCAAGTAAACACGTGACGCACTACCGCGCGTCATCGGACAGAGTTGTCATAGTGGGATTATAAGGTGGGGGCATCGTCTTATAAAAGAGCGTGCACTCTGTAGGCGAGTCAGTCGATCCATAGTATTGGAGTCGTCAGTCGTCAGTCGATCTTCGGATGCGAATCTATAAAGAGCCCCTGCTCCCGACAAAACTGTCGGTTTACCTGGTACAGCACTGCTGTATATTCACATAGCTGTATTGGCTTGCTGATAGCGAGTAATACACTTTGTCATTGTCATTGGGTGGCTTGGCCACTATACGAACTATAAGACCTTAAAAGTCTGTTCGATTATTACTACCTATTTACCTACTTTATCTTGTTACTAATTACCCTTTGTGTATTGTGTTTTACCTTATTATAGTGTAACTAGTACCTACTATAATAAATACCCTGTAATTGTTTATACACTCTTGTTTATCCCAATAAAATGGGAACTCCAAACCCTGACGAAATACCTCTCGGCACTCCTGATCCTACATATTTATTATTAATTTTATTTTTTGGAAAACTTACAGCTAAACAGACACAATAAATAATAGTTGTGAACAAAATATGGCCAATTACAAGTTTCCACATGTAGTTTAAACTTAAATTAAATGAACACGAAAAAAAAATTGACAATAAGACTATTTACGCTCGAAGAAGCCATTAGATAAAATTTTCTTTAATTTAGCAACACTAGTATTGAAAATGTCGATATCAGCTTCCTGGCAGGTTGCGTTGTACATGCGACTGGCTCTCATCATGTACGAGTTCCGTCTGTACGTAGTGGCTACCACTGGGGTGTGCAATAATTGAGGTCTACGCAAGAACACAGACGACACTCGCAGGTCGATTTTGTGTTACAACTCTGTACCAGTTGTTCCATTGGCAATCTTGAAAAGAAACACAAGATCTGATATTTTTCGCCTTTAATACTAGCTGTGCCCGTGACTACGTTCGCGTGGATGACAGAACTTAACAATGTGTTTTTTAGTGCGTAGCGCTGTTGGAGGATACCGCCAAATCATTTTATTTTCTTTATGCATTTGCTTATTTATGTACAATATTAGCTGTGGAGCCGACCCCAACATAGTTGGGAAAAGGCTAGGCAGATGATGATTAGCTGTGGAACCATCTGGAGCGTACACAAAAAGGTTATTGGGGTTGTTTACGCGTGAAAGAGCTACGTATAGTTGACCATGGGAAATTTAGAAGGGTTTTAATAAAGTGTGAGGGATCTTGAAAATGTGGGAGAACAATTTTCCCACTTGAACAGCACATACCTTTGCCTCTTTTCTCCATTTCAGAGCATCACAAAAATTGAAAATTTCGGTCATACCACCCACAGACGCGAAGACCGCATAGTCAATTCTAAATAAATACGTAAATCCTGCTTTTTCCCTATTGTCCCATGGTAGAATAATATTTGAAACATCATATTCCAAAGACTCATCAGTGTCTATTCTCTTATATCTAGTTATAACTCTGTTCAGATGGTATCGAGCTCGTTCAACTCCGAGGCGACATTGATTCTGTTCTGCTGTTTCTGCTAGTCTCATTTCACCTATTCTTTCCCTTTCAAATGCTAAATAACTTTCATCTTTCAACCGCGCGCGTACATAATTAATTCTGGTTGTTACTAATTGTCGTTCTCTCTCTGAGAGAGACTCGTTTATTTAATACTAGCTTCTGCTCGCGACTTCGTTCACGTGAAAGTCGTAAGATACCACAATATACTATAATAACAGCCACATTTTTATAAAACATCCCTGTATACCTACTACATTTGTAGTTTTATTCTCAGCAGTCAAAATATGCAGAGTCAGGAATGGTGACTCGGGAGCAAGCGACGTACAGTTGTCCGTGTGAAAAGCAGCTTGTCCTGAGGTTGACACCCGCAGCTTTCAACCTTCGGTGTCGGATCCTGTGACTTGTTGATCGCAAAGCATACGTTCCCAGAGAACTGCATGCGCTTGAACTGATAATTTTGGGGAATTAGTGGTATACGCGCTATAAACACTGTCTTACCATCGCCATTAACTGTTAGAATTTCCACCTCGATGACGTTTCTCTGCAAAGACGTGACTTTGAGCCGGGTTCCGTTACACAGATGTACAACCGGAAGACCACTTGCCATTTACGAATTGAGAAATTTTACGGGGTAATGTGCGGCATCATCTTCATCCACATCAGTATTAATGGAGGTGTATATCACTTCACTCAATTTGTGAGAGAATACTGTGGTTGATCGCTGCAGCTTGATCATTTTCGGAGTTAAAATGGAAACACGCCCAAGAATTCTCTTGGTACGGTATTTGACTGATGTCCCCGTATATCAGACGAATAAGTTCTTCTTAAGTGGGATCTACTTTACCAAGAGTCTCTGGTAGAGTGCCTCGAACAACTTTTAGAAGAACATCGGAGAATTCTTGAGCATTTGAATTCCCGCCAAGCCGAGCTCGTATGATGATGGTCAAGCGCAGTCTATGAACTCTCGACCGTAGAGTCGACCTTTTCAACGAAGTATTCTCTTTGTCAGTCAGGACTGTAATACCACCCATCATGTCTTGGTTCCTGCGGATGTCCTGCAGGGTTCTGTTTACAGCTTCCACTGCTTTCCTTTTTGCCATAATGCATTCATCCCATACGATGAAGCGCAATCCCTAAGCACACATCCCTTGTTACTGTTGCGTGACACCCCACAAACAGGCGTTTCGTTGCTCTTTAAATTGATGGGAATCTTAAACATGGCGTGCGCTGTTTTGTCACCAGAAAGCAGTGTGGCAACGATTCCAGAAGATCCACACACAGATTTTAAAATCGCTAGGACAAATCTGCTGTCAAAATCTGTAAAATTCCTTTTATTCCTATAGTCTTCAGCTCTAAAATGATCAGAACACAACCTTGAATGTTTTGTGACTGTAAAGTACTTGTAACGTAGCAGTTTCCCATAGCTTACGAAGTTTTTCTTTTTAACCAACTTCAAAAAAAGGAGTTTTCTCAATTCGACCGTATATATATATTTTTTTATGTGTGTTCTCGGATAAATTCGTCATTTTTGAACCGATTTTGATGATTCTTTTTTTGTTGGAAAAGAAATATTTCAAAAGTGGTACCATGATAAGGAAACCAGGATCTGATGATGGCATCCCAGAGAAATAGAGGGAACTCTTCAAATATTATAGCCAAACCTATAGCAATTTGGGTATTTTTTATAGTAACTCGTGCAGTTGCTCTTGGAAAGCACTATTTGGTTAAGTGGAACTGATGATGATGACCACAAATAGCCACCGGAACTACTAAATAATAAGTATTTCACGGGTTGCGATTCGATTACTTTAATAGGTTGCAATGCAATTTATGCTCGTCACAATGCATATGGAGAAGTGGAGTTGATGGTGAAGTACCAGGAGAACTTTCAATGATGAACGTCCCTGCATCGGGAAAAGCAATATTTTGTAAAAAGTGATGAGCAGTTGGCATTAAGCTAATGTAACTTAGACAAATTACAAATTGACACTAAAAAGCGAGAAATAAAAATTTAAAAAAAAAAAAACAATTGACTCGTATTACAAAATGTAAAAAAAAGAAAAACAAAAATAAACCGTAGTTGGGAATCGATCTTACAACTCCATGTTTACAAAGCAATCGTCCAACCGCTGAGTTAATTGCTTCGTTGAAATTTACCTAAAATAGCCGTTCCTATATATTTCATGATTGACTGCTTAGTTCCATAAAGGTATAGTGTGATGATAATCATTTAAAAAGTTAAATCAAAAACCATCTACAGTATCCTAATCTTTTGGCGCGTTTTTTTCCAAAAATACGAACATAATATAATATTGCTCATCCCCCATAGTAAATAGCGTGATCGTTTATACCCTACAATTTGACCAGACTTATAGGGAATACCTATGCAAAATTTTAACATAATCTATCCGGTAGAATTTGCGTCACGTTAGAACATACAAATACGATATAATGTAATATTGCTCATCCCCATAGAAAATAGCGTGATAGTCTATACCCTACAGTTGAAATAGACAAACATTTTGAAAACTAAATTTTCTGCATAAGAATCGATCCCAGACCTCGTAGCAATAACTTTCTTTCAAAATATTCAATGTACAATTTTAACTTCGCTACGATTTTACTATATGTATGGATACATAATCAAAAAAAAAATAGTAGTACAAAATGTGAAAAAAAAAGAAAAACAAAAAACCGCAGTTGGGAATCGAACTTACAACCCCATGTTTGCAAAGCAACCGTCCAACCGCTGAGTTAATTGCTTCGTTGAAACTTCCCTAAAATAGCCATTCCTATATATTTCACGATTGACTGCTTAGTTCCATAAAGGTATAGCGTGATGATAATAATTTAAAAAGTTAAATCGATAATCATCTGCAATATCCTAATATTTCGGCGCGTTTTTTTCCAAAAATACGAACATAATATAATATTGCTCGTCCCCCATAGTAAATAGCGTGATCGTTTATACCCTATAGTTTGACCAGACACACAGGGAATATCTGTGTAAAATTTTATCAGAATCTGTCCGGTAGAATTTGCGCCATGCTGGAACATACATACAGACAAACAGACAAACAGACAAAAATTCTAAAAAATATATTTTCGGCATTAGAATCGATCCCCGACCTCGTAGCAATTACTTTTTTTCAAAAATATTCAATGTACAGTTTTGACATCGCTACGATTTTATTATATGTATAGATTATTTGAAAACCGTTCGGCTTTAACAGACAATAAAATTCAAAGGTAAAACAATAATATTACGAGTACCTGCTATGATTTATGTTCCCTACAGAATTATTAAGATATCCAGCGCGCTATAAATTATAGACGAAACGCATTTGTGAATGGTGACGATGTTTTTGTCGACCCTCTCGGGTAAGGTCAGCAGCGAAGATTTGAATATAATATTTAATTTTAGTCGCAATTTTCGTCTCAGCTACAATCAATATCAAAAACTTTTCAATAATAAGATTTTTTTTATAGATTGAAACTGAGATTAGAATGCGGACGTTCTTAGAATACGGGAATTTTGTTTAGTCATATAATTGGCCGCAGTCGTAGAACCGATGACCGTTGGGGTACACGTGTTCTTGAGTGGATACTGCGAATTGGCAAACGTAAGGTAGGACGCCCTCAGGCTAGGTGGAGTGACGATCTTCGCAGGGTGGCTGGCAGCAGCTGTATGAGACTTGCCAAGAATCGAGCTAAATGGCGTGCAATTGGAGAGGCCTATATCCAGCAGTGAACTGCTATAGGCTGATGATGATGATGATATAATTGGCGAGAAATTTAATAAATAATTGTGACTGTGAAGTACTTCTTTAAATATAGGTACTTTCAAATTAAATAAATTAGTGTTGCCTGTCAATTCTTTTAGACCTCTATTTTCATCCCTTTTTTCAAGATCCACATTACATTACTACTCGACTCTAGTAGGTACTGAAAGCATGGTCAATTGGACAAAATTAGGCTGTAAAACTTAAAGTATAAATAAACCAAATAAATAAGTCGAATGAACACACTACACTTTATCTAACTGTACATATCGAAAGTTACAATAAAATAAAAAGCTGGCAATACACATGTCGCACATGCAGAAGTTTTATTAAGATATCCAGTCGGACGATAAATCATGCTTGGACAAAATGCAATTGTAGCCGCCGACTGTTTTGTCGACCCTACTCGGACCGCCGCCATGTTGTACGGTTTGCAGAAGACATTGCTGAAAGTTTTTTTTGGTTTCTATTTTCATAATAAATGCTGTGTCATGTGTGTACTGGTGCATTCAAAAGTTTAATTTAATCATGTTAATTTTTAAAGTGTAAAAACTTCTTTAGGCGCGTTGGACGTTTTTGAGATGGGACTAAACCATTGATTTCGCGACACTGTAACGCAATTTACCGACACTGTGGAGTAAAAGACATCAACGCGTTGATTACCGCGGTGCCGATTTTTTTCTAAGTTTTCACTTCTGACGGCACTCCTGGAGTGCCACTGTTTTTTTTTGTTTATGAAGTAGGTAAAAAGTAGAAACATAGAAATAGTTATTTTAAAGTATTTTGGTACATAACATAAGCATAAGCATAATTAGCCTATTATGTTTCCACTGCTGGGGTACAGGCCTCCTCTCTTCGAGAGGGAGTTAATCGGGGCTATAATCTATCACGCAGGCTCAGTGCGGGTTGAAAGATGTCACATGAATTCGAGATTTTAGTTTTTGGCGCATTTGAAGACTATAAGATAAAATATAATGCTTACAAGTTAGATTTGCAAGATTTATGCTAATATTGACTTATTGATGCCTCCCGGGGTTATCGCTACAATATATCTTATTAATTGTGAAAAAGATAAGTCTAATGCATACCAACTCTAAACCAAATAAATCTGAAAAATTACCAGTAAAACGAAGAACGAAAAGATAGATAAGGTAACATATGTGCGGACTGATATTAAGATATCCAGTGCCCCCAATAAATCAACGAACTGACGCATTTGCGGCGACAATGTTTTTGTCGACCCTACCCGGGTACGGACAGGTTATTACTATCTTTGCGTAGGTACACACGGCTACATATCAAGCTGTACATTTCCAGTATAAGCTGATTTCGCATTGAAAAGGATTTCCGTACAATACGAGGTCAGCTTATACTGGAACTGTGTACCTTGATATGTAGTCGTGTGTACATGGATACTGATCTATGTGGTAGACTTTGTTCTGAGGTGATAAGTCGATTCCTTGCTATGAGAAACTAATTTTCTTAAAACAATGTGACATTTATAACATGATAATATTGGTCTAGTGGTTGCAAGCGCGAGTGCTGAACGTATGGTCCTGGATGCGATCCCCGACTCAGGAAAAGTGTTATTGTGTTTTCCCATCATGACATTCTCAGTAGGAGCACAGAATACATAATAGTACAAGTACAGAAGATTTACTCAGCAAAATTATTAAAATAAATAGCGACTCTTGCTACGACACAATAAAGTGCAATTCAGGTCGCACAGCGCTAATTACCTGCAGTTATATTCACCTAGAAATTGGTTCTCTTTCTATCGCGTAACTCTTTTATCTTCTGACTACGTTACGCCCACTGGATTGGCCCGACAAGACGGGCCCGCCGCGTACTTGTAGCTTTATACCTAAAATGTGGAGTACGCCTGGCCTGGTAGGAGGCCGGCAGCTGGATTTTTGTACGGTTAGTGGCAATAAGCTCGCGTATTATCTGCCTAGCCCTACAGGCTATTCGGGCCTGATACTATGTTTATTAAAGTGAAACTTTTATTACATCGTCTCAAGCTTTTTCGTCTGTGTGTTGCATGTCGCGTGACGGTCGGCCGCGGAGTAGGGAAAAAGTGAAAGGCGCTCATCAGAGCAGCCAAGGCCAATATGGCGGCGCCTATAGAAGTTTCACTTTTACCGTGGTTTCATAAAACCACACAATCCTTTTATTCACTTATCATACTTTATTATAAGAAATGCCACATAACATACTACGAAAGGCTCAAAGGTTGTCTTTAAAAGATCGCTTTTAACCATAGCAACACCTATTGTGTCACCCAATGTAAAATTTCTACATTTATATCTGTAACTAGCTGCGCCTCGCGATTTTACCCGCATAAGTCTCGATTCCGTGGGAATATCGGGATAAAAATTATTTTATATGTTATTCCAGGATATAAACTATCTGTGTGCTAAATTTCATCCAAATTAGTTCAGTCGTTTTTTCGTGAAAGAGTAACAGACATCCATCCATCCATCTTCAGAAACTTTCGCGTTTATAATATTAAAATATAATATATATTTAAGATAAGTATAAGTAGGATTTTTATGGTATAAGTACTTAGTAAAAAGTATTCCTTTCTATCCTATGAAAAAACGAGACACACTTACTTATTGATATTGCTGACATTTTGATATCTCACATTAAAAAAAAAAGTGTGGCACTCGGGGACTGCCGCGGTAAAGCTATTGCATAGCATTTGTAACTTCCATACTTCCTATTTGTCAACGCTACACTTGGGATGATGACGTGATGACATAAAACAAAAATTACGTTCCCATGACAACATCACGTTGTCATGGGAACCGTCATTACATGGTAGGTGGAGTGGGGGTGTTAGGTTTTATTTTCGTTACGGAATTTCTTGATTCGGTCGCTGCGCTCAAAGCCCGCGATAAAAGCTATGCAATAGCTTAATAATATAGAAAGAGACAGAGAGATAAAGTCGCATGGAGGAGGCATAACGCTTTTTCGTAATGTGACGACTTATATTAGTCAACTCCTACCGCAAGCCGCATTAAAGAATTTCGTTCCAAAAGTTATTTTCATCTATGTAAGTCTCTTTGAAACATAAAGTTACTTGCGGATTTCAAATGGCGGCAATCACTCGTGCCTAATTTTCAATTCAGGCAATGATAGCTCTTGGTATCGGACGATTTATCAGCAGTATAAAGTGCATTCATTTTACAGTGGTTTTGCTACATTTTGTCGGTATCGGAATGCATGATTCCAATATACGTTTATTTATTTGTTAACATAGGTTTAAAGAAATACAGATCTTATGTTTGGTGAACAGAGCGCTATGTCATGCCAGGAGGCATACAAAAATATGCCAGGAGGTGTACAGGAGGCGTACGTTATTATAGAAAGGTTCTATTAAATACATACATAACATTACGTCTGTCTTCTACCAAGTGTTAGGCAGAAGTACACCTGTACACCCACATTTCGTCAGTTATGTTTAAGTCCCATGTAATAGGGGGTGAGCCTATTGCCACCAACTGGGCACAAATTCAGATCCGAGTTGCTACTGAGAAATTCCAGATGGGAAAACGTTAAACCCAAAAACACTTGGCCTGAAAGGGAATCGAACCTGGAGGAAATTATGTTCAGCAGTAGCGCTTTCGACGGTTCTATTAAATATTACGTATAATTACATTCATATTTTTAACATTACTAAATTAGTAATGTCGTGATTTCTTTGATTAAATTTTTTAACCGACTTCCAAAAGGAGGAGGTTCTCAATTCGATTGTATGTTTTTTTGTTTTTTTTTTTGTATGTTTGTTACGCGATTACTCCGTCAATTATGAATTCATTTTGATGATTTTTTTTTGTTTGGTAGATCATACTTCAGAGGTGGTCCCATATAAATTTTATTAACTTTGCTTGGGTAGTTTTTGAGTTAGCTTCAATAATACGTATTTTTTCGTCACTTAGTATGTGGATGATATGATAACTTCCTGTCACTGTTATTTACATAGCAGGTATTAGAATTCGAATTTGTGTGGGGTAGGTGTATCACAACTAAAAAGTGAAAAATAAAAACTTTTTACAAAAAAAAAAAACAACCGACTTCAAAAAAACACTACAAAGTGAAAAATAACTTTAATTTCGGAAGTCGGTGACAAAGAACGAAAATTCAAAACCAAAGACACCGACTTCCGAAATTAAAGTTATTTTTCACTTTGTAGTGTTTTTTTGAAGTCGGTTGTTTTTTTTTTGTAAAAAGTTTTTATTTTTAATGTATTATTTTTATATCGATTTATAATATCCACTGTGGCAACATTGTCAAAATACAAATTTTAATATTATCAGAAACTTCTAAATGTAATTTCATTATGGCAACTGAATGTATTGTTTTACTTTGGCAACACTTAGAAATGACGGTTATGATATTATCGTTATTTCTGGGTGGGGCAAAAGTCGTTCTAAATGGTAAAATGTAATGCATAGTTAGTCGTCGTTTGATTGTGAAATAGTACAGTAGTGTGGATTAAAAGTATTAGCAAGAAAAGAGTGTTTTCTTTATAGTAGGTAACCGAAAGAAAATTACTTTCTAAACTAAAAGTGAATTAATCAAGTAGAAATTGCCTGCGGTCAGATTTAAGAACTATTTGAAACCATTTGGTCGCCATTCTCGTTCAGAACAAATGAACTATACTTTATGTAGCTGCCTGAATCTGGCGTTCATTCGGTCACACTTGAACGGAACGTTCAGTTCATAATTTTCAGAAAACTTCCTGAAACTGTCGTAATCTTGAAATGTGGCAAGCTTTGTTCCGATTGAGTTTTAATATTTTAAAATTTAGAGGTAGGAAGTGAACTTATAAGAGGTGCTAACGTTGCTCGGGTTTACTAGTTTTATGTTGATACAGGACTATTTTATTTTAGTTCCACTTCTAAGTGATATGTATCCAAAAATAGTATTATTTGGCAATAATACCATTTTTGTTGACCATAGTGGAGAATGAATTATATATCGCCCCGCAGTTTCACCCACATAAATCTCGATCCCGTGGGAATATCGGGATGAACAGTATTCTATGTCCTAATCCACGTCATGGTCTACCCATGTGCCCAATTACTGGAAATAGAATTGTTTTTAGAAAATACCAAGTTTGATGTCATTTGTTTAACAGAACATTGGTTAAAAGATCATCAAGTAATGTCAATTCACTATGAAAATTATTGTGTAGTTAGCCATTTCAGCCGAAAACGTATGATACATGGCGGGTCATTAATATTAGTAAAAAATTCGATTCAATCGAAAGAACGAAAAGACATCATAAGACTGTCTGTTGAACACACCATTGAATTGTCCTGTGTTGAGCTTGATAAGCATGTTATAGTATGCGTATACAGACCTCCAAGTTACCAGAATCTACCTATATTTGATTCTGTAATGGAAGATGTACTAAAGAAACTTAGTGCTAGTAGTAAGTCAATAATCATATGTGGTGATTTTAATATTAATTTATTAGAAAATAACTCGAACACTATCAGATTATTAAGTCTTTTTAGGTCATTTGATTTGTCAAATGTTTTTATGGAACCAACCCGAGTGACAGCTTCTTCTGCCACTTGTATAGATAATATATTTTGTAATTGTGATTACTTACATAAACAAATTGTAAATAAGTTGCCATCTGATCACAGTGGACAAACAATAACATTTTGCACCTACATGCCTTTACAAAAAATTCAAATAAGGTTTAGGTCAATTACATGTAAAAATTTAGAGAAATTAGATAATTCTTTGGCAAGTAAATTATGTGTTCAGAGTTTTAATAATATTTTTGATCCTAATGAGTTTTACGCCGAGTTCTTTTCACTATTAAACAAGCAATTTATTGAGACTTTTCCCCTAAAGACTAAAACTATTTATACGAAGTTCTTATTTAGTGACTGGGCCACTCCAGGTATTCGTAAAAGCAGGGAAAAGCTTTTTGAACTTTATGGCCTAAAGCAACATACGAATAATACAAGCTTTCATCAGTATGTCGCAAAATATTCTAAAACTTTTAAAAGTGTGTGCAAAATAGCTAAAGCTCTTTACATTAGCAATAAAATAAAATCAGCTGATGATAAAATAAAAACTACCTGGCAAATAATAAATAATGAAACAGGTAGGAAAAAACAGCGTAATACTGAATTAAATTTAGAGACTGCACGTGGCCCCATCAACTCAGATGTAGAAATAGCTCAGGAATTTGAAAACTTTTTTGCTAATGTTCCCCTTAAAACTACCGAAAACTTAAATTCATCACCCGCGCTTTCTGCCGCCTTACTTAGAAATAATGTAAAAGCATGCCCTTTAGAGTTTAGGTTTCAGCATACAAACCCCCAGGCTGTTATAAAAGCTTTTAAAGATCTTAAAATTAAATCAACAGAAGATCTATGGGGAATGTCTGTAAAAGTCTGTAAATCTATCATCGAAACCATTGCGCCCTATTTAGCTTTCATATTTAACACCAGTGTAGACCAAGGAGTCTTTCCGGATCTCATGAAACTCAGTAAAGTAGTTCCTTTGTTCAAGTCCGGTGATAGTAAGGAACCCAACAATTATAGGCCCGTGTCAATTCTGCCAGTTCTCAGTAAAGTGTTTGAAAAGTTGATGCTTAATCAAATGTTACGTCACTTTAATAAAAATTCCATCTTTCATGAACAACAGTACGGTTTCACCAAAGGGCGTTGTACCACTGACGCCGGTGTCACCCTAATAAAGAACATTTTTAATGCCTGGGAAGAAGCACATGATGCCATTGGAATCTTTTGCGACCTCTCGAAGGCGTTCGATTGCGTAAACCATGAAACACTTCTGCTAAAACTAGAACACTATGGGATTAGGAATACAGCTCTTGATTTACTGAGATCATACCTGAAAGATAGAAAGATTAAAGTTCAAGTGAACGGCGTAAACTCATTGGGGTCTGAAATGGCAATGGGTGTTCCTCAAGGTTCTATATTGGGTCCATTCCTCTTTTTAGTTTACATTAACGATTTACCCCAATTACTTCAAAATCAACTGAAGATGGTGTTATTTGCAGATGACACATCATTGATCTTTAAAATAGATCGACGGTCACAAAATCTTGACGACGTGAATAACTCTATTCTTCAGGTCCAAGATTGGTTTACGGTAAATAATTTGGTACTAAATGAGAAAAAAACCAAGTGCATTAGATTTAAATTACCGAATGTTAAAAGTAGCGAATGTGACATCATTTTGAATGGAGAAAAACTGGAATTTATTAATCAAACAGTTTTCCTAGGAATCACGCTGGACGAGAAATTACAATGGGGACCTCATATAACATCTCTTGCGGGGCGGCTAAGCTCGGCCGCTTATGCTATTAGAAAGATAAGACAGTTAACAGATGTAGAAACCGCGCGTTTGGTATATTTTAGCTACTTTCACAGCATTATGTCATATGGCATTTTACTGTGGGGTCGGGCTGCTGACATTGAATCCGTCTTTATTTTACAAAAGAGGGCTGTCAGAGCCATTTATAACCTATGTCGTCGCGAATCTCTCAGGGAACTTTTTAAAAGGATTAATATTATGGCGGTACCTTGCCAATTCATTTATGAAAATATTATGTATGTAAGGAAAAATCCACATCTCTTTAATAAAATAAGTGATAGACATAATTTTAATACTAGAAATAAAGATAAACTAGATCAACCATTTTTCAGGTTATCTAAAGTACATACATCTTTTATGGGGTACTGTGTTAAATGTTACAACAAAATACCTTGTGACATATTGCAATTAAATGAAAGAAAATTTAAAACTCATATAAAAAGTACACTTTGTAAACAAGCATATTACAAATTAGAGGATTATATCCAAGATAAGAGTGCTTGGAAACATGCTGGTCCTGCTCCATAGGACAATTTAGAATCAAGACAAAATCAAACTGGTTGCTAATGTAATTGTAAAATTTATTACTTTGTGTTTTATGACATTGATTTTACATTCTGTAATTACTTCCTTACACACTGACTTATTAATTGTAAAATTTTAGGAAAATCATCTACTTTTACAATGTTTGTAAATATGTGAGAACCATGTATCTATCACAAATTAAATTATCTCTCGTTGCTTCATTTTTAATTGTTTTTACCTATTGTGGTATAGTAATTTTATTCTAGGTGCATCGTCTTCACATACAATAATTATTTAACAAATGTACGTACATATACAAACAATATTGTAAAACATTTTAAAAGAGTAACGGTGGAGTTTCTTGCCCATTCTTCTCCATACGAAAACTACCTTTTGGAAGGGGCGACTAGAATCAATTTTATTATTTTGTAATTTTTGACGTTCAAAAGTGCCATACATGGGCCTATTTGAAATAAATGATTTGACTTTGACTTTTGCCAAATTTCATCCAAATCCGTTCAGCCGTTTAAGCGTGAAAGTGAAAACAAGCAACCATACAAATCTTTTCTCTTTATGATATTTGTTTAAATCATCATCTGCCTAGCCTTTTCCCAACTATGTTGGGGTCGGCTTCCAGTCTAACCAGATGCAGCTGAATCTCCACAACCCAGTTACTAGGTAATACGATACCCCTTGGTAAGACTGCTTGTCAGAATTTCGAGCTTCTGACGACCCGTGACAACTGTCAAAGATCTACAAATGGCAGCCGGGACCAACGGCTTAACGTGCTTTCCGAGGCACGGCGGGGTCTTGGTAAGTAAAGATGGTCACCATCCACGGACCAACCGCGGCAAGCGTAGCTTAACCTGATAGATCGACCCGTGCGGCTAATATTTGCTTAAATAATGAACAAAAAAAACCTTATTGTTGCCATAGACACAATTCGTTTGTGTAGAATTTCCCTTGAAACACACCTACTTTATTTTTATATTCATTTTAACCCCCTCAAAACCGAACCTTCCCAGACTCACATTATTTAATCCGATCCCAGCTATAAAGTCCACGGTAACGGTCCACGGAAGGGTCCAACTATCATCGGTTTACGCGTGTCGATAAACGCGAGTGGCGACGTTAACTCGCCCTTACGGATGGATGGAGCGCTTCACTTCCTGAGGGGACCGCGGTTAAAACGGCCATGTTAATCTTTTGTATTCCTTTTTTTTTTGACGTTTTTTTTTTGTTTTTGTTATTTATTTACTAAGGCACCAAGTCCCAAAAAACAAATCACAAATTAATAGTCATTAAAATTAAATTTCCTCAAATTACATCTGACAAAAAAAAAAGCAATTCTTGGTAAGCGAAAACGTTCATTTCGATTTGTCAACGAAATATAATGTACCGATAAGTTATGTTCCTACTTGTATGTATATTTAACTTGATGTGTCTGAACATTTAACCCTAAAACGCCACTTAAGTACGATTACAGTGCAAAACTCTGACGTCACCATACGTAAACCACACGCACGCGATAATACGGAAACTCTGTTCTCAAGTGTTAAGTGTTTTACTTACTCACAAGGAAAATATCATGAATTGATAAAGTTAACGTTAAAAGCTGATGTATTTTCGTTTTGCCTTGTCATTGAAATGACTTTTACTAATCAATCTGTCTAGCCTTATCCCAAATAAGTTGAGGTCGACTTCCAGTCTTACCGGATGCAGCTGTATGCCAGTATTTTACATGGCGCGACTGCCTATCTGACATCCACAACCCAGTTACTAGGTAACACGATACGCCTTGGTAAGACTGATTGTTAGAGTTTTGAGCATTTTTTAGGAATAATATGAAAATTCTTAATTTTCTATATCACGACCGTTGTCTTCTAAAATAGAGTTTTGTCAGAATTTCAAGAAATATTTCGATCGATTTATAGATCGTGTTCTTAAAAATCTTCTCAATTATTTTCCGCAATATAATTAACGAGATTGTATATACATCGAATACTACATCAATAAAATTTGCACATTCTCAAAACGTCTTGTCATCTCCTGAGTTTCTGACATATAACAAGCGGTACTTTAGAAAGTCTAACCGCCATTAAGGAGGAACACACGGATATTAGGGGCTTTTAAAGCCGTTCGCGGCTCGCTGTAATTTGCGACTAAACGTCGATGGGAGATTACTGGCGCCAGTCACTTGACTAGCCAGGTTTGTGGAGTGCGTGTGAATGTAGAATTTCCTTTTGTTGAACTTATGGGTTTTATGCACTGTATTTGTTTTTGAAGGTGTATCTAAAAACTTATTTGGATAAGGATTTTTGTTTACCGAATTTCAAGGTTGTGCGATTATTTGATCTTTTGCATGGTTCAGGCAAAGGTAGGTTTTATTCAGTTAGTGGATTTAAAAACTTGTTTTCAGTCATAAAAAATCAAAAGTAATTAATTAAAATTAGGCTGAGAATCAGCACTTTTCAAACGTCAAAATTACATAAGACAGTCCCCCAAAACGCCCACCCTTCACCACTTCCTAGTGCTTTAGCTGGGAAGAAGAAGTGGCGCAACTAACTCCCCAGCAGAACAGCTGTCTGTTCAGTTAGAAAACTCCACATATACGAGTGTTTTGTTTTATTTTTGAACAATATTCAAGCCACGAAGTAAATGTTGAATTGAATTTGATTGAATCTACATAAAACCTTTCAATTTTATATATTTTTCCTTATCCAAGCATTTTAAATATTTGCTGCAAAGAAAAAATTAACAAAACACACACATTCACCCACTTATTTAGCTGCTTATCTGCATAAACCAATAAAAACCGATGACAGCATAAAAAAGGCTCTCATTATTATTCTAAAGCTTCGCAGGAAGTAATCAGACGAAAATGTAATTGTCATCGCGCATAACATCTGCTGAATCTAATTTATTCACTGGATGCTGCGACGCGGAGATGCTACTGTTGGTCCTCGTGTTATACGGACTGATTTATATCGTTTGAGTGAATTATGAATGAGTTTTTACAGAATGGGTACGTTTTTTGGCGGTATGCTTGTAGCTGATGTAAAAAATATACTGTTTGGCCTTCTAATCAAATACAATTTCTTTACTGAGTAATTTATCCACGAGAAAAGGGTGTGCTGAGATGGTTTGGGTATGTTGAGAGGATGAATGAAAGGCGACTAACAAAATGTATTTACCAGGGTGATGTGAAGGGAAAGGCCGGGCGGGAACGTCCTAGGAGGACTTATACTGACCTTATTGGTGATGTTATTCAGAAAGGCCAGGTGCGTAGTACTCGCAACCGGCGTGCGTGTATGACCAGATGTATGAACGTAAACGAGGCAAAAGGAGTATGTAAGGATCGTAGCAGGTGACGTTCTGTAGTTTCTGCCTACCCCCATGGGAAGAAGGCGTGAGTTTATGTATGTGTATGTATGTTATCCACGATCCCATATTTTTCGAATGTTAAATGTCGGTAGGTATCTCATGTAAAGTTTTCTTGTCGTGAGTTTTTCTGTTTAACTATAGGTTTTGGGTTCACTAAACTATTCAAAGAATAGGCTTTTGACATAGCAATTCATATCTGTAATTTACTTTTTGTAACCTTATATAACGTGTAACGTGTATGTCGTGAATGACAACATCGTGAGGAAACCGGTATGTCCTAGAACCAAAAATTCGAAGACATGTGACATCTAGCAATCCACACTGGGCTCGCGTGGTAGATAGCGGCGCACTCTCACAGAGAGGCGGCCTGTGTCCCAGCAGTGGGAACATTATAGGGTGATTATGCTATACCTACCCAAAAATATAATTATTATGCTTGAACCCTGTTCCCAATACGGCGGGTTTGCTCTTTTTAAATAGTTTTTTTATTACTTTTTTATTAAACAATGATGATGATGTCATGATAGTCCAGTTAAGCCCTCGCTTCTCATGCACGATATTGTGGTTCCAAATCCGGTCAACTAGTTTCTCAGTTTGTCTTGGACATTACCACAGAATCATACGGATGGTTTCCTCCACCGAAATCATTTAAACAAAAAGCTGCTCTTGCTACGACACAATAAAGTGCAATTCAGGTGGCAAAGCGCTAATTACCTACAGTTATATTCACCTAGAAGTTGCCTCTCTTTCTATCGCGTAACTCTTACATCTTCTGACTACGTTACACTCACTGAATTGGCCCAACAAGTCGAGCCCACCGGGTTCTTGTAGCTTCATACCTAAAATGCGGGGTGAACCATTTATCTGTGACATTACTGACATTGGTCAGTTAATATAAGTTTGAAATCGCCAACCCGTCTTGAGCAAGCGTGGCGATCAATGCTCGTGCCTTCTCTGTATGAGAAGAGGCCTTTGCCCTGCAGTGGGACAATAAAAACAAAAAAAACGGGTGGCACTCGGGGACTGCCGCGGCAGTAGGCAGGCAATAGCATTTGTACCACCTCCATACTTCCTATTTGTCAACGCTACACTTGGGATGATGACGTGATGACATAAAACAAAAATTACGTTCCCATGACAACATCACGTTGTCATGGGAACCGTCATTACATGGTAGGCGGAGGGGGGGGTGTTAGGTTTTATTTTCGTTACGGAATTTCTTGATTCGGTCGCCGCGCTCAAAGCCCGCGATGAAAGCTATGCAATAGCTTAAAAACCAGTTGCTGATTTATAAAACATAATGGACCTCATTTGTAGTCTGAATATATAAATAAATAATAATAATAAGGCTGGTATGGGCCTTACATGGGCCCGATGTAGACCTGCTAGCGTCCGTATCCTGATTGCGATTCGGTGACCTCTTTGGGGAAACCGAAGGTTTTGTCTTTGCGATTATGGACGAAGTTATGATGACAAACAACTACCGGAAATATATTGTGAAGGACGGCACGGTTGACATCTGTCGGGCATGCCACCGTCCCGGAGAATCAATCCGACACATTATTTCTGGCTGTTCTCGTCTGGCTAACGGAGAGTACTTGCATAGGCACAACCTTGTAGCCAGGATTATCCACCAGCAACTTGCTCTGAAATACAGTCTTGTGGAATCGGAAGTACCGTACTATAGATATGTGCCCGACCCAGTCCTCGAAAACGGCAATATCACGTTGTATTGGGATCGATCTATCATCACTGACAGGACTATTGTTGCCAATAAGCCAGACATAGTGGTGATAGATCGATTAGAGCGTCGCACAATGATTATTGATATAGCGATCCCGCATGACGAGAACCTCGTGAAAGCTGAAAAAGATAAACAGATTAAGTATCTTGACCTGGCTCACGAGGTTGTCGACTTGTGGGATGTGGATACAGCAATCATTGTGCCGATAGTCGTGACGGCCAATGGCATAATAGCCAAGAGCCTCGACCAACAGCTGAGGAGGCTCTCGTTAGGCAGCTGGATCAAGGGCTTGATCCAGAAAGCGGTACTCCTGGACACGGCGCGTATTGTTAGGAGGTTCCTCTCTCAGGAGCCCTGACCACCGGTAGCTTGGACCCTGTTCCCGATACCGGTGGGCTACTATTTTTTATATTTTTAAATGTTTATATTTTTTTTGTTTTCATATTAATATTTAAAAATGTAAATAATATGTCTAGAAACGAAATAAATGTAATATAATAAGGCTGGTATTATTAATTAATAATGTACCTACATAATATAATGAATATTTTTATATAATAATACTAAAATAAGTTTTCTTAATTAATCTGAAAATCCTAACTTAATAATATTATAAATTCGCGAAAGTTTGTTTGTTTATTTGCTATGCTGCGTCTATCTTGTCAAAGCAATGCGTGCCGAAGCTTCGTATGTTTTGCTCGCTAAAAAGTTATCGCGCTAATGTGGTGGTCACATTAGCGGCTTCATAATTTAAACGAATTATCATGCAATAATCCAAGATAACTCTTCATTATTTCGACAGAATATCTATGCAGTCCGGAAACAACAGTCAAAATGACCAACGCTAGTCCACCCACGCGCCACGCTTATTATGCACCGCGACCCGGGCGATAATTGCTATGCAGCCCGAACTATCACAACGATAACCGATACTGGCTGGTCACATCTGCGTATCATTGTATGAAGCTTCGTCACGACAGTATTACGCTTTCACGCTAAAACGGCTGAATGGATTTAGATGAAATTTGTCACATTGACATAGACCATGACTTGGAAATGGACATAGGCAACTTTTCATTCTGGGTTTCAGACGAAGGCGCGGGCAACAGCTATTATATATAAAAAAAAACAGTGGCACTTCGGGAGTGTCGACAGAAGTGAAAACTTGAACAACTTTATTGTGCAGGAAATACTTTTCTTTTTAGAAGTCGGTAAAAAAAAGGAAAATGTCAATCATGTCGTTGTCATGTCTCAATGTTTGGAATGTCATTAATCCCAAAGAAAATGTATCGCGCGTTGATGTCTTTTTAATGGTCAAAAGCTGGTGTCGGTAACAGTGTCGCGAGTTCAATTGTTTTTTTTTCCATCTCAAAAATGCCCAACGCGCCTAAAGAAGTTTTCATTTCAACAAAATAAAATACAGTCCCATAGTAGTAGTATTTAGTACGATAGCGAGACAAATTGTAGCCGTAATGAGTAATTGGATTAGAGAGGAAACTCAATAGACGACTGTTTTATTTGCGTTATGTCTTTATTATGCATACATTTTGTTTTTTATCATTGTTTCGTTCAGCACAGACGACGTGAGCTGTCTCTCAGTGTAGAATTGTCTGAATATTTTATTTATTGCATCGATATTTTTATATATGTCGAAGACGGGTATGTGACTCTTTCGTTATTATCAGCGATATTTTAACTACTGTGGACGTAGTGTGGGTAGTGTTGGTTAATGCGCAATAGAAAAACAGTTTGCAGTTCAGATCACATTATAATTTACTATCAAATTAATCACACTAGCTAAATTATACACACACTGGGTGCGACGGCGTTTATTAAAATCACCAATTAACACAATGATCACAAATTACAACTAACACAATAACTAAGCACCACGAATCGAGAACAGTTCCGCAACGTCTTGACTCCGATGCGATTCGAGGCTGAATCCTCCTCGCCTTGGCCTTAAAACATCACGACTCTGTAGAAACGCGCGCTTTAGGTGTCATGTCCTGTCGCCAGCGGCGCGATTGCGATTCGTTTCGTGTCCGTACTAATGACCGGATCCAACATATATATTCTTTATGGGTAGTCAAAAGCCTAAAAGTCTGACCAACCAGTCTTACCAAGGAGTATCGTGATACCAAGTAACTGGGTTATGGAGGTCAGATAGGTAATCAATTCATGTAAAATACAGGTATTCAGCTGCAACCGGTTATACTGGAACCCGACCTCGAACAGGGTTGGGAAGGAGCTAGGTAGATGAATGATTATTGTTTATACATTGTACCTAATAATAAAGGAGGAGCTCGTGGCTAAGTAATAACAGCCGAACGGGTCGATCCATCAGGTTAAGCTACGCTTGCCGGGGTTGATCCGTGGATGGGTGACCATCTTTACATACCGAGACTCCTCCGTGCCTCGGAAAGCACGTTAAGCTGTTGGTCCCGGCTGTCATTCGTGGATCTTTGACGGTCGTTACGGGTCGTCAGAAGCCCAAACGTCTGACAACTAGTCTTACCAAAGGGTATTGTGTTACCCAATAACTGCTGGGGTTATGGAAGTCAGAAAGGCTCCATGTAAAATATTCAGCTGCATCCGGTAAGACTGGAAGCTGACCCCACCATAGTTAGAAAAAGGTTTGGCAGATTGATTCTATGGTATAATGATTTCAACATAGTAATAATGATATCAAAAAACTGTTCTTAATCAGATCTAAAATCTAGAATATACTTGAGTACAATAGGCCGCATGTCACTGGTTAAACTTTGACCTTCAACTGGCCTAGCGAAGCACGGAATTTCAATGGACTTAGAGGCCAACTCAAACTGGTTTTTTACCACTGAAGTGCAGCGTACTGTATATTATTAATCACTCTGTATCATCGTAATTTCAGGTTGTATCAATCAACAACAGCACTCTTCTATTGTCTTTGATCTTTTCTACCCAAATAATATGAAGAAAATAGTAAGAAAACAATCCAATTCAAATGGCTTTCATACAACATTGTAGTCATGTTGTGTTATTGTATAATTTTTCATTGTTCTTTTAGTTCAAAGTAAAATAAACTGTAAAACACGAGCAAAGGTAGAGAGGCTTTACTCTAAATTGAATTTTCGTAATACCTTTGAGCGATCCAGAGAATAAAATTTATGAAGGCAGAATCTAGTTTACAACAGAAATGAATAAAATTCTGCTTGCATAGTAATACCAACCCAGGAAGAGAGATAAGTTAACTTTGTCAACAGATTTCACGTATTTAAAAAGATTCTATTAACCAAGGCTGGTCAACCCCAGGCCGCCAACGCATTTGAGTTGGCCCGCGAAAAGCTATCAGCTGGCGATATAGTCTTTTTAGAACAGATTTCAAGGTCTAAAAATATTTTGCTTCTAAAGAACATATTCGGACTTGTGACTGTTATTTTTAACCGACTTCCAAAAAGGAGGAGTTTATATGTTTGTCGCGTATGTTTGTTTTTTTTTTTTCTATGTATGTCTACCGATTTCTCCGTCAATTGTGGACCGTGTTTAAAAATTCTTTTTTTGTTTGAAAGGGTATGCTCTCGAGGTGGTCCTATATAAATTTTATTAACTTTGCTTCGACAGTTTTTGAGTTAGCTTCAATAATACGTACTTTTTCCCACTTAGTATGTGGATGATATGATAAGTTCCTGACACTGTTATTTACGTACATAGCAGGTAGTGGTTTTCAAATTTGTGTCTGGTAGCTACCACAGCTAAAAAGTGAAAAAAAAATTAAAAACAAAAAAAAAACAACCGACTTTCAAAAAACATTACAAAGTGAAAAATAACTTTAATTTCGGAAGTCGGTGACAAAAAACGAAAATTCAAAACCAAAGACACCGACTTCCAAAATTAAAGTTATTTTTGCCTTTGTAGTATTTTTTGGAAGCCGGTTGTTTTTTTTTTTTTGTGAAAATTTTTAGACTTGATTTTATTATCGACTTGAGATTTGTCGCCGAATATTGATAAGTTGTTGTATCAGTAAAGTTTTTTTATATTTGAATAATATGAAAAAAACTATGAGTAACTAAAAGATTTATTTAATTTTAATAGCTGTGTGTATTGTGAGCAACTCGCTTGGCTGCGATACTCGGGATAGTGTATTGTGTAATAATTAAAGGACTTTTGAGAACACAAAATTATATTTAAATCAATAATACAAAGCAAAGGATGATATTACGCGACCGACGCCATGGGCTCAACTCATTTTTCTTACAACAAATGCACACCATACGAAAATCCTAATTCAAATACAAAATGTTCGAATGTTCGGATACCACAGAGCGTTCTTGCCAGCCTGCATGATGTGTGAGGTTGAATTCCAATGATAAGTCCTCACATGAGCTACGCCCCACTTGAATAAAGGGATCAGGTAGAGACCTTTATTCAAAGTATCCGAACAATCGTACCCTTCCTGCCTATACCTAACAGAAACGTTACCTAACGATGGCAATTAAAATACAAGGTGAGGTCTTTCTCTTGCAGGAGAAGGCTTAAGTCAGAACGTACGAATCGCAAAGTCCTGATACCAGGTTAGGTATCAGCCAAGTTAAATGACAATATGTGCTAACAGTGCACAAAAAATTAACATACTTCTGCTTAAACCTCACTGTACCAAAACCACCGCAAAAGATACAGCAAGCCTCTGACAACAAACAAACAGATGTGACAGTTCACATCTACCCAGAGGGGGTTTATGAAAATGAACTCTAACATCCTAAGCCTTAACTCCATCGGACATAATTGAGCCAGAGGGAACGAAGGATCAAGAAGTAAGCGCTCAACAACATTAAAAACTCACGACCATACTCCAGAGGGAAAATCTCAAAACCTCATATTATCCTCACAAGACTCACTCTTTATCGAATGTCAGTAAGTCCTGACTAAACTGTGAGACCTCAGTCATAAGTTGACCCAATTGTGTCAACTAGACACACCTTGCAAGGGCTATGCCCCCGTTAGCGAGGCTGGTGTCAACCAAGACAGAGTACTTCCCCTCCCTCCTGAAGGGATCACAGTTTCCAAAAATATTTGCCTCTTCTAATTCGCATTAATAAATTCTGGAGTACGTTCATGCTAATTTAGACGAGACGACACATAACATTGAAGACGCAGACAGTGGCTCATTCCCTCCGACTTCTCAGCGATGTGAGGAGTGACAATACCTCACTCGCTCCCGGCAGCGTCCGATGATTGCTCCCCATAACATGTAACGAGAAATAAATAATCACGCATTAAAATAATATTTCATATTCATCACTAATGTGTCAAATGATGTTTACATCTAAATGACATAATATGACAATAAAATAAGTGGCATAAAAACTAATAATTAAATACTACTATGAAAAGGCTTTAATCTAAACAAAGAGTATGTAACACTAAAATTGCTGAACCTCTTATTATTTAATTTTAAAAACTCGTATTCTAAAATGTAAAACTTTTTTATAAAATATCTATAAACTTTCGACCTTTTAAATTTGTTGATTTTCGGTACGAAGTTTTTAATCATTCTCACATACGACTCCTTATTTTTATTTGGTGCTCTTCTTGAATTGTTTTTAGCACGTTGTTGTCGAAATGTGGCATTCAGAATTTTTATACATTTATGTTCCTTATGGGTAACATAACCTTGAACATTTGTGGTCTCGGCCATTTGAAGAATTTCAACATGTTTGACCAAGTCAACGACTACTTCACCATCACTCTCTTTCTCTATGACTGAACATGACTCCACGTCATCCTCAGAAATATTTTCCTTAATTTGATCAACGACGAAGTTATGTGTAGGAGTTTCCTCATCGTGATCAATAATTTCCCTTGGCAAGGACATAATCTGATTCTCTGAAACACACGTGAATGGTTTAATAAATGGACTGGACTGACCCGATTTTGTGGCTTCTTCCATGTGTTCCTTTTCGAACACCTGACTTGAGCCGTCTTCATCATCATCATAGTCATCTTCATCATCATCTCTGCCCTCTTGGCAGCTTTTCATTTCTTCCAGTGGGTCATCCTGTCTTCCACTAGAAAATAAATTGGTGTGATTATCTAAATTCATGTCGTTCTGTCCGCTTTCATCGGACATCTCTGTTTCTTGTCCCTTATATGCCGCTAATTCTTTGTGGCATTTGCATGGGAATTCTGCCCATAATTCTTTACAAAAAGATTGAAAACTCATACCCTCGTGGTATGTATATTTGTGGAAATACATTGCTGGCCCCACAAGAAATGCACGTAATATTAGAGCCAAATCATATTCCTGCCATTCGTTTTCGGTGGCCACAAGCCTGAACTCCTTAATAAAATTCTCTAGGCACATGCCGTTGATCCCCGAGAAGGGCTGCATTTGATACGCCATCTCGCTCTATATAAAATAATAATAAAAACCACTTAGCTTCGGACTTTTAGTCGTCGTATCTCATATCTTCTTCAGCTCCGGACTAATGCGCTTCCACTATATGTGACGACTACACTTTAGAAAGGGCGCCTCCACCATTTGTGAGCAACTAACTCTAAGAAGGCAGGCGCCTCCACCATTTGTGAGCAACTCGCTTGGCTGCGATACTCGGGATAGTGTATTGTGTAATAATTAAAGGACTTTTGAGAACACAAAATTATATTTAAATCAATAATACAAAGCAAAGGATGATATTACGCGACCGACGCCATGGGCTCAACTCATTTTTCTTACAACAAATGCACACCATACGAAAATCCTAATTCAAATACAAAATGTTCGAATGTTCGGATACCACAGAGCGTTCTTGCCAGCCTGCATGATGTGTGAGGTTGAATTCCAATGATAAGTCCTCACAGTATCTACCATAACTGTGGGTAAGTTTTATTTACTAGATGGCTCGCCGGCTGACACGGAATCAAAATTATGGCCAACCTTCTAAATTGGTTGGGCAGCCTTGCTATAAACAATTTAATCAGCATCCCTACTTGTAACCTACCCACAAAACCACTAAATCCGAATGCAATACAGTATACAGTACACACCCCCCTACCACAGAAACGTATAAAAACCCTCTTTATCGCTAAATACATTCATTTAATCACATCGAGCGACCGGCGGCGTCGTAAAACGAAGCCTGGTCATAGCAGGGTGAGGGTCGCGGCCATTTACGTCCTATTCGGTTAATAATGAACGTTCCACCAAGTTGGATACGATTTCTATAAGATATGGATTTTGAAGGCGTTTAGAATTAAGTGTTTTGAGCTAGAAGACTAGTTATTTCAGAAAATGTGAACATGTCTGTAAACAAACGGACAACGAAGATTGCGAATAAGGACAAAAAAATCTTTTGGCGTAACTGGTTACGAAACTTAATCATCAGGATGCCTAGGTAGCTGTAAGGAAAAAGTTTTCTTGATTCGCAAGGTTGCGAATCGCAGTTGTGAAAACGGCCGGAGGGGTTATATAACGTTCTCAGAAGAGACTGGCGTTAGGGAAAAGAAGATGTCACGTTAAAATGCTATCTAAAAATTCGTTCACTGACAGAGAACGCACATGATAAGTCTAAACCGCTGGGTCTAGAAGGATGCACAAGAGTTCCTTTATAGTGAAGGTGAGCACTTACGAAGGTACTCCTAAAGGGATTAAATAGGGGGTGAAGGTTTATATGAAAGTTTTTAATTTTTGTCGACGGAAAATTCCATCAACCCACGCCTTGTTTCCCCGAAGGGTTGGGCAGAGGTGTGCCTGTAGCAGGTACACCCACATTTCGGCAGTTATGTTTATTTAAATCCCATGTAATAGGGGGCGAGCCTATTGCCATCAACCGGGCATAAATCCAGACTCCGGGCTGCTACTGAGGAATTCCAGATAGAAAAACCCAGTAACACTTTGCCCGACCCAGGAATCGAATCCAGGACCTCATGCTCAGCAGTAGCGCTTGTGACCACTAGACCAACGAGGCAGTCAAATTATCCATCCTCCTTCCATCAACACGTACCAATCAAATACATTTTTAACCGACTTCAAAAAAGGAGGAGGTTTTCAATTTGGATGTTGTTTTTTTAATGTATGTTCGGGCATAACTCCGTCATATATAGACATATTTGCAAAATTCTTTTTGTATTTGAAAGGGTATACTTTCGAAGTAGTCCCATAATTTTTTTATTAACTTTGCTCAGGTATTTTTTGAGTTAGCTTCAATAATACGTATATTTCCCACTTAGTCTATTTGGGTGATGTTAAAATAACTTCCTGTCACTGTTATTTACATAGCAGGTAGTGGTATTCGAATTTGTATGGGGTTGGTATCACAACTGAAAAGTGAAAAATTAAATCATTTTTTTAAGATCGAAATGCCAACTTTATCTATGTCAATATTCTGAAAAATATTTAAAGGTGTTTTTTGCCTGCAATTTTGTAGATTATTCATTTTGTCTTGGCAAGATTAAAGACTATTAAATTCTGAGCAGGTGCGACTTTCTCAGTGGGTTTGTTGTTTTATCTCTATGATTATTAACTCGCGAAAGTTTTGTGAAAGATGAAAAAAAAATTGTGTTTCTTAGAATTTTAATAATTTTCCAAATAGCTGATCAAATTATTTCGAATGTAACTGGTAATTTTTTTCCGAGAATTGTTTCTCTCGTGGGTAAAACTCACTTTTCTATAAACCGATTTTGTGTTATAATAATTCCAGACTTTGTAGTTATTAGACATAGTTTTAAAAACCCACTGAGAGTGAGTAAGTTTTTGATCGGTTCTCCAAAGGAGTTTTCTAAGGGATCGTTATAATGGACAAACCCGTCCAAAAATCAACACCTATAAAATTGGCCTTCGTAAAAAATTTATGTCTACAAAATTGGTCAGCCACAAAGCCATATCTATCAAACACGATCTAAATTAAACGTTCTGACCACGTATTGTTTTTATGTCCAAAACAAACAGAGAACAAATACATGCCCATATTCATTTGACTCTCTAAACAATCGGATTAGAACCGCATGAAAATTCCACATATCCAATTAGGGGCAATGTTCTGATATTACGGACATACCTGTTGGGTTATATACCTGCTCATGTGTACACTCGACTACATGCCAAGCTACATATTTCCAGTTTTGGCTGGTTTTGTATTGTGGGGAATACGATACCAGTTATATTTTGATTTTTTTATAAATGCTGTCTTGCAGGTCAACCTAGGAGGTTGTCGGCTGCTTAACCGTACTTTCCATGGTTACTTCAATAAATTAAGGCCTCCAGCCAGGGCATAAAACTTAGAAACTAAGCGACTACACGCTAAGGGCACCCCCTGTGGTGTACGGACCTCGGCTTGGGGCGTCGCTGGGGGAGGATAGTAAGGGACAGGCTGGATCGGATTAACCAGTTTATTCTGGAGATGTATAGCTTACTAAGTAGCCGTGTGTACCTTCTGGAGCATATACTCTTTGTTCATAATATTTTCAGAATTCGTAATATTCGTTTGAAATGATGCGCATTAATTTGATGCGAGGATTATTTCTATGTTCATTTGTATACCTCTACCGTAAAGCTTAGGCTCGAATATAGGAATTTATTTGACAATGCCTATTGAAAAATAATAGACAATGAAGTTGGCGATGAAATCAGCGAGAGCTGTTTAAAGTCCCGGTGGCCCGTACAAACCTGTTAAAGTTTGCACCAGTGGGGCGGGCAATAAACATACTCAACAGCGTCTCTCTGCAAGTGGATATCTTTACATGCACATTGGTGGAATTCCAGAGAGTGACACTTAACATATTGTCCTCTGTATGACTTGTGCCACACAGTGGACATTGTGACTACATTGCTGTATTGGGTTGAACCTGTTAAAACAAATGTGTGAATAGTAAATAAATAAATAAATATGTATTTTATTTACCTGGTTTACCGCTACCTACTATGTACATAATCATGAATCTATATCAAATTATTTAAGGTACTTATTATGCGATATCTTCTTTGTCATCGAATTTTTGTGCTCACGAGTACGTGTTAAATATTTATAAGGATCTAAAGGTAGATCTGTAGTGCTTATTGTCCATATTTCAGGAAGTGTCGGAAGGGCTTTTCACAGAAAATGTTCTTTGATATAACTGCGAAGTTTTGCAATTAGATACAACATGCGGAACTAGATGACGCTTTTGTCAATGTACCTTCCTACTTGTATCCAAAGGCTTTTGATTTATATACATTGTTAAATCAGGCATTGGAGAAGCCAGTCTTTTAGTGTGAACTTTGAAGCAATTTAATTAAAAAATCTACGAAACCATTTTAGTTAGTAATTTTGATTTTAAGTAGGTAAATACCCTTTTACATTTCCAACAGCAAAATCTCCATCAGTACCCAGTACAGGCTTCCAAAAATTTTTACATAACCTAACATTCATGACGTCATAAGAGCACAGCTGGCCGAGCCTTTAGCATTTATGCGAGCGACGTGAGCTCTATAAAGATGGCTCCCAAATTAAATTCATAAGCATATACAGGGTTATGAGTGGTGGCACTCGATACCAGCACCTAGGGAATTAGGGGTGGTTTGACAACACCGTCACTAATTGCACTTTTGTATTAATTTTTGACGGGAATTTTGAATGAATTTTTTTGGGAGTTTCATGGATATATTGCTTTGTAGATTGATGGGATGATGTGAATGGGAAAGAGGCGTTTGGGAGTTGAAAAAATGTTCATTGGATATTTTGTGTTACATTGGCTGAGGAAATTGCATTTGCAAATTGTGATGCGGTATTTCAGTTGATGACATGACATCTGATTACTTAATTTCGAGTAACAACGTGTGGTAAACATTAGTCTACCTCTAGGTTATAGGTATTTCTTGAAGTTGTTTATATTCTGTCACTTTACCTCTTTGAATATATCATTTGTAAACATACCTTGCCCAAACACCATTTATGAAATAGGTTTAATACAAGCACGGTGTATACCTTTATGGAAAACTTCGATGGAAACAATAGCCCAGTTTCACATTACTGAATAAATTCACGAGAAGTTTGTTTGTTTAAATGTAGGTATTTGTTAAAAAATCGTTTCAGTTTACTTCGTTATGGAACAAAAAGAGGTCATAGGGTTTCAGAGACGGAACCCCTGAAATGAACAATTAAGGGAAATATAAATTTATATATTTTTTTCGCAACTGAGGGGTTTCCTGCTCGGGTTACTTATGAATACTTGATGAAATGGTTTTTTAAGGTTTTGCTGGGTTGTGTTAAGGTAAACAGCTGAGTCATCGCAATGATAGACACTTGTGGCCTTATTACAAAACAAGGTTTATCTTTAAACCCAGGTTTAAAACATCGACCTATTTTTGAACTTCGAACTTTTTTCCGACAAAATTAAGGCATTCATTTAAAAAAAAAAAAACTGACGTTAAATCTATGTCAAAGTTGTCGATTTTGTATTTAGAATTTTACTTTTATCGGATTAAAGTACATCATACAATAACTGACTCAAAGGATACACTTGGACTAAAGTACCCAACTGCTAACCAACTGGTACAGTACGACACAACTTAGATGTCGTATGAATTTGAATATTTGCATTCATTTATTTCAATTTTACAGCGTATTTGGTTATATGACTTTACAAGTTATTGCGTTTGCGTAAAGATCATTTTCACCTGAAGTAGTAATAAATGTTGGTGATTTTGAAGGCGCATTCAGTTCGGATGGTGATCGGTTTTACGAATTTTGCCGATGCTATATCTAAGTTGTGTCGTACTATGCCGTAAAGGCTGATTATAGTTATAAACTCCTATCGGGTACAATATTTATACAAATTACCAACTTGTGGTCTGAAAAATAAATAAGGTTACTTTATCTCCAACAAATAAATAATTTATTTATTTATTCATTCATTCAGTAGTACACTTACCTATACCTAGTAGGCTCGCCTCCTATTACATGGGACTTAAACATAACTGGCGAAATGTGGGTGTACCTACTACAGGGTCACCTCTGTCCAACCCTTCGGGGAAACAAGGCGTGATGTTATGTTATGTAGTACACTCACATTTTAGTCATATAAGTTGGTGAAAACATAAACTAATTAGAGTTTTAGCGTGGACCAAAATTTGCGACAACATAATTTAGAGAAACAAAACCAACTTAAGTTCTTAATTAAAATGAAATAAAAATAGAAACATGTACTAAGTGAAATGTTTACCTATTACTAACGAGCGAGTCCGCTGGATGCGGGAAGCACAGAACCGGTCGAAGTGGCGGTGCTTGGGGGAGGCCTATATCCAGCAGTGGACGTCTTTCGGCTGAAATGATGATGATGTTGATGAACGAGCGAATATTGGTGGAGAAGGAATGTGGTTTAGATTTATACAGGTTGTTCTTAAAAGTATGTTACAGTAATAGTTAATTTTCCCTATTATATTGTTGGGTATTATGTTTTTTTACTATATCGAAGCAGTAGCTTTAAAAAAAGCATAAATTTATTTCATAATTATATTTTATCTGCACTGTCTCTTAGTATCTAGTCTGCAATAAATTTATTAGGGACCTAGACAGGCTTTGACCGCGTATTTTTTGATGTAGGTAAAATTAGAAAAAAACGTGAGCTACTACTACTCTAGGGATTTACATGTTTTAGAAGGTACTCAATAAATTTCTGCACGTAAAAATTTAGATGTTAGTCAGAAAGTAGAATTTTGTACTTCAGATGCAAAAATAATATCCTAAAAAACATTATTCTACTAAAATCTTGGTCCATAGAATATATCGATGACTTCAAAAAGAAAATTAACAAAACATTTTGCAAAAAAAAAACAACCGACTTCCAAAAAACACTACAAAGTGAAAAATAACTAATAAATTTTCGTTTTTTGCCACCGACTTCCGAAATTAAAGTTATTTTTCACTTTGTAGTGTTTTTTTTGGAAGTCGGTTGTTTTTTTTTTTTTGCAAAGTACGTGTTATTGAAGCTAACTCAAAAAATATCCAAGTAAGGTTAATAAAATTTATATGGAACCACTTCGAAAGCATACCCTTTCAAACAAAAAGTAATTTTCAAAATCGGTCCATAATTGACGGAGAAATCGGTGGAAATACATTAAAAAAAAAAAAAAAACGCTACGAACATAGAACCTCCTGCTTTTTGGAAGTCGGTTAAAAAACAAAAAAACTCACCTTGAAAACATATGTGAAGTGAACTTGAAATGAACTGTCATTCCACTGATGCCAGCTGGTCTGTTCCGTAAAAATCTCACCGTGAAAATGTTGGTGAATTCCGGGAAAAAATCCGGGATGATGGAGTCATTTTGAAATAGACTGGTCTGTGAAATACACTGTAGGCCTGTCAAAAATACACCCAAAATCTTTATAAGTACTTTTTAAATTTTCTTTTTTTTACCTTTTTTACTTTTTTATTGAGTATCTTACCTAATTCCTTTGGTTAATTTAGTATGCTCTCAGAAGATTCAAATATGCAAAGGTAATGTATTTTTTTGACCCTAGGCTTTGCGAAGGCAGAAAGGTAGGTACCTGAAGTTTATAGACATAAATTATTAGCACGTCGATACTTTAACTTTTAAGTATCGTTTTTAAATATGGTAATGGCCTAACAGGGGAATGTTCTGGTAACAACTTATAATAATTACTTTCTTAGAGGTGGCCAGACGACCTAGCCGCGTACCACAAGAGCTGGTTCGCGGTGGCTCAGGAAAAGGATACCTGGGAAGCATCTGTGGGAGGGCTTTGCCCGATAATGGTGCCGATTCCCTTGTTCACAAACTAAACTAAATTTAAGTTCAGTGCATCTTTTTCTTTCTATTTCATTAAGAAAAGGACAGAAGATAAATTTTAGTTTAGTCCTGTCAAATTAATCAGCGTTTGATGTAAATTGACGTAGTTTTAGTAGGCAAGTTTTTAATCACGTCTAAACTCGTATGGAGTAGTGACAGGCGCTGATTAATTTGACAGGATTAAACTAAAATTTATCTTCTGTCCTTTTTTTAATGAAATAGAAAGAAAAAGATGCCCTGAATTTAAATTTAGTTTAGTTTGTGAACAAGGGAATCGGCACCAGTGGTGTTCCAAAATAACTTTCAAAAAGTTTAGAACGGTATGTACATACCGTTCTAAACTTTTTGTGTACACAAGGGTAGTGGATGAGCATAACATTATGTATACAAGCTTGTAATGTTCCCATTGCTGGGAGTCAAGTCTCCTCTCTGTGAGAGGGAGAGTGATTTTAAATATATTTGTAGACTATGAATGGGTTCGGAATTTGACCTTTGCAACTAAGCTTTGATATTACAGTTATGACATTACAGACATATAATAAGTATACATAGACTGGGTACGCCCCCGATCTAATATTGCGTTCTGCCGCGACATTCTGATATTATTTTCTAAATCCCTTTCATCTCTAACCTTAAATGTTCTTTAATATCTCTCTGTGGTGCGGTGAAATCCTTGAGGTGTTAAGTGAAAAGGTACTATAATGTCTTGCTTTACAACATTTGTATACATTTTAGAGGCTCGATTATGGAAAATATTTGTGATTTTTATTTTAAATATTATTCCATAGCAAATAAAAAATAAAGTTTAATAAAAAACTGTAACCCGACTACCTACGGGAAAATGAAAATGATCTAAAAAGTACGAAACAAGTAAATATTTCAGACAGAAATCAAGACATAGGTACAAAAATGGTCCAGGTAAAGCCGTGGTCGCATGCCTATATACCATGTTGGTGCCAGGAACACCTACAAAATTATAATGGCATGTGACGACGGCTTTACCTTGACCATTTTTGTACCTATGTCTTGATTTCTGTCTGAAATATTTACTTGTTTCGTACTTTTTAGATCATTTTCATTTTCCCGTAGGTAGTCGGGTTACAGTTTTTTATTAAACTTTATTTTTTATTTTATACTTTTCCGTTTTTACACTTGATAAACGTAAATAAGAGTAATACAATAGTTCAGTAATTAACCTATTTTAAGTTCCAATAGCAGTGCATAGTACTTTGGACGAAACCATAGAGCGATTTATTTCGACGCCAACACCATTTATCGATATCGAGCTTCGAAGAAATCCAAAATATAAATATTTCGTTGTACTTGTTTTTCTTCATAAGAGTGGAATTACAAATCGTTTCTATTTATTAAGATTTGATTAACTGCACGTTGGTAACATCTTGCAAAACTACGTAGCGCAGTCTCACTTTTGCTTGTTTTTAACGATTTAAACATATTTATTTACTTTGAAAATATAATATTATATACATATTTGTAATGTGCTCGTCAAGACCTTTCTTTTGATACCAAACATGTCATGATCATCCCATTTTAATTTTTTTCGAGGTTAGAAATTTACGTTTAAAGTCCACCAAATTAAATTTAGGGAAAAATTATATAGCCTATGTCACCCGGACTATTATTACGAATCTATTGATACCTCATTCATCAAAATCGGTTTAGTAGTTTAGGCGCTACGGTGGAACACACGTAAAAACAAACATACATACATACATACAAACATACATACATAGACTGCTAAAATCATAACCCTTCCTTTTGGCTTTGCCGTAGTCGGGTAAAAAAAACATAATTGTTAGGTTTCAATTTATTAATACATAATTGTTGATTATTATACTGGCAACACCGAAAGATTCGATGTGTCAAAAGTGGCGCGGGAACGGTCTTCTTGGTCAGGCGCTCGTGACGGTAAGACGTGCTTAGTGGCTGTGTCGGTAAAAAGATAGATTGGCATAGTATTGGTTGGAGATCTACTGTAAATTAAAGTAACCGATTAGTTTTATGGTAAATCTTAGAATACGGATTGAATTGTGATATTATGTGGGGAATAGGAGATGTGATGGTATGGTGTAGAATATTGAATTTGATGTTGGCAAAGTAATATAAATGACTGACAAAATAATCTTAGTGTTTCATATTATTTTCTTTATCCCTGAAATATTGTAAATATGTAGTTTTATTAAATAGTTTTAGATTATGATATTGGGGTAACGACTTTAAGATTCATTTGGGGATTAGTATCTATTTTGAGGTTAAATAATTACATTCGGTATTAAATTAGTATTTTAGAGCAAGGGTAGCTTCTTATTACATAATAAGGCTCTTAAAATGTAATAATACATACCCGACAAAACATCATCATTACAAAGTTGCCAAATATTTCGCTGAAAACGTCGTCAATTTGCGACATTTTTCTCGTCATATTGGATAAAATTATGAGCTCGCTTCATCAAGTGAACTGTGAGATGGTGTTCATTAAATTTATGAGCCTAATAAACATGCTAAAGTACACTAGAGGCCATAAATTAAGCACAACCTACCTGTGAATTAGCTGTGTGTAATTATTAAAGTAATGTGAACGGTGGGTGATATGGTTGCCCGTAGTGTAACAAACAATTGTTGCATTGTTTATACATACCGCAATCAAGTTCAAAGTTATAGTTTTTTTAGTTGAAGAAGTGATGGAAATTGTTGTAAAATTAACACATTGAACTCCGGAGAAAGAATGCCTTTTTTTTAAATGAAAAAACTGGTAATTTTATTTTTGCATAAAAAATCCGTTTTATCCATAGATATCTGGTTTTAATAATACATCTATGGTTTGATCCGCTGCCACTGTTGCACGTATAAGAAAAAAAGCGGCCAGGTGCGTATCGGACCACGCACAATGAAGAATTCTGGAGTTGGGATGAATTTTTCTCAAATACAAACTTAACATTGTAGTTGAATAACATGTTCTCCCATACATTCCAACTGAAAATATAAGTTTGTACGCACAATATTGAGAGATTTACCGTGTTATTTTATTAACACCTCTTATAGGTTTTTTTTTAGGTTTTCCTGTAATCTTCATAGATTACAGGAAAACCTATAACCATTTTTTGCAGACAACGGTGGGGAATGGTAAATATTTACATTTAAAAAAAAAAAAACGTGTAGCACTCGGGAACAGCCGCGGTAAAGCTGTTGCATAGCATTTGTAACCTCCATACTTCCTATTTGTCAACGCTACACTTGGGATGATGACGTGATGACATAAAACAAATATTACGTACCCATGACAACACACATGACAACATCACGTTGTCATGGGAAACGTCAATTCATGGTAGGCGGAGTGGGGGGTGTTGGGTTTTATTTTCGTTACGTTAGGGAATTTCTTGATTCGGTCGCAGCGCTCAAAGCCCGCGATAAAAGCTTTGCAATAGCTTAAAAATGTCTTTATAGTATTTATATTGAAAATATAAAAAAAAAAATTGATCCTTACAACAAGCTCTTTCATTTGAAATGTCACACGGCACAGTTTTTCAATTTTCCAATTTGCCCCCGAAAAGTGACCCCATATTCAAAATTCATTTATTTACGTTACACGTCCGTGGTGGGGTCACAGAAATTAATATGTGTACCAAACAACTAAATTAGTCCAGTAGAATCGGAGCAAATTGGCTGTGACTGATGGATAGACAGATACACGAGTGCTATAAGAGTTTCGTTTTTTTCTTTTGAGGTACGGAACCCTAAAAAACCATTTAAATACAATCAAAAGCCACAAAAGCCATATCCTTTGGAACTCGAAATATTTATATTTAGTGCTATCCGAATTTTGCGGACGGATTTTTTCCCTTTAATATCTTATATTTTGGGCACGTACCGCGTTCGGAGTAGGCCAGACGAAAATTCATAAGTCGGCCATATTGCGGGGGCTATATTGAAAAATAGTTATTTAGATTACTGTAGGAATCATGCGAACAGACGGATGGTATTCGCCGGTTTTATTCGTGATGAGATTTTCCATATCGGCGGTAGTTTTATTATAAGAGCTGCGTGAATTCGGAATGCGTATTCGAAATTAAATTACGCCAGTTTCTCACGTAATTTCGTGTTCTATTTCAAGATCAGGGGGTTGTGTTAAGGAAGTTTGTTAGGATCCAAGATTGACGAAGATGATGAAAATACCTGCTCTAATTAAGTCCAATGACGTAATAAGGGGTTATGAGGTAGTTAATTAATCATAATTTATTAATATACTGCATAAGAATACATAGTCATCTCAGATGAAGGTACTTGTTTTCTTTCGGGAACTAATCGACATTGAGAAGTAATTGTTATTTTGATTTGTTTATAATGTTAAAATAATATTAAAGATTACTTATTTTGAAACATGTAGTAGTCAGGTACAGTACACCTCAAAACTCCGTAAGTATGCTAAGGATTATATTGCTATGAATTCGAGCACGATACAGTCAGTGCGTGTGCATGTGCGTGTATGAGTGATGTCTCAACATTCCACTGATAACACACACTAATGAATTGTCGTCGCACAGTAACGTGAAATAACATTATATTTCTGTTGCATTTAGAATATGCGTCACAGTGGCGACCTGATGCTAAAATTCGCATTGAAATATCATGTGACGGTAGCTGTTTGGGCTAAGCAATGGATTCACGATCAGTGAGGTCTGAGTTCGAATCTAAGTAATTACAACGTGTGGCATGTTTTACTAGTTTCATAAAAAATTATATTTATATTTGTTTTCTTCTTATTATTTGTTTTTATTTTAATAAGTAGTTAAATATTAGTTATTGTATTATTGTTGAACTATATAAGTGATTTTTAATTTATCTTTTTGGTGTTAGAAGGTGGAAATAAAAAGTCGTGTTGAATGATAATAAAAATGTTTATTCGTTTTATTTATTTATAAAATTAACAAACTCTTATGAGAATTGTGATGTCACATTCCTACCTAGACAAAAGAAGTTCTCTTGTTACCTACCATTCACAAGATTTTTTTTTATTTACTAATTGGGTACCCACTTACCTAGTCAATTCATAATAACATAACCAGTACCCTAATTGCGTAATACAACACAATCACAATCTGTTTCGATTTTTTATGTAACGTCACAATTAATGTAATATTGAGGTAATAGCTTAAGTGTTTATTTTCTTGACGAAAAGAAGATTGAAACTAAACCTCAATTTAAGATCATTAAATAATTACAGATATGTTAATACTACTAAATATTTAGTTACACCGTCTAATTATTATTAAAACCAAAACATCTAGGTATTAATATTTTGTATTACCCCCATTATTTTCTATGCAGTCAAGTAGACGTTTGCGCATGGACCCTACAATATTACCACATATTTCAGTTCCTCTTAAATTTTCCCACACCTCCATGCAATGGGTTTTTAATTGTTGTATACACTCTCATCCCGTGACTCCCACCTTTGCACCATCAAACCCCATAGATTTTCTATGGGGTTGAGGTCGGGTGATCGCGCTGGCCATGGAACAACAATTATCTCCGGGTGATTCTGGAACCACTCACGCACAATGCTCGCCCGATGAATAAGACAATCGTCCTGGACAAATGTCAATTGTGTCAACTCATCAGCTGGGTGAATGATGCGCACAGTAGGTAGCATGACATCGTCTAATACTTCTACATAAGTAGAACTGTTTAATCCAGAGAATTACAGTATTCCTCTAAAACAAAAAGAAAAGTGATATTAAGCAGTTATAACAACATACTAAAGTGACGTCATTTTATAATTTTTATAATAACATAAAATAATATTTATTTAAAATAACAGTATAAGTAATATTAAAACTCTGCATTTACAAATGCAATAATAAACACTAATTATTTATCTTTTAGACCTCATGATGGATTTAAAAAATAATAATAAAAGAACTAATCCATATGTCACCAAATAGTCTAGGTAAATTTCAAATAAAAGTTTAAGTTACAATTCGTAAATATAATACTCACATTCAAACCGGTTTTATCAGATATTTTTGTTCTATTAAGACCACTTTTATGCAGCGCAATAATAGTCGCCCTCGCCTCAATATTAGATCATATTTGCCTGCATTTTGAGATCACACTAACAGTTACAACAAATCGACAACATTCATTCCGATCAAGTCAAATATCCATTAAACTCATATTCTACCTCACAAGTCTAAACCATCGATTTACATCGAAGGATACGCCTTACCGCATCAAAAGATGACCGCATTTGTGCATAAGTTGTCATCTGTCACACAATGATGTAGAGAATTGTCGCTGTACGGTCAGCATACTCGTTTCGAAAAGAATACTTAATTTTAAAAGGAGATGCTTTTGAAAAAATAAAATATTTGATTTTATAGTGTTGTGTCTAGTAGAACATATTATCATCATTAAAATTATTAAAACAATGGCTGTTTCGCATAGACTAAGTTTATTTCAACATTAGTTCACATAGTTAATACAAGATGGCTCTGCTGGTTCCACAGATACATGGTAGCAGAGCGTGGTTTCGATCCACGTACCTCTGATCAAATGCGGTGAACAAATGCGGCTGTATTTGGTTGGCAACCATTCATCGTCTCTTTGTTCTTCTTGGATTATTTGAATCCATTTTTCTTTAACACCTGGTTCTTGTGGGAACTTAATAGTTAAATACAAATAGTAATTCATCATCAGTACATCTATTTAATATTTTAAATCCGAAAGTAACTGTCCGTCTGTTACCTTTTCACGCCTTAAGGTTGAAAGACAAAATTTTATTCACGCTACTTCCCCTGGATTCTTTCGACGTGCTTGAATAGGTGGAATCTCCATTTCCTCACACTCATAGTCTGACGGGATGGCAACCCACCACAAGCGGAGAGAGATCAGGCGAAGGGCCCACGCTGTGCTTTCGAAGCAAGTCGCGTTTTATAATAATTGTTTAAGTACCTATAATTTTGTATTCGAAAACATAGTTTCAAAGAAAAGTTAATCTAAAAAAAGAAAGACGTTAAAAAATCCGGCAGTTCAAATATTTTAAATCATAATGGCATGTAACCTCCATACTTCCTAAATCACATTTCAAACTTTTTTTGTCAACGTTACACTACCCTATCGTTCGTTGTCATGGGAACGTAATTTTTGTTACTTGTCATCTTCCGTCATAATATTTATTTTAGAAACCGTAATAAATTTGAAAAAAAAAATATTTACGCGTGGAAAGTAATACCTTTAGTTTTATTTGAATTTTTGGAGTTGTTGGTACATTTCCTGAAGGCACAAGAAGGCATCTTTGTACAGCTATGTGTATTAAAAACGAGAAAGTTGCTCCGATGTGTTACGAACTGTGACGAATGAGGAAATGATTCGCAAATGAGCCACGTCGCACAATTTAGGGAGTGACAGTTTTCACGCGACGTAAGTATGGCGAGGGCGAATCCTTGATTTACATCAATGGTCTAAACATATTTAGTATTTTTTAATGATCTACCTTTCTAACTTTACGAAATGTGTGAACAAAGCGAACATAAAGAATATTATATTTCTGTCCCATTACTTCCAATTGAGTAAAAACTTACAAAAAACCTTTAATAGTACTGCATGAGATTTGAACTCATGGCTTATCGATTCACGCATCTATCTGAACGCGTTAACCGATTGGTCATCTTGACTTGTATTTTAAAGTTGAAATTATGAACTACAATCACTTGTTGACGACAATGATGCATGTGTCTCTTGAAAATAAAAGGTCGTAAGTAAAACTAAACATCAAGCTATTGCTTTGTGAGATTGCCTATGGACTTTTGGTCGGTACTGTACCTATTGAATCACCTCCTTCAGCGAAGCAGAAATGCTCGCGAAGGAGAAGGCGGAACGCGTGAGGGAGAAGCAAATTTCGCGCCCTCACGCCCCTAACCGCCGCAGGAGGAGACGCCCTGGGCGTCGGGAATCACAGGCAGATTTCCGGCCACCGTAGGCGTGGGCTTGCGGATGGTGAGCAATGGGTAGCTCGCCGTCCGATAAGGACCAGGCCCGGGTCGACGGCGCATTGTGTTCCACGCGCGCCTCAAAGAGATGTCAGCAGAATTGACGGGGTCCGCTAGGGCCAATGCCTGCCGGGGGTTCGAAGAAAACCGATAGGGACATCGTGGCCTCCGACAACAGGGCAACCGAAGGAACACGGGTGGGTTTTAATCCGTAAGAGTTTGACACGCCCTCCCGCTCCGCCCAGAGCGGGAGAAGTTATTTGATAATTTCCCACCCAAAAAAAAAAGGCTTATATTGTCAGTGTACAGATTTAAAATTGTTCCTGAAAGCAAATTACCCCATACGGTATTACGGACTGGACCGTAATTGGCTCAGCCTGTGTGAAAAATTAGATAAATCTGATCCGCTGAAAAAGCTTTTATTGATTACTAAAATGTTTGTTGGAGGGTAATTTATTATTCTGTAGGTATTATTATTGACGTGTTATTTTTAAAACCTGTTTTTCTCAACCCTGGTACGTCTAGGCTTTATTATTATGTACTGGCAAAAAGCGTCTGTAGAAAGTTTTTAATTTAAGCTTTTTTTTTAGACAATTTTTAAAACTAAAATACGGGTCTTTGACCTCAGAAGAAAATATGGTTATTCAAAATATTTTATTTCACATAAACCTATGAAAACACTACACTTATGAAACGTCAGAAGTTAGGTGCACGGTTCCAATTGGTCGTTTCTATGGAGAAGGGCTGGTAAGAAACTCCACGGTTACTGTTTTAAAAATAATTGGCTTTTACAATATTTTCAAAAAACAGTGTTAATAGATATGGGAGGACAGTGTAGGTCTTTCAACAAGTACCAGGTTCTTAACAAAATAGAAAATGGTCAACAAATTTACAGTCCACTAAGTCTACAGCGTTCTCACTTGTTAGAAGTAAAGTGCTCTTTTCTTTGCTGAGAAATAGCAATATCTGGTTTTCGAGCCTAAAATTTCCAGTCAATAATACTACCATAAACTTTGTCTATTGTTTACCCAAAAATACTTCAGGCAGGTCTGGCATTTTTGAATTCGGCCATGATACGAGTATGTAGCGTAAAAATGCCCAGAACGAGGTCGAATACGGCCGAAATATGGTTATTGGAATATTTGTCAGCGGTCAATTTTAGTGGCATTTATTGAATCTTGACCTGGCATAGAGCGGCATATACAGTGTGAGTCTTTATAATGTGTACATATCAAAATGATGGAATCTATGCTTAATTTTATCGACGGAAAAAATATTTTGTTTTTATCTGTTTTATTTCTTATTGAGAAATAAATATATAATATATAATAAACTCTCTCAGATTTTTGCAAAAAAAAACATGTTTATTTTCAATTGAGGGTATTTTTATTTCCACAGTTTTCATTTCATGAGGACGCCTAATTACTTCCAATAATTATTGAGTTTATTTCATCGCGATAGATCATTAAGTTTAAAAGTTACACCGTTTTATTAAAAAAAAAAATGTTTAGATAAAAATAAAACCCTCTTTAAAATTAAGCATAGATTCCCTCATTTCGATCTGTGCACATTATAAAGACTCACACTGTAGTGTTGTGGTTTGACTTCATGAAAACGGAAACGAGAAAATCGAGTAGGATTGAATAAGACGAATTTGAAATGGACTTGCCAAAATTAATCTCTTTTAAGATTTGATTTATTGCATTTTTTTTTTGGCAAACTGAGACAGGAATTTAGTGCTGTATAATACGTACTAAATAATATTTGTTACAAAGATTGTGTAGAATTTATTTTTAGTAAGCCGGTGATTATAATGATAGTTTTGTTTTGTTCAAAAGATGTTTTCTTTACATCCCTTGCATCGATAGCTGTAACGTTTTCCAAAATATAGATGATCAGATCAATTCTCAACCAGCAGACCTCAATATACAAGTCCTAACAACACCTATTTCTTTGTTCCAGAACCCAACAAATGTGCAGATGTAGAAATGTAACAATAAAAGCCAGAACATCACCAAAAATGAAGCGGCGATCGCTAACCACAGTCCGCGAGGAATCACCACCAAAAACGCTATGCAGTGACGTCACCATATACGTCATGGTCACCACCACCGCTGTCCTGTCCTATATGAACAGTTTGAACGGGGACTTTGTCCATGATGATATACCTGCTATAGTGACGAATGGTGACGTCATAGGAACTAATCCACTGAAGCAACTGTTTCTTGATGATTATTGGGGGATGCCAATGGCTGATGTGAACAGTCATAAGTCGTATCGGCCGTTGACAACGCTGTCTTTTAGGTGAGTTTTAGAGCATAGTTTTTGAAGTATTTACTTATTATAATTTTATGGATTGAGAAACCTATACCTATAGTGTGGTTTTTAACCAAAATACACAATACTGGCATCGGTAAGAAGCCTATCCTTGAGTATCAAAATAGATTTATTTATTTATTAGGGACAAAAAACAGTTACGTGCTACAAATTACAGAGAAATAAACTAAGATTTAACAAACATGTAACCCACACCATTGTCCACGTTTTAACAAAAGGTTAAAAGAAGTGCTGAAGACAAGTGATAAAATATAAAAATAAAACAAAAGTCGCTGCCACAATATTGCTGTGTTAGCTTAGCTCACTTTAACTTAAATTACTCGCTTGATAAAAAATCCAGAGCCATTTTCTTAAATAATTGCTTAGATGATTGAGATAACGTAATAAGTTGGTTGTTTTTTTTGTAAAAACGTTTTTATTTCTCGCTTTTTAGTGGGTCAACTTGTAATTTATCTAAGTTACATTAGCCTAATGCCAACTGTTCATCACTTTTACAAAATATTGCTTTTCCCGATGCAGGGACGTTCATCGTTGAGGAGTTGTCCTGGTACTTCACCATCAGCTCCATTTCTCCATATGCATCGTGACAAGCATAAATTGCATAGCAACTATATTAAAGTAATCGAATCGCAACCCGTGAAATACTTATTATTGAGTAGTTCCGGTGGCTATTTGTGGTTTTCATCATCAGTTCCACTTAACCAAATGGTGCTTTCCAAGAGCAACTGTACGAGTTACTATAAAAAATACCCAAATCGCTATAGGTTTGCCTATAATATTTGAAGACCTCCCTCAATTTCTCTGGGATGCCATCATCAGATCCTGGTTTCCTTATCATGGTACTACTCTTGAAATATTTCCTTCCCAACAAAAAAGAATCATTAAAATCGATTCATAAACGACGAAGTTATCCGCGAACACACATAAAAAATTAAAATAAATATATATATGGTCGAATTGAGAAACCTCCTTTTTTTGAAGTCGGTTAAAAAAGAAAAGCAGAAAAGTCCTTCATTCGGGTACCTAATCATAAAAAACTGGAATAAGCAATGATTCTGTCAGTCTGACTATAGCTGAAAATTCTACTAAAATCATTTTATTGTATTTTTTTTTTGTACACCCAAATTTACTAACATCATCGGAAATAGTAGTTTATGAAACTGTTGCATAATGAGGGGTATTAAAACATGAGTGTTTAATAGTATCACACGAATGTTTTAATACCTAGTTATGTGCAGTTTCATACACTACTTAATCTACTCTCATACATTGCGATTGCACCCAATACTAAATAAAAGATCAAAGTTAAAGATCAAGAATAAATTTGAAAAATCCCACGAAATTCAGTACAACAAAACAAATGAATGTCGCCTGCACACAGCGGGTGCTGCTGTCTCCCGTTTAAACGTTCCAATGCAAAGGTTGATGGAAACTCCTTGGTGATATTAACTTCTTGGAATAGCCCTGTATCGTAATAGAAAAAGAAAATGTTTTTGTTCGAGAAAAAATGTTATAATATGATTCTATTTTAAATTTCGGTATTGTGTTAAAGTGTGTCAATATAAACTCGTTTTGAATTTTATAATTCGAATATTACGCTATGAGAGTAGATAAATAACATTACATAACATAACATAAGCTCATTTATCTATAGCGATTTATTGCAATCGACGTCTTCTCAGTTCATCAGTTCACATGTACATCAGTTTTGTCTAGGTAGGGCTGCTCCATCGTCGAAGCCGAATAACTTGGCTATTGGTTTAAATTTATGCCTTATGCCGCGAATGCACATGCTAGTGGCACGGATTATTGAGATGATGATTTATGATCTTAGCCAACCCATCACTACGCTCATGGGCCTGTTCCAGTGATCAGCGATTGCAGCTCCAAGATGTTTTACGAAGGTAGATAGGTTAGGAATAGATAGATATCCTGGTTAGGATAGGAAGGTGGGTAGGTGACATTTGTGGGGCGAAGATTCCGTCAACAGATGTATTGTATTGTAATATTCCATTTTATTGTAATGCTGATAAGAGAGACCTAAATCCATTTCTAAACTATTTTATTCCGCTTTGATTCTAAACCCGCGTTTAGACTTTCTCTAACACTACAGTCGCATTGAGGTCACGCATTTGCATCGACACAATTCCGCTTCACCATGGTTCGAAGACAAACGCTTTGAATAGGGCCTCTGTGGCCGCGCGTTACTATTGCGCATCGCAATCATTTCCTAAACTGTCATTTGTGCGCTTATTAAACTGTGGAATGTTTCGTATGTACGTAGCTTAACGAAAACGTGCCGAATACGTCATCATTATTATCGGACCGAAAGCTGTCATTCGTAGATCTTCGACAGTCGTTACGAGTAGTAAGAAGCCAAAAAGTCTGACAACCAGTCTAGCCAAGGGTTATCGTGTTACCCAGTAACTGGGTTGTGGAGGTTAAATAGGCAGTCGCTCAATGTAAAATACTGGTATTCAGCTGCATCCAGTTAGACTGAAAGCTGACCCCAACATAGGTGGGAAAAGGCTAGGCAGATATTATCGGACCGTAAGCTAGTTCTGGCAGAACTTCAGCTTTCTATTAGGTATATGAACGTCAAATATAATTTTTGCAGTGGAAAACTAAAGTCACCATGCTTCGCAGAAGGATAGAAAGTCTAATTTTGTTGTCAGACAACAAATAATTGCTACTTTCCATTAGCTCGACATAATTTTTTCATCATCTTTAAAATAAGAAATGTGGAAAGAAAAGAAATAAATAAAATACGTTTTTTTGCGGTAAACGTGACGCAAACAAAGAACAAAACACGAAATTAACAATTTGGGGGAAATATGCGTCTCATCTACGCAAAACAGCCATCGCTCAGCATAATGCTGCGACCCCATGCGAGACAGAGCCCCAGCGTTGGTTTTCAGTGACAGCAAATAGTGAAATAACAAAATAAGAAATCAAAAATAAAATAAATACATGGTGTTAAGAATATTAAGTGTTATGTTATTTTCGAATTATACCACTCTGTAGAACGCATTCAACCGTATTTATACGGAAAAACAGTGAACATAACAACAACTGCTCACTGAACTAAAAACCATGAATATAAGTTCGTAATAATGTTCAAGAGAAAACAGTGCAGCTAGTTGGTTTGCGTAACATAAATTTATTGCTTTATATTCGAACTCGTACTGAGCCAAACCTCTGAAAGTACTATTGCCATTGCCAGTGCAAATCCGGCAACTGTATTGCCACTATTTCCAGCATATTGCCAGTGTATTGCCAGCAGTACATAGCGTGTATTGCGATAGTATGGCAGAGGCGTGCCAAGTTGCAATTATGCGTGTCGTTTCAGTTTGATGTTCAGTTTTAGGTTGTCGATGAAAAAGTTTCAAAAACTAGGATTGGATAGTGCTGTACACTACAGTTCGAGTAAAAATTCCACTGTAGTAGTAGAGTTTTTTGACTGTCAAAAAAAGAACATCTCGTACCCTATTTTTGAATTGCTATTTTTGAATTGAATATGTCATTCTATTGTACTAAACCTGAATGAGCTCTGCATCAAAATTATTTTTATTTTTAGAAACCATCCTTGTTTTGCATTAATTATAAATTTAAATTAACCAGTTTATTTGGATATTTACTCTGTTGATCTGGATTAGTTCCTGAAAATAAAACAATAATTTTGTTAATGTTTAATAGGCTAAGGTCAAGGTCAAGGTCAAGGTCAAGGGTCACACTTGTTTTCCTTAGAAAAGGCGTTTTAAAATGCGAGTCAGGAATTGTCACTCTGTCTATTTCTAGTATGACATGAGGTAGTAAAATTAAAATAAACGCTTAGCTAAACTAAATTAATTTGTAAGTTAAACCTTGCAAATAAAATAGTTAATTGATTCAAGCGTAACCTTGCGGAAATCCATTATAAAATACAATAGACGTGGATATATTTAGTGACTTGTTCCGCTTAGCTATTTCTAAAGAGCCATAAAAAACCCTGAAAGAAATCGACACGTGTTTCACCTCTCAACGAGGCATCCTCAGGATGACGATTGACTTGTCGCGATCTTGAACACGGTGTGTTGCCACATCAAGCTCTGAACGCAGACGATGGCGCAATGGCTCTTTAGAAATAGCTAAGCGGAACAGGTTACTAAATATATCCAGGTCTATTGTATTTTTTTTTCTTGCAAATAAAATTAAGTTCTAAACTGAAGGCACATGAAATAAGTACTTTGTTCTATTCCTATCAAAAGAAAAAGAATACCACATCACAAAAAGTAGTGAAAATAGTTTTTAATCCAACCGCCCCATAAATTCCCCTACATAATTTTACTTGCATTAGTTGACACGATAAGGCGTGCGCCCGAACAAAGCACGAAGATACCTCAACCCATTATGTGCGCGAAAAAAGCGGCGAATGCCATAAATTAACATTTTGGTAAAGTGCGAGTCCCGTGCGAGATAAGAACGTGTCTTTGTGGCACGTGCTATCGTAATTTATTAGTGCACTGTGTGGGATGGGCAGATATCGAGGCTATTGTAGTGGGTGGTAACGGTTTTATTGCAAAATCTATTGAAACATAGATGATGAGTTGTTAAAGACCAATTCATAGCTCCATGTAAAATAGTGCCATTCAGGTGTATCCAGTTAGACTGGAAGCCGACCCCAACACAGCTGGGAAAAGGCTAGGAAAATGATGAATTATTGACTTGGTTTCAGGGCATCATATAGTCGTTTTATGAATGAACAAGGAATTCAAAGGCGACAAGAAGACGAAATGAGATAAATCCCTTATGACTATTTACAACGAGAAGCCATTTTTAACCGACTTCCAAAAAGGAGGAGGTTATATGTTCGTAACTTTGCTTGGATAGTTTTTGAGTTGGCTACAAAATACGTATTTTTTTCCCACTTAGTATGTAGATGATATGATAAGTATCTGTCACTGGTAGCAGGTAGTGGTATTCAAATGTGTGTGGGGTATGTACCACAACTAAAAATTGAAAAATAAAAACTTTTTACAAAAAAAAAAACAACCGACCTCCAAAAAAAAAAAACACTACAAAGTGAAAAATAACTTTAATTTCGGAAGTCGGTGGAAAAAAACGAAAGTTTATTAGTTATTTTTCACTTTGTAGTGTTTTTTTTTTGGAGGTCGGTTGTTTTTTTTTTCCTGTTCAAGAACTAGACTTAAACGTGTTGGGAGTAAAAGACGACTGTTTCCTTCACTACTTCGATTAATACCTAACGAAGGCCTTTCCTGGTCATTCATTCATTCATGATCTCTTACAAATTCAAAGCTTTAGCATTCCGGTTTCCTCACGATGTTTTTCTTCACCGATTTTGAAGCAAGTGATAATTATACAATACCCACATGAATCCGAAAAGTCAGAGGTGCGTGCCTTGGGTTCGAACTCGAGACCCACATAACATTAATTCTCTAATATTTTTGAAAATACTGCACTTATTTTTTTTTTAATGTAAATAGTAAATAGATTATATTGCTTTGTATTTATCGTGAAATAACGGAGTTTATTGTGTGTAAGGGGTATTAAAACATGAGTGTGTGTTTAAAAACCGAGCCGTAGGCGAGGTTTTTAATAGTATCATACGAATGTTTTAATACCTAGTTATGTGCAGTTTTATACACTACTTTATCTACTCTCAAACATTGGGATTGAAACAAATACTAAATAAAAGATCAAAGTTAAAGATCAAGAATAAATTTAAAAATCCCATGAAATTCAGTAAGTACTACAAAACAAATGAATGTCGCCTGCACCAGCACATACATCACCGCACATGCGCTACAGCGGGTGCTGCTGTCCCCCGCCAAAAGTTGATGGAAACTCTTTGGTGATATTAACTTCTTGGATTAGCGCTGTATCGTAATAGAAAAAAAATTGTTTTATAGTATTATTTTCTTAGAGAAAAAGTGTTATAATATGATCCTATTTTTAAATGTCGGTATTCTGTTTATAAAGTATGTCAATATAAACTCGTTTTTAAGTTCATAATTTGAATATTACGCTATGAGAGTAGATAAACTACTATTATGGTACATAATATTAACAATAATATATATTTAAAATAATAATTTTAAAACAAGCTTTTAATTAACTAAAAAGTACGAAATAAAACTTACGTAAACTTAGAACTTTAGTATTTTCTTAAAAGCTTGACGTGTGCACGTGCTTCTTACACTTGAAGATAAAGCCTCAAACTTTTTAAAATATTAAAGTTTTATGTTTAATATTGTTTAAAAAGATTTTTACCTATATTTTACTAAAGGCTACGTATTGGAATATCAAAAATCAGTTTTTAGTGATGCTGCAATATTTAAACAGATTTACAAAATCAATGGAATAGGCACTTCTATCTCAATATCGCTCCATTATTATTTTAATTAATGAAGCTTTAATTACAAACAGTTATTATTAATTATAGGTACATATAGTAATTATTCGCGGTGATATAATCAATTCTAATCAATCATACAGCGAATGGTTGATTGGTACATCAATTGTAGGAACTATCGTATGCTCTATTGTTTCGTTCCCTGTACGATAATAATAGTACATAGGAGCTTGAAATTATGTCTGTTATTAATATTGTTGTGTACTTACTTGCATTATTATCTAACAACGGGTGTCTAAGGATACCTATTAATATTCTGTTAGAACTACAACACAATATGCAGATATTATGCCCAGTTTCTGAGCGCCTCAGATAATCGTTCAATAATAATTAATTCGTTTATTGACATTAGGTAATATTGTAAACGAAAGTGTTAACTAAAAGCAGATTCAATTTTCTCCTTATAACTCTCCTTGTATACACAATAAGATATATATGGAACACCTTGGTCCGAACTATATCATCATCACCATCGACAGCCTTGTTCCCTTTCTGACCCAGATGACCCCATAACACTCCTGCAGGAGAAGAATAGGGCTACAAGTACAGTACACAAATACAGACGACACCCGTCATTCCAACCTCGCCACCGAGGTCCTTCGCGATTGCGACTGCGCTTCCGAGTAAATGATACTCTCCCCCGACCATTGCTCGAAAACGAGGTGCCAGCAGTTGTTGCAGCTGAGCACGTAGCTTTAAATACCCCGTATAATAATCAAGATGAAATTCTAAGTTTGATTCAGCCTGTCCCTTCTTGCTGTTGTCCCCAGCGACGCCCTAAGCCGAGGTTCGTACCCCACAGGGGGTGCCCTTAGCGAACGCTCGCCTAGTTTTAATTTAGAATAGTTTTTAGCCCTGGCTGGAGGCTTTGAGTGTAGAAGCTTAAGGCAGTCAAAGGAAGGCCCGGTTAAGCAGCCATGACTTTAGTGGTCAACTGCGAGATGACATAGATAAAAAAAAGGCATCCTTGTTGCACCCACTGCACTGCTGAGTATAAGCCTCCTATTGAGGCATGCTTCCCTGGTCTGTGTGAAACTCATCCATGTCTTCCACGTGATTTTGTGTAGGTCTTCCACCCACCCTCCTGGCTATATAATATAAACTATACATATTCGAGCCATTCCTGAAATATGATTTATATGCAATTTTTAACATGCAGAGTAAAATTATGTTCACAAATTAACAAAATTATAATTATTTCGAGGGTAAATTATGGAAATGGACGTGTTTTCACATACAATGTAAATACGCAGAGTAATATACCTACAGGCTGTATTTTAAAAACATTTCATCCCGGTGAATAAATAATCATCACGTAAAATAAATACTGGGTAACGTTTCAACATTCCTTTTCTGTCATTTTTCAATTTCCTGATTTTGGAATTTGAAAAATTTTTGGCAGTCCGTAAATTGCGCTGTCTGTTTTTTCATGTTTTCGGAGCTCAATGTCCCTAGTGACAAAAAAAAAAGACGATTTTGAACGAGGAGATATTTTAGGGTGGATCTGTTTACTTTCATATTGAAGGTTCAAAATAAAAGTTAGTATTAACTGTTACTAAACTGGAAATATATTTTTAAACTAAGTAAAATTTAAAATAAAATAATAGTTTATACAAACTCACGAACTCATAAAACTACAAAATAAAGGAGTTCACAGCACAATTTTATTTTTACCACACGACAGAACAAAATATTTTCGCAAAACTTAAACTGCCACAAAACAAACACAAAACGTATAACTTCGCTAAGACTATGAAAACAAACACGAAAGCGGCCGAAATCGGATTACACGGGGCGCTTTTCAGCAAAAACCAATAGCAACTAGTGCCGCCAGTAATAAAGCCCCGGGAACGGGACGGAAACGCGGAATTAAAGGAGCCGGAATACGGGACACGGCGGCACGGGGTTTTTCGGTGCAGTTTTTATGTTTTGTTGGAGTCGGTTTTCTTGGCGCTTTTGACTGTTACTTTTTTCAGCACATTGCTATTTGATGTTGCGTCCTATGTATTAACACATTTAGAATAGGTTGGACTCGATCTTTTTTGAGGATAAAGAAACAAGAGATTGGGAACTTGAATCTGCATTAAGTTAAAACTTTAAATTACTAAGGGTAATCTTTTATTCGGCAATATTGTTAAAATATATTTGCTTAAAGGCTACGTCATTTTTATCAGAATAAGTATTTTTTCTCTAATGCGTGGGTACGCGGGCGAGGAGATGTGAGTAAAATATAAAAGTCGGAAATATTCTGAATAATCACAAGTCTCTGATCACATTAGGGAATAGGGAATAAACAATAATGTAAACGGCGCTCCATCGAGTACGTCAGGCGCGAGCGCAAGTCAATCAACTTACTGCACTGCAAGAGTAGTCACAATGATCACGGTCGCCTTAAATCAATGCCGACTTCAATCAATCTCCCTGCGATCTTCCTATGATTTTCATTTTGGCGGGCCACCGCCCGGGTACCGAGCCAGACCGAGTACCCGGGGTTACGTCAAGTTAGTAGCTGTCACTATCGTTCTAAAATCAACTTTGTAACTTTGGCGTCGTAAAGCCTTTAGACACGCCGTCATGCTTGATATTTGAGTACAACAGCAACAAACGATATCCATACCACTGCACAAGCGATACTATGTAAAGTTAAAGTTAGTCAAAACACAATATTTTATTAAAACGAACCTCTTCAACATCACTAAAACTCACGAAAAGCTCCGAACATCCCGACCTATTCAATATCCCGTGGGGCAGCCATCGTTCCGGAAAAACTGCGACGTCCCGGGAATATGGGGCACATGACAACACTACCCTTGAACACCCAAGGGGCAGACGCATAGAGGTCTTGTAATCTTATTTTTTATATAAACGTGAACGTTTCCTTACATCTGATAGTGTAAATGTCGGGGTGTGTGATAGAACTTTATCACTGTTTTTATTGATAATAGTGTGTGAAGGGTGTAGAATAATATTATTATTTATTTTAGGCTTTCTTAAAAGTAGCTCTACATAGTTATGTATGTATGCATGTGTGTGTGTGTCAGAGACGCAGAAAGTTGATGATTTTACCTTCTAAAGCCCCATTTACACGATGCAAATTTCTTGCCAAGAAATGTGCATCGGTATCTACCTAGCCTTTTCCCAACTATGTTGGGGTCGGCTTCCAGTCTAACCGAATGCAGCTGAATACCAGTATTTTAAATGAAGCGACTGCCTATCTGACCTCCACAACACATGTGTTATTCAGCTGCAACCTACAACATATTTGGTAAAAGGCTAAATAGATTAATATAAAATAAAATATAAAAAATAATAGATAAATTATAAAAGAATATTAATAGATAAATTTGCTAAAATAGGTGAATGCCTCGAGAGCACTGACTATATAAGCTGATACAACGATCGGCGTAGGAGTGTAATATAGAAAGAGCTGCGTTTTGCAGAATGCATTGGTTGAAGTTGAATTGAGTGAATATGTAGAGGTATTAGCACTCTATCAAATATAATCCCTCGTTTGTAACAATTATGTAGAATGTACTGATAAAACTAACTAAACGTTTTATTAACTAGATACTTACCATGTCATTTCTTTTAGGTTTTATGTTGTTGTAGCGTAAATGTCAAGCAGTTCTTCTCGATTATTCCGTAGAGTACAGGCTTTTCGATTCATTTATGAGTGACAGGCGCAATTTTATTGTCAGCAAAGCCGCATGTTGTATAAAGACGTGCAATAGAATTGAATTATGTCTATGTAAAGTTATAAATAACACAATTTTACTTTGGACGCTCTGTACAGCATCTTTATTTCACAAACTTTCCTCTGCCAATAAATAACGCAGACCACCCACGACCCAATTTTCAAAACCTGACGAATTTACTTCATAACTTTAACGAAATAAACGCTCCATAAAGACTTTTTTCCGAGCTAACAAGACGAAACTCGATTTATTTATTACTAGCAGGAGCTCTGATAAATAGCAACTTGGGTTGTGTGCCAACCGCGCCAACCGACCGAATTAAAGAGACCACGCTTCGCAGCGGTGCCCGAATAAATTGGTGTATATTAATCTTTGTCACCTAATACTCCATAAAGTTTGGCGTGATGAATTATGTTGCACCTGACGAAGTTCCCCGGTGAACGCACAATGATGACGATCATACACTGAGATTAGATTTTGAATAACATCGGGAGAGTTTTTGATCTGATTCCGGTGAGGTTAGATTTGAATGGGGATTTATATCCGGGGTCAATGGGCTTGTGAATAATTTAATTCAAAAGGGTTTTCAACGAACCCATCAAAAAAATATTTAGGACGCTAATGGTGTCGGTAAAAGTAGGGATGGACAGTTGTTTTTTTCAACTGGATTTTCACAAGAAAATAAAGATTGTTTTTAATGTGTTTTGTCTGACTTTTAGGGGTCTGTACCTCAAAAGGAAAAAACTGAACCCTTAAAAAATATCACTTTGTTGTTCGTCTGTCTGTCAAGACCAATTTCCACAGGAACGCGTGGAGGTATCAAGTTGAAATTAATTTCAAGTACGTAGATTTATGATCCCTTGGAGTTCTAAAAAATCAAGCTTCTAAGTCAACGCAATACGGCCATTTGTGTGTCAATTTTGATACTCGCAAATAAATCAAAACCTTACTGCTGTGTACTTTCCGTTGACCTAGAATCATGAAATTTGGCAGAATGCAAGGCAGCACAACTTCAGGAAAATTTATATTTGTATAAACACTTTTTTTTTCGCGATTATTAACGTACATTTGCAGTCAGAGAATTGACATATATCCATGTATGGGAGAACATATTTTTCAACTACAAAGTTAAGTTTTTTTTTGGAATAAATTCATTCCAACTACGGAACTCTTCTTTGTGCGTGGTCTGACACGAACTTGGCTGGTTATTTTTACATTATTCAATATTAAAAATCACACAAAACGCATTATTTTTTATAGGCAAATTAGAAATATGTTAGAAAGAAAGAAAATTCGTTTATTTGAGCTAAACTTGACGCAAAGAAAAATAAAAAAACACGTAAATAACAAATTTGTGGAAAATATGCATCACATCCACGCAAAACGGCCATCGCTCAGCATAATGTGAGACAGAGCCCCAGCGCTGGTTTTCAGCGACAGCCGGCGCTGACGTAATGACGTCAATCGGTGCAGCATATAGTGAAATAAAAAATAAAATAAATACAATACTTAGTTCTAAATGTTTTTACAAATATAATATTTAAAATGGCAACATTTCGTTCCGTCGGTGACTCACGCGCCGCAGACTTATTGCAAGCTGTCATTAAACTATTTGCTTGACGTTTTGACGTATTGGTTAATATGTACTGGTTACGTAATAATATAACATGGCGCATTAAGTAATAAATGAAAAAGAGAAGTTCATCGAGGAGCTTGCACATGGTGAAGTCCCCAATGAACGCACGTTGATGTGCGATCGTAAAGTGAGATTGCATTTTGAATAATTTGAGGGCAATTTTTGATCTCATTGCTCTATGGTGAAAGGGTTGGAGCCTTGTTTATTTCCTGTATGTGATGATATTGTAAATATTTTAGCGAATCCTTTGAATGAGAAAATTGTGTCAGTATCAAACTTACTAAGTTCACAAAATCATTAAAAAAAATTACGAGTTAGCTATTATTATTGCAAACAAGATTCCACACATAAAACAAACATATATCAACATATATAAAAAAAACATATATAAAATAAACATATATCATCATCTGCCTAGCCTTTTCCAAACTATGTTGGGGTCAGCTTCCAGTCTAACCGGATGCAGCTGAATACCAGTATTTTACATGGAGCGACTGCCTATCTGACCTCCACAACCTAGTGACTAGGTAACACGATACCCCTTGCTAAGACTGGTTGTCAGACTTTTTGGGCTTCTAACTACCCGTAACGACTGTCAAAGATCTACAAATGACAGCCGGGACCAACGGCTTAACGTGCTTTCCGAGGCACGGAGGGGACTTGGTATGTAAAGATGGTCACCCATCCACGGACCAACCGCAGCAAGCGTAGCTTAACCTGATCGATCGACCCGTGCAGCTGTTATAACTTAGACACAAGCCCCTCATAAATAAACATATATAAAGTAGCATTATTACAAATACAGTTAAACCTGGGTAAGTGAGAACTGGGTAAGCGAGAAAACTCTATAAATGAGAGTAATTGCCAGGTCCCGTCATTTTAACCGTCTGAAACCTCTTTAAGTGAGATACAGAAACGTCTATAAGAGAAAGTCGTTTTACACTCGTGGACCTCTATAATTGAGACTGCTACTAGCCTGTACCTCTATAAGCAATGGTCGAGCGTAATTTTACATTGTTATTTATGACTCATTTTTAGAGTTCCGTAGTAAACAAGGAACCCTTATAGTTTCGTCATGTCTGTCTGTCTGTCTGTCTGTCCGCGGTCTAGCTCCGAGACCCTTAGTACTAGGAAACTGTAATTTGGCGTAGGTATATATTTTAATTACGCCGACAAAGTGGTAAAACAAAATTATGAAAAAAAATTTTTTTAGGGTACCTTTCATACACGTAAAGTGGTGATGTTATTTTTTTTTCTTTTTTTAACCCACAGTGAGGGGTATCATTGGAAAGGTCCTTTAAAAACATTGTGAGTTTGTGAACACCATTTTTGGACTCAGGGATCCGTTTGCGAAATATTAAGCTTTAAAGTGCTAATTTTTGTAAGAGTTAAGTGTGTCCCCCCCTGCCGGCTAAATGGGTGGTTTTGGATGTGTGAAAAAAATCACAACAGTAGTTTATATAACGAAATTAAAAGGAAAACTATCACAGCTAAGTAGACTCTACAAGTTAACGAGTAATAATCGACTAACTTAACTTTGCAGTTGCAAAAACATGTTTTCCCATACATTCCGTAACATATTTTTCAACTACAAAGTTAAGTTTGTTTTTGGGATTAATTCATCCCAACTACGGAACCCTTCATTGGGCGTGGTCCGACACACACTTGGCCGGTTTTTAAATTTTGTGGAACTAACATTGTTTTTTTCCTCTTAACCTTTTTCAACCAGCCTCAATACTCAATACTCAATATCTTTATTGCTTTACCATAATGTGTACTTAGGTGGTAATGATATAATTTAGATCATTATGGACCCTGTAGGGCACAGCAAAAAGGGTAGGAGAGAGGAAGCCCTGTTTTAGGAGATCATTGTTTTTGTGGGAACAAGTTTTAATTTACATATAATCAAAGTCAGGAGATCGCGAATAAGATACCTACTAACATTTCGCTTAACTATTATTATTTATGTTTTATCTGTAAAAAGTACTTAAATTTAGATTATTTTTATATACCTTTTATTTTTTATCTATACTGATATTATAAAGAGGTAACATTTGTTTGTAAGTTTGTATGTAGGGGGTAATCTCCGGAAGTAATGGACCAATTTTAAAAATTGTGTCACTAGTAGAAAGCTACATTATTCGTGAGTGCTATAGGCTATAAATTATAAAGATATCATGCATATTAGCCGAACTATCTCAATTTTTGTCTAGCCAGGCGGAAAAAAATAGCTCTTACAACAGAGTTATTTGCATGCGCTGCCTTAACAGTTGTATATAATTGAAAACAATGTATGGCAACCTGGTCCGCTTTGAATAGTTCTACAAAAAAGTCCGTGACACCATATTTCTATCTTTTATATTTTAGCAGATATAGTAGCTTTTATGTGTGAAAAAAAGTATTTTTTGACGTACTTGCCTTTGGATGATTTTTTTAACAACAAAATATTAAACCTTATCGAAAAAAATATTATTATGATCACAAAAACATCATAGAAATACGATTTTCCCAAAACAGTATGTCAATTGGTTAAATAGTTTCGAAGATAATATAAAATTACTAAATCGCAAAATGCCGCCGTCCATTCTCGAACCGCATTAGAACATGCTTTGTATTGACGTTTTATCTATTTACCCATAGATGGCGTTGTGCAATTACGTAATTTTTCTGAATCGCGGTGAGACAAGAGCAGTTCGAGTACGCCGTACGGAAGAGTCTGCTCTTGAAAATCATCAGCGCCTCTCGAGGAATAGAGAAAATATTTCGCAAGCACGCGCTGGGGAATCTAGCTCCGAGCGTTCACAGCGGCTTGCTAACCAAAGCGCAAGAACATCGCAGGCCCGTGCTCGGGAATCTAGCGCTGAACGTGCGCAGCGTCTTTCTGATTTATATGCAATAAAAACAAAACCTTCCTTTTGGCAGTCAGGAAATAAATCATAGCACTCAGTACTAACCGAACTACACTCATAATTTCATCACAAGTTAAAATGTTTACCGCCCAACGAAGTGGGCACGGGTCAGCTAGTATAGTATAATTCTGTTTATTCATATAAATAAATTGTTTTCTTTTGAATAATTATTATTGCTGTAGCTCTATAAGCTAGAAACTTGAGTTAGTGAGGAGCTTCTATAAGCGAAAAATAGATCGCGGTCGCTTGAACTCTTCCTTATCCAGGTTCAACTGTATAAAGTAACGTGAAGCAGTTTTAATAAAACATTATAGAAACAAATTACAAATAGTTGTTATGTATTCAATTCGTGCATAAATAAATGTCGCACATCTACACACCTATCGTTTCAAATTATTGCACACAATACGACAACACAACAGTGATGGCAATTCCCAAACAATCTTATTACATTGAAACCGAACTCCCGCTGCGATCTGCAGGCAATTTGCAACGAACCGCACGCGTTACACGCGTTATGGCTCGCGATCCGGCGGGGTTTGCGTTCAGTTGCGGTTACACGGGCAATTTTTTCAGCAATTGCTATTACCCAGCGACAGTTGAGTTGCCAGAGGTACCTAGTGGAGCAACCTAATAAGTTTTTTCGGCAATAAATTAACTACCTCGATTTACCACATATTTTTTGTTACTGCTGTGGTTTTTTGTGTTGCCTAGTTTTTTGGAAGGGTTAGGGCATATAATTCAAGGAATAATAATCCAGATTGTCACAGTTTCACAAATACTTTTAAATCGTTCCTGATTACAGGATTTATAAAATGTTGTTACAATTAATTTAATTGTGATGATGATATCCTGTTATTCGTTACTAAAAATGAAATTACTGTTTACAACAACTACAATGTTAGTGAAAATAAAGACAGTGATACTGACTTACAATCATATAGCAGTCATAACAATGACTGTAAACTGTGTAAATTTATGGACAGTAAACCTGTTAAGTGGGTTCGTATTGCTCAATATAGTGTGACGGTGTCTCTATCAAGCAATACAGTCATCGCAGTAAAGGGCTTAATGTTGTCGTGACGTCTTATTTGATCTATGTTGCCCAGAACCGAGCAACTTAAGTTGCCCGTGTGAGTGTACATTTATTGGTTGCCGGAACGCGTGCGATGTGATGTCATGTGTGGAATCGGTAACGGACAATGAGTTTTAGGTTAGGATTAGGGTTTCTGATTAACAGATCAGCGGCCATTGTGGTTTGAATTGTAATAATGCTATTCGAATGCGTTAGAAAATCAGAATTAGTAGCATCAACTTATGCTCAATCGAATTTGTTTGTCTGGTACTTTTCTAATGATGCTTGGATAATAAACATGTGATAGAACAATTTTTTAAGTGAAAACTTCTTTCGGCGCGCTGGGCATTTTTGAGATGGGACTAAACCAGTGATTTCGCGACACTGTGACGACACCTCATTTTTGTTAACGCAATTGTGCTCTTTATTTATATTACATTACGGATCAATGTTCGATGCAAGTATTTTTACTTTATAGGTTTTGTAAACGCGACTGTGCTTTTTATTTATATTACGTTACGGATCAATGTTCTATGCAAGTATTTTTACTTTAAAGGTTTCGGAAGTTTTTTTTTTTTTTAAACGCGGTTGTGCTCTTTATTTAGATAAGGTTACGGACTAATGTTCTATACCAGTATTTTTCTTCCAACAAGGCGATCTTGTTCAAGTTTTCACTTCAGTCGGCACTCCCGGAGTGCCACTGTTTTTTTATCAACTTACATTGTTTTTTTTTCAGCACAGGTATATATTGACTACTTGTAAGCAGGAGCTTGCATCTTTATGCAAAATTGTAGGCATTTATCCCATTCCGTAGACTCGAATGGGTCACCGATATGTTCCGCATGAGATCTTGGAGCTCCTCTCTTTTTTTATGTCCAAGGGAGGACAATCGTGTTATTATAGTTGATAGGAGTCCGATGTAATCCCTACGTATCTCCCAGAAGAAGGGTACCTATCCCTATTCGAGGACGCACAAAAGAAGGTTACATCAAAATCAATATCACTGCATCCAAAAATGTCGGGCGCTTAAAATAGTCTCAACAACATACTTTAGGCAGTTTGACACGCTTCCACTGTTCGATGACAGGCAAATATTTTTAATACTGCCTAAGATATTCATCTAGGTTTGGTTCTAAAACGACTGAAGAAATCCAGCCATCAAATACTCAATTTAACATTCTTGGATAAACTTACCAGCTTCGAAAGATTTTAAGGGAAATTGCTAATCCACTTTCATAAATTTAAAAATTTCGGCTGCTCAACAATGTGAATAACATAACGAATTTTGTTGTACTGTCAAAATGAAAGACATTGTTATTTTAAGCGTGTTATGAAATTATATCCCGCATTTTTCTTCCCAATTCTCGCTGAAAAAATTGCACCTCACATGGTGTCTAGGCTTTATCAAAATCCATTCCCCAGCAATGAAACACAAACACATCGTCTATGTACACACACCATAACTTCCTCTTACTTATAACTTACTTGAACTTATGCGAACAGTTAAGCTGTGTGTTTTTCTTCCATACTCAGATCATCCTCACAGCTAATATTTTGACTTGTAAACAGAATTTATCTGATATTCGGAGAGTAGTTGTGTGTGGAAAAAGCTTTATAAAGGTAGGAAAGTGGTTAAAATATAATTCTATTGATTTCTTATATGCCATAGCACATATAAAAAAGTGCTTCACAAATAATATGATAACAAAAATATTCTAGATTTTAAATACGAAGTAAGGCAGTATTACTTTGAAATATTCTGCATTACATAACTAATTTTATAATTCTGAAATATGTTTATTGTGAAATCAAATAAGATTGTCAAGAGTTCACCTTTATAGATACGTTACTCATCAAACACGATGCGCTCCATCTGATACAGAACCTTTCAGCAAACACTAGATCTTTCACCCTGACCAAACCTTATCTAAAATCAATTTTCCAAAAAATCCGTTGCATCATTTTATCCAGTCTCATATTTACGCGCTGAGCTGGCTCCATTTCCAGGTAATTACGTCAAACGTCCGTAGATAGGAAGCGATCCGGATTGATCCTAGTTGTTAGCACCACATGAGCTCGAAAACGATATTTCGTTTGGATTGATTGATGGTAATTGACGCTTGTGGACTTATCTAGCTCAAATGTTGTAGTGATTTGTGATGCAATGATGTAGAAGGATGAGGTGCCACGTTTTGGTTCATGTTTTCCAGAGATATTTTGAACTGAAATAAGAATTAAATGTTCCCAAGGGCAACTTTTTTAGTGTAACTTTATATGTATTAAAAAGGAAAAAAAGATTCACATAGGGTTCATAATTGTTTTGTACTTACTATTTTACATAATGGAGTGCAATAAAGAATTGAGATATTTTCCTCAACATCTGATGTTTTAATTATATTTTTAATCTACATTAGATAGATTAAACATGTTGCATTGTAGTGTGAGGAATGATATGAAAGAGAAGGGAGTGAATGATAGCGTGACGGTAGATAGGGGAGAATGGGAAGAGAAAACGTGTGCGCCAACCCCACGTACCATAGGACAAGGACAGGAAGATGATGATGATGTTTAGGTAGATTAAAATTATAATTAAAATATTTCCGTTAAAATAATAGGTAAATAGTAATTACGTTAATACAACGAATAGTTATAAACGGCCACTTTTCTAGGTATAGCACTCTAATGAACTTGCATGCAGATCCTGTGTCGGGATACTCAATTAATAATATAATAATAACATGATGATGGGATGTAATATTGTATTAAAGAAATGCATTGGAAACATAAGACTTATGGTCACACGTCGTGGTTAACGCCAAGTCGCCAATCAGTCACGTTAATTTCAGGGACGTGTGTAAACAGACAGTCAGTCCATCAGTCATGGCAACGCCTGTTTCTTTCCTAGCAATTCACGTTTTGACTTGCCGGAGACATAGCATCAACTAGACGCACCTCCGCCGGTAGCGACGTGACTGATGTGTGTAACCAATGTCCTATACAACTTCTACATAAATATATTTTTCGACGTGACTGATCGACGTCTTGACGTTGATGTGACTGACGTGTGTGCATGAACCTTTAAACTATCCGTATATGCAAATCACAATACACAATTGACGTAAGGTGTCGTTTGCTTCCCTGACTGTACCTATTGTTACCTAAGATGTTCAGAACAAAAAAAATACAAAACGAAATTAAAACGGGCAATGGCTCTACAGAATTCAACTGGGGAATTAATTGCCGTTGCAACAACCCATTACGATATTGCTTTCTTCGTTCTTGCAACACTTGCTAGATACTAAAGTTCTATTATGTTTACGTTTATATTCTGTCTGATATCAAAAGTTTTGAGTGTGAATGTGGATGGTTATAAGAGTAGGGGAAGACCAAAGAAACAATGGGTGGACTGTGTGAAACATGATATGGCTAGAAAGGGGATGACTGCCGAAATGACGACTGATAGAGAAGTACGTATGGGGGAGCAGTGGTGGCCCAGTGGGGAGTAGTGGTGGCCCAGTGGGGAGCAATGGTGGCCCAGTGGGGAGCAATGGTGGCCCAGTGGTAATTGCCGTGATTTACCAGTTGTAGGTCGTAGGTTCGAACCCAGACAGGCGCTTTACTTTGTGTAAATTATTTCATCACCACTGCTTTCAAAACGGTGAAGGAAAACATCGTGAGCAAACCGGCATGTCCTAGAACCGAAAATTCGAAGACATGTGACATCTATCAACCCGCACTGGGCCCGCGTGGTGGATTACAGCCCACTTCCTCTCACAGAGAGGAGGCCTGTGTCCCAGCAGTGGGAACATTTATAGGCTGATGATGAGAGAAGTACGGTATTTCTATTTTCTTAATGTCACTTCGGCAAACTTCGTGTTTCGTCAGTCGTCGGATTTCTATCAGTTGCCCTTTGCACATGGTGCAGACTGGACGCTCTCAATCGACTTGGAAGTACATAGAGTTGTTAATAATGTTTTATAAACAGACCTAATAATATACAATTTATACATTATACACCTAATTAAATACATGTAAAATTTATAATAATATTGAATTGCTACTTAGCCCTCTTCCTTTCTCCTAATTTTGCTGTGCCCGACAGAGTATTGATCAGGGATATTGATCTCTTACTTTGTTATACCATTTATGTAATACATATGGAATGCAATAAAGAATTGAGTAACTTAACGTATTTTATTTTAAAAATGGGAGGAAAGCTGCTAAAGTCGCAGGCACGACAGATATGAAAATAGTTTTGCAGCTCTATATAGTTTACACGGAAATCAAAACAAAACAACAATAAAGTACTTGGTTCTGAATTCAAATTATTATACACGATAAATGTAATAATTTATGGACATGGAAATTAGCATTCGTTTATATTCGGAAATCCGATGATTCCCGAGAGACATTAAGAAAAAAGAAGTACCTACAGTAATGGAAGAAGACATGCTTTACCGAACTCAAAAAAAATTGGGATTAGGGTTCCGGAGAATTACGAAGGGATATCAAACTTAACATTATACTTTGTACGTTTATATGCTGTTCCAACTAACATTTTATTTAAAGTTAACATATTTACACAAACATGATATTTATACGGCACAAATTGACTGTAATTTTTTAAGCTTTTGAATAAACAAATACGCAATTTTTTTATGGAACATGAATAAACAGAAAACTATACTATGTACAAAAACTATTCCAAGTATTATTAAGTATATTTTCTTACAGAAACGTTTCTTTTATACACCACAGTTCCATTGTCTCCAATTCCTGTGGAATTCTCAAGGATTCGCATTCTGCAGGACTACTGATTGAACAAAGCACTGAATGCTGGTCAATGTTTGACTAGTTCTCTGTAAGGCGTGCAAATCCCGCAAATTGTAAATGTTTCAGCCTGCAGCGCATATAGCCTGTTCTGAAAGAATCTGATGAAAGTGCAAACAAACCGGTTAAATTCTTACGCAATCACTTACTACAGAGAATTAGTAACATATTTAGCCGTATTTAGAAGGTTTCAACTTAACATCACACCACTTTTAAAAGTGAAAACTTTTTTAGGCGCATTGGGCATTTTTGAGATGGGACTAAACCGTTGATTTCGCGACTTGTAACCGACACCGTGGAGTATAAGATATCAACGCGTTGATTACCACGGTGCTGATTTTTTTCAAGTTTTCACTTCTGTCGGCACTCCCGGAGTGTCCTGTTTTATTTTTCTTCTACATTATTGTTTGAATAATTGTAATTGAAAATCATCGACTATTTATATTATAAAATAAACTCCAAAATCGAATCTAGAATTTCGAGTTTAAATAATCAAATAAAATCTCTTGAGAATTGATTGCCTTGTAGGTCAAGTAGTTACAAACACGACTGCCAAGTCCTGATTGAGTGCGATCCCTGGGCCTAGCAAACTGCTATTGGATTTTTCTTTAGAATTTGGTCCGTGAATATGACTATCTACCCATTGTGTCACCCAATGTAGTTTCTAAATTAATGTCTGTAATTTTTATGGTGTACATAATAAAAATATTCTATCTATCTATCTTTTACATACCGAGACCCCTCCGTGCCTCGGAAAACACGTTAAGCTGTTGGTCCCGGCTGTCATTCATAGATCTTTGACAGTAGTTACAGGTCGTCAGAAGTCCGAAAGTCTGACAACCAGTCTTACTAATGGATATTGTGTTACCTAGTAACTGGGTTGTAGAGGTCAGATAGGCAGTCGCTCCATGTGAAATACTGGTATTCAGCTGCATCCGGTTAGACTGGAAGCCGATCCCAACATAGTTGAGAAAAGTCTAGGCTGATCTGATCTTTTAGGATATTCTGTATTCTCAGTTGCACTCCAGAGTCTAGATTTAGATTTATGGCTGGTTGATGGCCATGAGACTGTAAGCCCCTCTAACTAATCTGAGTAAGATAAAATACTAATGACGCTTATATTTTCTACAAACATAATATCTATTTTTGTATATGTCGGAGACGGGTATGTGACTTTCGTTATTATCAGCGATATTTTAACTACTGTGGGCGTAGTGTGGGTAGAGTTGGTTAATGCGCAATAGAATAACAGTTTGCAGTTCAGATCACATTATAATTTACTATCAAATGAATCACACTAGCTAAATTATACACACACTGGGTGCGACGGCGTTTATTAAAATCACCAATTAACAAAATTATCACAAATTACAACTAACAATAACTGAGCACCACGAATCAAGAACAGTTCCGCGACGTCTTGACTCCAATGCGACCCGAGGCTGAATGCCCTCCTCGCCTTGGCCATCAAACATCACGACTCTGTAGAAGCGCGCCTTTTTTTGTGTCGGTAAATCACTCTTGATGTCGCCAGTGGCGCGCTTGCGATTCGTTTCGTGTCCGTACTAATGACCGGATTCGACATATATAATATATATTTGGTTGTTATATATGTTTGGTTATGTAATGGTTGAGCTGAATGGTGCTAATCCATGCGTCATGTTCGTGAACGGGCGCCGTCAGTTGGGACTGGTCATCTCTTAGCTGCCAGGGCTTATTTTTAATTTTTTGAATTGTTCTTTTTTATTTTTTTATTACGGACGCTTCTCATGTGCACGTCTTTCTACATTGTTCTCACATGTATAATTTCAACATGAATGATGTAACCAATATTTTGTAACAATTTTTTATTTAAAAGAGTGTCCGTGGAGTTTCTTGCCCGTTCTTCTCCATAGGTACCTACTACGCTTTGGAATGGGCAACTAGCTTCATACCTATTTCTGACTGACCGATTCCTTGACAATTCAAAAGTGCCTGTAAATGGTTTAATTGAAATAAATGATTTGAGTTTGAGTGAGTTTGAGTTTGATTTGTAATCATGTTCTGAAAAACAGCTTTAATGATTTCGATGAAAGTTGCAATACAGGAGGTGGGGGCGAAAAATCGATCTAGCTAGGTCTCATATCTGGGAAAATGAGTTTTTTTCCGTATTTTCATCGGTCGCCCCAAAGTTTAGAACAAGATTAATGACATATGTAGAATAATGACATGGCACAATTTAATTAGTAAATACCTACTATCATGACAGCATGCAATCAGTATGTACTATCTATACTATTAAATGAGCACTCTCTATTTTCACCAGAGCTGGGCTCTGCCGCCCAGGTACTTGGTATTTAACTGTGTACAAAAAATGTACAGCCTCAGTACTTAAACATTTCCCCTAGCCCCAACAACTTGTTGATAAGTGACAGACAAACACTTCTATTTCATCCCGAACCGACGCAAAAATAATGCAAACATAAGTCCACAAATATTGACATTCTCTTAGATAAAGTTCTTATATGATGACATTCAACTATGAAGATGAAGGGTGTACTGACGAGGACATAATATGGGTCCCTTTTGAGAAATATTGCGATGGAATGTTGATATTAATACGAGGAAAATTATTGGCATTTTTTCTTCGATACAAGTTGGATGCTGTGTAATTAGGAAAAGGATAGACGGATAGTGACCATATAAGCTACATCGTAACTGCATCGAATTTCTCTATCAAAAGAGTGAAAAACTTAAGAGCATTATTTTTTCTTTTTAACCGACTTCAAAAAAGGAGGAGGTTCTCAGTTCGTTGGAATATTTTATTTTTATTTTAATGTATGTTCCCCGATTACTATCTTACGAAGACGGCTGGACCGATTTGAAAAATTCTTTTTTTGTTTGAAAGGGTATTCTTTCAGATTAGTCCCATTGTCATTTGGTCACGATCTGATGATGGGATCTTGGAGAAATCGAGGGAACTCTTCAAATATTATAGGTGCATCTATAGCGATTTGGGTATTTTTGATAAGCAATTGACATTAGGCTATTGTAACTTAGATAAATTACCAACCAACCCACAAAAAGGTGAAGAAAAAAAAAACTTTTTTACAGAAAATACAACCGACTTCCAAACTACAAAGTGAAAAATAACTTTAATTTCGGAAGTCGGTGTCTTTGGATCAGTATTTCGGTTTTAATTTTTGTAAAAAAGCTTTTTTTACAACTGCTCAAACAAACTAGTGTTGAATAACATCATCATTCTGTTCAATGAGTGAAAACGGATTAGTTATGCCTCTGCCATAAACAAAAAACTATTATAGGTAGATTCTTGTCCGCAGTCCTTACACTTACGAGTATAAAAGAGAAGCTCTCAAAACAGTTACTGCGTTACAAACCCACTAACATTCCTCCGCAAATAGAAACAAAAACCAGCTTCAACATAAATTTTTTCTTCAACGCATCTGAAACATTTATGACAAAACAAAAATAAACATATACGACCACAATCTGAACACAATAATGAAAACATTCAACCATACAGTCATAAGAATTTCACTGACGTAGCCACAATACAGGCGTTCTTGGGCGAATATATTTTTATTTAGTCCTGTCCCCTCTGCGACGGTCGGGGTAGCAATAAAAATATTATATACCTAAGTGCTCTGCGGTCGATGTGTGGTGCAGAGTTTGAGGAGAAGCGGGTGGCGAACTTTTGAAGTGAAAACTTCTTTAGGTGCGTTGGGCATTTTTGGGATGGGATTTTTGTACATATTTGTTACGGACCAATGTTCTATACAAGTATTTTTCTTTCACCAAGGCGATCTTGTTCAAGTTTCCACTTCTGTCGGCACTACCGGAGTGCCACTTTTTTTTGGAGTAGGAACGAATTTATGATTATCTTTAATTTATATTTTTAGGATTATCTACACACACGTTTGAATTCAGTGTATAAAAATGACATGTGAACTTCAGACTGCGAAATAGTGACGTTAACAATTTAAGATCGTAAAATAATAGACTAGTAACGATTAACATACAACGGTTGAAATACTATAACCCTGATTGACATAATTATTGGTTCGCTTACTTAGTCTTATTTTATATTTTTTATTGCTATGACCACACTGACATTTTTATTTAATTTTTTGTAATTCCAATGATCTGCATATTTCTAATTTTTTTATTTGAAATTTGTGACGTGACGTGACGGTAAAATATGGAGAACTTTATTATAAAACACCCATGTACTATACAATCAATCAATAGCCGCCCGGGCAGACAGCCCGCTAGTGTGGGCGCTTACAAACCGGACCCGTTCTGTTTTAGTTATTAAGTACTAACATAGGCTAAGCTTTTTTGTTACTAACACTATAGACCATTGTAGTCTGCAATAATAATAATAAATAAAATAAAAATAAAAAATAAAATATACCCATTTTTGCAAAGAAATAAATGATTTGATTTTTTTTTTTAACCACAATGATTGCGAGGTGGCTGACTTTGATCAGTTTGTTTTAATTGAATCAAGGAACAAAACAAAATGTAAACAGAAACATCACAAAAACGTCAATAGGTTTGTTCGGATGTTGAAACACTTTTAAGTAATCTTACCTACCTAGAGGTCTTATTGGACTTTACGTTCGTTGGATCCTACATAGGTATAGTAGTGCGAAAATATTTAACAATTTGACCCCTTTTCCTTTATTGATGTCATTCAACGCCATGTCATTAAAACTAGAGTTAATATTCAAATATATAATTGAAGCCGAAAAACTTTCATCTAAATTCAGGTACACTCGTAAATGTAACCCACATTTCTCACTAGTGCGCTAGAATCTCATAACTTGCACCGCTATGAATGAAACATAGTCGGTGTACTCATCCTTTATGCCAGGTACGAGTTTGTAGTTCGTGGTTTTCCTAGAGTTTCATTACGCTAGAGTCTATCCGGCCCCTAATAAGGTAAACAGCTATATGTAATATTATACTGACTTAACTGCAGTCTATTTAACGAGGATTAATTAGTTCGTGTATTAATTTGTTGCTGTTAGGTACCTTGTTGTTTAGTTTGAGTGGGGGAAGCGAAATGAGCATTGTTTTCAGTATAGAATTTTGTGTTGTTTGGTCAAGTGTTACGTTGTCTGTCTATGTTGTGTTGAAAATTTCTGATTAAATTTTGCTTTGGCATAAAATGTTTTAATTATGTATTTTTATTTATAAACAAGGAAGTTGTTTCATTTTTAAAGTGAAACTTTTATTACATCGTCTCAAACTTTTTCGTCTGTGTGTTGCATGTCACGTGACGGTCGGCCGCGGAGTAGGGATAAAGTGAAAGGCACTCGTCAGAGCAGCCAAGGCCAATATGGCGGCGCCTATAGTTCGCTTAAAAGTTTCACTTTTACCGTGGTTTCATAAAACCACACAATCCTTTTTTATTATTTAAATAAGAGGTTGACTTGGAAAGCGGTTGACCTCAACACGGTACGATATTGTGAGATTTCATCCTTTGAAACAACCACTAGCCCTGAGTATCAGTATCGAGTTTTCTACCTACAAAAAGAAATGAGATCTCATCAAAACATAACGAGTCTATTAATTTATTCAGTACCTATCTATTTGTCATCTTTATTTCTTTAATTAATAGAATGACTCAGCAATCGCACACGTCAATAGAATCTACATTCTACATACAACAAAATCTACCTAATATTAGCGCTGTGCGTTATTTAATTAGGACTATTTAAAAAAGTAGATTATTCTTATGTGATTACTAGCTGATCCCGGCAAACGTTCTTTTGCCAATTATTTGTTTGGGGTGGACAACCCTTATCACTTAGGGGTATGAAAAATAGATAGTAGCCGATTCTCAGACCTAATAAATATGCATATAAAATTTGGTAAAAATCAGTAAAGCCGTTTCGGAGGAGTAAGGTAACTAACATTGTGACACGAGAATTTTATATATAAGATGTTGCCGCGCGATGGCCAAGTCATTCTATTTATTAAAGAAATAAAGATGACAAATAGATATAGGTACTGAATAAATTAACAGACTTGGGTTTACATTAGATTTCATATCTTTTTGAGGTAGGAGAACTGCTTTGCGAGACTCCCATTTTTTACATGTTATGTTTTTGATGGAATTTATTTTTCAGTAATGTTATTAAGATAAAGAAATGAAAAAAATTATGGTCTAAATCATGTTTTAAGGAAACCTATTATTTGCAAACAACTGAAAAAGCTTTCGACACAACACGTGCCTCTGGCACCTCTAGATTATTCTTTCTTTTAGACAACAACGTTTCTTCCCACCTCAAAAATAATAACAAAAGCATAATATTTTCCTTAACAAAATGAAGTCTTACAATTTGCGAGAAACATGGAATAATAAATAACACGTATAAGCATTGTGGGGATTAAAATAACCCCTTTTGTAAGGGGCGGCCGTAGGGGCTAAAGTTTATGCTATATTTATATAATGTACCCGGGATCCTAAGGGAGCCAGCAGGTTACTTTCCCGAATTCTTAGTGCAGGTACTTTGTATTGATTTGAGTATTGTTTCTCGTTGGGGAAAAAACAGGGATTTTAGATAGTAGAATTGGTTGCAAGACAAATGCCTGCAAACTCAAGGAGTTTTTAAATACGTATTGATATTTTAAAAGGTAGTGTTATTTTGATTCCTAGAGATAATGATTGATCAATTGCTGTCAAAATTGGATTTACCCATTACGTTTGCAAAACAATCATAGTAGAAATAATCAAGGTGCCGAAAATTATTAATGTATGTTAATACAGGGAAATTAATTGCAGAAAAAAAACAATGTTTGTTTAAATCACAACAGTCATTCATTGACTGGTACTAACAAAATATGGATAAAAATTGTCTGAATTAAATGAATTTTATTTATTATTTATTGTCAATTTTATGAAATGGCTATATATAACACGGCACATTGGTGTAGTGAGTCAATTTGATAAGTAATTAATTTTCCTGACTGTACCAAGGTACACGAAGAAAACTTTTCTCTTGAAAAATTAACTTTTGAGTTTATTTAAAAACCCAGTTAAGTAGAGAAATACCCTCATTTTGTCACGAAAACGTTGCGTTTTTGTTGACACTGTAAGTTGGGACCGGACATAAGACGGAATAAAGAAGAACGAGGGCAAAGGGTAACTCTGGGGGCTTTGAAAAAGGGGATTAAGAGATTATATAAAGGGTGTGGGGTAACAGGACCCTGTTTATGGGATATTAACAACATAAGTAGGCAGTCGTATGTAGTTCTATTACTAATCTCTTGGTAAAACATGGTAATTAATTATCTCAATTTTCTCACGTTGTTTTTATGGATTTATTAATGAGTTAATTTAGAAAGTGAATACTATACAGGCTGGTTATTATGAAATTTTCAACGATGTTTATTTAACTTTTATGCTCATACTAGATGCGCCCCGTGGTTTCACCCGCATAAGTCTCGATCCCGTGTGAAAATCGAGATGAAAAGTATTCTATGTGTTAATCCAGGTTATAAATTATCTGTGAGCCAAATTTCATCTAAATATGTCCAGCCATTTGAGCGTGAAGAAGAGACAAACATACACACTCACAAAGTTTCGCCTTTATAATATTAGTGTATTACCAATCTCTTGGTAAAACATGGCAATGAATTATCTCAATTTTCTGACATTGCTTTTGTGGATTTATTAATGAGTTCATTAAGAAAGTGAATACTATACAGGCTGATTATTATTAATTTTTAAACGATGTTTATTTAGCTTTTATTCTTTTACTAGCTGCGTCCCGCAGTTTCACCCGTATTAGTCTTGATCTAGTAGGAATATCGGGATAAAAAGTATTCTATGTCCTAACTCAGATCATGGTCTACCCATGTGCCAAATTTCAACCAAATCTGTTTAACCGTTTTAGCTTGAAAGCGTAACAAACAAACCAATAAACAAACTCACTTTCGCATTTATGATATTAGTTATTATAGGATAGGATACTGATGAAGAAAAAAAGTAAAGACCACAGTAAGCACAACACTGTATCTCAAATAATTAAACTATTTACAGAAAGATCTGAGACTGCTTTTCACTATCGTGGAAACTTTTAAAAGTATTTATATATCACAATATCTTCCAGGTCTGATAATGTAGAACAAACTTTAGGAAAACCCACATAGAAGTTGGCTGCTTTCTAAGCCCTAACGTTAACTGCGGGCCAATAAAACTATTGAGATTGTAAATTTTGTATAAATGTAAGTTGTGCTAAGTGTGCTAGGTGGGAAGTGAGAGTGATACTAATTCTTCACCTCCCACGGCACAACAGCTCAACTTAGAGCAGGCATCAATTGAGATAGACATAATGTCAACCAACATTGTGTTGATTATGCCTCATTACTGATGAACAATAGTTAAATATTTCTAATTAAGAAACGTTATTAAGAATATTAAAAGTATTTACCTAATAAATCAGAATATGTTGTGATTTATAAACGAATAGAATTATTGCAGACAACTCTGAACATCTACTTTGTTTAATATTATACTGTCGTCGTACATTTCGTTCTATCTAACCTGGCTAAAGAATTTACAATCAAAATATTGTGTTTGTTGTATGAGCGTCTTTTGTTTTGAGCCCTGAGATTATACGGGTATCATTTGTTTACTTTCATTCATAATAATTCATTGATAGTCTAGTCATAAATTGTTGCATATTTTTTTTGTTCAAAATGTTTTAAGCATATACCGTTTGATTTATGGGTGACATTCAAATGGATTTAGAATCTAGAGCTTAAGTTTATCTGTTAAATAATGGGCTTGTGGTTTTACCAAAAATATTCCAGTTAATCTTTTAATAAGTATTAAAAACTTCTTTCATCAATTAATCGGTTGTAGCAAAAAAAAGTGTTGTGATTCTCCTTTGAGACCTCTGAGACCTTCTCTCAATCAAATACAAAATATTTTATTTCACATAAACCTACATGGGCACTTATGATACGTCAGAAGCTAGGTGCACGGTTCCAATTGGTCCTATGGAGAAGAGCCGGCAAGAAACTCCACTGTTAATCTTTTAAAAATAAATTGCTTTACAATGTTTTCAACTTACAGTTTTAATAGGTATGAGAGGACAGTGTAGGCCTATCAACAAGTACCAGGTACTTAACAAAATAGAAAATGGTCCACAAATCTACAGTCAATTAAGCTTCACGTTCTCACACTCACAATCTAAAAATGAAGGGTAAATAAAATAATAAAAATGAAAACCTATTTAAACCGAATGACATGGTTGCCTCTACAACTTAACAAATCTGAATTAATATCCTGTCCACAAAAGCCACTTATAAATAGTTGAAATTAGAATTGTGGGTACATAATGCCAAATGTATCTGATCTGACTCTTGACAGACATATTGGTGTCGATGACTGCAGTATCCAAAAAGAATAATGGACTAAACGAATTTTGATCGACGCTAATGCTCAAACTTTTGGAAAAACCTCTTTGACATTTTTTACAACTGGTGTGGTTCGAGTAGCAATGTTTTATTTTACTGTGTCTTTAATATTCCACAAACTAAGCTCTTTCACAAAATCACTATGAGGAACCTCGCAAAAGCCCCACAGATTCCGAGAAAAGAACTGACATTTTCTATCCGCTTATAAATTCCCAAGTAAAATAACATTTACGTACGCAAGTCTAGACTTCACAGTACCTGAACCTACATAATACAAGACGAAGTGAACGAGACAGATTTTCTGCGAGAAATGTACCGTGTGCGAGATACGTCGGTTGCCATCTAAATAATTCTCGTGTCGTGTCTTATCTTATCATATGTTTTAGGAGCCATGTTGAGTGGCACTTTACCTTTGTCTCGTACGTTGTTATACCCTAATCAGAACACGCCTGAACCCTTTCTTCTAAGGAGTAAGGTTATTCTTTTATTCAAGTTTAAGTCAAGGTCCACGAGCATATATGATTTATTAACTTCGCGATCGATTGACAATCATGCAAGGTTTTGTCGACGGCTTCGCGCGCGTGGTGTTCGGAAAAATCAGAGTCGACAAAAATCGCAGGTGATGGTCTACTTGTAAGCCAAATTTCATTAAATTCCGTTTAGCATTTGGGCGTGAAAAGGTAAGTAGTAGACAGGCAGAATTACTTTCGCATTTATAATATAAAATTAAGTATGGATGAGTATGGATTTTGCTTCATAATCAGCCTATAATGTTCCCACTGCTGGGACACAGGCCTCCTCTCTGTGAGAGGGAGTGGGCCGTAATCCACCACGCGGACTCAGTGCGGGTTGGTGGATGTCACATGTCTTCGAATTTTTGGTTCTAAGACACGTCGGTTTCCTCACGATACTGCTAACATTGCGATTCTGCATGCCAATTTTTGGAATCTGCTTATTACTCTTCAATTAATTAAATATTTAACACATTTACATAGACTGTTCTCTTTATTGTTTTATCTTTTATGTCTAAGCAAAAGCTTGGCGGCTTTTTTTAAAGTCTGAATATAACATACGATATTGACTTAGGACACTCTATTTCTCCACAACATTTTGGTCCTTCACGCCTCCAATCCATCGTAATTAGTAACAACATTCAAGTCTAAAGACTTCTTCAGTAATCGACTACAGAATGCCAATACAGACAATTTCTTCTCAAGTGATGTTTTAATAGCAGAAAGGAATTTATAGAACATAAAAATTGAAAATTAGTTAAATTAAAATAATATTAAGAAATAAATTAAAAAATTAAATAGTAAATTAATGCATGGTAATTGTAGGTAATAGGTAAAACGGGCTGGTATCCGCGTCAACTCCACGTCAAAGCGCGTATTTTGCATACGGGTAATTTGGTATTAATGCATGGTAATTGTATATAAGAATATAATGTTAACTTAATAAAAAATTGCACGCTTGCTTGCAGGCAGTGCACATAGGTTATAAGATCTCCTTTACCAAAACAATGTAATTCTAGTAAATAAACGTATGATTTGATTTGATATCTACCTATTACTAATAGGCAATCGGCTCGCCCCCTATTACCTACATTAGCGAAATATGGTTGTATCTACTGTGGGTACACTTCTGCCTAACTCTTTTCTTAAAATAGGCGTGATGTTATGTTATACTGTCTATTACTAATTTCAAATCTATTTTCAATTTTCGACTAAGCTCGGCAATTTACCGATATTTTTAGCGCACACAAATTCTCCCACATCAATTTCGTATATTTGTTAACCGAATGGCAGATAAGCCTTTAATTCGCGCTTAATAACGGGAATTAGTGGCTTATCGCTATAAACATAGTATCGACGCGAGTGGAGCCGCGGTCGCATGGCACTGCGCAATTACGTCAACTGCGCTCCGAGGCATTTTTGGTAAATACTTAGATGTTGAGGTTTACTGGAATGTGTAGTCTCTATTTTCTGTTTAATTTGGGCATGAAAAGAGCCTTGGCGCTTATGTTGTTGGTTGGTAAATCGATTTACTAGTATATTTACTATATAAAGAAAATGCCGTGGAAAGTTTGTTTATTTCTCTACTTTCATGCTATGTGTGCTCAAGTGGTTCACACAAAATTAATGAACTTAGTAGGTATACAACGCTTTGTTTAAACAAGTCGATCAATTATAACACCACCTAATAGCAAATGAGAATTAAATATTTTAAGGGTAATTACATGATAGATGATTTTAAATATATATAAAAAATATACAAAAAATCATCAATTTTTTTTTTACCTACATAACTACCTATCTATTTATGTAGGTAAAAAAATATTGATGATTTTTTGTATATTTTTAATAAATTACTTGCCTGATTCTGCAGTGTTAGTATTAGATATCTCCTGAAAAAAAAAAAATGGCTTGAATGAAATTCTGCGAAAATGACGTTTTGTGAAAGTGATATTGTGAGAAAATGACGTTTTGCGAAAGTGACTTTTTGCGTCAAGACCATTTTAAATTTTTTTTAGAGATATATTTGAATTTCAACCTTTCCCTGTCGCATGGCTAAGGTTTTTAAAGATACCAGAAATACATACTTATCACTTTTCTTCACAAAACTAAAAAAAAACAGACAGCCTTTGCAAACCCTTCAAAGCGCCCCATCCAGTCCATTTACATTCATAACAATAAGATTTATGTTTTCTACTCAGTTTGGTTCCACATGGTACGGCCTACCACAGCGCGTAATTACGAAATTTACAACAAGACTTGGCGACTCTGGATAATTGTTCACATTCATGACTAAATGACGGCCGTGAACTGCCTGGCTTTGTACGGTTTAGGGCCCAAAATAGGATCGAAATAGTTCATGTCAAGGTTTTATGTTCGTGATTTGTTATGTTGGATTGTTTGTGGACATTGAACTTTATATATCTATACTATATCAAATCAATCTGCCTAGCCTTTTCCCAACTATGTTGGGGTCGGCTTCCAGTCTAATCGGATGCAGCTGAATACGAGTATTTTACATGGAGCGACTGCCTATCTGACCTTCACAACTCAGTAACTGGGTAATACGATACCCTTGGCAAGACTTTCGGCCTTCTGACGACCCATAACGACTATCTAAGATCCACGAATGACAGCCGGGACCAACTGCACACACGCGGCGGTACAGTATTTCTATTTTCTTAATGTCTCTCGGGTATCATCGGATTTCCGAATACAAACGAATGCTAATTTCCATGTCCATCAATTATTAGATTTATCGTGTGTAACAATTTGAATTCAGAACTAAGTACTTTATTGTTTTTTTGTTTTGATTTCCGTGTGAACTATATAGAGCTGTAATACTATTTTCTTATCTGTCGTGCCTGCGACTTTGGCGGCTTTTCTCAATTTTTTAAAATAAATTACATTAAGCTAAAAGAGTATAAATAACTCTATATACTTCCAAGTTGATTGAGAGCGTCCGGTCTGCACTAAGTAAACACGAGGTTTGCCGAGAGACATGCGTACTAAGTTGCGGGCAAAATCTAGTTTATTATAAATTAAAGTCACTTTTCGAGTCTATCTGTATGACAGCGTTGTTTTTTAATCTACGCAATCATTGTGATGCGGTTTCGAGAATTTAATCCGAAAGGTTTATGTGACTAGATATAGTCCAAAAACGTCGCTGTTTTAACAAATCATCACATTTGTAGATCGCTATCGTGAGAAGCAAGGGCGGGTCACTCGTATAATATAATAATATGACGACTGTGTTCTTTAAAAAGGTAGGCTGAGAGGTAAAGATTTTGCTAGTTATGTTTAAGTTCCACGTAATAGGGGCAAGCACAAACTGGGCGTAAATCCAGATGTCTGCTTGTCCCTTATAACATGGGACTTGAACAAAACCAGAAAAAAAAAGTGTGGCACTCGGGGACTGCCGCGGTAAAGCTATTGCATAGCATTTGTAACCTCCATACTTTCTATTTGTCAACGCTACACTTGGGATGATGACGTGATGACATAAAACAAAAATTACGTTCCCATGACAACATCACGTTGTCATGGGAACCGTCATTACATGGTAGGCGGAGTGGGGGGGGGTGTTAGGTTTTTTCGTTACGGAAATTCTTGATTCGGTCGCCGCGTTCAAAGCCCGCAATAAAAGCTATGCAATAGCTTAAAAACATATGTAGGATACAACGAACGTAGAGTCCAATAAGACCTCTAGGTAGGTAAGATTACTTAAAAGTGTTTCAACACCCGAACAAACCTATTGACGTTTTTGTGATGTTTCTGTTTTTTTTTGTTTTGTTCCTTAATTAAGAATCAATAAAAAAATACATCAACTAATCAAAATCAGCCATCTCGCAATCATTATGGTTAATCATTACTAGTCTATTATTTTACGATCTTAAATTGTTAACATCACTATTTCGTAGTCTGGAGTTCACGCGTCATTTTCACACACTGAATTTAAACGTGTGGATAATCCTAAAAAAATAAATTAAAATAAATGAAAGATAACCATAAATTCGCTCCTACTCCAAAAAAAAGTGGCACTTCGGGAGTGCTGACAGAAGTGAAAACTTGAATAAAATCGCCTTGGTGGAAGAAAAATACTTGTATAGAACATTAGTCTAAATAAAGAGCACAATCGCATTTACAAAAAAAAAAAAATACTTCCGAAACCTTTAAAGTAAAAATACTTTCATAGAACACTGATCCGTAACGTAATATAAATAAAGAGCACAATCGCGCTTACAAAAATGAGGTGTCGGTAACGGTGTCGCGAGTTCAATTGTTTTTTCCCATCTCAAAAATGCCCAACGCGCCTTTAGAAGTTTTCACTTCAAAAATTCGGTATAACATACAACTCTTCTTTCCCCGTCTGTGAAAACAAGCGTGATTATATGTTATGCTATGTTATTTTATGATCTATTCATCATCTGCCTAGCCTTTTCCCAACTATGTTGGGGTCGGCTTCCAGTCTAACCGGATGTAGCTGAATACCAGTATTTTACATGGAGCGACTGCCTATCTGACCCCCACAACCCAGTTAGGTACTGGGTAACACGATACCCCTTGGTAAGACTGGTAGTCAGACTTTCGGGCTTCTGACGACCCGTAACAACTGTCAAAGATCTACAAATGACAGCCGGGACCAACGGCTTAACGTGCTTTCCGAGGCACGGAGGAGTCTCGGTATGTAAAGATGGTCACCCATCCACGGACCAACCCCGGCAAGCGTAGCTTAACCTGTTGGATCGACCCGTGCGGCTATTATTACTTAGCCAGATCTATTACGTTACTTAAATAAATAGCCTTATTGTGGCCATTGACTAAAGTGTTACAATCAAACTGCAAAATCGATATGAATTGTAAATTTGACCGTGGGAAGGGATAGAAAATTAATGCCCTGAATATGAAGTTAATTAGTTAAGTTGCGAGGGAGGATAATTATTCTGTCAAGGTCGAAATGTAGGTAAATATTATACCAACTTCAGTTATGTTAGGAGTTAGTGTTTCTTGTTTAGGTATGTATAATTTATAGGTTCTTGTCATGGACTTAGTATTATGATGAGATTTTTGAAATTGTTTAGTGTTTAGTTTGGGTTAATTGTTTAACTGTTTAGCATGTTGCATGTGCTCTGTATTTACGTTCTTAATAGAAAAATAAACCTACACAATAATTTATCATCATCATCATCAGCCTATAAATGTTCCCACTGCTGGGACACAGGCCTCCTCTCTGTGAGAGGGAGTGGGCCGTAATCCACCACGCGGGTTCAGTGCGGGTTGGTAGATGTCACATGTCTTCGAATTTTCGTTTCTAGGACATGCTGGTTTCCTCACGATGTTTTCCTTCACCGTTTTGAGAGCAGTGGTGATGAAATAATTTACACAAAGTAAAGCGCCTGTCTGGGTTCGAATCTATGACCTACAACTCGTAAGTCGCGGCCGTTACCACTGGGCCACCACAGTTCTTCTTTGCTCATCATAATTTATATTAAGGCTTTATTATTAGGTCTGTAAAGTTCAGACTTGAACGTACTAAAAACTCTTGACAAGTCATCGTAATGGAAATATGGTCATTTACTTCTCAGTAACTATCTTCTTCTAGCAAAATTCGTAGCTTGTCCATTAAAAAAAAGCGGCCAAGTGCGAGTCGTACTCGCCCATGAAGGGTTCCGTAGCAGCAAGTAACATTGAATGAAAGGTAAATTGCGGTTTACGATTTATGACATATTAAAAAAAAACTACTTGCTAGATCTCGTTCAAATCAATTTTCGGTGGAAGTTTACATGGTAATGTACATCATATATTTTTTTTAGTTTTATCATTCTCTTATTTTAGAAGTTACAGGGGGGGGACACACATTTTACCACTTTGGAAGAGTCTCTCGCGCAAACTGTTCAATTTAGAAAAAAATGATACTAGAAACCACAATATCATTTATGAAGACCTATCCATAAATACCCGACACGTATGGGATTGACGAAAATTTTTTTTTTGAGTTTCAGTTCTAAGTATGGGGAACTCCAAAATTGTTTGTTTTTTTTCTATTTTTCTGTAAAAATCTTAATGCGGTTCACAGAATACATCTACTTACCAAGTTTCAACAGCATAGCTCTTATAGTTTCGGAAAAAAGTGGCTGTGACATACGGACGGACAGACAGACAGATAGACAGACAGACAGACAGACATGACGAATCTATAAGGGTTCCGTTTTTTGCCATTTGGCAACGGAACCCTAAAAAAGGATTGTGTGGTTTTATACCACGGTAAAAGTGAAACTTCTATAAGCGCCGCCATATTGGCCTTGGCTGCTCTGACGAGCGCCTTTCACTTTATCCCCACTCCGCGGCCGACCGTCACGCGACATGCAACACACAGACGAAAAAGTTTGAGACGATGTAATAAAAGTTTCACTTTAAAAATATTGAATTTATTTTACCAACCACAAATCTCCCTTTCCAAAATACAAAAAAAAAAAAAAACAATATTTGTAACATTCGAAAACAGAGCAAAAATGTAACACTTGACCGACATATTTCTTTCAACCAGCGTTAATGAGAGTTCGCTTTAACCAGTTAAGGGCACTACAGTTGTCATTATTTTAATGAACACCGCCCCCCTTCCCTCCCCTGCCTTCCCCGAACACCCTCTTATTACGGTAATGACTGTGTCAAATATTCATGGTGAACTAACAACTGTAGAAAAGATATCGACTGGTTTTGGTTTCTTACAGTACCCGGTTATTTTCAACTTTAATTTTATAATAAAGGTGAAACAGCTGTTCATCTGCCTTTGAAAATAGGAGAGAAAACGACTTTATGTTGTTGACTAACTATTAAAAGTAATTAATAAATAGGAACCGCACAATTATAAATCTCATCTAAAAATGATTGGGTTTTTGCGGAACATCCCTAATCTATTTGCTGTTGGGGAACAAAAAAAAAGAACAGAAGTGAAAATTTGAACAATTTTATTGTGCAGAAAATACTTTTAATGAGGTGTCGGTAACGGTAACAGTGTCGCGAGTTCAACTGTTTTTGCCCATCTCAAAAATGCCTAACGCGCCCAAAGATTTCACTTAAAAAAAAAACATCATTTCATTCATGGCTTCTTCTTCTTCTTCTCTTCGTGTCGATGGTATTCTTCTTTATAATTTTATTATTTTATATTATATTATATGAGCCCAGTAGGTGGCCACATTGATTGCGGCATCAGTGGCATTCTTTAGGTCGTCCGAGGTGCAGGTGAACGGGCACATAGGACACTCCAGCAAGTGGGGCATGGTCTGATCAGAAGCATCGCACTCTCACTGGGTGTTGGATGGTTTAGTGATCCCCCACTTCGACAAATTGTGTCTGCAGCGGCCTACTTGACTACGCAATCGATTGAGGGCTTTCCATATAGGCCATTGATATTTTTCTGCCAAAAAACATTTTTAAACAAAGTAGGTATATATCTATCATGATAAAACCATTCTCCATTTCTGAACTTCCAATGCAGTGCATAAATGCAGAAGAGCCAGCTATATCCACCGGTCCTTTGTGAAGCGACAATAGCCCAAAGGCTTGTTGACAAACGATCGAGCGGTCGTAACTTCCCATCCCGGTCAACTATTGTGAGGAAGGTACTTCTAGTTAAAGTATGTCTAGCTGAGTTGGAACCATTGCCGGGTGTATTATAAGCTGCTATCCAGTATTATAAGTGCTCTGTGCTGCTATCTCAGCCTAGTTTGGTTTTAGGGAAATAAATGTAGCTTCTTATTACCCGACTACGGCAAAGCCAAAAGGAAGGGTTATGATTTTAGCAGTCTATGTATGTATGTTTGTATGTATGTATGTTTTTACGTGTGTTCCACCGTAGCGCCTAAACTACTAAACCGATTTTGATGAATGAGGTATCAATAGATTCGTAATAATGATCCGGGTGACATAGGCTATATAATTTTTCCCTAAATTTAATTTGGTGGACTTTACACGTAAATTTCTAACCTCGAAAAAAATTAAAATGGGATAATCATGACATGTTTGGTATCAAAAGAAAGGTCTTGATGAACACATTACAAATATGTATATAATATTATATTTTCAAAGTAAACAAATATGTTTAAATCGTTAAAAACAAGCAAAAGTGAGACTGCGCTACGTAGTATCGCAAGATGTTACCAACGTGCAGTTAATCAAATCTTAATGAGTAGTACCGATTTGTAATTCCACTCTTATGAAGAAAAACAACTACAACGAAATATTTATATTTTAGATTTCTTCGAAGCTCGATATCGATATATGGTGTTGGCGTCGAAATAAATCGCTCTATGGTTTCGTCCAAAGCACTATGCACTGCTATTGGAATTTAAAATAGGTTTAATTACTGAACTATTGTATTACTCTACTCTTATTTACGTTTATCAAGTGTAAAAACGGAAAAGTATAAAATAAAAAATAAAGTTTAATAAAAAACTGTAACCCGACTACGGGAAAATAAAAATGATCTAAAAAGTACGAAACAAGCAAATATATCAGACAGAAATCAAGACATAGGTATAAAAATGGTCAAGGTAAAGCCGTCGTCGCATGCCATTATAATTTTGTAGGTGTTCTTGGCACCAACATGGTATACAGGCATGCGACGGCTTTACTTTGACCATTTTTGTACCTATGTCTTGATTTCTGTCTGATATATTTGCTTGTTTCGTACTTTTTAGATCATTTTTATTTTCCCGTAGTCGGGTTACAGTTTTTTATTAAACTTTATTTTTTTAAGTGAAAACTTCTTTAGGCTCGTTGGGCATTTTTGAGATGGGAAAAAAGAATTGAACTCACGACAACGTTATCGACACCTCATTTTTGTAAACGCGATTGTGCTCTTTATTTATATCACGTTAAAGATGCCATATTTATACCATGTTCTATGCAAGTATTTTTAACCGACTTCCAAAAGGAGGAGGTTCTCAATTCGACTGTATGTTGTTTTTTTTTTTGTATGTTTGTTACGCGATTACTCCGTCAATTATGAATTGATTTTGATGATTCTTTTTTTGTTTGGTAGATCATACTTCAAAGGTAGTCCCATATAAATTTTATTAACTTTACTTGGGTAGTTTTTGAGTTAGCTTCAATAATACGTATTTTTACCTCGCTTAGTATGTGGATGATATTATGATAACTTCCTGTCACTGTTATTTACATACCAGGTAGTGGTATTAGAATTTGCGTGGGGTAGGTATCACAACTAAAAAGTGAAAAATAAAAACTTTTTACAAAAAAAAAAAACAACCGACTTAAAAAAAAACACTACAAAGTGAAAAATAAATTTAATTTCGGAAGTCGGTGTCTTTGGTTTTGAATTTTAGTTCTTTGTCACCGACTTCCGAAATTAAAGTTATTTTTCACTTTGTAGTGTTTTTTTTTAAGTCGGTTGTTTTTTTTTTTTTGTAAAAAGTTTTTACTTTAAAGGTTTTGGAAGTGTTTTTTTAAATTGTTCAAGTTTTCACTTCTATCGGCACTCCCGGAGAGCCATTGTTTTTTTTAGGGTTCCGTAATCAACAAGGAAACCTTATAATTTCGCCATGTCCGCCTGTTTGTCTGTCCGCGGTTTAGCTCCAAGGCTCTTAGTACTAGAAAGCTGTAATTTGGCATGGGTATACATATTAATCACGCCGACAGAAGGTAAAATAAAATCTGTAAAACAATTTCTTTTAGGGTACTTCGCATACATGGGGGATGTTTTTTTTTCGCGTTTATCCCATTTTGTGGAGTGTCGTAAGAAAGGTAGTTTAAAAATATTATGAGTGTGTTAAAAGCATTTTTGGTTTTAGGGATACGTTTGCGTAATATTAAGCTTTAAAGTGCAATTTTTTTTTTAGAGTTAAGTGACCCCCCCCTGCCAGCTAAATGGTTCGTTTTAGATATGTGAAAAAATCCACTGCAGTAGTTTAAATAATGAAATTAAAAGGAAAATTGTCACAACTAAGTAGGCTCTACAACTTAACGGCTTTTTGAATAAAAGGAAATTTATTATTTATTTTATTTCTTATTTTAACTTACATTTGCAGTTGGAATAAATTCATCCCGACTAAGGAACTCTTCATTGTGCGTGGTCCGAAACGCACTTGGCCAGTTTTTTTCATTTAAGTTCGGCCAAGTCAGAGGCCCATGGGAGACATAAAAACTTTGACACCAGGTTAGTCAATAAAAAAACGAAAAAAAAACAAAGAAGATGTAGTTCGGTCACATTAAGTTTTCATTATGTGTGGTGGTAGATGGCGTATTTGACATCCCTTTGTGAAAAGTAATTAAAAGTGGTTGCGTAGTGTAAAATTTTTTATTTCTTGTTTGCATACCATTAACTCAAAGTCAAAGTCAAATCATTTATTTCAAATAGGCCCATGTATGGCACTTTTGAACGTCAACTCTTTTATTACTCTGCGTTCAGCGCTCGGTGTGGCAACACGCCGTGCTCGGGTTCGCGACAAGTCAGGATGTCATCCTGAGGATGCATCGTTGAGAGGTGAAACACGTGTCGATTTCTTTCAAGGTTTTTTATGGCTCTTTTGAAATAGCTAAGCGGAACAGTTTGCTAAATATATCCATGTCTATTGCATTTTATTTACACTCAAACTCAAACTCAAAGCATTTATTTAAAATAAACCAATTACAGGTACTTTTGAATTGTCAAGGGGTCGGTCAGTCAGAAAAATGAAGCTAGTTGCCCATTCCAAAGCGTAGTAGGTACCTATGGAGAAGAACGGGCAAGAAACTCCACGGACACTCTTTTAAATCAAAATATTGTTACAAAATATTGGTTACATCATTCGTGTTGAATTTATACATGTGAGAACAATGTAGAGAGACGTGCACGTTAAAAGCGTCCGTAATAAAAATATAATAACAATTCAAAAATTTAAATAAATTAAAATAAAATAAACCGTGGCAGCTAAGAGATGACCAGTCCCTACTGACGGCGCCCGTTCACGAACATGATGCATGGATCAGCACCATTTAGTTCAACCATTTTGAAGGGAACTTAATGATCCAACACACACGCCACCATCAGCGAGACATTTGAGTGAGCATGACACTTTGATCCATTAACGTTAAGTAAATTAAGTTCTCAAAAGTGACGTTCTTCTTTAATATATTAAATATGTGTAAGTATTCGTAAAATATTAAGTTAGAGTTAAATTGCTTATTAGCCTGGCTAGATTGTAATCCATTACTAAGAACTTTGTGTTTTTATTAATACAATTTAAAAAAATGTGTAAGTACAAAATAAATGCAGGTAGGTAGGTACATACTACACATTCAATCTGCCTAGCCTTTTCCCAGCTATATTGCGGTCGGCTTCCAGTCTAACCAGATGCAGCTGAATATCAGTATTTTACATAGAGCGACTGCCTATCTGACCTCCACAACCCAGTAACTGGGTAATACGATACTCCTTGGTAAGACTGATTTTCAGACGTTCGGGCTTCTGACAACCCACGAGCTCCATAAACACATTACACATTATTGAAAAGTATTATTTATTTAAAAACTAATATTAACATTCTATCCAAACAGTACACTATCGAAGGTATTTGAAACTCCTAGGTAAACACTAGCAATAGATTTACATAGAATAAGCAAATAATATTATATTATCATTCAACCATCTTTACATACCAAGTCCCCTCCGTGCCTCGGAAAGCACGTTAAGCCGTTGGTCCCGGCTGTCATTTGTAGGTCTTTGACAGTCGTTACGGGTAGTTAGAAGCCCAAAAAGTCTGACAACCAGTCTTACCAAGGGGTATCGTGTTACCTAGTCACTAGGTTGTGGAGGTCAGATAGGCAGTCGCTCCATGTAAAATACTGGTATTCAGCTGCATCCGGTTAGACTGGAAGCCGACCCCAACATAGTTGGGAAAAGGCTAGGCAGATGATGATTCAACCCATACGACTTCTAGATGTGTCCCGGGTAATGTCTCGACGTTTCTTTAAATAACCTGTGGGAATGATTTAGTAGGTGTTTTGAAAAATGAGCTTCAGGCTGTATGAAAATTTATTTAAAGGAAAAAACGGATACTTACCTACAAAATAATAATTACCTTAAAAAAAAGTAGCTGTTTATCAATAATAACTATCTCGGAGACGGGTATGTGACTCTCGTTATTTTCAGGCATATTTTAACTACTGTGGGCGTAGTGTGGGTAGTGTTGGTTAATGCGCAATATAAAAACAGTTTGCAGTTCAGATCACATTATAATTTACTATCAAATTAATCACACTAGCTAAATTATACACACATGGGGTGTGACGGCGTTTATTAAAATCACCAATTAACACAATGATCACAAATTACAACTAACACAATAACTGAGCACCACGAATCGAGAACAGTTCCGAACTCCGATGCGATCAGAGGCTGAATCCCTCCTCGCCATGACTTTAAAACATCACGACTCCGTAGAAGCACGCTTTAGGCGGGGGTAGATCACGTCCTGTCGCCAGCGGCTCGCTTGCGATTCGTTTCGTGTCCATACTAATGACCGGATCCGACAACTATAATAAAGTCCGCTGCAAGAAATTTCTTAAGAAATAAGCAGTACCTTTGTACTCTAAATTATAATTATGTCATTTTTCTATGTATTGTACTGTCTGTACATAAATAATCAAATAAATAAATCTGAATAGTTTGTTTGTTAGATCGTGTTAATCTTTGGAATTACCGGTCGGATTACAATTTTTGTTCCATTTTTTTTGCCCAATTCTTGATGAAGGTTATATTATGCTATTTAATATCACGCTACAATCCTTAAGAGCCGAATAAAAGAAAAAGGTCAGAATTAACGCTAAGCGAAAACGGAGTAATATAGCGAGGGCAGTCAAATGCGATGCGATGCGGTTAGTCGGGGGAATAATATAATAATAATTTAATATAAATCTTTATTTTCAGACCAGAGATCCATAACATAGGTAATACTAATAAAATAAGATAGTACTTACTAACTAAAACACGTTTATTAAACTTATTATGTCACATATCTGAATGACGGTCTGTGTGCCGCCATCCAGTGACACATTATTTTTCCATCCACCCTGCCGGCTATAGTAGCCGCGAGGCTGTTGGGGCTGTCGCGCACCCGATGCATCAGCGATGCGATTCGCAGACGCGGCAGCGAGCCGAAATCCGGAACGCGTGCGTCCGCGAACATCGCCGACGCGCTACAGAAGCGCGGCAGCGTCAGCATTACCCGGAACGCGTTATTATTTGGACTCGTAGAGCATTGTACGAGCCCTGTGTATAACCGACCCACAGGGCGCACGTGCACAGCGACTGGGGGTTATGAATAAGCACGCGGATGAAGTCGCGGGCAGAAGCTAGTAAGACTATAAAAGAGGATGTTATAAAGCTCCAGTTACTTTAACTGACTCCAAAACTATCATCATAGTTACCAAAGCTCTAAAAACGCACTAAGATAAAACTAACATTAGTTCTTATACGGTTATTGCACGCCAGTTGGCAGTCGGCCACAGCAGTGCAAATATCAGGACCCAGTGCGTATGACATGCTACCCAATTTAGAGACCCGTGGAATTATTTAAATGTGCTATGCAGTTAGAGTGGTGAGACCATGATTTATTTGAAATATAGGACATTGGCGCTGCAAACCATGAAGGATGACGTTCGGTGAAAATTTTAATACCTAAAACTGAATTGTAATTGGAATACCGTGCCGTATGTTTCTAGTCTTGTCATTGTTTGGATCGTATAGTGTGATTACGCAATAGTTACGCGTCCAAATTAGCTGAATTTGTTTGCGAATTGTTGCATTACAGCAATGATTAGATCGCATGTTGCACATGTGTGTGGAACGTTTGGAAGCGTCATTAGGAAATCAATGGACAGTTAAGTTTAGTGAGATTGCATGTTTGGGGATTATTTGGCACAAATTCACACAGACAACAGAAACATCGATGTTTTTTGGTAATCTGTGAATCTTTGCCAATTAATAATTTAATGAACCTAATCAAATACTTAGATGGGAAGTAGTAAAGCTACTTTTTCTTTCGCTGATTAATTTGTATTTTTTTCGGAAATCGGTTGCTGCAATAAACATTATTACACCACATAATTCATCATCATCATCATCAGCCTATAATGTTCCCACTGCTGGGACACAGGCCTCCTCTCTGTGAGAGGGAGTGGGCCGTAATCCACCACGCGGGCCCAGTGCGGGTTGGTAGATGTCACATGTCTTCGAATTTTTGGTTCTAGGACATGTCGGTTTCCTCACGATGTTTTCCTTCACCGTTTTGAGAGCAGTGGTGATGAAATAACTTACACAAAGTAAAGCACCTGTCTGGGTTCGAACCTACGACCTACAACTCGTAAGTCGCGGCCGTTACCACTGGGCAACCACTGCTCTCCACCACACAATTACACCCACACAATTACACACCCACACAATCACCCAAACTACACATCTACTAACATTCGTCTCGCATCTTTCAGTCAGCGCGCTTAGTACATAATTTATAAAATAAAAATGTAAAGGGGTAGGATCCTGGTGTCTGAAACACAGGCCATGAGTCCACCACCAGTCTCCCACAATATATACTCATCTGAATTGTGTATTTTTGTCGAATCTGACCAATGTAAAATAATTGTAACTGCATATTCTGTAACAAAAAAAGTACCTATCTACTTACTTTTGTCCTGCATTTTTATTTAAATGTGGCGAACCTATGTTCTATAATAGTAGCCGTGCCGAAATGGTTCACATTGTTCTGTGCTCAAGTACGGAACTCTGCCAGAAACGTTTCAATTCACTGCTTTTGTGCTGCTCATGTCGAAATTCAACATTTTGTTACGCGTATTGGTAAAAGGTATTGTCGAATTTGGAGTGTAATTTTAAATAATGTTGAAGTGGATAAAATTATTAATAATTTATTTAATTTTTAATAAAAATATTTTTAAATAAATTTTTGATGAACACCACGTGGCTGAAAATAAACTCACTTCAAACGTATTATACTTAAATTACTGTAAAGTACATTCTTTAGGAATTAGGTACTTAGATTTTTGTTTATATTAGGTGCGCTGCGGACGGACGCTCTCATACGCAAATGTCGCCGCCGCCACAGAGCGATAAATAATAAGTAATTGACATTGAATTATATTATTCTATTAGTAAAATGTCACCATAGCAATAAGTGCAGTATTGTATTTTAGACTTTAATCTTCAATAAATCATCGCCCAAGCAAGACCCTCCCTTAGCTTCAAAGAAAAAGAAAAAACTAGTACGCCTTACAGTAGTCGTGAAAACACCAAAACCTTTCGCATGAATCACTCCGTCCATTGGTGAAAACCATTTGACAATCCGTTCGGTAGTTTATGAGTTTATCGCGTTCAGACAGACAGACAGACGCGGCGGGGGACTTTGTTTTATAATATCCAAGGATAAGGATTCAATATGAAACACGTGTACCTAGATATTTGAGGAAATAGATTACCCTGCCCAAACGGAATCGCTGTCCCAATAAAAACGAAAATAAACATTATCAAATATCCAACTCTTTTGTAATCAAAATATACCTAATAATACTAGCTTTTGCCTGTGGCTTCGCCCACGTGGAGGTCGGAAATCAGCCCACGGAAACGTACAGTTTGATCAGCGACTGATCAAGAGTTCTGACCGCCCTAGGCTAATTATGAGGACGCGCCCCCGCTTGGTGTGTTACCGCACCCCTCACCCCCGCTGACCCGTGAATTCGTTACTGCGCAGCGACTCGCCTCGTGTTCCGAGGCACTATTAAGTTTGAATCGGAGTGTACTACCGAGATGAAAAGATTATGGTCTACCCATGTGCCAAATTTCATCCAATCCGTTCAACTTTTTTAGCGTGAAAGCGTAACAAACTCACTTTCGCATTTAAATACAGTGTGATTCTTCATAATGTGCACATATCGAAATGAGGGAAATCTATGCTTAATTTTAACGACAGAAAAAACATTTAAAAAAATCGAAATAATTTTTTTATACTTTTTATGGAATTAAAAAAAAAATTGTAACAAAACTGTGTAACTTTTAAACTGAACCAGCTATCGCGATAAAACACACTCCATAATGATCCATAATGATTGGAAGTAAGTAGGCGTCCACATAAAATTAAAATTGAGAAAAAAAACTACCCTCAATTGAAAATAAACATGTTTTTTTAGCAAAAATCTGTATTTTTTTATCAATTTTTACAATAATTGTAAAATTTATAAATAAGATGCCCAAGAGAATAAAAAATTTTTTTTTTTGACACAAAAATGCAAAAAAATATTTTTACCATTTTTTCCGTCGATACAATTAAGCATAGATTCCCTCATTTCGATATGTGCACATTATGAAGACTCACACTGTATAATATTAGTTATGATTCTCTCCACAAATAGCAAATGTAACGAGCTCGCATAAAGTAGTAAATAATATCAGTCGCGAGTAATAATTCCCATAGTTCAAAGGGCATCTATTATCTTTGAGTCGTGTCGTCGGTCGTCGGCTCTGAGTCGTGCCTCGTCTCGTTCTTTTCACGCACAAAATTAATGGTGGGACTCACGCGAACGTTCTTTTTGTATACTATTATATCGGTGTAAGGTGTAGGCGGATAGCGGGTTTTTAAACATGGCGTTTCCAAAATGTTACGTACTTTTTTCAGGCCAAACAGTGTGACGAACTTTATCGTGGTTCGGAAAAACTGAAAGTCATTGTTATACGTTTTAAAATCATAGTTTTTTGTTTTACTGCACAATTTTTGAAGTGAAAACTTCTTAAGGCGCGTTGGGCATTTCTGAGATGAGAAAAAACAATTGAACTCGCGACACAATTACCGATACCTCATTTTTGTAAACGCGATTGTGCTCTTTATTTATATTACGTTACGGATCAATGTTATATGCAAGTATTTTTAATTTAAAAGCTTTGGACATTTTTTTTTTGTATATGCTATTGTGCTCTTTATTTGGAAAGAGTTACGGACCAATTTTCTATACAAGTATTTTTCTTCCACCAAGGCGATCTTGTTCAAGTTTTCACTTCTGTCGGCTCTCGCGGAGTGCCACTGTTTTCTTTTTCTGTTTTAAAATCTAATCTTTTCTTTGTTATTGTTTCAGGTATGTTCTGTTTATATTACACGTGATTGACATCACAATTACAAGTAAGTAAAAATGCATTAATTTTAATTAAATATAATTAGGTAGGTAATTAATTTGTGCTACTCAGGTATGCAGCTCCTTTTCATCAAAAAAATTACATTGATCTAATTTTTTTTAATCATCAAAGTTTTTTAAATAAGGTTTCCGCTGTACCGTATGAATTACACCACACCCTACAAGGAGTCGGGAGGTTTTTACCATGGCATATCTGGGCGTGTGCCATTCAGAGACTGTCACAGAAATATGTTTGTAAATTCACCAATGTTTGACTTGATAATGCCACGATGTCAGGACTTTATAACATTAAAATTTAATTCACATTTAATGACTTGTTTTCTCCATTTTAAGGGAAAGTTTTTTGAAGGTCGGTGAAGGTTTTATTGGCTGGTAATAGGGTTGTCTTTATAATGTGTATTTGTTTAGGATCTGTTTGGAATTAAGGGCCTGGTACTTGAATAGATAAAGGTAGCTTTGGTTGCTTGGTTTAGTTATCACGTGTGGAAAACACATGCTAGATATCTTAAAACTGCTTTCGCAACTGTTGCAGAGTTTAAAAGGTCGTAAACAAAATTTTGCCGATTTCGCTGGTTTACGTGATTTTACGGTTAAAATACTGTATTTCTGTAAGTTTTAATGCACAACATGAAATATATATTTTTATAATCAATTATGATCTAATGAATGAAGTACTTTTTATTTTATTGGTAACATCGTGGCGGTTTACTTCGACTCTAAGGCATAACTTTGGCCCAATACGAGAAACATAACATTAAAACTTATAGAAATACATAATTTTAACTATGAAATCATGTAAATCAGCGAAATCGGCAAAATTTCGTATAAAAAATAAAAATAAAATAAAAAAGCCTTACTAAAAATACAAAAAAATAAAATTATTTCTAATTATCTTCTACGAGTAATTATGTTTAAACTTATACTTTATATTTATAGATATATGTATTCTATTTTACTGTATAATTTTCGTCTACGGTCTCTTAATACTAAAGTACGGTAATGAAAAAATTGTTGAGCTTTTTCAGTTGCAGCTACCTACAAACTGCGAACAGCTCAACAGTAGGTATTTTGTTTGCCAACCCTATAAAACGTACTTAGCAATTTTGCAACCAACAACAACTACAGTGCAATAATGTAACGAATTTCACTAATTTCGATTGTTTGCCAATCGAGTACCGTAATCCGGCTCGCATACATTTTTGGATTTCCCATTGCAATGCCGTTCAATAATTCGGTATTCCGCACAAAATGGAACAATCTGTTTCTGTACATAGCAACAAAACTAAAACGTTTTTTGTTTTAAAATTGAATGCATTCCACACAGATTCATGGTATTTTACATAACCATTAATGTATTACATACATTTGTTATGCCGAATGTCGTATATTTTCATAGTTCGTTTTCTATTGACCACTGGAAATATTCCATTCAATCATGAAACCCCAGCTACGCAGCAATGAATGCAGTTGTCTGTACGATGTCATTATAATGTAGAAATAATTTCAAAGTAATGCTTTATGCGGATTTTACTTTTGTGTTGTTCAAATAATGGATTAGTGATGGATAAGCTTTCACGAAATTACGAAAGTATGTTTTATTTTGTATGTCTGATAAACTTGAAAAATTTTATAATCAATATTTTAGTTCACTATACTCCGTTTGAAATAAGGTTGGACATTTAACTAAGCCTTTTTTACAGTCCGTTCAACCGATTTTGACTTCTATTGCGTTGGTGGTATGACAAATGGCAGCTGCAGTAAACAGTTGGTTTGTAACCACTTTTTTTGCTTTTAATGCCATCCTTATGCCTACGGTATAGAAGTCAAAATCGGTTGAACGGACTGTAAAAAAGGTTTGTTTAAATGTCTAATCTTATTTCAAACGGAGTATAGTTAGCCATATTTCTTATTTCCATATAGTCTTTTTCTTTTCGTGTGGTGAGAGACTAACCTGGTATCAGAGTTTTAAAGCTACCCATGGGCCTCTGACTTAGCTTCACATGCCGACTATTGTTCATGTGTAATGCTACCTTAAAAAAGTTTATCTACATATATCATAATTGCTATTCATTTTATATTAATTCACTCGTGTTATATAATGTTGCATGCCTAATATAAGGTAGATTGTACAAGGATCACCCATATTTTAACTGTTACATCTTATTTACTGTACCTGTAATCTATGCAAATAAATTTTTACTTTACTTTACTTTACTTTACTTTTCCTCACGATTTTTGCACAGTGTTTGATACAATAATATTGCCAAATTAATCATAACAACGAAATATTTGACAGCTATTTGCGACGTTGCTCATTTTCAGTATAAATGTTCTCAAGTACCCTGAATAACTAATATATCCAGTATTTCTAGCTACACAATTACACCTACTCAACTGTGTGGAACGATCAGTAGTAACTTGCAAATTAACGCATCGCCCCGCTGGGACCAAAATCCACTAGAAAATTAATTTCACGGTCCACTATCGGCTAATTCGATGTCTGCTGTAGCATTATCTAGATGTAAATAGATCCTGGTTTAGTACTGTGATTAGTGGTAATAATTTGGACAGTGATAATTACTTACAGTAGGTATTAGTGGTTTACGTTGTATAGTCAGTCTCAAAAGTATTTGATAAAAATGTAAACAAATAGATCAGAAAACCTACTTGTTGATGCCAAATTGCAGTGCCATTTAAAATTATTGAGTGTTTTTTAATTGAAAACTTCTTTAGGCGCGATGGGCATTTTTGAAATGGGACTAAACCATTGATTTCACGACCTGTTACCGACACCGAGGAGTAAAAGACATCAACGCGTTGTTTACCGCGGTGCGTGGAGTAAAAGACATCAACGCGTTGTTTACCGCGGTGCGTGGAGTAAAAGACATCAACGCGTTGTTTACCGCGGTGCGTGGAGTAAAAGACATCAACGCGTTGATTACCGCAGTGCCAATTTTTTTTTCAAGTTTTCATTTCTGTCGGCATTCCCGGAATGCCATTGTTTTTTTATTTGATTATTTGTGTAATTTAATCCGAAATTGTAATTTTATATCACCATATATAAATTTTTCATTTGACTATTGTGGTTAATTTTCATCGATGTGTTGTTTTTCAATTACTTATAATCAGCTTATAGTGTTCCCACTGCTGGGACACATGCCTCCTCTCTGTGAGAGGGAGTGAGCTGTAATCTACCACGCGGGCCCAGTGCGGGTTGGTAGATGTCACATGTCTACGAATTTTTTGGGTCTAAGACATGCCGGTTTCCTCACGATGTTTTCCTTCAGAGCAGTGGTGATGAAATTAAAAGACATTGTAGTAAAGCGCCTGCCTGTGTTCGTTACCAGTGGGTAACGAACACAGGCAGGCGCTTTAATTGTAATTGTGATGTGTCTCATAATTATAATTTCAATTACAATTGTATCTCTCACTCTGTTTTTCAATTACAATTTAACAATATTATTTAAAAAAATATTGTTGGAAAAAGTGACGAGATATAAAGTTGAAACCTTCTAAATACGAATAATTCCCATTTGTGAGTGATTAAGAACGAATTTAACCTGAATAGGGTTTATTTACACTTTTATCAAATACTTGTTGAAAAGACTATACCTACCTTATCGTAGTTAGGTACTAATTGGAACGTCCATGTTATTTTTTGGTACTATTTAAACAAGTATGTGGCAGTTAATCAATTTTAAAAGTAGGTAAAATATAGTCTGTTTGATTAATGATATTTATGTTTTCTGTTTAGTTTGTATATTTGAAAAGGTTCAAGGTTCTCGGTAATGATAAAATTTTGTATTTCATAAAAGGTTTTGTTGCGCTAGTTATTCTTCCCAGCTAGAGCACTAGGAAGTGGTGAAGAGTGGGCGTTTTGGGGGTCTGTCTTAAGTAATCTTAACGTTTGAAAAGTACTGATTCTCAGCCTAGTTTGAATAAATGACTTTTGATTTTGGTTGTTGGTAAATGTGTAGTCCATTTCTTTAGATTTTAATTTTAAAGACTGCAGACTTACAGATGCGTTTATTTTATCATTGTGATCACTAGTCCTCTAAATTAGCTTGGTTACAGTAGAATATATTTATTTTAGAGATTCGTTATCGCAGCTATAGATAAGCATAATGTTCAGCATAAGACTAAGAGAATTAGAATCATCTACATTATCGTGTTCTTGTGTCAGAGGTCGATGCCAAAGGTTACATCATATGAAATACCGTTTCTAAATAAACAAGACACATTTGCTTATTACTTCATGTTGTCCTTCGGGAAGGTTGACAGGTACCAAGGAGTGTTTCACAGTAATTTCATGTTTTATGATATATTCACCTCAGCTCATAAGTTTGCTGCGTCATTCCCCATGTTCCCCTGAAAAACAACAACTTATGCATTAAACGTTTGTAAATTAGCATAGGTACCTTTGTTCCTTATCGTCTGTTCTGGCTTGTGTTTGGACCGCTGTCTTGCCTGGTGATAAGCATAATGTGATCGAAGATAGTCTAAGTTTACCTAGAAATAACACACTCTCTCTAGACTCGAATATGTACGTAAAGATAGCAGTTTTCAGAAAACGCAGGCTTCAGTAATGAGTATCACTCCGTCTTTTGTAACATCTTGATGGTTAAACAAGTTTGTGGCACGTGTAGTCGACTTACAAATTAATCAGCTCGGCAAAAGACAGTGAGCTGAACAGTTGGCTGCCTGTCACTGCTCACTGCCTGTCACTGCCCACACACACACCTGCCTGTCACAGCTCACTGTTTGTCTGTCTGGGCGATAGCCCATATCTTTGCCCATAAGCAAAGACATAATATGCATCCTGGAAAAAGATGCCGTTTTCCAGGATGCATATTATGATTTCTTTGTTAGCATCCTATAAAAATGAAAAAGAAATGCCGGGTGGATCCACCGTCCCAGTTAGTATTTACGATCTTAAATAAAAGAAGGTCGTTTATTTTACCATTCCCATAGCAAGTGACACACAGTGCCAACTAGTGCTGTCTTATAACTATTACGATCCTTTACTGTTGCGGAGCACGCAATGCAAAGTTAGTATTGCGTTTGCAGAAACGAATTCCGACATAAAACGCAATGTAGTTTGAATACGTTGTATAGTTTTGTGAGCGCATAAAATTTGGTTTTTGTTCAAACTGCGTTTCGTTTGAAACTTTTCTGTTTTTGAATTATTACGTTATGGGTTGGTACGGAAATTACTAGACTATATAAATATTGGGGGCAAGGCAGTGCCCCAGCCAAGTCGAGCCTAACAAGCACAAAAGCACAGCCGTACCATGTTTTCTCGAATTCAGGACATTTTCGAACCCCTTTAGCTTCGTTGTGGATAAAACTAGAAGCCTGAATTTTTTGTGACCAAGAGGGCTTAGTATAACTAGGTATATTCTCAAATAGAATCTACATTCTACATACAGCAAAACCTACCTAATATTAGCGCTGCACTTTATTTAATTTGGACTATTTAAAATAGTAGATTATTCTTATTTGATTATGTTGCCGTGCGATGTCCAATTCATTCTATTTACTAAAGAAATATTGGTGACAAATGGATAGGTACTGAATAAATTAACAGATTTGGTCTTACATTAGATCTCACATCTTTTTTCGGTAGAAAAACTGCGTTGCAAGGCTTGCATTTTTTTACATGTTATGTTTTTGATGGGATTTATTATTCTAATCACAAGGCTGTTTGATTGGCTAACTCATTTGCTTGGTGATCAAAGCCGTCATCAGCTGCGCTGCTCAAAAGATTGTAAGTAAGATTTCCGACTTTGGGCTCGATTAAATTGTTAGTAGGAACATAGGTAGTTAATAATTTTACCACATTATTATCTCTCTTGGTAACGAGATTGCTGATCATAGAATATTGTTAACACAAAAAATAATGAGAAAATTACGCTTTTCAATCGCCTTTATGATACCCACAGGAATAGGCTCGATCTTTTTGCCCCGTCTCTGAGATTAGAGCACTCGACATAATTTCGAAGTACAGTTGTAACCCGGTACAAACAGCCGTACCATATTCAAAGTACCATCCCAAATATTACAAGTACACATATTAAGGCGTACTACGCAAATACGACGCGTACTTACGATTATGTAAATAAGTACGCCGCGTACAAACTAACTGGGAGTAAGGATGTGTGGGCTTAGTTTAAATACGTCGAGTTCTTGTGAAAGTCAATATGATTTTCCTAATGTGTATGTTTTATGTAAGAAATATTTATGAAGTAATCTTTATGGATTTGGTTTTTATGATTTAGGTTTTACGGTAAATAAATATATTTTCATCGAAAATTACAGGCTCTTTTCTATGTTTAGATATATTGGTGAAGAATGTAAGTGAAATTGTAAACAGTTTTTCTGCTTTTTAAATTGTATCAAAAGGCAACGAGTAGTGATGCAACGAATACTACTTTTACGATTACGAATACCGATTGTACTATTCGCCGAATATGAATATCTACTTCTACTATAGCTGCACGTAATTATTACTCAAAGAAGGTGGAAAGAAATTAAGCATGCCAGGTAATATAAATATTTACATGTAATTTAATATTTAAAATTAACTGCAGGTAAATTTTTATTTTAAAAACAGTGATTGCAAGTTTTTTGGTGACAAACGATTCTCTTTTTTTGCGTAGCATCACTAGCAATGACAGCCATACAGACTTACGCTTAGTTGTATGTAGATCACCGTGTTTTGTTCCACTATTTATCTTTAAAACCTCCAATAAAACCTTGTTGTCATTACAATCAGCAGCCAACACCCTCCTGTTTCTAATTCATCCCCCAATAACCCTTATTCAATCAAAGATAAGACAAACAAAACACAGCGCGAATCAAAACCGAAGGTAATCTCCAATGCAAATAGACTCAAAACTCGAACAACTATAACAAACAACCGTCAGCTCTATCAATAAATAAAACAGTCACCAATTATTGATACAACCCAATTTACCCCCTTTCAGCCCTAGCAGGGATGTCGAACCTTTTTGCATTTGCGTGCCAACCTAATTATCTCTTACAAAAGTAATTATTGTTATTTATTTTAGTACGTGATGTCTCATTGCAAGTCTTTTTTACTATCGATTCCTCTAGATTTAGGGCAAGTGTTGACCAATCCTGACTGATAGGCGACAAGCTTAGGCAAAATTAAAACCCAAATTAATTATCATCATCATCATTTAGCCGAAGACGTCCACTGCTGGACATACGCCTCCCCCAAGCAGCGCCACATCGTGCAGTCAGTCCTGTTCCTCTAATATCCAGCGCATTCTCGCGTCCTCCTTGTGGAGAGACAATAAAAATTACTCACATACATAAAATCCTATATCATGAGCAATTTGTAAAACAAACAGAATACATACATAAACTCACGCCTTCTTCCCATGGGGGTAGAAAGAAACTACAGAACGCCATCTGCTACGATCCTTAAATACTCCTTTTGCCTCGTATACGTTCATACATCTGGTCATACACGCACGCCGGTTGCGAGTACTACGCACCTGGCCTTTCTGAAGAACATCACCAATATGTTCTCCTAGGGCGTCCCTGACCAGCCTTTCCCTTCACAAACAGAATAATTACATTATAATAAAACATAGGAGATCTATATTAATTATATGAAAATAGTATTGTATGTATTTAGGTGTCATACTTCAATCAATTTTCTGTCCCAGTATTTTCTTTCGACTGCGAAAGGTTTACCATCCCTGCGTCTAGCAAAATGCCTTTAATACAAGGGGATGAAACGAAGGGCTATTGTTAGACAACCCACTTTTCAACTTTATCTCGCACGGAGTGATAGCATTGTAGTTGGGGGTGTCGACAATATAGTGAGTTTGAGTCACACTTGATCGATATTTTGTTTGTTCATCATTACTGTGAGCTTCTAATAGTGGAATGGGATTGATCATTAGCGCTTTTGCGATAATCATTGTGATTGCAGTGACATGAACCAGACCACATTTCATTGTTTGAGTTTGTTTCGGCCTTTCTTCTCAGAGTAGTCAGATAGGAAACGCCGAACTCATCTAGCTTATTTTAAATATTTTTTTTATATTACGTGTAAAAGTGATTCCGATATCCTATTTACAGAATAAACAATTTAATTTCATTTCATTGTTAGAAGTAGGTAAGTAAAATGCTGTTAAAAATGATGTTGGGGCTGATCTATTTTACTTAGTTTAATATTTTTATCGATTTAAGTTCAGAAACGTTATTTGTTTATATTATCGTTGGGGTCAATTTACATAGTTAAGCACTTTTAATTTATTTATTAATCACTTTATTTTAAACCATAAATAATAATAACTTCTAGATTAATTAAAAAAATATGAATTTTAAAGACTATCTTAAAGTGTGAGACCACAGCAATGTGACCAACTGTTATCCTGGAATACTGCTGACCTCTCTTACAAAAGATAGCATGATATTTGAAACCCTTCTCATAGTTCTCAGAAAGGGACGTTTTCGGTTAAGCCGAAGGTTTCAAGAAACTATCTCCTTGTAAAATATTAGAGAGTTAAGACGTTAATCGTTTGATAAGGAGGGAGCTACTTTATGTCAGTAAGTTATTGTTATTCAGTTAATTGTTAACTTGCTAATGCCCAGGGTTTTGGAGGATACGCTGATATGAAAGTCGGGTGAATTTCGGGTGTGTTAAATTATGTCTAGAGATTATTATGCTGCTAGTTATTAAGCCTCTTTCACACTTCTCATAAGTAATAACACTGAAGCTTTGCGGTCAAAAATTATCTGGGAGATAGGTTACATAAATAGAGATTTTTTTAGATTTTTTTTGAGCTGGTTGTTAGGCTTCCGTATCTGAAGGGTGCCAACGGAACCCTATTACTAAGCCTCCGCTGTCCGTCTGTCTGTCAGCGGGCTGTATCTCATGAACCGTTATAGGTAGATAGTTGATCACAGATTGCGTATTTTTATTGCCGTTATAACAAAAAATTGTTAGAAGATTTTTCGGCGTTTTTTGCTCGATCTTAATAATAAGGTATCTACGGAACCCTTCGTGTGCGAATCCGACTCTCACTTTACTGGTTTTTTCAATAGTCGGATGACTTTTATTTGAGGAATAAATATATCGGTTTGACAGCTTTAGCACACAAATAGATAAATGTCTCTCTGTTGACCTTTCAATTTACTTCAAGCTTTTTAAAATAAAAATAGGTACTTTAAGAACGCGGCGACGCATGAATTGTCCATACAAACGTAATACCTAAATTGTTTGCAATTCGGGCATATTTCCACCATATTATGTAGTTATTCGGATTTAGACAGTGTTTATCTAGGCTCCTACATCTATTTTTTTTCCAAAAAACTTTTCTAAAATAAAGTTTAAACGAATTTGATTTCACATTTTTACAGTGTAAATGACATGTCTTTATATTGTTTTTTCTGTATTATAAACAACAATATTTATAATATTGTGCAGAAGCATAGCTTATATTTTCAAGTTACAAATTACCGAAAAAAAAAATATGGAAAAATATTAAGTTTTTAATTTATCATAAATTTTCGAAAGCTAGTAGTGCTATCGCGTCAAGCAATAATTGTCAATGTGTGCGTGGTAGTATTGCTCACTGTAGGTGTATATCGCTCCGACAGGCACTCACACTAGCGCAACGTGCTTGGAATTGAATTTTGCAAACATCTCGATTTGTAGTTGTAAGCCGTGTTTGCAGGCCTCAGACATACAATATTTTTTCGTACAACAATTCTATTACTGCATGACCAGCAAAATCTTCACTAGGTATAGACTACCACCAATTTTCATTACGCGTCTAATCAAGACACCGATTGCAATTCCTGCAGCGATCCGTTGGAACAGGCGGGTTGTTAAGACTTTTACTTATTGTAGTGCCGGGGAACTGAACAATTTGTCGGTCGATCGGCTCCAACGGGCAAAGATTGCTTTTTTAAAGATACACTTCGAATGGCAAGTTGGATAGTGCGCATTCTTGGCAGGGGCGACGTTTATTTAGTTGCTGTGCAGGTTGGCAGCGTGCAATATACGGATTCTTGTAAATAGTGGAGATAGCTTCGCAAAAAACTTGATTTAGAACTTGTAAATTGATATAATAAAATGATGAATAGAGTTTGATAATTGTGGATATTTATTTATGAGACGTGAACTGAAAACGCAGGTATATGACGTATAAGTGTATATCATATGCGATAAATATAACTGACGGAAAATATAATGCCTGGTGCCGTACCTTTTTCATTTTAGGTTGGTGGAGCTACAATCTTCTTAAAATGCTGGCTTCTACAACTGTGGTTGTATACCTAGTAACTAACATACAGTATTTTATTATATTTTGAGACATGAATTCTTGAATTCACCCAACGAATTAACTCATGCAATACCATTATCAAACCAGGTCTTATTCGAATGTTCCAATATGTAGTACCTACCTTTGAACATCCTTAGATTCAATAGGCAAGTCCTGGTACTATTTGCAGCTCAATTCCTTAAGTAAAGTCACTTTGCTTCCCGACTCAGCTCGAGCATCTCCTATGTACCTTTCAGACGTGTACCTATGTTTAAACTCGTCGATGTTTACGGTTGTAATGGATTGGTGGTAGAAAATAATTCTGGCAGAATATCCAATGGGATATTTAGTAACCTGCTTTCAATTTTGATCCTCGATTAATTTATATCATCATAATTAGTTCTATAGAGGTTATAGAAGTATAAGGAGCAGGGTGTAAAGTTCACTTATCCTCCATAGAAAAGGGAGAATCTTCCGACCAGATGGGTGTTATCTCTAGTGGGCTACTCCTCGATGATTGTTGTTGGGACGTTGTATATATGCTAGTCGCCCGGTAAACTCTGCTTGCGCGATGTAGGATTTTACGTGACGTCGGTGTGATGCGTAGTTTGCATGTGGTGATGCAGATGTCGCCACATCACTCACCCCTCCGAAGAGCGGATGTTGATAGTGAGCTGAGTCATGTTTTGTGATGCTTGCCAGGTGAACTTCCAGTGAGACAGAACTCTTTAATGATGATGATGATAGATATAGGGCATGCTTACTACGGAACTAAAATACAATAGACGCGGATATATTTAGTAACCTGTTCCGCTTAGCTATTTCTAAAGAGCCATAAAAAACCCTGAAAGAAATCGACACGTGTTTCACCTCTCAACGAGGCATCCTCAGGATGACGATTGACTTGTCGTGAACTCGGGTTCGTGACAAGTCAATTGTCGCGCAGCGCTCAAAACTCCGATGTCTTAGGATGCCTCGTTGAGAGGTGAAATATGTGTCAATTTCTTTAAAGGTTTTTTATGGCTCTTTAGAAATAGCTAAGCGGAAAAGATTACTAAATATATCCACGTCTATTGTATTTTATAATGGATTTCCGCTAGGTCACGTCTGAATCAATTAACTATCTACTACACAACTATAAAAAGATTCAATTAAGTTCCAGGAATCAGCTAGTAACGTATGTGGTAACAGCGGTTTACCATTCAAACAGTTGTATTTTCAGAAGACCGTATTTTTAAAAAGAACACCACTGCTTAGCCAGAAAATTAATACGAGATCTCTTGTTTGAAAGCATGAGGTTTGTTCAAAAATATCATTCTTCAGTCTGTATTTGTACTCACAGACTTTTATTTAGTTGTTTTATATGCTAATATTTGGTCTACATGATAATAAATCTTGGGTGCCCGTCACGATATAAATAGAGTTGAGTATAAACTTTATCTAAAGACATTATTCTAGAGGCAAAAATATTATTTACCTACTTTTCTTTTTTTAGATCTACCAATGTAAATTATGTAGCTATATGTTGATATAAATTTATCTATTACACGAGGTAAGAACACCAATATGAAAAAAAAAACACTTCTAAAAAATAGAAAATAATAATAAAAATACATAGTACCACACTTTTTGTGTAACATGTACTTGACCTTATTGTCAGACCTAACACCGAATGACTGACGACGGATTACAGTGATAGGTGGGCCTCGCGAGGGTACATCCCAATTGTTTTTTGTTAGAAGACTTGACGTAGTATGTGTATGTATTAAGAGGTATGTTTTTGTTACTTGTAGTGAATTTAAGCATATTATCGTAGGAAAGTAAGTTAAGGTTTGGCTTGGTCGACTGTTGGTTCACCATGCTTTTACGCCTGAACGTTTGAACCGATTTTCGTAAAATTTTACACCTGAATTGTCTTCTTCCCCATAGCAAAGCATCATGCTGAGTGGAAGCCGTCTTGTCACAGTCATGACGTGCTAGCAGCTGTCGAATATTTCTGTTTTGTGCTCGTGATTATATTTAAATCTATTGTGTTGTAATTTATTGTTCTACTCGAGTAACTATCTTTTTAATGCACGTGTTTCTGTGACAAATAAATTTATTATTCTTTCTTTCTTTCACTTATCCCTAGTAGTAGCTGTTTGGGAAGGGAAGCCTTGTCCAGCAGTGGGACCCAAACGGCTGATAATAGTAATAAATTCCTACAGTTATATTTGGACAATAATTTCAGAGCAGTCAAAAGTACCTACTCTATCAACTCCAACTTACAATCTGACCTTGGTTTACACCCGTGCGATTTTTAAGTTACCAAATTCTACTAATCTAAAAAAGTAAATAAAAAAAATAAAAAAAACAGTCTTCTAACTCTATTTCCGTGATTTTGTTCACCTTTTGCAACATGAATTTAAAAAAAAACATGAGACACTCGGGGACTGCCGCGGTAAAGCTATTGCATAGCATTTGTAACCTCCATACTTCCTATTTGTCAATGCTACACTTGGGATGACGGATGACATGATGACATAAAACAAAAATTACGTTACCATGATAACATCACGTTTCCCATGATAACATCACGTTTCCCATGACAACATCACGTTTCCCATGACAACATCACGTTTCCCATGACAACATCACGTTGTCATGGGAACCGTCATTACATGGTAGGCGGAGGGGGCGGTGTTAGGTTTTATTTTCGTTACGGAATTTCTTGATTCGGTCGCCGCGCTCAAAGCCCGCGATAAAAGCTATGCAATAGCTTTAAATCACTTTACGTGACCACCATGAGGTACACTCTAAGGCCTTAGATTTTAAAACGTTTGATGTGATCAGAGCTGTTGGTGTAATTTATTAAACCCTGCAAAAAATCCTGTGGATTTTAAGAAGTAGAATCTACATTGTGGCTTACACTTGCGTGTTATCTACAGTTAGAAATTATATTTTTTATGACCAAATAGTCGTCAATCACTGACATAAAAATACCCTAATAAAGAATCAAATACTAAAACGTTTACAGAAAAGAAATTCTGTCAACAAAATGACACGCTCGTAATAAATGACATCGTGCGTGACTTTCTTAAAATGGTGATAGGTAACGCAACCTGTCGCGATGGGGATGAGTAACTGACGTTGTTTAGTTTAAGCATGCAATTTTTTGTTTATTTATTTACCTATTTGTTATTTTTATTTTGTACCACAAAATGTGCTGAAGAATTTTTGACATTTTCCATTCACGCACGCACCAAGTTACGGTGGGTTATTCAAACCCTAGTAGGTAGAAATGTGACGTAAAATAAGTCTAAAATTACCAATACTATGAAGTAAAACCGATCAAGTGCTTGTCGAACCATGCATAATGAAGGATTCCGTAGTTGGGATGAATTTAACCCAAGAACAAACTTAACATTATAGTTGAGAACATATTTTTGCAACTGCAAATGTAAGTTGGTGGATCATTTCTCGTTAACTTGTAGTGGCAGTTTTCCTTTTAATTTCGTTATATACAATACCTGCCGTGATTTTTTTCACATATTCAAAACCAACCATTTAGCTGGCAGGGGGTGGGGGACACTTGAATCTAATAAAAATTAACACTTTAAAGGGACGTTGAGGCACCGCCCCCGCAAAATAAACGCGTAAGTGCAATTGCGGCGGTTTTGATGTTAATCCATATCGTTATGTATTTATTATAGGTCAAAATACATCACCTCAATTTTTACACTTGTGCGTTCATTCTGCGGGGGCGGCGATCGTCCTCCGCTTGGAGTGCTCATTAAAATAAAAATAAAATAAGAATAAAATCATTCTACTTCGGATAACAAAAAGATCCATAAATTGTTAGTAGCATGTATGCACTTAAACCACTATTGTTAGTAACTTAAAACTAAAGACGAATTTGTGAGAAGATCACCCAACATCTAGACACAATAAGAAATGGTATTGGTCTAACTATGGTATGAGTCTTCTCACAAATTGCCTTATTATGGCAGAGAAAGTATCTGCCGCCACAGCCTTCGGGATACTATTGTGACTGCCTCTTATTCTGCTCAGGAGTGAGGCCGTTTTTTTGCGGATGATGGCATGAAATCCGTCGGTATGGGTTACCGCAAACATTTCAGATGCACTGCAAAAACGAGGCAGTCGCAACAGCATCCTAAATACATTATTGTATTGGACGCGTAGAACATCCAGCGACCTTTTCGAGTAGTTGACCCAAAGATTACCGGTGTAAAAACTTTGATAATAAGCTTTATAAAGCGTAATCTTAACTTAGTCAGTACACCGAGCAAATCTTCGACAGTCAATCAAGCAATCTTTCTTTAATCAAATAAATTAAATCAATATTTAAAATCAATCAATTACTAGTACTAACACTAGAATATAGGTGATTTTGTAATACTAACGCAATATGGATAATGTTGTCCGAAATAAATGAATTTTAATTTAATTTAAACATCACTAAAAGGTAGTAAAACTATTATGAATCGCCCTTAGTTAAATTGAGTGGTAGAAATCGTCACTTAGGTAAGGAAAAAGCGTTATGGCCTCTCCAAGCGAATTTCTCTCTCTATCTGTCTCTTTCTATTATATACGAGTGTGTGTGTGTGCGTGCGTGCGTGCGAGTATCGCATAAGGAACTTCGTTCCTGACGCAGGTCCCTCGACCGTACACGTATTTTTCTAGTAAATACTTACCAAAAAAGCCCTGCATATTTTTTTCCTTCAATAAAAAGACGGGATAGTGAACAAAGGGAAATAAATAAAATACTAAAAGTAGCATCAATTTCCACATTAAAAATGCAATGAAATTTCAGCGTAGTCGATTGTCTTATGTAAGGCATCTGCATGACAAAGAGACGGTATTCAAGTCTATAGAGAATTTAAAATATGTATAGTGAAAATTGATGCCCTCTTCCAGTCTGCAGAATGATAATGTACGACGCATCTAGGAAATGCTGTAGCCATATCGAATTATGCTTAGAATGTAAAAAGAAAATGTATGTTCCATTAGCTGTTTTTTTTTGTTTGATAGTCAGGCTTTTTATATTAAAATGTTCGTGAGAAAATATGCGCCTTAAGCTCGAGTATTAATGCATTTTTCTCGAATGTTGATATCCGTGCGTGCAGACGTTTTAATAAACTGTCTGGTGAACATGATTTGGATATATTCAACACCAGTGTTTCTCGGCTTAAGCATTTGTTGGTAAAAAGCTTCTTTACGGATTATATTATCTGTGTTTACGGAAAAGTAATTGTTAGCAAAATCTGATTTTTAGTTTGTAATTTATTGTGTGCTATTTTTTGTTCTAATTTATGTTTAATAGGTATTTTGTACCGACCTTTTTTTCTCTTTTTATGTTACGTGTTTATCAGTGGAAACTTGTAAATGGCCTTCAATTTTATATAATTTAAGAACACTGTGTAAGTTAGCTGTAAGTTTCCCGAATATAATAAAATAAAATAAATAAAAAATTACGACTATTTTATACTGTGAGTATTTTCTACAACAATTGCAGTTGATTTCAGGATAAAATAACTTGTAGGTACATGACGCTCAGCTTCATAGGCAAAGTTGACCTGTATCTTGACACAAAACATACAAATGATAGAGGAGAAAATATAACATATTTGCCAAGTCATCACCTACGAACATCAACGACTTACGCCGCACACCCTCCCCGGAAAACGCCGCATACAATAATTTCCTTCATAACGTAATACTGTAACCAATACACTCATACACACAATTCACCTCACGCCAAAAAAAGTATTCAAACGCCCCATTTACGCCAAATGCTACCTCAGCGCAACGGCCGCCATTTTTCATCCGATTTCGTGCGAACACGATCGAACACGAACGTTAGGCAATATGTTCCGTATGTCATACAAATAAAACAAGTCGGGTGATAAACTACAGTCATTTTCGTTCGTGAAGAGGTGTACATTCGTCATGAAGCCTTAGCTCACTTTTCATCCGGATCCCTTATCGTGGAAGACTGTGTAAGTGACTCACGTAAGCTTCAGTAAATCTGTAGGTAAAGACGCGGGAACGAGATGTCGTTGAATTTGAATTAGGAATGGGAACTTGTTGACGATGTGGTGTTTTATATAGGGGAATGGTTGTAGGTTATGGTAAATGAATAATTTTGTCATTTCCCCTTAGCTATTACTATTGTAGAGCGATGTCATAAGTCATAGGTCATTTGTTTAACATAGGTGTACAATAATAATGGTTTATAAAGATAATAAAGAGTTCGCTATGTTATACCAGAGGGCGTACAAATGTTTATAATTTAGTAATTATTGAATTAAATAAGCCTGAACAATAAAAAAAACAATTATAATAAATCACACATTTCATAATACAAATTAATTAATAACAAATAGCAATAGAAATCAATGTCAATATAGAAAAATGAAAAATATAACGATGACGACGATGAAACAACATAAAAAGTACCTACACACTTGAAGAGTTTATTTATTAAAGAGGATAAAAATATACACACTGGATAAACTTCTTAAACCTACTAAATTAACTAACAAACTAATAAAATTAAAATATAATAAACTTACCTAACTAAAACTATATACAAACTAAAATATGGCGTCGAAAAATTCCTCCGCATTGCTTTCGACTGGTAATGTACCCAAGAGACCGGTGGCATTGCCACGTTGTATGGCAATGTTTAGCCTCTGGCCAAGGTAAAAACCAGCTCTTGGATTAAGGGAAGTGTCGACCAGCTGTTTGGATATTTTATTGAACAAACCGTGATCCCTAGAACCCCAGGTTTTAACCCCAAACGGCAAAATGAATATGAACAAAATCGAATGCATATAAGCCAGGTTCTTCATTCCAAGGTTTTTTCAATCTTTTTTCTAGTTTCATCGAAAGTCTCATTAAAGAGGAGAGGAGCTCGTGGCTAAGTACTAACAGCCGCTCGGGTCGATCTGTCAGGTTAAGCTACGCTTGCCGGGGTTGGTCCGTGGATGGGTGACCATTTCTACATACCGAGACTCCTCCGTGCCTCGGAAAGCACGTTAAGCCGTTGGTCCTGGCTGTCAGTCGTGGATTTTTGACAGTCGTTACGGGTTGTCAGAAGCCCGAAAGTCTGACAACCAGTCTTACCAAGGGGTATCGTATTACCCAGTTACTGGGTTGTGGAGGTCAGATAGGCAGTCGCTCCATGTAAAATACTGGTATTCAGCTGCATCCGGTTAGACTGGAAGCTGACCCCAATATAGTTGGGAAAAGGCTAGGCAGAACAATCGAAAGTCTCATTAAAACTCTCGTCTAGACTACTATTTCTACATATTCTGCTACCTTAACAAGTAAGCACCAACCAAAACAAACGCTAGGTATATCTAAAACACAATAGCCACAATAAAATCCTTAAATTCAAACGCTTCTATAAAATATTTGAAGCATTATTTAAGTGGGATTTAGTCGTTAGCTAAACTACTATAATGTCCATTGTTCAAACGGTAGTTTCGTACAATTTCGCGGTACATTTGTGGCGGCGAAACTGCACGGAGAACTAGCGCTCCCTAGCGGCCAAAGTGTGGACTAGTCTGTAGGGAATTTGGACTTGTTTATCGCCGGTATTATGTGCTGTAATGTTCTCTTGTTGCAAGTTTTTAGAAGTTTAAAATATTATATTATCTATTTGCGCGAACTATGTGGAAATAGTTTGGTCTTTGTCTTAGTGAAAACTGAATGAAAACTGAATGAAAACTGAAGAATGCAGTGTTTATGTAGAGAAGACTACTCAGGCGTTAAGGAAAGCCACAATGGAGTTCTTTTGATACCGGTAATATTGTAATAATTTATTTAATTCAAACTCAAACTCAAAGGATTTATTTCAATTAAACCATTTACAGGCACTTTTGAATTGTCAAGGAATCGATCAGTCAGAAATATGAAGCTAGTTGCCCATTCCAAAGCGTTGTAGGTACCTATGGAGAAGAACGGGCAAGAAACTCCACGGACACTCTTTTAAATAAAAAAATGTTACATGTGAGAACAATGTAGAAAGACGTGCACGTTAGAAGCGTCCGTCATAAAAAAAGATTAAACAAAGAACAATTCAAAAATAAAAATAAATAAAAATTAAGTTAAAAGTACGCCGTGGCAACTAAGAGATGACCAGTCCCAACTGAGCCTGTTCACGAACATGACGCATGGATTAGCACCATTCAGCTCAACCATTTTGAAGGGAGTTAAATGATCTAACTATAAGAATTACAACACTATTACTGGTGCTCGTGTAGTATATTTAACTACAGCAGGTAGTAATCAAAGATACCACATACACGAAAAATCACGAGGAAACCAACATTAATGATTTGAAACCTTAACATGCTTTGCAGTGTTCAAAGCTCGTACTTTCTGTCGTGGTCAGATAACTATAGGCTGATTTGCTATTCGGGTTTGTTAGAAAACGAATGAGACAAACAAGGAAGGAACATACTTTTGATCATCGACAACAACACAATGTGGTTTTCATGAAGTTTCCTATACCAGCAGCGCCATCTCTTTACTTCCCTTAAGTGTCGTAAAAGATGACTAATGGTCTACAACCGGATGGTGAACACTATTTGTCATTGTTATTTTATTTTGTTTAAAGGAAAAGGCAATATCACTATGTCAGCCACTTTTCCCGGAGATCGGAACTATCAAATCATTTTAAATACACACTTACTTATTATAACTTAGTTGATTTTTTGTGCCGATACTGAGGCCATTTTGAGTGACCCTTTTTAGGTTTCTTTTTTTCCTATAATACATAAAACACAGATCAGAAACATTTGTAACATGGTTATAAATGTTTTCATACTTCAGTGGAACAATCTGAAGATCAATACCAATACCCGTAATTCAAACCGTTCAAAATCTGGTCGTAAACTTATCTCAGCAACAATCAATGTCAAAAACTTGTCAAAATTAAAGGTAATTTATGACGTATTTTTTACAGATAGAGATTAGAATGCCAACATTCTTAAAATACAGGAATTTCTGTTTGCTATTGTCAGTAGTGCAATAATTTTACTATTTCCTCATAATTTTTAATGAAACTTCAACAGGCTCATATTTTGCAGTGGAGCTTCGAAAAATGATGCACACAATTTTAATACCGAAGGATTCCTGCTACTGTCAATAATAAAGTAACTTCCAACGAACAATGACTGTTCATATCGTTTATTGAAGCATCAGCTGGTGGAATTACTCGTATTAATCATTTAAAGGCGGCAATGTATGATTTCATTAACTCACGGAATCATTAACTGTTCGGAGTGTATCCTTTATAATGAATTCGGTACTCTTTTGCATAGAATCGATTCGCCATTTTTCACTGATGTGATCATTTTGAACGTTTACTTTTCAATTCATTATTTCCCAAATAGCATAGATAATACACTAAAATACGGGACTAAATAGTTTCCTACCAGACGTGACAAGACAAAGAAATGGTTCAATGCACCGAGAGCGCCTGGAGGAGCTATGGTTCAAATAAAGATCTTTTAAAAGAAGATCTAGCATTATAACTCAAACGGAGAATTATGGACTTGTGTGTTGTCACATATGGTGCTCAAACCTGGTCTCTGACACTTCAGCAGAGGTCCAAGCTTAAGGTTTGCCAGCTTCCATGGACGGGTTCGAATTTCGGACCGTATAAGGAACACAACACTGCGCACCAGAACCAAGATCACTGACGTTACCCAGAAAACCGCTAAGCTTAAGTGGGACTGGGCCGGATATGTCTGCCGCATGGCAGATGACAAATGAGCTAAGGGTACCACCAATTTGGTTCCAGTAGACTTACGAAGACATCGCGGCAGGCCGAGACGAAGATGGCTGGGTGAGAATTGTGTGGAAAAGGGAGAGAGAAGCCCAGCAATGGCAGCAATGGCAGATTAAATTTGTATAATAATATTATCATAACATAATAGTATACTGAACATCACGCCTCATAAACAGCGTGTATTAAAAAGGTGCGGTCATATTTAAGGGTGTTCTACAAACCAGCAAATTGAACAACTATCTCCATAGTTAATTGATTCAGGCGTGACCTTGCGGAAATCCATTTTAAAATACAATAGACATATATTTAGTAACCTGTTCCGTTTAACTATTCCTAAAGAGCCATAAAAAACCCTGTAAGAAATCGACACGTGTTTTACATCTCAACGAGGCATCCTCAGGATGACGACTGATTTGTCGCGAACCAGAACACGGCGTACAACAACAACCGGCGATCGGCGTATATCAACGTCTATTGTATTTTTTTAACTATCTCCATGTTATGTATGGGACTGTAGATATTTTTTCGTGATTACGATGTTGGTTCCTTGGAAAAAGTTACACACACACATACTTAACACTTGGCCTCGAGCTGGCTTAACGTATCACGAAGTTTTTGTAGAATAAGATGATACCACTGCCATGTGGCCTACCGTATATGCCAGACCACGTTTCAACACACTCGTTACATATTTCAGTCCATGTTTTTATTTGACTCAAATAACCAGAGTAGAGGAATCACAGTTGATTTACCACCAAACTACAAAAACACAGCATCCCCTCAAAAATCATCACTCACCCGAAAAATTCAAACCTTTTATGAATTTACTAAAGTTATTTTCAAAAATTCAAACTTACGGTAATAAAATATTCGGAGGCGCTTCGCCGGGTTCACACCGCACAAGATAGCTGATGTTTTACGGCTGTGTCGGGCTAAAATTTAGAGCTATTTCAGACGGGGCGAGTGCATAGCGCGTATTGTATGTAATAATTTACGGATCGCTTTGTGACTGCACCTCACATTGTTAAAGTACTAGGTGGCGCATAAGTAATCACCTGATTTCCTAAGGCTATAACTTTTTTTTTGTGAATAAGAAATATCGTTCTGGTTATCGTTATATTGTTTATTCGGACTTATAATTTTGTTAAGTGGCCGCAACCAGAATTGACGGTCATTTGGGCATGTTTTAGAGCATTTTGCATTACTTTTCTCAGTGGTTCTTGCGATAGATTCGCCACTTCTTCTAAAATGTTCTCTTTTAAGGCAGCCAAGGTCTGTGGCTTGTTCGTAAAAACGCATGTCTTCAGAAAACCCCATAGAAAAAAGTCTGCAGTTGTCAAATCGGGCGATCTTGCGGGCCACTGCAAATCCAGAGATTAAGCAAAAGTGTATGTGTTCTGTGGATTATGCGGTCGGGTATGAGACAGTTAGTTCTTGTAGAGTATAACGCACCATGATTTTACTATGTGAATTTTGCATTATTTGTGTACTTCACAAATGTGAAAGTCACAATGACTAAACAAACATTCCATTTTCAAAAATGAGAGCATCTTACAAAGAGGTGATTACTTATGCGCCACCTTTTATTGAGCATGGTTTAGACTGACGGGATGTTTAGTGCTGCATTTAGTACGCTTTACAAGTCATTGAGACAGTTGTAGTGGTTTAAATGAGACCTCGTTGAGATTGTATGTTCGTGGTTTACGATTAGAACCGTGTTTGCGTATGGATCCTTGGTTTAGTGGCCACTTGTTGAGGGTAATATCCTCATGAATAGTAATGGCTGTCGGGCTGTAGTGGGGGATGATAACGATTACTGACTACTGTTTTCTCTGGAATGTTTAAATTCAGTATGGAATTGAGGCTGATACTGAAAGTTGAAGTAGATACACATACATGCACATACATAATAAACTCAAGGTCAAGGTTTTATGTAATGGTCGGTTTATTTCATTGGCTCACCAACTAAAACTAATAATAATTACTTTATTTACACTTCAAAGAGTGAACTCCATCAAATATCTAGGTGTTGGTTGGTGTTGATGACAATCTTAAATGGTCACTACATATTTCGGGTACTGCCAAAAAAGTGCGCAAGCTGATCCATATTTTTAAAACCCTGAGACATGTTGCCAGTTCCAAACTTCTCCTGCAAACCTACAAAGCGTTATGTCATTGTATTTTGGGATATGCTATTTGCGCACTCTTATGATGTAGTGTGATTACTGCCATCTATAGGGTTAAATTGAATGAATTAGCTAAACTTCGCAGACGCGATTGGTATCGGGTCTTCGGATATTTCTATACACGACAAAATAACCATCGCGTCTGCAGAGTTAAGCTAGCCAATTTGAAATTACCCTGAATAGACGCAACTACAAGAAATTAGCTGATGGTATGCAGAAGTTATGTCCAGTAATATATATGTCGGATCCGGTCATTAGTACGGACACGAAACGAATCCCCACACCAGAAAGTGCGCTTCTACAGCGTCGTGATATTTTAAGGCGACGGCGAGGAGGGATTCAGCCTCGGATCGCATCGGAGTTAACACGTCGCGGGACTGCTCTCGATTCGTTGTACTCAGTTATTGTGTTAATTGTAATTTGTGATCATTGTGTTAATTTGTGATATCAATAAACTCCGTGTATCGCACCCAGTGTGTGTATTGCTAGTGTGATTAATTTGATAGTAAATTATAATGAGATCTGAACTGCAAACGGTTTTCTTATTGCGCATTAACCAACACTACCCACAGTACGCCCACAGTAGTTAAAATATCGCTGATAATAACGAAAGAGTCACATACCAGTCTCCGACATATACATATTTTTATCATTAAAAGTCTATATCTATTTACACAAGGCTATTACAGACTTTGTTCTAACAGCTAATACTGATACTGTTAGCCTGTATCATCCCACTGCTGAGCAATGGCCTCCCCATGACTTCCAGTACTTACGATCCAATGCTAATGTGGATAACCGTTTGTTTTGTCCAGCTAACCCGCCATCTTCTACGGGGTCTATCGCGACGACATCTAGCTGTCTCAGGGCTCTAAATAGTGGTTATTTTGGCCTACAGTTCATTGGGTATGCGGCAGACGTGGCCAGCCCAATCCCACTTCAACTTTGCAGCTTTTTGAGCAATGTCACTAATCTGTGTTTTAGAGCGCAATGTGGTTTTGCGAATTAATCATGCCTAGCCTTTTCCCAACTATGATGGGGTCGACTTCCAGTCTAATTGGATGCAGCTGAATACCAGTATTTTACATGGAGCGACTGCCTATCTGATCTCCACGACCCAGTAACTGAGTAATACGATACCCCTTGGTAAGACTGGTTGTCAGACGTCCAGGCTTCTGACGACCCGTAACGACTGTTAAAAATCCTCGAATGACAGCCGGGACCAACGACATAACGTGCTTTCCGATACATGGAGGAGTCTCCGTATATGTAAAGATGATCACCCATCCACGGACCAACCCCGGAAAGCGTAGTTTAATCTAATGGATCGACTCGTACCGCTGTAGGTACTTAACCAGAGCTCCTCCGTGCGCGAATATGGTTTGTTAATTTTTCTAGCTAGTAAGAAGTTTTTAAATTATAATGCCATTTTGTTTAATAGAATATTCATGGAGACTTCTAAGGCTTCCATATCCCAGTATTTAATCACCAAGAAAGAAAAGGCCTAAACAAATTTGTACTGGAGTTGTCTGAAGCCGTGGTTTCTAGTCTTTGAGCTGTGCTTAAGTAATTCAATAGCGGCGCTTTTATTAGCATAGTGTATTGGCATTTGTATAGAACTTTGATTCAAACTTCGTCTGAGTAAACTTAAGGTTTGGAAGGCGAGGTTCTTGTTTTATTTCAAATCAGCATTGAGAGGAAACATGGTTACGTAATAGTAGCTGTTCGTTCCATACAAACGCACTCGTCTATTATCTCTCTGGTTAATAATACTACACCAAATAAAATATGATATTATACTTAATGTATGTCTTATTTGAAATAGTCAATGGATGCTTCATATTCAGCCATGGATAGTTACCGGCAGATTATAATAGAAACAACCCTGACTTGTAGCACTAGTAGGTCGGATAAGCTACAAATTAAAATAGGACAGGGATAAAAGTATAAAATTAGTAAGTACCTACCATTCCCACTTACATTATGTATTTTACGGACTTAGGGCCGATTTTTCAACGGTCACATAACTTTATTTATTACAATCCAGTACTAAAATATGCACATAAATAATACGTAAACAATGGTAAATAACAGATTTGTTGATTATTTGATCAGTTTCATCGAATAAATAATAAAATGAACGCGAATGACGCAGAATGACACACTAATTACGTTTAAACTCGGTTCATAAGTATTTATAAATTTAACTAATTAATTTTCAAACATATCGATTAGATTCATACTATTTACATTAAATGTTAGGTCAACCTTTCCCAACTATGTTGGGGTTGGCTCTTCCAGTATAACCGTATGCAGCTGAATACCAGTATTTTACGTGGAGCGACTGCCTATCTGACCCCCCCAACCCAGTTACTGGGTAATACGAAATACCGCCCTTGGTAATTCTGATTGGCAGACTTTCGGGACTACACGTAACGACTGTCAAAGATCTACAAATGACAGCCGGGACCAACGGCTTACGTGCTTCCGAAGCTGCACTCTGGGGAATATTTAATTATGTTAGGTACGAACTGTATGTTTTATGAATAACCAAAACGAAATCTCTATTGACCGGAGCTGAGGAGGTTTGAAAGTGGTATAGAGATAGGTAGACCTAAGACACTAATACTCAGATAAAAAGTTGATAGCATAGCATGATGCTTGGGAAAAAAAAATCTATTTATTCCGTCAGTCAGATAATTTAAAATATATATGACACGTATTTTTTGCATTATCATATTAATAAGAAAATGACTTAGATACAATGCATTAAAGCTGGGAAGTGGGGGACGCTACGTCACAAGTAAGTATACAATCCACAAACTCGTGATGTTATGGCACATTTAACTCAATGTATCGCCGTAATTTTTTGATAACATAAAAAAAGAAAAAATACGTGTTCAATATTTTTTAATAATCTACTTACAAGACGGACAAAAAATTGTTATCATCCCTATTACGATATAAATGAAAGTATATAAGATATACTGCACAACAGGGACACAGGCCATATCTCCGTGAGAGGGAGTGGGCCGTAATCGACCACGCGGGCCCAGTGCGGGTTTGTCAGATACTGCACTGACCCCAAACAACATAAGCGTTGTGATGAATGCTTAAATATGAAGCGGCTACTGGCTTTACAGTGACTTATTTACAAGATCTTTTTATTAACATTACCAAAATAGCAAATTTCAAAAATAGTGTTTAAATACATATAATTCAATTAAGATAATAATAATTTATGTAGGTAAGTCCATTTTTTATTTATTTTTTACGTTAGCCTACACTGTCCCACTGCTGAGCAAAGGCCTCCCCCAACTCCTTTCAAGCAGCCTTTTCCAGGGCCACCTACATCCAACCCTTGCGGTACGCATCTAGGTCGTCTCGCCACCTCTTCCTGGGCCGACCTCGGCGCCGCCGTCCATCGTCAGGCACCCACCGTGTGGAGACTGTTGCCCAACGGTCACGATGCATGCGGCTGACACGACCCGCCCAATCCCATTTTAGCTTGGCAGCCTTTTCCATTGTAACTATGAAAATAGTTAGCTCTAATTAATTCATATTTTACCTAATTTCAAATGAACTTATCAAAAGTGGAAATTAGAATAATTAAATATGTTCGTTTGGCAATGTGAATTTTATCTTTTGTGGAATAAAAGGTACCTAATATTAAATGTGGTGAAAGCGGTTTTTTATTACCGCGCTGATTACAGTACCTAGTTACTATTTTATTTGGAATGGCATTATTACAATAATATGTGTGGTAAGTAGACAAAACACTTGTTTACTTATGAATGACCAGAGGCTTTTGTGTAATTTTTGCTAGTATTCTTTTGTGTTTTAGCGGAGTCATCTGTTTTTATGAAGTTAACATTCAGACAAAGGTTGATAGATTCTGTATGTATGGAAGAAATAGACATTCTGCTTAAGGCAACGATAACCGACTTTTAATGATTTTATACTGAAGATCACGTCTAAATGAGTATTGTTAATGATTAGAAAAAACATTATGTTAAATTAGAGCATTTTTATAATAACTTAATATAGGAATATATTATATTATGTTTATATTACATAGTAAAATTAATTTGTAAAGTTATGTCTAACGCAGATAAAAAACAGAGAATCACGCAAAATCTATCAAGCATATTTTTCTGAAACCTTCACCATTTTAAAGATAATTTATTTTTGATCTTTTAGCATACGTGTTTTATTGAAATATTTTTTGTTTTATGTATATTTAATAAATAATGCGTCTAATTTGGGACAGCGCTCCTTGATGGGTGAGTCCTATTACTGGCTGGACGTACAAAGCGTTGCGTGAGCTCACAGCCACAAGCAAGCTGACCACTCAAGGTCACTGGCATATATCTGCGTCTTAATAAGCCTATAATGTTCCCACTGTTACGACTTGCGACAAAGGCTTCCTCTCTGTTAGAGGTAGTGTGCCGTAATCCTCGACGGGGCCCTAGTGCGGATTGGTCAGACTGTCCAACAGACTGCACTGACCCTAAACTACATAAGCGTGGTAATGATTGCTTGAATGTACAACTGCCATTGCCTTGCAGCGGGATAGTAACAAGAATTTTCGTTAACATTATCAAAAAGTCAATTTCAAAAATGGTGATACACATAATTCAACTCGGATATTAACTTATGTAGGTAAGTCCATGGTACATATGAAACTAGTTAGCTCTAATTAATTCCTATTATACCTAGTTTCAAATGAAGTTATCAAAAGTGGAAAATGGAGCAATTATGTTCGTTTGACAATGTGAATTTTGTCCTTTGTGGAATAAAAGGTAGGTAATATTAAATGTGGTTAAAGCTGTTAGTCATTTCCGCACTAGTTATAGCACTTACAAATTGGAATGGAGTTATTATGATTATATTACTTGTGGTATAATAGATATTTGTTTACTATGAAGACTTGTGATATTTTCTACTAATAATAATGTTTTATAATAGAGAGCAGCGGTGGCCCAGTGGTAACGGCCGCGACTTACGAGTTGTAGGTCGTAGGTTCGAACTCAGACAGGCGCTGTACTTTGTGTAAATTATTTCATCACCACTGCTCTCAAAACGGTGAAGGAAAACATCGTGAGGAAACCGCCATGTCCTAGAACCGAAAATTCGAAGACATGTGACATCTACCAATCCGCACTGGGCCCGCGTGGTGGATTACGGCCCACTCCCTCTCACAGAGAGGAGGCCTGTGTCCCAGCAGTGGGAACATTTATAGGCAGATGATGATGATTAATGTTTTAGCAAAATGATCTGTTTTTATGAAAAACTTGCAACAGACTTGCAGCTGTACGATTTTAATGAGTATATAATATAATTGATCACGTGATAACATGTTTTGGTTAAATAAATAAATAAAACGTCACTTATTGCATATTTAAAAGAGAAATATGTATGGAAGTGAATGTTGGATGTGGCAAAAGAGGAATGAAATGGAAATGGAACTCCACACATGCTTCACTAGGAAGCATGTGTGGAGTAAATATGAACGATAGCAAACAGCAACGTAGCAGTGTATAAGATGTCTAGACTAACATTTAAACTAGTATGCTTAAATGTTTTTATCATGTTGAGAGGATGAATGAAAGGCGACTAACAAAGGTGAGTGGGAACAAACACACGTCTCAAAAGGACTTATTTTTAGGGACATTAGTGAACTTATTGGTGATGTTCTTCAGAAAGGTCAGATGCATAGTACTCGCAACCGGCGTGCGCGTATGACCAGATGTATGAACGTAGACGAAGTAAAGGAGGATGTAAGGATCGTAGCAGGTAGCTGTAGTTTCTGCCCACCCCCATGAGAAGCAAGCGTGAGTTTGTGTATGTAAATATAATATATAACAAAACTTAGATACAAAACGATATCTGTAACTTCACACAGCCAATCAGTCTGAGTACTTCAAAAACGGGCTTTAACGTTTTTCCAAGCCATTAACAATATCAGACAAACAGATAAAATATTTTTGCTCTCTCAACTATTGATACATTTCTGCCATTGTTTCCACTAAACTATGACAAACGACGCCAATAAAAAAATAAACGAAAACGTTAAATTTCCGAACAATGGCAATAATAACCGGCGGGGAATTGCGCAATCATCGGCCGAACATCGGACAGACCGTGGTCACGCCGATAGCGGTTGGGCCACAACCCACGACATAGATAGTAGGTACTAATTTCACAAGAAATGCATGCGTTTCGGGAATCATCGGCTATCTTCGGAAATACGAACGCGTGATGATGAGAATGTTACAGCCGTGGAAGTACTTGCCTATTTTGTATTACCATGATTACAAAATTGTAGATTAACAACTCTCTGCAATTCCAAAAATCTTTTGAACACTTTTAAGTGACAGATGACGTTCTGCGACCGGAGTAAGTAATCCGACAGAGAGACAACTTCACAAGTGCGTTATAATAGGTGCACTACAAAACAGAAGCTTTGCCTCTGTGGGGATGATTCGGTGGCGCAACATTCGTGTTAATTCGGAAACACGAAGATTACCGAAGCGCTTAATTCTTTGGTTTACTTGTTTAAAACTTAATAATCGGGAAGTTACTTGGTATAGGGATACCACAATATCTGCCTACAAAAATGATTTTTAAATGATTCTTAGCTAGTATTTAATCGCGACACTTATAAATCTGCCGAAAATCAGACAACTCCTAGCTTTGACGACAAAGAGTCGATATTGGTTTGGCCACAAAATATCCGTAGCATAGGTACACACGGCTACACATCAAGCTATAATTTCCAGTATAAGCTGACCTCGCATTGTACGAAAATCCTATACAATTCGAGACCAGCATAATCTGGAAATGTGTAGCCGTGTGTACCATCGTAGATAATGTCAACCTTTATTAATTGTTTATACCTTTATATTTGTTTGAAGCAGGTACAATTATGAAACTTAATTAGACGGCGAGTTGGTAAATCGACAACCGACAGCGCAGTTATTAGCTGAACATCAGATAGGTCGAGGCTTGGACGATAGCTGTTTTTAACACGCTTTTATTAGGTCGACCTGTATGTAATGGAATCTAAGGTAACTAATTTAACCATCTTCCAAAGGTCTTAGCGTAACGAAAATTGGCAGCTGTATATAGTTCTGATGACAATACAATAATATGGTACTGTCAAACTGATCTAATGATGGAGCCGGAAGATATGAACTGGAACTTCATGAAGGAAAATCGTAACATAGCTGTTTGGATTTCTTAGAAAAGTCTTGTAATGAACTTTGACCACGATTAGGTTTCAAGGTCTGATGATGAAGCCGGAATATAGGCACTGGCATTCCATGATGGAATATCGTATCATAGTCGTGTTTGCACTTGTGAGAAAAGCCACGTAATAGACTTTGAACACGATCAGGTTTCAAGCGTGTTTTCCTAGTTTTTTTAAACTATTAATTTATTATTTTGTAGCACAGCAACAAAAACACCGTGATCTTAAATTACAGATATTAGATCATCAATCCCTATTTCGCTGACGCCATTTTCAAGGCCACCTCGCGTCCCGTCACAAAGCATGAAAGTGGGTCGCGCCACACTGCCGGCAATCTCTGGAAATTAATATTATCCAAAATTAATACGATTATTCTTCATTGAAAATTGGGACTCACTTTCAAATGAACTGAATGTATTTACTTTCTAATTGCGCTACATTGATTGAGTCTATTCATGCTTTACAACCTTGTTCACTTTACAGTTTATTTAAACTTTCATCCCTCGATATTTATTATTTAAAGATAGAGATTTATCATTTTGTAATTCATCATCATCTGCCTAGCCTTTTTTCCAACTATGTTGGGGTCGGCTTCCAGTCTAACCGGATGCAGCTGAATACCAGTATTTTACATGGAGCGACTGCCTATCTGACCTCCACAACCCAGTTACTGGGTAATACGATACCCTTTGGTAAGACTGGTTGTCAGACTTTCGGGTTTCTGACGACTCGTAACAACTGTCAAAGATCTACAAATGACAGCCGGGACCAACGGCTTAACGTGCTTTCCGAGGCACGGAGGGGTCTTGGTATGTAAAGATGGTCACCCATCCACGGACCAACCGCGGCAAGCGTGGCTTAACCTGATAGATCGACCCGTGCGGCTATCATTACTTAGCCACAAGCCCCTTAACATTTCATCATCATCATCATCAGCCTATAAATTTTCCCACTGCTGGGACACAGGCCTCCTCTCAGTGAGAGGGAGTGGGCCGTAATCCACCACGCGGGCCCAGTGCGGGTTGGTAGATGTCATATGTCTTCGAATTTTCGGTCCTAGGACATGCCGGTTTCCTCACGATGTTTTCCTTCACCGTTTTGAGAGCACCTCAACACCTCAATATTTATCATTTTGTAATTAATAAATAAATAAAAAATATAGTAACAGGCAGAGTAATGTCTAACTCCTTTATTCATTTGCGTTGCTTAAAGTGAAGTAATGATTGGCGACTGTTTAACTACACATTTTGACGTTTAAACGTCTCTTAACTTTAATCATCGTTTATGAATAAACCCCTCTTTATTTCGCTGTAATTATACAGCGAAATACAGAGGGGTTCTTTATGGTCTTCAGATTATTTTGTCTTTACCTAAAAATAGAACTAAAGTCGTGATTTTAATCTTTTTAATTAATATTTCTTGGATATTTTACCTTGTTTTTTGTGTGTATATAAATAGCAAGGTAACCACCCAAACCCATTTTTTTTCCTTTTTTTTTTTTTTTTGGGTGGGTAATTATCAAATAACTTTCCCCGCTCTGGGCGGAGCGGGAGGGCGTGTCAGACACTTACTGACTTAAACCCGCCCGTGATCCTTCAGTTGCCATGTTGCCAGGGGCCACGGTATTCCTTTCGGACTTTCCAACCACCCAAACCCCTAAAAGCCTTAAGACCCGCATGAATCAAATGGAAAAGATAATGATAACTTCAAGTAAATTTTACATACATGTGATAAAGGTTTCAGAATGTCAGTACTAGAGAGTTTAGAAATTGTCAAAAATAATACAGAAAACATTACACTGTTGAACGAATTAAATACGAGTATGCCAAGGTCACCATTGCTGCGACTGTTCGCCCCTTATCGCACTGATAACGGTCGCAATAATAACGGTCGCACTAATAACGGTCGCACTGATAACGGTGACACTATATAAGTGGGTTTCGACGGGCGATAAGGCTCAGCCAGTGCAACAGCCCGCCTAGTTGCGTGTTGTGCGGCCTCGAGGGCCACACAGCCAACTACCGCGGCTGCATCCAACAAGCTGACCAAACGTCTAGACGTGAGGCAGCAAAAACAGAGGGACTTCCATCCCCTCCCCTCCTCCCAGATTCCTGAGCGGCTAAGCCCTCAGAGGCCTAGTCCCTGGACTATGCTCAATCACCAGCAGGCTTTCCCAGCCCTGGGTATTCCGCGCCCCCCCCCCCCTCATACCCCTCTCTATACAATGATGGACCCGCGAGTCCATCACCTCCCCCCTCCCCCCGGCTTCCGCGGCCCCTCTTTCGCGCCTTCTGCGCCCCCCGCGAAACCCGCCACCGCTCTAAAACCCCCGCGCCCCGCTCCCACTCCCGTGGCCCCAATTAAACCCGTTGACGAACGTTTTGACGTTATCAGTACCGCGTTCGAACTTTTCTGTTCCCCCAGGGCTACGCAGATGGCCCTGGACATCTCTACAGCCAAGAAATCGGGTAGCCTAGCGGCAATCCGTAACGTCTTCAATGCGTATCCCGAGATCACGCAAGCCCTCACCTCTTTCTCTACCCCCCATCATGTCTAACACCACTCAGGTTAGGTTTAAACCCCGATCCCTCAAGCTTGGCACCTTCAATGCCAATGGCTTAAATCAACAAAAAGATGAAATCGCGGACTTCCTCCGCGTTCATCAACTAGATATCCTCCTCATCCAGGAAACTTTTCTAAAGCCCCACAGAGGCAATCCCTCCTTAGCTAACTATCGTATCGTTCGGAACGATAGAACGCGTTGTCATGGGGGCGGCACCCTCATTTATTACAAAAAGGATCTGTACTGCATCCCAATGGATCCTCCCCCCCTCTCACGATTAGAAGTATCAGCATGCCATCTGGGCATGACCGGTCACGCACCGATCACTCTAGTGTCGGTCTATATCCCTCCCATTACTACCAACGTTTCGGAAAATTTCCAAAATCTCTCGGACGATATCCAACTGTTGTTAAACATGAGTGACTCCGTCATCTTGGCGGGTGATCTCAATGCGAAACATCCCTCTTGGAATAGCTCCACCACCAACACCAGAGGTCGGCACTTGTTCGACCTCTCCTCCTCCCTAAACTTCGACATCATCGCTCCGATGAGTCCCACTCATTATCCCCATACCATCAGTCATACCCCTGACGTACTCGACGTAACGCTCCTTAAGAACGTTAATCTAAGACTAGATTCAATAGAAACGGTGTACGAGCTTACCTCTGACCACCGACCGGTAATCGTCAAACTCACCTCCCGCATAGGTCCCTCCGACGCTGACCAACCCCTCCCCACTAAAAAGGTGACGGTCTGGAGGAAAGTAAGCACTCAGCTGAAATCCAACACATCCCCCTTACTAGACTCGATCCCCGACAATTTCGACTCAGTCGCTGACACGACTGCCGCGATCGACTCACTCACGGAGCACGTACAGACCGTCCTGAGCGAATGCTCCAGGGAGGTTCCAGCAACAGAACCCTGTTACTTGAATCTCCCCGACGATGTGCGTGCCCTGATGACTGAGAAGAGCGCGGCTACTCGAGCCTACAGCGTCTTCCCCTGTGCCGCCAACAAAGCCCATATGCGCTACTATCAGAGATCTGTTAGGACACGTATAGCGGAGCTGCGTGAAGCGGGATGGGATAAGATGTTGAGCGATCTAGAGCCCTCTCATCTAGCCTTCTGGGAACTCCAGAGGAAACTCAGGTCCCCCCAGTCGGCCCCCGTACCCCCGTTAGTCCGCCCCGATAAAACCATTGCCTTCGACGACATCGACAAAGCCGAGTGCCTAGCCGACAGTCTAGAAGCTCAATGCTCTCCCAGCACCCTACCAGTAGACAAAGCTCACCTCGATGAAGTCGACGCCGAAGTCGAACGTAGAGCCTCCCTTCCTCCCGTTGAAGACCCTGATTTTCCCCTGCCCCCCATCGAACCAGATGAGGTGCACGAGATAATCAAAGGTCTGCATACGCGCAAAGCCCCCGGTTCAGACGGACTCACCAATAGGGTGGTCCAACTCTTCCCAGCCCACTTGATCATGCTACTGACCACCATCTTCAATGGTGCTCTAAGCAATAACATCTTTCCCCAGACGTGGAAAGAGGCCACGGTCATAGGTATCCCAAAGCCCGGCAAGCCTAAAAACGAGCCCTCTAGTTACCGCCCAATCAGTCTGCTCAAAGTTCTCGGAAAAATCTACGAGAGGCTTATTTATAAGCGTCTCAGAGACTACGCCGAGACTAAGGGCCTCATACCCGACGAGCAGTTCGGCTTCAGAACTCAGCACTCTAGCGTGCATCAGGTCCACCGCATAGTCGAGCTGGTCAAAGGTGGTCTCACCCGCGGCTATCCGACATGCGCAGTCTTCTTCGACATAGCGAAAGCTTTCGACAAAGTCTGGCACAATGGCTTAGTATACAAGCTATACAAACTCGGAGTGCCGGATCGTCTCGTACTCATCTTACGAGACTACTTGTCGAATCGCACCTTCCGCTACCGTATCGAAGGCGCCCTATCCTCCCCTCGCCCCATAAGGGCAGGAGTCCCTCAGGGCTCAGTGATAGCCCCCCTCGCGTTCACGCTGTTCACCAGCGACATCCCCAGACACAGAGGGACGCAGCTCGCTCTGTTCGCAGACGACACTGCGATCATCTGTAAAGGCAACGCCCCTTCGTCTCTCCTAAATCTACAACGGGCCGTCAGTAACCTTGGCGCCTGGTTTAGACGGTGGAGGATCGAAGTAAATCCCGACAAAAGTCAAGCGGTTTCATTCTCGAAACCGAGATCTAGACCCCCCCCCTCCCCCCCGAACGATCACCCTGTTCGGCAAGCCGATCCCTTGGGAGAAGCGAGCCAAGTACCTAGGTGTGATCTTAGACCACCGTCTCTCCTTTTCAGAGCACATAAAGACGGTTCGTTCGCGAGCCGCTTTCGCTCTAGGTAGGCTTCACTGTATCCTAAATTCACGCAGCAAATTGTCACTAAAGTGCAAATTGCGTATCTACACAGCGTGTGTCCGTCCCATAATGACCTATGCGGGAGCAGTCTTCGCCCACGCCAAACCCCGTCACATCCATAGGATGCAGTCCCTCCAAAACAGATTCCTTCACAAGGCCACGGGAGCCCCGTGGTACGTCAGAAACGAGATCCTCCATCTCGACTGTAAGATCCCTACGATCCACCAGTTCCTCAAACGCATGGCAAAGCGCCACTTTGAGTCCGCTCCTCGACATCGGAACCCTCTGATAGTCGAGGCAGCCAATTATGTCCCGTCCCAAATCAGTCAGATCCGCCGTCCGAGGCATGTACTCTCCGACCCAGATGACCCCATTACACTCCTCCAGGAGCAGAATAGGGCCACCAGTACAGTGCACAAACACAGACGCCTCCCGTCATTCCGACCTCGCCGCCGAGGTCCTTTACGTACGCGATCTACTCCCCGAGTAAACGAATCCCCCCCCCGACCCTTGCTCGATAACGAGGTGCCAGCAGTTGTTGCAGCTGTGCACGTAGCTTTAAATACCCCGAATAATAATCATGATATAAATATAAATTTGATCCAGCCTGTCCCCTCTTGCTGTCCTCCCGTCAGCGATGCCCTAAGCCGAGGTCCGTATCCCACAGGGGGTGCCCTTAGCGAGCATTCGCTTAATTTTAATTTAGAATAGTTAAAAAAAGCTCCTGGCTGGAGGCTCTAAGTGTAGAAGCTTATGGCACCCACAGGAAAATCCGGTTAAGCAGCCACGACCTTAGTGGTCAAAACTGCGAGAAGCCATTATTAAAAAAAAAAAAAAAAAAGCGATAAGGCTCAGTCTGCACTCAGCGCTCGGTGTGGCAACACGCCGTGTTCGAGTTCGCAACAAGTCCATAGTCATCTTGAGGATGCCTCGTTGACAGGTAAAACACGTGTCGATTTATTTCAGGAGTTTTTTATGGCTCTTTAGAAATAGCTAAGCGGAACAGGTTACTAAACATATCCACGTCTATTGTATTTTATAGTAGATTTCCGCAAGGTCACGCCTGAATAAATTAACTATTTCAAGTAAATAATTTAATTAGTACGCTCTTAACAGAGCTGATTCCGTAATAAAGTTGCACTGACAAGACCATACTACAATTATTCCGCTCTCATCCCGCGAGGCCGTGGCCTAGAAATTCTGCGTCAGCATCGGATTGCAAAAGTAATATCTTGTACACTAATAGTAGAATAGATGTGTTCAAAAAAAAAACAAGTTCCATTTGGGCCTTATCATCATTATAAGCCTACAGCATTCCACTGCTGGACACAGGCCTCTCCATGCCCCTCCATCCGCCGTCCATCTCGATTTGGGCCTAATAACACCAAATTACTGTCACGCGGCTGACCTGTAACTTTCAAGGACTTGGAACATATCAATCTGTATACTAAATTCTGTGCAAAAGCAAAAAAAATAAACTCAATTATCATGTCAATGTTTTCTATCAGTAATCTGGAAAAATTGGTTGAATTGAAATAAATTACACTTTTATCATTCCAATTTCTTTTTTCGTAACTCTGCAGGCCAAACTCAATATTAATAAACATACTATATCAATGTTAATAAACGATACTTTGCACGTACTTTGGGCTTAGCATTAAGCGCAGGTGCATAGCTTTTATCACGGGCTTTGAGCGCAGCGACCGAATCAAGAAATTCCGTAACAAAAAAACTTAACACCCCCCACTCTGCCTACCATGTAATTACGGTTCCCATGACAACGTGATGTTGTCATGGCCCTTAAAGTTGAACTAGTCCCGGGCTCGAACTCACTAGTGGGAATGGCCAAAAAGCACGCTGTCTCACCTGGCATCGTGTCCGACAGAAATAGTATCAATGATGAGCAGTTAGACGCTGGTCTACATGCACAATGTCTAGTTTGCACGCACACAAACACCGTTCCGAACTATTTTAGTAAAACGGGCGCGTAAAAATTACGAAAAGTCTTTTTAGCAAACCCAATTTTATGAAAAAACCGCTGCATAAATCAATTACAAATAAAGTGTATTGAACTTTTCAATAATTGAGCTTTATCTGTGCTGTCTTTGTTTTGGAGATTTTAGACTTTTTTATTACCTACTTATTTACGCCCAAAGTTGCGTTAAAATTAGCAAGAAAAAGGAATCTTTGTTGGCTCATACATAACTTTTTAATGGCTTATTATTATATATTGTACTATTCTGTATCCGCACAGACAAAATTAATAATGAGAGAAAACGATGTCATGTTTAACTTTGGATGTACAATGTCAAACAGTGAAATAAAACCCCCCTGAAATTTGTATGGAAAAAGTTCCACCTTAAACATCTTCACTGAACACAGATCTTAAATAGTTACAACGACCACTCTTGTAACTGTAATTGACTTTACCTTTCTTACTCTGGAAACGAGCCAGCTACAATACCCAATAACAGTTTAATCAATTAACATTAAAACGAGGCACAATGCCTCAGCCGGCGTCCGAACTAGATACCCAACTATTCCCCTAGGCCCATCAATCTACTGGCGGAATGTCCGCGCCGTCATAACTACAGAATCTACAGACTATTTGATTAATTTCAAAGCTATAGAAAGTTTGAGGTTGTCGTGTAAAAGGAGCAATGCGATATGACTGCACTAAGATAGCAAATACTGCTTTTTCCACAACATCTTGACTTCAGCCTTAAGATCTTAGGGGTGGGCTACAAAATACAACATTTGTACAATGCATGCAGCGACCCACGGACCAGGACTTCATGCGTAAGATACTAGGCTTTTTATATCGATTAAAAGCTCCCGAAGACAGGCGTGACACGACTGTGCGACGCAATAATTCTGGTAGAGCAATTGTTCTACCTGAAGTTTTCATCAAAATTGTTCTATTAAAGTCGTGTAGCGCTGTTGCGTCGCGCCTGTCTGCGGGAGCCTTAATAGGTGTTAGGGGCATTAACCCGATTAGAAAAGGCTTATCAGTTAAAATCTACTTTTAAGTTTTCATTTTGGTGTTCTACATGTTCAGCACGTTTGATTATTTTCATGTCTTAAGCAGAGTGACACAGTTGCAAATCTTTTCAGAACGACTCTAGATGGTGCAATGGATTTCCATCTCTTTCATTTAATTATAATAATGTCAATAACCTTTAAGTTTCAATACAAAACCAAGTCATCGCCCATCTTCATCTATCGAACATCCCTTACCCCAAACTGACTCCGAGGTATTGTTTTCCTAAAGTTGATTTATCATTTTGTAGTCGTTAGCAAGCCGGCGCGGCGGCGTGGACATTTGATCCGTTGCTATTCATTTATTAACTTGTACTTCACTTATTAATCACTTTTGAGAAATTAACAAGTTGCTTACCACATCGCTTTACAAAACAAATGCGATCATTTTGGTTCAGTCGGTATTGTAGTGGTGAAATTAAGTGCTTAGAGAGTAAGGGAATTAAGGAAATAGTCTAACTGTAAATACAATATTTTAAAATATGACTACCTACTCATTGCTGATAACGATAAGGATCAAAATTAAATCATGCAAAATTATTTTTATTTGGTGACGTGTGATATATTAAACAAACATTTTTTTTTGTTTTGTAAATTTCAGGTGCAACACTGACCAATGAGATGCCTTTATAATTTTATATAAATAATATTTCTCTGCACCTTTTCTATACTGCTACTAAGTTTCCAGACATGGGTGATGATCTGTTTCAAATTGAAACAGATTGTATTGTATTATGCAATTAGGGTACAGATCAACTTATATCGTGAAGTTATGAAAAGGGCTCGCACCATTGCCCTCGTTTTTAGGGTTCCGTAGTAAACAAGGAACCCTTATAGTTTCGTCATGTCCGTCTGTCTGTCTGTCTGTCTGTCCGCGATCTAGCTCCAAGACCCTTAGTACTAGAAAACTGTAATTTGGTATAGGTATATATTTTAATTACGCCGACAAAGTGCACAATGAAGGGTTCCGTAGTTGGGATGAATTAATCCCAAATACAAACTTAACTTTGTAGTTGAAAAATATGTACTCCCATACGGAATGTATGGGAAAACATGTTTTTGCAACTGCAAAGTTAAGTTGGTCGATTATTACTCTTTAACTTGTATAGCCTACTTAGCTGTGATAGTTTTCTTTTTAATTTCGTTATATAAACTACTGTTATGATTTTTTTCACACACCCAAAACCAACCATTTAGCCGGCAGGGGGGGGGACACTTGACTCTAACAAAAATTAGCACTTTAAAGCTTAATATTTCGCAAACGGATCTCTGAATCCAAAAATGGTTTTTACAAACTCACAATGTTTTTAAAAGACCTTTCCAATGATACCCCTCGCTATGGGTTAAAAAAAGAAAAAAAATAACATCATCATTTTACGTGTATGAGACGTACCCTACACAAAACAAAAGGAAAAAAAAGTTTTAAAGTTACAGAAAAAAGAAATAAAATAAAATTTGTTTAAGTAAGAAACAATGCGGAAGTACTTGTCACATTCGCGCACATCAGCTGTCGCTCAGCATAAAGCTGTAATGATACAGCAGTACGCCATCGACGCGGTAGTGATTAAACCTCCTCAAACTCAAAGCAGATATTTCAACTAAACCATTTACAGGCACTTTTGAATTGTCAAAGAGTCGGTTAGAAAGTTGAGGCCCGTTCCAAAACGTAGATCTCTTTGAAGAACAACGGACAAGAAACTCCATGGACACTCTTTTAAATCAAGATATTACAAATCTTGGGACTTTATTGTTGTTGCTTCTATACAGGGTGTCATGAGACCCTTCACGAAGCCTCCTACGCATTACGAAGTAACTTAGTGCAAAAATTGCTGGGAACCGACTTTTATTTTTGGTGTGAAAATTCGCTTTTTACGGTAATGTGCAACGTAACGCACGCCAAACATTGTACTTATGGGTGCATGCAACAGTACAGGGATTCTGGGACTATTTAAAGTTCATTAATAACATTTAAAACTTGTTTTCGTAAAAAAGTTGCAAGTTTGACGTTCAATATCACCGTAACCAGAAGGTTCCCAAGGTATGGTCCAGTACAATTTTTTTTCATAATAACGGTAAGAACAAGTGACGCTCGGCTTCGTTAAAAGGGTATTTTTACACCGGTAGCCCCACAGATATAGAAATACCTAGATAACGCAAGAGCAACTACTTCGCGTGCCATTTTCGTGCCCAGCTTACGCACAATAATCGTAAGCTGCCACTTTCGCGCTCAGTCTGCATCGGTGCCACGCTTGTTGGAAGTCAGTAAAAAAATTGAAAATAGTTAATTACGCTGTTATAAATTGTAAAACTGTGCAAATGCAAGGAGAAAAAATAAAATAAACGTTTCTTAGTGCTTGTGATGTCATAGTAGGTATTCAAAAAATGGCGCGCTTGGTTTTCATACAGATCGTGATACTTGCGTTATCTAGATCTATCTATATCTGTAGTTAGCCCAGGTACGCACGGGCGCTTTTTTAACGCGGTGATTTTTTTTTTCTGCTTTGAGCCGAAGTTAAAAATTAAACAATATATTTTCTTGACGTGCTAGGATGCGCTCTGTTGAATTCTGAATGCTCGGCTTAATTCCGAGAGTTGAAAATTCAGTGCGCAAAAAAAAGGGTCATGTGAGACCTACGTAAAAAAAAACAATATTAGACACTATTGTTTTTTTTTTTCGTAGGTCGAAATATAAAGATAAGCCTTGAAAGTTAAGAGATTACCCGTCTCAACTAACGACGCCCGTTCACGAAAATGACGCGTGGATCGACGCCTTGGACGCACCACTTTCCCAACAGCACTTGTTAGTAAGTATGTACTCGTGCAGTCACCATGCCCACTTACTTATTTTAAGAGTTCCCAGCGCCGCAAACCTCAACAAAACAGACTTTAATAGTTAACCACGAAAACCGATTAACCATCTGAATAAAATATGACTCACCAAATAATAATTTCTAAACTATGTATTAAAACGAAAGTCAAACCACAGTAAACAATATTAAAACTTTCGAATAACGTTTTGTTACCATCAAAAGGTTTTTGAGGGCCCAGAGTAAATAATAACTGTTTTCAGGTAAATATTCAAAGTTGAACAAAAGCCGCAAATGTTGGAATATTGTCTAGAACGAAGTTGTATTGGAATTATAAAGAGCGACCGCAACAGGCGAATGAAATGAATGAACTAATTTAAATGTTCTGACTTTGAGTTACGTCAGTGTCATCTGTAAAGTTACTGGAGAGCTTTGTATGGAAAGGTATGATATTATCTACTAGGGGTGCTACACACATTTAATTTATCTGCCATTGCCATTGCTTCATTTTTAATTATTTTTACCTATTGTGATGTACAGTTCGTTTTTTATTCTCAGAGACTAATTTGACAGGTGCAAATGTCAAACTCCAAATTGAAAAAATAAAACAACAATCACTTGAAATATCAAATTAGTCCCTGGGATTAAAAAAACGAACTAGAGTCCGCGCCACCACTGAAGTTTTTTTGACGTGGCGCTAGTCAAAAAAAAACAAAAATCAAAATATTTTATTTCACATAAACCTACATGGGCACTTATGAAACGTCAGAAGCTAGGTGCACGGTTCCTGGGCACGCCACAATTGCGGCGATAAGACCCCTCTTTGAGGAGTGGCTAGAGAGGCGCCACGGCGTCCTCACCTTCCGCCTGACACAGGTGCTCACCGGACACGGCTGTTTCGGGAGGTACCTGTTCAGGATAAAGCGGGAGGAAACGCCCGGGTGTCATCACTGTGTGGATCGCCCGGAGGACACGGTGGAGCATACGGTGGAGGTCTGCCCGGCTTGGGCAGAGCATCGCCGTGTCCTCGTGGAAGCGATCGGCGGCGGTGATCTCTCGCGTCCGGCCCTGATTCGGGCCATGCTACGGAGCGAGAGGAAATGGCAGGCCGTCACCTCGTTCTGCGAAGCAGTAATGCTCGCGAAGGAGGAGACGGAGCGCGTGAGGGAGAGGCAAATTTCGCGCCCTCGCGCCCCTAACCGCCGCAGCAGGAGACGCCCTGGGCGTCGGGAATCACGTGAAGATTTCCGGCCACCGTAAGCGCGGGCTTGCGGACAGTGAGCAATGGGTAGCTCGCCGTCCGATAAGGACCAAGCCCGGGTCGACGGCGCGTTGTGTTCCACGCGCGCCTCAAAGAGATGTCAGCAGAATTGACGGGGTCCGCTAGGGCCAATGCCTGCCGGGGGTTCGAAGAAAACCGATAGGGAAATCGTGGCCCCCTGGCAACACGGCAACTGAAGGAACACGGGTGGGTTTTAGTCAGTAAGAGTCTGACACGCCCTCCCGCTCCGCCCAGAGCGGGAGAAGTTATTTGATGATTTCCCACCCAAAAAACAAAAAAAAAAAAAAGGTGCACGGTTCCAATTGGTCGTTTCCTATGGAGAAGAGCCGGCAAGAAACTCCACGGTTACTCTTTTAAAAATAATTGGCTTTTACAATACTTTCATATAACAGTGTTTCTAGGTATGGGAGGACAGTGTAGGTCTTTCAATAAGTACCAAGTACTTAACAAAATAGAAAATAGTCAACAGGTCTACAATCCACTAAGCCTACAGCGTTCTCACATTCACAAAATATGTAGAAAAGAATCTATACAAAAATAAATAAATTAATAAAAGTAAAAAAACCTATTTTAATAAAACGCAATTATATGATTGCTATTACAACTGTAATCAACCTGAATAATTATCATGTCCACAAAAGTCATAAAAAAAAAAGTTGAAATTAAATCGTAGGTATATAATGTCAAATAATAGAACAGTAAGTAACCGCACACCGCTGTAGCGATTCGCTCGGATAAAACCGCGCGCGTTTTCACTATGAGCGGCGTCTCATGGCGTGCTTCAAATATTTTTATACTTTTGATCTTACCGCTCGCCGTGCTTAGCTGCCGCTCACAGCGGCAAGGTCGTGAACGGGCCGTTATATGCTTACATTCCTAATTTTTCAAGAAGTCTTATTTTTAGTCATAAAATGATAGCGTATTGTATCTTTCGCGGTCTTTACCCTGTTGAGTGTGATTGAGGCCAGACGTGTTCTTGGGTGCAAATCTGCAAACGTTAGGTAGGATCCTCCGCCCACGTAGCCACGTGGAGCGAGGTTTTTCTCAGGGTGGCTGATAGTAGCTGGATGAGAGTTGCTGAAGATCGAATTGAACGGCGTGCGATCGGAGAGGATAAGTATGTCCAGCAGTGTCCTACTATACAGGGTGATGATAGTTATGGTAAGAAAGAAAATTTAAAATATTCTTGTGTTTTCTGTTTTCTATTTTGCTTCACCGCAGGCAGACAAACACTGGTGCAAGACATTTTATCTGTTGGATCAAACGATCCAATTGCTAAAATGTTTTGCATCAGAGTAATATTCCTACAACCAATTTCGTAATATTATAGCCTTAGAGCCTCAAGCATCACCTGCAAGTGCACTACACGTACTGGTTAGTGGCTAACGGGCCGTGTGTCGCAGGTACGGGGAAACCATGACGCACCTGATAAAGGCGTGCATGGGCGCCGGCTTTCTCGCCATGCCCAACGCCATAGCACGCATGGGCCTAGTGTTTGGCCCTATCGGCGTCATCCTCCTAGGATGCATCACCGTATACTGCTTACAAATACTGGTAGGTTAACACTTTGTACTTTCAATTATAGATATGTACGTATTGTTTTGTCAATATTTGTACAGAGTCAAATAAAGCATGTAAAAAAACCCTATCCAATCCGTGCGGGTGTTGTTAGGTACTGAGAGTGTATTTATGTGGTATACAAGAAAATCAAAAATTTAAATTCTTCTATTTTTTTTCAATGGGGAATTTTGCTTGGTTATTACATGGAGCGCAGGTGGCCGTCCTTTAATGAGTGTCTACAAGTCACAACTTATGACCTGTGTTGAATAGGACATGTCTGGTGGGGCAATGGACATTAAGGCATTAAGTCCGCCTTTGTACCTTTTTGTGTGTGAAAAGTTTAAATAAATAAATAAATATGTCAAGGACGAATGTAAAAACAAAAAAAAAATAAGATTTAAATAAACATGGTAATTTGGGAGCAGTTAATAGACTCTTACTTATTTATGCCGTTAATGAGGTACCAGGGAAGCCACATGTGCAGAAGGAATTATTGCCAAACTTCCTTATCTTCAACATAGTCTTTAGTCTACGTCAATTCATCAAATTGCTTCTTTTTTAGGGTTCCGTAGTAAACAAGGAACCCTTATAGTTTCGTCATGTCCGTCTGTCTGTCTGTCCGCGGTCTAGCTCCGAGACCCTTAGTACTAGAAAGCTGTAATTTGGCATAGGTATACATATTAATTACGCCAACAAAGTGGTAAAACAAAATTATGAAAAACATTTTTTTTTAGGGTACCTACCTCCAATACACGTAAAGTGGTAATGTTTTTTTATCCCATGGTTTGGGGTATCATTGGAAAGGTCCTTCAAAAACATTATGAGTTTGGGGAAATCATTTTTGGATTCAGGGATCCGTTTCCGAAATATTAAGCTTTAAAGTGCAGATTTTTGTTAGAGTCAAGTGTGTGTCCCCCGCCAGCTAAATAGTTGGTTTTGGATGTGTGAAAAAAATCACAGTAGTAGTTTATATAACGAAATTAAAAGAAAAACTATCACAGCTAACTAGGCTATACAAGTTAACGAGTAATAATCGACCAACTTAACTTTGCAGTTGCAAAAATATGATTTCCAATACATTTCGTATGGGAGAACATGTTTATCAACTACAAAGTTAAGTTTGTTTTTGGGATAAATTCATCCCAACTAGGGAACACTTCATTGTGCGTGGTCCGACACGCATTTGGCCGGTTTTTAAATGTTCCAATTATATTCTGGGTGCATTGTCTTCACGTAATTATAATTATGTATTTAATGTATAAAATATTGTAAATCATTTTTAAGGAGTAGGTAACGATGGAGTTGCTTGCCCATTATTCTCCATACAAAACTAACTTTTGGAAGGGCCGACTAGAATCATCAGCGACAATTCTATTTTCTCTACAGTTTGACGTGCAAAAGTGCCTTTTATGTGCATATTTGAAATAAATGATTTGACTTTGACTTTGACACATTTGTTCGGGTTGAATCGACACAGCCGGGCGGCAATACCGAATATAAATATTTTGCCGCCCGGCTGTACCAAATTGTGCCGACCCGAACAAGTGTGCAGCAGGCCTTACTGTTTGTGTATAAGTATTTTATGTGGGAATTTGTTGAGCAAATCATTCATTATTTTGAACTGTATGATAAAATAAAATGATGATGAATCTTATTGTTTATTGAGAGTAATTTTTCACAAAGGATATCGCTGCCCTATTCAAAAGAACAGCAGAAAAATACTTACTACAAGTTCTAATACACGGAAAAGCTTCATTTGCCATTGTACTACGCTATCGTCATGTCAAAATCAGAAAACAGACTTCAAAATATATCGAAACAATTCACACCCCACTTCTCAATCAAACAATATCGTCAGTACATTCAACCAACCACGAAAATACTTCAGCAATTCGAACCCTCATCATCACAAACCTTTCTGAACCATGATCCGGAATGCTAAGCCTTATCAATATCAGTTCCGTTTAAATATCCCATCAATATATATACAGCAGTGTATGGGCAAGTGTCTAAATTGAATATTTATACAGGCCCGGGGCCCAAATGGAAATATACCACAGGTGTTGCTATATTGTTTTGGGAATATTGAATTCTGAAAGTTATTTTACATCTAGAATTAGATGGGCACCCTGTTACAGTTGCCGAATGTATAATATCTGAATAATGTAATAGGAAGCGATTCGCACTGGGGCTGCGTTAGTTTCTTTATACTGCGCTGTTTTGGGTGAATATTTATAAGTTACTGGAGGAATTTTTACGCTGAATGAAATGAAACCGCTGCTAAAAGAGTTTCTAATGATTATTTTTATTTCTTTTAAGATTACTGATTTAATAATAAAGCAGCATTGCTACTACTTTTACTTTAAGTTATTGGAATCATCAATTTGATACATACACACACATACATAAAGATACATATTTTTTTATTCAAACATGTGTAACATGATACATGAATATGCATATATAGATGAAAAATAACGTTACCGGACCAAAATGTTTTGCCTCACTCGGCGTACAAAATGTTTATATATTATTAATTAAATTGGCAATTATAAATAAATTATTAATGACAGTTTCTTATATAAAATTAGAGTCGAGTGCAAAATATAGTCAATAATTAAATAAATATACAATTAGAGTCAGTACAAAAAGTAGTCAGTATTAATTACAGACAAAATATGTCATAATAAAATCAAATCAACAATAAAATTCAAAATTTATCATTTAAAAAGTTAACAATATTATAGTAGCACTCATTAACAAGCAGTTTTTTAAGCGTTTTCTTAAATAAATTAAAATTCAATTCCTTAATGTCATTCGGAATTTTATTGCATATTAACATACATAGACTCCCGCTTTCTTTCTATGCCTACCCGGCAGAAATCACTGCACTGAATGAGTTATCTATCACTTATGTTGCACCTGCCATGTTTTGTCTCTGCATCACCCTAATGTTGACTGGTAGAAAATGCCTTAGGCATTAAGTCCGCTTTTGTACAATATTTTTTTACTTGTGCATAAAGTTTTAGTAAATAAATAAATCACAGAACGCCACCTGCTATACTCAAACTCAAAGCATTTACTTCAATTTAACCATTTACAGGCACATTTAAATTGTCAAGGAGTCGGTCAGTCAGAAATATAAAGCTAGTTGCCCATTCCAAAGCGTAGTAGGTAGCTATGGAGAAGAACGGGCAAGAAACTCCACGCACACTTTTAAATATTAAAAAAAATTGTTACAAAATATTGGTTACAACATTCATGTTGAAATTATACATATGAGAACAATGTAGAACGACGTGAACGTTAGAAGCATTTATAATAAAAAAATAAAAACAATTCAACAATTAAAATAAGCCATGGCAGCTAACCAGCCAACTGACGCCGCCTGTTCACGAACATGACGTATGGATCAGCACCATTCAGCTCAACCATTTTGAATGGAGCTAAATGATCCAACACACGCGATCGACTACGATTCTAACATACTCCTTCATCCATCCGATCAATCCAATCCTCATCAATTTGATCTGGTAAATAAACTCAGGAGCTCAAGTTTCACCGCTATGCTATAATTGTACATAATGAAACAATTGCTGTTTAAAACAGGATACAACATTCTTATTCTTGGTTACCGGTTTCCCTTTAGTTCCACCACAATTATTTGCCATATTTACTACCATTTTTACGAATCAATATAAAATTCCAGACTATAAAACATAAAAATGTGAATTTAATAATATCATATTACTAACAACAATAGAATTTTTTACAAAACGAACATCAAAACACGTAAGCAGCGGCACAAACACTAAAAAATATCCTTCACGATCACGATAAAAAAGTAGTTGAACCGACATTTAAGCAGCTCCAAGTCCAAAGGGTAAGTAAAAGGTAGGTAGGTAGCTTCGGTCCTCGCAAATTAATTAACTTAGGTAGTTTGCAAAAAAAAAGGGTTGGCGTTTAGAAGATGGACAGAACTCCTGCAACTGAGCCCCAGCTGACAATGATTTATTATATGTGTGTGCTGAGAGAAAAATGTTAGAATTACCACTAACGTTGATGCAACTCTCCGATGTTTTTTGTCAAAATAAACGAAGGAGAAACATTCCCTATGGAACGAAGTGTAAAGAGTTGGGAAAAAGTTTATCCTACTAATGTTTCAGGCCACCTATACATATAATAAAATCGTAGCAAAGTCAAAACTGTACATTGAATATTTTTGAAAAAAAAGTAATTGCTACGAGGTCTAGGATCGATTCTAATGCCGAAAATATTTTTTTTAGAATTTTTGTCTGTTATTCTGTTTGTCTGTAGGTATGTTCCAGCATGGCGCAAATTCTACCGGACAGATTCTGTTAAAATTTTGCATAGATATTTCCTGTGTGTCTGGTCAAGTTATAGGGTATAAATTATCACGCTATTTGCTATGAAAGAAAGAAAAGAAAGAAAGAAAATACATTTATTTAGCACAGACCAAAAAAAAGCACACAATATAATTAACAGCAGATAAAAATAAATAAAATGAAAATCAAATAAAAAGTGTAAAGAACGATGTAAAAATTAGCGAGAGTGTGGAAGTGTGCCTCATGGCTGCGCCAAAAAGGCCCAGTTCAGCAAAAATGCCAGACAACTTGTGCCTGACGCTGATTTTCAACTGGACCTGAAAGTGTGATGTGACGGATGTAAATCAGTTTTGGGGATGAGCAATATTACATTATGTCGTATTTTTATGTTCTAGCATGACGCAAATTCTACCTGATAGATTCTGTTAAAATTTTGCATAGGTGATCTCTATAAGTCTGGTCAAACTGTAGGGTATAAACTATCACGCTATTTACTATGGGGGACGAGCAATATTATATGATGTTCGTATTTTTGGAAAAAAAAACCCCAAAATTTTAGGATATTGTAGATGGTTTAACTTTAACTTTTTAAATGATTATCATCACGCTATACTTTTTTGGAACTAAGCAGTCAATCATGAAATATATAGGAACGGCTATTTTAGATAAATCTCAACGAAGCAATTAGCTCAGCGGTTGGACGATTGCTTAACAAACATGGGGTTGTAAGTTCGATTCCCAACTACGGTTTTGTTTTTCTTTTTTTCTCATTTTGTAATATGACTTTTTTTTTGATTAAGTATGTATATAATAAGTTCATAGGATGTATTAATTCACTAAAAACTACTACAAAGTGAAAAATACCTTAAATTTTGGAGGTCGGTGTCTTTGGTTTTGTATTTTCGTTATTTGCCACCGACTTCCGAATAGTAATTTTTTGGAAGTCGGTTGTTTTTTTTTTTTGTAAAAAAGTTTTTATTTCTCGCTTTTTAGTGGGTCAATTTGTAATTTGTCTAAGTTACATTAGCCTAATGCCAACTGCTCATCACCTTTTACAAAATATTTCTTTTCTTGATGCGGGGACGTTCATTGTTGAGGAGTTCTCCTGGTATTTCACCATCAAGTCCACTTCTCCATATGCATTGTGACGAGCATAAATTGCATTGCAACCATTTAAAGTAATCGAATCGCACCAAGGCCAAATAAATTAGGGCTGAGTAAGTAGCAGATGACCCCACCTATCCACCATTTTTGTATGTTCAACGTTCTGCCAAACATCCTGTATATACGGTCGAATTGAGAAACCTCCTTTTTTTGAAGTCGGTTAAAAAGGAAAACTTCGTAAGCTATGGGAAACTGCTACGTTACAAGTACTTTACAGTCACAAAACATTCAAGTTTGTGTTCTGATCATTTTAGAGCTGAAGACTATAGGAATAAAAGGATTTTTTACAGATTTTGACAGCAGATTTGTCCTAGCGATTTTAAAATCTGTGTGTGTATCTTCTGGAATCATTGCCACACTGCTTTCTGGTGATAAAAGAGCGCACGCCATGTTTAAGATTCCCATCGATTTGGAGAGCAACGAAACGCCTGTTTGTGGGGTGTCACGCAACAGTAACAAGGGATTGGGACGGGGGTGCTTAGGGACTGCACTTCATCGTATGGGATGAATGCATTATGGCAAAAAGGAAAGCAGTGGAAGCTGTAAATAGAACTCTGCAGGACATCCGCAGGAACCAAGACATGATGGGTGGTGTTATAGTCCTGACTGACAAAGTGAATACTTCGTTGAAAAGGTCGACTCTATGGTCGAGAGTTCATAGACTGCGCTTGACCATCATCATGCAAGCTCGGCTTGGCGGGAATTCAAATGCTCAAGAATTCTCCGATGTTCTTCTAAAAGTTGGTTAAAGCACTCTACCAGAGACTCTTGGTAGAGTAGATACCACTTTAGATGATCTTATTCGTCTGGTATACGGGGACATCAGTCAAATACCGTACCAAGAGAATTCGTGGTCGTGTTTCCATTTTAACTCCGAAAATGATCAAGCTGCAGCGATCAACTACAGTATTCTTTCACAAATTGAAGGGAGTGAAGTGATATACACCTCCATTAATACTGATGTGGAGGAAGATGATGTCACACATTACTCCGTAGGAATTCTCAATTCGCAAATGACAAGTGGACTTTTGGTTGTACATCTGTGTAACGAAACCCGGCTCAAAGTCATGTCTTTGCAGATAAACGTCATCGAGGTGGAAATTCTAACAGGTTGTGGCGATGGCGAGACAATGTTAATAGCGCGTATACCACTCATTCCCCACCATTACCAGTTCAAGCGCATGCAGTTCTCTGGGAGCGTATGCTTTGCGATCAACAAGTCACAGGGGCCGATACCGAAGGCTGAAGGCTGCGGGTGTCAACGTCAGGACAAGCTGCTTCTCACACGGACAACTGTACGTCGCTTGCTTCCGAGTCACCATTCCTGACTCTCTGTATATTTTGACTGCTGAGAATAAAACTACAAATGTTGTTTGTGTTTTATAAAAATGTGGCTGTTATTGTAGTATATTGTGGTGTCTTACGACTTCCACGTGAACGAAGTCGCGGGCAGAAGCTAGTTATTAATACAAATAATTATATTAGGAAACATTTTGTAAAAAATGGGGGTTTTGGATTATGTTAATTTTATAGTTTGCATCAAATATTCACTTCGTGGAAAGTCATAACATCAAATATCGGTCATTTCAATTTGGAAATAAAATAAAATTTTAGGTTCGAAATTAACTTTTCAAGTCTAAATACTTATTATTATACACAGAATTCAAAATAAAATAGACAATTTATTATCCATTTTAAGATATAATAAAAAATATTTAATTAAAGAAATAAGTTTACCTCCTGCCTCGATAGATGGCGTTGTACCTTTTTCTGAATGGCGCTATGGTTTCGTTCCAAGCATTTAATGGCATCTCTGTGAAAACTGTTATACTTTATCACATGGCATTTACTTTTAGACCAATTTTATTTTATAAATAATTTTATTTTATAATATTTTTTTTAATTTTTATTTTATTTATTTGGGAAAACCAACAGTGACACATTACATTTTATACGAATAAATAAAAAATACGGCCAAATGTGCAACCAACAACATTTTCCACGGAATACAAATAAAAAAATTAACTTTACAAACCATGCTATTTAAAACTAAAACTAACAAACTACAATAATTTAATTAGAAAACATTTTTTGTGCTAAATAGTAAAACAAATTTTAGCAAACAAAGAAATACCTATCAAGGCATGCATGCAAATCTTAGCAGAAATTACTAAGTTATTTTTATAATGAGTTAATTATAATGAGTTAATGACTAAGTGTTTTGAGTACAATATTTTTGAATTTACCAGCAGAAAGAGCAAACATATCAATATGATGGAATTGCTTGTTGTAGTTATCAGTTAGTCGACGCAGAGGTGCCCGCATACCTGCGTCATAGTATAAAGAGTTCAAGTAGGCTATCTCAGGCCCAATCCGCGATATAATTGCCTACCATACTTGCCTGTCTCAGGGTTGTCACTTTTAGCTAAATTTTAATTCAGTGCCTAGAAATTGGCAAGGGCCGGGAAGTTCTATTTTTTACTTATGTTTTGTCTGGGTTCAGGGTTTGTGAGGTCGGTTTTACCTGTTTGTGTGAATGGCAAAGTTATATTTGCGGTTTTTGAAAAAGTGCTATATCAAAAACTGCTAACTATATCAACCAATTTTCGTTGAAAGTGTTTTTTGAAATCTACAGCATATATTTTTATTAGATTTTTTACTCCCTTACTTTAAAAGTTAAAGGGGGGGGGGGCGACACACATTTTACCACTTCGGAAGAGTTTATCTTTCAAACGATTGACTTTGAGAAAAAATGGTTTTGGAAACCTCAATGTCATTTTTAAAGACCTATCCATAGACACCCCAAAAAAAATTAGGACTTCCCATACAAAACTTGCTGATCACGTGATCGATTTAGGTACTATGGGAATACCAATTTTTTTTTTCATATTTCGACCCATGTTTCTTGGGGAAAGTTGTTCAGTTTTATGAATGAAAGCTGTGGTTTCGTGCTTGCAACTGACCAAAAAAACGCCTTGAATTTATAGACTAAGAGCTTGTGTTTAAATACTTTAAATTATTTGCTTAGTAAATTATTTTACTAGTCAGTTTTTTTTTTAATAGGCATAATGTAGTATTTTTGCAAATAAAGGACAATTTTTTTTTATTAAAGCAAACATAAAATAATACAAACACATACTGAATCACACATTTATAACAAAATTACAAATTAGTTACAGAAAAATACTTTCTTCGGTTTCGACTATTACGAAATGCCTTGTTATTAAACTTTAATGTGTAATATATCCGCATCCTTATAAATAACTTTTGCAAATATAATTTCGGAAAGCATGGGCCCCTGCCCATGCTTTCCGAATCTTAATCGTCAATTAAGCGCAGCCACTGAAGGCGTCTGAAATGGAAAGCACATTTAATATACATTAGGTATCTATCATAAAAAGTTGAATAAAGTGACTAAAATATTGTATTAACAAAACATCGTACAACAACCTAAAAAAATAACGCCCGTCTCTTGGACTATACTTAATCAATTTTTGTTCTGTTGGTACGAATGGTTACGATTCGAACTTTGCTCTATTTATCTGATTCACAATTTGCTAAATATTTGAAATTACGACTTTATAACTGTAAGTACTTAGTTACTTTACTATACCTACATTACTGAGAAATCGGCATGACTAGGTAATCGTAAACAAAGCATTAGCGGCATGTCAATTGACAGATCAAAAGTAGGTACGTACCTAATACATTTTAGTGGGAAAGTAGGCCTGCCTACTTCGTCTGTCTGATAGATAACTAATACAACAAAAAATAAGTAGGTATCTCATCATCAAGTAAAAATGATATGCTAGAATAAGTGACTTATTTCTGTTCAGTATGTAATCTGAACAGAGACAACTCTGGAATCGATGAATTATTTAGACACCCAAACGCACAGCAATAATTTCTCCTGCGATTATCACTCATTTTTCATACATTTAGCAGTGGCGAACAGCCGTGACACGGAAACCTTGTACGGCGTTAGCCCCGACTGGCGCACTCATAAACGGGCTTGATTTTGTTAAGTGTGCGTGCGGCGACGCATAGATACAAGCCGCGCACACATACAAGCCGCGCGCGGTGCGTTTCTATGAAGATAACTTACTTCCTCTCTTTATACTATGCCTGCGTTACTGCGACAATAGGTAACAGCAAACAGTGGCCGTGCGCGCACCCAGCGGCATACTGTCGTTCTAGGAACTATATAACTTATTTTATTACGCATATCAATACAGACATATCCCATCAAAAACATAAATGTGAAAATGGGAGCCAAGTTCAATAAATATGGTTGTTGACTTCGCCGACAAAAGAATTGAGATCTAAATGGGTGCCAAGTTCTGTAGATAATCCTGAAATTTATTTATAAGAACATGCAACTTTTTTTTTCTGCTATGACAATGTTTGCTATTTAAAAATATAACTTCTTAAATTTGAACAATCGAATTATTTACACAAAGCACTTAGGATAAATTGAAGCTCAAGATTTGACTTGGCTGGTTTTTACATACAAGTTATCTTATATTTGGCTAGTCAATTTATCATCTTTATATTTGTCTACAGTGTCGCAGTGCAAAAGAACTAAAACAAACAGGGTAACTTTTTTATGCTGGTGTGCGTTACAGCTACGTTTTACATTCGCGCCACGTCATTGTGCTGTAATTTATTAAATTTTTAACCCCATTTGAAAATTTTACGTCATGACTGTCATTTTCATAGTTTTCGGGAGATGATATCGAATTAGATGGATATTCTGGATTTTAATATGGTGGCTATTCCAAATAATAATATTGTAGATCAATTCTCATAGTCAATTTCATGCCGATTGTAAACTTGATAATCAAAATTCGTAAAAAAACGGACCTCTTAATTTCGTTCGTCTATCTGTGCATCCGGATGTCATACAGCCATTTTACATGGAGACTATTTACACTATCGATGAAAATTTTGTAAAAGGTGTATTTTTTGCACCGTTAAACAATGGTGTAGTGTAATTACGATAAACATAATAGTGGGGGTGGCATTCTCCATACCTACATATAACCGAGAGATGAAAAAATCTATGCATATAAAGCGTGTATTGTTGGATCTCATAATTAAAATGTTAAAGATGTTTCAACATGACTTTGCTTTTGAAGTCAATAGTTTTTGAGATACTGTTTATTTTCAGTTACAACCGCAGAATTAACTTTGTCTTTTACAGTTTTTTTTTTTTTTTTTTTTTTTTTTTTTTTTTTTTTTTTTTTTTTTTTTTAAAACGTTGCCCCACACTAGGAATTTCTCCTGTATCGTGGGTGCGATTACAAACATATAAACTCACATACACAAACAGCCAGACCCGGAACAACTACTGGTAGGTCATACAAATATTTGTTCCGTTCGGGAATCGAACCCGCGACACGCAGCGCAGCAGTCAGCCGCTTAACCACTGCGCCAACCGTGCCGTCAATAAAAAAAAAATTAAAATTTTTGCAGTCGATAAAATTGATACAATGCAATGTTTATACGTAAATATTCATCCCAATTACGGAACTCTTCACTGTGCGTAGTCCGACATATACTTGGGCAGTTTTTTAAATTTCGTTTTGAAACTACCTCAAAAAAAAAAAAAAAAAATCTGTAACTCGAGTAAGATTATCCTATTAAAACCAAATACTACCAAACTCATACAACTAACAAAAAATATAGACGTCATTTAAAAGTGTTTGCGGAATACCTACCGAATTTATAGAATCTAGACACGCGGCCGCGTGTCGAGCCAAGTTCCAGGCAAGACACGGCTGCAGTGTGTTATATTACACGAACCATTTGGAGCCACTTTTGACCCCTTAATAACTCAAAATCTATGTAACATGGACACATGAAATTTGGTTTATTTATTAAAACCCCTTAGATTAACTAGAACTCCAAATTTCATAAATAAAACTCAAACGGTTATTGAGATATTAATGTCTAAAAATCGGCATTTTTATCAACGACTTATCACTAGACATCAAAAAAACTTTTTACAAAAAAAAAAAAACAACCGACCTCCAAAAAAAAAACACTACAAAGTGAAAAATAACTTTAATTTCGGAAGTCGGTGTCTTGGGTTTTGTATTTTCGTTTTTTGCCACCGACTTCCGAAATTAAAGTTATTTTTCAATTTGTAGTGTTTTTTTTTGGAGGTCGGTTGTTTTTTTTTTTGTAAAAAGTTTTTATTTTTCACTTTTTAGTTGTGGTACCTACCCCACACACATTCGAATACCACTACCTGCTACCAGTGACAGAAACTTATCATATCATCTACATACTAAGTGGGAAAAAAAACGTATTTTGTAGCTAACTCAAAAACTATCCAAGCAAAGTTAATAAAATTTATATGGGACCAATTCCAGAGCACACCCTTTCAAACAAAAAAAGAATTTTCAAAATCGGTCCACAATTGACGGAGAAATCGGTATCGGTGGACATACATAAAAAAAAAAAAAACAAACATACGCGACGAACATATAACCTACTCCTTTTTGGAAGTCGGTTAAAAACATTTAACCCATTTCTGGATGACCTAGAAAGTTGAAAGGACATTTCTCGAAAGCAGGCCCACGGTATGATACCGTGTCAAAGCTTATTTATCAAAAATTATGTCGCATTTTTTTCAAGTCGTTTTATCAAAATTTATTTCTTCTAGCATTAGAGAACCTAATAAATATTTATTTTGTTGATATTTAAAGTACTACATCCGCCATTCAATCCTAACCTGAATGTTACCAGATGACAGACTATTCCAATAAGATAATTTGTAATCGATTGAAAATATCGATACTAACCCACATGGAGTACGTGGAGTATCCACTACACGAGTATGTTTCAAATGCTATTTATTATACTCAAATACTGTAAAATTATGATTTTAAAATAAATAAAATATTATATGGTCTGAATATACTCAAAAACTTAAAAGTGTTTCGAGGCAGTAATGTTATTTTATAAACTACCAGTGATCGAAATAGGTAGACTGATTTGAGGTCAATGAACTGGCACGTATATTAGTATGGATATGCCTCCGGGATTCCGGGATTTTGAAATTATTAAGATTTTTAAGGAATTTCAAATGTTGTAATGTGTAGAATAAAGAATACATCAATATGAATAAGAAATGTTCAACCCTTTTGCTGTCTGTTTAATAGTATATAGGTGATCGGACTCCAAGAAAAGGATAGGTATATTATAAAACAATATAATATATTTTAAATATTTATCTATCGCATTCTATAAATTTCTAATGTAGTAGTTTAAAAATCCTTACTTTATCAATATTTGATTCAATCCCGTAAGTACCAAAATGAAATCCCGGAAAAAAGGCTTATCCATCTTATGATTTCTATGATTATTCATGATGCGAGTACGTAAAATCAATCTACCTACTCCGATCACTGATAATCACCCAATCGATTTCGTCAATCGATTACCAAAATAATTAAACCTGGTAACACTGACACCATGCATAATGTCAAACTGTCAAAAAAATCTGTCAGATCAATGGTATTGCTGGCTGTTTGTTTTACGTTGATTTGAATTTATTTTTCCGTATTTACTTTATACTTAAATTACGTTACAATTTAATGCTGTTAATTTAAATTGAAGCCAGACGAACTATTGCTTATCTTTCCATGGCCCTGGGTAAGTTTATTATGTTCTTTAAATATTTATAAACACCGACACAGTTCACTATTTTAGCGTATTGTATAACCTCATTGATTTTAGCAGCCTATTAGTAGAAGGCCTATGTTCAGTCAGGGGTACGTCGCGCGTCGTCATCTGTAAATGTCTATAGTATGATGTAATTATATAACATAAGTAAATACACTGAATTTTTTTACCTTTTTCAGGTATGACGATGACATGTGTTATTGCAAGACTTGACATTATTGATTATATTATCTACAACTCTATCCCAAGTATTACTTGCTCAGGAAAATCTAAGCATATTATGTTATGTATGTGGCATGTCAACTGTAAGTCACAGAAGTCATCAGGTTAGTGTTTTTAAAATGGCAGAATTACTATGAGTGATATAATTATTATACAAAAGTAAATAAACAACAATAAGAGTATTTTCTTACTTTCTAGGTTAGGTATACATTTGGATAAAGTTTGTCATGATTACTGAGAGAGGCTGCTACCAGAGATGTTTATAGGCAAGCAAGTGATGATAAAAACAGAGCCACCCTAGAGTGTAAGAGATTTACCCATAATAGATCAAAACAATAATCTGGTTAGGGTCAGAATCAAATCGTGACATGTGAGCAGCAGGACTTAGTGTACATAATTATTGATAAGTGAGCAAAATGGGACAAATCGTTTAAGAGATCATCATTGCTTATTACTGTTTTAAGGGAAAGCGTACACCTACCACCTACCGTACCTACGCTGCTTTCATACCATGACTACGTTATGAGAATGAAGCTGAAGCCGTTTTAAATTCTATGAGAAATAAAATGTTTTTAGTATTTAGGTATTGTTGTGTTATTTGTTAAAGTAAACCTTCCTATAGAACCACTGAAAATGCTGCTGCCAATGAGATTATTCATCTTTAATTAAGAGAGTTGGCTAAAATAATGTTTATGCCATTAAATCTTTCATATTTAGCGCGCAAGATTATTAATTTACCTTTATAAAATTCAAGTCTGTAAATGCGATAATCGCCATTTTGATGACAGTCGAGATCGAGGCTAAAAAACATAAAAATTGGGGATTTCGAACATCCAAACTCCACCATAAGGACAGTGACTATTACAACATTTAATTATTTGACGAATTCATCCATTTTTCAAGTTAAATATTAATAGTAGTAATGAAGTTTTTAATATCAAAAGTCGAAGTTTCGCGCCAATCGTGCGTGTTTACATTTTAACTTTTCACAATTAACACACATACACATATCTGATACGACTTAAAATGTGACAAATGTGATTAAAAATATTATAAGTAACTAGAAAATGCCCAGATCTTAACTTATTATACGAAAACACGTTCAATAACACGTAATATTCATTACTACTACTCAATTTGTGTTAAAATCGCCGATCATTGTTTTTTTTTTATTGTAATGATGTGCGAAAACGATTATGCCAAACGTTTTTTTTTTTTCAATTTTGATTGTCTCGATTAATTTATAATTATGTCGAATGTCTGAAATCTATACTTGAAAATTTAAATAAAATTGTTTTAAGCATTAAATACAAATAAACATTGTTTGAAATAATTATTTATACTTTTCTAGTGTAATTTTAATCGTTTCTAGGACATTCAATATAAAATGAGTCAACACACAGAACGAGGATAGATACTTACCTCATTTATTGAATTTCGCGCCGAATTGTTTCTATTTATTTGAATTTAAATTCGGAACGCTGTTCAAAATTATTTTTAATTTATTGGACAATTATTTACTGTGGATTTTATTTTTGCTACAGAATGCCTAGTATACATTTTTTAGGTAGGCTTAAGAAAATTTTGTTTGGGAATGATGTTAAATTAATTCTATAAATGTATACTAATTATATTACTATTTCATTAATTCTATAACGTTGGATGTCGCGTGACGGTCGGCCGCGGAGTAGGGATAAAGTGAAAGGCGCTCGTTAGAGCTACCAAGGTCAATATGGCGGCGCCTATAGGCGCCGCCATATTGACCTTATTATACTATAGATACTGACCTTATGACTGACCTTATGACTGACTGACCTTATTATAGATACTGACCTTATTAATACTGACCTTATTATACTATTAATAGATACTGACCTTATTATACTATAGATAGTTCGCAGCAGCTGACCGTGTAAAGTTTCACTTTTACCGTGGTTTCATAAAATCACACAATAATTTTTTGTTAGTTTTATGAGTTTGATAGTATTTGTTTTTAATAGGATAATCTTACTCGAGTAATAGAAATTGTTTTTTTTTGAAGTAGTTTCAAAATGAAATTAAAAAAAAAACCGGCCAAGTGCGTGTCGGACCACGCACAATGAAGGGTTCCGTAGTTGGGATGAATTTATCCCAAAAACAAACTTAACTTTGTAGTTGATAAACATGTTCTCCCATACGGAATGTATGGGAAAACATGTTTTTGCAACTGCAAAGTTAAGTTAGTCGATTATTACTCGTTAACCTGTAGAGCCTACTTAGCTGTAATAGTTTTCCTTTTAATTTCGTTATATAAACTACTGTTGTGATTTTTTCACACACCCAAAACCAACCATTTAGTCGGTAGGGGGGGGGGGGGACACTTCACTCTAACAAAAATTAGCACTTTAAAGCTTAATATTTCACAAACGAATCCCTGAATCTAAAAATGCTTTTCACAAACTCACAATGTTTTTGAAGGACCTTTTCAATGATACCCCTCACCATGGGGTAAAAAAATAAAAAAATAAACATCACCACTTTACGTGTATGAGAGGTACCCTAAAAAAAAAGTTTTTCATAATTTTGTTTTACTAGTTTGTTGGCGTAATTAATATGTATATCTATGCCAAATTACAGTTTTCTAGTACGAAGGGTCTCGGAGCTAGACCGCGGACAGACAGACAGACAGACAGATAGACAGACAGACAGACAGACGGACATGACGAAACTATAAGGGTTCCCCTGTTTACTATGGAACCCTAAAAACTGCCCAAGTGTATGTTGGACTACGCACAGTGAAGGGTTCCGTAATTTTGATGAATATTTACGCATAAACATTGCATGGTATCAATTTTATCGACTGCAAAAATAAGTTTGTATTTCTCGAAAAAACTATAAAAAACAAAGTCAATTCTGCGGTTGTAACCAAAAATAAACTGTATCTCAAAAATTATTGACTTCAAAAGCAAAGTGACTTAGAAACATCTTTTAATTATGAGATCCAACAATACACGCTTTATATGCATAGATTTTTTCATCTCTCCGTTATATGTAGGTATGGAGAATACCACCCCCACTATTATGTTTATCGTAATTTCACTACACCATTGTTTAACGGTGCAAAAAATACACCTTTTTCAAAATTTTCATCGATAGAGTGTAAATAGTCTCCATGTTAAAAGGCTGTATGACATCCGGACGCACGGCCAGACGAACTTGACGAAATTAAGAGGTCTGTTTTTTTACGGATTTTGATTATCAAGTTTACAATCGGCATGAAATTGATGTTTATGACAATTGATCTACAATATTATTATTATTTGGAATAGCCGCCATCATAAAATCCAGAATGTCCATCTAATTCGATATCAGCACTATCCCCCGAAAACCATGAAAATGACAGTCATGACGATAAATTTTCAAATGGGGCTAAAAACTGCTACTTGCTCACTTCAGATGGCGCTGACCTCCAGCGTCTTATAATTTGACAGCTAACTATACATTTTTGATTCGAATGCCAAAAGTTGATGTAAATTCCTGAATTTCATGACTGGATTCAAAACACCCCGTCGAGTCAACTGATGTGTCACGTGTCAAAATCTTGGTCCCTAATGTTAGGCGGCAGTGAATTCATTTAATTCATTCTCTGATCTCGAAAAACGTTGTTACAAACGTCAGGTTGGTATGTTCAAGGTAGTTAGTTGGTAGGTTGGTACTATGCTTGAGACGTTTTTGAATTGATAGATCGTATGACTATTGTTTTAGGGACTATTGTCGTTTAATTTTTGATATAAACTTACGAATAGTTAAGTCCATAGTGAGGTCAAAATGTAAATCCAAGGGGTGGCTGCAACGGCGGCGTTGATCTCTCGCGTCCGGCCCTGGTTCAGGCCATGGTACGGAGCGAGAGGAAATGGCAGGCCGTCACCTCCTTCTGCGAAGCGGTAATGCTCGCGAAGGAGGAGGCGGAACGTGTGAGGGATAGGCAAAGTTCGCGCCCTCACGCCCCTAACCGCCGCAGGAGGAGACGCCCGGGGCGGGAATCGCGAGCCGATTTCCGGCCACCGTAGGCGCGGGTTTGCGGACGGTGAGCAATAGGTAGCTTGCCGTCCGATAAGGACCAAGCCCGGATCGACGGCGCGTTGTGTTCCACGCGCGCCTCAAAGAGATGTCAGCAGAATTGACGGGGTCCGCTAGGGCCAATGCCTGCCGGGGGTTCGAAGAAAACCGATAGGGACATCATGGCCCCCGGCAACAGGGCAACCGAAGGAACACGGGTGGGTTTTAGTCAGTAAGAGTCTGACACGCCCTCCCGCTCCGCCCAGAGCGGGAGAAGTTATTTAAAAAAAAAAAAAGGGCGGCTGCAAAAATTAAATAATTAAATCAAACGTGAGAAGGAACTTTGTTCCTGACGGGGTCAAAGTCAAAGTCAAATCATTTATTTCAAATAGGCCCATGTATGGCACTTTTGAACGTCAAAAATTACAAAATAATAAAATTGATTCTATTCACCCCTTCCAAAAGGTAGTTTTCGTATGGAGAAGAATGGGCAAGAAACTCCACCGTTACTCTTTTAAAATGTTGTACAATTGTTTGTATATGTACGTACATTTGTTAAATAATTATTATATGTGAAGACGATGCACCTAGAATAAAATTACTATACCACAATAGGTAAAAAGAATTAAAAATTAAACAACGACAGATAATTTAATATGTGATAGATACATGGTGCTCACATATTTACAAACATTGTAAAAGTAGACGATTTTCCTAAAATTTTACAGTTAATAAGTCAGTGTGTGAGGAAGTAATCACAGAATGTAAAATCAATGTCATAAAACACAAAATAATAAATTTTACAATTAAATTAGCAAACAGTTTGATTTTGTCTTGATTCTAAATTGTCCTATGGAGTAGGACCAGCATGTTTCCAAGCACTCTTATCTTGGATATAATCCTCTAATTTGTAATATGCTTGTTTACAAAGTGTATTTTTAATATGAGTTTTAAATTTTCTTTCATTTAATTGCAAAATGTCACAAGGTATTTCGTTGTAACATTTAACACAGTACCCCATAAAAGATGTATGTACTTAAGATAATCTGAAAAATGGTTGATCTAGTTTATCTTTATTTCTAGTATTAAAATTATGTCTATCACTTATTTTATTAAAGAGATGTGGATTTTTCCTTACATACATAATATTTTCATAAATGAATTGGCAAGGTACCGTCATAATATTTAATCCTTTTAAAAAGTTCCCTGATCGATTCGCGGCGACGTAGATTATAAATGGCTCTGACAGCTCTCTTTTGCAAAATAAAGATGGATTCAATGTCAGCAGCCCGACCCCACAGTAAAATGCCATACGACAGAAGGCTCCCCGACTGCACACGTTTTTAGGGTTCCGTAGTAAACAAGGCACCCTTATAGTTTCGTCATGTCCGTCTGTCTGTCTGTCTATCTGTCTGTCTGTCCGCGGTCTAGCTCCGAGACCCTTAGTACTAGAAAGCTGTAATTTGGCATAGGTATACATATTAATTACGCCGACAAAGTGGTAGAAGAAAATTATGAAAAACATTTTTTTTAGGGTATCTCTCATACACGTAAAGTGGTGATGTTTATTTTTTTATTTTTTAACCCCATGGTGAAAATCATGATGTAGTGATCATTGGAAAGGTCCTTCAAAAATATTGTGAGTTTGTGGAAACCATTTTTGGATTCAGGGATTCGTTTGCGAAATATTAAGCTTTAAAGTGCTAATTTTTGTTAGAGTCAATTGCCCCCCCCCCCTGCTGGCTAAATGGTTGGTTTTGGGTGTGTGAAAAAAATCACAACAGTAGTTTATGTAACAAAATTAAAAGGAAAACTATCACAGCTAAGTAGGCTCTACAGGTTAACGAGTAATAATCGACCAACTTAACTTTGCAGTTGCAAAAAAATGTTTTCCCATACATTCCGTATGGGAGAACATAGTTTTCAACTACAAAGTTAAGTTTGTTTTTGGGATAAATTCATCCCAACTACGGAACCCTTCATTGTGCGTGGTCCGACACGCACTTGGCCGGTTTTTTTAATAATAATACTTGCCGCGCCGGCTCAGCGATCTGACATCATTGCGGAAAATTGTAACAATTGTTACGAAAGAAATACCTACATTCTTACACAATATTGCTACACATATTTACAAAAAGAATTTTATAGATCACGTTTGATTGACGAATAATAATAATTTCTTTACAAAAAGTAATGATATGCCATCAAAAACATAAATGTGAAAATGGGAGCCAAGTTCCATAAATATGGTTGTCGACTTCGCCGACAAAAGAATTGAAATCTAAATGGGTGCCAAGTTCTGTAGATAATCCTGAAATTTATTTATAAGAACATGCAACTTTCTAAAATAAAATTAAAACACAAATTCTTGTTTTTTCTGCTATAACAATGTTTGCTATTTAAAAATATAACTTCTTATATTTGAACAGTCGAATTATTTACACAAAGCACTTAGGATAAATTGAAGCTCAAGATTTGACTTGGCTAGTTTTTATATACAAGTTATCTTATATTTGGCTAATCAATTTATCATCTTTATATTTGTCTACAGTGTCGCGGTGCAAAAGAACTAAAACAAACAGGGTAACTTTTTTATGGTGGTGTGCATTACAGCTACGTCTTACACTCGCGTCACGTCATTGTGCTGTAATTTTACTTTTTTAGTGTGCGTGCATTAAGCGGCAGTTGGATGCTATTTTTTCATCGACTTTACAGCTTTGACTGTCTAGTGAGCCAAATAAATAAAGTAAAATATTTATATCTTTGTTCTTTATGTTATGCGCAAGTTACTGTTTCTTATTGTAACTGTTTACAGCTTTGACTGTCTACCTAGGCGTATTTATATATTTGTTCTTTATGTTATGCGCAAGTTACTGTTTCTTATTGTAACTGTAAGGTCAAAATATCGTCATCCTCTAAAATTTTAGCTTGCTGGTAAAAACTAGCCAAGTCAAATCTTGAGCTTCAATTTATCCTAAGTGCTTTGTGTAAATAATTCGACTGTTCAAATTTAAGAAGTTATATTTTTAAATAGCAAACATTGTTATAGCAGAAAAAAACAAGAAATTGTGTTTTAATTTTATTTTAGAAAGTTGCATGTTCTTATAAATAAATTTCATGATTATCTACAGAACTTGGCACCCATTTAGATTTCAATTCTTTTGTCGGCGAAGTCGACAACCATATTTATGGAACTTGGCTCCCATTTTCACATTTATGTTTTTGATGGGATTAATTTAACATCATTCCCAAACAAAATTTTCTACCTAAAAATGTATACTAGGCATTCTGTAGCAAACTATCAGAAAGTATCAAAAATAAAATTCACAGTAAATAATTGTCCAATAACTTAAAAATTATTTTGAACAGCGTTCCGAATTTAAATTCAAATATAGAAACAATTCAGCACGAAATTCAATAAATGGGGTAAGTATCTATCCTCGTCCTGTCTGTTGACCCGTTTTATATTAAATGTCTTAAAAACGATTAAAATTACACTAGAAAAGTATAAATATTATTTTAAACAATGCTTATTGTATTTAATGCTTAAAACAATTTTATTTAAATTTTCAAGTCACATTCGACATATAAATTAATCGAGACAATCAAAATTTAAAAAAAAAAAGTTTGGCATAATCGTTTTCGCACATCATTACAATTTAAAAAAAACAATGATCGGCAATTTTTAACACAAATTGAGTAGTAGTAATGAATATTACGTGTTATTGAACGTGTGTTCGTATAATAAGTTAAGATCTGTACATTTTCTAGTTGCTTATAATATTTTTAATCATATTTGTCACATTTTAAATTGTATCTACATGTGTTAATTAGTTAAAATGTAAACACGCACGATTGGCGTGAAACTTCGACTTTTGATAATAAAAAACTTCATTACCACTACTTATTTAACTTGAACAATGGATGAATTCAACCGATGATGAAGGTAACCGACATAGCCCGAAGAATTGCCAAACTTAAGTGGCAATGGGCAGGGCACATTGCTCGCAGAACGGATGGCCGATGGGGTCGAAAGGTTCTGGAGTGGCGACCACGTACCGGAAGACGTAGCGTTGGAAGGCCTCCCACAAGATGGACCGATGACGTTGTGAAGGCCGCAGGAATCCGCTGGATGCGGAAAGCACAGAATCGGTCGAAGTGGCGGTGCTTGGGGGAGGACTATGTCCAGCAGTGGACGTCTTTCGGCTGAAATGATGATGAATGAATGGATGAATTTGTCAAAAAATTAAATGTTGTAATAGTCACTGTTCTTATGGTGGAGTTTAGATGTTCGAAATCCCCAATTTTTCTGTTTTTTAGCCTCGACCTCGACTGTCATCAAAATGACGATTATCTCATTTAGGTACAGACTTGAATTTTATAAAGGTAAATTAATAATCTTGCGAGCTAAATATGAAAGATTTAATGGCATAAGCATTATTTTAGCCAACTCTCTTAATTAAAGATGAATAATTGTACATCTACCCTTAACAAACGTCACGTAAGGCCGCAATACTGTCAAGGGTGTGATAATACATGAAAATATATGATAAGTTAAAGGAAGTTGCTAAGACCTACAAGCCTAACAGTCCCTACGATTCTAAGCCCTATAAGCCCAACAGCCCTAACCTATCATATACCCAGTGTGATAGATAAATATATAAATAAGTTCAGGATGTCTGCACCATGCGACCTAACGTTACAGACGGGTGGTAGACAGGATTTCCAGGGTCGGGAAGGGTACACTCACTGCCAGTCCCGCAGACTCACGCGACTGATCAGAGATGGCTAAAGGTGTCTTGGCCACAGTGAGGGGTAATGAGACAAGAATATAAAATTCAAATTTGATTTATTTACAATAATTTACAGCTTATATACTACAATTACTTAAAACACACTATTACATAAATTTTTAGTGTTCTATGCGTGTGAGATGCAACCAAATCAATAATTTAACTGAGCCGCGCGTGAGCCGGGCTGAGTGCTGAGTCAATGTCCAAAGGTAACATTGAACAATAATCTCATTGGCAGCAGCATTTTCAGTGCTTCTATAGGAAGGTTTACTTTAACAAATAACGCAACAATAAAATTAAATAATAAAAACATTTTATTTCTCATAGAATTTAAAACGGCTTCAGCTTCATTCTCATAATAGTCACACAGTTCTCATCGTAGTCATGGTATGAAAGCAGCGTAGGTACGGTAGGTGCTAGGTGTACGCTTTCCCACGAAACAGTAATAAGCAATGATGATCTCTTAAACGTTTTTTTTTCCTATTTTGCTCACTTATCAATAATTAGGTACACTAAGTCCTGCTGCTCACACGTCACGATTTGATTTTGACCCCAACCAGATTATTGTTTTGACCTATTATGGGTAGATCTCTTACACTCTAGGGTGGCTCTGTTTTTATCATCACTTGCTTGCCTATAAACATCTCTGGTAGCAGCCTCTCTCAATAAGCATGACTAACTTTATCCAAATGTATGACCTAGAAAGTAAGAAAGTACTTCTTATTGTTGTTTATTTACTTTTGTTTAATAGTTATATCACTCATAGTAATTCTGCCATTTTAAAAACATTAACCTGATGACTTCTGTGACTTGCAATTGACATGCCACATGCAAAACATAATATGATTAGATTTCCATGAGCAAGTAATACTTGGGATAGAGTTGTAGATATTATAATCAATAATGTCAAGTCTTGCAATAACACATCGCACCTTTAAAGTAAAACCGTTACTAAACGAAATTTTTTCATGAATTGAGTTATCATGCCATTCTATTTAAAATACGTGCTTTAGATAGATGGCATTGATAACTCAATTCATGAAAATTTTCATTTAGTAACGGTTTTACTTTAAAGGTGCGACATGTCATCGTCATACTTGAAAAAGGTAAAAAAATTCATTGTATTTACTTATGTAATATAATTATATCATACTATAAACATTTACAGATGACGACGCGCGACGGACGTACCCCTGACTTAACATAGGCCTTCTACTAATAGGCTGCTAAAATCAATGAGGTTATACAATACGCTAAAATAGTGAACGGTGAACGGGTGTTTATAATAAATATTTAAAGAACATAATAAACTTGCCCAGGCCCATGGAAAGATAAGCAATAGTTCGTCTGGCTTCAATTTAAAATTAACAGCATTAAATCGTAACGCAATATAAGTATACAGTAAATACGGAAAAATAAATTCAAATCAACGTAAAACAAACAGCCAACAATGCCATTGATCTGACAGATAATTTTTTGACAGTTTGACATTATGTATGGTGTCAGTATTACCAGGTTTAATTATTTTGGTAATCGATTGACGAAATTGATTGGGTGATTAGCAGTGATCGGAGTAGGTAGATTAATTTTACGTACTCGCATCATGAATAGTCACAGAAATTATAACATGGATAAGCCTTTTTTCCGGGATTTCATTTTGGTACTTACGGGATTGAATCAAATAAAGTAAGGATTTTTAAACTACTACAATAGAAATTTATAGAATGCGATAGATAAACATTTAAAATATATATAATCATAATCATAATCATAATAGTTTTTATTTCTCTCTTCACAAAGGTTCACATAGTAATAAACAAAGCGACAAGAATAATAGCGTTTGACAAAAATGCATAAAATATGATCCTTTGCGAGAGACTGGCGTCCATACTAGGATACCCTGTGTGACGGATCACCAGGCTCTCACCCCGAATTTAATTAATTAACATTACAATGGTCAATGGTCAATTTTTAAATTCTGGACAAATTATTTATTGATGAAGGAGAAAACAAAAATAAAAATAACAAAAAACAGACTTTTTAAATTAATTAATAAAAATAAAAATTGTATAGTGTTAAAGTGCAGGTGAAGTGTGAGGATAAGTAGAATGATGGTGTGAGTGTGGGTGTGTAGGGATTTTGTTACAGTCAAGAACCCGAAGTTATTAAATATTACGAAGAAACAATGAATAGCTGCTCCGTGGCATCATAGTTCAATTTTTGTAACCAGGCTGAGAGGGTTTTTTTGCAACGCTGTTTGGGTAGGGTATAGATTGACAAAATTCCATTTATTTTGTTATATAAGTAACTTCCAAGAAAACCGAAATGTCGACGGGAGAAAGCAGTATGGAACCGAGTTGTGGGACAAACTGCGTGTTTACGTCGCTTACCTTCAAATAGAGTAGGATTATAGGCAAGAAGAGAGTGTTTGCGCAAGATCGTATTTAAAATAAAAAGTTGTCGAACAGTTAACACTCCAGTTTGCTCATAAAGTTCTCTGGTGGGAAATAAGAAAGGCAGGAAATTAATAACCTTTAGAACTGCCCTTTGTGCACGTTCGATCCGCAGCATTGATGTTTTTGTCGCACCACCCCATACAGTTATGCAGTACGAGATTAGCGATTGGCATAACGCAAAATAAACTGATCTCAATAAGCCAGCATCCGCAACATGACGAAGATTTCTAAACACAAATATCAGTTTACGGATTCTAGCTGAAAGAGCATCTATGTGCGGTTGAAAACTTAGAGTGTTATCTAGCATAACGCCTAAGTACTTTATTGAATCTGTTTTATGAAGGTGGGGACACAAGCAATGAGTACTATGAGACAAAATGCATGAGGATGAATGAGCGGTAATTTTGAAATTATTGAGTGAATAAGTAGGTTTTTTTATGTAGAAAGAAATATACTTTGTCTTATCAACATTGAGAGCGAGTCTATTATTAGCTAACCATGACAACACCAAGTTCAACCCCATCTGTGCACAACTTTAAACCTCGGGCCATGTATCGGCGTCAAACAAAAGCGCTGTGTCATCAGCAAAAGTTATGATCCTTCCACTGGGCATCTTGAGCTCACAGAGGTCGTTGATGAATGTTAGAAATAAAGGAGGACCGAGGATACTGCCTTGTGGGACGCCATGCACGACAGGAAGATCACTACTAGTCCACTCGTCTACCCTAACTCTCTGAAATCGGTTGGTGAGGTAGTCGGAAAAAAGCTTCAGTTGCGCATCCCTTACACCAATTTTCTCCAATTTGTTCACTAACAGAGGGACGGAGACTGTGTCAAAGGCCTTGGCAAGGTCCATGAAGATTACTATAACCTTTTTGTTTACGTCGAGTTTTTCAGAAACAAACTTAGTTAAACCGTGAATGGCGTCACTAGTCGACAAGCCAGATCGGAAACCTATATATTATTATATTGTTTTGTAGTATACCTATCCTTTTCTTGGAGTCCGATCATCTGTATACTATTAAAAAGACAGCAAAAAGGTTAAACATTTCTTATTCATATTGATGTATTCTTTATTCTACACATCACAACATTTGAAATTCCTTAAAAAATCTTAATAATTTCAAAATCCCGGAATTCCGGAGGCATATCCATACTAATATATACGTGCCAGTTCATTGACCCCAAATCAATATACCTAGTCCGATCACTGGTGATAAGTTTATAAAATAACATTACTGTCTCGAAACACTTTTAAGTTTTTGAGTATATTCAGACCATATAATATTTTAATTATTGTAAAATCATAATTTTGCAGTATTTGAGTATAATAAATAGCATTTGAAATATACTCGTGAAGCGGATACTCCACGTACTCCATGTGGGTTAGTATCGATATTTTTAATCGATTACAAATTATTTTATTGGAATAGTCTGTCATCTGGCAACATTCAGGTTAGGATTGAATGGCGGATGTAGTACTTTAAATAATTATCAACAAAATAAATATGTATTAGGTTCTCTAATGCTAGCAGCAAGAAATGTTGATAAAAAACGAGTTAACTTGAAAAAATGTGACATAATTTTTGATAAATAAGCTTTGACACGGTATTATACCGTGAGCCTGCTTTCGGGAAATGTCCTTTCAACTTTCTAGGTCATCCGGAAATGGGTTAAATGTTTTTGATGTCTAGTGATAAGTCATTGATAAAAATGTCGATTTTTAGACGTTAATAACTCAATAACCGTTTGAGTTTTATTTATGAAATTTGGAGTTCTAGTTAATCTAAGGGGTTTTAATAAATAAACCAAATTTCGTGTGTCTATGTTACATAGATTTTGAGTTATTAAGGGGTCAAAAGTGGCTCCAAATGGTTCGTGTAATATAACACACTGCAGCCGTGTCTTGCCTTGAACTTGGCTCGACACGTGGCTGCGTGTCTAGATTAAGAATTAATGTTCGAACAACCAGTTAAAAAAAGTGATTCAAACTCAAAAACTCAAACTCAAATAATTTATTTCAATTAAACCATTTACAGGCACTTTTGAATTGTCAAGGAATCGGTCAGTCAGAAATAGGTATGAAGCTAGTTGTCCATTCCAAAGCGTAGTAGGTACCTATGGAGAAGAACGGGCAAGAAACTCCACAGACACTCTTTTAAATAAAAAATTGTTACAAAATATTGGTTACATCATTCATGTTGAAATTATACATGTGAGAACAATGTAGAAAGACGTGCACATGAGAAGCGTTCGTAATAAAAAGATAAGAAAAGAACAATTCAAAAAATTAAAAATAAGCCCTGGCAGCTAAGAGATGACCAGTCCCAACTGACGGCGCCCGTTCACGAACATGACGCATGGATTAGCACCATTCAGCTCAACCATTTTGAAGGGAGCTAAATGATCCAACACATGCGCCACCATCAGCGAAACATTTGAGTGAGCATGACATACTCACAGCCGCCAGGGCACATTCAAGTCAATGCAACACATATTACCCGGTAAATGGTAACTCTTTAGTACATAGTGCTCACATAGTGTGCTATGCAATTATATATTATCAGGCAGAATGTGTCATTGACATCTACGCACGTGAATGGGGGCCTGCCTAGCCTATTGCCACACATCCAGAGTCCGGGCATCAGCCTGAACTCTGGAACTCCTGACCCAACAGACGTTGTCCTGTCCAAAATAATTCATAAAAATATTCCATAGAAAAAAGTACTTTCAGTTTTCCCCGAATTTTCCGCAACTTTTCCAATTTTTATTTCCCTAAAAACCTTATACGGATTATTACAATAATTAAAAAAAAAAACTTACAGATCGGTCCAGCCATTCTCAAGTGATGTATGCCAACGAACAACATTTTATTTTTAGAGTTCCGTACATCCGAATGAAGAAACGGAACCCTTATCAGACACGGATCACTCGTGTGTGTGTCTGTCCGTCTGTCACAACAAATTTATTCGGAATCTACTAGTCCGATTAAGTTGAAATTTCGTACACATGCATTTCTGTACCCAAACACGAACGTGTTACGGAAAAAAAAGAAATTTCGAATAACTATAATAATAAATATATAACCCCACCGCCGTATCTCTACGTTGACGTCGTGGTGGGGCTTGCGCGCTCCGAACTCTAGGTCTGTGCCGGTAGAGTTTAATTTGCCGGAACGGGTCTAGGATGAGGAGCCAGACCAAGAGAGATATAGAAACTCGCAGGGCAGTACGTGACGGGCTGTTGGGCAGTAGCGACCCCACGGACCTATCTCCCGGGAGAAGTCTTGTTCCTCACCTCTGGCTTGCCTCCACTCCAACAGAGCTCCCACCTCTTTCTTGCCTTTATTGGCTGTCTTGAGTGGAGATTCGCCACAGCAAACGTGCTCGGAGGAAGGAAGTATTCCAGTAAGATGCTGGTAGGGATCTTGACCGTACTTCCGGGATTGTCTTGATAGCCATGGAATACCTCTCCACTCCTCATAAGCACCTCAGGACATGTTGCCCTCTTGTCGCTACTACACTTTGTGCTAGCTACCGTTTTCGGGGGCCCATTATTGAGTGTGCAAGTCACCCCCTGTCATTTTACCTATGTTTTTTTTATATAAAATATTGGTCAGACAGGGGCTATAGTCTTTCCATAGCTCTAGACAACTAGTTCAGTTAGCCACCCAAACCCATAATCCAATAACTTTATTTCTATTATCTACAATAGTCCTGCACCAACCGAGGGTTGTCTTCGGGTGCACTTGCATAGCGCGAACAGGATAATCGTCGGTTGGTGCCTCATTTCATTCAAAATGTCTAACGGGTCTCTGCGACTTGGCTTCGGCCCCTCGTACACCTTCCAAAGGTCCGGGACCCCAGGATCCCGAGATGTGTCAAAGACATTTGAATAATATAATAATTTTTAAATTGGGCGTCACCCCATAGTCAAAATTTATTTGTTTTCTTTTGGGGTAAAATAAGAAAATTAAAAAAAAACTACACAGTGTGATATGTCAAATGAAAGGGCTTGCTGGGAGGGTCTCAAGTATATATTTTTATTTTTTAATTTAATAGTTTTAAAGTTATTTAAGAAAAAAATATTTATGAAACTGAACTATTCCCCCATAAGCCTACATTTTTGAAAAAATAAAGAAAGTGGTTATTTACTTAAGAAAACCTATAAGAAGTCTATGGTCTTAAAAAGTAACATGGTCAATCTCTCAATATTGTGGGTACAAACTTATAAATAAAACATGTTTTTCAACTACATGGTTAGGTTTGTCCTTCAATCCGGAATTAGAAATTTATAGGCTACTCGCTGCGGCCCGCGGTTTCACCCGCAAAGTCTCGATCCCGAAGGAATATCAGGATAAGAGTATCCTATGCCCTAACCCAGGTCATGGTCTACCGATGTGCAAAATTTCATCCAAATCTGTTCAGCCGCTTTAGCGTGAAAGCGTAACAAACAAATAAACAAACTCACTTTCGCATTTATAATATTAGGATTAGCATGTCACTTGAATGAAGTCGCGAGCAGCCGGGCACAGCTTTGAGACGGAACCCTCAGAGCACGAGTCCTACTTGCACTTGTCCTGTTTAAATTTAAATAGAGTGCTATAAATAGACGATCCAACTGACAATGAGTTCGTAAAGTATTGTAATTTTGATCCGTGTTTCTATGTATAATAGTTTTTCGCTTCCTCTGAAGCAACCTATTCATTCGTGCCTTGAAGAGTCACACTTGACTGGTTTTATTATTGGGTACTAACACTGCCTTGTTAGTCTAGTGGTCGCACGCGCAGTTGCTGAACGTGAGATCCTGCATGGGTTCGATCTCCAGGTAGGGCAAAGTGTAATTGGGGTTTTCTATTAAGAATTTTTCAATCAGGATTTGTGGACAGGACTTAAAAAAAAGCTGGTAAAATGTGGGTGTTCACCTCTACCTAATCCTTTGAGAAATAGAGGCGTCATATTGTGTTATTTTTAACAACTGAGAAATATTTCACGTCACAATATATTATACTTGAGTGGAAACGCCGGGACGCCCAAGAAGGACATATTACACCTTATTGGTAATGTTCTTCAGAAAGGCAATACGGCCGAAATAACTTGGCAGTTCCGAACTTCGCGCAGAAGGCTGCACAAAAACATTTTTTAGGAACCAAATAGGGTGAGTGTGAGTGAGAGAACATGCGCAAAAGCTATTAGTGCCTACGAGGATGGTCCAATAAATATTTAGCCTACAAAATAAAAACTAAAATTTTGTAAAAGTGTCGTTTTATTTCTCAACATAGTCTCCTTTTAACTTCTTACACTTGACTCAGCGATTCTCCAACTTCTTTAACCCGTCAAAAAAATACGTTTTCGGGAGGTCTGCACAGTAGGCCTCCGTGGCGGCGATAAACTCCTGATTCGACTCAAATTTCTGCCCGGCGAGTAACTTTTTCAAGTTTGAAAACAAAAAGAAATTGCACGGGGCCAAATCTGGCGAATAGGGAGGATGGGGCAGCAGTTTGTAGCTTAATAAGACCAATTTAGCCGTGGCGATGGCGGAGGTGTGAGCGGGTGCATTATCATGGTGAAAAAGCACTTTTTTCTGCGCCAAATGGGGCCGTTTTTTCTGCAATTCGGCATTGAATCGGCTCCATAATTCGGCATAATAGAGCCCTGTGATCATTTTGCCCTTCTCCAGGTAGTCGATGTCGATCACACCTTGTGAATCCCAGAAAACGGTGGTCATCACCTTTCCGACCAATAAGACAGTCTTCGCCTTCTTTGGAGCACGTTCACCGGGTGAAGTCCACTGTTTTGACGTTCCTTGGTCTCTGGTGTGTACCAGTGGATCCATGTTTCGTCGGCGATCACGAAACGACGTAGAAACTCCTTCAAATTGTTGTTCGGAGTGAGCAAACGCGGCACCCATCGCGCTGATAGCTTTCTCATGCCCAATATTACATGCAGGATTTGACCCATGGTCGCGGTCTTTTGAGATGCATACTGTCTCAACTATCTCGCACATCTTCAATCGGCGGTCTGCCAATACGAGATCGTGGACTTTTGTCACGTTATCTTCCGTGGTAGCTGTTTTCGGAGCACCAGAGCGTTGCTCATCAAAAACTATTTTTTTACGGTTGCCATTGAAGGAGAAGAATCACCGTACACAGCATCCAAGCTCTTTGATTTCGCTTCGCGATTTCCCTTCCAAATACAAGAATCGAATCACTGACTAATATTGCTCTTTTTCCATTTTTCTAAAATCCGCGAACACGCCCACTTTCACACGCGGTCATATCAAAACTAAAAGTCCGATTCAGCTGAAATTTCAACAGTAGCTTGCTCTTGCTATAGTGGCTCCATCGGGCGGTGAGGCTAAATACTTATCGGACAGATAATATGAACGTAAACGAAGCAACAGGAGTATGTAAGGATCTTAGCAGGTGGCGTTCTGTAGTTTCTGTATACCCACATGGGAAAAAGGCTTGAGTTTATGGTTGTAAGACGTATGTAATTAATTGAACTCAACTAAAATTACCTCATCTCACCATCACATCACCTTTTCATGAAAGCGATAGCTTAGCGACTATCCTACCAACAGTAGGAGTTTGGGTGACCGGTAACCATCGGGGAAGGGGTTGTTATTTTAATAGTGCTTAAGAAGTTTTGATTAATGTCCTCCCAGGATCTTAAGTACCGGCTGCTGCGATCAATCATCCGCATTCTGTTTATCTTTATAGTTTTACGTGATTTTTTTCGCGCTCTCAATGTCTTAGGAGAAAATATAACGTTGAAAACCAGACATGTCTTACTAGACTTCAGGAATTTGGATCTCTAGAGGTTTTTGGATCGTAATCATTCAATCATTGTTTTTCTGTTCGGTTTGGGTAAAGTAAGTACTTTTAAATTCGAAAAACTTTTATGGAACTGCTTCAAATGAGTTAAACACTACTAAAACATACAACATTTTCAAATTCTAAGGTCATGCCTCAATTCAGACGTTTGAATTGAGGAGCCACCTTAAACGTCCTCTACAAATTCCAAGATCGGGCCAACAAAACCGGCTAATTTACCACTAAATATTGGTGTATTCATAGTTAAATATCAGAGATGGCTCCTCAATCCATTTTGGCACTAATCTAATCTAACTAGCATGTATTGTCCCACTGCAAGGCAAAAGCCTCCTTCTCCCATTTCCACACAATTCTGTCTATTGCTTGTGTCGGCCAGTAACTTCGGTCAAGATCAAGATCGTCCCGCCATCTTCGTCTCGGCCTGCCGCGATGTCGTTGTCAGTTTAGTGGGACCCAATCGGTGGTTGGCGTAGCCCATTTGTCATCTGACATGCGATCCCAATCCCACTTAAGCTAAGCGGCTTGTGCAGTGTTGTGTTCCTTATACGGTCCGAAATTCGAACCCCCAGGATACTGCGCTCCATAGCTCAGTGACAAATCTCGAGCTTGGACGTCCGCTGAATGATTAAAGACCAGGTTTGAGCACTTTTCGTGTGGTTAGTGACTAACCTGGTATCAGAGTTTTAAAGCCACCCATGGGCCTCTGACTTGGCTTCACATGCCGTCGAGAAATATCTCTCAGGCAGGCCGGTTTGGCTGGTCTGGAGTGGCGACCGCGTACCGGAAGACAGCATTGGAAAGCCTCCCACAAGATGGACCGATGACCTTGTGAAGGCCGCAGGAATCCGCGGAAAGCACAGAATCGGTCAAAGTGGAGGTGCTTGGGAGAGGCCTATGTCCAGCAGTGGACGTCTTTCGGCTGAAATGATGATGATGATGAGGCCGATTTCTTCACGATGTTTTCCTACACCGTTTTTGAAGCAAGTGATAATTATACAATACACACATGAATCCGAAAAGTCAGATGTGCGTACCTTGGATTTGAACTCGAGACCTATGACTTGGCAGCCTGACGGCCACATCACTAGGCTATCACTGCTTCTGGTTTGAGCACTGTCAGCGGGCTATTTCTCATGAACCGTAATAGGTAGACAGTTGTAATTTTCACAGATTGTGTATTTTTAGTCCCGCTATATCAACAAATAATAAAATTGCAAGCAATCCCCATGCAAGAAACGTGTTTTTTTCGTATTAGTCCGTCTCGCACTTCACTGGTTTCTCATCCATATGACGACTAATAACTTCTCTATTAGTCATCATTTTGGTTAATATTACCAGGTTAGTAAAAGTTAGTAAAAGTTTTTATGTATTTTGAATTTAATTATCAATGATCACTAACATAGTTTTAAGACCTTTGTAACTAACAATTTATGGACATATCAATTAGTCTGAATTAAATTAATTTAATTTAATTGAGTATTTAACATTGTTAAACCTTTCCGTTCCGCGACTGTACATACTTGTGCAAGATTCCGGGTAACTTGGAATCTTCAGTAATCCAATACAACACGTTTGATACGGATGGGACGGTAAAACATAGGAGAGATTGCTTTGAAACGATATCCGATGGATGCATCTGGTTTGCGAGGGTTATTCCTTCGCTTTTGTTGTGGAAATTGGAATTGAATATTTTGTTTAGCTTAGATATATTGTGCACCGTATGTTTCTGGATGAGAAAGGGCGGACACAAATATTTAAAGGTATTTTTACTGATAGCGTAAGCATATTTTATTTTATTCTATTCGGGAAACTTACAGCTAACTTACAGTGTTCTTAAACAATATAAAATTAAAGGTCATCTACAACTTTCCACTGATAGACACTTAAAAAAAAAACCGGCCAAGTGCGTGTCGGACCACGCACAATGAAGGGTTCCGTAGTTGGGATGAATTAATCCCAAAAACAAACTTAACTTTGTAGTTAAAAAATATGTTCTCCCATACGGAATGTATGGGAAAACATGTTTTTGCAACTGCAAAGTTAAGTTGGTCGATTATTACTTGTTAACTTGTAGAGCCTACTTAGCTGTGATAGTTTTCCTTTTAATTTCGTTATATAAACTACTGTTGTGATTTTTTTTACATACCCAAAACTAACCATTTAGCCGGCAGGGGGGGGGGGGACACTTGACTCTAACAAAAATTAGCATTTAAAAGCTTAATATTTCGCAAACGGATCCCTGGATCCAAAAATGATTGTGACAAACTCACAATGTTTTTAAAGGACCTTTCCAATGATACCCCTCACTATGGGTTAAAAAAAGAAAAAAAATAACATCACCATTTTACGTGTATGAGAGGTACCCTAAAAAAAATGTTTTTCATAATTTTATTTTACCATTTTGTCAGCGTAATTAAAATATATACCTATGCCAAATTACAGTTTTCTAGTACTAAGGGTTTCGGAGCTAGACCGCGGACAGACAGACAGACGGACATGACGAAACTATAAGGGTTCCTTGTTTACTACGGAACCCTAAAAACGAAAAAAAAACAGATTGGTAAAAAATACCTATTAAGGGGGAAGCGTCAGGGTAGCCCGCGAAATTCAAATTTTCTAACGTTTCTTGCATTTTGCAGGTCAGTGTCAGGTTTTATGTTGATTAAAATAAGTTTCGCGGTCGTAGAAAATATGGCTTTACTCAATTATAATCATTACAATCAGCAATAGTGATTAAGAAGAAGATAAAGGTGTCAAATGTCATGATTTCATGAAATCATGACATTTGACACCTTTGCTAACTTATGGAGTTGACAAACACTTTTACACGTCAATCATATTTTAAAATATGATGAAATAATTTACACAAAGTAAAGCGCCTGTCTGGGTTCGAACCTACTACAACTCGTATGTCGCAGCCATTACCACTGGGCAACCGCTGTAGTAATTTTTTTTATTTTTTCGTTTGATGAATATTACACTATAAGTTCACTTTCATCAAACAGCGTCACGCAAAAACCTTTAGAGAAAATAAAAAAAACGAAATGAATAATAATGATGACCACGATACAAGTTTCTGGAATGTTCTGTCACTCACAAAACTGTCTCGTATAAATGACAAGTTTAATAACTTTTTTTTTTTTTTCTGATGCTTTTCTTTGAGATATAATTTTATAAACGCACCCACGACTCCCAAGAAATCCTATCAAGGAACAACACTTTCTTTATAGATAACTTTATCAAAACATACGCTACACATTCGAGTGAATTCAATACAGTGTTATTGTGTATCAAGATTACTGGGACCGATGAAGCGTAGCTCGGAGTACATTCAATGTATCAAGATTGGAGCGAAGCGTACACTGATATGAATTTCTGCAATTTAGTTACATGCTCACTGTGTTCAAGGCGGTTTGTATATCTCGGGCTTAGCCTCGTTTTGCGGGAATAGGTAAAGTGGTATCAAGATTTAGTCTGGCTTAAACATGTAATCTGAATATACCTGATGCCACTGATAAACCGTAGTTTACTATTAATGATTCCGTGCATTTCAAGCATTGTATCTATGAAAAAACAAAAAAAAAAATGCAATATTACAGACGCTTGCATTCATCCAGAATTTCACTATTACATAAATTCTTTAACTACTAACACAGGACACAACAACACTATGTTTGTAAATCATTTTACTTTTATATTTCGTGTTTCATGAACTGTTACGTGACTACGTGTAAGTAGATGTTTACTTGAGAAAGGATAACTTCGATTCACTTAATTATGAAATACTTTGATAGCACAAGCTAGTGTGAATTAATTATTTTTCTCAAAAATTGCCCTATCCATTACCTCGTAGCCTATTGTGCACGAATGCCAAAGTGATCGCAGACATCAGATACAGGTTCGATCCCTGACGATGCATCGAGGAAGCACTTTACACGTCCACCGTGAGACTCGAGTCAACCCCCACTTTATTGCCGACCATCTATTGATCACCATTTCTAAGGAGAGCTTCTGAAAGGACATGTTTGACCTGACTTTGGGCAGTAGGTTGGGCACACAAGGGGTATTTTGGCTGTCAAAGTACACAATTAAAGTTAAGGCTGTGCAGTATCAAATTCAATCGAAAGCCTTTTGAAATCAAATCAAAGACATTTTAGTTGCGCATTTGTTAGCTATCCTACTTTTTGCATAGGCAAAATATTACATTACAGTTATTGTGCTTGATTAGGGTTCCGTACCGCAAAAGGAAAAACGGAACCCTTAAAGGGTCACTCATATGTCTGTCTGTCTGTCCGTCTGTCACAGCCAATATGCTCCGAATCTAATAGACCGATTCAAGTTGAAATTTGGTAGACATATGTATTTCTGTGACTCAAACACGGACGTGTAACGTAAATAAATGAATTTTGAATATGAGGGTCACCATTGGGGGGCAAATAAGGAAATTTTAAAAAAATATTGCAAACTGTACAGGATGACATATCAAATGAAAGGACTTGTTGAGAGGATTTCAAATAATTTTTGTTTATAATTATAAAAAAGGATTGTGTGGTTTTATGAAACCACGGTAAAAGTGAAACTTCTATAGTCGCCGCCATATTGGCCTTGGCTGCTCTGACGAGCGCCTTTCACTTTATTCCTACTCCGCGGCCGACCGTCACGCGACATGCAACACACAGACGAAAAAGTTTGAGACGATGTAATAAAAGTTTCACTTTAATAAAAACTTCTAAAGATATTTAAGAAAGTTTATGAACCATTCCCCGCCCCCATACCTCCAAAACTAATGAAAAAAAATACTGAGAATGGTTCTTGACTCATACATTACAGGAAAACCTATAAGAAGTCTATGGTCTTAAAACAACATGGTAAATCTCTCAATATTGTGTGTACAAACTTACATTTGAAGTTTAAATGTATGGAAAAACATGTTTTTCAACTACAGTGTTAAGTTTGTTCTTAGGATAAATTCATCCCAACTACGGAACCCCATCCCTCCATTGTGCGTGGTCCGACACGCACTTGGCCATTTTTTTAATTATAATGTACGAAGTTCATGCGAGATAGTTTTGTTTATAAAAAACAATAATACATGTGTTAGTTGAATTCGTTTTATATCGTATTTTACACGAGGAGGTACTTTTGGTAGGTCAACAAACAAACAATTAAAAACAATTTTAATAAACTACACAATAAAGTGTTCTACAATCTCTTAAGTCTACCAATTTTTGTGAGAAATTCTTCGTAATAAAAACAAGAGGACTAATAATGAGTTATTTTTCTCAACAATAAATAAAGAATACCAGACAATTCTGAAAACTTTTAGAAGAAATAATTTATTTGTAAAAATATGAAATAGCCAAGATTCTTAGTCCTTGATTTGCTCTTATATTTTTTACGAAGAACTTGTAAAGAAAATAATGTCTTAGAATTTTAGTGTTTTGCTTAAGGTTTCAACGAAGAGATAATATTTCGTAACTGAAAATCTATTAGGTATGTATGTATTTTTAAGCTATGTGCAAGCACGTGTAACTACAAATTCAAGGTTAGAGCAATCAAATGTTATTGAATTTCCTTTAGGAAAAATCAAATGAGTCTAAGTTGACATACTAACATGTGACAACAGTGTTTTGCTGGCCGTTACCACTTTTATACAAAAGTTTACGAGTATAAGTAAAATTACAAGAAGTATGAAGCAAATGACTTTGTCCCTAACGCTTCAAAAAACACGCACCCTTTCCATCAAGTAAACTACTTTTAACTGAGTTAAACTATGCTACAACTGCATAAAAAAACCGGTCAAGAGCGAATCGGACTCGTGCACCGAGGGTTCCGTACCTATGTGGCCCGGAGTGGGGTCGTCTTGGCGGTGTCTCTAGACATCGCCAATGCCTTCAACACCCTGCCCTGGAGTTGCATCAGGGAGGCACTCCGGTATCACCGGATGCCGACCTACCTCTGTCGTGTGATTGAGGCCTATCTGACGGACAGGGCCGTCATCTACCCCGGTCACCAAAGAGAGTGGAACTGGCAGATGTCGTGCGGTGTCCCACAGGGTTCGGTCCTGGGGCCGCATCTGTGGGACATTGGATACGACTGGGTGCTGCGCGCCGACCTCCTTAGCGTTGTCAGCGCCGTTTGTTACGCTGACGACACGTTGGTCCTGGCGCAGGGGGTGTCGTACCAGGCGGCGGCCGATTTAGCGACACGCGGGGTTGTGACAATCGTTGACAAGATCCGGCAGCTGGGACTCGAGGTGGCCTTGCACAAGTCTGAGGCCATGGGTTTTCATGGTCCTCAGAATGCGCCACCGTCGGGTTCCCAGGTAATGGCGGGAGGGGTTCACATCGGTGTCGAGTCGACGATGAAGTATCTGGGACTCATCCTCGACAGCCGGTGGAATTTTGTGGAACACTTCTGACGTTTGGCTCCCAGACTAGAGCGGGCCGGGGCTGCATTGAAGCGGCTCCTGCCCAATCAAGGGGATCCAAACGCTTCCTGCCGAAGGCTCTATGCGGGGATCGTGCGGTCCATGGCCCTTTACGGGGAACCGGTGTGGGCGCGTTCATTGAGGCTACGGCCAGCCCGCCGGTTGAACGCGTCCCAGAGGGTCATGGCCATCCGGCTGGCCCGAGGATACCGCACGGTCTCCTGCGAGGCGGCGAGCCTCCTTGCCGGATTACCGCCATGAGATCTGGAGGTAAAGGTCCTCACGCACATCTGGGAGTGGCGCGAGGAAGCGAAACGCCGGGGCTTAGCTCCGATGCCGCGATAAATTGCGGCACAGCGGACAGAGCTCCGGCGGGATCTCATGGCGTCATGGAGAGTGCGATTGTCGCAACCCCGCGCTGGGCACGCCACAATTGCGGCAATAAGACCACTCTTTGAGGAGTGGCTTGAGAGACGCCACGGCGTCCTCACCTTCCGCCTGACGCAGGTCCTCACCGGACACGGCTGCTTTGGGAGGTTCCTGTTCAGGATAAGGCGGGAGGAAACACCCGGGTGTCACCATTGTGTGGATTGGCCTGAGGACACGGTGGAACATACGGTCCACCGTATGCTCAGTGGGCAGACCTCCAGGTCTGCCCGGCTTGGGCAGAGCAACGCCGTGTCCTCGTAGTGTTAGTAGTTGTGATCGGCGGTGGTGATCTCTCGGGTTCGGCCCTGGTTCAGGCCATGGTACGGAGCGAGAGGAAATGGCAGGCCGTCACCTCCTTCTGCGAAACGGTAATGCTCGCGAAGGAGGAGGCGGAACGCGTGAGGGAGAAGCAAAGTTCGCGCCCTCACGCCCCTAACCGCCGCAGGAGGAGACGCCCGGGGCGGGAATCGCGAGCCGATTTCCGGCCACCGTAGGCGCGGGCTTGCGGACAGTGAGCAATGGGTAGCTCGCCGTCTGATAAGGACCAAGCCCGGGTCGACGGCGCGTTGTGTTCCACGCGTGCCTCAAGGAGATGTCAGCAGAATTGACAGGGTCCGCTAGGGCCAATGCCTGCCGGGGGTTCGAAAAAAACCGATAGGGACATCGTGGCCCCCGGCAACATGGCAACCGAAGGAACACGGGTGGGTTTTAGTCAGTAAGAGTCTGACACGCTCTCCCACTCCACCCATAGCGGGAGAAGTTATTTGATAATTTCCCACACAAAAAAAAAAAAGATTCGCAGTGTGAACCGAAATATGTAAGGCACGCGGTAGCTACATGAGTGAAGCTAAACGAACTTAACTTCGTTCCGAGTGTGGCTTGCGCTTTATTTATGTCACTGACCCGCAACTGTCAAACTAGTGTCAAACAAGTGCAAGATATTGAACATTTCTACGCGATGCAAGCCGTTTGGTGGAAGTTATCCTTTATTTATGCTAAAATTTAAAGCCGAAAGGATCCGATCGGATACGACGACAGACGAACGGAGCCCATCGCGTGTCGCAGCATTCTTTCGGCTACGATCGCGTGTCGCGGAAGACGCCCGCGGCCAAGCTGCTGTGAGCGGCTTGGTAATATAAACTCTAAATGCTGTGAACAAGATTCAATATCGTTTAAAGATTGTAAAATCTATTCCGATGCGATGCGATGCGAGCCGTTTGGAGGAAATCATCCTTATCGTTTATCAATTTCGGCTTTAGGCTGCGTTTCCACCTGAGATGTGTGAGATAGCTGAGCGGTACGAGGATGCATAACGAAGTTGTGAAACGATGTGAGTGTTTCCACCAGAGATGTGCTAGGCCGCTGAGCGGTGCGAGGATGCGTAATGACGGTGTGAAACGGTGCGCAGATGAGCGCTGCGAAAACGTGTAGCGGGCTCTTTTCACATACGATTTCTCAATCGCGTCCTTCCCTAACACACATCCCTCGCACACATCGCCCGCACACAACTCAAAATCTCGCACCGCTAAGCCGTTTCCACCGGAGCTGCACTGAGCGAGGCTAGGTAAATGAAGCGATTCTATTGGTTCTTAACCAACACATCCCTCGCTACGCATCCGCACATCTCTGGTGGAAACGCAGCCTTAGCATCCGAGGCAGAGTTAGCAAGAAATAAAATATTTATAGACTTTAACGGAACATTCAAATTCACAAATGCCAGTCCATGGCATAGCTTACGCATGACAGAGCGAAGGTAGGCCACATCGGCATTAATTGTTAATCATAATATAAAAATAATGGACCAATGTTTTGGTTACTTCTGTCCACTATGGCGAGGAAGAAAATTATGTTACGGACATTTTAAAATGCTAGCTATGGTAGCTATGTGCGTGTGCGATTCATGTTCACAATTTTTTTGCTTGTGTATCATGTGGTTGCCTTTGATTGTATTATTTTATTTGTTTTATTTATATGTTATATGATGATACAAGATAGGGAAGGAAAAATTAGAAAGGCTTCGTTCTTGGCCTTGCCCGTGAAGTTAAGTTGTATGTGTTGTAAGTTTAGTATCTACCACTTTTATTTACAACAGGTTTCTATCAAGATTCTTATGTGTGATCAACGCACTAGTCAATTTCTTCCGCACCGCTTACCGCTTACCGCTTTTAGCGATAAGACCGCCCATTGTGTCACCCAATGTAAAATTTCTAAATTAATGTCTGTAATTTTGATGGTGTACATAATAAAGAATATTTTATCTATCTATCTGTCACGGCTAAAACCCGAAGTGCGGCTACACCTAGTATTAGCCGGCTACAACTAGGTGCGGCCGGTAGCAGTTGGTTAAATTTAGTTGTAGCAAATTAAAATGGTTGAAGAGTAGGTTAGGTTAGAACTGTGACCACATAACACACCGCACGAGCCGAGCGAGCGAAGCGAGCGGTGCCGCGGCAGCGGCCGGCGAGTGCCAGGGTCCATTTAGGCAAGTTTAACTAACTGCTACCGACCGCACCTAGTTATAGCCGGCTAAATCTAGGTGTAGCCGCACTTCGGGTTTTAGCCGTAACATATCTACCTTTGGTTAATCGATCTACTTTCAATTCTCAAGACAAGATAAAGAATAGGTCCTAAAAATACCATTTCTTTTGCTTTACACTTAATAACACTTACAAGTTAACAAGCAAACAGAAAATATGAAAAAAATCCTCAGATTCACAATCTCGGAACTGAAAAAGCTTTGTTCTTTTTTAATAAGTGCTGGTCTGGGCTTTAATGTCGCCATTGTATGCGTAATTACGCGTAGTCTGGTACTCTTGTGTTTACTTGCTGGGTAATGACACTATCTTGTGTACCGACTTGTACTTGCTTGTGTGTTTAGAAGTTTGTTGGGCTTAGTAAATTAGAAAAGTTTGTTACAAGTATTTTTTCGTGTTGGTAATTTTAATAAATCCATGTTTGGCAATTCAGTTTTACAACTCACCTTCATTTTGAAGGAAATTCAAAATCCAATGCTGCATATGTTTGAAAAATTCGTCTGCTCGACAGCGTAAATACCTACCTCAAGAAATATTGTTGAATTGCCAAAATGTAAGGGATTGTTCAATGTGTGTTACGCAATTAGGCTGCAGCTTAAACTAATAGCGTTTTCTACTAGCTATGAACATTATGCTGCTGACGTCGAATACAAAGCCGAAAACTTACTAAATAATTTAACTTTGACTCAACTGACTCTCTCTCTCTGACTCTATTTTATTTGACTGCCTCGTTGGTTTACTGGTCGCAAGCGCTACTGCGGAGCATGAGGTCCTGGGTTTGATTCCCGGGTCGGGCAAAGTGTTATTGGGTTTTACTATCAGATTTTTAAGCTCTTGCATAACTTTTATCGCGGGCTTTGAGCGCGGCGACCGAATCAAGAAATTCCGTAACGTAACGAAAATAAAACCTAACACCCCCCACTCCACCTACCATGTAATGACGGTTCCCATGACAACGTGATGTTGTCATGGGAACGTAATTTTTGTTTTATGTCATCACGTCATCATCCCAAGTGTAGCGTTGACAAATAGGAAGTATGGAGGTTACAAATGCTATACAATAGCTTTACTGCGGCAGTTCCCGAGTGCCACACATTTTTTTTTTTAGCAACTCGGGTGCTGGATTTGTGCCCGGTTGATGGTAATTGGCTCGTCTTTATTACATGGGACTTAAAAACATAACTGGTGAAATGTGGGTCTACCTGCTACAGGGACACGTCTGCCTAACCCTTCGGGGAGTCAAGGCGTGATGTTATGTGTGTGTAATTTAACTCAAACGTTCAACCAAAATCGTCTACCCAACATTTCACTGTTCAGTCATCCATCCTAAAAATCCTCCATCAAATCTCTTTGCAACAACACGACAAACAGCTGATCAATACACTTTCCTCAGCGAAATCGCTAAAAAAGTACATTAAATACAAAATATACGGTCTGGGTAAAGACGCGATCTTTTCTGTCACTCCACCCTGTAGTGACACGTGAAATCAAAGCTCGTTTATCAACCGAACTGCCGTGCTAGGGGGAAAAACATGGCTTGACATATGATGGGACAGAGGAGGCAGTAAGACAAGTTTTTTGGGTAGTTTGAACTTTGTTGCTAAGCGAAACGTGTGATCTATATGTCGGAGACGGGTATGTGACCTTCGTTATTATCAGCGATATTTTAACTACTGTGGGCCTAGTGTGGGTAGTGCTGGTTAATGCGCAATAGAAAAACAGTTTGCAGTTCAGATCACATTATAATTTACTATCAAATTAATCACACTAGCTAAATTATACACACACTGGGTGCGACGGCGTTTATTAAAATCACTAATTAACACAATGATCACTAATTACAACTGACACAAATAACTGAGCACCACGAATCGAGAACAGTTCCGCTACGTCTTGACTCCGATGCGATCAAAGACTGAATCCCCTCCTCGCCGTGGCCTTAAAACATCACGACTCTGTAGAAGCGCGCCTTTTTTGGTGTAGGTAGATCACTCTTGATGTCGCCAGTGGCGCGCTTGCGATTCGTTTCGTGTCCGTACTAATGACCGGATCCGACATATACATATATGACTCAAAAGTTCTGGTGCGTAATATCAGTGCATTCCTTTAAATCAATCAGTTTTACTTGCCAATCGGATAACTGGTATTTTAATTTGATGCGGTAACTTCGTAAATAATAATGAAGCATAAGTCATCGTCTACAATTTAAACGAAACGGTATGGAGACTTTGATACTTAAAGAAAGATAAATATGTTTCTATCACAAATTCACAAAAACACGTGCATAAACAAAAATAACATTAGACCACCGCCTTGAAGAGATCAAGGAAACGTAAAAACAGTAATAAATATCTGCTTTAGAAATTTAGGAGGAAAATAATAACTATAGAAATCTATATAAGCGATAGCACTGGCATTCCAAAAAATAATTCAATCATTAAATAATCATTAGGTTTTTTTTTAATGGCGTCTCACAGTTCAGGAGGTTGACGGCTGCTTAATCGGACTTTCCTGTGGCTGCCTCAATAAATTAAGGCCTCCAGCCAGGGCATAAAACTTAGAAACTAAGCGACTACACGCTAAGGGCACCCCCTGTGGGGTACGGACCTCGGCTTAGGGTCTCTGGGGGAGGACAGCAAGGGACAGTCTGGATCGGATTAATATTATTATTAGGGTTCTATCCCGGTTAAAAATGTGTCTATTTATAGCAAAAATTACATAACCATTATAATCCGTAATAACTTGATGAAGTGATTACACTTTCACACCAACCTAAGCTTCTGCCACGCACCTGTGCGATGTGTAGCGGTTCAGTGGTTACATTCGTCGAGTCCGCCCTGTTTACTTGGAGCGTTAGAAAAATTGTTTTGTCAGTAAATAAATGTTTGTTTACGTTTTCACCGGGTTCCTGAAGGCAGTGTCAGCGGTTCACGCCTCGGTTGTTACAATGGCTTTTTATGTGATAATAATATGTTATTGGGTACTTTTTGGTTGGTTAATTTTGGCTACGTTTCTCTTAAGCTGTTGAGTTGGGAAAATAGAACTTTGTTGTGATTTTGACTCTGCAGATTTTGATGTTTTTTTTAGGTCTTTAAATTGTGTCATTTGTGTTGTGTGTGTTGTTATTGACGTATTTACGTTATGAGCAAGTCGATGGTGTTTTGTTTTGATTTAATAGAAAAAATGATAACGAAGCTTTTCGGGGAACAAAATCCCTGATGTACTCAATTTACTTATTTCATCGCAGTAGGTTAATTTATTTACCATAAATAATTGTGAAGGCTTTGTTATTCTTGAAACCGTAGCGTCTACCTTCACTAACATTTTAATTACGTCTTAATTTTTTTAAAGTTTTTTAAAGCAGTTCTGACCGTAAAACCCTAAGGATAAGTTACTTCCACCGTCCTGAAACTGAAGTCTATTCATAAAAAAGATGCTATTGAGCCATCAACTTACTGAGTCGCTGGATCGCGACAACCTTGATAAATGAAACCGTTCTACCAGCGACATTTGTTCAAAACTGGATAGTCTGTAGCTTTGTTCGGAAGGGGACTAATATTGACTTGTTTTATCCTTTTATTGGAGAAATGGAAAAGGTTATGTTATAAATAATGAGAAGTTCTTAGATATCGAGTTGTTGTCATTAAAACTAATAATATTGCTGACTGGTTTGTCTTTTTGAGATAAATATTATCTAGTCATTACAATGGTGCTGTCAGCACGGTAAAGTTGTGACAATGCTTATTTTTTCACCTGCACCATTTTTTTTTCAGTCCAATATATTAGTGGAAGAAACAGCTTGTTATACTTTTTTAATAAAATCTTACACAATGAGCTCTTATTAAATACTTGTAAACTGTGCACGTACCTAATCATGCAACAGTAACATGCAGGTAAGTTTTTGATCGTTTACCACACAAGTTACATAAATATATAGTGTGAGTCTTCATAATTGTGTACATATCGAAATAAGGGAATCTATGCTTAATTTTAACAACAGAAAAAGTTTAAAAAATCTAAATATTTTTTTTAATACTTTTATGGAAAAAATATTGTTACAAAACTGTGTAACTTTTAAACAAACTCCATAATGATTGGAAGTAAGTAGAGTAGGCGTCCACATAAAATTGAGAAAAAAAACTACCCTTAATTGAAAATAAACATGTTTTTTTAGTAAAAATCGGTATTTTTTTCATCAATTTTTACAATAATTGTAAAATTTATAAATAAGATGCCCAAGAGAATAAAAAAAAAATTAATACAAAAAATTAATACAAAAAAATAAACAAAAAAAATTTGACCATTTTTTCCGTCGATAAAATTAAGCATATATTCCCTCATTTCGATATATGCACATTATGAAGACTCACACTGTATAAAGGTTTATCAACTAATTACTTTTACAGCATTAACTCACAATTGTTGTTATAAATAGATCTCGTAAGTACAGCCGCGTGTGTATTTAGTATTAATAGTCCTCCAGATTGTATTTCGGCTATGGCGGCCAATCTCAACGGAGCGGCGCGGGAGATATTATAGTGCAGGCGTGTGTGCGCAGACACAGGTGCACTCTCTCTTCCCTCAATCTCATAGTCCTATGGGACGGTAATCCGACACGACTGGAGAGAGATCAGGCACAGGACTAACGGCTTAAGACGCGACTAAATGCCAGTGACCTTGAGTGGTTAGCTTGCGTGTTCTGTGCAGAGCTCACGCGATGCGTCGTACGTCCAGCCAGTAATAGGATTTGTCCATCAAGGAACGCTGTCAGAAACTAGACGCATTATTAATTTATTATACTTAAAACAAAAGGTATTTTAACAAAACACGTACAATTAAATTATCTTTAAAATGGTGAAAGTTTCAGAAAAATACGCTTTATAGTTTTTGCGTGATTCTCAGTTTTTTATCCGTAATTTTACAAATTAATTATACTACGTAATATAAACGTAATCTAAAATATTCCCAGATTAAGTTATTAAAAAAAGGCTCTAATTTAACACATATTTTTCCAAATCATTAACACTACTCGTTTAGATGTGATCTTCAGTATAAAAACATAAAAGTCGTTTATTCTCGCTTTGACGTGCTTTCTGAGGCAGGGGGGTATCACACCGCCAACTTCCAAACTTCGAGGTGTTCTAAGAAATTTCTAATTGAAAAACCCAATAACACTTTGCCCGACCCGGGAATCGAACCCAGGACCCCACGCTCAGCAGTCGCGGTTGCGACCACGAGACCGGGGTAGTCGAGGCGCTGTGCATTAACACATTGTACTGCCCTTACTACTAGGTACATGTAGATAATGAAGTTGTATTCACACACATAATAAATTAACACATTCAGCACAACAATAGTTATCGCGATATCAACAAACTTCATTTATTATGGACAACAGTGGTTGTGCTATTGAATAAATACAGGTATACTGCAGTGCAATGCTATCGTGCATTATTGATATGTTACATCAACAACCGTGTGTTTGTTTGAGTATATTTAAACAGGGTGTTTGGACTGGGGCAAGCTTCAGGTATCATATAACTTGACACAGTAATATCACGCCTGTAACCCCCGGAGGGAAAGGCAGAGGTGTGACCTACAGTACAGTCATCAGCACAAAACACAAAGACAGCAAAATCCAAAACCGATTCTCTTGGAATAACGATTGAAACTTCTTAATAAAAACCCATTTCATCATCTGCCTAGCCTTTTCCCAACTATGTTGGGGTCCGTTTCCAGTCTAACCGGATGCAGCTGAATACCAGTATTTTACATGGAGCGACTGCCTATCGGACCACCACAACCCAGTTACTGGGTAATACGATACCCTTGGTAAGACTGGTTGTCAGACTTTCGGGCTTCTGACGACCCGTAACAACTGTCAAAGATCTACAAATGACAGCCGGGACCAACGGCTTAACGTGCCTTATGAGGCACGGAGGGGTCTTGGTATGTAAAGATGGTCACCCATCCTCGGACCAACCGCGGCAGGCGTAGCTTAACCTGATAGATTGACCCGTGCGGCTGTCATTACTTAGCCACAAGCCCCTGTATATTTATAAAACCTTTTTCATAATAATTAAACAATACTGTGTTCGATAAAAAATTACAATTAAAACAGTAGGAGAAAATAATTTTTAAAAGTTGCTTTTAGTGCTCGTGACTCGTACAGTCGTTCAAGGTTTATGGAATACGGGAAAAAACATTAATCTTTTCACTACTCTGCCAATATTTACTGTTTAAGGTTATGACATACTTGAGAGAGTCATGAAAAAGAATTGACTAACTATTAAGCATTTTAACACTCACAAAATTGTTTTTAAAAGTAGTTGCAAGTCAGCTTCCTGTATATCAAATAGCCACCCTTTGCCTGTTTGACTGTGTACCCAGATTTCGGCATTGAATTTTTAAATCCCATGGGAGTATCTTCGACTTTTTAGCAGTGAGTTAGTAGAGTAATGTAAATTGTCTTTATTATTGCTTGAATACGAGGCTTTTGGTTATTTTGCGTATGTGTGTATTTATGTTATTTATTTTGTAATGTGCGTTTTGTTTATGAAGAATTTAAAAAAAAATTGAAGTGAAAAACTTCTTTATGCATTTTTGACATGGGAAAAAACAATTGAACTCGTGACACCATTACCGACACCTCAGTTTTGAGAACGTGATTGTGCTCTTTATTTATATTATGTTACGGATCAATGTCCTGTGCAAGTATTTTTACTTTAAAGGTTTTGGTTTTTTTTTTTAATTGTTCAAGTTTTCACTTCTGTCAGCACTGCCGGAGTGCCACTGTTTTATTTTTTCTTTCTTTTTTTCTTGAGAAAAGACACTTTCATTAGAATTATTGCTCACAGCGTTTTGGCAATTTTAGAGTATGAGACCAGAGCTCACGTATTCACCGTGAACCTGTAGCGCCTAAGGTTATCTTAGAAAGTTCATGCGAAATTGCATTGAACTAGCTGGTTTTTCAACGCACAATCTTTTTTTATACTATTTTCGGTGCCAACATTTCAAAATATCGACGTCTTTTATTAGAAGTTAAAGTGGGCACTCAAATCCCGAAGCCAACGGGTATCAGTATCCAATTTGGTCTAACATCGATGTATCGCGTTCGGAAATTTAATTGAAAAAGCAATCAGCGATGACAGTCGGCTGGGGACGTCAACGCATAAACTGTGGACGTTATTGATTTTGATACGTTTCTATTGTCAAAATTCCAGTAGGTAAAAGATATTCTGAAATTTATTAACTTTTGAGAACTTTTTTATTTTCGGTAATTTATAATTTACCAGCTGTCCCCTGCGGTTTCACCCACATAAGTCTCGATCCCGTGGGAGTATCAGGATAAAAAGTATTCTACCTATGTCCTAATCAGGTCATGATCTACTCATTTGCAAAATTTAATCCAAATCCGTTCAGCCGTTTTTAACGTGAAAGCATAACAAAAAAACGTACAAAAAATCAAATCATTACTCTTTATTGTAATAATATTAGTTTAGATGTAGGAAAGTTCAGTTTTCTTAACGTTACTAGAACATGCTTGACTTTCTGTGTAATTCGTAACTTATGCGGAACACTACCAAAAGTTCAGGTTTATTTTAATATGTTGCTAACATTTATATAAATATTTTATCTATAAAAATATCTGCACGCAAGTTAGTCATATTCACATTTTTCACAAAATACGCGAAAAATTTCTGGACATATTTTTGTAGAACAAAGTTAGGAAACTGACATCACTATCACATAATTTATAACTAAAGCCAAAACATAAACTGCGTAACTTAGTAGTCATGGAACTACGCAACAAAATGGTTGCACAATCATCACGAATCCGCCCATCAGTTTCGCGACCTCGTACACAAACGCCGTCGCTCAGCTATTTTATAAGAAGGGCGTAAAGCCTTAAAGTCATCGTAAACATGGCCGCTGTCTCCTATACGTTGGGTAAAGCGAAACACTGGCAATGATATGTTTTGGGATGTGGAAAATGGGGTGGCAATGTACCCCTTCGTTTAAGACTGTTTTGTAAGCGATGGGAATTTTTATTCTAATTTAAACAGTGTAGCCGCTGTTGAATTATTTGGCCATATATTAAATGCTTCTCAATTATGACAGTCGTATTGTCCTTGTCAGTTTAAGTTATATTGTGGTGGAAGAAATACTATTAGCCCCGTATTACAGAACCTAACTTAAGACTAAGCATAACTTAAGACGCAGATATATGACAGTGACCTTGAATGGTTAGCTTGCGTGTTCTGTACTGAGCTCACGCAACACGTCGTACGTCCAGCCAGTAATAGGACTCGCCCATCAAGGAGCGCTGTCCCAAATTAAACGCATTATTAATTGATTACACGTAAAACAAAAGGTATTTTAATAAAACACGTATACTAAAAGATTAATAATTTAATTATCTTTAAAATGGTGAAGTTTTCAGAAAAATACGCTTGATAGATTTTGCGTCGTTCTCAGTTTTTTATTCGCGTTAGACATAAATTTACAAATTAATTTCACTGTGTAATATTAACATAATCAAAAATATGCCTATATTAAAATATTAAAAAAATGCTCTAATTTAACATATATTTTTTCCAAAGCACTAACACTACTCGTTTGGACGTCATCTTCAGTATAAAATTATTAAAAGTCGGTTATTGTCCCCTTAAAACAAGCGATTTTATTGGTTGAGTTTTCGAAAGCCAGATTATTTCATTTTAAAGTATACACCACCAGTATACACAATTTTATTCCGTGTTCTATGCCCTCATACAATTACAATGCCATATATCTCTGGCACTGGCTTCTCTGTGCGACTGTCGTATAAATATTGCAGTCAAGAGTTACTTCACAATCTTGAATCCCAGCGGTGTAAACAAAACTTCTGGTCCCGACTATGTAAAAGTGTGACGTATTATAATGTTCAAGTTATTTCTGTGTGGTAAGGAAAGCCTGATTTTTCGTAACAATATTAATGGATAAGTTAAATTTCTTGTACACACAAATATCATCACAAAGTAAGATTAGAAACGATTTTAAAAAATCTATGATAAAAATGTTTTTTTGTTTTTAATTTCTATAGCTTAACAGCCGGGTTGCGTTAAAATAGAAACCATGGCAATGCTTACAATGTACGTTAAATGCTCTCTGGACAGTCAGCCCTGCTATTGCCTTGTTTTTTTAACCACGGCATGAGTTACTATATAAAATTATAGAGACTGCTCTATGTGGTAAGTCGTGGCCATTACCACTGGGTGGCCCAGTGGTAACAGCCGCGACTTACGAGTTGTTAAGTGGTGAGTTCGAACCCAGACAGGCGCTTTATTTTGTGTAAATTATTTCATCACCACTGCTCTCAAAACGGTGAAGGAAAAAATCGTGAGGAAACCGGCATGTCCTAGAAGAATACAAAATTCGAAGATATGTGACCACATCGCCCACTGCCTCTTATAGAGAGGAGGCCTGTGTTCCAGCAGTGGGAACATTCTAGGCTGATTATGCGTGAGTTAATATAGTTAGGATTATAAAACAAACCTACGCAATTTTTTAACTGGGAATTACCTAAGAGTGTCATGATTTATAAACAATAAGACTTACCCTTATACCATTCTTTTATTCACGACAAAAGTTTTGTATCAGCAAAAAAAGACGCTCAAAAAACCCTTCTGTTAAATATTGCAAAACTCGTAAAATCTCCGCCTCCGCCATTATAATTGTCAAGTCCCAATCTATCGCGATTCGCCGCTGAGGCCGGGTTCGAGTGGCCGGCGTTTTATTGTGAGCAATATTCAACCAGACTTATAGATGCTACTGTCAGCTATATCTTTGTTGTGAGTAAAATGGTAAGGAGGAGGATGACTGTGAGGGAATTCGGATAGTTTGTTGTAAAAGAAAAGAGTTTAGTTTGGTTAAGTGTTAAGAAGTTTGGAAGTGACGGGCTGGTGTCCGCAACTCCACGTCAAATCGCACACAGATGGTTCAGTCCACAAAATCATTTAAATAAAAAGCGACTCTTGCTACGACACAATAAAGTGCAATTCAGGTCGTACAGCGCTAATTACCTACAGTTTTATTCACCTAGAAGTTGCCTCTCTTTCTATCGCGTAACTTTTAGACCTTCTGACTACGTTACACTTTCTGAATTAGCTCGACAAGTCGAGGCCACCGCGTACTTTTAGCTTCATGCTAAAAATGCGGAGTGAACCATTTGTTTAATCTGTGGTACAAAATTCAAAATTCAAAAGTCATTTATTAAAACTAGGCTGAGAATCAGCACTTTTTAAACGTCAAAATTACATAAAACAGTCCCCCAAAAACGCCTACCCTTCACCACTTCCTAGTGCCTTTAGCTGGGAAGAAGAAGTGGTGCAACAAACTCCCTAGCAGCACAGCTGTCTACGTACCTGTGGGAAACGTGATTATTCAATCCAACCCAGCTCCTCAAGAAAGGCCTGCAACGCCATGGTGTTGCTGACAAGTTCACAGAATACCTGGGTTACCGAAGTACTTTGATCTGTATGTGGTAACCATCGTTTGGTTATGTAGCTTTAATAATGAAAAGGAAACAATAATTATCTTTTGTTAACAGTAATAATATTATGCTCAGCCCCCCATAGCGTCCTTGCTGGCTGGCTAAGCTTTTTATAATTGTCTACTCTCTGAGAACGTATTCATTTGTGTGTCGCCCTTCAGATTCCGTTGTTTTAGTCAGTCAATCCCTTCTGAAATCAAATGATCACTCCACTTATTAAACTTAATTGTATCTGAGTTTCCTGAGGTGACATTGCGCTCATTAGCATATAAGCATAACTAACCCGCACTATATGGGAACGCGTGGTGGATTACGGTCCTCTCCCTCTCACAGAGAGGCGGCCTGTGTCCCAGCAGTGGGAAAATTATAGGCTGATTATGCTCATTAAGAAACTTTTAAATGTTAAACTATCACCTCGTAACCAAAATCGTATACATACACAGATGTTTATAAAATTACACACACACGTACACAGCACATCATTTCCGTTGAAATTGTAATATTCCGTGCCGCTAAATGTTTTATAATGACACAGACATTTAAACTGTTTTGTTTATACCTTTTTGTGGTGCCCATATTGTACATTGGTCGTCCAAATGGTAATGGTAGTGCTGTAGAATGGTCACTGTGGCCGTTTTGGCCTGTTGTTCAGTGTAATTGCGTTTTTGTGTGTTTTTGTATCGTAATATTTCATTTTAATGTAATGATCATTGATTTGAGGTTTGTAATGAAGAGCGATGTTGATTTTTGTGCTGATGGATTGATTTTAATAAATTGGTTTTCATTGCTTTCAATTTTGTTGATGGTATTTAAATGGTATGTTTGTAATGTGAATATTTTGAATAATGTCTCGTCTTAATTTATTTTTGTATTGTTTGTGCCTGATATTCGAATTATATTAGTATAAAAGCAGATGAAACAGAACATTAATTACAAAAAAAAAACGTATGGCACTCGGGGACTGCCGCAGTAAAGCTATTGTATAGCATTTGTAACCTCCATACTTCTTATTTGTCAACGCTACACTTGGGATGATGACGTGATGACATAAAACAAAAATTACGTTCCCATGACAACATCACGTTGTCATGGGAACCGTCATTACATGGTAGGCAGAGTGGGGGTGTTAGGTTTTTTTCGTTACGGAATTTCTTGATTCGGTCGCCGCGCTCAAAGCCCGCGATAAGCTATGCAATAGCTTAAAAATTGATTTGGAAGTTATGAGCGTCGAAACTTCCATATTTCAATACTAATTTTAACTCATCTTTGGGCGTAAATAAATACCTATGTAGTTTGAAAATGGCAAATTAGAAACAGTACAGAGATATATAATTTATTATTTATTATTTAACAACGTGATGTTGTCATGGGAACCGTCATTACATGGTAGGCGGAGTGGGGGGTGTTAGGTTTTATTTTCGTTACGGAATTTCTTGATTCGGTCGCCGCGCTCAAAGCCCGCGATAAAAGCTATGCAATGGCTTAAAAACGGTCCTCTGCCAGTATTAAATTTGATTTTGAGGAACTAAATCTCAAAGCCAAGTTAAGTCTCAATAATAACTCTAAACGTTCTTAAAAATAATAAGTGACTTTGACTGATTGTTAAAACCGCAAAGTGGGCTATTCGCAAATTAAGCTGTACAAAATTACGAAATAAAAACTAGAGACGTGACGGGAACACGCAATTAATCGTACGTAAAAAGGGACATCGTGTGACGTCAGAGAAAAACGACTGCCCGGCCCGGCCGTGGTGAATTGTGGATATGTGTTCCGCACACATAGGGAATTTGTTTTAATGCTGGTTCAAGGAATAGTGGTAATACAACAATATAGATTAACTGACACAAGTGTAAATGTTGATTGTTATAAAGAGAGAAAATAATTTATTTTGCGGTAAACATGACGCAAAGAAAGAACACAAATACGACTAGAACAAGTTGGGGGAAAGTATGCATCACATCCACGCAAAACGGCCATCGCTTAGCATATGCTGTGACCTTATGCGAGATAGAGCTCCAGCACTGGTTTTCAGCGATAGCCGACGTTGACGTGATGACGTCAAGCGATGCAACATAAAAAATAAAAATAATTCGTATCCTTTCTTGTTTGTTTCTGTGTTTTGTTGTTATCCTTTAAAATAAATAACACTTTAAGTAGTTAACAAACTCCATTATTGAAAGAAGGTCAACATTTTGGAGCTATTTGGCTAAGTATAAAAGTAATTCTAGAACACCAGAAACCACAGATCTTTAATTAATTTTAAATAAAAGGTGACATATTCTCTCAGATCTTAATTAATATCATATTATGTTTTTTATATACTTTTTTAATTCCCTCCAAAATTGTTCTATTCCAATATTTAAACTACACTCAGTCTCCAAACTCATAAAGAACGATAAAAGTAATAGAAACCTTGAATCTAGTATAAAAAAACAAGTAAGAACACCTATCGGTTTTAGAATCCCGTGCTCGGATGATACCGGTGCCTATTAAAAAGCAATCAAGGGTCGCTTCGTTAACCTAACCCCTGTTTGTACTTGCGCCGATCCAAAATGGATACCTTTCTATTACCCGCTTTTAAATTGCAAGAATATTGCTTTAGTTTTTTGCCCGTCCGATAGATTTTTGTTTTGTGTCTACGGGAGATTGATTTTGCGCACAGTGCAAACATGTTTTTCTTGTAGTTTCATTTACGTTTTTGTACTTTATTTTCGATTCATGCTTCGGTGAATACATTAAGTATGTTGATTTATTTTATTTTCAACCGACTTCCAAAAAGGAGAAGGTTCTATGTTCGTCTGTATCTTTGTTTTAAATATATTTAAAAAAAATGTGTCTTTTGTTTTTGTTGTTTTCCTTTAAAATACATAAAATTTTAAGTAGTTAACAAACTCCATTACTAAAAGAAGGTCAACATTTTGGAGTTATTTATCTAAGTACTAAACCAATTTATCAAATACTAAAACTTATTTTTTATGAAATTATGGGTTTATCTGATTGCTTTAACATTTGTCATAAAATGACGGCTGTATTTTTGTACTATTTCGTCAAGAGAGACAGAGGTGTTTAGTAGGTAGATACATCCACATTTTGCTAGTTATGTTTAAATGTTGTGTAGATACTTAATAGCAAGCGAACGTATTGCCATTTTTGTATATAACTTCTAAAACAAAAACAGCCTACATAAAGTGCATTATCTACATCTCTGCAAAATCTAAACTTAATAGAAATCATCTTTATTCAAGTATCGTATGACTCACAAATGATTAATAACACTTACAACTATATTATAAAAAAAAACTGACACAAATAGTAGTGGATCACCGCAGTGACAACCCATGTGAGATGGCACAACAGCAACCCACGAAAACAAAGTCTAGGCGACTTGAAATCATGCTTAGGAAACTGTTAGAGCTGCTCCACACCCTGCGCACCATGGAACCGCATCTTTTGCGCATGGTTGTGTAGAAACAATCTACATGCACATCCGTGAACATCCCCGATGCACTACAGAAGCGGGGTAAAGAAAATATTATAAAATGATTTCTTTAATGTTAAAAGGTCTCTGTGATTACACAAATTCTTTCATTCAGTGTCTTATGATAAACGGTGTGGCCGTCGGACTACTAAGTCATAGGTCTCGAGTTCGAACCCAAGGCACGCACCTCTGACTTTTCGGATTTATGTGCGTATTGTATAATTATCACTTGCTTCAAAAACGGTGAAGGAAAACATCGTAAGGAAACCGGCCTGAGAGATATTTCTGGACGGCATATGAAACCAAGGCATAAGCCAGTAACCTATTAGTAGAGTAGGTATTTATATAACTCCACAAAACTTCCAAAGAAATCACACAATACATGTAGAAAATTCCAAGAACACAAACTAAGATAGTAAGTCTTTAAGTAATTTTGAAGCAACGCAGTACAGCGTTCGTACATTTTGAACGAACCGACTTAATTGCTTGGCGCAATGAAAGAGTTGGCAGGCTGCTGCTGCTCGTGGTGTCAGCGAATGGGAATTATTAATACCTCTAGCATCACGCAAGTCTTTGACGTCTATTAAACTTTCAAGAACTTTAATGCTTTTGAATTGTGGTGATATTAAGAAGTGAGGAACATTAGGAATGTTGGTTTTTTCGTTGAGGTATTGTGAGAGCGAACTTGAATTTAAAAAAAAAAAATGCTTATGCGTTTGTAAATGGTTATTTTGTAATTTTATGGTTCTAATTATTACTTAATTTAACGATCTATTAACTTCTAACGATTACTACTTAATAAGTAGCCATTATAATGCTGCAATTTTACATAGGTCATTTTTCATACGATTATACGATTTATTACCTTTACGTCGACAAAACAAAAGACACTTGTTTAAAGAAGTTGACGTTCGACCTTAAGTTTTGTCAAGTAATCGCTTGACCTCAAGTTTGAAAAATTAAAATTTTAACGTATTCAGTTATAAATAAAACCATGTTTAATGTAAGTAAACGATAATGGTGCCGATTCCCTTGTTCACAAACTAAACTAAATTTAAGTTCAGTGCATCTTTTTCTTTCTATTTCATTAAGAAAAGGACAGAAGATAAATTTTAGTTTGGTCCTGTCAAATTAATCAACGCTTGACGTAATTTTAGTAGGCAAGTTTTTAATCACGTCTAAACTTGTATGAAGTTGTGACAGGCGCTGATTAATTTGACAGGACTAAACTAAAAATTTTCTTCTGTCCTTTTCTTAATGAAATAGAAAGAAAAAGATGCACTGAACTTAAATTCAGTTGAGTTTGTGAACAAGGGAATCAGCACCATTGTCTGTGAATTTAAACGACAGTAAAATCTATTTACTTCAATGAATAAAATTCTCCATTCAATAGCTTTAAACTCCAACCCATTACACTTTTAAACTAACAGACGAATGCAACTGGTGTGAACATCAAAGATAAAACAGCATTAAAACCAATACTGAACTAAAGCGAGCTCATTAAATCGTAAGTACTGTGAACCTGACACTTGTGACATTCGATCTCTGCATTTATCAATCGTCTTTGAATATTGCCGTCGCAATAAAACTCCCGACTACTGGAGTGCTTAGTATTGCCACTATAGGAAACTGGAAGATGTCTGAAGCCTAGTCAGCAATATGGCCTATTTAGTCTCATGTTTGCGACTTCTGTCTGCTTTTTTGCCACACGCGCATTAATCATGATACAATTTATAGTCAAAATTAGTTATTTTTGTTTTTAAAGTGAAAACTTCTTTAGACGCTTTGGGTATTTTTGAGATGGGACTAAACCATTGATTTCGCGACACTGTTACGACACCGCTTTTGACCTTTAAAAGACATCAACGCGTTGATTACCGCAGTACCGATTTTTTTCAAGTTTTCACTTCTGTCGGCACTCCCGGAGTGCCACTGTTTTTTTTAAATGTTTCTATCGTAATTAATGTAATTGGTGTAGTACCCTCTTAATTAACAAGAAATATATACTTCCGGAGTCTGGATTTGTGCCCGGTTGATGGCAATAGGCTCGCCCCCTAGTACATGGGACTTAACTGGTGAAATGTGGGTGTACCTGCTACAGGGACACCTCTGCCCAACCCTTCGGGGAAACAAGGCCTGATGCTATGTTATGTTATGTTATATACTTATGTAAATAATAAATGAACCACCAATCAAATTCAACGCATCGGCAAATGCTCACAGAGAGCACCTCGTCCATGCATTCTGAGGCACACGTGGCAAACCATTCGCAGCGCATGCCTCGTGATGTCTATAAGCGGCATTACAGAATGGCACTTCAAAAACTGTTTCACATGTATGGCGACTTATGTCCTAACACGGATGAGGCATCTATTCTTTGAGGCACTGCTAATAGTGCTTGTTAAGGCAAGGCTCCGGAAGTAGGCCGCTAACATAGAGAAAAAGAAACACAAAGATTTTAGTTCGCCGTGCCTTTCAAAGACCTTGCTTGCTTCTGAATTCCAGATAGTTATCTACAATCCTGTAGCTCAGCTCCTTTGAAAGTATGTTTTTTGGTGCCATATTTTTTTGTGCTCTTTCGTTTTTCTTTTGTTTCTGCTTGTGAACGTTTTCAAACCTTTTTACATGTGCAGTGAAAGCTACAACTTACATCCTGTAGTACTGAGTTTCTTATCATCGCATATTATACGTATGTCGGAGACGGACATGTGACTTTCGTTATTATCAGCGATATTTTAACTACTGTGGGCGTAGTGTGGGTAGTGTTGGTTAATGCGCAATAGAAAAACAGTTTGCAGTTCAGATCACATTATAATTTACTATCAAACGAATCACACTAGCTAAATTATACACACACTGGGTTCGACAGCGTTTATTAAAATCACCAATTAACAAAATGATCACAAATTACAACTAACACAATAACTGAGCACCACGAATCGAGAACAGTTTCGCGACGTCTTGACTCCAATGCGACCAGAGGCTGAATGTCCTCCTCGCCTTGGCCTTAAAACATCACGACTCTGTAGAAGCGCGCCTTTTTTGGTGTCGATAGATCTCTCTTGTGGCCCCAGTGGCGCGCTTGCGGTTCGTTTCGTGCTCGTACTAATGAGAGTGACAATTTCTATATTTTTAAGTACGATTGCATTCTTATCTCAGTCTCAGTGTGTCAAAAATATCTCTTATTTGACTAAAATTTTGAATTTGCTTGTCACTGAGATGAGATTAACTTAAATTTGAAAGATTTTTAAGAAAATTGGCCTTCTTTTTATTTTCTGTTGGAAACAGTAAAGAATTAGAAAGTTGTTTTTTTTTTAAAGATCGGTCTGCAAAATTGGTAGCGGGATTGACTGCTTAGGATACTCAAGACGTTATAAGAATACCTTCTTAGTATTATGGTTTTATGTAGATACAGTGAGCCCGCACTGTTCTGTAAATTCTTAATTCTTTAAACAACCTCGTTTATTGGATTTACCAACCAACTACAATCGAATTCCATCCTTTAATTGACCCCACATACATTCCGTTTTTACCTGTTTCACCACATCACTGGTTTCGGGAGTGTGTTGTATACTCCCGAAACCAGTCAAGTTTAAAGATAATTTAATATAGGGGTAAATTAATTAAATCAGGCGAATTATTTTGATATTTGACAACACAGCGCTATTCGGAACGCTCGCGCTGTAGAGCACTCGGGATGTTTACCTGTTATAACATTAATTAATGTTCTATTAAATTACCTTTTGTATAATTTATTGTGTTATTTTTGCTATAAAGGGATAGATTAAATCATTATCATTCACAGCCTGACTTTATGCACTGCTGAACACAGGACTCACTTTTCATGTGCTCACGTTACCGCGCCAGCCTCATCCAGGTTCTACCCGCGAGGGTAACAATGTCGTCCGCCCATCTCGCTGCCGGACGACCAGACACTTTGTCTGCCAGTCCTTGGACGCCACTCGGTCACTTCCGTACTCCTGCCATCCTGCCATCACTGCGCCTTGCCAGCTGTCCTGCCCAACTCCATTTGAGTTCTTTAATTTGTTTTCCCATACCGAAAATCTTCGTACGTCTGCAGATCTCGACGTATGAGACTCGGTCTATAAGCGTTATGCCAAGCATGGAACGCTTCATGTCTCTCTGCAAAACTCTCACTCTATACACAGCCTCCTGTGTGAACGTCCACGACCCATGTATTAAATAATAAAAAGTGTGTTTTGAATTTCCAATTGAATATTAGGCTCATAAAATACTAATCAATATACTGGGTGATTTTTTTTTCCGTCTCGAAAAAAAAACAGCTGTTTCATACATTTTGGTCAAGTAGGTATTGAACTTTTGTATAAACAGCAGATTTTTTTTTTCGTGATTTCCTAGTTGCTCTTACAGTGAAAGTTGTTTATATTGATGGGTAGAACATCCTGTAGCCGTGTGCCCGATGGGATTTCATTTCGTTAAAAATGATGAATGACCATACAAATTTTCATCCCCTATATAACTATTGGGATTTGGCGATATTTCAGTAAAAAGACGTAAGAATTCTTGAAAATGATAACTAAACTTTTATTACTTCTAAAACAAATCTTTCTTGTTTCACGTTGACATTTTAAACAGAACACAAAAACGCCAGCCACGGTCAGAAAACGAAACTTAAAAATAAGTTTACAAATATACTTTAATATTGATATGCTTTGTTCGGTTTTAAATTTATTTTCTGAAACATGCATGGAAATATTGTCACTATTTTCGAAAAAAGAACACGCGAGGTATCGAATTTATGGTCAAAGAAAATCAAATCCATTGCAGGAGCGTTTTTTGAATTTGGAACATTCCAGCAAAACATTGCTGAAGCGTTGTAATGTTCCAAATTCAAAAAGCGCTGAAACGGCGTGCTGGGGTTATTAAATACTCTTTGATTAGATCTCTTTTATCATTCTTGGCATACCAAAGTAAGTCTCTTTGCTTAGTACAAATTGCGTTCACGTGGCTGCATAGCCATAAATGCGTTTGCCTTTCGACACAGATCATAAATAGAAATTTGGTGGCAAAGCTGAAAATTCGTCTTCATTTGTTATTTACATAAATAATAAACAAACATCGAGGAAATCAATAACATTTTCGTTTAGTAATTGCCCCAATATGACTAATGTAACTTTTAATATTAATTAAATTAAATGTATAATATAACAAGTATGTTTTATTTCCCTGCACTCTTTTGAGAAAAGCACTATATATGCCTCGGCGAAAATGGCACTTGCCTGTCTCGTATTAGTGAAGTCCTTGCCTACGGCTCGGCCTTCAAACTCATGCACGACATGCAATTGTCTATTTTACGGTCTTTGCAATAATGTACTATTATTCAACAATAACCCCATTAAGAGATGAATTTTCAAAAAATCATCCTTATTGCTGCATTGTCGTTATATAATTACTAACTGCGCGGTTTTACCCGCATAAGTCTCAATCCCGTAGGAATATCGGGATAAAAGGTATCCTATGTCCTAACCCAGGTGCCAAATTTCATCCAAATCCGTTCAGTCGTTTTAGCTTGAAAGCGTAAAAAACAAACAAACTCACTTTCGTATTTATAATATCAGTTAGGATGTAATCTAATTTCGTTGGTTCGTAATAACAGAAACTCCTGCGCAAAATAGTAAGTAAGTAATCATTTATTTACCAAAAACTTAGCTTAAGTAACATCAGTGTTGTTTAAATGATGGGATGGGTAAGGTTATTACAATGAGTAAGAACCCTGTTTTTTTTTTTTGTGGGAAATTATTAAATAACTTCTCCCGCTCTGGGTGGAGCGGGAGGGCGTGTCAGACTTTTACTGACTAAAACCCACCCGTGATCCTTCAGTTGCCATGTTGCCGAGGGGCAACGATTTCCCTTTCGGCCCGTGCCCTTCAAACTAGGAAAATCCTGTATCTTGAAGGACAGTGTTCTTAAGTGAGATTGACACGTTTTACAAAATATTTATAACTGCGTAATAATTCTGATGTTAACATATTAATTGTTTGTGAGTGTGTTGCCATGGAGTTAAACTGATTTATTGGTGTGTGTGTGTGTAAATGTGTGTGGGGGTGTGTATGTGTGCATGTGTGTGTATGTTTGTGAGTGAGTGAGAGAAAGTGTGGTATACGAAGTCATCATCTGCCTAGCCTTTTCCCAACTATGTCGGGGTCGGCTTCCAGTCTAACCGGATGCAGCTGAATACCAGTATTTTACATGGAGCGACTGCCTATCTGACCTCCACAACCTAGTGACTAGGTAACACGATACCACTTAGTAAGACTGGTTGTCAGACTTTTTGGGCTTCTAACTACCCGTAACGACTGTCAAAGATCTACAAATGACAGCCGGGACCAACGGCTTAACGTGCTTTCCGAGGCACGGAGGGGATTTGGTATGTAAAGATGGTCACCCATCCACGGACCAACCGCGGCAAGCGTAGCTTAACCTGATCGATCGACCCGTGCAGCTGTTATTACTTAGCCACAAGCCCCTCGGAAATGCCCCAAGTTTTGAAAAAAAAAAACACACTTGATAACAATCCGAAGGATTTTCAAGGAAATTGCTAATCCATTGCTTCATGTTTGAAAAATTCGTTTGTTCGATAACGTAAATCATGCAATGAATGTTGTTGAACAGGGATGATGTTTTGGTAAAAAAAAAGAAATTCTAGTTAGTCCGTCACTCGGATAGTAAAAAAATATTTGACACGTATTTTTTCTTTAACTTATTAATAAAAATACTTGGATAAAACGCATTAAAGTTGGGGATTGGGGGTCGCTACGTCACAGGTAAGTATAAAATCTACATACTCATGACGTCATGGCACATTATCGCCGTAATCTTTTGATTACATAAAAAAAGAAAAAGTACGTGTCCAATATTTTTTAATAATCTACCAGACAGACAAAAAATGAATATAACTATTGTCAAAATGAAAGGTATTGCCAGTGTAGTAAGATAGCTTCTTACGTTTAACAATGAACTGTCATATTTGTATGATGAATACAGTTGACAAACATGGTTTGTAGTTAACTGTGTTCGCAGTATAATTAGGATGACATGTTTCGGCAAATAGAAACATAATGTAACAAGGATATGAACCGATAATCTGCCAATTACGCACTAATCACATGTTTGTAATTAGCATAATGTGGTTTATCCACTAATTATGCACTTGCAAGCACCTATGAACCACATACTCACATAATAATTATTATAACATACCAAAGATAGAAAACCAAGTGACCTCAAAATGTATTGCGTAGCAGTGCCGTAGCAAAGCTTCGCAGTCTGCTACGACGTAGCAGTACTGCTACGCCGTAGCCACCAGTATCGACTCATTCTTTTTAACATAGAAAATAAAAACTTTTTATAAAAAAAGTCAACCGACTTCCAAAAAAAATACTACAAAGTGAAAAATAACTTTAATTTCGGAAGTCGGGTCTTTGGTTTTGAATTTTCCTTTTTTGCCACCGACTTCCGAAATTAAAGTTATTTTTCACTTTGTAGTGTTTTTTTTTGGAAGTCGGTTGTTTTTTTTTTTGTAAAATGTTTTTTATTTTTCACTTTTTAGGTGTGGTATTTACCCCACACAAATTCGAATACCACTACCTGCTATGTATATAACAGTGACAGGAACTTAACATATCATCCACATACTAAGTGGGAAAAAATACGTTTTATTGAAGCTAACTCAAAAATTACCCAAGCAAATTTAATAAAATTTATATGGGACCACCTCTGAAGTATGGCCTACCAAACAAAAAAAAAATCATTAAAATCAATTCATAATTGGCCGAGTAATCGTGTAACAAACGTACAAAAAAAAAAAGACATACATTTGAATTGAGAACCTCTTCCTTTTGGAAGTCGTTAAAAATGGATTTATTAGCTTGCATAAATTCAAACGCTTTTCTCTTTTACCCAACAGTTTATAAATGAGAACCTCCTCCTTTTGGAAGTCGGTTAAAAAGCCGGCACTGCACCCTACAACATACCCTATTTATCTGTCATACAGGTGTCAGTGTAACAAAAAAGGAAAGTATATTTTTCCTTCCGTTTTATAAGGACCGCACGTCTCAGGGTAAATTGTAGGGAAAAAGGTTCTACCACGTAGTTTACTTACGGGGGAATTATGGACGTGCATAAGTAACTCATTGCTGTATAGGAGAGAGTGGGGAGAATCGAGCCTACTTCCGGAAAGTAGGGAAGAAAAGTTAATTATGTATGAGGACACATGTTTGGCACTGCTGGTGGTTTTTGTAATGATATAAGGCACTGTGGATTTATGATTTTTATGTAAATTGACCGATATAAATTTGATGTTAAGTAGCTTAAGCTGTTGGGGAGTTTGTTGCGCCACTTCTTCTTCCCAGCTAAACCACTAGGAAGTGGTGAAGGGCGGGCGTTTTGTGGGACTGTCTTATGCAATTTTGACGTTCGAAAAGTGCTGATTCTTAGCCTAGTTTGAATAAATGACTTTTGATTTTTGATTGCTGCGGTTGACTTTAGATGGGTTATCATTTTATTCAGCAATAAAAGAAATACATTTGCTACTAAAGTTGCCAGGTATAAACAATTTACTTCTATATAAGTTTGTACATTTTTGACCATACATACATAAACTCACGCCTTTTTCCCATGGGGGAAGGCAGAAACTACAGAACGCCAACTGCTACGATCCTTACATACTCCTTTTGCCTCGTTTACGTTCATACATCTGGTCATACACGCACGCCGGTTGCGAGTACTACGCACCTGGCCTTTCTGAAGAACATCACCAATAAGGTCAGATATGTCCTCCTAGGGCGTCCCCGCCCGGCCTTTCCCTTTACATCAGCCTTGTAAATACATTTTATTAGTCGCCTTTCATTCATCCTCTCAACATGCCCAAACCATCTCAGCATACCCTTTTCAATTTTTGTCACTACATCTTCTTTTAAATCACACCGCTGTCTTATCACATCATTCCTCAGCCTATTATTTATAGTCAGACCACACATACTTCGCAAGGAACGCATTTCCACAGCATTTATTCTACTTTCATGTTGTTTTTGCCACTCCCAACATTCACTTCCATACATAAGCGTGGGCACCAGCACACTATTGTGAACAGCCAGTCGAGCCTTTATAGACAAATTTAACCATTTTTGACCAATTTTATAATATCAGATGAGAAGGATCAAAAGAACATTTAATTGAATGAATGAATAATTCGAATTAGTTAGAACGAAAGCAGATATTTTTTAGTATAATATTTATCCTGAGACAAAACAAAAAGATAACTCAATACTATTGGAATCAAGAAAAAATTGTAATACCATAGCAATCTTTATGTCACCAGTAGCGAAACGTAATCGTTCCACATTACGATTACTCCATAATCTGGAACAATAAAAGTTGATTGTATCGTTTCTTGATGCCGATAAAAATAAAAATAATATTGCTGCTATCATGTGTACTGAAACCATCTTTTTCTTTTACCAAGACCGAGATGTATTAGTTTTATATTTGAGCCCAAAATTATTGGAAATAAAAAAAATTGGTCATTCTTTGTCTTTTTTCGTGGAAAATTGGATGAGTAGGTATTTTTCCGAGATTGGGTATGGCAGGCAGTTTGTTTATATGAAGTTGTGCTACCATTTGTTGGTGAAAGGGTTCACGGAAATAGGAAAATGGATATTGTTGTGAACGGGGTTGGCCGTGTCAATACACTATGTATTGATTGCTTGTTTTAGCTATACTAGAACATAACATAATAGGGAAATGGGGCATTTTTTTTGGTTTTTCAATTGTTTATCTACACGAATAAACTTTGGTCGTTCATTGTAACTTATCTGCATACTGCATGCATACCTTTATCTATATCTATACTAATAATAAAGAGGAAAGATTTGTATTTTTGTGTGTAATGAATAAACTTAAAAACTACTGGACGGACATGAAAAATTCTTTCAGCAGTGGATAGCTATATTATCAGCGAGTAACAAAGTTTATATTTTATCCCCGTACTCCCACGGGAACGGGAACTACGCGGGTGAAACCGCGTGACGTCCGCTAGTTTTTCATATTTTTAATATTTCATTAGCAATGCGAGTTTTATTTAGGTATGAATATTTCTGTAATTATTATTTAAATAATAAGATGAAACTAAAATAGTAGTTTATGAAACTGTTGCATAATAAGGGGTATTAATACATGAGTGTGTTTAAAAACCGAGCCGTAGGCGAAGTTTTTAATAGTGTCACACGAATGTTTTAATACCTAGTTATGTGCAGTTTCATACACTACTTTATCTACTTTCAAACATTATGATTGAAACAAATACTAAATAAAAGATCAAAGTTAAAGATCAAGAATAAATTACAAAATCCCACGAAATTCAGTAAAAACTACAAAACAAATGAATGTCGCCTGCACCAGCACATCACCGCACATGCGCTACAGCGGGTGCTGCTGTCCCCCGCCAAAAGTTGATGGAAACTCTTTGGTGATATTAACTTCTTGGATTAGCGCTGTATCGTAATAGAAAAAAAAAGTTTTATAGTATTATTTTGTTCGAGAAAAAGTGTTATAATGTGATTCTATTTTTAAATTTCGGTATTCTGTTTATAAAGTATGTCAATATAAACTCGTTTTGAAGTTCATAATTCAAATATTACGCTATGAGAGTAGATAAACTATTTTATAAAACCCTAGAACTATTATTCATACCTAACCGAAAAATCCAAAAGTTATTACAACCGATAAAAACAAATTCAAACGATATTTAATAACTTTTACCAAATTAAAGTAAAACCAACCATTTTTCTCCCTTTATTCGCTTCACAATATTGATTCGAAGGCTTTCGTCAACTAAGCAAGGAGAAGTTAAAGTTAAATTAACGAGTTGAGAATAACTGCGGCTTTTAGAACAAACAAACAAGGGTCATTAATCATAAAACTAAGACCCCAAGGGTTCTGTACACTTAATTATTGAATAGATTTCTAAACAACTTTGATTCTAATAGCTGGGCTTAGTTTTATTTTGGTTGTTTGTGTTGAGTCGTGTTTTGATAAAGACTTAATGTGCTGTGTGTAATCATTTAAGTCATTTATTTGCATAACTTGTTAATGTTTTAAAGGGGTTTTGTATTTTTATTCTAAGTCGCCGTAGAAATCCAACCAGTCTTACCAAGGAGTATCGTGTTACCGAGTAAATGGATTGTGGAGGTTAGAAAGGCAGTCTCTCCATGTAAAATACTGGTATTCAACTGCATCCGGTTAGACTGGAAGCCAACCCCAACACAGTTGGGAAAAGACTAGGCAGATGACGATGTCGCTGTAGAAATCCACTACGTTTACACAACAAACTTGAACTTCCAGTTCACATCGTTTCTTAGTGTAGGTACCTCATTCTTAGTGTCTCCCCATAAGAAAAATATTTCCATTTCAAGTTTCTATTTCTATCTTCAATGGTTTAAGAAAGACAGAAAATACATTTATTTAGTACAGACCAAAAAAGCACACAATACAATTAACAAAAAGTCAATCTGCCTAGCCTTTTCGCAACTATATTGGGGTCGGCTTCCAGTCTAACCGGATGCAGCTGAATACCAGTATTTTACATAGAGTGACTGCTTATCTGACCTCCACAACTCAGTAACTGGGTAATACGATACCCCTTGGTAAGACTGGCTGTCAGACTTTCGGGCTTCTGACGACCCGTAACGACTGTCAAAGATCCACGAATGACAGCCGGGACCAACGGCTTAACGTGGTTTCCGAGGTACGGAGGAGTCCTCGATCCACAAACCAAACCCGGCAAGCGTAGCTTAACCTGACAGATCGACCCGAGTGGCTGTTAGTATTTAGCCACGAGCTTCTAATATAATAACACAATATAATTAACAGCAGATAAAAAATCAAAATAAAAACTATAAAGAGCGATGTAAGAAATTAGCAAGGGAGTGTGCGTCACGGCTGCGCCAAAAAGGCTCAGTTCAGCAAAAATGCCAGACAACAATAAGTGCCTGACGCTGGTTTTCAACTGGATCTGAAAGTGTGATGTGACGGATGTAAATCAGTTTTATAATGTAACGTGTGTATGCAAGCTTAGGCTGTACGTTGTCTGACACACTACGGACAATCAGACTTAAATTCACAGATATATCCGACATAATATCCCAGTATCCAGTCAGGAAGGCCCAATTAACCTATCTTGACAGGAAAACTCAAATTAACTGGATTTCAATCTTAATACACATCCGGTGAAGGCCTCATGATAATAATCCTTCTTAGTTACTTTGATAGGTAGGGCGGAGTACTTATTTCATCACTGATTTATAATTCATTAATTTTTCGTAACTAAGGGTTACCGTTACAGAGAGATAAGTAACTGTCCGGAAAAAAATAAAAATAAAAGTTCCTCAGAATTACCTGAGCCTCAAATATGGACGTCTTCTCAAGCAAGTAAGAAGACGCCACTACACAAGGAATCTAAATCTACCAATATACCATCACAAGTTTTTATCCCTAAAAATTTCAACCAATATTTTTACTTTCGGAAGCTATTTTCCGAAAGCTAAAATTCTATGTGAAATTTTATTTTTGTTTTTCATTGCCATCGTATTACCTAGCCACTGGATTGTGGATATCAGATAGGCAGTCGCTCCATTTAAAATACTGGTATTCAGCTGTATCCGATTACATCGGAAGCCGACCCCAACATAGCTGGGATAAGGCTAGCCAGATTTTATATGTATTTTCAAAAATATTATTCATAACTAATAGTAATGTTTCTTTGTTACAGACTAAACCACGCACTCGCCGGGCTGAGGCCGTGGTGGTGGCATGCGTGCAACGTTGCCCTACACGCTGCGTGTTGCGCACTAGTTGCACGAGCGTGCGTAACGATCGCGCGACTACAGCGCCCGTTCGCTGCGCTTGCGGCGGTGCTGTTCGCAGTGCATCCTGTACATACTGAGGCGGTGAGTATTCTACCCATGTATATTTATTTTGTGAAATTGGTACTAATAGAAAGTTCAAGTGCGACCAGATAGACTGACGGTCTTAACCATGTTTTTACGAAAGCGATAGTTGGGCGAAAAATTTGCAAAGACGTATATCACAAATTTAAATGTGATATTATGTAATTAATTTTATTACATTTTTAATGATAATTATTTTTAATTTCTATTTACTTTCTCTTTAATTTCTCTTTACACGTTTGCCGCATGTTGGATGCATTGTGGGCTAAGACCACTATAACATGGGTTCCTGAAAACGTCCAGCGGCATCATTGAAGACCCAGGCGTAGATGGCGGGACGAACTTGACGCTTATAGGAGGGATTGGTCTATATTGGCTCAGGATCGGGTTGGGTGGAAAAAGGAAAGGGTGGCCTTTGCCCTGCAGTGGGACAATACGGGCTAATTATTATTATTATTTACTGCATTTATTTTGAATCATGCTACTACTCATATTTTGTAATTGTTGTGCCCGACCATGTGAACTTTATCATTATTGTTAAGTCCTTGTAAACACATGTGATATGCAATAAAGATTTGAATTTGAATACGTGACTGTCGCGTTCATAACATTATGTCACTTGTTCGGAACACCAGTAGGCGCCGTCTGCCGGTGCGTTCTGGTTCACCAAACAAACTGAACGCGCCGGTCGCGTGTTCGTGCGACGATCGCTTTGGTTAGGATCCTGTCTTAGAAGAGGCTGGGGCACAGTGGATGTGGAAAGTGAAGAGCGGGATGTTGTGATACAAATTGGGAGAGATCTGTTAATCTCTCCCAATTTGTATCACAACGCGGAACAGCGGGATGTTGTGATACAAATTGGGAGAGATCTGTTAATCTCTCCCAATTTGTATCACAACATCCCGCTCTTCACTTTCCACATCCACTGTGCCCCAGCCTCTTCTAAAGTGCATTAGACTACGATGGGCCGAGTTGATTAAAGAAATAAAAAAAAAGTATTGGCACTCCGGGAGTGCCGACAGAAGTGAAAACTTGAACAAGATCGCCTTGGTGGAAGAAAAATACTGGTATGGAACATTGGTCCATAACCTTATCTAAATAAAGAGCACAATCGCGTTTACAAAAATTAACACTTCCGAAAACTTTAAAGTAAAAATACTTGCATAGCTCATTGATCCGTAACGTAATATAAATAAAGAGCACAATCGCGTTTACTAAAATGAGGTGTCATCGTGGTGTCGCGAAATCAATGGTTTAGTCCCATCTCAAAAATGTCCGACGCGCTTAAAAACGTTTTCACTTCAATAAATGTGGTCATCATGATGGAAACAAAAAAAAAAAAAGTGCCAGTTACCCTAATCACTGCGCTTGGCAGACGGGTTGGTGATTGTATTAGTATATTATTTCTGCATTTGAAACATATGCTGAAAACGCAACTAAACACTTTTATGAATAACTTTTGTACATGAAGTATAAATACCAAATTCAAATGTCATTTATTCAAACTAGGCTGAGAATCAGCACTTTTCGAACGTCAAAATTACATAAGACAGTCCCCCAAAAACGCCCACCCTTCACCACTTCCTAGTGCCTTTAGCTGGGAAAAAGAAGTGGCGCAACAAACTCTCCAGCAGTTATCCCAATTTAACTTCTGCCCATCTTTTCGGAGAAGACGTCTGTCTTCACCGAAATGTATAAATAAATACGAGTGACATAATTCTACTGTCCTTATATGTATCCTCAGATATGAGTTAGCCTATTCTTAGCCAAGACCCATAAAAGTTACCTAATGTGTAACAACTAAGTGCCAGGAAAACCTTTAATTAGCTTCTAAATCCAGTCAAACAGTTTTAGCAACAACATAATCAAACTATACTGTTCCCACTGCTGAGACACAGGCCTCCTCTCTGCGAGAGGGAGTGGACCATAATTCACCACGCGGGCCCAGTGTGGTTTGGCGGATGTCACGTGCCTTCGAATTTTTGATTTTAGGACATGCCAGTTTCCTCACGATGTTTTCCTTCACCGTTTGAGAGCAGTGGTGATGAAATTAAATACACAAAGTAAAGTTCCTGCCTATGTTCGAACCTACAACCTACAATTCGTAATTCGGGGCCGATGTCACTGAACCATCACTGCTCTCCAGTTTTAGTAACTTTACATGAGAATTATAAAAGGTCAATGACTCGGCTGTTTGAGGTAGGTAAATGTCAAAGCCAGAAAAAGATGACTAAATCCTGTTAGCTCGGACTGAAGGCCAATTTATATCAAAATCATATTAAAGGGCTGGCGAATATTTGTATTACAAACTCAGCAGGGACTAACATTGATAGAATTTTCTGTGTAGTTCGTAATTGGCGTAATGTTTAGAATAATAGTAATGTTATACTTACCGTCAGCTGTGACGCTAACTTATATTAAATAATATAAAATCAATTAAAAAACAGTGGCACTCCGAGAGTGCCGACAGAAGTGAAAACTTGAAAAAAAATTGGCACCGCGGCGCGGTAATCAATGCGTTGATGTCTTTTTAATGGTCAAAAGCTGGTGTCGTAATAGTATCGCGAAATCAATGGTTTAGTCCCATCTCAAAAATGACCAACGAGCCTAAAGAAGTTTTCACTTCAATAAAATACAAAATGATCTCCGATTGAATTGAAGCTTTTTCCTAAAAGTAAACTGGATATACAACATAACAATGTAACATAATAATAATATAATGTATTAGTTAGGATTTCAGGTTTTTTCCAAAAAACTTCAAAACCTCATTTCGCTACTTACTGGGTTTATTAAGAAAAAGTATAAGTACCTGTGTCCGTTCCGTCCATTATGTGTATGTTGTGTAGCTCGAAATATCAAAATAGGTTTATCAGTTTAGTTCTAGAGCAGTGATAGCCGGTGTGACCGTCGGACTGCCAAGTCATAGGTCTCGAGTTCGAACCCAAGGCACGCACCTCTGACTTTTCGGATTCATGTGCGTATTGTATTATTAAATTATCACTTACTTCAAAAACGATGAAGGAAAACATCGTGAGGAAACCGGCATGCCTGAGAGATATTTCTCGACGGCATGTGAAGCCAAGTTAGAGGCCCATGGGCGGCTTTAAAACTCTGACACTGTAGTGTCACTTTTACCACACGAAAAGAAGAAAAAGAAGAAGTCTAGTTGTGAACAGTAACGGACAGACATACATAGACACTTTCGCATTTATTAGTATACTTATTAGTTTATGAGTTCTTGGGTTCGATTCCCGGGTCGGGCAAAGTGATATTGGGTTTTTCCATCTGGAATTTCTCAGTAGTAGCCCGAAGTCTGGATTTGTGCCCGGTTGATGGCAATAGGCTCGCCCCCTATTACATGGGACTTAAACTTATTAACTGGCGAAATGTGGGTGTACTATATACACCTCTGCCTAACCCTTCGGGGATTACAGGCGTGATGTTATGTTATGTTATGTATCAATCGAGCAAATTTTTCCTGGCTGGTTTTTTTCCATAATTTTTTTAAGTTTTATACTAATTTATTAGCATAGATAATATGTAATATGTTTCTATTGTCGGCAGGTAGCCGGAGTAGTGGGCAGAGCTGATGTATTAGCTTGTATATTCTTTTTATCGTCACTTCTTGTGTATCATAGGTAAGTTAATTATTATCTCACTTCTGCTTTTATATTCCTATTAATCAAGTTCATGCACCCTTTTCATCTAACATTTTAAAAGTCCTTTCTTGTATTAAGTAAAGTAAGAATAATTGTTTAAAAAATTCACTGCCAACTCAATTTTTCCGTAATATTAAAATAACAGTTTTCATTCTTTGATAGTTGTACGAAAGGGCTATGAATGCAGAAAATTGAAGTAGTGATTTTCGTGACCGTATTTTTTGTAATAAGTGATATCATTTATTATGCCATTACTAAAATTAAAATAGAATTGCTATTCCACTTTTTGCAAGTAAATATATGCTAAAATTAAAATAGAATTGCTATTCCACTTTTTGCAAGTAAATATATGCTAAAAAGTGCTGCGAGAGTTCATTTCACATTACGTAAACATTCCCAATATTATTTCAGTCAAAGATTTATTTCACGAAATACGTAGTAAATGTACTTCAATTGAACATTTCGTATATTTCATGACGAGTAAAGCCTCTTAAGTTTTTTGCGCAATGAGTATCATTCGTTTAATCCCTTGGTAATAGTGGGCATTTGTTTTACTCTGACGAGCAATATATTACCTATCAAATTGGACGTTTGGAGTGAGCGATTGACAGCATCTGTCTGAAATCTTTTGCTATACGAGTATCTATCTGGTATCGGCAAATTACTTTTACGCAAGTCAACGCTTGGTTGGTTTTACGTCCTACATATACTCAAAAGCAGCTGATATTCCTGATACAGATTTACGATTAACTTAATTCCCGATCAGAATCCAAATTGAAACATAAGAGAGAATATAATCAACCACCTCATTTCCGTTTCGCTCCCTTCAAAGCCCTATCCTAATAAATATAGCTTATAAAACACGGTCCATTGTTTTTAGGCCGACGAGCAATAAGAAGTGTGTATGGCTGAGTGTGGGCCTCGGAGCTCTCAGTATGCTGGCCAAGGAGACCGGCATCATGATATTTATACTCAATCTGGCCTTTGACTTTTATAGATGTTGGCCGTTTGTTAAAAGGTATTGTAATAGATTTTAATCTTTTATGAAATTCTTTACCTTGATGGGCTTAGTTTATGTTTTGGAAAAAATGTCTTTTCCCGGTTAATGTTTTCCGCCCTGATAACAGAGATACATTGACGCTTTTTAGAGTTTGTTAAATAATGAAAAGCTGTGTATCTTTATGGATCTCAATGTAACAAAAAATCATTAGGTGGTGCAGTGGGCTTAGCACGAACACGCGGAGTAAATGCAACGTAAATTCGTTTTTTTTTTTTTTTTTTTTTTTCCCTTTATAAAGTTTCACAATTGATGATACTTTATTCACATTACAATCTAGCTTATTAGCTAATAAGTAATTTAAATATAACTTAAACTGCTACGTAACTATAAAATTAAGAAGTCGTCCAATAACGTCTTTCTTATTCACTATAAGTTAAGGGGAAGACACTTGATTCACGTGTTCTTTGTAAAAGTCAGCACTTGCACCACAATTTAAGTTCACTTACTCTGCACTAAACTAACTCAAAAGGTTTAACCCTTTTTAGTCTTCGCACTAATTCAGTGTTGTCAAGGAGTTGGATCGCCTCAACATTCACGTGATGATGAAGTCTGTGTTCATGAGCTTCTGCATATTTTTGTATAACTATATTTACGACATCCATCTTGAATCATCGTAAATTCGAATGATTTTGAAATTTAATACACTCGTTTCACACATAATATTAACTTAAGTTTTATGACTTCATTCGTGAGTGATACCGATTGTGCTTGTCGCAAAAATATAAACCATTTTGGTTTACATTTTTGTGATAGGATAGTTGTAATTGTATTATTTAAAAAAAAAAACATTTAATTCAGACTAATTGATATGTCCATAAATTGTTAGTTACAAAGGTCTTAAAACTATGTTGGTGATCATTGATAATTAAATTCAAAATACATAAAATTCCAAATACAAATAATTAAATCATGTCAAAAAAAAATCATCATCTCGTCACGTTAAGCTGAATGAACCTACCCAGCACTGCAGACTCTGGCCTCTCAGAGATCATCATTAGGATTCTGTTGGCACTCCCTCGAATCTGGCGCATCAGAGAAGCTGTCAAGCTATTGCATAGCTTTTACCGCAGACTTTGAGCGCGGCGATCGAATCAAGAAATTCCGTAACGTAATGAAAATAAAACCTAACACCTCCCACTCCGCCTACCATGTAATGACGGTTCCCATGACAACGTGATGTTGTCATGGTCAACGTAATTTTTGTTTTATGTCATCACATCATCATCCCAAGTGTAGCGTTGACAAATAGGAAGTATGGAGGTTACAAATGCTATGCAATAGCTTTACCGCGGCAGTCCCCGAGTGCCACACGTTTTTTTTTCTATTATAAAATCGTTCTTTTCGTTATTACGTCACGCGTTTGTGCTAGGATCCGGGGCCTCTGATCTAGATACAACGTTCTGAACTTGACATAATTAATAAACTCAGAAAAACTCAACAAAAACCACACTAATTGGACCAAGTTTCAAACAATTTTCTGTTCTACAAAGTAGGTATGCATCAGTTAGAACTGGGTGCCCCACAATACTTGAACGAGGTTCATTATGAACCTGCGACCTTCTGGTCGTAGTTCAGAGTGCAGACTACTACTACTTGTTGGACACTTGTAGCTTTTATTTGCTTCTCATTTGTCAGAGTGCTCGAGTTTTTTGCTCGGTAACTATAGTAGGATAATAAGAGATAGACAAATATTACGACAGACAGTCGTCCGTGTGTTTTAATGATGCTTTTAAGAGTTTATTCTGTGTTTCTCTTTTTCTAATGGTTTCTTGGTTAAATGGTAGGTTACGTTTTTGTTTATGTTGTCTACTATCCTGTTCGTGTGATGTTTTTAGTGTCATTATCATTTTGGTGTATTATTTTGATCGGTAATTTAAACCGAAATTATATACTTTATCCCTGGGATGTTTATGTTATGCCTGTAATTTAACCATACAAAAAACATTTTCTCTGTATAGCTAAATTGTAAATATTTATATTTTAGTTCCACAAACAGGCGTATCTATTTTCAATTATAAAGGTTTACACTCTCGGTCATTTGATTATATCTATTGCAAATATTATTAATTAAAACCTGTAGTTTAATTTATACGGAATGTTTTTACGAACCCAAATATTTGCTGCCAGAACAATATTAAAGTTATGTAGGACCAATTATTCGTAGAATATTCAATTATACTAACCGCACAAAACGTAAACTGTAAATTGCTGCATGTTTCTTTATAAATGCTTGTGGGTACAATTTTAATTACTATTTCATTAATTAAGGTGAATTTTCAGGTCGATATGTTCATTCAAAATTGAGAAGAAATGTACTGGGTTGTCGCTTAGGACTATAAAAGTGGTGGTCTCATTGGCACTGCTAGTTTGTTTGAGGCTAGCACTATTGCAAGGCACCTGGCCTTCGTTCTCACCACAGGATAATTCTGCTGCGTTTCATCCTAGTTTTTTTGTGAGGTAAAGTAATAAACAAGGTTCCTAATAACTGTTTTCCTATATCTTACATATGGTAACTTTATCGTATTTAAGAAATCCACACATGCAATCCAACAGTGCCACAAATAGGCAAAAACTAGGGAACAACTTTTAAACTACATGAATGCAATAAATGATGATTATGATTATGACATATTTTTTGGTCATATTATTTGTTCCCCAATAAAATTGGCATAATGTTATCAAAATACATTTATGATTTCGGGAACGTCTTTATTGAAATTATTGTTATTTACAAAAAAGTTGGGTAATTGTGTTTTAGGTAAATTCACATCACAAATAATATGTTCCTGTTACACAAATGCTTTTGTGCGTATTTTGTCCGATAAGTTGGAATAAAAACTATCGGTAATATTTAGAGATTGAAATAAGTATTCTCAAGTCAGCGTCGACACCAAGGAAGAGAATGAATATTGTCAAGTCATACGTAAAAATATACTGTCTAGCACAGAAAATTTCATCCTACATGAAGAGAGATTTACACAATAGGTCCTCATACAAATTAATTTTTTTTAGGTTGATGACTTTCTGCTACTTAGCAGCATTCAACTGGTGGTTACTCCTTTGTCCATGGACGCTCAGCCACGACTGGCAGATGGGATCGGTGCCTCTCATCACCAGTGGTTGGGATCCGAGGAACCTGCTCACTTGTGCCGCCTTCGGAGCCCTGCTGCTACTGTGCTATCGGTTTATTGCTGATTTGGAAGTAAGTACAATTTTATGTATTTTCTTCAATCAATTCCATCTTTGAAATGCATGGTCGATCCAATGGTCGAGTGTGGCTGCTGTGATCGTGAGAGTGTGAATTTAATTCCCTGGTCAAATAAAGTGTTATTGTGTTTTTCGGTCAGAAAAATCTCTGTAGAAAATTGGAGTTTTAATTAAATGGTAAAAGGCTTGCAAATGTGATATCTGTATGAATCGTCATTATACCAGACGTATTTTTTACAAGCTTTATATTAACTTGCCTTGTTAGTGTGTTAGTTAGTTAGTTAGCAAATCTTGCAAGCTGAATTAAAACCACTTCCTTTAATCATACGGAGTTGAAATTTTACATGTTGGTTCAGTTTCCAAGACAATGCGCTTTTTATTATGCATGACCTGGTTTGACAGCCAGGATTGTCTCCAGACGAAAGAACTCCACCTTTATTATATAAATACCTAAATACCTTTCAAGTGAAGGTGATAGAACAGATATTTAAACGTGTTCTAATGCTAAAAAGTACAAAATAAAACTTACGTAAATATTGCAACAATTTTTTTTTTTCAATTTCAAACACTTAGACATAGTTAGCTATGTAACCCAATTTACTTGATATCGTTATAATTATGACCAAAAAAGCTGACCACTTCTATTATTTCATAACACTATGACATAAAATATTACTTTTCTTTCCACGATAGGTACAGAAGCACACGCCAGCAGTGATCGGTCTACTCCTAATGGTTCTACCATTTGTGCCTGCAAGCAATCTGCTGGTAACAGTAGGATTTGTAATTGCCGAGAGAGTACTCTATATACCGAGGTAAAATGTTTTATATTTCCTCACTACTACCCAGCAGTATTGCTGTTTGATTACTTTTGTTCCAGTTCCAGTTTTAGTTTTCAATAGTTTTCAATTGAAAAGTTTTCAGTATTTTATGTTTGTGAATAACTTTTTTTTTTGTTAGTTGTAGTATATAATATCGTGTTGATATCAATACTAAATTATGCTTTCATTATTGAAAACAAATTGGTTTCTTTTTGTATTAACTGAATAAAATTGAATGTCCAATTATTTTTTTTAATAAATATTAATATTTAATCCTGAATGTGTACACAATATCGAATTTTAATTTTGTTTCCGCATCATGGATTTATTTTGCGAAAATTATTATCAAGAAAATATTTTTTTAATAATAAATATGTTTATAGTTAAAGAATATTGTTTTCTCGATTTTTCGGGTAATATTTGGTTGGAAATGTCTTTTGCTGCATTAAAAATATCTGGTGGTGTTCTATCAAAGCTTGTATCAGTCATTTTTGTGAACAATAGAGTAATACAATTTTGCAAAAAATGGCGGGATACGACGTGATTCCGGATAACCTATAACTTTTTTAAAATTAATGCGCTGTGGTAGTGAAACGCGCGTGTACGACAATGTTCTATTTTTGATATTCGATTTGCATAATGAAATTTAGTACAACATTATAACACTCATTTGGATGATATTATGGTTATAATGACACTGACTGTTTTAATGTTGGCATAAGCTGTTTCAGAAACTTTTATAGAAGTTTTTATAGCATGGGTGTAGATAAAGGGACATTGCATCAGCGATAACGATGACGAAAAATTAAGAAAAATATTGGATTGTCATAACCTATCGAAAAGCTTAAATGTCATTTCTATTGAAAATCGTTTTTGAAATACGAAACGCTTTGAAGGCCTCTTGTCTAGACCTTCTGGACATATATTATCCCGTATCACTCATAGTAATATCCTTTTCAAAAAGTGTTTCGCTAACGCAGGCTTCAATAACGACTTTCAGCATTAGACATTTGACATCTAACCTTTACCTACATGACTAGAACTACAAAATCTAATAGTATTTTTTCTTTCAGTGTGGGCAGCGTCATAATAACAGCATACGGTGTGCAACTGATGTGGTGTTCCAAGCCTGGCACTAAAGTATTCTTAGCCGTAGGCCTGGCAGTATTAGCTGCTAGTGGAGTGGCACGGACACATCGGAGAAATGCCGAGTGGCGGGACCGAGCTACGTTGTTGAGGTGAGCGTTCCTGAACATTGCAAGACGAAAACGGGCTTTATATTTATAGTACATTGTGTAAGCACTTGCTTGAGGGGCTTGTGGCTAAGTAATAACAGCTGCACGGGTCAATCGATCAGGTTAAGCTACGCTTGCCGCGGTTGGTCTGTGGATGGGTGACCATCTTTACATACCAAGTCCCCTCCGTGCCTCGGAAAGCACGTTAAGCCGTTGGTCCCGGCTGTCATTTGTAGATCTTTGACAGTCGTTACGGGTAGTTAGAAGCCCATAAAGTCTGACAACCAGTCTTACCAAGGGGTATCGTGTTACCTAGTCACTAGGTTGTGGAGGTCAGATAGGCAGTCGCTCCATGTAAAATACTGGTATTCAGCTGCATCCGGTTAGACTGGAAGCCGACCCCAACATAGTTGGGAAAAGGCTAGGCAGATGATGATTGTGTAAGCACTGTAAGATAAGCTGTAATAAAACAGATGCTTCACTTTTTGTTCGTTTTTGTCTGTCAAACCGAATCAAAAGGGGAAAATGAATTCATTAGTGAACCGATCCAACGATGTTGAATTTCGGCACTTGACATTTTTACTCGCCTACCGAATTATCGAAAAATTAAATTAAAGGAGCAGATGAACATTCATTTCTGCTTTAGGCGCCGAGTGAACGTAGAATGAAATAAAATTTATATTCACTGGAGTAAACCATTCACTCATATCAGCATGCCGTAAAATGCCATTAACTAACTGGATTTCGAGGTGTTTTGGAAGCAACTTTTTAATGTCAAACTCTCTCCCTTCCTAGACTAGTTTTGAACTAGAATAGTACTGTACAATGGTTTCTTTTATACACAAATATCTTATAAAACACATTTAGTATCTCCACAGTACATAACCACCCAAAACAGACAAAGCACAGGGAAACTTACGACCCCTTAACTTAGAAAGCGAACTCCTGAACCAGAGCCTTATTTAATTACAATTTTGCCCTTTCAAAGCTCCATCGTCATTAAAACATGACCATTCACCTCAGCAGATGTTCCAGACATCGATAACTATTACAAATAATGACAAGTTATTTGTCTAGTCTTAACCTTCGAAGTTATATCGATATTTTGAGACCTTATAGTATAACGACTTTGGACACTTACTTGTAAAGTTTAGAACATGAAAACTATTTAATTGGTGGCAAATTGTTACTGTAAGCCCACGAGTTGGTGGCGAAGTTGTAGTAATAAGTTGATAGTTATGGAAGTAATATTGGTTTTGTGTTAGTTGAAAGAAGCATGAACTTTATTTTATTACGTTGAAAATTAATATTACTTGTAACTTACCTACCTATACGGAAGTATTCTTGCAAAATACAAATACGTAAATTGATTGACCGTCGTTCGTCGATCGTCATTAACGTTTAATCACTTTGAAAAATTATAATGTTAAGATTGATAAATCCTAAGACCTAAAAAAAAATTCTGCACTAAATTCTCTAGAAAAACTCAATATAATATGTATCTTCAGCAATTTCTAAAAGTAATTTTGGTCAATAATTGTAGAAATAAAATTCTCAGTAATTGAAATTACCTACGTACTCTACCCTTAGATATTTGTTGACCTTAGTCTTACACGCAATATTTCGCAGAAATAAATTACTTTCGGAACGTTCCCCGAAACGTTTTACTATCAATATCGCTTTGTTGGTCTATTTGATAGCATTATTAGTGTAGAGGCGTATACGCAAAGGGAGTACCTCATTATGCGCCTCAAGCATAAAAATAATGAGCAAATAAGGGATAATTAGTAGAAAATCGTACTTTTGTGGAATATGAATCATATTTTTTCGACAAAAGAGTTAAATGTACAAACTTTCAATTATTGAACGAAAACAAAAAGTCTTATAAATGTTATCAAAGGTGAATAAAGTCCACCAATTTAAGGACTTGGGGCACATACTTACTGACGTCCTTAAAGATAATGCAGACATCGAAAGGGAACGTAGGGCACTGGCGGTCCAAGTGGCCCGTAGATTCTTTCGTTGTGCGGATCAAGTCAAAATCACCCTGTTCAAGGCGTTTTGTCAAGATCTGTATGCGGGGGGTCTATAGGTCAGTTACACCAAAAGATCACTGGATGTCTTACGTATCCAATACAATAATGTTTTTAGGATGCTGTTGAAACTGCTCCGTTTCTGTAGCGCATCGGAGATGTTTGCTCAGCACCGAACTGACGGCTTCCATGCAGTGATTCGCAAAAAAGTCGCATCACTGATGCGTAGAATGCGGGTCAGTGACAATAGCATCCTGAAAACAGTGGTGGAGAGCCCTTACTCCCCTTTTCTGAGGCACTATGTGGGGAGAATGGTCAGGTAGCATATTCCTTGCTTTATCGTTCTCTGCACATCCTGCCGCAGTCACCAGCTAAACTTATTCTTTTTTTGTGTACTACTAACACTAGTGATAAGGTATTTTACTAACAAATTGGACCATATTGTTGTCCGAATTAAAAAAATATATGTTACATTTTAATATAGGTAACATATTATACATCTGGTGATAAACCGAACGTAGGTAGGTATGGAACTTACATTTAAATTAGTATTAATTACTAGTTTCTTTTAAAGTGAAACTTTTATTACATCGTCTCAAATTTTTTCGTCTGTGTGTTGCATGTCGCGTGACGGTCGGCCGCGGAGTAGGGATAAAGTAAAAGGCGCTCGTCAGAGCAGCCAAGGCCAATATGGCGGCGCCTATAGAAGTTTCACTTTTACGGTGGTTTCATAAAACCACACAATCCGTTTTTTATTCTTTAGAAGCAAAAGCGAAATGATTAAGGTTCAAAAATACACCATTAAACACATTTTACATTAAAATTTTTGTTTACATAAATAAAATTGAGAATGCTTCTAAAAGGAACTGCCTCCTACCCCAATTCACGTCCAACCTCAGTACATACAGCCCCAAACCACCTCGAATGCGTTTGATATCATCGCAAGCAACTAACATCTCTTTCAAGACGGTAACTTCATAAAATACTCCGTAATGAAATATCGGTTTTATTAAATTCTGTTGCCGTTTTATGAGTTCATTCAATTTTCTATAGAACACGTTTTAAAACTTGTTTATGGTGAAATGAAATGTGTTCGCTATGTCGGTTTGAGAGGTTTATTTAATAGAAATACCGATGGAACCTTATGAGCTTTAGATGGTTTTATTTTATGTATTCAAGCGACGTTTATCTAAAGTAAATTTCCTATATTTCTGAAATGTCCCGTGCCAGGCTAATACGTTGCTACTTGCCTTGTAATTGGGTATTTAGTTCTGACAGACTTATCTATTGCATCCCTGTGAACCGACGTTTACACTAAGATATAAAACATGTAGATATTCTACATGTTGCATCTACTCGTTTCGTTTTCGTTTATATAAAAATCAAGTTGTCAAGATCAGTGTTGTATACACTTACAGAAAACTACTTAAAAATGGCAATAAGGTGTACACAATTAAGTAGCAAAATATGTTTGAAACAAACCTACATGTATGATACAAGACTTGATGAAAACAAGTATCACAACTTGTATATGAAACATTGAAAACTTGTTTCAGAAACAACCTCAGCTCGTCTTCTTCATTCCCTTGACAGGAATTAATTAGAAGTCTAAACCTGTACTTAATAATAACTGAGTACTAAGAAGCTTTCCGTTTAGAGACTTTGTTTACCGCTCCAGCGTCGAAAAGGTCGCTCCGGATAGTGAAAACTAATTTATTATAACGCTCAATAAACACAGTTCCAATCTGCTAATGGGTTCTGATATTCTGTGCCATTGTGGCGAGTTGTAAAACTATTTGTAGCACTACAAGCAAAACAAGTCTTTGTTTTTGTATACAATTCTGAAGCACTACGACATAATTCCAGAATTGGAAAGAAACTATATTGTTCCCTAAACAAGCTTACCTAACGCAATGTAAATATCTATATCGTTTAACGAGTATCCATTTTCTCCCTTGCCTATTCTAAAACACTTTATAAACAAGTATTTCCATACTTCCAACCAACCTGTTTAAAATAGTTTCAAGTTGAGTACTTGTATAAAGTGAGGTGCACGTAGCACGTAGCACTAACTTTATACAGGGTGGCCAGTCGTTATCCAGTAAAGTTTTCGGCTCCGAAAACTCAATGCATGCCGAGTGCAAGATAAACTTCTATAACGACTCCTTCAGAGCCGAACGTTTTAGGTCTCCCCCTTGTTTCAATGGATCCCATAGATTCAAAACTAAGTTAACTCATGAAGTACAAATAGATTTCGCAGATACTGAGCTCGGAAAATTACCTTTTGTTCCAGGTTGCTTTGTAAATCTATTTATAAACGAAGTTGATTTACATTTCAATCCGGCAGAATCTACTTAATCTCTTAATCACCCGAAAGGAGACACCTCTTTCGGGATCGGATTTCGGTCGCTCGCTACAAGCCAATTATTTCGGTTCTATCTTTTGTTTCACTTAAGTAAACATTCAAGATGTAGAATTTAGTACTTTTAAAACTTCGTGATAAATAGAGCCAATTTTGACCAAAACAGTCCAAACTCCGCACCACCATTAGTTAAACAAACACAATTTAACCCACAAACCGTTTTCCCTAAACACTAATAACTTTCACAAGGAAACACCTCGAAATTTTCATTTCCAAAAACATTAAAGAGAAATGTATTAAACATGACACAAAATGGTAACCACGATTTACAAGTCCTGCAATATTCGCTCTACGGTCGCCGCATTCGCGCGTAAATTACCTCCAAATGTGTTTTGTTTGTTACAGGGCGGATTTAGTGACTTTGCCGCAGAACGCTAAACTGCACTACAACTTGGCAAACTTTCTACGCGAGACAGAGCAACAAGACAGCGCCATCAAACATTACAAAGAAGCTTTGAGGTAACAAAGCCGTTTGCCTTAACGCGAACTATTGCGGGTCGAGTTCAGGAAAGTTTATTAAGCTATTCGTCATGTATGCGAGATATTTAACCCAAGAGTTGAGCTTGAAGCGAAGCTAACTTTATCTTAAGCAAAATTTTCGTTGAAATAATAGAAGTGGATGGAATAGCGAATAGTTAGAAAGTACCTTCATACAATGTTCAGACCGCATCACATCGTATCTTAGACACAAAGTCGATTGAACTACAAATGCATAGTCCAATGAATGTCAACCTCTTACAATTGTTAGGATGCAATCTAATTGCGTGCCAATCGTCTTTGATTGCTTTGAAGTAGCCTTACCGTGTGATAGGCGCAGGAATTGTGGGTTACTAAAGACAGGTTCGGGTTCAATGGAAGGAGAAATAGATAGGAGCTAATAGATACTAGGTAGTGACATCGGTACCTATTTGTTAGATTATCCATTATACCTGGCAAAGTTTTGCCATACTAATGGGGCTTTCGTAATTTTATTAATACAGTCAAACCTGGGTGAGTGAGAACTGGGTAAGCGAGAAAACTCTACAAATGAGAGTAATTGCCAGGTCCCGTCATTTTAACCTTTCAACTGTCATTAACGAGACAGCTCGAGGAGCTCGTGGCTAAATACTAACAGCCGCTCGGGTCGATCTGTCAGGTTAAGCTACGCTTGCCGGGGTTGGTCCGTGGATGGATGACCATTTCTACATATCGAGACTCCTCCGTGCTTCGGAAAGCACGTTAAGCTGTTGGTCCCGGCTGTAATTCGTGGATCTTTGACAGTCGTTACGGGTCGTCAGAAGCCCGAAAGTCTGATAACCAGTCTTACCAAGGGTATCGTATTACCCAGTTACTGGGTTATGGAGGTCAGATAGGCAGTCGCTCCATGTAAAATACTGGTATTCAGCTGCATCCGGTTAGACTGGAAGCCGACCCCAATATATTTGGGAAAAGGCTAGGCAAATTGATTTGTCATTAACGAGACACAGTAGAATTTTAATTGTTATCCACCTCAATGAGACGTCGTAACAGATGATGAGTTATCCGTCTAAAATCTCTTTAAGTGAGATACAGAAACGTCTATAAGAGAAAGTCGTTTAATACTCGTGGACCTCTATAACTGAGACTGCTACTTACCTGTACCTCTATAAGCGACAGTCGAGTGTAATTTAACATCTGCTATTTATGACTCATTCTTAAATTTCGTGGAAATACCATTGTTTTTTTCCTCTCTACCTTTCCCAACCAGCCTCAACCTGTATAAATGAGAAAGGCCACTCCTGTATCTCTATAAGCGACAGTCGAGTGTAATTTAACATCTGCGATGTATGACTCATTCTTAAATTTCGTGGAAATAACATTGTTTTGTTTTTCCTCTCTACCTTTCCCAACTAACCTCAACCTCTATAAGTGAGAAAGACCGCTGGTGTACCTCTATAAGCTAGAAACTCGAGTTACTGAGAAACCTCCATAAGCGAAAAATAGATCGCTGTTACTTGAACTCTCGCTTATCCAGGTTCGACTGTACTAGAATGTAGTGAATCTGATGCAAATCTGGTGCGTGTCCCAAATAAAATATTTTTTCTTGTTTTCATTATTTTTCTTTCAAAAACTTAAATTGCCTTGTTAATAAGTTTCATAACTTGTAAGTTTTTATTTGATTAGAATTTCGACGAAAAGAATATTGTTTATATTTGGGAAGAATTTATAAGACTTCTTTGGAAACTGATCCATCATAAAGATGTTTTTTCTCCTACTGTCATTAATTTGGTCTCATAATTTATGCAACTAAACTAATTATGATTATCTAAGTGAAGTAGTGCGTTATTTTAAAAACTGACAGAAGTCTTATAAATCGATTTTGTTACCTTTTTTTTGGCGATTCAAATCAAACTTCTAACGACTTCTATTTTTTCCCAGGTTATGGCCAAGCTACGCGAGTGCTCACAACAATATCGGCACTCTAGTCTCTGGGATGGATAACGCCGAACATCATTTCTTACAAGCCATAAAATTCAATAAGTACCATGTGAACGCACACTACAATCTTGGCAAGCTTTATAAGTAAGCATAGTGTTAATTAAGACATATATTATTCTTATGTGATAGAGTTCTGTTAAGTTTCAAAGTAAAGAGACTTTCTTAAAGAGACTACAAAGTGAATTGACACCGACTTCTGAAATTAAAGTTATTTTTCACTTTGTAGTTTGGAAGTCGGTTGTATTTTTTGCAAAAAAGTTTTTTTTTCACTTTTTAGTTGGTTGATTTGTAATTTATCTAAGTTACAATAGCCTTATGCCAACTGCTCATCAAAAATATCCAAATCGCTATAGATGTGCCTTTAATATTTGAAGAGTTCCCTCGATTTCTCCAAGATCCCATCATCATAATCGTGACCAAATGACAATGGGACCAACCAACTTGAAAGTATACCCTTTCAAACAAAAAAAGAATTTTTCAAATCGGTCCAGCCGTCTTCGAGTAATCGGAGAACATACATAAAATAAAAAATAAAATTCCCGACGAATTGAGAACCTCCTCCTTTTTTTTGAAGTCGGTTAAAATACATTTATGGACTTTTTTGCTTCGGTAACGAAAAACTACTAGATTGTTTTTGTCTCTAAAGCTGGACCAAAATGTGACCAGAGTGGGCACATAAATACAGTATAATATGTAACTATAACCTGTTTCATCACCTCCTGATAAGATCCTGTTTAATAATTTGACAGTAAACTTTATATGAAATGAGATTTTTAAGCTATTGCATAGCTTTTATCGCGGGCTTTGAGCGCGGCGACCGAATCAAGAAATTCCGTAACGAAAAAAACCTAACACCCCCCACTCTGCCTATCATGTAGTGACGGTTCCCATGACAACGTGATGTTGTCATGGGAACGTAATTTTTGTTTTATATCATCACGTCATCATCCCAAGTGTAGCGTTGACAAATAGGAAGTATGGAGATTACAAATGCTATGCAATAGCTTTACCGCGGCAGTCCCCGAGTGCCACACAATTCTTTTTATTTATCTTTTAGATAGGTGGTATGTATTCAGTCATTATGCAACAGGCTCTACATGTCATATTACATTTTAAAAAAAACTTGTAACTACAACTTTTGCCATGAAAATTATAATAAGCAAAATATTCCAGAAAAAGTGGCAGAATGCATCAAGCTATATCAATGCTAGAGAAATGCATATGGCTGCAGCCAAGGTTCGTACAAGCCCACGTGGAACTGCTGACCATGAAGGCAGAGAATGAGAAACAAAGGATCCTGATGAGGCTGGTGGACTTGGAACCAAGCAACTGGGAACATTATGTGCTTTATGGTGACTGGTTGAGAAGTCGAGGTAAGTATAATATAATAAAATGGCCCGTTAATTTTTACATCTACGTGAAATTTAAGTGCATACTTTATTTAATAAAACAAAGTGTTAGTAAAAAACGAAAATAATGGAACCTTCCATTTATTATTATACCTTGTATTTTTAGAGGGTACCTACCTACCATAATAGCTAGCCAGTAGGATACGTGTAACCATACAATGTCGCCCATCGACATGTGCCCGCCCAAATTTTTCAGAATATTTATGAAAAATTATCGAAAAATAACTTGTACACTTAAAAAACGGTGAAGAAAAACATCGTGAGAAAATCGTTCCTGAGAGATATTTCTCGACCGCATGTGAAGCCAAGTCAAAGGCCAGGCAAGGATGGCATAAAAACTCTGACATCAAGATGTAGTTACTAATCACAAGAAAAAAAAAAAAACGAAAGAAGCACACGAGTCCGGCTCCTAATATTAATATTTGAGCATTTATACTATACCAATGATTATCTTATCCTATTTAATAGAGAATTATGTACAATAAAGTTTGTTCTAAATTCTTAAAACTAAAACAACTTCATACGTGTTTTTGTTTAAGTTCGATTCTCCTAAACGAGACAAATATTTCAGGTTTACCAGCGCCAGCCGCGAAGTACTACCTTGAAGCCACAAGACTGAGTTTTAGGTATCGAGGTGCTGAGCGAAACGTCAGAGCGGATCTGATATCGTTCAGGTATACAGCGCTGATGTACCGGTCGCTAGGGCAGAAGTCTAGGACACTGCAGTTATTAACAAGGTTAGTAGGTACCTAACATAATAAATTAGCTAGAAAAACTGCTCAAACGATATAGGTATTGAAACAAGTTTAATTCATTCAATTTCATTAATTCATTTAATTTAATTTCATTTCATTTTATTTCATTTAAATTTATTTCATTTCATTTGTTGACATTTGTGCCTAATTCCGAATGTTTTTGAATAATATGAGTATTTTTAATAATGATAGTAATGTTGCTAAGTGAATTGAATGCTTTTTGTTTTCATTGTTTTTTTCTTTCTATGTTTATGTTTTTTGTTTAGTAAATGTATTATATTAAATAATTTTGTATGCCGTAAGGCAAAATGTATCGGGACTCTCAGCAAAATAACCATCATAACTATATTATTGGCAAATATTTCGATTTCTATTTCTTTATCTAAAAACAAGACAAAAAAGAGGTGTTTTTTTTTGCTTTTCTTACCTGAAGTATAAGTTCAAAAAATCAGTTTTTTTTGTTTTATCGTGTTTAGACATCGATACACATCACGCATGTAGAAGTTCACTAGCTTAGGTAGGTACTTAATTTGACCCTGAATATTTCAAAGAACGTTTACCTAAGTTGTCGTGTGTATTTTTATTCTTCATTTATGTAATGTTTTACTTTTTATTATTACCTTCATTTTGTAATAGACTAGATAAGTATAAAACGTATTTAAAATCCAATATTGAGGTTGAAATAACCATTTATTATTTTAGAATGTTTGTGTTTATTTTACTTTTGTGTTCTATCACAATAAAATTGTACTAGAAGTCGACTGGGATCAATCTTAGTCTACTCCGTAATCTTCCACAAATCGCATTAAAGATTTAAGTTTTTAAATCCTATTACATTTTTAGGACGACCGCTGCGTTAGATGTCCGCGACGGATGGTCCGCGTGCGGTCTGTTACTAGAAAATTAAAGAGCACCGCTACGTGGCGCGGACCGTCCGTCAAAGATATTTGTAGGAAGACGCTACCGCGCTGTCTCTTTCGCAGACGGCCTTTTATTGTCTTCTCTTCTTATTTCTTTTCTTCTTCTTCTAATCCTTAGGTGGCACACGTGGCGACGGGGCTGGCCAAGTGCAGCCGCAGCACACATGTACTTAAGAGACTGGCGACTCAAGACGGAGTTGGAAGGTCGAGCGCAATTATACTCTAAGGCCGTAAATCCTACGGTAAGTAACTTTGTTGTGATGTTTATTTGAACTTGTGAATATTTGTTTTTGTGATTTTCACTCTATTGAAATTCATAATTTAAAACGTCAGGTTCATAAATTGCTAATTTTTGTTATTCTTAAAACCGTCCTCCATCTCATGTATGTATGTTTACTTGTCACTGAAACATCTTTAATTTGTCCTAAAATCCTATTCTTGATCTATTCCCTTAAATTTCATAAAATTTTCATCACACATTTCCGTATAACATTGAAATAATTTCTAAATATTCTCTGTATCTATTTCATCACCCAGTGACCATTTGCAAGTTATTTAAATTGAAATTCTAGCGTTAGCATTAGATTATATAGCACAGTTTACGATGAGACTCTCAGAGTTCTACAATGTTGATGTAGATACAAGGGGTACACTAGTTCTAGTACACTATGTTGCACCCAATGAAGCTATCAAATCAACATACACGCCATCTAGATTCACTTGTATATAGTGAGACACAGGTTCCATTGTTACGTTTAAGATACTAGTATATCTAGTATAAGTTTATGTAATCAAAGATCGTGTATCAACAATGTTAGCGTTGGTATAGGAGAAGTTAATTGGAAAAACTTGTTGAATAAGTTCATTGTAGACTACATATCATTTGAGCTAAGACAATTTTAGTTGCAACAGTCATAAAAATATGGTGATAATTATGTGTGCATAGGTGGAAACGCTAAAACTTTTAATTCTTTCGCAGAAATCAACAAAATGCTTCGACCACACGCAACTAGCTGTCGGTTCAAAAGAAGAGCGAATACCACAAAAAGAAGAAAAAAATAAAACTGTGGACACAAAAAGTGCTACCAAAACGTCAAGTGATAAAAAAGACAGTGACAATAGATCGTGTGGGACCAAAAAACGTAACTTATCTGTTTCGTCGCAAATAAAAACAACACACAACAAATCTGAGATTGGACTTAAAGATAAAAAGTGTACCTTGCACAGGAAAGATAAGAAAAAGGGCAACGGTGTTATAGCAACTATTGGTGCGCCTCTAGCTGAGCATATACTTATGAAAACGTATTAATTTAATGGCTTTTATATCGTTTGAGACAAGCAATCGAGACTGGAGACCACTTTAAACTGATTGGAAATAGAAACACTTATTTTGAATGTAAGAAATGAAAAAAGAACATTAGAAGTTTCGAGTTGAATGGAACTAAACCAATATCAAAGTCCAAATTGCTAGTTATCGAAACTAATCGATTGCAGTTGAATACCAATACAAGTAAAATGAAAGACATTTTCAATGTTAGTCCTGCTTGCTTGTCCTATAAAAAAATTGATACCTCAAGTGAAGATTTAAGTGAAACAGTGAATGAATTGATTTACGTGACTATGTATCCATCTATTTTGGAATGTGATATTTAGACCGTGACCATTTCTTTGACGTAGAAGACGCTTGGCAGTTTTGTTAAAACGAGTTAGTTTTAGATACGCCGACAATATCGCAAGATGTAGTTAAGTGAAGATCTTCGATTTTGGAAACTTCCAGAAACATAATGGAGTTTCGAAAATGGATGTGTTTAGATAGAAAACTAATTTAAACGATGTGTTGTAATAATGAAATGAGAAACAATCTATTTTTGTCAGAGTGTGTGGGGGTGATTTATATGAAAATGCACAAAATTTTTACGCTAGCATTAGTGATTTGTAACGATTATGATCAACTGTTTGAATATTAGCTCAGGATTAATTATTTATCCCGTCAGATTGTTTTAGTTTACTTATCCTGATTTTAGCTATAAAACACCGATATAAAAATATCTTTTTAATGACTGTATTTAATTAATTGTTAACGAAATATTGTAATGAATGGACTGGTTAAAACTGTTGTGTCATTAAATTTAAGATTTTACACCCGGTTACTGAATTGAGAATTTGAAGTGAGAACTTTTTAAACTCCAGCAATGTGATTCCTTTCAAAGATTCTTTGCAAAAAAAAAGCGTGAATTTTGCTGGCTACATTGAAGTAATCACCTTAACAAGTGTGTGTGTTATAAGTTAGCATAACTGTCAAATGTGATGATTTCATGAAATCATGATATTTGACACCTTTGCTAACTTATGGAGTTGTATTGCTGATTGTAATGATTATAATTATAAAAACCATATTTGTTATGGTCGCGAATCATAATTTAATCATCATAAAACCTGACACTGACCTTCAAAATGCAAAAAACTAAAGAAAATTTGAATTTCGCGGGCTACCTTAGTGCATCCTCCTTAAATAATGCTAAGGCGATTATCAAACTACACCGCGCTCCGTCTTGTGCAAGGCGCGAGGAGGCACATTGAACATTCTATCAGTTTGCACACAATTTGCGTTCGGAACTCACTCGGATTTTTTGCTATGGCCGCCCCGCGCTACGCAACGCAGCGCGGTGTAGTGTTTCACAAGATCTCAACTTCTAATTCTCAATTCAGAAACTGGATGTTAATTTTTATTGACGGGTGATATTAGTTTTTCATTGCTATAATTTATTATTCCTATGGTTGATAATAAAGGCTAAGGATTGTGCCACAGCTAGTTAACAGAATTCGCTTGGCCTTATCGATCGGTATTGATACTACAGACGATTGTAAAACAATTAACAATGAAACTGATGATCAACTATCAACATTTAGTACAGATGAAATAGTGGCTAATGATTTTGTTGTTGACAGCAATAAATTGCACAGAGATAAAAAGTAATATGTCAGAAATAGTCTTGAGAAAGGTGTAAAATAAAATATTATTAGAACTCAATAAGGTGTTTGGTTAAAGTTCTTAAATTATAACTTAATTAATAAAAATAAGTCACTGATTTTGTATTGAAACTATAAAATACTGACTTGATGGCACATAAATAATTTGATAATTTTGTCAAAAAGCATCAATTAGTAACAAAGATCAATGAAGCTACAGAGTTTATTAATAAACTCGATCCTTCTAACGATTCTGAATATTTAGCACATGTTCTGAATAATATACAAGCAAATATGATTGCTGTCAACGGCAAAATAATAAAGAGCGATCTCATATAACACTAAGATGTAAATAATATTTATAAGTATAGACTTTGGCACGTGACAATGCTTTGAATGTACTGAGAATAAACAATTGAATTATATTTGTGTGGTTTTTATTTTTGTTGGCTCTGTTATTTGTTCGAGCCAATGACTAAGCGTGATACATAACATTTCTTTAATCTTGAAAACAATATTATTTGTCTTAAGCTGAGATGGTTTTGATACTTACCAAAATCATCTTTTTTCATCAGAATCAAAATCTTATGAAATGGCAAACAGATTATTCAGTCAGGTATCGGGGCTGATTGTCCAAGACTTATTGAACGTTCATAATATCTATTAATACTTAGTAGAGATTATTTTAATACCACCCCTTAGGCCGTGACTTCACGATCGTCGCGTTTGAATTTTCTTAAGCAATGAAATACAAATGATTGCAACTATCGCGTGTTCGCAAGACGATCTCATTAATTAGAAGAATGCATTAATTGCAAAACGTCTGGTTGACTCAGTAATTGATGCAAATATTCAAAACAGCTGCAATCGTAATGAAAAACCCCACATCAAACAATACAGTGTTGCTATCTCAGATTTTCAACGTATCAACACCTGAGTAGGTGTTTCCACTAACACCATCTAATAATACTGCTAATCCTTTAGATTGAATCTCACAACAATGGAATCGTAGGACTTGCAACAAGTGGGACATTACCTTCACTTCAACATTCAACTTTATGCCTGTACGGTAAAGTCGGGTTTAAAATAAGTGGAGGAATGGGTTTTTATTCAGCTGTTCAAGATTTCTCAGTGTTGAGAGAAGCCCGTTTTATTATTGAAAAATTACTTCAGTATTTATACTGATATTTGAGATTTAATACAGGCTCCAATGAGGAGTTATGAAGTTTGTTATAGATTTTTGAGCGTCACAGTGATGATAGCTACATATTACTCATGAAAATATTCAGTTAATTCATAACCTTTTTTTTTTGGGTGGGAAATTATAAAATAACTTCTCCCGCTCTGGGTGGAGCGGGAGGGCGTATCAGACTCTTACTGACTAAAACCCACCCGTGTTCCTTCGGTTGCCCTGTTGCCGGGGGTTATTCATAACCTGACGTACCATCATTTTGTCAGAATAATAAGCAGTTTTTTAGAAGCTATGTCAACACACACCTCTGCCTTACCCTTTGGGGAAAGCAGGCATGATGTTAAGTTATGCTCTTATCAAAAAATCAAAATTACAATATTTTATTTCACATAAACCTACATGGGCACTTATGAAGCATCAGAAGCTAGGTGCATGGTTCTAATTGGTTGTTTCCTATGGAGAAGAGCTGGCAAGAAACTCTTTTAAAAATAAATGGCTTTACCAATGTTTGGAAATTACAGTATTAATAGGTATGGAAGGACAGTGTAGGCCTATCAACAAGTACCTGGTACTTATCAAAATAGAAAATGGTATACAAATCTACAGTATGTTAAGCGTTCTCACATTCACAAAATATAAAAGAATACTTATAAAGGATGAATAAAATAATAAAAATAAAAACCTATTTTAATCAAATGATATGGTTGACACTACAACTTATCCTGTCCACATGTATTACAACTCGAGCATATAAAACTATGTAGATAGTTCCACTTACTGTAGATATACAGTGCTTAGAAAGTAGTAGGGTAAACCTAGATAAAACGATTTTCGTCACGTCCTTGACATCAAATACCTACCCATTTTGTCATCGTCTCGTCTGTTCCTAAGATAAACGGACCATTTAAACTGTCTCTAAGGTATATGCATACCTACAGATAGTTCAACATACTTGTACAAACTTGGAGCTCGGGAACGTGTGTTCGATATAAAACAAGCAAGTCCTAATGCCGCTGAACTACAAGTTGCAAACCATCCGAACAGAATTTAGTTCACCTGTTTAAACATTCAGGGACTCTTCGAGATCAAAGTTGTGTTGGTAAGTTAAGTTTAAGGATGGTAAAATAAAAAAAGCTCAATAGACATTTTAGTACCTATTTAAAGTACTGTGTGTGTGAACTTAGAGATGAAATAAAAATCATAATATTTTATTTCATGTAAGGCAGGGCACTTATGAAACGAAAAAATATTAGTGAAACAAGATAGTTTGTTAACAAATAGACCATACTTACCACTTTATTTCCCAAGGCTGCGATTATAGGCGAATAAAATTTTAGAAAGTGGAAAAATACATTATAGTAACGCTGCAAAGATGAACTCAGCTCACAAAAAAACACAAGTGCATAAGTACTTACTTATTGGATTAGAAAGATTTTAGCACTGAAACTAAGTAGTTTAAGTGCTAAATCTTTTTACATTACCTATAACTCTAGAGCTTTTAGAGTTGTAGATAGATTTGTGATTAAATTTCTTGCTTTAATTATTAACTTTTACTTATATCTACCATCGTACCATACAAAAACGTAGAAATATTTTTTGTTCAACCTGGTAACGACTTACGAGCTGTACGTCAAACCCAAGCAGGCGCTTTATTTTATGTAAATAATTTCATCACCACTGCTCTCAAAACGGTGAAGGAAAACGTAGTGAGGAAACCGGCATGTCCTAGAACCAAAAATTCGAATACATGTGACATCTACCAACCCGCACTGGGCTCGCGTGGTAAATTGCAGCCCATTCCCTCTCGAAGAGAGGCCTGTGTCCCAGCAGTGGGGACATTATTGGCTAGTTATATAACCTATGTGTATTCTGGCTTACTGCTTGACGAAGGCCTCCTTCATAATTTTCCATGCCCTCTCCGCAACAATTTATTAAAACAAAAAAAAAATACCAACACAAAAACCACTCGAGACTAACAAAAATGCAATAAACAGTTAACTCATTAAACAGTTGACGAACACCGAGGCGCTGATCAAAGTTTAAATTAGACGGAATAGTTTCACGTTCGTGTCCCCGCCACACTGGTGACTAATCCCTGGTAATCACCACTTTTAGTGTGCACTCCTTAATTGAAAATTTGTTGTAAATTATGTTGGAAGTGATGGACGAACTTCGATGGGCTTTTGTATATAAAGTGTTGCTTCCGTGTATTTAAAGTTTTGCGCGTTGAAAGGTTGTTGTGTTCTGTATCTAGGAGAGGTGGCTAAAATGTTGACCGAAATTGACTAGATGACATGATCATCATAGGATAGATTTTAGGCATGTGTGTAGAAAGAAAACGTTAAAATTTGTTTTTATTTAAAGTTCTTTTAACTCTTCTTTGGCAATTTCTTGAAGTGAAAAGTTTCACGTTATTTAAAAGTACAATACAACATTTATTTTAATAGGTTGATTGTTGTTTTTTTTATTATTGATGTATAATAAAATATCTTTCCTCTCCCTTTGCTGCAATCCAAATCTAAGTAATCAAATCTGTGGGAGTGATTTCATGATACGGGACGGAAGTGTGTCACAGGAAACCGGGGAAGCGCGCGCTATTTGATTGGTCAAATCAAATAGCGCGCGCGTTGCTAGAGTTGGCTGTCAGAAACGACCTTGACGAGGCCCCGCCCCTTTAATGTTGCTTATTATGTTGCACATTATATGCGACTAGTTTTTTGAAGTGAAAACTTCTTTAGGCTCGTTGGACATTTTTGAGATGGGAAAAAATAATTGAACTCGCGACACCGTTACCGACACCAGCTTTTGACCATTAAAAAGACATCAACGCGCGATACATTTTCTTTGGGATTAATGACATTCCAAACATTGAGACATGAACAACGACATTTCCCTTTTTTTACCGACTTCAAAAAAGAAAAGTATTTCTTGCAAGATAAAATTGTTCAAGTTTTCACTTCTGTCGGCACTCGGGGTGCCACTGCTTTTTTTTTGTTAATATTATATTGTTAGGAGTTTCATAATTTATCGTGACACAGATTTAATACTGCCAAATAACTACTTCCCTTTGTTTTTATCACAAGCCTTAAAAATATAGTTATGACTCATAAAAAAACTTCAAGAAAAATCACTGCCAGCTGCAGAAGCATCATTAAACTACTCATTTAACTCGTTCTAATATCCATAAAGATGTAAGTGCACTCTCATAACAGTTAAACGATATTAACGAGTGCGGAATGCAAAGCACGCCTCGCCACTAAACACGTAGGTACATCAAACGTCTGTTTGGACTGATGAGAAAAGCGATGAAGGATGCATTAGTTTCAGGATTCATGGTGCATTTAATTAAAATACGTTTTTTAAATCGTAAAATGTAGCCGGTGATGAAATATGAAGTCTAATTCAAAATTTAAATTCAAAATATAATATTTCACATAAACCTATGTAGCGGTTACACCGCCACATACGAACTACGCATCATAGACATGACGTCACACAAATCCTGCATCGCGACAGTTTACCGAGCGATCGACATACATACAAGATTTCAACTTCAAACCGATGGGCAGTTGCCCGACAGACACAACACCCGTCTATTCGGAGGATCCTCCCTTTTCTATGGTGGATGAGTGAACTTTACACCCTGTTCCTCATACCCCCAAACCTACATGGGCACTTATGAAACGTCAAAAGCTAGGTGCACGGTTCCAATTGTTCGTATCCTATGGAGAAGAGCCGGCAAGAAACTCCACGGTTACTCTTTTAAAAATAATTGGCTTTTACAATATTTTCAAATAACAGTGTTATTAGGTATGGGAGGACAGTGTGGGTCTTTCAATAAGTACCAGGTACTTGACAAAATAGAAAATGGTCTCCACACTTTATTTATTTATTTATTTAGGCAAACCAACTAAATACACACACAGACATTCAAAGTATATAACATTTACAAATACAATAGCATTGCATGCATCTAAATTAAAGGTAAGCACAGCATTTTATTTAGATCTCACTAGACAATATCAATTAATATAAAGATGGATAACAATGTAATTAGAACTAATATCAATAATCTTTTATACTTAACATTTACTTGAATTAAATTAAATTGAATAAGATTGAATTAAATAACACTCCAAAAACATAATTCTCCAAAAACATAATTTAAAAAATAAAAAACACACAAAATAAAAAAATTAAACAACATTATTGAGCAAAAAATCACATATTCTTGAGCACAGCTCTTTTAAACTTAGTGATGCTGCCTGAAAATATGTCGAAGTCACAATCGTGAAAAATATCGTTACACTTTCTGAGAATATAGGAAAGGGGGGAATTACTCCCGTACTTGGTTTTGCGGCCACCGGGAGCAAAAGGCCTATAATTATGTAGTCTAGCTGACGACCGGGGCGTATTAATATTACGCACTTATTGAGCATACATAAGTACAATCACAGCTAAAGTACGCTGGTCACCGTAGGAACCGGCTGGCCGCCGGGCCGAACTTTGTCAGTAGCGTGGCTAATATGCATGCTATTTAGTGAAGTTATTTTTTTTTTTTTTTTTTAAGTCAAAGTCAAATCATTTATTTCAAATAGGTCCATGTATGGCACTTTTGAACGTCAAAATTTACAAAATAATAGAATCGATTCTATTCGCCCCTTCTAAAAGATAGTTTTCGTATGGAGAAGAATGGGCAAGAAACTCCACCGTTACTCTTTTAAAATGTTTTACAATACCTAAATATTAAACACCGCCACTTCAACCGATTCTGTGCTTTCCGCATCCAGCGGATTCCTGCGGCCTTCACAAGGTCATCGGTCCATCTTGTGGGAGGCCTTCCAACGCTACGTCTTCCAGTACGTGGTCACCACTCCAGAACCTTTCGACCCCATCGGCCATCCGTTCTGCGAGCAATGTGCCCTGCCCATTGCCACTTAAGTTTGGCAATTTTTCGAGCTATGTCGGTTACCTTGGTTCTCCTGCGGATCTCTTCATTTCTGATTCGATCACGTAGGGAAACTCCAAGCATAGCCCTCTCCAGTGAAATGCATGATGATTCATAACGAAAATGAGCGCGTAAAATTTCATGAACAGACCTTTGGGCGTTTAGATATTATGGAAAAACTACTAAATTAATCTAATCAATATAAAATTATTTTAACTTTTAAATGAATTATCTATGCCTGTACGGTTTTTATTTTTCCATTTTCATTCTCCATAAGTTATTTATTTACGCCCAAAGATGAGTTAAAATTTGTGTTGAAACGACACTGGAAATTTCATATGTCGTAAAGGACAGGGAATACAATGGCCTTTACGACAATTGAAATTTCCGGTATTGATATGGAAGTTTCGATGCTCATGACTTCCAAACCATTTTTTTTTTTGCTTCCAATACAGGCCTGGATAATGACGAGATAAATTGATATAATTTTAATTTTTGAACGTGAACGTTTTTAACCGTCAAACAGATGAGTAATAATCAAACTACGTTTGTATGGAAGAATGACCGGGAAGTGTAACCTTAAGGGCTATTTGCTGTCTGAACCTTGCACGATTGAATCTGTTTTACCGACACAGAATTATGTATTGCGTCGTAATGTTAATACTGCAGAATGACATTCAGCCATCTTCTTTACATGTCAGACCGAATAAAAATGTGACACTAACAGATTGACAATAAAAAAAAACATTTCTTAAAATGGCCTGTCCGTTAAAAAGGTATTAAGTTTGATGTCAAATAGACATAGGTCAAAGGTTTATGCTTACTGTTACAGTACAATATCTCTGTGCTGTATCTGCAATCTACATCGCAATCTTATGTTCTTTATCGCACGTTCAATATCTATTAAGTGTTTCTACTGTCTGTTATCGGCACGTAGTCGTTGGTATATAAGATGCACCTTTGGATAATTATAACTAGACTATACTACATCTTTTGTCTCATTTATACCTAATCATATACTGCCAAGAAGTTTGGCAAATTGGTGACCCCGACGAACGTATACGCAGCAAGAAACATGGCACAATCACCGTGCAAGGCGAACATAAATCAGCAAGGAACGCTTGAAGTAGCTGCTGGCACCTCGGTTTTATCCCGCATTCCGGAATTTTGGAAAGACCAACCAAGATTATGGTTCACGCAACTAGAAGCCATATTAGCACCACAGAAGCAAGGAGACGAATACAAATACTGTACAGTAATAGCAAAGTTATCCAAGGAAGAAATACTACAGGTTAGTGACCTAATCACTTCACCACCGACTACAGATAAATACAAAAACATCAAGGAACGTTTAATTGATTGTTACGAAGAAACAGAACAGCGGCAGTTTCAAAAGTTAATATCAGAGACAGAACTCGGTGATCAAAAACCTTCGCAGTTATTACGTCAGATGCGGGTCCTCGGGAGAGGAAAAATCAGTGACGAAACAATTAAACTACTATGGTTCAGGCTTTTACCAACATCAGTTACTACGGTTCTAGCAGTTACGGAAGACATGGAAATTGACAAACTGAGCCAAATTGCAGACAAAATAATAATGAATTCAAAAGTAACCGAAATATCAGCTGTTAGCAACGACACTTCAAACGACAGCAATACAGCATGCATTTTAACCCAGCTAGCAAAATTACAGATAGATATTGACGCAATTCAGCAAGGTCAATATGGCTATCGACCCAACACGCACAATCATTTCAAGAAACGTCAGCAACTCCCGATTATGAGGCCGAGAACAAACTATAGAGGAGCAAATCGATTTTGTTACTACCACGAAAGATTCGGAAAATATGCAAGGAACTGCATTAAACCATGCGGTTGGAAACCAATGACTTACGTACGGAACCAGGGAAACGAATAAGGGCACAGACAACGGCGAAACTCTGTGCAATCCACCCATCCAATCGCCTCACCATTACCGACCGAAAAAGTGGTATGAAGTTTTTGATTGACACGGGCGCAAATATCTCAGTCATTAGCAAGCAACAGAGATATTCAGTTTTACAAAATGAACAATACACACTATACGCTGCAAATGGGACTAAGATTAGGACTTACGGCGAGAAGGCGCTTACCTTGAATTTAGGACTACAACGATGTTATAATTGGAATTTTATAATCGCCGATGTTACACAACCAATAATTGGAGCAGATTTTCTGGAGCACTATAAACTATTAGTCGATATAGCAGGTCGCAAACTTATCGACAAAGTTACAGAGCTGACAACGCATGTAACTTCAGAGAAGGCGACACAGCAAACAATTCGTACTGTCGCAGTGGGAACGAATCCACGTATTACACAGCTTTTAAACAAATACGAAGACATCACGAAAGAGTCCTCTCTACGCAATGCGCCCAAACATAAGATTGAACACCACATTATCACTACAGGACCACCCGTCGCAGCTCGGGCAAGACCATTACCTCCGGAAAAATACGACATAGCCAAAAGGGAATTTCAAAATATGATAGAACTCGGAATTTGCCGACCGTCAGATAGCCCATGGGCAAGCCCATTACATATGGTAAAAAAGAAAAATGGCGAATGGAGACCGTGCGGAGACTATCGAATGCTCAATAGCACGACAGTACCGGACAAATACCCACTACCAAGATTAACTGACTTTACATACATATTAGAAAATAAGAAGATACTAAGCAAGTTGGATATACGCAAAGCATACCACTGTATTCCTGTTAAAGATATAGAGAAAACAGCCATCATCACACCTTTCGGACTTTTTGAGTACTTAAGAATGCCTTTCGGATTACGCAATGCGGCACAAACATTTCAACGATTCATGGATTCCTTATTTAGAGATTTAAATTTCGTATTTATATATGTAGACGACTGTCTCATCGCATCGGACAACGAAGATTTGCATTATCGGCATTTAGAAACGGTTTTCAAACGTTTACACGAGAATGGAATAACCATTAATCTCGAAAAATGCGAATTTCTCAAAAGGGAAATAGATTTCTTAGGTTATCATATAACGAGCCAAGGAATACAACCTACCGAAGAAAATTACAAAGCAATCATGGAATTTCCCAAACCGAAAACAATTCAAGAATTGAGAAGATTTTTGGGCATGGTCAATTTCTACAGAAGTAATATTCCACGCGCAGCGGAAAATCAAAGAATTTTAAACGAATATCTACATGGTTCAAAAAAGAACGATAATTCACCTGTGCCTTGGACATCGGAAGCAGACAAAGCTTACGAGAAATGCAAGGAAAGCATGAAAAACGCAGTATTAACAGCGCATCCTTCCCGCAACGCATCACTAGCGCTCATGACCGACGCTAGTGCTACTTGCGTTGGTGGAGTTTTACAACAAAAATCCGGACGCAATTGGGAACCATTAGGTTTTTTTTCGCAAAAATTGAGCGAAACTCAACAAAAATATTCTACGTTTGACAGAGAGCTGTTAGGAATATACATGGCCGTCAAACATTTTCGCAGATTGATCGAGGGAAGAGAATTTACAATATTTACGGATCACCGACCTTTGACATACGCATTCTCCCAAAAACCATCATCAAACGATACACCGCGACGGGTCCGGCAGTTAGATTTCATTTCACAATACAGTACCAACATCCAACACATAAACGGACGTGACAATATTACCGCCGATGCCTTATCTCGAATAGAGGAAATATACGTGCCATCACCTATCGATTACGCTGAATTGGAAAAATGTCAATCAACAGATGATGAACTAAGTAAATTACATGGCAATAAAAGATTAAAATTCAAAAACATTGCGCTTCCGGGTTCCACAATAAGCATCACCTGCGACACGTCTACTGGAAAAAGCCGCCCCTACTTACCAAAGCATTTTCGCAAACAAATTTTCGATACCATTCATGGTATGAGCCATCCAGGAAAAAGAACTACGAGAAAAATGATAACCCAAAGGTATTTATGGCCGTATATGAACAAGGATATCAATAATTGGTGTAGATCATGTATAGCCTGCCAAAAATCAAAAATACAACGACATACGATATCACCTCCTGGTACATTTATGACAGCGCAACGTTTTGAACATTTACATATTGACATCGTCGGGCCACTTCCGATTTCACAAGGGAAGAGATATTTGATCACAATCATAGATCGTTGTACGTCATGGCCCGAAATATTTCCGGTAGGAGATATAACTGCAGAAACAGTAGCCAAGACGCTTTTCGAAGGATGGATTACTCGTTTTGGATGTCCATTGCGCATTACTACGGATCAAGGCCGACAGTTTGAATCAAGAATATTTGAGTCACTCTCACAATTTTTGGGAATACATAAAATTAGGACAACACCTTATCATCCGCAATCCAATGGAATGATAGAGAGATTTCATAGAACTTTAAAGGTAGCGTTAATGACAAGGGAATCCAACGAGAATTGGTTAAAAGAAATCCCAACAGTTTTACTCGGGTTGCGGAGTAGCTTGCGAGAAGACACAGGTTATAGTTCAGCAGAGTTGACATATGGAACGCCAATACGACTCCCTGGAGGATTTTTTGAGTCATCAGCAGCACAGTTATCAACGTACGAAGAATTTGTAAAACAAATTCAAAAGGACATCACACGAATGACATCAATTCCGAAAAGAAAAAGCCATAACCAAGCTATATTTGTGCATCCCGAACTCAAAGAATGCTCACACGTATTTGTTCGGTGTGATAGAATGAAGAAAGCCCTGACACCGCCGTATGAGGGACCCTACCCAGTAATTAGTAAAACAGATAAAACATTTTGCATTAGAGTTAGGGATAAAGAGACAGTGATATCAATTGATAGATTGAAACCAGCATTCATGATCAGTGACGAATCAAACTACGTGCCAGATTCAAAGGATTGCGACAGACATTCACACACGTACACTACACGATCGGGACGTAAAGTAAAGCCAGTAGTTCGTCTATAAAAATCGCTGATAGAAGCAAGTTATTCGTATATATATTAACGTAGATCTTAACATATACCATTAATTCACAACTACTCGTAGCAACAAGACATCTAAAATGGGAAATCAAAGTTCTAAGGACCAGATAACATACAATACGGACAGTTGCCTCAATCAAAACGAAGCGGACAAACTCCGTAACTTGATCCAGGAGGACTTACGGTGGACAAGAAATGTTGCAATGGGACAGATTATTTTAACAATCGGTGCGATCCTAATTTACGGCATAATGAAAACACTGGACAGAAGAATGAAGAGGTTAACGGAAAAAAGTAATAAACACTCGTGCAACAGCTAAGTCAAAATTACAGGCGTCGGCAAATCACACCACAACAGGCGTCATCAAATTCCACCGCGTACGATAGCATTATTATTTATATACATCAGCAAATAACTAGTAAGGTCTAGGTCAAAATTTATATTGTAAACACTATTACCATAATATTTATTTTTATTTTCTTTTAAAGGGGGGTGTACTGTTACAGTACAATATCTCTGTGCTGTATCTGCAATCTACATCGCAATCTTATGTTCTTTATCGCACGTTCAATATCTATTAAGTGTTTCTACTGTCTGTTATCGGCACGTAGTCGTTGGTATATAAGATGCACCTTTGGATAATTATAACTAGACTATACTACATCTTTTGTCTCATTTATACCTAATCATATACTGCCAAGAAGTTTGGCAAACTTACCTTTTTTTTAAGTGATTAAATATAGCTTTAATGCAGGAGACTGCTCAGTAGCGTATCTTTAAAAGGTGTTATGTGTCTTTACTTGAATACAAAAAGTTTTTTTTTAAACTGACGAAGGTTCAAGCAACTTGACTCGACAGGCGCCATCTTTACTGGCTAATACATTCACCGCTGCATAAATAGCTCGTGCTGACAAGACCAAAGAAGAACTGACAATAAATATTCAATGAATAACAACGTTCAAGACTTATAAATCGATGCGTAGCATATTGTTTACTTGCTACGAGGCGTAGCTCCGTAGTTGAGTGACTACGCCACCGCCGTAGCTGCGTAGCATGCTTACTAACATATTATGGCTACGCCGTAGCTTTAAGCATACATAAACATTTGATGTCATTATTATTAGCTTTTGCCTGTGGCTTTGCCGCGTGGTAATCGGAAATTATCGAACGGTGACTTCAACCACTATGTACTATGTACGTATTTCATTGAAATCCGTTTAGCCGTTTAGGCGGAATATACAGAAAGTTTTCTTCTCTACTTAACTTTCGCATTTATAATATTAAATATGGATAATATGTGCTGATAATAATAAAAAGGATTGTGTGGTTTTATGAAACCACGGTAAAAGTGAAACTTCTATAGGCGCCGCCATATTGGCCTTAGTTGCTCTGACGAGCGCCTTTCACTTTATCCCTACTTCGCGGCCGACCATCACGCGACATGCAACACACAGACGAAAAAGTTTGAGACGATGTAATAAAAGTTTCACTTTAATAAATGCATTCCTTTGAGTGCTATAGAAAATCGTATTAACAGGTTTACTAAGATACGTAAATAAATGGAAGACAAAAGGTGAAGGCTATTTACAAGCGTGGAATGCAAGGCACGAATCTGCTGTAAACATGTACATGTTAACGTCTGCATTGAGGCAGATGTGAGAAGTGGTGAGATATCTCACTAAATTAACGAAGGAATGTTTGAAGGTAACTTTTTATAGTGTATTTGGCCGATTTGAAACCGACTATATTTAAATGCTGTGGAAATGCGTTCCTTGCGAAGTATGTGTGGTCTAACTATGAATGATAGGCTGAGGAATGATGTGATAAGACAGCGGTGTGATTTAAAAGAAGATGTAGTGACAAAAATTGAAAAGGGTATGCTGAGATGGTTTGGGCATGTTGAGAGGATGAATGAAAGGCGACTAACAAAATGTATTTACAAGGCTGATGTGAAGGGAAAAGCCGGGCGGGGACGCCCTAGGAGGACTTATACTGACCTTATTGGTGATGTTCTCCAGAAAGGCCAGGTGCGTAGTACTCGCAACCGGCGTGTGTGTATGACCAGATGTATGAACGTAAACGAGGCAAAAGGATCGTAGCAGGTGGCGTTCTGTAGTTTCTGCCTACCCCCATGGGAGGAAGGCGTGAGTTTATGTATGTATGTGTGTATGTATATTTTTTAAATTCAAAATTGACTTATTTATTTATTGTAAGTACGTGTGCGAGTGCTATGTAGGCAAGCGGGCTGCGTCCTGCCCCTCCCCGTGCCGGGTGGTAACTTATAATGATTAAAGCAGTGTGCAACAGACTAGCGAGTTTTTCAAAGTCAAAGTCAAATAAAAAGGATAACTAGTGCTACAGTGTACTTAAGTTCTTTATGAACGTCACAGTACCTAACTAAAGAGAGCTCTAAAATCGCCTCCATCCTCTCCTCCAATGAAAGCATCAAATGCTAGTTAAAACAATATAATGCGCGTATAGCAGTACGGTTATGAAATGCCTTGCCCATGTCGATAAGGCGTGCTCAATCTTTGTCCACTTTTAAAATTCTGGTAAAAAAACACTTCCTCTCTCCATAAACATCATCATTACATATAGTTCCTTGCTCTTGTTTCATGTTTATAATTTTATGTATATCTGTTATTTATCTTATATATACCGGATGACTTTTTTTACCGTCTCGAAATTTTTACAGGGTGTTCTACCCATGAATGTAAACAACTTTCACTATGGGAGCAACTCTGAGATCACGAAAAAAAATCAGCTGTTTCATACATTTTGGTCAAGTAGGTATTGAACTTTTGTATAAACAGCAGATTTTTTTTTCGTGATTTCAGAGTTGCGTCCATAGTGAAAGTTGTTTATATTCATGGATAGAACACTCTGTAAAAATGTCGAGACGGTAAAAAAAATCACCAGTATATATCATTGGCGTAGATGGAGAACTAAATAACAAAAAAAAAACTAGTTTGGAAAAAATTGCGATTTATTTATGCGGCATGATTTGGGTGTTACAAAAATGGTGAAATTTGACCAAAATCGCAGTTATTTAGTTCTCCACCTACGCCGACAATATATATGTATATTTATGTAGGTAAATATATGCTTTATGTATCTGTTGTATATGTAAATGGTACACCACTAACTACCTACAGTATTGTCTTTCCTTTTCCATTTAAATCCATCCAAAGGTTGTCTGTAAAAGATCGCTTTTAGCGATAAGACCGCCCATTGTGTCACCCAATGTAAAATTTCTAAATTAAAGTCTGTAATTTTTATGGTGTACATAATAAAGAATATTCTATCTATCTATCTGTTATAAATAAGTCATAATTCATCATTCTTCTGCCCAGATCCCAATCTATTTGTGGTCGGCGCAACATCCTCCTTTCTTCCTTATTTCTCAATTCCTCGTCATCTCGGTAGCCTTTCTAGCCATATCATCATTCACACAGTCCATCCATAATAGCTAAGCACCTGCACCATATGACTTAAATCCTAATTACCACATAGGCTATGTTTGATGAGCAATAAAAAAACGTCCCAGGCGATTTGAAATGAGCTTCAATATGCAACAAATTTTCGTTTAAAACTGAAAATCTTCAAACGTTAATTCTAAAAGCACCTACAACTATTCGTACATCAACGTCCCAACTAATTCCTTAAGGAATGTTAGCGATGCAGCTCCGCAGGGTGCGGGGAGGGGCACACATACTGCCTGACAATCGCTTTACGCGAAGATTGCTAGTTTTACCCCGTCCTCCCAGAACTGCCTGCGTTTCAAAACAGCAATGCATTGAAATGTTTGTTGAATTGTTAAATTCTTCAAGGTTCTTGCTGTGAGTGGTATTTTTGAATGGATGTGCGACTTTTGTGAGAAGGCATGGTATTAGATGTGGTGGTTGATATTCTTTTGTTTGTGGGATAATTGTTTTATGGTTGTGTGGATCGTGCATAGATAAGAAGTGGTATTTATTAAGTATACCTACAGCCAGAGAAGTTAATTGTTAAGCAGACTAACACATTATGTCAGATTATTTTTATACATGTGGAAATTTGTAATTCGCAAATTTTCCTACCCACGAATGATTTTTAATTATGTAATTAGTCTGTAAGCTTTCTGTAAAATAAGAATAAATAAATTTGCCGTTGAATAGCCCTTTCAAATGTATGACAAAGAATGACGATTTGGATTTGAATAGACGTGTAGCGGCTACACATACGGACTACGCATCATAGACATGACGTCACACAAATCCTGCATCGCGCAGTTAGAGTTTACCCATACAAGATTTCAACTTCAATCCGATGGGCAGTTGCCCGCCAGACACAACACCCGTCTGGTCGGAGGATCCTCCCTTTCCTATGGTGGATGAGTGAACTTTACACCCTGTTCCTCATACCACTAAATTGGTGACAGCCTTCGTGCAAATACTTCGGCGTGACGTCATCATCATCATCACTCCCGCAAAGTCAAAGTCAAAGTCAAATCATTTATTTCAAATAGGCACATGTATGGCACTTTTGAACGTCAAAAATTACAAAATAATAAAATTGATTCTAGTCGCCCCTTCCAAAAGGTAGTTTTCGTATGGAGAAGAATGGGCAAGAAACTCCACCGTTACTCTTTTAAAATGTTTTACAATATTGTTTGTATATATACGTACATTTGTTAAATAATTATTATATGTGAAGACGATGCACCTAGAATAAAATTACTATACCACAATAGGTAAAAAAATTAAAAATGAAGCAACGATAGATAATTTAATTTGTGACAGATACATGGTTCTCACATATTTACAAACATTGTAAAAGTAGACGATTTTCCTAAAATGTTACAATTAATAAGTCAGTGTGTAAGGAAGTAATTACAGAATGTAAAATCAATGTCATAAAACACAAAGTAATAAATTTTACAATTACATTAGCAACCAGTTTGATTTTGTCTTGATTCTAAATTGTCCTATGGAGCAGGACCAGCATGTTTCCAAGCACTCTTATCTTGGATATAATCCTCTAATTTGTAATATGCTTGTTTACAAAGTGTACTTTTTATATGAGTTTTAAATTTTCTTTCATTTAATTGCAATATGTCACAAGGTATTTTGTTGTAACATTTAACACAGTACCCCATAAAAGATGTATGTACTTTAGATAACCTGAAAAATGGTTGATCTAGTTTATCTTTATTTCTAGTATTAAAATTATGTCTATCACTTATTTTATTAAAGAGATGTGGATTTTTCCTTACATACATAATATTTTCATAAATGAATTGGCAAGGTACCGTCATAATATTAATCCTTTTAAAAAGTTCCCTGAGAGATTCGCGGCGACGTAGATTATAAATGGCTCTGACAGCTCTCTTTTGCAAAATAAAGATGGATTCAATGTCAGCAGCCCGACCCCACAGTAAAATGCCATATGACATAATGCTGTGGAAGTAGCTAAAATAGACCAAACGCGCGGTTTCTACATCTGTTAACTGTCTTATCTTTCTAACAGCATAAGCGGCCGAGCTTAACCGCCCCGCAAGAGATGTTATATGAGGTCCCCATTGTAATTTCTCGTCTAGCGTGATTCCCAGGAAAACCGTTTGATTAATAAATTCCAGTTTTTCTGCATTCAATATGATGTCACATTCGCTACTTTTAACATTAGGTAATTTAAATCTAATGCATTTGGTTTTTTTTTTATTAAGTAACAGATTATTTACCGTAAACCAATCTTGGACTTGCAGAATAGAGCTATTCACGTCGTCAAGATTTTGTGATTGTCGGCTTATTTTAAAGATTAATGATGTGTCATCTGCAAATAACACCATCTTCGGTTGATTTTGAAGTATTTGGGGTAAATCATTAATGTAAACTAAAAAGAGAAATGGACCCAATATCGAACCTTGAGGAACGCCCATTGCCATTTCAGACCCTAATGAGTTTACGCCGTTTACCTGAACTTTAACCTTTCTATCTTTCAGGTATGATCTAAGTAAATCAAGAGCTGTATTCCTAATCCCATAGTGTTCTAGTTTCAGCAGAAGTGTCTCATGGTCTACACAATCGAACGCCTTCGAGAGGTCGCAAAAGATTCCAATGGCATCTTGTGCTTCTTCCCAGGCCTTAAAAATGTTCTTTATTAGGGTGACACCGGCGTCAGTAGTACAACGCCCTTTGGTGAAACCGTACTGTTGTTCATGAAAGATGGAATTTTTATTAAAGTGACGTAACATTTGATTGAGCATCAACTTTTCAAACACCTTACTGAGAACTGGCAGAATTGACACAGGCCTATAATTGTTGGGTTCTTTACTATCACCGGATTTGAACAATGGAACTACTTTACTGTGTTTCATGAGATCCGGAAAGACTCCTTGGTCTACACTGGTATTAAATATGTAAGCTAAATAGGGCGCAATGGTTTCGATAATAGACCTACAGACTTTTACAGACATTCCCCAGAGATCTTCTGTTGATTTAATTTTAAGATCTTTAAAAGCTTTTATAACAGCCTGGGGGTTTGTATGCTGAAACCTAAACTCCAAAGGGCATGCCTTCACATTCTGTCTAAGTAAGGCAGCAGAAAGCGCGGGTGAGGAATTTAAAGCTTCAGTAGTTTTAAGAGGAATATTAGCAAAAAAGTTTTCAAATTCTTGAGCTATTTCTATATCTGAGTTAATGGGACCATGTGCAGTCTCTAAATTAAATTCAGTATTTCGCTGTTTTTTCCTACCCGTTTCATTATTTATTACTTGACAGGTAGTTTTTATTTTATCATCAGCTGATTTTATTTTATTGCTAATATGCAGAGCTTTGGCTATTTTACAAACACTTTTAAAAGTTTTTGAATATTTTGCAACATACTTATGAAATTTTGTATTATCCATATGTTGCTTTAAGCCATAAAGTTCAAATAATTTTTCCCTGCTTTTACGAATACCTGGAGTCGCCCAATCACTAAATAAGAACTTTGTGTAAATACTTTTAGTCTTTAGTGGAAAAGTGTCATTAAATTGCGTGTTTAATAGTGAAAAGAACTCGGCGTAGAACTCATTTGGGTCACCTATATTATTAAAACTCTGAACACATAATTTATTGGCCAAAGAATTATTTAATTTCTCTAAACTTTTACATGTAATTGGCCTAAACCTTATTTGAATTTTTTGTAAAGGTATGTAGGAGCAAAATGTTATTGTTTGTCCACTGTGATCTGATGGCAACTTATTTACAATTTGTTTGTGTAAGTAATCACAATTACAAAAAATATTGTCTATACAAGTGGCAGAAGAAGCTATCACTCGGGTTGGTTCAATAAAAACATTTGACAAATCAAATGACCTAAAAAGACTTAATAATCTGACAGTATTCGAGTTATTTTCTAATAAGTTAATATTAAAATCACCACATATGATTATTGACTTACTACTAGTACTAAGTTTCTTTAATACATCTTCCATTACAGAATCAAACACGGATAGATTCTGGTAACTTGGAGGTCTGTATACGCATACTATAACATGTTTATCAAGCTCAACACAGGACAATTCAATGTTGTGTTCAACAGACAGTCCAATAATGTCTTTCCTTTCTTTCGATTTAATGGAATTTTTTATTAATATTAATGACCCGCCATGTATCATACATTTTCGGCTGAAATGGCTGACTACACAATAATTTTCATAATTAATTGACATCACTTCATGATCTTTTAACCAATGCTCTGTTAAACAAATTACATCAAACTTGGTATTTTCTAAAAACAATTCTATTTCCAGTAATTTGGAAGAGCAACCTTGGATATTTTGATTGAATAATTTTAAAGTATGTTGCCCCCCCTTTGGTTTTTTATTATTATTTTTATGTAAAATATTGCCAGAAGATACCTTTTTATTATTCTCTAATAATAATTGGTTAATTGAAGGGGTAACTTCTGTTGTCTTACTGCCTAGTTTAAAGAAATATCCGGAGTGACCTCCACAACTACAACTGAAGAATCTAAAATGCCCGTATGAGTTCCAGCAGGAAGGGAATACCCTATCTGACTGGTAGTGGCCTCCAAGTATGTTGGCACTGTAGGTGGATCCTCCTTCGTACATGGTAATACATAATTATTCACTATGTTGTTAGTATAACTAGACAACACAGATTCGTCACTAATACTACACTGAGTTATATTACCTATAACCTCATTAATATTATGTGCTATCAACATAGCAATCATATGTCTACATTCGCAAGACAGAGATAAAGTTCTCTGAGTTAACTTAAAACCACTAACAAATTTGTTAGTGTCAAAATACAATAATTTGTCACTATGACAACATGTCAGCCTATGAATAGTATTATTCAACTTAAAAATATAGTTGTTTTCATCATATGATAAAGTATCAGAATAAGGAAAAGCACACAACATCAGCTTTCCTACATTTAATTTTAATAAGGTGTCCACACCATCTACTATGTCCTTTCTGGTAATACCAGTACTATTACCTAATAATAAAACCATTGTAGAATAATTATCTAGGTTTGTATTTACAATTCTTGTTATCATCTGTTTAAAACTTATGTTATGATAGCTATGATTAGTAAAACTATGGCTAAGGTAATTGAATAAAATTTTCCCAAAGCCTGAACCTAATTCGTCACAAAAAAATATTGATTTATTCTTTTGTGACTTAACACAAGTCTCTGCTGGAAGAGCCAACACCTGATGGGGCAAGTTAGGCTGAGGCTGAGGAGGTAGTGGTTGGTTTACACGGCTGCATGAGAGGTTATTGGTCAGAGACTCATACATCTCAGCATTGCACTTCACCAAATCCAGTAGTTCCCCAGCCTCAAGCAAGCGGTCACTTACTTGCTGTTGTGAAGTCTCATATTTTTTAAAAATATCCTTCAGCAAGTGCTCCTTGTGTAGTATATCATTATAGAGGAGCTGGATATCAGTGTCATATTTTTCCCTACATTGATCTAACTCGATAGTACAATTATTTAAACTTTTTGATAAGACAACACGTTCCTTTCTAAGTGAAAGATTTAATTTTAAGAGATTTTGTTTTTTGATTGCTCTCTGTGACCGTTTAATTAATTTCTTGATTTTAATGTATTTTTTTAATTTATTATGACTCACAACAATAGGACATAATGGTATGGTGTCATCACCAGTCAAATCTATCGTTACAGCTGGCTCACACACTGATTTTAACTTACTACCTACTAACTCACTAAATAGATTACTGGTGCTAGCGACCTGTTTGCTGACCTTGATGCACTCTGAGAGAGATAGGGCAAGCTTTCGTGAGCTTGTTTACATAAAAACATTTAAAAAACGTAGGTAAACGAGGCAAAAGGAGTATGTAAGGATCGTAACAGGTGGCGTTCTGTGGTTTCTGCCTACCCCCATGGGAAGAAGGCGTGAGTTTATGTATGTATGTACATTGAAAAAACTTATTTTTAAACATTGGTATGCCGATTTGGAGGATTTCAAACTTAGTTTCACAAATTTTTCAATCGTTTTAAACTTTTTTAAATAATTTAGACTTAAATTATGTAAATACGTGTGTGTAAATAAACCTACGACTCCAAAAATAAAAAAAATATATACAAAAATAATTTAGAGCTCAAATATAACCACTTAACAAAGACTGATGTAATTTTCTTCACCAAATTAACCAGTGTCGTGCTTCAAATTAACAACCATGATCACGTTGCTAACAGTCATTAACTAAACAAGTATTTAATGGCCAGACAAGTAAATAAAACCGTCTGTACACAATTACGAGCTACGAGTAAGCTCGTCACGATATCACAACTTTAAGGTTGAACACTGAATTAACGGATGCGCGTATTCTGTAAATAAGCATTTAGAGTGAAATTAAAGTATTATAGGAATTGGTTTTAGTCGAAAAAGTTCCAAAAATACTCAGTAGTTTTCAATTAAATATTAATTAAATTTGAAAAATTTGTCTTAAGTGAGTGTGTTGTGTTGTTGTGTGTGTTGTGATGTCTGTAGATTTTTATTCCTAATTACTTTGACTTTTTTCTGGCTGGAATTTAAAAAGTTAATTGCTTTGAATAATGGACAAGTTTATGACTATTTGATGTTTATATCCTGTTAACAAAAATAGCCAACGTGTTTATATCTGTACGCCGTTAAGGCAAAACATGACTGTGCTATAATTTTATGTAACATCTTGCATGCCATGTGTGTGTACTTATGTTTTGGACAAATAAATGAACTTATCAGAATAAACATAAAAATTTAGTTTGCAAAATAAGGTTATTAATAAATAATTTAGTTTTGATCAAATTGTTAGTATCTTTACGGTTAAGTGGAATTAACAGATGGATTGGTGACCGCATCGGATCGGTTTCAGCATATTGTTATTTAGATTAGATCATAATAGATTATGCTCGTGGTCGTGGAGGTCGGATATTATGCCACGGGAACATTTTACCGGAATATAAATGTAGTATCCTTTGTCCTAACCCGGGTCATGGTCTACATGTATGCCAAATTTCATCGAAATCCGTGCAGCCATTAAGGCGTGAAAGACAGACGGAAACAGCTATTTTCGCATTTATAATATTATACATGTAGGACGGAAGAATTAGTTGAGTTGGCAGAAATAAACACATTTTCTATATTTTTATCAACTTTTATTGTAGTAAAATTTTCACCTTTGTAACCGTCTTTTGTTTCTCCCCCCTCTTACCTCGCGCCCCTTCATCTATGCTTTTACGTTACGTTCGGAAACTTAAATCAACTGATAAGATATAGTTCAGAAATAACAGAATCGACTAAACTTACTAATTACCGCAGATTAAACAATAAATAAATTATAAAATAGCTAATAGCTAATCAATCTATCTAAGCAATCTATCTTTAATAGCTAATTATAATATATATTAACGAAAAAAACCACTCGTATCTAAAAAGATGTCACTTACAAAATAAACCAAAAGCTTCTAGAATACGCCTCCCAAAATTTAAACCGACACCGTTGCATGCCTACCGGCCATAACAGTGGGGGCGCCACTGTCTTCGCAGTAAACGGATGCGATTTATTATAATAATTTCCGTTAAAATGGCCGCTCTTCGTTTAAGGCTGTGTGTTCGCGTGATGTACCGTGGGAACCTGTACATGAATGATGGTGATGTCTCCAAAAGGATTAAGGTAATAATGTGGATTAAAATCTGTGTAATGATTTGTGTCATCGTTAGGGTTTTTAGATTATAAGGGGATATTTTGTTTTTCTTTGTTTCTGTGAAAACCAATGTGTATGAATTGATATAATCCAGCTGGCCCTAGCTTTCAGACTTTTATAAAGAGGTAAGGCATTTCCAGTAAACGATACGTTTCGATTTTAGTTTCTATAATACTGTGAGTAATGCACCCCCTTCATCCTTTTTCTTATAATTCTTCCATAAACTATGTATCTATCGTCAAAAAGCTTTGTACTTCAGACATGGACGTACCCAGCATTTTTTTATGGGTGGGGCAGAAGTAAAAAAACTCGATAAGTAGAAGGAAATTGTCTCGATAGAACTCTATGACTACGCATGTACGCTCGATTCATCGATACTGCATTGTTTTGTGCGGTCATTTTAAATTTTACCAAATTAATGATTAATATTGTTACAAAAAAAAAACTACTACATTTTTTGCTTCGAGTCAGGGACTAGGGTGGGCAGATGCCCCACCTTACCCCACTGTGGGTACGCCCATGTCTTCAGACAGTATTATTTAGCCATGCCTCATTCAACAACGTCAGACCATATCATAATACCAGCTGTGCGACATTTTTTTTAAATGTCGCAGCATCATACTGAGATAGGACCCTTTTAGTCTCGTACAGGACTTTCTGCTTTAATTTTAACTAGTTTTTTTATTTTATCTATGTGTTTTAATTTAATTTATGATTTCCTGTGCGAGTCTCAGTATATATTTGTTCTTGATTTCTTTCTTTCATAGTTTTCTAAGGATAATTTGACGACAAAAGTTATGAGTCTTCGTGTGGAGACCTCTGGTATTTTAGTAATAAATATTCACAGCCGTGAATTTTAACAATAATAAGAATGCCATAGCAGTATATGGTTGACATATATTAAAAAAAACTAAATTAACTTATTTAAAGTGTCCATGTTTTTAATCATGATGTGCTCCGATTCTTGAACTTTACGCACAAAAATTCTGCCTCCTCGAATCCAGACAAATTTATAACCAAGTTCCCTGGCCTTGATCCTCGCCGCAGCGTGCAGAGCCATATATGTCGGGGACAGATATTCCGTCACGTAAATTGCGGGTTTTGGACCAGAGTAGCCGAGATGTGTGCTGTTCAGTTTATTTTCTTTAATATTCTTATTGAAATTAAAAGTAGAAGCAAGGAATTTGTCACGAACTCGAGGGAAAGTCAGGTGCACTACAATTGATCGTGGTCCAGTATTAACTGGGTTGAGTTTGGCAACTTTGGTACAATGCAGAAGATCTCTATTTTCCACAACACATCCAACCACTTTAGACAATTCTGAAACAATTGTAAGTAAATGTTTCTTGTTTCTTCTCGGGTAAGCATTGAATTTCAACATTGTTGGATCGGGTTTGCTTCTCCAGCTGATCTAGCCGCACTTTTATCAAATTAATATCATTTTTCATATCAGAATTCTCCTTCTGCAGGTCCTCTATAGTCTCCTTATATGTAGCATGCTCCTTTAGTAGATGCTCATACTGACTATTCATTAATTTTATCTTGTCATCCATGGCAGCAATTTTTACATTGATGGGCCGTAACTCTCTGTTTAGAATTGCATTCAAAGTTTCGTTGAATTTTGACAACATTAGCGATAATTCAGCCTTTATTACTTCCTGGATAATTTCACGAACGTCATCTCGCGACAATAAACTTTCAGTAGTCGTCTGAGGTGGAGAACCAAGAGCTTGCCTTATGCTCTCTCTCGTGGTCGATTCTTTACGCAGAGGAGCGTTTTCGATCTTGTTTGTGGGAGACTCATCATTGACCATATTTAATAGTTGTATAACAAAGCGTCAAATTGTAAAATTAGTTTATCAAGCAAAAATTCCAAAAAAAGTAAACGAACGGCAAGTGGCAATAAAAACAAAATTGCTAAAAGAAAATCCGATCCACAGGTCCGTACCCGCGCTTCTATGGTTGAGATGCCGTTCCAAATCCCAGTCAACTAATTTTCAACGTTCTTAGACGTCGTGAAATAGCAATCTATATAAGTATATTTAATTTTTCTGTCTTAGTTCGCTGGGAAATTATTGTGACCCTGAGCTGTTTCGTACGTTCTGACTCACCACCAATCGACGAATAGGAGCAGTTCACGTAGCTGTGACTCACTATTTCAACTTATGATTTTTATATTGAATTATAAACTGCCAATATTTTCGATTTTCATGAAGAAATATAGATTTTATTTCACTAACACTAGAATTAACGTAGGTATGCACTACGTTTTAAGCATTATACTATTTTAATTATGCTCTTAGAGCAACAGAAATATTTATTTTTAGCGGAGTGACTTGGAACACGTCTTTCTGCTAGCGTGCGGCGCGCGAATGTAAAACTATCATTTTATTTTTTGAAGTGAAAACTTCTTTAGGCGCGTTTGGCATTTTTGAAATGGGACAAAACCATTGATTTTGCGACACTGTGACGACACCAGCTTTTGACCATTAAAAAGACATAAACGCGTTGATTACCGCGGTGTCGATTTTTTAAAAGTTTTCTCTACTGTAGGCACTCCCGGAGTGGCACTGTTTTTTTTACCTACATTCTCAAATTTAAATACATAAACTGACAGTCCCAGAACTACCACATTACTGGAGACTTTACAAATACTTTATATATTCTATTTGGGAATTAAAACATATAAACCCGTACCATCAGATAAATAGAAATGCTTAAATAACCTACCAATATTAACTTAGATATAGGAATCAGGCAGTCTTTTTCCTAGTTTTCATTTTATCCTTGATCCATAATGGAATGTTCCCACAAATGTTCCCGTTTAAATAGCTGATCTTCATTTGTTCGCGTGACGCGTCATGGCAACTTTGCATGAACGTCGGTAATGTCTCCGAGAAAGATAATCAGCTCGTAAACTAGATTACAATCTTTGTAGATTGATAAGATATTTTGATTAGTAGTAATTGGGTTAGTATGGTTTTGTTTTGACATATTTTTCTTAAAATACAATAGAAGTGGATATATTTAGTAACCTGTTCCGCTTAGCTATTTCTAAAGAGTCATAAAATACCCCTGAAATAAATCGACACGTGTTTCACCTCTCAACGAGGCATCCTCAGGATGACGATATACTTCTCGCGAACTCGAACACGGCGTGTTGCCACACCAAGCGCCGAGCGCAGACTAAGCCTTATCGCCCGTCGAACCCACTTATATACGATAAAGTCACACCTGAATCAATTAACCATATCTTTTTTGTTTACTTTTGTGGTAGCAACTGTGGTTATAACGTATCAGTAACCTTTGGATTTGCATTAGTAAAGAAATCCTCATGGAAACTAAGAAAAGGCAAGGTCTGGCTAAACTGTACCTAATCTGGCTTTCACCACACAGTGGCCGTTCTTAACTTCTAAGAATCAATTATCATAAATACACGTACGTACGGTCCACAAAGACGCTAATGAAGGGCGATATACCGATCTCCCCGAAGCGAAAACTCATCGATATGTGTATTCTGCCCGTCCTAACCTACAGTGCTCAGACTTGGTCGCTCACCGAGTCGCAAAAGTTCTGCCTTGGGGTTTGCCAAAGAGCAATGGAGCGCAGCATTCTAGGTGTAAAATGAACTGACCGAATAGGCAACACCACGCTACGCTCCAAAACGGGGATCTTTCACGTAGGCAAAAAGGCTGCCAAGCTAAAATGGGATTGGGCGGGTCATGTCAGCCGCATGCATCGTGACCGTTGGGCAACAGTCTCCACACGGTGGGTGCCTGACGATGGACGGCGGCGCCGAGGTCGGCCCCGGAAGAGGTGACGAGACGACCTAGATGCGTACCGCAAGGGTTGGATGGAGGTGGCCCTGGAAAAGAATGCATGGAAGGATTTGGGGGAGGCCTTTGCTCAGCAGTGGGACAGTGTAGGCTAATTAAAAAAAAAAAAACACGTACGAATGTAACATTTCCGTTTATTTGCAACAAACTTAAATAACTTTATTTTGTAGAAAGAAATAAACAAATGATTAAAATAGATACTGGAATATTACGTTATTTCTATTTACAAGGAACTAAGATTAAGAATACCATAGATTACAATCTACTCCCACGAGAAAAAAGTAAGAAAAATAAAAGTCACAAGCACATTCAAAACATACATTTCTGCTGAATGTCCCGCCAGTATCTGTTGCGAAGTTAACAAGAAAATTAGCAATGCATTACGTGGTACAAGCTCCTTCGTAGAAAAAGAACTGCATTTCAAGGAGATTTACAGAATATTTCCATATATTGTTTGGCTTCTATCTTGATATGGTAATAGGGATCTGTTGCTTTAATAGTACACGTGCTTTTCTTGGGAAATTATTTGGAAGACGTCAGTTGTGTACCAATTTTGAAGTATATATAGGCTTTGTTAACTTTGACAAAAAATGTGTGTGTAGGTTACACAGTTATGTCAAACTAGCAGCGTCCCGCGGTTTCACCCGCATAAGTCTCGATTCCGAGGGAATATCGGGATAAAAAGTACTTTACGTGTTAATCCAGTTTATCAACTATCTGTGTGCCAAATTTCATCTAAATCCGTTCAATATTTTTTGCGTAAAAGAGTAACAAACATCCATCCTCACAAACTTTCGCGTTTATAATATCATCACACAGTAGGATATTCAAATGACTAGCAATTATCATTATCATCATCATCATCATCTGCCTAGCCAATTTCCAATTCTATGTCTTAAAAAAAAAACGTATTTTAATCAATCTGCCTAGCCTTTTCCCAACTATATTGGGGTTGGCTTCTAGTCTAACCGGATGCAACTGAATACCAGTATTTTACATGGAGCGACTGCATGTCTGACCTCCGTAATACGATACTCCTTGGTAAGACTGGTTGTTAGACTTTCGGGCTTCTGACGACCCGTAACGACTGTCAAAGATCCACGAATGACAGCCGGGACCAACAGCTTAACGTGCTTTCCGAGGCACGGAGGAGTCTCGGTATGTAGAAATTGTCACCCATCCACGGACCAAGCTCGGCAAGCGTAGTTTAACCTGACAGATTGACCCGAACGGCTGTGAGTACTTAGCCACGAGCTCCTAAAAATACTACTCGAGTATCGAGAATACTAGTATTCTTTTTTTTACCGTGTCGATGGCAATTTATAAATAGTCAGAATTTCGTCAGAGAGAATTTGGCTACGAGTTTGGCAACTTCAGTAGCGTCCATCAGCTCCTGCATTAAGCAGGCAACAGGACACGCTGGACACGATATTAATTGAAATACTCGTATTTATTATTTAAAGACCATCTTATTTTTGCCAAAGCAAAAATCGGCTTATCCAAAAAATACGCGTGAAACAATAGATAAATAAAATTTCTGATGAAGTTTAGGCTTAAAGCGCCCAAACAAAATGTTTTTGTTTTAGCATCTCAACTAGAAATAACTTTTGTTTAAGCTTTCAGCCATAATCCTTTAAAAATGTAGACAAATTACTTTTCTCAAACATGATTGGAAATTCGAACATTATTTTGAAAATCTTCTTCGATTTGGCTTTTACTTTTTGGCTTGAAAATAATAATAATAATTTATTTTTCATAAGCCTAATACATAAGGAGAGAAAAAGGGTTGACAATGAATTTCTTAAGTAACTTAGACTCATATAGTAATTAGACTAAGTAGTCATGCTCGATTTTGTGAAACTCCTGACACCAGAACTAGGATGTGTCTTGTATTTTCGGTGTCAGCGTTCTTTCCTGCCAGGCACATTGTGAAGCATAACTTATTAATGTACTAATTCAGTGCAAAAAAATAAAAATAAAACAAAAAAACAGGTTATTTTTTACACAGTATGACTGGAAAAAATGAAGTACTTTTAATATGGAAACAACTCTAAATTAAAGAAAAATAAATCAGCTGTTATAACACAAAAATGCAATTAAATTAAAAAAAAATAAAAAAAAATTCACATAAGACTACTACAAGGGCACTTATGAAACGTCAGAAGCTAGGTGCACGGTTCCAATTGGTCGCTTCCTATGGAGAAGAGCCGGCAAGAAACTTCACGGTTACTCTTTTCAAAATAAATGGTTTCTACAATGTTTCCAAATTACAGTGTTAATATGTATGGGAGGACAGTGTAAGCATATCAACAAGTACCAGGTACTTAGTAAAATAGAAAATGATCCATAAGTCTACAGCCTACAACGTTCTCACATTCACAAAATCTAAAAGAAAAGAATCTATATAAAAGATAAACAAAATAGTAAAAATAAGGACCTATTTAAACCAAATGACATGATTGCCACTACAGCTGTAACAAATCTAATTTGATAAAAAATATATATATATACTAACACGGACAATAGGTACCTACTAACACGATCAAAATGTATGGAACAGCAGATTTTTTTCTTAAATTTTTAACATCTCATTCCATGGTAAAAGTTGCTAATTTTCAGAAGTACTACACTTCTTTAAAGTATTAGTAGTACCTTCCTTTACCTATCATACTATATTTAAATTAATGATTTCATGAGCTTATGACCCAATACTGCGAGCTTCGCAAGACCTCACATTTGCAAACAAACTCTTTCAAGGTAACGTACCTTGGCAGCCAGACAGATCTTATCAACTCCGTAATAAACATTACATTCTATAACCGGCATCGAACCGAACTCCCGTTCACCGGTTAAGCAGACGATTACAATTCGCGACGATCACAACCCTATTTGTAAGGCGCATTACACAAAAGACGCTGTGCGACGACGCTACGTAATGCGATAAACGAGCGATTTTGAGAAGCTAAAGTATTTACATGAGGTTTATGAAATCGCAGATACACGTAGAGTGGGTTTGTAGAGTTTTTTTACGATACTGTTTCAAGTTTTTGCCTTGTGGTTCTCAGTTAAGAAGTACTGAAGGATATTGGAAAGTATAACCTGTGCTTGTAAAAAGATATTGGTATTTGTATATCTAGAGCTATTGGGTATGTTAAATCTGGGAACTTCACTCCATTTGCAATCACCAACGTATTCAGCAAGCATTGTGACTATCGAAATTAACTGTAATGAACAAGTAATCTGGCAGTACAATAATGACAACCCACAAAGTTCTATAGCGTACATTTGCCGACCAATACAATAATTAAACATTCAAAAAGGTTCAAAGAAACTAAGAGCTCAAACAACCAACAATTCTACCTTCATGTTCCATTCACAGACACATTAACTCGGCTCGTAGACATAAAACAACGTCAACTTCTACCCTAATGTGCAAATCCCTTAAGGCGAAGTCAGCGCCGCGTCATTAAAGGTTACATCGGCGGATTTAAAAGAGATCTCGGATCCACTCAGTATGGGGAAATGGAAATGCACTTAATGCATACGTAATCAAATTATCCGACGGTACGCCCAGTGGCGGGGTGTGTGTTACACCGTTGTGTAAGTTTTTATAATATTATTTTATTTAACTTTAATAGATTTTCCCAAGGTTTATAGTTCTTCAGTACCTATAAGTAAATCATTATGTAAAAAGATTCAATTCTTTTTTATTACTTACGTTTCTTTTTCCAGTAAGAATTAATGTCATTAATTAATCCGATGAATTCATCAAATGACACTCACGCGGATAAGTCAAGTCGAAAAGATTTTTAATCTAGAGTCCGATTGAATCACGATACGATACAATATTTCGGATTTGCGGACAAGCAGCTTATATATTTGTCGGAAATACGTAATGATTTGATTAATCGGGACGCCAGCGCTGCCTAGCGGCGTTTGACAGAGTCTACAACTCTCGAACCGGCCGGACCGGAGCTGAGCAGAGTTCATCGGCGGCGGTCAAGCAGTGAACACGTTTAAAAACTGTTGCGCATTCCGAATAGTCGTGTCGTGTACCTACAATGAGTGAATTGCTAGTGTGATTAATTTGATAGTAAATTATAATGTGATCTGAACTGCAAACGGTTTTTCTATTGCGCAATAACCAACAATAGTTAAAAATAGCTGATAATAACGAAAGAGACACATATCCTTTCCGTCATATTCTTATCGTAAATTTTATGAATTTACTTACCAATTTCCTGTTTGTATGGTAAAATTCGAATACAAAAAAATAAATACACAAACTGACTCCCAACATTACACTTCGGTGTGACACTCTCCCCGGGTACATAACGCGGCGTCGTTGGGAACAACCTGTCAGTTACTAACGAGGACCTGGTGGCATGAGACCACCACTTTTCATTACATTTTTGTAGATCACACGAAAATATAACCTTTGTTAACGTGCTTGAATGCAAATGGAAAATTTCTAATGCATTTTACCGCGATTTAAACCGTGCGAGTAAACTTAAAGAATATTTTACTAAGTTTAATTCCTCAATTAAAAATTAGTAGGTAAATTAATTTATGAGTACATTTTGCGATAGGAAACCTAGAAAAAAGGTATTTTTAACAAATAGTATGTAATTATTTTATAGTATTGCCTGACTAAAAAAACCTAATTAAAACTTCCGGTAGTTAGATTTAAGAATTGGACTAAGTAGTAAATTGTGCTAATGCATACATAATATTATGATTAATATACCTCCTTAACATTTTCCATATGAAGAACGACACAAAACATGAATACAAAATATTTATCATTCTATACGGACTGAGTTTTTAGCGTCGCCATTAAAACTGTTAAAGAATAAACAATTTCTCAAATGATATACACTGCAATCCTGCAAAGTGATAATTAATATTGTCGTATGTAAAATATTTCCACTTACGTCACATGCACAATTTTGTGGAACACTACAAGCGTGCATTTCAAGAGATCTCGACTTGATTTATCAGCGGAAAAGCGCTCTTTACCACTTTTTTACTCTGCATTATTTTTGAGCTGCAAAATAGCAGGATTTATAGTTTCAACACTAGCTTTTTGACCGCTTGAATTTTGAAGAGATGGAACTTAATTTTTCGTGACAATGGAAAGTTGGAGTAGGTGGATATTCTCGAACTTGCTCGTGCCGTATGTATAGCGACGGGAACAGAACTTTTCTTTGTGGGCTGCATATGTGTGCATAATAGTAGCAAATTTGAGAAGTTTTCTATATGAAATTCCGCACATCATGACTCACAAATTTTTTAACCACAAACAATAGTCTATGCAAGTATCTAATACCTTTAAACGAGCAATTCTTGTATATATGTATATATATAATCTGAATATTTCTTTATAGGAAAAGTCGTTCAAACAAAAAAAACGAGCAAAGCTTGGTCATCCAGATATTAAAATAAAAGCTTGGTTATCCAGATACTTTTAATTAACGTGTTAATCAAGAACGTGTCTAAAAAACCCTTAAAATAAATCGAAAAATCATTTTTAAATTACACTTTAAATGCAAAAAGGACTTAAAAATCTCGGCAAAACTGGATCCACGTGTGTAAAACCGCGGACGGAAACTTATGAATAAATAAATAAGCTTCAAAAATTTCAAATAACTTCTTGTAAAACGCGACGAAGTTTGGAAAATGTAAAAAACGTCGGTCCTGTGGCGCGCGGAAAAATCAGCGTAATTCGGACGTAAGATTTGCATTTTTGATTACGTAAATCGTAACGAGTAAGGTCTTGGACGGGTTTTTGGACATTCGTCTCCAACTTGTTATATTTAAATAAAGTTTTTTTTGTTAATTTTTCGATTCAAGTCATCGCTCTGTGGATGGAGTTGCAACTTTTTCTTGATTTCTTTCCTTCTATACAGGGCCACCCTGTATAGAAGGAAAGAAATCAAGAAAAAGTCAAAATAAATCGAAAATACATCGACGACACATCGACAATATATCGTCCTGTTCCCACGTCTGATTCTGAATCCCCTGCATTGAAAATTTTCATTGTTTTTTGGGCATTCTCCTTTCTTTGCAAAAAACGTAAGACATTTTGAAATTCACGGACTGCATTGAAGGAATAGCGTAATGCTAAAGTAGAGTTAGATAAGTTCTCAACTTCAAATTTTGAATTCAGAAACATATATTACATAATAGTACCTATTGATAAACTTGTAAGTATGGGGCTAGTTTTTGTCGTTCAATATTTGACAGTATTACCATGTAGAAGTGCAAGTAGAAAGTTATTAAAGACAGAATCAAAATCACATAATCCTATGCGATATTTCACGTATATTTCGTTCATAAATCGACGTCATAGTTAACTAATCACCTTACTAACAGGCGTTATATTTCAAAACATTGCAGGAAATTACCACCCTGTTCTTTTGTTTCAAATGATTTGATACTTCGAGATAACGGTCGAAGAAATGTTGAGATTCATTAGTCAGTGAGCGAGTAGCTTTGTTTCCCTGATTTGACCAGTAACCTAATTGAGAATAATACTAACAATAGGTATAATTTTCACTGTTGTTGTTGTTTTGAGAACAAGATTCGAAATTGACAGCTCAAATTAGGAAACGTTGTGTAAATGTGGGTTTGATAAAGAAGCAGTGGTGGCCCAGTTGTTAACGGCCCCGACTTACGAGTTGTAAGTCGTAGGTTCGAACCCAGACAGGCGTTTTACTTTGCGTAAATTATTTGATCACCACAGCTTTCAAAACGGTGAAGGAAAACATAGTGAGGAAACCAACATGTCCTATAACCAAAAATACGAAGACATTTGATATCTACCAACACTGTACCGCACTGAGCCCGCGTGGTGGATTACGGCCCACTCTCTCATCGAGAGGAGGCCCAGTGTCTCAGCAGTGGAAACAATTATAGGCTGATTGTGGGTTTGATACTTTGTTTCTCGCATCAAAGCGTAGTATTGCCTATATGCTTACCGATTTTAAAATGTGTGTTGACAAAAAAGCTCTTTTAAAGATTATAGAAAAGTCTTTTTATCAAAAATTAACTCATCATTTCAACCGAAAGACGTTCACTGCTGGACATACTTCCCCAAGCACCGCCACTTCGACCCTTTTTGTGCTTCCCGTATCCAGCAGATTCCTGCGGCCTTCACAAGGTCACCGGTCCACCTTGTGGGAGACCTTCCAACGCTACGTCTTCCGGTACGCGATCGCCACTCCAGAATCTTTCGGCTCCATCGGCCGTCTGTCCTGCGAGCAATGTGCCCTGCCTATTGCCACTTAAGTTTGACAATTCTTCGGGCTATTTTGGTTATCTTGGTTCTCCTGCGGATCTCCTCATTTCTGATTCGATCACGTAGGGAAACTCCAAGCATAGCCCTCTCCATTGCCCTTTGGGTGACTTTTAGCCTTCTAACAACGCCCATTGTGAGAGACCACGTTTTAGTGCCTTAAACAATTAACTATTAAAGTATTAATTAAAAACAGCTTAACTTAACAGTTTTATTATTTATAAAAGAAAAGTTCGTTATTTTTAACGTTGCGATAAATGATTTTATTTCTATATTTTACAAGCTATTTAATTGTTAAGACATTGACGAGGTTATTGTCTGAGAATGTTTAATTTTCATTTAAAACTAGAAAATAAAAGCTGGAAAATTGAGATTGGTATTTTGTCTGGGCATCCAGGCCTTCTCAGAAAATTAAAAAAAAATTAACAGCGTTTGCATTTTTCAATATTTTCGATTTACCATAAAATACCAAAATAAAGGCCTATATTTTGGTATTTTTTTAATTGACAACTTTTACATTGTATCGAAATGTATTAATTATTAAGTTAAACTGTTGATTGATATGATTGCATGCTTTGAAGTATTTTCAGCTTTTTAAAATATTTAACTATATAATTTGCCAGAAACTATTTGACTGGAGGAACTAAGCTTTCTAGCCGTTGACACGCAGAAAAAAGAGTGACGTACAGACGAGCGACGTTCTTATTATAAGTGATAATAAAATAAAATCTTATAAGTAGTTAAAGTAAACAAAAATATTCAAAAATTCAGAGAGAATAAACTTTACAAAATAATATCCACCTAATCAATTCACCGCAAAACTTTACCCGCAAATTCAGACCAGCAAACTTCCAAAAAATGGCAACACGGGATTCCGTACAAAAAAAAAAGTAAACAGCAATTTCCAGTGAAACTCCATCTTTTTTTAGTTCATCAAAAATGCAAAACTTCATGAAAATGTATGCAGCACTGTGCGCCGGTCTCGCGGTCTCGCCTCAACAGAAAAATTGCTCCGTCGTTTGTGATGCAGATCATGGCGTTCTATTGAGAGTTGTTTCAGCTGACTGTATCGGTTTGTAGTGGTTTTGGTAAGCGAGAATGTATTGCAGTGGAGCCTATGACTGTTTTTTTTTAGATAGGAGCTCACCAGACATTTAACCTTCAAAGGAGACTACTACTGTTCTTAGAGTTAGTAAGATTTTAATTGATCCATGACACCACCACCACCGGCTTTATGTAAGTGAGATATGGTTTTTATTTTTAGAGAGTGGCACCCTTCAAAAATGTGACTACTAGGTGGTTAAGTGGTATCTGTAAGATTAAAATGTGCTCATGATACCTGGCTAAGATAGAACGTTAGTCAAATCATAAGCCCAGGTTAATAAGATGTGCTTATGCAATAACGTCAAGCTGGCTTGCACCATCTGGTTGCCTGTTCCCTAGAGGACATGATTTTGCTTATTAAAACCACTCTGACAAAACGTAAATAACCATTCTTAGGAAAAATACACGTCCGATGTACAACAAAGTTCAAGAACAATGAATGTGTAGCAGCCTACTTATCTGCTACGGCGTAGTCGAAAAATTTATGTGCTTGCTACGCCGTAGCAATAGTGCAATCTTTTTTCACTTCAATTCCATTGTTTACCTAAAATACATTTTTAAACTGTGGTCTTTTTAGTCATTTTACGAGTAAAACTAGTAAAAAAAATAGAAAGCAGGGTATATTTTTGAGATTGACCTGTCATATAGTCTTGACTTGTCTAACCTCCAAGGCGTCTGGGACCCTAATATTTTTTTTATTTAATATGTCTTTCAAGATAAATAATTTTATATTCAAAGTACGTGTTACTTATGTATTATTCAAATAGTGCGCCTGATCCAAGTGTGTTTAGGTAGAATAAGCAAATGTTGGCTGTAGTAATGGGTTTTTCTTTTTTTAACATAATCGTGCTGTTGATTTTTAAGATATTTTTATCGCTCATATTTGGTGATATAAGGCAAAAATTATATTTAACACCCCAATAGTCGCAGTAGCTGAGAGCCTTATTATCTGTATTGAGTGTATTGGGATCCTCTTGGGAAATGAAGAAATAAGTGTGCACACGCCTAAACCTAAAAAAAACATCCATAAGTACAAATCGCTGTCCCCAGCGAATAAAATGGTAATCGTAAAAACTAAATTTTACGGGAAAATAAAAAACAATTTTTTGTGAAAATCTTATTAGAAAGAAAGAAAAAGAAAGAAAATTCGTTTATTTGCGGTAAACATGACGCAAAGAAAGATAAAAAACACGTAAATAACAAATTGGGGGAAAATATGCGTCACATCCATGCAAAACGGCCATCGCTCAGCATAAAGCTGCGACTCCATGCGAGACAGAGCCCCAGCGCTGGTTTTCAGCGATAGCCGGCGTTGACATGATGACGTCAACCGATGCAGCATATAGTGAAATAACAAATCAAAAATAAGATAAATACAATACTAGTCCTAAATGTTTATACAAATATAATATTTAAAATGGCAACATTTCGTGCCGTCGGCGACTCACGCGCCGCATACTTATTATAATCTGTGCGCGTAGCTGTCAAAAAATATTCAACACACACACAACATAACTAATATACATAGTGGAATTGTTCAAATATCAAAAGAAAAGTTATTTTTTACATTCATTAAAATACACCTCAAAATCTTGTAACTTCTGAAACCGTAGGAAATAAATTGAAAAAAAATAATAGAGTGTAATTGGACGTCTTAATATCGAATATGCAATAACCTTAAAACTATTGTAGTAGCACATTACCATTTTATTTGCCGGGGACAGTGAAATAATATCATAAATGAGAAAGTAACTTTGTCTGTCTGTTTGTTACGTTTTGACTCCGTAACGGCTGAACGGATTTGACACACGGATAGGATATTTTGTAACTCGGTAGTAAGTTGCCGTGGGATCGACCTCCACACAGACGAACCGGTGGGAAAAATCTAGTACAACATAAACTACGAGTTTGCCTAACATTACTGAATATACATAGTATGGACACTTTGACATGTTGGGCTAGATAAAAAGTCATTTTATTGCTCAGTCACCTGTCAGTGTTTGGCACTCGCAGGCATCCAGCCCAAGCCTTTATTTTTGGTACATTTTGATGGCCTATTCAAAACGGGTCAACTTAGGTCTTTGACCTTTTTGGTCTGGTTTAGTTTCAAAAGCTGCTGACCAAAAATGTCTATTTCAGGGTTGAGGAAAACCAATGTTAAAGAATGATTGATTATTTGATAAACATTTTTAAATAAATGGAGCTGTGAGTGCGGAATGTAATCAATGGTTGATTGAATAGTTCGATCAAAAGTAAATTCAGAGCACATAAGACAGTTCAAGTACGCATTTAAATTCACTATTTTAATCCAAAGATATTCAATGAGAGTTTTCTGAAATGATGTTCACTAGGTGGCAGCACTGAGCTGTCAGGTCCGGGCATCTGTCAAAAGTGTCAAAGAGCCTATTATTTTCTTTAGTCATGACTGAATGATGAACGAATGAATGAAACGAATGATAAACGTCATCATATCTATATTAATATTATAAAGACTTGAAATTTGTTTGTTTGTTTGTTTGTATGTAGGGGAACCACCAGTCGGATTTGAAAAATTCTTTTTGCATTGGGTAGTCCAATTCTTGAGGAAGGTTATAGGCTCGCGGATGAAGTCACAGGCAGAAGCTAGTATTTTATATTGGTTGTCAAAATGGAAGACCTCTTACCAAAGTGGCGTGAGAATTTTCATGAAAACTCAACCCCATTCCGACACAATTTTGGCTAAAGATCACACACAGCAATCCACCTGATATTTTAACCAAAAAATACCAACTGTCCTATTTGGCCAAGCGTTACGTATCCACGCTTTTCGGACCGTGTAAGCTGGTCCTTAATATTGTCATAGCGGATCCCGCCAGGAATTAGTTGGATCCGTGCCAACCACGGCTGGCTACAATTAGCCTTTCGCACTCCCACCGTCTGTTGCATACCAAATTACGATACAAAGACCAAAGACTAAAGTCGGGAAAAAAAGTTCCGGACCCCAGGACCAACTTTTGCTGAGCGTAGCCGTTCTACGGATTATCTCGTGGAACAGTTCTTTTTGTGAAAAAGTTATTTTTTTATTGCAGCGATTTTGGAAAGTTCGGTTATTAATTGATCGGTGCGGTAGTAAAGTTGAGCTTAATGTTGGGGTTTTTTTCGGGAGATTAAAGTAGTCAGTGCTTTACTGCGTAGCTTGATGAAAAAATTGGTCCTCCGAACCTGTCCTCATAGCATTCTATATATTATCAACTAGCTTCTGCCAGCGGCTTCTTTCGCTTGATATCTTTATAAATTATAGCCTATATTAGTAATAATACAGCATTCTACTGGAGAAAGAATTTTTAAAATCGGTCCAGTAGTTTTTGAGTTTATTCATTACAAACAAACATATGTAAAAAAAAACGTCTGGCACTCGGGGACTGCCGCGGTAAAGCTATTGCATAGCATTTGTAACCTCCATACTTCCTATTTGTCAACGCTACACTTGGGATGATGACGTGATGACATAAAACATCACGCTTCCTATGACAACAGAAGTTCAACAGAACCGTCATTACATGGTAGGCGGAGTGGGGGGTATTAGGTTTTATTTTCGTTACGTTACGGAATTTCTTGATTCGGTCGCCGCGCTCAAAGCCCGCGATAAAAGCTATGCAATAGCTTAAAAAAATAAAATCTTTTCCCTTTATTTAAGGATATATATATTTATATTATATCAGGCGGTGTACGAACTCCTCCGTCCTAGCAGACCTCTATGGCGGCTGTCACTAAGGTGACAGTTGACAGTTTTTGACAAGGTTTACGAGAGACTTGCTTGTTGGAACATATGCACATATTGTTGTAAAATGGATGGAAAAATACAAAGTTTTATCCCACAATGGAAGCCTTTCATTTAACCTGACCCACCCCGACTACAATCTAAAATAATAAAATAGACTAGATTAGATAGAATTTTAAACACGACTGTTTAATTTAAATAACATGGTGCCTAGTTGTTATGGCTTAAGCAAACCATAGAAAGTTGAAGCTTATTATAGTCCACATACCTACCTACAGGAGTTGAACTCATTTCATATCATAAGAAAGAAAGAAAGAAAAAACGTTTATTTGCGGTAAACATGACGCAAGAAAAAAAATTACATTACAAAAATGAGAAAAAGTTGGGGGAAGCATGCGTCACATCCACGCAAATCGGCTATCGCTCAGCATTATGCTACGACCCTGTGCAAGACAGAGCCCCAGTGCTGGTTTTCAGCGACAGCCGGCGTCGACGTAATGACATCGACTGGTGCAGCAAACAAATATTATGACGCTGTACCAGTACAGCGTACTTAAAGAAAAATAATTTATTAAGACATAACGCCTATATTCCCCGAAGGGTTAGGCAGAGGTGTTGCCAGTTATGTTTAAGTCCCATGTTGAGTACATAAGACTTCATACCACAAAACTGTTATCATCATCAAGATATTCATTTCTATCCAATATCTGCCTCCACACTTTCAATTTAATTTAAAAGCTGCACCAATAACTTTATCGCCAAAACTTTCGAGCGCACGTATCATTCGATTAAATTATAAATCTATAAGACACAGTCACCGAACACTAAAAGTACCGTATTGGCACTATGCCATGGCCTGTTGGTACGTATACTAAATGCTATATTTTATCCCCTGTCCCCCGTCCCCTGCACTTACGACCTGTCAGGTTTTTAATTTACTTCGGCATTCTAGATTTATATGTTCGAGCTTTTGCGTTTTCTTTTTTTTTTTGCGATGCTGATCGGTGAATTAATTTTGCCAAAATAATTCGATATTTAAGAGGGATTTGAGGTGCACCAAACCTCATTCTCGAAAACGTATTCAATGTTTTTTGTTCTTAAATTATGAACTTTGAAAAAACAGTCGGCATAACAGTTTCAATCAATTTGCCTAGCCTTTTCCCAACTATGTTGGGGTCGGCTTCCAATCTAACCGGATGCAGCTGAATACCGTATTTTAAAAGGAGCGACTGCCTATCTGACCTCCACAACCCAGTAACTGAGTAATACTATAGGTACCCCTTGGTAAGACTAGTTATCATACTTTCGGGCTTCTGATGATCCGTATCGACTGTCAAAGATCCACGAATAACAGCCGGGACAAACGGCTTAATGTGCTTTCCAAGGCACGGAGGAGTCTCGGTATGTTAAGATGGGCATCGACAGACCAATCTCAGCAAGCGTAGCTTAACCTGATGGATCAAATGTTATTACTTAGCCACGAGCTCCTCAGAACATCAGCTTTTCGGAATAAAAGTTTACTAAGATAATTATTTTTGACAATAATGAAAATTGTATCAAAAAAACTTGTTTGAATAAAATTACATAACGTGCACATTATTTCATAATTTCCTGAAAATGGCGAGATTATTATGGGTAGGCCGATGGGGCCGAAAGGTTCTGGAGTGGCGACCGCGTACCGGAAGACGTAGCGTTGGAAGGCCTCCCACAAGATGGACCGATGACCATGTGAAGGCTGCAGGAATCCGCTGGATGCGGAAAGCACAGAATCGGTCGAAGTGGCGGTGCTTGGGGAGGCCTATGTTCAGCAGTGGACGTATTTCGGCTGAAATGATGATGATGATGATGATGATTATGGGTAGGTATTAATACCTGGAAATATTAAGTCCAATAAATCAAATTGAAAGGATAATAATGTCCGTGAATTTCAAAGTAAATTAATTTATTGAATAACATTAATTAATGTTGTTTACCACAACAGATCAGCCAGTATCATTCCGTAGTTTTTTTAAAGTATTTATTTAAAGAAAGAGCAAAATGATTGTAAACCCATCCTTTCATCTGAGAAGAATGGACATACAAAAAAAAACAGAAGTGAAAATTTGAACAAGATCGCCTTGATGGAAGAAAAATACTTGTATAGAACATTGGTCCGTCACCTTATCTAAATAAAGAGCACAATCGCGTTTACAAAAATGAGGTGTCGGTAACGGTGTCGCGAGTTCAATTGTTTTTTCCCATCTCAAAAATGCCCAACGAGCTTATAAGAAGTTTTCACTTCAAAAATAAACTGAGTAGTCAGAAGAATAAAATGAAAACACAGACTGAAGTATAAACAACTAACTTCTGCCCGCGACTTCGTCCGCGTGAAATTTCGGCTCCCGACCCACCGCATCGCATCCCATCGCCCACGCTATTACTAAGCATTTTTTCTGACTTTTTTCTTGTTGTTCGGCTCGTAGGACTCGTAGCGTGATATTACATAGTCTATAACCTTCCTCAAGAATTAGGCTATTAAAATATTTGTTCAAATCCGACTGGTTGTTTTTACGTGGAAGTGACGCATGCTTCCCCGAACTTTTTTTCATTTTTGTGTTATCAAATATTTTTTTTGCGTCGTGTTTCCGCAAATAAACGTTTTTTCTTTCTTTCTTTCTAAAATCGGTCTGTTAGTTTTTGAGTTTATTCATTACAAACAAACAAACATACAAAAAATGAAATATTTTCTCTTTATAACATTAGTGTAGATTATATATAATTTATATTATATTATAATTATATATTATTTATACTTTAATAATACTATATTACTATAGATACTATTTTCTCAACACACATAGTTTTCTTATATCACAGTTCTCCCTTAAAAAATCACTAGAAAAAACAAAACTTAAGAACAAATGGTGAAGGGGTGAGAAAAAACTGGTCACAAACCTTTAATAAATTATCTCGTCACTTCCAAAGGCGTTAACATGTCCTTACAGCACCGAAATTCAAACAATCAAAACTGAATTCTATATTCAGAGCAATAAAGTCTTCAAGAGCTGCAAAATAAACTTGGTAAAAACACATATCAAACTGAAGACGTTACAATTCAAGTGTCAATGGAAATAGAAGTTTACCTGTTCGTAATAAGGTGTGTTTTAGCTCGGATCAAAAGTTATTGGTTCGTTCGTACTAAAGGATTCAACTAGCGCAACAATTTATGTGTTTGCCTAAGTTGGGTCTTTTCGGGTCATTATTTTTATTTAGTTCTCTCGTTTGAGGTCGATTTTAGACCGTGGTGGGTTTAGTGGCAGTTTTTAGGAGTAAAGTTTTTATGTTCCCTTCACCGAACTAAGTATAAAATAAGTAGGTTAGATGGTAGAAGGGTCATGCTGATTGACAGGAGAGTGTAAAAATACCTTTGTCTTTGCGAATGTTTATTTTATAAATGAAAAGCGAGATTGTCATATAATTAAAAACAATTAAAATAAACACTGGCACCCGTGAGTGCCGACAGAAGTGAAAACTTGTACAATTTTACTGTGCAGGAAATACTTTTAATGGGGTGTCGGTAACGGTAACAGTGTTGCGAGTTCAATTGTTTTTCCAATCTCAAAAATGCCCAACGCGCCTGAAGAAGTTTTCACTTCAAAATTGGTGGCATTGGTGGTCCAGTGGTAATGGCGATTTACGGGTTGTAATTCTTAGGTTCGAACCCAGGCAGTCGCTGTATTTTGTGTTAATTATTTCATCATCACTGCTCTTAAAACGGTGAAGGCAAACATCGTGAGGAAACTGGCATGTCCTAGAATCAAACATTCGAAGCCATGTGGCATCTACTAACCCGCACTGGGCCCGCGTAGTAGACTACAGCCCAGAGAGCTCCCTCTCACAGCCTGTGTCCCGTCGGTAAGAATATTATAAGCTGATTAGGCATGTTATACATATAATTTTAGAACACAGAGGACAAACTACGGTAGAAAAACTATCGTGTATGAGGGAGTCCAACTCTATAATCAAAGTACTTAAAGTGATTACGGAATCAAAATCTCTTTCAACTTTTAAAAGGCTAAAGCACCATATTTAAAAATGTTTAAATTGTAAGATTTTTGGTATTTTATTATACCTTAATTATAGTTTTATCGTTTTAGTTGGTCACTTACTGAACAACAAAAGTCCAAACCCAAGATTTGCCAGCGGGCAATGGAGCGCAGCATAATTGGTGTCAAACGAACGGACCACGTTGGAAACACCATTCTGCGCTCCATAACTCAAGTAGCGGATGTTGGAGAAAAAACAGCCAGGCTGAAGTGGGAGTGGGCCGGCCACGTCGCACGAATGCACCCGGAGAGATGGGCAAAGATCATCACCCACTGGACGCCTGAAGGAGGACAACGCCGTCGAGGTAGACCGCGGCGAAGGTTGTGTGACGATCTAGTTATGTTTGCGGGGCCAACATGGCCTGAAATCGCACAAAGCAGTGAGATTTGGAAGGAAAAAACCGGCCAAGTGCGTGTCGGACTACGCACAATGAAGGGTTCCGTAGTTGAGATGAATTTATTTATCCCAAGAACAAACTTAACATTGTAGTTGAAAAACATGTTACGTGTATGTTATGTGACATTCCAACTACAAATCGTCGCTCGGCATCCAATACCGCGAATATGACATTTTTTTACGTTTTTTTTTTTAATTGCAACATCACTTATTTGAACGTGTAGAATAAAATAAAACAAAAATCTGATGTTCGTTAAAAATTTCACATTCGCGGTATTAATATAATAATAATATAAATCTAACACCTTTAAACGAGCAATTCTTGTATAAATGTAAATATATAATCTGAATCTCGGAAACGGTTCAAAGAATTTTTATGAACTTTAGTACGCAGGGCGTTTCGGGAGTGATAAATCGATCTAGCTAGGTTTAATTTTTAGAAAACGTCATTGAAAAGGAAAAATGGTCACGATATTTTTCTTTATTCAAGTAACAAGGACTCATTGTGTTAGTAAACTTATGAACTATGTTAGCTTATTTTACCAGGTCACTCAGAAAGTTTTGCGACTAACAGTTTTTGTCTATGGGATACTGGCTGGTTTTGATATCGATAAAAAATATGACTATTTATTACAAAAAAAAACATAACATTCTAAATTCCCTCCACATTTTTTTACGAGCAAAATCAAAATACTCTGTCTTACTGAAAAGTGGATTTACAACGAGAACATTTTCGCGCGATGATTTTGTACGATTTCAAATGTCGACTAAAACCAGAAGAATTGTTTGAAAGACTTCAAATGGTGTTCATAGAAAAAAGCCCTTCTAAAACGACTGTTTTCCGCTGGTTCAACGAGTTTATGCGTGGTCGAGTAATTTTGGCGGACGAAGAAAGAAGTGGCCGCTCTATGGCGGCTGTTACATAACAAAACGTGCTGGTTGTGAATATTTAATTCAAGAGAATATGCGAATTACATATGAAATGGTTCACCATATACTGCAGATTTGACCGGGAAGTGTGCATGAAATTCTACATGGACATCTTCTGGTAAGGAAGATAGTTTCACGTTGGTAACGCAAAATCCAACGCAGGCTCAGAAGGAGGTTCGGATAGAATGGTGCCGAGACATGATAAAAAATTTGAAGCAGGCTCGTCTCGGCACGTTTAAAATATCATTACGGCTGACGAATCTTGGTTTTATCAGAATGATCCAGAAATTAAGCGTCAGTCGACCATGTGGCTGTTTCAAAATGAACCAACGCCTACCTAAGTGAAGCGAGCTAGTGTGCAACCAAGTGCAGGCAAAATTTTGAACGCAAGTTTTTTTTCTTTGACGGTTTATCTGGTGTCAGTACCCTTACGAGATCAAAGGTGCATCAATACTAAATGGTATGTTACCAAATGTTTTCCAGAAGTTTTTACTGCTGCAAGCAGCAAGCGACCGAACACTGGCCTCCGTGGGCTACTGCTTCACCACGACAACGCGCTGACTCACTCGGCGCTCAAAACAAGGAAATTTTTGGACAGCACACCGGTCAAATTTATAGGTCATCCTCCTTACAGTCCCGATTTGGCTCCGTGCGACTATTTCTTGTTCCCCAAAATAAAAAACCAACTCAAAGGAAAACAGTTTTCATCACCGGAAGCTGCACTGGCTGCATTTGAGAAGGAGATTGAAGAGGTGTTTGATGTGGACTGGAAAATGTGTTATGAAAATTGGTTTAGACGTATGAAACTGTGTATTAAAGATATAATAAAAAAAAATATAACCTGTAGTTTATTTTTTTCTAGTATCGCAAAACTTTCCGAGTGCCCCACGTAATCAATCTAGTTTAAATTTATTTCACCCCATGGGAGATGGCACTGCAGTGGTTGATGTACATGCAATCCAGCCTGCTAGTGATCATTTTTAGGATATTGTTGGAGCTGGCCCGCACTCTGTGCCTCATTCGCATCGTTGCGTAAAAGCAATTAATATGTGCGTCTGCGAACATTCCCGATGCGCAAAAAAAACGGGGCAGCCCCACCAATAGGTACCCTGAAAGCGTTGTTGTATTGGACACGAAGGGTGTTGCACGACCTTTGGGTATATCTAGCCCATAGGCTGCACGTGTAAAACGCTGTACAATAAGCTCGAAACAGAGTAATTTTGACTTTTTAAGTGAGCAGCGTGCAAACCTGCGAGCCAGCATGTTCGCCCTTACCGACAACACCCTTCGTTCCCGCCAATATCGAGTCCGTCATTGATGTCAGGGGTCAATATATGACCAAGATATTAAAACGTAAATACTATTTGTAGTGGAGTCTCATTGAGTAATACAGGTGGTACATAAGCTGGTCTACCCCAAGCCTCAAAGACCATGATCTCCGACTTATTGGAGTTATACATCAAACCATGTATTTTGGCATACTACTCACATTTGGCGACCAACTTTCTGAGACCACAGATTGACGCGCTCAGAAGCACCATATCGTCTGCATAGCTAATATTATTTACACAAATACCATCTATATAGTTCTCCATCTTTCTCCGCAATACGTCATAAGCAACCAGATCGAAAGCCTTGAATAAGTCGAGGAAGCTAACATAAATCTGCGTCCCACGCTGTGTATAGTATGTGACAGTATGCTTAAGACACAACACTGCACTTTCTGTTGACAAACCACGCCGAAACCCGAATTGGTTGTCATGAACATTTACAGTTTTATTTTTTAGTTGTGTATTAAGCAGACTGTCAAACACTTTTGATATTTTGTTGTTGATATTATAATAGCTAGAGAGATGGGCCTATTGGATGCCGAGCGACGAAATGTAAGTTTGCGCGCACAATATTGAGAGATTTACCATGTTATTTTAAGACCATGGACTTCTTATAGGTTTTCCTGTTATCTATGAGTAAAGAGCCATACTATGTATTTTTTTCAAAATTTTTGGTCAAGTAGTTTCGGAGATAAGGGGGGGGGAATGGTCAATTTTCATTGAATTTCTTAAATATCTTTAAAAGTGTTTATTTTAAAATGATATAAAAAATATATTTAAGATCCTCATAACAAGTCCTTTCATTTGATATGTCACACGGTACTGTTAGTAAAACTTTTTTTTTTAATTTTCTTGTTTACCCCCTAAAAGTGACCCCTATATTCAAAATTCATTCATTTACGTTACACATTCGTGTTTGGGTCACAGAAATACATATGTGTACTAAATTTCAACTTAATCGGTCTATTAGATTCGGAGTAAATTGGCTGTGACAGACGGACAGACAGACAGACAGACAGACAGACACACGAGTGATCCTATAAGGGTTCCTTTTTTTCCTTTTGAGGTACGGAACCCTAAAAAGGGGAAGCCTTTGCCCAGCAGTGGGACACAATACCTATAGGCTAACATAGTTTTATCACCCGGCGAAACCGTCGGTTAATTGAATAAATATTGTGTTTTTCCTCATAGAAGTGGATAATTGTATTCTTTTTGAGTGAAATAATAGTAGTTTATGAAACTGTTGCATAATGGGGTATTAAAACATGAGTGTGTGTTTTAAAAACCGTTTTAAAAACCGAGCCGTAGGCGAGGTTTTTAATAGTATCACACGAATGTTTTAATACCTGATTATGTACAGTTTCATACACTACTTTATCTACGCTCAAACATTGGGATTGAAAAGAAATAGGTACTAAATAAAAGATCAAAGTTAAAGATCAAGAATAAATTTAAAAATCCCACGAAATTTAGTAAGTACTACAAAACAAATGAATGTCGCGTGCAAAACCCGCGCCGTTAAGGCAAAACATGACTGTGATATAATTTAATTGTAACATCTTGCATGCCATGTGTGTGTATACTCATGTTTTGGACAAATAAATGATCTTAATCTTTATCTTTACCAGCACATCACCGCACATGCGCTACAGCGGGTGCTGCTGTCCCTCGCCAAAAGTTGATGGAAACTCTTTGGTGATATTAACTTCTTGGATTAGCGCTGTATCGTAATAGAAAAAAAATTGTTTTATAGTATTATTTTGTTAGAGAAAAAGTGTTATAAAATGATTCTATTTTTAAATTTCGGTATTCTGTTTATAAAGTGTGTCAATATAAACTCGTTTTGAAGTTCATAATTCGAAATTACGCTATGAGAGTAGATAAAGTATCTAAAACCATAAAGCAAGATTCTAAGATTGTTCATGGTCTTCTTTTTCGTATAGTTAGTGACTAACCTGGTGTCAGAGTTTTTATGCCGCCCATGGGCCTCTGTCTTGGCTTCACATGTTCTATTTTTCTATTTCACTGTTTTTACATTACGTTTAAAAATAATTAAGCTCTGCTGATATCATGTTTTGTTAACAGATATTTTTGATAAGGTTTTTTTTTTAATTCAGAAAATTCATACCTACGAGTATTTATCATTAGCTTAGAGTAATTACTACTACCTAATTAAAATATATTTAAAAAAAAAAAACATTTTATACACCTCCAGAATAAATATTACTTTAATTTTGTGCCTTATATTTTTATTTATTTTGTAAAGGTAGAAACTCAGAAAACCTACACACAGGAAACAAAAATCAAAGCAAGCATCTAACTTCAAACGTCATCAGATTAAAAGGTAAACCATTCTTGGAAACCAACCATCAAAGAGTAAATATACACGTTACTGGGGAACTACATAAAGGGGTCATTCATTAGAACCCCGCTTACAGTCTCTTAAAAAATCTTTCCTGTAAACTTTTTAATTTCTTTGAGTGTACATATAAAGTGTTTGACGTTTAACTAGACCTTATGTTCAGGGGATAAAGACGAATTTCCAATGTTTCTATTATAATATTCCATGTGTTTGCTAAATGTAGGAATCATTGCCGTGTAAACGGTTTCTTTCAACGCTGTTTTGGGTTCCGTACATCTTAAATGATTTATTTTATTTTAAAAGTTTATTTTCTACATTTATTCTTTTGACGCCGTCGAGGTAGACCGCGGCGAAGGTGGTGTGACGATCTAGTTATGTTTGCGGGGCCAACATGACCTGAAATCGCACAAAGCAGAGAGATTTGGAAGGAAAAAGGGGAGGCCTTTGCCCAGCAGTGGGCTTTAAAAAAAAAACTTTTGACTTACTCTTAAATCGTGAGCTACGCAAGGTAAGTATAATAAATATATAATTTGGAATCATTTAAAAACCATCACTAATCTTAACTATAATATAACTATCTGCACCCCGCGGTTTCACCCACATAAGTCTCGATCCCGTGGGACTATGAAACTCACATTTGCATTTATAATATCCTAACTAATATTACCCATTATAAATGTGAAAGTGAGTTTGTTTGTATGTTACGCTTTCACGCTAAAACGACTGAACAGTTTTGGATGAAATGTGGCACATGGGTGGACCATGATCTGAATTAAGACATAGGATACTTTTTATTCCGGGAGTATGTTTCCGTGGGGATAATTTCTGATTTCTACGCAGGTGAAGCTACGGGCAAAAGCTTGTCAACTATATACAATGTGTATTTGCAGCATATGCAATTATGCCCCTATCTACGCTTTTGCTCTTAAAAATCACTAAAGTACGCATAAATTAATATATGTACACACGGCTACACATAAAGCTATACATTTCCAGTTTATGCTGATCTCGTATTGCATATGATTTCCGTAAAATGCGAGGTCGGCTTATACTGGACGTGTATAGCTTGATGTGTAGCCGTGTGTACAAGTAGCTGTTGCACCCACAAGATCATAATGTAGTAACACACTTGCCCTGGTTCTTGTAACTTGAATGACATTATGAGCGAAGCACTTTAAGTTTCAGGTTTTAAAATAATTCTTAATTGGGTTAGCTTTAAAATTGTTACCCTATAAAACTATGTTACTTTGGGATACATTGAACCTCCTAATATAATCTTTATCTTATCCTATCCGATACTATTAAACGAGCAATATTTGTTTGTATAATATTTGTACTCACGTTCTCGAAATCGGTTCTAACGATTTCGATGAAAGTTGCAATATGGGCGCGAAAAATCGATCTAGCTAGGTCTCATATCTGGGAAAATTAGTTTTCATTTCTCATACTCAGAAAGTAGTGTTTGTTTGATCCAAGTAGCGGGTGGAAAACGCTAATCCCCTCATACTCATAATAATTACTTCCCTCTCTAGGGCGGGAATGAATTTTAAACATAGAACGAAATTTGGTTAGGTAGTCGGCTACGAAAAATTTTACTAAGGGGGTATTACACTGTCGAGTTGGTGATCATGGACCTGTGATCGAAGATATAATGGAATTGTAAAATAGACATTAAATGGGTCTCACTATCATATTATATCGTATACCTATCTCCGAAGCTCACAAATGACCTATGTTATGTCTATTTTACAATTTAGTTATGTCTTTGATCATGGGTCTGTGATCGTATACCTATATGGTGTAATACCCCCATATAGAAAAATACTGATTAAAAAAATGCTGCAGTCTTGTCATTGTATAAACAGCCAGTGTGAATTTATAAAATACCTAATGGCGCATCCACACATGCCGCCGGCTTGTGCCACCGGGTTAGCCGCCGGCTTACAAGCTGCCTTGTGGCGCATCCACACATGCCGGTGGCACGACCGGCGGCCAACCCGGCGGCATGACATGTGTAGATGCGCCATTAAGCGGGACGACCCGCGGCAGTGACGCGGTGTGTTCCATATTTAAAATTAAAAAAAGACAAATAGGTACTAGAATACTCATGTTATTATTATCAATTAATATTTTGGAAAACTACGACTTTTTTCTTTCCTTATATTCGAAATGAAAAGTAGAGTGTTTAACTTGGGTGAAAGTCATCAATTCCTACTCGGACTAAGTACCTCGTATGGGAATTGATTCCTTTCGACCCTTGTATAACAATCTACTATTTCTCCGTATTTTCACCCGAGCAGAGCTCGGTCACCCAAAGTTTAGAACAAGATAATGAATAATGACATGAGAATAATGACATTAGGATAACGACATGGCAGCATGGAATTAGTAAGTACCTACTATCATGGCAGTATGGAATAAGTATGTACACACGGCTACACATCAAGCAATACATTTCCAGTTTATGCTAATCTCGCATTGTATTCGATTTCCGTACAATGCGAGGTCAGCTTATACTGGAAATGTATATAGCTTGATGTGTAGCTGTGGGTACTATACATGGATTAGTATGAACTTTCCTATACTATTAAATGAGCATTCTCTACATATTTTCACCAGAGCAGAGCTCGGTCGCTTAGGTCCTTTTATTAAATTATGCTACATCAAAAGGTAGGTAATTAAGTTATTACATACTAGCTGCGCCCCGCAGTTTCACCCGCATAAGTCTCGATGCCGTAGGAAAAAAAAAAAGTATCCTATGTTCTTTTCCAGGGCATCATCTATATATGTGCCAAATTTCATCCAAATCCGTTCAGCCGTTTTAGCGTGAAGGCGTAACAAACAAACTTACTTTCGCATTTATAATATTAAGGATTATGACGGCCAGGGAAGATAAAATGGCCAGTAGTTCGAATAACAATGATTTGATTTTTTGTTTTTATCAGTATATTTTTCTACCTTATGGCCCGAACTATCGCCTAAGGGCAACACCATATTCTTTATTACTTTTTTCATTAGACACAACTGTACTTTTAGGTAGTTATGAAAACAAATGGATCCCTTAACTAGCTAGAACCCCAACTTATTTGACTAATCTGCACAGAAGATTAGCAAATTCACGACCACATTATTTTATCGCTTAGAACTAAACTTAGTACTGGTACAAAAAAATACAACTTACAAATTCCCCCACAATTTACATCTGGCACGGAACCCATTAATTTATTCTTCAAGAACTTAACTATTTTTTAATGGCCGCTGTATTTCCACCTCAGCCTCTCGCTTTGGCTCTAATACACCGTACCCTGCACAGTAATTAAAAAAATATTATTCAAGAAAAACCGATGGGCAAGGCAAACTTCTCATTTGTATGCAGTTTGTAAGTGCACGGAATGTGATTCAAAATTAAATGGGTTTGGTGAGTGTTAAGCTGTTTGATGGTGGCTTTTGAAATCTATGGGTCAGCTAGGGAGGAGACGCCCGGGGCGGGAATCGCGAGCCGATTTCCGGCCACCGTAGGCGCGGGCTTGCGGACGGTGAGCAATGGGTAGCTTGCCGTCCGATAAGGACCATTGTGTTTCACGCGCGCCTCAAATAGATGTCAGCAGAATTGACGGGGTCCGCTAGGGCCAATGCCTGCCGGGGCTGCAAATATGGGCCGAAAGGGAAATCGCGGCCCCCGGCAACAGGGCAACCGAAGGAACACGGGTGGGTTTTAGTCAGTAAGCGTCTGACACGCCCTCCCGCTCCACCCAGAGCGGGAGAAGTTATTTGATCATTTCCAAAACAAAAAAAAAAACCTACACTAAGAGATTACTGGACGTGCAATACCCTGCGCGTGCAATATAATAATGCTTTCAGGATGTTGTTGCGACTGCCCCGTTTCTGCAGCGCCTCAGAAATGTTCGCTGAGACCCCACGCAGATGGTTTTCAAGCCATAATTCGTAAGAAAACAGCGTCGCTACTGAGCAGAGTGCGAGGTAGTCGCAACTATATCCTGAGAGTTGTGGTGGAGAGCTATACTCCAAATATGAGACATTTTATGCGGGGGCTGTTCAGGTAGGAAACATGATATCTTGTCTGGTTTCAAATATTTTAAATCAATACTACTAACACTGATTGTAGACCTGTTGACCATTTTCTATTTTGTTAAGTACTTGGTACTTATTGAAAGACCTACACTGTCCTCCCATAACTAGAAACACTGTTATATGAAAGTATTGTAAAAGCCAATTATTTTTAAAAGAGTAACCGTGTAGTTTCTTGCTGGCTCTTCTCTATAGGAAACGACCAATTGGAACCGTGCACCTAGCTTCTGACGTTTCATAAGTGCCCATGTAGGTTAATGTGAAATAAAATATTTTGATTTTGACTAAAATATAAACTGTTTTGTAATACTAAACACAATATGGATCACTGTTGTCCGAAATTAATGAATTTAAATTTAATTTTAATTTTGGGGTGTAAAAGAGAATTATGGGGTTTCTATGAGCAACTTTGTAGCATTTTTTTATCCGTTTTTACTTTTCTGTTTTCTGATCAGTTCTCAATTCAAATCTAGATAAATGTTTATTTAGACTATGTTGTTATTTTGAGCTGTGCACACATTTCAACTCATATTCACCAAAATATAAAACGTCACCGCTTTGTAGAATGCGAAAAAAAATCTTAAAACAGTATTTCAAAACACTTTTTCACCAGCACAAAATTTGAAAAACTTGAACAAATATTAAAATAGAATTTAGTTATATCTGAAACTTGGTACAGTGGTAGTAAAACTAGGTTGGTTACGGCAGCGGTTCAAACCTGGTTGAATAACAAAGTTGTACCATAATGTAGCCGAATACGGCTTTACACGGAAATTGAATCCAGAACTTGGCGATACTTCTGCACTCCAAGTTTGATCATAGAGATGATAAATCACAGTTTTGTTGTGAACTACGTTTAAGTGAATGTTTTATTGAATACCTAGTACGATCTTTTGGCGTTCATAATAAAGCGGCTTTAAAAAAAAGGTTTTTTCTGTTTTCTTTTGGCGAGAATCAACACAAGATAAACGTTAATAGTTCCTTACATACTTAGTAGGTACTCGACTCGATTCCAGCAAACTTTTTTTTTTTAAATACGATACGAGTAAAAGTGATTCTTATATTATGGGATTTAATTTTTTTTCTGCTTTCCTACCACAGGTATGCTGGAAGCGATTTCTTTAGAAATAAGCATCACCTTTGTACGTATTTTTCTGTTCCTTTCTTCTTGTCTGTTTATATGTGTGTGCATAAACTGTTAAATAAACAACCAATTTAATTTCACATGCCTTGGTATAATTCTGTACCTTCAGTGAAAAGTGATATATCTTGACCTATATCAGTTTTAATATTCTTACACTAAGTTTAACCGTAAAAAATTTATTTGGTCTAATTGGTACCCCTCTAAGATTAAAATTGAGCAAGCTTATTTTGGTGTAAAGTGCTCTAACTAAGCATTTTTACATTTATTAATGTGTTATAAAATACATTTTAAATAATGTCAATGTGAACTGAACAAATATTTCAAGTACCTTAATGTATATTAATACAAATGTATGTGACTCTTATTACGCGATCTATGTGAATTAGTACAAACTGATATATTTACCTACACATAATCATCCAACACCAACCAATAAATAATGTGTAAAATGGTTCAAGTCATTTTAAATTAATTTACACATACTACGACTTTAATATATGTTGTGTTAGGTGATACAATTAGATTTCTTTCTAAATTATAATAAACTATACAAATTACACACTAAATCGTGCTCTAAGATATTGTTTACCAATGTCAGTAATCAGTACTCATTTTAGTGAAGTAGACAGAGAGTCAATTTTTTTTTAAACTTTAACATAAATTTTCTCAAAATCATGATTTTCCAGTTACATCACCTTTCACTGAAGGTACAGAATTATGACTGCTTCTAAATTTGTAATAGTTTTAACTTATTTCTTAAACAGGGAAAGCCTGCGATGCTTCAATTGGTCTTTTCATCCGAAAAAACTGGTCCTTCGGTTCGGATCTTTCAGCTTCGGGCCAATAGTCATCTGTCTTTTCCAATATCATTTTGTTCCTTGGCGGATAAAAATCATCATCAAAATAGAAGATCGCCAATCAATTTTAATTATAATATTACACGTAAAATTAATAAAAATGCCAGGGTCAGGCCAAAAAGCAAGTCCCCTCGTGCTCTCCTAACTGCGTTCCGACCCTCGCCTCGAATTCTCAGTATGACACTATAGATATTATCTACTAACGTCCATTCCACTGTAAAAGCTGGAATTCCGGTCGCTCCCTAAAAGAATTCCATTGCAACTGGAATGCGCTTTAAAATTCAACGGGTCGCGTTTTGAGCAAAAATAAAGAAATAAAATTCTTGAGATTTACTGTACGTACGCATTCAAGGTAGATTTTATACGTGATTTGGTTGTTTCTGCTTGAAGAGGATGTTTTATGTAACAAAGGAAATAACATAAGGGAGCGGCTGGCGGTCTTAAAAAAATATTCCATTATGTTACATCCTTATGAGGAGAGCAATGGTAGTTCAGTGGTAAGGGCCCCGACTTACGAGTACGTAGGTCGTGGGCTCGAACCTAGATAGGTAAATAATTTCATCACAACTGCTCTCAAAACGGTGAAGGAAAATATCGTGAGGAAACGGGCATGTCCTAAAACCAAAAATCAAAGACATGTGACATCTATCAACCCGCACTGGACCCGCGTGGTGGATTACAGCCCGCTCCTTCTCGAAGAGAAGAGGTCTGTGTCCCAGCACTAGGAACATTATAGGCTGATAATGCACGCATGTTATGCTTAAGGTAAGAACTTTTCAAGTCACTATCACTATGTGCGGTGAATTAGTTCGAAAACACAAGTTGTTAAACATGGGAGTTTTTTGTTACCTTATACAATATACAATCAGTTTGATCATGAGTACTCTCAGCATGCAGCACATCCACTGAACCAAACTAGTTATAATTAATTGCCTTTGGCTTATTTTCAGAAAATAATCGTGCATGCTATAAATATTCGTTTTTAAGAAAAAAAGCGGCCAAGTGCGAGTCGTACTCGCCCATGAAGGGTTCCGTAGCAGCAAGTAACGATAAGTTTACGATTTATGACGTATTAAAAAAAAACTACTTGCTAGATCTCGTTCAAACCAATTTTCGGTGGAAGTTTACATAGTAATGTACATCATATATTTTTTTTAGTTTTATCATTCTCTTATTTTAGAAGTTACAGGGGGGGGACACACATTTTACCACTTTGGAAGTGTCTCTCGCACAAACTATTCAGTTTAGAAAAAAATGATATTAGAAACCTCAATATCATTTTTGAAGACCTATCCATAGATACCCCACACGTATGGGATTGATGAAAAAAAAAATTTTGAGTTTCAGTTCTAAGTATGGGGAACTCCAAAATTATTTGTTTTTTTTCTATTTTTGTGTGAAAATCTTAATGCGGTTCACAGAATACATCTACTTACCAAGTTTCAACAGCATAGCTCTTATAGTTTCGGAAAAAAGTGGCTGTGACATACGGACGGACAGACAGACAGACAGACAGACATGACGAATCTATAAGGGTTCAGTTTTTTAACGGAACCCTAAAAATGGTCTTCTTCTTGTTTCGGTGGTACATCTAAATTGATTGCTTATACTGTTAAGGGTCAGTAGGTGACCACGTTTGGTACAGCATCAGAGGTGTTGTCCAGATCGTTAAGGGTGCAGGTGAATGTACATTTGGGATACTCTAGTAGATGGGACAGTCTGTTCAGTGCGAGAAAAAAATGGTTATTTATTTAGACGATTTCTATTTATCTTAAACCAAGTATTTTTTCTGCATGATCAACCATATTCTAAGCCACACAAATGTAGTTATCACAAACATGAGCAGATTCCAATGGATTCGCAGAACATCTTACATATTGATGCGCGTATGAATACTGGCGACCCAGTTCCATACTTCGGTGTGTCGATTATTGAGGGTGTATGGCTACCAGACGTTATGGGTTTGTCTGGACTTGTCGGCTTGCGAGGTAAATCAAATTGGTGCTTCAGATAAAATTTTGACGTTCAGACTCAGAAAAAACAATATTGCATTGGAGATGTATTTACCCGGCGTTATGAAATTATTTATTGGCTTTATGATTCGAAATTGTATCCTGCGGTCCAATTCGGGTTTGGACAAAAACACTCTTTTAATTTTCAGTGAATGAGAAGTTTTGGCACTTATTTTTTTATAAATAGTTTATTGATTCAGGCGTGACCTTGCGGAAATCCACTATAAAATATAATAGACGTGGATTTATTTAGTAACCTGTTTTCACTTTGCTATTTCTAAAGAGCCATAAAAAACTCCTGAAAGAAATCGACACGTGTTTCACCTCTCAACGAGGCATCCTCAGGATGACGATGGATTTGTTACGAACCCAAACTCGGCGTGTTGCCACACCGAGCGCTGAGTGCAGACCAAACGCAACACGCCGTGGCTACTAACAGGTTACTAAATATATCCACGTCTATTGTATTTTTTATTAAACTTTGTGCAGCTAAGATGGCAAACTCATTTAATACCTTAGGCGTTTCTTTACCATTAATTAAGTGTGACTTAGGTGTTAAAGAAAGAAAAATGTTTTATTTGTGACACAAGAACAAAAAAAAAACATTTTAAAACTAGCAAACTAACGATAAAAATAATAACGACCTGTGCAAGGCCAAAAGGGCTCTTATCTCAGCATAATTCTGCGATATTTAAAAAGATAAATACCGCAGCGCTGGTATTCTGATAGGGTCTGACGACTACCTTTCTTAATTGGCTACAAGTACTGCAATGGAAGACCGAAAATTCGTTCAATGAAAGCCCTCTTAGAAAAGACAAACTCCAATTATGCCGTCTACTTGTGACTAAAACTTGATGTTTTACCTACTTATTTTGAATCCTAAAAAGTCCCCCGAAGCAATCACACGAATGATAGCTCCCCTACTGATTAGGAATTCGTCACAGTATTTCATCGGTAGTTCGGCTCACTATTGTAACGAGAACTTTTTGCCTCATTATGGTTTCCTTTGAATTGCTGATTTATACGTTTAGTTTACTCCTATGAGAAACTTAGCGTTTTTTCTTAGTATTGTGATGATAAGTTATAGCGACAATATTCATGTAGTAGAAGTTGCAGTTTTTACTTCTTTTATTATATTAGAAAATAAGACCGAGTTGAATTATTTCGATGTATTTTAATGAAGCGGCCAGGATAAAGGCTCCTACACACAGTGCCGGCGGCAATGTCGCCAGCCTTGTCACCGGGTAAGCCGCGGTGCACCCGGTTTGCCGCACAAAGGAGCCGCCAAACAAAGGCGTGCCGCTCGGCATAAACCGCCGCGGCGGCGGTTCGTGCCGCCGGCATGTGTGTAGGAGCCTTTACAGGTTTTTATTTTATCAACCCTATAGAACATAACTTAAAATAAAACTAGTTTTTCAAACTCAAACCATTTATTTCAATTAAACCATTTACAGGCACTTTTGAATTGTCAGAGTCGGTCAGTTAGTCAGAAAGTTGAAGCTAGTTGCCCATTCCAAAATGTAGATCTCTATGGAGAAGAACGGGCAAGAAACTCCAAGGACACTCTTTTAGAAATAGATATTACAAAATCCTGGGTAAATACATTATTTTTGTTGCTTCTATATGTGAGAACAATGTACACAAAATAATCAAAAGCAATTGAAAATAAGCCCTGGCAGATAAGAAATAGTGTCGGTGTGATTCTACACATGTTTCGAAAATGCTAAGCTTTCGTGCTGAAACTCCATCCCCATCGTGTCCAATGACTAGTGAAATAAATAATCAAGCATCCCCAAACATTCTCGTAACTTACCTACTCTTCAAAAACGACACTTCGAACCTACCCATTAAACGGTTCAACAAACACTACTACCACCAACATTGTACCATTAACGACACTCGATTCAAATTAGTACAAATCGCTTAGGGGTCGAAATGACACCGCGGCACCCCCAACTACTATTATTGTGGACACAACGGCACTTTATTGCCGTTCAAACCGCTAATGGTTGCAAGATTTGTTTAATGGTCCTTACGTCTTTGTAAATTGTATGGTATGGATTGCAACGGATTTATGGGGGTTAAAGGGGACTTGGGTGTGTGTTGGTGATGTAGTGATTGCGGGTTAATAGTTCAAGAATGCAAAAATTGGTCCTTTGGTACTTTTTTATGAGAATGGGACGAATAAGATGTTAAAATACACTACTCTTTCAGCAGCTTTTTGTTACATAAAATGTTACAATTTTTCATAGCTGCCGTAAAATATTGAGATAAAATTGGTTTTGAACTTAGTATTTTCTAAGGAAACTCCTAGACTAGTCAAATTACAGCATTATATCATTCATCATTCATGTTTATCGGAACTGGTCTGACATGATCGTTCAATTATTTTCTTATATCTTTAAAATAAAATTAAGTTCAACTCATTACTTGGAGTTTACAAAAACGGGTTAAGTAATAAGTAAGCAAGGCCATTTATCTGACTAGAACAAGAATATATGTGCAAAAACTTAATTTTAAAAAGTTTCAAGCATTTAGCAAGTTATTAAATTACAGTTAGTATTTTTTGTCAACAAGCCAACTCTGGTACTGCAGCAGCAGTTAGCCAAAAAGGTAATTATGAAAGTGTAGTACCGAAAATAATTTGGCGAAATCTAAAATGTGATTAACTTTTAGACTTTAGGGACTAGAAATAATTTCTTATAAAATTGATTAATTTTAATTTTACTCTGCGTCCAGCGCTCGGCGTGGCAACACGTCATGTTTGGGTTTGCGAGAATTCAATCGTCATCTTGAGAATGCCTCGTTGAGAAGTGAAAAGCGTGTCGATTTCTTACAGGGTTGAGTCTTTAGGAATATAGTAAGCGGAATAAGTTACTAAATATTCTATGTCTACTGTATTTTACAATGTATTTTGAAGTGATTTACATCGTCATTTAGAGAATTGATTCCGGAAGGTTTATGTACCTATATGAAATATTAATTTTTAACTTAGACTTAGTGCACCTACTACTGTTTGTCTCTGTGTCACCCAAAGGTTGACTAGTAGAAAATGCCTATGACATTTAGTACGTCTCTGTGCATTTTGTGTGCTTAAAGTATTAAATAAATAAATAATAATAAACATAGCGCAGAAATCTTGATATGTTGGAATATCGCCAAATAAGCAGATTGTACCTGTGTGAAGCAAGGGAGGTTCACTTATCCATATCTATCTATCTATCTTTATATATATAACTAGCTTCTGCCCGCGACTTCGTTCGCATGGAAATCGTAAGACATCACAATATACTACAATAATAGCCATATTTTTATAAAACATCCCTGTATACTACATTTGTAGTTTTATTCTCAGCAGCCAAAATATACAGCGAGTCAGGAATGGTGACTCGGGAGCAAGCGACGTAACAGTTGTCCGTGTGAGAAGCAGCTTATCCTGAGGTCGACACCCGCAGCCTTCAGCCTTCAGTGTCGGCCCCTGTGACTTGTTGATCGCAAAGCATACACTCCCAGAGAACTGCACGCGCTTTAACTGGTAATTATGGGGAATTTGTACTTTATACGCGCTATAAACACTGTCTCACCATCGCCACAACCTGTTAGAATTTCCACCTCGATGACTTTTCTCTGCAAAGACATGACTTTGAGCTGGTTTCCGTTACACAGATATACAACCGGAAGTCCACTTGCCATTTGTGAATTGAGAAATTCTTCGGGGTGATATTTGGCATCATCTTCCTCCACATCAGTATTAATGGAGGTGTATATCACTTCACTCCCTTCAATTTGTGAGAGAATACTGTGGTTGATCGCTGCAGCTTGATCATCTTCGGAGTTAAAACGGAAACACGCCTAAGAATTCTCTTGGTACGGTATTTGACTGATATCCTCGTATATCAGACAAATAAGATCTTCTAAAGTGGGATCTACTCTACCAAGAGTCTCTGGTAGAGTGCCTTCACCAACTTTTAGAAGAACATCGGAGAATACTCGAGCATTTGAATTACCGCCAAGCCGAGCTCGTATGATGATTGTCAAGCGCAGTTTATGAACTCTCGACCATAGAGTCGACCTTTTCAACGAAGTATTCACTTTTTTTGTCAAAACTGTGACACCACCCATCATATCTTGGTTTCTGCGGATGTCCTGCAAGGTTCTGTTTACAGTTTCCACTGCTTTCCTTTTTGCCATAATGCATTCATCCCATACGACGAAGCGCAATCCCCTAAGCACACATCCCTTGTTACTGTTGCGTGACACCCCACAAACAGGCGTTTCGTTGCTCTCTAAATCGATGGGAATTTTAAACATGACGTGCGCTGTTTTGCCACCAGGAAGCAGTGTGGCAGCGATTCCAGAAGATCCACACACATACATATTTTAAAATCGCTTGGACAAATCTGCTGTCAAAATCTGTAAAAAAACATTTTATTCCTACAGTCTTTTGCTCTAAAATGATCAGAATACAACCTTGAATGTTTTGTGACTGTAAAGTACTTGTAACTTAGTAATTTCCCATAGCTTACGAAGTTTTCCAGATTTTGTGAATTAATACATTCTATGAACATACACAGTCCAAAAAAAAAAAAATCGTTTTACAAAAAGAGTTTAAAAAAAACAGATGTAAATCGAACTTACTACCCCGGGCGGCCTACCACCAGCTCATAAAGCAGTATTATTTTAATGTTACTTCAGTGGGAGAAAGAGATGGAGCTATACATCCTGTAGAGCTTCATCTCTTTCCCACACTGAAGTAAACTAAAGTAATATTAAAATAATACTGCTTTTGAGCTGGTGGTAGGCCCTCAGGACTCCAACTGCTTACTTATTCGCTTTGTTGAAAGTTAGCTAAAATAGCCGTTCCTATATAAAAGGTAGCGTGATGATAATCATTTAAAAAGTTAAATCGGTAACTACCTATCTACAATATCCCAACCTTTTGGCGCGTCCTTTTACAATTTGCAGAGAAAAATACGAACGTGATGTAATATTGCTCATCCCCCATAGCAAATAGCGTAATAGTTTATGCCCTACAGTTGGTACAGACAAACATTCTAAAAACTTTATTTTCCGCATAAGAATCGATCCCATACCTCGTAGCAATAACTTTCTTTAAAAAAAATTAACTTCGCTACGATTTTATTATATCTATAGATTATAGGTACATAATCAAAAAAAAATAATAATCGTATAGCAAAATGTGAAAAAAAAGAAAAAAAACCTTAGGCGGGAATCGAACTTACAACCCCATGTTTGCAAAGCAACCGCCCAACCGTTGTGCTAATTGCTTTGTTGAAGGTTGTCTAAAATAGCCGTTCCTATATATTTCATGATTGACTGCTTAGTTCCATAAAGGTATAGCGTGATGATAATCATTTAAAAAGTTTAATCGATAACCATCTACAATATCCTAAAATTTTGGCGCGTTTTTTTCCAAAAATACGAACATAATATAATATTGCTCGTCCCCCATAGTAAATAGCGTGATAGTTTATACCCTATAGTTTGACCAGACTTATAGGGAACACCTATGCAAAATTTTAACAGAATCTATCCGGTAGAATTTGCGTCATGCTAGAACATAAAAATACAACATAATGTAATATTGCTCGTCCCCCATAGTAAATAGCGTGATAGTTTATACCCTATAGTTTGACCAGACACACAGGGAATATCTATGCAAAATTTTAACAGAATCTGGCCGGTAGAATTTGCGCCATGCTGGAACATACATACAGACAAACAGACAAACAGACAAACAGACAAAAATTCTAAAAAAAATATTTTCGGCATTAGAATCGATCCTAGACCTCGAAGCAATTACTTTTTTTCAAAAATATTCAATGTACAGTTTTGACTTCGCTACGATTTTATTATATGTATAGATTCTTCTGTGAGTGTGTATGTCACTGAACTTCTCTCAAACGACTGGACCGATTTTGATGAAATTTTTTGTGTGTGTTCAAGGGGATCTGGGAATGGTTTAGATTCACAAAAAAAAAAAAAAGTTTGAAATTTTCAAATTAAAGACGTGTAGACAGGACAACGTCTGTCGGGTCCGCTAGTTTATATGTAAAATTCTCGTGTCCCAGTGTTAGTTGCCATACTCCTCCGAAACGGCTTGATCGATTTTTATGAAATTTTAAATGTATATTCGGTAGGTCTGAGAATCAGTCGTAATTTATTTTGAATAACCCAAAGTGATAAGGTTGGTCCACCTCAAACATCGGGTCAGATAGTTTTAATATAAAATTCCTGTGCATGTTTTTCTCATTTACTTAATTCATTTTCAAGAATATTTTATTTCTATGCAGATAAACCACGATTAAACAGCAGCAAAAGCAAGAATCTTCCTTCACCGACATAAAAAGTTTATCACAGCGAGTCCTCTGTTTGCCAACTTTGTGACTACGCAAGCACATTTAAGCTTCTCGTACTTACGCCCTAAAGCTTATTAAGTTACCTTTAAGCTGTCGCTATTTTAGGGGGTCGGTACTTCACTTTGGACCGGAATTATGGTTGAGTTATGCATTACCTCGTTGATCTAGCGATGTGGGCGTGGAGTCTTGGGTTTGATCCCAGGGTCGGGCAAAGCGTTATTGAGTTTTTCCTTTACATTTTAGTAACACCACTGAAACTGCTTACCGTTATATGGGACTTACAAGTAACGGATTGTGGTTGTTACACTTCTACCTAATTCCACTTTGGGTTCTTCTTCTTCAAAAATGGTGAAGGAAAACATCGTGAGGAAACGGCATACTTGAGAGATATTTCTCGACGGTATGTGAAGTCAAGTCAGAGGCCCATGGGCGGCTTTATAACTCTCACACCAGGTTAGTAACTAACCACACGAAAAGTAAAAAGACCTAATCGCAGTTTGGGTAATACTAGCGTGATATTATGACATCCTGTTGCAGGTATATTTAAAATAGATACTTACTGTACTAAGGTGTAATGGATACTTTCTGCAAAATAAGTCCTACAAACATAATAATCACGGATACTACGCTAGAAATCGCAATAAACTCGAACTCAGACCACCCAGAACCAATTACGGGAAGAAAAACATTTTATACGAAGGAGTGGGTACTGTACAATAAGTTGCCAGATAAAAAAGATTATGCAAAAAAAAAAACAGTGACTCTCCGGGAGTGCCGACAGAAGTGAAAACTTGAACAAGATCGCCTTGGTGGAAGAAAAATACTTGTATAGAATATTGGTCCGTAACCTTATTAAATAAAGAGCACAATCGCGTTTACTAAAAGTAATACTTCCGAAACCTTTAAAGTAAAAATACTTGCATAGAACATTGATCCGTAACGTAAGATAAATAAAGAAAGAAAGAAGAAAGAAAGTAAATTTATTTGACACAGGTTAGCACACAGTTTTCAAAAACAAAAAACAGAAAAAACAAAGAAAGCTTAAAAGACCACAATCGCGTTTATAAAAATGGGGTGTATGGTTTAGTTCCATCTCAAAAATGCCCAACGCGCCTAAAGAAGTTTTCACTTCAATAATGTTATGAGTTGGTGTTTCAAAAACATTGTAACACTTAAAATAACCCTTGTATTGAATTTTTTGAAGCCTAGTTTTAAATATTTTCTGTTTTCCTTTTATCCATTCACGGAGTCTTTAGGTTACTTTATATTTGTATATCTCATATATTAAGTGAACTATTTTGTGTTCTTTATAAGAGAATAAACTGTTTAAACCGAACATAAAAACTCCCTATAAAACTACAATTTACATTCTAAAGACTCAGACGATTTAAAATATTTTCCCCGTTACGATTATAGCCTCAGATTTAGACTATAAACAGTAGATAAAGCTAAGTTAGGCTAGACTTGGGAAGTCTAACCTTGTTATAGTCTGTCGTAACCGCTAACGCCTGAGCGTCGTCGTTTAGGAATAGGGTCACACCTCGTTTAGTCCTTGGACCTATTTGCTTATGTGATTAGAGTTTATCAAAGGAACTATTAGACAAATACTAAGTGCCTAACATTTAGTTCAGTTCATTAATGATCTGTACCCTAATTACATAACTTATTTTTAACCGACTTCCAAAAGGAGGAGGTTCTCAATTCGACTGCATGTTTTTTTTTTTTGTATGTTTGTTACGCGATTACTCCGTCAATTATGAATTGATTTTGATGATGTTTTTTTTTTTTTTTTTTCATATAAATTTTATTAACTTTACTTAGATAGTTTTTGAGTTAGCTTCAATAATACGTATTTTTACCTCACTTAGTATGTGGATGATATTATGATAACTTCCTGTCACTGTTATTTACATAGCAGGTAGTGGTATTCGAATTTGTGTGGGGTAGGTATCATAACTAAAAAGTGAAAAATAAAAACTTTTTACAAATGGCAGCTCTGTTTCAAATTGAAACAGATTGTGATTGTGTTGTATTACGCAATTAAGGTACTGTACGGTACACTTTTGTATACATAGCTCTTGTAATTGTTTATTTCTTCATATAGTGCTGTTTGGAGGAGCTCGTAGCCAAGTAATAATAGCCGCACGAGTTGATCCATAAGGTTAAGCTACGCTTGCCGAGGTTGGTCTGTGGATGGGTGACCATCTTTACATACAGATACTCCTCCGTGCCTCACTGTCTCGGCTGTCATTCGTGGATCTTTGACAGTCGTTACGGGTCTAAGAAGCCCGAAACTCTGATAACAAGTCTTACCAAGGGGTACCGTATTTACCCAGTTACTATTGTGGAGGTCAGATAGGCAGTCGCTCTATGTAAAATACTGGTATTCAGCTGCATCCGTTTAGACTGGAAGCCTACCTCAATATTGTTGGGAAAAGGCTGGGCAGATTGAGTGCTGTTTGTTCTGGTTGTGATAGAAAACTTGATAACTGTACCAGCTAGCACAAACATCTTTTAATAATAAAATTATTAATATTTATAAAAAGAGGGGAAGAGATCATTTGGCATCAAACAAATTGTTTGCATCGCTGTCAATTGTTGCCTTAACCAGACTATACTGTATTGTGACTGGTGTCTCAAACAAAGGCGTGGGAGGCACTACTAGTGCAAAAATACTTATAAAGTTTATTTTTATTGAAGTGAAAACTTCTTTAAGCGCGTTGAGCATTCCTGAGATGGGACTAAACCATTGATTTCGCGACACTGTAACGCAATTTGCCAACACCGTGGAGTAAAAGACATCAACGCGTTGATTACCTCGGTGCCGATTTTTTTTCAAGTTTTGACTTCTGTCGGCACTCCCGGAATGCCACTGTTTTTATTTTTCAGCGTTTATTATTCCACTACTGGGCAAGGCCTCCCCCAAGTCTTTTCAGGAACTCTTGTACCACGCCGCCTCGAACCAGCCCTCGCGGTACGCGTCCAGGTCGTCTCGCCACTTCTTTATGGATTATAAATAAAAATAGAAATTTATTTTTATGTTTTTCCACCTGGCGAAAACACTATCTACCGTTACCACTTACAATAACAAAAGAATAGCTTTGTCTCAAAGGTTGTCAATGCAAGTGACATCCTTTTTTGTTTGGGTGGTTAATTATCAAATAACTTCTCCCGCTCTAGGTGGAGCGGGAGGGCGTGTCAGACTCTTACTGACTAAAACCCACCCGTGTTCCTACAGTTGCTTGTATGTTGCCAGGGGCCACGGTAACTCTTTCGGACTTTCCCGCAATGCATGTGACATCCTTAAGGCAAAATTGGAAAGTTCATGTACTTACCTTTCATCTTTGCGGCAAATACATATATTATAATGTTGCTACTTGAAAAACTTTTTCTCGAGGAACTCTTCTATAATACCTGATTAAAGTATGAAAAATATTTTTATCGTATGAACTATGTGGAAGGCCGAGTCATTACGTTCTAGTCAACATATTCAACGCGGCCGGTCCATAAGCATATGAATTTATAATAAATTGGATACTAAGCCTTCCACTCGGGGCTTAAGCCACTGAATTTATTCAGAAATACTACCCTCGGACAAAAGGACCACAAGAATTAAAGTGTTTGGAAGTGACTTCTGTCCAGTTCTTTTAAAACTTTAAACACGCAGAGTCAGTTCGTTTACCAAGGAAACGTTTAGTCATTTGGTTAAGCATTTTTCAATAGCTTTCATGGCAGATTATGAACCCGGTAAAAACGGTATGACCCTTTTCTTATCCGGAAAATTTACAGTACAGATCCTTCACTATCATAAAATACAATAAAAATCAAAACAATAATCGAAAAATATTGAATACTGGAAAAATACTATCGATTTGTAAAACGACTAATTTCGGACCACTGTACGTTTAATAGCTATTTTAGAAGTCATTATTTTATTTATTTAAGTTTTCATGCACAGGAATAGAATCCCAAGGCGTTGTATAGAGCAATTTACAAACTTAGGTAAAATACAAAAAAGAATAAAAATGAAAACTCGAGAAAATAAAGAAATTTACAAACACTTGTAAAATAGACAAAATGCAAACAAATGAAAAAAAAAATACATTATTGTACTGTATGTAATTTACGTAACGATTAGTATATAATTTACGTAACGTTTAGAAATGTAATTTAAACTTAGTCACTTCTAGCAGCCCTATTTCCACTACCCACGAACAACGCATCATTAACGAGAAAACAATGGGTCGTGTCGACACCACTGACCGCCACTTACAAGCTAAAAAACTTACCACTTTGTTTCTGACATGACTTCTAATAGCTCCACATTTTCGTAGAACATAATGTATACTATACTCCATTTGAAATAAGATTAGACATTTAACTAAACATTTTTTACAGTCCGTTCAACCGATTTTGACTTCTATTGCGTTGATGGCATGACAAATGGCAGCTGCAGTAAACAGTTGGATTATAACCACTTTTTTTGCTTTTAATGCCATCCTTATGCCTACGCAATAGAAGTCAAAATCGGTTGAACGGACTGTAAAAAAGGTTTGTTTAAATGTCTAATCTTATTTCAAACGGAGTATAGTGATGTAAAGTTTGAGGTTTTAACGTTTATTTCTGTGCGTTGAACTCGTTTTACGGTGACTACTAAAGGCGAACTGCACCAATGAAACTGTTCTAATGACACGTTCAAGAGCTATCAGTGTCAAAATTGCTTTGTAATATTGATATTGGGCATGCCCTTTATGCCTGGAGGCTTTTATTTAGATATTTAGTTCTGTTTACGTTTAGTTTTTTTTTTTTTAATAATGTTCTCGATGTTTTTGGTTGGTATATTGGCGTGTGCTAGCTAACATATGGCCAATACTTTATCATTTAAATTATGGTTTGTGTTGCATAATGTAAGTTATTTTGCATACTATTGTATAGAATCATTTTTCTAACTTGAACAGACAGCTGTGCTGCTGGGGAGTTTGTTGCGCCACTTCTTCTTCCCAGCTAAAGGCACTAGGAAGTGGTGAAGGGTGGGCGTTTTTGGGGGACTGTCTTATGTAATTTTGACGTTCGAAAAGTGCTGATTCTCAGCCTAGTTTGAATAAATGACTTTTGAATTTGATACTGACAGTTCTAAAACGCGGTTTAGATGTACTGATCGCGTTCAGTTGAATGAAATGAAACGAAATCAGCACTTAATGGGTATTTCATCTGCCTAGCCTTTTCCTAACTATGCTAGAGTCGGCTTCGGCTTGAATGCAGCTGAATACCAGTATTTTATATGGAGCGACTACCTATTTGACCACCACAACTTAGTTACAGGGTAATATGATACCCCTTAGTAAGACTGGTTGTCTGACGACCCGTAACGACTATCAAAGATCCACGAATGACAGTTGCGACCAACGGCTTAAACGTGCTTTCCGAGGCACGGAGGTTCTTGATATGTAAAGATGGTCAACCATCCACGGACCAACCCTGGCAAGCGTAGCTTAACCTGATTGATTGACCCGTGCGGCTGTTATTATTTAGCCACAAGCCCCTCAACTTAATAGCTATTTAATGATAATTATTTATTTTCATTACCCTTACTATCCTTCATTGATATTATAAATGCAAAAGTAACTATATGCCTACCTGTCTGTCTCTCTGTTATCTTTTCACGCCTTATTAACGGCTGAACTAATTCGGATGAAATTAAATACACGGATAAACCATGACCTTTTTTTTTTTGGGTGGGAAGTTATCAAATAACTTCTTCCGCTCTGGGCAGAGCGGGAGGGCGTGTCAGACTCTTGCTGACTAAAACCCACCCGTGTTCCTTCAGTTGCCATGTTGCCGGGGGGCCACGATGTCCCTATCGGTTTTTTTCGAACCCCCAGGCATTGGCCCTAGCGGACCCCGTCAATTCTGCTGACATCTCTTTGAGGCGCGCATGGGTTAGGAGATAGGATATGCTTTTTTATCTCTATCTCTAATACAAGCAAATTTTTGCTTAAAAGGTGACTTCATACTTAACAATGTAATTTACATAAGTTGATACAATAAACATTTTTATCTACTCTCATAGCGTAATATTCGAATTATGAACTTCAAAACGAGTTTATATTGTCATACTTAATAAACAGAATACCGAAATTTAAAAATAGAATCATATTGTAACACATTTTCTCTAACAAAATAATACTATAAAACAATTTTTTTTCTATTACGATACAGCGCTAATCCAAGAAGCCAAAGAGTTTCCATCAACTTTTGGCGGGGGACAGCAGCACCCGCTGTAGCGCATGTGCGACGATGTGCTGGTGCAGGCGACATTCATTTGTTTTGTAGTACTTACTGAATTTCGTGGGATTTTTAAATTTATTCTTGATCTTTAACTTTGATCTTTTATTTAGTATTTGTTTCAATCCCAATGTTTGAGAGTAGATAAAGTAGTGTATGAAACTGCACATAACTAGGTATTAAAACATTCGTGTGATACTTTTATTAACCGAGCCGTAGGAGAGGTTTTTAAACACACACTCATGTTTCAATACCCTTTATTATGCAACAGTTTCATAAACTACTATTATTATTTATCTCGGTAGTATGTTTCCGTGGGACGAGCGAAGCCGCGAGCAAAAGCTAGTCCATTATTATAACTGACTGAATTAACTATAAATAATCAAATACCTTTATAGTATTTAAATTAACCTGTGAAGCCAAGTTAGAGGCCCATGGGCGGCTTTAAAACTCTGACACCAGGTTAGTCATTAACCACACGAAAAGAAGAAGAAGAATAAACGGGTAGGAGTTTTCGACTAGAGTATCTCTCGAATAAAATTGATAATGTTTTTTTTTTCTATTTCAATTTGGAACTTTTATAATCGCAATGCGTATGACAGTCCCATCATACCCTAAACAAATAGTAACAAATCACACTGCTATGGATTACATTTGGGCCATAAACCTGAACAGACTCTTCGCATCATCACCATTTGGTTGAGATAGAATTTTATGAAATGTGCCTAAATCAAGTCGGTTCAAACTCAAGGCCCCAAACACATCATTTCTATCAGACTCATATCGAACACAGTCCATCAATAAGTGATGTAAGTCTTCCACAACTCCACACTCCACACAATTAGGCGAGTTAATTTTTTTCATCATGATTGCAAACTTATTACATGGAATGTGTCCAGATCTGAGTCTATGATCTGTAACAACCAATGTTCTACTTAAATTACTATTAATAAACTACTAATAAAAATATTATTATTAAAAAATTGATAATGTTTTTGTTTCAAGTTTCCGTCCAGTCCAAATAAGGATGATGCGGTTTACAAATTAAATCAAAACAAACAAAACGGATGGTACTCGCATAATATGTTAGTATAAAATATACGGTGCGCGTCATTTGAGCCCTTTCTGTCGGTGTCTTAATGTTGCTGTGACAAATGGCAGCCCAAATGAACGGGTATTAAGAGGTGGCCTACGCCTGGTTGTAGGTGAGGACAATGAGACGACTTTATGTCGAGTTACTTGTGAGTAGGAAGGTAGGCTTAAAGAAATTGGTGCCTTGTGTCTTTACCTCAATATGTCAGAGGATTTTTAGCTAGAAAAGCTCTTTCCTGCGTTATATTTTAATTTTAAAACAAGAAAAAATAAATTGAAGTAATTTTAAAACGTTTAGTTTTAATTCAGCAATAACTAAATCCAGGCTTGAGTGCAGAATGTAGCACCGCCCTCCAGCCCGCAAAAATATGGCAAGCAGATGCGGTATTATAGTGCAACATGCAACCCAATCAGGAATCCGCTGGATGAAGGCAGAAAAGAACAGATTAAAGTGGCAGTGCTTGAGGGACGCCTATGTCCAGTAGTACACGTCTTTTGGCTGAAACGATGATGTTGATGATGCAACCCAAACCTATACTCGCATACAGCATCTTTTACATGTGCATATTTTGGTGGGGGATGCTGCATAATGCACCCAAGCCTGGATCTAGTTGTAACACCTATATCCATAATATAAAGTACAAATTAAAAAAAACGATGTTTTATCCTTAGCTGATGAGTACCAGGTTAGTCACTAACCAAACGAAAATGAAGAAGAAGCTGATGATGATGATTTTTTCTACCAAAAACGGCAACCATTTTGAATTCTGAATTCTAAACAAAAATAATAAAAGAAAATGATTACATCCGACCTATTCTGTACAAATATCATAGTGAAAATGGGAAAACATAGGTGAAGTGAGCAGTCAATCCACAGCTAAATGACAGCTCACTTCAAGCTCACTTCACCGTTTCCACGGTAAGATATTTACAGAATAGACCGGTAGGACTCACAATTACTCTCATATCTGTAAGTGATTTCGACTTTCCCTAGTATATTACGAAGGCTTTTAACTTTGTGTGCCGTTGAGCGCGTAATACTTTCGAGTATTTTTGCTCCGGAGACAAGGGCACACGTTAACTTCGAATAAAATTGTATCGTGAACTGAATGATGTCACTATTTGGGAGTGCTATCAGGAACACTGGGAGAAGTGGTTTAAAGAATGGGTAATTTTTGAAGACCTCTAATAAGCTCTGATACGATTTCTTTTCAAGGGCAAAGTGTAGGTTGAACATCGACCCGAAAACTATTACCATGAATTCAGTACATGATTCTAAACACGCGGTGTAACTTTTCGTCTGTTATTAAAAAAAAAAATCTGCTGTTTCATCATCATTTCAGCCGAAAGACGTCCACTGCTGGACATAGGCCTCCCCCAAGCACCGCCACTTCGACCGATTCTGTGCTTTCCGCATCCAGCGGATTCCTGCGGCCTTCACAAGGTCATCGGACCATCTTGTGGGAGGCCTTCCAACGCTACGTGTTCCGGTACGTGGTCGCCACTCCAGAACCTTTTGACCCCATCGGCCATCCGTTCTGCGAGCAATGTGCCCTGCCCATTGCCACTTAAGTTTGGCAATTCTTCGGGCTATGTCGGTTACCTTGGTTCTCCTGCGGATCTCTTCATTTCTGATTCGATCACGTAGGGAAACTCCAAGCATAGCCCTCTCCATTGCCCATTGTGAGCGACCACGTTTCAGTACCATAGGTCATCACTGGCAACACGCACTGGTCAAAGACTTTCGTCTTGAGACACAGTGGTATGTGGGACGAAAAGATATTGCGTAACTTCCCGAACGCTGCCCAGCCGAGTCGGATTCGACGATTGACCTCTTTCTCGAAGTTGGACCTACCTAGCTGGACAATTTTTCCTAGGTAAACATACTCGTCCACAACTTCGAGCGTAGCGTCTCCGATCTTCATGGGAGTGGGTGTCACATGGGCATTTGACATGACTTTTGTCTTGTCCATGTTCATTTTAAGACCCACTCTTTCGGAGGCTCTACTGAGGTCATCGAGCATTGTACTGAGTTTCTCCATGGTCTCAGCCATGATAACTATGTCGTCGGCAAACCGAAGGTTAGTGATATACTCGCCATTGATGTTGATGCCTAGCCCTTTCCAATCCAGAACCTTGAAGACATCCTCCAGTGCAGCGGTGGACAGTTTCGGAGAGATAGCGTCTCCCTGTCTCACACCTCGCTGCAGAAGGATAGGTTTCGAGGTCTGGTCCTGGAGTCGAACTGACATAGTGGCGTTTTTGTACAGACACTTTAGCACCTCGATGTACCGATAGTCGATCTGGCACCGTTGAAGAGACTGCAGCACAGCCCATGTCTCGATCGAATCGAAGGCTTTCTCGTAGTCCACAAACGCTAAGCAGAGAGGCTGGTTATACTCTTCGGTCTTCTGTATAACCTGCCGCAGCGTATGTATGTGGTCTACGGTGCTAAAGCCTTTACGGAATCCGGCTTGTTCGGGAGGCTGGAAGTCGTCAAACCTGCGCGCGAGACGGTTCGTGATAACTCTTGAAAACAGCTTGTAGACATGGCTCAGAAGTGTGATGGGCCTATAATTCTTAAGCAGGGCATTGTCGCCCTTTTTAAAGAAGAGTACCACCACACCTCTGTTCCATGCCTGTAGCGTTTGACCCTCGAGTATGACGGAATCGAAAAGCTTCTGTTTCATAGAAAAGTGCAATACCTACGCGATAAAAATGTATGGAACAGCAGATTTTTTTTAATAACTAATACTACCGTGTTAGGTTTCAATTTATAATACATAATTGTTGATATTGTACTGGCAACACCGAAACATTCGATATGTCAAAATGGCGAAAACAACTGTCTTGTGATTCGAGAGCTCGTGACGATAAGACGTGCTAGTGGCTGTGTCGGTAAAAAGATAGATTGGCATAGTATTGGTTGGAGATCTACTGTAAATTAAGGTAACCTATTAGTTTTATGGTAAATATTAAAATACTGATTGAGTTGTAATATTATGTGGGGAATAGGAGATGTGATGGTATGGTATAGAATATTGAATTTGATGTTGGCAAAGTAATATAAATGACTGACAAAATATCTTGGTGTTTCATATTATTTTCCTTATCCCTGAAGTATTGATAATTATATTCGGTATTAAATTAGTATTTTAGAGCAAGGGTAGCTTCTTATTACAACCGCATTTTATGTACACGGCGCCGCAGCGTGTACGTAAAATGCGGTAGTGGGACGCGTCGTTACAGACTAGACAAGCTATACAGCTTGACAAAAAAGAGTTTGGAAAAAAAACAACCGACTTCCAAAAAAACACTACAAAGTGAAAAATAACTTAAATTTCGGAAGTCGGTGTCTTTGGTTTTGTATATTCGTTATTTGCCACCGACTTCCGAAATATAAGTGATTTTTCACTTTGTAGTGTTTTTTGGAAGTCTGTTTTTTTTTGTAAAAAGTTTTTTTTTCGCTTTTTAGTGGGTCAGTACCCTTGAAGTACATTCTTTCCAATAAAAAAAGAATCATCGAAATTGGTTGGCGTGATATTGAGTTATTCGTCCATTTGTCGCGCAAATACTTAATGCAAATTTAAGACTTATATTATGGTTTTCTCATGGACGCCATTGTTAGAACTAAACCAAATTGAAATAGAACCACACGGGAAGCACCAGCCTTCATATAAAAAAAGAATCATCAAAGTCGGTTCACCCAGTCGAAAGTTATGAGGTAACAACCATAAAAAAAAAATGTCGAGTTGAGAACCTCCTCCTTTTTTTTGAAATCGGTTAAAAATAAGGGTGAGTGGCAACCGTAGCACTTAGGTCACTTCGAATTGGAAATAATACAACAAAAAACGCTGCTTGTGGGTGACTCAAATCAAAACCTACTAGCACTTGTCGGCAAAGTAGTGCCATCATCATAGGTCTGCATTAAGTAAAATGTTTAGTTCAAAATGTCACCACGTCAGACTCTTTTATGTCGACCTGTACTTAAAATTGTACTCCCTCCTAAAAGAAAACAACAATGAACAAGCTCAAAGCAAGTAACACAGCCCTTTAATTATACGACGTAATCCGATCACAGCTCCACACTCATATTCTATTACTTACAACTCCATAATAATTAAGCTAAATGAAGACAAAATCCTTAGAAACTACGGTATTATTATTAATTTTCATAGTCACTACCCACTTGGGAGGGTAGATAGTGAGTTTAACACTTACGAGAAATGTTATTTAAGAGAATTTGTTAGTCCCTTGATTCGCTATGCTCGTAAAGGGTGAATGCACGATGGCTCATGTTGTAAAAACATTATTTTCTTAGTTTTTCTAATTATAAATACAGTGGAATCTCACTAATCCGGCACTATTAAAAACCAGAAGGTGCCGGATTATTGGAATGTTCGGATTACTGGATTGTATAGAAAAATTAATAATATTTAAAATAAAATAAAGCATTTTATAACTATGTACACTATTCTCACTTGAAAACAGCATGTAAATATGTACGGTCGTGGCGGGCGGAGGGTGCCGGATTATTGGACGTGTCGGTCTATTGAAGTGCCGGATTAGTGAGATTCTACTGTAGTACATTATTGCAAAGGCCGGGAAATAGGCAATTGCAACTTCACTAATACGAGACAGGCAATTGCTATTTCCGCCGAGGCATATATAGTGCTTTTCTCAAAAGAATGAAGGGAAATAAAACATACTAATTGTTATATTATACATTTAATTAAATTAATATTAAAAGTTACATTAGTCATATTGGGGCAATTACTAAAAGAAAATGTTATTGATTTCCTCGGTACATATAGTTGTTTCTTATGTATATAAATAACAAATCAAGACGAATTTTAAGCTTTGTCGTCAATTTTCTATTTATCACCTGTGTCGAAAGGCAAACGCATTTATGACTATGCAGCCACGTGAACGTAATTTGTACTAAGCAAAGAGACTTACTTTGGTATGCCAAGAATGATAAAAGAGATCCAATCAAAGAGTATTTAATAACCCCAGCACGCCATTTCAGCGCTTTTTGAATTTGGAACATTACAACGCTCCAGCAATGTTTTGCTAGAGCGTTGTAATTTCCAAATTCAAAAAAAGCGGCCAAGTGCGAGTCGTACTCGCCCATGAAGGGTTCCGTAGCAGCAAGTAACATTGAATGAAAGGTAAATTGCGGTTTACGATTTATGACGTATTAAAAAAAACTACTTGCTAGATCTCGTTCAAACCAATTTTCGGTGGAAGTTTATATGGTAATGTACATCATATATTTTTTTTAGTTTTATCATTCTCTTATTTTAGAAGTTACAGGGGGGGGGACACACATTTTACCACTTTGGAAGTGTCTCTCGCGCAAACTATTCAGTTTAGAAAAAAATGACATTACAAACCTCAATATCATTTTTGAAGACCTATCCATAGATACCCCACACGTATGGGATAGTGAAAAAAATTTTTTTGAGTTTCAGTTCTAAGTATGGGGAACTCCAAAATTATTTGTTTTTTTTCTATTTTTGTGTGAAAATCTTAATGCGGTTCACAGAATACATCTACTTACCAAGTTTCAACAGCATAGCTCTTATAGTTTCGGAAAAAAGTGGCTGTGACATACGGACGGACAGACAGACAGACAGACAGACACAGACAGACAGACATGACGAATCTATAAGGGTTCGGTTTTTTGCCATTTGGCAACGGAACCCTAAAAACGCTCCTGCAATGGATTTGATTTTCTTTGACCGTAAATTCGATACTTCGCGTGTTCTTTTTTTTGAAAATAATAACATTATTTCCATGAAAAGAAACGAAATTTTATTTGCAAGAATTGTAGTACATTACAGTTGGTCGGGTTTTTTAACAAGTTCTAAAACAATTCGCTAAAACTAGCATGCAAAATTACATAAATAAAATAAGTAGCTAATAAAATTGAAACGTACATCATAGTTATTAAATTAAGAATAAAAATGTCAATCATTTGTAATCAGTTGCATGTTTGAGAAAAATTATTTGGCTGAAAATAAGTAACTTAAATTGAAGATAGAATCAATGTAAATGAATATTATTATCAGATAAGTGTGTATAGTCCTAATAATGGAGCACTACGACTTGACAAAAAATTACATAAGACTGATGAAGTGTGATAACTTGTGATTTAAATACCTAAGGACAATTTAAATTAATAGTCAAGAGAGGTTTGTGACTAAATAATAACATTGACAATGCTGACATAAGTAAATAAATCGAATTGATTGATTACATAATTGATTCATATAGAAATAGGAGTTACATACAAAATTGTCAAATATTCAATTATCAAAATAAAAAACTTTATATAATAAAATAAAATAATAAAATGTCAACACAGGTCCAAAATATTCAATACAGAAAATCATTATTAAAATCATTATTACACTACATACATTACAGATTAAAATAATATATAAAAGAGCATGTCAATTTAAAATGATTCCTTTAAAAATTCATTCACATCATAATATGCTTACTAAAGATTTTACTTTCCTCTTAAATGCTTCTACGCTTAGAGCTCCAGTATACACCATCTTGTATAAGACACATTAAAATAAATCTCGTCATTCAAGAAAATTATTTGGTCCTTTGATCCGAAACATTCAAAAATATCGTTCTGTTAATTGTTAGTGCTGTAATTACTATTATGCTAAATCGACTAATCGTTTATTCGGTGCTTAGTCGAATTTAGGTGGTAACGAGAAATTAATGATCGTGAAATTACTATTGTTACTGCTTAACATAAAATGAACGATTCTTGATTGTTCTGAAAAACATGGATTTGGCACTTATCTGGGAATTATTTTGCGAGACTAAATGTGAATGGTTGATAAGATTAATCTGTAGATAAAGTTGCAGAAATGAGGGATTTTGTGATATACAGCATTAGAAAGGTGTCGTCATATTTAAGAGTGTGATACAGAGCATCAAGCTGAACAATGTTCTTTATAGGACCAACATCGTAACCGCGAAAAATGAAGCAGCCTTCCCAAACATTAATTGGTCGGGTAGCAATTAGAGTTTTTAGGGGATAGTTAATAAATACATGTTATAAGGTCCTTTGTAGACTAAAATGGAAGAACATTAGAACGGTTTCAAAGAGCTCCTCAATGTCTTTTTGGTTGAAAATTATCGATTCGGGAAAACCGATAAACTTTCTGGGTACAACCCGCACATCACTGACAACACTAGCATTACGAAAATCATCCTTACTGCTACAACATTGCGGTTAACCTCAAATTGTTACCAATGAGGTATGGTTGACTGTTCAAAAAGACGAAATAAGAACACGAAATGACTTAAAAACTAAAATTAAAAATAGATTCTAAAATGTTAGCCAAAAGAATTTCTTCTCCAGACTAAGGAGTAGGTAATAAAATAAGGCTGCAATTCGATCGGTTGACACACCGGTCGTGACTGCAATACGCACGAACTCGCGCGAAAATAGACGAATATAAACGAAGAGTTTTCAATAGCCTTCGGGATCAGAAATGCATTGATGTTACTTGTTCCTTTGTCATGTATATTCTGAAGTGAACCTATTTAATTTAAATGTTCAAAGTTTATTCAAGATTCTGATTTGAAATATCATGTTATTATAACTAGCAACGCGCCCCGACTTCGCACGGGTAGCGAACTGACGGGGTCCACTAGGGCCGATGCTTGCCAGGAGTTGCAGAAAAGTCCGAAAGGGATACCGTGGCCCCTGGCAATATAGCAACTGAAGGAACACGGGTGGGTTTTAGTCAGTAAGAGTCTGACACGCCCTCCCGCTCCACCCAGAGCGGAAGAAGTTATTTGATAATTTCCCACCGAAAAAAAAAGAGCATATATGCCTACATTCTTTTTTCTGTACTAATGTCGCATCAGCCAGTTGCGTTGATCATGTGGGTTAGATTAAAATGTAACTGATGTTAACTGGCGGATAAAAAGTTAAAATTCTTCATTACTCACACGACCACTTTACGTATAACAGCCCTATTTAAATACATACTGCCCTTATTTTGCTTTTGAAAACAAATCATTCGATTCAAATACTCGTTCTATTTGGAAAACCGCATACACGATCAAAGTGATCCGTTCAATTAGCCGATTAGTTCGCGCACATCAGTAATCGGTCCTTGTAGTGACGCCATTAGCGTTCCGCTAAACAGCTGGATAACTACGCTTCTAATGGTTTGTGATTATCGCGTGTTGTTTACTGCATGTGACGATTTGAAAATTTGCTGTAAGGGTAGCTTTTTCAACTCAAAAATATGCCCTGTTTTTGCCGGTATAATCATAACTAACTCAGGCCTCACCCCATTAGTGTAGGCAGAAACTATAGAATGCCACCAACTACGATCTTTACATTTTATTTTCTAGATAAGATAAGATCAATTATTTGTCCAAAACATGAGTATTTGTCCACACACATGGCATGGAAGATTTTACAATTAAATTATATCACAGTCATGTTTTGCCTTAATAGCGTACAAATATAAGTAGATAGGTTATTACATTTAATCAATTAATTATAAATTTATTCATTATTCAAATAATTAACAGTCCAAATTAGAATTTAAAAATTTAAATTTACTACAGAATAATGTCAACAACTCTTAATATTATAATAAAATTTGTCAATTTAAGTCCTTGTTTTTAATCCTTGTGAAGGCCGCAGGAATCCGCTGGATGCGGAAAGCACAGAACCGGTCGAAGTGGCGGTGCTTGGGGGAGGCCTATGTCCAGCAGTGGATGTCTTTCGGCTGAAATGATGAGTCAATTTAATATCAAAGTAATTAGAAATAGGTACACAATTACAAGAATTAAATTTATTTATCATTCAGAAATTCGTCAGTGCTGTAATAGGCTTTCTCTTTAGGTTTTAAAAATGACATCCTTGTTTGTTGAATAATTACAACTACAGCAAAAATACATTTAAATTAGGCGTCTAAAAAAGAGTAAAGTTTTATTCGTTATTAGTTAGCGTTTAAAAACAGAATACTAAAACGTAGTCCATGATGTTTTTGCGTAGCTCTGTGATTCACGCGCATCAGTGATCGATCCTTGTAGTGATGCTACACTTGACTCCATGATCGATCGACCGTGCAATTCCATGTGAGTAGGCATAAAACATAAAAATAATGATTAATCAAAGATTTTTTTTTATCATTTTGGTGTCGCTATTGATACGAATTTGAATTCACAACCATTTAAAAAGTTATACCTTAGACTTCTATACAAAAAGTGCAGGATGGCTCGGAGTGTATTAGCGTTGTGCCAAACAGATCGATAGCTACAATGTAGGTAATTAGCTCGTTTTGTATATTGTGTGTTTTTAGATATGACGACTTGACACTTAAAGATTGGGCCAATTGTTTGCTACCTAATGGTTTTGTGTTTTGCTAGAATATCGTACGTAAAGTTTAGGAATGACTGTCTTAAAGTTAGCTATTAAATCTGGAGTAACTTAAAAAATAATGCTTAAAACAAACATTTATACCTAAGCCTGTAGAAATCACTCAAAATAGCCTAGCTACCTATTTATTATGACTGCGTATATAATATTAATATTTTAAGACTTTTAGCGAAATTATGTATGTCACGTTGCTGTTAAAAATCAACAAAATTACTAATTTATCAAAATTAGTTTTTTAGTCATTTCTTTTCGATATAACTGTTTAATGTTATCTTAAATTGCAGTCATTAGTGTAACCTAACCCTTTCCATTTCAGGCCAGACAGACTATCTATTTTTAACCCACTGTCTATTCGACAAAACTTTATCCAGCACTTCACAAAAACTACGCTACCGATACACTTTAGTTAGCATTGTCTAAAGTATAAAGTTCCACACAATTGTACAGTGAGCAGGTAAAACTAGTACCAGACGAATAGTTTGTACATTTGCCCTGCGGAACCCCGCGGCTGTTTGCGAAGTCGGCTAAGCGGGTTCCGGCTGGGTTTTGAATAAAATTCGCGAGTGTAAAGCGTTATGTGGAGGACGACTGTGTTCGTTTTGCAACTGGTTGGTGGTTGTATTGTATCAATGGGCAGTTGTGTTAATAATGTGTGTATTATAAGGTTAGGCTTAGAGAGATTTTTAACCGGCTTCCAAAAGGAGGAGGTTCTCAATTCGACTGTATGTTTTTTTTTTTCTTTTTTTTTTTGTATGGTTGTTACGCGATTACTCCGTCAATTATGAATTGATTTTGATGATTCTTTTTTGTTTTGTAGATCATACTTCAGAGGTGGTCCCATATAAATTTTATTAACTTTGCTTGGGTAGTTTTTGAGTTAGCTTTAATAATACGTATTTTTCTCACTTAGTATGTGGATGATATGATAACTTCCTGTCACTGTTATTTACATAGCAGGTAGTGAGTGGTATTGGAATTTGTGTGGGGTAGGTATCACAACTAAAAAGTGAAAAATAAAAACTTTTTACAAAAAAAAACAATCGACAAAAAAACACTACAAAGTGAAAAATAACTTTGATTTCGGAAGTCGGTGACAAAGAACGAAAATTCAACACCAACCACACTGACTTCCGAAATTAAAGTTATTTTTCACTTTGTAGTGTTTTTTTTGAAGTCGGTTGTTTTTTTTTGTAAAAAGTTTTCCTTCTTTGATCTTGGCAGTATTCTTTGTAATGGTTGTAAAATGAACTGCTTTCACCAATCAGTTTAGCTTGAGTGAGATGTTTGTTTATGTTAACTTCATGAGAGTTCTTTGTAGCGGTCTATAGAGGTCTAAGAGTACCGATAGATAGATTTTCGCCATCATTTAGTTAGTGGCATCTCAAATTCAAACCTTTTTGTTGTTTAGCAGAAAAGGTAGTCCTATTACGAGGTAAAATTGTTTGTTTGTAAGAGGCATCACAAATAAAAAAACCAATAATAGAAAATTACACTAATATTGGTAATATGTTTTGTCGTAAAAGATGGACTTCCACGCGGACGCAAGTCGCGGGTTAGCGAAGCTAGTAAATAATATGTTCAAAGAGGTCGCAATCGCAAGTTGCGTTATAAATGTGTGTTTTGAGAATATTTCTCAAAACTTAAACATGAATGTGTGGTGCAGTGATACCTCTTTCGAGAACTTATACTTTGTGAAGGGAACTAGGTGTTATGATATCGACTGCGCGTGGACATAAATACCATAAAGGGGTGACCACTGAAAATCAGCGCTATGACCCCATAACACAGCATCATGCTGAGTAAAAGCCTTCTTATCACAGTCATGACGTGCCAGCAGCTGACGACTATTTCTGTTTTGTGCTCGTGATTATATTTAAATCTATTGTTTTTTTTATTTTATTGTTCTACTCGAGTTATCTTTTTTTTATGCACGTGTTTCTGTGACAAATAAACTTAGTTTTTCTTTCTTTCTAAAGTATAAGAAATTTTTGTGTTCTTTAATAGGATGAATTAAAAAACCCATGAAACTTTTAAATTATTTCCTCTGTGTGACAATGCGGAAAACTGGCATGGGCACATTTTTAGCAGCAATACTTACGAGTAGTTTTAATTGTAATGGACAAAAAATACCGTTTAGCATCAGAACGACCGGCAGTTACGTCACAAAACTCAGTAACAAAAGAGGCACTCCGGGAGTGCCGACAGAAGTGAAAACTTGAACAAGATCGCCTTGGTGGAAAAAAAAATACTTGTATAGAACATTGATCCGTAACCTTGTCTAAAACAAAGAGCACAATCGCGTTAAAAAAAAGAGGTGTAACGGTGTCGCGAGTGCAATTATTTTTTCCCATTTCAAAAATTCCCAACGCGCCTAATGAAGTTTTCATTTAAAAAAAAAAACAGCCAAAATAATCCATATCACTTTACGGGCTCAGTACCCATAATAATAAGCTTATTGAGATTGTGTTGTCCTATGGTAAGGCAAAAGGCTCAAGATTGCCATTGATAATTTATTAGTTTATTTTATTAATTCACTCTAACACTGTCATAATCCTCTTACAATACACACATGATGTTATTACTATGTTACACTCAGGCCCCGTTTACGAACTTGAGCGATGCGACTTGCGAAGCGATTTCCGTCAAAACACACCCGTAGTAGCGACGGTGACTTGTCAGACCGCACTCGCTGCGGCAGCGGTCGTACCCGCTCTGAAATCATGGCCGCCGCGCTGTTGGCTAGTGCATTTAATTTTTAAACCGCCTTCCAAAAAGGAAGAGGTTATATGTTCGTAGCGTATGTTTGTTTTATTTTTTTCTCCGTCATTTGTGGATCGATTTTAAAAATTCTTTTTTTGTTTGAAAAGGTATGCTCTCAAATTGGTCCCATATAAATTTTATTAACTTTGCTTGGGTAGTTTTTGATTTAGCTACAAAATACGTATTTTTTTCCCATTTAGTATCTAGATGATAAGTTCCTGTCACTGGTAGCAGGTAGTGGTATTAAATAGTGAAAAATAAAAACGTTTATTTTTGTAAAAAGTTTTTTGACGCGTCAAATCGCCCGTCACCTGTTTCTGTCGCGCGAGTAATAAGCGCCAAATCTCCGCTCCGCAAGTCGCGTTGCGATGACTCTTTTCACGTTCAAAGCAATTTACTTCATTTGTTTTCACTGCAGACGCTGTCGCAAAACGCGTGACGCTTGAGCGGGTAGATAGGCCAATGGGTTACAATACAATACGATAAAGTATTAAAAAACAACACTTCGACCCAGAACTGCCATCCAATGACGGATGATCCATCGGATGGAAAGCGCGTTTCATATGCTATCATACGCCAACGCATCTGCCATTCAGCCGCGTTCACTCGCGTATTTTTTGCGTCACTCCTGACCTTACACGATGAATAAAACATTTCTGACCTCAATATCTATGAGAATATTGAATGTATGTAATACAGATCGAGAAATGAATCATTCGATATTTTCCTTGTCATATTATGAAGGCGGTATTCGTAACGATCTTTTTACTTTTGTGTTACATTTATGGAGGCTTTTTGTACGTTTTTGATGTGTTCAATAAGATGATAAAAGTGACTGATGAATTTTTTAGGTAACTCACGTGAGGATAATTAATTGTTAGGCAAATTGTCTATCAAATTAAGTTGTCCGTATATTCAAATCACAACCGTCATTCTTTAACAGATGTATGTAATTGTTATGACACGGCAAATCAAATAAATAAATAAAATTATGTTTATTTATCTCCACAAATTACATTTATATAAATCTTGACAGATATTTTGACAAAATTTTATAATTTGTGGGAGATCTGAAGTCTAAACTAAGCCTAGGCCTGTATTTTAGAACTCCAGGTCCCCCCCATTGTAACACATAGTAAAGAATTGTCAACGTGGTACAATTGCGAAAGGTTGGAAGTGTGTCTGAGTGTATGTTTGTTAAAGTTGTTTGTGTGCATGTGCGTATGTCTGTGTGGGGTTTGTGGGTGTGTGTGCGTGTGTGTTCACAAATATAAAATTTTATAAATTATGTACATGTGCATAGAAAATTAAATACAAAATATAACATTACATGTAAATAGAAAAGAATATACCTAAATATAAAGAATATAATAAATAATATAAAAAGTTGCAACAAATATACCTTGTTACTTTATTATCTCAAGGATTTGTTCCGTTTCAGCGTAGCTTCGATTTAGTAACCATTTGTTTATTTTGTTTTTACATTCTATTTTACGACAATTAGCTATTTTGATTATTTTATTTATTTTATTGAATAATTCACCTCCTCGGAATGGAAAAAATCTTTGCGCAAAGGCGGTATTGACAGCAGTTGACGCACATATTGCGTAATTTCTTCTAGAGAGGGCTATGCGTTTTCTCCTTTCTTCAGGTAAGTCTGAGTTTTGAAGAAGTACAGTTAGCATTATGTACAGCTGGCGTACAGTTAGCACTTGAGCCTCCTCATAAAGTTTAGAGGTGGGGAAAAGACGAGGTTTGGATAAGCTCACTTTTAATATCATCCTTTAAATAGTAATAATACATATATACATACATAAGCTCACGCCTTCTTCCCATGGGGGTAGGCAGAAACTACAGAATGCCACCTGCTACGATACTTACATACTCTTTTTGCCTCGTCTACGTTCATACATCTGGTCATACACGCACGCCGGTTGCGAGTACTACGCACCTGGCCTTTCTGAAGAACATCACCAATAAGGTCAGTATAAGTCCTCCTAAGGCGTCCCCGACCGGCCTTTCCCTTCACATCAGCCTTGTAAATACATTTTATTAGTCGCCTTTCATTCATCCTCTCATCATCATCATCATCATCAACCTATAAATGTTCCCACTGCTGGGACATAGGCCTCCTCTCAGTGAGAGGGAGTGGGCCGTAATCTACCACGCGGGCCTAGTGCGGGTTGGTAGATGTCACATGTCTTCGAATTTTCGGTTTTAGGACATGCCGGTTTTCTCACGATGTTTTCTTCATCGTTTTGAGAGCAGGGGTGATGAAATAATTTACACAAAGTAAAGCGCCTGTCTGGGTTCGAACCTACGACCTAGAACTCGTAAGTAGCGGCCGTTACCACTGGGCCATCACTGCTCTTCATCCTCTCAACATGCCCAAACCATCTCAGCATACCCTTTTCAATTTTTGTCACTACATCTTTTAAATCACACCGCTGTCTTATCACATCATTTCTCACCCTATCATTCATGACTATGAATGATAGGCTGACTAGACCACACATGCTTTGCAAGGAACGCATTTCCACAGCATTTATTCTACTTTCATGCTTGTTTTGCCACACCCAACATTGTGCAACAACATTTTTTCATTGTGTTATGTGTGAATGAGACGAAAAGAAAGGGAGTGGACATATCCAAACACGGTACTCCGAGCACAATTTGGTCCGGTGTTCAAGAGTAATAATAGTAAAACTTTAATTTCAGAATCACTTCTATATTTGTTAGAAACAATACATATAAACTTATAAAACTAGTGTTAGTAAAATTTATTCTAAGCTGCGTGAGGCACACCGATCCCGGGAAATGCCTACTTGACTGTGCGAACACAGGGTAGCAGAGATGCGCATCTCTTACGCATGATGACCGAAAAACTATCAACAAAAATGCGGCAGCCCCATCAAAATCCTGAACGTGACATGTCAAATGCGGGTATCAATTTGTTTAACAATCCATGTCCCTGACTGTACATATTTTCGTTGAAAAAGCATTGTATTCAAGAACTTTACAGACACTTTTGAATTTTCAAGCAGTTTGTGAAATAAGTCAGGAAGTTATGTGCTCGTTCCAAAGCGTTGATTATTACGAAATGAAAGGGGCACGAAACTCTTGGTTACTTCAACAATTTTCTTACGAAAGTACTAGGAACACCATAATAGATACTTGTCTTTCTACTTTGAAGATCTTTACTATTATTAGTGGGAGGAAAGATATGAACAAAGCTAATGAGCACCCGTTTGATACATTATGTGAGCAAAGTTGAAATTATAATAAAAAATAAAGTTAAATAAAAACTGTAACCCGACTACGGGAAAATAAAAATGATCTAAAAAGTACGAAACAAGCAAATATTTCAGACAGAAACCAAGACATAGGTACAAAAATGGTCAAGGTAAAGCCGTCGTCGCATGCCATTATCAATCAATCAATCAATCATTTTATTTCTCACCACAATATACATAAATTATTTTACATTTGTCAGATTCGACAAAGATACATTATAATTTTGTAAGTGTTCCTGGCACTCACATGGCATACAGGCATGCGACCACGGCTTTACCTTGACCATTTTTGTACCTATGTCTTGATTTCTGTCTGAAATATTTGCTTGTTTCGTACTTTTTAGATCATTTTTATTTTCCCGTAGTCGGGTTACAGTTTTTATTTAACTTTATTTTTTATTTTATACTTTTTCGTTTTTACACTTGCTAAACGTTCCGACAACGTAAATAGGAATAATGTAATAGGTCAGTAATTAACCTATTTTAAATTCCAATAGCAGTGCATAATGCTTTAGACCAAACCATAGCGCGATTTATTTCGACGCCAACACCATACTCAGAAAGTTTTACGACTAACAGTTTTTGTCTATGGGACACTGGCTAGTTTTGATAACGATTAAAACTATGACTCTTTATTTTAAAAAAAACTAAACTTTCCAAATTCGAAATTCCCTCCACATTTTTTTATGAGCAAAATCAAAATACTCTGTCTCACTGAAAATTTAATTTACAACGAGAACATTTTCGCGTGATAATTTTGTAAGATTTCAAATGTCGACTAAAACCAGAAAAATCATTTGAAAGACTTCGAATGATATTCATAGACAAAAGCCCTTCTAAAGCGACTGTTTTCTGCTAGTTCAACGAATTTAAGTATGGTCAAGTAACTTTGGCGAACGAATGAAGAAGTGGCCGTCATAGGGCTATAATGGCTGTTACATAAGAAAACGTGTTGGCTGTGAAAAATTTAATTTAAGAGAATAGGTGAATTACATATGAAGAGATTCAGCGTATACTACAGATTGGATCGGGAAGTGTGCATGAAATTCTACACGGGCTATCTTCGGGTAAGATAAGGAAAGGGTAAGGAAGATAGTTTCATGCTGGGTACCGCACAATCTAATGCAGGCTCAGAAGGAGGTTCGGGTAGAACGGTGCCGAGACATGATAGCAAAATTTGAAGCAGGCTCGTCTAGGCGCGTTTACGATTTCAGTACGGGTGAAAATCATGAATTTATCATTTTTGTTCCCCAAAATAAAAAATCAACTCTAGGGAAAACAGTTTTCATCACCGGAAGATGCACTGGCTGCATTTGAGAAGGGGATTAAAGGTGGGAGGTGTCTGATGCGTACTGGAAAATGTGTAATGAAAATTGGTTTAGACGCATGAAACTGTGTATAGTCGCCAATGGAGAGTTATTTGAAAAGATTTAATAATAAAACATAACCTGTAGTATGTTTTTTTTTGTACCTATCGCAAAATTTTCTGCGTGCCCCATGTATATCGATATCGAGCTTCGAAGAAATCCAAAATACAAATATTTCGTTGTACTTGTTTTTCTTCATAAAAGTGGAATTACAAATCGTTACTATTTATTAAGATTTGATTAACTGCACGTTGGTTGCATCTTGCGATACTTTGTAGATCAGTTTCACTTTTGCTTGTTTTAACAATTTAAACATATTTATTTACTTTCAAAGTATAACATTATACACATATTTGTAATGTGCTCGTCGAGGCCTTTCTTTTGATACCAAACATGTCATGAGCATCTCATTTTAATTTTTTTCGAGGTTAGAAATTTACGTGTAAAGTCCACCATATTAAATTTAGGGAAAATTTATATAGCCTATGTCACCCGGACCATTATTACAAATGTATTGATACCTCATTCATCAAAATCGGTTCAGTAGTTTAGGCGCTACGGTGGAACACACGTAAAAGCAAACATACATACATACAAACATACAAACATATAAACATATATACATAGACTGCTAAAATCATAACCCTTCCTTTTGGCTTTGCCGTAGTCGGGTAAAAAAAAGTAGTTAATTGATTCAGACGTGACCTTGCGGAAATCCATTACAAAATACAATAGACGTGGATATATTTAGTAACCTGTTCCGTTTAGCTATTTCTAAAGAGCCATAAAAAAACTCCTAAAAGAAGTCGCCACGTGTTTCACTTCTCAACGAGGCATACTCAGGATGACGATTGACTTGTCGCGAACCCGAACACACGTGTTGGCACACCGAACCTTGAACGCAGAGCACAAGTCAATCGTCATCCTGAGGATGCCTCGTTGAGAGGTGAAACACGTGTCGATTTCTTTCAGAAGTTTACAGGTTGCTAAATATATCCACGTCTATTGTATTAAAAAAAATGTATTTAGTACATCAAATTAGCTTATAATACTAAATAAAGTGAATCCTATCTGGGGGCACGATAATGTCAAGACGAGTCGTACATTATAACCAAGATGTAAGTTTGTGGAGTTAGGGGCTTGGCTCTACACTAGATCTGATAACTTTTTAACAGTAAAACCGTTATGTGAGTCTTGGTAGACTACTTTATTTGAAATGTTTTTGACGGGATCACTGTCTTCTCACGGAACCGCAAACATTCTAACATTATCTTCTTCCATTGATCAGCAAGCATGTCCAATCCAGGGTTGATCTCCACGAGCGCATTTGGCATCGACGTCAACATACGCGGTAAAGGGGAAATGGATCAAGCTACAGTACAACAAAATGCGACATTAAAATAATCTATGCTTTCTAGAGCAATAGTAATTTATTTAAAGTAACAAGATGTATGAGGAGGAGCTCGTGGCTAAGTAATAACAGCCGCAAGGATCAATCCATCAGGTTAAGCTACGCTTGCCGGGGTTGGTCCGTGAATGGGTGACCATCTTTACATACCGAAAACCGTACCGTGTTTTCCGTGCCTCGGAAAGCACGTTAAGCCGTTGGTCCCGGCTGTCATTCGTGAATCTTTGACAGTCGTTACGGGTCGTCAGAAGCCCGAAAGTCTGACAACGAGTCTTACCAGGGGGTATCGTATTACCCAGTTACTGGATTGTGGAGGTCAGATAGGCAATTGCTCCATGTAAAATATGGGAATTTAGCTGCATCCGATTAGACCGGAAGCCGAACCCAATATAGTCGGGAAACGGCTAGATAGATTGAAGATGTATAAACGTAACCGAAGCAAAAGGAGTATGTAAGGATCGTAGCAGGTGGCGTTCTGTAGTTTCTGCCTACCTCCGTGGGAAAAAAGCGTGAGTTTATGTATGTGTGTAATTTAAAATTCATTTTTATGCAAAAAGTTACTCAAATACAGTGTATTTCAGTTCCAAAGCAATCAAATTACTATAACCGAACCTAGACACATAAAAAACGATACCCCGTTAACAATCTTATATACAGTCACAATATAGAGTTCTAAACCGACCGATGTTAAGATAGGGCACGTACAAGCCAATAAAGTTTTATTATTACAAGTCTGCAGACGTTATACTAAACTCTGCAGTTCTAAACGCGAAATTGTTGAGTCTCCGGTGAACGTGAAGGCGCAAAGCAGAGGAAATAGTATGTAAACGCAGTGCTCGCGTTTTGTGCTGCTTTTAAGTGGGCAAGTGTACTTGACTGAGAGATTGAAGAGGCTAGTTGTGTAGGTAAGTTGTTTTAGTGAAAAGTTTTGATATTGGTGCCGATTCCTTTGTTCACAAACTAAACTAAATTTAAGTTCAGTGCGTCTTTTTCTTTCTATTTCATTAAGAAAAGGACAGAAGATACATTTTAGTTTAGTCCTGTCAAATTAATCAGCGCTTGACGTAAATTGACGTAATTTTAGTAGGCAAGTTTTTAATCACGTCTAAACTTAGGTATATCGAGTAGTGACAGGCGCTGATTAATTTGACAGGACAAAACTAAAATTTATCTTCTGTCCTTTTCTTAATGAAATAGAAAGAAAAAGATGCACTGATCTTAAATTTAGTTAAGTTTGTGAACAAGGGAATCGGCACCAATGTCTTTTCTAAGAGACAAAACTAAATGATATGCTCCTTTATTTATAAATTTCGTTTAAACGTCAAAAATGTATTGTTAAAGTCACTAATCATTACTTAACTTTAAGCAACGTTTATAGTTACACCACATGTTGTTTTAATTAATTTTCCATAGAAACAAAAAATACGAACAATGGCATCATCTCTTACTATATTCTAAAAATTTACCAAATTGTTCTTTACGAGGTATTAGTAAGTCAAAAATACACTGCTCCACGTTACCACAAAACCTCCATCAAAAGTTGAAAAACGTAAATAAAATATGGTCTTTTTCATCAAAACACTAGTTGCTTTATCAACACATTCTTCAACAAGATTTTCAAACTTTTACAATTATCTGCAGCACGTCATCTATCACGCCGAGCTGACAAGATACAGTTATTAAAGTCAGAGCAAAACTCGTTTCAAAATGTATGAAAGATTTGAACCAAAAATTGTTTGGACTTTAAGAAAACTTAATCCGTTATAGTGATGTATTAAGATGGAATGTTTGAGTAGGTTTGACGTATGTCTGACTGAGTAGGATGAGACAATCTGTGGGTTGTAGATATAGTTGTTTGTTTGATTTTCTAATGGCTTTTTTGCGTAGAATATTTTTACGTCACGTTATTGAACCGTTGTCTGATGTTGATCTTTGAACTTTTCAACGTAATTACTATAGTTAGTAGACTTTTATTTATTTATTTAACCATTTATGTACACACAAATAATACACAGACAAGACAAAAGGAACAGAAAAATACGTACAAAGGTGATGCTTATTTCTAATGAAATCTCTTCCAGCATACCTGCGATAGGACAGAGGATAAAAAGAGAAGTAGACACCGTGTGTAAGAGTAAAGAGAAAATAAAATATATAAAATCAAAACAATTCACTTAATTAAATAAAACTAATAATATGAAAATATACTTACTTACATACCTACATACAAACATTCATACTTCTAAAATAAATAACACTAATATAATGTAACAAAAATATATACATAAAATACAAAATAAATACTTACGTAACTATGACGAAGTGGAAAGGTTCTTTCACTCTTCTTTTAAATACTGCAACAGTTTGGCAGTCCCTAATGTCTGGCGGAAGTGAATTCCACAACCGCACCGCGTGCACAGTGAAGGAGTAGTTTTATTTATTTGACGTAGGACTTTATGTATTATTACTTCTCTTTATTGCATCATAAGGCTTATATTCAGTATTGGTTGTTTCCAGGCTGACAGATTATAAATCAAACTTGTTAATGAGAATTTATTATTGTATCTATAAGTCGTGGCTAGATTTGAGAATTTATCATTTCATGAAATGAACATCGACCGCTGGTCACATCATGATGTGGTCTGGCCAGATTATTAAATACTCAGTTATATATGCTATTTTTACTAGACCTTAAACCATGGATATCCTACATTAATGATATGGCCAAATGTCGACTGATATCATTAAACGTTCACGTTTAAACGATATGATAAATTTTAGCTGGCCATTTCATGAAACGGTCAATTCTAAGACCTGGCCACGACATAATTTATATTTTCTGACTATATAAACGTTTATTATTTTAAAAAATGAGTCGTCGCGGGACGCTTGGTAGATGTGAAACATCGAAATTATTATGTACAGGTAATATGCATAAAAGGATAGTTAATATGACAGGAAATAAATATGGCGACTGTTGGCGTGTTGGCTGTTGGCACCAACATTCGGTTTAACCCACCGCCGAACTTAAAAAAAAATGCGATACAGTCAGAAATCTAATTGCTTACCTACGAGAGTTCGACCTGTAACCTCGCCTTGTGAAAAAAGGCTTTGTAGAATACTAAAACTAGTAATGGAATTCTAAAAGATAGTAACTAAACGAAGCACCACGTTTCAAAAGTGGGAGAACTTATAACAGTGACTTACCCCACTTTATTCCTTTCGGTATAGCAAGATCGTGCCAAATGAGTATTGTAGCCTAGACTACTGTGTTTCTTCTGCTTGACAGATAATCTGCGACTGTTTTCTTTACTAAAACTAATAAGAAAACGTAACGAAAACATGTACGTTTACGTTTTGAATTGCCAAGCGGATAAAACTTGTCTGCCTCGTTGGTTTAGTGGTTGAACGCTATACTGCTGAGCAAGAAGACCTGGGTTTGATTCCCAGGTTGGGCAGAGTTATTGGGTTTTTCTATATGGAATTTCTCGATAGCAGCCCGGAGTCTGGATTCGTGCCCCGGTTGATGGCAATAGGCTCGCCCCCTATTCATGGGATATAAACAACTGGCGAAATGTGGGTGTACTATAGGTACACCTCTGCCCAACCCTTTGAGGGAAACAAGGCATAATATTATTAAAGAAACTGTCCGTTGTGGATTTTGTCATAGATCGCAGATCATCATCTTCTAACAAGCTTTTTCCCAACTATATTTGGATCGGCTTCTAGTCTAACCGGTTGTAACTGAATAGCATAATCACAATCAGCCTATAATGCTCCCACTGCTGGGACACAGGCCTCTTCTCGGTGAGAGGGAGTGGGCCGTAATCCATCACGTTGGTAGATGTCACATGTCTTCGAGTTTTTGGTTCTGGGACATGCCGGTTTCCTCACAATGTTTTTCTTTACTGTTTTGAGAGCAGTGGTGATGAAATAATTTACATAAAGTAAAGCACCTGTCAGGGTTCAAACCTACGACCTACAACTCGAAAGTCGCGGCTGTTACCACTGAGCCACAACTGCTATCACAATTTGCAACTTGCAACTGAATACCAGTAATTATTTTAAATGGAGCAACTGCTAGACTTCCACAACCCAGTTACTGGATAACACAATACCCTTTGGTAATACTGGTTGCCAGAATTTCGGGCTTCTAACTACTTACCCGTAACGACTGTCAAAGATCTACGAAGGATAGCCGGGACACCAACGGCTTAACATGCTCATGGTCAACATGGTCGGCTCAACATGGTCACCCATCGGACCGACCACGGTAAACGTTGTTTAACCTTGAAGATCGACCCGTGCGGCTATGATTACTTAGCTACGATCCATTCTCATGAATCCAAAATATGCTTAAAGGTTTTCATAATTAACATCGCAAGCAGCTGTGTAGATTCTGAGGTGATTTCAATGATTTCTTTTGTTGAGAAAAGCTCAAATCATCTTAAAATAATTTATGGCTGCAAACCCGAAGGACCACACGTCATGATCAATTCTTTAATAATTAGTTTATTCAAGCGTGACCTTGCGGAAATCCATTATAAAATACAATAGACGTTGATATATTTAGTAACCTATTTCAAGAAAAAAATTGTTACAAATCGACACGTGTTTCACCTCTCAACGAGGCATCCTCAGGATGGCGATTGACCACGACAAGTCAATCGTCATCCTGAGGATGCCTCATTTTTCATGACTCTTTAGGAATAGTTAAGCGGAATAGGTTACTAAAGTATCTACGTCTATTGTATTTCATCGTCCTTTGATTTTAGGATCATCGAATCAATCTTCTAAATTTCGAGAGAGCAACTTTTTATATTTTTTGTTTTACTCCTAAACCAAAAGAAAAACTGAGAAGCACTTTATCTACTACTGGGACTTTTCTAAAATATCCTTTTACTATACAAAAACTTTCCACAAATCCAAATTGTTCATCCTCTATGGAATACAATTGTATTGTATTGAATTGATGCATTTTTATTTAGCTACGACAAAAAATAAGAGTGATGTTGGTCCCAGATATACTTAAACTTGTAATGTCACACGCATTCTTTGATATTATTGCTATAGTTGTTCTTTTCTTATTAAAAGTCATTTTCATGCATTTCCTGAAATACCAACACCAAACTTCTGTGTTCATTCATTACATTGTTTAATACTTCTTTAATTATAATAATTATTTTCTTTCTTTTTGGTAGTATTTTATTCATCTCAAACGGTACGCCAGCATCAACGACATTATTCGCCGAGCCCTTGTCATCGCCGGCGTATCAGCGGCGTTAACGGCTTGGTACGTGACAATGCATGGGAAGAGACCAGTTGGGATGACGTTGTTGCCTTGGAAGGTAGGTAGGCCTCTGGTGTGGGACGTAACCTGTGTCGACACCCTTGCGCCATCTCATGTTCCTAGCACGGCGGGCTGTGCTGGCGCCGCTGCTGCGACCGCTGAGACCCTCAAGCGGCGCAAATACTGTAACCTTATGGGTAACTACAGCTTTGAGCCGTTTGGGGTCGAAACATTCGAATCATAGGGCCCGAGTGCGCGTCTCCTTTTTAAGGAAATTTCTCGTCGACTGGTCGACACTTCACGTGACCTGAGGGCTGGTTCGTTCTTTGGCCAAAGAATTTGCATTGCCATTCAACGTGGCAATGCTGCCAGTCTTCTGGGCACGTTTCCAGATGACAGCGATGCGGACGAATACTTCGACGCCTAAGTGTCGTTTTATTTTTATTTGTACAGGATAGTTAGTCTTTTAATTAAGTACCTACCTAGTGTAAATAGTTAGTTATGTTAAAAACTGTAAAGTTATGTCAACGATTATTTGATTAAATTCATCTCAAATACATTGCAAACTATAGTTTTGTATAATTTAGAAGCATTAATGAAATTTTGTAAATGTGAGTACCTACCATGGAGCCGTTTAAAATGATATATGTTGACTTGAAAGAGCATGGCAGTTAAATGTCAAACTGATGGTGGTGAGTGTGTTGGATCATTCGGTTCCCTACAAAATGGTTGAGCAGGATGGTGCTGATCCATGCATTCCACACGTCATGTTCGTGAACGAGCGCTGCGCCGCGCCGCCGTCAGTTACTGAGACTGGTCATCTCTTATCTGCCAGGGCTTATTTTTAATCTTATATTTTAAATTGTTTTTTTTTTTACATTGTTCTCACATAAGGAAGCAACTAGAATGATGTACCCAGGATTGTTTAATATAATTTAAAAGAGTGTCCTTGGAGTTTCTTGCCCGTTCTTCTCCATAGAAATCTACGTTTTGGAATGTGCAACTAGCTTCTAATTAATCAATTCATTGACAATTCAAAAATGACTGTAAATGGTTTAGCTGAAATAAATTGTTTGAGTTTGAGTATGATTTACAGGACTTAAAGTAGGAGAGAGAAAAATTGCTTAATCTTTAGGTACACGAAGGTTCTAGAATTAAAATAAAGGTTTTAAATTCTAAATACAGTAATTTAGTTGGTACATCTAAATGAGTTTCACGACACATTAAAGACAAGTGAAATTTACTTTGCTCGTATTCGTATCATAAGTTTTTAACTGGCTTATACTAAAACATTTATTCTCATAAGATTTATTAAACGCGATTCTTTCATCCCGCCCGCGTAAGTCAGAGTGTTGTCTGAACTCAACTTTAGATTTATTGCTTGTGAAACATTTTGTTCAATAGATATTATGATTATTTATAGGTACTACTACAATATTAGTTTTTCATGAAGTTTTGGCTAGAAGGTTTTTTTTATTAAATACTAGTATATTTTCTTAGCTACGAGTATTCATCATAACTTTTAATATAAGTACTAGCCTAGCTGTGAAGGTGTCAAACTCGTAGTCAAATTTTGGACTGACTCTGTTTAGATTGCCATCAACAAGCTAAAAAGAAGTAGGTTGCTTTCTGTATACCTATACTCCATTTGAAATAAGATTAGACATTTAAATAAACCTTTTTTACAGTCCGTTCAACCGATTTTGGCTTCTATTGCGTTGGTGGCATGACAAACGGCAGCTGCAGTAAACAGTTGGTAATATTGTAACACTTTTTGCTTTTAATGCCATCCTTATGCCTACGGTATAGAAGTCAAAATCGGTTGAACAGATTGTAAAAAAAGATTTGTTTAAATGTCTAATCTTATTTCAAATGGAGTATAGTACATTTTGATTTTATTTACCTATTAGCTTCCTCCAGCTGCTTCGCTCGCGTGGTATCTTTATAAATTAAAGACTATGTTACTCAGTGATACTAATAATATAGCATTCGACTGGTGAAAGAATATTTAAAATCGGTCTAGTAGTTTTTGAGTTTTTTCATTACAAACACAAATACAAATCTTTTCGCTTTGGAATATTAGTGTAGATATACGACTAGGTACTGAAAAGCTGCGTGTACATAACCATTATTATAATTGACTGTAGATACTGTACTTATAAAAGGAATTAAATACCATAAAGTTATCTAAGATTATAATCACAGACCCCTCCCTGGTTTTCATTAATTTTACTACTTGAACAAAAGATAGCAACAATACAAATCATAATTGTAAATTCAAACTATTAATTTACAACGGGTTTTGTGTTAACGGCTTTTAACTTTTAAAACGGCTATTATGAGTGGCGATAAATTTATCGCGTGCACTGTGTACATGGAGTTAAATCTGATAGAAGGATCTGCAAAAACACACTTTTAAATTCACTATTAGATCATTGAAATGTTAATTTTAATGGCGATACCAATCCATGCAAAAGGAGAAAAGGTAGTAGAGGACGATATAGGTATCCAATAATGGCCGATATTTATGAATAGGAATTTATTTACTTTAGTCTATTTTTATTATATTTTAGTTTAGTTTATTAAATTGCAAGGCAATAAGATATTGTCATCAATGCCATGTACGCTGTAATTGTCATGTACATTTATCTTTTAGTTATTAAGATTATTTCTAGCATAAGTTTAATGTATGTGATGCGGATTTGCTTTAAAAAAATAGGCTCCACCGATTCTACTCGTGAATTTTTGTCATACGTACGTGGATAGCGGTGTTGAATGTAAACCAATTTAAAAATAGCAATGTTAAAGTTGAATCATTTATTTCAAGTAGGCCATTAAAAGGCACTTTTGAACGACAAAACAAGAAAAAAAAATTGATTCCAGTTGCTCCTTACAAAAGTTAGTTTCGTATGGAGAAGAATGGGCAAGAAACTCCATGTTATTGTATACGGTTTTACAGCCTTATTCATGAGCTACAGGCGTACCTACACTGTACTTTACAAAACAATTATCTTCCTGGCATCAGTTTAAAGCTATCTACAAGAAAAGTTCAATTCAGTCTCTTCCAGTAACTCTTATATACCTACATCTGTGGTTTTAGAAGCTCACCCGAATCCATTTGCATCGGCCACTCGGCATATTTCGCGAACATTCGGGGCCCGTTTATCACCGCGTTCGACCATTTACGTTGCACGCTGAATTGTAAAATATTATCTGATCATTTTAATTTGTTACAGTGGTGGAATTCCTTTTTTAGTTAGTTCACTGAAACCTATTGATGATTGGGGCATTTTTAGGGTTCCGTAGTAACCAAGAAACCCTTATAGTTTCGTCATACCCGTCTATCTGCCTGTCTGTCCGCGGCTTAGCTCAGAGATGGTTAGTACTAGAAAGCTGTAATTTGGCATGGGTATACATATTAATCACGCCGACAAAGTGGTAAAATAAAATCATGAAAAATATTTTTTTTTTCAGGTACCTTCCCTAGACGTAAACTGATGTAGTGTGGGATGTCGTTAAAAATATCGTTAGTATTGGAAGACTATTTTTGGATTTAGGGATCCGTTTTCGAAATATTAAACTTTAAAGTGCTAATTTTTATTAGAGTCAAGTGTCCCCCCCCCTGCAAGTTTAATGGTTGGTTTTTGGTACGTGAAAATATTCACGGCAGTAGCATATATAATGAAATTAAAAGTAAAACTATCACAGCTAATTAGGCTTTATAAGTTAACAAGTAATAATCGACCAACTTACATTTGCGGTTGCAAAAACATGTTTTTCAGCTACAAAGTTAAGTTTGTTTTTGGGATATATTCATTCTAACTACGGAACCCTTCATAGTGCGTGGTCCGACACGCCCTTATCCGGTTTTTTTCTTTTAAAGTTTTGGTACGTATGTAAGTTGTTTTCAAGAGTCATTATGAATCGTCCAGCGCGAAGACTCGACGAGTTTCAGCCAACGGAGCAGGCCGGGTTTCGAGGAGGATGCAGCACCATAGATCACATCTACATAGTGCGATTAATTATACAGAAGTCCGAAGAGTATTATCGGCCCCTATGTCTTGCGTTTGTGGACTATGCTGTCATTTTTCATGTTAATTAGCTGCCTGAAAAAATTGTTATTATTTCTCCTATATGACAGCGTGTTAGTTGAATGTATCAGTTTTTTACCCGACTGCCCCAGAAGGAGGGTAATGTTTTTTGAGAGTATATATGTATGTATGTAAGTATGTCTATTTCTTTGGCACGCTCTGTAGTCTAAACGGCTTGATGGATTTTAACATGTGAGGTGTCGTTAGATTCGTTTTAATTGTGGGAGTGTCATAGGCTATATAATATTTATATATTGCATCTGCAGATACAAAAAAAAGGGAGGGGTAGGTTTAAAGAAAACCTACATTATTAGTATCACATAAAAGCTAGTAATGAGTCAATATATATATATATTTTAATAAAACTAAAAAGCTTGAAATAAAAAAAATATTTAAAAACAAAAAACCCGACTGCAAAAACACAACTGAAAAGACAAAAAACAAGCATTATAATCTATAAAATTTTGGTATTGCAGGCGGGACAAACAAATTTTACACCATCATTTTAGGTTATTCTATAAATTATACTAATGCTTGTTTTTTGTCTTTTCAGTTGTGTTTTTGCAGTCGGGTTTTTTTTTTAAACCGGGTGTTAGCTATAGCCCGAATCAGAACAGTCAAGCTACTGTTTTATGACACTAGTTTCATAATGTAAATCTCATCTAAACTTGGTGTAGACTTGCCATCAACCTACAACAAGTTAGACAAATAACACGCATAATAGAAATAACAGCTTCATGAATTTTAGAAAACATGTTATTAGAGTTCTCTGTTAATATAAAATGTAACCGAGGATCAGTAGTTTCAGCATCTTATTTTTTCTGACAACCAATATACAATTTCATTCATCTTAGAATGATTGAAGGTGTATCTCCAAATATAATACCATCCGAAGGCCTTCTATTCGACCAAGATAAACAACAACACCGTAGAAACAGCACACACCCGAAGATACTTCAAAACACAGGAGTTATCTAGTTCAGCCGCCTATTTGCTGTTCAAACACCGAACTATCGGCACACGTTAACTGTACACAAATATTTGACATCAATACACGAACGAACACACGACAATGTTGAACAAACAGATACAGCTTTCATATATTGAAAACAAACTAGTTGAGTGGTTGTGGAAGAATATTGAGATTTTTGAAGGACAGAATAGAAAATGTTTGTTTTTTTTTCTCTGGATGGAAAGGGTTTAAATCTAAAATAGATAGGGGTTATTGGCTGTACAAAATATTTTTATACTACAGTGCCTCAACCTTGTAAGAGGATTTGTCTTTATACTAAGCTCTGGTTCACTTGCGCCGATTGTTTCAACTAACTTGTAAGGAGGTGTGTGACGTGTCTTCTTAATTATAAAACAATTGAAGCACGCAGTCACTTCTCACGCGATTTTTGTTTGAACGGTCCTTTACAGTTTCAGGAGCACTACATTTGCGTTATGACATTCGTGAACCAATGATGCTGAAGTAATCATTGTGACCAATAAAATAATTGAGAAAAAAAAAACGTGTGGCACTCGGGGACTGCCGCGGTAAAGCTATTGCATAGTCAAAGTCAAAGTCAAAGTCAAATCATTTATTTCAAATAGGCCCATGTATGGCACTTTTGAACGTCAAAAATTACAAAATAATAAAATTGATTCTAGTCGCCCCTTCCAAAAGGTAGTTTTCGTATGGAGAAGAATGGGCAAGAAACTCCACCGTTACTCTTTTAAAATGTTTTACAATATTGTTTGTATATGTACGTACATTTGTTAAATAATTATTATATGTGAAGACGATGCACCTAGAATAAAATTACTATACCACAATAGGTAAAAAAATTAAAAATGAAGGAACGATAGATAATTCAATTTGTGACAGATACATGGTTCTCACATATTTACAAACATTGTAAAAGTAGACGATTTTCCTAAAATGTTACAATTAATAAGTCAGTGTGTAAGGAAGTAATCACAGAATGTAAAATCAATGTCATACTTAAAACACAAAGTAATAAATTTTACAATTAAATTAGCAACCAGTTTGATTTTGTCTTGATTCTAAATTGTCCTATGGAGCAGGACCAGCATGTTTCCAAGCACTCTTATCCTGGATATAATCCTCTAATTTGTAATATGCTTGTTTATAAAGTGTACTTTTTATATGAGTTTTAAATTTTCTTTCATTTAATTGCAATATGTCACAAGGTATTTTGTTGTAACATTTAACACAGTACCCCATAAAAGATGTATGTACTTTAGATAACCTGAAAAATGGTTGATCTAGTTTATCTTTATTTCGAGTATTAAAATTATGTCTATCACTTATTTTATTAAAGAGATGTGGATTTTTCCTTACATACATAATATTTTCATAAATGAATTGGCAAGGTACCGTCATAATATTAATCCTTTTAAAAAGTTCCCTGAGAGATTCGCGGCGACGTAGATTATAAATGGCTCTGACAGCTCTCTTTTGCAAAATAAAGATGGATTCAATGTCAGCAGCCCGACCCCACAGTAAAATGCCATATGACATAATGCTGTGGAAGTAGCTAAAATAGACCAAACGCGCGGTTTCTACATCTGTTAACTGTCTTATCTTTCTAACAGCATAAGCGGCCGAGCTTAACCGCCCCGCAAGAGATGTTATATGAGGTCCCCATTGTAATTTCTCGTCTAGCGTGATTCCCAGGAAAACCGTTTTATTAATAAATTCCAGTTTTTCTCCATTCAATATGATGTCACATTCGCTACTTTTAACATTAGGTAATTTAAATCTAATGCATTTGGTTTTTTTTTTATTAAGTACCAGATTATTTACCGTAAACCAATCTTGGACTTGCAGAATAGAGCTATTCACGTCGTCAAGATTTTGTGATTGTCGGTTTATTTTAAAGATTAATGATGTGTCATCTGCAAATAACACCATCTTCGGTTGATTTTGAAGTATTTGGGGTAAATCATTAATGTAAACTAAAAAGAGGAATGGACCCAATATCGAACCTTGAGGAACGCCCATTGCCATTTCAGACCCTAATGAGTTTACGCCGTTTACCTGAACTTTAACCTTTCTATCTTTCAGGTATGATCTAAGTAAATCAAGAGCTGTATTCCTAATCCCATAGTGTTCTAGTTTCAGCAGAAGTGTCTCATGGTCTACACAATCGAACGCCTTCGAGAGGTCGCAAAAGATTCCAATGGCATCTTGTGCTTCTTCCCAGGCCTTAAAAATGTTCTTTATTAGGGTGACACCGGCGTCAGTAGTACAACGCCCTTTGGTGAAACCGTACTGTTGTTCATGAAAGATGGAATTTTTATTAAAGTGACGTAACATTTGATTGAGCATCAACTTTTCAAACACCTTACTGAGAACTGGTAGAATTGACACAGGCCTATAATTGTTGGGTTCTTTACTATCACCGGATTTGAACAATGGAACTACTTTACTGTGTTTCATGAGATCCGGAAAGACTCCTTGGTCTACACTGGTATTAAATATGTAAGCTAAATAGGGCGCAATGGTTTCGATAATAGATCTACAGACTTTTACAGACATTCCCCAGAGATCTTCTGTTGATTTAATTTTAAGATCTTTAAAAGCTTTTATAACAGCCTGGGGGTTTGTATGCTGAAACCTAAACTCCAAAGGGCATGCCTTCACATTCTGTCTAAGTAAGGCAGCAGAAAGCGCGGGTGAGGAATTTAAAGCTTCAGTAGTTTTAAGAGGAATATTAGCAAAAAAGTTTTCAAATTCTTGAGCTATTTCTATATCTGAGTTAATGGGGCCATGTGCAGTCTCTAAATTAAATTCAGTATTTCGCTGTTTTTTCCTACCCGTTTCATTATTTATTACTTGCCAGGTAGTTTTTATTTTATCATCAGCTGATTTTATTTTATTGCTAATATGCAGAGCTTTGGCTATTTTGCAAACACTTTTAAAAGTTTTTGAATATTTTGCAACATACTTATGAAAGTTTGTATTATCCATATGTTGCTTTAAGCCATAAAGTTCAAATAGTTTTTCCCTGCTTTTACGAATACCTGGAGTCGCCCAATCACTAAATAAGAACTTTGTGTAAATACTTTTAGTCTTTAGTGGAAAAGTGTCATTAAATTGCGTGTTTAATAGTGAAAAGAACTCGGCGTAGAACTCATTTGGGTCACCTATATTATTAAAACTCTGAACACATAATTTATTGGCCAAAGAATTATTTAATTTCTCTAAACTTTTACATGTAATTGGCCTAAACCTTATTTGAATTTTTTGTAAAGGTATGTAGGAGCAAAATGTTATTGTTTGTCCACTGTGATCTGATGGCAACTTATTTACAATTTGTTTGTGTAAGTAATCACAATTACAAAAAAAAAAAAAATTAAACAACTTAACAAACTTAGCATTTGTAACCTCCATTCTTCCTATTTGTCAACGCTACACTTGGGATGATGACGTGATGACATAAAACAAAAATTACGTTCCCATGACAACATCACGTTGTCATGGGAACCGTCATTACATGGTAGGCGGAGTGGGGGGTGTTAGGTTTTATTTTCGTTACGTTACGGAATTTCTTGATTCGGTCGCCGCGCTCAAAGCCCGCGATAAAAGCTATGCAATAGCTTAAATGTTTGTGACTTAGATGGACCAGGAAAAATAGAAAATCTTGTTATTGTTTTGTTATACAATCTTACATTTTTATAAGTACCTGATAATTAGTACATAGTTCCCCGGAAAGTTAAATCACATTAATGTTATCAATTTTAATCACAATGGGTCATTATTTTAGTTAGGGGTGGGCTCAGTAAATTAATTCACTAGTGGTACTGATATTGATTGGATAGTTATTTAAAGAGTTACCAAGTAAACGTACCAACCAACACTTTCCGCGAACAACAATCATTCATCATCATCATTTCAGCCAACCAACCAACCAACGTAAGCGTGATAAAATGATAGAAGTGCACTTTGATTTATGACTTTACGAAGCATATAGATGGCATAAATGAATATCGACTCAGTTTTGTACATAATTCAATATGCGTCCTCCATGTCTTGTCTGAGTCTGTGTGTAGTCCAAGTAATTTTGTAGATTAAATTTTTTCTATGTTTATTTGATCATAATTTATATTGAATTGACTTAATTTAGAATTTTTATTTTTGAAAGTCATTATAAATATTTTAGTTAGGTTTATTTTAAGTTCATTTAAATTTAGCCAGTTAACTATAGATGATAGCGTATTGTTCATTTCATGTTCATGTGTCGTGGGGTCTTCAGGTACAACTATTGCAGTACTATCGTCAGCCGTAGTCGTAATTAATTAAAGTGATTGCATGAAGTGTGCGTAGCCCCCGTGGCTGTCAGTTGTTACAGTCTCTACACCTATAGGAGTGAGAGGGTTAAGTTGAACCACGAGACAGAGCTCACTTGTCTCGTGGCCGTAATTAGTTCTCTTTCTATTAGTTATGCTTATAGTTGTGAAGGGAATTAGTTTAAAAACGGTACAATTTGATTAACACCACCGCACTACTCTGTCAATTTTAATTTTACGTATAATCCTTGGGCGCAAGACACAGATTTGAAAATTTAAACCACGTCCAAAAAACTAGTTATAGATGGCCTGTCTGAGTGGCCTACTCAATTCACTGACACAAAATGAAAAATCCAAACAAATTCTAAATCAATTATCATCTTCTTAGCATTTTCCCAACTATGTTGGGGTCGGCTTCCAGTCTAACCGGATGCAGCTGAATACCAGTATTTTACATGGAGCGACTGCCTATCTTACCTCCACAATCCAGTTAGGTACTGGATAACACGATACGCCTTGGTTAAAATCTGACATTTTCGAGCTTCTGACGACTCATAACAACTGTCAAAGATCTACAAATGACAACCAGGACCAACAGCCTAAAATGCTTTCCGAGGCACGGAGGAGTCTTGGTATGTAAAGATGGTCACCCATCCACAGACCAACCCCGGCAAGCGTAGCTTAACCTGTTGGATCGACCCGTGCGGCTGTTATTACTTAGCCACGAGCGAAACACATTCTAAGTATGATCAACGTTATTCAAACACTGTATACCTACTGCCTAGCTGGTCCAGTGGTCGCAAGCGGTACTGCTGAGCCTGGGCCTGGGTTCAATTGTCGGGTCAGGTAAAGTGTTATTGGGTTTTCCTATCTGGAATTTCTCAGCAGCAACCCGGAATCTGAATTTGTGGCCGGATGCGGTTACAAGGGACTTAAACATAACTGGCGAAATATGGTAATTACATCTCTGCCCAGGCCTTTAATGAAACAAGGCGTTATGTATACCTACTGTGCATAAACTTCATTCAAAACTAACATACAAAGGAAAGAGATAACACGGTTGCACGTAGGTGAGTAATAGTTTAACTAACTAAAAGACAGAGACAACATGATTACCAGAACGTGTGCAATAGTTAAACTTCCTATAAGAGAGAGACAGCACGATTTTCAGTAGGTGCAATAATATCCGTTACATCACATCATTCCGACTTGAGACCTAAGTGTTCCTATTACACTTTCCATCAACTTTTCACGGAATGGAGCCGTCTGCCGCAGTCCTATTCTGGGTCTTCGCGTTATATTTTGAGTTTACTTCTAATACCTACCTAATAAAGTGCTTCCCGCGTGGATTTCCAACTTTCCGTAACTTGAAAACCCCTTTGTTTTCCTAAAGGGTTGATAAATATTTATAAAATACAATAGACGTGGATATATTTAGTAACCTGTCCCGCTGAGTTATTTCTAAAGGGCCATAAAAAAAAGTTAAAAAAAACCTTGATAGAAATCGACACGTGTTTCATCTCTCAACGAGGCATCCTTTTATTTTTTATTTTTTTGGGTGGGAAATTATCAAATAACTTCTCGCGCTCTGGGCGGAGCAGGAGGGCGTGTCAGACTCTTACTGACTAAATCACTAAAACCCATCCGTGTTCTTTCGGTTGCCCTGTTGCCGGGGGCCACGATGTCCCTTTCGGCTCGTATTCGCAGCCCCGGCAGGCATTGGCCCTAGCGGACCCCGTCAATTCTGCTGACATCTCTTTGAGGTGCGCGTGGAACACAACGCGCCGTCGACCCGGGCTTGGTCCTTATCGAACGGCGAGATACTCCACCGAGGCATCCTCAGGATGACGATTGACTTGTCGCGAACCCGAACACGGCGTGTTGCCATACCGAGCGCTAAATACTTAGTTGGTTTATTAATTTTTAATTTACTGTTTATTTATAGCAAAAGCTTGAGGGCCTTCAATTTTGAATTATTAACGAATATTCGTAACTGGCGTATGACCAGATGTATGAACGTAAACAAATTAAAAAGAGTATGAAAAGGTCGTAGCAGGTGGCGTTCTGTAGTTTCTGCCTCTAGGAAGCAAATAGATATGGCCTGTTTTCTGATTTTCGGTCCAAAATAGTCGACGTAACTCAAAATCTATGCATAAGAAAACCTGAAACACTATAAGAGTACTTTCTCCTTACCACATACAGTTTTATCGCCTCCAGAATATTCTCTACAAGGAAAATAAATTACCTGGTAAAGTAGCATAATTTCACATACATCCAGAATAAGGATGCGGAGGAAACATTGCTAAAGTGCATTCTCATCGTTCCCATCTTTTGTGTTAAGCGGGAAGGAGAGTAACAACTGTTGGTTCGCGTATATACACAGGCTTTTTACTTGCTCCTCGAGGTAAGGTAAGGTAAAAGGAGGTAAAGCGTTGGATATTTTGACAGTAAGTTGGATTTTTGACGTCGTTGATTATTAAGGATTTTGATTTTATTTTTAGGGTTCCGTAGTAAACAAGGAACCTTTATAGTTTCGTCATGTCCTTGGTACTAGAAAGCTGTAATTTGGCATGGGTATACATATAAATAAAATTACGCCGACAAAGTAAATTTTTTTTAGGGTACTTCCCCTACACGTAAAGTAGTGATTTTTTTTTTCTATCCCATGTTGTGGGGTATCACTGAAAAGTTCCTTCAAAAACATTGTGAGTATGTCAATACTATTTTTGGATTCAGGGATCCGTTTGCGAAATATTGAGCTATAAAGTGCTAATTTTTGTTAGAGTCAAGTGTCCCCCCTGCCAGCTAAATTGTTGGTTTTGGATGTGTGAAAAAAATCACAACAGTAGTTTATATAACCAAATTAAAAGGAAAACTATCACAGCTAAGTAGGCTCAAGTTCACGAGTAATAATCGACCAATTTACATTTGCAGTTGCAAAATAATGAATTACAATTATAACACTGAATTTGATGTTGTAACAATTTTAGGTGTAAAAATAAAACCTTTTTTACACCTACAATTTTATATTTTATTTTTTATTTTTGAAAGTGGGGAAGTGTGGGCCTGTTTTGAGGACTTTTGTTTTCCCATAACATTTTATAACATCACACATGATTTTCCCGAAAGGTTAGGCAGAGGTGCACCTATAGTAAAGTACACCCACATTTAGCCAGTTATGTTTTTAAGTTACATTGGTGGCGAGCCTATTGCCATCAACCGGGCACAAATTCAAACTCCGGGCTGCTACTGAGATTGATTGATTGATTTGCAACGAGAGACTGAAATTAAATGCGTATTGAGTAAGTAGATATGTAGGTATGTATTCTAATTTGAGAGCAAAAGCTAAATCAGATCAATTTCGAGCTTGCGGTCACGAAATAGGTGAGGCGATTAAGAGCTCATGTCAAAAAGGGTCCCGAAAACGATTAATCGCGTAAAAATTGACAATTGCTATTAATCGTTTCGGGGACCCTAAACTACCACATATTCTTAACAATGGTCTACTGCCCTAATTTCGCCTAGCGTCCTATGTTTGCCTTTAATGAAAAAGCTGTAATATATTTTTCAATTTACTTGTATGACAATCGAAACTTAAAGCTCTTTTGAAATTTCAAAGTTTCGATTGCCATAAAAGTAAAATGAAAAAGATATAGGAGGCCAGGTGCAGTTAGGGCAGTTGACCGGAACTGAAAATCTATTACAAAATACATTGTATATTTCTAAACTGACAATTTACCCTTCAACCTTTCCCACAATAAACCCAAACTAAAAGACAGCACGTCTAAATTTATTGCAGTTCACTTTATTTTACGAGTGGTCCGTCACTTCATGTTGCGTCGGTTGGCCGCCGAAAAACGTCACTTTGATGACCGTGACGGACCGGACGGCACGACACGCTACTTTGTATGGAGCAAGAAATAGTGGGCAATATCGGGCAATTGTGAACGTTTTTGGACGTTTATGCACGACGCCTATGGATTGGATAGTGTTAGCTACAAATAAAATAGTGTTGTAACTTTGTAAAAATATATAGCGTGTTTTTTCTTAATTACAAAATAATTATGTTAAGACTAGCTCGATCCCGTAGGAATATCGGGATAAAAAGTATCCTATATGTTAATCCAGGTTATAAACTATCTGTGTACCAAATTTCATCCAAATCCGTTCAGCCGTTTGAGCGTGAAGAAGAGACAAACATACACACACACACTCACAAACTTTCGCCTTTATAATATTAGTATATAATGTGTGATGTGTGGTGTGAGTGTGTGTGTGTTTCGTTTCGGTCACTTAATCTGTTCTGAAAATAAGTTAACCATTATGACCGTGGTTAGGAGACTACTTAAAAACCGCGGGTATTCTATAAAATTAAGTCATGATGAATAAAATACCAGTACCTTGATAAAATGCTTTTGCTTTGCATAAATGAAAAAGCAAATTTATCGATATAATCATATTCAAAAACTGTTAACTATGTAGACCTACAAAAACAAAATTCATCTACATATTTTTGTAAATTGTCACAAAAATCCGCATCAATTATACCATTGTTCAAACATTGATGCAAACGAGTCCAGCCAACGAACTAAAATATTGTTTATGTTACAAATATGAAGCTTTTTGACACCTTTTTAGGAACTTTTTTACGCGTAGGTATATCAAAATCCACGAATAAAAGCTGCAATCAATCTGCCAAGCCTTTTCCCAACTACGTTTGCATCGACTTCTAATTTAACCTGATGCAGCTCAATATCAGTTTTTATATGGAGCGACTGCCCATCTGACCTCCACAATCCAGTTACTGGGTAACACGATACTCCTTGGTAAGACTGGTTGTCAGACTTTTGGACTTCTGACTACCCGTAACGACTGTCAAAGATCTACGAATGACAACTGGGACCAGTGACTTAACGTGCTTTCCGAGGTACGGAGGGGTCTAGATAATTATTTAATAGATGGTCTCCCATCCACAAACTGACCGCGGTAAGCGTAGCTTAACCTACGATCGACCCATGCAGCTGGTATTATTTAGCCACTAGCCACAAATAAAAGCTTATTTCTCGTAATTAGCATACAATATTATTAACAGATCTGCGGTCATCATTGTATAATAAACGCTAATGGTCCAAATATTTACATTAAACCATAGGCTAATCCAGCGCCATATTCCCACAGTATTCCATCAGAATAACATCGTATTCATTAACCAAAAGTTATTTAATACAGCGAACTAACCAGAAATAAACCAAGCATATCAAGGGGATAGTAATTACAAACTAATCAAGCTTTCGAATAATTTAGGAACAAAATATCATCGTGACCACAATATTGCAGCTTTGTGGTCGACTAAATAGAGTATTGGGTTTTCTAAATATTCAGATTGAATAAAATGTTTTGTGAATTTTAAGCTGCAGATTTAAATTTCAGCCTGTGTGGAGTATAAGGCTGACTGTCCACTGCGGAGAGGAGAGGAACGGAGTAGAGCTGTGTCAATATTAACCAATGGAATAGCATAAAATCTTTGTTCCGCGTCCGGCCCTGATCTGGGCCATGCTATGGAGCAAGAGGAAATGGGAGGCCGTCACCTCCTTCTGCGAAGCAGTAATGCTCGCGAAGGAGGAGACGGAGCGCGTGAGGGAGAGGCAAATTTCGCGCCCTCGCGCCCCTAACCGCCGCAGGAGGAGACGCCCTGGGCGTCGGGAATCACAGGCAGATTTCCGGCCACCGTAGGCGCGGGCTTGCGGACGGTGAGCAATGAGTAGCTCGCCGTTCGATAAGGACCAAGCCCGGGTCGACGGCGCGCCTCAAAGAGATGTTAGCAGAATTGACGGGGTCCGCTAGGGCCAATGCCTGCCGGGGCTGCGAATATGGACCGATAGGAAAATCGTGGCCCCGACCGGCAACATGGCAACTGAAGGAACACGGGTGGGTTTAAGTCAGTAAGAGTCTGACACGCCCTCCCGCTCCACCCAGAGCGGGAGAAGTTATTTGATAATTTCACACCCAAAAAAAAAGTAAAAAAATTAAAATATAGGTAGGTATTGATCTTTTTACCTTTCCAGTTGTTCCATCCCTAAAGGTATCTAATAGCTAAACCAGAAATAATTCAAATTACGAACGTTGACATAATTCTAACGTGGGAAAGCAATCTACGACCCAACCTAGAAACTACGAGCGTCATTTACGGCGTGAAACCCCAGAAGATATTGCTCCAACTTCGTCCAATCTAAACCGATCAAAGAAAAATATGGTCCAGAAATATTCGATAAGCAGCGAACTAACATACCAATAAACGGCTGCAATGTATCACTAAAGCAATAAAGAGAAGAAAACCGTTAGTGTCTAAATAACGAAATAAAATATTCAATGGCTTGGAAATGGGCACACATTATTTGTACCTAACGTTCCTTGTAACTTTAACTTTGGGCAAAAATCTACGCGGCGGACACATACGGGCTGGTGGAGTGGCTAGCATTTTGTGTTTCGTTGATTATATTCGTCTTTCTTAAAATAATTCTAGCCACATGAAACGTTTTGAATTGTCCGGGGTGATATGTACCAGTACCTACATCGAAGTAAGTAGAAAGGTACTAAACTTAGTCCTTCGCAAAAATGATACTAAACAGGCTCTTATTGTGGATTTAAAATATAGGTTCTTATATTTATAGGTAGAGTTTAAAGATATTTAGAAGTACAATCTCGTCTTCGAAAAGTAATTAGTATAACATAATAAAAAACATTTTCCTTCATTTAATTTTCAATAGAGTTTTTTTTTTAATACTAGTGTTCCGCTACATCCGGTTAGACTGGAACACGATCCCAAAATAGTTGGCAAAAGGCTTGGCAGATTGATTTATTTACATTTTTTTATATTTTTATGAAAAACATTTAAAAATATAAAATAATAGTAGCTCATCGGCATCAGGAAGAGGAAAAAGCTGCTGGTAGTCAGGGCTCTAGAGAGAGAAACCTCCTCAATATTATGAATTAATTAAAAAAAAAATAAGGTTTACGATCCCGCACTTGCACGGGATCATCAAATTTTTTACTGATAGAAAGTTCATCAGATAGTCTAGTCTCCCCTCGCATCACGTAATATGAAGAGACTAGCAGCACCCCGCGGTTTCACCCGCTTAAGTCTCGATCCCGTAGGAATATCGAGATAAAAAGTATCTTACGTATTAATCCAGGTTATAAACTATCTGTGTGCCAATTTTCATCTATATCCGTTTAGTAGTTTTTGCGTCAAAGAGTAACAAACATCCATCCTCACAAACTTCCGCGTTTAGTAGGATACGGGAATGTTAAGTCCACTTAGCGGAAAACCAAAGTTCTCAGAGTATACCAATGACCTGCAACCATCTACAGCTCTTGAAAATCTGTGTGGTTACCCAAACAGTCTGCTCGTATGTAGCGACAGTAAGCTAGGGGTGGTAGGTAGTGTGAAAGAACAGCAGAATGGCCGTTAGCCGCGCCCGCGGTCCGAAACGATACTACTTTTTTCATTACCTACGCAACCTTAGGTGGCTAGGGAAAACGCGATTCCTGGGTGTGTATTCAGTACAACATGGAAAGTTTTTATTTCATCTTTTTCTGAAATACAATAGACATGGATATATTAAGTAACCTGTACCCTAATTGCGTAACTTATTTTTGTAAACAATTTTGCCTAATCTCCTCAAAGTCACGCCTGGATCAATTAACTATGATCTTTTTCTGTTAGACAGGTTTATAAAATCAACTACACCATCAACAATTCTATTTCTCTATTGCTCAATAACAGAACACTACGAAGTAGGCCTTCAAGACCTTTAAACTCTGAATGTCAAGAAACATTTGCGTTGGAAAATTCATCAAAGAAAAAGCCTTTGAACTAATTCTTATCCAGCCGAGTTGAACAGCTTCAAAAATCGACTGTACAGATTAAACGTCTCCAAGCTATTTGATACACACCCATCAGCTAATTAGCTGCTAGTTTGTCTAACCAAATAATAATAATAGATTTTACTAAATCAATAAAATTATTATGAGTTTGAAGCGTGTTTTTCGTATTGAGACGTTGAATAAGTGTAATGGCTCCTTATAAAATATATTTTTTGAACCACCGGTGAATATAATGACTTAAAAATTAAAACGCTTTGCAGCTTTGATCCGAGGCTTATTTCGGTTTTTCGCTCTCAGTCCTGATATGTTTTATTTGCTTAATGACTGATTATTCAACCGCCAGATAAGTTTTATCTGAAGAATAAATTGGGTGATATGACAAAAAGAAAGTATAGAAAATAATTCATCATCATCATCATCATCATTTCAGCCGAAAGACGTCCACTGCTGGACGTAGGCCTCCCCCAAGCACCGCCACTTCGATCGATTCTGTGCTTTCCGCATCCAGCGGATTCCTGCCGCCTTCACAAGGTCATCGATCCATCTTTTGGGAGGCCTTCCAACGCTACATCTTCCGGTACGTGGTCGCCACTCCAGAACCTTTCGACTCCATCGGCCATCCGTTCTGCGAGCAATGTGCCCTGCCCATTGCCACTTAAGTTTGGCAATTCTTCGGGCTATGTCGGTCACAATGGGCCTTATCAGAAGGCGAAAAAGTCACCCATAGGGCAATGGAGAGGGCTATGCTTGGAGTTTCCCTACGTGATCGAATCAGAAATGGAGAGATCCGCAGGAGAACCAGGGTAACCGATATAGAAAATAATTATATCAAACTATTTATTCTTCACGACCCTTAGGAGAATATAATAGAGGATATTCCGGTTGAAAAAAAAAATCTCGGGTGTTTTAAATCGCCGTCTCTGTAGCCCCACGGTAAGTGCTAAACTGTCGCAGCTATTTTATTGTCGCGCGACACAGCGGCAACTTAACACTCTTGTTTGCAACTTACTGTACAGTTTGCCTTTTTTTGTTGCCGCTTACGATTTGTTACTTTGCCCGTAATTCGTAAAGCCGATATTGGTAAAGTTTTATGAACAAAGTTTGTTGGCAATTATAGGTTTTGAGTTTATAGTGAAAAAAATTGAGAAACTGTGTTAGTACTGCTATTAGTAATTTGTTTGTTTTTAGGGTCCCATAACTGTAAGGGGCCAAACGGAACCCTATTACTAAGCCTCCACTGCCCATCCGTCTGTCCGTCCGTCTGTCTGTCAACGGGCTGTATCTTATGAACCATAATAGGTAAACAGTTGAAATTTTCACAGAGTGTGTATTTCTATTGCCGCTATAACAAAAAATAATAAAATAACCTCCACACAAAGGTAAACCTCCATACAAGAAACGTTTTTCTATTCTGTTTTTTGCTAAATATTGTACGATCGTACGGAACCTTTCGCGTGCGAGTCCGACTTGCACCTGGCTGATTCGGTCTACTACTGTGATATTTCCAAATTCTGCCGGTAGCTACATATGTTTACTTGAAAAAAAAAATTGTTTTGTAGAGTGGCAACATTAAAAGTTTTATGATGTTGTATAGAAAAAAAAAGTAGTTAGAGCGACAAGCATGACAGGGATTGATGAAAACGTGTCTCAATAATATTTATTCTTCATAGCACTCTTGTCAGAGCGAGCGGTCGTAGTATTCATATAGTTTCTTGTCTAGGGACTGAATGTGATTCGCCTCACGATTTTTCGCCATCTATACTAGTTATATTATATTTAAAACTATTTCTAGCACCAAAAATATAGCACAAACCTAGTTATTTTCACATGCATTTATGCCTAAGTAACTCACCATGTTCAAACAGCTGATATGTTACGCTATTCTCTCAAAAATGATTGATAGCAAAATAAATACATATTTTTATTATAGAAAGAATATATGAAAACCTAACACGAAATTATATTTCGCTTACATTATGAAAATCATTTCACTTAGCTCACAAAACGTGGCCGTGTAAACTAATGTTCGAAGGACTTTTTAAGGCGAATATTTTAAGCTTCTGAGTACACCTCGCGTTACTGAAATTGAAAATATAAACGGTTCTTCACTTAAAGCTTTTACAGAATCGTTTTATATGATGACACTTCAATTCATCATGATTGTATCGTAAAGGAGTATGTAAGGATTGTAGCAGATGGCGTTAGGATATAGTTTCTGGCTACCCCTATATGAAGAAGGCATGAGTTTATGTATGTATGTATCGTTAATGTGTTCACAGATAGGTTGGTGTACCGAAAAGCAAAGTATTTTAGAAATAATGATGGGCTCTGTACGGAGACCAAAACCCATGATAGGACCAAATAGCAGAGTTTTTAGTCAATGCAAAAATTTGTGGAATCATTGACTGAGAAGTCTGTTTTTGCCCATGTCGTTTTCTTTAGTTTCAAATTTATATTGTGAGGTAAAGTCAGGAAAATTAATTATTATAAATTTCACTACCAACTTAAATTGTCCGTATATTCAAATCACAGCTGTCATTCTTTGACAGTTTTATGAATTGGCTATAACGCGGCAGATTGGCGTAGGGGAGACCTAGGAGAGTTGTGACAGAGGTGAGTTGTGACAAGGACGATTTCTCCCAACCTATTATAGGTAGCGAGCTGGCAACACCGCATGCATGACGCTTTTGATACGCTCTACTCGACTCAGTACTCAGTACATGACGCACGAGGTGCTGTTGCGTAAATACGACGGTTGTGAACAAAAAAATGCGAAAAGTAAGTTTTTCTTCAAAATTTTATTTTAATTTATATCACTTCTTATTATATGTGCTTTGCTTTCTTATTTTTTCTTGAGTTGTATGGTTATTCAACTCTCAAAATGTTGCAATAACCTTTTGTGTGCGCATCGTGTTTAGAAAATATGAATTATTATTCAGATCAAGTCGTCATTTGAAACACCTAGGCGAGTTGTGACAGCCTGTCACAACTCTCCTATATTACTCCATTTTTAACCTTGGCTAATTCCTTAATGTTTTTATTAATTTTAGATGCTTGTTTATGTCTTGTATGTAGGTACATAATGTATATAATGGCATACTGCATGTTGAATGGCTCTTTTTTTGTTTCAGAATGCCTAATAACTATACACGAAAGACTGATGGAGGAACCGCTGGTGTCGAAATTTACGACCTGGCTTTTGAAGAAGTTAAGAGGTAAAATTTTAAGAGATGCTGCGGCCTCTTATAATCTAAACTACATGTCTTTATCAAGATGTATTAAGAAGACAGAGGCTTTTCAAGCAAACCCAGAATGCGAAGCTCTGTCTATGGTTTGCCTTGAAGCCTATGCAAACAGCAGATCGAATGAGCAGTGGGTCCAATGCCTAGAATGCAAGAACGTTTGCCATAATTGTGAATCTGAGTAAATTAAGATTTTGGACTGATTATAATAATAATAATGATTGATCTCAAAGCGATGCCATATTAAGTTTATTAAAACTATAATTACTTGTTATGAGAATGTTAATATGTTAATTTTGTTGATACTTAAGAATAATAAAAGTACTTTTTCCTAAAAAAAACATGTTTGATTTATTAATATTAAGTGTAATGATATTTTTATATCTAATATAATGCTGTCACAACTTACCTCGGTACCGGTCACAACTTACCTCGGTAGTAGGAGAGTTGTGACAGGGGGAGTGGTCTTTAATTTTGTCGATTTTCTCAGAAACCATAATACTTAAATTAGTTTTGGTAATTGTTTTGAAAACAGAAGAAATGCCGCTAAATTAATCACATGGGTCATAACTGTGGAATGTTTCTTGAGCGAAATATGGCCCCAAAAGTAAAAACTGTCACAACCCTCCTAGGTCTCCCCTAGGGTGCCAATTTGCTTAACTATTAATTTCCCTGATTTTTGTTTAGTGTACACAAGGCTACACATCAAGCTTATACATTTCCAGTATAAGCTGACCTCGCATTTTACGGAAATCCGAGATGCGAGATCAGCATAAACTGGAAATGTATCTATAGCTTCATGTGTAGTCGTGTGTACACCATTAAATTGAATGATTTTTTTTAGTCTCCAAATTTTTACAGGGTGTTCTATCCATGAATATATGATATATATTATAATACACTAGCTGCGCCCCGCGGTTTCACCCGCATAAGTCTCGATTCCGTGGAAAAAAAAAAGTATCCTATGTTCTTTTCCAGGGCATCATCTATATATGTGCCAAATTTCATCTAAATCCGTTCAGCCGTTTTAGCGTGAAGGCGTAACAAACAAACTTACTTTCGCATTTATAAGGATACTAGTATAAAGTTGTATATTATAAAATATACAACTTTCACTATGGGAGCAACTCTGAAATCACGAAAAAAAATCTGCTGTTTATACAAAAATTCAATACCTACTTAACCAAAATGTATGAAACAGCTGATTTTTTTTGTGATCTCAGAGTTGCTCCCATAGTGAAGGTTGTTCATATTTATGGGTAGAGAACATCCTGAAAACATTTGGAGACTAAAAAAAATCATCCAGTATTTCGGTGGAGAGCGAAATAAGTAGGGGACTAATTAAAAATAACCAAATATACCTGACCAGTGGGGCCCAGTGGTAACGGCCCCGACTTATAAGTTGTACGCCGAGGGTTTAAAATCAGCCAGGCGCTTTACTTTGTGTATAATTTCATCACCACTGTTCAAAAAACGGTGAAGGAAAACATAGTGAGGAAACCGACATGTGCTAGAACCAAAAATTCGAAAACATGTGACATCTACCAACCCGCACTGGGCCCCCGTGGTAGATTACAGTCCACTCTCTATCGATGAGAGGAGGCCTGTATCCCAGCAGTGGGAACATTGTAGGCTGATTATGAAATATACCTATGAAATTAGACCATAGTTGTTGATAGAATATCAACCATAAACAGTCGAGATATGCTAGCCACGCGGTACCTCCAGGCGGCACGAAATATCCGCTTCCCGGTGAGAATATTTCAATTTTCTCTAAGAAATTTTATTTATATTCTATACAAGGAACTACACATCCTGTTTAGTACCGGTGCATCGTAGAACAGGAGATGAACTCAAGCTTCAGACATTTTTATGATTAGGTTACCTACTTTTATTTTATTTTCTTCTTTCTTTTGTGTTGGTGGTTAGTAACTAACCTCGTGTCAGAATTTTTATGCCACCCATGGGCCTCTGATTTGGCTTTACATGCCGTTGAGAAATATCTCTCAGGCAAGCCGGTTTCCTCAAGATGTTTTCCTTCACCATTTTTGAAGCAAGAGATATTTTACAATACGCACATGAATCCGAAAAGTCAGAGGTGCCTTGGGTTCGAACTCAAGCGAGACCTATGAGTTGGCAGGTAAGTAGGTACCTACTTATTTACCTATAAAACAATAGTTAAAGCCATTGTAAGTCTGGTGGACCAGCCGATACAAGTTTTCACGGTAAGATTTTTATAGATTAGGCCAGCAAGTCATCAAGGGTGCAGGTGAACGTACGTTCATTTCAACGGAGATCAAACACTTCCAATCTTGATTTCACCACATGTAACGGAACACGGAGATAACAATGAATAATGCCTCCATGCACGGACCAAACTAATTCATACACGTAGACTATCCGTCTATCCAGCCTAGGCAAGGCATTTCATTGTCATGGCAACGGAAACTTAATATCCAGAGAGATCGAGGGTCCATTGTATGATGCTCATCACGGCGATATTGCGCCCCGTTGCAGTTCCGAAGATTAAATGCATTCATAGTGTCATTTGTAGTGTGTCTGTGTTTGTGTGTGTGTGATCGATGGTGTGTGTGTGTAATATTTTAATGGGTTTGTGTTGTGATTAGTAGTGACAAAGAAAATGGGTTGCTGTGTGTATAGCTTTGTGACAAGTATTATGTGCTCAGCAATCATCTGCTCTTTTATTATTGCAATAAAAACCAAAGAAAATATATTTATCTACACAACAAAAATGGAAAAATGGTTAGCTTGATTTTACATGAAACTGCATCGCATATTATCACTTCAGTACCTGGGCGACCGAGCTCTGCTCTATTGAAAATAGAGAATGCTCATTGAATAGTATAGGAAAGTACATACTAATTACACGCTGCCATGATAGTAGGTACTTACTAATTCCATGCTCCCATATCATTATTCTTGTTCTAAACTTGGTCGACCGAGCTCTGCTCGAGTGAAAATACGGAGAAAACAAATTTTCCCAGGTCGAGACCTAGATAGATCGATAGTTCGTCCTCGTCAACCCCGATATTGAAACTTTCATCGAAATCGTTAGAGTCGTTTTCGAGAACGTGATTACGAATATATATATGTATATACCTACAAATATTACTCGTTTAATAGTATAAGATTTGCTTGAGAAATAAAAATAACAAGACAAAAATTTAAGGAGAATGTGTAATGATGTCTTCAAGAGTAAAACATACCTACTTACCACTATGGGTAAGTACCAATAATTATTATCAATCATACACAAATCATCAAGCCTGTATTCCCCGAAGGGTCAGGCAAAGGCTACACAGGACACTCACATTTCGCCAGTTATGTTTAAGACCCATGTAATAGGAGGCGAGCCTATTGCCATCAACCGGGCACAAATCTAGACTCCGGGCTGCTACTAATAAATTTCTAATTAAAAACCCAATAACACTTTACCCGACCTGGGAATCGAACCCAGGACCACATGCTCAGCAGTAGCGCTTACGACCACTAGACCAACGAGGCAGTCAATTGAAATAATAACCAACCTTACTCTAAAATAACTAATTTAATTCCGAATATAATTATTTAACCTCAAAATAGATATTAATCCCCAAATGAATAATAAAGTCGTTACCCCAATATCATAATCTAAAAACGTATTTAATAAACTACATTTTTACAATATTTCAGGGATAAGGAAAATAATATGAAACACCAAGATATTTTGTCAGTCATTTATATTTCTTTGCCAACATCAAATTCAATATTCTACACCATACCATCACATCTCCTATTCCCCACATAATATCACAATTCAATCAGTATTCTAATATTTACCATAAAACTAACAGGTTACCTTAATTTATAGTAGATCTCCAACCAATACTATGCCAATCTATCTTTTTACCGACACAGTCATTAAGCACGTCTTACCGTCACGAGCGCCTGACCCAGAAGGGCGTTCCCGCGTTACTTTTTGACACATCGAATCTTTGGGTGTTGCCAGTACAATATCCAACAATTACGTATTAATAAATTGAAACCTAACACAATCAATAATATCAATCATTTCTTCTATAAATAGTACTTAATTGCCGCAACTTGAACCGTGTAGACAAACAGCTGAACTCAATAATCACGAGTACACAATACCGTGTCAGGTTTAGCTTACACTGTGGGATTATGTGCGCTCATGCGACTATTGTAATTCCGACTGTTATTACATAATCTACCTCGGACACATGTTATTTTCCGGTGCCTATTAATTTTAGGTATTATATATGTCGGAGACGGGTATGTGACTCTTTCGTTATTATCAGCGATATTTTAACTACTGTGGGCGTAGTGTGGGTAGTGTTGGTTAATGCGCAATAGAAAAACAGTTTGCAGTTCAGATCACATTATAATTTACTATCAAATTAATCACACTAGCAAAATTATACACACACTGGGTGCGACGGCGTTTATTAAAATCAGCAATCAACACAATAACTGAGCACCACGAATCGAGAACAGTTCCGCGACGTCTTGACTCCAATGCGACCAGAGGATGAATCCCCTCCTCGCCATGGCCTTAAAACATCACGACTCTGTAGAAGCGCGCTTTTGGTGTAGGTAGATCACTCTTGATGTCGCCAGTGGCGCGCTTGCGATTCGTTTCGTGTCCGTACTAATTACCGGATCCGACATATAATTATTATACATTATTTTGTAAGTACTAACAGTGATATTATAACTTAAAAAGAGGGAGATAGGTTATACGCGCTCTGCAAATGGCACTTCAAAACTTGGCTAGTTAGCCAAGTTACATTTCCTGTCTCTTTTTTGCTTCTGATAATTACGACATGCCATCCTACTTCCTCGTGTCATCTAATATAGTGTGACACTGTGCCGTATTAAATAACCTGTAGAAAGTAGTGCTCGGCGCTATGGTGACCGAACACACCTTTCTCGTATTGATAGGATATGGTATATATGGTAAAAGTAAGTCTCGAATTATAAGAGAAATAGCTATATTTAATCACTATAACACTTAGTTACAAGAAATGGTAGAAAATGGGAAACTATATAACTGACTAAATTATTGGTAAAATGTATGGTAAAATGGTATGGTAATGGGTTTGAGCACGTGGTGTCTCTTATGAGATCTAAACGCGAACTGTGACACATTTAGGTGAACGAGCGAATGTGCATATTTGCGTTCGATACTTCGATGCAATTATGCATTTTCGCTGAGTGTTCGATTAACTCAAACATAACCGACTTCCAAAAGGAGGAGGTTCTCAATTTGCCTGTATGTTTTTTACGCGATTACTCCGCCAATAAATTAAGAATTGATTTATAATGATTCTTTTTTTGTTTGGTATGTCATACTTCAGAGGTGGTTCCATATAATTTTTATAACTTTGTTTGGGTAGTTTTTGAGTTAGCTTCAATAATACATATTTTTTCCCACTTAGTAAGTGGATGATATGTTAAGTTCTTGTCACTGTTATTTACATAGCAGGTAGTAATATTCGAATTTGTGTGGGGTAGGTACCACAACTAAAAAGTGAAAAATAAAAACGTTTTGCAAAAAAAAAAACAACCGAGTTCCAAAAAAAAAACACCACAAAATGAAAAGTAACTTTCATTTCGGAAGTCGTTGGCAAAAAATGTAAATTCATAACCAAAGACACCGACTTCCGTAATTAAAGTTATTTTTAACTTTGTAGTGTTTTTTTTTTTGTTAGTCGGTTGTTTTTTTTTTTAATATTTAAAATTGGGTGAAATGAAATGAAATGAAATGAAATTGTTTATTCTGTAAATAAGATATCGGAATCACTTTTACACGTCATATAAGGTAGGTAGGTAACCTATCTATCTACTTCTTTTCACTTAGAATATCACTGTTACTAGTTATATGTAAATGCATGCCTTCCCTAGAAGCTAGCAATGGTTATTGTCCACTATAATAGGTACATTGAAAAAACATGCCAAAAATCAGAACTGATTCACTTTGGATTCAACAAAATTACAGAAAATACATAAAAATGTAAATGCTCTGCAAATATTCTGACGGATCTTTCTTTTTATTTATAGAGAAAATAAGTGGAATTCCATTTGCGATCGTGGTCTGGACGTTTGTTTATTTATTTTTTGCTTGCATTGTTCCTCATATTAATTTTTGGTTCATATCTGGACTTCAAGAAAAAACATAGGGCACATCGCCGTATGTTTTTTCGAAGTTTGAACAGAGATAGCCAGCTGTGAGAACTTGCTACACTTAGCAAGTTCTCACAGCTGGCTATCAGTTGGCTATAAAGAATAATCGGTAGACTATTCTTTCAACTGTAGGAAATAATACCTCATAAATAATTTAATTTTGTTATCCTTGCATTTAATTTTATATTAATTCGATAATTTAATAACAATGTTTGCATGTCTAATATAAGGTAGATTGTACAAGGATCACCCATTTTACTGTTACATCGTATTTACTGTACCTACAATATATGCAAATAAATTTTTACTTACATAAATAATCCCCGAAAGGAAGAGATGTGACCCAAATTTTGCTAGTTGTATTTACAAATATATACTATCGATACTAAAAGACAAAAATATGTCCAATTAAGTCTAAATGCACTTTGAAGGACACTAAATGCCTCTAGACGTTTTATTAGTAAAACTTCTACCGTGTCCCGTTCAGTGTCCTTCAACCGAATAATAATAAGTTAACTTTTTGTAACGTTCATGAAAAATTGAAGGAAACAATAAAATACAGAAAATAAGTTTCAATCCTTTTTCATTTAAAATAAACAATTACGTTGACAGCTGTCGTGTAAACTTGTTCAACCCGCAAATTGCTGCGAGTGGTCGCAACCAAAAAATACAAATATTTTTAGTATAAATAATTTTAAATGTATTTGTGTGTGCCCCATTCTTTTATTAAATTACAGATTGTTTTTTTGCATAGATCTTTGATAGTGAATAATGCAAATTGATAATAAAATTGGTCCTTTGAGAAAAATCTTGATAGTTAATCGTCAAACGTAATAGACCTTTGTTCAATTATCCCTAATTTTTTCTTTGTTGGTTGATACCTTAGTATTTGGATGGATAATTTTATTGGACAAAGGTCTATATTATGGATATTAGTTACTACTATTAGGGACTACAATTTTTTTTTTTAAATTAATAATATCCTAACGGCCATAAAGGATTTAAATTCTGTGAGAATTACTTAAATATTTGAAACTATAAACCTTTATTGGACGAAGGTATGCTTCGTTTAATAATTAAAAAGTAATCTTTTTTCCATAAAAATGCAATATTTTTCGTTCCCAAATAAAAATTGCGAACACAAAAATATCAATATGCCGAGGGTTCTACAATTTATGGCTGGTTGAGAATAATTGAAACTGAATTTCATTTGGCAAAAAATATGTTCGGAAGAACTGCCGACGTCAGTACGACGTATTTACTGATTTTTAATTGTAAAGTGTGCTTGAAAAGTTATTAAAAAAGAACGATTCAATTAGTTTTGGGCTGGTAAGTGGAACAGATATACCTAGGGCTTCATTTGATTAACATAGGACTTATTATACACTAGCTTTTGCCAGCGGCTTTGAGAGGAGCTCATGGCTAAGAAATAACAGCTGCACGGGTTGATCCATCAGGTTAAGCTACGCTTACCGGGGTTGGTCCGTGGAGGGGTGACCATCTTTACATACCGAAACTCATCCAAACCTCAGAAAGCACGTTAAGCCGTTGGTCCCGGCTGTCATTTGTGGATCTTTGACAGTCGTTACGGGTTGTCAGAAGCCCGAAAGTCTGATAACCAGTCTTACCAAGGGATATCGTATTACCCAGTTACTGGGTTGTGGAGGTCAGATAGAGTCGCTCCATGTAAAATACTGGTATTCAGTTGCATCCGGCTAGACTGGAAGCCGACCCCAACATAGTTGGGAAAAGGCTAGCCAGATAAATTTTTCCTGCGGCTTTACCCGCGTGCATATTGGTAATTATCCCACGGAAACGTGCTCCCGAGATAAAAAGTATCATAACTGTCCAAATGCACGTCATGATCTACTCGTGTGCCAAATATCATTCAAATTTATTCAGCCGAACGTGAAAGCGTAACAAGCAAACTCACTTTCGCATTTATAATATTACTAGCGACCCGCCCCGGCTTCGCACGGGTATAAACCGGGTTATTATGCATATAAACCTTCCTCTTCAATCACTCTATCTATTAAAAAAAACCGCATCAAAATCCGTTGCGTAGTTTTAAAGATTTAAGCATACATAGGGATGTAGGGACAGAGAAAGCGACTTTGTTTTATACTATGTAGTGATAATTAGCTGTTGCCAGAGCGGGAGAAGCTATTTGATAATTTAGCACCCAAAAAAAAAAGGAGATTCCTCTCTCTGGAGCCCTGACCGCAGCCGCAGCTTACACCCTGTTCCCGATACAGGTGGGCTACTATTTTTTATATTTTAAACGTTTTTATATTTTTTGATATATTATTTAAAAATGTAATTTAAAAGTATTTAAATTAAATAAAGGTTATATCAATCACACAATGCTTATTAATACGACTGCCAGGCTACATAACAAGAAATCGAATGGAGTTTGAAACATACAAGTAGTTTAAGTTCCTAACAAATTTAGCCACTAAAGACTAAAAAAGATTGGCCCTTGAAACCCAAAGACGGTATCGAACTAAACTAACACTAGGACTAATAATAGCGAAAGGTGGCAGTGGTTTGAGTGGGTCGTGGTCACACCGTCAGCGGCTATTGTCCGCTGTGGTGAGTGCTTTGTGCTCCCTGCCTCCGTACACATTCAATACAGATGTGGTGTGGGGTGAGTGTAAGAGGCAGCGGGTGGAGGTTCGTCTTACATGACTTTTTGAAGTGAAAACTTCTATGGGCGCGTTGGGCATTTTTGAGATGGGAAAAACAATTGAACTCGCGACACCGTTACCGACACCTCATTTTTGTAAACGCGATTGTGCTCTTTATTTACATTACGTTACGGATCAAAAACTTTTTAATATTAAGATCTTAATGTACCATATACTTGGAAATAAATTACATCTTATCTTATCTTAATTTGCTATGCAAGTATTTTTACTTTAAAAGTTTTGGAAGTTTTTTTTTTCTTGTAAACGCTATTGTGCTCTTTATTTAGATAAGGTTGCGGACCAAATACCTATACAATTATTTTTCTTCCACCAAGGCGATCTTGTTCAAGTTTTCACTTGCGTCGGCACTACTGGAGTGCCACTGTTTTTCTGTTTATAGTTTTATAACTTGGTTTGTATAAAATTTTGTAATTTTGGGTCATTACACCCACTCAAGTAAGTATTTTAATTGACACACATGCATTTACTGAAATAAAAATAATTTATCATTATTGTTGATGGTTAGTGTATGTATAAAGAATTAATGAAAACTTTCAATGAAATTCCAGTTTTTGTAACAAATTAACATGAAATTAGAATTCGATTACTTACCCGGAAATAAAATTATGATAAAATAGCTATTACCCGCGGCTTCATCCGCGTGGAAGTCGAATATTATGATCCCACGGGAATGTACACACGGCTACACATAAAGCTATACAATTCCAGTTTATGCTGATGTCATATTGTATAGGATTTCCGTACAATGCGAGGTCAGCTTATACTGGAAATGTATAGCTTGATGTGTAGCCGTGTGTACATACTCCCGGAATAAAAGCATTTTATGTGTTAATCCAGGTTATAAAACTATCTGTGTGCTAAATTTCATCCAAATCCGTTCAGCTTTTTTTGTGTGATTGAGCAACAAAATCCATACTTTTTTTTTTAATAAATAAATATGGCACGAGTATCTTGTACCTTTCTTGAAAGCAGGATTTATTTCTCGCCCGTCACTTATAAAATGCACCGCATTCTCATGTTTCGCACAGTAGTGCGATATCCCTTTATTCAGGAAATATGGCTGGCTAACGTGCTTTAAGACTATTGCAGGAGCAGGTCATCATACTGTTTTATTGCTTGAAAATACATTTTTTTACAGCACAGCGTGACACCATTTTATTAGATGTCAATTGATATTAAAATTTATAAAAATCTTGGTAGAAAGGTAGAAAAGGGAGCGGGAGGTCTATGCCCTGCGGTGGGGCAATACAGGATACTATCCTTTGAAATTATAATAGATTAGATAAAAAGTAGAAATAAAAACTGGCCAAGTGCGTGTCGGACCACGCACAATGAAGGGTTCCGTAGTTCGGATGAATTTATCCCAAAAACAAGCTTAACTTTGTAGTTGAAAAATTTGTTCTCCCATACGGAATGTATGAGAAAACATGTTTTTGAAACTGCAAAGTTAAGTTGGTCGATTAGTACTCATTAACTTGTAGAGCCTACTTAGCTGTGATAGTTTTCCTTTTAATTTCGTTATATATATTACTGCTCTGATTTTTTTCATACATCCAAAACGAACAATTAAGCTGGCAGGGGGGGAGGGACACTTTAACAAAAATTAGCAATTTAAAGTTTAATATTTCGCAAACGCATCCCTGAATCCAAAAATGGTTTTCACATACTCATAATGTTTTTGAAGGACCTTTCTAATGATATCTCACACCATGGGATAAAAAAAAACACCACCACTTTACATGTAAGGGAGGTACCCTAAAAAATTTTTTTATAAAAAAATAATTTGATTTTACCACTCGGTCGGCGTAATTAATTAATATGCCCATGCCAAATTATAGTTTTCTAGTACTAAGGGTCTCAGAGCTAAACCGCGGACAGACAGACAGACGGACATGACGAAACTATAAGGGTTTCTTGTTTACTACGGAACCCTAAAAAGCAGACTACCTCATTGGTCTAGTGGCCGTAAGCGCTATTGTTGAGCATGAGGTCCGGGGTTCGATTCCCGGGTCGGGCAAAGTGTTATTGGGTTTTTCTATCTAGAATTTCTCAGTAGCAGCCTGGAGTCCAGATTTGTGTCCGGTTAAAGGCAACAGGCTCGCCCCCTATTACATGGGACTTAAACATAACTGGTGAAATGTGGGGTGTACTATAATAGGTGCACATCTGCCTAACCCTTCGGGGAATACTGGAGTGAGGTTGTGTTATATAGAAAAAAAAAGTTGTTGTGCATGGTGATCCCTGGGTAGTCAGACCCCAATACACAGTAAGAGAGAATAAATTGCTTTGAAAATACAATAATCAATTTAATATCAATTAATAATCATACGGGGTCAAAATAAATTAACCCCGTATGATTATTAATTGATATTAGCCAAACTACACAGAGATGATGGATATCAATATTTAAATACGACCCTGTATAATTTTCACTTTTGAAAGACATAACTTCCCATTCAAAGATTTTATTGGAACGAAGTTCTTTAACGCGGCTTGTAAACTTTCAGAAATCGTCACGCTAAAAAGTGTTAATACTTGCGACTGTCTTCTTCTAATTATAAGAGAAAGAAAGAGAGAACGCCGGCAGAATAAAACAAAATAAAAAAGTAAAGTGATTACAGTGTCGTGAGATAAAAGTGTACACATCGACCCGAGTACACTGCATGCTGAGAGAGAGAGAGAGAGAGAGAATATGATCAAAATGAAAATTCAAGATGGCGGCTCTGAAAATATCCAAATTTTTCAATATGGATTTTGTTTTCATGGTTTTCGAGGGTGTCAAAACCCAAAAAATAGTGCGGTCGAAATGTAAATCCAAGAAGACGGCTGCGAAAATTTTCAAAATTTTCGTTGTGGGTGTCGTTTTCATAGTTTTCGAGGGTGCTAAAGTCGATAGTGAGGTCAAAATGTAAATCCAAGATGGCGGCTGCAAAAATTTTGTTTTTGTTTTAAATCATACGTGACAATGAACTTCGTTCCTGACGGGGCTCCCCCGACCGCACACGTTTTTATTTTAGTTTTTGGTATTATGCCTATTGGTATTATTAGCCTGTAGGTCAACTTTACTCAGAGGGCATACAGCGACGCGTTCAGTATAATAATGGAGTGAGAGTGCTGTTGCGGCTGCCATGGCGTTGTAGTGCATCAGGGATGTTTACGGATAATAACATTGATGGTTTTGCCGCCATGGTTAGAAAAAGATGTATGCATCCCTGACCCTGATGTCACGTGTGCGTGGCAGCGGTGGGATTCCCCGATGTTGTGGAGGTGGATGCAGCTCCACGCTGAATTTTAATTTTATGTTGTAATCTGTCTTTGTATCTACTAACACTAGATATAAAGTAAAATTGTTACTAACCCTATGGACTCTGTCTGAAATAAAAGTATTTTATTCTATTATTTTAGTTAACATAAACATAACATCACGCCTTGTTTCCCCGAAGTGTTGGGCGGTGGTGACCCTGTAGCAGGTACACCCACATTTCACCAGTTATGTTTAAGTTCCATGTAATAGGGGGCGAGCCTGTTGCCATCGACCGAGCACAAATCCATACTCCGGGCTGCTACTGAGAAATTCCAGATAGAAAAACCCAATAACACTTTGCGCGACCAGGACTTCCTCAGCAGTAGCGTTTGCGACCACTAGACCAACGAGTACAGTTAAGTACTTATTATATCATTAATAAGATTTCAACGTAAATTAAACACATACTAAGTTGTTACAACTTTTGAGAACATTTCCGCTACAAGCTAAAGCGACCTAAGATAGTATTCCTATTACCGTGAAGTGTTTGAGAGTTACAGAATACCTACTCCGTTTTAATTAAAATCGGTTTCTTGGAACAAGACTGTTATAAATGAAAGCGAATTCGCTTTGCAATCTAAGCGATTTAATTAACGTTTGTTGATTTTTCACAATTACAAAAAAAGATTATTATCATTTTTAGTAGAAGACCCAAGTAATTGGTACAAGTAGAAGTAGGTACTATAATAATACGTGCTTACAGTCAGGGAAATTAATTGTTACGCAAATTGACACCCTACGTCAATTTGCCGTGTTATAGCCATTTCATCGCCTCATTTCATTTCATTTCATTGTCTGCCTCGTTGGTCTTGTGATAGCAAGTATTACTGCTGAGCATGAGGTCCTGGATTCGATTCCCGGGTCGGGCAAAGTGTTGTTGGGTTTTTCTATCACAAATTTCTCAATTGCAGCTCGGAGTCTGGATTTGTGTCCGGTTGATAGCATTAGGCTCGCTCCCTATTGCATGGGACTTAAAACATAACTGGCGAAATGTCGGTGTACCTGCTACAGGGACACCTCTGCCCAACCCTTCGGGGAAACAAGGCGTGATGTTATGTTATGTTAGCCATTTCATAAAACTGTCAAAGAATGGCAGCTGTGATTTGATTATACGGACAATTTTAGTTGGTAGTAAATGTGCTTAATAATAAATTTCCCTGACTTTACATAATACAATTATCAAAATACATTACATTTACAGTTAAATAAATTGAATTTTTGTATTTACATTTCTTACTAACATATCATAAACGTAGTGTGTATTACTAACATCATTATAGATCATGGTCTCAATTAAAATATTTTATTTTTAATTTTAATGCAGTAAAAAATTGGGCGTTTTGGAGGACTGTCTTAAGTAATTTTAACGTTCAAAAAGTGCTGATTCTCAGCCTAGTTTGAATAAATGACTTTTGAACTTTGTTTTTTTTTAATTGAACAAATAACATTAATACTTATTTCATGATGTACCATTTTCTAGTATTGAAAATGAAACCCTAGCTTCCCAATCAAGGATTCTCCTAACTATCTAACAACAGTTGCATTCCTCAAACAATGCACCAAAAGATACGCTATCCGATACAAAGGGCATGTTTCGGTAATAAACGTACGTCTGTCTGTCTGTCTGTCAGATCCATTCCCAGATATTTTGACACAGACGCGCGATATTCGGACTGCTAACATGCTCTATGTATTCCGTATTTAGTTACTTGATTGTGATACGGGAAGCAATGGTTTTTGACGTGATAACGTCTTATAAATCAATGAACGCCGGCTGCACGCACGAAAAAGTGTCACGTTCCGCCTGAGCCGAGCGTGCAAGCGAGAGCGCGGAACAAGCGATAGAGAGGCACGATCGGCCTAAGCGTTCGGTTTGTGACGTTATCACGTAAAATTATCGTCCGTAAACTGACTTTACAGACAACCAATTTTTGATGTGTAACAACTTTCCTCTCGATTTCTTGCAATCTGGGGGAGTGATTTCGTGAAAAGGGACGGAAGTACGTAACAGGAAGCCGGAGAAGCGCGCGTGGTGCTAGAGTTGGCTGTCAGATGGTACCAACCCATTTTTTCGAGAGGTTATTCCTGTCAACCAAGATGTCAGATGTTTTTTTATTCGACTTTTAATCTGAAATGTTCATAATATTTGAAAACGAGGCAATGGATGGTAGAGCATGACTGTACATCATGTTTTTTTTAAACTAACTTTTAATAAATATTTCCTTATATGTTTTTTTAATATGAAATGAAAGAAAGTATCCTAATCAACTTAATCTATATAACCTACCCGCAATAAAAATCGACTGATGAAAACCGAAATCCTGGTGCACAAGATATCAAATTCTATATTAAAAAGTTAATAACACTGGCGAGCACTAAACTTCCAAAACAACATAAAACGGTAGAATTTCAAATTTCGTAAAAAGAACACTAAAAATAGAACACCAATTTCTCACATACGCTATAAATTCGACTGACGAATATCGCAAAGCTGGGTCCACACGGGCTTAAATTACGCCGGCGGCTTGCACGTCGGCTCTTATCGAGCCGCTCTCTGTTCACAGTGCATAAATCACTTGCACGCTCCTGATACAGTTGGCTCATGTGCGCGGAACCTAACATCTTCGTCCGTGACGTTAATCTTGTGTTATCAGCTAGTGTTGAAGGTGGAAAGTAATTAGACGGGGTTTGGTGGAGGAATGTGGTGTCATAGTGGTGACTTGTAGGGCTGATTAGCAAAAGTGCCTGTTATAAGACAAAGACAACACTTGGACGTCATAATGATGCTTATGCCGCTTCCCCAAGCTACAGAACAAAATAATGATGAGCGTGTTTTAGTCTTTCATAATTATTATTTTTTCTCTTAAGCCAAATCTAAACTAAAATAATGGTTGCTGACTATACTCCATTTGAAATAAGATTAGACATTTAAACAAACCTTTTTTACAGTCCGTTCAACCGATTTTGACTTCTATACCGTAGGCATAAGGATGACATTAAAAGAAACAAATTGGTTACAATACCAACTGTTTACTGCAGCTGCCGTTTGTCGTACCATTAACGCAATAGAAGTCAAAATCGGTTGAACGGACTGTTAAAAAGGTTTGTTTAAATGTCTAATCTTATTTCAAACGGAGTATAGGAAACAGATAGTTTACTTTGCAGCACATGTTAATACACACTCTCTGAAGGAATACATACCCTCACTTACACTCACACCACACATTTACTCACCTTAACTGTTTTTGTATGTATAATTTATGTTATTTGTTTTTTGTACTTAAATTATTGCAAATTTTATATGAACTATGAATAATAATATTGCGCTAGCTGTGTAGTGTTTGGGTCACCAAGATACAGGCTGTGCCTAGTTTGGGACCCGCTGTCTAATTCTAAGTCTTCGGTTAGTGAGAATTTCTCACCATGCTATTTAGGTTGTATATTTAAGAACTTTGTGTAAGCTAAATAAATGAATTTGAACTGAATAAAATTAAATTCACGTGAAAATACGAAAAATTGTGACTGACATTTTACACCTGGGATAGAAGTCTAATTTTACGTTCAAATTGAACTTGATTGGACGAACGGACGAACAACTAATATTTTTGGCAGAATTCCCCGCTTTGTTTGTGCTAGTACCTTCGTGCACTCGTTCATCCAACAAATTAAATTCAAAACTAAATTGGAAATCAAATTTTTATATTTTTTGTCCTTTTTCTTGTGACTGGTCGGCGATGAAAAAAAAAGGTTTCACTCAATATTTTCCTTTGAAGTAAATTCAAGGTTTTTAAAGAGCTCAACCGTCACACGGTAAAGGGTTGAGGGTAGGTATATCAGTTTGGATTGCCAGTTACCATTGTTATCTTTTGTAAATCTATACATCTAATGTCTATACTACAAATAAATAAAATTGAAGTCTGTGTTTGTAATGTCAAAATAACTGGTTTTTACTAAATGCATATGAAAGTACATACGATACTTATAACAAAAAACAATTTAAAATTTTTGTCTGTCTGTCTATCGGTTGTCCCGGCTAATCTCCGAAACGGTTGGATCAATTTTGATGGGACTTTCACTGGCAGATAGCTGATGTTATAAGGAGTAACTCAACTTTTATTTAAAAAAAAAAGAAGCGCGGCGAAGCCGCAAGCAACAGCTATATCTTATACATATATAAAATTCTCGTGTCACAATGTTAGTTACCTTACTTCTCCGAAATGGCTTTACTGATTTTTACCAAATTTTATATGCATATTCAGTAGGTCTGAGAATCGGCTACTATTTATTTTTCATACCCCTAAGTGATAAGGGTTGTCCACCCCAAACAAATAATTGGCAAAACAACGTTTGCGGGGGTCAGCTAGTATTTATATAATACATAAATACAAAAGCTAAAAAAGTTGTACATATTACTTTGTTCAGTTTATGGATTTTTGGGAAGATTATACCTAACATTACGTACAATACTTAACATAAAACTGAAAATTATTCATCAGGAGAATAACGGAACCCCGTTTTCTAAAATGAATGATTAATTTCTAATTAACTACGTGTTCTTAACAAAGCAACATTAAGAAACTGTCGAATTTGAAGTGTCTATACCAAGGAGAACTTGCTTTGATCAAATATTAAGACGCTATGACAAAATGGCCGCGTTTGGAAATGGTTGCACTCAAAGCGAATTTTATATGTCCCCGGATGAATGTTAACAGTCACTGGAAGGTAAGACTAAGAAGGTTCAGAGCCTTAAAGTAATAATATTCAAGTGTTTCTCTTTATTTTTATGGTGTTTTTATTTGAATATATAATATACTAGCTGGCTACTGGCTTCGCCCGCGTGGATCCCAATTCTTTTTCTAAAATAAAAGTAACTTAAATTACTCATAACATCAGCTATCTGCCAGTGAAAATCCCGATAAAATCGATCTAGCTGTTTCGGAGATTAGCCGGAATAATCAGACAGACATTTTTTTTTAAGTGAAAACTTCTTTAGGTGCGTTGTGCATTTTTGAGATGGAAAAAACAATTGAACTCGTGACACCGTTACCGACACCTCATTAAAAGTATTTCCTGTACACTAAAATTGTTCAAGATTTCACTTCAGTCGGCACTCCTGGAGTGCCACTGTTTTTTTTTATTTTAATATTTTTATTATAAGCAAAGTTGTATTATTTACAACTAACATATATCTGTGGTTATAAATACCGTATATACTTTCATATGCATATAGCAAAAACCTATTATTTTGACATTACAAACAGACACTTTTTTATTTATTTGTATTTATATATCGACACCGGAAATTTCAAATGTCGTAAAGGACAGGGAATACAATGTCCTTTACGACAATTGAAATTTCCGGTATCGATATGTAAAGATGAAACAAAATGTTGCAATTTGCAAAAATTCAAATTTGATTTATAACTTGAACTTAAAGGCTGAAAGCCTCTGAGTTATTTGTGTACACGCTTAATTCAGGTATTCTCATCTTACTGATTAATTGAAGCAATATTAGTGTTTTGGTATGATCGACTTATTAATATACAAACATAAACACCGACCCAGATTTGAACAGAAACCCTCGGGTCACCCAAATCTTTCACAGATGTTCTGAACAGACCAGGAGTTTTGATTAACTTCTGGAGGGAGGTGGGCTGGTTGAAATAACCACCAAACGGCCGCCATGGCCCACGTACAATAGTCCAGCTGACGGACTAAGTGCGGAAACCAAACCCCATAACATAGAACATAGAACACCTACACTTTTCTCCAGGTAAGGGTAGGCAGAAACTACAGAACGCTACCTACTACCGTCCTAACATACTCCTTTTGCCTCGGTTACGTTCATACATCTGGTCATACACGCACGCCATTTGCGAGTACTATGCACTTGACATTGCTGAAGGACCTTATTGGTCGTATAGAGGATGAGTAACCTTTACACCCTATTCCTCATTCCTCTATACGAAATAGTCCACTTAGAGCACCCGTCCGAATAGCACCTGCGCGAATAGCACCTAGCCTAGTCCACGAAGAGCACCTGGGTAATATATGGAGACTGATTGTTATATATTAAAAATAAGAAGCGTTATTATTTGGCAAGATTAATAATTATTGTCACAGTGATTTTTATTATTTTTCATTTTTGTATTTGTAAATGTCGCCTAAACAAATTTCGCATGTACTTAAGTATGTGTAATTAATAAACATTCTAGTGATTAATATCGATATCTTTCATTTAATAACGTCCTGTAAAACAAATACATCAAATACCTCCCAGCAGTAGGCTGCTAAATCGTAGGTGCTCTTCGTGGACAAAAATGTAAAAATAAATTTAAGGCTAGGTGCTATTCACGCAGGTGCTATTCGGACGGGTGCTCTAAGTGGACTATTTCCTCTATACTGGTAGGGTATCACGTCAGAGTCACCAGTCTATACTAGTGTAAAGTTCACTCATCTTCAATAGAAAAGGGAGGATCCTCCGACCAGACGCATGTCGTCTCTAGTGGGCAACAGGGTAACTGGCTATGATTGATTTCGGGAAGTTATATATATGCTGATCGCGTGGTAAACCCTGCTTACGCGATGCAGGATTAGTGTGACGTCAGTTCTTTGATGCGTAGTTTGCATGTGGCGTTGTAATGCCGCCACAGTCGTTGTTATCGATTAATTTCTACTCTAATTTCTACAACATAAAACATAATAAATTTAAACATAATCCAAGCATAATTACATAAGACTTAGAGGGTTCATCCTAAAAGTTGGCAACGTCATAAATAGCTGTCAAATATTTACCTGTTTTGATTAATTTGGCAATATTACTGTATGGAAATATGAAATGTGGCTAACTAGTGAATATAAATATTGATTATAAAATGCAATAATTAATATCCTAACACCGGATATTTAGTTTTAGATGTAAAAAAAGTATTTGGAAACTTTCCAAATGTTTTTTTACACCTAAAAAGGTTACAACATCAAGTTCAGTCTTATAATTGCAATTAATTATTCTAGTTAGCCACATTTCTTATTTCCATACAGTAATATTGCCAAATTAATCAAAACAGCGAAATATTTGACATCTATTTGCGACGTTGCCCAGTTTCAGAAAAAAACGCTTCTATGTTATAGGGTTTGGTTTCCGCACTTAGTCCGTAAGGTGGACCATTGTGCGTGGGCCATGGCGGCCGTTTGGTGGTTATTCCAACCAGCCCACCTCTCTCCAGAAGCTAATTAAATCTCCTGGTCTGTTCAGAACATCTGTGTAGGATCTGGGTGACCCGAGGGTTTCTGTTCTAATCTGGGTGACGCCTGTGCATTCAAAGAGCACGTGCGCTACGGTTTCCTCAGCCTCCATGTACGCCCTGCACAGAGGACTGTCCATTATGCCTATTGTGTGGAAGTGTTTGTTTAGCGAGCAGTGCCCCGTGATGGTCCCCGTCACCAGGCGCAGGCCGTTCCTGTCCAGGCGTAATAAACGCCTGGTTAGCCTGCTATCCATGGATGGCATAGCTTCCTTGGACTGCCTGCAACCCGGTGTCGAGGTCCACCAGTTCTCTGCATGTTAATGGGTGAACTCTTGTAGCCACCTGCGTATTTGGTTGAAGGGGATTGGTGCGATAGGCTCGGGTCCACAGACTGCCGTGCTAGATCCTCTTCTAGCAAGTTCGTCAGCTGCGTTGTTACCTAGCGATCCGCTGTGTTCTTTTATCCATTGCAGTGTCACCGTATTGCGACTAGATACCATTACTTGTTCTAGTGCATTGTGACATTCTAGTGTTAACTTTGAAGTAATATATTTTTTCCGTAAGGATTGGAGAACTGAGGCGCTATCGGAGAGTATGCGTATGTGTATGTAAAAAACGCTTTTAAATATAACTGGCGAAATGTGGGTGTACTATTAATACGTACAGGTCTGCCTAAGCCTTCGGAGAAACAAAGCGTGATGTTATGTTTTTGTTATATTCCAACCATTTTCCTCCTATCGGAATTCTCTTCCCAAATTATTATTAGAAATACCTAATACAAAACTCTAACCACAAGTAATATCGCAAAACACCGTAATGTAGGTACACATGGTAACCAATTTCTTAACATGAGCAGACGAGGCCACAATGCCTCAATTCCGTAGTAAATTGAGGCGAGTAATTAGCTCTATTATTTAATTATAAGGCAATTGATCTTTACCACTTACATTGTTGCCGTAAGGTATTTACGGCTTGAGTTTTAGCGGCTCTTGTATGGTGTTATTTTGTTATGATAAGTATTGTTTATGTGGTTTACTATACAACTATTTATGGAATACTAACACATGTATACAGGGTTATTGGTAAAATACCAACAACAACCAACAATACTAATGATATATTTTTAATAATTTTTTCTTTGTTCGTCTCCAACAGAGCACCTGCCAGTCAATCTCTTCACCACCCTTGGTTGACTGGTAGAGAATGCCTAAGGTATTAAGTCCGCCTTTGTACCTTTTTGTGTGTGAAAAGTTTAAATAAATAAATAAACTCTTAACGGGTCATTGTACTCATAATTATGAACCACTTTTACTATAGTCCTAAACCTGAAATCCCGAAAAAAAAATCTGGTGTTCCCTACATTTCGACGATATAAGCGAACATAAATGTAGGGAACAGCAGATATATTTTCGCGATTTCAGGTTTGGTCCCATACTAAAAGTTGTTCATAATGATGAGTACATTGACCCCTTAAGAGGTTGTTGGTGTTTTACCAATAACCCTGTATATATTGTGTGTGAATATAGGTGATGTACTTATGTTGAAGTATACGTGTTACGTGCACTTTAAAAATGTTAATTATACACTGACCAGATAGTGTTTATACCGCGTATACTACAAATTCTCCACAATTACCAGTTTAAGTGCGTGCCCTGTGAGCGTACGCTTTGCGATGATTATCAACAAGTCACAGGGGCCGACACTGAAGGCTGAAGGCTGCAGGTGTCGACCTCAGGACAAGCTGCTTCTCACACGGACAACTGTACGTCGCTTGCTCCTGAGTCACCAGCCCTGACTCTCTGTATATTTTGGCTGCTGAGAACAAAACTAAAAACATGGTATACAGGAAAGTTTTATAAAAATGTGGCTGTTTTTTTAGTATACGACTTCCACGCAAACGAAGTCGCGGGCAGAAGCTAGTTTTAAACTGATTATGTTAAAACATAATAGTAAAATTAACATTTGTATGTTGTACCGCAAAACCACTTAATATTAAGCTTCACATAAGACAATGGTGCCAATTCCCTTGTTCACAAGCTAAACTAAATTTAAGTTTAGTGCATCTTTTTCTTTCTATTTCATTAAGAAAAGGACAGAAGATAAATTTTAGTTTAGTAAATTAATCAGCGCTTGACGTTAATTGACGTAATTTTATATTAAGCAAGTTTTTAATTACATCTAAACTTGTATGGAGTAGTGACATGCGCTGATTAATTTGACAGGACTAAACTAAAATTTATCTTCTGTCCTTTTTTTAAAGAAATAGAAAGAAAAAGATGCACTGAACTTAAATTTAGTTTAGTTTGTGAACAAGGGAATCGGCACCATTGTCTTCTATTATCCACATTTAAGGAACAAAACGATCAATTGCGATTGATCGTCCATCAATTTTTATCGTATTATTATTATGAATCACTTCAATTGCATTTGGTAGACGATCAATTTGTGCATCAATGTGCATCAATCACGTAAAAATCGACAATTGCAATTGATCGCTTTTTTTATAACCTAGTTTATCCCACTGTTGGGGAAAGTTCTCCCCCATACTTTCCAGTCTTCCTTATGTTATGCCTTCTCCGGCCAGTCGGTTATTATAATACTTATTATCTTAAATATGTGCAAAACAGTACAATGTCTGGAACCAAAAAAATCTTGGTAAACAGTACCTAACTATACTCCGTTTGAAATAAGATTAGACATTTAAACAAACCTTTTTTACAGTCCGTTCAACCGATTTTGACTTCTATTGCGTAGGCATAAGGATGGCATTAAAAGCAAAAAAAGTGGTTATAAACCAACTGTTTACTGCAGCTGCTATTTGTCATGCCACCAACGCAATAGAAGTCAAAATCGGTTGAACGGACTGTAAAAAATGTTTAGTTAAATGTCTAATCTTATTTCAAATGGAGTATAGTCTGGCTCAAATGTTTAAAATCAAAGCCTATAAATTATTTAAATGATTTCAAAAGGAAGTACCTAATGTGACAAACAGACTGCATTCACTAGTGATGTGCCCATAAGGACACTAGCTAGTGACATGCCACTAAGCACTTTTGCCTGTACGTGTCACGTTGTTTCGTTATAGCAAAAAGGGAAATACGTTAAAAACTTTTTTTCAGTAAGTTAGATAGACGGAACACTTTGGGGACTTAAAATTTAAATACTATTTTATGTTGAATAATTTATTCTCTAGATTCGAAAACTGGAATTTTCGTAGCTGTATCAGTCTGCTATTTTTGCGACAAAATGGAGATAAATATAATGAAGACTTTATCGTCGAAACCATTGAAGCTGTAACGGTAGAATAAAAAATTACAACCACTGGAGACCTGACTCACGTTTTATATAATTATGTACCTATGTGTAGGTATTTGTACATACCTAAGCGGAGCAACATCATATCCCCACGTCATACTTGACATTAAGCCACTGAGATGATTAATAGCGCGAACCTGCAGTGAGTTAGAATTCAAATGATTTATAGGTATAAAACGTTCTACATTTTGCTTTGAATGCGTTTTTTTGAATAATTTTGTTACTAACGATTTAAAAATAAAGTGTTTAAAATCTTATGAAAACGGTATAAAACACATAATTTTTTAAATCCTATCATGGACTTGTCACTCCTTCAAAAACGAAGGGCCTTTGTTGATACAAAGCCTTCTTCTGCTTTCGGCACGAGCTATTAAAAGAATAACAAATAATACCGTGGTAAAAAATAGTGGTCAGTTAAAAAGGTATGTAGAGCATTTGGAAGACATCAGTCCCCTTCCATTCCCTTCAAAATGGTTGAGCTAAATGGTGCTGATCCATGCGTCATGTTCGTGAACGGGCGCCGTCAGTAGGGACTGGTCATCTCTTAGCTGCCACGGTTTATTTTAAATTTTTTAATTTTTGAATTGTTATTATATTTTTATTACGGACGCTTTTAACGTGCACGTCTTTCTACATTGTTCTCACATGTATAAGTTCAACACGAATGATGTAACCAATATTTTGTAACAATATTTTGATTTAAAAGAGTGTCCGTGGAGTTTCTTGCCCGTTCTTGTCCATAGGTACCTACTACGCTTTGGAATGGGCAACTAGCTTCATTTTTCTGACTGACCGACCCCTTGACAATTCAAAAGTACCTGTAATTGGTTTATTTGAAATAAATGCTTTGAGTTTGAGTTTAATCACAGGACATCTTAGATAATACTCTCAGTCACAATTCGAAAGGCTTTGAAATAAATTGCTAATCCATTGCTACATATATTTAAAAACTCGTCTGCTCGACAACGTTAGGGGTCGGAAATCGTGTTATGGGTTTTGATAAGTTTAGACTTTGTTTACACCACAAAAAAAGTCTGGCTAGCTGAAAAGTTTCACTAGTTATTGAAAAAATCGGATTGAGAATAAACCTTGTAAATGATTACAAAAAAAAACACTAAAAACGTGCAAAAAACACTGCCGTATTTAGATAACTTTGGCATAAATATAAGAAGTCACCCAATTAATATTATACTCAAATAAAAACAATAAAGAACAGAGAACCCAATGATTTTTTTCTGTTTTGTGTAAAATTTTTGGAAATTTTCTGAATTTTCACCGTCAAGTCAATGTTACATTTCTGTGACCATGAAAATTCCGAAACCAAAATTAAAGATTACATTTTAAAATTAAAGGCATATTGCCATTGTAAGTATGTTACGCAATTACCCCGCTTGTTTCCAGTTGCAGTCTTTAGATTATAAAATAAAATAAATGGTGTTTTAATTCAGGCTCAATACCCATACACAAAAAAGAATAAATAAGTAGTAAAAAAAAACAGTTAAAATATTAAAAAAAAATATCATTAAAAACTTATCATAAAAATCATCATTAAAAATTATCATTAAAAATTAAAATTATCACAGTCTTCAAAAAACATTTTGTCATGTTTTATTCTCTTTTAAGTGAACAGAAATCCAGTGCACAAATATGAGACTTGCCAGGTTGCACGAGACAACCCTCAAAATGCTGTTACTGGAGCGTCTTAAACTTTGCCAAAAAGACGCGATCCTCGACCTCATGATGGCGTAAAAGTCCGGGACCCTTGCTTCGGCAAACATGCTCGAAGCACTGCAGCATATTGGCAGTTTCATAAGGGTTCGATAAGTACATCTTTTTTGTGAAGTTGCACCAGAGTTGGCAGGTGTACATTGACAAGCAATAAGCTCTGAACAGAGTGTTCTTAACGTCCTTGGTGCACTTCACAAATTTGCGCGCGAGCATGTTACTCCTCACTGAGAGGGCCCTCCGCTCCGTTTCAATGTCGCAGTCGTTGTGAAGTCTGTCCGTCAAAATGTGCCCTAAATATTTAAACTGCCTTACGACCTTTATGGTCGCACCATACAAGTATAGACTGGGTATGTTACCCCGACCAGCTCCAGACCTGAATACCATAGATTCGGTTTTGAGTACATTATATTTCAGTCCGTGAGCATCAGCATAATGCTCACAGACAGACAAAAGTTTCCTCAAGCCTTTGATCGACGGATTCAAAAGAACCATATCATCAGCATAACTCAAGCTGTTCACGCAGACATTGCCTAGGTGACAGCCAACTTTGATTCTTCTGAGTTCCGCAACCCCAAAATCTAATGAAACATAACCCACAACATATCAAGCCTAAAACATGCCTACGCCAACACCCTTATATGCTGAAACACAGCTTATGAATGAAAAAAAAGTGATTTCATATGTGCGGCACTTAAAATCGTATCAATCAATTCTGACTACGGCAGCCCTCGCGTCATACATTATCAAAGGCGTTACTTGGACGTCTCCCATTCGCAGATATACATCTATGCTGGATGTGACTGGTGAAGATAAATAACTAGCTTCCACCAGCGGCTTCGTCCGCGTGATATCTTTATAAATTATAGCCTATGTTACTCAGTGATAATATGGCATCCATCTGGTGAAATGATTTTTAAAATCGGTCTAGTTGTTTTTGAGTTTATTAATTACAAATAAAAATAAAAATCTTTTCTCTTTGTTGTTGTTATCCCACTGCAAGGCAAAGGCCTCTTCTCTTAAAGAGGAGGCACGAGCATTGATCACCACGCTTGCTCAAGATGGGTTGGCGATTTCAGACATATATTAACTACCAGCTGCACCCCGCGGTTTCACCCGCATAACTCTCGATCCCGTGAGAATATCGGGATAAAAAGTCCCCTATGTCTTAACCTAGGTTATGGTTTACCCATGTGCCAAATTTCATCCAAATCTGTTCAGCTGTTTTAGCGTTAAATAAACTCACTTTCGCATTTATAATAAAAGTTAGGATAAGTCAGGTATCCTTACTATGCTTTACTTCACCGATTTCTGTAATGTCGAAGATAAACTCTGAAAGTACGCATGAATTGAAAAAGTCACTGTGGAGATATTTGCCGGTTTAGCCCACGTTCGCACGGACGCAATAAAATCGCGGCGATTTTTTTTTGTGCACAGTGTGTTTTTTCAACGCTCGGCTTAACACCTGAGTTGAAAATCTAGAGGCGATATATCCGCGATTTTATTACGTCCGTGCGAACGTCGGCTTATTCAATAAAAAAACTCACTGAAAACTTAGGTGAAGTGAGCTTGACGTGAGTATCCAATTGAGAAAAAAAAAATGAATGGAGCCAGAATAGATCGGCTGGTCCTTGGATACAGAAGACTTAATAAATCCGAAGGTCTTGTTTTTATACGTTGTGTGTTGATGCAGTAGGTAACTGTAATGGTTTCTGAGAGAAAACTTTGTGATAGTAGATTGATAAAGGGCCAATATTTTTTCAGTGGGTCATTTGTGTACGTGAATCTAGGAAGTATTTTCTAAAGGAAATAAATTTTCAATATCAGGCAAACAGTTTTATCTAAATTCTGAACTAATACCTATTGTAAAGAGGTAAAATTGTTCGTTTGTAAGTAGTTTTCTCAGGAATTACTGATCTAATTACAAAAAATATTTCATTGATGAAATGTACATTATTCCTGAGTAGGTACCATAGTTTGTTTTTTGGTATAGTTGACTTATTCATGCGGATGACATCGCGAGTAGAAGCTAATCGAAGATACGTTGGTTTTGTTGTGGATTATTAAAAAAAAAGTAAAGGCAACACACTGACACTTCTAGCTCCAGTACATCTGCACATCCCCGAATTTCCTTACAATTTTAATTTTGCCGTTACCAAAATCTATTCTCACCATTATCACTTACAAAACAACTCACAAACGCTCCATTCTGAACCGCAAAATAAAGTTGGTGAAACAGTTAATGCCCTGAATACTATCTCACGAACGTATATTTTAGCTGTTAGCAAAATGTTAGCGATTTGAGCATATCCTTGTAACAGTTGATATGAACCTTATTTGTGTTATTGGTTTTGTTATTGTTGAATGAGATAAGTTTTTGTGGCGCCTGTAGGATTTTAGCTAATGTGTTTTCTTGTAAAACGAAAATGTCGTCTGCCAAACAAAAGCCTTCCTACTGCTGAAATAGGAATATTGATTTAACACCGTCTTTAAATCAACGAAAAATTTTCGTAGGTAGTTTTACTTAAGCTACGATTTCCTAGAAGCCTCCATATAGCGGCCGAAGTCATGAAAATGATGGCACCGGGGTTTGACTTTACGGTGATTATTATAAAAACGCTCTCTAGGGAAACACATCAACTTACTTTTGACGGTAAATTGCGAACATTATGTGGTGGCCACTGCAGGCTTGCTTTAGAAACCCTAACTTTAGGCTGTCTGCCCTCTGGAGTGGTGTGAGGCAGCGGAGTGGAGAAATGTGCCAGTATTAACCAATAGGAGCAGAGGTCTGAAGAGGAGTTTAGATTATATTAGTTAATATTGGCACATTTCTCCGCTCCGCTGCCTCGCTTCGCTCCAGTGGACAGGCAGCATTAGTGACCATTTTTATGTCGACCGGGTTAGGCAATATTAACCAATAGAATCTAAACTCAAAGCTCCGCTCCTATTGGTTAATATTGGCACATTTCTCCGCTCCGCTGCCTCGCACCGCTCCAGAGGACAGACAGCCTAAAGTTAGGGTTTCTAAAGCAAGCCTGCAGTGGCCACCACCTAATGTTCGCAATTTACCGTCAAAAGTAAGTTGATGTGTTTCCCGCATTTCTCCGCTCCGCTGCCTCGCTCAGCACCAGTGGACAAGCAGCCTTAGACGGATGACTATTAATTCTTAGCAGGGAATACTGTTGCCATCGAGACTTATAAAAGAATTAAAAATGTATTCCTAACATTATAAGAAAAACTTTGCTTATTTGGCAAAGTGTGAAAAATCTTCGTGTCGTTTGTATCGTCGAACATAATAATTATTGTCATATTCTTTATGATTAGTATCGTAAGTCGTAACGAAGCAATTACGACACTTAAATGTCGCAGCAAAACTTTTTGCAATTAGAAAAAATACAAGTTAGGTACCAATTTTATTTTTTCTTATTGTAAAAAGTTTTGCTACTTTTATTATTCTGTTAACATAATTTGTACCGATTTAGGAAAAAATACTCATTTAATGTATGTCTGCAGATTACCTAAGAATTCTGCAGATTATCTAGTTAATCTAAGAACTAAAACAATTATTTCCGCTTTATCGGACTCGACCAGATAATAGATAGATAGAATATTCTTTATTATGTACACCATAAAAATTAATCAAGTTAATCTGTACTCTAACTGATTTACGCACATTAGCGGTAGCATATACAAATATAGCTCGTTTAATAGTATAGGATAATTTACGAAATACTCGCAGGGAAAGTATCGTGTTGAAGATTATAATAATTATTATGTTAATTCTTGTCCTATGTTGCTTCAGGTCGGCACAACACGTTTTCTTTTTCCATTCTCCCCTGGCAGACGGAAGCCGCACGTCAGTGATAAACTAGTACAAGCCGGTCTCTTATTCTATAAGCTTCGTAGGTACTATAACTGACTTGCGGTCTACGGCACCAAAAAAAAAAAAAAAAACGGCAAAGTGCGTGTCGGACCATGCACAATGAAGGGTTCCGTAGTTGGGATGAATTTATCCTAAAAACAAACTTAACTTTGTAGTTGAAAAACATGTTCTCCCATACAGAATATATGGGAAAACGTGTTTTTGCAACTGCAAATATAAGTTCGTTGATTATTACTCGTTAAGTTGTGGAGCCTACTTAACTGTGATAGTTTTCCTTTTAAATTCGTTATATAAACTACTGCTGTGATTTTTTTCACACATCCAAAACCAACTATTTAGCTGCTGGCGGGGGAGACACTGAAATAATATTAAAGCTTAATATTATTTCGCAAACGGATCCCTGAATCCAAAAATGGTATTTACATACTCATAATGTTTTTGAAGGACCTTTTCAACGATACCCCACATCATGGAATAGAAAAAAAAAAACATCACCACCTTACGTGTAGGGGAGGTACCCTAAAAATAATTAATTTTATTTTACCAATTTGTCGGCGTGATTAATATGTATACCCATGCCAAATTACAGCTTTCTAGTACTAAGAGTCTCGGAGCTAGACCGCGGACAGACAGACAGGCGGACTTAGTGAAACTATAAGGATTCCTTGTTTACTACGGAACCCAAAAAAATGAATTTGGAAACAATTTTCCTAAAAAGTTTGTTGCTGAAGTTTTAATTTCAATAAACGACAATAAATATTTCTTGAAGGAGAACCGTTGAAAGCGTGTCTAATAATGAAGAAAATACTATAAAAAACAAACATAGCACAATAACCAGAACCAACGCGATTTACAAAAACCATCTAAACGCAACAAACTGAAAATGATCATCATAAAAAATCCAATCGAAAAATATTTTCACCGTATAACATGTTATCATTACTATATTTTTTTTCTTCTTTTCATAACGAAGTTACCAATATTCTGGCATGTACTGAGTTTGATATTCCTGTCTCCACCGATGAAGTACACCTGCAAGGGAGTAAGTAACTCCTCAGGAGACCACTGTCCTTGTGCAGAACCGATATGGGATAGGAGTGTGTTTACGGAAACCATGCAGACCAAATATGGGATTGTCTGTGACAGGAAGTGGCTAGTCAGCTTTTCTCAAAGCATGCTGTATGTTGGCACATTACTTGGCGCTTTGTTGTTTGGATTTTTCTCTGATAGGTAAGATTCTATTTTATTAAAAAAAAAAACAATCTGCCTATCGTTTTCCCAACTATGTTGGGGTTTGCTTCCAGTCTAACCGGATGCAGCTGAATACCAGTATTTTACATGGAGCGACGGCCTATCTGACCTCCACAACTCAGTAACTGGGTAATACGATAACCCTTGTTAAGACTGGTTGTCAGACTTTCGCAGGCTTCTGACGACCCGTAACGACTGTCAAAGATCCACGAACGACAGCCGGGACCAACGGCTTAGTGTGCTTTCCGAAGTACGGAGGAATCTCGGTATGTAAAGATGGTAACCCATTCACGATTCTTTTTTATTTTAATTGGTATTTAATTTAAATGTCTTGGTATCTAATATAACTATTATGTTTAATTGTCTTAGAAACAAAATCTACACTTTTGATAAATATATATTCCACGAATCCATGTTTTAATAAATCCACCCTATAATTATTTTTTCCATTGATTACACTACAATTTTAGCAATATTCTGTGTTGTAATAATCCTGTCCTTAATTTAATTTTATCATCGATATTCCCGTCAGAAAAAGCGTCTCGTCACTTAACATTTTAATAAAATTTGATGAAAACTCGCACACTTTCCAATTAATTACTTTAAGCACTAGCCTGAGAGTTAACAATGTGATCTGAAAAAGCTATAAACTGTATTTCGATTATAAACTGCTGTAACTCGTGAGTTTTTCAAGTAACATATCATCACGCCTGTAACACCCGAATGGTAAATCAGAGCTGTATCAATAGTACACCCACATTTCGCCAGTTATGTTTAAGTCCCATGTAATAGGGGGCGAGCCTATTGCCATCAACTGGGCACAAATTCAGACTCCGGGCTATTGCTGAGAAATTTCAGATGCAAAAAACACAATAATACTTTGCCCGACTGTCTTTGGGAATCGAACCCGGGACCTCATGCTCTGCAGTAGCTCTTGTGACCACTAGACTAACGAGGCAGTCGAAGCTTTTCAAGTTATGGCAACAAAAATTGTTGAGTAGTCTGGGTGCATTTTAAGGTTAGGAAAAGTTCTTGTTAAAAGTTTAAAGGTTAGATAAAATAATATAAGGAGGAGCTCGTGGCTAAGTAATAACAGTCGCACGGGTCGATCTATCAGGTTAAGCTACGCTTGCCGGGGTTGGTCCGTGGATGGGTGACCATTTCTACATACCGAGACTCCTCCGTGCCTCGGAAAGCACGTTAAGCCGTTGGTCCCGGCTGTCATTCGTGGATCTTTGACAGTTGCACCAAGGGGTATCGTATTACCTAGACCTTACCTTACCTGACGTCCACAACCCAGTAAGGGTTGTGGAGGTCAGATAGGCAGTCGCTCTATTTAAAATACTGGTATTCAGCTGCATCCAGTTAGTCTGGAAGCTGACCCCAATATAGTTGGGAAAAGGCTAGGCAGATTGATCAATTAATTATATTATTAGCTGAAATGTAATACAATCGAAAGTACACAGAGAACAAACCGCTCTGCTAGGCAGGTTTTTACGAGCCCAGTAATGTGACACTACAGTTAGTGCGTCCAGCGCTGACTTGCAACCGGGGCTCGTGTAGAAACTAGTTTCAACCCAGTCCAATGCTGACTTCGCACCCTCAAGTCAGTCCAGTTAACCTACCCGTCTATATTCGGGTCAAGTAACTCCCCCGCCTGACTAACTGTCGATGTCGTCTACATGAACCCATTGACTGGGTCCGTAATTCCGAGTCACTGGGTCCAGTCACTACCATCGTATCTCCTTTTCAGTCGGTCCCTCGTTACTGAGGATTGTGGTTACTGGACCCCTTTAAACAGACAATCTGCCTCCACCGTCTCCGGTCCAAAGTTGCCATTACCACCTGCTGAAGCTTGATGACGTAGCTTCTTTTACTTCGTCGGTCCATCGTGTTGGCGATTGGCCTCGTGCTCTCTTTCGTTCGGTATTGCCAACGATTATCAGCTTTTCAAGGCTGCTATCTCCCCTTAACATTTCGCCATCGTATAAACCAGGCATAAAATGATGATAACCATTTTCTAGAACAGAGTAGCTGGTGATTGCAAATGAAGAATTAATAAAGAAAAAATAAACTTTCAATTATGCTTCTCACACTTACTTCCATTTTTAGGTCCGGCCGCCTACCCACGTTCTCACTGAGCTGCCTAACCATCGCCATAGCAGGATGCCTGGTCCGTACCATGCCAACAGCTGCATCCTTCATCTTCATGCGCTGCATTGAAGGCATAGGGATCGGGGGTTCCATCGTCACTGGCTACGTCCTCTGCGTAGAATACTGCGGAATCAGATACAGAGAAATGGTGTCAGCCCTGTACCATGTACCGATAAACGTGAGCCATATGTTACTGGCTGGATTGTCATATCTGATGAGGCACTGTGACACCTTCCAATTGGTGCTGTCGATTCCTATGTTCTTCTGTGTCATGTTATGGTGTCTAGGATTGGAGTCCCCGAAGTGGTTGATTGATAAAGGTGATGTTGTAAAGGCGACGGTTGTGATGGAAAAGATTGAGCGGTTGTAAGTATCAGAAATCTTTAAATAAATAATTATTTATCTAGAAAGTATCATCATAAAAGCTTTTCCCCGCAGTTTCGCTCCCGTGTAGGAGCTTTTTTCGAAAAAAAAGTCTTTGTCACCCTTTGGTCCATAAACTATTTCTATGTAAAAAAGGATCACGTTGATCTGTTGCGCCGATGCTGCGTAAAAGGATAAACCAAAAATCATTTCATCATTTAGTAGATTAGTAGAATTACTACGTTTCTGATAGATGACTTCTTAATCTTATGGTTTCTGTTTCAGCAACCGTCATCCAACTGACACGATTCAAACAGAATTGGAAGAGTATCACGCAGCACAGAGCTCACTGAAACACAGCAAACTGAAATTCTGGCAAATTTTCCGACACAAGAAGCTCACTATAAACCTCGCGTGTATGTCTGTCATCTACTTCGTATGTGGCATGGGGTACTACGGCGTGTCCCAGTACATCGGTAAGATGAGTGGCGACATTCACATGAACGTCGCCATATCAGGAGCACTGCTGATACCAGGAACCATCACCGCTGCATTCTTACTCCAGTGTCTTGGAAGAAGATGCTTCTTAATGGGAACCAGCTTTCTATCAGGGATATTCATGATGATTGTCATAATAATCCCTGAACACGCTAATTGGGCGAGGGTACTGACCGCCTGTGTCTGTAATACTTTCTTTTTTATGTCGTTTATTATAGTGTTCTTGTATGGTGTCGAGTTATTCCCGACCTCTATCAGGAATTCGGTTTTAGGGTTTTTGTCAGTATTGTCTAGACTGGGTCAGATAATTGCTCCGCCTATCAATGCTCTGCCTCAAACGGTTTCGGGGAGCGTTTTTGGAGTAATGGCTATTGTTGGTGGATTGTTGTGTTACCCATTACCAGAGACGAAGAATCTGGATCTGCCGTCTACTTTGGAGGATACGAAGAATCTACCCCGGAGAGTATCTAAGCCCGGGCAAGAAAGTGTGAAAATAAACTAGAGGAAGTATAAAATATTCTTACCAGATTGAAGGAATATTGTCTTAGAAAATGTCTCGCTTTTGAAAATTACATTAATTACAGTTCAAACAATTAGGACTCTTCTTCTTAAGTTTGTTGTATTATATTTTAGTTTTATCATGAATGATTTATATGTATATAAGATGTGTATTATCAAAAACGATTAATTAAATATTTGAACCATTTACGTATTTTTCGTGTCAGCGCAAGTCTTAGTTACATAAACAGTAATTAAAAATCTTAAACTAAATCATTCATCGAATTCGCAAATCCGGTACCTACACCGAAAAAATCCAGGCGAATCTGCAATCACGGGACGCAAAGACGTACAAACACTTTGAATCCCGGACTCCCGGACCAGCAATTTACAATAAAACAAAGGAAGCCAGCGACACTGTTATTTTCAATAAGCTCCCTATACACAGGATAATGAAAAAAGTTTTTATAACCGACAATGCGGAGTAGCTAAGTGGGATAAAGTATGATGTTTTTAACTTGTCCAATATGTAAGAATATTGTTTTATAGCTGCGATGTGAGAGGATTTTGTACTTTTTCTTGTTCATTTGGATTTGTTTTGTTGGGCTCATATTGTTTTTCTGAAAAGACAGGCTGAAACTTTTCTTGGAATTGTATGCTAATTTAGTGTGTCAATTTCAGAAAGGTTGGAATTTTTTAAATACAATAAATGTGTGCTATTCATTCTGCATATATTCACTGCTAGCTTCCAATGAAACAAACAGGTGATAGTTTAAAAAGGTGTTATCGTCCTCACCAGACTGAAACAGTTCACTGTTAAATTAGAGCCCAATTTACAAATAACTTTGAACGATCAGTCAGATCAAGTTATACTAAACATTTGAACTTCAACCATCTTTTTAAAACTCCCATAAATCGAAATTGCAAATCACGGTCACCAAAACTAATCCATTCAACAAGTTCAAGTTCACATCAAGTTATAATCTCTCTCACAATTCTAATTGCCTACACATTAGCCAAATCACTGACCTTTGATCCAGCTTAACACTTAAGCCTAGTAAATCTTAACCCGTGCTATTGTAAATCAATTTGAACCATTATAACGGCGGTGGATGAGCCATAATCCCGTATGAGAGTATTACGGGCTGCCCGGGGTGAGCAGTAAATTAGGCGAGATGACCCCGAGTGCTAACGTACGACTGTGTGCCCCGCCTACGAACATTAGCTGCAGTGGATATGGGCATTTAGTGATAGTTCCAATTTGTGTTGCCGCCTTTGTTTTTGGGTGGAGGTCGCGGCTCAGTATAGGGTGATTTAGTTGCGATGAAAGTGGCGCCAGTGTCTGAAAAGTTGTTTGAAAATCGGTTGTCACAGTATGGGCATGGAGTATGAATGTGGATAGCTTTACCATTAGCTTCGTTATTGCGTTGCAGCCTGTTCATCTCGCAAACTACTCAACTTTTTGTGTACTGTAGGTACTCGACCGTAGTGTGAACGATTTTTGGTGAATTACTAAACGTTTAGTTACTAAATTACGCGCCACTTGACTAAATTACGAACATAGTCTGAACCAGGCTTAAAGAATGGAACTATAGTTTTGCTTGATGCTATTTTCTAATTCGATCTATCCTTTACCTTTTTCGTTCACAGCGACCATTCGTAGTGTAAATAAAACATTAGATATTGTTTTATTACCGAAAAGCAATAACAATTTACGATTGAAAATAAAATTGGGATCCTTAATACCTATTTTGGTCACGTATTGTTTTAGAAATTTATTTATTTTTTAAGGGAAACCTCTTCAGATGTAATTACTAGGTCGTTAGAAGATTCCGACACGAGACCAGAATTCTAAATCAAAGAAGAAACTCCCTCCCTGTTTAGAGTTAGCCACTTACTATGCATTAATAGACCTAGTTAAATACCTTATACCAGAGGTCCCCAAACTTATTTATGTTGTCGACCACTTGGCATGTTTTTGTTTTGAGTAGACCCCTAACCTAATGTAGTTTGCAAATTCATTAATTCCAAATGTGTTTTTGACAGCTGGTATAGTGAAAAAATTTCTTGAGCCAAGAAAATTTCGAACTTCATAACTTTTTTCTTGAATCAAGACTATTTATACTACAGCCAAGATTTTCGTTTTTTCTGTGCACTACTTTGCTACTAATACTGTAATCCAAAAATAAGTTTGTATTACAAAACCGTAGTAGTAAAGTAGGTCTGATAAACTCTGTTTATTACGTAAAAACTAAGCAACAAATCTCCGTTATCTTTTGCACAGATAAAGTTGGAGGTCTAGCCAGCTAAAAAGTTGACACAGGCTACAATTTACCGCAGAAAAATATTTTTTACAAAAAAAACTTGCAGAAAATAAAAACGTAACTTTTACATATATATGGACATCTGTGTTTATTTATATATTTATAAGAAAGTAATAAGGAAGTAAGTAAGTACCTATTATTCTGTGTGCGTTTGACAGCTCTCAGTTCAAAGGTTATATATGGATTATTCCATTCATGAAAACCCAAAATTAAAGTCACGACGTACTTAAATGAGATCCACTATCGTGGACCCCCATTTACATCTCATGGACCCCCATTTTTTTCCCGCTGACGTGGACCCCTTGCAGGTCGTCGTCGACCCCTGGGGGTCGATATAGACCACTTTGGGTATCACTGCCTTATACCTTGAGGTAAATTATGTATTTTTGATTGCCTTTTTATTTATAAAGGAAAAGATGAGATGTGATCAATATCTTTTACTTAAAAGAAATTGCCACTGGCCATTCACGGAAGAGAAAATATTATTTTTGGCGTTTATACACACAGACACACATTAAAATGTACCTATTGTCAGTTTTCTGGATGATTCCAGATTTGATTTCCTTTTAAAGGTTATTTAAGTAAATCAAATCTGTAGATGAACCCCGACTGAATATACTATGACGATTATATGGAGTACGCTTATGTATCGACGAAGACGCGGACTAATCTATGTATATAAAATTCTCGTGTCACAATGTTAGTTGCCATACTCCTCCAAAACGGCTTGTTCGATTTTTAAGAAATTTTAAATGTGTCGGTATTTTAAAAGAATCGGTCGTCATTTATTTTTCATACCCTAAGTGATAAGGGTGGTCCACCCCAAATATTTATATGGCAAAACAATGTTTGCCGGATCAGCTAGTTATCAATAAAATTGTAATAGATTACTACGACGAAATGTAACATGACAACACTAAACATTCTTACTTGATTAAACTTTTTACATTCTATTTTAAAAGACACAATAATCGCCAAGATGTAGTACCTAGTACAATAAATACGAAAGTATTTTTAGCGAGTCATTCTGGAGTTAAAATGGAAAGTGAACGCAGATTGCTTCGTCCCACACTGTCTCAAGGGTCAACTTAAAGAAATTGGGTTACTTGGAGAAATGGCCTTACAATCTGTCAGAATTTTTATTCAATTTTATAGATTTAGGTTTATTTTGTTTACCAAGAAAATGAAAATTAAATTTTTTATCAATATTGACCGGTTTTAAGGGTCACTCGCACCATCATTATCATCCACAGCACGACATCAGCCACTGCTAAGCTTAAGCCTCTCTTTTTTGTGTCAATCCCCACGAACCTGTGCCCCCTCACCCAGGTTCTACCTGCGATGGTAACACTTACAATGTATAAAACTCATATAAAAAGTACACTTTGTAAACAAGCATATTACAAATTAGGGGATTATATCCAAGATAAGAGTGCTTGGAAACATGCTGGTCCTGCTCCATAGGACAATTTAGAATCAAAACAAAATCAAACTGGTTGCTAATATAATTGCAAAATTTATTATTTTGTGTTTCATGACATTGATTTTTCTGTGATTACTTCCTCACACACTGACTTATTAATTACAAAATTTTAGGAAAATCATCTACTTTTACAATGTTTGTAAATATGTGAGCACCATGTATCTATCACATATTAAATTATCTGTCATTGCTTCATTTTTAATTCTTTTTACCTATTGTGGTATAGTATTTTTATTCTAGATGCATCGTCTTCACATTTAATTATTTAAATAATGTACGTACCTATACAAACAATTGTAAAACATTTTAAAAGAGTAACGGTGGAGTTTCTTGCCCATTCTTCTCCTTACGAAAACTACCATTTGGAAGGGGCGACTAGAATCAATTTTATTATTTTGTAAATTTTCACGTTCAAAAGTGCCACACATGGCCTATTTGAAATAAATGATTTGACTTTGACTTTGATAACTAAATATGTGTAATAGCTAAATGCGTTTAGCATTAAACATATTTTAAACCTGTCATCTTCAAAAGATTGATGAAAAGAGAAAGTTGTAACTAGTTCGTATAGCGCTAAACGTATTAAGAGCGTTCATTCTAAAAGTTGGCAACGTCGCAAATAGCTGTCAAATATTTACCCTTTTTGATTAACTAGGCAATATAAACATCTCAACTAGTGACCTAAAATATTAATAATGAATTGCAATTATAACACTGAATTTGATGTTGTAACCGTTTTAGGTGTAAAAAGAAAGTTTCCAAATACTCTTTTTACATCTAAAACTAAACATTCGGTGTTACGCTATTAATTATTGCATTTCGTGATCAATATTTTAGTCCACTAGTTAGCGATATTTCATATTTCCATACAGTAATATTGCAAAAAAATCAAGACAGCGAAATGTTTGGTAGCTATTTGCGACGTTGCCCACTCTCAGAATACACGGTCTTAAAGTGATTTGTTGTGCAAGCGGGCTTTAGAATCTTAGCACGGTGGATGCAAAGTCATCTACCTAAATATTTGAAAGACAGGACTGAAAATACACTATATCCTAATCTTTGTTTTCGTACTCGTAAAGGTAATTAAGAGAAACCATCAAAAGAATCGACAGAACCTAGTATTCATAAGCCTCAGTCTACTTTAAGCAGGTACTGCGATCAACAATTTGGCCTAATATCCCGAATGACTCTGATAGCTAACAAGTCTGCATAGTCTAAAAGCCCAATAGCAAAAAACGCGCCATTTTACCTACATGATTTTCTGTAATAACACACATAAATTAGAAAAGACACAAGATCATAACCATACTTGTACACAATGTACTGCAAGGACGCATGTCAGAAAGGTAAACCGCGCTGTAGCCGACATTCTTTAGTCATAGGCTCACAGTACAAGAGAAACAGTAATTCTGTATTTACAGTCATGTGATTGGTAGTACTGTTCTGTCAGTCTCCATTTTGAACTCTATTAGTATTGAAACTACGACTGCAAAATTCTGTGCTAGAAATCGCGTTACGGGTCAAGTTATAATGAACGCATTGTACTCAACTACTTCCTTTACAACATTGATTCTCTTGTAAGAAGATAGAAGTTGTTTTCATTTCAGTTGTTAGGCTGTAATATTTAGATCTATCGAGCACAGAATCAATTATATGCTTCCTGCCTATTGAAGCAAATTAAAACAACTGTTTTACACACAAACATACATACATAAACTCACGCCTTCTTCCATGGGGGTAGGTAGAAACTACGGAACGCCACCTGCTACGAAATATTTTCTTAACAAAAACTGTCTGTGTCTGACTGTTATTTGCTTAGAACTATTTTCTTGATAACAAAAGCCACACAAAAAAATAATAGATTTAATTATTCATTTAACTTTTAGTTGCCTGATTCGTGGCAGTCACAAGGCATAAATGTTAGCGGCCACCAGCTAACAAACCTCCGTTTTGCTGATGATATTGTGTTATTTTCCACATCATCTTCAGAACTCGAAGAAATGCTCCAAGATCTGAGCACAGCAAGTCTTGAGGTTGGACTTTCAATGAACAGATCTAAAACACAGGTCATGACCAACAGCACGAAACGTAGGGTTGAGGTAGACGGGCGTGTATTGCAATATGTCGATGAGTATACATACTTGTGCCAGATAGTGTCGTTCAAGAATAGGCAAGAAAAAGAAGTCGAAAAACGAACACATGAAAGGAAATCTCCCTATAACATTGAAAAGAAAACTCATCGACATGTGCATTCTGCCCGTCCTAACCTATGGTGAACAAAGTTGGTCACTTACTGAACAACAGAAGTCCAAACTCAAGATTTGCCAGCGGGCAATGGAGCGCAGCATAATAGGTGTCAAACGAACGGACCACGTTAGAAACACCATCCTGCGCTCCATAACTCAGGTAGCGGATGTTGGAGAAAAAACAGCCAGACTGAAGTGGGAGTGGGGCGGCCACGTCGCACGAATGCACCCGGAGAGATGGGCAAAGATCGTCACTCACTGGACGCCTGAACAAGGACAACGCCGTCGAGGTAGACCGTGGCGAAGGTGGTGTGACGATCTAGTTATGTTTGCGGGGTCAATATGGCCTGAAATCACACAAAGCAGAGAGGTTTGGAAGGAAATAGGGGAGGCCTTTGCCCAGCAGTGGACGCAACATAGGCTAACAAAAAAAATACTTTTAGTACCTGGGCGACCGAGCTCTACTCGGCTGAAAATACAGAGAAAACAAATTTTCCCAGATATGAGACCTAGCTAGATCGATTTTTCGCCCCCGTAAACTCCTATATTGCAACTTTCATCAAAATCGTTAGAGCCGTTTTCGAGAACGTGATTATTATATATATTATATACAAATCTTGCTCATTTAATAGTATAGGATAAATACAAAAGTTCACGTACGATATTCATGTGTCGAACAAATTGACATCAAAACTGACTTGCATTACTGTATACATTTCACTATACTCAAGATAAACGTACCAAGGCAAGTGATGTATATTATTATGAAACCACGACATGTGGCCTTAACTGACGTCATGTCAGACCAATGTCAAGCCAGACCCTCGGACCACGAGATGAACAGGCACAGAAGTCCTAGGCCGAAACTCTTGTAAATAGTCTCGCTTAGGTATAAGTCGGATAGACCATACAAAAGTGTGCCGTCATCGAAATTGAAATATGATTTCAAGAGACAACTGCACTGATGCATAGTTTCTGTTAACTTGTCAGGCAGATAGCTCACAAATTTATTTTATTTATTTATTTATTTTATCTTGTAGAAAGTTCCTGTAGGAGCTCGTAGCTAAGTACTAACAGTCACTCGGGTCGATCTATCAGGTTAATCTACGCTTGCCGGGGTTGGTCCGTGGATGGGTGACCATTTCTACATACCGAGACTCCTCCGTGCCTCGGAAAGCACGTTAAGCCGTTGGTCCCGGCTGTCATTCGTGGATCTTAGACAGTCGTTACGGGTCGTTAGAAGCCCGAAAGTCTGACAACCAGTCTTACCAAGGGGTATCGTATTACCCAGTTACTAGGTTGTGGAGGTCAGATAGGCAGTCGCTCCATGTAAAATACTGGTATTCAGCTGCATCCGGTTAGACTGGAAGCCGACCCCAATATAGTTGGGAAAAGGCTAGGCAGAACACATCTTGTAGAAAGTTCCTATATGGATATTACTAGCTGACCCGGCAAACGTTGTTTTGCCATATAAATATTTGGGGTGGACCACCCTTATACTTAAGTGTATGAAAAATAGATTAAATTATGACCAATTCTTAGACCTACCGAATATACATATAAAATTTCATAAAAATCGATCAAGCTGTCGGAGGAGTATGGCAACTAACACTGACACGAGAATTTAAAGATAAAGAAAGATTTGTAAAATAGGTCCTTACTATAATGTTGTATGTTGGGTTCATCAATAAAAGTGGCAACGTGTGGAACTAATCAATTCTAGCCAATGCCGATGAGCCCTCTTCATGTACATGACGCCGGAGCCGCACCGGCGCCGGACCGTAAGATGAAAAACATCAATATCTCAGAATCTACGCATCGCCCGGCGCTGGCGCGTCATGTACAGACGCCAGCACATTCCGAAACTGTCAAATTTTCCCAATCAAGTTTGAACCTTAAACTTCAGCGATAAAGTTGAAAATCTATTAAATAAATTTGACAGATTGTAGTAGCTTGATGTGTTGGCGTCTGTACATGAAGTCGGTCGTGCGGTCGTGGGATCGGCTGTAGTTGGTGATGGGGCCCGTTAGGTATGGCGGGCTGATACCAGTTGGGGGTGCGGAGAATGTACAAGTATCTCCCGGGTCCCCGACTCATGGTACTAGAAGTAACAGTGGGGTTTAAGTCGGTAGGAGCCCGACATAACCCTCCGTTCTTCCTAGACAGAGGGTATCCATGAGGATTTCCACACAAAAAATAAAGGAATCTCGCACTTGGTCGGCAAGTTGGCCGTTGCGACCAAGTGTGCGATTCATATCGGTTTCTTTTTACCTGGTCGCTGCGACCAAGTGGTCTGCGCGAGAGTCCAAGTGTAGCCACAACATTCGCGCAGCGAGAATCAGTGTATGCGAGAACTTACCCTTCTGCAACTCTTCTGTACAGTGTATAGGCCCAGGAATGTAATATTCAGATAGACCCTCTGTATGTTGTAAATCTTCGCTAAGTACACGCTAAGTATTATTGTGACGTGTAAAGCCTATTTGTCAGACGCACTCATTTTTAAGGGCTGCTGTTTAACGTTGTGATTATGTCGTGTTTTGTGTGACAAGTGTCGCGATTATGTGATAAAATAACAACCACAAAATGTCTTTTCGGGTTCTGGTTTTTACCCGACTACGGCGAAGCAAAAAGGAGGGTTTTGGGACCTCATAACTTCTAAAGTACCGATCATAATTTGACACATAAGGTATCATTGGAAGCGTCTTGATCGTCCGCTGGTTATAGGTATGTGACGTCACATTAAATGCAATATGGCGCCCTCTAGAGGACAAAGACATAAAAAAATTGTGTGCGTGTGGGTTGAGTGCTCCTTTTTAAAAGTTAATTATATTTTTACGAAATCAAGGAAGAATTTAGGAAATAATTGTGAAAAACTTAGTGGTGCAGATAAAAATTTTGTGAAATCTATGGCGAGAAAGTCGTGGTCAATTAACTAGAACACTCAATCTGCTAACCTGAGAAAATACTGTAACTCGTGTTTCAAAATATATTAGATATATGTTTAACATTTTATGTGAAATAATTGTGCTGAATTTGTGAAAACTATTCACAAATATTCATTGATACCACGACCATTTTTTGTACCTATATCTTTATTTCTGTCTGAAATTTTCTGAATTTGAAAAAATATTTTCTTGTTTTATACTTTTTAGAGCGTGATTTTTCAGTAGTCGAGTTTTAGGTTTTTGAATTTACTTTTGTCACATGAGTATTTCTCGTATCATGGAACCCTAACTTTGTTCTGTGTGCAAATAAAAGTTTTCTTAATCACAAAAAAAAAATAAGAATCTTAAAACATACGAAACGCTGAGTGAAAAGATGTGTTAACGAAAAACAATTATGAGTTTTAAATAATAATTATTTTATTAAAACCAATCACTATCAAATACATAGCCTTACAATACAAACTAGCTGTATGAGATCGCCGAGTTATCTAACGCATTCCATTGTACATTAATTACTAATTTATATTTATAACAATCACTGGAGTCATTTTGTTGATAACATCTTATAAACAAAGCAGTATTTTGAATTAATCTGGGCTTGTTTGCCCATTCATTAATTTAATATTATGATATTTTGTGTCTCTAGGGTGCAACGCTGTTATAAGCGATAGTGACATCATTATGTGAGCAGGAAAAAAAATGAGAAGCAGATCTACATGTGCATTCAATTAGACATTTCAATTATTATGTAAAATCAACATATACCAGTGTTATAAACACGTTGATATTGTTGAAAATTATATTCAAAATGACATGATTACTTTGTAAAGTATTATATTATTTTAACTATTGTGAATGTGAGGACTATGTGGATATTATTTTTATTTCTCTTCTAGTTTTTGTGATGGTCTGGCAGTTTGAGTAGTTTTTGCGGCATACCCAAATGTCCTTTCTTTGGTATTGCTCGTCGAGTTGAGCTCCTTAAGTTCTAAGTTGAGCTCCACGATTACTGACAAATGCTTGCACTGACTGGACAGGTCCACTCAAATCTGTGTGGTTCTTTCCTCAAAAGACCTTTTCAGACACTAATCTACATGGTCCTCATAGGGCCTGACCAAGATTATGTCTGGACTTTAAAAGAGACTGCGACCTCTGAGTTTGTTTCGGCCTTTCTTCTCAGAGTAGTCAGATAAGAAACGCCGAACTCATCTAGCTTATTTTTTTTTTTTTTTATATGACGTGTAAAAGTGATTCCGATATCCTATTTACAGAATAAACAATTTCATTTCATTTCATTTCAATCATTTCTAAACCAACGATATTATCGTGGCCGTCCATGTCACGGCATCACGGTAGCACAGAAAAGTAAAATATAATGAAGACGCTATTTAATTTTCCGTCCATGATAACGTTATAACGTGCACGTGTAGCGGTTACACCGCCACATACGAACTACGCATCATAGACATGACGTCACACAAATCCTGTATCGCGCAATTAGAGTTTACCGAGCGATCGACACACATACAAGATTTCAACTTCAAACCGTTGGGCAGTTGCCCACCAGACACAACACCTCGCTCGGAGGATCCTCCCTTTTCTATGGTGGATGGGTGAACTTTACACCCTGTTCCTCATGCCCCTAAATTGGTGACCCTGAGTATGAACGTCAACGCAGCCTTCGTGCAAATACTTCGGCGTGACGTCATCAACATCATCATCACTCCCGCAAGCTTTCTTGAGGCGAGTCAGACAGCCAGCACCCACGGCTTCAACGGGTATCCTGACCACTCACTCTCAGCCTCATCACCCCGATTCACTAGGGAATCAGCGCAATCACCCCAACTCACTGGGGAATCACCTCAATCACCCCGACTCACTTAGGAATCACTCCGACTCACTGGGAAATCACCCTGACTCACTGGGAAATTACCACAGACAGTTCCAACTCACCGCAAACTATGTGGCACCCGGTCCCGACTCACTGGAACCACAGCTGTCACCGTGAAGCATCGCAAGATTCAGCCCACTATCGACTTTCGGTCTCCGGAGGGGAGTGATGTAGCGGTTACACCGCCACATAAGAACTACGCATCATAGACATGACGTCACACAAATCCTGCATCGCGCGGTTAGAGTTTACCGAGCGATCGACATACATACAAGATTTCAACTTCAAACCGATAGGCCGACGCCCGCCAGACACAACACCCGTCTGGTCGGAGGATCCTCCCTTTTCTATGGTGGATGAGTGAACTTTACACCCTGTTCCTCATACCACTAAACACGTATTTCGGTCTACTATAACGTTATAACGTGCGTAACGTTGTAACGATAATATCGTGTTGTTAGAAATTATAAAAGCACATAATTGCAACGTGAAATGTTAAGTAGACAAGTCTCAGTTTACGTAATCAAAGTAAATTGTTATCATTGTAGATCTCCAAACATTTCAGGTGCTCATATACAGTGTGAGTCTTTCTTATAAGCACATATCGAAATGAGGGAATCTATGCTTAATTTAACCATTTGTAACGTGGATCCACGCGAGACACAATGGTTTTTAATTGTTTCTGTAATATTACGACATACGAGAGGTTAATCGACGGAAAAAAAAAACTAAAAAAATCAAAACATTTATTTATTTAACGATTATTGTAAAACTGAGAAAAAAAAATTTCTTTGCTATAAAAACATGTTTATTTTCCACAATTTTCATTTTATGAGGACGCCTAATAACTTTCGATCAGTATGGAGTTTGTTTCATCGCGATAGATTATTTGTTTTAAAAGTTACACCGTTTTGTTCCATTTTTTTTTTTATTCCATGCAAATATTTTTTTTTTAGATATAAAAACCGTCGATAAAATTTTGCAGAGATTCCCTCATTTTGATATGTGCACATTATAAAAACTCACAATGTATATACCTACAAAAGTGGCACGTTGCCAATGCTAGAGGCAACTGCAGCCGACGACTCGTCGACGATAGACGTCGACGCGTCGACGGCAAACCCCGACGCACGACGCGTCGACTGCATCGTGCCGCTCGTATATGAGCACTTACGCGCGAAGGCAAAAAGCATCCACAACATAAGATTCAAACTAGTTACCTCTTGCAAATGATTTAAGAATAACGATTTCGAATCTTAGCAATGAATTGAAAATTTGTTTAGCTTAGTCACATTACGAATAAACTTCATATGTATCACAATCTATTTAAAACAATGATTGTTTACCTATCAGCGTTAAGTGATACTATGGAGAGCTTTCGTTAACAACTATCCTAACAGCGAGACTACAATTGCTTTAAAAACTTTCTACTTAAACCATGCAAATGAGTAACATCCAACACCCTCAAATTCTTAAGAGTCCATAACACCTCAGCTCAAACACTATACTGCTCGCGGACTGAGTGAGAGCGTGACTGAACGTCGGGGAGAAGGCTCCAAGGCGCCAATAGTTTAGGTAATTTCTTTTTACGGCCAAAATAATGGTAATTAAAAAGAAAACCCGCCCAAATATTAGTCGGACTCGCACACGAAGGGTTCCGTACCACCGTAAAATATTTAGCAAATAAATGAAAATACTAAATTAAGAACATTATTATTTATCATCTTAAATTAAAAAAATCGTAAAGATTAATTTGTATTTCATAATGGTTTTTGCAGTTGCAGAAAATATTAAAATAAAATACCTCGTGAATTCGGCGTTTTTAGTGATTCTTGATTATATACATTGTATGGTACATGATGTACAGAAGTTTCATATTCCTAACTTATTTAGTTGTTGCGACAGAGCTCGTACAAAAATGGTCTAAGACACGGCCCCCTATTTCTTAATTTTTGAAGGTAAAAAAAACAAAATTATATTTGTACTCTACTCGATGAGCTCTAAGAAAATGACAGCCCACATGCGAGGGTAAGATTTTTTTTTCAAAGTCAAAAGTTTATTGTATCCGACCCCTTTAATTTCGTAGCAGATTGCAGGCGTCAAATGCAGGCGACGTGTCGCCGTGACAACTGGTTTCTATGAATTTCTATGAAATACCTTCCGTGGCTTCCGCGGCGTTCGGCTACGGAATTGTGCCTTTATTTCTTGTTATAGTGGCAATAGAAATACACAATCTGTGAACATTTCAACTGTCTACCTATTACGGTTCATGAGATACAGCCCGCTGACAGACAGACGGACAGCGGAGGCTTAGTAACAGGGTTACGTTTGACACCCTTCGGGTACGGAACCCTAAAAACACATAGTATCTGCTTTATGGTTAGTTCAGTTATTATAAAAAGTGTCATGATAACTGAAGTACTATTTTTTAAATACCACCGGTAACTTTGGAATTTTATCTATAGGTTTTTTTTATGGAATCGTATTTTCTTCAAAAATCGTACTTAACACTAATCCTCAACCATATATTTATTTCAAAATTAATGCTGCAGTATTTTCGATATAACGGAGAATCATGCCGAACAATGCGAGGTATTTATTATAGACTCTTAAATGACACAACTTTTCTTTAAGAGGAAGCGTCAGGGTAGACCGCGAAATTCAAATTTTCGTACGTTTTTTGCATTTTGCAGGTCAGTGTCAGGTTTTATGTTGATCAAAATATGTTGACCTGCAAAATGCAAAAAAAACATAAGAAACTTTTAATTTCGCGGGCTACCCTGACGCTTCCCCTTAAGAACGAGCTCTGTCTTAAAAAATATATTATTCTACCGAGATAAATTTTTTAAAAAGCTACAAGTGGCAAAACAGGTTCTATTAACGTAGTGAATATCATAACGTCATCAACAAAATAGCTCCAGTATAATAATACTAAATTGACACAAACATTATCGTCTAGTCCACTGTGATCAGACCGCTTTCCCTGACCACTTGCTCCGTCGACACCGGGTTTAAGAACACTGGAAATAGAAACAGTAAAATTAATTAACAATAAAACAACACTAGCTTTTGCCAGTGGCTTCGCCCGCTTGGAGGTCGAAAATTATCCCAAATTTCATCCAAATTAATTTAGCCGTTTTGGCGTGATTCGAGTAACAAACATCCAAACATACAAAATATCACATTTACAATTTAAATAATTATAAACATAACATCACGCCTGTAATCCCCGAAGGGTTAGGAAGAGGTGTACCTATACACCTACATTTCGCCAGGTTGTAATAGGGGGCGAGCCTATTGGCATCAATCAGGCACAAATTCAGACTCCGGGCTGCTGCTGAGAAATTCCAGATGGAAAAACCCAATACCACTTCGCCCGACCCGAGAATCGAACCCATGACCTCATACTCGTATAAATAATTATAATATTAATAAAGTGGGATAACTTTACACTTTTATTCCACGAAGGAGAATGCAGAGGCACCACACTTTACTTATAGCATAATTAGCCCATAATGTTTCTACTACTGACTGATGACACAGGCCTCCCCTTGGTGAGAGGGAGTCGGCCGTCATGCACACGCGGGCCCAGTGCGAGTTGATAGATGTCACATGTCACATGAATTTTTGATTCTAGGACAGCAGTTTTCTCACAATGTTTTCCTTCACCGTTTTGAGAGCAGTGGTGACAAAAATTAATTTACACAAAGTAAAGCGCCTGTGTTCGAACCTACGACCTACACTCGTAAGTTGCGGCTGTTACCACTGAGCCACCACTGCTCTCTACTTGTCTTTAAGTTTAATATAAATAGGGGTGAGCCTATTGCCTTTGCCTAACCGAACGGAGTTTTTCTGAGAACTTCCTTACTGAAAAGCCCAATATCATTTTCCCTGACCTAAGAATCAAACCCTCTTGTTCACCACTTGTAGTCAAATAAGTCCGAATTACATACATATATAAACTCACGCCTTCTTCCCATCGGGGTAGGCAGGAAACTACAGAACTCCACCTGCTACAATCTTTACATACTCCTTTTGCGTTTACGTTCATACATCTGGTCATACACGCACGCGGGTTGCGAGTACTACGCACCTGACCTTTTTGAAGAACATCACCAGTAAGTCCCTAAATCCAAACCAATAAGTTAGGTGTATGTAAGTGTAGTTCCAATAAGTGTCTTTCTAGGGCGTCCCCTCTCGGCGTTTCCATATGTCACCTTTCATTCATCCTCCCAACGTGACCAAACCTTTCGAATATTAGTGTGTATAATAAAATAAATAGTACTTACTTGTGCTGCCAGTAAATAAATCTTGATCCGGAATGATGCTGGCGGCTGCAATCGCTGCCTCATCTAGCACGATCACCTGGAAATTATTTACAGAATTTTCAGTTTAATATAATCTGTCTGTAAATATCATGATTTGAAAACCAACATGGAGACTGGAGAGGATATGGAAACAAAAAGGTTGATCTAAATTATAATTTTCTGCATAATCAATCCCACTGCTGAGACACATGCTCTCGGTGAGAAGGAGTGGGCCGTAATCCACCACGCGGGCCCAGTGCGGGTTGGTAGATGTCACATGTTTTCAAATTTTTGGTTCTAGGACATACCGGTTTCCTCACGATGTTTTCCTTCACTGTTTAGAGAGCAGTGGTGATGAAATAAATTACACAAAGTTAAACGTTAGGTTTGAACCTACAGCCGAACCAACTTGTAAGTCACGGCAATTAATTGCAATCGTAAATTTTCTGAGCACTGTTTTAATAATTGCTCCATTTCTAGGAAAGATAAGATTATACTTTTAAACAAGAAAGAAGTTATAATCTATGTATGAAACTTCATTCAACTTATAAACAAATAATATTGAACACGACTTGTAGCACGTGTCAGTAGTTGAAAAGGTCATGTCAGCACATAACTAGTTATGCAAAATGAAGGATCTTTTGACGGAGTGTTTTCATCAAAATATTAAATTATTAGTTACATAACATCTGTTGTGAAAAGCAAAATGGTATCATGTTATGAGAAAAAGAAAACTCTTGTTTATTCGTAAACAACCTTTTCTTTACTATTACTAAGGTGCGTCTATACTAGATGAGCCGAGCATGAGCCGATTACAAATTCGTGTAGTGTGGACCGACTTACAAGCCTCGAACAATCGCGCTTCGAGCATTCGGTTCGTGCTCAACTGTGCTCCGCCAACTGTCGGTTTTTTGACGAACACAGGGGATTTGCATCGCGCTCAATCTACGTTCAATAACAGTGATCGTTGTAGGTTCGTTGTAAGTCCACACTTGACGCCGCGAACGACGACGCCCAGAATGGCGCCGCTCGTGCTCGGCTCGTCTAGCGTAGACGCACCTTTATAGATAAACTTATGTTCTCTAATTATAGGCCTAATGAGGTTTTATGGAAGAAAATACGTAGAAATAATATGGTGAAATGATAATTTCACTATATTTTTCGTAGGTATATTTTTTCAATTTTAGGTAGATGTTCTTATGGCTCCGTACCCGAAGAGTGCCAAACGGAACCTTATCACTAAGCCTCCGCTGTCCGTCTGTCCATTCGTCTGTCCGTCCGTCTGTCTGTCGGTCAGCGGGCTGTACCTCATGAACCGTAACAGGTAGATGGTTGAAATTTTCACTGATTGTGTATTGCTGTTGCCACTATAATTAACAAATTTAAATAAAGTGAATTATTAAAGGGGCATACAACGAACATTTTCTTCCCTTTTTCTTCTTGTGTTGAGCCCACGCACAATGGTCCACTTTATGGACTAAGTGCAGAAACCAAACCCTATAACATAGAACCCTTCTTGTGGCCGGTTAAATGAATATCGTCAATACAAGTCAGCAGCCCCGCTGTACAGTGACAGATCCACGTAAAATTTATACCTTAAGTTATACCAATAAAAAAATCTGTTCTTACATGTACCTTAGGGAACCCAAGGATCCTGGTCTTCTCAATAACATCGACAGTCTTCTTCTCTTCAAACATGGGATTCCGGAGCGGCAGCAAGTCTATCGCATTTGCAGCCAGGGACCAAAGATGACCAGCACCTTGAGGGGCCCTGGCGCCCTTCCGAAAGTGTGGATTGATGGATAGGTTGTGTCGCACTGAGTTCTTCCAACGTTCGTCGTTGGCTTTGTAAAAGGGGAAGCGGTCCCTGGAAATAATAATTGATGTATTGAAGCGATGCATTTAATCATAGACCACAATAATATTAATACACAGATACGAGTCTGGCAAACGAAATTAGAAACTGAAAAAGCGCGGCAAATTTAATAAAATAAAACGTAAGTTTAAAAACTAAAACCTGACTAAAAGATATAAAACAAGAAAATATTTCAGACAGAAGTCAAGACATAGGTACAAAAATGATCAAGGTAAAGCCGTGGTCGCATGCCATTATAATTTTGTAGGTATACAAGCATGCGACCACGGCTTTACCTTGATCATTTTTGTACCTATGTCTTGACTTCTGTCTGAAATATTTTCTTGTTCCATATCTTTTAGTCGGGTTTTAGTTTTTAAACTTACTTTTTATTTTATTTTTTTGGTTTATATGGTATAATAATACCAGCCTATTATTGTCCCTCTGATAGGAAAAGGCCTCTTCTCATACAGAAAAGGCACGAGCATTGATCACCACGCGCGCTCAAGACGGCTTGGCGATTTCAGACTTATATATGTATATTAACTATAAGTCCAGTACCTACCCTAATCGCGATTTTTTTTTCCAACTTATGAAACAATGGATTAGCAATTTGTTTCAAATCGAAACAGATTGTGGTTGTGTTGTATTACGCAATTAGGGTACAGGTTTCCTCACGATGTTTTTCCTTCACTGATGTTAGTAATGTCCAAGATAAACTCAGAAAGCACATTTGAATTGAAAAAGTCACTTTGGTACCTGCCCGGATTTGAATCCACAACCTCGTGCATGAGAGACGAGGCCTTAACCACTGGACCATCACGGCATTCATGGTAAAATATGTATTAATTTTACAGCCGCGCCGTACGTAGCACAGTCTCACTTTTACTTGTTTGTAACAATTTAAACATATTTATTTACTTGGAAAATATGATATATATACATATTTGTAATGTGCTTGTCAAGCCCTTTCTTTTGATACCCAACATGGCACAATTCAATAGTTTTTGTTTTTTATTTCGTTACTTCATGTCCTCTAGAGGGCGCCATATTGCATTTAATGTGCGTTACGTGCCTATAACCAGTGGACAATCAATACGCTTCCAATGTCCTGTTTTTCTTTTACACCATTTGCATTTTGTTGTAACGTCCCGTTTTATTTATTATATTGTGGCTTTGTCTCGTTTGTTACGGAGAATCACTGACTCCTAAGATACAGGCACATACACCTAGTTTAGGAGTCAGGGTATTTAAATTATTGTGACCTAGTTATAAGCCTTATAATATGCTCTTAGTTCTATGGTTCTTGTACTGTGATGGCTTTTGGTGAAATAAAGAATTTATTTATTATTTATTTATTTATTTCATGATACCTCATTTGTCAAATTATGATCGACAGTTTAGAAGTTATAAGGTAACAGATGAACATACATACATACTGGTCAAAATCATAACCCTCCTTTTTGTTTCACCGTAGTCGGGTAAAAAATATCAGCATGTTAACTCCAAAATTTGCATGATATAACTGGAATAACCTAATTTGATACTTTAGAATTATTTGTTTAAAATCATGATAAGTAATATGATCCAAATCAAAAACACGTTTCTTGACATTTCGAAAAATCAGTTTACTTCGTCTGAATAAAAATACGTCTTTAAGTATTATGCAGCAATTCGAATAAAAAAAAACGACTATATTCTATTTAATAATTTTAGTTAATATTCACTAACATAATCAAATCTGAATTTAAAACTTCCATGTGAAAAGATTCATTAGAGTCACTGTTTTGTCATTTTTGATTTAGTAAATGCTGTATCAAGATCACAACAAACCACCAACAACACTCCATCTTGTTTTGGCAAATTGAGGTTGACATGGTATAACATTGCCCTATAAAAAGTTTGCAAATAATTCGAGTGTCTAATTTCGTTCTTGAAATCGCCAGCAATTTTATAAGTTCCTAGCTACCTACAATAAATGATAGAGTTGCTTTTAAAGTGCTCAAAAATAACACTTTTATTAAACTTCCAATTGAATCGGGTAACATATCTGTATTTTTAAAATTTCACTCCAAAACGAAGGTTGTACAGACAATGCCAAATAAAGACGAATGCCAAATAAACATTTTCATTGCTATGTCCGACATCTCACAGAATTATAACAGGATTAAAGAGCTTTTCCACTGATTGACAGATAACAGCCGCTGTTGAAAATAAAATGATATCAAAATCTGACTGCCACAAAGAGATATTAATCCGGGGATTTCTGGAAGCCTATCAAATTAACCTGTTCTCTGTAATCTCTTGTCAAATCATGATGATTATGTTGTTATTTAAGTGAACTATTATAACAGCTAGCATGAGATAGCAGATTTACTCAGACACTTCATCAGACTTTCATAAGATAATCAAGAAAGTTTAACTAAGAGTTAAATAATAAGACGTCACACGGTTGATCGACAAAATCACCTATTATTACATTATCCACATTTTTTTCTTCATTTTTGTTTTTGTTTTTTTATAAGTAATCGAAATGCGAAGAGAGTCCCATCGTACCCTAAATCATTGTTTGTCGATAAATCTTACTCTACACTATCATCACTTAAGCTTCGACTTACAGCAGTCGATGCTTAAATGATGACGGTTTAGTTTGGCGTGGGCCTCAAAACTACCTCCACAATTAAGACCCAAAAGCTAAAGCTGGATATTGTCATTACGACACCAACCACAGAAAAGCAACCGCTGCTTAAAGTCTTAGTATTTTCCCATAGTTACTTATATGGTATTAATTCTATCTTGACTATAAATCTCTTTTACACTTCCTACACAATCAAGTGACCTGTCTATAAAACCTATGAAGTGGCACTAAAATCCGAAATAAAAACAATAAATGCCCCAAAATTCAGTATACCACCACCTGCTTGCTACCTTGTTCTATGTTTACCAGAAACATTGTGGCACGCGACCTCGTAGCTAGGGCGCCCGTCCCATCCCGGACTGGTACGGAGATCGATTGCTCTGCCAACCGAGACCGACCGATGCACGATACAAGAATTATCTAATACAACCCGGCTTATGCACCTGCTTATTGAATTTGAGAATTAAAAGGTGAAAACATGAACCAAATTGGAGAATTTTGAACCTTAAGTGGACCAGTAAAAGTTGGTATTGAATTGAGGGTTCCGGATGAGCAGGCTTATGGACGGATCAAAAACAACCCCTATGTCGAGTTTTGATGGATATTGTATTATGCACCTGTTTGTTAATTGGTTTAGGGATTACAATGTAAAATTAGTGTTAGAATGAACATGGGAGCAATTAATTACGTGCCTTCTTCGATTTTTAGGGTATCGAGCATTTTAAAAGCCTAAAGGATGATGACCTACCTGATAAACAATGTTTACCAGAACTTACAGACATCAAGAATGGCAATGCATTGTTGCTAGCCTAAAATCAATCTTAAGGCCATATCACACTGACGATTTACCAGCGTGTTACCGGCGAGGCGATTGTTTAACACGCACGCTGCGTATGCGTAGGGAGCACGCCACTTGTGGGCAAAGTGTTTACCGCGTTTTTGGAACGAGAGCGATTGACGTGACTAAACAATAAAGAGCAAGAAAAGCGTGTGTACAATATTGTGAAAACGCATTATATAATTTAATGTATACAAAATATTGTAAATAATAATGGTGGAGTTTCTTGCCCATTCTTCTCCATACGAAAACTACCTTTTGGAAGGGGCGACAAGAATCAAATCCATTTTTTGTAAATGTTGACGTTCAAAAGTACCTTTTATGAGCCTAACTGAAATTAATTATTTGACTTTGACTTTAAAACTTTGTTTACTTACTAAATTAGTTATTAAATACTGATTGTAGGAGAACATTATAGTCACATTACAAATCTACACACGCACACAGTTGCACACGTATTAAAGGGTCTAGCGTAGTAGGTACTTCATTCATTTTGGTTGGTTTTGACTATACAGTGAAAGTGTGACTGTAATTTACGTAGTTTAATAAAAAAAAAAAAAAAAAATACGTATATTAAAAAAATAATGGAAATCAATTCAGTAAACGATTCTGAACAAATTACTTTCTTAATGTGCAATAATATATTTAAACATTATATTCTCAGAAATGGATAGAACAATGTGGCCAATTGTTATGATGACGGTGGCCCCGACGGTAGCTAAGACGTCCCACTAAACACTACTTCATCCCTTCTTCTTCTTTTCGTGTCGATGGTACTCTTCTTTATAAGTAATTATATTATTTTATATTATATTATATGAGCCCAGTAGGTGGCCACGTTGATTGCGGCATCAGTGGCATTCTTTAGGTCGTCCGAGGTGCAGGTGAACTTCATCCCTTTAACAAGGAGTTCTACGATGACACAATCTTATGTGTGTAACAAATTCTTCTCCATAAATCTACATTAAGCTGTGCAATCTACACCAAATCGCCTACTAGAACTAATCACCGACGATATAATTACACTATCAGCTATTGCTGACATGGTTAACAGCAGGATTGCGATGTTTATCGGCGCGTAACCGAGGGGGAACGATATTAATTTATTATCGCGATAATGTTTACTACCGTTTAGAGGGGAGCTTTGTGATTCGTGGTAATCTGCTCGATTAGCGGTGTTTGTTGAATGATCGTTACGGTTGTGGTGAAAGGTGATAGGGTAGAGGTTTAAGGTATGCGATTTTGATATTACGAATTAAGGCGGTAAATACCGGAGCAAGCTTCAACCTTGGTGTGAAATAATATAGTGGGCATACAGTACTTATGGAACATTTACCTAGTTACAGAAAAAAACATGATGAAGCTTTTATAAATTCAAGAAGATAATGTTCACTTTTCTTGGCATTTGGTAACGCATAAATAAGGAATAGAATACATAAACAGGGCACATAAATGAAGACAAGAATGTTATAATATTTCTTTTACTCTCATTTTAGTAATATTGTCTCTCACTGTACAACGTGTAACGGAAAGGGTATATATAAGGAATTGAAGACTCTATCTATGTTGTATTATATACTCGACAAACCCACTTCTCCTTACCTGACTTCCCATGCTCAATACCTGCCCATAGTAAAAATCTTCATTCTACCAACAATCGTCTTCAACGATGTCCTTCTCGCCGCTCTGGTTTTATTCACTCTTCTTTCTTCGTCCAGGCGGTATTTCTTTGGAATATGCTCCCTCTGAACATCAGGATGGCAACCAGTCGGTTATCTTTTAAAGTGAAGGCACGTGAACGTATTCGTAAGAAGTTGGCAGAATCATTGCAGCGCTGATTTGCTGGATTTGTTTTCTCCTCTACCTATCGATATTTCTCCTGACAAAGTTTATTCAGTTTATATGTATGTATGTATATTAGTTTAAATTATTTTTCAATTAAACTATCCCTTAAGTTGCACCTGCCATGTTTTGTCTCTGCATCACCCTAAGGTTGACTGGTAGAAAATGCCTCAGGCATTAAGTCCGGTTTTGTACAGTATTTTTTTTACTTGTGCATAAAGTTTTAATAAATATATACATAATTATCAAGTGCACAGCTTCTTTGGATGATAAAAAACTATACGACAAGGGTTTTTAAATCCTATATCTACATGATAGGAACAAACGAAAAGTTTCTGTACATGAAACCAACCGCTCGCGCTTCTCCGCATTGTCGGCTCATTTGATCCCGTTGATATAATTTGAACTTGTAATATAAAAGACTAGCTTCTGCCCACAACTTTGTCCGCGTGCTTATAACCTTCCTCGAGAGGGCTATCCAACGCAAAAAGATGATTACCCCCTACATCATCATTTCAGCCAAAAAATGTCCACTGCTGGACATAGGCCTCCCCCAAGCACCGCCACAGCAACCGATTCTGTGCTTTCCGCATCCAGCGAATTCCTGCGGCCTTCACAAGGTCATCGGTCCATCTTGTGGGAGGCCTTCCAACCCCCTATATACAAACAAACAAATTTTACCTCTTTAATAATGTCCCTCGTACTTTGGTGACACGTTTGTTTTTATGTTTTGAATTCAATAAACTTACTAAATCAAAATTTTAAAAGAATCAATTCTTTTCTGTAATTTATTTTGAGCTGAAATTTTGCACAGAGATTCTTCTATACCTAATGTAATATTCACCCCTTATGGATTAATACCCTTTCCGTTACACGTTGATAAGGGGAATTTTTTATTCGAATGGTAATCTTGTTTGATTAGCTTACAGGTATATTGGTAAACATGTCAGGTTGAAGCACACATTGGCGCATAATCTGTTATTGCTTAGATTCATGGGTTTGTTTCTATTTATATTAAGTGTGTTTTTTTTTTATAATATACTAGCGGACATCACGTGGTTTCACCAACGTAATTCCCGTTCCCGTGAGAGTACGGGGATAAAATATAGCCTATGTTACTCGTTGATAATGTAGCCATCCATTGCTGAAAGAATTTTTCAAATCTGTCCAGTAGTTTTTAAGTTTATTCGTTACATACAAAAATACGAATCTTTCCTCTTTATAATATTACTAGCGGACCCGACAGACGTTGTCCTGTCAAAACATTGTCCAGCGGACAAAATTGTGAATCTAAACCATTCCCAGATCCCCTTGAACACACACAAAAAATTTCATCAAAATCGGTCCAGTCGTTTGAGAGAAGTTCAGTGACATACACACTCACAGAAGAATTATATATATAATAACTAGCGGACCTGACAGACGTTGTCCTGACCGAATACCGCCACCTATCGGGTCCGATTGTGAATCTAAACCATTCCCAGATCCCCTTGAACACACACAAAAAATTTCATCAAAATCGGTCCAGTCGTTTGAGAGAAGTTCAGTGACATACACACTCACAGAAGAATTATATATATAAAGACTAGCGGACCTGACAGACGTTGTCCTGACCGAATACCGCCACCTATCGGGTCCGATTGTGAATCTAAACCATTCCCAGATCCCCTTGAACACACACAAATTTTTTTATCAAAATCGGTCCAGTCGTTTGAGAGAAGTTCAGTGACATACACACTCACAGAAGAATTATATATATAAAGATAAAGATTAGTATAGATGTAGATCATTCTGTTTTTAAATAACAAGAGGCTAGCAACGAGGACGCCTCATGATCAGCGGGAGGCTCTGTTTTGAAATCCCGCTTGTTGCACTAATATAAGCTGACCTCTCATTGTACGGAAATCCTATACAAAGCGAGATTATCTTATCCTGAAAATGTATAGCTTTATATGTAGCCGTGTGTATCAATGGAAATTTAAGGCTGACGCAGACTTGAGCGGGCCGCACCGCATTCCAAAAATCCTCTACATCTCTTTACATCAGTGTCATACATTTTCTATGAACCAACGCACACCACAGGCGGCCCCCACCGCTCTTTTTTGTATGTTATTGCGCTGCGGCCCGTTGCAGCTGTAATGTGCGCTTAGCTTTACAGTGAACCCAGTCTTGGGTCAAGCAATCAAAAAACGTAGTAGATAACTGCACGTCTTTCCATTTAAATATATTATGGCATAATTAAATGAAACAAAAGTCCTTATTTAATAATAGGGCTTCTTAATTAGATGCCTAATTATTAAATAAGTCTTGAAACAGCGGGATAATTGTGTAACATGCTTTAAGTAACAATGGTTTTCATTTTGACAGTTCAAAAACATTCATTGCATTATTTACGTTATTGAGCAGACAAATTTTTCGAATAATTGATTAGCAATATCCTTCAAAATAATTCAGACTGTAATTATAAGTGTGTTACGCAATTAAGGTTCCGGAGCCACCACCGGTAACAATAAACCCAAATCAACTATTAAACTCTACCTATACAATACCCAAACAATGAACTAGTAAATTAAACTATAATACCGACAAATAGAAATGACACCCCTCACAGAATGGTACCGAGTAACATCGGAACATTTCCTTTTGTCCGCCTAATTAGATAGATATCCAGCCTTTGTTATGTGAAATTGGGTGTAAAAGGTTTTAATGGATTGATTGGAGAATAAAGGTGAAAAGGTTATTTTCAAGCTTTTTCTATGATAACATTATAAATATTATAATATACAATAAGTACTTTATATTTTACTTGCCAAGGTATTACTGAAAAAACTGTTTAAAAATAATTATATGCAGCTAAGCATTAGCCCCATAAAAATACCGCTTCAATAAACTTTGCCATTACAAGTGATTATCCAGAAAAAAAAAATTACAAACTGGTGCAGGAATTGTGTTGTGTTATTAGAAAACTGGAAGATGCTGCTGCATATCCTCTCGAATCGTTAGTTAAAATAAATTATGACGCTGAAGCAAAGAGCCACCTCGATGCAGTGATGTGGTATGACTGCAGAGCGAGCAAGTTTATTCAAAAGAAAACTATTTCCGAACTCTGCTGATATTATAACTTACTATCGCGTGAAGACGACAGTATGACACATCAGCAAACCTATTTGACGCAGTGTTGCGTCGTGTCCGCATCGCTTTATTTAAGCGCTGACAAATCAAATAAAGCGTTTCTTCGAATTACTTGAACAGTGAGCTATAAGAATTTTATAACAGATTTACTGGGAAGACTGTTTTTCGAAAAAGACTACCTTCAGAAAGTTCCTACAATTCATCAATGACGAACGACGCAATTTTTGGCAACCACTTATCACAAATTATTATGAAATCATGACCAACAAGATTGAAAATATACAAAGAAACCACAATTCTCAATGAAGTTATCTAAAAAAGTGAAAATGTATTTAAAAAATTACTCACGAGATCCATTGGTATATCGCTGACACTGTCAACTCTCCATTCTCCCTCAGAGCCTTTTCTATCAGCTCAGGATATGTGTACGGGGGCTTCTTCAACGCTGGCGGCGTATCAGGAATATCTACCTTCGGCTCTTTCACCACGGGCTCGTCATCCGGCACTTTGATGTTCACGAAATCGTCCAATCTGAAGTTTAGGAGCCATGCGAGGCTCGCACAATCGTTGTCATCCTCTGTAGGACTTTTGGAGCATTTTCTTCGTCTCCATTTCGACCTGTCACCTGTTCTTGCCGCCATTTTGGTTGGGTACGATTGGCAGCCACGACCGCACTGATGCCGTTCGAAATTCGAACGTCAGTGTGTGGTGTTTCGTGCCAGTCCGTGCTATCTCTGCTACGCTTGTAATCTCTTTAGGGTGCATGGAGGTGGTATATCAGTTTTATTCGAAAAAGTTTTATTTAGAAGCTTTTTTTAAATTGCATCATTTTACGAAAATGATTTTATTTTTATTGATATTTTATCGGTTTCGTTTAAAAGTATAATAGTATTTTACTAAAAACCAATATTTTATCTAGTTTGTCTTTGTTACCTTTTCAATTCAAGGATAAAAAAATAATGTGGAAGACAGTATTCAGAGAAAAAATTTAAGCAAAGCAACGTTTTATTTTATATCGAAAGTTTTCTTAGTAATTCTGCGAACAATATTTTGCAAAACTACTGCTTGCTAGCTATAACTAACTTTAGGAATACGAAATTACTAGTCGAGAGGTACTTATAATGTACCTATACTCCATTTGTTATAAGATTAGAAAAGTAACAGCCAAATAACGACAGTTATTGTGTAATATTGTAGAAATGAGCTGCATTTCAGAGTTATTTTAATATGTAAATGGTTAATACATTGCACTGCTTTGTATTCATCGTGAAATAACGGAGTTTATTAAACGGTTATATCGAAATAACGAAAGTGTGAAAGCCGTCATTTTTCTAATCCTATTTGTAATCACGTTCTCGAAAACGGCTCTTATGATTTTGATGAAAGTTGCAATATAGGGGTTTATAGGGGTTAAAAATCGATGTAGCTAAGTCTCGATATCTGTGAAAATTCATTTTCCCCGTATTTTCACCCGAGTAGAGCTCGGTCGCACAAAGTTTAGAACAAAATAATTAATGAGAACATGAACATGAGAATCATGACATTACAATAATGACATGGCAGCATGGAATAAGTAGGTACTATTCATGGCATTAGTATCCTATAATATTAAATGAGCATTCTCTATTTTCACCAGAACAGAGCTCGGTCGCCCAGGTACTGTTATAATAAATTAAATAAAGTACCTCGCAGTGCATAACTTTATACCTATCTTTGTTCTATTTGTCACAAAGTGCCTTCTAATTTCTGTATTTTTTTTTTCAGTAAGAACTAATATCGGTTCACAAATACAATTTACCAAGTAAAAATAGATGATTCTAGAAATAAGTTAATATTCTATTTAAAAGTCTTCACTAAAAGATTGAAAGACAAACTATAGTGGCCTACTTGCCAAGAGTGGGGAAATAAGTAGAGTTAAGGCAAGCAACTTCTTAATTGAAAAATCTAGAACAAATCCCACGCAAGCCATTGAATACATAAATCCTAAACAATACGTGGGCCCTAGTCATGTTTTCTTATAGTAATTGTTTTCAGATTTGATGCAATATTTGCACAGTGGGGGCCCGCGTGAACTTTGTTTGCAATATCTTTTCTTCGATGTAACTTTTTCGCGCGATTCGCTTTTGTTTGCTAACACAAAACGACGAATGTTTGCAGAAGATTAGGTTTTATTTGCACATGATTTAGGTTCCATAGTGGCGTGTTAATTTGTTTTTATTGTTGAGTTGGTTTTGAGTGCACAAGTGTCTTGGAGAATTATTGTGTTTGTGTTGATTTTACGTGCTTTTATAAATTCTAATTGTTTGCACATACTTTAAGACTTTACACATGATTGATGTCTGCTATGTAGGTACTAAATTTAGAACAAAATTTTCATGGATGCTTTTGTTTCCAATACAGAAACATTTTCTTTGATCCTACAAGGTTTGTCTAAATCAAACGTCACGCCTTACGTAACATTTTATACGACAACCAACCCTGCAACTGTAGCATTCAATTAGCTCAACAAAAGTTTACCCTGCAATCCGAACAAAGGCAAAGTAATCCAGCATACAGGTCCTCGTCACAAAACACCCTCTACACTCCCGTCAGCAGATAACAGCTCACTATTAAATTATCACCGTGCACATCGCTTTTTCAACCCGTTCGGTGCGTACACATTTTAAATTCAATTACTTTTTCCAATTTACACGGGGCGCCACGGATTTCTCCGTATAAGTGAGACCGAATTGATTTGTTACATGTGTGATGTGCTCAACGGTTTTGTTTTTCGTTTCATTATTGCAGGGTTTGGGGAAAAACTCGGGAAAAGGTTTTTGTGTTTGGTTTGAGGAGTTTCGTTTGTAAATGGAGCGTTTTTATCGTTCCCGTGATTAAAATAACCGAATCAGAAATTAAAGAAAATCAGAAATTAAAGGGAGAGGAGCTCGTGGCTAAATAATAAGAGCCGCACGGGTCGGTCTATCAGGTTAAGCTACGCTTGTCGAAGTTGGTCCGTGGATGGGTGACCATCTTTAGATACTGAGACTCCTCCCTGCCTCGAAAAGCACGTTAAGCAGTTAGTCCCGGCTGTCATTCGTGGACCTTTGACAGTCGTTACGGGTCGTCAGAAGCCCAAAAAATCTGACAACCAGTCTTACCATGGGGTATCGTATTACCCAGTTACTGGGTTGTGGAGATCAGGTAGGTAATCCCTCCATGTAAAATACTACTATTCAGCTGCATCCGGTTAGACTGGAAACCGACCCCAACATAGTTGGGAAAAGGCTAGGCAGATTGATTGAATCAGAAATTAAAGGTACCTTATGTAATCAAACTCTGAACTCCGATTTTTACTGATCTAATCTATGAATTATGGATTGGAATTATACACAGTCATCTTCTTATTTTCGTGTGGTTAGTGACTAACCTGGTGTCAGAGTTTTAAAGCCGCCCATGGGCCTCTGACTTGGCTTCACATACCGTCGAGAAATATCTCTCAGGCATGCCGGTTTCCTCACGATGTGTTTCCTTCACCTTTTTCGAAGCAAGTGATAATGATACATACACACATGAATCCGAAAAGTCAGAGGTGCGTGCCTTGGGTTCGGACTCAAGACTTATGAATACATACCTAGTCGTAATTTAATAATAATTTATTTAATTTCAGTTCCAACTGAAGGCCTTATTGACCAACTACACGCAGCGTGCCTACAATGCTCTCAGGGTCCAATATAACAACGCCTTTAGGATTCTGGTGTGACTACCTCGATTTTGCAGTGCCTCGGGCATGTTTGCCGACGCGAGGGTGCATGACTTTTACGCTAAGCTATAATGCGCGAAAAGTCAGCCTCACTAATTCGTCGAATTCGAAGGAGTGGCAATGGAATCTTAAAGATGATTGCAGACCAACCAGTATCGCCAGCTTTGGGAAGGCTCATCAGGCTGCATGAGTTGCCTAATTAATTTTTGTATTTTATTTTATTTTGTATTATTAATTTTACCGTAATTTAATTTATTTTAATTTACTTTCAGTCATTACTAACATAGTCTTAAGAGAATGTAATTTTTTTTTTTATAAACGTCTTTGTATAGCTCTGGCTCTTGTACTAGGAGTTCTTGTATAACAAGAGCCAGACCTCTCAATTTACAGGAAATATATTATAGACATACATTCAAGTTATGGCATGCATTAAAAGGTAAGTTTACAAATATAAAAGAACAAAAAGTAATAATAACAAGACATTTTAATAATAAGGTACATTCTTATTAAAACGAAGAACTTTGTACGTATAAAAGTTCTTATAATGATACTTTCATAGTTCTTACATAATATTTCAATTAACCCTCACTAAAATACATCACGAATTAAATCTTCATTATGCCCTCGCAGTTTAATGTCTCCAACTTCGCCCAAATCCAAAGGATCTTGGGTCCAACAGTACAAACAGAGTCCTTTTCTTAAGGTGCCCTTGGACCAGTTAGACCCTTTTGTTTGACAAACGCCTCGGGCTCAACAATGCTGTTAAGCCCAGCTGTGACCAGCATCAATGCTCATTTAGAATAAAAGAATGTTAATGGATAAACTTTGTTATTATTTTGTACGGAATGAGAAAAGTTCGCAGCTGCTTATTTTAATTTGATTATGTGGGCTTCAGTGGTTTGTATCGATATATTACTACGACTTTTTGTTTTTAGGGTTCCGTACCTCAAAAGGAAAAACGGAACCCTTGTTGGATCACTCTTGTCTGTCTGTCCGTCTGTCACATCCAATTTGCTTCGAATCTAATAAACCGATTAAGTTGAAATTTGGTACACATCATGTATTTCTGTGACCCAAATACGGACGTGTAACGTAAATAAATGAATTTTGAATATGGGGGTCGCTTTTGGGGGGTAAATAAGAAAATTAAAAAAAAAGATTTTCACACTGTATCGTGTGACATAATCAAATGATTACGAGGATAGCAATTACTATTTTTGATAGTTTTAAAATAAATACATTTAAAGATATAAGAAAATAGATGAAAATTTACCATTCCCCTTATCTCTGAAACTGCTGAACCAACAATTTTGAAAAAAAAATACAGAGATTGGTTCTTCTTGTTGGTTGGTTCTTGGATTACAAGAAAACCTATAAGAAGTCTTTAGTCTTAAAATAACTTGGTAAATCTATCAATATTTTGTGTACAATCTTATATTTGCAGTTGGAATGTATGTTAGAACATGTATTTCAACTTTGTATTTGAGATAAATTCATCCCAACTACGGAACCTCTCATTGTGCGTAGTCTGACACGCACTTGGCCGGTATTTTTTTTTTGTAGACATAAGCGTGGAATTGTAACTAAACATTGCAGTAATGTAATTAAGTACATCTCACCAGTACGAAAAGCTGGTTACAAATTAATCCAGGTGTTTAAAAATCGTCATCCTCACTTAAATGTCTCGCTAATGGTGGCGAATGTGTTAGATCCTTCGGTTAAATGCAGAATTAATCAATATGGTAGAATCTCGTACGAGTAAATGAAAGAAAGAAAAAAAGAAAAGTAGGTTTATTTGTCACAGAAACTCGTGCATACATAAACGAAAACAACAAAAAGTACATAATACTTAAATCACAAGCATAAAACAGAAATTAGTCGGCAGCTGCACGACATGACTGTGACAAGAAGGCTTCCACTCAGCATGTTGCTGTGTTATGGGGGACCCACAGCACAGCGCTGATTTTCAGTGGTCACCCGAAAAAAAAAATGATGTACGGAAATCAATAAAAGACAACTACACAACGAATTATTAGAATAAATATCATTAAATAACATACAAATTAATCCGCAAGCATCACCGTACGTGCATAAATAATGTAGATACCAAACTATAACATTTTATTACTACACGAGGATATACAAGTGTTTTGTGTATATCAAATGAACAAAAATAAGTGTAACTGCTATTTAAATGAACACAGACGGTTCTTAAAATAAAGACCGCACGATTTAATTTATATTACAAAACGATTTTACCATACAAAACTAATTTGTATTCAATTAGAAAAATAATTACAAATGCGGCATCGAAGCGGATATACATTGGCGTAGGAAAAATAAAACGTCCGTGCAGAACCGAGTGAGATCCGATTTAATTCGATTACGAGCATCGCATTGAAACGTTTCGAATTAAATCGATTTCTAAGTGTTTCGATTTAATTGAAGCCCATGCTGTTCTCGTATCCGAATGCAATTATTTACCATTTACCGGCCGATGCCCGCAACGGTTATAACCAATGGTGCTTCGTTTAGACGATTTATTATGATCTCATTAGTTAGTCGAGTTACTTGTGTAATAACTGGAAGAAATGACATAGACAATTTCGTATTTTTATTGATGTTTTTCAATGTCTAGTAATAAATAATAATAGTAATAGGATTTATCGTAGGGTCTTTTTTTGTAACTTATTATTGGGTTCCTACTTAAGTAAAATTGGGTGAGAAATTAATTAATCTATAAATTAAATTTCCCTTTGCCTAGGATATCACTAACCGTAACTGTACCGTACTGTATTGTGTATAGTTAAACCAATGAGTTAATGTTACGATGATAAGGATAACATCATACGTGTCAATGGTAATTGGTAATGCGTAATCTGCTAATTAGGATCTGTCCAGTAATTTAATATCCTTCGATACAACAGCATTCACTGAACTATGCAGGTACAACAACAAAGGTGTAAAATGTTATGCGGATTTCATTTGAACCATTAATTTAATTTACTTACCCACTTTTAATTTGAATTAATGGTAAAAAACAATAATGAGGTGTTGTTTTATGAATGTACTGACTGTTTTTAACCGACTTCCAAAAAGGAGGAGGTTATATGTTCGTCGCGTATGTTTGTTTTTTTTTTTTATGTATGTCCACCGATTTCTTCGTCAATTGTGGACCGATTTTGAAAATTATTTTTTTGTTTGAAAGGGTGTGCTCTCGAATTGGTCCCATATAAATTTTATTAACTTTGCTGTGATAGTTTTTGAGTTAGCTACAAAATACGTATTTTTTTCCCACTTGCTATGTAGATGATATGATAAGTTTCTGTCACTGGCAGGTAGTGGTATTCGAATGTGTGTGGGGTAGGTACAACAACTAAAAAGTGAAAAATAAAAACTTTTTACAAAAAAAAAAACAACTGACCTCCAAAAAAAACACTACAAAGTGAAAAATAACTTTAATTTCGGAAGTCGGTGGCAAAAAACGAAAATACAAAACACAAGACACCGACTTCCGAAATTAAAGTTATTTTTCACTTTGTAGTGTTTTTTTTGGAGGTCGGTTGTTTTTTTTTTTTGTAAAAAGTTTTTTATATTAAAGAGGCATGTTTTATTAATTTTAAACTCCTTTTATGCACAAAAAACTACAGAGTTACCAATGGTTTCTGTGCCTATTGGCTTCACTAAATAGATCCAGTTTACCATAATGCAATGACAATAAATAATAGGTAACACAAGTTTATGACCCGAGTAGATACAACTTTCTATAATCATATGAATAAAAGGTAAATTCAGGGTAATTAATTGTTAAGCTAAAGAACTGTTTACCAACTTAAATTGTCCGTATATTAAAATCCCAACTGTCATTTTTTAACAGTTCTATGTAATGGCTATAACACGGTAAATTGACGTAGAGTGCGCGCAAGATAAGTCTTGGTGGACTGGTGGCGCTGGCGTGCTTAATTCGATACTACTCGTATATTTAAAATATTAAATCTATATTAATAATTTAATCTTAATATTAGTATTATTAATCTTATATTCATATTAATTATTTAATTATTGAATGCGGCGGCATACGATTAGTTCTGATTTCAGCCGCGCGCAGATTTATCTAGCGCGCAGTCTAGTGTGAATTTGGTTAAAAATTATCTTCCTTGACAGTATATCACAGGTATAACTTTACACATACATACCCACCTACATAACTTCATAGCAACAGATTTATAGCGTGAAGCAAAACATCCACATTTACGATGTGCCACGAAATTGGCAATTGATGTCACATCATTAGCGAGTGTCACGTCGCGCATGATTTGACGGTGTAATGTACCTGTATGTACTTGCAAGTTGCGATGTGTATCAATCTACCATGATGATTGACGCCCCAGTAACTGGGAGCATCCTGTACCAGGAAATATTTACCTTAATTATTTATTCTGTAAGTTTTAAGTATAAATGTGGATGGCTATAAGAGTAGGGGAAGACCAAAGAAACGATGGATAGACTGTGTCAAATTGATAGGTATGACTAGAAAGGGGGTGAACACTGAGATGAAAAAGAGACGTCATGAACACCGACGGCAAATAGGTAAATAGAGATAAGCAACAGAATGATGATATTTACTTATGAAAACGTTAACAATCCCTGAGCTATTGTCAGTTGGTTACTTACAAGTAGGGTTACCATCCGTTCGGATTTGTCCGGACATGTCCGGACTTTTAGACTTCTGTCCGGACTTTGTCCGGCTCTTTAATTTGTCCGGATGTTTGGAATAAAACTTATTTAAGTAATACCAAATAAGTCTTTAATATTTATTAATTTTTCATTTATCTAAAAACAAAAAATGAGCCGTCGCGGGACGTGTTTGATCTCGTTAGATCAAACAATAATCGGATTTTGTGACAAAAATATCCATACTTTTATTGAAATGTCAGCCTTTTTTGTCAGGACTTTTCAAATTTCTAAATGTATTATAACCCTACTTACAAGGAAACTTGAAAAACGTATTTAGCTACGTAGATTACACTTGCAAGTGTAAACGCGGCCTTAACGAGTTTTTTAATGCAATCTGAAAGGTACTTTTTATTTTTTAAAACTATTAAGCATAAATAATACGAATATAATAGACAGATATTTTTATGTTAGCTAAATGGTTAAACGAAGAAAAAAAATTAATACAGTGACAGTTTACTAGCGATAAACAAAACCAATCTGCGGTTACTCATTGTTTTTTTTTTCGTTTGAACGCAGCACAAGACGGTTCCAGTACTCATTGTCATCAAGTGGCTTTAGATTGCAGGAATCCATTAGAAGCAGATACTGCGAATTAATAGCGAATGGTCCTCACTCAGTAAACCGTTCGATAAAGTTCCTTATACTTTAGTGTATCGTCGGGATTTTGTTCTTCCACAATATATTTCTTGGAATATCTTTGACTTGTCATGAATACAGGGAGCTGAGTTGTTGCAGATTGGCATTCGAATGTTTCAGGTTGTTTTTCAGGGGAAATGGGGAGGCGCAAGATAAGTAAAAGGCATTTGAATCGCCTGCAATCTCCTTGTCTGGACTCCTGAAAAATCAGTTTTTTTTTTTTTTTGGGTACATTAATTGCTCTAATCAGATTACAGAATCATTAAGATTAAAATAGTTAATTGATTCAGGCGTGACCTTGCGGAAATCCATTATAAAATATAATAGACGTGGAGTCTGCGCTCAGCGCTCGGTGTGGCAACACGCCGTGTTCGGGTTCGCAACTAGTCCATCGTCATCCTGAGGATGCCTCGTTGAGAGGTGAAACACGTGTCGATTTCTTTCAGGATTTTTTTATGGCTCTTTAGAAACAATAACAGGTTTTTTTTTTTTAAAACCGATGAAAAATTCCAACACAGGGGAGTTCAGTATAATGCACTGAATCCATGGTAACAATTTTCACGTCGATGTCCCTGCCACCCTGTATATTAAATTATTGTAAATTAAATTCGCACTTTATGTCTGTCTGTGACCGCTTTGTTCTTCTAAACTTCTTCTTTTGATGCGGTTTTCACCATCACTTAGATAATTTATTCCGGAAGGTTTATATGTATAACACTTACAAATAATAAAGAAATCTCAATGTTTTGTCAAGTCATAAAAAACGTGTGAAGCAGGGGCGGGTCGTTCGTATATTCCAGTATAAAAAGTATTTTCACAATCGACCTTTCATTTAAACAGGCTTTGAACAAAAAAGCAGCGCATTAACTCCTGCGTTATTATTCAAGAAAAACGAATTCAGAACTTTCAAGGCACTTCAATTAAAATTCAATTTTCTCGACAATTAGCATGATGAATTAGAGTGCACTAAGTGAACTGGTCCTTCGCAGGAAGACGCGGAGTGCATCTTAATTGAATTGAGCGCTCGCTATTGTGCAGTTGCTTTATAGGGCAACAGTTGCCCGACTGTTGCTAGGTAGCAGGATATCCTGTACTTAACGTGTTGTGAGTGAAGTCTGTTCGTTCCTTATAATGTATATATCTACTTAAGTAACATATGAAAACTTCTATGACTGGCTTGGACTGTGTCCATCTTTTCCGGATCAAATAAATACAAAAAAGAACTTTCTTTTAAGATATGAGTTACCAACTAAACTGTAAATGCCCTATTAAATAAAAGACTGAAATGGACAAACATTATTTTACAGTTAATTTCAGTTAAGGGGACGATAGCTGACTTTGAATAATTTTATACTGAAGATGACGTCTGAACGAGTAGTGTTAGTGATTTGGAAATAATATATGTTGAATTAGAGCATTTTCTTAATATTTTAAAATAGGCATATTTTTGATTATGTTTATATTACATAGTGAAATTAATTTGTAAAGTTATGTCTAACGCGGATAAAAAACTGAGAATGACGCAAAAATATGGTGAAGTTTTCAGAAAAATACGCTTGATGGATCAAGAGTATTTTTCTGAAAACTTCACCATATTAAAGATAATTAAATTACTAATCTTTTAGTATACGTGTTTTATTAAAATACCTTTGTTTTACCTGTAATAAATTAATAATGCGTCTAATTTGGGACAGCGCTCCTTGATGGGCGAGTCCTATTACGGCTGGACGTTCGATGCGTTGCGTGAGCTCAGTACAGAACACGCAAGCTAATCATTCAAGGTCACTGTCATATATCTGCGTCTTAAGAGTCTATAATACCTCTAATTGCTTAGCACGATTCTCAGTTTTATCGAAAATACTGCTGCATTAATTTTGAAATAAATATATGGTAAAGTTGAGTATTAATGTTAATTAAGTACCAGAACACGACGAAAACACGATTCCATGATATTTTCTCGATAGAAAAAAATTTCCTCCAATCCGAACAATAAACCGCTAGTATTATAAAATACTTCAAATTAGAACATGAAACTTTGCATAATAACTAAACTAAATAGAAAGCAACTACTATGTTTTTAATCTATTGCATAGCTTTTATCGCGGGCTTTGAGCGCGGCGACCGAATCAAGAAATTCCGTAACGTAACGAAAATAAAACCTAACACCCCCCCACTCCGCCTACCATGTAATGACGGTTCCCATGACAACGTGACGTTGTCATGGGAAACGTGATGTCATGGGAACGTAATTTTTGTTTTATGTCATCACGTCATCATCCCAAGTGTAGCGTTGACAAATAGGAAGTCTGGAGGTTACAAATGCTATGCAATAGCTTTACCGCGGCAGTCCCCGAGTGCCACACGTTTTTTTTTTTAAATACAATTTTTTCATCGTAAAAAGAAGTTACCTAAACTGTCGGCGCTTTGGAGCCACCCAGCACCCCACTTAGATTCACTCTCCCTCAGTCCGCGAGCAATAGTGTGCAAGCGAGTTAAAGAGTGAATTTGAACTGATGTATTATGGACAAAATTAAACCACTGATGCACTTATTTACCTCTAACCGTCCATTGACAACCAATCCATACAGCCTTTCTAAATCAAAGCTAGCAATCTCTTAACCGAATAGATACAATAGGGACATAATAGCCGTATCTACACTAGCGCCACCTACAGGCTGCTAAGTGTAAGCAATTTAACAGATGTGATCCGTCGCCAATGGATTCAATTATAGGTATTGCATCTGTAGAGCGCTGTCCTGACGTACAGTGTGGTCGGAATTAGAAGGTGGTTCTCAAGCCTATTGTGAACGGCTGCATGGATGCATTCCTGTTAATATTATGACATTAGCTGTGCCGATTTCGCTCACGTGCCTGGGTATCTATATTAATCTATACATATTATAAAATAAAGTCACTTTTCGTGTCTGTCTGTGTGATCACGTTGTTTTTTAGGGTTCCGTACCAAAATAGTGAAAATGAACCCTTATGGTGAGACTCAGTCTATCTATCCGTCTATCACAACTGGAACAGTTTTAAATGACGTTTGCCCAACTATTTAGCAAATAAGAAAGAAATAAAAATATGTATAAACTAGCGGACCCGACAGACGTTGTCCTGTCAAAACATTGTCCAGCGGACAAAATTGTGAATCTAAACCATTCCCAGATCCCTTTGAACACACACAAAAAATTTCATCAAAATCGGTCCAGTCGTTTGAGAGAAGTTCAGTGACATACACACTCACAGAAGAATTATATATATAAAGACTAGCGGACCTGACAGACGTTGTCCTGACCGAATACCGCCACCTATCGGGTCCAATTGTGAATCTAAACCATTCCCAGATCCCCTTGAACACACACAAAAAATTTCATCAAAATCGGTAAAGTCGTTTGAGAGAAGTTCAGTGACATACACACTCACAGAAGAATTATATATATAAAGATATTCTTTTTGCAACAGGGACTGGACGGGGTTCTTAAAAATTCAAAGTGGGGCTACTAGGACATATGGGTTATCATATGAAAGAGCGCTATTTGCACATGCTCGACCTTTTTTTTAGGCCGCATTATTTTCGACATTAGATGAAAAAATTAAAATAAAATACCGTTCCGGCCCCCTTATCTCCGAAGTTTGCATAAAGAAAACTCTTAAATTATTCTATGTGATGGAAGTTTATGTAAAGATTACAGGGAAAATAAAACGATGTCTCTAAATAGCACACTTTTTCAGAAATCATCAACAAAAATTACATTAGTACCACTATTGGTGAAGAGATGGCGCTGACCTACACCGCAGTGTTAAAATTCTCTTCCTGAAAACCGTGCGAATCAGAGGCGGGTCGCTAGTTCTATTGTAAGGTAACAGTATTATATCTTCATAGAAAACGGCCAAATCGACGCGCTTCGAAATCTCAGTGTACATATAAATAAATATCAGTACGTAACAGTATCGAGTGCGCAGCAGTTACGCACGGACGCGGAAAGTTTATCTACCGAGCCGCCGTACGTAATTATATCAAGAGACATCGACACTAATATTTCAATGAACAACATTTGGGATAGTTATTAAAAAAAAACAATTTCACTCCTAGGTAGGCATTTTTCATAATTTCTTTTCAAAATTCTTTTAAAAAAAAACATACGAGGTGCTGATCCGCAGATTTGCACGTTGCATGACGCAAGTCAAAATAACCCTTTTCAGAGCAAACTGCCAGTCTTTTTACGCGTGCAGTCTGTGGATTAGGTATACGTTGAGAGCATACAACGCCCTGCGTGTCCAGTATAACAATATATTCAGGATGCTGTTACTCTACCACGCTTTTATAGCACTTCCGGGATGTTCACCGAGGCCAGGGTTGATGGTTTTCATGTCATTATACGTAAACGGTGCGCTTCTATTCACGGTAGAATACGTGCTAGCTCCCACAGCATCCTGAGTGTATTGTGTGATAGGTGGGACAGCCCCCATACTGGCTCACTGGATACGACTGCACACGTAGGAGTCAGGCGTTTCAATTTTGTATATAGTGTGGTTTTTACTAACATTAGTTTAAGGCCTTTACTACCAACTTATGGATCATGTAATTTGGTCTGAAAGAAATAAATATATGTCGGATCCGGTCATTAGTGCGGACACGAAACGAATCGCAAGCGCGCCACTGGCGACATCAAGAGAGATCTATCGACACCAAAAAAGGCGCGCTTCTACAGAGTCGTGATGTTTTAAGGCCAAGGCGAGGAGGACATTCAGCCTCTGGTCGCATTGGAGTCAAGACGTCGCGGAACTGTTCTCGATTTGTGATGCTCAGTTATTGTGTTAGTTGTAATTTGTGATCATTTTGTTAATTGGTGATTTTAATAAACGCCACCGCACCCAGTGTGTGTATAATTTAGCTAGTGTGATTAACTGCAAACTGTTTTTCTATTGCGCATTAACCAACGCTACTCACACTACGCCCACAATAGTTAAAATATCGCTGAAAATAACGAGAGTCACATACCCGTCTCCGACATATATATATTGTAAATCACATAGATTACTAAATCACTCTTCATAGTTTTGCAGATATCGTGATTTTCAGTCTTAATTAAGACTATACCACACGAAATGTATGTTAGTCGGTAACCAATATACGTTGGAAGGTTAAGCGTCGATATCGGATGTAGATTCTACACCGGTGCGATTCAATTATAGGTATCGATGCACCTAGCGATAGGAGGCACTCAGCGCTGAAATGGAGCGTTGAGTGTTGACAGAATTAGCACTGCATCGGAGATAGGCAAGTGAACATGGTTTAAGATGGAGGAGCCAGGTGCCGATGAGAACTATAGGTGGTTTATTTATACGTAAATATATGAATACTATTTTATAATAGGTACAATTAAAGATTTAGTATCAGCCCATGAACATGTACAGACGCCAGCACATCAAGCTACCCGAAACTGTCAAATTTTCCCAATCAACTTTGAACCTTAGACTTCAGCGATAAAGTTGAAAATCTATTAAATAAATTTGACAGATTGTAGTAGCTTTATGTGCTGGCGTCTGTACTACGTGTGTTGTTCTACGATAATCGATAGAATCAAAGCATTCGGTTTGTTTGAACATTCATATATTAGCAAGAATCGCCTCTAAATTATGCGTTATTATTAGTCATTTACTGGTAATGAATCGTAAACACAAGAAAACCTTGCTCCTAAGAAAACTAATGACGGATAGAGGCAGCTGCTAACTTCATAAGCACAAACTGCAAAAGATACCAATCCCTATTTTTTCCACAACTTAAGAGCGGGCCTATTGCCAGAATAAATTCAGATTTCACCCGCGCGTCTCGCAACCCCCGCATTAGTGCGGAAAACAACCACGGGCGGCGCGACGATGCGCGCAACCAAACTCGCGTACTCGAGGTCATTGAGCGGTCAACTACAGTGCGTAGTATATGCAATATTCTACGCACTATATTTAACAATATTTCTGCTGTTCAAAATATTCATAATAGCACCTTACACATTCTAGAATTAATATCGGCACGTATTCTAAGATACGCCGCGTACACGGATCACGACAAAACATTGTGTAGTGTGCTGAGATGCATTAATCTCTAGCTAGATACCGCTTCAAGACAACAAAGTACATTGTCGTGCCTGTTTCTGGAAATGTGCCTCTGAGAGTCTTGTGTTAGTTCGTGTATATATTTGGATTGAACTTAACAGCGAAGTATCTTGAAGCTAATGCAGTGTGTTTGCGAATTGAAATTATTTTTGTACATGTCAAAATCACAAAGTTTTTGAAGAGATGAAATAAACATTTTGCATTACGCAGGCAAATATTAATTGTTATACACTTAATCGTGTCTCAGAAAGCACGTAAAGCCTTTGTTTGGTACCGGTTATAATTCTTAGATCTTTGGGTCGTCAGAAACCCAAAAATCTGACAACCAGTCTTACCAAGGGTTATTGTATTACCCAGTCACTGATTTGTAGAGGTCAGATAGATAGTAACTCTATCTAAAATACTGGTATTCAGCTGCATCCGGTTAGAACTGGAACCCGAACCCAACATAGTTGGGAAGCTACGCAGATGATGATGACACTCAATCGTGTGTCGATGGAGTTAGATAATAATGACATTAGAATAATGACATGGCAGCATGGAATTAGTAAGTACCTACTATCATGGCAGCATGGAATTAGTATGAACTTTCCTATACTATTAAATGAGTATTCTCTATTTTTACTGCAGAGCAGAGCTTGGTCGCCCAGGTACTTTGATATTAAACAAGCACGTGATCCACCTGATTATACGTGATCACCGCCACCTAAGACTTCTCTTTAACTAAGAGCTACAGTATTACTCCTTTGATGAATAAAACTATTACTTTTATCCCCATTCACAGAAATTGTAATAAAATAAAGACCAGTACCTACCTAACAATAATACCTATGGACACGCCCTGGTATATTCACCACGGGCCAGAAACTAATTAGCATCGCTGCAGCCCGAGTTGTCACCAAGTGACCGCGTGAAGACATACTACTTGCCAACTGGTGGCGACGGCTACAGCGACGTCCTGCTGTCGGCTAATAACTCGGCAACGTCTAATTTAATTACATTAATAGCAGAACTAAACTACACAATGCTCACAAATTCCTCATACAGGGTATATCAGAATAGTGTGATCAAAATTAAGTGTGTGTTGAACATCAAAACGAAAAACTTTCTCGATGGGACCAACATCGTAATTGCGAAAAAATTATCGGTTGTCACATAAAACTTTAATATTTACTCGACCCAAATGTATGAGACAACTGATTTTTTTTTTGGCGCGTGTCCGAAATCGAAACAAACGCCGCCATATAGTTTTTAGAGTATTTCACAAAAAAATCGCTAATGTTTACCAACAGCGTCTAAATTCAAAAAATTCAAATGTCATTTATTCAAACTAGGTTCAGAATCAGCACTTTTCGAACGTCAAAATTACATAAGACAGTCCCCCAAAAACGCCCACCCTTCACCACTTCCTAATGCCTTGTCCCCTTCTCAATGTCATTCGAGCACCAACAAATCTTTATAGCACTGTAATCGATGTAATATTCAGAGAGAAACACTTAATATGTTCTAATGCATAGTAACAAAACATTCATTCTTTATGTAAAAAAACTTGTAGATGGCTTGTCAAAATCCGGTGCTATAAACCGCAAAATCTCTCAAGTCACGTCCGAGATACGTGGTTTCTACGCGTGTCTATAGCCTCAGTCATCCAAAGATAAAGTTTTTCCATAGGCTATGCCAAATAGGTATAACTCTGATTCTACTTATATTGATAGAAAGAAAATGACAATTTATTCTGACTGTGAGTATGTCATGCTCACTCAGATGTTTCGTCACTTAGCTCCCTTCAAAATGGTTGAGCTGAATGGTGCTAATCCATGCGTCATGTTCGTGAACGGGCGCCGTCAGTTGGGACTTGTCATCTCTTAGTTGCCACGGCTTATTTTTAATTTATTACGGACGCTTCTAACGTGCACGTCTTTCTACATTGTTTTCACATGTATAATTTCAACATAAATGATGTAATCAATTATTTTGTAACAATTTTTTATTTAAAAGAGTGTCCGTGGAGTTTCTTGCCCATTCTTCTCCATAGCTACTACGCTTTGGAATGGGCCTGTAAATGGTTTAATTGAAATAAATGCCTTGAGTTTGAGTTGGATTCGAATTTCTCTCATGACGATAGTCATTTTAATCAAAAGGCATTAGTAGCTGAACGTAATATATATACCTCTTCCAAGTACCTATCACCATAGAATTATCACAAAATTAAGAAAGTGATTGTCAAAGTGATATTTCAAAAGGTCTTCCATTTCGTATTTACATTTCTGCGGGATTGGAGATGTCGAAGCAAACGAATAATCAAGGCAAAATCACACCTCAAGCCGTCATCAGAAACGAGAGAGATATGAATTCATAGTTAAAAACATTTATTTAATCCGATTTCTTACTCAAATTACAAAGAACAAAGAAAACAATCAAAATAATGGAACAACAATCCCTACCTACCTACCCAGCATCCTTTAACGTTAAGAAGTTAATATTTGTGTAGTGTTCCGTGAATATTGATTGCTGGTCACCTTGACAAGGGTTTAGCTGCTACCGAAGGTGCGAAGCTTTTAGCTATTGAGGTCAGTATTCTGTTCCTAAAGATAGATTTAATGTGATTTTTCTCAAATAAAATTGGATGAGGCTGGCATAGGAGAGTGGGGATTAGCACCAGAAAGGAGACTCGGGCCGTGGATTATGATTTATTTATTTACACGCTGCGCCCCGCGGTTTCACCCGCATATGTCGCGATCCCGTGGAAATATTGGGATAAAATTATCCTATGTTCTAACCCAGATCATGGTCAACCCTTGTGCTCAATTTCATGAATTTCGTGAAAGCGTAACAAACATACAAAAAATCAAATCTTTTCTCTTTATTATAATATTAGTTTAGATAGTTTGATTTAATTCGACAAAACAGTTTCTTAATAAAGTGGTACTTACCTAGTGAGAAAAAAATAGATTACAATGTAGCTCACAACACTATCCACATCTTAAATGCATTGTTAAGGAACTTTTTGTACACGAGTGAAAATAAGAGAAAAAAAAAACAATAATAAAGAAAGAACAAAATAATCAAAACTAAGGTCTATTTAAATCCTTTTTTCCAATTGATGTTATTTCCACTTAATCCTGCAATGGTCGCGCCCTAAGAAATCACGTAAGTGGTCGCGCGGATTACATATGTAGGCCAATTTGTTTTGCCGTTTTTTAAATGAAATTCAATCGTATTAATATTTATTTATTTAAATAACACAACACATCTCTTCTAAAATTAAATTACAATAAAATACAAACATAAATCGTTTTACGACGTTTTTAATTACTTTTACCAACGAGCTTCTATTTTAAACTTATCTACCTATATCTCAGCAGAAATGAAAAAAAAAAAAACAAATCTAGCGAATTGAAAATGACGAAAAACATTATATCTATCTTCAGAACGAAGGTGCGGCAGTTTTGTAAAAGCAAGCACCGTCCGGGATATCTGGATAGAACAATTTTGAGGACTTTGGACATCTTGAGTTCAAATATAGGTATTCCATTCTACTAGTCCATAACATCTCACTGCTGGGCAAAGATTTTCTTCTACTTCACTAGATCTTTTTAAATGACAGCAAAATTGCAGATAGTGTCATCATCATCAGCCTATAATGTTCCCACTGCTGGGACACAGGCCTCCTCTCTGTGAGAGGGAGTGGGCCGTAATCCACCGCGCGGGCCCAGTGCGGATTGGTAGATGTCACATGTCTTCGAATTTTCGGTTCTAGGACATGTCGGTTTCCTCACGATGTTTTCCTTCACCGTTTTGAGAGCAGTGGTGATGAAATAATTTACACAAAGTAAAGCGCCTGTCTGGGTTCGAACCTACGACCTACAACTCGTAAATCGCAGCCGTTACCACTGGGCCACCACTGCTCTCCTGCAGATAGTGTAAATTGTATCAATTATTATTTATCATTTGGTGGCCTTCATTAATCTTAAAATTCCATAATTATCACGTTGATCACCATTGCTTACCATCAGAACTACTAGTGGCCTTAAGCTAGCCTATCTATCTTCTATCTATCTATATACTGGATGATTTTTCACTATGGGAGCAACTATGAGATCATGAAAAAAAAAAATCAGCTCTTTCATACATTTTGATCAAGTAGGTATTGAACTTTTGTATAAATAGCAGATTTTTAAGCTATTGCATAGCTTTTATCGCGGGCTTTGAGCGCGGCGACCGAATCAAGAAATTCCGTAACGTAACAAAAAAAAATCCGTGACGTAACGAAAATAAAACCTAACATCCCCCACTCCGCCTACCATGTAATGACGGTTCCCATGACAACGTGATGTTGTCATGGAGGTTACAAATGCTATGCAATAGCTTTACCGCGGCAGTCCCCGAGTGCCACACGTTTTTTTTTTCGTGATTTCAGAGTTGGTCCCATAGTGAAAGTTGTTTACATTCATGGGTAAAACACCCTGTAAAAATTTCGAGACGGTAAAAAAAAATATATATAAAATTCTCGTGTCACAATGTTAGTTGCCATACTCCTCCGAAACGACTTAATCGATTTTTAGGAAATTTTATATGTATATTTGGTACTCGTAGGTCTGAGAATCGGTTGTAATTTATTTTTCATACCCCTAAGTGATAAGGGTGGTCCATCCCAAACTATATGGCAAAACAACGTTTGCCGGGTCAGCTAGTTTTTATATATAAAAGTCAGTTAAAATAAAAAAAAAATATGTTTATTTATCTCCACAAATTACATTTATATAAATCACTAGCTTCTGCCCGCGACTTCGTTCACGTGAAAGTCGTAAGATACCACAATATACTATAATAACAGCCACATTTTTATAAAACATCCCTGTATACCTACTACATTTGTAGTTTTATTCTCAGCAGTCAAAATATGCAGAGTCAGGAATGGTGACTCGGGAGCAAGCGACGTACAGTTGTCCGTGTGAAAAGCAGCTTGTCCTGAGGTTGACACCCGCAGCTTTCAACCTTCGGTGTCGGATCCTGTGACTTGTTGATCGCAAAGCATACGTTCCCAGAGAACTGCATGCGCTTGAACTGATAATTTTGGGGAATTAGTGGTATATGCGCTATAAACACTGTCTTACCATCGCCATAACCTGTTAGAATTTCCACCTCGATGACGTTTCTCTGCAAAGACGTGACTTTGAGCCGGGTTCCGTTACACAGATGTACAACCGGAAGTCCACTTGCCATTTACGAATTGAGAAATTCTACGGGGTAATGTGCGGTATCATCTTCATCCACATCAGTATTAATGGAGGTGTATATCACTTCACTCAATTTGTGAGAGAATACTGTGGTTGATCGCTGCAGCTTGATCATTTTCGGAGTTAAAATGGAAACACGCCCAAGAATTCTCTTGGTACGGTATTTGACTGATGTCCCCGTATACCAGACGAATAAGTTCTTCTTAAGTGGGATCTACTTTACCAAGAGTCTCTGGTAGAGTGCCTCGAACAACTTTTAGAAGAACATCGGAGAATTCTTGAGCATTTGAATTCCCGCCAAGCCGAGCTCGTATGATGATGGTCAAGCGCAGTCTATGAACTCTCGACCGTAGAGTCGACCTTTTCAACGAAGTATTCACTTTGTCAGTCAGGACTGTAATACCACCCATCATGTCTTGGTTCCTGCGGATGTCCTGCAGGGTTCTGTTTACAGCTTCCACTGCTTTCCTTTTTGCCATAATGCATTCATCCCATACGATGAAGCGCAATCCCTAAGCACACATCCCTTGTTACTGTTGCGTGACACCCCACAAACAGGCGTTTCGTTGCTCTTTAAATTGATGGGAATCTTAAACATGGCGTGCGCTGTTTTGTCACCAGAAAACAGTGTGGCAACGATTCCAGAAGATCCACACACAGATTTTAAAATCGCTAGGACAAATCTGCTGTCAAAATCTGTAAAATTCCTTTTATTCCTATAGTCTTCAGCTCTAAAATGATCAGAACACAACCTTGAATGTTTTGTGACTGTAAAGTACTTGTAACGTAGCAGTTTCCCATAGCTTACGAAGTTTTTCTTTTTAACCAACTTCAAAAAAAGGAGTTTTCTCAATTCGACCGTATATATATATTTTTTTTATGTGTGTTCGCGGATAAATTCGTCGTTTATGAACCGATTTTGATGATTCTTTTTTTGTTGGAAAAGAAATATTTCAAAAGTGGTACCATGATAAGGAAACCAGGATCTGATGATGGCATCCTAGAGAAATAGAGGGAACTCTTCAAATATTATAGGCAAACCTATAGCAATTTGGGTATTTTTTATAGTAACTCGTGCAGTTGCTATTGGAAAGCACTATTTGGTTAAGTGGAACTGATGATGATGACCACAAATAGCCACCGGAACTACTAAATAATAAGTATTTCACGGGTTGCGATTCGATTACTTTAATAGGTTGCAATGCAATTTATGCTCGTCACAATGCATATGGAGAAGTGGAGTTGATGGTGAAGTACCAGGAGAACTTTCAATGATGAACGTCCCTGCATCGGGAAAAGCAATATTTTGTAAAAAGTGATGAGCAGTTGGCATTAAGCTAATGTAACTTAGACAAATTACAAATTGACCCACTAAAAAGCGAGAAATAAAAACTTTTTAAAAAAAAAAACAATCGACTCGTATTACAAAATGTAAAAAAAAGAAAAACAAAAATAAACCGTAGTTGGGAATCGATCTTACAACTCCATGTTTACAAAGCAATCGTCCAACCGCTGAGTTAATTGCTTCGTTGAAATTTACCTAAAATAGCCGTTCCTATATATTTCATGATTGACTGCTTAGTTCCATAAAGGTATAGTGTGATGATAATCATTTAAAAAGTTAAATCAAAAACCATCTACAGTATCCTAATCTTTTGGCGCGTTTTTTTTCCAAAATACGAACATAATATAATATTGCTCATCCCCCATAGTAAATAGCGTGATCGTTTATACCCTACAATTTGACCAGACTTATAGGGAATACCTATGCAAAATTTTAACATAATCTATCCGGTAGAATTTGCGTCACGTTAGAACATACAAATACGATATAATGTAATATTGCTCATCCCCATAGAAAATAGCGTGATAGTCTATACCCTACAGTTGAAATAGACAAACATTTTGAAAACTAAATTTTCTGCATAAGAATCGATCCCAGACCTCGTAGCAATAACTTTCTTTCAAAATATTCAATGTACAATTTTAACTTCGCTACGATTTTATTATATGTATGGATATATAATCAAAAAAAAAAATAGTAGTACAAAATGTGAAAAAAAAGAAAAACAAAAAACCGCAGTTGGGAATCAAACTTACAACCCCATGTTTGCAAAGCAACCGTCCAACCGCTGAGTTAATTGCTTCGTTGAAATTTCCCTAAAATAGCCATTCCTATATATTTCACGATTGACTGCTTAGTTCCATAAAGGTATAGCGTGATGATAATAATTTAAAAAGTTAAATCGATAATCATCTGCAATATCCTAATATTTCGGCGCGTTTTTTTTTCCAAAAATGCGAACATAATATAATATTGCTCGTCCCCCATAGTAAATAGCGTGATAGTTTATACCCTATAGTTTGACCAGACTTATAGGGAATACCTATGTAAAATTTTTACAGAATCTATCCGGTAGAATTTGCGTCATGCTGGAACATACAAATACGACATAATGTAATATTGCTCGTCCCCCATAGTAAATAGCGTGATAGTTTATACCCTATAGTTTGACCAGACACACAGGGAATATCTGTGTAAAATTTTATCAGAATCTGTCCGGTAGAATTTGCGCCATGCTGGAACATTTTATACATACAGACAAACAGACAAAAATTCTAAAAAATATATTTTCGGCATTAGAATCGATCCCCGACCTCGTAGCAATTACTTTTTTTCAAAAATATTCAATGTACAGTTTTGACATCGCTACGATAAGTTGACAAATATTTTGACAAAATTTTATAATTTGTGGGAGATCTGAAGTCTAAACTAAGCCTAGGCCTGTATTTTAGAACTCCAGGTCCCCCATTGTAACACATAGTAAAGAATTGTCAACGTGGTACAATTGCGAATGGTTGGCAGTGTGTCTGAGTGTATGTTTGTTAAAGTTGTTTGTGTGCATGTGCGTGTGTGTTCACAAATATAAAATTTAATAAATTATGTACATGTGCATAGAAAATTAAATACAAAATATAACATTACGTGTAAATAGAAAAGAATATACCTAAATATAAAGAACATAATAAACAATATAAACAGTTGCAACAAATATACCTTGTTACTTTATTATCTCAAGGATTTGTTCCGTTTCAGCGTAGCTTCGATTTAGTAACCATTTGTTTATTTTGTTTTTACATTCTATTTTACGACAATTAGCTATTTTGATTATTTTATTTATTTTATTGAATAATTCACCTCCTCGGAATGGAAAAAATCTTTGCGCTAAGGCGGTATTGACAGCAGTTGACGCACATATTGCGTAGTTTCTTCTAGACAGGGCTATGCGTTTTCTCCTTTCTTCAAGTAAGTCTGAGTTTTGAAGAAGTACAGTTAGCATTATGTACAGCTGGCGTACAGTTAGCACTTGAGCCTCCTCATAAAGTTTAGAGGTGGGGAAAAGACGAGGTTTGGATAAGCTCACTTTTAATATCATCCTTTGGGCTCTTTCGACTGTTATCATTTTCGTTTTGCATGCTCCTCCCCATGTTGCTGTTGTTGTGCGTTAGTCTCACAAAAACTCAAAAATAGATCGATCGATTGTGATGAAACTTTGGTAAGTGGTTGTGTGCGCGCCGGAGAAGGTACTAATAAAAAAAATGTAAAAGGCATGCAACGGACTTTAACTAGCCTTATATACAAAACTATATTGAAACGATATTGTTCCATTATTTTCAGAATAGACTCCCAATGGACGGCTCCCGGAATTTCAGTGGTTTACAAAGGTGTATTGTTTGTTCTCGGCTAAGATTAAATTTGTTGGTCCACTGCTGAGCGAGGGCTGACGTGTCGCCAGCCCCAACTATTTCTTTATTGTCCCCGAGTCATTTTAACTTGGGTCTATAGACGTAGGTAAGTTTTTTGTCTTCGTGATAGAGTGGGGTATGAAAGGATATTGCTGTGTCATCGTTGGGTAGAACAAACCGATCATTTATTTTGTGAATGGGAAGTGACTTACCTGCGCATTCACGTGAATGATCAGCTGTATTTTACTGCTAAGGGTAAAAACGGTGGTCAGTATAATTATCTAAGCAATTCCGAGCAGAGGACCATCTTTAACATCCCTCAATACATCAGTAACAAGAACTTGACTTAAATGTACCAACTGTCAAACAGGAGACCAGAAAAGACTCTCAAATCAGAAAAATGAGCTTGCCCTCAGACTGGGTGGAGAACAAAGCCTTCTAGTGATGGGCGTTGAATCAACGAACTAGTTGAATCAACCGTTGATCTCCTGTCAACGTATTAACGTTAACTGTATAAGAATCAACTAGTTGAATTCGTCAACGATGTTTATGAATTTGACTCGTTAACTACTAACGTGACTAAATTCGAGAACGCAAACGCAACGAACTGAGCAAATTAAAAAAAACTTCCGTTGAAAATGACTTAACTATAAAAAAAACTAAAAACAAAACAAACAAAAAAATGTAGATGTATATTGTAAATAATAATTGATTTGTGTACATAGAATCAGATGATCTTTTAAATATGCCCGAGTACAATTTAAGTTTTACTGCGAATTGTATTCAGTCAGTCCTTAGTTGACTAAGGCGAACTATCAATGAAACGTTTCAAAATTGAATCAAAATGTTTCAAAATTAGCATTATATCAGATCAGTAAATGTAGCTCAGAGACTAGTTCAACTCGTTGATCGTCGCGGCGTTGAATAAAAACCGTTGAATGAATTAACGGTTTACTTTATAAGTTGACAGTGCACGTTAACGAATTTAACTAGTTGACGAACGTAAATCAACGTTGACGTTTCGTTAACGGAAAAACCTTCAACGACCCATCTCTAAAGCCTTCAACATTATTTATTACCGAGCTGGTAATGATTTGAACATTGAACTAATGTGCATAATAGGGTTGAAAATAGAACCACAATTGTGTACTGATCTAAGCAAGAACATTTAATTAAAATTGCGACACTAAGTCGCGGTAACGAAACCATAGCGCGATCTATTTCGACGCCAACGCCATCTATCAAGCTTGACATCAAACTTTTCAATTTAAACAATAATGACTACGGTTTCTTCATGAAAAACATAGAAAATTAAAGAGACATAGTGTCTCAACCCTACAAAATAGATTCAGCAGGATGGAATGAAACACCTACCTGAGAAGTGTCTCACCAAATTTAAAAGACTAAACAGATACAAGTATCAGACAAAACAGTGGCTTATTGTTGTGTCCAACAGATTGCCGCGGTGCAAAAACACAGAAAAAAAACAGTGGCACTCCGGGAGCGCCGACAGAAGTGAAAACTTGAACAATTTAAAAAAATACTTCCAAAACCTTTGAAGTCAAAATACTTGCATAGAACATTGATCCGTAACGTAATATAAATAAAGAGTACAATTGTATTTACAAAAATGAGGTGTCGGTAACGGTGTCGCGAGTTCAATTGTTTTTTCCCATCTCAAAAATGCCCAACGCGGCGAAAGAAGTTTTCACTTAAAAAAAGTTCTGAGCAGTGCTTGCAAACACTCCAATTGATTATTAAAGTAGAACTCTTTAATTCAATGTGATACGCCACTTACATAGTGCGGAGACAAGAATACGCGCCTCATCTTCGTTTTCCTCTCACATATTTTCACCTTCTCTATTTTAGCGTCTACAGCAATCAATTTATGGACTGTCCCAACCTACCCATTGCCCATAATTACCCATACAAAAACCTTCCAAAAAAAAAGGCCCGAACGCACAAAATTAACACAAAACGTTTAGCCATCCATTAACACCACTACTAAAAAAGACCGAGGCGTCAAAAGGCTCCATCTATCAACGACCCTTAACCTACGACTAGCGAAAGTCGGCGTGAGTAGGAACAATGCGCTAATGGAAACCGTGCTTAATTATACACGTCATCAACATAGACAATGGAAGGTAGTTTTAGGTGAATTGTGTAGACTAGCCCTTATGTTGTGATAGAGTATGTTTTTGAACGTAGTATTCGTGACTGGGTTTTAATAAAATAAAGTGGCAACGGCCGTTTTCTCTGCGTTCCTCGCAAATAGCTAATTAAATACCAAGAAAGGTAAGAAGCTGGATGAACTGTTGATCAACTGTCTATCCAAGTCCATCAGAACCTTGTAGATCAGGGCTGTACATAATCAGCCTATAATGTTCCCACTGCTGGGACACAGACCTCCTCTCAGTGAGAGGGAGTGGCCACGCGGATTGGTAGATGTCACGATGTTTTCCTTCACCGTTTTGAGAGCAATAGTGATGAAATAATTTACATAAAGTAAAGCGCTTGTCGGGGTTCGAACCTACGAGATACAACTCGTAAGTCGCGGCCGTTACCACTGGGCCACCACTGCTCTCATAACTGGTCAGGGCAGCAATTGCATAACTTGAATAAAATAATACTTAAAATACCAACGTATTTTTCCAAGAATATTATAACGATAATGTTGTGATCATATTATCCCGAGAATGTGAATAAGAATAATTTATTTATTCAAAAATATACAGACGTTTAAATAATTTATGGTGGTACACTTTAATACACTTAATTCTATGAACAGATATTGAACATCTGTGTCCGAACTAGATACAAAATATCTGTATTTCACACATCAGCGCTCTTCTCCTGTTGTAGGCAATAAGTACTTAGAAATTTACTTTGTTAGACATCTATAACACATTCGATCAGAGATCTAATAAAAACAAGTGCGTGTAATAATTTTTCCCAAGAACTTAACATTGTACTTGAAAAACATGTTCTCCCATACATTCCAACTGCAAATGTAAGTTTGTATGTACAATATTGAGAGATTTTTCATATTATTTTAAGATCATAGACTTCTTATAGGTTTTCCTGTAATCTATGGGTAAAGAACCATTCTCCGTATTTTTTTCAAAATTTTAGGCTCAGTAGTTTCGGAGATAAGGGGAATGGTCAATTTTCATCTATTTTCTTAAATATATCTATTTTAAAATGATGGAAAAATAAATTTGAAATCCTCGCACGAAGTTCTTTCATTTGATATGTCACACTGTATAGTTTGCAAAACGTGTTTCTTTTTTCTTATTGGCCCCCAAAAGTGGGGCTCTAATATTCAAAATTCGTTTATTTACATGACACGTCCGTTTTTGGATAAAAATACATAAATGTGTACCAAATTTCAACTAAATCGGTACATTAGATTCGAAGCAAATTGGCTGTGACAGACGGACAGACAGGCACACGAGTGATCCTAAAAGGGTTCCGTTTTTTCCTTTTCAGAAACGGAACACTAAAAATAAATACAGAAGCTTATTATTATTCAACTTTTCAGCATCCTTCTGAATGACCTATCGACCCATTTTTAAAACTCCCCAGTCCATACTACAGTTACCCAAATAAAAATTTACCGCCAGCCTAGTTTCCTTTCTTCTAATCTAATTTGAAATTCATACAAACTGGTCAGTGGAGTGTAATAAAAAAATCCCAAATAACTGCCTAACACTAAAATCCTGACTATGATCGTTGGATTAGGAAGAAAATCCCTGAGTTGGCAACACTGGGTGGAATTACAAAGCTCTGTTGGGCCTTGTAGCTGATATAAACGGAATGTAAGGTAGAACGGGCGAGGTTGAATCGGCCCCATGCGTCCAAGGAAGACATTCTCAATGTCGCACTGATGTTTTGTTTTCCTTTCTCTTTTTATATTTTTTTTATAACTGACTCGTTGGTTTACTATACAGTCAACCAAATATCAGTGGTAAGGTAACACTTGCACGATCAAAATCGCCCTTACTACTATTAGGACATAAAGGCTCTGTCTATGCCAAACTGTTACTTATAAAGGCGAAAGTTTGTGAGTGTGTGTGTGTATGTTTGTCTCTTTTTCACGCAAAAACTACTGAACGAATTTGGATAAAATTTGGTACACATATAGTTTATAGCCTGGATTGATACAAAGGATACTTTTTATCCCGATATTCCCACAGGATCGAGACAACCGCGGGGCGCAGCTAGTAGATAATAAAGATCTATTGTCTTAAATGTACCAAAAAATCTTTTTCTTTTTCGCTTTTTCAAATTACAGATTTGATTACGAAATTGATAACTGCCATCTTCTATTACAATTTAAGCTTCGTCACAAAATTGAACGCAATTCATTACTCCACAAATTGGGTTTTGATGCCTTAATTGAAATAGAAGATTTTCAAAGACTTGCAGTATTTTTATTTATGAAGATAAGATTGTAGAGAAACGCTATCAGTGATGTTTTACTGAGATAAAAAAAAATGTAATCTACTTATACGTCATGTTTTAGAAAGGTGTTGTCAAATTTAAGGGTGTGCCAGACCATCAAACTGAACGAAACGAAATTGTGCAATATGTTTATATGCCGTCTTCATTTATTGACATTTTATTATTATTATTAAAGTCAAAGTCAAATCATTTATTTCAAATAGGCCCTTGTTGGCACTTTCAAACGTTAAAATTGACAAAATAATAGAATTGATTCTAGTCGCTCCTTCTAAAAGGTAGTTTTCGTATGGAGAACAGTAACAGTGGAGTTTCTTGCTCATTCAAAAAACTCCACTGTTACTCTTTTAAAATGTTTTACAATATTTTGTAAAGGTAACATTAGTTAAATAATTATTTATTTACTATTAATGTACACCCACATTTCGCCAGTTATGTTTAAGTCCCATGCAATAGGGGGGCAAGCCTATTGTCATCAATCGGGCACAAATCCAGACTCCGGACTACTACTGAGAAATTCCAGATAGAAAACCCAATAACACTTTGCTCGACCCGGGGATCGAACCCCTTTCTGATACATGATTTATAATCACATTTATAACTGCCACAAGAGCTGATAGTAGATCATATAATGTATATGTATAGAATCCACCGTTATGCGAAGCATGACGATTTTGTCAATAAACTTTTTGACAGCTTAACTTAGTGGAATTCAAGAAACTTATTAGGTATCATGCGTCTCCCGAAGAAACACTTTCGTCTAATTACTTTTCGAGTTAATTAATATTAATTAGCTCACCAACATAGTAAGGTTGCGATAATTCGATCGTAGCAATTATGTCGAATCTACATTTTTGCGTTTTTTTTTTTGCTTCAAATCTTTGCGGGAACATTTTATAATTTATTCTAAGACCTTTAATGCAATAAATTAAAAATCGCAAAAATATAGATCCAACAATGTTAATTGCTACAGTCGAATTATCTTCCAGCAAATCGTGAGTGTGAAGAGAACTTAGTCTTTTTTAAAAATTAATAATTTAATTTACACACACACACATACTACTCATATTTTTATACTTATACTACACACCCTTTTTTTTTGGGTGGGAAATTGTCAAATAACTTCTCCCGCTCTGGGTGGAGTGGGAGGGCGTGTCAGACTTTTACTGACTAAAACCCACCCGTGTTCCTTCGGTTGCCCTGTTGCCGGGGGCCACGATTTCCCTATCGGTTTTCTTCGACCCCCGGCAGGCATTGGCCCTAGCGGACCCCGTCAATTCTGCTGACATCTCTTTGAGGCGCGCGTGGAACACAACGCGCCGTCGACCCGGGCTTGGTCCTTATCGGACGGTGAGCTACCCATTGCTCACCGTGCGCAAGCCCGCGCCTACGGTGGCCTGAAATCGGCTCGCGATTCCCGCCCCGGGCGTGTCCTCTTATACTACACACCCACACCCACATTACCATACTATCCAATAATTCACTGCAGTTCAATTTTTTAAACCGCAGAATTTCAGAAGTCAATTATTTATAACACCAAGTCGCATTCATTTCGACCTACAGACCTACTCGTTAATTAAACTATATTAATTTCAATTGAAATTAATTCAGAACGAACAGATTTATAAAATTAGGGCGAAAAATTAATCGGAAATGAAAAATTAGGGATCTTTGTTTGATGAATTAATGTAAATTAGATTGTAATTGAAATGAATTAGGACATTAATGAAGTTGATGCGTCTAATTAATACAATGAGAGCTGTAATTAATTGAAATTTAAAATAAAGGAAAGAATGAATGAAGAAGAAAATTATAATTAAACTAGATTGGATATTAAAATGTGACAAGCGAAATTACAAAAGAAGGAAAGAAAATCGGTAACAAATAATGATAGATATTTTACAATTTTAAAACTTATAATTTTCTAGTAGCTTTATTATAAACTAGCTGCACCCCGCGGTTTCACCCGCATAAGTCTCGATCCCGTGGCAATATCGGGATAAATCCAGATCATGGTCTACCCGTGTGCCAAATTTCATCCAAATCCGTTCAGCCGTTTTAGTGTGAAAGCGTAACAAACAAACTTACAAAAAACCAAACCTTTTTTTTTTATAACATTACTTTATTTTCTAGTAGCTTTATTATAAACTAACTTCCGCAAGCGACTTCGTCCGCGTGATATCTTTATAAATTATAGCCTATGCTACTCAGTGATAATATAGGATTCTACTGGTGATTTTTTTTTAAAATCGTTTTTTAATTTATTTATTACAAACAAAAATATGAATCTTTTCTCTTTATAATATTATTATATTATAAAGAGACAATATATGAGAGCAGTGGTGGCCCAGTGGTAATGGCCGTGACTTACGAGTTGTAGGTCGTAGGTTCGAACCCAGACAGGCGCCTTACTTAGTGTAAATTATTTCATCACCACTGCTCTCAAAACGGTGAAGGAAAACATCGTGAGGAAACCAGCATGTCTTAGAACCGAAAATTCAAAGACATGTGACATTTACCAACCCGCACTGGGCCCGCGTGGTTGATTACGGACCACTCCCTCTCACCGAGAGGAGGCCTGTGTCCCAGCAGTGGGAACATTTATAGGCTGATGATGATGATGATGAATAAATATATGTCGCAGCGATGGCATTACGCTGGCTCCATCTTTTATTTTGATTAAGAAACTAAGAAGCTACGCTAATCTAAATTAATCAAATGGAAACGTCAAGTGTGACACTTGGGTAAGGTCGATATGGATGTGGTGACTTTTAATTGACAGCCGACACATGACTGACGGTAGACATTTGTCAGTCACAGACATTTGAAAACTTGCGAAAAATGACAGGAATTCTTTGACGTGACGAAAAGACGAACGGTCGTGTTTTCTATTGTCACCACATGCTGTATCGAATTTACCGCGTTTCCAAGTCTAATTTGTTCTGATCGGCTTAATCGTTGAACATTTTCGTAATTTGTGTGTGTGAAGCAATAAATACACAATTCCTTCAAGTTTTCAGAGTATTATTTTGATCTACGGCCATGTGTGACCATACTGATAGCGAGGTGCCCCATCTAACCTCGTTATATATTATAATATATATTATTATATTATGGCTTGTGGCTAAGTTACAACAGCTGCACGGGTCGATCGATCAGGTTAAGCTACGCTTGCCACGGTTGGTCTGTGGATGGGTGACCATCTTTACATACCAAGACCCCTCTGTGCCTCGGAAAGCGCGTTAACCCGTTGGTCCCGGCTGTCATTTGTAGATCTTTGACAGTCGTTACGGGTAGTTAGAAGCCCAAAAAGTCTGACAACCAGTCTTACCAAGGGGTATCGTGTTACCTAGTTACTAGGTTGTGGAGGTCAGATAGGCAGTCGCTCCATGTAAAATAAAAAAAAATAAAAAAAAAAAAAATATTCAGCTGCATCCGGTTAGACTGGAAGCCGACCCCAACATGGTTGGGAAAATGCTAGGCAGATGATGATATTATAATATAATATATAATAGTATAAGAAAGATTTTTTTTTATTTGGGACTCGCACAGGAAATACAACATTAAAACTAAGAAAATTATAAAAACAATAGCACTTTGATAAACATAATAAAATTTTTTTTAAATTGTGTTACCAAAAAAGAAGACCTGTGCGAGGCCAAAAAGGCACCTATCTCAGCATAATGCTATGATGTTTGATAAAACAAATACCGCAGCGCTGGTGGTATTCAGATAGGGCCCGATAAAGACATATAGTATAGACACCTACCGGTTACCGAAGATGCATGAGGTTGTCTGATAACCTGTATGATCGTATAGATAGACTAAGCCACGTCATTGCTATATTTATCGATTTCATCCACTCATTTGACATGCAAGGTAGGTTAACCTTTACATAAAGACCATTTGTGGATTAGCAACCGGTTGCGCAGTTTCATGCTGTTATCAAAAACAAAAATTCTTCTTATCTTAATTATGTTATCCGATACATTCTCCAACGATTTTCACGTGCCATGTCAGTTCTAGTACAGACCATGGCAAAAACCAGCCGGTTAGGCCTTGTTGACATTTGATGATACAAGGCGGTGCCACGCAACAAAGATCTGCGGGTCTAAAACGATCACATTAAGCAATTCCTCTAAAATCAATCCATTTTCTGAATTCTCAGCAATTCCTCTAATTGAATTGAATTGAGTGTCATCACACATATTTTAGATGAATCATATTCATATCAGAATTTGGTGTAAATATTACCGCATGAAAAAATGAAGACCGTAATTTTACCAGATAATTTTTCTTTACAGTTTTTATTAATCAAATGAGATTTTTGTTTTTTATTTCTACAGTTTTAATGTTATTTCATTATAATACAAAACCGTCAAAGAGATGAATTGCGTAATAAGAACTGAACGTAGATAATATTATGAATTGTCAGTTTGTGTAATTCATAATATTATCATAAATTATGATTATGCCAAAGTGGCCATTTTAGGCCCCCTGATACACTAAAATGATACAATTGTGGGAAAAGCTGAAAGGCTGTTAGCGAAAGTTTATGTTGTTTAATTGCTAATAAGCCAATGACCCACCTAATGTGTATCAGTTACCGTCACCTATGGACAACTGCAATTATACCAATATCATTATAGATGCGTTGCCATTACATAGAAAAATATGGAATGTGTTATGTCTATAGCGGCATATACCTTACCACATGCGACCTACACATCACACTGACGTCAAAATCCTGCATCACCCAAGCAGAGTTACCGCGCGACTGGTATATCTACAACTTCGAGATCAATCTTCGGACAATTGCCCGCCAGACACAACACCCGTCTGGTCGGAGGATCCTCCCTTTTCCATGGATGCAAAAACTTAAGACTTTTCAAAATAAGAAGCGATTTCCATAATATAAATACACGTAGTCGACATGAAATTGTGATACCCAAATTTAGATTAACTAAAACAAGCAAGTCATTTCTTATAAACAGTATCCGCTTTTATAACGAGTTGCCAAAGTCTGTGACAGAACTTAGCGATGGGAAGTTCAAAACCCACATCAAACGTGTCCTTATCAAGAACGCATATTATAAAATTAAAGACTACGTTGAAGATAAGGAAGTTTGGCAATAATTCCTTCTGCACATGTGGCTTCCCTGGTACCTCATTAACGGCATAAATAAGTAAGAGTCTATTAACTGCTCCCAAATTACCATGTTTATTTAAATCTTTGTTTTTATTTGTTTTTACATTCGTCCTTGACATTTTTTTTTTTTTTTTTTTTATTATTTGACATTATATACCTACGATTTAATTTCAACTTTTTTTTTGTGACTTTTGTGGACATGATAATTATTCAGATTGATTACAGTTGTAATAGCAATCATATAATTGCGTTTTATTAAAATAGGTTTTTTACTTTTATTAATTAATTTATTTTTTGTATAGATTCTTTTCTACATATTTTGTGAATGTGAGAACGCTGTAGGCTTAGTGGATTGTAGACCTGTTGACCATTTTCTATTTTGTTAAGTACTTGGTACTTATTGAAAGACCTACACTGTCCTCCCATACCTAGAAACACTGTTATATGAAAGTATTGTAAAAGCCAATTATTTTTAAAAGAGTATCCGTGGAGTTTCTTGCCGGCTCTTCTCCATAGGAAACGACCAATTGGACCTAGCTTCTGACTTTTCATAAGTGCCCATGTAGGTTTATGTGAAATAAAATATTTTGATTTTGATTTTGATGACGAGTGACCTTTCCACCCTGTTCCTTATACCTCTATATGTAACTACACCAGCATCCGTGCCTTCAAACCGAAAGACAGCAATGTTGCTTGGTAACAAAAATACGTAAGGTGGTACAAAACCTAGGGTTTTCTAAGACTGCGGTGGGGTAGCCACACAATTATCGATAAATGACGTCACTGAAACGTTATACACGATTATTGGTTATACGTCGGCAATCCGTTAAGGGGATGTAGCAGAGGTCATTTGCAACCAAATTACCCCTGATGACCTCTATGCCAATGTCAACAATTTTCGAGTAATTTGACATTTTATATTTTAAAATGAATGAAATAAAAATATAAAATGTCAAATGACTCGAAATTTTTTGACATTTGCATAGGAGTAAAAAGGCATCATTTGGTTGTAAATTACCTCTCCTACATCCCCTTAATGTATTGCCGGCGTATAACCATTAACCCTGTATATCAGGATTATTGGTTACATTTAACATTTTTATTTCATACTATTTAAAATACAAAAGACTTCCGAAATTAAAGTTATTTTTCAATTTGTAGTGTTTTTTGGAAGTCGGTTGTTTTTTTTTTTCTAAAAAGTTTTTATTTTTCACTTTTTAGTTGTGGTACCAACCCCACACAAATTCGAAAACCACTACCTGCTATGCAAATTGTTGACAGGAACTTATCATATCATCCACATACTAAGTGGGAAAAAGTACATATTATTGAAGCTAACTCAAAAACTATCTAAGCAAAGTCAATAAAATTTATATGCGACTACCTCGAGAGTATACCATTTCAAACAAAAAAAGAATTTTCAAAATCGGTCCACAATTGACGGAGAAATCGGTGGACAATTAAAAAAAACAAACATACGCAACGAACATATAACCTCCTCCTTTTTGGAAGTCGGTTAAAAATGTTAAATTACTTGAAAATGGTTACGTATAACAATTAACCTTGTATATCAGGATTATTGAGTACATTTTATATTTATATTCATTTATTTAAAAAAAAAGGCAAATTACTCGAACATGGTTGACATTGGCATAGGGGTCATCAGGGGTCATTTGGTAGCAAATGACCTCTCCTACATCCCCTTAACGGATTGCCGACGAACCAATAACCCTGTGTATGAAAGTAAGTTAGTGTGTTTTCCTAGAGAGCATTTTTGGACACCGTAAACTCAAACCCCACAGCCTTAATTTTCATGATAGACATCACCACGGCGGTTATGTGCCACCGTTTTTCTAAGAAAATACATCGAACAAGGTTCTTTACAAAAAGCTCTACTATACTACTTCCAAGTATTATTAGTCGTGAAGGCTTATAAATCCATACGACCATTACCTTTAAGTCCGCAGGTATTAACAAGCAAAGTGCTACCGTCTAGACCAGTTTAGAGTATCCGAAGCACATTGTAACAACAAGTTAACTAAACAGTCTCACATAACCGTGGATCAGCAACGGTACACTAGTATGTACTAATTAGTCTAAGTACCTGGGCGACCGAGCTCTGCTCTGGTGAAAATAGAGAATGCTCATTTAATAGTAGAGGATAGTACTTACTAATTCCATACTGCCATGATAGTAGGTACTTACAAATTCCATGCTTCCATGATCATTATTCTAATGTCAATAATGTCATGTCATTATTCATTACATTGTTCTAAACTTTGGGCGACCGAGCTCTACTCGGGTGAAAATACGGAGAAAACTAATTTTCCCAGATATAAGAACTATATAGCAAGATCGATTTTTAACCCCCTTAAACCCCTATATTGCAACTTTCATCGAAATCGTAAGAGCCGATTTCGAGAACAGGAGTAGAAATCTATATACAAACAAATATTGCTCGCTTAATAGTATAAGACTTACAGACTTGCTCATTAATTTATTGCAACGTCCTAAAGTTGGTCCATAGTTTATTGCAACGTCATAAATTTGGTCCATAGTTGGAATTGATTTGCCTGAAAAAAAATATTAGCCCTTATTATTCATTTTTATAACTTCAAGTAAACCTCTTCATGCAACTGATTTTTGCCCCCAATGATTAAAGAAATAAATAATAAATATTTATTCAGAATAAAAATTTGTAAAATTTTAGAAAGAATTAGTGATGTGCCGGATATCCGTGATCCGCGGATATCCGCGGATATCCGAGGGAGAAAAAAGATCTGTATACATTTCATTATGTTTACGTAATAAAATGTATACATATAAAAGATCCGTTCAAGATCCACCAAAAAGTAACGGATACAGATCTTTTTTCTCCCTCGGATATCCGCGGATATTCGCGGATATGGATATCCGCGGGTACGGATATTCCGCACATCACTAGAAAGAATTTACAAAGGTATTATATCTAATGTTAGAGTATAGGCAGTACTAGGATAAACCTGTATCACAGGCGGCCCAGAATTCTCGTCTCTCGTCAGAGAGATATTCCACATTTATTAAAACATTCATAAACATAGCAGTGTTTATCAAAAAAAACACGTAACTTGATACAAACATAAATTCACAGCAACATCAAACATCTGAAACCAGCCGTTTCATAATTATAACGACCAGAAATTATGACTGCAACCAACGCTCTACGTACTCATTAGAAAACTAAGTCTTAGGTATTAATTTATGGCGGCACCACCCGGCCCCCTGGAGCTTATAAAATAGTTTAGTTATAAAATCCAGACTGCATTTAATACGCGTTTTATTATGTCTGGAGAACGTTGGATGGAGTGAAGAAGTAATGGAGACGTTTAAGTGAGAAGTTTGTGGGATTAATGTCAAATTACTTTGAAATATTTTTAGATTTTTGTGCAGAAAGTAGGAAGGTGACCTGACCACTGCTGGACATAGGTCTTATCCAAATTGCTTCACAATGCTAAGTTCTTCACCTTCTGCATTTAGACCTGGAAGCCTATAACAGGACATCAGTACAGTCAGTCATTATTTGCTCGTGACTGTACATCTAGCCAAGGAGCATCCCACGCTACATTTGTTGATTAGCAGTAATTAATAAGTTCGAGGTACTTTAAATACAATTTTCCAAAAAAAAAACCCTATTACAATTATTAGCAGCTTGAAAACTCAGTGTCTAGCCAAACTTGAACGACTTTCTAGACTATCTCTATTGATTTATAACAGTATCTATAAAATTTTGAGTTCTTTATAATCCAGTTTTTTCACCCTGAAAACGAAAAAAAAAGAAAGTAAAAGAATAACGTTTATTTGGACACAAATTGTGAAACATAAAATGTTCTGCCTAGCCTTTTCCCAACTATATTGGGGTCGGCTTCTAGTCTAACCGGATGCAGCTGAATACTAGTATTTTACATGGAGCGACTGCCTATCTGACCTCCACAACCCAGTAACTGAGTAATACGATACCCCTTGGTACGACTGGTTGTCAGACTTTCGGGCTTCTGACGACCCGTAACGACTGTCCACGAATGACAGCAGGGACCAACGGCTTAACATGCTTTCCGAGGCACGGAGGAGTCTCGGTATGTAGAAATGGTCACCCATCCACGGACCAACCCTGGCAAGCGTAGCTTAACCTGACAGATCGACCCGAGTGGCTATTGGTACTTAGCCAAGAGCTCCTCTAAAATAAAACATTAAAAAAGGGAAAATATTGTTTTAACAATATTAGTGTGTGCCCCACATAGCGCCAAAAAGATTCTTTTCCACCATACACAATACCTACAAATTTTACGAATTCTGAGTTGAGCTACACGATAACTGACAAATGCGTGCACTGACTGGACAGACCCTCTCAATCTGTGTGATGCTTTCCTCTAAAGACCACTTCAGACACCAATCCACATGAGGTATTCCATGAAGCACACCCAAACGAAGCACACCCAGACGAAGCACACCTAAAGTATTCCACTTAGCACACCCGTAGGTGGGCTTCAAATAAAAATTTAATATAATTAATTTCCTATTCCACGAAGCACACCTACGAATATCACTCGCATAGTGCGGGGACTAAGAAATAAAAATGTCGATAGGAGAAAATATTTATTATTTAAAAGACTAACTTAAATATCTAACATCTTTCAGTTTCATTATAATAATGTGATACAATACTTGTCATTTTCATAGTGTTCACATATAAATCCAGCAGCAGGACCAAGTAGTAGTAATTTTAACCCATCTATTAATAACGTACTTGGCCGGAAGGGGACACAAGTATTAGTGAACACAAGATTTATAAAAACGGTAATTCCTTGTGGCGGTATATTAAAAAAGGGTGTAATGGCTTACTCATATTAAGTAGCATGGAAGAAGTTGTTAAAATAAAGGAACATAAATGTGCCTCAAACGTTTTGGAGCATACATCTATCTCTATGGAAAACTATATTTACAATGTTCTTGATTTTTGTCCAAGTTTTTATTGTAATTATGAAAAAATCTGTGATTTTTTATGTTAAAGTAGAGTATTTTTATTATTCACTAAACAGGTAGCTATAAGAAAACTTCAACATAGATCTCTATGGAAAACTATATTTACAATGTTTTTGATATTTGTCCAAGTTTTTATTGCATAATTATGAAACAATCAGTGATTTTATTAAGAACACAAAAAGGAACATAATAGAAAAATTGTTAAAAAATAAAAATAATTTTTTTTTTGGAAAGATAATTATGAAACAATCTGTGATTTTAAATAGTAAGATTACAAAAATGACAAATATTGTGTCGCAAATGAAACTGAATGATGTTAGAAATTTAAGTTAGTCTTTTAAATAATAAATATTTTCTTCTATCGACATTTTTATTTCTTAGTCCCCGCACTATGCGAGTGATATTCGTAGGTGTGCTTCGTGGAATAGGAAATTAATTATTTTAAATTTTTATTTGAAGCCCACCTACGGGTGTGCTAAGTGGAATACTTTAGGTATGCTTCGTCTGGGTGTGCTTCGTTTGGGTGTGCTTCATGGAATACCTCATCCACATGGCCTTCACATGATCTGACCAAGATTATGTCTGGACTTTAAAAGAGACTGTGACCTCTGAGTTTGTTTCGGCCTTTCTTCTCAGAGTAGTCAGATAGGAAACGCCGACCTCACCTAGTTTTTAAAATATGATTGACGTGTAAAAGTATCTGTACAAACCTACTTACAGAAATAAAATCATTTATCATTTATCATTTACACTTCAATTTGGCAATTTCTTTTCTATAATGACAAAATTTTCTTCCCCATTTCCCTATACCGAAATAAACATAATTCCAAACTGCAAATTCCCCGAAAACAACGCACATAAATTTCAGTTTCGTAGTTAATAAGAAGCAAACAAAAAGTGTACTGTTTTATTAATTTGTAAGGAGACAATAAGCCTACAAATCCCCTGTAACGGACGACTGTTGGGTCGAGTTGGGCTCTTTGAACACCTGTACCTTGCCCCTATTATAAGTTATTTTAATACACCCCACTTTCACTTCGGCCGAACTGTGGGTACTTTTGGAAACTTATTTCGATGCAATTTTAGGAAGAAAATGGGAAAAAAAACCTAGTTTTTGTTGCTATAATTTAAAATGCCTTGGGCCGATTATTTACTTTCTTTTTCACTGGACTTTTGTACCGTAGATTAGCTTGATATGATTCTAGGAGTTTTATGATCTTTTTCCTCTGTTTTCTAAAATTTTTCTCTTTAGTACAACATCCATTCAAATATCAGAAAATCTTAGCTTTATTGTATTTATAGATCGAAACTATTATATGTGACATTGTTTTGTTAAGACGCAGATATATGCCAGTGATCTTGAGTGGTTAGCTTGCGTGTTCTGTACTGAGCTCACGCAACGCGTCGTACGTCCATCAAGGAGCGCTGCCCCAAATTAAACGCATTATTAATTTATTAAACATAAAACAAAAGGTATTTTAATAAAACGCGTGTACTAAAAGATCAATAATTAAATTATCTTTAAAATGATGAAGGTTTCAGAAAAATACGCGTTTTAGATTTTGTGTGATTCTCTGTTTTTTATCCGCGTTAGACATAAATTTACAAATGAATTTCACTATGTAATATAAACATAATCTAAAATATGCCTTTATTAAGTTATTAAGAAAATGCTCTAATTTAACATATATTTTTCCAAAGCATTAACACTAGGTACTCGTTTAAACGTGATCTTCAGTATCAAATCATTAAAAGTCGGTTATCGTCACCTTAAGATCAATGTACTTACACGAGTTTGTGCGGTATTTGTTCATTTTATTCAAGGTTAGATAATTCGTTGATTACTGAAGTGCATCAGACGATGTTACGTAGTAGATACGTATTGGATACTAACACTAGGCGAAATCTAAATGTAATGCCGAAAGCATTTATTTTATTATACCAAATTCCCTAAACCAAGTTTTTCTACGGATTAGGGATTGATTTAAAGTCCTTTCTTAGTTTTCTTAGTGATACATCCTCGTAGAAACATCATTTGGTCATTTTGTCAGACAATTAGTCATGCCCGGTTTTCAAAAACATGACCGCAGGGTGCTCAGATCTATCATGACCATCCAGCTGGCCCGAGGGTACCGCTGGGTCTCCTGTGAGGCGGCAAACCTCCTTGCCGGATTAACGCCATGGGATCTGGAGGCAAAGTTCCTTATGCACATCTGGGAGTGGCGCGAGGAGGCGTTGCGTGGCGTTGTGGCGTTGGCATTAAGTCCACCTCTGTACATTTGTGTGCTTGAAGTATTAAATAAATAAATAAACGCCGGGGCTTAACTCCGCTGCCGCAAGAAATCACGGCACAGCAGACAGAGCTCCGGCGGGATCTCATGGCGTTATGAAGAGTACGATTGTCACAACCCAGCGCTGGGAACGCCACGATTGCGGAGATAAGTCCCCTCTTTGAGGAGTGGCTAGAGAGGCGCCACGGCGTCCTCACCTTCCGCCTAACGCAGGTCCTCACCGGACACGACTGTTTCAGAAGGTTCCTGTTCAGGATAAGGCGGGAGGAAACGCCCGGGTGTCACCATTGTGTGGATCACCCGGAGGACACGGTGGAGCATACGGTGGAGGTCTGCCCGGCTTGGGCGGAGCATCGCCGTGTCCTTGTGGAGGCGATCGGCGGCGGTGATCTCTCGCGTCTGGCCCTGGTTCAGACCATGGTACGGAACGAGAGGAAATGGGAGGCCGTCACCTCCTTCTGCGAAGCAGTAATGCTCGCGAAAGAGGAGGCGGAACGTGTGAGGGAGAGGCAAATTTCGCGCCCTCACGCCCCTAATCGCTGCAGGAGGAGATGCCCTGGGCGTCGGGAATCATAGGCAGATTTTCGGCCAACGTAGGCGCGGGCTTGCGGATGGTGAGCAATGGGTAGCTCGCCGTCCGATAAGGACCAAACCCGGGTCGACGGCACGTTGTGTTCCACACACGCCTCAAAGAAATGTCAGCAGAATTGACGGGGTCCGCTGGGGCCGATGCCTGCCGGGGTTGCGAATAAATCCGAAAGGGAGATCATGACAACTGAAGGAACACCGGTGGGTTTTAGTCAGTAAGAGTCTGACACGCCCTCTCGCTCTGCCCACAGCGAGAGAAGTTATTTAATATTTTTCCATACAAAAAACTTCAATTATTTAAAAAAAAAAAAAATAAGACGGCCTCGTTGGTGTAGTGGTTGCAAGCCCGACTGCTGAGCATGAGGTCCTGGTTTCGATTCCCGGGTCGAGCAAGGTGTTATTGGGTTTTTCCATCTGGATTTTCTCAATAGCTGCCCGGAGTCTGGATTTGTGCCCGGTTATTTGTCCCCAATTACATGAGACTTAATTATAACTGGCGAAATGTGGGTGTATCTGCCTTACCCTTCGGGTAAATACGGCCGTGATGTTATGTTATGATGTTATATAAATAAATAAGGTGTTAAAACAATGCTCATCTACTAAGCACGTGGCGCTGTCATCATTTGTCAACCGCAGCGCCTCTCAACTGAATTAATAACTGGGTATCAAACCCCACCACGATTTATGATCTAATATAACTGATGTTGCTTGTAATTGGATTCAATGTTCTGCTGTTGTTGTGGTTATAGAGACTTCACAAATACTGTATAGTCTGTACCAAATTCTTGTATATGCTCGCATTTGTGGCAGTAAACGTTTTTCTTTTTTTAGAGTTTTACTTCTTAAGAATCGATTTTCATAAACGGCTTCAGATATAAAAAAAATATGAGGAGTGAAATTTATACAAGCGTTAAGTTTTTATATTGTGTTTTATTCGTAAATAACACGGATTAAAATTTTGAAAAAATACAAATTATACATTTCACACTTGTCGTGCGATACACGATTACTTGCACTTTACTGCATTTAATTAAATTACAAAGAAAAGGTTTAAATTATGATCTAATTATTGTTTTATTTGAGTTATATTAGGGTGGGGGGTTGTATGTGTGTACAGTATACTTGTATACAGGGGGTAATGAAATGAAATTGTTTATTCTGTAAATAGGATATCGGGATCGGGTAAAGCTATTGCATAGCATTTGTAACCTCCATACTTCCTATTTGTCAACGCTACACTTGGGATTTTTGTTTTATGTCATCATCCGTCATTACATGGTAGGCGGAGTGGAGGGTGTTAGGTTTTATTTTAGTTACGGAATTTCTTGATTCGGTCGCCGCGCTCAAAGCCCGCGATAAAAGCTATGCAATAGCTTAAAAATAAGTTAGATGAGTTCGACGTTTCCTATTTGACTACTCTGAGAATAAAGACCGAAACAAACTTAGAGGTCGCAGTCTTTTTTAAAGTCCAGACATAATCTTGGTCAAGCGTCCAGACATAATCTTGGAGGAGTGGTGGGTTGGAGCTGACACACACACACATTGTTGTATTTCACTGCAAAATAACAAGACCAATTGCAGAGGTTACTACGGTTCTCGCAGTCACTCCATAGATGGCTGACCACGAGATGGTGTTCTAACACTTTTTTTTTTGGTGGTAAATTATCAAATAACTTCTCCCGCTCTGAGTGAAGCGGGAGGGCGCGTCAGACTCTTACTGACTAAAACCCACCCGTGTTCCTTCAGTTGCCATGTTGCAGGGGGGGCCACGATTTCCCTTTCGGCCCTTATTCGCAGGCATCGGCCCTAGCAGACCCCGTCAATTCTGCTGACATCTCTTTGAGGCGCGCGTGGAACACAACGCGCCGTCGACCCGGGCTTGGTCCTTATCGGACGGCGAGCTACCCATTGCTCACCGTCCGCAAGCCCGCGCCTACGGATGTTCTTACACTTGATTTACGGTACAGTTCGATATGACCTTTAGTTTGCAGAGCTTTAAGACATTTATTGTGGTTGAGGATTTTTCCACGATTTTTGAGTGGAGAGATGTCAGAATTTAAGCTATATTTTTTAACCGACTTCCAAAAAGGAGGAGGTTATATGTTCGTCGCGTATGTTTGTTTTTTTTTTTTTTTTTATGTATGTCCACCGATTTCTCCGTCAATTGTGGACCGATTTTGAAAATTCTTTTTTTGTTTGAAAGGGTGTGCTCTCGAATTGGTCCCATATAAATTTTATTAACTCTGCTTGGATAGTTTTTGAGTTAGCTACAAAATACGTATTTTTTTCCCACTTAGTATGTAGATGATATGATAAGTTTCTGTCACTGGTAGCAGGTAGTGGTATTCGAATGTGTGTGGGGTAGGTACCACAACTAAAAAGTGAAAAATAAAAACTTTTTACCAAAAAAAAACAACCGACCTCCAAAAAAAACCACTACAAAGTGAAAAATAACTTTAATTTCGGAAGTCGGTGGCAAAAAACGAAAATACAAAACCCAAGACACCGACTTCCGAAATTAAAGTTATTTTTCACTTTGTAGTGATTTTTTTTGGAGGTCGGTTGTTTTTTTTTGGTAAAAAGTTTTTTATCTAAAGTAGATAATAAAACCTTACGTTTACATTACGGTATTGTAGACGTTAGTACACACCAAAAAAACTCATACCTAATAAAACCTGCTGCCTATCTCCCATAACAAATCTCAAGTCTTCTCAAAAAATGTTTTGCCTCTCAATTATTTTGCCCAATTTAATTTTCTCCAGAGTTGCGTAGAAACTTGATTATAACTAATATTGATTGTACTAATATTGTTAGAACTAACAATCTAGCTGAGTAGCCTGAACAATTAGGTATTGCATATTCATAAGTACCCATATTGTTACTGCAAACATCGTTACTGCTCTGGCTAAAATATTTATATAGACACAAATTATGTTGTCTATCATACATACAACATGTCCCAAAATTCTACGATAAGCCGGCACTAGAGGATGGACCTACTAATGACTACTCGAGAAAAAAAAAGAAAAAAAAATACCTCTACTTTTTTTAAATTACTGAAAAAAATGGAAATTCTTCGAAAATGTATACCCCTTATGACACTTTTAACTACCATGACCACGATTTTTCAAATATTTCAGTTTTTTTGTTTGTATCGGCAACCTAAGTAGTACTTCTATTCACCATAATCTTTGAAAATTACATAATTTTCGTAGTTTTATACAAAAAAAACAACCAAAAAAAATTATTTCCCTAAAATTTTGAAAGATTTTAACGTTACGATTACGTTGGTTTTTACGTTAACGATTTTAACTCATCGTAGTGTAAAAAAAAAAATATGAAAACTACTATGGCAAGTTTTTTAAAAAATTAGCGAAACTAACCTAGATTTTAAAATGGTATAATACTTTAGGAAAACTAGCCACAAAAAAAAATAATGACACTTTTTCTAATCAAGAACCAAATTTCATAAGTTGTTGTTAATAGTAATCACTTCTACTATGAGCCCAAAATAGATTTTTGTTGTTGGAAAATGTTGAATGAATGAAACAAATGGTGTCAATAAATGTAAATTTATTGCATTATTAATAATTTTATAATAAATGTTCGAACTGTTTACCACCGGCATTAATACAGGCACGACATCGCCTTAAAAAAGATCGTTTTATTCGTCGTGCATATCTTCTACTATTGATATGATCCGCAGCCTGAGTGATTTTTTGGCGAAGGTCGTTCAGTGTTGCAATGGGTTTCGAGTAGACTCTGTCTTTGAGACAACCCCAATAGAAGAAGTCCAGGGGGTTTAGATCGGGTGAACGGGGTGGCCATAAAATAGGACCAAGTCGCCCTATCCAACGCCCTAGATACTCTTGGTTTAAGTATTCTCGCACAGGACGGGCATAGTGAGCTGGGCAACCATCATTTTGAAACCATATGTTTTGTGGATCACTAATGGGCATGTCTTCTAATAATACTGGCAAGTCATTTTGTAAAAAGTTCAAATAACTATTGCCATCCAAGTTTCCTTGTAATTCAAAAGGCCCAATCACTTTTCCGTTTAATATGCCCGTCCATAGGTTAACCTTGAATTGATATTGGGATTTTTCTTGTCTCATCAGGTGCGGATTTTCATTGCTCCAGCTATGTAGGTTGTGAAGATTTAAATAGCCATCTCTCTTGCAGGTTGATTCATCCGACCGTAGAATATTATCCAAGAATTGGGGATCTTCTCTGTGCTTTTGCAGCATCACACGGCAAAATGCGACTCGTAGTGGATAGTCCCGCGGCAATAACGTCTGCACACGCCTGTAGTGATATGGGTGAAGTCTGTGACGTTTTAGGATTCGATGTGCAGTACTTTTTGGGATTCCCGTAGCTATTTCTATGGCACGTACCGAGGTAGTTGAATCATTTTCAATTTCATTGAGAACTTCTTCGTCGCGTTCCGATCTAGGTATTCCAGCATTTCTCCTGTCAGATGGTAAACGGCCCTCCGAAAATGCTTGATGCACATTAATAAATACTCGATAATTCGGGTATCTTTGAGCATTTGGGTACCTTTCTCGACATAATCTGCTAGCAGCGCTACCATTGCATCGGCACTCTCCATAAATGAGGTGCATATTAGCGTATTCCAACGGTGTGTATGGTAGCGGCATGATAAACGCTAAACAGTCCAAAATACGCCAAAAGTCCAATTCACAAAACACAGTCCAGTTCAAAATAATGCCAGGTTAGTATAGTTTGCAGATCACTTAATCCAGTCCAAAAAGCCAAGCCAAAAGTCGTTAGTACGAGAGTCACATCAATTGAATACGAAACGGTGCACAGTAAACAAAGAAGCAGAGCGTACTGACTTTGTACTTTGTAGAGAACAGCAACATTCCTACCTGCCCTATTGTTATTTAACAACAAACATCTATCTATCTCTCTCTAACGTATACTATCTATCTCTTTCTGACTTCTGAACTTCACTGACTACGCACATGTCCCTTCCAAATTCTAAGAATTTGCGAAAGAAATCTATTTTGGGCACATAGTAGAAGTGATTACTATTAACAACAACTTATGAAATTGGTTCTTGATTAGAAAAAGTGTAATTTTTTTTTTTGTGGCTAGTTTTCCTAAAGTATTATACCATTTTAAAATCTAAGTTAGTTTCGCTAATTTTCTAAAAAACTTGCCATAGTAGTGTCCATATTTTTTTTTACACTACGATGAGTTAAAGTGTACTGAACGTTAAAATCTTTCAAAATATTAGGGAAATAATTTTTTTTGGTTGTTTTTTTGTATAAAACTACGAAAATTCTGTAATTTTCAAAGATTATGGTGAATAGTAGTACTACTTAGGTTGCCGATACAAACAAAAAAACTGAAATATTTGAAAAATTGTTGTCATGGTAGTTAAAAGTGTCATTTTCGAAGAATTTCCATTTTTTTAAGTAATTTAAAAAAAAGTAGAGGTATTTTTTTTTCTTTTTTTTCTCGAGTAGTCATTAGTAGGTCCATCCTCTGGTGCCGGCTTATCGTTGAATTTTGGGACATGTGTATTTACACTAATATAATAAAGCTGAAGTTTGTTTGTTTGAACGCGCTAATCTCTGAAACTATCAGACGGTTTTTTTATAACTTTGATAGCCCAATTCTTGATAAGGCACGGAACCGGTTTATAAAATACTGGTTAGTACTGGTTTATTGGGGTTTTACTCCGAACTTTTCTTAAGAACGTGAACGTTTTAAGAACTTTATTTTAACCTAAATTAATCGGTTTATTCGACGAGCGGCATGTCGTCTGTCGATAAAGGCGTTGCAACTTTGAATAAAAACTAAACAAAAAACGGGTTGGTATTGCTCTTAACCGTTTAATCCGAAAAAGCTTTTATGTAAAGACTCTTCCAAAACCGGTTTGCAAAAACCGGTTTTGGAATGTAAAGGTTTTTGCGTCAAGTACATAATAACGGTTTGAAAATATAACCGGTATCCGAGCCTTGATTCTTGAGGAAGGCTATAGGCAAATCTCACCGGACACGGCTGCTTCGGGAGGTTCCTGTTCAGGATAAGACGGGAGGAAATACCCGGGTGTCACCATTGTGTGGATCGACCTGAGGACACGGTGGAGCATACGGTGGAGGTCTGCCCGGCTTGGGCAGAGCAACGCCGTATCCTCGTAGAAGCCATCGGTGGCGGTGATCTCTCGCGTCCGGCTATGGTTCAGGCCATGGTACGGAACGAGAGGAAATGGCAGGCCGTCACCTCCTTCTGCGAAGCGGTAATGCTCGCGAAGGAGGAGGCGGAACGCGTGAGGGAGAGGCAAATTTCGCGCCCTCACGCCCCTAACCGCCGCAATAGGAGAAGACGCCCGGGGCGGGAATCGCGAGCCGATTTCCGGCCACCGTAGGCGCGGGCTTGCGGCCGGTGAGCAATGGGTAGCTTGCCGTCCGATAAGGACCAAGCCCGGGTCGACGGCGCGTTGTGTTCCACGCGCGCCTCAAAGAGATGTCAGCAGAATTGACAGGGTCCGCTAGGGCCAATGCCTGCCGGGGGTTCGAAGAAAACCGATAGGGAAATCGTGGCCCCCGGCAACAGGGCAACCGAAGGAACACGGGTGGGTTTTAGTCAGTAAGAGTCTGACATGCCCTCTCGCTCCGCCCAGAGCGGGAGAAGTTATTTGATAATTTAGCACCCAAAAAAAAAAAAGAAAAAAAAAATGCTATAGGCTATTTAACATCTCGCTATGACCCTAAGGAGCCAAACAAAAATAGAAAAAGTCAAAAGGGACGCTAAGCGAAAACGAAGTAATAGCGCGGGCTGGCGATGCGATACGACGCGGGTACGGGCCGAAATGTCACTCGGACGAAGTCGCGGGCAAAAGCTAGTACTTAATAAAGCAGAGGATTTTTTTGTTTTGTTTAAATGCGCTAATCTCTGGAACTCCAGCCATTTTCTTCAGGAAGGTTTTATGCTATTTTACATCACGCTATGACCCTTAGGCGCCGAGCAAAAAATCAAGAAGAACGCTAAGCGAAAACGTAGTAATGGTGGGCGATGCGATGCTATATTTTATGTCAAAACAAGAAATTACTACACTTACTTCCACTTGTAACTTGGAGAAATATATCTGACTTACGGTTCCTAATGAAAATAGCACAATCAAGGATTGAATGTCCTGAACTTCTCTCTAAGCTGTCTCTGAATGTTCCACCTCAATATTCTCGTTTGAGAAATCTTCTTCATGCTCCTTACGCTCGCACAGTTTACTATAGTAATTCTTACATGTTTCGCTCAGTCAAAGTATTTAACCAAATTGTCAAGAATAAACACTCCTCAATCGATTTGTTTGCAAGCAGCTTAGCGTCCATTACCACTGTTTATCTCGGGTTTGAGATATCTTTATTTCCCATAAGAAATTTCACTAACATGAGAAATATTTAACTAATTAAAAATAAACATAATTGAATAACGTACAGATTTGGCAAAACATAAATAAATTACAATACACAAAAATATTCAAAAAGTGTAGGGTAATCGCTAATAATTTAACACAGCTAAAACGTAAACATACACGGAACGCGCGCACCTAGATGTGGTATGTAATTTATTTTTTTATTTATTTATAAAAACATACACTATCATCACAGGCTTACCGAATACAATAGTGTAGCTATAGTTACATTTAAGATTAGAGTTACAATTTTATTATATAATTATCAACAACAAAGAGTAATTTTACAAAATGTGGCCCGTGTGAATTCACTTAGAGTACAATTGGATGCTTTAGTTCTAAAAGTCACTAAGTCCATTTTTGTCGATATTGAGTTTACCAGTTCAAAAAAAATACTTTTTTTTGTCTATGATTTGATCTCATCCTTTTTCACTAAGTCGTTTTTTTTCAATTCCAAAAATCACTAAATCCTCTGAACTAAATACAAAAGTCACTAAATTTAAGCAAAAAATACCCAAATTTATGTGATAAGTCACTAAATCCATGCATTTTTAAACTATATCCGGTCACACAGGCGGTCGTTTATTTTCACTGTTTTGAATTTAAACTAATTAGAAGTAAGGTTTAATATTGTGTTAAAATTAACAGCTAATGCTAATGATAAAAAGGAGTTTATAGTTTTGTTATTGTTTGGCTGTTTATTCTTTATAAGGTCATTAGTTAACATATTATGTCCCTAACTCCACTAATTTTGCGATAAGTCCTGCATGTTAAGTATTTAATATTGATCATTACTATAACAATTTAAAAAAATTAAGAACATCATATTAAAGCATACCCATTAAACTATTGTTAATTTTTTTTCTAAATTTATTTATACGGCCATTTTCTAAAAACATTTTTTTTTGCACTTTAAATGATCTTATCTCAAAACAAAAAAAATGGATTTAGTGACTTTTAAAACTCAGGCATCCAATTGAAGCAGTCAATTTGTTGTGACACCATATTGAGTGTATGCAAGGCGCGTGTCAGCGGCGCGTGCTGCAGCAGGTTGGTGCGAGCGGGCGACACCCACAGCAGCGGCGGTCGCCTCCGTCGCCCCACGTGCCCATCCGGTACACATAACCCAACCGTGCGTAGAACGCCTGGGTTGTGTATTTTACCACGTATAATCTTAAATAAGTAAGTGGCGAGAGCTACTTCCCTTCTTACTTCCAATTTATTATAGCCTACCATGCCCAGCACAAATAGAGTAGGATACAACAGTGGATACCCTGGATACACACCATACTGCTTTAAGTACAGGAATCTCATAAATTTGTTCTGGATCCGTTCTAGCATTAGTTTGTACTTGGCTTCATGTGGCGACCAGACGACAGCATTGCATTCCAATGCTGTCGTCTGGTCGCCACATGAATCACTAAGGTGCGCTCACTTTATTTTCATTAAAAATATGTAATTTTAAGCATTTCTTAAATATTAGCATGGATTTAGCATTTTTAATGGTTTTTGGTAGTTTATTATACAATGCAGCACCTTCGTACATCACATTTTTTTTTGCCGTAGCTAGTGCGTGGTGAGTATAATTGTATGTCATCTGCATTTCTGAGCCTAATTTTGTGTATTTTATGTTTCTTTGTAAAATGTATTTGTGTGTGAATGCTTTTATTAAGTATTTTTCTTATTAAGATGCAAGTATTATATATGTATGTGTGTGATATGTTCATTATCTTCGTTTCATTGAATACTTTTTGTGTTGATGTACTGTAATCATAATGGAAGAGTGTCTTTATTAACTTATCTAAACACTTTAATATTGTTCCTGATGTATTCTAATAGCGGTTGCGCATGCATCTTTGCCTATGCAGGTAATTTAATAGTTGATTTAAGGTTATACTTAGTTAGTGTTATAGTTTACGAATAGCTAATCAATTTGAACAATATTCTATTGCTAACTGTGGAGGCTTGTAAATGGCGTGTCGTCAATTACCTCACTGTAACTTCTATATTGATGAGCTGTGAGCCACCCAAACACAATAAAATAAACACGCAGGTGAAGTCGCGGGCGGAAGCCAGTTTTCCACACAAAGCAAAAAGTGTTTTTTAGTATAATAGTAAGAGACGACTAAACTACAATTATTTTTGCCCACCTGCTGAGCCAAAGTAATCTAGTTAACCAACTAAACGTATGCATGTATTATAATTTTGAAATCTATGAGACATCATCGAAAAGAAGAGGTGTAGGTACTAAGTTCAGTTTGATTGAGTTATGATCAATCAATGTTTTTTTAGGTTTCAATTTCATTGAGAACTTCTTCGTCGCGTTCCGATCTAGGTCTTCCAGCATTTCTCCTGTCAGATGGTAAACGGCCCTCCGAAAATGCTTGATGCACATTAATAAATACTCGATAATTCGGGTATCTTTGAGCATTTGGGTACCTTTCTCGACATAATCTGCTAGCAGCGCTACCATTGCATCGGCACTCTCCATAAATGAGGTGCATATTAGCGTATTCCAACGGTGTGTATGGTAGCGGCATGATAAACGCTAAACAGTCCAAAATACGCCAAAAGTCCAATTCACAAAACACAGTCCAGTTCAAAATAATGCCAGGTTAGTACAGTTTGCAGATCACTTAATCCAGTCCAAAAAGCCAAGCCAAAAGTCGTTAGTACGAGAGTCACATCAATTGAATACGAAACGGTGCACAGTAAACAAAGAAGCAGAGCGTACTGACTTTGTACTTTGTAGAGAACAGCAACATTCCTACCTGCCCTATTGTTATTTAACAACAAACATCTATCTATCTCTCTCTAACGTATAATCGCTCTCTATCTATCTCTCTCTAACGTATACTATCTATCTCTTTCTGACTTCTGAACTTCACTGACTACGCACATGTCCCTTCCAAATTCTAAGAATTTGCGAAAGAAATCTATTTTGGGCACATAGTAGAAGTGATTACTATTAACAACAACTTATGAAATTGGTTCTTGATTAGAAAAAGTGTAATTTTTTTTTTTTGTGGCTAGTTTTCCTAAAGTATTATACCATTTTAAAATCTAGGTTAGTTTCGCTAATTTTTTAAAAAACTTGCCATAGTAGTGTCCATATTTTTTTTTACACTACGATGAGTTAAAGTGTACTGAACGTTAAAATCTTTCAAAATATTAGGGAAATAATTTTTTTTGGTTGTTTTTTTGTATAAAACTACGAAAATTCTGTAATTTTCAAAGATTATGGTGAATAGTAGTACTACTTAGGTTGCCGATACAAACAAAAAAACTGAAATATTTGAAAAATTGTGGTCATGGTAGTTAAAAGTGTCATAAGGGGTATACATTTTCGAAGAATTTCCATTTTTTTAAGTAATTTAAAAAAAAGTAAAAGCAAAACGGTGAAGGAAAACATCGTGAGGAAACCGGCATGTCCTAGAACCGAAAATTCGAAGACATGTGACATCTACCAACCCGCACTGGGCCCGCGTGGTGGATTACGGCCCACTCCCTCTCACAGAGAGGAGGCCTGTGTCCCAGCAGTGGGAACATTTATAGGCTGATGATGATGATGATGAAAAAAAAGTATAGGTATTTTTTTTTCTTTTTTTTCTCGAGTAGTCATTAGTAGGTCCATCCTCTGGTGCCGGCTTATCGTTGAATTTTGGGACATGTGTATTTACACTAATATAATAAAGCTGAAGTTTGTTTGTTTGAACGCGCTAATCTCTGAAACTATCAGACGGTTTTTTTATAACTTTGATAGCCCAATTCTTGATAAGGCACGGAACCGGTTTATAAAATACTGGTTAGTACTGGTTTATTGGGGTTTTACTCCGAACTTTTCTTAAGAACGTGAACGTTTTAAGAACTTTATTTTAACCTAAATTAATCGGTTTATTCGACGAGCGGCATGTCGTCTGTCGATAAAGGCGTTGCAACTTTGAATAAAAACTAAACAAAAAACGGGTTGGTATTGCTCTTAACCGTTTAATCCGAAAAAGCTTTTATGTAAAGACTCTTCCAAAACCGGTTTGCAAAAACCGGTTTATACGAACGAAACCGAATGTAAAGGTTTTTGCGTCAAGTACATAATAACGGTTTGAAAATATAACCGGTATCCGAGCCTTGATTCTTGAGGAAGGCTATAGGCAAATCTCACCGGACACGGCTGCTTCGGGAGGTTCCTGTTCAGGATAAGACGGGAGGAAATACCCGGGTGTCACCATTGTGTGGATCGACCTGAGGACACGGTGGAGCATACGGTGGAGGTCTGCCCGGCTTGGGCAGAGCAACGCCGTATCCTCGTAGAAGCCATCGGTGGCGGTGATCTCTCGCGTCCGGCTATGGTTCAGGCCATGGTACGGAACGAGAGGAAATGGCAGGCCGTCACCTCCTTCTGCGAAGCGGTAATGCTCGCGAAGGAGGAGGCGGAACGCGTGAGGGAGAGGCAAATTTCGCGCCCTCACGCCCCTAACCGCCGCAATAGGAGAAGACGCCCGGGGCGGGAATCGCGAGCCGATTTCCGGCCACCGTAGGCGCGGGCTTGCGGCCGGTGAGCAATGGGTAGCTTGCCGTCCGATAAGGACCAAGCCCGGGTCGACGGCGCGTTGTGTTCCACGCGCGCCTCAAAGAGATGTCAGCAGAATTGACAGGGTCCGCTAGGGCCAATGCCTGCCGGGGGTTCGAAGAAAACCGATAGGGAAATCGTGGCCCCCGGCAACAGGGCAACCGAAGGAACACGGGTGGGTTTTAGTCAGTAAGAGTCTGACATGCCCTCTCGCTCCGCCCAGAGCGGGAGAAGTTATTTGATAATTTAGCACCCAAAAAAAAAAAAGAAAAAAAAAATGCTATAGGCTATTTAACATCTCGCTATGACCCTAAGGAGCCAAACAAAAATAGAAAAAGTCAAAAGGGACGCTAAGCGAAAACGAAGTAATAGCGCGGGCTGGCGATGCGATACGACGCGGGTACGGGCCGAAATTTCACTCGGACAAAGTCGCGGGCAAAAGCTAGTAGTTAATAAAGCCGAGGATTTTTTTGTTTTGTTTAAACGCGCTAATCTCTGGAACTCCAGCCATTTGCATTTAACAGCCCAATTCTTCAGAAAGGTTTTATGCTATTTTACATCACGCTATGACCCTTAGGCGCCGAACAAAAAATCAGGAAGAACGCTAAGCGAAAACGTAGTAATGGTGGGCGATGCGATGCTATATTTTATGTCAAAACAAGAAAATACTCGGAGTAATATATCTGACTTACGATTCCTAATGAAAATAGCACTATCAAGGATTGAATGTCCTGAACTTCTCTCTAAGCTGTCTCTGAATGTTCCACCTCAATATTCTCGTTTGAGAAATCTTCTTCATGCTCCTTACGCTCGCACAGTTTACTATAGTAATTCTTACATGTTTCGCTCAGTCAAAGTATTTAACCAAATTGTCAAGAATAAATACTCCTCAATCGATTTGTTTGCAAGCAGCTTAGCGTCCATTACCACTGTTTATCTAATCACTTTAATATGGTTCCTGATGTATTCTAATAGCGGTTGCGCATGCATCTTTGCCAATGCAGGTAATTTAATAGTTGATTTAAGGTTATGCTTAGTTAGTGTTATAGTTTACGAATAGCTAATCAATTTGAACAATATTCTATTGCTAACTGTGGAGGCTTGTAAATGGCGTGTCGTCAATTACCTCACTGTAACTTCTATATTGATGAGCTGTGAGCCACCCAAACACAATAAAATAAACACGCAGATGAAGTCGCGGGCGGAAGCCAGTTTTCCACACAAAGCAAAAAGTGTTTTTTAGTATAATAGTAAGAGACGACTAAACTACAATTATTTTTGCCCACCTGCTGAGCCAAAGTAATCTAGTTAACCAACTAAACGTATGCATGTATTATAATTTTGAAATCTATGAGACATCATCGAAAAGAAGAGGTGTAGGTACTAAGTTCAGTTTGATTGAGTTATGATCAATCAATGTTTTTTTAGGTTTCCGTAATCCGCACCTCAAAAGGAAAAAACAGAACCCTTATAGGATTACTCGTGTCTGTCCGTCTGTCACAGCCAATTTGCTTCGAATCTAATGGACCGATTAAATTGAAATTTGATACACATATGTATTTATGTGATCCTTACACGGACTGAATTTTGAATATATCACTTTTGGGGCACAAATAAGAAAATTTTAAATAAAGTTTTTCAAACTGTATCGTCTGACATATCAAATGAAAGAAGATATTGCGAGGATCTCAAAAAATTTTTTAAAATAATTTTCTAATAAGTATATTTAAAGATATTTAAGAAAATACATGAAAATTGACCCTAATCTCCGAAATTACTGAGCCAAAATTTTTGAATAAATTACAGAGAATGTTTCTTTACTTATAGATTACAGGAAATCCTATAAGAAGTCTATGGTCTTAAAATAACATGGTAAATCTCTCAATATTGTGCGTACAATCTTACATTTGCAGTTAGAATGCATGGGAGAACATATATTTCAACTCAAACTCAAAGCATTTATTTCAATTAAACCATTTACAGGCACTTTTGAATTGTCAAGGAATCGGTCAGTCAGAAATATGAAGCTAGTTGCCCATTCCAAAGCGTAGTAGGTACCTATGGAGAAGACGGGCAAGAAACTCCACGGACACTCTTTTAAATAAAAAATTGTTGCAAAACTACAATGTTAAGTTTGTATTTGGGATAAATTCATCCCAACTACGGAACCCTTGGCCGGTTTTTTTAATGAGTTTCAATCGATAATTCTCCAAAACAATGTCTTTTCGATTTATTTAGGCTTAATTAACTTAAATAACTAAATAATACTACTACACTATACTATATTCAATTTACTTTTATTCTTATAAGTAACTTACTATTTTGCCCATGGAACCTTTCTAATAAGAAAAAAACAAAACAATGGCAAACTTACAATAGCAATTTTCAGCTCAAAACGATTTTCAAGAGGAATAACGATTTACAAAACATTTGACCTCTTACAAAATGTAAAACGAACAATACAAAATAATAGTATTACAACACAAATAACTTAAGCTATTTAAATATCTAGAAGACAATGCTGATTAGTAGAAACAAAAGCATTTGATTCTATACGTACTTACATACTTTGTTGTACACTGTACACTCTACCTCGTAATTGCTATACCACTTTTGATAACCAATATCAATCTGCCTGGCCTTTTCCCAAATATGTTGGAGTCGGCTTCCAGTCTAACCGGATGCAGCTGAATACCATTGTTTTACATGGAGCGACTACCCATCTGACCTCTACAACCCAATGACTGGGTAACACGATACCCTGGGGTAAGACTGGTTGTCAGACTGTTGGGCTTCTAACGACTCGTAACGACTGCCAAAGATCCACGAATGACAGCCGGGACCAACGGTTTGATTTCCAAGGCACGGAGGGGTCTCAACCGACCGCGGCAAGCGTAGCACAACCTTCGATTGATCCGTGTGGCTGTTATTATTTAGCCACTAAACCACCTTCCACCTACCGAACCTAGGAAGTAGGAACCATTCCTGGTAAATTTGTAACTTAACTATGGTTGAAATTGGATATGTCACAAAGAGATCTTGTCGTCTTATGACGTGCAAGTGACATTCAATCTTAGGGTGATAACGCAATTACGAGGTCGACTATATAATATTCTCTTCAGTAAAGTTCAATTGTTTTTGCAACTCAACCCTTATATCAATTTTGATTTCAATATTCGATCATATTTCATTGTTCGATTCAAAATTGAAATGTTCTGTTTTTTGTCATAAAGAATGTAGAAGTTTAAAGCTATCTATCTGATTAAAAATACACAAGGTGACGAAAAAATCGCGATATGCGATAAAAACTGAAAAATAAATTATGTAATTTCAGCAACTCAAGTAGATCTGATCTGAGATTTATTATTTTTTAAACTTTATCAGTTTATTAAAATATTGCCTGATAAGGAAATTTTATGATTTCCTATCAGACACTGTGTTTAATGTTAATAAACAAAGGAATTATTCAATACTCTACGCATCAAGCTATTAGTTCAAATTCCACAACAGACAGTTTTTTACTGTCAAGAAATCGATCAGTTATCAGATGAAGAAGAACGGGCAAGAAAATCCATGGACACCCTTTTAAATCAAGATATTACAAATCCTGGGTACATGAACATGACGCGTGAAGGAGCACCATCCAGCTTAACCATTTTGATGGGAACCGAATAATCCAACACATGCGCCACCATCAGCGAAACATTTGAGTGAGCATTGCATTCTTATTTCTGTCATCATCATCATCCTATAATGTTCCTACTGCTGGGACAAAAGCCTCCTCTCTGTGAGAGGGAGTGGGCTGTAATCCACCACGCGGGCCCAGTGCGGGTTGGTAGATGTCACATGTCTTCGAATTTTCGGTTCTAGGACATGCCGGTTTCCTCACGATGTTTTCCTTCACCGTTTTGAGAGCAATGGTGATGAAATAATTTACACAAAGTAAAGCGCCTGTCTGGGTTCGAACCTACGACGTACAACTAGTAAGTCGCGACCGTTACCACTGGGCCACCACTGCTCTCATTTCTGTCATAACCACATTTAATTGTACAATGATCTTTTGGCGCGAAACTAACGCCGCCATCGCCATCTTGACTTGTTTTTCAAAACAATTATTTTAAATTATTCTGTATGGCAATGGTGCCGATGACGACAATTCTGCCAATGTCAGATGTGTTAAGAGAAAACGTGCGAAAATAAAACAACTAATGAAAAAAGAAACAGGAACCTTACTTCAAAACAATTTCTATGTGCATTTAAACTTGTTTACCAACAACACCATTCACCTTGTCAGTGGCATTCAGGCGCCAAAAGATCCTTGTTGCGCTATACAGGGTAACAGGAACATCCATGCGAAATACTGTTACCATGGATTCAGTACATGAACCCCCCTGGTTGAAATTTATCGTCGGTTATTTTAAAAAAATCTGCTGTTTCATGGAAAAGTGTCTACACGGTCAAAATGTATGGGACAGCATATTTTTTTTAAATAACCGACGAAAAATTTCAACGCAAGAAGGTTCAGAATAATGTACTGAATCCATGGTAACAGTTTTCGCGTCGATGTCCTTTTTTTAGGTGGGAAATTATCAAATAACTTCTCCCGCTCTGGGTGGAGCGGGAGGGCGTGTCAGACTCTTATAGACTAAAACCCACCCGTGTTCCTTCAGTTGCCATGTTGCCAGGGGGCACGGTATCCCCCTTTCGGACTTTCCCGCAACCCCGGTAGGCATCGGCCCTGGCGGACCCCGTCAGTTTTGCTGACATTTCTTTGAGGCGCGCGTGAAACACAACGCGCCGTCGATCCAGGCCTGGTCCTTATCGGACGGCGAGCTACACATTGCTCACTGTCCGCAAGCCGCGCCTACGGTGGCCAGAAATCGGCCTGCGACTCCCGACGCCCAGGGCGTCTCCTGCGGTGGTTAGGGGCGTGAGGGCGCGAAATTTGCCTCACCCTCCCGTGTTCTGCCTCCTCTTTTGCGAGCATTACTGGTTCGCAGAAGGAGGTAACGGCCTCCCATGCCCTCTCGCTCCGTACCATGGCCTGGACATGGGCCGGACGCAAGAGATCACCGCCGCCGATCGCTCCCACGAGGAGACGACGATGCTCCGCCCAAGCCGGGTAGACCTCCATCGTATGCTCCACTGTGTCCTCCGGGCGATCCATACAATGGTAACACCCGGGTGTTCGTCCCGCCTTATCCTGAACAGGAACCTCCCGAAACAACTGTGTCCGGTGAGGACCTGCATCAGGCGGAAAATGAGTACGCCGTGGCCTTCAAATAGGGGACTTATAACCGCAACTGTGGCGTGCCCGCGTCAATGTCCCTGCCCCCCTGTATTTTTATTTTTTTAATATTTCTTAAGCACCAATATTCTCGTGGTTTTAAATATTACCTATTCACAAATATTTTCGTGGTTTTAAATATTACGTATTCACAAATATTTTCGTGGTTTTAAATATTACCTATGTACCAATATTCTCGTGATTTTAAATATTACCAATGCACCAATCTTTACAACCGGCATCCGTTATCAACAATTAGTAATACGTACCTGAACTATCTGCACAACCTAATTTAAATTCAGGATTTTAGACTCAAAAAAGCAACAAATTCGTCCCCAGATATTTTCTTACTTCCCTACCCGGGAGACTTCAGGCCGGCCTCGTGAATAATGAAAACTAATTATTCGCCAAGACATTATGAATATGAATCACCCTCGGCCGGATTTCTACTTATTTTTCTCTGACGACAAACTGTTCTCCGGCAAAATGATCTCGAACAATATCGTTCTTGGGTATTATGAAAATAGATCTATATTGCGACGTCTTTATTTTCTTAGTAAAGAAGCGAATGTAATTGTGTGTCAAGCTTGTTATAATAGACGAAAATAGTTCTTAATTAATTTTTAGATAATTCTGCTTTCTTTGAAACTCTTAATTCAAAAGATATTAAGGTTTGTAATATTTGAAGGTGCCAAGCTCAGACCAAATAAAAAACCAAGACATAGCGCTGCGAACAATACAGTGAAGCATGCCAAAACTACAACTCCGCTCTGTGCATACACGCTCACACGCACACATTTACAACCATTTACAATCAAACTACACCTCACTAAGTATACGCATATTACGAAACCGGCCTCACGTCACTGTTAACAGCGCCATGTCTTGTCGTAGAGCTAAGCTAAGTTTCCTAGAAATCAATATTAACCGACTTCAAAAAAGGGGGATATTAATCATAATTAATAAGCGAACATTTGGCTTTCATCATAATATCATCTAATTATTTAAAAAATGAGATATTTTTTTTATTATGTTAACCATATGAATTCAAGATAACTTTACAGTTTTTAACACAGCTAACTATTTACACTAGGGACTAAAGACTAACTATCCGTATAAATAAAAATAAAAACAAAACGACACTTAAGCGTCGAAGTATTCGTCCGCATCGCTGTCATCCAGAAACGTACCCAGAAGACTGGCAGCGTTGCCACGTTGAGAGAACGAGCCAGCCCTCTTGTCACGTGAAGTGTCGACCAGTCGATGTGAAATTTCCTTAAAAAGGAGACGCGCACTCAAGCCCCATGATCCGAGTGTTTCGACCCCAAACGGCTCAAAACTGTAGTTACCCATAAGGCGCCGCTTGAGGGTCTCAGCAGCAGCTACAGCGGCTCCAGCACAGCCCGTCGTGCTAGGAACATGAAATGGCGCAAGGATGTCGACACAGGTTGCGTCCCACCTCAGAAGCCTACCCACCTTCCAAGGCACCAACGTCATCCTATCTGGTCTCTTCCCATCGTCACGTTCCAAGCTGTTTGGTTCTAATACCGCTGATACGCCGGCGGTGACAAGAGCTCGACGAATAATTTCATTCACGCTGGCGTGCCGTGCTATGCGACCTGCGTTCCTGCAGCAGGACAGGCCATGGTGCCCGAGACTGTCGACAGCTTCACCGCAGTGATACGGATGCGGAGCAACACAAGGTGCACCCAAGCGGAAACACGTAGCGAGCCGAAACGATGAGTCATCCTTTTGTTTATGGTGGATGACGGGAGCGCCTGAAGCCACAAGCCTAACTCCCACTCTCCCACAGCCAGCAGACGGTCGCGCTCAACAGTATTAGGTGACGTGTTTAACAGGGTATTCCGTGTAATACTGCAAAGCGGCACGTCCCATCGTCTCTGGGAAGACGGGTTGTTGTGTTCATCGCATCGGTCAGGTACGGTACCTCAAAATCAGCCAGTGAGGAAGATAAAATGTTCCTGGTACTGTGGATCGAGGAGAGGAACGCCGGTAAACTTATACTTGAAATTTTGCGGACACCGAGACCACCCAGGCGAAGGAGAAGTGTGGCTTGCTGCCACGCTCGGTCATCCAGGGCCACATTTTGGATTGAAGTTAAAGTGTTTCTAATAATTTGATCTACTTTTTCTAAAAGTTGTGGATGCTTCCATAGATGGGAGGAACGGAGGCTATAAGTAAATTTTGGTCCAAAGCAGCAGTATCGAATGAGTGTGAAGGCCGAATGGATATTAATTTTGAAAAGTCTTTCCAAGACCATCGCACATCACAAACAAAAGGGGATTATCTGCAAAAACAGTGTTTTGAGATATCGCGTTTTGAAAGTTTGAAAATTCATAACTCCTGAAGTAAGGATTTTAATGTCTTAATTTATATACAGATTTGATGGTACATTATCCTTCTTTATTTTTAGTAAGTTTAGTGCTTGTATCAGTGGTAGTTTTAATTTTATTAGCACGTTTATATGGTCGGGTGAAGATAATACTGTATAAGCAGTTCAAACTGCTAAAATGTTTCAGTTACGACTGTCTAGCCCGAACGAAATTGATTAAAATCTGATATTATCAAGTAGTTATTTAAAATGATACATTAAAAAATACAAAATGTGATGTTTTAACTCTAACAGTACGGGACTATCTAAATAAAAAAACGTAGTTATTGTTTAATACCAAAAACAGGTTATTAAAATACACTTAAAGTAAGTATCCCAAAACGTTAAAAAACAGTTACAGTTAAAAGAATATTAAACATAATAACTCAATAATGTAATACTGCATAAAAAAGACTTATTTTTCAATTCGCACGAATTTACTCGCTCAAAACGGGCGATTCGTCACTTTTAAATACAAAAATCGAGCGAGCCTTACAGTTGTCGCATATGATGTGTAACATCTCACGTTGGTAATCAGCAACATTTAAAGGTAATATAATAAGTAACATTTTAAGTTAATAAGCAACATTTAAGTTAATAAGCAACATTTAAGTTAATAAGCAACATTTAAGTTAATAAGCAACATTAATGGGGCGTGGCCTCGTCAAGGTCGTTTCTGACGGCCAATTCTAGCACTGCACGCGCTAATTGGTCAATCAAGGAAAGCGAGAGGAAAAATGTTACACATCAATATTATTTTTATCTATGCGAAAAAGCACGAAGTTCATTTATCTCATCATCTGTTACGATGTCTCATTAAGGTGGATAACAATTAATATTCTATTGTGTCTCGTTAATGACAGTTGAAAGGTTATTTGTGGGCGAATCGACAAAAGACAATACGATAAACACAGTTTAATTGGCACATTTTCAATTTATTGCAATAAAGTTAGCAAGAAAAATATAGACTAGGAACTGTATTTGCCAATATTTTTGTCTTAATTTTATTGCAAAAATACAAAATGCCAATTGCCTAATACGTTTTTCTGGATTTATCGATTCACCCACAAAAAAACTTAATCGTTGTTTGTTGCTGTTACGTCTGCTAAGAAATTATTGGTTTCACCAGTCAACGTACTATCAACAATTTTTGAACTATCAAATATTTCTAATAAGGAATTGATTTAATAATCAAAGTGATCCCAGCAAAGAAAACTGTTGCATTTACTACGTGATGAGAAACCTTCAGAACAACAAGTACAAATTCGCATGTTTGACGACTACCCGATGATTTTGACATAGATCGAGACCGACAATTTTCATCTCGAAAATACGTACAGTACAATACGAAAATATTAATGTCATCATTATCTGCAAAGGGATCCATTTTCATCATTTGAGTTGCTCTCAGGTGTAATTTGGCGATCATGAACTGCCCTCAGCATTTTTTCTGTCCTCTTATTTCTCTTCATAATTTTGAGTTAAGCTAAAACATAGTAAAAAAGTAACAAACTTCATTTAACACTCGGTTATTGTGCAACAATTAACGTGCAATACAGTATTATCTCAAACAAAACGATGGCTATAAAGTATCATCTATACATATAATAAAATCGTAGCGAAGTCAAAACTGTACATTGAATATTTTTGAAAAAAAAGTAATTGCTTCGAGGTCTAGGATCGATTCTAATGCCGAAAATATTTTTTTTAGAATTTTTGTCTGTTTGTCTGTTTGTCTGTATGTATGTTCCAGCATGGCGCAAATTCTACCGGCCAGATTCTGTTAAAATTTTGCATAGATATTCCCTGTGTGTCTGGTCAAACTATAGGGTATAAACTATCACGCTATTTACTATGGGGGACGAGCAATATTACATTATGTTGTATTTTTATGTTCTAGCATGACGCAAATTCTACCGGATAGATTCTGTTAAAATTTTGCATAGGTGTTCCCTATAAGTCTGGTCAAACTATAGGGTATAAACTATCACGCTATTTACTATGGGGGACGAGCAATATTATATTATGTTCGTATTTTTGGAAAAAAACGCGCCAAAATTTTAGGATATTGTAGATGGTTATCGATTAAACTTTTTAAATGATTATCATCACGCTATACCTTTATGGAACTAAGCAGTCAATCATGAAATATATAGGAACGGCTATTTTAGACAACCTTCAACAAAGCAATTAGCACAACGGTTGGGCGGTTGCTTTGCAAACATGGGGTTGTAAGTTCGATTCCCGCCTAAGGTTTTTTTTCTTTTTTTTCACATTTTGCTATACGATTATTATTTTTTTTTGATTATGTACCTATAATCTATAGATATAATAAAATCGTAGCGAAGTTAATTTTTTTTAAAGAAAGTTATTGCTACGAGGTATGGGATCGATTCTTATGCGGAAAATAAAGTTTTTAGAATGTTTGTCTGTACCAACTGTAGGGCATAAACTATTACGCTATTTGCTATGGGGGATGAGCAATATTACATCACGTTCGTATTTTTCTCTGCAAATTGTAAAAGGACGCGCCAAAAGGTTGGGATATTGTAGATAGGTAGTTACCGATTTAACTTTTTAAATGATTATCATCACGCTACCTTTTATATAGGAACGGCTATTTTAGCTAACTTTCAACAAAGCGAATAAGTAAGCAGTTGGAGTCCTGAGGGCCTACCACCAGCTCAAAAGCAGTATTATTTTAATATTACTTTAGTTTACTTCAGTGTGGGAAAGAGATGAAGCTCTACAGGATGTATAGCTCCATCTCTTTCTCCCACTGAAGTAACATTAAAATAATACTGCTTTATGAGCTGGTGGTAGGCCGCCCGGGGTAGTAAGTTCGATTTACATCTGTTTTTTTAAACTCTTTTTGTAAAACGATTTTTTTTTGTTGGACTGTGTATGTTCATAGAATGTATTAATTCACAAAATCTGGAAAACTTCGTAAGCTATGGGAAACTACTAAGTTACAAGTACTTTACAGTCACAAAACATTCAAGGTTGTATTCTGATCATTTTAGAGCAAAAGACTGTAGGAATAAAATGTTTTTTTACAGATTTTGACAGCAGATTTGTCCAAGCGATTTTAAAATATGTATGTGTGTGGATCTTCTGGAATCGCTGCCACACTGCTTCCTGGTGGCAAAACAGCGCACGTCATGTTTAAAATTCCCATCGATTTAGAGAGCAACGAAACGCCTGTTTGTGGGGTGTCACGCAACAGTAACAAGGGATGTGTGCTTAGGGGATTGCGCTTCGTCGTATGGGATGAATGCATTATGGCAAAAAGGAAAGCAGTGGAAACTGTAAACAGAACCTTGCAGGACATCCGCAGAAACCAAGATATGATGGGTGGTGTCACAGTTTTGACAAAAAAAGTGAATACTTCGTTGAAAAGGTCGACTCTATGGTCGAGAGTTCATAAACTGCGCTTGACAATCATCATACGAGCTCGGCTTGGCGGTAATTCAAATGCTCAAGTATTCTCCGATGTTCTTCTAAAAGTTGGTGAAGGCACTCTACCAGAGACTCTTGGTAGAGTAGATCCCACTTTAGAAGATCTTATTTGTCTGATATACGAGGATATCAGTCAAATACCGTACCAAGAGAATTCTTAGGCGTGTTTCCGTTTTAACTCCGAAGATGATCAAGCTGCAGCGATCAACCACAGTATTCTCTCACAAATTGAAGGGAGTGAAGTGATATACACCTCCATTAATACTGATGTGGAGGAAGATGATGCCAAATATCACCCCGAAGAATTTCTCAATTCACAAATGGCAAGTGGACTTCCGGTTGTATATCTGTGTAACGGAAACCAGCTCAAAGTCATGTCTTTGCAGAGAAAAGTCATCGAGGTGGAAATTCTAACAGGTTGTGGCGATGGTGAGACAGTGTTTATAGCGCGTATAAAGTACAAATTCCCCATAATTACCAGTTAAAGCGCGTGCAGTTCTCTGGGAGTGTATGCTTTGCGATCAACAAGTCACAGGGGCCGACACTGAAGGCTGAAGGCTGCGGGTGTCGACCTCAGGATAAGCTGCTTCTCACACGGACAACTGTTACGTCGCTTGCTCCCGAGTCACCATTCCTGACTCTCTGTATATTTTGGCTGCTGAGAATAAAACTACAAATGTAGTATACAGGGATGTTTTATAAAAATATGGCTATTATTGTAGTATATTGTGATGTCTTACGATTTCCATGCGAACGAAGTCGCGGGCAGAAGCTAGTTTAGAGATAATTTCGGTGAAAATCTCAAATCCATCAAAACAAAACAATCAATACGGTATGAAGACAAAATAATACTACGATTTTTGTTATATCTAACAGGCAATAGAGTATTAAGTCAAAATAATACTTTATAGAATACTCACATTTTATGCTTTCGCTCCGCAAAGACGTCGTAACTCGAAATAAATACGTGTAACGCCGACGATCGGTGAGCGGCAACTGACTCAACTAGAATGCGACCGTATTGATTGGTGCGTGAATGACACGAGTGAACAGTCAATAAAGAAATGTATGATCATATCTCGGAAACTATTTGCCCTAAAAATACCATTGTCTTGCCAGTTTGTAGAAAAAAAAATCTAGATTCCGAAACGGAACAAAAAAAAAATTGGCATTTTCCGACTTGATACCCTATTGTTTGTGACGTGCGACATCATTGAAATTTTGTATTTTCTCCTCAATGAACGTTGGAAAGGATTCATCAAAAATTGGGAACCCCAGGAGGTGAAGAGAGTTTCTTTCCATAACTTTGATATTTGGTGCTATAGTATTAAGTTTTGCTATGGTAGTATGTCTGTCACTCGTTTGGGGAAGATAAATTTCACATTTTGAAAGGTTAAGTTCTAGGTCAATGGAACTGAATTTTTCTTGAAAAAAAGTTAAATCTTTTAAGACTCTACTTTTAAGTGTCTACATCACCTCCTAGGGTCATCCAAATACCATACGTTGAATTTAAAATTTAGTTGTCGAATAATTGGATTTATTGCCAAACTAATAATGACTAGCCCAAGTGACAGTTGATATCCAGTGTCTGATTCCAAAAAGTTGTTGTGATTCCTCTAAATTACTTTATAAAGACAACATTGATAAAGAAAACTGTAAATTTTGGGTATTTCTTTTTGAACTTCTGTCAACAAGGTGTCCCTATTTACGGAATTGAAGGCATTCTTTATGTCAACCTTGAAGTTGACCTCACCTTTATCGCTATTGAGGTAAGTGTATAATGCATGTACCGTAGCCTCACAGCCCCCTTTAGACCCGAAGCCCAGCTGTAGGGGCTGAAATTTGCTGGCTAATGTTTCGTTGTAGAAAGCACAGCAAATTTTGGCTGCGATACGGCAGCAGGTGAACCCTACGGCAATGGGACGAATGCCGCCATCCTTCTTGCGCAGAGCACATAGGTTTGCCCCATACAAAATATCAATGACGGCTTCGTTTACATTGCCAGAGAGCATGAGATTGATGAGAGCCATCAGCTCCTTCAAAAGAGACTCATCAGCTTCCCCGTCGGCTGAACACAATAAGATCTTCAGATGTTGAGGTGTCAGGCTGTCGAGGCCGCCGGCGGAGCCACTTCGAAAGGAGCACACGGCCGCACATACTTGTTGAGCTGTAAAAAATTAAATTAGGAACAATTAGTACTTGAGAACCAATACGTTTGTTGTTCATGAATTTTTACCCGACTACGGCAAAGCCAAAAGGAAGGGTTATGATTTTAGCAGTCTATGTATGTATGTTTGTATGTATGTATGTTTGTATGTATTGTAGCAAAAAATATTATGTCTTCTTGCCACTTGTCCAACGCCACGCGGGAATCGAACCCGGGGCGTTGTAAGGATAAGAAATGAAAAGTACGATTGCGGTAAAACAACACTGTATATTTAAAAGGTAGACAAAAAAGAACACGGTAATAAAGATAAAAAAAATAAAAACAGGAATTAAGTAGCCAAAGGGTTTAGGACCATTGAAAAATGTAATTTAGGCGTTAGGCGATACGACGCGGATTTCCCGACAAATAGCTATTCGTCAAACACCGAGCCGTCGCAATGGGTAAAGCACGCGTACCGAAAAGTCGTGAAGAAAATAATTCCCAGATTTTTTTACATACGGTTAAATGGTGTATACTATGAACTAGAAATTTAAAAAGATTCAGGTTTTAAGATAACGTAACACGTAACACGTGTCCTACGGAAAATATATTAGTTTAAAAATGAGTGTGTGGTGAGGTTAAAGCCAATAAATTACGCCCAAATGTTTATACTAGAAGAAGTATTTTTTTGAATTTTGAAATAACTATCGTCTAAGGGTAACCAAAAAAAACCAAAAACTACGTCCGCTGGAGGGTGGCTCTTCGCCGAGGACCGCTTACTGCCGTTCGCCGTCCCGACGCCCGGCTAAGCACGATCGCGTTATCGTGTCAGGGACGCCTCGCCTGGACCGCTAACTCAGCCTGAACCGCTAACTGAGCCTGGACCGCTGACTCGGCCTGGACCGCTGACTCGGCCTGGACCGCTAACTCGGCCTGGACCGCTAACTCGGCCTGGACCGCTAACCGAACTCGGACGCCGAGGACGCTGGTGAGGAGTGCGACCGGCAGTCCGGCTCTGGCCCAGGGGGTGGGGCCGAAAATCGGCCTTTTGTATCTGGATCTGAGATAAACCGTGTTTTAGTCCAGAAAGTAAGGCCAAATCATATAGGGGGTCATACGACAGATAATTGGTATACTCACAAATGAATCAACAAATGGGTATTAGGGGACAATATCCCCGACTGCTCCCGAGAACTGCCACAATCAAGACGTAGAAATTTTTACGCACAGCGAAACAATCAAATAGCTCTCACAACTCAACGCTCTGCTGACGACTGACGGTTGTCAACCAAGAAAAAATTCAATATTTCTCTTCCATTGCAAAAATTTTGAATTCGTATCAAAATGAAAAAGGAAAAAATAAGACGGCCTATGTTCGCGTAAAAAAGGTTTATAATGCAGTGTAATGCTGCAGTATGTATGTATGTATGTTTGTTTTTACGTGTGTTCCACCGTAGCGCCTAAGCTACTAAACCGATTTTGATGAATGAGGTATCAATAGATTCGTAATAATGGTCCGGGTGACATAGGCTATATAATTTTTCCCTAAATTTAATTTGGTGGACTTTACACGTAAATTTCTAACCTCGAAAAAAATTAAAATGGGATGATCATGACATGTTTGGTATCAAAAGAAAGGTCTTGACGAGCACATTACAAATATGTATATAATATTATATTTTCAAAGTAAACAAATATGTTTAAATCGTTAAAAACAAGCAAAAGTGAGACTGCGCTACGTAGTATCGCAAGATGTTACCAACGTGCAGTTACTCAAATCTTAATAAGAAGTACCGATTTGTAATTCCACTCTTATGAAGAAAAAGAAGTACAACGAAATATTTATATTTTGGATTTCTTCGAAGCTCGATATCGATATATGGTGTTGGCGTCGAAATAAATCGCTCTATGGTTTCGTCCAAAGCACTATGCACTGCTATTGGAATTTAAAATAGGATAATTACTGAACTATTGTATTACTCTACTCTTATTTACGTTTATCAAGTGTAAATCGGAAAAGTATAAAATAAAAAAATAAAGTTTAAAAAACTGTAACCCGACTACAGGAAAATAAAAATGATCTAAAAAGTATGAAACAAGCAAATATTTCAGACAGAAATCAGGGAATAGGTACAAAAATGGTCAAGGTAAAGCCGTCGTCGCATGCCATTGTAATTTTGTAGGTGTTCTTGGCACCAACATGGTACACAGAAATGCGACGACGGCTTTACTTTGACCATTTATACCAAAAGTATGAAACAAGCAAATATTTCAGACAGAAATGTCTGAAATATTTGCTTGTTTCATACTTTTTAGATCATTTTTATTTTCCTGTAGTCGGGTTACAGTTTTTTAAACTTTATTTTTTATATCTTAAGTTGTGGTGGTACTATGCCAAATGACTGATTAAAAACTGATTTTGATTTTATCTTAGTACTTGTCTAACTCCTAAATTAATGGGAATATCCAAATTTCGTTACAAAATATTATAATAAATACTTACTCCAAAGTTATTTTCTTGATCCATGAGCAAGATTTGAGCCTAAAATATTCCAGAGAACATTGTGACATAGTCGTAGTCTCCATCTTCGAATGAGCCCCACATTGTAACTTTTTAACCGACTTCCAAAAAGGAGGAGGTTATATGTTCGTCGCGTATGTTTGTTTAGATGATATAATAAGTTTCTGTCACTGCTAGCAGGTAGTGGTATTCGAATGTGTGTGGGGTAGGTACCACAAGTAAAAAACGAAAAATAAAATTTTTATACAAAAAAAAAAACAACCGACCTCCAAAGTGAAAAATAACTTTAATTTCGGAAGTCGGTGGCAAAAAACGAAAATACAAAACCCAAGACACCGACTTCCGAAATTAAAGTTATTTTTCACTTTGTAGTGTTTTTTTTGGAGGTCGGTTGTTTTTTTTTGTAAAAAGTTTTTGACATTATAATTAAACAACATGCAGCGGCTGCCCAGACTACTAGAGAAACAAAATCATCACACAGCCATGATCAATCAATTTGCAGATGATTATCACTTATCTGCGGAGTGTTGAGACAAGCTGTGCCAGAATGAGTTGCATTTACAGCGTGAGCAAAAGTCTTAAGTACCAACGGTCAACCACACGTCAGTGGTAACACTTGAACTACGAAAAACGCCCTTGTTGATACGAATAAGGCGATATTTTTTAATTTATGTAGCTTTATAAGAACTTCGCAGTTAAGTCTCTCATTCCAATCAGCTAAATCTGTCCAGAAGAGTTGGGATGCTATGTCTCTTCAATCTCTTAAATTGCAGGCCACCACCACCACTTAGATTTAAAGCAAGTTCATTTTGAGAGTCTCTTTGGGTATATGCCGATTTATTGGGTTATCTCTTGTTTGACTGTGGGTATTTTCAAGTCTTGTTGCTAATATATTAATAATAATCAGAGTTATTTTAAAGATAACTCTAAGTAACTTCGACTGAAACCTTCTAATATCTCAATATTATATAAAATAAAAAATTGTTAGGTATATAGATGCGTTTCACTGTGAGTACTAACTTTAGGACTGTGTGACATCACACTAATCCGTCAATCAAAAATGCACTCCGAAATTCTACTGTTGTTTTATCATCAAGTTTATCTTAACACTATCTGTTAGGTTCAATATCTTTATTATAAAATGCAATGAAAAATCTAAATTTCCTCCACAACATTTTTACACTTCATCATGTTGTCAGGAAGTGTAGTTATTTCTATTTTATTGTTATTAAATTATGTAGAATGTTCGCCAAGAGTCGATCCTCTAGTTGATACTAATGTGGGGCTCGTCCGAGGGTTGAGAGCCGATGATGGAGACTATGCAATGTTCTTGGGCATACCTTATGCTCAAGTGGACCCAGAAAATCCTTTTGGAGTAAGTATTTACCACAATTTATTAATCTATTTCCTTTTAGTGCCTCGGAAAGAACGTTAAGCCGTTGGTCCCGGCTGTCATTCGTAGATGTTTGATGAAAAGTGTGATGTTAACGCTTTTATTTTCGATCGACATCATAATTTAAAAAAAAAAACTTTTCCAGGAATCAACGCCACAACCAAAGTTTGAAGAAACATTTGAAGCATACGATGGTTCAGCGATCTGCCCTCAAGTTTACCAACATAATGGCACTATTCTGGGCTCACCCGACTGTCTGCGCCTCAGTATCTACGTACCTACCACGGCCACTTCTAACAACCGTCTTCCAGTGATGATCTGGATTTACGGAGGTTCCTTCCATAGAGGATATTTTGGCAAAGACTTCTATGGACCAACTTACTTAGTGAAACATGACGTCATTGTTGTGACATTAAACTACCGAGTTGGTGCTTACGGTTTTATGTGCCTTGATACTCCAGAAGTACCCGGTAACCAAGGTCTGAAAGACCAATTTCTAGCTATGCAATGGGTAAAAGATAACATAGAAGCGTTTGGAGGTGATGCCAATAAGATAACGTTGTTTGGCTTAAGTGCTGGAGGACATTCTATAGATCTGCACTTGTTATCTCCAAAAGAAAAATTATACAACAAAGTGATCATGCAAAGTGGTAGCTCTTTAGCCGCAACGGTTTTATACGAACCTGATAGATTGGTTCCTATAAAAATAGCAGAACGATTAGGCTTTGAGACCACAGACATAAATGAAGCGATTTCTTATCTTGCTAAAAGTGATTCAAATTCAGTAGTGGCAACTGCAGTCGATCTAGGCATAATGTTCAAACCGTGTATAGAAAAAGAATTTGATGGAGTGGAACCCTTCATATCTAGTTCTTGGCTCAATGCTGAAATGCCTAAAGTCAGAAACATGCCCGTATTAATTGGTTTCAATGAACATGAGTTGGTGGAATCTCATTTCAATAAAAATGCTGAATACTTTAAAAATTTGGACATTGTATCTAACTATTTGAAACGAATATTTAATTTTGAAAATGAAGAATTACAAGAAATGAAGGACTTGGTATCCCATTTCTACTTTGGAGATGAAGTTTTAAGTGAAGATGTGAAGTGGGGCATTATAAACTTTGATTCAGATTTCACTTATATTCATCCTATACAAAGATCTATTAAGAAATTTTTAGAAGCCCGAGCCGGAAACATTTACTACTACATGTTTTCGTATGTTGGTGGAAGGAATGCTCTCATCGTTGAAGATGATGACTATAATGGCAGTAGCTCATGTTGTGCCGCGCATGCTGATGAATTGGGCTATTTGTTCAGCATGGCTCACAAGCCTGACCCCACCCCTGAAGATGAAGTTGTTATTGAACGGATGACAACAATGTGGACTAATTTTGCTAAATTCAGGTTGGTAGCACCTTATGTCATTAGGGTTACGTTTCTCAAAGTGAATCTTGATGGATGATCGACCAACAAAGTGATCCTCTAAGAATTGTATTAAATAACTTTAAAGACACTACACCATAAATCACCAAATGCGTTTAACGCTAAACTTATTAAAAACATGATTCTGTCTCTGTCATTTACAAACGATTGATAGAAAGAGAACAATATCTTTTTACCCGACTACGGCAAAGCCAAAAGGAAGGGTTATGATTTTAGCAGTCTATGTATGTATGTTTGTATGTATGTTTGTATGTATGTATGTTTGTATGTATGTATGTATGTATGTATGTTTGTTTTTACGTGTGTTCCACCGTAGCGCCTAAACTACTAAACCGATTTTGATGAATGAGGTATCAATAGATTTGTAATAATGGTCCGGGTGACATAGGCTATATAATTTTTCCCTAAATTTAATTTGGTGGACTTTACACGTAAATTTCTAACCTCGAAAAAAATTAAAATGGGATGATCATGACATGTTTGGTATCAAAAGAAAGGTCTTGACGAGCACATTACAAATATGTATATAATATTATATTTTCAAAGTAAACAAATATGTTTAAATCGTTAAAAACAAGCAAAAGTGAGACTGCGCTACGTAGTATCGCAAGATGTTACCAACGTGCAGTTAATCAAATCTTAATAAGAAGTACCGATTTGTAATTCCACTCTTATGAAGAAAAAGAAGTACAACGAAATATTTATATTTTGGATTTCTTCGAAGCTCGATATCGATATATGGTGTTGGCGTCGAAATAAATCGCTCTATGGTTTCGTCCAAAGCACTATGCACTGCTATTGGAATTTAAAATAGGATAATTACTGAACTATTGTATTACTCTACTCTTATTTACGTTTATCAAGTGTAAATCGGAAAAGTATAAAATAAAAAAATAAAGTTTAAAAAACTGTAACCCGACTACAGGAAAATAAAAATGATCTAAAAAGTATGAAACAAGCAAATATTTCAGACAGAAATCAGGGAATAGGTACAAAAATGGTCAAGGTAAAGCCGTCGTCGCATGCCATTGTAATTTTGTAGGTGTTCTTGGCACCAACATGGTACACAGGCATGCGACGACGGCTTTACTTTGACCATTTATACCAAAAGTATGAAACAAGCAAATATTTCAGACAGAAATGTCTGAAATATTTGCTTGTTTCATACTTTTTAGATCATTTTTATTTTCCTGTAGTCGGGTTACAGTTTTTTAAACTTTATACATAATATGATTGTTTTAAACATAATATTTTTATTTCAGTGACCCCACACCACAGACAACTGAATTGCTTCCAGTGAAATGGATACCAATTACAAAAGAAGCCTACAACTACATGGACATTGGCGCTGAACTTACTCTTAGCAGCAGACCAGCTCACGATAGGATGGCTTTCTGGGATCTGTTCTACAAACTGAATGAAAATAAGCAGAGCGCATTATCAAGATGAACATTTCATGAAGTTTAAAACGTTACATTTAGATGAGGTTATGCTTATAAAGGGTGCTAAAGATGCTGTCGAATAACCAATAGAAGCTTCTGATAAGCTAAGTATTAAAACAAAGAACTGTGATTAAAAATCGTTTTTAATTTACGACAAAACCTAAACAAATCGTCTTAATATTATTATGTTGCCGATTCATAAATACTCTTGATGACCAATGTTAATGAAAGTTGTGTTCCCTATAAAGATTATATTATGAACATAATTGTGAAGATTATCATGGCTTTAATTGATACCTTTATAGAACTTTGAAATACACAAGATTATCGCAGAATTATTCGAATTAAATTCAAAAGATAAAAATTAGAAAGATAAGATTAAGGTTTGTAATATTCGAAGGTGCCAAGAGCTAAACTAAGTTCTCTATGAATCCATTTTTATCATAAGTAATAAGCGAACACTTGGCTTTCGCCATAATAATATCAATTGATTAAAATAAAATGAGGCACGATTGAATACTTGACAACCAATACGTTTGTTGTTACTAATAATAATTTAATTTAATTATTCAAGCAACAAGACTCATAGTGTTAGTAACTTACAAAATACGTTAGTAATACATGAATACAGAAACAATTTGTGACATCACTGCTGCAAAGTGACAGGCCCAGCCGATACCTTGCAGCAGTGGTTCACAAACGCACAATCTGGCCTGCTTACTACCATAGACAGGATGCTGTTGGTGCTGCCCCGCACCCTACTAACCAGGGATGCGCACCTCTTCCGCATCACAGTGTAGAAGCAGTCAACGCGTGCTTCATCAAACATCCCTGATGCGCTGCAGTAACAAGGCAACTCCATCAGCACCCTGAATGCAGTATTGTATTGAACGTGAAGGGCGCCGTATGATTTCTGAGTATAATGAGCCCACAAACTGCAAGAGTAAAAACACGAGCAGTAAGTACTAAATATATAGTGCGCCTGACCTCCTTAGAGGCACGCGTGAAAACGTCTGTTAATGAACTTTATCTTAAATCTTTTAGTTGTGTGGCAAATGCCAAATGACTGATTAAACCACTAATTTCGATTTATATCTTGGTACTTAGTCTTACTTTTACATTCCGGCCGTCAAAAAAATGCATTCTTGACACCTGTCAGCTTCATACTAACGAATAATTATGTGTTTTGCGAATTTGATCCTTATTACTCTAGAAATTGTCCAACTGACAGGTGTCAGGAACGCATTTTCTCTACGGCTAAACTGCAAATAATTGGAATATCCAATTTTCGAACCAAAATATCATCGTAATTACTAACACGGGAGTTATTTTCTTGTTCTAGTATGTGAACGGTATTTCAAAGAACATTGCAACATAGTCATAGTCTCCGTCGCTGGCCTTCGAATGAGCCCTACATTGTAACTTTTGACATTATAATTAAACAACATGCAGCGGCTGCCCAGACTACTAGAAAAACAAAATCATCACACAGGCATGATCAAGCAATTTGCAGATGATTGTCACTTATCACCTGACGTGTTGAGAGAAGGTGTGCCAGAATGAGTTGCATTTACAGCGTGACCAAAACTCATAAGTACCTACGGTCAACCGCACGTCAGTGGTAACCCTTAAAATACAAATACCGCCTTTGCTGATAATCTTTATATATATAATTCTTCTGTGAGTGTGTATGTCACTGAACTTCTCTCAAACGACTGGACCGATTTTGATGAAATTTTTTGTGTGTGTTCAAGGGGATCTGGGAATGGTTTAGATTCACAATCGGACCCGATAGGTGGCGGTATTCGGTCAGGACAACGTCTGTCAGGTCCGCTAGTATGATATAAATCCGCTGTCAATCACAAATTATTCCATGGATATGCGTTTCACTGTACTTACTTTTGGATTGTGATATCTCACTAATCCGTCAATTGAAATGCCCTCCGAAATTCTACTGTTATTTTATCACCGAAGTTATCTTAACACTATCTGTTATATCACCAAGATTATCACTATCTGTTAAAATATGTAATAAATTATCTTCATTATAAAATGCAATGACAAATCAGAATTTCTTCCATAATATTTTCACACTTCATGATGTTGGCAGAAAGTATAATTTTCTCTATTTTGTTGTTATTAAATTATGTAGAATGTTCGCTAAGAGTCGATCCTCTAGTAGATACCAATGTGGGGCTCGTTCGAGGGTTGAGAGCTGACGACGGAGACTATGCAATGTTCTTGGGTATACCATATGCTCAAGTGGACCCAGAAAATCCTTTTGGAGTAAGTATTTACCAACAATTGATTCATGTTTTTCCTTTCGGTGCCTCGGAAAGCAGCTTAAGCCGTTGGTCCCCGATGTTATTCGTAGATTTTTGACAGTCGTTACGGATAGTCACAAGCCCAAAATTCCCTCGGTAAGACTAGAAGCCGAACCTAATATAGTTTGGAAAAGGCTAGGCAGATTGATATTAATGTGCTTTTTATTTACAACAGTCCCTACATTTAAACGTAGTGATTGTTGTAAATAAAAAGCAAACAAACTTGTTAATCTTCTTATATTTTTTTAAATCATTTCTTAGTCGCACACACGTTCGTCTTAGTTAACCGTCATCTATCTAACCTCTCTCCTCGTTCTCGCTCGCACAGCGTTGTCATACCCATCTTCTAACATCCCACATATCTTGTGTTGCCACTTTATTATTAATTCCCACATTGATTAATGTTTTTCCTTTATGTTAAATTACCAGGATCTTAAGAGCTATATAAATCCTATAAACTAATTCCATAAGTATAAGCATGCAAGATTATGAAGATTTTATCAAGACATCTAGATCAAATATAAGTATTTTCTAGTCAAAAAAAGTAGTTTGTCCATGAAATCATGATGAATTGAATTTAAATGATTAAATATTACAAGCATTAAACGCGTATTCATTACGTCTCAATATTGAATATTATGCTAAACTTAAAATTGTGATTATTTGCCTAAATGCCTTGGATTAAATCAAAAATCATTAAATTATAAACAATTTTATCTGTCGTTATTAAGGATAGTGTGACGTTACAAAGCGCATTTATTTCATAACCTTGCTTCGTTTTAGAGCCCTGTTTCGCCGTTTGGCTATACCTAATCGCGTCATGTGCATTTAAATTCAAACAATATTGTCTTTACATTTTTTTTAGATCAACATCTAATTTCTTATTTTTATCATTTCCAGGAAACACTGCCACAACCCAAGTTTGAAGAAATATTTGAAGCATACGATGATTCAGCGATCTGCCCTCAAAGCAACAGCGGCACTATTCTGGGCTCACCCGACTGTTTACGCCTCAGTATATACGTACCTACCACGGCCACGTATAACAACCGTCTTCCAGTAATGATCTGGATTTACGGGGGTGCCTTCCACTCAGGATATTTTAACAAAAACTTCTATGGACCAACTTACTTAGTGAAACATGACGTCATTGTGGTGACATTCAATTATCGTGTTGGTGCTTATGGTTTTATGTGCCTTGATACTCCAGAAGTACCTGGTAACCAAGGTCTGAAAGACCAATTTCTAGCTATGCAATGGGTAAAAGATAACATAGAAGCGTTTGGAGGTGATTCTAATAAGATAACTTTGTTTGGTGAAAGTGCTGGAGGACATTCCATAGATCTGCACTTGTTATCTCCAAAAGAAAAATTGTACAACAAAGTGATCATGCAAAGTGGTAGCTCTTTAGCCGCAACGGTTTTATACGAACCTGATAGATTGGTTCCTATAAAAATAGCAGAACGATTAGGCTTTGAGACCACAGACATAAATGAAGCGATTTCTTATCTTGCTAAAAGTGATTCAAATTCAGTAGTGGCAACTGCAGTCGATCTAGGCATAATGTTCAAACCGTGTATAGAAAAAGAATTTGATGGAGTGGAACCCTTCATATCTAGTTCTTGGCTCAATGCTGAAACACCGAAAGTCAGAAACATGCCAGTGTTGGTTGGTTTTAATGAACATGAGATGGTGCGTTCTCATTTCAATAAAGATGCTGAATACTTTAAAAATTTGGACATTGTATCTAATTATTTGAAACGAATATTTAATTTTGGAGATGAAAAATTACAAAAAATGAAGGACTTGGTATCCCATTTCTACTTTGGAGATGAAGTTTTAAGTGAAGATGTGAAATGGGGTATTATAAACTTTGATTCAGATTTCACTTATATTCATCCTATACAAAGATCTATTAAGAAATTTTTAGAAGCCCGAGCCGGAAACATTTACTACTACATGTTTTCGTATGTTGGTGGAAGGAATTCTATTGTCGTTGGAGATGATGACTATAATGGCAGCTCATGTTGTGCCGCGCATGCAGATGAATTGAGCTATTTGTTCAGCATGACTAACAAGCCTGACCCCACCCCTGAAGATGAAGTTGTTATTGAACGGATGACAACAATGTGGACAAATTTTGCTAAATTCAGGTTAGTAGCACCTTATATTGATAATGTTGTTAGAGTTCCGTTTCTCAAAGTGAAGCTTGATGGATAGGCTAAAACAATCGACCAGCAAAGTGATCCTCTAAGAATTGTAAATCAATTTAAAGACTCACTAAATGTTTTTAACGCTAAACATATTTAAAACATCATTCTGTTTTTGGCATTTACAAACGATTGAAAGAAACAGAACGATGTTTTAAGTTCGTATAGCGCTAAACGTCTAAGATCGCGTCCTATTGGTGAATCTGAAAGCGTGGTCGCACTGACAAAGGGCGAGTTCCATTTTTCAGAAAAAAAAGTGATATATGCACGCGAAGATCGCTTATTCGAGTAGCGATCGCTTTTAAATAGGACGCGGGGTAATACATAATAGAATTTATTGTTTTAAGTATAATATTTTTGTTTTAGTGACCCCACACCACAGACAACTGAACTGCTTCCAGTGAAATGGATACCAATCACAAAAGAAACCTACACCTACATGAACATTGGAGCTGAACTCACTCTTGGCAGCAGACCAGCTCACGATAGGATGGCTTTTTGGGATCTGTTCTACAACCTGAACGAAAATAAGCAGAGTGCATTATAAGAATGAAGATCTCATGAAGTTTAAAACGTTACATTTAGATGAGGTTATGTTTATAAAGGGCCCTAAAGATACTGATCATTTTCGTATCTTAAATGAATATGGATGGTATTGAACGTCTGTACATTAATGATAAGCTTTTGATAAGCTAAATATTAAAACAAAGAACTGTGAGTTATCAAAACAAAACAATCATTTTTCTACATCACGTATCGATGATCAAATATAATTATGTTCCAAATGAAGATTATGATCATAATTGTGATGATTATCATGGCATTAATTGATACCTTTACAGAACTTTGAAATTCACAGGATTATCGCAGAACTATACGCCCAATCAATCTTTTGTTAATATCAACAAAACGATTTCCAGTTAATCAGTAGTTTGTTTCGTAAAATGTCCAATAAAGGAAATGAGCTGGTCTTAATTAACACATACTCGTAAATGTTCTGTCAATCAGTCGGCCAGTATCGGGCGACGGTTTAATTTGTCAGCTTCAAATAAGTCATTTAGTCATGCCGACATAATGGGGTGTAAGGGAGCTGAATCTGTGTTTTTAATGATGGCTTCTTTTTGGAATGCTGTCCGAAAATGCAAAGGAAATATTAACCATGTGGACATGATTTGAGCGTAGTAGACAAAATTTGTTAATGAAATCCTGTATTCTCAAAGATTAAAAGCTGAGAGGTAAGCAGGTGAATTCCTTACACTATAAATAATTCCGGATATTAAATCAACTACTTCTCAGAATTATTAACTATCTAGTAAGCAGATTTCTTAGGAAAACGAACGGAAACTTAGATAGCTACGAATATAAACTGCAACATGATGCTCGATATAATGTTAAAACAAGTCACAATGATGATATCCAATGTTAGATGTTATATAACTGGAAGAGTAACTTCTAACACTCGTTGCTTAGTTGCAGACAAGAAGATTTCCTTTAACGACAAAATCAAGCTTAGAAACCACTAACCCAAAGATTAAATTAGAAGAAACTTTGAAGGCAAGTAAATATAAAAGAGAAATGCCAAAGAAACTCTACAACCATGTAAAAACATAGGTAATGTGTATACAACATAGCCACACAAGACAGTAAATCTCACATACAGGCTATATTTAGAAATCAATACAACCGTCGCTGGCTGGTATTATTAATTTTCCGTGCTAATAGAAAACTGTCAAAAACTGGAGAACGTTAATTTTACACGTCATTACCTCTAGAGGGTCGAATCGACCGTGCGATATCCCATTTCGTAAGCAATTAATTAGCTTTGAAGAAAGAATTGGGTTAATTGAAGTTAAGTAAGGATTCAAGGGTTAATACTCGGGACGTGATTTAGAGATACGTTAATTTAGTTTTGAAGTGAACGGGTTAATTAATTTTTTCGTTGGAATTTTAAAAGCGGATTTCTGACTGATTTTGCCACATTAAAGTTTCTTTTTTAGAACATAAATAAGTTTTTTTTTTTGTTGTTGATAAATTTGAATTAGTAGTTAGTAGTCCATGGATGAGTGATCATCCATTACGTACGAGAGCACGAGGCACGGAGGGGTCCATGCCTCGGAAAGCACGTTAGTCTCGGCTGTCATTCATGGTTCTTTGACAGTTGTTACGGGTTGTTAGAAGCCCACATGTGTAACAAGCAGTCTTACTAAGGGGTATCGTGTTACCCAGTAACTGGTTTGTGGAGTTCAGATAGGTAGTTGAACCATGTAAAATACTGGTATTCAGTTGTATCCACTTAGACTGGAAGCCGACCCTTTTTTTGGGTGGAAAATTATTAAACTTCTCCCACTCTGGGCAGAGCGGGAGGGCGTGTCAGACTCTTACTGACTAAAACTCACCCGTGTTCCTTCAGTTGCCATGTTGCCGGGGGTCATGATCTCCCTTTCGGTTTTCTTCGCAAACCTGGCAGACATCGGCCCTAGCGGACCCCGTCAATTCTGCTGAGATCTCTTTCAGGCGCGCGTGGAACACAACACGCCGTCGACCCGGGCCTGGTCCTTATCGGACGGCGAGCTACCCATTGCTCAACATCCGCAAGTCCACGCGTACGGTGATGGAAGCCGACCCTAATATACCTATTTGGGAAAAGGATAGGCAGATTGATTGAAGTTGAATTTGTGAATATTATGTGTAGTAGTGTGTAGGGTTGCAAAAAAAATTACGATGCTACTGCTACTTACTATAAACAGATAAAATAATCACAACTATAGAGAATAATAAGAGACATCAGAGTATGCTCTAGAGACAGAGTCAAAGACTGCTCAACAATAACGTACTGATACCAAAGCCGAAATACAAAGACCCGTCACAGTAATTCCTGAAGATGAATAGACTGTCATAAAGTGCTTTTTATCCAAATACGAGCTTCGGCTTCTCGCCCGTCAAACACGAATGCTGGTAAAGATAAAATATGATGCAAAAACTGAATTAATGAACGTCTAAAGTCTGTTATATTAATTACGTTTTCCGTTCCCTAAGTTTGTTTGTTGAGTTCTTTGTTTTTGTTTTTAAGATTCGCGATGAGTTCGCAAAGAATAGTCTCGTGAGTAAATATTCATTTTTAAGTGTTCCTTACTAGCAAAATAGAACGTTTATGGGATCATAGCACAGTATTTGTCGGACGGTTTTCTCAGAAACCATTAGGATATAAATAAAATCTTATTCATAGGATGAAGAGTGTAGTGGGTCAACCATAGACAGGAAGAAAGCTTAATTTAATTTAAGTAGTAATCTTTTTCCTTATTTTAAGAGCCGTTTTCAATCGTGAGATAACTTTTGTCAGAGGAATAAATATATCGGTTTGACAGTTTTTATACGGAAAATATGTCAAACTGCCATTTTTAGGGTTCCGTAGTAAACGAAGTTTCGCCATGTCGGTCTTTCCGTCTGTCTGTCCGCGGCTTAGCTCAGAGACTTTTGTACTAGAAAGCTATAATTTGTCATGGGTATACATATTAACACGCCGACAAACTGGTAAAGTAAAAGCATGATTTTTAGGGTAACTCCCCTGCACGTAAAGTGAGGATGTTTTTTTTTTTTATGGTGTGGAGTACCGTTGGAAAGGTCGTTCAAAAATATAAGGAGTTTGTTGAAACCATTTTTGAATTTAGGGATCCGTTTGCGAAATATTAAGCTTTAAAGTGCAAATTTTTGTTCGAGTCAAGTGTCCCCCCACTACCAGCTAAATGGTTGGTTTCGGATTTGTAAAAAAACTCACGGCAGTAGTATAATAATTAAATTAAAAGGAAAACTATCACAGCTAAGTAGACTTTACAAGTTAACGAGTAATAATCGACCAACTTACATTTGCGGTTGCGAAAACATGTTCTCATGTTTTTCAACTACAAAGTTACGTTTGTTTTTGCGATAAATTCATCCTAACTACGGAATCCTTCATTGTGCGTGGTCCGATACGCCCTTGCCCGGTTTTTTATTCTTTAGTAGTCAAAACTAAGGCTGACACGAAGCAGGCCTGAAGCTTTGATGCCTTATATTTTGTTTAAAACTACATTTAAGTATGTAGTTACATATGTAAAATCGTACGTGCCATAATACTTTGAACAGAACGAAAAATCTTTCGCCACGACTCAGTGCGACCGTGCCTTATACTCCGCACAGTATACGATAAATCATCCTTAAGTCTGTCTGTAGCCAAAAGTCTGCCTACCCCAGGGAGCAGAGAGAGGAAACAAGATACAAATCCATAAAGTTACATGGTCATCAAATATTCACTATCCCCTGGATATCGTCCGGTACAGGGTCCATTTTCAATTTATTTGTACTAGGGGAGAAAACTTGGCGAGTACTTCAGATTTCAGATTAATACTGAATTATTAAACAAGTTGCATTAGTGTTATATTTATAACAGACATAATTTCATGTGGCCTTTAAATATACGTCGCTGGTATAAAAATATTAGTTCCTTTTTACCCGACTGCCGCAGAAGAAGGGTAATGTTTTTCGAGAGTATGTATGTATGTCTATTTCTTTGGCATGCTCTGTAGCCTAAACGGCTTGATGGATTTTAACATGTGAGGTGTCGTTAGTTTCGTTTTAATTGTGGAAGTGTTATCGGCTATATAATATTTACATGTTGCATCTGCAAATACAAAAAAAGGAGGGGTGGGTTTAAAAAAAAAAACTACATTGTTGGTATCAAATAAAAGCTAGTAATGAGTCAATATATATTATTTTAATAAAACTAAAAACCTTGACATAAAAAAAATTACTGACCATTGAATTTACACCATCATTTCAGGTTATTGGTTTGCCCCGCCTGCAATACCAAAATTTTATAGATTATAATGCTTGTTTTTCTCTTTTCAGTTATGTGTTTTTGCAGTCGGTTTTTTTTTTTTATTACAAAAGTCTTAAGTTTATCTATTTCTAATTTCGTATAATTATGTCGGCCACGTTTCCGTCCCTAAATGATATTTTAATGGTACATTACCGTTCGAGTCTTTCTTTTTAGGTTCTTGACTAACCAATTCAAATGTAAGTAACTTTATTTACACACACGTATTTACATGATTTAAAAACTAACAGACTTAAAATAATAATATGTACAAGTATATAAAAAAGAGGGGTAAATAATCATAGGGCATCAAAAAAGTCGTCCGCATCGCTGTCAATAGAAAAAGTGCCCAAAAGGCTGGCAGCATTGCCACGTTGTATGGCAATGCTGATTCTTTGGCCAGCCCTCTGGTCACGTGAAGAGTCGACCAGCCGCTTGGCGATGTCTTTAAAAACTAGGTGGGCACTCGGACCCCATGGCCCTAGTGTTTCAACCCCAAACGGCTCAAACAGTAAGTACAGTTTTATTTTAATGGGCTTTCTCACCCTATGTAAGTAAACCAAAGAACCCTTAGTAACTCAAACTCGAAGCATTTATTTAGAATTATATGTTTTTTATTTTATATTTTAAGTTTATCTTTAAATAGAATAATAATAACAATATTTATAAAAAAAACATTTACAGGCACTTTTGAACTATCAACGAGTTTGTCAGTCAGAAAGATGCCAATTTCAAAGCGTAGTAGGGTTGTATTGAGAAGAACGGGCAAGAAACTCCATGGACACTCTCACGATCTCTCCCTTCTAATTATAAGATAGATATTCTTCACAGCCAAATAATATGACTCTTAGTATTATTGAACAAACAACACTTACGTTAATTTCATTGTTCCAATTAACTTAAACAAAACAACTTCAGAACACAAATCTCTTCGCGCCATTCATCAAAATATTCTCAAAATACAACAATTTCTCAAAACAAATATGGACGACCCTCGAGGAACGCTCACAGCAATAACCTTTAAAATATCAGCGGAACTCGTAATCTTCTAGGCATAATTAATTATTTTGTATACGCCATGTCTTGCAATGTTTTAATGGAGAGAAATAGTCATTTAAAATGAATGGCCGACCATCTTGTTTCTCATCAAGATGTACAGTTAAATAAACATGGAGTGGGTATCGTTGGGTTACAGTGTAGCAATAACAGTAAATCTAGTTAGTTTTTTTTATCAAAGATTTATACTTTATTACGAGAAGTTTTTTTTTTCCAGCAGTTAACTTTTCTGCGACTTACGGCAGATTTTCAAAAGTCTGATAACTTTTATCTTAGGAATAAATATAATACAGTTTGACAGTTTTTGTTTAGAATATGTGTCAAATTATCATATTTATTATTTATATAAAATGTGACTATTGTGAAAAATCAGGCCATAATGTAGTAGTAGCTTTGATTATTTTTTTATATCACGTTTTATTAATATAATATAGGGAATTACAATAATTGTGTACGTAAAAATAACAACTTATACCTTATTAATTAATAAAAATAAAATGATATACTAATTAAACTAAAACTATTCACAAACTAAAATATGGCGTCGATAAATTCATCCGCATTGCTGTCGACTGGTAATGTACCCAATAGACTGGCGGCATTGCCACGTTGTATTGTAATGCTTAGCCTCTGGCCAAGGTAAAAACCAACCCTTGGGTCAGGGGAATGGTCAACCAGCCGTTTCGAAATTTCATTAAAGAGACCCGAGGGTTTCAACCCCAAACGGCTCGAAAATATAATTACCAATAAGGTAATAGTAGTAATGTGTCTGTCACTCATGAATAAATTAACAGAATTTTATGTAATATTTTACTACTGTTTCATATTTTTGGCAGCCGGAGATTAGCACAACATCATGACTGTCTTTCCCGAAGTGAGATTAGCACCCTGCCAGAAGGCTAATTAAAACTTCTTGAGTTTTGGTGGCATAGCATATTCAATTATCTTAGGTTTATCGGCCTCGCTGCCACAAAAAATAAAAACTGTTATCCTTCTGCAATTTCTGCTTAGTGACCCATTATAGGCGCAGCATAAACAAACGAAATTATCTTTGAGCTTTAAACTGAAGTTCACGACGAGTAATAGATCCGTTCAGTACTTACCGTGTTTCGTTGCTCTGACATTTTGTCCCGAATCGTGTTTTATTATGCTCAAGCAAGCTAAGTTACTATTCCTGACGAAACAACGCTTTTTACCATGTCTGGCAACTTTTGGCTTTCCCATTTGAGTGGATATAGTTGGTAATTGACTTGATGATAGGTGACAGGTTGCAAGCTTTTGTAATAAACCAATAGAGCCAATTCAATTTGGTAGGAATCAACGGGAACGTTTAGACACAGAGAAATAGAAATAATGTTTTTAATGTAGCCATTTTAATTTTATTTTAACACACTATCCAGATTTTATCTTAATTTAAGTTTTGATTTTTTAAATTTGATATTATTATTTTTTGTTTCTGGCAAATTCTGAAAATAGCCTCTATGTGATTATATTATTTTATTGTATCGTATCGAATTAGTTATTTATCATTACATTTTATCTTCAGAATGTTAATCCATCTCTTCTAGATAGGTGGCTATTTTTAAGTGTTTTTATTATTTGAGGAGTTTGGCGTTGATACCCGAAATACAGGCTTTTGCATAGTTCGGCTTAAGATGAGATAAGATAATTTATTTGTAACAAAAAAAAATTAAAAAGTGTTTATTTACAATAACACTTGTTTTTACATATTAAATTACCTCTGCCAAACTGCACAGCCGTTTGTTAGCAGACGTAGCTCCTTTTTAGCACATATTTACACATATAGCCTATATGACATGTATATCATTGTAAACAATTATTGAAAAATATTATTATTTATAATCTTCTGAACAATTTTAACCACTGTGTAAGTGTCAGCACAAGCTTAAAGAAAATTGCTCTTTCCATGAAAATACAAGTATTAAACCAATCTGCAAGTTTGTTTGCGAGAGTGGCCTAGGGCATTCTAGATGGGGTGTACTATGCCAAATCGAATGCCAAATAATCGAATATCAATTGATCGACCACTATAAATCGAAGATTTAATATATCGTACACTCAATACATCGAGTGTTCAAAATATCGAATGTTTGTTTGATCGAGCGTTCAACGCATCGCATATTCATTCTATCGAAATATCAATATACTGAACACTTTTTATATAGAACTAGCTGTTGCCCGCGGCTTCGCCCGGAATCCAGAGTATCCTATGTCCTAACCCAGCTTATTGCCTATCCGTATACAATTTATCTAAAAACGTTCAGCCGTTACGGCATGAAAAGGTAACAGGCAGATTAATAAATCTGTTTTAGGGTTCCTTACTCAAAATGAAAAATTGAAACCGTTAAAGGATGACTTCGTTGCCTGTCAAGACGCTTTTTCTCAGAAACGCGTGGAGGCATCAAGTTGAATTGTACAGACGGCTACACATCAAGCTATACATTTCCAGTTTATGCTAATCTCGCATTGTGTAGGATTTCCGTACAATGCGAGGTCAGCTTATACTGGAAATGGATAGCTTGATGTGTAGCCGTGTGTACCATTGCGGTATCGCATATTCAACCACTTTGAAAACAAAATCCCGTGCACACAATCCTTTTTTTTCGTAGGTAAGCGGTACTATAGCGGCAGAGCGCAGTGAGCAAGAATAGTCCTTACAGTGTACAAATATGCCTTTCTTCGATTGTATGTAGGTACCTATTTAGGTATCGGTACTAATTAATGGTGTTTTAGGCTCCAAAGCCCTGGAAATACTAATGTTGTGACATTCTAGCTACTTATTGGTGTTTTTTTTTTTTTAAGTGAAAACTTCTTCAGCTTCGTTGTGATTTGAAAGTCGATGAAACGAAAAAGCGACAATAAAAAGAGACAGACATAAATTCATAAGATTTAATGTGGGAGAAAATGAGATAGGAAGCATTATTATACAGTGTTTCTTATGTTCGTGGTTCTCTGAAGTTGAAGAATTTGATTGTTTGCTTGAACGCGCTAATCTCAAGAACTACTGGTCCGATTTAAAAAAAACATTCAGTGATAGATAGCCCATTTATTGAGGAAGGCTATAGGCTATATATCATCAGGCTAAGACGAATAGGAGCGGAGCACCAATGAAGAATGTTTCAAAATCGGGTGATTTTATTTTTCCTTTGGAGAGCTTCCGCTGCGTGCGCTGCGTAAACGGTTAAAGTTTCGCAAAAATCATGTATGACAGTATTGTTTCCCTTTAAAAGTTCAAAAAAAAAGTCCGCGACAGCATATGTCTATCTTTTAAGGTTGGCTCACTATAACCTTTTTTATGCCAACCAAATTTGTTCTAAAATAATGCATTATTTGCGAAGGTGTTTTTATAAACATGATATTAATCCTTATCCTAATAAATACATTATTCAACACAAGTATTTAATTTAAAACAAAATTGCCCTGTACATCATTCGATTTCAATGAATATCTTAGGAGATATCGTAGTTTTAAAATAACATCGCAGCAAAATAATGATCAAGTACTGCGCGCGCATTTATGATGTGCAAGACTAGACAAGTTATGAGGGGGAATAAGATTATAAGACCCAGTACTTTTAGCTAACGTTTTAAAGTTCCACTTTTACTGATAAAAGCGTGATGTATGCTGTTGTGGACTTTTTTTTAGAACTTTTAAAGAGAAACAATTCTGTCATACATGATTATTTTTTTTCATTTTCTTGAAGCCAAAATTTTTGAAGGTTTCACTTCTACCACGTGTGAATTGCACACATGTTTTTTTTTTTGTAACTGTTTAATTTTGTGTAGCGTAGGCCTAAGATTTTCAGCATGGCAACTAAAATTACATAATCATCGACTCCCATTTCAAAATAGCTCTGATTCCCAGTAGGTATTGGAACTTTACATTGAAGTATAGTTTCCAGGCAATTGTAAATAATAACTAACATTCAGGTCCCAAGTTCGTAATAAAAGCAATCATACTCTGGCTAATTTACATCGAATTTTGGGAAAACAATAGCGGATGTTGGCAAGAATGCGCGGCCAATAGGAGCCAGCCCAAAAGCGCTTCAGCTAGTAATCCACTAATCAAAAGCATTGTTAGATCACAGTCGGCGCCTAGATTTGCCTAATTACCTACTCGAGCTAGATTCTTGTGACATACGAAATGAATAAAGGCTCGTGCAGACTGCCGTGACTTTTCGCGCAACGCGACACCGGTAATTGTTCTACCGTGAAGTTTTCTTAGAAATTGTTTTATGAGAGTCGCGTCGCACCTGTTGGCGACAGCCTTAATGATCGATACGTTGAGGAGTATTTTTTAAAGATTTTGTAGCAGATAATTCTTCGATAAGATGAATTAAATTGATTTATGAATTTATCAATAAATTATTATTCTAGTCTATTCAAATACTTGTTTCCATTTGCTGTTATTTCTACTTAAACAATTATTAACTTAATGCTTGTGTAAAGTTGATTAATAAATGACTAGAACCAATACTTGAAGTTTCTGAATGACTAGTTCCAATATTTGAAGTTGAAGAGCAAACTGAACTTCATGAGTGGGTTTTAAATTAGTTTTTCCATTGTTTAGATTTTTGGAAAGTTAATCGCGAACGCAGTATAATATGTTTGCTACAAACAATCTATACAAATAAATAAAATTGAAGTGTCTGCTTTTAATGTCAAAACAGCTTTTTACTAAATGCAAATGAAAGGTCCTTAAACAATTTTTTTTTCTTTTGTCTGTTTGTTCCAGCTAATCTCCGAAACGGCTGGACCGATTTTGACGGGACTTTCACTGGCAGATAGCTGATGTTATAAGGAGTAACTTAAGCTACTTTTATTTTCGAAGAAGAATTTATTAAGTTCCACGCGTGGAGGATATTTAGTTATATCTAGTTATTATATTACACACTGACGAGCAATATAAAAAGCCACTTGCAAAGTGCCAAAAAAATCTAAATATAAACCATACAAGTTAGCTACAAGAAGTAAAAAAAAAACAGTGGTACTCCGGGAGTGCCGACAGAAGTGAAAACTTGAACAAAATCGCCTTGGTGGAAGAAAAATACTTGTATAGAACATTGGTCCGTAACCTTATCAAAATAAAGAGTACATCGCGTTTACAAAAAAAAAAAAGTGTGGCACTCAGGGACTGCCGCGGTAAAGCTATTGCATAGAATTTGTAACCTCCATACTCTTCCTATTTGTCAACGCTACACTTGGGATGATGACGTGATGACATAAAACAAAATTACGTTCCCATGAGAACATCACGTTTCCCTTGACAACATCACGTTGTCATGGGAACCGTCATTACATGGTAGGCGGAGTGGGGGTGTTAGGTTTTATTTTCGTTACGTTACGGAGTTTCTTGATTCGGTCGCCGCGCTCAAAGCCCGCGATAAAAGCTATGCAATAGCTTAAAAATATTTCTAAAACCTTTAAAGTAAAAATACTTGCATAGAACTTAGATCCATAACGTAATATAAATAAAGAGCACAATCGCGTTTACAAAAATAAGGTGTCGGGAACGGTGTCGCGAGTTCAATTGTTTTTTCCCATCTCAAAAATGCTCAACGCGCCCAAAGAAGTTTTCACTTCAAAAATCTTGGAAACAGATTTATAGGTGTTTCTTATGCGCTATTAAATACACTTGAATGTTGCTTTTTACTTCAAGAAGCTATCTAGCGTGGTTTCGGAAATATTTAATGATAAGTTAGTGGCTTTTTTATATTGCTGGTCAGTGTATTAATATCACCACAAATTCATAGAGGCCCAGCATGTTATCAAACTTGCTATGGTTCTCCCACAGCAGTGTGTATCAACTCATTTTATATTCCTGAGGGGAGGCCAGGTTTAGACTATTCTGTGATTGTCTAAAATAGACGCAACCATGTATTCCAGTGTTTCTAATTGAAATATAATGCTGATTGATGTGTCTGTGTGTACCAGTAGAGTGGTGACAGGCATCACATTCAATAAAAGGACTATTTTGATAGCTGAACAGAGAACTAGTGAATTGTAGACCAATGTTTGGACTTCTGTTCCCGAATGGAGCTTAAATTGACGTGATTACTTTGTAAAGTATTATATTATTTTAATTATTGTGAATGTGAGGACTATGTGGATATTATTTTTATTTCTCTGCTAGTTTTAGTGATGGTCTGGCAGTTTGAGTAGTTTATGCGTCCTACCCAAATGTCCTTTCTTTGGTATTGTTCGTCGAGTTGAGCTCCTTAAGTTCTGAGTTGAGCTCCACGATTACTGACAAATGCTTGCACTGACTGGACAGGTCCACTCAAATCTGTGTGGTTCTTTCCTCAAAAGACCTTTTCAGACACTAATCTACATGGTCCTCATATGCCCTGACCAAGATTATGTCTGGACTTTAAAAGAGACTGCGACCTCTGAGTTTGTTTCGGCCTTTCTTCTCAGAGTAGTCAGATAGGAAACGCTGAACTCATCTAGCTTATTTTTAATATTTTTTATATGACGTGTAAAAGTGTTTCCGATATCCTATTTACAGAATAAACAATTTCATTTCATTTCATTTCATTAACAACTTCAATTTCTGGCACAAGAAATAGGACAGATAAAGGAGGGTTGCTCATTATTAAAATGTTCTACTCTTAATACGACGTGTGGAGTACGGTCTATTTTTAGTACCTACCAATAATTATTTCAAGGAGTAATCATATTTTCCCCCAAATTGTGATTTACGTATTTATTTTATTTCTTTGCGTCATGTTTACCGCAAATAAACAAATTTTCTTTCTTTCTTCTTTATATGTAGGTATTTGTGGCTAACTTACATGCATTTTATAATTTTACGGATAACTTGAGCTGTATTCCCGACAAATCGGTCTTAAACAGATAGATAGAAGATAGATAGTATATTCTTTATTATGTACACCATAAAAATTCCTCTGTTTAAGGCCGATTTTTCGGGAAATCCTGAAAAACGCACGTGAAACAGAAAATACTGTTAACCTTTCAACTGTCATTAACGAGACACAATAGAATTTTAATTGCTATCCACCTCAATGAGGCGTCCACAGAACAGATGAAGAGCTAAGCACTATTTTAAATTTCATCTTTAAAATACACTGTTTTAACGTCAAACAAACATAATAATAACGTTCCTGAAGAAATGTGCATCGATTATAACCCATTTTCACACACATTAGTTAAGTACCTACTTATAGTAATCGTATTTTAACCCATTTTCTTACGATTATTATAAGTAGTTACTTAACTAATGTATGTGTGTGTACTGTGTAGAAGGTGTACGCTATCAATCTCTTAACAATTAAAATCATAATCTTAATCCAAGATACACTGCCGAGCATTAAAACAATTCATTTTCAAAACTCAACAATTAATCTTGAAACGAATAACGAACGAAATCCAACTAGTAGCCGACGACTGTGTCAACAATAATGTGACAGGAAGACTCTCGGCGATTTCATTTAGTACAGTCGCTCTCAAACTTTGTGCGACCTCGTACTTCTAGACTGGAGCTGAGAAATTAAAGTAAAAACGTCTTTTAGTTCCGAGTTTGTTCAGATACGAGAGTTAGTTGACGGTTTTTTGGATGAAAATGTAGTTTTAAATATACGGGGTGTCAGGGACATCATTTTGACCGCGTAATATTGCACTTTTCTATGAAACAGATAGAATAATTTCAGGGTTTTCTCTATGCGAACTTTGGAGATAGGCGGAACGGTATTTTTTTTACATTTTTGTCAAAAGTCGAAAAGTATACGGCATAAAAAAAACCTTTGCGAATGTGCAAATAGCGTTCTTTCATATGCACTAGTAGCCCCACTACGAATTTTTAAGACCCCGTTCAGTACCTGTTACAAAAAAATTGTGTACATTTTTTTTATTTCTTTATATAATAGTTGGGTAAATGTCATTTAAAACCATTCCAAATTTCAAGTTGATAGCTTTAGTAGTTCTTGAGATATCCAACTGTCACAAACAGACGGACAGACAGACTGAGTCGCACCATAAGGGTTCCTTTTTACCATTTTGGTACGGAACCCTAATGAGGTTACAGTCGGCAGTTATTAGAGAATAGTACCTACTCAAGAGAATTAATTACTGAGTATGAAATCTGTTTGAGGAGACCAATTCATGAATACTATTTTAGAACACGGCTGGAGTTTAAGTCATATCCACGATATCTATCCATCAACCAAATCTGATTGTGATTTCGATAACCATTAGCGTAATTAGTACTACTTTAGAAAAATACCCAGAGAAAAGGTAATAATTATTTTGCTAGGATCATAAAGGAAAAATAAACTGCAAAATAATTTCCGAACTTAACAAAATAGTTTACATCTGTGACGTCATCCAATTCAGTCTAAGCTTATTTCTGGTAAAACTTCAGAAGCTTCTGAAAATAACGTTTGTATATTAGGATGAATATTATGGATAATTTGCATGGACATAAATAAAGTTATTAAACTAAAACCCAACTACGACAAAAAGCCAACTAAAAAGGTATAAACAAGACATAATAGACGGACAAATTATTAAAATAAATTCAAATAAATCCGAAGTCACACGTATTAGGGATAAATCGAACAGATTACGTGACTCCGGTTTTTTTTTTAGTTCATGACTTTATGTCCTCTAGAGGACGCCATATTCAATTCAATGTGACATCACATAGCCTTTAATCAACGGACGATCAAGACGCTTTCATCTAAAAGTTATGAGGGAACAGATGAACATTCATACTTACATACCGGTCAAAATCATAACCCTCCGCCGTAGTCGGGTAATAATACTATGTTATAATATTAAATTTTAGGGAAATACTGCAGAAGTTATGAATGGACATCTTAAGATAAACAACAATACTGCGATCACTGGGCAAGGTTGTCAGTTTTCTGCCTAATGTTCACCAAAAGTTTCGTGTCACGGTAAATATTTTTAATATGCGACCAAACTCTAAAGATACGTACAATTTATAAGTTCTCAATCACTCCACCTCCAGACTTCAGGCTGGTTTTCCTGTCACGCTGACCGCACGCTGACGGTCAGCGCTGATGGGTCAATATGGTATATGTAGTTATAGGTAGCATTTTTGAGTCGCGCTGACCGCTCAGCGCTTTAACTATATACATATTGACATCAGCGCCGACCGTCAGCGTGCGGTCAGCGTGACACGAAAACCAGTCTTAAAGTTTAGGTAATTTTTGACAGTGTTTTGGACATGTAGACTGCCCCTGATTGTGACAAGCTGAATAACTGCTCTAATTGAAGCATGGAAGAATGCCGCTGTCCAGAAAAATGTTCAAAAAAATCAAACCACATTCTTTTCCATTACTCGTAAACCAACACAGATAATTTTCCTAAAGACCAGTCACAATAAATCTTTGAACACCGCAGTCTAACCCGATCGTGTGACGTTCTGAAGAGCTGAACAAATGTTTGTTCTCCGTTAATTAAACCTATATTGCTTACTTCGTACCGCTTTCCTCGGAAAAATACATCCACTGTTTTCATAGAACCAGTCAACTCTAAAAAATAAATAACAATATCACCGTTGTTTGGTTTTGGATCTAATACCGTTCGTGACTTGTGACTGGGTCTATGTTTGTGTGGCTGTGCGAGTGTTTATGTTACCTACCACTGCTGCGCTGATAATTTTTTCTCTATGTTTAGCTTCAGGTTTAATAGACTGAAGTGTTTTTTCAATGAAAATGAGATATTTTATGAATATTTTATTTTTCTAAGATTTTTCCAAGGTATCCTCGAAGATTTCAGTAGGTACTAGGGCTGCCTGTTCACTGGAGCAGACCGAGGCAGTGGAGCGGAGAAATGTGCCAGTATTAACCAATATTATCTAAACTCCGCTTCAGAGCTCCGTCCTATTGGTTAAGGCTGCCTGTCCACTGGAGCGGGGCGAGGCAGCGGAGCGGAGAAATATGCCAATATTAACCAATAGAATCTAAACTCCGCTTCAGAGCTCCGCTCCTATTGGTTAATATTGGCAGATTTCTCCGCTCCGCTGCCTCAGACTTTCGTTTCCTAAAAAAGCGGTGAACTGTTACACAATAACGGTTCTCCAATTACACAGCGTTTTTGACACTTTAATGTCAAATACGGGTGAAAATGACAGGTTTAAATATCGGCTATTACAATAATGACGGAACCAGTTTTTTAGGAATACCGAAGCTTTACTTTGTTTAACGTACCCAAATACATTCAGAGGAAACAAAGGCAGCTTTTTACAATACGTTGTAGTGCCTAGGAGTTTTATAACCTACATATATATTTAAACAACAATTTACTCGAAAACATTAATTTATATTTGAAACAAAATACGCTGTTATCACTTAGCGAACACATTGTTCAACAAGCATTCAATAAATTCCTCACTTACAAACTTTCCGAATTTCTAATGAGACAAAGAACAAGTATCAAGGAACGAACGTTTGTTTAATAAAGCCGAAGTTTCCAGATAATAATGTAACGAAAAGTTAAATCCGAATTCGTTGTTTTATAATTAGATTTGTTTATTGGACCTCATTTCGACCAAAGGGTCGGTTTTAAGTCGATTCGGAACGACAATGAAGTTTCCGACATTTTGTCAAGTTTTGATTTTGATTCCGCTTGAGTGGACTCTATCGCTTATTTTGAAGCAAGAATCCTTGCTAATTATTATAAACTAGCGACCCGCCCCGGCTTCGCACGGGTATAAACCGAGTTATTATACATATAAACCTTCCTCTTCAATCACTCTATCTATTAAAAAAAACCGCATCAAAATCCGTTGCGTAGTTTTAAAGATTTAAGCATACATAGGGATATAGGGACAGAGAAAGCGACTTTGTTTTATACTATGTAGTGATGCGAAAGTTAGGCTCTTTGTTTAACCTATTGGTTTGCACGACTAATGTAATGTTTTGTGTTGCATAATGTAAATTATTCTGCATACTATTGTATAGAATATTTTTTTCTAACTTGAACAGACAAGCACAGCTGTCTGTTCAAGTTAGAAAAAAATATGCTGGGGAGTTTGTTGCGTCACTTCTTCTTCCCAGCTAAAGGCACTCGAAAGTGGTGAAGGGTGGGCGTTTCGGGGCAGTCTTATGTAATTTTGACGTTCGAAAACTGCTGATTCTTAGCCCTAGTTTGAATAAATGACTTTTGAATTTGAATAAATGAACTGTTAATGATTTAAATGGAATTTGACCGTGAATTTTTCGTAGCGGAAAATTAAAATCTCTACGTGGCTTCTTGCCTTGGACGAAATATTAAATGATGTAAAAAGTAAACTATATTTTTTACATAACATAACATCACGCCTTGTTTCCTCGAAGGGTTAGGCAGAGGTGTACCCATAGTAGAAAGAAAGAAAGAAAAATAAGTTTATTTGTCACAGATACACGTGCATAAAAAAAAAATACTCGAATAGAACAATAAAATAAAACACAATAGATTTAAATATAATCACGAGCACAAAACAAAAATAGTCGGCAGCTGCACGTCATGACTGTGACAAGAAGGCTTCCACTCAGCATGATGCTGTGCTATGGAGAGCCACAGCACAGCGCTGATTTTCAGTGGTCACCCGAAAAAAGACGTACGGAAACCACGTTAGGTTTAATTAATTATACATAAATAGATCACAAATAAAGTAAATAGTAAATACTTAGAATATAGTAAGCACACATTTCGCCAGTTATGCTTAAGCCCCATGTAATAGGGGACGAGCCTATTGCCATCAACCGGGTATAAATCGAGACTCCGAGCTGCTACTGAGTTATTCCAGATGGAAAAGCCACAAGCCAAGTATATATTTACATCATTAAATATTAAGTTAAGTACCTACTCTTTAACCATTCAGTTAAATATTTACCTTTTTTAAAAACTTTATACAAAAAAAAAAACAACTGACTTCCAAAAAACACTACAAAGTGAAAAATAACTTTAATTTCGGAAGTCGGTGTCTTTGCTTTTGAATTTTCGTTTTTTGTCACCGACTTCCGAAATTAAAGTTATTTTTCACTTTGTAGTGTTTTTTGGAAGTCGGTTGTTTTTTTTTTTTTGTAAAAAGTTTTTATTTTTCACTTTTTAGTTGTGGTACCTACCTCACACAAATTCGAAAACCACTACCTGCTATGTAAATAACAGTGACAGGAACTTATCATATCATCCACATACTAAGTGAGAAAAAGTACGTATTACTGAAGCTAACTCAAAAAATATCGAAGCAAAGTTAATAAAATTTATATAGGATCGGACCACCTTGAGAGGTATGCTCTCAAGGTGGACCCTTTCAAACAAAAAAATAATTTATAAAATCGGTCCACAATTGACGGAGAAATCGGTGGATATACCCACATTTAAAAAAAAAACATACGCGTCGAACATATAACATCCTCCTTTTTGGAAGTCGGTTAAAAAGAGCCTGTTAACAGTTTTGAAAGAAAGTTATTTACGAAAAGATCTAGCAAAATATCGTTTATTGCAAGCTCAACTCAAGCTGCTAGCTGGTATTCATAATCTCCAAAATTCCGATACCAGTGTTGAATCTACCTACAAACTCAGCCTAGGCTGAATACCAGTCAGTATGCAGGCGCAAGTTGACAGAATGTCTGGCATTGTCTGCGGTTTTGCGCCGTAGGATGAACAGATAGTTGAGATTTCGTCCAACATTGAAACCGCAGTCATGTACTGAGCTAATTGATTGTTGCAGGTGATGCATATTTTGAGAATCATATTAATATTATTAGAGACAAACTTAATTTATGTGAGATATTAAATCTTATCAGAACTACTTACAATTATTTACAAAACAATGCCATTGCAAAAAACGGCTCCAACGAAATATCAAAAATGAAAGACGAAAAATTTGAAAATGCATCCTTATAAAATAAACATAATATTATAATCAGCGGGAGCAGTGGTAACGGCCGTGACTTATGAGTTGTAGGTCGTAGGTTCGAACCCAGACAGGCGCTTTACTTTGTGTAAATTATTTCATCACCACTGCTCTCAAAATGGTGAAGGAAAACATCGTGAGGAAACCGGCATGTCCTAGAACCGAAAATTCGAAGACATGTGACATCTACCAACCCGCACTGGGCCCGCGTGGTGGATTACGGCCCACTCCCTCTCACAGAGGAGGCCTGTGTCCCAACAGTGGGAACATTTATAGGCTGATGATGATGATGATTATAATAATAATGTTTCCACAACTGGGAAACACTATGAGAGCAAGTGGGTCGTGGATCACATCATGATTATCTTCTTCCTTCATCGTTTCTTAGGATATTTTCCTTCACCTTTTTCAGAGTAGTTTATTTTTGTTTACAGAATACTATAAAGGTAAGTTTAAATAGTACGGACATCACACATAAGGGTATTATTCGTGGCGCGTCCGTTACTCGGGATCGAAAGGGAATTGATTCGGAATCCCCGTTCAAATCTCCACGCAAACGTGTTCCGTTTCTTTACATGCTGCCTGCGCTACCAAATTAGTTTGCCGACTGGATTTCTTTACGAGGGTTTGTTTTAAGTATTTTTTTATGATAGTATGTATAATGTGTAAAAAGGATTGTGTGGTTTTATGAAACCACGGTAAAAGTGAAACTTTTAAGCGAACTATAGGCGCCGCCATATTGGCCTTGGCTGCTCTGACGAGCGCCTTTCACTTTATCCCTACTCCGCGGTCGACCGTCACGCGACATACAACACACAGACGAAAAAGTTTGAGACGATGTAATAAAAGTTTCAATTTAAAAAGTAATTTTAATAAAAAGCACTAATAATGTGTATCTCATCTTCTTAGTTTTATCATTGGAAATATTTAAGCGCTATACCCAAATTGGTTGCAGTTAATCCTACGGTTTTAATGAAAACAAAATTGGAATTATGTATTTGTGGCGCATAAAATGAGGCAAATTTATTAAATTACAGTGTCCATTCATATTTTTAGGACATCAAAATAGGAATAATTCAGGATTCGATTAAATAAATGCCTTTTATTATTAGGTTTATAGGTACCCATTCTAATAAATAACGAGGCATAAAACTAATAATTGTGAAGGTGTAGAAAGCGACATTACATGCTTTACTTCCAAACTCACTCAGAATTCATTTCATTTTCAGTTCACACCGTAGTTTTACATGATTGTTACGGAACATATAAACAATTTTAATACTGCGCAAAAGTACTTAAAATTCCAGCACATAACCCGAAACACGAAACCTGAAAACTGAATACATTGAAAAACAAACAAGACATGGTCTTCCTCTTAAAATGTCAGGAATATCCAACTGGAAATTTTAAAGAAAACGCCTTCAGAGATCCGACACAGACATCAAAAATAAAATTCGTCCTCACCTGAGTCGGACGTTTCAAAAATTGGTTATTCTAGCTATCTAGCGGCATTTCCTAGTGGGGGAAGCCTCATGTAATATTAATACGATGCCCCTTGCCGACTCTTTGCTTCAAAGTACCAATATATATTTAAAAAAACCTGCTTAGGTACAAAGTGGGAAATTCTAGGAAGGTTATAGAATAGTTGAGTACTTTTACTGAGTTCGTGTACATTTTGTATGAATGTTATTACGGTGGTAACGGGTATACTGTTGAAGTTGAATAAGTGACTGGTTTTCAAATGAGTCGTTTAGAATACGTCGATTCCATAAGACTATCATTCAAAAGCAATTTAAAAAAAAACTCAACGAGCTAAATGCTAATAATAACCAGCCTAGTGGACGTAGTCTTGGGTTTGCTACTCAAGTCGAACGTGTGTTTTTTGGTTTTGCTACCAGGAATTTCTCAATAGCAGACCGCAGTCCGGATTTGTGCCCGGTTGACGACAATACATGGTAGATATACATAACTGGCCAAATATATGTGTATTACCACTAAATATATGTGTACCGGCGCTGCGACATTTCATTTTTTAATGTCGCAGCATATGCTGAGTTACGAGTCTTTGGGCCTCGTACAGGATTTTCTGATTTAATTTAAATTTTAGTTTGTCTTTTTTATTTTTATTAATGTTTTAATGAGTGTGTTTTAGTTTAATTTATGATTTCCTGTGCGAGTCTCTATTAACACTTTTCTTTCTTTTTAGGGTTCCGTAGTAAACAAGAAACCCTTATAGTTTCGTCATTTCCGTCTGTCTGTCTGTCTGTCTGTCCGCGGTCTAGCTTTGAGACCCTTAGTACTAGAAAGCTGTAATTTAATATAGGTATATGTATTAATTACGCCGACAAAGTGGTAAAAAAAAATTTTTTGGGGTTCCTCCCATACACGTAAAGTGGTGATGTTTTTTTTTTTTTTTTATCCCATAATGTGGGGTATCATTAGAAAGGTCTTATAAAAACATTATGAGTTTTTGAAAACCATTTTTGGATTCAGGGATCCGTTTGCAAAATATTAAGCTTTAAAGTGCTAATTTTTGCTAGAGTCAAGTCAACCAACCATTTAGCTGGCAGGGGGGGGGGGGCCCTGCCAGCTAAATGGTTGGTTTTGGATGTGTGAAAAAAATCACAGCAGTAGTTTATATAACGAAATTAAAAGGAAAACTATCACAGCTAAGTAGGCTTTACTAGTTATCGAGTAATAATCGACCAACTTAACTTTGCAGTTGCAAAAACATGTTTTCCCATACATTCCGTATGGGAGAACATGTTTATCAACTACAAAGTTAAGTTTGTTTTTGGGATAAATTCATCCCAACTACGGAACCCTTCATTGTGCGTGGTCCGACACGCACTTGGCTGGTTTTTTTCTTTCTTTATTACAGACATCTGCATACCTCTTCGAGAAATAGAGCCATGATGTTTTATTATGTTATCAGCTAGTCATTAATTCCTCACCCTTTAAATACAGGCTCTCTAATTCCAGCACTAACTATAATTGCTATATACCCGAAACTGACCGACATCCGTACTACAAATTAGTGTTTACAAATAAACCCTATCAATAAGCAAGTGTACTTATCGTGGTGACAAGCTGCGGTCTCCAGATACTAAGTTTGTGGTTACATTGACGAGCACGAGGAATGTTCGGGCTGTGTTCATAGGACTGGCCTGTGTTCTATATATATATATTAATAAGGTTGATCGATTACTTATCAATCTAATGGGTATTTATGATCTGCTGTGGTAGTTCTTGTTTATTTTATAAGCTTGGGTCATTACCTCATAGGGTAATTTTACAGATACACTTCACACGGGTCGATCGATTAGGTTAAGCTACGCTTGCCGCTGTTAGTCCATCTATGGGTGACCATCTTTACATACCAAGACCCCTCCGTGCCTCGGAAAGCACGTTAAGCCGTTGGTCCCGACTGTCATTTGTAGATCTTTGACAGTCGTTACGAGTAGTAAGAAGCCCAAAAGACTGACAACCAGTCTTACCAAGGGGTATCGTGTTATCTAGTAACTAGGTTGTGGAGGTCAGATAGGCAATCGCTCCATGTAAAATACTGGTATTCATCTGCATCTGATTAGACTGGAAGCCGACCCCAACATGATTGGGAAAAGGCTAGGCAGATGATGACTTCATTTAATGACATCCAAGAAATAGAAAGAATAAAAAACGTAGAAAGGGATATTTTTGCTAGTACTTTAAAAATTATACAATTTAACCCTCACCTCAGAGTAACCAAAACAACTAAGCCAGCGGCACTGTATGATGACACCTAAGACAACTAGTAAATTAAAAAATGTGGCTTATCCATTCGATAAATTACTATTCCAGCGGTAGGTAATTATTGTGACACTACAAGAATTTCATAATCAGCCTATAATGTTCCCACTGCTGGGACACAGACATCCTCTCTTCGAGAGTGAGTTGGCTGTAATCCATCACGCAGGCCTAATGCAGGTTGATAGATGACACATGCCTTCGAATGTTTGGTTCAAGGCGGTTTCCTCACGATGTTTTCCTTCACCGTTTTGAGAGCAGTGGTGATGAAATTATTAACACAAAGTAAAGCGCCTGGCTGGTTTCGAAGCCACAACCTACAACTTGTAAGTTGGGGCCGTTACCACTGCTCTGTAACACTTTAGCATTATAATATAGCATTTATAAACACCCGAAAACGTCACAAAACCATTATACAATGCCACAATAAAGTGAAGTTATTTGAGGCAGCTCAAATAACTGATTCTAAATTCCTTAAGACGTTGGTGACCCGCAGTCTCTCGACACTAAGTTTGCGGTCGCATCGGCAGTCATTGAGTGGAATGTCTGGCCCGTGCCTGCAATGTTACTGCAGCGACGACCGTACGGAGAATTGAAACTTCCTTTTTGAACCATAGATAGTGCCATCCACATTTTTTTTTTAACTAGGGCATCTCGTAGTTTTGACCACGAAGGTCTTGGCTACTTAACCAGACTTTCCGTAATTTATTTATCAGTAATTTAATTAACTTTAAAATTGTGAAGTTTTCAGACAAATACGCTTAATGGATTTTGCGTCATTCTCAGTTTTTTATCCGCGTTAGACATAACTTTACAAATTTATTTCACTATGTAATATAAATATAATCCAAAATATACCTATATTAAAATATTAAGAAAATGCTCTTATTTAACATATATTTTTTTCGAATCATTAACACTACTCGTTTAGACGTCATCTTCAGTATAAAATTATTAAAAGTCGGTTATCGTCCCCTTAAAACCTCCAGCCAGGAAGTGCTCCACTCCTGCTGCTATACTCCATTTGAAATAAGATTAGACATTTAACTAAACCTTTTTTACAGTCCGTTCAACCGATTTTGACTTCTATTGCGTTGGTGGCATGACAAATGGCAGCTGTAGTAAACAGTTGGTATTGTAACCACTTTTTTGTTTTTAATGCCATCCTTATGCCTACGGTATAGAAGTCAGAATCGGTTGAACGGACTGTAAAAAAGGTTTGTTTAAATGTCGTAATCTTATTTCAAATGGAGTATAATACCTAATGTAGATTTTAGTGATCAATGTAGGGAACGAAAGATGAATTTAAAAATATAACTTGCGTGTTATTCACGTTTTATTTAAGCTATGTTCATATAATTGACTCGTTTAAAAACGAACGAAAAATCATTATGAAAAAGTCATCGTTTAACTTCTGAATTACAATGTACTTACTGACTTAACAATTTTTTTTTGAAGTGATAACTTCTATAGGCGCGTTGGACATTTTTGAGATGGGAAAAACAATTGAACTCGCGACGTCGGTAACAGACCGACACCAGCTGTTGACCATTCAAAAGACATCAACGCGCGATACATTTTCTTTGGAATTAATGACACTCCAAACATTGAGACATGACAACGACATGATCGACATTTCCCTTTTTTACCAACTTCAAAAAAGAAAACTATTTCCTGAACAGTAAAATTGTTCAAGTTTTCAGGTGCCACTGTTTTTTGTTTTTTTTTTTTGCATATTTTAAAGTAAACAGAAACACCTTGAAAATGTTCATCTCCTCAAAGCAGCCAATCAAACTGAACAGAAAAAAACATCACGCTGTCGTGATAAATAACAAACCTCCCTTACATCCATACGACACCATACAATACAAACATTCTATTACATCATTCTCAACAAACATACTAACGACAATATCCCACTACACTCATAATAATATTCACCTGATGAAACGCACAACTAACACTACAATGCTACGTGTAATCGTTAGCTAGCCGCACCATTTACATAAATAAATAAATATTATGTAGTTCAGTTGAAAATGCAGCCATTCGGATGCGATCGGCATTCCGACGCGGCCCCACCACCGCCCCTCTTTTCTACAACTGAATATTAAAACAACACGTGACTTCCAATATTCAGCGTGTTACAATACGCCGCGAATGCAGGGTTAAGATGGGTGTCGATCTACGCGACTTACTACGTCATTGAATAAACTAGGAGTGTAATGTGAGGATGGTGGAAGGATAATTTAAGTAATCGCATACAGCGTGGCGCTTTAATGGTGACATTAATTTAACACACGTATACGGATAAGTGTTTTCTTTTTATGGAGATATTTTAATTTCATTAAATGTTATTATTTATTTATTAATTATAAATTTTCTAAAATAGCATCTTGGTGCAACTTATACTTAACAACTATAGCGCAGAGGTCATTTGCTGGGATCACGGATCATAACATCGCGTCAATGAAAATAAAACGAATAACATGCAAAGAGAAGGCGAATTGGAGAAATGAGAGAGCCATAAGTCGGCGAGCGTTTGAAAATTTTAATTTTTCAGTTAACGAATAGGGGCTTGTGGCTAAGTAATAACAGCTGCACGGGTCGATCGATCAGGTTAAGCTACGCTTGCCGCGGTTGGTCCGTGGATGGGTGACCATCTTTACATACCAAGTCCCCTCCGTGCCTCGGAAAGCACGTTAAGCCGTTGGTCCCGGCTGTCATTTGTAGATCTTTGACAGTCGTTACGGGCAGTTAGAAGCCCAAAAAGTCTGACAACCAGTCTTACCAAGGGGTATCGTGTTACCTAGTCACTAGGTTGTGGAGGTCAGATAGGCAGTCGCTCCATGTAAAATACTGGCATTCAGCTGCATCCGGTTAGACTGGAAGCCGACCCCAACATAGTTGGGAAAAGGCTAGGCAGATGATGAGTTAACGAATTATTATTTTTTATTATATTTTTATGTTGACTGCCCACTGGACCCACCCGTAGGTTAAATTAATGTCGCCATTGTAGCGGCACGTTGCATAATTATATAATTAATGTATACAAAATATCGTATAACCTTTTAAAAGAGTAACGGTGGAGTTTCTTGTCCATTCTTCTCCATACGAAAACTACTGGTTGATGGTTGGCAACCAACAAACTATTTAAGTAATATACAAAACAAGTGCGTGTCGGACCACGCACAATGACGGGTTCCATAGTTGACATGAATTTATACCAAGAACAAACTGTTGAAAAACATGTTCTTCCATACATTCTAATTTTCAAAGTTTGTACGCACAATATTGAGAGATTTACCATGATATTTTAAGACCATAGTCTTCGTATAGGTTTTACTGTAATTTATGAGTAACGAACCATTCTCTTTGATTTTTTTCAAAATATTAGATTCAGTAGTTTCGGAGATAAGAGGGAATGATAAATTTTTATCTTTTTTCTGAAATATCTTTAAAAGTATTTCTTCTAAAATTATAAATAAAATTAAATTCTCATAACAAGCTCTTTCATTTGATATGTCACATGGTACAGTCCGAAAAACTTTATTTTTATTTTCCCAATTTGCCCCGAAATGTGACCCCATATTCAAAATTCATTTATTTACGTTACACACCCGTGTTTGCGTCACAGAAATTCATAGTGTACCAAACAACTTAATGGGTTCAGTAGATTCGGAACAAATTGACTGGGACAGACGAACAGACAGACTCACGAATGATCCTTTATGGGTTCCGTTTTTTTTTCTTTTGAGGTACGGATCCCTAAAAAGCGTGTTAAAAACAATAAAATATCCTAACTTACTCAATTCTTTATTGCATTCCATATGTATTACATAGATGGTATAACAAAGTAAAAGATCAATATGGACCCTGTAGGGCACAGCAAAATTAGGAGAGAAAGAGGAAGAAGAGAAAGAGGGCTAAGTAGCAATTCAATATTATTATAAATTATTAAATGTGTTTAATTGGGTGTATAATTATGTATATATTGTACATTATTAGGTTTGTGTATATAGGTATAGTATATTGGGGATTTTAATTTTATGTATTGCATAAGAATAATATAGGTAATCATTATTTATTAGTATTTTCATTATTATTAAAATCCCACAGAGGAAGTTCTTTTTAAGTTCCCACAGAACTTAAAAAGCTTATCTAATCTAACTAGTCTGTAATGACTCATAGCAGGGCAAAGGCCTCCTTCTCCCATTTCCACACAATTCCATCTTTTACTAGTACCGGCCAGTCCTTTCGGTAGGAGTCAAACTCGTCCAGCGATCTTCGCCTCGAAACTAAAATATCTAAAACTCGAAAATAATCGTAAAAATCAACCACATCGCTGTCGATGTAAGTATGAAGTTTGTGTTTATCAGTGGTTTGCTCATTACTGCCTAAGCCGTTTAGCTAGAATCGTGTTAATAGAAAGTAATTATTTTGAAGGCAATGGCACGTTAAATTTTAACAAAATAAAATGAGGCTTCATTTTTTCAAAACAAGACATTGATACACACAAATTCCTTGCACATTAAAGCTTTTTGAATGCCATGTCAAAAAAAAAATGTTAGGCCCCCATCCCCCATATCTCCGCCATTCCATTTAGGGTCCATTCGGACGGTACGCGGGGGTTCGGTATCACTTCAATACCCAGATTACCACTCGCCATCCGGTTGCCTCTCCGATAAAATTTTACGTGCCACTGCTTAATGCAGTTAGGACAAAATTATGGTGAAAATATAGGACAACTGTGAACTTTAATAAAGTGTCACATAATAGTTTTTTTTTACAGATTTCTCAACTAATCCAATGAACATAGTAAATCAATCTGCCTAGCCTTTTCCCAACTATATTGGGGTCGGCTTCCAGACTAACCGGATACAGCTGAATACCAGTATTTTACATGGAGCGACTGCCTATCTGACCTCCACAACCCAGTAACTGGGTAATACGATACCCCTTGGTAAGACTGGTTGACAGACTCTCGGGCTTCTGACGACCCGTAACGACTATCAAAGATCCACGAATGACAGCCGGGACCAACGGCTTAGCGTGCTTTCCGAGGTACGGAGGAGTCTCGGTTTGTAAAGATGGTCACCCATCCACAGACCAACCCCGGCAAGCGTAGCTTAACCGGATTAATCGACGATCGATGATGGTCGGATGAACATAGTAAATAAGGCATATCCTTTCAACTGTCATTAACGAGACACAATAGAATTTTAATTGCTATCCGCCTCAATGAGGCATCGTAACAGATGATGAGTTAATTATTATTATTGAGAATGGCACACGAAAATAACTTCGTCATAAATTAGGCTAATATTATTTTCATAAAACTAACTTACAGTTTCAAGTTAACATGATAACGTTAACAGATTACCATAACTTTAAGTTATTCCGAATTAACTCAACGATGTCGCATAAATAAGGTTTGTTTAACATAATTTTGTTTTCTCAAGTTTAACTGAATTTACCTTCATTAGCCACGTTTACAGTAATCCATTACAATTAAGTAATTAATGTTACGCCTAATTTAATAATTGTATTTTGAGTAACAAATATCGTTGATGAATAAATAAATGGATTAAATGTAGCAAGTTACAATGTTTACAACTTTACTTCATCACGATTTAGGGTCAGAAACATCTACTTAGTAATAAAAACTGGCCTAGTGTAAGTTAGACTCGCACACGAAGGGTTCCGTACCGTATTAAGATCGAGCAAAAAACGCTGAAAAAAACATGTTTTTTTTATTCGGGAATCCCCTTATTAACTTTATTAAATTTTTATTTGTTGTTAAAACGGTAATAGAAATACAGAATCTGTGAAAATTTCAACTTTCTACCTATTACGGGTCATGAGATACAGCCTGCTGACAGACAGACGGACGAACGGTTGGACAGACAGCGGAGGTTTAGTAATAGGGTTCCGTTTGGTACCCTTCGGGTATGGAACCCTAAAAATGGGGAATTACTTGAATTTGAATTTAAATTTACTTATTCTCTCTAAGTACGTAGATTCCTGTTACGTCGACTTTTGGATCTTTTGGCGCCTGGACGACATTGACAGCGCCTGGACGACGCGACGTTGTTGATTAACATTTCACAATTGTCACAGAAATTATTCCGACCTCGCCGGCGAGGTCCTTTGCGATCGCGACCGCCGCGCCCCCGAGTAAATGATACTCCCCCCAGACCCTTGCTCGAAAACGAGGTGCCAGCAGTTGTTGCAGTTGAGCACGTAGCTTTAAATTACCCGATTAATAATCATGATCAAAACTTTGATCCAGCCCGTCCCATCTTTGATGTCCTCCCTCCGGTAAGCGCCCTAAGCCGAGGCTCGTACCCCACAGGGGGTGCCCTTAGCGAGCGTTCACCTAGTTTATAAGTTTAGTTTGTAAGTCCCTGGCTGGAGGCTTTGAGTGTAGCAGCTTAAAACACCCACAGGTTTGCTCGGTTAAATAGTCATGGCCTCAGAGGCCAGCTATGAGATGACAGGAAAAAAAAAAAACAGAAATTTTATTGAATAAACCGGCCAAGTGCGTGCGTGTAGACACAATGAAGGGTTTCGTATGTAGTTGGAATGAATTTATCCCAAGAGCTAACTTAATATCGTAGTTAAAAAAAATATTCTCTCACACATCGATATACATCACGGTCCATTCTCCAACTGTAAATGTAAGTTTGTAATCACAAAAAAATGTTTTCTACGTGATACAGTTACATATTACTGATTTTCGTACTTTTTTCCTTTACTTGTGCTGTGAGATCTTGCTTCTTGCCAAAGTTAATGATTCTAGGTTAACGGGATGTACCCTTTAGGTTTTTATTTATTTGCGAGTATCAAAATATATCGTATAAATGGCCGTATTTTTTAATGCGTTGATTTAGAAGCTTGATTTTTTTAGAGCTCCAAGGGACGATAAACCTACGTATTTGATAATGATTAATATAAACCTGATACCTCCACGCGTTCCTGAGAAAAAGATCTGGACAAACTGATTGATAGACGGAAAACGTAGTAGTCCTATATGTCTTCCGTTTTTTTTCCATTTGAGGTACGGAACCCTAAAAAGAAGATGGTGGCAATAGTTCCGATTTTGGCCACACACAAAAAGATCCTTGTACCATTGTACCTCTACGTCGAGAACATGATGCATCGTTTTTTTTTATTTTTTTACTTGACAGTAACTACCGAGAGTAGGTACTTATAAATAACCCGTCAGTTTAGCTAAAAAGCTAAACAAACTGAAAGATTAACTCACTTGAAATAATTAAATTAACGTACTTTTTAAGGAAATATTAAAATTACCATAAAAAATCCAATATTTTTTCCCTTTTACGTCGCGCTAGCGTGCACCAACCTTAAGAGGCCGGCGACACGGCTCGCAACTACAAATCGAGATGTTTGCAAAATTCAATTCCAAGCACGTTGCGCTAGTGTGAGTGTCCGTCAGAGCGATATACACCTACAGTGAGCAATACTACCACGCACACATTAACAATTATTGCTTGACGCGATAGTACTAAATTAAATTAAACTTTATTTCAGACTAAGGTCCATAATTTTGTTAGTATATTGGTGTTAGTAACAATGGTGCTTAAATAAATAGATTAGTACTACTAGCTTTCGAAAATTTATGATAAATTTGGATGTGTTCCGTAATACAAAAAATTATGAATGAAAACTTAATGTATTTCTATTTTTATTTTGATAATTTATAACTTGATAACATAAACTATGCTTCTGCGGTAACAATATTACAAATATTATTGTTTATAATACAGAAAAAACAATATGAAAACATGTCATTTACGCTGTAAAAATGTACGAAATGCAATTCGCTTACACTTCATTTAAAGGTAAGTTTTTGGAAATAAAAAGACGTAGGAGCCTAGATAAATACTGTCTCAATCCGAATATCAACATAATATGGTGGAAATATGCTCAAATTGCAAATGATTTATGTACTACGTTTGTATGGACAATTCATGCGTCGCCGCATTCTTAAGTAAGAACATCAACAAAACGTTTATACAGAAGTGCACGTATGAGATGCAAGACTTTTAACTTATGCTATCTGCCGATGGCTCCTGTAACGTTTACCATCACAATAGAACTGACAACAGTATTTCAATATGAATTGAACAAATGTCTGTTTTTTTGCTGTAAATATATATATAGGTTCCGAATGGGAAGCGGTAATCAGAAGCTGGGGCTGTCTTTTTTGTTGTAAGACGTAGGTATTACGTTTAGTTTAATTTGAGAATATCGGTACATAACTATTTTACTTTGGAGTCGGTTATAGTGAGAAGGTATTTTTATCTTATTTTTTTTTGTTACCCTTATATTTTTTACCGACTCGTTCGTTTATTTTAGATGCATATAAAATTTTATTTTAATTCTGTGAACTTTTTAATTTGTACCTTTATTCGTGTATTTTAATTGCATTGACATTTTATTCTATCTTGATGTATTCTGTTGCAGTATTGTGAAATTGTATTTATTTTATGTAATGCGGGTTATTCTTGAATTAAATGTATTTTATTTTTATTTATTTTATAAATAGTCAATATGCAATATTGTTGCGTTTTCTGAAACAGAAAATCGATCTTATTACTTATTGAATATCGCGAGTTTTTAACCGAAATCATTCGATTACTTATTTACATTATGGACAAATTAACGATTATTTAGGAAGCCAAGAAAAACTTTACCTTACATGTATTTTAAATAACTTTTTACATCAGTTTTCAAATTCACACGATCTCCCAATACCTCAGCGGCCATGCGAACGTGTATATTGAAAATTCTTTTGTGCTAGTCCTGAAAGAATCCGATGATATACGTAGTCGAGTTATTTTACAAAGGAATCGAATGAGCTCAAGTGTGCAATGAAGTGTAGATCAAAATGTTGCTTTTAGATTCAATATACATAGGGATTTTTTTCGATTTTTTATTCGTATTTAACAATACTGGCAAAAAGCCATCGCATACTTAGTTGTAAATATTTATGAAAATAGAAAGCTCATTGGCATCGACTGCTAGTTGACACACATAGTTTTTAATTATATTTTTGGTTAAATAGCGGCCAAGTGCGAGTCAAAGTCACAAACAAAAGATTTCGTACCACCGTATAATATTTAACAGTACATATGTATTATTTGTTGTTATAGCAGTCAGTAAGCAAGAAATACAGACTGTGAACATTTCAAGTGTCTACACAGATAGACAGATAGACAGACGGACAGCGTAGTCTTTATAATAGGATTCCGTTGACACCCTTTGGGTACGGAACCCTAAAACGTAACCAACCAATTACTAGACGCTTCATTAGAAAAATGTTTCTTTGTATGAAAATAAAGAAGCAAAAATATTTTACGTTTCTCAGTTACTCTAACTGTAATTAACTTTAGCAACTGTCCGTTGCATTCATTTAATAACCAAGACTCCTTGCGCAAAACTTTGACAGCACAAAAATAATCTAGAAGTTTTCCAGGTAAATTATTATTTTAATAAAAAAGTATATTAAGTGAGCTACAAAGAAATATAAAACACAACACTGCACGTAACTTTTTAACTTTAGGCAAAATTTCATACAAAACCGTCCATTGACCTCTAAATATACAATATCTTATATATGCCAACACTGTATCTTAAGCATTGCTTATCTTACAACAATACATTTAATTAACACCCACTCAACACACCTTTAAAGGAACTTAAAACAAAAAAGGGGATAGTTATCGGATTTCAGGAGCTGTTTATATAGCTACACGACAGGCAAAAACAGAAGGTCAACATTATGTATATGCTATATGTATGTATGTATTTATTGTATATTATTATGTAACTGGTACACCACCTATAGTATTGTCTCTCCTTCTCCTTTTAAATCCCTCCAATAGTTATCTTAAAGATCGCTCATTGTGTCACCGTATGCAAAATTTCTATATTTCTATCTGTAATTCGAAAGGTGTACATAATATTTTCTAATCTATTCTGTTTTATTGAAGTAAAAACTTGTTAAGGCGCGTTGGCCATTTTTGAGATGGCACTAAACCATTGATTTCGCGACACTGCAGCACTGTAACGACACCAGCTTTTAACCATTAAAAAGACATCAACGCGTTGATTACCGCGGTGCCAATTTTTTTTTTTCAAGTTTTCATTTCTGTCGGCACTTCCGGAGTGCCACTGTTTTTACATAGCAAGATAGAACAGATAATAATTATCGTCAGAGACCAGCTCCACATGAAAATGATCATGCAATGCCCCAAAGCATTACGATTCTTACACAAGTCCATTGAAATCTTGCACCTCTATGAGAACTTTTATCGTTGGTCAAATATAAAAGTGGTTTACATTGGAGGGAGCAGGGTCTTTGTTGTGACTGTTAACATTCTTATCGCAATATCTTGTGACTTTTTATAAGTTGTATAAAAAGTAAGTTTATGATTGGCGAGAGAACCGATACTGTTCTGCTCAGTAGGTTCACTGAACTCCATGTTTTGCGAGACCGATAAGTCTACTGTGCAAGGGTAGACGGTGTATCTAGTTATTGTGTGTTTATTTGTGTGTGTTAGCGTAAGTGTCAGTTGTGTTGTTGTTGTTGCTTAGTCACAAGTGTCACTTCTGCTTATTTATATTTAGTAACACAGTCTCGAGTAGCCAGCGCTCATTACGCGGGTCGATTGGACCCGTTTTTACTTTGCTAGTGGCCTTTTAATTACCGTCTAACCTGTAATTACTTGGTGTAAAGTGCAGTAAAGCTTAGCGCTACGAGAGAAATTAGTCTTTCTCTACATTTTCTGTTACTGCATAATTTTCAAGTTGTATCCTTGTTTATAAATAGACCTAAAAGTAGTGACTTATTTTCTGGTTTTGTTGTTTATAATTCGAGGATTATTGTTCTGTTGTTTTCGTTAAATATTGTCACTGAAAACTTTATTTTGTAGACTAAGAATTACAAAAAAAACGTGTGGCACTCGGGGACTGCCGCGGTAAAGCTATTGCATAGCGTTTGTAACCTCCATACTTCTATTTGTCAACGCTACACTTGGGATGATGACGTGATGACATAAAACAAAAATTACGTTCCCATGACAACATGATGTTGTCATGGGAACCGTCATCACATGGTAGGCGGAGTGGGGGGTGTTAGGTTTTATTTTCGTTACGTTACGGAATTTCTTGATTCGGTCGCCGCGCTCAAAGCCCGCGATAAAAGCAATGCAATAACGTCTTTTAATACCTTTTTCATAAAACTACAGCTGAAACTGCGGATAAAAAAGATGTACCTACCTAATATAAGGATTTAGTCAACCCTGCCTATTCTCAACGTTGAATAATCCTTTAATACGTTTGTCCGAAGTTTCAGCATCTTTCATCTTTGACACCAACCCTTCACCTTAACGATAAAGCTCAGTCACGAAAAAACTGATTTTCAAATCTTTTTATCTAAAATTGATCCAAATCTGTGTGAAAACGTACCGACATCGCAGATGCAAGTGACACGTAATTTAACAACCAGTATGTTCAAAATGAATGGCGACTAATTTTAAAGCGAGTGCTTTTAACACACCATTTTATTATTTTATCAAATGAATTATATTTTTGGATGAGAAGATTTATTTAGGTACTTGCGTTAGATTTTAAAAAAGGAAAAGAAAGAAAAATTGGTTATTCTGCACAAAAAAAACGCACATGAAAAAGACATAAAATACACATTTACAAAGTAGCCAAAAGCCTTGTATTCAACAATAAAAGTTGAAAAATTGTAGTTGAAGTTTTTGCGTAGTTATGATTGTGAGCTTTATATCGGTGTTGTATTTTTTATTGGCTGTCTAGAAAAGAGGTCCTTTTCTGAAAACAGAGTTTTTTTTTTAAATTATATTGTTTTATATCTCATTTGAATAAATTGGAACTGTCAAAATCAGGAACAATCAACACAAACTATGAATATTGACTAAAATGATCGCTAGGAGCTCAGTAACTAAGAAAACTAAAACTGCACTTGTACTTTTTATGAAAAAAATAACACAAAGCTCATCTGGGAAGTGAGCCTGATGTATTTTTTAAACAACATACAACCACATAACTATTTTTTTATTCCTATTTCCCGAAGCATTGCATCTCACTTGACGGAGTCATTGATCCAATCGATGATGTTGCTAATGAGATTCAATCCTTTCACGAGAAAGTTATACAAACTAAAGGACACGGGTATTAATTTTTCGATGAAACATTCAAGTAACCTTTTCCAATATCATCATCTGAAAAGGCTAGCCTTTTCCCAACAATGTTGAGGTTGGTTTCCAGTCTAACTGGATGCAGCTGAATACCAGTATTTTACAAGGAACGACTGCCTATCTGACCTCCACAACCCAGTTACTAGGTAACACGATACCTCTTGGTGAGACTGGTTGTCAGACTTTTGGGCTTCTAACTATTGTAAATGATCTACAAATGACAGCCGCGACCAACGGCTTAACGTGCTTTCCGAACCCTTTCCAACATTTTCAACAAAATCTGACGATCATATTTCCTGCCAGTGTTAGTTGAAACAACGGAACCGCAGCAAATAAACGTCATTCAGTGATCGTTTCCAGTTTAGTTAGTCCGCGGCTTTTGTGGGGCGCGGTCTGCGGTGGCCACCGCGCTGTGCAGTATTTAATAAAATCATTCTAAAATGCAATCAAATCGATACCAGTTGTGTTTTGAAAACGTTTTGTTATTGACTACACACGTGTAAGACGTGTAGCATAAATAACATAGGTTCACATAGGTTCATTTCTTTGAAGGGTAAATAGGTATTTATTACACCTTTTTTTTTGGGTGGGAAATTATCAAATAACTTCTCGGAGGGCGTGTCAGACTCTTACTGACTAAAACCTACCCGTGTTCCTTCGGTTGCCCTGTTGCCGGGGGCCACGATGTCCCTATCAGTTTTCTTCGAACCTCCGGCAGGCATTGGCCCTAGCGGACCCCGTCAATTCTGCTGACATCTCTATGAGGCGCGCGTGGAACACAACACGCCGTCGACCCGGGCTTGGTCCTTATCGGCCGGCGAGCTACCCATTGCTCACCGTCCGCAAGTCCGTGCCTACGGTGGCCGGAAATCGGCTCGCGATTTCCGTCCCGGGCGTCTCCTCCTATTGCGGCGGTTAGGGTCCTGCATTTCGCTTAGTCGATTTCTGTTTAATAGGAACGATTCTATAGCCACTCAAAAATATAAATTCCGGGTTGTTTTTGAGACATTTTTAGTTAAAATACCAATATCAATTTACTCGACCTTATCCAGGTATTGTGGTCGTTACTGGAAGGTTTTATCATGAGATGCGACCTCATGCTCTATAGGTTGGCAAGGATGCTGCACGCACGTCATCCGAACAATCTGACAGGATATATTTAAATTAGGATTTTGATATAGTTTTCACTTGTCGAAAAAGAAAAGATAGTTTAGTTCCAGGCGTCGCACTTGTGTTAATATTATGTTGTATTAATGAATTAAATATAATTACGCCTTTCAACCAAGAGATCTTTAATTCCAAAATCGTCCTGGGTACCGCAGTCACGCGAGTTTCTACATTACATATCTACCATGACAGTTCAAAGCGATGCAACTCATATTTCGACTCTCACATATAAAAAAAAAAACTTAAGGTAAATGAAAGGCAAACGGCTAATACCTTTCTCATCAACGATCATTTCCGCAAATACTCTTCGATTACACTCCTTATTCCCTCTTACATAAAACAGCTGAAAGCAAAAAATATAAAGGAAACATATGTCCAAACGCGAGAATGAGTCCAAAACTCATTTCCGCCGTTTCCTCACTGAGATGTCGCGTAAAGTTTTCAAATTTCATTTTCTGACCCACAAATTTTTTATTTCTTATATAAATGAACGTTTAAGTCTTGCTGTGTTATTAAGTTTCTGTTTCGTTGGTCGAAGGAGTAATGGAAATAACATTTTGTGTCATGTGTGTATATTATTATGTTGTTTATTTCGCTATTCATTAGTAGGTAATGTTAAAAATGGGCGGCTGAAGATCAATAATTGTAGGCCATAGATAAGTCTCCACTTCTCACCAAAAACTGATCAATTTTGTACACACGTAGCTACGTCGTAGCTCACACGATTACGTCACTGCTACGCCGTAGCAGATAATCCAGTATACGTCCCGTCAGTCTTGGAAAACTTCATTAACCTTCGGACGTGTACTATTTTAATAACGTTTATTTTAAGGGTCTGTTTTAGATTCTGAATGAACACAGATAATTAACAAAATGAAATAGATTTTAGTATAAAATTATCTATTAATATTTAGTAAAGGAGAAAGGGCCTTTGCCCTGCGTGGGACAACATGGGCTAAAGATTTATAAACACTAATAAAAATTAATAAAATTATTTACCAAATAAAAGCTTTTCCGAATATAACTATCGAAAGGATGGGTGGTTTTCTTGAATAGCGAATATATGCTGATGTTAAAGATATGTGCTTATACAGTGTGAGTCTTTATTTATAATGTGCACACACCGTAATGAGGGAATCTATGTTTAATTTTACCGACGGATAAAATATAAAAAATATCTAAATATTTAATATATTTTTTAAAAGGCACGCATTTTCGATTATTGTAAAATTGATGAAAAAAACAGGCCAAGTGCGTGTCGGACCACGCACAATGAAGGGTTCCGTAGTTGGGATGAATTTATCCCAAAAACAAACATAACTTTGTAGTTGAAAAATATGTTCTCCCATACGGAATGTATGGGAAAACATGTTTTTGCAACTGCAAAGTTAAGTTGGTCGATTGTTACTCGTTAACCTGTAAAGCCTACTTAGCTGTGATAGTTTTCCTTTTAATTTTGTTATATCCGCTACTGTTTTGATTTTTTTCACACACCCAAAACCAACCATTTAGCCGGCAGGGGGGGGGGACACTTGACTCTAACAAAAATTAGCACTTTAAAGCTTAATATTTCGCAAACGAATCCCTGAATCCAAAAATGGTTTTCACAAACTCACAATGTTTTTGAAGGACCTTTCCAATGATACTCCTCACCATGGGGTAAAAAAATAAAAAAATAAACATTACCACTTTACGTGTATGAGAGGTACCCTAAAAAAAAATGTTTTTAATAATTTTGTTTTACTACTTTGTTGGCGTAATTAATATGTATACCTATGCCAAATTACAACTTTCTAGTACTAAGGGTCTCGGAGCTAGACCGCGGACAGACAGACAGACAGACATGACGAAACTATAAGGGTTCCTTGTTTACTACGGAACCCTAAAAAAACAGATGTTTGCTAAAAAAACATGTTTATGTTCAATTGAGGGTAGTTTTTTTCCACAATTTTCATTTTATGAGTACGCCTAATTACTTCCAAACATTATGGAGTTTGTTTCATTGCAATTGATCATTTAGTTTAAAAGTTACACCGTTTTGTTTAAAAATCCAAAAAAAAAAAAAAAAATTAATTCATTTCAATTCATCGATAAAATTGAGCATAGATTCCCTCATTTTGATATGTGCACATTATAAAGACTCACACTGTATAAAGAAACTAGTAACTTGTTTAATATGCTATGGGCTGGCAGCATGTGATAACTTATGCACACGTGTTGCACGTGGCTCCTAGGACTGCTAATGCGTCTTCTAGTAACTTTAACTTAAACTTTCCAGGAGTAAAATCGGTAAGGTACTTTGATACAACCACTTACCAGAAGGATTACAACATAACACCATTTCTTGGGAACTTCACATATTACAGACTTCTTAGAAGCCTTGTATACTCATAGATTTTATGAGTTGTTGGCCATTTCCTTTTTGTTATGTACCTGGTAGTTTTTGATAGGCCTACACTGTCCTCCCATACCTATAAACACTGTAATTTGAAAACATTGTAAAAAGAAGCTAATTATTTTTAAAAGAGTAACTGGAGGAGATGGAGTTTCTTGCCGGATTTTCTACATAGGAAACGACCAATTGGAACCGCTCACCTACCAATTGGAATTGCCCACAATTGGAACCGCTCACCTAGCATGTGATGTTTCATAATTGCCCAGTGCTCATGAAGGTTTTGAACTTGAAAATTGAACATAGCTATACTACAATTATTATAACATTAGACAATATGTAAAAAAAAATCTCTGTCCAATCCGAAAGGGGCTCATAAGTAGATACTGCAATAACATTTCCTAAAAGTAAAAATATATTAATTATTATTGAAAAAAAAGCTATTTAAAAATCACATTTTTAGTTCCTAAATTACCCCAAATTCAATGAGCAAATTTTCTACAGAGGTTTTCTTTTTTCGAGTGGTTAGTGACTAACCTGATGTCAGAGTTTTAAAGCCGCCCATGGGCCTAGGCCCAGTGGTGATAAAATATGACTTCTAAACACCCGCTAAATGACGGCCGCACGCGCCCTATGTAAAAACCCGCTAAAATTCCCCATTAAAAAAAATGAGACGTATTTTTTTTAGATTTTTCTAACAACATCCTCACGGAACGAACAGGTTTTTTTACATGTTGTATACAAAGTAATGTATTCTATTTACCATTTACTTTAAAAAAATAACTCTAAAGTACAGTAATTTCAACAATATTACACAATAACTGTCGTTATCTAACTGTTATTTGTATAATAAATGGAATATACTAGGCGTTTAATATGCAACAATAGAATTTATCATCAACAATTTTCTGATAATTTTCGGAACATCGTAGAGTATCTCAAATAATATGTTTATTTTAAAAAGGCCTGTGAGCCATAAATTACGTTTATATTCGATTCAGTGTGCCGCTGCCATAAATGTCATCGGGCGGGCAAACGACACCACTGGGGGCGTACTGTATCAGCTGTCGTTGGCAGCGTGGCCCAAGCCAGGAGATAAGAACTTGAAAAATCCCGGAAATTAACTATAATTAATGTTTTTGTTTTTCTTTGTTTTAATGGTAAGTATTAATAGTTAAACATGCAACTCAATTTTCCTGCATGATTGTGCTGAGATTCCGCTCATAACATAAAGTAGCAGTCGTCAACTTCCTCTTAATTTTTAACCAAGTAAAAGAAATAGAATACAATAGACGTAGATATATTTAAAACCTTTTCCGCTTAGCTAAATAGCTAAGCGGAAAAGGTTTTAAATATATCTACGATTTCTCTATTTCGATTTCTGTCAGGGTTTTGTATGGCTCTTTAGAAATCTAAAGAGCCATACAAAACCCTGAAAGAAATCGACACGTGTTTCAACTCTCAACGAGGCGCAACACGTCGTGTTCGGGTTCGCGATAAGTCAATCATCATCCTGAGGATGCCATACGTCTATTGTATTTTTATAACGAATTTCCGCAAGGTCACGCCTTAATCAATTAACTATCTTTAAAAAAATAGGTTGCTCTTCTAATCAATACTTTGATTGAAGAATCGTTCTATTATTTGCTCTAGTTGAGTTGTAATAAAGGCAATGGACAGTGTTGCTTTAAGCTTTTAGTAAGTAATCTGAAGCGATCATTATTTTCTTAGATCGAAAATGATACGTGTTCTCTTTAATCCAGAAATATATTTGATTTCAAACGAATTTACTTAACGAGTTTAATTATTTCGTAGACTACATTTTTTTTTTACAAACTTGCAAAACTCTCACGAAAACTCTTACAAAACTATTCACGTTTCGTGAAAAAGTAAGCAAAATGTTGACGGTTAAAAAATCCTAACTAATATTATAAATGCGAAAGTGAGTTTGTTTGTTTATTTTTTGTTTGTTACCCTTTCACGCTAAAGCCACTTAACGGATTTGGATAAAATTTGGCACATACTTTTTATCCCGATATTCGCACGAGATCGAGAATTATGCAGGTGAAACTGCGGGGCGCAGCTAGTTTAATTTAAGAGAGCGATAGCGTTAAAATAAAATTAAAGCTATTTTATTTTTTTATAACGCTATCGCTCACATTTTGCGCCATACATAAAATGTGCACCAGCAAAAATCACTTTAATATTTTATCGGAAATAACGTAAAGTTTCTCAAATTACCGTAACTACATTATTATACCTATTGCATTTCCATCGAGCTATTATTTCCAGGCCGGCAAAAGAATGGAAAATATTAAAACGCTCCAATTTTCATGCAATTCGAGTTTACTTTGAAGGTTGCTTGATTTAAAGGAGTGATTTGGTATTGCCCTGAACTAGATTCCAATGAGTTCTAAGGATATAATGATAGTAAATGTTGTTGACAATGACTTTAAGGCTGAATTACACATGCTAAAGCATGCTTCTTTGTTATTAAGTAGCATGCTTTGTGTGCGTAAAATGATCGTACTCTTTTCGTATACACATACCTTTGTGTTACTACATAGCATGTGTATAACAGGCTTTACTTTTTATTATAATCTGCAATAAAAATGCACATACCTACCACTATTGTATATAGGAGTCTTCCTTGCACAACTATAGTCTATAGTTGTTGCATTTTAGCATGGCAATAACGGTCATTGACCCCCCTACATTTTCTAGCATTTTTATTAAAATCCGTTAACGTCCTGAATCAATATCTATACTGATCTTCAACATGTTTTAATAACGAAAAACCATACATAGTTTTTTGTTTGAGTTCCTGCGGAGAGGAACCTTAGGCTTCATGTACACGACGTTGGAGCCGCACCGGCGCCGGACAGCAAGATGTATTGTTTTTCACAATATCTCAAAATCTACGCGGTGCCGGTGCAGCGGCGCAACGGCGATGCGGCGGCGGTCCAGCATGTGGGCGATATTCATTCGTATATAAAAACATGCGACACCGGCGTCATGTGCAGGAAATCTTAGGGAAAGGGTAATGACCAGGGATGGGCCGAAATTCGGTTCACATTCGGTTCAACCGAATTTTGGCAGCTGATGCCGAACATTCGGCACAAGAAAAATAATACCTACTGGCACTATTTTGACTGAAATTTAATAAAATTAGAATAGCATTAGAATAGCAATTGTCACCGAGACGTCAAATAGTACGGTTACGTTAATTCTGCTCTGTAACTTAATTTCTAAAATCATAGTATAAAGTTATTTTTCGACTGCGTGCTGTTTATACACTTTAAGGCGGAACCATATGGGCTAGAATCATATAATTCTCTAAACGATTGAAGTGTTTTTAAATGTGTTAATAGTGAAAACCAAAGTGAAATGTGGCAGTGATCTAACAAACGTACTTAATAAATAATTTCCAATCTACCTCCTGTTGTGTTACTTCGTGTTGTCGCCACACAAGATTCATAATTTCGTCCATTACAATATAGTCAAGTTGGCTCTGAGTGCCAACGTCTACTCTCCGTACACAGGGTGTCGTGAGTTCGAGTCCGGCAAATTGCAATTTGTCTTTTTGGATTTATTGTACTGTCTGGGAGATTGATTGTGTACTTAGAATATGTCTAACTGCGATACTTGTGGATTACCAGTTAAACAAAATGAAAAAATAACATGTTCTAATTGCGATAAATTCTATCATCACCTGTGCGTTAACCTGAGTGCTACAGCGTTTAAAAGACTCAATAAAACAGCACGTTCGAAGTGGAATTGTCCGGGGTGTTTATCTCAGACTGAACCCGATAAATCGACGTCTGAGACAATTGAAGATAGTTCTGAAGGCGAGGATGATAAGGTCAGTGATAGTGATATACGTCTTGTTATACGGGAGGAAATTCGGAATACATTGCGTATTGAGGTTAAGAATATGATTAGTGAGCTTAGATTCGAAATGGATGATTTAAAGAAACAGATTGATGAGTTGAAGTTATCTGGATCCTTTGATATATCTCAAGTTAATGACTTAAAAACTGAACTCAGGGGTGTGCAACGTGAGAATACTGAACTTCGTTCACAGAACTCCGATATCCTGAAGACTGTGGCTCAGCTGAAAATGCAAATAAACACCCTTGATCAGAATATGCGTGAAGCGAATCTGGAAATTCATGGATTGCCTGAAAATAGGAATGAAGTGTTACCGACCATCGTAACACAATTGGCTAATGTTGTGTCGTATGGGCTAAAGGACTGTGATATTATGAAATGCGTTAGAGTAGCCAGTATGAACAACAACAAGTCTCGCCCGCGCTCTGTAATAGTGAAGCTGCGTAGTCCAAGATGTCGCGACGAATTGTATTCTGCAATAACGAGATATAATAAATCTCACACTGATGATAAGTTGAACACAAGTCTTTTGGGTTATGGCGGTAGCAAGGAGCCAGTTTATGTATCCGAGCACCTTTCTCCGACATATAAATCATTACATGCTGCTGCACGTCTTAAGGCCAAAGAAAAATCCTATAAGTTTGTCTGGGTTCGCTACGGTAAAATTTTTGTATGCAAAAGTGACAATTCGGGTAGTATTCTAATTAAGGATGAGCAGTGTTTGGAAAGAATTGTGTAATTAATTATTTGAATTGTTAATTTAGTTTCTATCATCATGTTTACTTTTTTGTTTTAGTCTAATGGATAGTATTTCAATTTTTTATCAGAATGTGAGGGGCATGAAAACGAAGTCACATGAAATTCTAATGTCAATTTTAAGTTCTGACTACGACATAATATGTCTGACAGAAACTTGGTTAGATGACTCGTTCTTATCCTCTGAATACTTTGATCAGAGATATACTGTTGTACGCCGTGATCGTAGTGCACAGTTTAAGGATTTGTATTCAAAAAGTTATGGTGGTGGGATATTGGTAGCTATTAGTAATAAGTATAATTTTGTTAATAAAACTGAGTGGCAAACCTCCGTTGAGGATATGTGGTTATGTATTAGTGCTGGTGGCGTCTGTATGAATATATGTGTTGTTTATTTACCGTCTTATATACCTTGCCATATCTTTGTTCAATTTTTGGCCAGGGCTGAAGAAATTTGCTTGCGTTATATGGATTGCACCACTTTGATTCTTGGTGATTTTAATCTTCCCAATGTGAAATGGCTTCAGTCTAATGATCCCTTTCTAGGAATTAGTGATCCTAAGTCTTTAGCGCTGAGGGACTTCCTAAACATCACCGGCTATGTTCAAATGAATAGCGTCTGCAATGTAAATGATAATATCCTAGACCTCATCTTGGTGGATGAGAATTCTAGTCTATCCGTTTCTTCCGCACCCCCCATCAGTAAACCAGATGTACATCATCCGCCACTAGAATTAGCTCTTACTAAAACTTCAATTTCTAATTTAAATTATAATATTTTACAGTCAAAATATATTTTCATTAAAACAGACTATGAGGCATGTGTTCGTGATCTACGTAAAATAAATTGGGAGGATTATTGTCATTTGAATTGTAATGATTATGTTGTAACATTTTATAATATACTATGGGAAAATATAGATAAATACACTCCTAAGGGTAAACCTAAGAATAATTGTTATCCAGTTTGGTTCTCTGCTTCGTTGATTAAACTTCTTAAGGAAAAGCATAAATACAGGACTCGGTTTAAACGGTACAAAAACCCTCGGGACTACGATACTTTTGTTTCCCTACGGATGCGAGCTGGGAGAGCTATGGATGACTGTTTTAGAGATTATATAGAAAGAATTGAGAGTGAATTAAAAACAAATGTAAAAGCTTTTTGGCGTTATACTAGGTCTAGAAAATCTTTCAGAGGCGTCCCTGACCAGGTTTCATGGGGTGATCGTGTTAGTGAGGGTGGTAGTGGTGTGGCTGATCTATTTGCAGACTATTTTGCATCTGTGTATGGTGTTAATCAACAGCCTGGTGACTTGTCTTCAGTTTACTCCTCATCTAATTATAGTATATCTTCCATTGGAATTACTGAGAATGACGTTAGAAATAGCATCAAAAAGTTAGATCTTAACAAAGGAGCTGGTCCGGATGGACTTCCTCCTATTTTTATTCGTCTCTGCATTGATGCTCTTATTGTTCCACTACAGATAATATACAATAAATCCCTTAAGGAAGGTACATTTCCTGATTTATGGAAAATCTCACACATTATCCCCATACATAAATCTGGTAGTATGAATGACGTAACTAACTATAGACCAATCTCTATTATATCACAATTTGCTAAGATGTTTGAAGGTCTCATATACAATGTAGTTTATTCCCACCTCCGTCATATAGTTAGTTTGAAGCAACATGGTTTTGTGTCTAACCGTTCTACTATGTCTAACTTGCTTATTTACACTACTTTCATTAGTAATACCTTTGAAGCTAGGGGTCAGGTTGATGCTGTTTACACAGATTTTGCAAAAGCCTTCGATCGCGTTGATCACTCAATTCTTTCTATGAAATTAAATTGCGCTGGTATTCATGGCTCTCTGTTGCGGTGGTTTGAGAGTTATTTGGTTAATCGTTCTCAAATTGTCGCCTTGGCGGGTTATGAATCTGTACCTTTTTCTCCTGGCTCTGGTGTTCCACAGGGCTCTAAGTTGGGTCCTTTGTTGTTTTTGGTATTTCTGAATGATCTTTTAGATTTAATAAATTGCAATTGTTTAGCCTATGCTGATGATTTAAAAATATATTGTAGGATATCGGACCTGACTGATTGTGCGAAGCTTCAGAGAGATCTTGATGTCCTTCAACAATGGTGTTTGAACAACAGAATGACGCTCAATGTTAAAAAATGCCAGACTATTACATTCACGAATAAAGTGAATTACATTAAATTTGATTATCATATTGATGGATCGGTACTGAGCAGAGTGTCGGTTATCCGTGACCTAGGGGTACTCTTTGATACATCTCTATCTTTTCGCGATCATATAGATAGTATAGTGACTAAAGCTAAAAGAATGCTTGGCTTTATAATCCGTATGTCAAAACCTTTTCGTAATTATAGTAGCATTATTTTACTTTACAATGCACTAGTAAGGAGCTCCTTGGAATATTGTTCCACTATTTGGTCTCCCTATTACTCAACTTATACTAATAATGTTGAATCTGTTCAGGCCCGTTTTGTTCGGTATTTATGTATGAAGAATGGAATTCGAAAAGCTATACCTGATTACAATGACAGGTTAAGGCACTTTAATATGATTAGCTTAAATGAAAGACGTAACCATTCGGACTTACTAATACTTCATAAAATCATAAACGGTTCCATTGATGCACAATTAATAAACTATTTTAACTTTAGGCCTAGCCAACGTAGTAAGCGTCATCATCGTATTTTTGTGTTACCTACATCGACCTTGAATACTACGTTTAATAGCCCCCTTACACGTATGGCAAGGCAATATAATGAAAGGTCCAACTTGACGGATTACCCAATTGATATTTTCTCCATGACTTTCGCTTCATACAGACGCTCCCTATGTAAAAAGTGTGACGAGTGTCCGTCTATCTAGCTCAAATTGTTTTGTTTTTGTAGTGTTGTAGATTTATGTCTACTAGACATACTTTATATTCTTTTCCTTTGTCTCTAATTTTCATATGTTGAATGTCATGCATACCTGTCATTTGCATGGTTACTGAAATGTAAATTTTAGATGTTATTTAATTTGAATTGTAAGTGACTGTGCTGTTGGTGTGCTTATGATAAATAAATAAATAAATAAATAAATAAATTACTGTAAATTAAAATTATGTTTTACTCACTCATGGTCATTTATTTTAGTTAGGAACATTGTAAAATGTAAACCTTAAATTAAATCAGTTCTTGTTATTAGTCTTGAAAATCTGTGCTTATTAGGCCACGCGGTGGAAGCGCGGTGTGCGGGGGGTACATCTAGCAATAATTGAAGTAAATGCGTAAACAAGTCACGACGCTCGTCGAACGTTCAAACTATAATTTGTTTACAATCACCAATACTTATGATTTAGCGAAGTCGTTCGCTCTCGAGAAAGCGCGTGAAATTGAACCGATGTTTGGCCCAACCTCGGTCAAACTTTTCATTTTAACCGAATGTTCGGCCGAAGTTCGGATTCGATTCAAACCACATTCGGCTCATCTCTAGTAATGACCGCTATTGCTATGCTAAAACGCAACAACTTGCATCTTTAACAGAGATGTTTATTGTTTGCCTGCAAACTAAACTCTATTTGCCTCAGAACAATGAAACATCGAGTTACGACGAACTTCATCAGAATGTCATCTCCCCTTTATCTCGCACATTAAATTGATTAAACTAAAGTTTTAACATTCAGTTTGTCTTGCTGCTAAATTGTCGTGTGTCGAAGTTAGCGCGTATTTATTTAGGCAAAGTTCGTGTACATATACTAAGTACTGTCTTTACAAAATGGAGATTGCTTTTGCATTGAAGACAAGTATAGAAAAGAAATTTGAAGGTTTTAACACAAATAGAGGCATAGTAATGGCAATCAACTCACTAAATAAGAATACAGATGGGACACTCCGCATTTTAGGTATGAAGCTATAAGTAGGTACGTCGAGGGCTCGACTTGTCGAATTCAGTGAGCGTAACGTAGTCAGAAGATATAAGAGTTACGCGATAGAAAGAGAGGCAACTTCTAGGTGAATATAACTGCAGGTAATTAGCGCTGTGCGACTTGAATTGCACTTTATTGTGTCATAGCAAGAGTCGCTTTTTATTTAAATGATTTTGCGAAGGGTTCCATCTGTACTAATCTGTCTCTACCCAGTGTACCTGGCCAGTTTGCCATCGCTCCCAGATTGCCAGATGCCCATCTACATAGTTTGAGTTGTCAAATTCAAAATATTTCTTTCACATAAACCTACATGGGCACTTATGAAACATCAGAAGCTTCCAGTTGGTCGTTTCCTATGGAGAAGAGCCGGCAAGAAACTCCACGGTTAATCTTTTAAAAATAATTGGCTTTTACAATACTTTCAAATAACAGTGTTACTAGGTATGCCGATGGATGTATGGGGATGGATGGTATGGTGTGTGTGGTGTGTGGTGCGGTTGTGTGTTGTTGGTAGGCATGTAGGTCGTAATAAGTCTGCGGCGCATGAGTGCCGACGGCACGAAATGTTGCCATTTTAAATATTATATTTGTATTAACATTTAGGACTAGTATTGTATTTATTTTATTTTTGATTTGTTATTTCACTATATGCTGCACCGGTTGACGTCATCACGTCAGCGCCGACTATCGCTGAAAACCAGCGCTGGGGCTCTGTCTCGCATGGGGTCGCAGCTTTATGCTGAGCGATGGCCGTTTTGCGTGGATGTGACGCATATTTTCCCCCAAATTGTGATTTACTTGTTTTTTTATCTTTCTTTGCGTCATGTTTACCGCAAATTAACGAATTTTCTTTCTTTCTTTCTTTTCTTGTATGGGAGGACAGTGTGGGTCTTTCAGCAAGTACCAAGTACTTAATAAAATAGAAAATGGTCAACAGATCTACAGTCCACTAAGCCTACAGCGTTCTCACATTCACAATCAGTCAGCCTATACGAACTGATAATAATTCCAATTTATCATGTAGAATTGTAGTCTATTAACTGATCAAAAACTTGACCAGACTGTATGGGTTAATTCTAAATAATTTATACTTTCAATTGATTTAAATCAATTCAAACTATAATTTGTTTACAATCACTAATACTTATGCTTTTCATTATAACAATAACATTCATGAAAGTATAGTAAACAAAATATAAAGAGGTGTGTACACACGCCCACTATCGGCTCCCCTGAGTCACGTTACAGCAGCGGTATATTTACACTGTTAATTAAAAACTGATACCGCAATTTTGTTCGCGGAACAGGGCATTTTTTTTTTGCTGATCTAAACATTGCTATTATTAAATATGTGTATGAGGTACTTTAACTCATTGTAATTTTAGAAATATTATGATTTATTAGAATCACTTCATCTGTCAAGGTTTTTTCTTTATTCGTTTGATGTCGTTTTGCGAAACATTGAGCTTCTGCAAATGCAGCCTAGCTTCACATATCACAAACTTAATCACACTTTTTCTATTTTTACATGGTAGTCTATCACTAATTTGTTAAATTAGTGATAGACTGCTATGTAAAGGTACCTATCACAAACATAAACTAACATCAACCATACTCTCAAAGAGCATCCCAATTTTAATTAAAAAGAACTTTAATCGGCTGATTGCTAAATTTCATTCATATTATTCGAAACTCAACTAAGTTCCGTACAGAAGTTGTTTGGAAGAATTTCAATAAACGTCATCATACTAATTGCCAAGATTGTAAGAACAGACGGATTTTAATAGATTAAGAATTTGAGAGGCTTGTTGTTTGGCACTGTTTAATTTTGATGGGGAAAAGAATAAAAATAGAAGCCTGAACCTCTTCTAAAGCCGTCTTCCTATATAGAGAGGGCACGAGTCTTATCTACACTTAATATTATAAAGCAAAAAGAGTTCCGTTTTTGTAATGAACGAACTCAAAAACCACTAAGCGATTTAAAAAAAAACACCAGTAGTTTGCTTTATTATCAATGAGTAACATAGGCTTTACCTAATTTATAAAGATGTCACGCGGCGAAGCCGCTTGCGGAAGCTAGTAGACAATATGTTGACGATTTCTGACTATGATATAGAATTTCCCGCGATATTATCCTTCTCTTAAATAACAGAGGGGCAATTCCCGTATTTTAAGAATAATCGCATATAAAACCAAAAATTCTCTACTTTACCTTCATTTTTGACAAGTTTGTTTTTATCGCAAGTTTATTGTTACTGACATAAGATTTATTTATATTGCAAACGACATCGCGGCAAGCCCAGACGGAGATGGTGGGATGAGCTGGACTCCTTTAAGAAAGATTCGTCCTTGGAAGCTCTGAACAGAGAGAGGTGGAAAGAGGGTAGGGAGCCTTTGCCTAGCAGTGGGACAATAACGGCTAAGAAAAAAAAATTATATTGCAAGTATAATTTGAAAAAAAATTTAGTACAAAAATTGGCCTTCAGGTCTATTTAATTCTGATATTTGCAGTTCAAGAACCAAAACCAAAGACCTCCGGGCCACCATGTCCAAAGAAGTTCTCCAATACAAAAAGTACTTTTCTAAAAAAAACACCTTACTTCCTAATAATATAATTCCACAAGCAAAAAAAAACGTAAGACACTTCCACAAAGAAATTACAATTTCTAAGTGCAACTTAATTAAAAAGATCGCACTTTGTTCAAGAAACGCAATTTAAATTGCAAAATAAAGGCCATCCTCCACACTCACCGGTTAGCATATTACAAGGGCTTGCTATAATTGTATTAAGGACTGTCTTCCACCAACGCCGGCGTGAATTTACATCGCTAATGAATGAGTGAGACACAGAGATGTTTTTCACTAGTTAGCTTTGGTTAGGGTTGGTGCTCATTGGTTGGATTGCTAATTTTCGGTTGTAAAACTGCATCTTTGAAAGTAGTGACACAACTGGTATATGGAGGCAGAACAGGAAATTAAACTTGACTGCAAAATATACAAAAGATAAAATAAATAAAACATTTTGCAGCTTTCGAAAAAATGTGTTAATTTAATGTGCTAGTAAAACATGTATGTAGCTTGTGAGACATGTTACGTGAGCTTCTTTAACAATCATAATACTTACACCACAAGTATCTTCATCTTAAGTAGTTTGTAAATAAGATAATAACCCTAGTAAAATTCTATACTATCTAAGTTCAAATCCACCATATTCATGTAAGTTATGGACTTAAGACATCAGAATACCAGAAAGCACGCAAAGCTAAGCTAAACAAGGTTAAGACTATCTGTGCACTTTTCACAAATAGCGTTAGTGCCCCTAGTTTGAAACTGGTACAAGGTTATTTCCGCGAGTGTGCTCCCAGCTCAAGCAAGATTTCTTGCACTCAGTACCCGCTGAGTTCTTGCGTCGCAATTAAGACGGCACTATCACGGCCCGTGTTTAGGTACCACCATTGATTAGATGAATAAGACAGATACGGCATATTATTGGTTTGGTCGTAAACGCAAACTGTTGTAAAGTAGCACATTTACGACTTTTTAATGATACATTTTGACGTAAAACCAACCATTAATGTAACTCTTTTCTCATTACAATAAGGTAAAGATTAGAATGAATGTCAAGAGTTTGATCAAACTCTGTACTTGGGAGATCATAACATTTTGTAGTAGTTTATTTATGCATGGGTTTTAAGTATTAGATAAGAGAAGTCTTTATTTGTCTTAAACATGGTATTGAGTTGTTACTGTCTGATTTGATACAATGTCCACATGTTTAGCTACACAGATTATGTATCAATTGCATGCAAAATAATTAATAATTGGTAATACAATAATAGTCATCACAAACATTTTCATGAATACCTGGACATACACATTTTATATTTTAGTTTAGTAATATCTTTCCATGATTTTTGCAATACTATCAAATTATTTTCCCTTATATACTTAAATCCAGAGAATATAATTATTGAGTCTAGGTTTGTTACAGTGAATATAAATGGCAATGTTATCGACCAAAATATTATACGCAAACAAATCGAGTCCATCAAAATTTGTATGCCAATTTTGGGCATATCATGGTCACCTTTCACCATAGTGCTAGCTTGCCCTCTCTCTATAATTTCTTCCGTCTGCAAGAAACAAACCTCTTCGGAATTAGTAATTCAAATTGTTCACTAAATACTTTTTGATTTATAAACGGGCGGATCTCTCGTGCATTTTAGTACTTATTGTTTTTGTGTAGCAAACGTAAAATTACGGTAATGGTTGTTTGAAAACAGCAGTTGGAAACACGTCTTAGAATATTATGTTACTTCCACGTTGGATATGCTTACCAATAGAATATTTAATTTGCGAATAATAAAATAATAACACGTAAGTATTTAGCAATCAATGGTATTTTTTATGGGTGGTTGTGACCTACTGAATGGGGAAGTCGGAGGACAGGGCGTTGTGGTGCAGCCTGGGTGAGGTCTAAGCCCAGCAGTGAACTGCGATAGGTTAAACTGATTGATTAATTCACCAATCATCATCATCATTTGTTTAAACTCATTGCTTATGGCGTTTTTGATATTTTTCTTTGTTTTGTGCCAATCTTGATCAAAGTACTGTGACGCTAAAAAAGCGCTAGTTGTTGTAGATCAATATTATGTGGGGGCGTAGATTAATAGACGATAATTTTATATTACATATGTCGGGTTCGAGAAAAAGGTCAATCGTCGAATCCGACTCGGCTGGGCAGCGTTCGGGAAGCTACGCAATATCTTTTCGTCCTACATACCACAGTGTCTCAAGACGAAAGTCTCTGACCAGTGCGTGTTGCCAGTGATGACATATGGTACTGAAACGTGGTCGCTCACAATGGGCCTTATCAGAAGGCTAAAAGTCACCCAAAGGGCAATGGAGAGGGCTATACTTGGAGTTTCCCTACGTGATCGAATCAGAAATCCGCAGAAGAACCAAGGTAACCGACATAGCCCGAAGAATTGCCAAACTTAAATGGCAATGGGCAGGGCACATTGCTCGCAAAACGGATGGCCGATGGGGCCGAAAGGTCCTGGAGTGGCGACCGCGTACCGGAAGACGTAGCGTTGGAAGGCCTCCCACAAGATGGATCGATGACCTTGTGAAGGCCACAGGAATCTGCTGGATGTGTAAAGCACAGAATCGGTCGAAGTGGAGGTGCTTGGGGGAGGCCTATGTCTTACAGTGGACGTCTTTTAGTTGAAATGATGATGACGATGTCGGTAATACGTCATGATTTGACTAATCGGAGCACCAGCGCCGCCTAGCGGCGCTTGACAGAGTCTACAACATAACGCTCGGACCGGCCGGAGCCGCAACTAAGCGCAGTTCATCGGTGGAGATCAAGCAGTGAACACGTTTAAAAACTGTCGCGTTCCGTGTAGTTGTATCGTGTACCTACAGTGTATGAATTGTTAGTATGGTTTTAATGTGATAGTAAACTATAATGTGATCTGAACTGCAAACGGTTTTTCTATTGCGCAATAACCAACACTACCCACAGTACGCCCACAGTGTTTAAAATATGGCTGATAATAACGAAAGAGACACATACCAGTCTCCGACATATATCACACTAATATTATAAAGGCGAAAGTTCATGAGTGTGTGTGTATGTTTGTCTCTTCTTCACGCTCAAACGGCTGGACGTATTGAGATGAAATTTGGCACACAGATAGTTTATAACCTGGATTAATACACAGAATACTTTTCATTTCAATATTCCCACGGAATCGAGACTTATGCGGGTGAAACCGCGGGGCACAGCTAGTATTTTATATTTGCCATCTTATCTCAGAGAAAAGTGCACATTTCTACGCGTCTATTTTAACACTGTCGTTTTTTTTTAAACAAAACCTAATAAAATATATTTAAAATTAATTCCAAATTCGCTTGAATGATCGAAAATAAACAGAGTAATTTTTTATATTAACCTGTACGACTTACGGTCGCCTTTTGCATGTAACCTTTACAGTACCTGATTCTGACGTCATTTAAAGTGCTATTTTTAACTCCCTACCTTTAGCTCATCAGATCATATGTACCAAGCTGAAGGTTATTTCAATTTAAACTTACAATGTGAGTTGTGACGTTATTTCGGAGCACGGTTCTCGGAAACATTTCGCCGACAACCATTCATTGAACTTATGAGTTGCTGATTCGAGGAAAAAGTTAAGTTGCCGAAATGATACGAACTGTAAAAATAAATACGAAAAAAACACTACAAAGTGAAAAATTACTTTCATTTCGGAAGTTGGTGTTTTTGGTTTTGAATTTTCATTCTTTGTCACCGACTTCCGAAATTAAAATTATTTTTCACTTTGTAGTGTTTGTTTTGAAGTCGGTTGTTTTTTTTTTTGTAAAAGTTTTTATTTTTCACTTTTTGTTGTGGTACCTACCCCACATAAATTCGAATACCACTACCTGCTATGTAAATAACAGTGACAGGAAGTTATCATATCATCCACATACTAAGTGGGAAAAAATACGTATTATTGAAGCTAACTCAAAAACTACCCAAGCAAAAGTAATAAAATTTATATAGGACCACCTCTAAAGTATGATCTACCAAACAAAAAAGAATCATCAAAATCAATTCATATATGGCGGAGTAATCGCGTAACAAACATACAAAAAAAAAAAAAACATATGGTCGAATTGAGAACCTCCTCTTTTTGGAAGTCGGTTAAAAATACACGTTCTTCGTTCTATCTTCCTACTTAGATTATATTTCAGGTTTTTTTTAAATCTCTTTATTCGTGATTTCAATAAATTGCTCTATAATTCATTTACATAATTAAAAGCAATGTCAGAGAACTTTTTGAACGTCCTGAGACCCTAAACAATCGCATTGGCAATCGCTTTTAAAGCGTTTCGTATTTCTACAACGCCTTTCAACGGGATCGACGTGATAACTAATGTCATTCTCATACATATTTGACTTTTCCATCATCCTTATCGCTGATAGAATGGCACTTTGTCTAGGCTATCTGCTTTCTTCACAAGTCCTTGTCAATATCCATCCAACCAGTGGCGGACTAAGCCTGTTATGGGCCCGGGGTGGCAAAATCAAATGAGGGCCTCCACTCAGGTATGCATACAAATTTGAAAAGTAGTAGGTATATAAGAGCGAGCAAGCGAGCTCAAAATTTTAAACACACTGCCTCGAAATGGTTAGATTTTCTTTTGACTATTCATATAGAAATAGGAAATACTTTGTCGAATTTACTGAAAAGTAACAGCATTAAACGAATCTATAGGATGCTAGAGCGAATGAAGAGAGCTCAAAAATGTAACGACGGATAGGTTAAATTTTCTTTTGAACATTTGCACAGAAATATGAGTCATTTTGTTTGAGAATGCAGACTGCAATAGCGAGCGAAGCGAGCTCGGAAATTCTAGCGCCCCGCCCCGGATAGGTACGATAGCATACATAAATATGAGTTTTTACTTTTTTGACTTACGCTGAAAAGTCTGAGAAAAAAGAATGAAGGATGCAAGAGCGAGTGCTGTGAGCTCGAAAATTTTAGGACACAATTTTCAAACTAACTTTTACTAACTAAACCTTATTTTAGCCTTGTTTGGGCCTTTACTCGAGATTTGGGGGACCCCCAACACCGGGGGCCCGGGACGGACCGCATCTGCCACCCCCTTCCGCAGTGCATTCAACACCTCTATTCTACAACATCACATAACTCCCTCATTCACCACTAAACGATGATGTCTGAAACAGTAAGTCAAGTCCAATCAACAATGATAAGGCGCTCATGATTAGCGGCTCAGAATGCGCGCCACGTGTTGATAATCAAGAAAGTTGGCCGAAGACGACGTCAGGGAGACGTGACGCCCATTCAGTCAATATGGCACGTGACAAACGGCAAAGAGTAGAGAAATGTAGCTGTGGAGGTGATAGGGAAGAGTTTTATGCCTAGAACTGTTTTATTATTATTATTTTTATATATTTTAACAAATCTCGGGACCATAGATCCCGGTCCTTTGGAAGGCGTACGAGGGGCCGAAGCCAACTCGCAGAGGCCCCTTAGACATTAATAAGTGGTTAGGCACCAACCGACGATTATCCCTGTATGCACCATACAAGTGCACCCAAGGACAACCCCCGGTTGGTGTAGGACTATTACAGGATATGGAAACAAAGATATTGGGTTATGGGTTTGGATGGCTAAAGTGAACTGGTTATCTAGGACTATGGAAAGACTATGGCCCCTGCCTGATCAATGTTTTAAATGCACACGGATAAAATGGCAGGGGGTGACTTGCACACTCAATAATGGGCCCCCGAAAACGGTCGCTAGCACAAAGTGTCGTAGTGACAAGGGGGCAACATGTCCTGAGGTGCTAGAGGAGTATAGAGGTATTCCACGGCTTTCAGAACAATCCCAGAGCCCGGAAGATGGTCAAGATCCCTACGAGCACTTACTGGAATACTTCCTTCCTCCAAGCACGTTTGCTCTTGCGAATCTCCACTCAAGCCGGCCAATTAAGGCAAGAATGAGATGGGAGCTCTGTTCCTCGTCAGTGTTCACTCCAGCCGGCCAATGAAGGCAAGCCAGAGGTGAGGAACAAGACTTCTCCCGGGAGATAGAGTCCGTGGGGTCGCTACTGCCCAACAGCTCGCCACAAGCTGCCCTGCGGGTTTTTGTATCTCTCTTGGTCTGGCTCCTCATCCTAGACCCGTTCCGGCAAAGTAAACTCTACCGGCACAGACCTAGAGTTCGGAGCGCGCAAGCCCCACCACGACGTCAACTTAGAGATACGGCGGTGGGGTTATTATTATTATTATTTAATACTTCAAGCACACAAATGTACAGAGGCGGACTTAATGCCAAAGGCATTTTCTACCAGTCAACCTTTGGGTGATGCAGAGACAAACAGTGGTAGGTTAGCAATAGCGAGAATTGAGGAATAAATATTTATTTAAATATAAAGATATACATAAACATATATTTCCAATTATATGTAAATATAAACAAAACTTAATATATATAAAAATACTACTAAAGCAAATAAGACAAACAATGGGAAATCATTACCGTTGTGATGATACTGCCAGCTTCCTGCGAATGTACTCGCGAACTTTATTGTGATTTTGATTTCATAAGATAGTCGGTATTGCAGTGCATAACAACAAATCTGTATTAAAAACCGGCCAAGTGCGTGTCGGACCACGCACAATGAAGGGTTCCGTAGTTGGGATGAATTTATCCCAAAAACAAACTTAACTTTGTAGTTGAAAAATATGTTCTCCCATACGGAATGTATGGGAAAACATGTTTTTGCAACTGCAAAGTTAAGTTGGTCGATTATTACTCGTTAACCTGTAAAGCCTACTTAGCTGTGATAGTTTTCCTTTTAATTTCGTTATATAAACTACTGTTGTGATTTTTTTGATACACCCAAAACCAACCATTTTGCCGGCAGGGGGGGGGACACTTGACTCTAACAAAAATTAGCACTTTAAAGCTGAATATTTCGCAAACGAATCCCTGAATCCAAAAATGGTTTTTCGAAACTCACAATATTTTTGAAGGACCTTTCCAATGGTATCATTGGAAAGGTCCATTTTTAAAAAAAATAAACATCACCACTTTACGTGTATGAGAGGTACCCTAAAAAAAAATGTTTTTCATAATTTTGTTTTACCACTTTGTCGGCGTAATTAATATGTATACCTGTGCTAAATTACAGCTTTCTAGTGCTAAGGGTCTCGGAGCTAAACCGCGGACAGACAGACAGATAGACAGACAGACGGACATGACGAAACTATAAGGGTGCCTTGTTTACTACGGAACCCTAAAAAAGAAGACGCTATAGAGAAAAACATACTTTTTCACGCATTGTTTCATAAATGACTAACTACCATTTTTTTTTTTCCAATTTTACAGGTATAAATTTGTTAATTGATTTAAAATAAAGCAAAAATCTTTTATGTATGAACTATTAACTAAAAAACAAAACTCTTTAAATACCCTCTATTGATTAATATTGTAAATCTTTATGTTAAAGGTAACACAAAAGTAATTTATTTTAATTAAAATAGACTATTTATGGGAACTATTCAATAATTATCAAAAAATACAATATATTATAAGTTTATTATCTATTATAAGTTAGTACCTACCTATTTTTTCTTTGTTCCTCTCAAACAGAGCACCTGCCATCCAATCTCTTCACCACCCTTGGTTGACTGGTAGAGAATGCCGCCTTTGTATCTTTTTGAGTCTAAAATGTTTAAATAAATCAGTCAGTTAGTTATTTCAGCTTAGTTTTGAAACCTTAACAATTCTATATAGCTAGGTAATTGACTCTATCAAAAAAAAATCTCATCAATAAACGTCAAACAAGATATATCCTTAGTAAATTCAATCAGCACTGCCCTATCTACAAAAAAGTTCTTATTCTATGGCATTACTGAATTACTCAAAGGTCTGCGTTGCATTATAACTTAGAAGTTGACGCGTGCGTACGTAAACCGGGATTTATTAATGTAATCTTCTTCCCGACTCGTCCCGAGATCGGGAAGTATGTAGGATAAGCGACCGATCTCACGATATTGCCTGATAAATCCTGCCGAGATCAATACGTACCTACTGATAAGCTTTATCAATTCTCTCTCAGTAAATCTGCTGTTGCTGTTGTGATTACATTTTATGATAGCTCACTGCTGAGCAAAAACCTTAACCCTATTCTAAAGTGTAGGGTTTTGTTAGCCTATAATATTCAATCTGTATTGGATCTCTCTAGCATGACAATAAACTACTGTTCCAAGGATTCTGAAGATAAAAAACCGGCCAAGTGCGTGTCGGACTACGCACAATGAAGGGTTCCGTAGTTGAGATGAATTTATTTATCCCAAGAACAAACTTAACGTTGTAGTTGAAAAACATGTTCTCCCATACATTCCAACTACAAATCGTCGCTCGGCATGCAATACCGCGAATGTGACATTTTTTTACGTTTTTTTTTTAATTGCAAGATCACTTATTTGATTGTGTAGAATGAAATAAAACAAAAATCTGATGTTCGTTAAAAATTTCACATTCGCGGTATTAATATAAAAATAATATAAATCTAACACCTTTAAACGAGCAATTCTTGTATATTTGTATATATAATCTGAATCTCGGAAACAGCTCAAAGAATTTTTATGAACTTTAGTACGCAGGGCGTTTCGGGAGCCATAAATCGATCTAGCAAGGTTTAATTTTTAGAAAACGTCGTTGAAAAAGAAAAATGGTCACGATATTTTTCTTTATTCAAGTAACAAGGACTCATTGTGTTAGTAAACTTATGAACTATGTTAGCTTATTTTACCAGGTCACTCAGAAAGTTTTGCGACTAACAGTTTTTGTCTATGGGATACTGGCTGGTTTTGATATCGATAAAAAATATGACTATATAACATTCTAAATTCCCTCCACATTTTTTTACGAGCGAAATCAAAATACTCTGTCTTACTGAAAAGTGGATTTACAACGAGAACATTTTCGCGCGATGATTTTGTACGATTTCAAATGTCGACTTAAACCAGAAGAATTGTTTGAAAGACTTCAAATGGTGTTCATAGAAAAAAGCCCTTCTAAGGCGACTGTTTTCCGCTGGTTCAACGAATTTATGCGTGGTCGAGTAATTTTGGCGGACGAAGAAAGAAGTGGCCGCCCTATGACGGCTGTTACATAACAAAACGTGCTGGCTGTGAACATTTAATTCAAGAGAATATGCGAATTACATATGAAATGGTTCACCATATACTGCAGATTTGACCGGGAAGTGTGCATGAAATTCTACATGGACATCTTCGGGTAAGGAAGATAGTTTCACGCTGGTAACGCAAAATCCAACGCAGGCTCAGAAGGAGGTTCGGATAGAATAGTGCCGAGACTTGATAAAAAATTTGAAGCAGGCTCGTCTCGGCACGTTTAAGATATCATTACGGCTGACGAATCTTGGTTTTATCAGAATGATCCAGAAATGAAGCGTCAGTCGACCATGTGGCTGTTTCAAAATGAACCAACGCCTACCTAAGTGAAGCGAGCTAGTGTGCAACCAAGTGCAGGCAAAATTTTGATCGCAAGTTTTTTTTCTTTGACGGTTTATCTGGTGTCAGTACCCTTTCGAGATCAATACTAAATGGTATGTTACCAAATGTTTGCCAGAAGTTTTTACTGCTGCAAGCAGCAAGCGACCGAACACTGGCCTCCGTGGGCTACTGCTTCACCATGACAACGCGCTGACTCAATCGGCGCTCAAAACAAGGGAATTTTTGGACAGCACACCGGTCAAATTTATAGGTCATCCTCCTTATAGTCCCGATTTGGCTCCGTGCGACTATTTCTTGTTCCCCAAAATAAAAAACCAACTCAAAGGAAAACAGTTTTCATCACCGGAAGCTGCACTGGCTGCATTTGAGAAGGAGATTGAAGAGGTGTTTGATGTGGACTGGAAAATGTGTTATGAAAATTGGTTTAGACGTATGAAACTGTGTATTAAAGATATAATAAAAAAATATATAACCTGTAGTTTATTTTTTTCTAGTATCGCAAAACTTTCCGAGTGCCCCACGTAATCTAGTTTAAATTTATTTCACCCCATGGGAGATGGCACTGCAGTGATTGATGAACATGCAAGCCAGCCTGCTAGTGATCATTTTTAGGTTATTGTTGGAGCTGGCCCGCACCCTGCGCAACAGGGATGCACACCTCATTCGCAACGTTGCGTAAAAGCAATTAATATGTGCGTCTGCGAACATTCCCGATGCGCAACAAAAACGGGGCAGCCCCACCAATAGGTACCCTGAAAGCGTTGTTGTATTGGACACGAAGGGTGTTGCACGACCTTTGGGTATATCTAGCCCATAGGTTGCACGTGTAAAACGTTGTACAATAAGCTCAAAACAGAGTAATTTTGACTTTTTAAGTGTGCAGCGTGCAAACCTGCGAGCCAGCATGTTCGCCCTTACCGACAACACCCTTCGTTCCCGCCAATATCGAGTCCGTCATTGAGGTCAGGGGTCAATATATGACCAAGATATTTAAACGTAAATACTATTTGTAGTGGAGTCTCATTGAGTAATACAGGTGGTACATAACCTGGTCTACCCCAAGCCTCAAAGACCATGATCTCCGACTTATTGGAGTTATACATCAAACCATGTATTTTGGCATACTGCTCACATTTGGCGACCAACTTTCTGAGACCACAGATTGACGCGCTCAGAAGCACCATATCGTCTGCATAGCTAATATTATTGACACAAATACCATCTAAATAGTTATCTACTCTGGTGTTGTTGAGCTCGCCAATCAGTTCGCTCGGAAAGCGAGGGTGAGCTCAACCCTCCCTGCCTCACCCCGCATTCCAACCTGTATGGCCTGGAAAAAGTTCCAGCCCATCATACACTATTGATCTTGTTACCATACCAATATTTAAAGATGTTTATAAGCTCCGTTGGCAATCTATCCTTCTCCATCTTTCTCCGCAATACGTCATAAGCAACCAGATCGAAAGCCTTGAATAAGTCGAGGAAGCTAACATAAATCTGCGTCCCACGCTGTGTATTTAGTACGTGATAGTATGCTTAAGACACAACACTGCACTTTCTGTTGACAAACCACACCGAAACCCGAATTGGTTGTCATGAACATTTACAGTTTTAATTTTTAGTTGTGTATTAAGCAGACTGTCAAACACTTTTGATATTTTGTTGTTGGTATTATAATAGCTAGAGAGATGGGCCTATTGGATGCCGAGCGACGAAATGTAAGTTTGCGCGCTCAATATTGAGAGATTTACCATGTTATTTTAAGACCATGGACTTCTTATAGGTTTTCCTGTTATCTATGAGTAAAGAGCCATACTATGTATTTTTTTCAAAATTTTTGGTCCAGTAGTTTCGGAGATAAGGGGGGGGGAATGGTCAATTTTCATTGAATTTCTTAAATATCTTTAAAAGTGTTTATTTTAAAATGATATAAAAATATGTTTAAGATCCTCATAACAAGTCCTTTCATTTGATATGTCACACGGTACTGTTAGTAAAACTTTTTTTTTTAATTTTCTTGTTTGCCCCCTAAAAGTGACCCCTATATTCAAAATTCATTTATTTACGTTACACATTCGTGTTTGGGTCACAGAAATATATATGTGTACCAAATTTCAACTTAATCGGTCCATTAGATTCGGAGTAAATTGGCTGTGACAGACGGACAGACAGACAGACAGACAGCCAGACAGACAGACAGACAGCCAGACAGACAGACAGACACACGAGTGATCCTATAAGGGTTCCTTTTTTTCCTTTTGAGGTACGGAACCCTAAAAAGGCAGTGGCACTCCGGGAGTGCCGACAGAAGTGAAAACTTGAAAAAGGTCACCTTGGTGGAAGAAAAATACTTGTATAGAACATTGGTCCGTCACCTTATCTAAATAAAGAGCACAATCGCGTCTAAAAAAAAAAAAATTGATCCAAAACCTTTAAAGTAAAAATACTTGCATAGAACATTGATCCGTAACGTATTATTAATAAAATAAAGAGCACAATCGCGTTTACAAGAATGAGGTGTCGGTTACGGTGTCGCTAATTCAATTGTTTTTTCCCATCTCAAAAATGCCCAAGGCGCCTAAAGAAGTTTTCACTTCGAAAATACAATTTTGCCAAACTTCTTGGCAGTATATGATTAGGTATAAATGAGACAAAGGATGTAGTATAGTCTAGTTATAATTATCCAAAGGTGCATCTTATATACCAACGACTACGTGCCGATAACAGACAGTAGAAACACTTAATAGATATTGAACGTGCGATAAAGAACATAAGATTGCGATGTAGATTGCAGATACAGCACAGAGATATTGTACTGCAACAGTACACCCCCCTTTAAAAGAAAAACAAAAAATAAATGTTATGGTAATAGTGTTTACAATATAAATTTTGACCTAGACCTTACTAGTCATTTGCTGATGTATATAAATAATAATGCTACTGTACGCGGTGGAATTTGATGACGCCTGTTGTGGTGTGATTTGCTGACGTCTGTAATTTTGACTTAGCTGTTGCACGAGTGTTTATTTTTTCCCGTTAACCTCTTCATTCTTCTGTCCAGTGTTTTCATTATGCCGTAAATTAGGATCGCACCGATTGTTAAAATAATCTGTCCCATTGCAACATTTCTTGTCCACCGTAAGTCCTCCTGGATCAAGTTACGGAGTTTGTCCGCTTCGTTTTGATTGAGGCAACTGTCCGTATTGTATGTTATCTGGTCCTTAGAACTTTGATTTCCCATTTTAGATGTCTTGTTGCTACGAGTAGTTGTGAATTAATGGTATATGTTAAGATCTACGTTAATATATATACGAATAACTTGCTTCTATCAGCGATTTTTTATAGACGTACTACTGGCTTTACTTTACGTCCCGATCGTGTAGTGTACGTGTGTGAATGTCTGTCGCAATCCTTTGAATCTGGCACGTAGTTTGATTCGTCACTGATCATGAATGCTGGTTTCAATCTATCAATTGATATCACTGTCTCTTTATCCCTAACTCTAATGCAAAATGTATTATCTGTTTTACTAATTACTGGGTAGGGTCCCTCATACGGCGGTGTCAGGGCTTTCTTCATTCTATCACACCGAACAAATACGTGTGAGCATTCTTTGAGTTCGGGATGCACAAATATAGCTTGGTTATGGCTTTTTCTTTTCGGAATTGATGTCATTTGTGTGATGTCCTTTTGAATTTGTTTTACAAATTCTTCGTACGTTGATAACTGTGCTGCTGATGACTCAAAAAATCCTCCAGGGAGTCGTATTGGCGTTCCATATGTCAACTCTGCTGAACTATAACCTGTGTCTTCTCGCAAGCTACTCCGCAACCCGAGTAAAACTGTTGGGATTTCTTTTAACCAATTCTCGTTGGATTCCCTTGTCATTAACGCTACCTTTAAAGTTCTATGAAATCTCTCTATCATTCCATTGGATTGCGGATGATAAGGTGTTGTCCTAATTTTATGTATTCCCAAAAATTGTGAGAGTGACTCAAATATTCTTGATTCAAACTGTCGGCCTTGATCCGTAGTAATGCGCAATGGACATCCAAAACGAGTAATCCATCCTTCGAAAAGCGCCTTGGCTACTGTTTCTGCAGTTATATCTCCTACCGGAAATATTTCGGGCCATGACGTACAACGATCTATGATTGTGATTAAATATCTCTTCCCTTGTGAAATCGGAAGTGGCCCGACGATGTCAATATGTAAATGTTCAAAACGTTGCGCTGTCATAAATGTACCAGGAGGTGATATCGTATGTCGTTGTATTTTTGATTTTTGGCAGGCTATACATGATCTACACCAATTATTGATATCTTTGTTCATATACGGCCATAAATACCTTTGGGTTATCATTTTTCTCGTAGTTCTTTTTCCTGGATGGCTCATACCATGAATGGTATCGAAAATTTGTTTGCGAAAATGCTTTGGTAAGTAGGGGCGGCTTTTTCCAGTAGACGTGTCGCAGGTGATGCTTATTGTGGAACCCGGAAGCGTAATGTTTTTGAATTTTAATCTTTTATTGTCATGTAATTTACTTAGTTCATTATCTGTTGATTGACATTTTTCCAATTCAGCGTAATCGATAGGTGATGGCACGTATATTTCCTCTATTCGAGATAAGGCATCGGCGGTAATATTGTCACGTCCGTTTATGTGTTGGATGTTGGTACTGTATTGTGAAATGAAATCTAACTGCCGGACCCGTCGCGGTGTATCGTTTGATGATGGTTTTTGGGAGAATGCGTATGTCAAAGGTCGGTGATCCGTAAATATTGTAAATTCTCTTCCCTCGATTAATCTGCGAAAATGTTTGACGGCCATGTATATTCCTAACAGCTCTCTGTCAAACGTAGAATATTTTTGTTGAGTTTCGCTCAATTTTTGTGAAAAAAAACCTAATGGTTCCCAATTGCGTCCGGATTTTTGTTGTAAAACTCCACCAACGCAAGTAGCACTAGCGTCGGTCATGAGCGCTAGTGATGCGTTGCGGGAAGGATGCGCTGTTAATACTGCGTCTTTCATGCTTTCCTTGCATTTCTCGTAAGCTTTGTCTGCTTCCGTTGTCCAAGGCACAGGTGAATTATCGTTCTTTTTTGAACCATGTAGATATTCGTTTAAAATTCTTTGATTTTCCGCTGCGCGTGGAATATTACTTCTGTAGAAATTGACCATGCCCAAAAATCTTCTCAATTCTTGAATTGTTTTCGGTTTGGGAAATTCCATGATTGCTTTGTAATTTTCTTCGGTAGGTTGTATTCCTTGGCTCGTTATATGATAACCTAAGAAATCAATTTCCCTTCTGAGAAATTCGCATTTTTCGAGATTAATGGTTATTCCATTCTCGTGTAAACGTTTGAAAACCGTTTCTAAATGCCGATAATGCAAATCTTCGTTGTCCGATGCGATGAGACAGTCGTCTACATTTATAAATACGAAATTTAAATCTCTAAATAAGGAATCCATGAATCGTTGAAATGTTTGTGCCGCATTGCGTAATCCGAAAGGCATTCTTAAGTACTCAAAAAGTCCGAAAGGTGTGATGATGGCTGTTTTCTCTATATCTTTAACAGGAATACAGTGGTATGCTTTGCGTATATCCAACTTGCTTAGTATCTTCTTATTTTCTAATATGTATGTAAAGTCAGTTAATCTTGGTAGTGGGTATTTGTCCGGTACTGTCGTGCTATTGAGCATTCGATAGTCTCCGCACGGTCTCCATTCGCCATTTTTCTTTTTTACCATATGTAATGGGCTTGCCCATGGGCTATCTGACGGTCGGCAAATTCCGAGTTCTATCATATTTTGAAATTCCTTTTTGGCTATGTCGTATTTTTCCGGAGGTAATGGTCTTGCCCGAGCTGCGACGGGTGGTCCTGTAGTGATAATGTGGTGTTCAATCTTATGTTTGGGCGCATTGCGTAGAGAAGACTCTTTCGTGATGTCTTCGTATTTGTTTAAAAGTTGCGTAATACGTGGATTCGATCCCACTGCGACAGCACGAATTGTCTGCTGTGTCGCCTTCTCTGAAGTTACATGCGTTGTCAGCTCTGTAACTTTGTCGATAAGTTTGCGACCTGCTATATCGACTAATAGTTTATAGTGCTCTAGAAAATCTGCTCCAATTATTGGTTGTGTAACATCGGCGATTATAAAATTCCATTTATAACATCGTTGTAGTCCTAAATTCAAGGTAAGCGCCTTCTCGCCGTAAGTCCTAATCTTAGTCCCATTTGCAGCGTATAGTGTGTATTGTTCATTTTGTAAAACTGAATATCTCTGTTGCTTGCTAATGACTGAGATATTTGCGCCCGTGTCAATCAAAAACTTCATACCACTTTTTCGGTCGGTAATGGTGAGGCGATTGGATGGGTGGATTGCACAGAGTTTCGCCGTTGTCTGTGCCCTTATTCGTTTCCCTGGTTCCGTACGTAAGTCATTGGTTTCCAACCGCATGGTTTAATGCAGTTCCTTGCATATTTTCCGAATCTTTCGTGGTAGTAACAAAATCGATCTGCTCCTCTATAGTTTGTTCTCGGCCTCATAATCGGGAGTTGTTGACGTTTCTTGAAATGATTGTGCGTGTTGGGTCGATAGCCATATTGACCTTGCTGAATTGCGTCAATATCTATCTGTAATTTTGCTAGCTGGGTTAAAATGCATGCTGTATTGCTGTCGTTTGAAGTGTCGTTGCTAACAGCTGATATTTCGGTTACTTTTGAATTCATTATTATTTTGTCTGCAATTTGGCTCAGTTTGTCAATTTCCATGTCTTCCGTAACTGCTAGAACCGTAGTAACTGATGTTGGTAAAAGCCTGAACCATAGTAGTTTAATTGTTTCGTCACTGATTTTTCCTCTCCCGAGGACCCGCATTTGACGTAATAACTGCGAAGGTTTTTGATCACCGAGTTCTGTCTCTGATATTAACTTTTGAAACTGCCGCTGTTCTGTTTCTTCGTAACAATCAATTAAACGTTCCTTGATGTTTTTGTATTTATCTGTAGTCGGTGGTGAAGTGATTAGGTCACTAACCTGTAGTATTTCTTCCTTGGATAACTTTGCTATTACTGTACAGTATTTGTATTCGTCTCCTTGCTTCTGTGGTGCTAATATGGCTTCTAGTTGCGTGAACCATAATCTTGGTTGGTCTTTCCAAAATTCCGGAATGCGGGATAAAACCGAGGTGCCAGCAGCTACTTCAAGCGTTCCTTGCTGATTTATGTTCGCCTTGCACGGTGATTGTGCCATGTTTCTTGCTGCGTATACGTTCGTCGGGGTCACCAATTTGCCAAACTTCTTGGCAGTATATGATTAGGTATAAATGAGACAAAGGATGTAGTATAGTCTAGTTATAATTATCCAAAGGTGCATCTTATATACCAACGACTACGTGCCGATAACAGACAGTAGAAACACTTAATAGATATTGAACGTGCGATAAAGAACATAAGATTGCGATGTAGATTGCAGATACAGCACAGAGATATTGTACTGCAACAACAATCATGACAATTCCCTACTTAAATGTTTTAACAAAAAAAATTACAGACTCAATAACCAGTACAAGAAATGTTCACTTCGTTTTAAACATAATTAGATTTAGATTCGCAGTTTAGAAGCGATGCTGTGTTTCTCTTTGCCAATAAAATTCCAAGCACATAAGACTTTTTAACTTGCCGTTCAGACGGCCGGGGAATCAACCGGAACCGGGCGGCTATGTCTGTCGCATAATGCACAACCTATGGACCAAAACAGCACGGGGTGGAGGCAGACAGAAGGAAATGACGGCATGCAGGAGATTGCGGTACAAACTCGACGGCAGTCCACACATGATCAGAAAATAAAATAAAAAATCTCCCCTTTTGGTACCTATGGGTTGGATTTGAAATAAAATAGTAGGTATGGTATTTTGAATTCGATTTACAACTTTGAGGCGTATGACTATAGGTATGTAGGTATGGGTCATGACTTACGACTGTGAACTTCGTTCTGAAGCTATGAGCTGCCGACATTTGAACTTTATTATTATTTTTGTACTCAATGGATCCTAAATCCCAAGGTCAAGAGAAGCATCTATCAAACAACCCATCGGTACTTGTATCCGTTTGTTTATGTATTTTTCTAAAAACCGTTATCCAATTATTTCTCGACATCTATACTCCGTTTGAAATAAGATTAGACATTTAACTAAATCTTTTTTACAGTCCGTTCAACCGATTTTGACTTCTATTGCGATAGCGGCATGACAAATGACAACTGCAGTAAACAGTTGGTTTGTAACCACTTTTTTTGCTTTTAATGCCATCCTTATGCCTACGGTATAGAAGTCAAAATCGGTTGAACGGACTGTAAAAATGGTTTGTTTAAATGTCTAATCTTATTTCAAACGGAGTATAAGTAGTATGTTGAACAGGCAGGATTCCGCAGCGGTTTCTCGACCATAGACCATATTTTTACTATCAAACAAATCACAGAGAAGTACAAAGAATATGGATTACCTTACTATCTAGCGTTTGTAGACTATCATAAGGCATTTGACTCTCTAAAACACAAAAAGATTTGGGAAGCGCTGGCTAGTCAAGGAGTACCTAAGAAATATATTCGGGTCATACGGAACATCTACAAAAACATGACCGCGAAAATTAAAACGGAAAGACTGGGAGAACTATTCCCCATTAAAAAAGGCGTCAGACAGGGTGATCCCTTATCACCTAAATTATTCTCAGCAACGTTAGAACTTGTGTTTCGAAACCTGGAATGGTCAACTTACGGTATTAAGGTAAATGGAGTGATGCTGAACCACCTTCGATTTGCAGATGACCTTATAATAATTTCTGATAACCCGGATCAACTGCAAACTATGCTCAGACAACTTGTAGAGGAAAGCCAAAAAGTAGGTCTGCAGATCAATCTAACAAAAACCAAATTGATGACGAATCGTTCGAAACCACCCATACGGGTCAACAACGATCTAATCGAGTTTGTAGATGAATACATTTACCTTGGACAAATCATATCTCCTACAAACGATACGTCAAAAGAAGTACACAACAGGGTAAATGTAGCGTGGAAGCGATATTGGTCCCTAAAAGAAGTCACAAAAAATCAGTCAATACCGATGACGTTAAAAAGCAAAGTATTTGACTCGTGCATACTTCCTACCATGACTTACGGTTGCCAAACATGGGCTTTAACTAAGCAAAATGCTAAGAAATTACAAACATGCCAACACAACATGGAAAGAAGTATGCTTAATGTTAAGAGAAAAGACAAATTAAGCCTTAAACATATCCGAGGGAAAACGAAAATTGCGGACGTGTCGTGCAAGGTGAAAAGGCTGAAGTGGAAATGGGCGGGCCACCTGATCAGGGACAAAAAGGAGAAATGGGCTAAATTAGTAGCCGAATGGTACCCAAGAGAAGGTAAAAGGAAAAGAGGACGCCCGACACGAAGATGGGACGACGACCTTAAAGCGACAGCCGGGCCAATGTGGAAGAGGAAAACCCATGACCGGGAACTCTGGAAGAATATGGGGGAGGCCTATGCTAAAGCAAAACAATCTTCGGAAACCGATGTCTGAAAAATAACTTTATTTTTTTATTATCTAAATAATATATGTAACTAGATTGTAAGATTGTTAATAAAGGCTAATATTATTATATTATTATTATAAGTAGTATGTACAGTTATGTATAATCTTTCAACTGTCATTAACGAGACACAAAAGAATTTTAATTGTTATCCACCTTAATGAGGCGTCGTAACAGATGATGGGATAACAAAACAACTAGCAAATAATTTTTGAGCTAAATAATCATTCTCCTAGATAAGTGTTGTCTACATTAAATAATAAGCCTATATAATGTCCCCACTACGACACAGGCCTCCTCTCTGTGAGAGGGAGTGGGCCGTAAACCACCGCGCGGGCCCAGTGCGGGTTGGTAGATGTCACATGTCTTCGAATTTTTTGGTCCTTGAACATGCCAGCTTCCTCACGATGTTTTCCCTCACTGTTTTGAGAGCAGTGGTGATGAAATAATTTACACAAAGAGTTTTCTATCAACCGAATCCCTCGTAGAGAAGAAAAAATGTCATCAGCAACTACCATTTCTACGATAAAAATCTATACACCAATCCTATATCAAAGCTTATAAATAAATGCTATATAGATCATCTAGCACAGATTACGTCAATGATAGTACATTTTTTCTATGAGTGTCTGGTACAGCTACATTTCCCGCGCTATGCCCGCGCCGCGCCGCGCCACCGCTGCCACCCGGTCCGGTCGCAATAATGGCTCGAACGCTGTCGCAACTGACTCTAAAGATACAGACACGGACTTAAGGGCTGATTGTACACTGAGAGAAAAGATAAATAGCACTAAATATTAGTTACAGTAAAAAAGAAATAAAATACGTTTACTTGCGGTAAACCTGTTCCTGTTCTGCCTAGCCTTTTCCCAACTATATTGGGGTCGGCTTCCAGTCTATTCGGATGCAGCTAAATACCAGTATTTTACATGGAGCGACTACCTATCTGACCTCCACAACCCAGTAACTGTGTAATACGATACCCCTTGGTAAGACTGGTTGTCAGACTTTCGGGCTTCTGACGACCCGTTACTTGCGATAAACATGACGCAAAAAAGAACACTAACACAAAAAAGAACAAGTTAGGGGAAAAGTGCGTCACATCCATCACTCAGCATAATACTGCGACCATAAGCGAGAGAGAGCCCCAGCGCTGGTTTTCAGCGACAGCCGGCAGTGACATGACGCAAAGTGCTACTATAATTTACACTGCGAAAAATCATCTTATGCCATAAAGTATTTTGAAATAGTTCATCTACACTGTTTCAAAACACATCGTTTTTGGACCACAGAAAATAATCGCTAGAGACGATTTTAATTAAAAAAACCGGTCTTATCGTTTATCGTGCAAGAGGCCACAATTAACCGTCAAAAATCCAATAATATTCCTGAGTCTCTTGGTAGAAAAACTGAAAAAATCCTTAAAAATTGAATACCAAGTGAATCTCAACCCTTATCCCCCAGCAAAGAAATCACTACATTTGTAGAAAGCTAGACAATAAGTGGGAAGTAGAAAAAGATGGCTCCGATAAACAGGTACCGGCCACTGGAAATACACTCCGAGGCGGAAACTATTGGTTCTTAAGTGTACAATGTTTCTAGCAGAGAAAATATTTTTTAATCCTTTTCTACCAAACAGGACAATGGGGTCTGGGTATTAAGATGTTTGAGCGTGGCTCGGATTTGTTCTGAACTTTTTCTGGAAACTTGTGTTGTCTACGAAGCGGTTTATTTGTTTGTGTACAGACCAGTTTTGTGTTTATACCGGTGAAAATAAGACCTGAGAATTTTAGAGTTAGGATTTAGATGAAAAATATTTATTTTATTTTATTTTAAGCTATTGCATAGCTTTTATCGCGGGTTTTGAGCGCGGCGACCGAATCAAGAAATTCCGTAACGTAACGAAAATAAAACCTAACATCCCCACTCCGCCTACCATGTAATGACGGTTCCCATAACAACATGATGTTGTCATGGAGATTACAAATGCAATGCAATAGCTTTACCGCGGTAGTCCCCGAGTGCCACCGGTTTTTTTAAAGTGAAACTTTTATTACATCGTCTCAAACTTTTTCGTCTGTGTGTTGCATATCGCGTGACGGTCGGCCGCGGAGTAGGGATAAAGTGAAAGGCGCTCGTCAGAGCAGCCAAGGCCAATATGGCGGCGCCTATAGTTCGCTTAAAAGTTTCACTTTTACCGTGGTTTCATAAAACCACACAATCCTTTTTTTTTTGGCTCACCAATAATTGAATACACCGATACAAAGATATGAGATACATGCAATAAACTTATAGACTAGTGTACCAATTTCTTACAGGTAAGCACATCGTGCATTACGTATTTGTTGTTTAGTGCCTACTTAAAATTAGATGAGTATACTCACCGAACATAATTATTATTTCAACAAAATTATATAATTAAATTTAAAACAAAAATTAAAATCATAATTAAAATCACATAAAATTTAAATCAATACTAAAAATAAAATGTAAATCAAAACAAAAATTAAAATCGAAATTACAACACTGAAATGATTTTACAAATTTTTGCATATAATGTTTCGGAACTTAACAAGTGAGTCAGAGTGCACATCAATAAGATCACTGCAGCTATTTCATAATTTACATAGACGGGGGATTGGAGAATTAGCCCCAAGAACAGTTCTGCGAAGAGGAGGACATAAGGGGGTTATAGGAGCTCGTGGGCTTTTCGCGGTACGCGGATTTTAATCCTGCTCAACAATTGAGGACAGTCAATTTTACTATTCAAAATTTTAAATAAAAACAACAGTAAATCTCTCCTCTTCTGTAGGGATTTCATATTGGAATATAATTTATGACAGAGAGATGTGGTATTTGATAAGTAGGTGTATATGTGTAAATAAAATATATTTTCTTTAATTCGAATAAAGGCCGCGATACTAGCGCCATTACGATGGCGTGGCAGAACGCAGTGTCGTCAGTCTTTATTTAATCTGTTGATATTGTAATTAATAGCAAATGTCGTTCAGATCAAAGTTCAAATCTTTTATTACCTACAGAGAAACTCGATTGTGTTTTGATTGACGGTGTCACCTAACCTAACTACTGAACAAATACTCATTTAATTATAAAGTGGTATGGTCTTGGTATGCTTTAGTTATCTTTTGTGGCACTCACAATAAGAGTAATGGTTTAGCTAGAAACAGGTATGACGGCAGACGTACTTACAGACGAAAAAGACATGAAATATTAATGGCCTAAACTTTTCTCGAAACCAATTTAAAATTTTCAAATCAATATTTCCTGCCAACCAACAATATTTAAATTCATCTACAGTAAATAACGGTTTAGAAACGACCGAATTTAAATTACTATGAACAGGACAGCTCAAAGGGTAATAACCCCGTGCCCCGTGGTGCTATAGAACAAAATTTGTATTTTCGCTAATAAAAAAGTTTCAGGAATGTTTTTTCATTGGAAGCTAAGAGAGGTTGGAACGAAGCGACGGTAGCCACTTAACTCGGCCATCCCTTTGAGGGCTGAGTTTTAGACGAATTCGAGAGGTGTCTTCTAGCAGAAAAAGTTTTTAGTCTGTCTATGTAGACCACAACTATCTAATTTTAATCTGCTTTGTTATTGATGTAATAATAGATCGTTAAAGTCATAGGTCTCGAGTTCGAACCCAAAGCACGCACCTCTGACTTTTCGGATTCATGTGCTTATTGAATAATTATCACTTGCTTCAAAAACGGTGAAGGAAAACATCGTGAGGAAACCGGTATGTCTGAGAGATATTTCACGACAGCATGCGAATTCAAGTCAGAACAAACATGGGCGGCTTTAAAGCTCTGACACCAGGTACTAACCTGGTGTCCACAAACCACGTGTGGGTACACTAACCACACGAAAAGAAGAAGATAGATAATTTACCAATCAGATGTTTTTTTAGTCCTTTCATCATCTGCCTAGCCTTTTCCCAACTATGTTGGGGTCGGCTTCCAGTCTAACCAGATGCAGCTGAATACCAAGTATTTTACATGGAGCGACTGCCTATCTGACCTCCACAACCTAGTGACTAGGTAACACGATACCCCTTGGTAAGACTGGTTGTCAGACTTTTTGCGCTTCTAACTACCCGTAACGACTGTCAAAGATCTACAAATGACAGCCGGGACCAACGGCTTAACGTGCTTTCCGAGGCACGGAGGGGACTTGGTATGTAAAGATGGTCACCCATCCACGGACCAACCGCGGCAAGCGTAGCTTAACCTGATCGATCGACCCGTGCAGCTGTTATTACTTAGCCATAAGCCTGTTTTTTTAGTCCTTTCAACGGTCATTAATGAGACACAATAAAATTTTAATGATCATCTCAATGAGTCCTCGTGACAAAAAACGAACTAACTGCCCAGCGGATGGTAACTTTTAGTCACTTGCATGGACATCTGCGATACCAAACCTAGAGATCAAGCTGAAATGTCTCAAGATTAAACATTTTTCGGTTCATCTGACAGGTTTTACAAAACTTCGCACCATCTTAGATAGGTACTGTGAGGTATTATTATGAGATGCAATCTCATGTTGTGCAGGCTGGCAAGAACACTCTATGGTATCCGAACAATCGAACATTATATATTTAAATTAGGATTTTCGTATGGTGTGCATTTGTTGATGAGAAAAAACTATTTTAGCCCCTGGCGTCGGTCGCGTAATATTGTCCTTTGCATTGTATTATTGGTTTGAATATAGTCTTGTGCTCCGAAAAGTTCTTTAATTTCTTACACTATACACGATCCCGAATGCCGCAGCCAAGTGCGGTGCTCACAGTACCTACTAACATCATAATAAAATTATACTCAGCTCAACTAACGTGAACAGTCCTCAACAACACTAAAGCTAAAACGGACCAATTCCTCAAGACCCGAGCTCTGTAATTAATGACATCCCAACATTATTTTCCTTCTTCCTTAATTTATTGTCGTTGTTGTGGCCGTCTTAAAATACTTTCCAAGTCTTTAAAACTTTCTAGAGACCCGAATTACATGTTTTTTCGAAAAATAACGAATTTACTCTCCGAGTTTTATTTTGGGAAGGGATCAAAATTGGTTTATGTAAAAGTTGAGTAAAAGTTAGAGGGTTTTACTGAATTTTGGCCTAATGGATAAGAGTAGGTACTCTGTACCTTGTTTTAGAGAAGACCGATACTGAAATAGTAGAGCGCCTGAAGGTTTTGATCTCGGACTTTTGTAACATGAATGAATTTTTAAGATCGAGGTGGGATTTTGTTTTATACTATAAATTGCCGTGTTTACAAAAAAAAAAAATTTTTAGCATTGCAAATACTTTTTCGATCGCTTCAGTAAACCCTATTATCCCGGGTCCCACTTTTCCCCTAGCCCCCGGGCTAGTTTCCTAAATTATTAAGATAAAGAAATGAAAATTATATCAAAAGATGCGTTACTGAAAGGGCCACAATACTGAAAAAAAAAAACTGTAAACAGTTTTTTTAATCACCAATAAGGTGTGTCCGAAATATTTGTTTCAGTATTCCACCTATCATTCAAATAAATGAAGTCGAAGAAAACATTGGATAAAGACAAGGGTCTAAATTGTTCATGAACAAATATTTTATCAATAATTTTCTTCTTTATTTAATTTTTCTTAGTTAACTTTTGTCTCGATTACTATCTCTATGTAAATAGATACGTTAACTAATACAAAAATATTGTACAGCCTAATAATATTTATTATAACTACTTGAATTGTTCCAATTTTATTTTATTTTTTCGAACCGAGATCACAATTTTTTTTTTTTTTTTTAATTTTAAAATTTTATTCACTGTAACTGAAATCCCAGGTTTTCATGTTTTTAACGCTCCAGGTACTCCACTAAAAGCACTTATACGGGTAAATTCGAAAATAAAGCAACCCTAAGCTTATCAACTCATTCGTGCAATTTCAATTTGTCTATCGTAAGAATAAGCATTTTTAATTCTCTCCAAGAAAATCCCACTTACCTATTACCAAAAATCTTTACCTAAGAAAACTTTACAAGAAAGCTTACCCATTTATCAAATACATCTGACGTTTCCTTTACTACGCCGGTGTAAAATAACAAAGACTGAACGACACACGCCTTTGTGGTGCAAAAACCAGCGCTACATCCAGCCATATTAGTTTAACAGAGGAACGGCTTGTAACCGAAGAGCGCTCTAGATAAGCGACCAAAGCGCTTCTTTGTACATCGCTGTTAATATTGGTGTGAAATATTGGGTGTACTTGGGTTGAATCGAAGGGTTAAAGAGTGTTTTGTGGGATTTTTTGGTGTTTTACTTTCAATTGGTAGGTAAATAATGTTTGGATTTGATTAACCATCACATGAGTTTAAAAAATAAAAGTGGTGGCACTTCGGGAGTGCCGATAGAAGTGAAAATTTGAACAAGATCGCCTTGGTGGAAGAAAAATACTTGTATAGAACATTGGTCCGTAACCTTATCTAAGTAAAGAGTACAATCACGTTTACAAAAACTTTAAAGTAAAAATACTTGCATAGAACATTGATCCGTAACTTAATATAAATAAAGCACAATCGCATTTACAAAAATGAGGTGTCGTCATGGTGTCGCGAAATCAATGGTTTAGTCCCATCTCAAAAATGCCCAACGCGCCTAAAGAAGTTTTCACTTAAAAAAAACTAACGCAGAGAAGTCATACAATTATACTACTAGGCTTCTAATAAATAGGAAGATCAGTCTGTTGTGATATTACACATTCAAGCGAAATCATTTATTCAGTTGTACGGAGAACCATATTTACAAGAACCAAGAATTATTATTTACTAGCTGTCCCCCGCGGTTTCACCGATCTCGATTTCGTGTGAATATCGGGATCAGTATCTTATGTCCTAATCCAGGTCATGGTTTACCTATGTGCCAAATTTAATAAAAATCTGTTCAGCCGTTTCAGCGTGGAAGCGTAGCAAACAAACAGACAAACTCACTTTTTAACCGACTTCCAAAAAGGAGGAGGTTATATGTTCGTCGCATATGTTTGTTTTTTTTTTATTTATGTTTTTATGTATGTCCACCGATTTCTCCGTCAATTGTGGACCGATTTTGAAAATTCTTTTTTTGTTTGAAAGGGTGTGTTCTCGAATTGGTCCCATATAAATTTTATTAACTTTGCTTGGATACTTTTTGAGCTAGCTACAAAATACGTATTTTTTTCCTACTTAGTATGTAGATGATATGATAAGTTTCTGTCACTGGTAGCAGGTAGTGGTATTCGAATATGTGTGGGGTAGGTACCACAACTAAAAAGTGAAAAATAAAAACTTTTTACAAAAAAAAAACAACCGACCTCCAAAAAAAAACACTACAAACTGAAAAATAACTTTAATTTCGGAAGTCGGTGGCAAAAAACGGAAATACAAAACCCAAGACACCGACTTCCGAAATTAAAGTTATTTTTCACTTTGTAGTGTTTTTTTTTGGAGGTCGGTTGTTTTTTTTTTTGTAAAAAGTTTTTGTATTTAGTTTTTTGTAAAAAGTTTTTTTTTTTTGTAAAAAGTTTTTGTATTTTGTATTTAGTTGTAAAAAGTTTTTGTATTAGGGTGAAAACAGTACTTATTCATGATTGATTTGAATGAATAACCAAATCAAGGAATTATTCTATTCCTCATACAACAGCGTTAATAGCACCTAATTAGCACCATACAAAGAAACATCAAAAGCATATCTGTAATCCAATTATAGGCAATTAAGATCTCGATTCAGTTTCTCATTTGAAACGGCAGCGGTTTCAATCAGGCTCGGTAATTAGCGGCTCCCGTTAATTAGGACTCATTTGGACTGATTGCTTCAATTTGAAGGCGATCTTAGCGACGCATTGAAATTTCACATTAAGCTCTATCTTGCGGTTTGATTGATTAGGGGAAATTATACACCTACATGTTCCAATATGGGAAAATTTTAGAGGTGTTATTGTAGGTTAATTGAGAATTATGTTTAATTAGCCGTTGCCCGCGACTTCGTCTGCGGACCAGGATGGAAAGTAGCCTATGTCCCCTTCTCCAGGTCGTGGTCTACCCATCATCTAGCCTTTTCTTAACTATGTTGGGGTCGGCTTCCAGTCTAACCGGATGCAGCTGAATACCAGTATTTTACATGGAGCGACTGCCTATCTGACCTCCATAACCTAGTTACTGGGTAACACGATACCCCTTGGTAAGACTGGTTGTCAGACTTTTTGGGCTTCTAACTACCCGTAACAACTGTCAAAGATCTACAAATGACAGCCGGGACCAACGGCTTAACGTGATTTCCGAGGCACGGAGGGGTCTTGGTATGTAAAGATGGTCACCCATCCACGGACCAACCGCGGCAAGCGTAGCTTAACCTGATCGATCGACTCGTGCGGCTGTTATTATTTAGCCTAGCCACAAGCCCTCAGCAATCACAAGCATCAACATCAACATCAACAAAAATCAACATATAAAATCAACATAATTATACCAGTTTTATAAACACATTGACATTGTTGAAAATTATATTCAAAATGACATGATTACTTTGAAAAGTATTATATTATTTTAACTATTGTGAATGTGAGGACTATGTGGATATTATTTTTATTTCTCTTCTAGTTTTAGTGAAACTACTCAAACTGCCAGGTTTAAGTAGTTTTTGCGGCCTTCCCAAATGTCCTTTCTTTGGTATTGCTCGTCGAGTTGAGCTCCTTAAGTTCTGAGTTGAGCTCCACGATTACTGACAAATGCTTGCACTGACTGGACAGGTCCACTCAAATCTGTGTGGTTCTTTCCTCAAAAGACCTTTTCAGACACTAATCTACATGGTCCTGACCAAGATTATGTCTGGACTTTAAAAGAGACTGCGACCTCTGAGTTTATTTCGGCCTTTTTCCTCAGAGTTGTCAGATAGGAAACGCCGAACTCATCTAGCTTATTTTTAATATTTTTTTATATGACGTGTAAAAGTGATTCCGATATCCTATTTACAGAATAAACAATTTCATTTCATTTCATTTCAGGTCGTGGTCTACCCAATGTGCCAAATTTCATTCAAATCCGTTCAGCCGTTTTTGCGTGAAAGCGTAACAAACAAACTCACTTTTGCATTTACTATATTTAGTTGGATAAGAATTGGTAGTGTTAAATATTTGAAGGTACTACCTGTATTAGAGAGAAGTGTTCAATCCAAGACAATTCTCGACAAACGTTACTGATTTTTGTACAGATTTTTTCGCTGTAATTTTGTAGCAATATTAGTAGTTAATTTGTGATAATATCACTGTCTGCATTTCTCCTACTTTTTTCCTAATAGATACGGGAATGATTACTGGTAATAACTACGGAATTGCTCGTCTACAATCACGGCATTTGATCTGACTCAACGAACGTGATGTGAATCCACATCCTTCAATATTATCGATCCTTTATAATATCACTGACTTGACTGCCTCGTTGGTCTAGTGGTCGCAAGTGCTACTGCAGAGCATGAAGTCCTGGGTTCGATTCCCGAGTCGGGCAAGGTATTATTGGGTTTTCTATCTGGAATTTCTCCGTAGCAGCCCGGAGTCTGGATTTGTGCCAGGTTGATGGCAATAAGCTCGCCCCCTATTACATGGGACTTAAACATAACTGACAAAATGTGGGTGTACCTACTACAGGGACACCTCTGCCCAACCCTTCGGGGAAACAAGGCGTGATGTTATGTTGTTATAATATCAGTAAGCGCCTGATAAAACGTTTATAGCAAAACTGCACCGAGGGAAAATAATTGCTCAGACTTTTTTAAGTGAAAACTTCTTTAGGCGCGTTGAGCGATTTTTGGTAGGGTACCCTCTACCAACTTATGGATTCGTGTAGTGCTGTACTATAGAATATAGATGGCGCTAATACCAGTTTCAAGGAAATCGTGGCCCCCTGGCAACACGGCAACTGAAGGAACACGGGTGGGTTTTAATCAGTAAGAGTCTGACACGCCCTCCCGCTCCGCCCAGAGCGGGAGAAGTTATTTGATGATTTCCCACCCAAAAAACAAGAAAAGGGGGTTCCGTAATCAACAAGGAACCCTTTTAGTTTCGCCATGTCCGTTTGTCTGTCCGCGGCTTAGCTCAGACTCATTAGTACTAAAAAGCTGTAATTTGGCATAGGTATAAATACATATTAATCACGCCGACTAAGTGGTAAAGAAAAATAATGAAAAAAAAATTTTTTTTTGGATTTCCCCTACACGTAAAGTGGAGATGTTTTTTTTTTCTCGTCTATCCCATGGTGTCATTGGAAAGGTAGTTTAAAAATGGTAAGGTAAATATAGGTTAGGTAATATAGGTTTAGGATTCAGTCGGTCGGTGGATCGGTTTGAGAAGAGTCATGTGTGTGTGTCCCCTGCCAGCTAAATGGTTGGTTCTGGATATGTGGAAAAATTCACTGCAGTAGTATACATAATGAAATTAAAAGGAAAACTATCACAGCTATTCGACACGCACATGGCCGGTTTTTTTTTTTTTTAAAGAAAGTAATATTATTTTTCTATTGAAGAGCGGGATAAATACTTATGGTTTTGACATTTTACTATCATTTTTCAATCCTACGAACTGATATATCAGAAAAAAGTATGTTGCCATACTTCAAAGCGATATTAATTCTAAATGAATAAATCGTTTGAAGCCACATGTGGGTCCCTGAAGTAATAAGTGGAAGCTGCTCGTTTACAATCACGGCGTTTGATCTCAGTTCACGAACGTGATCCGAATGCCCATTCTTCAATATATCGATCCTTTATCATTTTTAAGGAGCGCCTGCTGAAAAGTTTCAGGGTAAATTTATTGGTTGGTAGTCTGTTGGTAAAGTATTTTAAAACTCATTGGTTTAGCAGTTGCAAACACCAATTTTGGGTAGAGTTTAACTAGAATTTTAAATGATCAGGATTAAAATGGCTCGTATTGTTTTGTTATCTTTTTATATCTACCTACATTTAAAAAAAAATACGTGCATTTCCAAATAAATTTAAACCACACACCATCGCATCCTATTTCCAAAAACAAAAAAAAAATAACATTCCATAAGTAAATATAGCTAAAAATGTTCGAGTTTCGAACGGAGGACGGAAGTGAGGAGTGGCGGTGTTTCCGTTCTGTGACGTCACCGGCCAGATGTGGCGGCCGCTTCCGGCCGGTCATGGCCGTACCGCCATATTTGATGCAGTATAACCGTTTATACATTTCATTGTTTTTTTATATCTTCTTTATATTGTGTTGTATATGGGGTCATAGCTATTTGTTTTGCCGGTTTTGAAGTTGTGACGTACAGTAGCCATAATATTAACTTTGATGAAAGACCTTGTAGATGTAGAATGCGTGCCTTTGATTTGGCGGCATCTACGCATCACAAAATCCTACATCACGCAAGCAAAGTTCGACGCGCGACTAGCATATAATTTACAACGCCCCGACATCAATCGTCGGGCAATAGCTCACCAGACACAACACCCGTCTGGTCGGAGGATCCTCCCTTTTCTATGGGGGATGAGAAACTTTACACCCTGCTTCACAAACCTCTGTAACTTTAATAACTACATAGGTAAGTCATTTATAAATCTGGTATTCTAAACTACTTATCTATCTAATTCCTTTAAACGAGCAATTCTTTTAAGTATATAACATAACATAACATCACGCCTTGTTTTCCCCGAAGGGTTGGGCAGAGGTGTCCCTGTAGTAGGTACACCCACTTCGCCAGTTATGTTTTAAGTCCCATGTAATAGGGGGCGAGCCTATGGCCATCAATCGCATCGGGCACAAATCCAGACTCCGAGCTGCTACTGAGAAATTTCAGATAGAAAAACCTAATAACACTTTGCCCGACCCGGGAATCGAACCCAGGACCTCGTGCTCAGGAGTAGTGCTTGTATATTTATGTATAAATAATCTGAATCTCGGAAACAGCTCCAACGATTTTCATGAAATTTAGTATTAGGTTTCGGGGGCGATAAATTGATCTAGCTACGTTCCATATCTAGAAAACGTCATTAAAAAAAAAGGATTGTGTGGTTTTATGAAACTTCTATAGGCGCCGCCATATTGGCCTTGGCTGCTCTGACGAGCGCCTTTCTCTTTTTCCCTACTCCGCGGCCGACCGTCACGCGACATGCAACACACAGACGAAAAAGTTTGAGACGATGTAATAAAAGTTTCACTTTAAAAACCCAGATATTAGTTTATTAAGAGTTGAGAAGTTACAAACTCTTTATTTCACCCTCTTCTAAAGACTGTCCAACCAATAATAGTTTCTAACCATGTCCTAGCTCTACCAGAATATTTGTTACCTTTTAACCAAATTCAATCATACATTTTTAATAAAGCACAATACAACACAAACTTCCTCGTTAAAGTCCACCAAAATAGAAACGTCGTTCCCCAAAAATAAACTTTCAATATTATAATTACAAACATTCGCGAACACGAATAACTTTTCTAGTAAAATTAATGAGACTATAAACTTTATTGTCAACACAACAATAATCATTTTTGACTTGTAAATGAGTCCATTAATCTGATTAATACGGCCGTTATGATCCCGAATTGTTTATGTTAATGTAAATCGAAATGTATTGTACTCATTTACAAACTCTTTATCAGATGGATTTAGATTATCGGTTTGAGATTGCAGGAGCTTGGAAGAGGTCGAGACAGAGATTAAGATGTCGTTTTGGTGATTTTTAAAGGCATTTCGATGACGTTACGCTGAGAATATAAGGTTTTCGCAATTACTACTAAATCTCTGAAAAATTAGAAAGAAGACCATAGACTTCTTATAGGTTTTCTTGTAATCTATGAGTAAAGAACTCAGTATTTTTTTCATAATTTTAGGGTTATTAGTTTCGGAGATAAGGGGTAAATTTTCATCAATTTTATTAAAGGTCTTTGAAAGTGTTTATTTTAAAATTATTAAAAAAAAATTGATACTCGCAACGAGCCCTTTAATTTGATATGTCACACGGTACTGTTAGCAAATCTTTTTAAGCTATTGCATAGCTTTTATCGCGGGCTTTGAGCGCGGCGACTGAATCAAGAAATTCCGTAACGTAGCGAAAATAAAACCTAACACCCCCCACTCCGCCTACCATGGAATGACGGCAATTTTTGTTTTATGTCACGTTGTCATGGGAAAATAACTTTTGTTTTATGTCATCACGTCATCATCCCAAGTGTACCGTTGACAAATAGGAAGTATGGAGGTTACAAATGCTATGCAATAGCTTTACCGTGGCAGTCCCCGAGTGCCACACGTTTTTCTTTTTTTTTCTTATTTGCCCCCCAAAAGTGACCCCTATATTCAAAATTCATTTATTTACGTTACTCGTCCGTGTTTGGGTCACAGAAATACATATGTGTGCCAAATTTCAACTTAATCGGTCCATTAGAGTCGGGACAAATTGGCTGTGACAGACGGACACTCGAGTAATCATATAAGGGTTCCGTTTTTTCCTTTTGAGGTACGGAACCCTTAAAACCTACTTTTTATGTAACCACACTGAAATAGTACTGCTGACCTACTTGTTTTTGCATTTACACAAAAAGAAATACAATTTTCCAATAAAGTTTTCACTCAATTTAAGGCTGTTAACTTAAAGCTGTTACCAACTTAATATCCATAACGCTAAAAGTAACATCATCATCTGCCTAGCCTTTTCCCAACTACGTTGGGGTCGGCTTCCAGTCTAACCGGATGCAGCTGAATACCAATATTTTACATGGAGTGACTGCCTATCTGACCTCCACAACCTAGTTACTAGGTAACACGATACCCCTTGGTAAGACTGGTTGTCAGACTTTTTAGGCTTCTAACTACCCGTAACGACTGTCAAAGATCTACAAATGACAGCCGGGACCAACGGCTTAACGTGCTTTCCGAAGCACGGAGGGGTCTCGGTATGTAAAGATGGTCACCCATCCACAGACCAACCGCGGCAAGCGTAGCTTAACCTGATTGATCGACCCGTGCAGATGTTGTTACTTAGCCACAAGCCCGTCGCCCGCTAACGCTAACGCTAAAAGTAACAAACAGGTAAATAAACATGATTTTGCAGTCCATCCACGTCATACCCAACTTTTTCCAGTCCACCTTGGAAGTCCATCACTGATCCAGGATCAGATAAGTCTCAGTTATAAATGGCAAGGAAGCGATAATCTTCAAAATTTAAATAATCCCCGAGTTTTAGACGAGTTTGGGAACATCACGGAATGTGTAATTTTTTAAAGGGATACTCCTTTTGAATTTTGATTGGGTGTTACAATGTTCTTGTACTGATCCTGATAAATTGAGATTTTTTTAACTTTTGCATTTGGTTTATTTTCGACATAATTAAACTTGAAAAACCTTTACCACTCCTTCAAATGGGTATGTTGTTTTGTGCTTAACTGACATGGTCTTGGAGATATGATAGATGGATTTTGTCGTAATGAGTCCATTTGTATTACATCGAGAAGTTGTTAAAAGCCCCATTTACACCATGCAAGTTTCTCGCATCGCATACAATAAAATTAAAGTAACAAATGACTTGCATAAGCACTGTTTGGACGGTGCAACTTTTATTGTTACTGTGTAAATCAAGCTTTACGAATACCTAGAACAGTCATTGTGTGAATTCAGGGTCTCAAAGTCACACCCATCTTCGGATATTGATGTAACCTAGTAACAAAGTCGCATAGGAGCTAAAAAACTGGTATTCAGTCGCATCTGGTTTGACGAGACGATGACCTATTTGGTATCAATTCTTCAAGATATTCAGAAAACTAACCCACATTACTACACAACACAAACATAACATTAAATATTTGCCAGAAAACCTACATCTTTCCTTTGAAATGAGCCCACAAGTTATAAAAGAAATCCTTTAATAATTCTCCAAACCTTCTTTACAGCATACCCGGGCTTTGCCCCGCATAACGTGGATTATTCCCTAGTAATGGACATTATAACGCAGAACGGGAATACTAAGGCAGGCTAGATAATAAAAAGACAACATTGGAAGTGTGTTTTTAAATAAATTATTAAGTGTAAGGTTGGAAGTACACTCTGGAGGTGACCTTTGGCTTGTTTCGGCCTTTCTTCTCAGAGTAGTCAGATAGGAAATGCCGACCTCATCTATACTCCATTTGAAATAAGATTAGACATTTAAATAAACCTTTTTTACAGCACGTTCAACCGATTTTGACTTCTATTACGTTGGTGGCATGACAAATGGCAGCTGCAGTAAACAGTTGGTATTGTAACCACTTTTTTGCTTTTAATGCCATCCTTATGTCTTCGGTATAGAAGCCAAAACCGGTTGAACAGACTGTAAAAAAAGGTTTATTTAAATGTCTAATCTTATTTCAAATGGAGTATAGTTTTTATTAAGATATGATTGACGTGTAAAAGTGTTTGTACAAACCTACTTACAGAAATAAAATCATTTATCCATGGATTACTTAGGTTTTTTGGTTTATTTCTGCTCAGTTTAAAAATTTCCTACTTATTAGATACTGACACAAAAAATATTTATAGAGAAGCAAAATGAAATGGAATGTTGTCAAAAGCGTAAAAGTACAAAGCTGATTAAAAAAACCCGGCCAAGTGCGTGTCGGACCACGCACAATGAAGGGTTCCGTAGTTGGGATGAATTTATCCCAAAAACAAACTTAACTTTGTACTTGATAAACATATTCTCCCATACGGAATGTATGGGAAAACATGTTTTTGCAACTGCAAAGTTAAGTTAGTCGATTATTACTCGTTAACCTGTAGAGCCTACTTAGTTGTGATAGTTTTCCTTTTCATTTCGTTATATAAGCTACTGTTGTGATTTTTTTTACACACCCTAAACCAACCATTTAGCCGGCAGGGGGGGGGGACACTTGACTCTAACAAAAATATGCACTTTAAAGCTTAATATTTCGCAAACGAATCCCTGAATCCAAAAATGGTTTACACAAACTCACAATATTTTTGAAGGACCTTTCCAATGATACCCCTCACCATGGGGTAAAAAAATAAAAAAATAAACATTACCACTTTACATGTATGAGAGGTACCCTAAAAAAAAAATGTTTTTCATAATTTTGTTTTACCACTTTGTCGGCGTAATTAATATGTATACTTATGCCAAATTACAACTTTCTAGTACTAAGGGTCTCGGAGCTAGACCGCGGACAGACAGAAAGACAGACGGACATGACGAAACTATAAGGGTTCCTTGTTTACTAAGGAACCCTAAAAAACGTGTTAAAAATTGTTTCTATTCTTGGTTTACTCGTCCATCAGAGGACGCTGTTAACTCTAAGGCCACCCATTGTAGCAAGGTACTTAAGGTACCATTCCGTACCCGGCCGCAGGCGGCAACTGCAGGCGACGTGTCGCGGCTTCATATCGTGGCGACACGTCGCGGCGTTATGTCGTGACGACACGTCGCGGCGTCATGTCGCTGCAGTAATGATCCCGAACCCGACCGCAGGCAGCAGCAGCCCGTATTCCAGTCGGTAGATAGAAGATAAAAAAAGTGTTATTGCTTGAGCGTTGGCGGCACTACTGGTCTGTGGTCGGGCTACACGTGCCCCTACCACTCGCCCGTAGCTGCCAATGACGTGTCGCTAGTTACGGAAGGTATTTCATAGAAATTCATAGAAACCAGTCGTGTCGCAGCGACTCGTCGCCTGCAGTTGCCTCCTGCGGTCGGGTACGAAATGGTACCTAAACACGTCATCTGCATATTCACGCATCATGTCCTACCTACTGTTTTTACCCGACTACGGCAAAGCCAAAAGGAAGGGTTATGATTTTAGCAGTCTATGTATGTATGTTTGTATGTATGTATGTTTGTATGTATGTATGTTTGTATGTATGTATGTTTGTATGTATGTATGTTTGTATGTATGTATGTTTGTATGTATGTATGTTTGTATGTATGTATGTATGTTTATTTTTACGTGTGTTCCACCGTAGCGCCTAAACTACTAAACCGATTTTGATGAATGAGGTATCAATAGATTCGTAATAATGGTCCGGGTGACATAAGCTATATAATTTTTCCCTAAATTTAATTTGGTGGACTTTACACGTAAATTTCTAACCTCGAAAAAAATTAAAATGGGATGATCATGACATGTTTGGTATCAAAAGAAAGGTCTTGACGAGCACATTACAAATATGTATATAATATTATATTTTAAAAGTAAACAAATATGTTTAAATCGTTAAAAACAAGCAAAAGTGAGACCGCTACGTAGTATCGCAAGATGTTACCAACGTGCAGTTAATCAAATCTTAATAAGAAGTACCGATTTGTAATTCCACTCTTATGAAGAAAAAGAAGTACAACGAAATATTTATATTTTGGATTTCTTCGAAGCTCGATATCGATATATGGTGTTGACGTCGAAATAAATCGCTCTATGGTTTCGTCCAAAGCACTATGCACTGCTATTGGAATTTAAAATAGGTTAATTACTGAACTATTGTATTACTCTACTCTTATTTACGTTTATCAAGTGTAAAAACGGAAAAGTATAAAATAAAAAAATAAAGTTTAAAAAACTGTAACCCGACTACGGGGAAAATAAAAATGGTCTAAAAAGTACGAAACAAGCAAATATTTCAGACAGAAATCAAGACATAGGTACAAAAATGGTCAAGGTAAAGCCGTCGTCGCATGCCATTATAATTTGGTAGGTGTTCTTGGCACCAACATGGTACACAGGCATGCGACCACGGCTTTACCTTGACCATTTTTGTACCTATGTCTTGATTTCTGTCTGAAATATTTGCTTGTTTCGTACTTTTTAGACCATTTTTATTTTCCCGTAGTCGGGTTACAGTTTTTTAAACTTTATTTTTTTATTGTAAAAAGATCCCACTGTTTTTGTAAAATATATACTTGGTTTAAAGAAAAATAGGCAAGTACATGAATGAAAAAATCGGGGGTTTTGAGGTTGAACCGATTTGAAATAGACGCATTTCATAAAATTCAATCTCAACACCATTTGGGTGATGATGCGGAGAGTCTGTTCAGGTTCATGGCCCAATTATAATCCGTAGCTATGTGGATTTGGAGTATGATGGTTCAGTCATACGCATTGCGATTATAAAAGTCCCTAATTAAATAAATCAATCTACGTAGCCGGTCGGCTTCCAGTCTAACCGGATGCAGCTAAATTTTACAAGGAGCGACTGCCTATCTGACTTCGACAATCCAGTAACTGGGTAATACTAGTAGTACTGGGTATTACATGGGACTTAAACATAACTGGCGAAATGTGGGTGTACCTACTACAGGTACACCTCTGCCCAACCCTTCGGGGAAACAAGGCGTGATGTTTATGTATGTATGTGTATGTATGTATATGTATGTGTATGTATGTATATGTATGTGTATGTATGTGTACTAGTAAGAAGATAAGAGTAAGACTGGTTGTCAGACTTTCGAGCTTCTGAAGACCCGTAACGACTGTCAAAGATCCACGAATGAGAGCCGGGACCAACAACGTGCTTTGCCGGTCACGGATGTGTCTCAGCCTGTAAGTTGTGTATGTAAGATGGTCTTTGTCACCCATCCACGAACCAACCCCGGCAAGCGTAGCCCGTAGATCGACCCATGCAGCTGTTACTTAGCCACGAGCTCCTCCAGTTCAAAAGACGCTAATTAAAAATCCAAACATTGCTCTCAGTGTACTAACAACTCATAGCACCCCGCTTCGGTCCGTCTCGATATTTTTTATTCACTGTAAGAAGTTCCCCGATTACCTCAAGGCTTATCCTACATACAGACTTAAAGAAATGCTGAAGAAATTCTTTTTATTTCTGGAAAATCTTAATTAGTTTGTTCTTCTAATATTAGTTTAATGCAGTCTTCATATTTTTTTATTTAGTTAGTTTCATGCTTGTACATCGGTCCTTTACATTATATGCACAGATATGCAAATTTACGAGCAGTTAGTTATTATTCTTATTTACTCTTGACAGTACTTATTTGCAATATGAAATGCAAAGTCTGCGCGAATAATTTGTATAATCTTGATGTGTAACTATGATTAGCTTGAAGATTAGTTCAGTTCGTGTACCTATTTACTTGTGTTAAGCTTTATCTGTATTGACATTAACTAAAACATTATTGACTACTTAGTAACAATCTTTCATACTATCTCTTTACACACAAGCTTCATTTGACGCTTATTTTCCTTTTTATTTTTGCCGCATATTGCCAGAAAATTAAATTCTTGCCCTCCACTTTTCACAAATTCCATAATCGTGCAAGCGTACCTCATTCACCTGAGTAAATCTGTAATTGACAGGGTGCGTTGTTGATAAACATTATTTTAATTTAGTGAAGTTGTCAAATAGGTATTTTTTATACTCTTTTAAAATTTCAAGTATATAAGTAAGTGTGAGTGTGTGTAAATGTGTGTGTGTGGGGGGGGGTGTGTGAGTGTGTTGTAAGTGTGTGGTGTATTTGTAATAATTTAATTGTTAATTATTACAATAAATCAATTGAACGAATTTGTAATCTGTTGTAATTTTTGTATGGGTGTATTCCTGAAATGAAAATTATTTGATTTTGCATAATGCATTTATTTTAAAAAAAACAGTGGCACTCTGGGAGTGCCGACAGAAGTGAAAACTCAAAAAAAAATCGGCACCGCGGTAATCAATGCGTTGATGTCTTTTACTCTACGCACCGCGGTAATCAACGCGTTGATGTCTTTTTACTGGTCAAAAGCTGGTGTCGTAACAGTTTCGCGAAATAAATGGTTTAGTCCCATCTCAAAATGCCCAACGCGCCTAAAGAAGTTTTCACTTCAAAAATGGGAGGAAATCCGCTAAAGTCTCAGACACGACAGATAGGAACATAGTTTTACAGCTCTATATAGTTCACACTGAAATCAAAACAAAACAACAACAAAGTACTTAGTTTCAGCATTCAAATTAACACGATAAAACTCATAATTGATAGACATGGAAATTAGCATTCGTTTGTATTCGGAAATCCGATAATACCCGAGGGACATTAAGAAAATACATATGTACCTAACTGCCAATGTTCCCAAATAGGCTACATATTAATGTTATGTATTCCAAAATAATGCAGAAATCAATGGTGTTACAAAATGATAAAACATTAGTCGCATGTTCGGTATAATATCGCATGTATCGTAACAAGTTGCGGCGGCAATTCGCTATGTAGGAATTCCTTTCACGCTTCGTAGTATAGGAGCTAGGGACCCAGAATAAAATGTATGTTCTCTGGTGAAAATACCGTGAGGAAATCTGGATTTGATGGTTCGAAATTGACAACCACACACAATGAGTATCATCAATTCTGGAATTTTCTACTGGATTGTAATGTGAAAAAGAAAGCCAACAATAGGTCTCTTTCAGATGTAAATTTTTCTTTCTGTAGGTAAGGTAAAATGTATCGGTACTATTAATATAAAAAAATACATCTTATTTGTACATTATTGTATACCTACATTAAAAGCAAATAAATTATTTATATTTCTATAGTTTTCAAGTAACTTCGTCATCCATCATCATTTCAACCCCACTCGCTGGATAGACCCCTCCAAAGCGACCTGACCTGCGGAGCCCGTTTGTAGGTATCCAACGGTCTTTAATGCTCCCTCAATGTTTTGGAGTTTGAAGACATTTATGATGGAGAATCGAAGCATGTTTTTTCCCAAATAGGTACAAACGGCGGGCTTATATACATAGTTTTCAAACATTATGATGCAGTGGGTTGGCAATTTTCTTCAAAATTCTTCGGATTAGATTAAAAGTGTGTTACGCAATCAGGGTGCAGGTCTTTGAAACACAATTGTCCAAAATATCAAATATCATGTTAATCTCCTAAAACACAACAACACTGACTCCGGGGCTACACATCGCAGTGCACATCGCTCCGGTATTAATATTGCACGAACATTCGCAGGTGGTGCATGCGGCCAAATTGAAAATTGCTCGCATCGGCGCGGCGTTTGCCACAGTTGCAATTATACACGCTCAATCTGTATCCTTGGTAATGAACATATTCATTTTAGGTTGTGTTTAGATGTTGAAATGTCTTTGAGCGAAAAAACTTGGATATCTTAACCAGATTTTTGTATTTTTTGGTTCTAAGAAAACATACTTATCAAAAACAATAAGAAACGGAAGAGAATAGAATAATGACAAAATTAATTCCAATCACAGTCAGATGATTGGACTAAAACGTCTCTTCTAAGATTCTGATAATGTAGATAGATACCGGTAAACCAAGAAAAATAGGTTGGTAATATAAAATTCATTAGGTAGGTGCTGAGTATAAAAATGAAGAGAGTTAGGAATTGGATTGCCCACATCAAAAAATCTAAGTACAAACATTGGATAAAGTGATTTAAAAAAGGTTTTACTTCTAAGAAAAACCTTGTGGAAGACTTAGTTGTTATTTTCCTTATAAACTAAATTTAGTTTTACCAAAAAAAAACACATCAATAAGGTCTACAAACGATGGAATTGAAAAAAATAAAATATATATATGTCGGCGCGAGACGATGGTGTCAGCTCACACCTCGTCCAGTTCTTATCAGCGTGAGATGAAGGTGTCATTCACACCTCGTCTAACTCTCAAGACCATGGTGGTCTTTGTTAGCACTTATTGATATTAAACAAGAAATAATTGTTTCCGATATGAAAGGTGACGACGTAAATCTGATTGCGTCGAACGTGGCCGGGGGTCGGCTTGCATTTTCTCGTGGGAATTTTTTAAGATGAAAAGAGTTTAGCATCAGAGGAGCCTGGATCAGGCAGTCAGTTTCGTTCAGACCGCGAGATCGACTGTGCGCGACCCGCGGACTGGTTACGCCCTTCTAATTTATTTAAGAAAAAACTTTATACAAAAAAACAACAACCAACTTAAAAAAAAAAAAAACACTACAAAGAGAAAAATAACTTTAATTTCGGAAGTCGGTGTCTTTGGTTTTCTATTTTCGGTGTTTGTCACCGACTTCCGAAATTAAAGTTATTTTTCGCTTTGTAGTTTTTTTTTTTTGAAGTCCGTTTTTTTTTTTATACAAAAAATTATTTTTCACTTTTTAGTTGTGGTACCTACCCCACACAAATTCGAATACCACTACCTGCTATGCAAATAACAGTGACAGAAAGTTATCATAATATCATCCACATACTATGTGGGAAAAATACGTATTATTGAAGCTAACTCAAAAACTACCCAAGCAAATTTAATAAAATTTATATGGGACCACCTCTGAAGTATGATCTACCAAACAAAAAAAGAATCATCAAAATCAATTCATAATTGGCGGAGTAATCGCATAACAAACATACAAAAAAAAAAAAAACATACAGTCGAATTGAGAACCTCCTCCTTTTGGAAGTCGGTTAAAAAGCGTAGAGTATAAGTTACATGTAGACTTTTCTAGTTAGACTGATTACTTCACGCGTTTCCTTTGCCCACGAAGTAGACAGTTACATAATGAAGAATTTAATTGATAATTACCCTTCTGACGATTATTGTGAGCTCGGCGCTCCGACAAATATACAAATAAGGAAAACTGAGTTGTTTATCTCCCACCAGTTATTTTGACAAGCTTTTTATTAACTTACTGCGATCATATGTTTATTTTTACATTTTATTCATACGGAAAACATAATGCACCCAATAGTCGCTACCTCGGTACGGTGGCCAATGTCATGTTACTGCATACAAACTTGCATAGGGCACCGTTTAACATGTACACATGGCTACACATCAAGCTATACATTTCCAGTATAAGCTGACCTCGCATTGTACGGAAATCCTACACGATGCGAGATCAGCATAAACTGGAAATGTATAGCTTGAAGTGTAGCCGTGTGTACTACATGGACTCACAGTGTCTGTCAAAATACTTGCCATGGGCAACACGAGCCGGATCAAAATAGCCTGCAAAATTTACAGAACATGAACTGGTCCGATTCTAGGAATTTCCTCAAGAAATTTTTCAATACATATTTCAGTCAACACAAAGGATTATTTTTGTAGAGAGAAATTGAGTCTGTATACATTTGTATAAATCCCATTGTTATGGCCTTAACAAACCCGTGTTAGATTTTTTTCTTGTCACCTTTTTTCATTAGTAAACCAAAGGATTCAATAATACCTCTCAAACACAAATATTTATTTTATTTGTAACCTTATGTCTACAGTATTAGATAGTTCTTTAAAAAAAATCTATTTTAGGAACAACACTACTCCTTCCAGTCAAAACTCGAATTCATAACACTTTGGTTTTCCTTCTTTTCCTTTTCCTTGGGTTTTATTGATTTTTCTTTAGTTCCCAAAGCTTCAGCTTCCTTCACAGTATCAGGTAAGGAATCGTTGGATATATCGGGAACCAGGAACGTGACCATTCCCGCTATGAGAGACGAGATCCCGAATACAAGTGATGGGAATCCTTCCCAGTACTGCGTCTGAAAATTAAAAAACAAAATATTACCAGGAATCGCAAAAATAGCTACCTATTTTCTTCGTAAAACTTTGTAAACACACAAGTTTTTCGCTGTATTTTTAGGGTTCCGTACCATAATGGTAAAAAGGAACCCTTATAGTACGACTCAGTCTGTCTGTCCGTCTGTCTATCACAGCTGGATATCTGAAGAACTACTAATGCTAGGAACAGTTTTAGATGACGTTTGTTCAACTGTTTTGCAAATAACAAAGAAATAAAATGTTATTTTTTTTGCAACAGGTACTGAATGTGTGTTTAAAATTCGAAGTGGGGCTACTAGGGCATGTGAAGTATTATATGAAAGACTGCTATTTGCACATTCTTAAACATTTTCTTTTTATAGGCCGCATAGTTTAAGTTTAAAAATACCGTTCCCCTCTTATCTCCGAAGTTTGCATAGAGAAAACTGTGAAATTATTCTATGTGATAGAAGTTTATGTAAAGATTACAGGAAAAATAAAACGATGTTTCTAAATAGCACACTTTTTCAGAAATCATCAACAAAAATTACATTAGTTCCACTATCGGTCAAGAGATGGCGCTAACCTAAAACTGCAATATTCTACACCACAGTGTGTAGTGTTAAAAATCTCTAACGAATATAAGCCTCGCCGATGAAAATTTAGAATGATACGGAACCCTACCTCGGTGCGTGAATCCGACTCGCTATTGACCGGTTTTTTGTACTAGATATAAATTTGCCATTTGGCCCAACTGATATGAACTAGCCTCTGCCTTTTGTCAATGAATAAATAACAAGTGCTTGGAAAAATTCTTACACCAAAAAACCTTTATAACTTTGATTTTCCTCAAGGACTCTCTTAAAAATAATAAAGTCAACTCCAATACCAATATTAACAATGCCTATAGGTCAGTCAGCATCAAAACGATGTAAAACATCAACAAGAATTCAATTCATTATCCGCAATCATTGTTCAATTCCATAATATGATTGCAATGTGTAACCACAAAACATAATACACATAGGGTTCCCACAAACATTGAAGCAACACCCAGCATCCAAAGAGTGACAATGACTAAATGTAAGAACTTACCAGCAGCGGCGTCTGGGGTGCAACTATGGACCCCACCCTTCCGAGTGACGAGCACAGCGCGTGCATAGAGTTCCTGGTATAGGTAGGGAACAGCTCCGACGTGTACATGTATGTGATGGTGAAGTACAGCGACGCCATCAATTTGCTGATCATAAACATTGTTACTGATAGCCAGGCCATGTCTGAAAAGAAAACGTGTGGCAGTTGTTTTAGGTTTGAAAGATTTCTTGACACAGAGACAGTTTTCTATCATCATAATAATCAGCTTATAATGTTCCCACTGTTGGGACACATGCTCCTCCTCTCAGTGAGAGCGACTGGGCTGTAATCTACCATGCGGGCCCAGTGCGGGTTGGTAGATGCCACATGTCTTCGAATTTTTTGGTTCTAGGACATGCCGGTTTCCTCACGATGTTTTTCTTCACCGTTTTGAGAGCAGTGGTGATGAAATTAAATACACATAGTAAAGCGCCAGCCTGGGTTCAAACCCACAACCACTCGTAAGTTGGGGCCGTTACCACTGGGCCACAACTGCTCTCAGTTTTCTATACCTAGGCAAAAATAACAAACTTCCATCATAAAACTCCTTTAGGGCAAAATTTTCATAAACCCTTTCTTAGTGCTCACTTTCGCCATGAGGAACTCTTGTGCAAAATTTCATGCTTTTTGACCCAGCGGTTTAGGCCGTGTTGACTATCAGTGAGTGAAGGAATTTAAGATTTTTATTAAGAAGAAGATTTTCCGAGACGACCTAGACTCGTACCGTAAGGGTTGGATCGAACTGGCCCTGAAAAAGGATGCTTGGAAGGATTTTGTGGAGGCCTTTGCTCAGCAGTGGGACAGTGTAGGCTAACATAAAAAAGAAGATTGTAATTAAACTGATGTTAACCTGCTAAGGTCTGCTACTGAATATGGTCACTGCAATAATATCCGAGTCACCACACTTATAATCCCATGATACTAAATACATATTTAGTTTGAAAAAACAGTAAACTGTTTTATCCAAAATTCAAAAGTAATTTATTCAAATTAGGCTGAGAATCAGCACTTTTCGAACGTCAAAATTATATAAGACAGCCCCCCAAAAACGCCTGCCCTTCACCACTTCCTAGTGCTTTAGCTGGGAAGAAGAAGTGGCGCAAGAAAAACTTGATTCTATACATACAATAGTCCTTATGCAAAGTTAATTTACATTACGCAAAAGAAAACATAAAATGAATTAATTTGCTATGTCAGCTAGCACACGCCAATATACCAACAAAAAATCACGGATGAATGGGTGAAGGGATTTTCATTAGCAGATATAATAATATGATAGACCATGTTCTGAATGACCGCATAAGATTTTTTTATCGGGGTACAACAATTAAATTCCCTAAAGTTAGCTGGGTTTGGTTAATGTTTGTAAACACTTTTCACAATGGCAATAATAATAACCATGGAAAATTACAAAAAGTGGTAACTGATTTCATATGGTTCATTAAACTAACCGAGAAAACCAGGTTATCAGTCTTAAAATTACTTCGTAATAAACATTAATGCTAGCCTATTGCAGTATGCTACAAATTAACGATGTTTGTAAAACAGTATCCTTGATTTTTGTTGGACCGTAACAAAACAAAAAATGTGCAATGACGCCGAAGATACCTTTTTTTTGAGTGGGAAATTATCAAATAACTTCTCCCGCTCTGGGTGGAGCGGGGTATCAGACTCCTTCTGACTAAAACCCACCCGTGTTCCTTCGGTTGCCATGCAGTTCCATAGCTAAAAGCGGTCTTTTAAAGACAACCTAAAGAGGCATGAGTGTATTTGGGTTCTTTGACTTAGTTGGCTCCATATCACAGTACTTCGACCTCCTACCGACTTCATCTACAGTTTGTTCATGTTGCCATAAACCATAAACGTATTTTTTTCAGTTGCCATGTTGCCGGGGGGCCACGATTTCCCTATCGTCCCATATTCGCAGCCCACGCTGAAGATACCTACCGATAAAATTTTGGTTTGATTTTTTCCAGTTACCTATGCTGACTTCCCCCAGCTAGATGGACTGACGATCTTATAAGAAAGTTGCTGGGAGAAACTGGATGCGGGAGGCGGAGGACAGGGTGTTGTGGCGCAGCCTGGGAAAGGCCTATGTGGCCTGTCTTGCATAGAGTCGTAGCATAATGCTGAGCGATAGCCGTTTTGAGTGGATGTGACGCATGCTTCGCCCAACCTTATCTCATTTTTATATTTCAAGCAATTTTTTTTTCTGCGTCATGTATCCGCAAATAAACGTTTTTTCTTTCTTTTCTTTCTATGTCCAGCAGTGGACTGCAATAGGCTACGTTGATTGATTGACCGATGGTGTGGCAAAAAATAAAGTGGACTATATGAAGGTCATTGACGCATTTGGACATCTACCACCCGTGATTGTCCCAGAAGCATTGGAAATGCATTGGCATCCCAGACACAAACCTGCAATGTCTCATGCACCGTTAACAGCACCGCACCGGAGCGTGACGGTGTTGTTAAGTAAGGGAAATTAATTACTAATGATGAGATTTACTACCAACTTAAATTGACTTTATACAGTGTGAGTCTTTATAATGTGCACATATCGAAATGAAGGAATCTGTGCTTAACTTTATCGACGGAAAAAACAAAACTATTTTTTTTTTGTAACTTTTAAACTAAATAATCTATCGCGATGAAACAAACTCCATAATAATTAGAAGTAATTAGGCGTCCTCATAAAATGAAAACTGTAAAAAAAACTACCCTCAATTGAAAATAAACATGTTTTTCCAGCAAAAATCCGTTTTTTTTTTCATAAATTTTTACAATAATTGTAAAATTTCTCAATAAGATGCTAATCAGAAGAAAAGAATGTTTTTTTTTTATGTTTTTTCTGTCGATAAAATTAAGCATAGATTCCCTCATTTCAATATGCGCATATTACAAAGATTCACACTAATCAAATCACACCTTTCATTCTTTTACAATTGTATGAAATAGCTATAACACGGCAAATTTGGTGAACCATTAATTTTACCAAAGATGTTAATTCTAAGCCAACCTTTGTGGAGAGAGAAATAAATTTATTTTATTATTATTATTAATTTAACTGACCCTTCAAAAAAGAAGAAACCAAAATACTCACTTGTAGGCAAAAACGGCTGTCCCACACAAAACACGCCAGCCAATAGGAAGCTAGCGATCAACGGGAACTTTCTCCTATATTTCATCAATACATACATCGCTATAAAGCTGCCTGGAAGTTCTGTAATCGTGACTAGAGCGTAGTTCAAGTACTTGTTCCCTTCCAGGGACACCGATGTTATCGTCATCCCATAGTTCACAAAGGTAGATGTCGTCCACCATATTACGCAGACTATGAATCTCTTAAACAAAGCCGTTGATGTAAATGTACTCTTCAATACTTTTCCAAATTCTACATTCTCTTCTTTATCTGTATCACAAACTAAATTGTCCAATACCCTCTGATCGACTTTAACTTTGTTCTTTTTTGACATTTTGTCTATTATAGCTATTGCTTCTTCTTTCTTCCCTTTTATTAGCAGCCATCTTGGACTCTCGTCTATGACGTATATGTAAAAGAAGAAAAGTAAGGCTGGGGCATAAAGGGCTCTGAGGAAGTTCCTCCAGTCAGGAACCATCCAAGCCACTAAGGCTTTTAAGATGCCTCCGACGCAGTATCCAATGCCGCATATCATGTAGTAAGGAACTCGTTTCGTTGTGGCTATTATTTCCACATCTGTGAAAAAGATAAGAATTTATTATATGGAGCTGTAGGGATATTCAAACTCGATGCGTTTATTTAAATTAAACCATTTACAGACACTTTTGAATTGTCAAAGAGTCGGTCAGTTAGTCAGAAAGTTGAAGCTAGTTGCCCATTCCAAAACGTAGATCTCTTTGGAGAAGAACAGGCAAGAAACTCCAAGGACACTCGTAACTAAGATATGTATTACAAAATCCTGGATACATAAAAAAACAAAACAATTAAAAATAAACGTAATTACGAACTTTGTTCAAGAGCATACTGAATTTAAAAATATATATTTTTAGAGTACTAGTAGCAGTATGAATGAACTCTAAGGTATTAAACTGGTTTTCAAAGCGAAGACGAATTCAAAATTCAAAAGTCATTTATTCAAATTAGGCTGAGAACCAGCACTTTTCGAACGTCAAAATTACATAAGACAGTCCCCCAAAAACGCCCACCCTTCACCACTTCCTAGTGCCTTTAGCTGGGAAGAAGAAGTGGCGCAACAAACTCCCCAGCAGCACAGCTGTCTGTTCAAGTTAGAAAAAAATAAAAATGACTCTATACAATAGTATGCAAAATTATTATGCAACACAAAACATTATTTTAATTAAGTATAAATTATTGGCCATATGTTAGCTAGCACACGCCGATATACCAACCAAAAACATCGAGAACTATACTCAAGCAGAATTAAAAAATAAAAACTAAACGTAAAAAGAACTAAATATCCAGGCATAAAGGGCGTGCCCGCTTACATAAAGCTGTAAATTGGAAGTTATAAATGATAAACTAGGACCATCGAGGTAAAATAAATGTACAGTTAATTACTAGTAACAATAACAAAACCATGATCAGCAAGACGACCAGTCACCACAAGCAGCACCCGTTCACGAGCATAACGCAAAGATCAGCCATTACCCCCCTCGCCATATTTGAGGGAAGGAGGCAACCCGACTCCCGACGCTACCGCAAGCATTGACATCTAAGGGAGCATGACGAACTTGCTGCCGGTTGCTCAGGTAAAAAATAATATGATCAATTGTCGAGGTCACTAGCCAACCACAAATTGCAATACAAACTCATAACAAAAACATTGTAATGAGTAGATTATGTCAACAATAAAATAAAAATAAATAGACTCGTAAAAAAATAATTAAAAAATTGACTCATAAAGTCAAATAAAATAAAAAAATTATATAAACTTATATAAACTGTCAGTAGGTAAGTTAAATCTGGAGAAAGAACATAAACATTGTCTTGAGTTAATCACAGCGACCAACTATTCTTATCATTTAAGTAGTCGTTGATACAATAGTATGCCTTTGAACAAAGGTTGGATTTTACTTTATTTTTAAACGCATTAAAAGGCAAATCTAGCATAGAAGAGGGTAGCTTGTTATAAAAGGTTATACCAAGCCCAACAAATGAGTTATGAACCTTATGAAGCCGGTGAAAGGGAGCTCGTAGTTTGTCCTTATTTCTAGTGTTAACATTGTGAATATCACTGTTTTTAGTGTATAAGTGTATATTTTGCCTAATATATAAGATGTTGGCGAAAATGAATTGTGATGCCACCGTGAGAATACCAACATCTTTAAAAAAATCTCTTAGAGAAACTCTGGCACGTAGCTGGTAAATTGCTCGAACAGCTCGTTTTTGAAGAACAAATATATTTTGAATGTCAGCGGCTTTGCCCCACAGCAGAATACCATAGGACATAACGCTATGGAAATAACTAAAATAGACTAACCGAGCTGTATCAATGTCAGTGTATTGTCTTACTTTCCTGACAGCGTAGGCGGCCGAACTGAGCCTCCCCGCTAGGCTTGATATATGTGGGCCCCACTGAAGTTTGGCATCTACTGTTATGCCCAGAAAAACTGCCGAGTTCACAGTTTCAAGCACCTCTTTATCTAAGACGATGTTGGGTCCTAGATTTCTAACATTTGGTAGAGCGAACTTTACACATTTCGTTTTCTTGGCATTGAGAACTAGGTTATTTGTCGTAAACCAATCCGTAACCATTGAGAGTGCACTGTTTACGTCGTCAAAATCTTGTCTATTCCTGTCTACTTTAAAAATAAGAGAGGTATCATCTGCAAACAGTACAACGTTACAGATATCCTTTAAATAAAAAGGTAAGTCATTTATATACACTAAGAATAAGAATGGACCCAGTATTGAGCCTTGAGGTACACCTAACTGAACTGGTAGCCCGGAAGATTTCACACCATTAACATCTACACATTGGACCCTATTATGCAAATAAGAATTTATTACTTTAAGAGCTTCGTTTTGGACACCGTAATGACGTAGTTTACGCAAAAGTGTGTCATGGTGCACGCAATCAAAGGCTTTGGAGAGATCACAGAAAACTCCAATAGCATTTTGTGAGTTCTCCCATGCGTTAAATATGTGTTTCATCAGAGCAACACCTGCATCTGTAGTCGAACGACCTTTTGTGAAACCATATTGTTCATCATGAAGAAGTCTGTTTAAATTAAAATTGACTGTTGAAACTATTGTTAAGGCGATTCTCACCTCTGTGAGAATCGCCTTATTGTAGTTGTTTCTCGTTTGACTTCGAAATAGCTAATGTGAATTTAAATATAATGATCTTATCATAATAACGTAGCATTCTAGTTTTATGAACTCAATGGTAATGATGAAGTCTTTTTGAGAATAAATATTTTTAAACCTTAACCGTACTCTTGCTTAATTTCGTACTAAAGTATCATTGAGTCATCATCATCTGCCTAGCCTTTTCCCAACTATGTTGAGATCTGCTTCCAGTCCACCCGGATACAGCTGAGTACCAGTATTTTACACGGAGCAACTGCCTATATGCCCTCCAAAACCCTGTTACTGCAGGGTAACACGATACTCTTTAGAAGTATACTAGGGTAAGGGTATACTTACTTAAAATATAAGCTGGTGAGCATATATCCCCGAAGGCTGATTCCAGAAACTCAAGCGCTACGTACAACCAGTAGGAAGTGACGAAGCTTCTGGCAATACCCAAGACACCACCGAGTACACCAGTCGCCACTATCATTGCTTTTCTGCCTATCCTGAGGAAAAATATCACTTTAGTAAGTTGGCGGATACAAGGAACAAAATCTTTTTAACTGACTGCGGCAAAAAAGGAGGGTTATTTACTAAAGCGATCGTAAAAGACCATTAAGGAATTCTAAGGCTGGTTTCACAGCTGTCCGAGAGGCCTGTGCGGGCCGCCCGTACGGGCTCCCGGAACGAAGACACACGTCAGGCACTAGAACATTGTTTCACAGCGACGTGGATTGGTCCGTACGCGGCCCGCTCCGGGTAGAGCCCGTACAACTCCGTACTAACTCTATCGTTTCAGAGCACTGCGGGCACTATCCGTACGGGTCTCCTGGACAGCTGTGAAACCAGCCTTAATGAAGCCTAGGCCTGGCAACATCCTCTATGGTTATTATTTTTACCCGACTACGGCGAAGCAAAAAGGAGGGTTATGATTTTGACCGGTATATATGTATATATGTTCATCTGTTACCTCATAACTTCTAAACTGCCGATCATAATTTGACAAATGAGGTATCATTGGAAGCGTTTTGATTGTTCGCTGGTTATAGGCTATGTGACGTTACATTAAATGCAATATGGCGCCCTCTAGAGGACATAAAGTAACGAAATAAAAATTAATGAACTGTGCCATGTTGGGTATCAAATGAAAGGGCTTGACGAGCACATTACAATTATGTAAATATATCATATTGTCCAAGTAAATAAATAATGTTTAAATTGTTAAAAACAAGCAAAAGTGAGACTGTGCTACGTACGGCGCGGCTGTAAAATTAATACCTATTTTACCATAAATGCCGTGATGGTCCAGTGGTTAAGGCCTCGCCTTTCATGCACGAGGTTGTGGATTCAAATCCGGGCAGGTACCAATGTGACTTTTTCAATTCAAATGTACTTTCTGAGTTTATCTTGGACATTACTAACATCGGTGAAGGAAAAACATCGTGAAGAAACCTGTACCCTAATTGCGTAATACAACACAACGACAATCTGTTTCTAATAGACTTCTGTCTGAAAGATTTTTCTTGTTTTATACCTTTTAGTCGGGTTTTAGTTCTTGAACTTACTTTTTAGTTTGAATAGTTATCACATCACGAATCCTTTTAATATAGTGGTTTTAGCAATATTCTTTTACGACAATTTGTATTTAATAGCCCGTAGCCATTCGTGTATGTTTTATTATAAGTAGCCATCGAAATTGGCGAATCGAAAAACCGTAGTAGAGATAAAAGACCGAATCACAATAATAGAAAATAATATGTTTTCAAATAGAATTGCTTTTTTCACGCCTTGACTCACACAAATTATCGTCAATGCCCATTTTGTAGTAGCATTTTACATTGTTAAAACGGCCAAGATGAATTATCATTTAAATAACATTGTTATGCACGTTTAAACGATGAACGGTCAAGTACCTACATGCTTAATTAACTGTGAAGCATGCGTATCTAAATACATAATTAATATTTTGTAAGTATTCAAAAGCCTGGCAAAAGAATAACACTATACGTTGAAGGAAAAAGTAACTGGTAACATTTGAACGTCAAAGAATAAAACATTTTTCGCAGTCTGAATCGAATCGCGTTTTCTTTGAATTATCACCAAATTGAATCGAATTGACTCTATCAACTAATTAGCAGCAAATACATAAACCGATACTAATTCAAAAACTTTTAAAACACTAAATGCCGTTACTTGTTAGTGTTTGATCAATACGTGAGACTAAAGAGGTTTTAACGTGCAGTACACATCGCATTCCATCCAATCACAGTATAAAAATTACTTACCTATCAGATAATGGCCCCACAAACAGTAGACCAATCATGTATGCTAGGCTGTGGACTGTTCCAACTAACGTTCTCTTCCAGTCATAGCAGGCTAACTGAAACTGATGAGAAAAATGTCTGTTAGGATAAAGATATCTGTTATAATAATAGTGCATTAATAGTACATTACTGCCGCGGTCTATAATGACTACTTTGCTGGTCGCGCTGATGATGGCCGACAGCGCAGCGTAGCGCAGCTCCAGGCCGACACAGCGCGGTCAGCGTGCAGCACTTGATGGACGAGCTGAGATAAAGGCCGAGGCCGTAGGTTGAGGCATTTACAGCGAGGACAGCAAGCGCTGCAATGATGGCCAAGCTGGAAGGCCTAGAGCGTAGCTAGGCTAGCTCGAGGCAATCATAGCGTGACCAGCGAAGCAGTCATAATGGGCCAAGGCTTGTATAGTGCTTTACTCAAAAATGCAAGTACCTAATCTAAATAAAACCAGCAAGTAAAGATTTAGATTTCCTACTGATTTTCCTCTGCACAAATTTTTCATATGCAAGCTTATATTTTTCCTTTGAGTTTCGCGGTATTAAATTTTCAACCACTAATTTAGCTTCATCTTTAATGTCTGGCGGTGTTAAACATATTGAATCGGAATAATTTTCGCTTTGAGAGCTCATTTTTAGCAAAAAAGTCACTAAATAAAAATAAAATTTTCGCTGAACGGTGCTTTTGTTACTTCTTTGTTTTTTTTTTTTTTTTAACAATGGTAGTTGGAACTATACAGCCAAATCATCATCTGCCTAGCCTTTTCCCAACTATGTTGGGGTCGGCTTCCAGTCTAAACGGATGCAGCTGAATACCAGTATTTTACATGGAGCGACTGCCTATATGCCCTCCAAAACCCTGTTACTGCAGGGTAACACGATACTCTTTAGAAGTATACTAGGGTCAGATACCTCCACAACCTAGTGACTAGGTAACACGATACCCCTTGGTAAGACTGGTTGTCAGACTTTTTGGGCTTCTAACTACCCGTAACGACTGTCAAAGATCTACAAATGACAGCCGGGACCAACGGCTTAACGTGCTTTCCGAGGCACGGAGGGGACTTGGTATGTAAAGATGGTCACCCATCCACGGACCAACCGCGGCAAGCGTAGCTTAACCTGATCGATCGACCCGTGCAGCTGTTATTACTTAGCCACAAGCCCCTCCACTATACTCCTCCTGGAACTATACAGCCAAATATGGAATAAAATCTTTTTGTACCTATCTCTATAAATACAAACAGCTGTGTTTTAAATAAAACCTTTTTGCATTTGATTTTTTAAAACGTTGAAACGTCAAAATAGCAGCCGGCAATGTTTTGCCGGCCTGTTAGAGCGACCAGCAAAACTTTGCCGGCCGCTCCTTGAAACAGAACGGCAAGGTCGATTTTGCTCAAACAAGGTTGTCAAAATAATGACCACATACATGCATTTTTGAGTAAAGTATCATTCATCATCATCATCTTTCAGCTAAAAGAAGTCCACTGCTGGATATAGGCGTCCCCAAGTATCGCCACAAAGGTCCTGCGCTTCTCGCAACTGCCATTTTAGTTTGCAATTTTTTATCTATGTCCTTGACCTTGACTCTTAACCAATTCAACCACCAATAAGTGTTTATCAGATGTTTCTTCAAAGTAGTCTATGGAAAATCCACATCATCATATTTGTGAACGATCCGAGGTACAGCTAGCACCTTTAGCAGCTAAATAAAATTGTCTGTTTGTAATTTCAAAATAACAGCTTTTTACTAAATGCAAATGAAAATATACAGGGTGACAGGGACATCGACTTGAAAATTGAAACCATGGATTCAGTACATGATTCTGAACCCCCTGCGTTAAAAATTTTATTTAAAAAATTATTTAAAAAAACAGCTGTTCCATACATTTTGACCGCGTAGGTAATGCACTTTTCTATGAAACAGCAGATTTTTTTTAAACTAGCTTCTGCCCGCGACTTCGTTCACGTGGAAGTCGTAAGATACCACAATTTACTACAATAACAGCCACATTTTTATAAAACATCCCTGTATACCTACTACATTTGTAGTTTTATTCTCAGCAGTCAAAATATGCAGAGTCAGGAATGGTGACTCGGGAGCAAGCGACGTACAGTTGTCCGTGTGAGAAGCTGCTTATCCTAAGGTTGATACCCGCAGCTTGCCTTCGGTGTCGGACCCTGTGACTTGTTGATCGCAAAGCATACGTTCCCAGAGAACTGCATGCGCTTGAACTGATAATTTTGGGGAATTAGTGATATACGCGCTATAAACACTGTCTTACCATCGCCATAACCTGTTAGAATTTCCACCTCGATGACGTTTCTCTGCAAAGACGTGACTTTGAGCCGGATTCCGTTACACAGATGTACAACCGGAAGTCCACTTGCCATTTGCGAATTGAGAAATTCTACGGGGTAATGTGCGGCATCATCTTCATCCACATCAGTATTAATGGAGGTGTATATCACTTCACTCAATTTGTGAGAGAATACTGTGGTTGATCGCTGCAGCTTGATCATTTTCGGAGTTAAAATGGAAACACGCCCAAGAATTCTCTTGGTACGGTATTTGACTGATGTCCCCGTATACCAGACGAATAAGATCTTCTTAAGTGGGATCTACTTTACCAAGAGTCTCTGGTAGAGTGCCTCAAACAACTTTTAGAAGAATTGAGCATTTGAATTCCCGCCAAGCCGAGCTCGTATGATGATGGTCAAGCGCAGTCTATGAACTCTCGACCGTAGAGTCGACCTTTTCAACGAAGTATTCACTTTGCCAGTCAGGACTGTAACACCACCCATCATGTCTTGGTTCCTGCGGATGTCCTGCAGGGTTCTGTTTACAGCTTCCACTGCTTTCCTTTTTGCCATAATGCATTCATCCCATACGATGAAGCGCAATCCCTAAGCACACATGAATCGTATAAAAGCAAAACCAGCAATATCCACATAATTTTGAAATTGAAATTTCGATGGCGCGATAAATGTAGCAATATCTTCATTTATCGCGCCATCGAAATGTCAATTTCAAAATTATGTGGATATTGCTGGTTTTGCTTTTATACGATTCACATCCCTTGTTACTGTTGCGTAACACCCCACAAACAGGCGTTTCGTTGCTCTTTAAATTGATGGGAATCTTAAACATGGCGTACGCTGTTTTGTCACCAGAAAGCAGTGTGGCAACGATTCCAGAAGATCCACACACAGATTTTAAAATCGCTAGGACAAATCTGCTGTCAAAATCTGTAAAATTCCTTTTATTCCTATAGTCTTCAGCTCTAAAATGATCAGAACACAACCTTGAATGTTTTGTGACTGTAAAGTACTTGTAACGTAGCAGTTTCCCATAGCTTACGAAGTTTTTCTTTTTAACCAACTTCAAAAAAAGGAGGTTTCTCAATTCGACCGTATATATATATTTTTTTATGTGTGTTCGCGGATAAATTCGTCGTTTATGAACCGATTTTGATGATTCTTTTTTTGTTGGAAAAGAAATATTTCAAAAGTGGTACCATGATAAGGAAACCAGGATCTGATGATGGCATCCCAGAGAAATAGAGGGAACTCTTCAAATATTATAGGCAAACCTATAGCAATTTGGGTATTTTTTATAGTAACTCGTGCAGTTGCTCTTGGAAAGCACTATTTGGTTAAGTGGAACTGATGATGATGACCACAAATAGCCACCGGAACTACTAAATAATAAGTATTTCACGGGTTGCGATTCGATTACTTTAATAGGTTGCAATGCAATTTATGCTCGTCACAATGCATATGGAGAAGTGGAGTTGATGGTGAAGTACCAGGAGAACTTTCAATGATGAACGTCCCTGCATCGGGAAAAGCAATATTTTGTAAAAGGTGATGAGCAGTTGGCATTAAGCTAATGTAACTTAGACAAATTACAAATTGACCCACTAAAAAGCGAGAAATAAAAACTTTTTACAAAAAAAAAAACAATCGACTCGTATTACAAAATGTAAAAAAAAAACAAAAACAAAAAAAAACCGTAGTTGGGAATCGATCTTACAACTCCATGTTTACAAAGCAATCGTCCAACCGCTGAGTTAATTGCTTCGTTGAAACTTCCCTAAAATAGCCATTCCTATATATTTCACGATTGACTGCTTAGTTCCATAAAGGTATAGTGTGATGATAATCATTTAAAAAGTTAAATCGATAATCATCTGCAATATCCTAATATTTCGGCGCGTTTTTTTCCAAAAATACGAACATAATATAATATTGCTCGTCCCCCATAGTAAATAGCGTGATAGTTTATACCCTATAGTTTGACCAGACTTATAGGGAATACCTATGTAAAATTTTAACAGAATCTATCCGGTAGAATTTGCGTCATGCTGGAACATACAAATACGTCATAATGTAATATTGCTCGTCCCCCATAGTAAATAGCGTGATAGTTTATACCCTATAGTTTGACCAGACACACAGGGAATATCTATGTAAAATTTTATCAGAATCTGTCCGGTAGAATTTGCGCCATGCTGGAACATACATACAGACAAACAGACAAACAGACAAAAATTCTAAAAAAAATATTTTCGGCATTAGAATCGATCCCCGACCTCGTAGCAATTACTTTTTTTCAAAAATATTCAATGTACAGTTTTGACATCGCTACGATTTTATTATATGCATAGATAACCGACGAAAAATTTCAACACAGTGGGATTCAGAATCATGTACTGAATCAATGTTTCAATTTTCGCGTCTGCGTCGATGTCCCTGCCACCCTGTATACGGTACATTTTTTTTAAAGCTGTCAACAACAAAAACACATTTTTTTTAAAGCTGTCTTTCTGTTTGTTTGTTCCGGCCAATCTTCGAAACAGCTGGACCGATTCTGGCGGAAGAAAGATAGCTGATTTTATAAGGAATAATTTAGGAAAAAAATTGAATTCTTCGCGGATGAAGTCGCGGGTAACAGCTAATTCAAAATATAAAACTAACATGTAAGTAAGTACCCACATTACTCGTTGGAAAACAATACAAAAATAGCATAACATAATCAGCCTATAATGTTCCCACTGCTGCCTCCTCTCTGTGAAAGGGAGATAGATAGATAGAATATTCTTTATTATGTACACCATAAAAATTACAGACATTAATTTAGAAATTTTACATTGGGTGACACAATAGGCGGTCTTATCGCTAAAAGCGATCTTTTACAGACAACCTTTGGATGTATTTAAATGGAAAAGGAGAGACAATACTGCAGGTAGTCAGTGGTGTACCATTTACATATACAACAGAATACACAGATACATAAAGCATATAATTACCTATTATTATATTAGATAGATATACATAAAATTATAAACATGAAACAAGAGCAAGGAACTATATGTAATGACGATGTTTAAGGAGAGAGGAAGTGTTGAAACATCGTGAGGAAACTGGTATGTCCTAGAAACAAAAATAGACTAAGTTACATACTTCTGCAACAAAACTGTCGGTTTTATCGTACACGAATTCTGTGCACGATGTCCCATTGATGGTTCCGCATGTGTTGTTCGCAAAAGTTTCATCTTTACATCTGGAACAATAACATAAATTAAAGAAGTGTTAAAGTCTAGTGCTACAATACATTATCAGCCTATGTCGTTTCTGCTGTTGAGACACGGGCTTCCACCCTGTGAGAGGGACCGAGACGTAGTTTACCACGTGCAGGTGGCGAATGTCACATGTCTTCGAATTTTTGGTTCTAAATCTTGCTGATTTTCTGACGATGTTTTCCGTCACCGTTTTGAGAGTAGTGGTGATAAAATACATTACACAAAGTAAAGTACCTTGGAGCAGTGTTGGCCCAGTGATAACGGCCGCGACTTACGAGTTATAGATCGTGGGTTCGAACCCAGACAGGATTTACTTTGTGTAAATTATTTCATCACCACTACTCTCAAAACGGTGAAGGAAAACATCGTGAGGAAACCGGCATGTCCTAGAACCAAAAATTCGAAGACATGTGACATCTACCAACTCGCACTGGGCCCGCGTGGTGGATCACGGCCCACTCCCTTTCACAGAGAGGAGGCCTGTGTCCCAGCAGTGGGAACATTTATAGGCTGATCATGATGATGAAAGTGCCTTCCCGGGTTCAAACTGACGACCTACACACGTTTGTCGGGGTATTTACCACTGGGCCAACACTTCTCCAATACCCGCTATTGCTTCAATACCCGAATTATTTCCGAGTGGTGTATATCGTACAATTTCATCGATGTTATTGGTAATATATTTTAAATAGGGCTTGTCATTCACGCAATTGCCATGTTTATGATTGAACGCATACATTCAATCTGTAATTTTCTAAAATTCTCTAGATAATTAAAGTTATACAGGGAAAAATTTTAACCAGTGCGCAAACAAACACGTGACTTTAGTCATCATTATGAACAACTTTTACTATGGGACCAAACCTGAAATCGCGAAAAAAACAGCTTTTCCCTATATTTTGACGAGATAGCGAACATAAATGTAGTGAACAGATGATTTTTTTTGGTTAACAATTTTTCCTGTTTGTACAGTCGAACAAGCTATGTGGTATACGCCTGCAGCTAACTTGCAACTACCTTTCAACAATGTTTTGTTGTAAGTATCGACTGAGTTGTCAATTATTTTGTTTGTCCCTCTTGAGTATACAGCAGTAAAACAATTGAGCTTTGATTATTTATGCTTACATAGTGTAGCGCTGCAAAAGGATTAAAACAAACAAGCCATCTTTGTTATACTGGTATGCGTGACAGCTACGCCTTACACTCGCGACACGCCATTCTGCTTTTCTAGTTTGCATGCATTTAGCGGCCAACAGTTGGACGCTATTTTTTTTCGACGAGTTCAAAGCTTTCACTGTCTATCTAGATATATTTATATCTTTGGCTGTAAGCTTAAAATGTACGCAAACAATTAAAAATAAATGGGTAGTTATAAAGACGAATATTTTCCCTGTATACCAGTTTGTTCGACTGTACCTAAGGTAGCACGTAGCGCTCTGTGTGTTTCGTCTAGTTCCGAGGAAAAAATACCTAAGAAAACATCATAACGACAGTATTCCCCGAAGGGTAAGGCAGAGGTGTACCTATAGTACACCCGCATTTCTCCAGTTATGTTTAAGTCCCATGTAATAGGGGGCGAGCCTATTGCCATCAACCGGGCACAAATCCAGACTCCGGGCTGCTCCTGAGAAATTCCAGATGGAAAATCCAATAACTCTTTACCCGACCCGGGAATCGAACCCAGGACCTCATGCTCAGCAAGTAGCACTTGCGACCACTAGACCAACGAGGCAGTCAAGATAATTTATACGGTTACTAGCTACGTCCCGCGGTTTCACCTGTATAAGTTTCGATCCCGTGAGAATATCAGGATATAAAGTATCCTTTGTCCTAACCCAAGTTATGGTCTACCCATGTGCCAAATTTCATCCAACTCCGTTCAGCCGTTTTAGCGTGGAAGTGACGAAGACAAACAAACAAACAATCAAACTCACTTTCGCATTTATAAATTAGTTAGGATTATTAAGGTCAGAGTACAGATAAACATGAAATAACGTCCAGAATTATCAGAAACTTGTCTTTGCTCAGAATAAACATAATATTAATTTATATTATTCTATTAAATCTCAGTATAAATAGAAACTAACGTTATCTCAGATACATACACGTGTATAAATAATAATATAATGTTCCCACAGTCATCTAATTATTAGTAGGGTGATTATGTTTAGTTTATTTAAATCAAGCAGACATGGAAAATACTGAATGAAAAGTATATACTTCATAACCTACAAAATGTCAACAGATTTTTTTGATGTCCGCTCAGTTTACTACAATTTAAATCTAAATCTAAATAATGAAATCTGTGGGAGTGATTTCGTGAAAAGGGACGGAAGTGTGTAACAGGAAGCGCGCGCTATTTGATTTGACCAATGAGAGCGCGCGGTGCTAAAAATGGTCAGAAACGACCTTGACGAGGCCCCTTTAATATTATTACCATTGTTACACATCTTATGCGACTACTGTAAGGCTTGCTAGTTTTTAGGGTTCCGTAACTCAAAAGGTAAAAAACGGAACCCTATAAGATCACTCTCTTGTCCGTCTGTCCGTGTGTCACCACCGATTTTCTCAGAAACAGGTGGATCTAGCAAGTTGAAATTGATACCAGATACTGAGGTCTATAGTCCCTATGAGGTGTATTAAAATCAAGGTCCTGAGTCAACACGATAAAAAGATATGGGTAAATTTAGATTTTCGCGAAAACTTGTAAGTACCAAAATTTACCTTAATTTTCAACTTTTTTATTTATCGGAATTTTCCCTTTGCTTGTGCTTGTGTACCTTGCTTTAGCAATTGACAATTCTAGGTCAACCGGAAGTACCATGTAGGTTTTGGGTCGAAAACCTATATGGTAGTTCCCGTTGACCAAGAATCACGAAATTTGGCAAAAAGCAAGGTCTTACACTACAAACAAAGGGAAAATTGCGAAAAATAAAAAAGTTGAAAATTAAGGTAGATTTTGGTACTTACAAGTTTTCGCGAAGCCCATATCTTTTTACCAATAAAAATGATACCAATTTTATTATGGCGGTATAATGGGTAGGTACGGAACCCTCGGTGCGCGAGTCCGATTCGCTCTTGACCGGATTTTATATTTTATTTTATTCTATTCGGGAAACTTACACAGTGTTATTAAATAATATAAAATTGAAGGCCATTTACAAGTTTTCACTGATAAACACATAACATAAAAAAGGTGCCCAAAGGTGCTCCAATTGGTCAGACCAAAGTACCAATTAAGCGAACTGGTCTTTCCAAGTAATGCCCTAGAAGAACAAGTCCTGCCTAGAAGTCTCGCTATCATCCTGTGAAGTAACGAATACCGATCACTTTTACTACGCTTACTCATCGATTTATTAGCGATTTTAGAACATCCCAAATCATCATGAGCTCCTTAAGTTCTGAGTTGAGCTCCACGATTACTGACAAATGCTGGCACTGACTGGACAGGTCCACTCAAAACTGTGTGGTTCTTTCCTCAAAAGACCATTTCAGACACTAATCTACATGGTCCTCATATGGCCTGACCAAGATTATGTCTGGACTTTAAAAGAGACTGCGACCTCTGAGTTTGTTACGGCCTATCTTCTCAGAGTAGGAAATGCCGAACTCATCTAGCTTATTTTTTTTTAATATGACTTGTAAACGTGATTCTGATATCCTATTTACAGAAAAAACAATTTCATGTCATCAATAGCTTCTAGTTTTTTTTAACCGACTTCCAAAAGGAAGAGGTTCTCAATTCAACTGTAGGTGTGTTTTTTTTTTTATATGTTTGTTACGCGATAACTCGGCCAGTTATAAAGTGATTTTAATTATTCTTTTTTTGTTTGGTAGGTAATACTTCAGAGGTGGTCCCATATAAATTTTAATAACTTTGCTTGGGTAGTTTTTGAGTTAGCTTCAATAATACGTATTTTTTCCCACTTAGTATGTGGATGATATGTTAAGTTCCTCTCACTGTTATTTACGTAGCAGGTAGTGGTATTCGAATTTGTGTGGGGTAGGTAAATACCACAACAAAAAAGTGGAAAATAAAAACTTTTTATAAAAAAAAAACAACCGACTTCCAAAAAAAACGTCTTTGGTTTTGAATTTTTGTTTTTTTCCATCAACTTCCGAAATTAAAGTTATTTTTGACTTTGAAGTGTTTTTTTGGAAGTCGTATGTTTTTTTTTTTATCAACTATGATGGGGTCAGCTTCCAGCTAGCCAGATGCAGCTGAATACCAGTATTTTACTTGGAGCGACTGCCTATCTGACCTGCACAACTCAGATAATGGGTTACTCGATACCCCTTGCAAGACCGGTTGTTGACTTCCGATGCGAATTCACGTGTTACACGCGTGAAAAATAATGACGTCAGTAGATTACTCTGCATATTGTTTTCAAACACAAAAGGTAGGAAGTGTGAATAGTTTGAAAAGTTAAAACCATAAAATACCACAATCAGACACGGTATATTATTTCTTAATTTACAAGACAAAATTTGTACTTACTTTAAACCACGCGTGAATTGATTTTCCGGTGATAACAATACCTAAGTGATGTAAAATAATTAACGTTACTACCTACTTTGGCGTGTGAGATAAAAGAAAATATCCGTAGATAAATAGATAGATGGCGACGTATTGTGTAGTTAAAATAAACTGCCATGAGAAATCTTTTCATTTAACTTTTGCCGAGAATTGCGCTGAATGGCGTGTAATGAAGGTTTTCAGTAAAATTCACGTCACCAGGTGGCGCCACTTTGATAAGTGGTCTTCTATTTAGACAATGAATTTAAAATACTAGCTTCTGCCCGCGACTTCCTCCTATAACCTTCCTCAAGAATTGGGCTATACAAAACAATTTTTTTTTTTTCAAATTCGACTGGGAGTTCCGGAGATTACCCCCTACATACAAACTTACAAACAGAAAAAACAGATTTCTCTTTATAATATTAGTATTTAGAAGTATAATAGATATGATGAGTTTCATTAATTCGTTCGTCATTCAGTCACGACTAAATAAAATTTAGGCGGTTTGACACTTTTGACAGATGCCCGGACCTGACGTCTCAGTGCTGCCACCTATAGTCGGCGCTGTACTGAACAATGACACCGCCCCTCCGTCCCACCGCTCACTTACCAAAGGCGCGGCCAACTAGTTCCGCGCGGACTATAGTGAACTTCATTTCCAAAAAAGTTCTTCTACCGTAAAAAGATGTGAGATCTAATGTAAAACCTAGTCTGTTAATTTTATTCAGTACCTATCTATTTGTCATCTTTATTTCTTTATAATAATATAATATAATAATAATAAATAAAATGACTTGGCTTCTAGCTTTATCGAACAACGAAGTTACAGGGAGTTGTAAAAGTCCAGAATGGCTTCGAGAAAAGATGGTACGGCTTTTTTTTTTTGAGTGGGAAATTATCAAATAACTTCTCCCGCTCTGGGCGGAGCGGGAGGGCGTGTTAGACTCTTACTGTCTAAAACCCACCCGTGTTTCTTCAGTTGTCCTGTTGCCGGGGGCCACGATTTCCCTATCGGTTTTCTTCGCACCCCCGGCAGGCATCGGCCTTAGCGGACCCCGTCAATTCTGCTGACATCTCTTTGAGGCGCGCGTGGAACACAACGCGCCGTCGACTCGGGCTTGGTCCTTATCGGGCGGCGAGCTGCGCATTGCTCACCGTCCGCAAGCCCGCGCCTACGGTGGCCGGAAATCGGCTCGCAATTCCCGACGCCCAGGGCATCTCCTCCTGTGGCGGTTAGAGGCATGAGGACGCGAAGTTTGCCCCTCCCTCATGCGTTCCGCCTCCTCTTCGCGAGCATTACCGCTTCGCAGAAGGAGGTGACGGCCTGCCATTTCCTCTCGCTCCGTACCATGGCCTGAACCAGAGCCGGACGCGAGAAATCACCGCCACCGATCGCCTCCATGAGGACACGGCGATGCTCCACCTAAGCCGGGCAGACCTCCACCGTATGCTTCTCCATGTCCTCCGGGCGATCCATACAATGGTGACACCCGGGCATTTCCTCCCGCCTTATCCTGAACAGGAACTTCCCGAAGCAGCCGTGTCCGGTGAGGACCTGCGTCAGGTGGAAGGTGAGGACGCCGTGGCGCCTCTCAAGCCACTCCTCAAAGAGGGGTCTTATCGCCGCAATTACGCAATTATCGCCCATACCTATTAACACTGTAATTTGAAAACATTGTGGAAACAATTTTATTTTGAAAAGAGTAACCGTGGAGTTTCTTACCGGCTCTTCTCCATAGGAAGCGACCAATTGGAACCGTGCACCTAGCTTCTGACGTTTCATAAGTGCCCATGTAGGTTTATGTGAAATAAAATATTTTGATTTTGATTTTGAATTGTGGCGTGCCCAGCGCTGGGTTGCGACAATCACACTCTCCATGACGCCATGAGATCCCGCCGGAGCACTGTCCGCTGTGCTGCGATTTTTTGCGGCATCGGAGTTAAGCCCCGGCGTTTCGCCTCCTCGCGCCACTCCCAGATGTGCACGAGAACGTTTGCCTCTAGATCCCATGGCGGTAATCCGGCAAGGAGGCTCACCGCCTCGCAGGAGACCGTGCGGTATCCTCGGGCCAGCCGGATGGCCATGACCCTCTGGGACGCGTTCAACCGGTGGGCTGGCCGCAGCATCAATGAACGCGCCCACACCGGCGCCCCGAAAAGGGCCACGGACCACACGACCCCCGCGTTGAGCCTCCGGCAGGAGGCGTTTGGATCCCCAAGATTGGGCGGGAGCCACTTCAAGGCAGCCCCGGCCCGCTCCAGTGTGGAAGCCAAACGTCGGAAATGTTCGACGAAATTCCACGGGCTGTCGAGGACGAGTCCCAGATACTTCATCGTCGACTCGACACCGATGTGAACCCCTCCCGCCATCACCTGGGAACCCGACGGTGGCGCATTCCGAGGACCATGAAAATCCATGGCCTCGGACTTGTGCAGGGCTATCTCGAGTCCCAGCTGCCGGATCCTGTCAACGATTGTTGCAACTTCGCGTGTCGCTAAGTCGGCCTCCACCTGGTACGACCTCCCCTGCGCAAGGACCAACGTTTCGTCAGCGTAACAAATGACGCTGACGCCGCTAGAGAGGTCGGCGCGCAGCACCCAGTCGTATTCAATGTCCTACAGATGCGGCCCCAGGACCGATCCCTGTGGGACACCGCACGACATCTCTTACCGGTTCCATTCTCCCTGGTGACCGGGGTAGATGACGACCCTGTCCGTCAGATAGGCCTCGACCACACGACAGAGGTAGGTCGGCATCCGGTGATACCGGAGTGCCTCCCTGATGCAACTCCAGGCAACTTCTTTTGCTCAACTTGGCGGGGGCACTGCCATGCCCCCCGATCTGTGAAAATTTCAACTGTCTACCTTCTACCTACAGTTCATGAGATACAGCCTGCTTGCTGGCAGACATACAGACAGCGGAGTCTTAAAGGTATCTGCAACAGATTTATAACATTCGTTGCAACTAAGCTTGCTTGTTCTCAAGTCAACAAATTTTTGTTATCTTTAATAACATATTGGTAACACGAGGCAAACTAAGAGAGTGTTAACCACAAAGTTGTTAATACATTTAACAATGTTGTTACTTTGTTAATACTTAGCTTCACGACAAGTTAAATATCAGCTGATCGAGTTATCTGTAGACTTAACCTGCGCTTGCCGCGGTCATACATGGACTTCCTCAAGTAGGTATTGTAGGTTTTTTTGTAAACGTTGTCCCACACTAGGAATTTCTCCTGTATTGTGGGTGCATTTACAAACATTTAAACTTATATACACAAACAGCCAGACCCGAAACAACTACTTGTAGGTCATAAAAATATTTGTTCCGTGCGGGAACCGAACACGCGACACGCAGCGCAGCAGTCAATCGCTTAACCACTGCGCCAACCGTGTCGTCAAGATATGTTTGAGAATGATAACTGGCAGTCAGAAGGTGGAATGTCACACGGCGGGTCTGTTCATAGAATGTTGGTTTAGCGAAGTAATTGGGTTGTGAAAGTCAAATGGCAGTTGCCAGGTTAAATATTCAAATTGAAGTACATCTAAACTCTATTTGAAATAAGATTAGGTAGACATTTAAAAAAACCTTTTTACAGTCCGGTCAACCAATTTTGACTTCTATTGCGTTGGTGGCATGACAAATGGCAACTGCATTAAACAAGTGGTATTTGTAACCACTTTTTTGCTTTTATTGTCATCCGTATGCCTACGGTATAAAAGGCAAAATCGGTTGAACGGACTGTAAATAAGGTTTGTTTAAATGTCTAACCCTATTTCAAGTGGAGTATAGTAAGACTGAAACCTAGTTTGGAAAAGACTAGGCAGATGGATGACTTAGCAACCTCGATGAATTGACGACAGTAACTTAATTACAGACTGGGTGAGCATGCATTTCCGTGCTCAAAGTCACTGGGTTTCAAAACCGGTAAATATCTATGACATAGCCCCAACTTTATACAAAGACTAAAAAGATAACGCTTGTTTCAGAAAATCTTAATTTGAACCGTATGTACGTAAAAAATTCACATTACATACGCTTATGATTTTAAACTGCTATTTTAAACAACTATTTTATACTGCTATTTTAAAATGCTATTTCAATCCGCTGTTTTAAACAGCTATTTTATACTGCTATTTTAAAATGCTATTTCAATCCGCTGTTTTAAACAGCTATTTTAAACTGCTATTTTAAACTACTATTTTCAAAGACCTTAACAACGCGGCGACGCATGAATTGTCCATACAAACGTAATACCTAAATTATTTGCAATTTGAGCATATTTCCACCATATTATGTTGTTATTCGGATTTAGACAGTGTTTATGCCTAGATATCCTTACATCCTCTCCTATCCTTATCCTACATCTCTTTTTTCCGAAAAACTTTTCAAAAATGAAGTTTAAATTAATTTAATTTCACACATTTTTACAGCGTAAATGACATGTCTTCATATTGTTTTTTCTGTATTATAAACAACAATATTTATAATATTGTTTCTGCAGAAGCATAGCTTATATGTATTATCAAGTTACAAATTATCGAAAAAAAAATGGAAAAAAATTAAGTTTTCATTCATAATTTTTTGTATTACGGAACACATCCAAATTTATCATAAATTTTCGAAAACTAGTAGTGCTATCGCGTCAAGCAATAATTTTCAATGTGTGCGTGGTAGTATTGCTCACTGTAGGTGTATATCGCTCCGACAGGCACTCACACTAGCATAACGTGCTTGGAATTGAATTTTGCAAACATCTCTATTTGTAGTTGCGAGCCGTGTTCGCAGGTTTCTTAAATTAGATACAACTTTAATATCATCATCATCATCTGCCTAGACTTTTCCCAACCATGTTGGGGTTGGCTTCCAATCTAGCTACCAGTATTTTACGTGGAGCGACTGCCTATCTCCACAACCCAGTTATTAGGTTGTGGAGACACCTCTTGGCAAGACTGGTTATCAGATTTTAGGGTTTCTGACGACCTAAAAATCTGTATTAAAACCAAACTTTGTAGAAAAGGGTACTATACAATTTCAGATTATTTAAAAGATAAAAAAGCTTGGGATTGAACTGCTCGCTCTGCTAAGCCTTGTGATAAAACCATAGAACTAGACATTTTAATTATTATGTAAAATCAACATATACCAGTTTTATAAAACGTTGACATTGTTGGAAAATATAATCAAAATGACATGATTACTCGTACTTTGTAAAGTATTATATTATTTTAACTATTGTGAATGTGAGGACTATGTGGATATTATTTTTATTTTTATTTCTCTTCTAGTTTTAGTGATGGTCTGGCAGTTTGAGTAGTTTTTGCGGCCTACCCAAATGTCCTTTCTTTGGTATTGCTCGTCGAGTTGAGCTCCTTAAGTTCTAAGTTGAGCTCCACGATTACTGACAAATGCTTGCACTGACTGGACAGGTCCACTCAAATCTGTGTGGTTCTTTCCTCAAAAGACCTTTTCAGACACTAATCTACATGGTCCTCATATGGCCTGACCAAGATTATGTCTGGACTTTAAAAGAGACTGCGACCTCTGAGTTTCTTTCGGCCTTTCTTCTCAGAGTAGTCAGATAGGAAAAGCCGAACTCATCTAGCTTATTTTTAATATTTTTTTATATGACGTGTAAAAGTGATTCCGATATCCTATTTACAGAATAAACAATTTCATTTCATTTCATTTCACCTATAACGATTGTCAGAGATCTACTAATGACAGCCGGGACCAACTGCGTAACGTGCTTTTCGAGGCTCGGAGGGGTCTCGGTTTATAAAGATGGTCACCCATCCATGGACCGACCACAGTAAGTGTAGCTTAACATGGTCGATCGACCCGCTATGTTATTACTTAGCTTACTTTTACAACCTAATATTACTGTGACAACTATAAGTAATTACCATCGGTTTTCCAAAACTAAAATACCAATAAAATTCAATAGTTTTGAGTTCGTCCCTAAGTTGGGTCACAGGCCCCTCTTTTCCACTAGGTACTCTGAGCAAGTGCCTGGGGCCCCACTATCCACGAGGACCCCGGTCTGCCTTTAAAAAAATCATTCTTTCGAGCCGCCGCGCGCCGTTCCATTCTACGCATTATCAGTACCCGATTCAATGACAAAATAATTGATTTGCAGTGCGATTTACAATAAGTTTCTAGCCCCACACTTATTGAAATATTAGTATTATGTTTCTTTTATTGGTTTTATATAATTTAATTAGGTTTAAAGAAATTCAATTTGCCAACTATCAAAATACGTAAAATGGAACTAAATACGGCAATGACATTGAATAATTATCTAATTGGCATACTAATTAAGTCGAAAAACTAATCCAGCACCTTAATTGTGTAACACGCGATCAACAACTTGTTGGGCAAACAAATTATTCAAACATATATGAAGCAATGGATTAGCATTAGCAATATCCCTCAAAATGTTTTAGATTATGATTGATGATATATTACGCAATTAGGGTGCAGGGTAAACTAAATGCTAATATTTTGTATTTCGTGACAGAAAAATTAATTTGATTTGTTAGCACATAAATTTTCCTATACACACAAACACAAAGAGTAAGCCTGTCATCTTTAAAATAATTTAATATGTATTTTGCTTATCCACTCTTACGTACACAGGGGCCCCATCCTTATGTGCCAAGGGCCTCCAATAGGTTAAAGACGGCCCTGGATGGATGTACCGAGAAAACATGACAGTAGAAAAGGCAGACAGTCAACAATCCTACAATGTCATAAGTATTTCTACGATCAAGTTCACACGAGCACAATGTAATGTACTTGCTTAGTATAGTCGCCTGGGAACGCATGTTTATCGCTTCCGCAAAACAAACGTATTTCCCAGACTCCTACAATCACTTACTACTTCTAAACGACCTAGATAACTCTATAGATAATACGGAAAATCTTTAAAAAAAATAACAGAAATTCTTTCCCATCACTTCGTATTCGTTTATGTTTAAACATTTATAAATAAATAAAATTCATTTATTTGCAAACATAAGTGTCACTGTTACATAAAACCTCTGCTTCCCGAACTAAGTAGTTAAAGTTAACCTGTATCTCAAGAGACAGTAAGTTATAACAGCACTAGCTGACCCGGCAAACGTTGTTTTGCCATATAAATGTTTGGGGTGGACCACCCTTATCACTTAGGGGTATGAAAAATAGATTACAACCGATTCTCAGAACAACCAAATATACATACAAAATTTCATAAAAATCGATCCAGCCGTTTCGGAGGAGTATGGCAACTAACATTGTGACACGAGAATTTTATATATATAGATGTATATTGTTTCTTTTTTATTTGTATTCTTAATTTAATCATGTATTCAGAGCATGTGTACTCGATAATGTGTAAACTGTAGTTACCTGTAATTAAGTGTGCATTCCAGGATAATGTATTATAAACTAGTTTTTATTATTGTAAAAGATAATTGTTATGTATTTCGTTCGAGAAGCGTGCGAGAAGCTGCGATCTGCGATCGCCAACCCGCATGCCCAGCGTGGCGATTATGGGCAAACCCTCCAAATGGCAAGTCAAATTCAACCACGGCCTCCAGTTCCCGGCCGCCTTGCTATTCCTGATTTTGGCGGCAATCACGGTAACGGTAAGGTAGGGGGTGCGAAGAATCCCCGGGTTACGAATGGCCGCCAAACCCAACTGACCTTGGCAACGTACAACGGACGCACGTTACGGCTCGACGAACACCTAGTGCAGCTAGAAGAAGAGCTCGGAAAAATAAAGTGGCATATTCTTGGCTTAAGTGAAGTCCGAAGAGAGGGAGAGGACACAATAACCCTTGAATCGGGCCACCTTTTGTATTTTCGAGAGGGAAACCAACTATCCCAAGGCGGAGTCGGGTTCCTGGTAAACAAATCCCTTTGTGACAACGTTGTAGAAGTCTCCAGTGTCTCGAACAGGGTAGCGTACCTTGTAGTGAAGTTAACCAAGAGGTATAGCCTCAAGGTTATTCAGGTTTACGCACCGACCTCGGCACACTCGGATGACGAAGTGGAGGAAATGTTTGAGGATATCTCCAAGGCCTTGCATTCCACCACTAAGGCCCACTACAATGTTCTCATGGGGGATTTTAATGCTAAAGTGGGAGTACAGAATTGCAGCGAATCGGTAGTAGGATCTTATGGGTTTGGCAGCAGAAATCATAGGTGGCAAATGCTTGTCAACTTCCTTGAGAAGGAGGGGCTTTTCATGATGAACTCCTTCTTTAAGAAACAGCTCCAAAGGAAGTGGACGTGGCGAAGCCCCGATACTATGACGAAAAATGAGATAGACTTCATCATAGCGGACAAGAAGCATATATTCAGGGACGTCTCGGTGATCAACAGGTTCAACACCGGCAGTGATCACAGACTTGTCCGAGGCTCTCTGAATATCAACTTTAAGCTCGAGCGAACTCGTTTGATGAGGTCTAGGCTCCGTCCAAACATGCTCCAAACCATGCTGGGATCTGAAGCGTTCCAATCAAACCTGGAGAACCGATTTGCTGCCGTGGAAACCACAAATGACGTTGACCAGGCACTCGACCAAGTGGCGGATATCCTCAGGGAGGAAGGCACGCGTTTTTGTAAAATGCGGCGTAAGGGCAAGAAGTCCAAACTTTCGAAAGAGACTCTGGAGCTCATGACGGAACGACGTGAAAACCCACCTATCACTTCGTCAGAACAACGGGCACTCAATAAAAATATAAGAACACTGGTACGACGCGACCTCCGACGCTCCAATACGCGCTCTATAGAGAAAGCGATTGAGCAAAATCGGGGGTCGAAGGTGTTCGTCCAGTCACTCGGGAGGAGCCACCTGACGAAGTTGACCAAACCCAGTGGGGATATCGTCGTTTCGAAGCCGGAGATCCTTTTGGAAGTAGAAAACTTCTACGGCCAGTTGTACGCATCGCACGCATCTCGACCTGATCCCGAAAATGAGGATTCCAGAGCCACCTTAACACGCCATTACACGGAAGACCTGCCAGAAGTCAGCCAAGATGAAATCGAGGCGGCTCTTAAACAACTTAAAAATGGAAAAGCCCCTGGTGAGGACGGGATAACGACCGAGCTCCTGAAAGCTGGAGGAAGACCTGTACTGAAAGAGCTTCGGGAGCTCTTCAACTCTGTCCTGTTCTCTGGGAGAACTCCAGAAGCGTGGCGAGAGAGTGTGGTCGTTCTCTTCTTTAAGAAGGGTGATAAGACTCTTTTAAAGAATTACAGACCCATTTCGCTCCTTAGCCACGTATATAAGTTGTTTTCAAGAGTCGTTACGAATCGTCTAGCGAGAAGACTCGACGAGTTTCAGCCACCGGAGCAGGCTGGGTTTCGAGGAGGATACAGCACCATAGACCACATTCACACAGTGCGGCAAATTATACAGAAGTCCGATGAGTATAATCGGCACTGTGTCTTGCGTTTGTGGACTATGAGAAGGCTTTTGACTCTGTCGAGACCTGGTCTGTTTTGGAGTCTCTGCAGCGATGCCAAGTCGACTGGCGATACATCCAAGTGCTGAGATGTCTTTATGAAAACGCGACAATGACCGTCCAAATTCAGGATCAGCGTACTGAACATATCCCCTTGCGTCGAGGGGTGAGACAAGGGGATGTCATTTCCCCGAAATTGTTCTCTAACGCATTGGAGGATGTGTTTAAGACGCTGAACTGGGAAGGGCGTGGCATTAACATCAACGGCGAATACATCTCCCACTTGAGATTTGCAGATGACATCGTCATATTGGCCGAATCGCTGCATGACTTGCAGCAGATGCTGGACGGCCTAGTTAATTCTTCTGTACGCATTGGTCTCCGGATGAACTTGGACAAAACCCAGGTTATGTTCAACGAACACGTCACTCCGGGGCCGATTGCTGTCAATGGCGGTACTCTCGAGGTTGTTCGAGAATACGTTTACCTCGGGCAAACTCTGCAGTTTGGTAAGAACAACTTTGAGAGGGAGGCTAACAGAAGAATTCAGCTGGGCTGGGTAGCATTTGGAAAACTTCGTCGAGTCTTCTCGTCGCGTATTCCACAGAGCCTAAAGACGAAGGTCTTCAATCAGTGCGTCCTGCCTGTTATGACCTACGGAGCCGAAACGTGGACACTCACTGTACGGCTGGTTCATAAATTTAAGGTTGCTCAGCGAGCCATGGAGCGGGCTATGCTTGGAGTCTCTCTGAGGGATCGAATCCGGAACGAAGTGATCCGGCAGAGAACCATAGTTATCGACATAGCTCACAGAATTAGCAAGCTGAAGTGGCACTGGGCCGGCCATATCAGCCGTAGAACCGATGATCGTTGGGGTACACGTGTTCTTGAGTGGAGACCGCGAATTGGCAAACGTAAGGTAGGACGCCCTCAGGCTAGGTGGAGTGACGATCTTCGAAGGGTGGCTGGTAGCAGCTGGATGAGAGTTGCCGAGAATCGAGCTGAATGGCGTGCAATTGGAGAGGCCTATGTCCAGCAGTGGACTGCTATAGGCTGATGATGATGATGATGATGATGTATTTCGTTGGTAATCCTTAAATAAATGAAATAAATAAATCACTTCTTAGTCAACAATATTCCTATGATTAATCTAATCCTAACTACATTCCTTAATATTATAAATGCGAAAGTAAGTTTGTTTGTTACGCCTTCACGCTAAAACGGCGGAACGGATTTGGATGAAATTTGGCACATATATAGATGATGCCCTGGAAAAGAACACAGGATACTTTCTTTTTTTTTTTCCCACGGTATCGAGACTTATGCGGGTGAAACCGCGGGGCGCAGCTAGTAATATTATAAATGGGAAAGTGAGTTTGTTTGTTACGCTTTCACGCTAAAACAGCTGAACGGATTTGGATGAAATTTGGCACATGGTTAGACCATGACCTGGAGAAGGACATTGGATACTTTTTATCCCAACATTATTTGTTATCAAGCAATAGCACAATAAAAAGCACAATAAAAAAAAACAATAACAATGTATAAAGATGTTTACTAGCCGGAAAGATGAAAATAGAGTTAAGAATGTCTGAAGAAACATCTTAATAAGTACGGGATGTATGTATAGTGCATCTTATGAACAGCACCCCAATTGTGTAACACACTGTCTTTGAATTAGGAATTATTTTGAAAAAAATTGATATCGTCCGCGCGCGACTTCTAGTCATTGCCTGAGGTATGTGAGCGGTGAGAAGGGGGAGGTAGCCAAAGGCCAATCTAACTCAGTCTGACAATTTTGTCAATGGCGGCCTCGTCTCTCCGCTCATATATCCCAAGCGGTGACTAGCAATCGCGCGCGGACTACAATCCATTACTTAATAAGTATGAAAAATCTGCTCGACAATGTAAGTATCGCAATGAATGTCGTCGCATTGTCAAAATTAAAGGCACTGCAATTGTTGAGTGCGTGACGCAAATACTCCGCAGAGCTAGGTACTAGAAAACCTTGCGTACTGTTTGTTGTGCATACAAATCAGAGAAAGTCACTTGAACTTGACATTAACATCCTTATCGATGTTTATTTAAATGATAATTAAGTACCCACTGATCACGACAATCAAATAGAATAACATCATGTTCTAATGTGATTAAGTAGTCCACTTAGAGCACCCGTCCGAATAGCACCTGCGACTCAGCAGCTTACTGCTGGGATGTATTTTTTTTACAGGACGTTATTAAAATGAAAGATATCGATAAAACAAATTTCGTATGTACGTAAGTATGTGTAAAATAAACATTCTAGTGTTTTTTATCGAAATCTTTAATTTAATAACGTCCTGTAAAACAAATACATCCCAGCAGTATGCTGCTGAGTCACAGGTGCTATTCGGACGGGTGCTCTAAGTGGACTACTTCAATGTGACTACTCCTTAACTTTATGAAGAGGTTATCGGTTGAGGTTTTCTATATTAGTCCTAGTTGCTAGGATCAAAAAAGAAACGAAACGAGCACGTTTTGAATGTCATTCATTCAAAACGTGCTCGTTCCACGTGATAAAATTAAAGCAACAAATGACTATCATTGTCTAAACACCGTTTACACGGTGCAACTTTTATTGTTGTTTCAACTTATGCTTAATAAGCATATGGTATGCCACAAGCAATTACATCGTGTGCACGTGTAAATCTGGCTTTACTTTTGACCGGGGAGAAAAGAGTTCGGAATTTGACCTTAAAACACCAGTGATTATGAACTGGATAATATTATAGTGATGGGTCAGTGACAGCTCGGCCCGAGTCAACTGAACCCGAATAATAATACCAGATATTTCACTCCCGATGACGGTAATTTGTACGGTCAGACAGAAAATCAATATTTTAAAATAAACCATTACGAATCACCTTAAGCTACTACTCCATTTTCGTAATAGGTGAACAGGTCCTTTGATCCACGATCCAATAAATACTCTAAATAACAAATTAATTGTCCTTTACCCTGCGATCAAAAACATAATTATAATAACGGGTTTAGGATGTTGATGGACTGCCCTGTTTCTGCAGTGCATCAGGTATGTTTGTACAAGCACACGTCGCGTCGTCGACACTCGTCGATGGCTTCCACGCCATCGTCAGACAGAAATCTGCCTCTATGCTCTGCTGAGTGCGGGTATAAACACCCCGGGATCAAAAACATATTATTAAAACAGGTTCAGGATGTTAATGGGGCTGCCCCGTTTCTACAGTGCATCAGGTATGTTTGCACAAGCACACGTCGTCGACACTCGTCGATGGCTTCCACGCCATCGTCAGACAGAAATCTGCCTTTATGCTCTGCTGAGTGCGGGTATAAACTCCAACTCTATCCTGAAGACCATAGTGGGGACGTACGATTATCTTTGATATGCTGTTAGAAGATGCATTTCGAACAACAGTCTTGTTTCCAAATAGATAATAAGTTTACTAACATAAGAATAAGTTATATTTTTTGTTTACTAACCCATATGTATGCACCTATGCACCATGTATCTATCACATAATTAATGTATCTGTCATTGCTTCATTTTTTAAAATTCTTTTCACCTATTGTGATAAAGTTATCTTATTCCAGGTGCATCGTCTTCACATACAATTTATTTATTTAAAAAAAGTAACGGTGGAGTTTCTTGCCCATTCTTCTCCATACGAAAACTACCTTTTGAAAAGGGGCGACTAGAATTAGTTCTATTTTTTGTAAATTTTGACGTTCGAAAGTGCCCTTTATGTGCCTAATTGAAATAAATTGATGTTGCTCATCCAAAATAAACATTATTTTATTTAATACAAAAAGAGTAACACACTGACCTATATCCAACTTCTTCAACTGCAAATATATAGTTTGAACTATAGGCGGAATTGGAAGCATAGGCTAGCCCAATGAACAACATCAACTGTCCGTGGTAAGGTCCAAACATAGCGAACTTCCCCAGCACATCGTCCAAATGCGTTTTCGTTGCTTTTTCTTCGGAAGCCATGGCGAAACACTGTTTTTATTCACAATAGAACTTATATTTCTTGCAAAGAATTCAACAAAACTCTTTCATTATCATTAAATAATATTTATTTTCTTTCCATGATCACTATTACTTTATTTTGTTTTTAAATCCTACTTTTTTTATTGCACTTTCATTCGATGGTTTTCCTATTCGATTTTACCGGCAACACTCTTTCACTCTTAGAAAACTTAAATGTCAACTAACTATAAAACAAAACACTGGTCCGTAAAGGTAAACACATAACGCGTTGTTTGGAATGCTAAAGCATAATCACTGTCAAATACAATCAACGAAAAAAAAACAATTAAAATGTTGTGGCTTTTCACGAGACCATATCGCGCGACTAAGTCTCAATATTGAATGTAAATCACAATTTGTTGGACAAGGTACAGTTCGGCCAACGAACAAATGCATTGTGACTCGATTGTCGTAACGCCCATTCACGGCCCGACTGTATAATCGCGCATCCGCTTCTAATATGAGTCGCGATTAACTTGACGGCCGCAGAGCCGTCTACATTTTCCGAACACTACATTTTTTTTGCGAATTTCACTTTTTTTCTTGACACTTAGCACTTGAATAAAATTAAAATAGAGGAATTCAATTTAGTCATTGTTATTTTTGTACAAAAAAATCATAATACCCGATTGTTCAGTAATGTTTGAATGATACAAAACGCAATAATAAACATCTAATTCTATATGGTGTTTTGATTTGGACATAAACAAAAAAAGTGCATTTCGCTAAAACTGTAATATTCTTTTTGTACTCTGTGGCCGTCGAAATTGTCGTGATATTTTCGCGGACATTGTTGGGACAATTGAGATACTATTTTTAGTTTGGCATAAAGGTGACGTTTAACTTTACGATTTTTTATATTAGGTCACAAAACTGGATGACGATTTTTTGATGAAACCGAATATAGGTAAGTCATACATGACTTTGTGGTTTTCTACTTTATGTTTGTTATGAAAAAATTGTGAAAATGTTTCTCGAAACAATTTTCTGTCTTAATTAGTTCGAACGAAACGATTTTATTGACATTTAAAGTAAAATCGCATGATGAATGGAACTTAATTTTTAAGACAGAAGTAGTTAAGTCACGGCCTTGCTCATAATAATGACTGGGGTTTACTTACGCGTACCGTGTTATTAAAGATGATTAGAAAATCATTTGATACAGTAAATAAAAATGTTGTACCATCAATTCAGTAGCGTAAATACAGATTGAAATGGAAAATTGATTTTCTTATCTCTTTGGTATCTAAAGTTTTTGAAACAATAACTGATTGCTGGCATTAACTTGATATACGTGGCCGGGGGCACTATTTCGAAATTCGAATAGTCCTGACTTAAAGCTGGACATTTGCAAAAAAGTCCGGACTTTTAAATAATCTTTCTTTTTTAACCGACTTCCAAAAGGAGGAGGTTCTCAATTCGACTGTATGTTGTTTTTTTTTTTTGGATGTTTGTTACGCGATTACTCCGTCAATTATGAATTGATTTTGATGGTTCTTTTTTTTGTTTGGTAGATCATACTTCAGAGGTGGTCCCATATAAATTTTATTAATTTTGCTTGGGTAGTTTTTGAGTTAGCTTCAATAATACGTATTTTTTCCTCACTTAGTATGTGGATGATATGAATGATAACTTCCTGTCACTGTTATTTACATAGCAGGTAGTGGTATTCGAATTTGTGTGGGGTAGGTATCACAACTAAAAAGTGAAAAATAAAAACTTTTTACAAAAAAAAACAACCGACTTCAAAAAAAACACTACAAAGTGAAAAATAACTTTAATTTCGGAAGTCGGTGACAAAGAACGAAAATTAAAAACCAAAGACACCGACTTCCGAAATTAAATTTTTTTTTCACTTTGTAGTGTTTTTTTTTGAAGTCGGTTGTTTTTTCAGTACCAAAGTACTAATAAAAAAAAAATATTTTCAAATATATTCGAAAATTCCGTAAAAATTACAAGGCCGGACATTGTCCGAATAGGGTACCAAAGAGCCGGTCATGTCCGGACGCTACGTATGCATAAAGGTCCCTTTACAATCAAGAAATAAATAAGAGACAGGTAGGTACCACAGACAAAATAATTTTAAGCTAGTAACATTTACTGGCTAACGAACCTTAGACCTGCAGTGTTTCCTTCATGTATTAAAATAACTAAACCACAACAACCTTATTTCAACCTTATTTACTTTTATAACCATGATAAAAAGAATACAATAAAGTTCTAAAGGTTTTTTCAATTCAATGCCATCCGTGGCGAGATTGAAGGTCGGCAACAAAGCATGTCATATTTTAAGAGACCATAATACCTCAGCTCGAATTCACTCCTTATCTCGCTCGCACGATACTGCTCACGGACTGAGTGAGCGCGAGACTTAGCGGCGGAGAGAAGGCTCGAAGGCGCCAATAGTTTAGGTAATTAATAATGGTGATTAAAAAAAATAGTATCTGCTTTATAGTTGGTTCAGTTATTATGCAAAGTTTCATGATCTAATTTGAAGTATGTTTTTAATACCAACGGTTTATTTTTCGGTTTGCAGATAACTTTGGGTTTTTTTCTATTGAGAAAATGTTATTATTATTTATTTTTAATCGAGTAACAATAAACCCATACTAATTATTAGGCACTTAATTTCAATAACAATACAAACATACAAAACATTCAATTAAATTAAACTTATTCATAAAAATAAATAAAAACATAATAATTATAATTTTCTAGCCGGCATTGGAAGAGCAACATGCCTACCACAGCAATGCTGGACATAAGGGCAGTCCAGCCTGCCGGCGATCATTGCCAGGATAGTATTGGGGCGCCAGGGACGCACACCGCTTGCGCATAGAAGCGTGGAAACAATAAGTGCGAATCACAAATAACAACAGAACAATCAGGAGTGTGTGAGTGTGTGTGGAATCGTATTTTCGTCAAACATAGTACTTTACATTAATCCCCAACTTTACCATATATTTATTTCAAAATTAATGCTGCAGTATTTTCGATATAACGGATGATCGTGCTAAGCAAGTTGAGGTATTATAGCCTCTTAAGAATTGTCACAATCATCACCGGTTTTTGCAATAAAAATTAAGTGTCGTTTGTATTCTCAAAAGTCTTTTATTTTAGTTTTGTTGGCATAATAGGCTCGTGACTAAATGATAACAGCGGCACGGGTGGATCGAAGGTTAAGCTAAACTTGCCGCGGTCGGTTCGTGGATCCATTACATATCGTTACCTCTTTTCGCCTCAGAAAGCACGTTAACCTGTTGGTCTCAGCTGTCATTCGTAGATCTTTGACATTCGTTACAGGTAGTCAGAAGCCCAAAAGTCTGACAACAAGTCATACCAAGGGGTATCGTATTACCCAGTAACTGGGTTGTGGAGGTCAGATAGGCAGTCGCTCCATGTAAAATATAAGTTTTCAGCTGCATTCGGTTAGACTGCAAGCTGAGCCTCACATAGTTAAGAAGAGGCTAGGTAGGTATATTGACACCTAAAAAATGATTGTGTCAGCATAAGACAGTTGCGTTTTAAAATACGGCCGTTAGTCTTATACAGACCAACTATGTTCTTTATGTCCCTCGGCAAACCTTGTGTTTCGTCAGTCGTCGGATTTCTATCAGTTACCCTTTGCACTTGGTTCAGACCGTCGCTCTCAATCGACTTGGAAGTATATAGAGTTGTTTATATTCTTTTAACTTAATGTAATTTATTTAAAAATGGGAGGAAAGCCGCTAAAGTCGCAGGCATGACAGATAGGAAAATAGATTGACAACTCTATATAGTTCACACAGAAATCAAAACAAAACAACAATAAAGTACTTAGTTCTGAATTCAAATTATTATGCACGATAAATCTAATAATTGATGGACATGGAAATTAGCAATCGTTTGTATTCGGAAATCCGATGATACCCGAGGAACATTAAGAAAATAGTAGTGTTATGTCACACTATCCAGAAATGCAGCTTCTAAAACAATAAACATCGCAAACAATGTTTGTCTATAATTTTATATTTTGTAACAAGTATTAATGTTCTAAGGTACAAGTCCGTAGCCGACTGCAGGCAGCAGCAGCAGGCGACGTGTCGCCGCGGGACTACGGGACTACTGGTTTCTATTCAGAAAGGAACGCTGACACCGCTGGTTTGGGTGTCAGGAGTTCCACAAATTCGTGTATGTACTTAGTCTAATTACTATAAGGACCTAAGTTACTTAAGAAATTCATTGTTTACCCTTTTTCTCTCCTTATGTATTAGGCTTATGAAATAAATTGAATTTAATTTAATTTAATCGAATTTAATCGAATTTAATCGAATTTAATCGAATTTAATCGAATTTAATCGAATTTAATCGAATTTAATCGAATTTAATCGAATTTAATCGAATTTAATTCATTTATTTGAGGCTTTAAAGAATGCGCGGTGAATCAACAATGAAAAAATCAGAAACATAAAATCACGCCTACAACCCCCCGAGGTTAAGCAGAGGTGTACCTATATAGTACACCCACATTACCGCCTGTTATGTTTAAGTCCCATGTAATAGGGGGTGAGCCTATTGCCATCAGCCGGGCTCAAATCCAGACTCCGAGCTGCTACTGTGAAATTCCTAATGGAAATCAGAAAGTCTTTGAATTTACTATTATTTAAAACAAGCTTCAAAATATTGCTTGGCTGTGTAAATGAAACAGTGCCTTTACATACAAATTCGAAAGGACTGATTATATCTACAACCATAAAGTACAGAATAATTATTTTATAAAGGTAGGTATTATAACCAATTAACGTTACGAAATACCAAAGCGTTTCATGAGCGTTGAAAATATTTCCGCTTATAACATTCTACGGGTAATAAATAACCAAGCTGCATTTTTTTACATGTAAAGTTAATTCCAATAGTTAAAAGGTTAAGTTAATTAATTGATTCAGGCGTGACCTTGCGGGATTCCATTACAAAATACAATAAAAGTGGATATATTTGGTAACCGGTTCCGCTTAGCTATTTCTAAAGAGCCATAAAAACCCTTAAGACGCAGATATATGACAGTGACCTTGAATGGTTAGCTTGCATGTTCTGTACTGAGCTCAAGCAACGCGTCGTACGTCCAGCCAATAATAGGACTCGCCCATCAAGGAGCGCTGTCCCAAATTAGACGCATTATTGATTTATTACACGTAAAACAAAAAGTATTTTAATAAAACAAGTATACTAAAAGATCAATAATTTAATTATCTTTAAAATGGTGAAGTTTTCAGAAAAATACGCTCGATAGATTTTACGTCATTCTCAGTTTTTTATCCGCGTTAGACACAACTTTACAAATTAATTTTACTATGTAATATAAACATAATCAAAAATATGCCTATATTAAAATATTAAGAAAATGCTCTAATTTAACATAATATATTTTTTCCAAATCACTAACACTACTCGTTTAGACGTCATCTTCAGTATAAAATCATTAAAAGTCGGTTATCGTCCCCTTAAAGAAATCGACACGTGTTTCACCTGTCAACGAGGTATCACACGTCATCCTGTGGATTGTATTTTTTAAGGTTAAGTTAGTTATAGTTAAACATAATAATGATAGTAACGAGTCATTGACGACAGTTGATGACTTTTAAACTGTTTTCTAATTCATTGATGAGTTGAGTTTGATGAGTGCACCTACCTCAACATGAAGGTAGGTACACTCACCAACTAATCAATTAATTGACTTCAAGGTCTAACCGACTTCCAAAAAGAAGCAGGTTTTATGTTCGTCAGTATTATTTTTGTCTTTCGTGGAACAATTTTGAAAATTTTCATTTGGTAGAGGAAGCTTGCGCGGTGGTTCCATACATTTTTTATTAACTTTAATTGGGAAGTTTTTGATTTAGCTTCAATAATACGATTTTTTCCCAGTTAGTCTATGTGCATGATGTTATAATATCACTGTTATTGACATAGCAGGTAGTGTAGTACCACAACTAAAAAGTGAATGATCAGTTGAATCAACTGAACAAAAAACTTTTTACAAAAAAAATAAAACCGACTTCAAAAAAAAACACTACAAAGTGAAAAATTACTTTAATTTCGGAATTCGGTGACAAAGAATGAAAATTCAAAACCGACTTCCGAAATTAAAGTTATTTGTATTAGTTGTTTTTTTTTTGTAAAAGTTTTTATTTATCACTTTTTAGTTGTGGTACCTACCCCACACAAATTCTAATACCACTCCTGCTATGTAAATAACAGTGACAGGAAGTTATCATATCATCCACATACTAAGTGGGAAAAAGTACGTATTATTGAAGCTAACTCAAAAACTACCCGAGGAAAGTTAATAAAATTTATATGAGACCACCTCTGAAGTATGATGTACCAAACAAAAAAAGAATCATCAAAATTAATTGATAATTGGCGGAGTAATTGCGTAACAAACATACAAAAAAGAAAAGAAAAAAAAAACATACAGTCGAATTGAGAACCTCCTCCTTTTGGAAGTCGGTAAAAAATAGATATTGACGTTTTATGACATGCAAGTGACCTTCAACCTTAGGTTGGTAATGCAATTATGAGGTCGACAAAACATGAGAAAATCTTTGTTTATAAACGATAACGAGCTGATATGATGACACAGAACACGTGTCAATAGTAAACGTCCCACACCGCACCCAATCAATCTTACAACACCTCTTACGACGGAAGACCCATTGAACTTGCCTTTCTAAACGCCTCCAGGTAGCTTAGCACATAATATTTACGACCGTGACAAAACCTACGACATGACCCTTTAATTATATCGACAAGAGAAGGAACGACTTGGTTTGCATAAAGCCTCAAACTAGACATACGTTTGTTAATCGATTTTATGCGTTTTTAGGACCTTTTTTGTGTAATAGACTCAACAAGTTACTAAGCTTCTATAGTGTAAGTTATAAAAAATGTAGTAAAATGTTATCAGAACATTTAGCGATACTCAATTACACAGACACAGGAAACCTTCTAGAAATGTCATGATGATAATTTATCCCTCGTAAGTATTTACTTTTGCATATTTACATAGGTTTAGTTTTAGAAATCAACCAACCAATACCAATATGCTTTTTCTCATAGTTGTTAATAGATTATTTTATATCAGTTTAACTTTAAATTTTAGTGTTATAATTTAATTCAAATGTAAAGTGATGGTCTGAAACAGGTTTGAATTAACCTAGATCGGGCGGGTCGCTACCTAACATTGTAATTCCGAACCATCATTACTTGCACTTGTAATAAACATCATCATCATCTGCCTAGCCTTTTCCCAACTATGTTGGGGTCACTTGTAATAAACATATTTTAGTTTATTTTGAAGCATTATAATTATACACTTTTTTAAATATTTTTTATTAAATTATTATATAAAATATGTACTTATTATTATCCACTGATTATAAAAAAAACCTTTATAAAATTTTAAAAAAAAACCTGCTACTCGGATCTTTTGGCGCTCGAATGACGTTGACAGGAAGGCGCTGTAGGTAAATATATTATGCAATTGTTTTGTAAAATGTATTTAAAAAAAAAAAAAAAATACAAAAAAAAAACAACCGACTTCAAAAAAAACACTACAATGTGAAAAATAACTTTAATTTCGGAAGTCGGTGTCTTTGGTTTTTAATTTTCGTTCTTTGTCATCGACTTCCGAAATTAAAGTTATTTTTCACTTTGTAGTGTTTTTTTTGAAGCCGGTTGTTCTTTTTTTGTAAAAAGTTTTTATTTTTCACTTTTTAGTTGTGACACCTACCCCACACAAATTCGAATAGCACTACCTGCTATGTAAATAACAGTGACAGGAAGTTATCATAATATCATCCACATACTAAGTGAGGAAAAAATACGTATTATTGAAGCTAACTCAAAAACTACCCAAGCAAAGTTAGCAAAATTTATATGGAACCATCAAAATCAATTCATAATTGACGGAGTAATCGCGTAACAAACATATAAAAAAAACAACAACATACAGTCGAATTGAGAACCTCCTCCTTTTGGAAGTCGGTTAAAAACAAGATGGCGGCCTTAGTTCCGATTTTGACCACGCGTCAAAAGAACTAGCGTTTTTTATAGATGGAATATGCTAAAATATTAAAGTTCAAAACGGTAACTGCAACAAAATCAGGAAAAGAATAAATAGTATTCACTTATTTAACATAAACATGAATGCAAACGCCACAAAACAAATGTCTTTCATTTTTACTGTTGTCTTTGTTAAAATAAACAGAAAACATTGACATTGTAGAAGAAGGAAAATAAAAACACGTTTAACTTGTTTAACATTCATGGTTTTTGTTACTTAGTATTTTATTTTCTTTACTAATATTTCAATGGTTCGTCACCTGTTTATACAAGTTTTAAGTAACAGCGTAAAACATAATTTGTATATCAGCACTATTATTAATTAAACACCTGTTACACATACTTAAGTACAAATAAATATGCATCAGCACCGTCTCCTTTAAAATTAAATAAAGTAAAAAACAAGATAGCGTAGTTTTAGTTTTCATTAATTTAAAGAGAAAAACCGGGTTTCTCACTAGAAAAGTCAATCCCGCGACACTAATAGTGTCGTCTCATCTTCTCACCACCAAAATAAATCAGCTTAGTATCTGCTGCTGCAATATTCGTCTACCAAGTTTGATGATTATAACAATTTTATTTAATAATTTAAACAAACAACAAACATACAACAACAACACAATAACAACACACAACAACACAACATAACAACATTTTTTTTTATACAAAGATAGTGAGGCCCTGACTCCTGCGCTAGGTATAGCACCTTGTATTACAGGAGCCAGTGTCTTCTCCCAATTACTTGAGTTGATTTTTATGCAATAAGAATTAATTTAAAACATACAAATAACAAAATAGAAATAAAAAAATAAAAAAATTATTGACGTGAAAAACGTTACTTACGTGGAGTAATTTATAAGAGTGTTTGGTGTATAGTAAAAAAAAATCAAAATCAAAATATTTTATTTCACATAAACCTACATGGGCACTTATGAAACAGAAGCTATGTGCACGGTTCCAATTGGTCGTTTCCTATGGAGAAGAGTCGGCAAGAAAATCCACGGTTACTCTTTTAAAAATAATTGGCTTTTACGTAAAACGTGTGGCACTCGGGGACTGCCGCGGTAAAGCTATTGCATAGCATTTGTAACCTCCATACTTCCTATTTGTCAACGCTACACTTGGGATGATGACGTAATGACATAAAACAAAAATTACGTTCCCATGACAACATCACGTTTCCCAGACAACATCACTTTGTCATGGCAACCGTCATTACATGGTAGGCGGAGTGGGGGGTGTTAGGTTTTTTCGTTACGGAATTTCTTGATTCGGTCGCCGCGCTCAAAGCCTGCGATAAAAGCTATGCAATAGCTTAAAAATGTGACAATATAAACATATTCAAGCGCAGATTAAGGCAATACACCACAAAATTTGAAATAACATAAAACAGACTATGCTAAATATACTGATATAATGTCTCCATCACCCTAGAGGTAACTAACTAATGTTAATAGTACTAGATAAAATCACCTTGTATCTCATTATAAGCGAACTATTAGTTTTAAATTCCTATGAGAAATAAAGTTCTTTAAACCCAAAATATCACGTGGGTGAAGCCGCTGACAGAATCTAGTTTTAAATGAAAGACCAGTTTGTTTCCTTGACATGCTATTTCTATATTGCATGATTGGCATTAAATTTGTTTATAATTATCAGTTGCAATTATTCATAGACATTGCAGTTTATCAATAGAAGCGCATCACGTGTCAACTGTCAAGACACATAAACAAGTAAAGTCAGGGCTGGGGTTAATTTATGATCTAATGTAATTTGCAAATCAATTTACAATTGATATAGCTAACCATGTTTACAAGTAAATAACATAATAATCGTAATGGAAAACTGGAACTTTTCACTAGTTTTTTATTTCACAAAATGTATTAATGTTATCCTTATTTTGAAAGATGTAATTTATCTAATATCGACCGAGCTCTGCTTGGATGAAAATAGAGAAAACGAATTTTCCCAGATATGAGACCACTTAGCTAGATCGACTTTTCGCCCCCGTAAACCACTATGTTGCAACTTTCATCGAAATCGTTAGAGCTAATTTCGAGAACGTGAGTACAAATATAAACAAATATTGCTCATTTAATAGGATATATTTTATGTAGAAAAATGCATTTATTAGTCAAAACCACAATATAAACCGGGAAAAGAAGAAAGAGGTATGGCTTTTGCGCTACAGTGGAACAACAAAGGCTTAAATAATAATAATAGTCAAACCATCTATTAAGAAGATCTGAAAGTAAACCATTATATCTTCAATTTAAAGCAATGTTGGCCCTAACAAGATAAAGGTGATGAATCCCTAAAACTCATATGAAATACACAAAATATTTTTTTTTTTAATATAAGATAGTAGTTTACTTATTTCACTAAAAAAAAAAATACAATTACACATACTTATAGGCTAGTACTTGGGAGTATAGGTATAACATGGGAGCATCTGTAACCGAACTAGGACGAGTCCTGTATCTCGGCATACAGCGCCAGACCCCTCAAAACAAACAATAATACATATATATTAGCCCAAAAGACATGCGAAAAGATGCATAAATGAATGATCTTAAAATAAAAATGAAAACTGAAAAGATACAAAATGAGTTTGCGTGTCTTAGTGTGTGTGTATATGCACGTAATTTTGTGTAAGTGTAGTGTAATGAAAGGTGTTGGGGTGTTGGGTAGTGTAAATACGTTTAACCGAAAAATAAATTAAATCGTTTATTGGACAAGAGTAACTACTACTTCTGAATAGTGAACAAGTTTTCTGTTTCCTCGTAGGAAAGGGCAATTAGGTAGTTATGAACCTTCTTCTTACATAAAGATTTGTTGAGCGGGTACATGTTGAGTTCTTTATTTATTTTATTGTAAAGAAGAGGAGCAGTAACAATGTAAAATCTTCTTATGAAAGATGTTTTGGGCTCATAGGACCGTGCACATACCTCATGCTTTCGGCGCTTGTTGGTCAGTATAAATGATAAGTCCTCAGATAAACGATAAGTCCTCATCTCTACTATCTTTCTTTTGCTGTGCCCAACAGGGTCCACGATTGTTTCTTAAGCAAATGTTTACCACCTAAGCACATACATTGTGGAATGCAATAAAGTATTGAGTATTTTAACAAGCGGCTGACACACATTTCTATCTTCTAAATCAACACACACATAAAACACTAGTGATATACAGACGACAACCCAATAAACTAAGTTAAGATGAAATTCTTCCAGACTACATGTTAACCAAAGGTCTTACTCTATCCGTCATGCGAGTAGTAATTCAATTAGGCAAGTAGTCTTATCGAGTTTCCTTAAGGGATAGACAGACGGGGATAAAGTAGCAAATAAACTTGAGTGTAAAGGCAAAAAAAAAACAATCGACTTCCAAAAAAAACAATGCAAGAAGTCGGTGTCTTTGGTTTTTAATTTTCGTTTTTTGCTTCCGAAATTAAAGTTATTTTTCACTTTGTAGTGTTTTTTTTGGAAGTCGATTGTTACTTTTTGCTAAAAGTTTTTGTTTTTCACTTTTTTTTGTGGTACCTATACCTACCCCATACAAATGCGAATACTACTACCTGCTATGTAAATAACAGTGACAGGAACTTATCATATCATCCACATACTAAATGGGAAAAAATACGTATTTTTGAAGCTAACTCAAAAACAATTCAAGCAAAGTTAATAAAATTGATATGGGACCATCTCGAAAGCATATTCTATCAAACAAAAAAAAAATAAAAAAATCGGACCACAATTGACGGAAAAATCGGTGGAAATAAAAAAATTACGCTGCAAACATAGAACCTCCTCCTTTTTGGTAGCCGGTTAAAAAGGCGCGACGCGACGCAACACCGATAGATCAATTTTCGAGAAATTTTCACAGAAAATTTTCCACCAGAGTCACGTCGCGCTCGTCTGCTCCTGCGCCTTAATAGTTTTTGTCGCGAATAAAACTGTGTAGGTAAATAGAACACGAGTTACTAGAAGTCGTGTGTTTACATCTTAAAGGCGTCCAGACGCTATCAGTAATAATGACATTACATTCAAATATTGTCATTACTACTGACAGTGTGGTGATTGAAATGATGATGTGATCATAATATTTTAATAGTTTTACGTCAATATTGGAAGGAATGACAGTAATATTAATGTCATTATTACTGATTGTGTCTGAACCCTTTATTATTACAGTTAGACAATTATTACAGTAGTACAATTAAGACTTCTGGTCAGGCAGAGGTTACAGAGCGCAATTAATAATAGTGTAAATAAGAAAAAAAATAATTAAAAAAAGCGTGGGGTGCATAAGCCACAGATCACATGTTTTCGCCTCGGATTCGCCTCGGCCAACAATTACCTGTTATCTGAGACATTTCTTACTTTACTGCCCTAGGTGTGTAATGTACTATATAACTATTGACACAATGCACCCCACGCTTTTTTTTAAATAAAATATTTTTTTCTTATTTACACTATTATTAATTTATACTTATCAAAATTTTTAACACTATTTTTAATTTAAATTTATTAAAATTTAATTTCTATTTTTTAGTTCGGTTTTCTATAAAAAGCGTGTTTTTTGTTTCTTTTAAACTATTATTTATTTGTGGTGTACAGTAAAGTATATAATATAAATAAATAAATACTCCTTTTGCTTCGTTTACATCTATACATCAATCACAATGTGTTTCATTGTGACAGTTCAACAACATTCATTGCGTTATTTCGGTTGTTGAGCAGACAAATTTTTCGAACATATTAAGCAATGGATTAGCAATATTCTTCAAAATTATTCAGATTATGAATGATCATGTTTTACGCAATTAGGATGCTGGTCAAACACGCACGCCGGTTGTGAGTACTACGCCCCTGACCTTTCTGAAGAACATCAAATCAAATCAAATCAAATTATTTATTTGCTTAATACAGGTAGGTATAAACAGATGTTACAAATAAATATGAAGTACTCTGTATCATTACCTATTATGGTGTGCAAATATTTACATTATTATTAATCTAATTAAATAATTATAACAATAACATTACAAAATTAATACACTCAAAAAAAAAATTATTTAAAAAATTCAAAATACTACACACGTCAAAGGTTTAAAAATAAAATCACCAATAAGGTCACTTTAAGTCCTTTTAAGGCGTCCCCTCCCGGAGTTTCCACTCACATCTACCTTGTAAATAATACCTTTTGTTAGTCTCCTTTCACTCAGAATTTAGTCTTTTTAAAAATCAACCAAATGGACTCAAAGGAGCATAACGATATTATTACTTTTAATCTTTGGCAAACTCCAAAATTATACATCGCGCGTCGCCATGTTTTTGACCTTGTCTCCGGGGTGACTAGACAAGTAATCCCATGTTATTGAAACATATTTAATTATGTACAGAACTACTGTATTATGGAGGGAACCATTTCTGAACCTGAATTCAATAGTATGTCTAAGCCCTTAGTGTGAACCTTGATATATTATATATTACACGATAATATATGTATGAGTCTGTTTGTTATTCCAGTAAACGCCCCTGGCCGTTTGCAAAACAAGACAAATTCGTAGTCAATGACACACAAAGGCCTATCGAATTCTTGAATAAGAACTAAGCCTTTTCGTATAGTTGTTTATCAAAATGTTGTTCTATAAGAAATAGTACAAGTTTTTGTAACAGGAATACAATGAAGTACAAAGAAAGTAAGAAAGAAAATATTTATACAACATATACTATTATTTTAGTACCTACCTATATTGTAGACAATACTTATCTAAGTTATGGAAGAGCGGTGTCTCCTAACACTGGCTTATTTGCTTAAGACGAGCTATCTCCAATCATTTTTGTTAAGGTTTAAATTCATGCGATATGTTTAAGTCATCATCATCATCAGCCTATAAATGTTCTCACTGCTGGGACACAGGCCTCCTCTCTGTGAGAGCGAGTGGGCCGTAATCCACCACGCGGTCTCAGTGCGGGTTGGTAGATGTCACATGTCTTCGAATTTTTGATTCTAGGACATGCCGGTTTCCTCACGATGTTTTCCTTCACCGTTTTGAGAGCAGTGGTGATGAAATAATTTACACAAAGTAAAGCGCCTGCCTGGGTTCGAACCTACGACCTACAACTCGTAAGTCGCAGCCGTTACCACTGGGCCACCACTGCTCTGTTTAAGTGCGATAACACAAACATTCAAAAAATCACACAGTCATTGAACCAATTTTATGACAAACAACAGCATTACGGCAGTAATCCTCGAAGGGTTAGTCAGAGGTGTACCAGTAGTACACCCACATTTATCCAGTTATGTGAATGACAAACAAATACATATAAAATCTTGAAATAGACATAGAAATGAATTATAAATAACAATGAACTATTGTGATCCAAGTTGAGAAACAGAATAAAGTATATCGCAATCCTACATAATCAATTCGAAGCTTTTAGATCGTAGATAAATTTAAGGATTTACGTGATCTTAAAATTCTTATTTCTAAGCCTAACATTTTTGATAAAATGTTTTAAAAGCGAGAGCATTTTCTAAATTCTCTTAGTCTGTCACTTTTATTAAATTAATTATTAAAATTCCAATCTAGAACATTAAATATTTTGCAGGTGCTTACTTTCTCACACAAATGCTTGGAAAAAAACCCAAAAATTTTTCGTGATAAAATTCCCGAAGCTCTTACAGATTAGTCTCTGATAGGGAGAAAGAGGTTGAGAGGCTTTACTTGGAGTAAATGTAATGAACTTGGTTTTTTCTACATTGAGGGTTAGCAGGTTTTCATTCAGCTATTTGTTAAGAAATATCGCTTTAATACTACAATAAAATTTTAAGTTACAATCAAATCGACACTTGAAAGGCAACATTGACTAAGCGACATGGGAACCCATGTCGCTTAGTCAATGTTGTCTTTCAAGCGTCGAAATCAAGAATCAATCTCTCAGGAAATCCTCTGGAATACTCTTGAATTTCTCAGTAGCAGCCCGGAGTCTAGATTTGTGCCCGGTTGATGGCAATAGGCTCGCCCTCTGTTACATGAGACTTAAACATAACTGGTGAAATGTGGGTGTCCCACTGCCTAATCCTCCGGGAAATACAGGTTATGATATGTCTATTTTAAGTATCGTGTTTTTTATAATACTATCAAAAGATGAAAAGTTATAAAATAACTTACTTTACTTACTTCCATGTTCCAAAATTACTATCGCTAAGAGATCTACCCACTCGTAAAAAGATATGAATATACAAATAGGTATGAGATTTTCTTCTAAAAATAACTCCCAAAGCGTACCTTTTAAACGAAATATATCTTTGATTGTGATAAAAGAAAAAAGATAAAATTCTGTATTCAAATCCTAAGCGTATCATGAAAAGCTTTCATGTCGAGAGCATAAACAAAGGTGGTTCAAAGGGTTTGCGACTTCAAGTTAAAAGATTTTTTTCGGAAACGCAAAACAGTATCATGATTCATCATTTCAGCCGAAAGACGTCCACTGCTGGACATAGGCCGCCCACAAGAACCTCCACTTCATTTTTTCTTGGTGATTGTCAGTTTGTCACCATCAGGCAGACGAGTGGGCGGTCGCAATATGGTTTAAAAAAATGCATCGAGAACGTTGCTGCCCATTCTCTAGTAAGTCCCTTTGTTGCATTTCACGACACCCATGGGAAGGAATAGGGAAGAGAAGTAGTATCGAGCAGGGATGTTATGGATATGAAATTTCGGATCTGGATATGGATATAGAAATGATATTAAACCGGTTTCGGATACGGTTACGGATATGAGATTATTTCGGATTATCCGTTAGTTTCGGATAGTTTCGGTTACGGATTATTAAATTTTTAAGAAATTGTAATGTTATAATAATTATCATCCCGCAATTACTGACTAGTAATGACTAAGCAATAATAAACAACAAGTGACGCGCGCGGCTAGTGTATCGGCTCGGCTGGGCAGAAAAACCTGTCATAATGTGTCTCATTTAGACACCGCCCCAACCCGAATCGTTTATAATGGATTCGGTTACGGTTACGGATAGTTTTTATGTCGGATATCCGATAGTTTCGGTTACGGAGCTTCTTAACATCCCTGGTACCGAAGTTCAAATTCCTGGAATACAAAAGTATAAGTAGTAATTAAGTTATTTAATGAAAGCGCACACGAGCGGAAGGATAAAATCTAATAAGAAGAGATTTTCTAAAAACTACTAACCTCCTCAAGTCATTGCCTGTAGATTGGCGTTATAACATAATATGTAAGTAGTATTTACTATACAATGCCTTAGGTATATTTAAATATGTAATGTTGTAGGTATACGTATATCTTAATTAAAAAAATTGAGAATTTTTCAGCAGAGACTTCGAATGAGTAATCGACCAGGATAAAGTTGTTTAGGTAGACGGAAAAACTGTTTATAAAGTACTAAAATAGAAAGACTTCTATTAACCAATAATACTGCCTCGTTGGTTTAGTGGTCGCAGGCGCTACTGCTGAGTATGAGGTCCTGGGTTCGATTCCCGGGTCGGGCAAAATGTTATTGGGTTTTTCCATCTGGAATTTCTCAGTAGCAGCCCGGAGTCTGGATTTGTGCCCGGTTGATGGCAATAGATTCGCCCCCTATTACATGGGACATAAACATAACTGGCGAAATGTGGGTGTCCTATAGGTACACCTCTGCCTAACTCTTCGGAGATTACAGGCGTGATGTTATGTGTGTGTAACCAATAATATGGTCGTTGACTGACCTCTTTATCCCGATGTTCCCACGAAATCGAGACTTATGCGGGTGAAGCCGCGAGGCACAGCTAGTACGAAATAAAATACGAAACGAATTTAAAACATCGTTCTGTTTCTATAAAACGCCTGAAAATTATAGAGCCAGAATCCTTTCCGACCCAGATGACCCCATTACACTCCTCCAGGAGCAGAATAGGGCCACCAGTACAGTACACGAAAACAAACGCCTCCCGTCATTCCGACCTCGCCGCCGAGGTCCTTTGCGATCGCGACCGCGCCCCCGTGAAACTCCTCCCCGACCCTTGCTCGAAAACAAGATGCCAGCAGTTGTTGCAGCTGAGCACGTAGCTTTAAATACCCCTAACCTAATAATTATGATGATAATCCAATTTTGATCCAGCTTGTCCCTGCTTGCTGTCCTCCCCCCAGCGACGCCCTAAGCCGAAGTTCGTACCCCACAGGGGGTGCCCTTAGCGAGCGTTCACTTAAATTTAATTTAGAATAGTTTATTTACTCCTGGCTGGAGGGTCGAAGTGTAGTAGCTTAAGGCACCCACAGCAAAGTCCGGTTAAGCAGCCAAGACCTTTTTTTTTTTTTGGGGTGGGAAATTATCAAATAACTTCTCCCGCTCTGGGCGGAGCGGGAGGGCGTGTCAGACTCTTACTGACTAAAACCCACCCGTGTTCCTTCAGTTGCCGTGTTGCCAGGGGGGCCACGATTTCCCTATCGGTTTTCTTCGAACCCCCGGCAGGCATTGGCCCTAGCGGACCCCGTCAATTCTGCTGACATCTCTTTAAAGCGCACGTGGAACACAACGCGTCGTCGACCCGGGCTTGGCCCTTATCGGACGGCGAGCTACCCATTGCTCACCGTCCGCAAGCCCGCGCCTACGGTGGCCGGAAATCGGCTCGCGATTCCCGCCCCGGGCGTCTCCTCCTGCGGCGGTTAGGGGCGTGAGGGCGCGAAATTTGCCTCTCCCTCACGCGTTCCGCCTCCTCCTTCGCGAGCATAGCCCTAAAACCTAAAAATACCTTAGTGATCAAAACTGCAAAAGGCCATTAAAAAAAAGAGCCAGAATGATGTTTATTAAAAATACATTCAGAGCTAAACGCATTCAGTGATTTGTGATGCAAGTGAGCCCTGGAATATGTTTTAATGGGAATTGAATTAACACATACAATTTTTTGTATTTTTCCCCAACAAGCGGTTTCTTGTTTCCCCGCTGCAATCTCCTCGCTTGCGTCGCCCGTAACATAAGTGCGTAGTAATAGAACTTTGTTTATCTGCAGACGACATTCGCCAAGTCTCACACAGCCATTTTGCCATTAAACGAGTAAGGGATGACGATTTATTTAATAACCCCTCATTGTACACTCGACTTTTACTTGTTACACGTTATAAATTGGATGAAGGAGAGAATTTGGTTCTAAGAGTAAAATTTTCGTATTTCTTGCGAAATATACAGGCGGCGATTTAGTGACCTGCATTCGTCAAGGGGTGATTCTACCTATCATACTAAACATGTTTCGCTATGAAACATATATATCGGCGCAACTACAATAGTTCGTCGTTCGTTCGTATTGAAATATTTAAGATTCATTATTTGATTGTTTAAAATTAGTTTACAAACAATTGATTAATTAATTACTGTGTAAAATTACGTTAAGCATGTTAACTACTACTTCTATTTCCAAAAATAATTATAATTTGCATAGTTCAATACTTAACCTAAAAATATGCACGTGCGACAGTGCTTATAAATACGGCCGCACTGAGCGCTCGAGTCATTCTTGTTCGAGCCGCTGGACAGTGCGGACCTCTCTGAGACGTCGTTACGCTGTCAGTTAAATAAACGAAGCTTTGAAACAAGTCCTGAAGTTTCCTTTAAAAATCAAAAGATGAGTGATCACCAGGAAAATAACATCAGTGACGTCAGTTATGCTGACGTCACACTTTTTAAAAACAATACGGAGGTCCTTTCTCCGTCATCAGAAGTGGGATTGCAAGAAGCTCCTACCCAGGCCACTTCCTCATCAGCTCGTTCACCACCTGATCAACCGGAATCAATCAACATACAGCAGTATGGGCCTGTGTTCGTCACAAACGCACCATTGGAAGCTGTATTAAAATCAAGACCGCAAACATACACTCACCATGGAATGCAGATGGATGGGATACCACCACAGTTCCTGATGCAAATGATGGAGACGATGCAGAAAATGTCAGAGCGCTTATGTGCTCCACCCACCGAATCAAAAATAAGGATCAAGGACGTCTACTTACCGTCTTTCGACCCGGACACCCATGTCGGTGTACGAGAATGGTGCCAGCATATAGATCAAGCGATTGAAGCCTACAAGCTAAATGATTTCGATGTCCGCATGAAAGTTTGCAGCCTGTTGAAGGGGAGTGCAAAAATGTGGATCGATAATTGGATGGTGACTACTAATACGTGGAGAGAGTTGCGGAAGAACCTCATCACCATGTTTGAACCCGAAAACAGATACTCCCGAGACATCATCATGTTCAGAGAACATGTTTACGACACCACAAAAGACATTGCGGAATTTTTGTCACGTGCATGGATCTTATGGAGAAGGGTCACCAAGGACAAACTGGGAGACGAACACGCTGTGGAAGCAGTGATTGGATGAGTTAACGATGAGCGTTTGCGTATCGAATTATTGAATACCAGAGCAACCACTGTTCCTGAACTCATCTCGGTTGCAACATCTATACGGAAGAAGCGTTCTCATCCAAGCTCAAGTTCCACAATGCATATCAAGCGTCCACGATTTTCGGACGATACACAATCAACATCAAGCTGCCGTATATGTAAAAAAACAAACCACTCCACTAATGACTGCAGATTCAAACCTTCAGAAAATAAACCTGAAGCTGATAAAAAGGATTCAAAAACAACCCCGCCTGCCTGTACCTATTGCAAAAAACCAGGTCACACTTACGAAACTTGCTTCAGACGTGAACGTTCGTTGACTTCAAACATGAACTGACGAAACAAGGTACCAAATGGGTGTGGACAGATAAACACGAGAAAGCCCAATTACATCCAATACAAAAACCAACGGCTGCCTTTCAAGTTATTCATATAGGAAACTGGACACTCCAGATGATCAGCAGTATGTCGTAGTCACCATTGGTGCCTTTCCGAAGTACGTTTTACTCTACTTCGCCAGCAACAAAAACCCACACAGCACATTGGCTGCTCTGAAACGTACTGTGTATCTATTTGGCACACCAGTCCAAATCATAGTCGATGGAGGAAGAGAATTCCTTGGCGAAGTTTAAAGACTACTGTGATCAGATCGGAATAAATATCCACGCTATAGCCCCAGGAGTCAGCCGAGCGAATGGTCAAGTTGAAAGAGTCATTGCAACCATCTGCATTGGTCATGATCAAAAACTAAGAAACAGAGCAGTGGCATACTGTACTAAAACAACTTCAACCTACACAAAGCTAAAATCCATCATTATCAAAGAGGAGACTACGTATTGATCAAAGAATAATCCTCGCAACCAAACCTCGCTGGACCTTAAATTCTGCGAGCCATATGAAGTCTGCAGAATACTGGAAAATGACCGATATCTGGTGAAGAAAGTTATCGGCAGAGGACGACCCCGCAAGGTTGTCCATGACCAGCTTCGCCGTGCTCCACAACCTGCTAAACAGTTGACCGTATCGGCGGGAAACGAATCACCTACTCACCGAGACTCTGCAGCACCAACTGAGCCTATTCCAACAACCTCACGAGAAGAGCTGCAGGAACAGCCTATCCAAAACCCATCAGAATAAAGGGTAAGAAACTCAATTCAATTTTAGTAATTCCAAATAACCATACGAGAACCTTTAACACATCTATAACACTCCGAGAACCTCCGAGAACCTCCGAGAACCTCCGAGAACCTCCGAGAACCTCCGAGAATCTCCGAGAACCTCCGAGAACCTCCGAGAACCTCCGAGAACCTCCGAGAATCTCCGAGAACCCTTCGAGAACCTACAAACCTTTGAGAACCTACAAATCTTCGAGATCCTACAAACTTTAATATTTTCAAACATACAAGACGGTTGTGTGTTATGGCATTATGTAACAAGCAACATAAAGCAACGCAAGTTGCTTAACAGATATCCAACTCAGAGAAAATATTTCTTTGTTTACAGGTGATCACAAATATAACAACGAGAATCAACGAGGCTGGTGCAGAGCGCGCACCGCCTGTCAGTATGGCCGTATCGGCGCAACTACAATAGTTCGTCGTTCGTTCGTATTGAAATATTTAAGATTCATTATTTGATTGTTTAAAATTAGTTTACAAACAATTGATTAATTAATTACTGTGTAAAATTACGTTAAGCATGTTAACTACTACTTCTATTTCCAAAAATAATTATAATTTGCATAGTTCAATACTTAACCTAAAAATATGCACGTGCGACAGTGCTTATAAATACGGCCGCACTGAGCGCTCGAGTCATTCTTGTTCGAGCCGCTGGACAGTGCGGACCTCTCTGAGACGTCGTTACGCTGTCAGTTAAATAAACGAAGCTTTGAAACAAGTCCTGAAGTTTCCTTTAAAAATCAAAAGATGAGTGATCACCAGGAAAATAACATCAGTGACGTCAGTTATGCTGACGTCACACTTTTTAAAAACAATACGGAGGTCCTTTCTCCGTCATATACATTCTTAAGAAAAGTAACAAAAAATGTACTTGTATCGAAATTGTCTACTCAGAATAGGAATTCGATTATTTTTCCCACGAATCGAGTATGAGTTTCAATGGTCTGAATCGCCACCCTGTCACCCCGCCAATCAATCTGCCTAGCCTTTTCCCAACTATGTTAGGGTCGGCTTCCAGTCTAACCGGATGCAGCTGAATACCAGTATTTTATATAGAGCGACTGCCTATCTGACCTCCACAACCCAGTAACTAGGTAATACGATACCCCTTGGTAACACTGGTTGTCAGGCTTTCAGGCTTCTGACGACCCATAACGACTGTCAAAGATGCACGAATGACAGCCGGGACAAACGGCTTAGCGTGCTTTTCGAGGCACGGAGTCTCGCTATATAGAAATAGTCACCCATCCATAGACCAATCCCGGCAAGCGTAACTTAACCTGATGAATCGATCCGTGCGGCTGTTAGAGCTCCTAATCGCCACCCTGTATAAGGGCACGAAATTTTAGCTACAACTTTCATAGCAAAGGTCGTGGGTTTCGTGAAAAGCCATTTAGAAATTAGGTACCTATGTAAAAAGCATCTTGATGGTCCGCTATTAAATCAAGTCCACTACTCTTTAAAGTAATCGTAATTGCTCAAATGGCTATTTACTATTTCAATAGTTAGAGCGCTTATCCTAAAAGTTGGCAACGTAGCAAATAGCTGTCAAATATTTACCTATTTTGATTAATTTGGCAATATTACTGTATGGAAATATGTAGCTAACTAGTGAACTAAAATATTGATTATAAAATGCAATAATTAATATCGTAATACCGAATATTTATAGTTTTAGATTTATAGATTTACACCTAAAACGGTTACAACATCAAATTCAGTGTTACAATTGCAATTTATTATTAATATTCTAGTTCGCTAGTTAGCCACATAAATTATTATTTAAATAATTTAAAATTAACACTAAAATTTATATGTAAAATAAATTTAAAATAAAATTAATAAACCATAAAAAATTTATTTATATATATTTCCATACAGTAATATTGCCAAATTAATCAAAACAGCGAAATATTTGACATCTATTTGCGACGTTGCCTACTTTTAGAATAAACGCTCTGAATGTTTAATCTTGTATTAATTCCAAGCTTTTAGAAGTGTTTATGCTTTAGCTGCTTAATCCTATGTGAACTTTCAAAAGCTATTTATCTGAGCTCCCATTTTCAATACAAGGTAAATTACCGGCATCATATTCAAAACTTTCTCTCATAAACTTCCTCCTAACAAAAACTGGTCCTAACTACCGCACAAAGCTAGCACTAGCAATCAGCCACTTAATAGTTGAACGTCAAGTAATATGTAGGTTGACTAGACATGAACTGTCAGTTTTAGTTGGCTAACTCCTATAACTAAGTCCTGCGGGACCTGGGATCTTAACGGGGCTATTACAGTATGAATCGTGTAGTAATGGGTCACGGAGTATTTAACCGTGGAATGTTAGCATTCAAATTCAAATTAATTTATTAATTTTGTGAACATAGGGTAAAAAATTATACAGATGTTACAAATAAATATCGGTACATACTGCGTTCCGCCAGAAGGCATACAAAATTGTTTAGGTAAATAAATTATCAAATGTAACATTAACAAAATGAAAATAAAAATATAAAGTCAAGGGTACATGTCACAATTTTATGCAAAACACTAATAGTTACTAATAATAATAAAATTTCAATAATTTAAGACGGCACATAAACAGATAGGTATTTAGTCACATTCTCGTCTAAAATAATAAATTAAATAAAAAGAATAACAATGTCAATATGAAATAATTATTAGAATATTACCATAAGGAAGCAACATTTCAGCAAAAAAAATTCTCTGATAAAAACTCAGTCACACTGTAGTACGCCTTATCCTTTAAAAAATTACGTAGTCTACTCTTAAACAGCACTGTTGTCAAGTCTTTCCAACCACTTGGTAATTGTATTGTATTGTATTATTGGGCCGCAACTCCACTGCTCCGTATATTGCGTACAGGAATTAGCATAGGTTACGTTTGAGTTATACTCATTGGATTTGTGAACTATAAGAAGAATTTGTTCTGGTTCGTGTCATAATTTTTGTAATTATAAGGTTATTGACGTTTTCGAGTTATGCTAGTATGCTGTGGCAACGAGGTATTAATGTTATTATAGGTAGAGGCTGTGGGAAGAGTTACGCGAGGTCACAATCATCTCATTGTCTTGTTTGGCGTTTATCAGATAATTAGAGGCTATATTATATTCAGCTGCACGGTCGATCGATCAGGTTAAGCTACGCTTACCGCGGTTGGTCTGTGGATGGGTGACCATCTTTACATACCAAGACCCCTCCGTGCCTCGGAAAGCACGTTCAGCCGTTGGTCCCGGCTGTCATTTGTAGATCTTTGACAGTCGTTACAGGTAGTTAGAAGCCCAAAAAGTCTGACAACCAGTCTTACCAAGGGGTATCGTGTTATCTAGTAACTAGGTTGTGGAGGTCAGATAGGCAGTCGCTCCATGTAAAATATTGATATTCAGCTGCATCCGGTTAGACTGGAAGCCGACCCCAACAAAGTTGGGAAAAGGCTAGGCAGATGATGATATTCAGTTTCAGTTACATCATTTATATAAATCTCAATAAAACAAGTAAGATATTTTGATTACTTTCGAACAGAAGAATTACCTCATAGGACATTGCTGTGGAAAATTGGGGAATTTGTATTCTTTGCGGAGCTTTGCGTAACATGGTTTATTTCCTAAATGAACATTGGGTAATCTTACATTAACAATCCATTGTTTCCATCATCTGTTGTACCGGTGCTGTTATGCTTTCTGTAACTCCTTTGTTACTCAAAGGAGACAATGTTGTGGAAGTTGAAAACTGTTGTGACAGGAGCCGACGGGCTAGTGAGCCGTGAAATATAGTAATTACTTGAAATGTAAGGCACAGAGACAAACTACGGTAATAATGCAATACCGACTGACCAAAAATTTGAAATTTTGAATTTGAATTTGAAATTTGTTTGTATTTTTTTTTTTATTTAATTAAGTTAGCTACCAAAAAAGAAATGATTTTCTTTTCTTTTTTTGGGGTCAATGACGGGCGGTTTTTTTTTTTGTGTAAACTACGTTTAGAAGATGGGTATCAATATCGATGAAACAAGAAAACCTGATTTTCTGAACACATACTTCAAGTAACTACATAACCTATGGTTGCTGGTAGAATTAGCGTGATGCTGGAAGGTATTCATTCAGACAAACCGACAAAAATTCTAAAATTATATTTTTGGCATTAGAATCGATCGACCTCGTAGCAATTACTTTTTTTTTCAAAAATATTCAATGTACAGTATTGACTTTGCTACCGTTTTATTATATGAGACTGTGTAGATAATTATTTATACGCTACATACATCAGCTACTTATTAAAACATTTCCGTAGTTTATTCCGGTAAGGAACGTCCTTAACCTTGCAATAAAGATGCATCCGCAACACATCCGCAACCATTTTAAGAAATGCGGATGTTAATATGCACACCACTCGACTGTGCTCTGTTCCTCAAACATAGTGATTCAATTCAATTTATTTGCCATAAGTGTCGGTACAATTTTCATCTTAAAATAAATAATTATACAGATCCATAACACTTAGTCATAATAATGTGACATGCGAACATTTGGGTTATTATTATACTTACTATTCAAGTCAGATAAAATTATTAGCATTATTGTTATACTATTAGATACATTAAAAAAAAACTGACAGAAGTGAAGACTTGAACAAGATCGCCTTGGTGGAAGAAAAATACTTTTATTGAACATTGGTCTGTAACCTTATCTAAATAAAGAGCACAATCGCGTTTATAAACCTTTAAAGTAAAAATACTTGCATATGACATTGATCCGTAACGTAATATAAATAAAAGCACAATCACGTTTACAAAAATTGAGGTGTCGTCATGGTGTCGCGAAATTAGTGGTTTAGTCCCATCTCAAAAATGCCCAACGCGCCTAAAGAAGTTTAAGGCGCAGATATACGACTTCTAATGATTTTAAATTGGACACCACATCTAAACGACTAGTCTTACTTCTTTGAAAAAAAGATATGTTGTACTAGACAGTTTTCTTCGTAATTTGATATACGAATAATTCAAATTATATTTTTATAACATAGTGTAATTAATTTGTAAAGTAATGTCTAACGCGGACAAAAAAACGATAATAACGCAAAAGCTATCAAGTGTATTTTCATGAAACTTTCACCATCTAAAAGGCAATTTAATTACACAAATTTTAGTATACAGTTTTTATTTGTATTGTGTTTGATAAATCAATGTGGGTTGTTTTTCGAATAAACTTGGTGCGCGTTAAAACCGGGGCTCTTGCGGGCGACGGGCGGCAGTGCATCGCTGACCACTGTCACGGGTAGACGCTAACGCTCGGAGCAATTTTATTCGCTTTTAAATTTCATGCTATAAATGTCTGGTAAATCCAAATTATTGAAAAAGATATGCCTTACACTGGCAAAAAATAGATTACTGAAGTAAGTAACGTACCTATTTTAATCGAAATAAAATTATCATTAATCTCTATCGAAAGTTTGAATTATTTTGAATTGTAGTAACCACACTTTTATTTAATTTAAATAATTGTGTTATTTTTGTTTTAGGACAACACCAAATAAAAATTCTCTAGTCGTAAATTCAGAGACGAGGTTTTTTTGTAACCATACTACATCGTTGTAGGGACAGTCCGGATTAGAATTTCAAAAAATATTTGAATGCTATTATTGACATACAAGTTGTGGGGGTGTTCTTGGTTCGTAAGTAGTATGACGTTGACTGCGGAGATGTAATTACTAGACTGTCCCAGAAGGAGGGTAATGTTTTTCGAGAGTATGTATGTATGTATGTACTTATGTCTATTTCTTTGGCACGCTCTGTAGCCTAAACGGCTTGATGGATTTTAACATATGAGGTGTCGTTAGATTCGTCTTAATAGTGGAAGTGACATAGGCTTTTAATATTTATATATTGCATCTGCAAATACAAAAAAAGAGGGGTAGGTTTAAAAAAATAACAACAAATAAAAGTTAGTAATGAGTCAATTCCAAATATACATATTAATAAAACTAACACATAACATAAAACATAATATCACGCCTGTAATCCCCGAAGGGTTAGGCAGAGGTGTACCTATAGGACACCCACATTTCGCCAGTAAAATAAAACTAAAAAGTTTGAAATAAAACAAATTTTAAAAAAAAACAAAAAACCCGACTGCAAAAACTCATAACTAAAAAGAGAAAAACAAGCATTATAATCTATAGGATTTTGGTATCGCAGGCATTTGGACAAACAAAAGCTTCACCAAAATTTCAGGTTCGTTTTTGGTTTGCGCCTGCAATACCAAAATCCTATAGATTATAATATTTATAATGCTTGTTTTTCTCTTTTCAGTTATGAGTTTTTGCAGTCGGGATTTTTGTTTTTTTTTTTTATTTATTTTTTTTGTGTCCGTTTTGCGAACTTAGCCGACGTTCACACGGACGTAATAAAATCACGGCGGGATTTTATCGCGCACTAGATTTTCAACTCTCGGTGTTAAGCCGAGCGTTGACAATCCAACGCACTGGGACGTACTCTCGTGTGGGCACGTGCACGAAAAAAAAAGCGCCGCGATTTTATTACGTCCGTGCGAACGTCGGCTTAAGTATATTGTGCACAACTATTTTCCTACTTTCGCCCATGCCTTTACTTTCATGCCGGTGCCTATATTTAGATACATGTCGCAGAGTGATACCGCCTAGTTTGGAAGAAAATGTTTGATAGTTCCATAATTTACAACAAAAGGATTCCTCTTCAGTAAATGTTGTTTCAATCACTTCAGAAATGAAAAATAATTGAAATTTGTGAATAGTTTTTTTTTTTCTTCTTAGATTTTTTTTTGTTCTCTCTTCTATAGTTACACAGGTTGTCTACATCTCTTTTTATATACTTTCCTGTCGCAGGTATGCTGGAAGAGATTTCTTTAGAAAAAGCCACTGCTTTTTAAAGGAAAAGAAAAAATACGTACAAAGGCACTCCTTTGTACGTATTTTTTCTTTTCCTCTCTTCTTGTCTGTTTATATGTGTGTGCATAAATTTGGAAATATAAAAAAAAAAATTACACTGATAAATAAAACGAAACAACCTAGGAGTGAACTTGTACTTACATTATCTGTTGCAATAACAACAAACAACACAACAACAATAAATGATTAACGTATTATTATTACGTTAATATATTGTAAATTATGAAACCATTAAACTTTTTTGACCAATATTATATTAATCCATTCCTAATAAAATATGTTATTTAAATTGGGCATTTAATTTAGATTAAAATACGCCTGACATCATATCATTTTAATGAATAGTTTAAAAGATATCACAGATTCTAAATTACGCGTTACTACATAAATAAGGTTGACGGCAACGCGGGCGCAGCGGTATTAGTCAATGACCTTTCCTCGGCTATTAGGTATGTCATCTCAGTAGTACGATCCCGTGGGATATTTTTCGACATCCACGCGGGCGAAGCCGCGGGCTAAAGCTACTAAGGCTATAATTTATATATATATATCACGCGGGCAAAGCCGCTGGCGGAAGCTAGTGAAAAACAATTTAAGTAACCTTTCGATGGATATTGGTGCCGATTCTCTTGTCACAAATGCCTCTAAACTGGACTAAAAATCACCAAAATTTAGTTTATTCCTGTCAAACGACGATTTCCCATTCTGAAGTAGACTAAAGTGACACAACTATATTTTAGTTTGACAGCACTAAGATGGTACTGAGATATTAATTTAGTGAAAATGGCAATTTTGCTATTCTGAATTTGACGTTATTCATCTAAAATTTAGATTTTCTAACTAAATCTGACTATTTTTAATCGCGTCTAAAAACGTGGGGAATAAAATTGGTAGTCATGAACTTTAAATTAACACCAACACCTCGACTTCAGATGCAAAAACAGTACTGATTTTATTTTTCTTTTGCTTGTATCTCAAAAACGTTGTGTCCAATCGCAAAAATAATAAAAATTTCGACCCCCTTTATAAAACTCTTAAACCCATAACACTCTACATGTAGGTATTTTTTTTTTCCATACAAAATGTGAAAAATTCCATATAAAACACGTCGAGGCTGCCCCCCCTGCGTGCCTCCGGCTCTAAAAAGATTCACATGGTTAGGTATCACGTGTGGAGTCGCGATTGTCAAATTCGATTTAGATGTGTCAAAATTATTTTTTAATTTAGAGAATTTATTTAGCAGAATAGCTTTGAGATTCTCATAGTCAAAAGTAAGGAATTTTAGTGATAGTTTAGTTCGGTGTACAAGAGAATCGGCACCACTATTGATAATATTAGTTCGATCAAAATGGGTACGTTACTTACTCTGTAATCTATTTTTTGCTAGGCGTTTCTTTTTCAATGATTTCGATTTACCACCAATTTTTAGCACAAAACTTAAAAGCAAATAAAATTGCTCCGAGTATTAGCGATGCACTGCCGCTCGTGCCCACAAGAGGCCCGGCTTCAACGCGCACCAAGTTTATTCGAAAAACAACCCACCTTGATTTATCAAACACAATACAAATAAAAGCCGTTTAATAAAATTTGTATAGTTAAATTGTCTTCTAGATGGTGAAAGTTTCATGAAAATACATGAAGATAATAATTTCGAGAAATTTTCAACTGTCTACCTATTACAGTTCATGAGATTTAGCTCGCTGACAGACAGACGGACATTGGAGGCTTAGTAATAGGGTTCTGTTTGGCACTCTTCCGGTACGGAACCCTAAAAATTTACTTTACAAACTTGTAAGAGGTGCTTTAGACCATTGAACTGAATAACTTGCTATAGCAGCAACTTTGAAATCGCATTAAAAAAACAGCTGTCCCATACAGTTTAGAACACCTTATAAATATATATATAATTCACATGTTTTATTTGATCATGTTAAATCTTTGCAGATAAACAAATCCATTCTCCATTCCATGCTCCATTCGTTTCCCATGGACGCCAACTGCTACGATCTTCATATAGTTACCTATTCTATTTACTTCGTTTACGTTCATATTATCTGCTATCTAATTGCGTAACACCTTTTCGTAAATGATTAAGACTATTCTGTCTCATTTTGCAGTTCAACAACATTAATTGCGTTATTTACGTTGTTGAGCAGGTTTTTTTTCGAACTTATGAAGCAATGGATTGGCAATCTGTTTAAATGATTCAGATTGTGATTGATCGTTTATTATGCAATTATGTTGTGCTGGTCATACACGCAGACAAACCACACATCTTTCTTTTATATTTTTTGTCATCTTCTGTTATTATTTTAAGTAGGTATGTCCTATTCATGTATGGACACATTTATTATTTACGTAAATATAATAAACCAACTTATTCAATGCAAACTATTAAAATAATATGATAACAATCTTAAATTATTATCAGAATATTAGCTTACTTATTAACAATATATTGAAAAATAAAAATTGGTTGGTGATCTAAAATCAGACAGGATAGTCCTCACTATCTGAAACGTATGGTTACCCTACGAAATTACGTGCGTGCAGTTGCGGGGTCGCGGGGAGGTGACGCGTGGCTCCGCCCACTCGCTCGAGGTCGCTGTCACTTATTGTCGTCTTAATGTCAGAGGGTAAACGGTTATGATTGTCATTTATTTTTCACCCTCTTATCAAATAGGTCGCATAGTGAGTAGAAATTCTTTTCCCTTAACCATACTTTAAGACATCTTGTTTTATTAACTGGTAAGATTTTAATACTGTCAGGCGTTAAATATGCGACCACGCATTGCATAGCTATTCTTACTATATAATGCTGTCCTTTTTTTTTGGTTGGGTAATTATCAAATAACTTCTCCCGCTCTGGGTGGAGCGGGAGAGCGTGTCAGACTCTTACTGACTGAAACCCACCCGTGTTCCTTCGGTTGCCCTGTTGCCGGGGGCCACGATTTCCCTTTCGGCCCTTATTCGCAGCCCCGGCAGGCATTGGCCCTAGCGGACCCCGTCAATTCTGCTGACATCTCTTTGAGGCGCGCGTGGAATACAACGTGCCGTCGACCCGGGCCTGGTCCTTATCGGACGGCGAGCTACCCTTTGCTCACCGTCCGCAAGCGCGCGCCTACGGTGGCCGGAAATCGGCTCGCGATTCCCGCCCAAGGCGTCTCCTCCTGCGGCGGTTAGAGGCGTGAGGGCGCGAAATTTGCCTCTCCCTCACGCGTTTCGCCTCCTCCTTCCTGTCCTAGGAATGTTGTCCTAGGAATTATGGGCAAAACTATTCTGTAATGTTTTAGTTCGCCCATATTTGCTAGTACTTACGGCCTTGTGTCTTGTTTCTCAATATTGGAAAATCAATACACGTGTTCAAATCAATACAATTTAAAAAAATATACTTAATAGCTTCAAAGTGCGGCTAGGTGCCGAAAGTGAATTTATAATTTATAAGTACATAGTTCATGACCTAAATTACGCCCCGTATTTAGTTTAATTAAATGTTACTGGGTTTTTCCATCGGGAATTTCTCAGTAGCAACCCGTAGTATGGATTTGTGCCCGGTTGATGGCAATAGGCTCGCCCTCTATTACATGGGACTTAAACATAACTGGCGAAATGTGGATGTACTATAGGTACACCTCTCCCTAACCCTTCAGGGAGTACAGGCGTAATGTTATGTTATGTTAGTCGCCCCATGATAAATAGGACCTGGCTATTATAAAAATCAAGACATTGACTTGGTACATGCAAGTCTGCTATAAGATTCTTGAGGTGGTATCCAAACATCTGTGTTTTTTGTACAAAAAAACCGGCCAAGTGCGTGTCGAACTTCGATAGATTTACCATGTTATTTTAAGACCATAGACTTTTGTCTTCCTGTAATCTATGGGTAAAGAACCATTCTCTGTGTTTTTTTTTTTTCAAAATTTTAGGCTCAGTAGTTTCGGAGATAAGGGATGGTAAATTTTCATCTGTTTCCTTAAATATCTTTAAAATAATTTATTATAAAATTACAAAAAAAATATATAAAATATATTGAGATCCTCGCAACAAGTTTTTTCATTTGATATGTCTCTAAAGTGACCCCATATTCAAAATTCATTTATTTACGTTACACTTCCCGGGATGTCATATGTGTACCAAATTAATCGGTTCATTAGATTCAGAGCAAATTGGCTGTGACAGACGGACAGACAGACAGACAGACAGACAGACACACGAGTGATCCTATAAAGGTTCCTTTTTTCTTTTTAAAGTACGGAACCCTAAAAAATACGTACAAATACGCCTCCTATACAAAAGGATTGTATTTTATTGTAAACGGGTCGCAATATAACTCGGTCAAGAGTGTGTCCTTTGAGTCGGCCGGCAGCTGCCAAATCGCACAAACTTCGTCTCTTCGCTGAACGACTTGCTTTCTGGTCTAAGCGATGAGAGAATGCTGTAAATGTTATGTAGAGATATTTTACAGTACGTAGCCCAGAACCATAGAACATAGTGTATTTGGAACGTAGTAAAGGATCGAGTGGAGTATGGTTACAGCATTAAGCTTATCTAAGGACCACGCAGGCTCACAAGATTTCTGTGAAAATCACATTATTGTTGGGACGCGGAAAAGTCCGAAAAAGATACCGTGGCCCCTGGCAACATAGCAACTGAAGAAACACGGGTGGTTTTAGTCAGTAAGAGTCTAACACGCCCTCCCGCTCCACCCAGAATGGGAGAAGTTATTTGATCATTTCCTACCCAAAAAAAAGGCATAAGGCTACATATTATGCAGTGTGTGGTATCCTATACCACACACTCATGGTTCTCGAAATCGGCTGTAACGATTTCGATGAAAGTTGCAATATAGGGGTTTACGGGGGCAAAAAATCGATCTAGCTAGGTTTCATATCTGGGAAAATTTGTTTTCTCCGTATTTTCACCCGATCAGAGCTCGGTCGCCCAAAGTTTAGAACAAGATAATGAATAATGACATGGCAGCATGGAATTAGGAAGTATCTACTATCATGGCAGCATGGAATAAGTAGGTACTATACATGGATTACTATGAACTTTTCTATACTATTAAATGAGCATTCTCAACCGTCTGTGGTTACAGCAACGTCATGGCGTATTTAATGGCGTCCATAAACATGTGACAATCAAAAACCTTAACTGTGCAAAAGAATGTCCAGCCTCTTATGCCTCACACCTCCAATGTTTAGGAGCACGTGTAAACAGAATTAGCGGAGTTTGTGCCGTGTGTGGGTCCTCCAGTAACAATTGAATTACGTTGAGCACCCCCACTAATTACGTCTTCCCCTCATCGGGTTTAGATAATACGCTGCCAGGAGAGAATCGGGAGTGGCGTTCAAGGATTTTTGGTCAAGTGTCGGGTTGTTGTGTGGTATGCCTGTGTTATTAAGAGGGTGTGTGGCTTGGTATTGTTGATGATTGGGGTCTGTTCTTAATAATGCTGAATTGTGGCCAGAAGATATTTTTGCGGCATTATCTACCTACATTTTTATGTGAAACAGCAAAAATATTCTTTGAGTGATCAATTAAAATGAAAAGACATGCAGGCTTGTGCAAAATAACATAAAAATTCTTAAATTTATACACCATGATTTTCACATACAATTTCAATTGTATTTCCTCTCCATAGATCTCTATAAAACAAAAAAAAAACACAAAAAAACTGAGAGGAAATGACTAAAAACTGGCACAAATAAATAATACTATGCAGGAAAAGTTACCCTCCCGTTGACGACAAAAAGAGGCGAAGAAAAAATGAATTATGAACACCGTGTGGATTCTGAAATGCACTGAAAATTGCACCCACACGACTAATGTGTCCCAGTTAATGTGAAAACATTAAAATTTTCACTAAATATTGTAGGTACTAACTTTAACGTTACTGTTAAAATTAAGTTGGCATAGAAGTGGAAGAAAAATTGCTAGTTATGCAGCAAGCAAAGACCGCAAGGTGTTAACCCAATTAGAGTAAAGTAAAGCTTGAATGCCAGATATATAGATTGCTGTATATAATAAGCATAATCAGCCTATAATGTTCCCACTGCTGGGACATAGGCCTCCTCTCGGTGAGAGGGAGTGGGCTGTAATCCACCACGCGGGCCCAGTGCGGGTTGGTAGATGTCACATGTCTTCGAATTTTTGTTTCTAGGACATGCCGGTTTCCTCACGATGTTTTCCTTCACCGTTTTCAGAGCAGTGGTGATGAAACAATTTACACAAAGTAAAGCGCCCGACTGGGTTCGAACCTACGACCTGTCAACTCGTAAGTCGCGGCCTTTACCACTGGGCCTTGTTTTATATTGAAAAAGTTATCTTGTACTGTTTTATACCCTCACTTCTTACAATTGTAAGCCTAGCAGTAGAGAAATCTCTACAGCTAGGTTCTAAAGAGGCTGTTATTAATAAGTAAATACTTATTAACCACAGCCTCTTTATAATTAGGTTAGTACAAGACTATTTACTGTAGCATGTAGGCACCAATCGAAACTTGGCATCAGCCAAATCATATACACCGTGACATTTTAGTCGATACGATTACGATAGTTTTAACTTTATTGCATATTCGATATTTAGAGGTCCAATAAAACTGTCAATTTTTTTCATTCATTTCCTACGGTTATTTCAAAAGTTACGAGATTTTAAGGTGTCTTGTAATGAAAGTAAAAAATCACTTTTCTTTTGGTATTTGAACAATTACGCTATGTATCTTAATTATTAAGATATTCACAAAAAACTCTCTTTTATTTTTCCTGTAAAATTTGGAACAATTTTTTAATTGCTCCGATAAGTCGGGTCCATTAAGTGGCCCTTTGGAAGACGACTAAAATGTCACGGTGTATAATTACATTTTTTTTTCAATGAATGTTTTGTAGTCATTGGATACATGAAGTGGGCTGCTTTTGTAAGACGAATAAAATATCACGGTGTATATATGGTGCTTACAGATTCGCTCGATGTTTGACAATCGGTACATGTCTTCTTTTATACTTCTTCTTCTTACTAATGCCCCTCATGACGAAAAAGTCGTGTCGGTCGTCAAAATTCAAGAAAATCTGTAGGCACTTTACACATCTCTTTAAAATAATCGATACACAGCAACAATATTTCCAAGTTACAGAAAAAAGCTAAAGAACTTCTCAAGTTATGATAATAAACTAAACGGCGATACGAGTATATACTTATCGTCTGCTTCCATTTCTATTACTCTGTATCGGATGGTAGAAGTTTACAAACTTCACTTTAGTTAGAAAATACAAACAAACGTGGCATATGCGGACTGTTACAGATAAGTTTTTATTTCTTATTGTATCTTTTGAACCATAATAGATTTAATACTTGAAATTTTCACACTGTGGCCGCTATGACAAAAAATAATAAAAATATAATAAAGTTAACAATTAAAGGGGTTAAAATAAAAGTGTTAAATATAGTACGGTGATACGGAACCCTTCGTGTGCGAGTCCGAACCGCACTTGACCGCTTTTTTTATTTATATAAGAACATATATAAATATAAAAATAAGGATTGTGTGGTTTTATGAAACCACAGTAAAAGTGAAACTTCTATAGGCGCCGCCATATTGGCCTTGGCCGCTCTGACGAGCGCCTTTCACTTTATCCCTACTCCGCGGCCGACCGTCACGCGACATGCAACACACAGACGAAAAAGTTTGAGATGATGTAATAAAAGTTTCACTTTAATTATAAAAGATCAATAAGATAAAATAAGAGCAATTTATGCGAATTTTGGTTTTATGATTATTAGATAAGAAGATGCATTCAATTGTTGTTAAGATATTTCCTGATTACAAATTAGTTAACAATCCTTTTTTTGAATGAGTTTTCTGTTTTGATAAAGTACTACCTACATGCATATAAACCTTCATTTCTAAGGTCAACAAAGCATTAGAAATCTTCTAGTTTTATGTAACCATAGGTGATATACATACATGCATAAGCTCACGACCTCTTCTCATGGAGGTTGGCAGAAATTATAGAACGCCACCTGCTACGATCCTTACATACTCCTTTTGCTTCGTTCACGTTCATACATCTGGTCATACACGCACGCCGGTTGCGAGTACTATGCACCAGACCTTTCTGAGGAACATCACCAGTAAGGTCATTAGGTATATATATTTCTAGAGCGTCCCCTCCCGGCGTTTCCTCTTACATCTACCTTGCCATTTTCCGCTCTGTGTATGTTATGCCGATACCATGGCCTTCACGAACGAAGATGTAAGCCTGTAAGTACCGAACGACCACAAAATCTATGACGCTATCAGTCTATGTTAAGATTGTAAAGCTTCGTAAAACTAACAATAATGAGTGTTTTCATAAAAATTCGCACCACTATTTGGCGCCTCTTTGACAAGAAGTTTTCTATTGGACAATGAACATACAATTTATTATGACGAATGATGAATCATTTGTTTCATTCATTCAGTCACGACTAAAGAAAATATAGGCGTTTTGACACTTTTGACAGGTGCCCGGACCTGACGTCTCAGTGCTGCCACCTAGTGAACGTCATTCCAAAAAACTTCATTGAAAGTACAAACGCTCTACTAACAAGAATTACTTTCAAGCTTTTCATTTTCCCTCAACACTGTACCAACCACAACAAAGGTGCTATCATCAAACGATTCGAACACTCAAGCAACTCAAATTATTCCCCAAAGAATAACCAACATTAAATATTAATAAACAAAGCAAGTATTTAAAACGGACCACAGCAGAGAACATAATATTTTCTATAATCCTCCTGAAATATTTCAATAACTCCAAAGTGAAAGGGGAAATATGCGAGCCCCAAAAGTTTCGCACAACTTTCCATCGATTCGTCAGAATACTTGTACAGGAATATTTTAAGGGATTAATATTGTTTCATTGAATTTTTTACTGAATTTATAAAACAGATTTTCTTGTTGAAATTCTGTTTTTTAACTGACTTCAAAAAAAGGAGGAGGTTCTCAGTTCGTCGGAATATTTTAAGCTATTGCATAGCTTTTATCACGGGCTTTGAGCGCGGCGACCATGACAACGTGATGTTGTCATGGGAACGTAATTTTTGTTTTATGTCATCACGTCATCATCCCAAGTGTAGCGTTGACAAATAGGAAGTATGGAGGTTACAAATGCTATGCAATAGCTTTACCGCGGCAGTCCCCGAGTGCCACACGTTTTTTTTTAATGTGTTTTCCCCTATTAGTCGAAGACGGCAGGACCGATTTGAAAAATTGTTTTTTTGTTTGAAAGAGTATACTTTCAAATTGGCCTCATTGTCATTTGGTCACGATCTAATGATGGGATTTTCGAGAAATCGAGGGAACTCTTCAAATAATATAGGCACATCTATAGCGATTTGGGTATTTTTGATGAGCAATTGACATTAGGCTATTGTAACTTAGACAAATTACAAACCAACCCAACAAAAAGTGAAAAAAAAAAATTACAAAAATACAACCGACTTCCAAACTACAAAGTGAAAAATAGCTTTAATTTCGAAAGTCGGTGGCAAAAAACTAAAATACCGAACCAAAGACACCGACTTGCGAAATTAAAGTTATTTTTCACTTTGTAGTTTGGAAGTTTGTTGTATTTTTTGTAAAAAGTTTTTTTATAATGCTGAATAATACATACTTTTATGGTTTTCCTGCGGGGGATTTAATTATTTCAGAAGTTTTATCTTAAAACTAACTACTATTGGTACTAATTCAGTTGCGTCCAGTGCCGTTACTAATAATCGCCAGTTCCAAACCCTGATTTTTCAGCGTAGGTACTGAGTTTTTTTGAATTTTCAGTGATAGCCAAGAAGTTACTAAATCTTCAGCGCGAACTCTCACGGCTTCAATTCCACTCATATGCTTAGGTACTTAACACTTTACCACGTAATAATTAACCCTTTATAATTACCCAGTTAATTAACTGATGCACTATGTATGTAGATACCTACATATATGTACGTTATGACATGTAATCAAGATTGTAATCGTGTTCATTTCCGCTTGGAGCCACGGACAGTACCTAATAACAATAAGAACTCCTCTAGTCTGTAGAGCAGGAACTGTGATTGACCAATTAACATAAATAAGATCTAAATACCTACCGTGTTAGGAGTAGTAAGTAGGTTTTGGTTATTAACACCTTCAAGCTGCATTAAGTCCAATATCTTCACCTAATTGTTGATATGGTGTTCTAGACAAAATCAAACTGGTTGCTAATTTAATTGTGTAATTAATTATTATAACATTTATTTTACATTCTGTGATTACTTGAACTCACACACTGACTTATTAGTTTCACTTGTAATTTTTTAGGAATATCGTATAGGTACCTACTTTTACAATGCTTGTAAATATGTGAACACCATGTATCCATTACATAATTATTTTTTCTGTCATTGCTTCATTTTTAATTATTTTTACCTGTTGTGGTATAGTAATCTTATTCCAGGTGCATCGTCTTCACATATTTATATAAGTAATGTATACAAAATATTGTAAAACATTTTTAAAGAGTAACGGTGGAGTTTCTTGCCCATTCTTCTCCATACGAAAACTACCTTTTGGAAGGGGCTACTAGAATCAATTCTATTTTTTGTAAATTTTGACGTTCAAAAGTGCCTTTTTGTGCCTAATTGAAATAAATTATTTGACTTTGACTTTGATGAACTTTTTGGGAAAATTTGGCCTACCTAGATATAAAATATGTCGCAAAAACCTAATGAAATTACGAATTGATAAAAGAACTGGATTATAGTTTCGACAGATGCGTAATAATTAGGGACGATGTTCCATGGACTGACCGTGAAAGTGACACTTAGGGATCTCGTGCACTAAACGGCCAAGACCACGACCAGTGGTCGTAGCGACTAGGTGAACTATTGAAACCGATACGAATCGCGCACTTGGTCGCAACGGCCAACTAGCCGCAGACCATACTATACCACTAAACGGCCACGACTGGCCGGAGTCGTGGCCGTCTATACTCCGTTTGAAATAAGATTAGACATTTAACTAAACTATTTTTACAGTCCGTTCAACCGATTTTGACTTCTATTGTGTTGGTGGCATGACAAATGACAGCTGCAGTAAACAGTTGATTTGTAACCACTTTTTTTGCTTTTAATGCCATCCTTATATCTACAGTATAGAAGTCAAAATCGGTTGAACGGACTGTAAAAAAGGTTTGTTTAAATGTCTAATCTTATTTCAAACGGAGTATAGTGCACGAGATCCTTTGCCTTTCATTCATTACTATTATCCTCATGCCCTAAAAACAATTTTTTGGGTTGACATATCAAGTCTTCTTCTTCCACACAGCAGCCGTTATCTCAGTAGGTACTATTATTGTCGTCTCTAGGCATAATTAAGTACCTATTGTGAAAGACACAATAGGTATTTAATTATGACAGAATAAATTATTAAATTATAATTTAATGTCTTAAAGAATTTTCTAGAACCAGGTCTTTGATGGATTTGCTACAAAAACATTTTGAAATATTCTAATAAATTCTGTAGATACCGGAGCAAACTTCAAAGTAAGAAATTTTATTAAGGGAATATTTTCCGAATTTATTTCTATCGAACGTAATCTTTGATGTTAACTTACTGTAGAAAAATATTTTAAGAAAAATTATATTATCTTAGATAGGAATGTTTTTTTGGAGCCTAACTTTTTTCTTAGGGTACCCTTTTTTTTGGGTGGGAAATTATCAAATAACTTCTCCCGCTCTGGGTGGAGGGCGTGTCAGACTCTTACTGACTAAAACCCACCCATGTTCCTTTAGTTGCCATGTTGCCGGGAGCCACGATTTCCCTTTCGGCCCTTATTCGCAACCCCGGCAGGCATTGGCCATAGCGGACCCCGTCAATTCTGCTGACATCTTTTTGAGGCGCGCGTGGAACACAACGCGCCGTCGACCCGCGCTTGGTCCTTATCGGACGGCGCGCCAATTCTTAGGGTACCCTAAGATTTGAGTTAAGGGAAGATTGCAGTTCGATTGAATTTCAATCTAAATAAAGACGATTTTTTTATTATAAGTCTTCTTTTTAATATTATACCATTTATTATTATATCATTTATTTCAGGCTACGCCCATAGTGTTAGTAACAACGGCCTTATAAACTAATGTTAGTAGACAAACAAATTCTAATTAGTGTGGAGTTTCATCCAATATCGCAGCATTGGAGACTCCCATCTATCTGCGAATAAACTCAAGATAGTGTTGGTGCCGCCACGAAGACGAGCAAGCAGAGAGGCACTTCTTTTACGTATGATGGTCGCAAAACCATCTATATGCCTTTCCGCAAACATCTTTGACGCGCTGCATCGCCATGACAGCCCCAACAGTATCCTGAGTGCGTTATTATACTGGACACGTAGATCGCTATATGCACGCAAACTATAACTAGTCCGTAGTTTTTCTGTCGTTCCTTCAATTCTGAAAATCGTGACGACATACGTCGCGTCACCAAGTTATGCCGTCTTCTGCGGTGTGGACCGCTAGGTAAATGCTGCCTCCAACAGCCTTCTTGATCGCGTCTGACCATCTTGCCGGTGCATTTCTCTGCCTTAAGCGTGTTGTCCTTCCACCCGGCTCAGTAACATAAGCCTTTCCAGACAATATAATTTAGGTTAGGTGAACTCATAATATGTCCGAAAAAGCTGAGGTGGCCTGGCGAGCACCCTGTACATTTATTATTTGAATAAATTGATCTTTTTGTATAGGTATACGTGAAGTTTCTGTGACAAATATACCAATGTTTCTTTAACAAAAATAATACAAGTAAGTAGGTACTTAATTTTGAAGCCAAAACAAAGATTTTTTTAAATAAAAGCTATATATCTAGACAACGTTGTACCAAAACTAGGCTTATCTGCAGGCTACCTAGTTCGGACAGACGTTTGACAAATTAAGTTAGCATGAGACCCCTACCTCAGTCCTCACACAAGGCGTTGTCAGAGCTTGTTTATGAAGAAAAAAAAGGGATCTGACACCTGCATTCAACAATTACTGCAGAAAATAATTTCGAGCGAAGTGTACAGCAAACAGTGTACAGAGAACGGGTGCATATGTTGACAACTGTGTAAAACATATGTGGAGAAACTTTCTGTAGATGATATCTAGATATATATCTGAGATAATTTACTGTTACTGTCAACCTGCATCATCCCACTGCTGGGCATATGCCCCATGACTTTCGGCTCTTGCGATCTAGGTCTTAATGTCCACTGGTCGTTTGTTTTCGCCAGCTCGTCCCCTCATCTTCTACGGGGTCTGCCGCAACGCTGTCTAGCTGTCTCAGGGGCTTATTTTGGCCCACAGCTCATTGGGCTTGCGGCAAACGTGGCCAGCCTAGTCCCACTTCAGCTTAGCGGCTTTTTGAGCAACATCAGTAAACTGTTTTAGAGCGCAGTTTGGTGTGAAAATATGGTCTGCCAATTTGACGTCGAGAATATTGCGCTCCATCACACGTTGGTAAACCTTGAGTTTGGATTTTTGAATGTTTGCCATCAACATGACATTATGGCATGGCTGTGGAGCATCTGAGCAATTGCTCTAAACGGTCCACATAGCAGAAAAACAGATACCAGTGCAGGTTATCGGTTTGGTTGGCGGCGAAAAAATTGAAATGAAATGAAATTATTTTTTTGTCTGGATATCGGATTCCCTTTACATTTTTTTTTTAAATAAGCTACATGGAGTGGACGTTTCCTATTTGACAAACTCAAGGGTCAAAGTCTCTCCTGAAGTCCAGACATAATCGGCCATAAAATGATGATAACATCAGCAATCGTCTACGGCGGCAACCGTAGGTCGAGCTAGAAGGCTAACGATATGCGCACCCAGCAACCTGTAGTAGACAAGCATGGTGGGTTTACTGTCTATTTTCTTTCTCATGGTGAGTTCTTTTTGTATAATTAATGAATGAATGAATAGGTGAAACGGGTTTAGTGGGCCGAGAGTAGGTACCGGAGAAATTGGGGTACCTACACCATTGTTATTATCCTGAAGAAAAAAATAACTAGATTCACAGGTCCCTTATAAATTCATTCATTCATCCAATTTCTTCTCGTGACTGTCGTAAAAGGTGACTAAGGAACTTACTAGAGAATAGGCAGCAGCGTTTTCTATACATTTTAACACCATACTGCCATCGCCAACACGCCTGCCAAGTGTGGCGGTTATGGCAAACCCCCCAAAAATTTCAAAAACTGGACACATTTTTACTTATTTAGAAAAGTACAATGGATCGTTGACATGAATCTCATCATACTTTTATTGTTAATTAAATCACAGTCTTGTTTTATTCAATTCTTTTAACCCCCGACGCAAAAAGTGGGGTGTTATAAGTTTGATCGCTATGTGTGTCTGTCTGTGGCACCGTAGCTCTTAAACGGGTGAATCGATTTGAATACTGTTTTCTTTTATTTGAAAGAAAATTTTCTAGCGATCGTTCTTAGACATATTTTATCAAAATCGGTTCAGTCGTTTGAAGATTATCAGCTCTTTCCTAGTTGATGAATGGATGTGAGTATCTTCCACAGGTTTGATCGATCTAAAATTTGGTATTCTGTTAGTTCAATGATATTAGAAGAACAAAGTAACCTTGAACTGATGCTGCAACATCACCTGGAATTTGCAGGATACCCAACTCCCTTACCAACTTACAGCACAAGTATCGTGTTTGGGCTCATTGGAATAGTCTCAATGAAGAGATTAATATAGATGGTGAACAGGGTCTGGTGATGGAATAGGAAAGAGAAACGAGGAAATGTTTGTGTCGGGGATTTTTAAATTTTAATTGTTAAAATAGTACATGTTCTTTTAATTAGTTAATGTGTCAAAAATATCATCATAAAAATAACACTTTCATAAAGCAATCAAATCCACAGATAAACACTCCCATATTTCTGTACTTTTGTCAAAAACAAAACGCGGTGCCGCCATTTTGTGCGTGCCACGATAATGGATAAAAGTTTTAATTCAAATTTATAGTAGCAACAGCTCTGTATTATGGGCACTGAAGTAAAACAAATGGGTTATTTTATTGCAGCACGCAGTTATTTTAATGAACGAGCGGAATATCATCAGGGTTGTTGATGATACTGGGAGCAAGACGATTGAGTGTTGACTAGTTGTCATACTGGATATATTGTGGGTATTGAATTATTTTGTGTAGGCTGTGGCGATTAGATATGTTACTGATAGTCAAATTATTCCCAGGTATAAGTAACTAATAATACAAATTAGGCAATTTTTTACATTGTAAGATCAAGATGCTGGAAGAGATTTTTTTAGAAAGAAGCGTCACCTTTGTACGTGATTTATATTTATAAAACGTTAATATTAAACTTACAGTTTTATATACACATTAAAATTGTTGAATATAGCTAACTATTTACATTAGGTACTTAATTAAAAGACTAACTAACTATCTGTATAAATAAGAATAAAAATAAAAAACAAAATTGTACGTATTTTTTTCTGTTCTTTTTGTCTTGTCTGTTTATATATCATCATCAGCCTATAAATTTTCCCACTGCTGGGATACAGGCCTCCTCTCTGTGAGAGGGAGTGGGCCGTAATCCACCACGCGGGCCCAGTGCGGGTTGGTAGATGTCACATGTCTTCGAATTTTTCGGTTCTAAGACATGCCGGTTTCCTCACGATATTTTCCTTCACCGTTTTGAGAGCAGTGGCGATGAAATAATTTACACAAAGTAAAGCGCCTGTCTGGGTTCGAACCTACGACCTACAACTCGTAAGTCGCGGCTGTTACCACTGGGCCAGCACTGCTCTCTTATTCTGCTTTGCTTGAACTTATGTTTACGATCCTGTGCCAGCCACATCGACCAGTAGCACCCTAAAACAGTTGAGTCTGACATACTCCTCTACTTTCTTTGACGATTACCTTACAGAAAAGAGCACCATGTGTACTTTATAACCTAATTCAATAGCGATCTGACCCGGGTTCACAAGGGTGCAATTTACATGTGAACATGGTATTATGTTCACGACACGTTGTGTACAAGTTTTGAGCAGTAACCTAACAAAAAGTACTAGGCTTGCGTTCACAAAATTCGCTTTTTCTCTTTTTAGAGATCCGTACCTCAAAAGAAAAAATGGAACCCTTATAGGATCACTCGTGTGTCTTTCTGTCTGTCCGTCTGCCACAGCCAATTTGCTCCGAATCTAAAGACCTGATTAAGTTGAAATTTGGTACCTAGACATATGAATTTTTGTCACCCAAACACGGACGTGTTACGATATAAATGAATTTTGAATATGGGGGTCACTTTTACCAAAAAAAATGAGATCGTCACAACAAGCCCTTTGGCTTGTTGTGACGATCTCATTTTTTTTATAATTTTAAAATAAATACTTTTAAAGATATTTAAGAAAATAGATGATTTACCACTCTCCCCCTTATCTCCGAAACTATTAAGCCTAAAATGTAGAAAAAAATACAAAGAATGGTTCTTTACTCATAGATTACAGGAAAACCTATAAGAAGTCTACAGTCAAACAGTCAGTAAATCTCTCAATATTGTGCGTACAAACTTACATTTGCAGTTGGAATGTATGGGAGAACATGTTTTTCAACTACAATGTTAAGTTTGTTATTGGGATAAATTCATCCTAACTACGGAACCCTTCATTGTGCGTTGTCTGATACGCAATTGGCTGGTTTTTTAATAATAGTATAGATATTTACAATATCTATCCAACAATTACCATCATATACCAGAATATTATCACAGACCTTCATACCCGTGTCTGTACACGAACCCGGCCGTGTTCCAGACATACCCGGGCTACAGGACTATGTGCTAGTTATGTCAGCAATGTACCGTGCGATGTACACCGCTGTGCAACGTGTTGTAATGCTGTACATGACTGTAGTACATTGTGGAGCGGATGTATACTGAACAGTGGTTTGGACATGTATGTGGATGTACTTATTACGGTAGTCAGGAGTTTTCAGCTAAGGCATAAAAACTGTGAAAGATGTTGAGGGGCCCAAGTCTGCTATTTTTATAATTTCGTCATTCCAACACGATCCCATTGTCATTTTACTAAAAGTTCGTAATCTGCTAAATTCATAATGGTCGATCATTGGTCGGTCAATGGTCTCGTAATAGAATTGTGTTATAATGGCATTGTCGTACAATACGACCAATGAATACCGCCTAAGTCAGTCATTCATTTGTCATTATGTACGAGATTACCAATAAGTGCCATTTCTTGCAATGGAGTGTCAGTAGCTGACCATTGGAAAGTCATAATGACGCCATTTTATTAGTAGATTACCAAACTTGTCAAAATCAACAATTATGAAATCAATGATAGACTATTCTGACACTATTGTAATAGCAGACATGAGGCCCTGGAGTGCTGCCATAATATGTACAGGGTGACATCGACGCGAAAACTGTTACCATGGATTCAATACATGATTCTGAACCCTACGTAGAAATTTCGCGTCGGTTATTAAAAAAGAAATTAGCTGTTTCATATAAAAATGAAATACCTACGCGGTCAGCAGATTTTTATTTTTAAATAACCGACGAGAAATTTCAACGGAAATTTCAACGGGGGTTCAGAATCATATACCTACTGAATGCAAGGTAATAGTTTTCGCGTCGATTTCCCTGCCAGCCTGTATATTTTTGGAGAAAAAATAACTGTGAAGGATGTTTTGAGGTGCTATAGGCAATATTTATATATTCATTTAGTTTTAAAATAATCGAATAGGCCATTGCTCCTTGTGAGTCAATTTACCACGGATAAGTCAGTTCTAAAATCATACTTAATCATTCGGTTTGGTATCAGTGTCAATGAATGGCATTTAAAGTTAGTAGTCGCAGCAGCGGGTGTTACTGTTGGTCAATTTAAGAAACTTTTTCAAAGAAACAATACCATCATCTTCCTGTCCTTGTCCCATGGTACGTGGGGTTGGCGCACACGTTTTCTTTTTCCACTCTCCCTTGTCAACCGTCACGCTATCATTCACTCCCTTCTCTTGCATATCATTCCTCACACAATCCAAAGTTGTTTCGAAGAAACAATATTATTATTATAATTCAATATCTATAAGGATACGTTTAGCGTTAGTTTCCTGTACCCAGAGGTCTCGTTCGAAGGCACTTCATTACATGAACTAACCAGAGGCTCATAAAGCAGTTTGGTTTTACAGCCCACAAAACTGTGACGGATCGCATGATTCTGACCTGCATACAAAAGTAATTCTTTATTAACTCAATTTAACGTACTAAAAGTAAACTAAAACTTGTAAAAAGGATCGCTGTTTACTACATTAATTCAATTCTTGGTCTCTTCTCATGTATAAATTAGTATAATTGCCGAGAGCTGTATAAAACTAATTGTAACATTCTAATTTATAGGTACTTCATTACAATGATGTAAGAGTCACATTGCAATATTTTTTTAATCATAAATGGAATAGCATGGATGTGCTAATCGCTCGCAAAACGAGCAAATAACACAGAAAGAAAGTATATAACAACATAAAACAGACAATTTACTTTGGAAAACTCAACAAACTCAGAATTACATTGACTTGAATATAAATATGCATTTCAGCATTTTCAGTACGTTTTCGTAATTATCTTACACCAGTTGTGTTTATTTTACATATGCAAAAATAAAAATCTGAATTTCAATATTGGGTTGGCAGCACCTGTTCGCCTCATATACATCGTATCGAGATGGATTATACTTTGAAATATGCAGAATTATGAACAGGCTACGTGAATCTGTTCAATTTATATTTTGGGTATGAACGAGCTTAAATGAGGCGTAGTGGTAAGTCAAAGTCAAATAATTTATTTCAATTAGGCACAAAAAGGCACTTTTGAACGTCAAAAACAAAAAATAGAATTGATTCTAGTCGCCCCTTCCAAAAGGTAGTTTTCGTATGGAGAAGAATGGGCAAGAAACTCCACCGTTACTCTTTTAAAATGTTTTACAATATTTTGTATACATTGATTATATAATTATATATGAAGACGATGCACCTGGAATAATATTACTATACCACAATAGGTAAAAATAATTAAAAATGAAGCAATAACAGAAAAAAAAATAATTATGTAATGGATACATGGTGTTCACATATTTACAAGCATTGTAAAAGTAGGTACCTATACGATATTCCTAAAAAAATTACAAGTGATACTAATTAGTCAGTGTGTGAGTAATCACAGAATGTAAAAAAGATAATAATAATGTTATAATATTTAATTACACAATTAAATTAGCAACCAGTTTGATTTTGTCTAGACTCTAAATTGTCCTATGGAGCTAGACCAGCATGCTTCCAAGCATTCTTATCTAGAATGTAATCCTCTAATTTGTAATATGCTTGTTTACAAAGAGTACTTTTAATGTGAGTTTTAAATTTTCTTTCAGTTAACTGTAATATATCACAAGGTATTTTGTTGTAACATTTAACACAGTACCCCATAAAAGATGTTTGTACTTTGGATAATCTGAAAAATGGTTGATCTATTTTATCTTTATTTCTAGTATTAAAATTATGTCTTTCACTTATTTTCTTAAAAAGATGCAGATTTTTCCTTACATACATAATATTTTCATAGATGAATTGGCAAGGTACCGTCGTAATATTAATCTTTTTAAATAGTTCCCTGAGAGATTCGCGACGACATAGATTATAAATGGCTCTGACAGCCCTCTTTTGTAAAATAAAGATGGATTCAATGTCAGCAGCCCGACCCCACAGTAAAATGCCATATGACATAATGCTGTGAACGCAGCTAAAATATACCAAACGCGCGGTTTCTATATCTGTTAACTGTCTTATCTTTCTAACAGCATAAGCGGCCGATCTTAGCCGCCCCGCAAGAGATGTTATATGAGGTCCCCATTGTAATTTCTCGTCTAGCGTGATTCCTAGGAATCTGATTTCAAGGTATCTTTCTGAATAATAGATTAACGATAAGATACATACAATAGACAAAGTGTTCTTGAGTGGAGACGTAGGACGCCCTCAGGCTAGGTGGAGCGACGATCTTCGCAAGGTGGCTGGTAGCAGCTGGATGAGAGTTGCCGAGAATCGAGCTGAATGGCGTGCAATTGGAGAGGCCTATGTCCAGCAGTGGACTGCCAGAGGCTGATGTAGATGATGACAATGGAATTCATTTAAGATATCTCATAAATAGTACATTACTGTCGCGGCCTGAAACAAGGGTACTGATGGGCGATCGTGAAAATGTGGGCCAATGCGAAGCCGAGGCATACATATGTATGTCCATCAATGCCTGGTTGCGGCCAAGGCTTGTATAGTACTTTTCTCAAATAATGTGAGGAGATTCAAACAAGTAAATTATTAAAAAATTCCAGAATCAATGATGAACAACAATAACTTTTCACGCGCCATTATGTTCATTTGTTTCTTCTTTACTTTAAACAGCTCTATTTTCAAACCAAATCAAAATTTAAATAAAGTATTTGATAAGTTACCTCCTTGGTTGCCATGTGTTGAAGTAAAAAGGTCGTTCCATTTTAAATAATACGACAGACGTGAGGTTTCATAGTAATTTATTCGGCCGCTAAACACGACAAAATGGATTTTCATACAAACATTACCGGCCGGGCGCTCGCATGTGTTCGACCAGTACAGAATTTTCGATTTATCTCGAAGAAGGTTGTCAAACTAATGATGCTCGAATTTCCAATCATGTTTGAGAAAAATTACTTACTTGAAACATAAGGCTGTGTTCATAATGCAGAAGCAGCATGACACGGGGGTTTCTAAAAGGCTGACTATTGTAATGTTTAAATCTGCTGTGAAGCCTTCGCGCCGTATTCGTTGATGACCAAAATATGGAAACAACAAATTCTGGCCCCTTGGTTTTCAGAAACTGTCCACTATTGCAATTTGGAATGAAAGTAATGGTACATAGAAATAGAAATAATGAGTGAAACACATTGTTTCAGGAAACGTTTCTACATAATAGCCTATATGGCTGCCTGTCCACTAGAGCGGAGCGAGACAGTGGAGCGGAGAAATGTGCCAATGTTAACCAATAGGAACGGAGCTCTGAAGCTGAGTTTAGATTCTAATGGTTAATATTAGCACATTTCTCCGCCCCGCTGCCTCGCTCCGCTGCAGTGGACAGGCAGCCTAATGGCCAGGCCTTCTCTCTTTTAAGAGGGAGTGGGTCGTAATCCACCACGCGGGCCCAGTGCGGGTCGTTAGATGTCACATGTCTTCGAATTTTCAGTTCTAGGACATGCCGGTTTCCTCACGATGTTTTCTTTCACCGTTTTGGGAGCAGTGGTGATGAAATAAATTACACAAAGTAACGCGCCTGACTAGGTTTGAACCCACGACGTCTACCGCTGCTCGTGGTCAACGTTTCTATGTTATCTATAAAATTGTTTTATTCCTGGATTCGATTCCCAAGTCGTGCAAAAAGTTATTGGGTTTTTTTATCTGGACTTTTATTAGTAACAGCCCGGATTCTTGATTTGTGCCCGGTTGATGGCAATAGACTAGCCTCTGGGGACTTAAACATAACTGGCAAAATGTGGGTGTACTGTAGATACAGCTCTGCCCAACCCTACGGGTAAAAGTGTGTGATGTTATATTAGTTTGATTAAAAGTCCTACTTACTACCTAGACTTAAATAAGTCTTATGCCCGTGCACTGTTGGATTTTCAACGCTATCGCTAGGCTCAGCGCTAAGAGTTGAAAATGCAACAGTGCACGTTTATTCAGGGATTCATTTAGGTGTCACTTAGTTGTCAGTGAAAACGGGCATTATTCCTACATTTATCAAACAATTCGTGAAGGTTTCTATCTCTCATCCAATTCAATTAGTTGACAATCAAACTGTCTCTCAAGACAAACACGTCGCTTTATAACGCCAATGTTCGATGTAACCTCTAAATTGCGTCATGTTATAACTTGCTGCGTAAATAGAAGCGACTTCGTAGAATACATTAGCCTTGTAACGCGTAAACGTAAACTACGTAATATTCGATAGTGACTACAAACATCAAACAAGTCATTTAGGGCAGGGCTCGGAAACCGGTTAAATTTTCAAACCGTTATTATGTACTTGACGCAAAAACCTTTACATTCGGTTTCGTACGAATTAACCGGTTTTTTAGGTGTCTTTACATAAAGGTTTTTTTCGGATTAAACGGTTTAGATCAATATTAACCGGTTTCTGAAGTGAAAACTTCTTTAGGAGCGTTGGGCATTTTTTAGATGGGACTAAACCATTGATTTCGCGACACTGTTACGACACCAACTTTTGACCATTCAAAAGACATCAACGCGTTGATTACCGCGGTGCCGATTTTTTTCAAGATTTCATTTCTGTCGGCACTCCCAGAGTGCCACTGTTTTTTTATTGTTTAGTTTTATTCAGCGCGGCATCCTGACAAGTACTCACAAGTTGCAATGCGTTTACCGATACGCCGCTTGTCGAATAAACCGGTTAATTAAGGCCAAAACAAAATTCTTAAAATGTTCACGTTCTTAAGAAAAGTTCGGAGTATAACCGAAATACACAGGTATTAACCGGTCTTTTTTTAACCGGTTATGAGCCTTGATTTATGGTGCGTTACAACAGTTAGGTACAGGAACCTCTCTATAATACCAGCCTATAATTGTCTGCAGGCTTCTTCTGATACTCGAAAATACTCGTTTTGCACTTAATACATATTTACGTCGTTTTGAGTCTTTATTCTTATCTAATAGTGCTGTCGTAAACCAAAATGCTAAAGGATAGTTGTATTATCAATTCAAAAATCGATCGAATTTAAATCGCGCGTTCGTGCTACGGCCTCTGGATTAATTCTCTCGGTACACGTCAAGCCCGTCAGGATACAACTGTTAAAATCAAAATTCTTTTCAAATCAAATCTGCCAGTAAGTCATTACTTTCACAGCCCGAACATTTTAAAGCGAAATGTTCATTATGTCACTATAAGTAGTTCTCAAACGAATGATGCTTTGCAATGGAATTGACAAACTCGTTTTTGATTGCTCACGGTGTGGACATACCTTTAATACGAGATTCAATACTCTAGTCAAAATATTTGCACGCTCAGCACAGTTAGCACCCACTGTATCGGGGTAAATTAGGGTAATTGCGATGTTTGTAGTAAATAGAGTGGGGAAATGGCGTAAAGTTGTGGTGAGACTAATTTTAAACATCAAGCTATTAACTTTATACTTTCTAATTTTCAAATATATTTACAACTAGTTTTTGCCCGCGGCTTCGCCCGCATGGATGTCGATAATATACCTACCACGGGAACGTACTACAAACGTGGCGATTTTTTTTTTCCTGGAAATTTTCTACATATATAGACTCAGTACGATTCCCTCACGTATCGGACAGGTTTCTTTTTACATGTTGCGTATCATTAAGGTGAATGGTCTAAGTAAGTCCTGCAATTAATTAATGATTTATTTCTGTAAACAGATTTCTAATAAAAACACTTTTACACCTCAAATATAAATTGTTTTTAAAACTAAACGAGGTCGGTGTTCTGATAGGAATCAGATTACTCAGAGAAGAAACATCGAAACAAACTCAGAGGTCACAGGCACACTATAGGTATCTTGAGTGTGATATGAGGCCGTGCACGAAATCGACTGATTTTAATCAATTTTGTTCATTAGTTGTGAGAAAGGAAAAAAAAAATTAAACAAAACTATTTGTGATTTGAAAAGTCAAGTTCTTTGTTTTGCATGTGGCTGAAAGGAATTTTTCAAATAAGTAAGTATTCATGGAAAATAATAAATATTCGCAACAACTTTTCCGAAAAATTACGCGAGACACGTTTGATCACTTTTTTACAAAAAAACTACTTTTGATTTTGTTTATTTAAAAATATCAGCAACATTGTTATATGGTCTACTTGCATGTGGCTGAACCACTTTTTTCAACTTCGGTACAAAATATTGCAGAAAAAAAAAACAACCGACCTCCAAAAAAAAACACTACAAAGTGAAAAATAACTTTAATTTCGGAAGTCGGTGTCTTGGGTTTTGTATTTTCGTTTTTTGCCACCGACTTCCGAAATTAAAGTTATTTTTCACTTTGTAGTGTTTTTTTTTTTGGAAGTCGGTTGTTTTTTTTTTGTATAAAGTTTTTATTTTTCACTTTTTAATTGTGGTACCTACCCCACACACATTCGAATACCACTACCTGCTGTCTACCAGTGACAGGAACTTATCATATCATCTACATACTAAGTGGGAAAAAAATACCTATTTTGTAGCTAACTCAAAAACTATCCAAGCAAAGTTAATAAAATTTATATGGGACCAATTCCAGAGCACACCCTTTCAAACAAAAAAAGAATTTTCAAAATCGGTCCACAATTGACGGAGAAATCGGTGGACATAAATAAAAAAAAAAAAAAAAAACAAACATACGCGACGAACATATAACCTCCTCCTTTTTGGAAGTCGGTTAAAAAATTGTGTTGAAAAACATTTTTTTTAACCATGTCAGTAATGTATTGTTTCTATTATTTAGCAAAACATCAAGAAATTTTAAAATAACATATAAGTCTTCTTTGAAATCTTCATTAAGTAAATCAAAGGCGAAATAAACCATATTTTCGAGACCGCAAAAATGATGCAACTATTAGCAGGTGCTGTGACTGACACGAATGGTTTAACACCACGAAAATTATACTTTTCTACTTACACAGACTTAATGTTTCAATTATTTAGCTTTTTTAGCTTTTTTTTGGTTTTTTTTTTTTTTAGCTTTCTTACAATTAGATAAATTAATGACGAAAAAGGGTTTTTTCGTGCACGGAGCCTTAACCAAAATAATACCAAGGCTCGCTTTTGTTGATCACACTTGACCTTTACCTGTCCTAGACCATTGTATCCCAGCACAAATAAACTACAATAACACCAGAAATAGCCTAACCTTTCCAAACACACATTTATCTAACCTAACATTTACGACTAATTCGGAACTAAACAACCAATCGACAATAAAATAAGAAAGACCTTTTCTATTCCTCTATAAAACTCTTATATTACAGTTATAAGACCTTATAGAAGAATAGAGGCGTTAAATAATACAAAAGAAACGATATAAAGTGATATAGAACCTTGTTTTCAGTTTATGTGAAGCTCGTAAAAATGTTATGGCTGCAGGTACGGCTTCTCAAGGGTCGCGCCAATAAAACAGGTAAATATATGCTTTTTATTTGATCATCGCTTCATATTTTTATTTTTTAGTGTTTTAAATAAAAGTTTTCTTTGTTGTGTTGTGCTTTGCAATTTTGATATTGATGGTTTTCTTGTCAGTTTTTTATTTATGACACGTTGAATGTTTAGAGCAGTGGTGGCCCAGTGGAGAGCAGTGGTGGCCCAGTGGTAACGGCCGCGACTTACGAGTTGTAGGTCGTAGGTTCGAACCCAGACAGGCGCTTTACTTTGTGTAAATTATTTCATCACCACTGCTCTGAAAACGGTGAAGGAAAACATCGTGAGGAAACCGGCATGTCCTAGAACCGAAAATTCGAAGACATGTGACATCTACCAACCCGCACTGGGCCCGCGTGGTAGATTACGGCCCACTCCCTCTCTCAGAGAGGAGGCCTGTGTCCCAGCAGTGGGGGAACATTTATAGGCTGATGATGATGATGATGATGAATGTTTAGAAATCATTCATCTATTATTTATCTATTGTTTGATGTCAGATGGGCCTTATTAGGCCATCGTCACATGTCAACTGTGAATACACAAAATCCTACATCGCACAATTAGAGTTTACCGCGCGAGCGACATACATATAACTTTCCGACTTCAACCATACGACGGGTGTCGTGTCTGGCGGGCAGTTGCCCGCCAGACACGACACCCGTCTGGTCGGAGGATCCTCCCTTTTCTATGGAGGATGAGTGAACTGTACACCCTGTTCCTCATGTCCTTAAAGATCCATCGTACACGACGCTACCCAAAAGTAACGTGTAACAAATTCATATCACCAGAATGTCACAGAACTACTACTGGATACTGACTTATGTACTGAATAATTTAATGTAATTTAATTTGACATACCATAATCATCATAATCATAATCATCATTTTTTGCATTCAAGAAGCCGAAGTCGAAAAACGAATTCAAAATGCTTGGAAGACCTACTGGGCCCTCAAAGAACACATGAAAGGAAATCTCCCTATAACATTGAAAAGAAAACTCATCGACATGTGCATTCTGCCCGTCCTAACCTATGGTGCACAAAGTTGGTCACTTACTGAACAACAGAAGTCCAAACTCAAGATTTGCCAGCGGGTAATGGAGCGCATCATAATAGGTGTCAAACGAACGGACCACGTTAGAAACGCCATCCTGCGCTCCATAACTCAAGTAGCGAATGTTGGAGAAAAAATAGCCAGGCTGAAGTGGGAGTGGGTCGGCCACGTCGCACGAATGCACCCGGAGAGATGGGCAAAGATCGTCACTCACTGGACGCCTAAAGGAGGACAACGCCGTCGAGGTAGACCGCGGCGAAGGTGGTGTGACGATCTAGTTATATTTGCGGGGCCAACATGGCCTGAAATCGCACAAAGCAGAGAGGTTTGGAAGGAAATAGGGGAGGCCTTTGCCCAGCAGTGGGACACCATATAGGCTAACAAAAAAAAAATTGCATTCATGTAGTTTAAAAGTTGTTACAAGTTTAAATAGGTTTCATACATGAACCCTGCTAGGGCACAGCAATATACATAGGTTAATGTGCTACAGTGTCACAATATTAAAACCACTGTGCTTAATCAATTACCTAATACTAATTTTATATGGTTATTAGATGTCCATCATTTATCATTTAAATATAATATAAATAAGTTATTATCATAATAAAATATAGGATAGGGTAAGAACAGGGGGTTGGGGTAGGGTAGCGTATCTACCTAATTATGAGTACGTAGTGTATTGTAGGTATTCAGGTCCAGTTGAAAACCAGTGTCAGGCACTATTGTTGTCTGGCATTTTTGCTGAACTGGGCCTTTTTGGCGCAGCCGTGAGGCACACTCCCCTGCTAATTTCTTACATCGCTCTTTACACTTATTGTTTGATTTTTATTTTTATTTTTTATCTGCTGTTAATTATGTTGTGTGCTTTTTTGGTTTGTGCTAAATAAATGTATTTTCTTTCTTTTCTTCTTCTTCTTTATATTTAAATTAATGTTTTATTGTATGAATGTACCACGCTGCCTATTGTTCAACTGTAATAGGTACACAGGGCTACACATCAAGTACACATTTCCAGTATAAGCTGATCTTGCGGGTTTTTCTGGAAGGGTTACCGTGGCAACATACAGGCAACTGAAGGAACACGGGTGGGTTTTAGTCAGTAAGAGTCTGACATCCCGCTCTGCCCAGAACGAGAGAAGTTATTTAATAACTTCCCAAGCAAAAAAAATAAAAGTATAAGCTGATCTCGCATTGGAGGTATAGGATTTCCGAACAATGCGAGGTCAGTTTATACTGGAAATGTATAGCTTGATGTGTAGCCGTGTACCTTGTAAATAAATAATTTATCTATGTCATCATTGCTATTCATTAAATATTAATTCACTCGTGTGTTGCATGCCTAATATAAGGTAGATTGTACAAGGATCACTTTTATTTGAACTGTCACATCTTATTTACTGTACCTGCAATCTATGCAAATAAATGTTTAGTTTACCTTAGTATTTCAATGGCGGTCTGTATACGACGCCACTTACTAACCTGTTATTAACTATACTCCGTTTGAAATAAGATTAGACATTTAAACAAACCTTTTTTACAGTCCGTTCAACCGATTTTGACTTCTATACCGTAGGCATAAGGATGGCATTAAAAGCAAAAAAAGTGGTTACAAACCAACTGTTTACTGCAACTGTCATTTGTCATGCCGCCATCGCAATAGAAGTCAAAATCGGTTGAACGGACTGTAAAAAAGATTTAGTTAAATGTCTAATCTTATTTCAAACGGAGTATAGTTTGAGATTTTGTGGACATAAATAAAATGAGCAATGTACAGTAGGCTGTACGTCCGTGATAACCAAACCAGTATAAGCTGACCTCTTATTCTAATAATACTCGGTACTACGGTAGACCAGCTCAAGTTCAATAGTGCTACTACCGATAGGCAGCAATTTTTTTTTTACAACTCTTAATTGCTGTATCTTTGAATTCCCCCATGGGTGCGGCGACTGACTCTCATTCTGATGATTATTACAAAATAAACAACTATTAAACAACAATAATTTATTTTTTATTGTACTCGTACTTCACACATGTATTTATTTTTATTTTGTTTGTATCTATTTATCCGTGACATCACAGCGGGCCCTATCAGAATACCAGCGCCGCGACATTTATTTTTAAATGTCGCAGTATAATATGCTAGGAGCCTTTTGGCCTCGTACTCTGATTTTATTTTAATTTTATTTTGTTTATTTATGTTTTTATAAGTGTGTTTTAGTTTAATTTGTGGTTTCCTGTGCTAGTCTCAATAAATACTTTTTCTTTCTTTCAATGAAATTTACTCGGTACAAAATTGACCACAAAAATCGCGCAGTATCGGCCCTACTGGATGTATGAACGTAAACGAAGCAAAAGGAGTATGTAAGGATAGTAACAGGTGACGTTCTGTAGTCTCTGCCTACCCCCATGGGAAGGAGGGGTGAATTTATGTATATGTGTATATATCATCATCATCTACCTAGCCTTTTCCCAACTATGTTGTGGTCAACTTCCAGTCTAACTGGGTGTAGCTGAATACCAGTATTTTGAGTTTATGTATGGGATAATATCGACGGTTAAAAGGCTAATTGATCTAAGCGACATTTTGTAAAACTTGCAGGAGGATGGATTATAGTTATTTTTTTTATCATAAAAATCAACTATTTGATAGACTTTTATTTATTTAAATCAATCAATCATAATAAGATCTTATTATGATTTTTAAAAAATAACTAATCCGTCCTCCTGCAAGTTTTACAAAATGTCGCTTAGATCAATTAGCCTTTCAACCGTCGATATTACAAAAGTCAGCGATGGTATGTTATTAGGATATAAGATTTTTAATGACTTGGCAAGAGTTTCAAGGGCCATCTTTAATTTATACAGCAGTATAGAAAGACGAAATCGTTCCCGTTTATGTCGAAACTCAAAAGGAAAATATCATAAAAATAATAAGTAACATTTCACCATTAACTTTTTAACGATAACGAACAAACTTTGTAGGAAACGACAATAGTAAACTAAGTTACAATGTTTCCAAAATACTGAAACATAAATTGTTTATTATTAGCCTGGTGATGGTGATTACCATCTTGTATAATACTGAGGTAGGTACCTAGTTCGAGAAACGTACAGATCAGAACGTAAAATAAAATCAGAAAGTCCTGTACGAGGCCTTTTCTCCTATCTCAGCATATGCTGCGACATTTAAAAATAAATGTCGCGGCGCTAGTATTCTGATAGGACCTATTGTTCTTTTTATTATATTTCATCGTGGCTTCTTCCACAATACATCGAATATTAAGGGTTGCACGAGAGAACACTCTTTTTCGTCAATAACTTATCTAATTTTAAGAAAGCTTGAAATAATTTAAACATTAAGTCTGTGTAAGTATAAAAGTACAGTTTTCGTGGTGCTGGCCATTCATGTTAGTCACAGCACCTATTAATAGTTGCATCACTTTTGCGCTCTCGAAAATATGGTTTATTTCACCTTTGATATGAAGAAATAGTATAATCATAAAATAAAATTTTGATTTTGTTTCAAGGATAGCTGAAGAATAATGCGTGATTTTTTCATTTCTTGATATGGTTTGCTAAATAATGGGAAAAAATACATTACTGAGAGGGTTTAAAAAACAATATGGTTATCCCAACATTTTTTTTCTGCTATATTTTATATGGAAATTGAAAAAGTTCTCCTGTGTACAAGTAGACCATTATAATGATGTTGATGATATTTTTTAATTTTCAAAATCAAAAGTAGTTTCTTCTAACGAAACGATCAAACGTCGGTCTCGCGTCAATTTTTGGAAAACTTGTTGCGAATTTTAGTGATTTTCCACAAATCCATAATTTATTTGAAAAATCCTTTTCCACAATGTACAAGACAAAGAATTCGACTTTTCAAATCACAAATAATTGTTGTTGATGTTTAAATTCTGTTTCCCTTTCTCACAACTAATAAACAAAATTGATCAAAATCAGTCGATTTCGTGCACGGACCTTTAAGTTCAGAACTAAAAATTTTACCATCCACGAAGACGTGCCCCACTCCGCGATTACTGTATTATAAAGCTGTATTTTAGTACGGAGCGGAGCGGAGTGGGGCGCGTCTTCGTGGATGGCACTATACCTACCTAATTATTTATCAATATAATTGCACAGCTTTTTAAATGAAAACTTCTTGAAGCGCACTTTGCGCTCTTTTTGAACAGTGAACCGTCACGCTTGGGTCGGTGACGCTGAATCGGGTATACTTGGCCCAGTCGGTCGGTGACGGTTAATTGCGTATACTAGTATTTTTTTTCCCAATCAAAAAAAAAATATTGAGGGCTTGTGAAAAAAGCAAAGAAGCCCCCACTATCACTCTAAACAAGCTCTTACAACCGAAGAGCTATCAACCCATCAAGTATGCTTCACTGGGCACTAGGCACTGAGCATCCCGCACTGGGAACTGGGAGTAAAACATTTGTATGTTCAAAGAGAAAAACATACAATTTAATTAATAGGAAAAAAGTGCTCGAGAGTGCTGGAGTTTCATGCCGGAGTTACGAGTGGATGACCCGGTGCGACGAGCTATATTTTTTTCATGTTTTTTGTAAATGTGTGATAAGTGCTGGTGTGTCACAAAATAGTGGATATCATTGTTTTGATACAAAAAGCTTAACGCTCGTAGCAAACAAGTTAGCAATGTGTTTCAGCTGTTTTATACCAATAAAATTTTCCAAGTAACGACGAATTTTTCAAAAAACGTTTGTCTTTAAAAAGTACCATTTATAAAATAAATCTTTATTTTATAACTGACACAAGGACTCGACGTAAAACTTAATTTAAATAAACAAACCGTATCTAGTATTTTACTTATAAGCAAACCTGAAAAGCTTGTCCCACACCTTGGATCACAGTTCAACCATCGAAGAAAACAATCTCCCAAGATCACACAATCTTGTCTATATTTTTATCTAACACATTCTGACAACAATATTCCAAGTTCCAGTTTGTGTACAAACTGGACGAGTACTGGAACAATCTCGCTGTAATCCGAGTAACGTGGGAATAGCAGTCACTGTTCCGAGGAACTGGTATTTTCAACTGTTATAGAATTTCATATCGCATTTGAAGTGTTAAAGTGTTTAAAGTTTGTGTTGTTTCTAGCTGTATAAAGAGATAAAAGTTAAAGTTTACACCACAGTAGCAGGAATAGAACGAACATATTTTTTGTGGAATTGCTCAATGATGTTTTCTACGAGATGCGTTTCCATACTTAAGTACATGAATCTTACATCAAAATCAAAATCAAAATCAAAATCAAAATCAAAATATTTTTATTTCACATAAACCTACATGGGCACTTATGAAACGTCAGAAGCTAGGTGCACGGTTCCAATTGGTCGTTTCCTATGGAGAAGAGCCGGCAAGAAACTCCACGGTTACTCTTTTAAAAATAATTGGCTTTTACAATACTTTCATATAACAGTGTTTCTAGGTATGGGAGGACAGTGTAGGTCTTTCAATAAGTACCAAGTACTTAACAAAATAGAAAATGGTTAACAGGTCTACAATCCACTAAGCCTACAGCGTTCTCACATTCACAAAATATGTAGAAAAGAATCTATACAAAAAATAAATAGATTAATAAAAATAAAAATAAACCTATTTTGATTGCTGTTACAACTGTAATCAATCTGAGTAATTATCATGTCCACAAAAGTGACAAAAAAAAAAAAAAGTTCAAATTAAATCGTAGGTATATAATGTCAAATAATAGAATAATAAATATGTCAAGGACGAATGTAAAAAAAAAAAAATAAAAATAAATAAAGATTTAAATAAACATGTTAATTTTGGAGCAGTTAATAGACTCTTACTTATTTATGCCATTAATGAGGTACCAGGGAAGCCACATGTGCAGAAGGAATTATTGCCAAACTTCCTTATCTTCAACATAGTCTTTAATTTTATAATATGCTTTCTTGATAAGGACACGTTTGATGTGGGTTTTGAACTTCCCATCGCTAAGTTCTGTCACAGACTTTGGCAACTTGTTATAAAAGCGGATACTGTTTATAAGAAATGACTTGCTTGTTTTAGTTAATCTAAATTTGGGTATCACAATTTCATGTCGACTACGTGTATTTATATTATGGAAATCGCTTCTTATTTTGAAAAGTCTTAAGTTTTTGCGAACATACATAATACTTTCTAAGATATAAAGTGAAGGCAAAGTCAGTATATCAATTTCTTTAAATTTGTCTCTAAGGGACTCGCGAGGGCCCATTTTATAGATCGCGCGGATTGCCCTCTTTTGTAAAATGAAAATTGAATCTACGTCAGCTGCCGATCCCCACAGCAAGACGCCATAAGACATAATACTGTGGAAATAAGCAAAGTATACTAACCTAGCTGTGGCTATATCAGTCAACTGCCTTATTTTTCTTACTGCATATGCAGCTGAACTTAATCTACCTGAAAGAGTTCTAATATGGGCGCCCCATTGTAATTTTGAATCTAAAGTAATTCCTAAGAATATAGTTTCCGTTATTGCATCGAGGTTTTTGCCATCAAGTTTTAGATTTAGACCTACTTGAGGTACATTTGGTAATGAGAACCTAATACATTTCGTTTTGTTCGCATTAAGTAAAAGATTATTAGCTGCGAACCATTTTGAAAGTACAGCCAGACTATCGTTAACATGTAATACATCTGTATCTTTCCTGTCTATTTTAAAAATAAGAGAAGTGTCGTCAGCAAATAGAATTATATCTGATAAGTTAGTCATCATGTAAGGAAGATCATTTATATAAACTAGAAATAAGAAAGGGCCAAGAATTGAGCCTTGAGGCACGCCCATTTTAACTAGAGACCCCGAAGACGTCGCCCCATTAACATTTACTTTTTGCTGCCTGTTTGATAGATAGGAAAGAACAAGATCAGCAGCTTGTCCACGAATTCCGTAGTGGTGTAATTTACAGATCAGTGTATTGTGGTCAACGCAGTCAAACGCTTTTGAGAGGTCACAGAAAATGCCAATTGCATCCTGGGACTTCTCCCAGGATTCCAAAATGTGACTGATGAGTTTTACTCCTGCGTCAGTCGTCGACCTACCTTTCGTGAAACCAAACTGGTGACTATGTAAAATCCCATTAGAATTAAAATGTGACAACATCTGGTCTAGCATGATTTTTTCATATATTTTACTCAATGCTGGTAGCACAGATATTGGTCTATAATTAGAGGGATCACTCTTACTACCCGATTTGAAAATTGGTACTACTTTACTATGTTTCATTAAATCAGGAAACGTACCGCTATCTAAACATTGATTAAATATGCCTGTTAGGACATGCACAAACAGGCCAGAAATATTGGCGAGTCATATAAATATTTGTTACATGCGAGAAGCATGCGTTGCGTGCGTTGTGTTGCGTTGCGTTGCGAAGCGTTGTTGAATGCGTTTAGTTTAGTATTTAAATATCCGTCCAATTTTTTTAACTCATTTCTAGTAGGTACCTAGAAAATTTGTTTCTATAATTTTTTACTAACTTCATAGATCGACATGCAAAACCGATAGCAATTTTAGCAACTTCGAACCTCCTAAAAAATAACCAAGAATGCGTCTTAGAACCAATCACATCCACACGGTCAACGTGTCCTACCTAAACTCTCAGACATACAAGCACTTTAGCGATGCTATACCACAGATGAATACAGATGCTTCAATCCGCAAAATTATTTAAATAAAAAGCGACTATTGCTACAACACAATAAAGTGCAAATCAGATCGCACAGCGTTACGATGGAGGTCTGCTCGGGTTGGGCCCCCGCACTGCCGCCCGTGTCCTCGTGGAGGCGATCGGCAGCGGTGATCTCTCGCCACCGGCCCTGATCCAGGCCATGGTACGGAGCGAGAGGGCATGGCAGGCCGTGACCTCCTTCTTCGAAGCAGAAAAGCTCGCGAAGGAGGAGGTAGAACGCGTGAGTAAAAGGCAAATTTCACGCCCTCACGCCCCTTACCGCCGCAAGAGACGCCCCGGGCGTCAGGAGTCGCAGGCCAATTCCCAACCACCGTAGGCGCGGGCTTGCGGACGGTGAGCAATGGGTAGCTCGCCGTCCGATAAGGACTAGGCTCGGGTCGACGGCGCGTTGTGTTCCACGAGCGACTCAAAGAGATGTCAGCAGAACTGACGGGGTCCGCTAGGGCCGATGCCTGCCGAGTTTGCGGGGAAATCAGGTGAGTTTTAGTCAGTAAGAGTCTGACACGCCCTCCCGCTCCGTCCAGAACGGGAGAAGTTATTTGATCATTTCCCACCCAAAAAAAGGTGGCACAGCGCTAATTACCTAGAAAGAAAGAAATACAAAGTATTTATTGAGACTCGCACAGGAAATCACAAATTAAACTAAAACACACTCATTAAAACAAAAATAAAAACAATTAAAATAAAACACACACACACTACTCACTCGTCTATACCTGAAGTCGGAATCTGAGAAGGTTATCAAATTTAAAAAACAAGCTTAATGTCATTCACGACTGAGTTCCAATTTCATAGCATTTTTTATTTTTTTATAATTCAGTATAATTGTCTCAGTTTACGAATTCATGTACCTAATTATTATTTTTTAATTTTCTAATTTTAGTTTTGTTATTGTACCATCTTTGTTAAAATTCTGTTATTAACAGGCTTTGTCTGTCATACACATAGTTATGGAAGAGGGAGGTCTTCTGGCACAGGTATCTCCATACTTAAAAGAAGACCTCTACAATTTATTTGTTAAACCTGTTGAATATGAAATGAAATAAACTAAAACTAAAAAGCAGAAAATCCTGTACGAGGCCAAAAGGCCTACAGTTATATTCACCTAGAAGTTGCCTATCTTTCTATCGCGTAGCTCTTATTTTTTCTGACTATGTTACGCTCACTGAATTGGCCCGACAAGACAGGCCCGCCGCGTACTTGTAGCTTCATACCTAAAATGCGGAGTGACCCATCTGAATTCATCTGTGGCTACTACAATAAAAGTCACACTAGAGACGAATTGATACCACATTTGAGAGCAGCAATAAAAGTAATGTATCACTCAAATGCAAGTGCTTGTAAAACATTAAGTGCTATTCATTCCTATGGGTCATTTGACGGACATTGAGATGAGCATCAGCTACCTGGGAATCCTGATGATGGTGTTTAAGTTTAAGGCTCCGTGCACGAAAAAGCTGTTTTTCGTCAATAATTTATCTCATTGAAAGAAAGCTTGAAATAATTGAAACATTAAGTCTATTTTAGTATAAAAGTACAGTTTTCGTGGTGCTAAACCATTCGCGTCAGTCACAGCACCTGTTAATAGTTACATCACTTTTGCGATCTCGAAATATGGTTTATTTCGCCTTTGATTTACCTAATGAAGATATAGTATAATCACAAAATAAAATTTTGATTTTATTTCAAGGATAGCTGAAGACTAATGTGTGATTTTTTAATTTTTAACCAACTTCCAAAAAGGAGGAGGTTATATGTTCGTCGCGTATGTTTTTTTTTTTTTTTTTTTATGTATGTCCATCGATTTCTTCGTCAATTGTGGACCGATTTTGAAAATTATTTTTTTGTTTGAAACGGTGTGCTCTCGAATTGGTCCCATATTAATTTTATTAACTTTGCTTTGATAGTTTTTGAGTTAGCTACAAAATACGTATTTTTTTCCCACTTAGTATGTAGATGATATGATAAGTTTCTGTCACTGGTAGCAGGTAGTGGTATTCGAATGTGTGTGGGGTAGGTACCACAACTAAAAAGTGAAAAATAAAGACTTTTTACAAAAAAAAACAACCGACCTCCAAAAAAAACACTACAAAGTGAAAAATAACTTTAATTTCGGAAGTCGGTGGCAAAAAACCAAAATACAAAACACAAGACACCGACTTCCGAAATTAAAGTTATTTTTCACTTTGTAGTGTTTTTTAATATGGTTTGCTAAATAACAGGAAAAAATACATTACTGTTATTATATTTTCCTGCTCTATTTGTATGGAATTTGAAAAATGTGGTTTCCCCTATGTACAAGTAGACCATATAATGATGTTGATGTTATTTTTTTTAATTTTCAAAATCAAACGTAGTTTCTTCTTACGAAACGATCTTTTGGAAAACTTGTTGCGAATTTTAGTAATTTTCCACGAATCTTTAATTTATTTGAAAAATCCCTTTCTGCTATGTACAGTATTAAAATTTTAATATAACTGGGGTACCCAATTGATGCAGCCAATTGGGTACCCCAGTTGTATTAAAATTTTAATATAACTGGGGTACCCAATTGATGCAGCCCACCGTACAAGACAAAGAATTCGACTTTTCAAATCACAAATAATTTTGTTTAAATTCTGTTTCCCTTTCTCACAACTAATGAACAAAATTGATTAAAATCAGTCGATTTGTGCACGGCCCCTTAAGTGTTATTGTTTGACATGTTGTTGTATGTGGTGGTGTTCACTTTAATAAGATGTGCATGTATACAGAGTTATTGGTAATATCTGGGCAATTTATTAAAGAGATGCAGGAAAGATCATTTACAAGCAAATGACTCCTACGGAAATGTCAAAGATTTTCGAGTAATTTGAGATTTTATATATTTATTTCATTCATTTTGAAATATAAAATGTCAAATTACTCGAAAATTGGTGACATTTGCATAGGGGTCAAAAGGGGTAATTTGTTTGCAAATGATCTCTCCTACATCCCTTTAATGAATTGCCGACATTATTATTGAGTACCAATAACCCTGTATATTCAAACCTGTTTTAAATAATTTGCATGTCATTTTATTATGGCAGAGTATGTCCCCTAAAAAATCTGTAACGTCTTTTATATTTGCGATTTTTTATGCAAATAAAGATACTTACTAACCTTATAATGTAAGATGTAAATCTTCTTGTGAAAACAGGTCATATTTTGTTTTGCTACCAAATGACATCGCTCTTTAAACTGTTCTTTAAAAAGCTAGGTACCTATATTACCACTTCCGTCACTCTACATTTACGAAATCTGTAATTATGTTTATAATAATAATAAGGGATTGTTCAAAAAAGCCTATCAATTGAACTCTCGAAATAGAGATCCATGCAGACTTGAATTGCAGGATACTCCTAAATCAGCCAAGTATGCGAAAAGTTTCCTAGTCATGTGTATACGCATTTATAATAAAATTCCAAAAGAAATAAAACTGGTAAATAATATTAACTCATTTAAAATCAAATTATTGAAATGGCTGAAAGAACAAATGTTTCATGATATTAAAGATTTTTTTAACAATAAATTATAAATTTCTGGACTTTTGTCATTACGGATAATGCTAAGATGAAACTATTATATTATTGTATTGACTTTATATCTGTGACATTGAACAACAATTAACTAATAATTACTATTTTGCATGCAATTGATACATATCTTGTATAGCTAAACATATGGACTTTAGATTATTACCTGACTGTAACAACTTTATACCATGTTTAAGGCAAATAAAGGCTCATCTTATCTTATCTTATCTTTCTATTTCAGGGGTGTGATAAAATAAGAGGCAATCAAAGTTCATCACACCACTTGTTTTTGGCAAGTTGAGAGTAATGCACTAAGTACCTCAAATGCTTCGCGTTATCAGGCGTGCAATTCAATACACATTTTTAAGCACATCTTCATATTCATATTACCATAGCTTGTGTTCCTCTTATGCTGCGGCCGCATCTGCGTCTATCGTGACGAAACAATGCGTGCCGAAGCTTTGTATGTTTTGCTCGCTAAAAAGTTATCGCGCTAATGCGGTGGTCACATTAGCGTTAGCGGGCTTAAAACCCTTTTATGTACTCGGGCCATAAGTGCTACGCAGCCCGAACTATCGCGACGATAGCCGATAATGGTTGGTCACATCTGCATGTATGGTATCATCGTGCGAAGCTTCGTCACGATAGTCGAAGAAGTGGCCCCAGTATTACAAACAGCCGTCATCCCAATAAAGTACATTTTCTTTTAGAAAAATCGATACATATTCACACACTTTCCCCCAAAGTTATAATGCACTCGACTCCCAAACAAAATAGCAAAAACATAAACACAACAGAATACAATATTTGCTCATTCCCCCATTTCGCGAGGCACCTTATAACCAGCGAAATATGAGTGAAGCCAGGCCATGACAACGAGTTGTGATAATCATAACATTTTATTATAAACCGATAATATAAGGTTCCAATGAGGACTCAAAACTTGGAAGCTTGTGGCATAAAAGAAAACGATCAACTTACACTATTTTCGTGCCGTAAATTACACACAAGGGAGTAGGTAACTTGGATGTGGTAGTTTTTTTACAGCTTTTTATTGTTTTTATGTTTACATGGGTAAATTCGCTAGGTTGTAGTGCGAAAGGTTTGTGAACCTTCTAAGCTGGGGTTAAATTTTTAGGGCGAGACGAAGTTTGAAATGTGTATTTACCTCAAATAATTTCAAAGTGATGTGGGATGATGTTTATCAATGATGAAAGGTTGGCACCCAGTTATTTTGACAATTACAAGCATACCGATTGGGTCGTATTTAAAAATTCTTGCATCTTTTAAAATATTCTCGGATTAAAAGGTAGAGAAAATTAATATTGACAGAATTTTGTCCCCTTTGGGCGTTCATGGGTTATCTTAAATAACTCGGAGTTAACAGCTAATTCAGGGTTAATCAAATAATTCATCTTGCGCCACCGAGAGTTAGAGGTTAAACCTAGAGTTCTTCAAAATTTTTAACCCACCAATGTGGGAGAGTTGAGTCGCTAAACTCTGGGTTAACGTAAGAATGTCAAAATAAACTGACGTTATGAGGTAGGTACCGGTGGTAACTTATTTTGTATTTTATAATGATCAACGCTATAGTAAGTGTAAATTCGATACTATATCAGCGGGCATATTATTCATGAACTCTTATTAAAATAAATACAAATTATAAAAAACTTAAAACAATTTTTTCCGTAACTAACGTTTTCGTCAATCAATAAACTAACTCTCCATAGTAACGTCATACAATACGATTAAAATGAAATATGATTAAAATGTCATGTTATAAAATTCAAAGACAAGAAAGTATTACGCATCGCAATGTATTGTAATAGAGATGGGTTACAATTTCCGTTCATTGTTCGTTAATTCATTTTTGGTCGGGTTACGATATTAGAGCAAAGATATTGCAATTCTATTTTATGTTTCGTCGATTGGACTGCAATATTCCCAACTCAAAAAACACTAATATCAGGTTAACTAACCAGTACCCTAATTCATAACTTATTTTCGTAAACAATTTTGCCTAATTTGTTTCATTTTGACAGTTCAACAAGATTCATTGCGTTATTTACGTTGTTGAGCAGATTTTTTTTTTCCAACTTATGAAGCAATGGATTAGCAATCTGTTTCAAATCGAAACAAATTGTGATTGTGTTGTATTACGTAATTAGGGTACTGGTGTTACTTTTGAGTGACGCAACGCGTAATAAGAGTTAAAATGGTAGGTTTACAAACTCTACATTTATTTAATTAACCCGACTAAATGTACAAGTGGGCCATAGTTTATTTATTAATACCTTGCTAAATAAACAATCCTATTCTTTTTACTGCTATATCTGGAAAGAGTACTCAGTTCAAAACCAAAATCATCTTCCATTAAATTAATGCCTTTTATCCCAAAAATAGAGCAGAGAGAAAGACGTAGAGAGAGAGATAGAGCAGTGGTGGCCCAGTTGTAACGGCCGCGACTTACGAGTTGTAGGTCGTAGGTTCGAACCCAGACAGGCGCTTTACTTTGTGTAAATTATTTCATCACCACTGCTCTTAAAACGGTGAAGGAAAACATCGTGAGGAAACCGGCATGTCCTAGAACCGAAAATTCGAAGACATGTGACATCTACCAACCCGCACTGGGCCCGCGTGGTGGATTACGGCCCACTCCCTCTCACAGAGAGGAGGCCTGTGTCCCAGCAGTGGGAACATTATAGGCTGATGATGATGATGATGATCCCAAAAATAAAGCCCAGTTTACTCAAAGCCCACGCCTTGTACAACCACACAAAGAAACGCGTACAAAATTCTCTCATATCCCTAGAAAGTGATCCGTGGTCACCCACTTGCCGTAAGCCAGGAGCCAATCAGGCCGAATGTTTTCCGAGGCAGTATAGAAGCTCGGGTGGGCCCTTATTTCCTGTACAGTTATCGTGGCCCCTACTAGTGGCGGCCCTTCAAAATATGGGAAAGTTGAAGCGTGAATGAAGTGTTAAGTTAGGTTTGGTTTGTGAGTTCGATCATGTTTGATGTATTGGATAGGTTGTATTTTTTTTTTTGCGATGTTTGTGGTAATATTTTTTTTTAGTTGTAGTAGCTGATCCATAGTTGGTTGTTGAATGGTGACTAATGGACTCTCTAGTTCCTACTCACTTTATATAGATATTGAATGTACTTAGAAAATTAACATTATCCTAAGAAATCAACAATATTATAAGAAGTCGCCTTAAGGCCCCGCAGACAGGTACGACACGACGCACAGTGGAAAAAAATGACTTTTTTTTGTTTAAAAATCTGCCTACACCACAATTTTTGACGTATCGCTGCTATTTTTTTATACACTCCTGAGATAACACACTTTGGTGTTTCACTTCCACTTTTCTTTAAAGTCAATACCATAACCTCAAAAAATCGGGAAATGAAGCAAAAACAGTTTCTAAAAAAATATTTTAACAAAAATCAGTTTCCAGGGGTTTTTCAGGTCCCTGATTATGAATATATTGTCTGATTATAAAAATTCAAAATGCCGGAAATAAAAGGGTAGCCCAAAAAAAAATTGGTTTATTTTGCTTTTTTTTTGAGGTTATGGTATTGACTTTTAAAGAAAAGTGACAGTGATGCACCAAAGTGTGTTATCTCAGGAGTGTATAAAAAAAATGGTAGCGATACGTCAAAAATTGTGGTATAGGCAGATTTTAAAAAAAAGTAATTTTTTTTCTACTGTGCGACGGTGCGGCGCGACTCTAATTTCTATGAAAACTTCACAGAAATTGTTCTTTAGAAAGTCACACCATCATCACTAGTTTTAGGTTCTTGCTCAATTAAAATTGCGAACTTTTATATAACGGAAACGTAAAAATTAATACTAGTGAAAAATTATTGTAGGTGAACAGACTGAAGCCTGACTACCTCTTCAAAAATCAGTAGATAGGTACTGCCTTAAACAAGATAATTTTTTTTCCGAACTAATCCAATGGTAGGGGTTGGAGCCACAAGCCGTACCATTCAGTACCCACGTCATCGCCGACATTGTGCCTCACAACGATCCCGTCTCATCTTTGGCGTTCCTATAAAGTGGTTTTGTATTGAGAATTGAATTGATCTGTTCTTTTATCAGTCCTATATGTTTTGCTTGGATGGCCGCGCAGGAAATTGCTGGGATTTTCTCTGCTGCCGTAATGAGTTCTTGTTATTTTAGGGCAAAGTATGAAAAAAGATTAGTTTCGATTGTTATGGTATGTTGTGTTTTGAAAGAAAAAGAAAGATAGAAAGATATTTTATTTGACACACGCGCAGGAAATACAAACTAATAATTTTAACAGTTAAAATTTTAAAAACCCCCGATACAAACATTTCTTAATTTCCCACATGACTGCTGTGACATAATTTAATTGTAATATCTTGCATGCCATGTGTGTGTATACTCATGTTTTGGAAAAATAAATGATCTTTACCTTTATCTCTTTCCTACTCCATCACCAGACCCTTATTACCATAAATCTGTAACTATTGATTAAACAATGATTGAGTAGTGGTGGCTTTACTTTGAGTAAATTATTTCATCACCACTGCTCTCAAAACAGTGAAGGAAAACATCGTGAGGAAACCGGCATGTCCTAGAACCGAAAATTCGAAGACATGTGACATCTACCAATCCGCACTGGGCCCGCGTGGTGGATTACGGCCCACTCCCTCTCACAGAGAGGAGGCCTGTGTCCCAGCAGTGAGAACATTATAGGCTGATGATGATGATGATGATTGATTAAACTATTCCGATAAGCCCAAACACAATCCCTGTGCTGTAAGTTGATAAGGGAGTTAGGTATCCTGCAAATTCCAGGTGATGCTGCAGCATCAGTTCAAGATTACTATGTTCTTTTAATATCATTGAAGTGACAGATTACCAAAACTTCAAATAGATCAGACCTGTGGAAGATTCTCACATCCATTCATCAACTAGAAAAGAGCTGATAACCTTCAAACGGCTAAACCGATTTTGATAAAACATGTCTGAGAACCATTGCTAGAAAACCTGCTTTCAAATAAAAAACCGCATTCAAATTGGTTAACCAGTTTAAGAGCTACGGTGCCACAGACAGACACGCACAGCGGTTTAACTTATAACACCCCTCTTTTTGCGTCGGGGACAAGGAACATTTAAAACTAACATTTTCACATTTTGTTATGGCATAAAGGTGGTTTTATACCGGCGAGGCGAGGCGTGGAAGGGATGAATGAGAATTGAAATCAGGCTTACCTTTTTAAACTGAAAGATGTCCAGCGCTGCCTCGCGCCGGCTCGCGATGTCTCGCGCCGGCTCACGCTATCGCGCGCCAACTCACTCTATCACGCGCCGCCCGGCCAGCCGTGTCTGGCGCACCGGCTAGCCGAGAAGAATGCAAAGATGTCTCGCGATGGTCGGAACGAGCCGGCGCGTGCCAGCACGAGACATCGCGAGACATCGCGAGTCAGCGCTTGACGGAGAAAGACCGTGCGGGTCCTCGATGGCCGGTGCGAGATTTCTATATTCGTTTTACAAAGTAAATAAATTCTCTATTCAAATAGCAATAAATTTCAATATTGTACTAACAAATATTTCAATTGTCGCCTCGCACATCCTTGCGCATCTAGACCTTTCACACCAAAGATGGGCTGTGCGTGCGTATATAAATTTTGCCATACAAATTCTCGCCCATCCCATCCACGCCTCGCTTCTCCTGTATAAAACCACCTTTCTTTATGTACATCTACATTTTTTTTAAATACAAATATCGACAGTTAATTATAAATGTCTGTAGTATTTTCTGTTTCTTCTGGTAACATTTCTGCTTTGCCTAGACTGTAAATGAAAGCGACCGTTGAAAAAGGTCTTCGAATATTTGAAAGACAACGCTACGAATGTTTACTACTACGACTACATTACTATGATTCTAAACTCTTCATTTCATACTAGCCACATTATAAGGATAATAAATACCCAACTATATCCCAGAACTGTAATTACCCAAAAGTTACCCAAAAAACAAGCACAAGTGGTCTGCACGCCATAGCTTGCATGACAATGAAGTTTAATGACCATTGCAATTAGAACGAGCTCAGAGCCGTCCAATTAAGGCCTCATTAGTGCAATGAGCAAATGGATCCGATCTGCAGAATCAAATCAGTATGGATACGAGATGAAAGCAATTCCGGGTATTATATTTTTATATATGTCGGAGACGGGTATACGACTCTTTCGTTATTATCAGCGATATTTTAACTACTGTATGACTGTGGGCGTAGTGTGGGTAGTGTTGGTTAATGCGCAATAGAAAAACAGTTTACAGTTCAGATTACATTATAATTTACTATCAAATTAATCACACTAGCTAAATTATACACACACTGGGTGCGACGGCGTTTATTAAAATCACAAATTACAATTAACACAATAACAGCACCACGAATCGAGGACAGTTCCGCGACGTCTTGACTCTGATGCGATTCGAGGCTGAATCCTCCCTCACACGCCTTAAAACATCACGACTCTGTAGAAGCACGCTTTCTGGTGTGGGTTTGGGGATTCGTTTCGTGTCCGTACTAATGACCGGATCCGACATATATTATATATTTCATTGGAATGTATTTTATTTTAATTTCAAAACTGACGTCTTATTCTGTCTTCTTATCGGTGCAAGCTGTGTGTAAGATCTTTGGTACAATTTCCTCGTATAGGGCACCGTCGAACAGTGTTGCCCGGAATATTGTTAGACAATTCTGGGATTAAGGCTTGGCCACGTGAATAGACCGATTGGTGTTCTTTGTTAAAGGAGACTTGGGTACCAGCATCGGTTTCTGCAAGCCTGGTGGAAGAATCAACAACCATTGTTTACTTTAATGGAACAAGTCTTTAGATCAACAAATTCCACATTGCCACGAAAATGTCCAGAAAATTATCTTTTCACCAAAAATAACGCAGCAAAATGTAAAAACAATTTTAAACAGTACTGTCTCAAGTTGCTATTAAAAATACAGTAGGCGCTCTGAATAAAACGAATGAAGTACAGTGATGTTGCATTGCAAGACTTAAAACTCAGACGAGAGAAAATAATGCTTAATATTTTACTTAATTGCTTGATGAATTTATTTTAATAAATGAATGTCTGCAGAATAACAACTTTGCCGCGAATATATTGTAACCACTTAGGGCAATAAAAGCTTTATTAAAAATTAAGTTCTTACCGCTCTTCGTTTAATTTCAATTGAATAATTAAGTGGTCATTATTTTCATTCAATTTATGTTTAAGTTGAACATTCTCAATTAAGGACTATTACTTTGTTCGAAATGACAATTGGGTCTGAAGCATTGTTTGAAAGATATCGATATTAAAGCCTTCATCATCTGCCTAGCCTTTTCCCAACTATGTTGGGGTCGGCTTCCAGTCTAACCGGATGCAGCTGAATACCAGTATTTTACATGGAGCGACTGCCTATCTGACCTCCACAACCTAGTGACTAGGTAACACGATACCCCTTGGTAAGACTGGTTGTCAGACTTAAAGCCAAGATATTAAAGCCTTAAAATACATATTTTCAATAAAATTTGGAAATGAAACCGTTAATGGCGGGAAAAGATTGAATACAAAATGGCCGATGATGAAAATCACAGATGTCTACCGGAACTACTCAATAATAAGTATTTCACGGGTTACGATTCGATTACTATGATATGGTTGCTAAGCAATTTATGCTCGTCACAATGCATTTGTGAAGTGGAGCTGATAGTGAAGTACCAGAAGAACTCCTCAAAACTTAACGTCCCTGCATCGGGAAAAGCAATATTTTGTAAAAGGTGATAAGCAGTTGACATTAGGCTAACTTAGATAAATTACAAACCGACCCACTAAAAAGTGAAAAATAACAAACTTTTTTACAAAATAGAAACAACAAAACACTACAAAGTAAAAAATTACTTTAATTTCGGAAGTCGGTGTCTTTGGATCTATACCTATTTTAGTGTTTTGCTACAGATTTCGGAAATTAAAATTTTTATTTGAATTTTTTACTTGTAGTTTTTTTTAGTTTCCAACTGCGAGTTAGTGGCAGAAATAAGATTGTATTACAAATGAATAAAGTCCACTAAATACAAATCATGAAATTAAATGAACCTACTATAAATACAGTTCAAAACTTAAACACCGACTTCGAAATCCCAATCCACTGAAAACTCAGTGCATTCAAATTATCCTGCAGCTCCATTCCTAATTCAAAATTTTGAGTGAATTCTCTGAAAGCTGGACTCTGGACTGATCTTAACTTGAAACAGACTCAATTATAACAAAGTGAAGTTAGTGAGTGCAATGTAAACTGGCCTCCAGAATGACCCCGGTATTTGTGTTAGGCGTCAAGAACCATTCAACTGCTCTAACTTTTCTCATAATAAACTCGGACCCCGTTGAATAATTGGAATTTCTAATTGCATAGTAATCTTTTAAAGTTGTTTTATGAAGATTTGCATTATTTTTCGTGAATAAAAATGATGATGTGGTTTAACTTTTAGTAGTGTTCCTGTTTCCGATAAAATATCCATTTTTTAGATATTATTTTTTTGAATTTTTGATGAGTCCATCTTTCCTCTGGCTTTCCTGCAATGTAAATCTAAATCTAAATGATCTATGGGAGTGATTTCGTGAAAAGCGTCGATGTGATGATGATGACGATGACGGTGACGGTGACGGTAACGATGACGATGATGTGATGGTGACGGTGACGGTGACGGTGACGGTGACTGTGACTGTAACGGTGACGGTGATAGTGATGGTAATGGTGATGATGATGAATATTGTTTATATCATAATAATATGTACGTCAGCTAACATGTCAGACGTTATACATCATAGAGATTATTGTAAGGCTCGCTCGTTTTTTTGCTTGATGGACGTACTCTTGACCTTGATATCGCCTGGTGGAATGCGATGGATGAAGTCTACGATGGAACGAGCAAACTCAGAAGATGCGGCCGATTTTAAGGCAGACGAGTTATTCGTGCAAGGACACAGACCCTTTTTGCTAGAATATGCTTTTCACCATAATTATTGTGTTTAACCGAAAAGAAAATATTTAGAAGTCAATGGTGCCGATTCCCTTGTTCACAAACTAAACTAAATTTAAGTTCAGTGCATCTTTTTCTTTCTATTTCATTAAGAAAAGGACAGAGGATAAATTTTAGTTTAGTCCTGTCAAATTAATCAGCGCCTGTCACTCTCCATACAAGTTTAGACGTGATTAAAAACTTGCCGACTAAAATTACGTCAATTTACGTCAAGCGCTGATTAATTTGACAGGACTAAACTAAAATTTATCTTCTGTCCTTTTCTTAATGCAATAGAAAGAAAAAGATGCACTGAACTTAAATTTAGTTTAGTTTGTGAACAAGTGAATCGGCACCAGTCACTGTTAAACCATATCTATAGGTACTCACAATAAAGAGAATTTAAATATAGAAAACATTAAACTATTTAACGCTAAACAATTCAGAGTCTTATCTTTGATAACTAAATTAAACTAGTTTGAATTCAGACTGAACTACTTCGACTTAATCAAAAAAAAAAAAAACTTTTTACAAAAAAAAACAACCGACCTCCAAAAAAAAAAACACTACAAAGTGAAAAATAACTTTAAATTCGGAAGTCGGTGTCTTAGGTTTTGTATTTTCGTTTTTTGCCACCGACTTCCGAATTTAAAGTTATTTTTCACTTTGTAGTGTTTTTTTTTTGGAGGTCGGTTGTTTTTTTTTGTAAAAAGTTTTTATTTTTCACTTTTTAGTTGTGGTACCTACCCCACACACATTCGAATACCACTACCTGCTACCAATGACAGAAACTTAACATATCATCTACATGACGGCATGGTTGGCGCAGTGGTTAAGCGATTGACTGCTGCGCTGCGTGTCGCGAGTTCGATTCCCGCACGGAACAAATATTTGTATGACCTACAAGTAGTTGTTCCGGGTCTGGCTGTTTGTGTTTGTGAGTTTAAATGTTTGTAAACGCACCCACAATACAGGAGAAATTCCTAGTGTGGGGCAACGTTAAAAAAAAAAAAAATATATATATATATACATACTAAGTGGGAAAAAAATACGTATTTTGTAACTAACTCAAAAACTATCCAAGCAAAGTTAATAAAATTTATATGGGACCAATTCGAGAGCACACCCTTTCAAACAAAAAAAGAAGTTTCAAAATCGGTCCACAATTGACGGAGAAATCGGTGGACATACATAAAAAAAAAAAAACAAACATACGCGACGAACATATAACCTCTTCCTTTTTGGAAGTCGGTTAACACTTTTTAGTTGTGGTACCTACCCCACACACATTCGAATACCACTACCTGCTACCAATGACAGAAACTTAACATATCATCTACGTAATAAGTGGGAAAAAAATACGTATTTTGTAGCTAACTCAAAAACTATCCAAGCAAAGTTAATAAAATTTATATGGGACCAATTCGAGAGCACACCCTTTCAAACAAAAAAATAATTTTCAAAATCGGTCCACAATTGACGGAGAAATCGGTGGACATAAATAAAAAAAAAAAAAAAAAAACAAACATACGCGACGAACGTATAACCTCCTCCTTTTTGGAAGTCGGTTAAAAATTAAAATACCGCACAGTGTTTTTCAAAAGATGGTTGTTCAAGAAACATTGGATATTGAGGGATTGTTGGCTAAATTTCATTTATTTAGTCCTTATTATATTATTAAGTTGTTCTCTGTTAGTTTTTGCGGGTGTTACGAATGCGTTCTATGATTTTAACTAGGTGTTTGCAGCTTCGGATACGAAATACAGGTAGGTAAAATAAAAATAACAAGTTATAATATTTTAACCCTTAGCAAGTCGCGCGTCCCCCCGCGGAACTTAAGAAAAAATGCTACTATCTATTTTTACAAGTAAAACAGCTCCCAAGGAACCCGGGAATGACATACACTGATGGAAGGAGTGGAGGGGGCCTTTGAACAAGAAGGGACAGCGCAGGCTAAAAATAAGATTTAGTCCCATCTCGGCACCTTCCCAACTCCGCACCCATGAATTTATTTATCATGCCCATGAAAAATTCCCATCTCGGCACCCTATCATTAATCATTGCTAAGTACAAATAAAAAAATGGAAACACATTATCTGATGAGTAAATCAACTTGATAAATCAAAATAAATGTTTTTCAAAAGTTACTGTTTATAAAATAAGTTTTTTTTAAATGCTAATGTATTGTGGACAAAGTAAAATATATTTGATGAGATTTTCCCAGAAAAGCCCTTGAATCGCTCTAATTAGGGACTCCGTCATCAACTCAGTAACAGTAACTTGTCAAATCTCCAAAAAATGCAAATATCAACGGTTTGGTATGAATAATCATTTTAAAATCTTTATAGCAATTAAGTAAAAACATATTAAGTACAAAAATCAACAGATAAAATATACATAGTATAGCAGAACCAGTATATCGGCTTTCATACTGGTACTGAATGTTTCTCTTGATTACGCGTTCACTATACATACATTTTCAGGGAAAAAACTATAAAAATAATAATAATAAAATAAATAAATAAAAATATATCGACTTAGCACACGAGGTTGTTGACATGTGGAATGTAAGCTCGGCTATCATTGTGCCGATTATCGTAACGGCAAATGGGCTGATGGCCGAAACCCTCGACCAACATCTCTCGAGGCTCTCGTTAGGCGGCTGGATCAAACGCCTGATTCAGAAGGCAGTACTCCTCGATACGGCTCGCATTGTGAGGAGGTTCCTGTCTCTGCAGCCCTAACCACCGGTAGCTTGGACCCTGCTCCCGATACCGGCGGACTTCTATTTTTTATATTTTTAAATGTTTTTTTTTTTATATCTTCTTAGAAAATGAAATATTTAAAAATGTAATTACATGTGAAAGAAAATAAATAAACGGAATAATAATAATCAGGTTGACTTACTCACTAGACACTGTGTATTCATTTTTCGTAGGCATGATAAATAAATTCATGGGTGCCGAAATGGGAAGGTGCCGAGATGGGACAAAACCAAAAAAAACACTCTCCTTTGTGTTCTACACAACATAAACATCACCTGTATTCCTCGGAAAAAAACAAAAACCGGCCAAGTGCGAGTCGGACTCACCCACGAAGGGTTCCGTACCATTATCTATAAAAACGGCAAAAAAATCATGTCTGTTATATGGGAGCTCCCTTAAATATTTATTTTATTCTGTTTTTTAGTATTTGTTGTTATAGCGGCAACAGAAATACATCATCATGGATGCGATGAGATTGAGGATAGATAAAAAAAAAACCGGCCAATTGCGTGTCGGACTACGCACAATGAAGGGTTCCGTAGTTTGGATGAATTTATCCCAAATACAAACTTAACATTGTAGTTGAAATACATGGTTTCCCATACATTCCAACTGCAAATGTAAGTTTGTACGCACAATATTGATACTATAGACTTCTTATAGGTTTTCCTGTAATCTATGAGTCAAGTAAAGAGCCATACTTTACATTTTTTTATTAATTTTAGGTCCAGTAGTTTCGGAGATAAGGGGAAATGGTCAATTTTCATCGAATTTCTTAAATATCTTTAAATATATTTATTTTAAAATTATATAAAAAATATGTTTAAGATTCTCGCAACATTTGATATGTCACACGGTACAGTTAGCATTTCTTTTTAGTTTTCTTGTTTGTCCCAAAAAATGATATTACGTCATCCCCCTATATTCAAAATTCATTTATTTACGTTATACGTTCGTGTTTGGGTTACAGAAATACATATGTGTACCAAATTTCAACTTAATCGGTCCATTAGATTCGGAGCAGACAGACACACGAGTAATCCTATAAGGGTTCCGTTTTTTTCCTTTTGAGCTACGGAACCCTAAAAAGGTATTCCGCTATCTTAAAATTTGGTCTGTTCACATTCTGGTCGCAATCTCATGGCAGTCGTGTCTCATAACGGTCAACTTTGTTTTAGTTTACGGAAATAAACATGTTATCATGTTGGTTCAGATCAGCAATTTAAATACAATCGAAGTTAACTTCGACGAAGAATGTCGGTAACTGTAAATGTGTAGTTTAATAATATAAGCTAAGCTGTAAATACAAATAACTATGTAAATGTACTGTTATTGTACACGGGAAGAAAGGAGTAATTTATGTACTATCGAAGAAACGCATATCTGTACACTGTAAGGACTATTCTTGCTTGCAGCACTAGGTCTCTATAGTAACGCTTATCTACGAAAAAAAGGGTAGTGCACGGGATTTTGTATTGTTGTGTATTGTGTCATTGTGTTTTTTACTTATAATTTTTAATTATGTTTTTTTACTTATAATTTTTAATTATGTTTTTTTACTTACAATTTTTAATTATGTTTTTTTACTTATAATTTTTGATTATGTTTTTTTTCTTACTAATCATGTGGTCTGCAATAAAGATTTTATTTAATTATTTTTTTCAACAGATGCAAATACCCGAAGTGTGATGGTACAGCTCTACCAGAATCCTTTAACTTTACCCTAGAAGAGAACAAATGCTCCCGGTTTCCTTTGATCAACGAAAATGAGACCTGTTCCTCGGACAACTTTGACTTGACCAGGGAAGTGGACTGCGAAGAGTGGGTGTATGAAAATGTGAACACGTTTATTGGAGAAGTAAAAATGATTACTTTTGATCTAAGGACAGTAAAAAATGTCCATTCATCGTCTTCCTGTCTACGAACACGTTTTCTTCTTCCATTCCCCCTGTCAACCGTCACGCTATCATTCACTCCTTTTCTTTCATATCATACCTCACATAATCCATCCATCTTTTCTTTGGCGTTCCTCTTCCTCTCCATCCATCAACATTTATATTCATCACATTTTTAGTCACATGCCCTAAACTCAAAGGATTTCCTTTCAACTTTTCTGTCATTGAAGTCACCGATCGTTTGTTAAAAAAAAAAGTGATAACTAATCACTCACACACAAAACGAACTGACAGTATACGATACACCGCTCCAAGACGTAGGCAAAAAGGCTGCCAAGCTAAAATGGGATTGGGCGGGTCATTTCATCCGCATGCATCGTGACCGTTGGGCTACAGTCTCCATTCGGTGGGTGCCTGAGCATGGACGGCGGCGCCGAGGCCGGCCCAGGAAGAAGTGGCAAGACGACCTAGACGCGTATCGCAAGGGCTGGTCAAAGTCAAAGTCAAAGTCAAATCATTTATTTCAAATAGGCCCATGTATGGCACTTTTGAACGTCAAAAATTACAAAATAATAAAATTGATTCTAGTCGCCCCTTCCAAAAGGTAGTTTTCGTATGGAGAAGAATGGGCAAGAAACTCCACCGTTACTCTTTTAAAATGGATGGCCCTGGATGGAGGTGGCCCTGAAAAAGGATGCTTGGAAGCATTTGGGGGAGGCCTTTGCTCAGCAGTGGGACAGTGTAGGCTAACATAAAACAGTGGCACTCCGGGAGTGCCGATAGAAGTGAAAACTTTAAAAAAATCGGCACCGCAGTAATCAACGCGTTGATGTCTTTTACTGAACGCACCGCGGTAACCAACGCCTTGATGTCTTTTACTCCACGGTGTCGGTAAATGGCGTTACAGTGTTGCGAAATCAATGGTTTAGTCCCATCTCAAAAATGCCCAACGTGCCTAAAGAAATTTTCACTTCAAAAAAAACCTAATCACTCACTGTTTTTTACTACATATTTACATTATTCATCAATGTACCTTTAGTCTTCATAAAGCATTTGGACAAATGCTAGAGATAATTGCACAAAACTTGAGTTTCTTTATTTAGTTTCTACCTCTCACAACTTTCTTCCACGGGGGTAAATGGGGAAAAGGGTGAGTTTTGTTGATGCAACTATGTTAATCATTATGTGTCGGCAACAGTTTAGAACATATTTATGGTTTTAGTTTAACCTAGGCGTGAAGCCTGGAAGAGAACCTTTGTGGAAACGGTACACAGTTTCGGATATATGATCGGATTACTATTAATGGGACCTCTAGCTGACAAGTAAGTAAGATAAACCCACATAACATTTTTTTTGCCCACAATGCGGATGTTCTTGACCTGCATCTCACCTTATGGTAAGTGATGATCAGGCCGAAGGTGGAAGCGAGCTTCACCCGGAATCCTCAACCACAGAGGAGCTGGCTATCTTACCTCTAACTACCGAAACACCACAATGCTGTTAACATTATTGTTGAACAAGGTACCACCAACCAAATCGAGCAGAAAATATTATTCTCACTGAGAATCGAACCTGGAACTAATCACACAACCCACAGAGGCGAGTATACTATCAATTCTTTAATAACTGATATCAGACACTTCGCTCGAATAAATGTAAATTTTTGTTTCATTCAGTGTTCACACGACACCGTCAAAATTACATAGGAAATTATACACACGGCTACACATCAAGTTGTACATTTCCAGTATAAGCTGACCTCGCATTGTACGGAAATTCCATACAATTCGAGATCAACATAAACTGGAAATTTATAGCTTGATGTGTTAGCGTTTAAACATTGATCTGCTCCTTTCATTTCATTTTTCGATCATTCTGGAGGTGAGTGAAATATGCAACCAAAATACGACATCGTTGAATCAGTTCACTAATGATTTTAATTTTTCACTATTGTTTAATTTTGTGTTATATGTATCACTACGAATGAAAAACAAAAAAAAAGTGGTGGCACTCCGGAAGTGCCGACAGAAGTGAAAACTTGAACAAGATCGCCTTGGTGGAAAAAAATACTTGTATAGAACATTGGTCCGTAACCTTATCTAAATAAAGAACACAATCGCATTTACAAAAAAAAATAGTTCCGAAACCTTTAAACTAAAAATACTTGCATAGAACATTGATTCATAACGTAATATAAATAAAGAGCATAATCGCGTTTACAAAACCTTTAAAGTATTAATACTTGCATAACACATTGATCCGTAACGTAACATAAATAAAGAGCAAGAACGTTTACAAAAATGAGGTGTCGTCATGGTATCGCGAAATCAATGGTTTAGTCCCATCTCAAAAATTTCCAACGCGCCTAAAGAAGTTTTCACTTCAAAAATGTTTTATTTATTTATGTATCTAGGCGTAGAATGAATATAAAAATACTTAGGCAGCGCCTTTTTGTCATTGACCTTCTTATATCAAACTATGAGTCATTTTCCCGATTATTCGTAATAAGCATATCAATATTCCCACGTGCACAACCGACTGTATATAATATCCATCAACCGCATCACCAATTTTCATTGATTGCTTTGAAGTAATCCACTTCGTCTACGGTTATTTTTATAATTAGGTACTCTTTTATAAATGCAAAAATTCTGTCTTGATTTTTGAGGGGCTTGTGGCTAAGTAGGTAATAACAGCCGCACAGGGGGTCTACCACCAGCTCATAAAGCAGTATTATTTTAATATTACTTCAGTGTGGGAAAGAGATGAAGCTCTACAGGACGTATAGCTCCATCTCTTTCTCCCACTCAAGTAATATTAAAATAATACTGATTATGGGCTGGTGGTAGGCCCCCAGGTCGATCGATTAGGTGCCGCTTGCTTGATCAAATTCAAATCGTTTAGTTTTCAAATAAGCGCATATCAGGCACTTTTGAACGTCAAAAATTAACAAGAATAAAATTGATTCTAGTTGCCCCTTTCAAAAACTAGTTTCGTATGGAGAACAGCGGTAACTCTTTTAAAATGTTAAATAATATTTTGTATACATTAATTATATAATTTTATATGTGTGTTCCGTGGATGGGTGACGCTCTTTACCATACCAAGACCCTTTAGTGCCTCAGAACGCACATTAAACCGTTGGTCCTGTCTGCCATTTGCAGATCTTTGACTGTCGCTCAGTCAGGAGCTCGAAAGTCTGACAACCAGTAACCAAAGAGTATCGTCATATCGTGTTATCCAGTAACTGGGCTGAGGAGATCAAATAGGTAATCCCTCAATGTAAAATACTGGTTTTTTGCTGCATTCTGTTAGACTGACTGACCAAATAAAAAACCAAGACATAGCGCTGCCAACAGTGACGTGAGGCCGGCTTCGTAAACATGTGTGCACTTAGTGAGGTGTAGTTTGATTGTAGTTCTATTGTAAATGTGTACGTATGAGCGTGTATGTATAGAACGGAGGTGTAGTTTTGGCATGCTTCACTTTATTGTTCGCAGCGCCCTATCTTGGTTTTTTATTTGGTCTGAGGACTGGAGTTGTTTTTCCCAATTATGTGTCAGCTAAATTCTATATTTCATCACGATGAAATGCAGAATTTGCTATAAATTAGGTTGTCTAGTTGAGCACGTACTAAATAAGACGAAAAAGAAACACAATCCATCAAATGAAAAAATAATTATATTGTAACTTAATGTTTCTTGTGGGTTTTGGCGTTTTTGTTTACGATAACTTGACACTAATAATTCTTCTTCTAGGATCGGTAGAAAGAAATTAATAATAATAACAGGTGTAACCGCAGCATTCATGGGTCTTGGAAGAAGTATAGCACAGTCTTACTATGTAACTTTGGAGTTGCTCGAAGGTCTGTTCGGCGACACTTTCTCTTCTACATTTATGTTAGGTAAGTGTAAATAATTCATTGTCAACGATAATAGAAACTGGCTGGTTAAAACCCGTGTTATAAACAACAAATTGATAGGTATGCCTGGAGTTAACAGCTACCTACAAAATTCTAAAGTAGGATGTTTACACAATATGAATGCCATTAATATTAAATAAGACAGCGGTGTGATTTAAAAGAAGATGTAGTGACAAAAATTGAAAAGGGTATGCTGAGATGGTTTGGGCATGTTGAGAGAATGAATGAAAGGCGACTAACAAAATCTATTTACAAAGCTGATGTAAAGGAAAAGGCCGGGCGGGGACGCCCTAGGAGGACATATACTGACCTTATTGGTGATGTTCTTCAGAAAGGCCAGGTGCGTAGTACTCGCAACCGGCGTGCGTGTATGACCAGATGTATGAACGTAAACGAGGCAAAAGGAATATGTAAGGATCGTAGCAGGTGGCGTTCTGTAGTTTCTGCCTACCCCCATGGGAAGAAGGCGTGAGTTTATGTATGTATGTAATATTAAAACATACTTCAAAAAGCGAGCGCTCTCAAGATTAATGTTTTCTCTCCAAAGCAAATGACAATGTCTTAAAACTACTTAAATAAACAACTTTCCAGGTGTTGAAATGGTAACAAAGGAGAATCGAGTCTCATTCATCACGCTAATGACAGCTAGCACGTCTGTTGCAGGAATATTGATGGCTCTCATAGCCTGGGCTGTTCCCTACTGGAGGAATTTCCTCAGAGCCATTTATGCTCCATCCTTATTATTTTTATTATTCCCCCTTCTACTAGACGAAAGTCTCAGATGGCTATTAATCACAGGACGAAAGGAAGAAGCTAAGATCATAATAAAAAACGCAGCGAAAATAAACAATATACAAATTAGTGATATCGATTTAGATGATATAGACTGTGAGAAAGGAGCTAGTGGAACGGATTGGATAGCCCTTTTCAAAATGACGGTTGGTTCAAGAAAGTTGGTCCTTCGGTTCGCGGCGTGCGTCTGCATGTGGATCACAGGACTGTTCAACAAGTACACTTTGTTGATAAATACAGTGGAGTTGGAAGGGAATAAGTACATTAACTTTGCTTTGACGAAGTTCGTGGAACTACCGGCTAGTTTTGCTATTGGATTCCTGTTGAAGAGATTTAGTAGGAGGATACCGTTGATATTTTCATTTCTGCTGACTGGAGTGTTTTGTATTGGACAGTCATTTGTGCCGAAAGGTAACAATTATTATTCATTTATAATAGCTTTGCAATAAGTAGGTACGTATTTCAAAAATGGTGTTAGTGACGATATAATCGTCTAGTTAGTGAAATAAGTCATTTGAAGGAGCTTATATATTTTTGATTATTTTGTATTTTGTTTCTTGCAGGTCACATATTACTATCAACATCTCTTTACCTAATCGGCAAGTTCATGGCGACCATATCGTACGCCATAGTGTACTTGTACACATCTGAACTATTTCCTACTTACACAAGGAACACGATGCACGCATTATGTTCATCTTTAGGACGAACCGCTACTATGTTGGCACCACAGGCTCCTTTATTGGTAAGTATGTGAATTTACGCAACCTTTACAACTAAAACAGCTTACAGATAAATATACTTTTAAAATTATACACATACTTTTATAATATTATCACCCGAAGCTAAGTATTCAACTGTATAACTATATGTACTTTTTATTAGTTTTCGAATATTGGATACGAAGCTTTTGGCTTTTGGAGAATGTGTATTTTATGTAATATTTTTTAAACAATATACAATAAATTATACACATACTTTTATAATATTATCACCCGAAGCTAAGTATTCAACTCTATAACTATATGTACTTTTTATTTGTTTTCGAATATTGGATACGAGGCTTTTGGCTTTTGGTGAATGTGTATTTTATGTAATTTTTTTTTTGTGTAATGTGCGTTTATTTTGTGCAGAATAAACAATTTTTCTTTCTTTCTTTCTATGTATATAAATATCTATAACTTTGATCTCGACTCAAAAAAGTGTGTGTGTCAGCTCCGATGCACGACTGGAGTTTACTCCTTAGAATTTTTATGTTTTATTAGATTCCAGTAAGAAATTGTTATTATGTTGTATATCATGTAGATTCTTATTAGATTTTTATGAGGTTCGTGTCAAAATACTTATTTTGATCCATTAACAGTGTTATCAGTTAATTTAGATTGAAATTTTTGCAAATTGAAATTGTCATAATTACGTAACTTGAAAACTCACTTTTTTGTTTGTAAAGATATTTCTTTAACTTTGATTTTAAATGAAATGTCTGAACTTAAAACCATTTGTCACGTTTAGTTCATGAAAATCGGGCCGCGGAACAAAAAGATACGGTCATTTTTATAGTTATAAGGAAATTTTGTTTAATAAGTGTTTGTTCTAAAAAGGTGTAATTACTTAAGTAAATAACTTATACGTGTTTTATATGCATATTAGTAACCTGAGTATACTTTGTATTTACACACATACATAATCTCGAAGTGAAAGGTGCGCAAAGTACGTTGCGCAAAGGAACGTAACGCCTCACTTTTAGTTAACGCTCGATTTTACTCCTCATAAAATTTTCATATCGCGGGCTAAATATGAAAATCGTTTCTTAAGGAGTAAACTCCAATAAAAAGCAAAGTTTTGAGGGAAAATCTGCAGTTTTGCTTTGGTCCTAATTGAATATTAGATACATTCCCTGTCGGCCGCTATGGCAACTGAATTTCGTAACTAGTTCTAGTTCTATGCTCTGTAACCTTTTAAGTCAAGTCGAAATATAGACGATCCCATTTGTATTAGAAGCGTTTATTATCAACCTACAAAACGACATACACATAGAAAAACACAGTTAACCTAGATACTTGCGGCTTTTACTTTTAGATTTTTTGATTTGAAACCAATTCATTCATCGATCCATAACATATTTTCAGATGCGCTACTTCTACGGTCTGTCCTCAATCCTAGTCGGAGGCTTATCATTGATAACCGCAGTGATCGTGATACCAATGCCTGATACGGCTGAGGAGGTACTGCCTGACACAGTAAGAGAGGCTGAGGCTGTTGGTAGTAAGGAAACAAATGATAACACGACCACTAGATTTTGAGGTTTCAAAACCATGTTTTTGGTTACAACTATGTAAATCTCTATTAACTATCTACTCCCAAATTAAAATGCCAATGTTGCCAGGAAGAGATCGCAGAAAGCGATACAATAAAGTGTATATAAATAAATAAAAATAGGTGTCTTTATTTTTCCTTCTTCCCCTCACATAATCTTTTCATTATTAATTTGACATTGGTGCCGATTCCCTTGTTCACAAACTAAACTAAATTTAAGTTCAGTGCATCTTTTTCTTTCTATTTCATTAAGAAAAGGACAGAAGATAAATTTTAGTTTAGTCCTGTCAAATTAATCAGCGCTTCACGTAAATTGACATAATTTTAGTAGGCAAGTTTTTAATCACGTCTAAACTTGTATGGAGTAGGCGCTGATTAATTTGACAGGACTAAACTAAGATTTATCTTCTGTCCTTTTCTTAATGAAATAGAAAGAAAAAGATGCACTGAATTTAAATTTAGTTTAGTTTGTGAATAAGTGAATCGGCACCAATATCCTACATTTCAAATTTCAACTATTTATTAGTATCTTTTGTTGACAGGATATGAATTCAGATTTGTTTTGTTACAGTTGTAGTGGCAATCATTTAGGGGCTTGTGGCTAGGTAATAACAGCCGCACGGATCAATCGATCAGGTTAAACTACGCTTGCCGGGATTGGTCTGTGGATGAGTGACCATCTTTACATACCGAGACTCCTCCGAGCCTCGGAAAGCACGTTAAGCCGTTGGTTTCGGCTGTCATTTGTAGATATTTGACAGTCGTTACGGGTAGTTAGAAGCCCAAAAGTCTGACAACTGGTCTTACCAAGGAGTATCGTGTTACCTAGTAATTCATCTAGAGAAGGTCAGTAAGGCAGTCGTATAGACTGGAAGCCGACCCCAACATAGTTGGGAAAAGGCTAGGCAGATGATGTAGTGGCAATCATGTAATTTGGTTTAAATAGGTTTATATTTTTATTATTTCTTTTATCTTTTACATAGTTTCTTTTACATTTTGTGTATATGACATGAGAACGGCTTAATAGACTGTAGATTTGTAGACTATTTTCTATTTTGTTAAGAACCTGGTACTTGTTGACAGGTTAGGAATATCGTATAGGTACCTACTTTTACAATGCTTGTAAATGTGTGAACACCATGCATCCATTGCACAATTATTTTTTCTATCATTGCTTCATTTTTAATAATTTTTACCTATTGTGGTATAGTAATTTTATTCCAGGTGCATCGTCTTCACATACAATTATATAATTAATTTATACAAAATATTGTAAAACATTTTAAAAGAGTAACGGTGGAGTTTCTTGCCCATTCTTCTCCATACGAAAACTACCTTTTGGAAGGGGCGACTAGAATCAATTCTATTTTTGTAAATTTTGACTTTCAAAAGTGCATTTTATGTGCCTAATTGAAATAAATTATTTGACTTTGACTTTGCCTACACTGTCTACCCATACTTATTAACACTGTTATTTAAAAACATTGTAAAAGCCATTTATTTTTAAAAGAGTAACCGAGTTTCTTGCCGGCTCTTCTCCATAAGAAACAACCAATTGGAACCGAGCACCTAGCATGTGACGTTTCATAAGTTCCCTTGTAGGTTTATGTGAAATAAAATATTTTGATTTTAACAGCAACATGAATAGTTTCCCCCTTTATAGTTAATCGCTTACATTCACAGCCAGATTTTAGGGGAAGATACATTTGTATACTCGGAAATGATAAAACAGCAAGAACATGTCAAGAGTCACAAGAGTAGAAGCCAATATGAAAATAAACAAATAATTAGTAAATTATTTATTTCTTACTTTCTTTTGTTTTTTTCTTTTATCAGAGAGGAATACAATACCTTAGGTAGGTACTGTATTATTGGCATAACCTTAGTCCATTGTTTTAGATAATTAAATAAAAGAAAACAAATCGTAAAAAAAACAACCGAATTCCAAAAAACACTACAAAGTGAAAAATAACTTTAATTTCGGAAGTCGGTGTCTTTGGTTTTGAATTTTCGTTTTTTGTCACCGACTTCCGAAATTAAAGTAATTTTTCACTTTGTAGTGTTTTTTAGAATTTGGTTGTTTTTTTTGTAAAAAGTTTTTATTTTTCACTTTTTAGTTGTGGTACCTACCCCACAAAAATTCGAAAACCGTAAATAACAGTGACAGGAACTTATCATATCATCCACATACTAAGTGGGAAAAGTACGTATTATTGAAGCTAACTCAAAAACTATCAAAGCAAAGTTAATAAAATTTATATGAGACTACCTCGAAAGCATACCCTTTCAAACAAAAAAGAATTTTCAAAATCGGTCCACAATTGACGAAGAAATCGGTGGACATACATAAAAAAAACAAACATACGCGACGAACATATAACCTCCTCCTTTTTAGAAGTCGGTTAAAAAGGGTTATTAGTTATTATAGATGACACTTACTTGTTTAAAAATACGTTGTAACTAAATGACCAAATAAAATTTATTTTTGGTTTTTACAATAGTTTCCTCTTATATTTATTACATTTATTCTTAAACTTCTCTTCGTAGATATAATTGCTTGAGCACAGTTTTTTTATTTTTAACCGACTTCAAGGTTCTCAGTTCGTCGGAATCTTATTTTTTTATGTATGTTCCCCGGTTACTCGAAAACGGCTGGACCGATTTGAATTTTTTTTCTTTTTTTTGTTTTTACTTACTAGTTGGTCCCATTGTCATTTGGTGACGATCTGATGATGAGATATTGGAGAAATCGAGGGAACTCTTCAAATATTATAAGCACACCTATAGCGATTTGGGTATTTTTTATATTAACTCGTTCATTTGCTCTCGGAAAGCACCATTTGGTAAAGTGGAACTAATGATGAAGGACACAGATGGCCACCGGAACTACTCAATTATATGTATTTCACGGGTTTTTTCGATTACTTTAATATAGTTGGTAACCAATTGATGCTCGTCACAATTCATATGGTGCAGTGGAGCTGATGATGAAGTACCTGGAGAACTCCTCAACTATTAAAGTCTCTGCATTGTAACGGCTAGGGCTGCGCAGGGTAGGCTGCGCAGGCCGTTAACGTATAGGTAGAGGTAGAATAATTGAAACAGCTAGATAGATTTATAGATATAATTTAGATAGTAGGTATTACGGCCAGATCGTGGGTAAGGTCACTGACACTGAGTTCTGAGCACTCGCACACTTAAGAAGGAAGGGTACCGTCCTTGGCAGCACGTGATAGACGTGGGGGCCTGTTCAGCATAGGCTCCGCAGTAGGCCAGACAGCCCTCGTAAGCCGCTGGTAGTCAGCATCGGCAGCACGTGGAGGTCCCTGTCAGCACAGGCGCGCAGCGATAGGCCGCAGGTAGGCAGGCCTTCATCAGACCTCGGTAGCATGCAGGTTAACTACGCGTGCAAGCAGCGTGCATAATCAGACAAGGGGTCCTGCCCTCAGCCCGTACAGAGAGCCCTGAAAGGCGCGATAGGAAGCGCATGTCAGATGGGTGCGAGTAGCAGTAGGCTTTCAGGGACCAAGGCACGGTATGGGGAAAGCAGAGTAGGTGATAGCTAACACATCGCAGCGGCTTACAGGCAGAGAGAGAGAGCAGAGCTAGCGTGGCACAATGACAGATGTAAAGTAAGGTTAAGTATGGTGAACACGCGAGCATAAAATCATAGCAGATGGCTCATTCATAACTTTTATAACAATATCACTAATGTGGAACTCACCCTTGGTCGCATCGCGGTCGTTGCATCGGGAAAAGCAATATTTTGTAAAAGGTGATGAGCAGTAGCAGGCACACCCACATTTCGCCAGTTATATTTAAGCCCCATGTAATAGGGGGCGAGCCTATTGCCATCAACCGGGCACAAATCTAGACTCCGAGCTGCTACTGAGAAATTTCAGATAGAAAAACCCAATAACACTGCCCGACCCGGGAATCGAACCGAACCTCATGCTCAGCAGACACCCCTCCGCCCAACCCTTCTGGGTAACAAGGCGTGATATGTTATGTGTGAAGAGCAGTTGACATTAGGCCATTGTAACTTAGATAAATTACAAACCAACCCTCTAAAAAGGGAAAAAAAACTTTTTCACAAAAAATACAACTTAACTTTGTAGTTTTATTTATGATAAATAAGTACCATAATATGTTGTAATCTGTATATTATAAAGAGCGCAAAAAGATAGGTTCTCTGAACGGAACGTCAACAAAATAAAAAGTTGCTAAATTGAAGAGTACAACTGCGACGTAGAATGACAACTAAAGTGACAGATATTAAGTTTAGTCGGTTACTTGACAGCTCTCTCACCACGTGGTCTTTTTACACGACTGCCCAAAAAAGGAGTGTAACGTTTTCAGGTTTCATGTATGTATGTATCTATCTTTCTATGTGAGTTTCTTTGTTCCACCGTGACTTTTAAATACCTGAATTGATTGTGTGTTGTAGTATGGGGTATTGGGCACATAGACTGCATACTTTTTTTTTTCAATATGTCATCAACATGGCTCCATTTTCAAATGTGAAAAAAATTAATCTTCAATTATTACAATATGGAAATAAATTACTTAAAATTAAATTATCTATTTTATTGGCATACATTTTACATAGGAAGGGTGTACAGTACATGTAGAACAAACATTTCATCCCCACGCCAGCGCCATCCCCGCCTCGCCTCGCAGTGAGAGTATAAAACCACTTTTAGTGCTTAAAAATTAAATCCACCTTCATGCTAGGTGAATTTAATTTATTGTTGTGTTTGTGATGTTTTAAAATAAAACTTGTCACTAAAATGTATGAAATAAAAACAGTCAATTTTATTTATTTGTTTAGTTAGCGTGTAAATAAGTGACCTTTCGCTTTGAATAAAGAGATTAACTAATACAACTTGTTTTTAGGGTTCCGTACCTCAAAAGGAAACGGAACCCTTATAAGACCACACGTGTGTCTGTCTGTCTGTCCGTCTATCACAGGCAATTTGCTCCGAATCTAATGGACCGATTAAGTTGAAATTTGGTACACATATGTATTTCTGTGACCCAAACATGAACGTGTAACGTAGATAAATGAATTTTGAATATAGGGGTCACTTTTGGTTTTAGTTATCTGATAATATCCCACCCAAAAAAAGGGATCACTTTTGGGGGGCAAACAAGAAAATTAAAAAAAAGTTTTGATAACAGTACCGTGTGACATATCAAATGAAAGGGCTTGTTGCGAGGGCACCCCTCCGCGCCTACGTGGGCTTAAATTACACTCTAGGGGTAGGGCAGACAAGACTGTGTGAAGTCGGTTTTGCAGCGATTCGTTTCTGTCACTAAATTTTGTAGCACAACATATTGACTTTTTATGACACTATTTTAATTTTATATTGAAAATTCTACCAAGTAACCGGCTACATATTTGTGACCAAATAATATTCGGTAAAATGTTGTTTCGGTGTGGTGAAAATATGGCAAATGAAAAAAGTTCAAAAAAGGCTTTCTTTTTTGCTTTTTAATTGCAAAAAGTTATTTTGTAAATCGGCGAAATATAGTTCGATAAAATAATACTTATGACAATGATACTTAGATGATCTAAAAATATATCAAATAATGCATAGGTATAGCAAAAAAGACGTTGGTCAATAGTTTTCGGTAAAATGAAATTCGAACAAAAAAAAAACGGAAAAGTAATCGGTTCCCCCTAAAAAGTCAATATGCGAAGATTGTATGATTCGTCATTTTGAACTGGGTGAAATAGGTTAGAACTGTGACTAACCGCGCGCGAGCCGAGCGAGCGTAGCGAGCGGTGCCGCGGCAGCAGCCGGCGAGCGCTACTTCCAAGAGCAACTTGGAAGTAGCGCCGGCCGCAGAAATGTTTTCACCATTTTCTAATTATCTAGTGTCGCTTACATGCTGCATGCTTGCTGCATGCATAGTGTATGCTTGTTTGCATGTTTGTATGAACTTTCTGCAATATGATGATTCTACTTTTTAATTATTATGGATATTAAATTTATGCCAAAAGATGATTCTGACTTACAAAATTATGAGTTTTGAATGTATGCTAAATGACTGAATGCCAAACAATTTTCTGCGAAATGAAGATAATGCTATCCGTTTTAATGCAAAATAATATTATGACATAAAAAGTTCTACCATAAAAGGAAGACCCGTTAGATTTTATGCAATCTGTCTAAATTTTATTAATTATGCCCTTGAAGCGCAGTAAGCACTTCCGCATTACCGTGCATCGACTAGGTACGTCACAATGACCTAGTCAACATATTTACACTGATCATAGACACGGCTAATCAGTAATACATAATTATATGCCATGTTGGTTTTATTTTTATTCATACGTTCTAATTAAACAGTGCCGTTGCAGCAAATATCGTAATAACAAAGTTGCATTTACCGTCGCGTAAGTCCGAAACGATTAAATTAAACTCTATTCCGTAAAATTAAGGTCTTGTTTATTATGATTAGCGAAATTCGCATGCAAATGCAAGCTTGCAGTAGTGCTTTTATTTCCTATTGCAGTGAAAATGTCGTCATTGTATTGAAGACCGTTTGACAGAAACGTTAAAGTAATTACTATGTTTTAACTAAAAAGTATTTGAAATAAATAGGTAAGTAAATAAATAGTTACTTTATATAGTGCTTGAAGCAATATTGGTAAGTAAATAAATATTTATTAATTAGGGTTTTTTATTTTTTTATTTAGTAGGGTCTTTGAATTTCTCTGATATTTTTTTTAAACTATCTATTTAACCTTCCTATACCCGCGCCAAAATTTGTAACACATATACCCGCGTACGGTGTCACAGACCAAAAGTTTGGGGCGTTATTGTAAAAAATATTTTCTAGAAGACCTATGATAATTTTATGTATTCTTAAACTAGAGAATATAATAAATAAAACAAGCTTAAAATCTTAGTAATATTTATTATAATTACTGACTAAAAGTCTTTTATTTCAGTCTCTATAAATTGAGATGTTTTTCCTAGAAGCTACGAAAAAGTTAAGAAAAATAATTATTTTCCTCTATGAACTAAAAACAAACTTTAAAATCTTAAAGATAACATGTTGAGGAACTATAAATTTATAACTAGTCTTAGGCAGAAGTCTCACCATGGCAGTCAGAGCATACCATAATAATAGCATGTTCCATGCAGAAGTAAGTTTTGCACTTAGCGCAGTTGTACCGCGTCTTACGGTTTTTTTTTATGTGCAATATGCACAACGGCCAATTTTGTTATTATTTTGTGTTGCTGCAGATTCTGGACCATCTAATTTACATATTTCAGCAAGCCTTAGCTTTATCATTTTTGGCAAAGACGTATTCACAGCCTGTCTCCGCAGATGCGGATTTAGAAGATAACGCTTCCAGGAAGGTTCTACGGTTTACCTTCTTATTAGGATTGTTCAGCAGATATAGGTATAACGTATGTATTAATACCCGTCACATTCATCAGACTGTAGAAAACTACCATGGGCCATCTGCTTGTGCCTCGTCCAAATTATATGTCTCGCACATTTTGTCGACAGTATCCACTCTGCCTTTTGTTCAGCTTACCAGTGCAGACAGTATCCACTCCACCTTTTGTTCAGTTCGCCTCATGTTCAGAATCATCTTCTTGCTCAGTATCATGTCTATCTTCTTGTGTTTCAACTAAATCCTGCATATCGCTGTCGCTTTCATCACCATAATCTGAATCTGAGTTTTCGTCGTTCAATAATAATCTTATCTGATTGTCGTCCATGATAAAATTGAACCAAAAAAATTAAAAAAATGGTTATTTTACAAAACAATTCAAAAATATAAGAAAAACAAAAGTTTTAACTCACGAAAAAAATTGCACCTATACTCGCGTCGGTTCCAGAGACCAATTGGCGCCAAAAACGCGCACACGCACTACTCGCACGAACGCGTTTAGCACACTGAAGTGAAGCTAGCGACGAATCATGCAGCTACCAGAAAGTGCAGATTGCTAGGAATTACGAGTAAATAAAAAAATACGAAAATATATTTTGTCGGTGTCACAGACCAACGCGCGGGTATAGGAAGGTTAATAATCATCATGAAACATTTAAAATTTATTATTTAACAGTTACATTTAAAATATTCTCGCGTTTCCATTAATCATTAAAACTATTTTTAATTCTCATTGGAGTCTTTCTTATTGCAAACACAAAGTGGGTATTTCAATACTCTGATTAATAGTTAATTACATAAAAAAAAACTATACTCGTCCAATTTTTTTACAGAAATGATAGAAGCCAAAGAAGTATTTTTAGAGACGAAAGACACAACAACCGAAGAAACTAAAAAAGATGTAGTATTAGAGAAGATATTGTCAAAATTTCGACCACTCGGCCCATATTACTTGCGATTTATGCCCTTCCTGATATTCGCTTGTATGAGCAACGCCTTATATTGCATGAACTACGTCTTTGCAGCCGTTATTGTGGATTACCGGTAAGTTACTACAATAATAAGCTCATATTGAAAAAAAAATCATTATAAATATTCATTCAAAAGAGTTTCTTTGGTGTTGCTCCCAAAATTTATAATAAAATACCCGATGTTATAAGAAGTATGCCATTAAAAAAATTAAAAAGTGTTTTCATAAATTATTAGTTGAGAAATATTACTATGCCATAAATGATTACCTAAATGATAGAACACTATAACTACTTACCTGTATTTTATTTTGTTTCGAAATTTTTAGTTTGTTGTCTATGGTAAATTTTGTTTTTTCTTTATTTTGTGTAATCATATTAATATTTGTATGTCATCAATGACAAAACATAGCGCAACATATAATTATTATATAAGACCTTGACTTTTTACCTATGTTTGACAAATAAATAATTATATTCTATTCTATTCTCATCCCCTTAACCTTTCAACTGTCATTAACGAGACAGAAATACAGAGATAGAATTTTAATTGTTATCCACCTCAATGAGGCATCGTAACAGATGATGAGTTATGTAGAGTCATGACAAACTCCCTAAAAATACCAAAAAATGCAAAAAGAAATCCGCAGTGTTAGCGGATCCACCTTAATCTGAAGGTGTTGTGTAATGGATAAAATTAATAGTTAACTAGGACCTCGGTAGGTACTTTACTCCATTAACTCTAAAATCATCTAGGTATGTGATTTTAGTACGCGGGCCCAGTGCGGGTGCTATGAGATGGAGTGGGCCATAATCCACCGATTATGGCCCACTCCCTCTCACTGAGAGAAGGCCTGTGTCTCAGCAGTGGGAAGATTATAGGCTGATTATGCTACCGTTTGTTAAGGGCCTGCTACACGGCTGCCAACCGCGTCCCTGACAGAGGTGACCTTAGTTGGCGATAGGCAGAGCTGTTTGAAATTTGGTCGTAAACCACCATCTACACGGTTGTAAACCACCAAAGTCACCTCTGTCGGGACGCGGTTGGCGATTGTATTGTAACAGGCACTTTAGAAATCTATTTGTTACCCGACTACAACAAAGCAAAAAGGAGGGTTATGATTTTGACCGGTATGTATGTATGTATGTGGGTATGTATGTTCATCTGTTCCCTCATAACCTCTAAACTGCTCATCATAATTTGACAAAAGAGGTATCATTGGAAGCGTCTTGACTATCCGCTATGGGTTATAGGTGGGTGGGCTATATGACGTTACATTAAATGAATAAAGCGCCCTCTAGAGGACATAATTAAAGTCACAAACATATATTAATTTTTTCTTTTAATGAAGCCATTTTGGGTATCAAATGAAATGGCTTAATTAGCTCATTTCAAAACAGTATATTAAAAAAACATGTGTGCAATTCACACGTGGTAGAAGTGAAAACCTAAAAATTAAAAAAAAAATTTGGGGTCCAAGCAAATTCCTTTATGCCTTGGTAAACACGAGTGGACTTGTGTACGAAGCAGAGCACAAAGAGAAACACGAACATAAGAAACACTGTATGATGCTTCCTATCTCATTTTCTCCCACGTTAAATCTTATGAATTTGTGTCCGTCTCTTTTTACTGTCGCTTTTTCGTTTCATCGACTTTCAAATCACAACGATGCTAAAGAAGTTTTCACTTCAATAATAAAAACATAATTTAAATAAAAATTGTGAAACTAAATCTGTCTTTGATGTCTTGTTTATACCGTTTTTGTTAGCGTTTTTGTCGTAGTTGGGTTTTAGTTTTTATAACTTTTTTTTTTCGTTTATGTAAAAGATCCTTTTCAATAAAAACTTGCCAACATGCATCGCATCGTCTACAGCGCGCGTATTTTATCTTTTCGCTCTAATTAAAACAGAAAACAAAAACATTAAAATGTTAATTATTCACGAAGTTACACTAATTTATATCAGTGGATTTCCATAATTATCAGAGGATTATTGACTATGGAGTTTTTCAAATTAAATTAAATAAAATTGTTTATGCTGTAAATAGGATATCGGAATCACTATTACACGTAATATATTTTTTTTTATTAAAAATAAGCTAGATGAGTTCGACGTTTCCTATCTGACTACTCTGAGAAGAAAGGCCGAAACAAACTCAGAGGTGGCAGTCTCTTTTAAAGTCCAGACATAATCTTGGTCAGGCCATATGAGGACCATGTAGATTAGTGTCTGAAAAAGTCTTTTGAGGAAAGAACCACACAGACTTAAGTGGACCTGTCCAGTCAGTGCAAGCATTTGTCAGTAATCGTGGAACTCAACTCTGAACTTAAAGAGCTCAACTCGACGAACAATACCAAAGAAAGGACATTTGGGTAGGCTGCATTAACTACTCAAACTGCCAGACCATCACTAAAACTAGCAGAGAAATAAAAGTAATATCCGCATGGTCCTCACATTCAAAATAATTAAAATTGTAAAGTAAATGTTTACACCTATATTCTGTCCACACATATAGGCATGTGATGTGGCGAGGAGCTCGTGGCTAGGTAATAACAGCCGCACGGGTCGATCCATCAGGTTAAGCTACGCTTGCCGGGGTTGATCCGTGGATGAGTGACCATCTTTACATATAAAGACACCTCCGCGCCTCGAAATGCACGTTAAGCCGTTGATCCCGGCTGTCATTCGTGGATCTTTGACAATCGTTACGGGTCGTCAGAAGCCCGAAAGTCTGACAACCAGTCTTACAAAGGAGTATCGTATTACCTAGTTACTGGGTTGTGGAGGTCAGATAGGCAGTCGATCCATGTAAAATACTGGTATTCGGCTGCATTCAATTAGACTGGAAGCTGACCCCAACTTAGTTGGGAAAAGGCTAGGCAGATTGAAGTAGACATGTAATTTTTTTTTTTTGTAAGTCAAAGACAATTCATTTATTTCAAATAAGGCACTTTTTAACATCAAAATTTATAAAAAATTACTGAGTATTGAATCTAGTCGCCCCTACCAAAAGGTAGTTTTCGTATGGAGAAGGTTGGGCAAGAAACTCCACTGTTACTCTTTTAAAATGTTTTACAATATTTTGTATAGGTAGGTACATTAGTTAAATAATAAGAGTTTAAAAACAGACACAAGCACGACCCGAACCTTGTGGGTTTCAAGTCCCGCTGGTCAGAAGAGTCAGAGTACGCTAGTATTAAGTAATCGAGGGTTTGAATACAGCCGATCTAGTGAGGTTGAAATGAGCTGTCAATATGTCAAATAGCAATTAGCATCAGCTGGAATGACAGCTCGCTTATCTAAAGCCACGATACCATTAGGCAAGTTACTTGTATGCAAGTTACAAATTGCATACAACTTGAACAAACCTGCATACAAGCTACAACTTGTATAAGGTAGTTTGAATTTGTACATTTTTTTATTAAAGTGACGTGCAAACTGAACGCGCAAACGTTAATTACACGTTTTGAATTGCGAATGAACAGAACGAACCGGCTGACGACGATAAATAAAATAAATAAATAAATATCTCAGAAATAACTTGGCAAGCAGCACCGACCATAGCAGCACGTGTTCCACTCATGATGTCCTACTCAATTGTAGAACATCTCCACTTGTATGCAAGTAAAACCTGCATGCAATTTGCACACTCTCGAAAACATGTTTCCAATGCTAGCAACTTGTACGCAAATGTGACGTCATACTTGCATGCAAGACTTGCCTAATGGAGTTGCGTCTTAAGCCACACAAGTTCTCACGGTTTGATTTTTACAGAATATATCGACAACTCTTGTCGTGCTTTTGTAACAAAAAAATGTCATGACACAAATATGAAGGATTAAATATTCCTCTTGAACTCATGCCCTTTCATTTAGAGTTCACTGATTCTCATTTTCAGATGTAAATACCCAGAATGTGGGAACAGCACGTCGTGGTCACAATTGGCCGTGAACCTGACTCACGACACGTGTCATAAATACCAGCTCACAGATGATAATGGCATGTGTTCAGTGAATAGCTACAATGTGTCGAACGTAGAAAATTGTAAGGAGTGGGTCTATGAAGAGCCACTTAGCTTTGTGGCTGATGTAAGTATACTTACCTATAACTAGTTCGAGGAGGTCATGAAATAACGTGGATAGATAATTCTGCGAGTTTAGGCTACTCTTACATCGGTTATAGTGGCCATTTCTAATACCGACCCTTTCAGGCGTCATAGACCCGTTTGATTGTCCCGATTGTCGAACGAACGTGTGTGTTTAGTTATTTCGTATCTGTATTGTCCAACGCTGTGTATGTGCAGTTCAAGAGGCAATCGCCATACTTTGAAAAATAGTAGCATCTGGAAAAACTGGCAGCCTTCCTCAATATAACCTGCAAAAACCCAAATTACTCATTTTTTAATATAAACTTTTCTTCAGGCATAAGTAGATTGCTTATTATTTTATATTTTAGTTCCAGCTCGGCTGTCAAGACTGGAAGCGAGCGTTGGTTGGGACAGTCCACAGCTTCGGGTACATGCTCGGACTTCTGCTATTAGGACCAATTTCTGATAAGTAAGGCAATTATTTTCTATTTGTAGCAATCAGAGATAAAAACACGGCAAAAAATATGACACAATTAATAATCCAAATGCGAATACATTTTTCTACAATAAATCGTTAGAAATCTCAAATGTTAGATTGATTAATATCATATTTATAAGCGGACCAGACACTATCAGTAATAATGACTTGCTATCATTATTTCCAATATTGACGTAAAAATATGAAAATATTATGATCAAGATCATCATTCCAATCACCACACTGTCAGTAGTAATGACATTAATTGAATGTAATGTCATTATTACTGATACTGTCTGGTCCGTTATAAGGGGTCCAGCCACTATCAGTAACAATGACATCAATATTACTGTCATTCCTTCCAATACTGCCGTAAAACTATGAAAATATTATGATCACATCATTATTCCAATCACCACACTGTCACTAGTAATGATATTACTTGAATGTAATGTCATTATTACTGCTACTGTCTGGTTCGCTTTAGAATCAAGTGACATAGAGTGTATGTAAGTTTGCTTGGTAATATTATAGGATCCATTACAAAGATAATGAAGGGCTCAACCATGAAAATGTTCTTCTTCTTATTTTAAACAATTTAAAAACAAAGTACCATACTTTGTGTGTACCTAGGTGGCCACGTTGATTACGACATCAGTGGCATGAAAAAGTTGACTCAAATTATTTTATCAAATTCCAGAATAGGCCGAAAGAAGCTGATAGTCTTCACTGGAGTTACTGGTGCCATCATGGGGCTCGCCAGAAGTGTGGCTGTGTCCTACTGGGCTTATGTGGCGTTTGAACTGGTAGAAGCAATGCTTGGAGATACTTATTCACCCAATTATATGTTAGGTAAGGCTTTTTATAACAGTCAAGAGGTATCTCGTGCACTAGACAGCTACGACTCCGGCCAGTCGTGGCCGTCTGTGGTATTGTATGGGCTGCGGCTGGTTGGCCGTTGCGACCAAATTCATTTCGATTTCTATAGTTTACCTGATAGTTAATTGATTCAGGCGGAAATCCATTATGAAATACAAAAGACGTGGATATATTTAGTAACCTGTTCCGCTTAGCTATTTCTAAAAAGCTATAAAAAACTCCTGAAAGAAATCGACACGTGTTTCACCTCTCAACGAGGCATCCTCAGGATGACGATTGACTTGTTGTGAACACAAACACGGCGTGTTGCCACACCGAGTGCTGAACTCTACGTTCAGCGCTCGGTGCTGTCACGTCTTTTGTATTTTATAGTTTACCTGGTCTCTGCAACCACTGGTCGTGGTCGTGACCGTGTATTGCACGAGATCTCTTATTATGAATGTTGGCGATACCGGAACATTCTGACCAGGTTTTTTCACGTTCATCGTATTACCTAGTTACTGGGTTGTGGAGGTCAGATAAGCAGTCGCTCCATGTAAAATACTGGTATTCAACTGCATCCGGTTAGACTGGAAGCCGACCCCAACATAGTTAGGAAAAGGCAAGGCAGATTGATTGATTTTGACGGTTTCATACTTCATTTTGTTTTTAACTGTATCAAGTGGGCATGTTGACGTGTGATGCCAGCTTTTTACCGTGAATTATCATACGGCCATTCACAGTAAGATCACTGTGGCACTGCAAATTATATAATTCTTTGAACTTTTTAAGTAATATTTAACCGGTTTCAGGTGTAGAAATGGTGGCCAAAGAAAACCGAGCCCTTTTCGCTCCCTTGATGATAGGATCCATGTCTATTGGAGGGATGATCATGGCTTTAATCGCCTGGTTGATCCCTTACTGGAGACATTTCTTAAGAGTCATCTACGCACCAGCATTAATCTTCATCCTCTACGCGTTCTTCCTTGACGAATCTGTCCGATGGCTGTTAATCAAAGGGAGGAAGAAAGAAGCAAAGAATATCCTGCGAAAAGCAGCAAAAATCAGCAATGTTTACATCGAAGAAACGACGCTAGACAAAATTGAATGTGAAAGGACAGAATCAGATGCAAATGTCAATTTGATCTCTTCTTTGAAAATGACTATAACTTCAAAGACGTTATTGCTAAGATTCTTAGCGTGTGCTTGCGCATGGATTACAGCAACATTTAACAAGTATGGATTGTTAATAAACTCGGTTTCCTTAGAAGGGAATAAGTATGTGAATTATGCGTTGACATCGTTCGCTGATCTGCCAGCCAGTTTGTTGCTGATGTTCATATTGATAAAGTTTAAGAGGAAAAAGCCGCTGATATTTTCTTTTGTGATGACTGGATCGTTTTGTGTTATACAGTCTTTTGTACCGAAAGGTGAGTTAAGCATTACATTTGTTATTAAAAGAGACTGGGCAAAAGTGGTTAATGGACCAATAGCGATAAGATATCTGTGTAGATATACCTCACCTTTACCTTTGTGCAAAGGGGCATTAACATCTGACTCTTGAAATTTCTGAAAAATAAAAATGTTCATAGGGTCCAAAGGTAACTTTGAAAGGCAAATCAAAAACCATTTTTGAACAGTCAGCCGCAGTAAATATTCGCTAGTCAACAGCTCGCTAAAGAACAGTTTGGCAATATTGGCAACCTTAAAGACAAAGCTGAAATGCCTTGTGGTGGCATCTACAACGCCACATATGAACTACGCATGACACTGACGTCACGCAAAAACTTGACGAGTATATATACAATGTCGCGACATCAATCATCGCCCCCCGACCCTTGCTCGAAAACGATGTGCCAGCAGTTGTTGCAGCTGAGCACGTAGCTTTAAATACCCCGCATAATAATCATGATGAAAATCTAAGTTTGATCCAGCCTGTCCCTTCTTGCTGTCTTCCGCCCAGCGATGCCCTAAGCCGAGGTTCGTACCCCACTGGAGGTGCCCTTAGCGAGCACTCGCTTAATTTTAATTTAGAATAGTTTATTTGCTCCTGGCTGGAGGCTCTAAGTGCAGTAGCTTAAGGCACCCACAGGAAAGTCCGGTTGAGCAGCCAAGACCTTAGTGGTCAAAACTGCGAGAGGCCATGGTCAAGAAAAACAAAACAATCATCGGGCAGTTGCCCAGAGGATCCTCCCTTTTCTATGGAGGATGAGTGAACTTTACACCCTGTTCCTCATACCTCTATAGCCTTAAGTGCCTGTTATTTTATCAACCAAAACTAACATTTCCTGAAGAAATTATGTAAGATAAAAAAGCACTTAGTTTTCACCAAACTCTTCTTCCAGGTTACCCTATAATCTCTACATCACTATTCTTTGCGGGCAAGTTCATGTCGGCCTTAGCTTCAGGAACAGTGTACCTGTACACTACAGAACTGTTCCCTACTTACACACGGAACACCATGCATGCACTGTGCTCTTCTATTGGAAGGATTGGATCCATACTCGCCCCGCAAACCACTTTGTTGGTAAGTACTTATAGAACACTTCATGCTTCTGATTAAGGAGAAGAGAGAGATGTCTCAGACTCCTACATACAGAACAGCGGTGGTGGCTCAGTTGTAATTGCCGTGACTTACGAGTTGTAGGTCGTAGGTTCGAACCCCGACAGGCGCTTTACTTTGTTTTAATTATTTCATCACCACTGCTCTCAAAACGGTGAAGAAAAATATTATGATAAAAGTACTAGAACCAAAAAAATCGAAGACATGTGACATCTACCAACCCGCCCTGTCATCGAGAGGAGGCCTTTGTCCCAGTAGTGGGAAAATTATTGTCTGACTATGCATATGCATTATGCATGCAGACCAAAACATAATATTAATTGGACTTACTTGGAAAAGTGGATATCGTACCCAGAACCTCAATGAGGAATGGAAAGGAACCTCAAAACAGGTTCTAAGACCCTACCAGTAACTTCATATTTGGTTACTTGGTCAAGTAATATCCTGGCTATAGCACGTGTCTCAAGCACTTTACAAATAATTTGGTTTTCAGCAAAAAATACAACGATAGAAATTTTTGTTGTTTCCAGATACGTTACTGGTCAGGTTTCCCGTCACTCATCATCGGAGGCCTCTCATTGACCACAGCCCTCATCATGATGATGATGCCGGACACAGCAGAAGACGTGTTACCTGATACAGTGCAGCAAGCCGAAGCACTTGGCACTAAGCGTATTAGTACTAAGGATAGAAGCGCTTCGAAATCTTTGTTATAAGTAGTTTAAAATATTGTTGGTGTAAACGATCTCTGTTCTTTCTAAGGTATGATCTGTTCCTAAAGTATTTGATGAAAATATAAACAAATGGATCAGAAAATGTGGATGCCAATTTGTAGTGGCACTTAAAAATTGAGTTCTTTGATTTGCTTATACTTTAAACCCGAAATTCTAAAACCCGAGTTTTGTCGATAATTTTTCAAGTTCAATCTAATAATGTTAATCAAAACAATTATTGTTGGAGAAAGTGGTGAGGTATAAGGCCTTCAGACACCATCAGTAATAATGACATTACATTTAAGTAATGTCATCACTACTGACAGTGTGGTGATTGGAATGATGATGTGATCATAACTTTTTCATAGTTTTACGTCAGTATTGGAAGGAATGACAGTAAATATTAATGTCATTATTACTAATAGTGTCTGGACCCCTATAAAGTTGAAACCTAAATACAGATAAATGTTTTACGAATTCCCTTTTTAGTGAATGATTGCGTCAGAATTTAACCCGATTTTTGTTTTTTTTTTTTGTTTTTTTTTACACTTTCATCAAAAACTTTGGGAACATGCATTAGTTAGGGTCTTTAATGTAGATTTTTAACGTCAGTATTGGCTAGTATATGTTGTATGTTTCTTTGACTATGTTAAAGACATTTTATATTGTTAGTAATAAAAAATGTTGTACTATCATGTTATTTTAATAATTTCTTGAATTTCGATACCATGATTTCGTTTAAATTGTGCCGACAGGGCAAAAGAAGATAAGTTTTTGATGTAAAACATCTATAGCGGCTGGTGAGACCAACGCGTCACCACGCCAATAGTCGCCATATTTATTTCCTGTCGTAAACTATCCTTTTATGCATATTACCTGTACATAATAATTTCGATGTTTCACATCTGCCAGGCGTCCCGGGACGGCAATTTTTTTTTCTTGCATATGAATGTGTGTCATTTGAAGTAACTCAAAGTTCGGTGTCTTTATTTTAGTGTAGTTTCATTTATTGCCACCGACTTCCGAAATTAAAGTTATTTTTAACTTTGTAGTGTTTTGTAAATCGGGTGTTTTTTTTATAATTATTTATTTTTCACTTCTCTGCTGTGTTACCAACCTCACATAAATTCGTATACCACTACTTGCTATGTAACAATAGTGAGAGGAATAGTTTTATAACATCATCCACATGCAAGTAGTGTATTAGCACAAGACTAAAAAACCGGCCAAGTGCGAGTCGTACTCGCCCATAAAGGGTTCCGTAGCAGCAAGTAACATTGAATGAAAGGTAAATTGCGGTTTACGATTTATGACGTATTAAAAAAAAAACTAGTTGTTCGATCTCGTTCAAACCAATTTTCGGTGGAAGTTTACATGGTAATGTACATCATATATTTTTTTTAGTTTTATCATTCTCTTATTTTAGAAGTTACAGGGGGGGGGACACACATTTTACCACTTTGGAAGTGTCTCTCGCGCAAACTATTCAGTTTAGAAAAAAATGATATTAGAAACCTCAATATCATTTTTGAAGACCTATCCATAGATACCCCACACGTATGGGATTGATGAAAAAAAATTTTTTGAGTTTCAGTTCTAAGTATGGGGAACTCCAAAATTATTTGTTTTTTTTCTATTTTTATGTGAAAATCTTAATGCGGTTCACAGAATACATCTACTTACCAAGTTTCAACAGCGTAGCTCTTATAGTTTCGGAAAAAAGTGGCTGTGACATACGGACGGACAGACAGACAGACAGACAGACAGACAGACAGACAGACAGACAGATAGACAGACAGACAGACAGACAGACAGACATGACGAATCTATAAGGGTTCCGTTTTTTGCCATTTGGCAACGGAACCCTAAAAAGGAACAGACTGCAAGCTTCATACTAACGCTTTGCGCGAGATCACTACTACATGCACAGCTTTGTGTGCGTGCAGTGTCACAGACAAGGCGCGCGGGGGGTGCACCGGCGCCCGCTAGAGGCAAACTGGTTTGAGCGGGCTCATTCGGAAGCCAACGTTCAGGGGTACGCCGCGCGCCGTGTGCCAGAGCGGTACGAGTGACGCGGACATTTAGGTTAATAAAAATGACAAATTGTTGTTAGTACTGTGTGTATCAATAATAGTAGGAAAAGCAAGGTTTATTTTTTTATCCAAAGGATTTTGTCAGGTTATTATCTATATCTACCCATACCTACTCATTTTTAATGCTTATTGCAGAATTATTTAGTTACGAGATAGGTAGTATCCTAAATAAAGATAGCCATAAAGTTTTCCCATAAGAATTATTATTTATTAATCTTATGGTTTACCGCCTATATTAGCGAGTTATTGTTTGTCTCCTATTTGTTTCGTATTTTTGTTTTAGTAGGTTTGTAGGTATGTACCACTTACGTTCGTCAAATAGTAAAACCAGAAAGGAAACTTTATAGTTTCACCATGTCCGTCTGTCCGTCCGTCTATAAGTCACGGTATTTTAATAAGTAACCAACTTCAAAAAAAGCAAGCAACGTATGCATCTATGTATGTATAACTATTTGACAGTATAAATAATTACTTACCTACTTTACTATCGTGTTTTATTAGCATATAAGCTTAATCAGCCTAGGTATAATGTTCCTACTGTTGGGAAATAGCCCTCCTCTTTCTGTGTCTGGGTCTCATCCACCAAGCGGGCTCAGTGCGGGTTGGTGGATGTCATATGTTTTCGAATTATTGGTTCTAGGACATGCCGGTTTCCTCACGATGTTTTTCTTTACCGTTTTGAGAGCAGTGGTAATGAAATAATTTATAAGTGCCTGCTTGGGTTCGAACCCTAGACTCGTAAGTCGTGACCGTTACCACTGGGCCACCACTGCTCATTTTATTACCCGACTTCAAAAATGGGAGGGTCTCAGTTCAACAACGATGCACGCATTGTGTGTATAATTATTTCACAGTATGATTAATATAGGTATTACTTAATTTTAAACAAACTGTTAAAATAATTACCGGTTCGGTACCGTAGTTGGAAAACGGAAAACTCACGGGATCACCTCAGTCACAGTGCGTGTCCGTTCGTCTGTCCGTCTGTCCAGCTGTCCATCCGTCCATCCATCCGTCCGTCCGTCTGTGCTCATCGCCGAATCTCGACTCGCACTTACCCGGTTTTTTAATCTGTAATAACCGAGTGACAGCCCTATGAAAGTAGGTAAGAATTTTGAACTCTGTTAGGAAGCTTGCCTTCTGCTCGTTTATTATTCTTGTGGTATTAGTCCAATAAACACGGATAATCGGTGTACATTCATGAAAAATCATTCATTAGATTCATTACAAAACCAGCGTCAGACAGTATCCGTCTGGCATTAATGCTGAAATGAACCTTTTTGGCGCAGCTGTAAGGCACACACTATTGTTTTTAAAAACACTATTTTTTATTTTCACTTTGGTATTTGTGTGTTGTGTTGTGTTTCACGAACTGTGTCCAAATAAATGTCTTTCTTTTTTCTTTCTAAAATAAAACCCGCCGAATGCATAACCTCTTCCTTTTTTTAAGTCGTATAATAATAATTTCAATATTCTTTTGTTCCACTTTTCTTCTTTTGTGTATAAAAATAACTTGATACAAAAAAACTTAATACAAGTTTTCTAGCTCAAGGTTAATTGGATGTAAAGACATGTTAGGTACTTATTTGTTCGACACAAACATAGTTATGAAATCATTGAAAAGCAGATACCGGGAACAAAATTTTTACGCAACGTTTTGTTATCCGGGACAACAAACGTCACAGCCCAAGTCACTGGCCATCAAAACTTAGTCTCACACTTTTAAATTACAATAACTTTTATCTACTCTCATAGCGTAATATTCGAATTATGAACTTCCAAACGAGTTTATATTGACATCACTACATAGTATAAAACAAAGTCGCTTTCTCTGTCCTTATATCCCTATGTATGCTTAAATCTTTAAAACTACGCAACGGATTTTGATGCGGTTTTTTTAATAGATAGAGTGATTGAAGAGGAAGGTTTATATGTATAATAACCCGGTTTATACCCGTGCGAAGTCGGGGCGGGTCGCTAGTACTTTATAAACAGAACACCGAAATTTAAAAATATAATCATATTATAACACTTTTTCTCTAACAAAATAATACTATAAAACATTTTTTTTCTGTTACGATACAGCGCTAATCCAAGAAGTTAATATCACCAAAGAGTTTCCATCAACTTTTGGCGGGGGACAGCAGCACCCGCTGTAGCGCATGTGCGGTGATGTGCTGGTGCAGGCGACATTCATTTGTTTTGTAGTACTTACTGAATTTCGTGGGATTTTCTAAATTTATTCTTGATCTTCAACTTTGATCTTTTATTTAGTATTTGTTTCAATCCCAATGTTTGAGAGTAGATAAAGTAGTGTATGAAACTGCACATAACTAGGTATTAAAACATTCGTGTGATACTATTAAAAACCTCGCCTACGGCTCGGTTTTTAAACACACACTCATGTTTTAATACCCCTTATTATGCAACAGTTTCATAAACTACTATTAAAGTACACAAGATTATATTTTCGAAACAAAAAGGATTATAAAAATAAATTAATTTCTTATATAAAAACTTTATAGTCGATAACCTTCTTTTAAGGAATGGTATGTATTTTTTGGCAATGGGCAGGGCACATTGCTCGCAGAACGGATGGCCGATGGGGTCGAAAGGTTCTGGAGTGGCGACCACGTACCGGAAGACGTAGCGTTGGAAGGCCTCCCAAAAGATGGACCGATGACCTTATGAAGGCCGCAAGAATCCGCTGGATGCGGAAAGCTCAGAATCGGTCGAAGTGGCGGTGCTTAAGGGAGGCCTATGTCCAGCAGTGGACGTCTTTCGGCTGAAATGATGATGATGATATATTTTAGGTATATACAACGTTAGTTTTTGTTTATACTAAACCTCTTAAGGAGTCATTGTACTCATCATTATGAACAACTTTCACTATGGGACCAACGCTAAAATCGCGAAAAAAAAATCTGCTGTTCCCTACATTTTGACGAGTTATGCGAACATAAATGTATGGAACAGCTGATTTTTTTTTTCGCGATTTCAACGTTGGTCCCATAGTGAAAGTTGTTCATAATGATGAGTACAATGACCCCTTAAGAGGTTTAGTATAAACAAAAACTGTATATCCTATTACGCATACACCACGGTTGTCACATTTGACATCCGCGGTGACATATCTTTTGTTTGTTTATAATAGCTTCTAGAACCTCAATATATGAAATAAACTATGTATTGAGGTAGGCCGCACGTCAGTCGTAAAACTTTGACCTTGAGCCGCCTGGTTGCGTTTCAATAGAATAAGAGATTTTTTTTTTCAAAGCAAGAGTGAACAGTCATCTTGTGGGCTTGCTCGTTCCATCATAGACCTGATCCATTCCACCAGGCGATATCGAGGTCAAGAGCTGGCCAATATCGCAATAAAAAAAAATTAAAAACATTTGGTAAATCTAAAAGTACACGCCTCATAACGCTCATTCAAAAACAGAAAAATATTTAAACGATCTTTCATGAAGTATGTTTTGACTGTTTTTTACCCATCAATATGATTTTCTCGCAAACTACAATGTTTTCAAGCTTCATACATTGATTGACGGGATTTTTTTTAAATAATTTTGATGTGTTATTTTTGAAAAATACAGTATTAATCTCCATTAAATTATCTACTATAAAATGGTTTATTTAGTAGGTTCTGTCTACTAGCATGAGTGTAACAATAATAAAAGTTGCAGAAAGGAGGCAAAACAAATTTTTCTATCGCAGGACACTCTCTAATGCTTCGCATTATAAGTCGTGCAAAACATCTTAGCTTATACTTGCAGGTTTTGTTACCACTGACGTACGGCGTTTCGTACCTTTTATAATCACTTAACAATATGATGACGCATCAAAATGCTAATAATGAAAAGAATGTGTACAGTCAACATAATATTTATGAAAGAATAGGTATCGGTATTCTAGATTGATTAATTCGTGATTCTTCTATATCAGAGACACTTTTACTTTTAATTGTTTTTCATATAGTATAATATAGTTAATAACAGCTCAAGAGCGCGTCGGACTCGCGCACCGAGGGTTCCGAATTTAAAATTTTCATCGGCGAGACCTTTATTCGTCAGAGAATTTTAACACTGCACTTGCCGTGTAGAACATTGCAGTTTTAGGTCGGCGCCATCTCTTGACCGATAGTGGAACTAATGTAAGTTGATGATTTCTGAAAAAGTGTGCTATTAAAGACATCGTTTTATTTTTCCTATAATCTTTACATAAACTTCTATCATAAAAATTTTCAATGATACCTACTCTTTTTAACCCCCGACGGAAAAGAGGGGTGTTATTGATGCTATCTGTGACACATGCACAATATCTTTTTAAGGCGACATAATTCTTAATAAAAATAAAAAATTATTGCTCTTATCTCGAAAATTTCCAAACATAAATATTTCCAAAACTGATGAGCTGATGTCGAGGCCAATATAAAAACAGGCTTAATTAGACACCTCCTTTTGGAAACAAAGTAAGGAACCATTACCTAATATATTTGGAATAATAGAAATATGAGGAACAGGATGTAAAGTTCACGCATCCTCTAAGGAAAAGGAAGGTTCCTCCGGTGTTGTGTCAAACAGTGACGTCATAAAAAAATTATTTCTCGGGTATCCGAAAATACCCTTGAAAACGAGAATAGGCACCTACATAATGGGTTTCTGCCCTGAAGCCCAATAGAAATAAGTTATATACCAATAGAAAGAGCTTTTCAATGGGAACTTATTGTTACTTACTTACTGTTTTACTGTTATTTAAGTTCTTATGAGAAATAAAAAATCTTTAAACCTAAATTTTCCTACTAACAGGACTTTTGCCAATTGTTAGTCAGTTCAGAGTTAGTGACCTAAATAATGATAAAAAATAATGATGAATTTCAATAATAATTCTCAATTACTCACATTTAGAGCTCTTTAGCTCCTCACTGACTAACAATCAAGAGAAGTCGTCATATCACGAAATATTCCCCTTGAAGAGCTTCCCATTGGCATATCTAAACGCTATTGAGGGTTTAACTTTCTGTCCGGCCGGCCGACTCTTAAAAACATTGGTCCCAATACGGTACCCAAGAGGCCAGTGTTTAAAAATGTTCGTTTATAGGCTTAAAATATGATGTTTGAAAGGCACTGAATTAATAAAAGTAAATTAATTGACGAATTACCACAATTTCAATATTATTTTATTACTCACATTTAGAGCTCTGTAGCTCCTAACGTACTAACAATCAAGATAAGTCTTTAGTAAGAAATATTCTCCTTGATGAGATCTTTTCATCCTACTAATAATATTACGAATGTGAAAGTTTGTATGTTTGTGTGTTTGTTACTCAATCACGCATAAACGGCTGAACGGACTTGGATGAAATTTGGCACACAGATACTTTATAACCTAGATTAACTGATGGAATACTTTTTATCCCGGTAGTATTGTCCAATGGGACTGCCTCGTTGGTCTAGTGGTCGCAAGCGCTACTGCTGAGCATGAGGTCTTGGGATCGATTCCCGGGTCGGGCGAAGTGTTATTGGGTTTTTCTATCTAGAATTTCTCAGTAGCAACTCGGAGTCTGGATTTGTGCCCGGTTGATGGCAATAGGCTCGCCCCCTATTACATGGGACTTAAAACATAACTGGCGAAATGTGGGTGTACCTGCTACAGGGTCACCTCTGCCCAACCCTTCGGGGAAACAAGGCGTGATGTTATATTTTCCCATGGGATAATTTCCGACCTTCACGCGAGCGAAACCGCGGGCGAAAGCTAGTTGGTATATATTTTAACGCTATTGAGCTTCAGGGCAGAAACGCCCATTCTCCTATTATGGGAACCCCCATTTTCAAAATTCATTTATTTACGTTACACGTCCGTGTTTGGGTCATATAAATTTATATGTGTACCAAATTTCAACAAAATTGGTCCAATAGATTCGGAACAAATTGACTGTGACAGATGGATAGACAGCCAGCCAGTTAGACACACGAGTGATCCTATGAGTTCCGAATTTCATACGGACGTTCGAAACCCTAGCCTAAAAAGCTGATTTTGGAGATCATACATACCATTTAAAATATTAGTTTCATACATAAATACAAGACAATGTTTAAACAGCTGACAAAAACGTGAATATAATTGAAGACAGCTGCCATTCGTTCCACATTGCAATTCATAAAAACAATATCTTTCAATACCAGAGGTTGACATGTACAATTTACTTGTAATGTCGACGTTGACATTCATCATCATTTCTACCTAACGACGTTTACTGCTGGACTTAGTCCTCGCCCAACATTGATATTAGTTAATTTAAAATTAAATGATTATAAAGTTTCATCGAAGAATTATCACAATAGATAAGCTGTGCCCAAAGCTTCGCTCATGTGACTGTATATATTGACTGTATACTTTTTGTGACAATAGACAACAGAAGAATATTTTAAATATATTATTACAAAAAGTTATTTTAGGAGATCAACCAACTAATGACGTGTTACCATAAAATCCAAAACAATCGCTTTCGATAATAGAAATATGCGAAAAAGTTCATAAGCAATTTTTAGTAACTTGATACTAGCACCCAATTTTAAATTTTGACTACCTATAGCAAAAACATACATCGTCCTCTACCTATTCGAATAAGTACTCAACTTTAAGACAGTGAAATGAATTAGTGTAACATTACTTGCGATAAAAATAACATCCTTAGCTGTGCTGTAGATATGAGAACAGAAAATGAAGAAGAAGATAAATCAAAATATGATGGAAAGTATACAGCACCAAGAAATGAAGATGAGAGAACTGCATGTAAAGAGGAAGAGGAAAAGACACCAGAAGAAGAAGGGAAAATACCGTCTTTTACAAAAGAAATTGTAATGAATTCAAAAGAAGAAGTAACGGATTTAGAAAGTGTGTTACGTGAATTTAAAATATTTGGTCGTTATCATTTAAAGTTTATGTTTTTACTTGGAATGCTCTCTTTTAGTAGTATGTGGCATTGTACAAATTATATTTTTGCTGTTGAAAACGTTGGTTACAGGTGAGTCTTTTATATTTTTGTTTAAGTACTTCAAATTACTGCGGCTTGTCCAAGAATGCTGAAAGTGTAGTAAAGTTAATTGTAGGTAGTGCACATTAAGCATTTATTAGAACTCTGTAAAGTTTAATAACAACCTACTTATATGCATATATAAAGTCACGCCTTCTTCCCAAGGGGGTAGGCAGAAGCTACAGAACTTCACCTGCTACGATCCTCCTTTTGCTTCGTCTACGTTCATTCATACATATTGTTTATATGCTTATTACAAAAATTGCTTTTCATCATAAACCTTAGCAATTCACTGTTGGGCATATTATGGCACAGTGGTTTTCGTTTAGTAGTAACTTTCTGATTTACTTCTTCCCCAGATGCAAGTACCCAAATTGCGGTTACACAGAACTATCACAATTAAACTTGAATTCAAGTCTCGATTACAAATGTCACAAATATAAACTGTATGAAAATAACGGTACATGTGATGAAGACAACTTCGATGTATCAAATGCTACAGATTGTGATGAGTGGGTTTATGAGAGACCTGACAGTTTTGTTGCCGAGGTAAGTGCACTTTTACATTAACTTTTATATTTATGCGCATGAGTAAATTAGTATCGAGCATAATAATAGCACTTTCATACACATTTTTTTATTAAAACTTGATGAATTTAATGCTTTCTACGCGACTACTCTGAGAAGAAAAAAAGATGCCAAAGGTTCTTTTAAAATCCATACAGTTACATTGTAACACGCAGATCATATAAGGAATATTATAGCAAGATGAGTAGTGTAGTAACATTAGCTTTCTCTTCCTCTTTTTAGTTCAATCTTGGATGTCAGGACTGGAAGAGGACCCTCGTTGGCACGATGCACAGCACTGGATATATGATGGGGCTGCTTCTAGTTGGTCCTTCATCAGACAAGTAATACAAAATTTTCTTTACTTGTATTCATTTTCAGTTTTTTATAGCGACAGGTTTCCAATTCCAACGTTTTTCTAATAGTTTATTATTATAGTTTACCTGAACACCTCGGGTATCTTCGTCAATATCCAAGTGTAGTGTTCATTCTATGTATCAACATTGTCTTGCCCTTATCCCAATTAATTTACATATATTCTTCTTCCATACTTCTCTATAGGTATCATTTTTCACATTCCACCCATAGTCAAACTCAAACTCAAAGCATTTATTTCAAATAAACTAATTACAGGTACTTTTGAATTTGCCCATTCCAAAGCGTAGTAGGTACCTATGGAGAAGAACGGGCAAGAAACTCCCCGAATACTCTTTTAAATCAAAATATTGTTACAAAATATTGGTTACATCATTTATTTTGAAATTATACATGTGAAAATAATGTAGAAAGACGTGCACGTTCAAAATGTCCGTAACAAAAATAAAAACAAAAACAATTCAAAAATTAAAATAAACCGTGGCAGCTAAGAGATGACCAGTCCCTACTGACGGCGCCCTTTCACGAACATGACGCATGGATCAACACCATTTAGCTCAACTATTTTGAAGGGAACTTAATGATCCAACATACATGTCACTATCAGCGAGACATTTGAGTGAGCATAACATACTCTCAGCCGCCAGGGCACATTCAAGTCAATGAAAAACGTACCCAGTAAATGGTAGCTTTATGGAATGTAAATGGTCACGGTGCTCACACATGTGATATGCAATTATACAATACAAACAGATTGAATTTATACAAAGCAAAGATAGTTTTTACAGTCTTCAGCAGCTGCAACAATATTTTCGATTTTCCCCAAATACTTCAACTGAATGAGACGAAATTCAAATCTTATATAAAACGCATACTATGCAGCCAAGCATATTATAAGCTGGGTGATTATATCTCTTATTAAAATACTTAGCTCAACGTTGGTCGTGCTCCACAAGGGCGCATAAACTAATTGATTAGCATTTGAAAATATTGTTAGAGCAGCTGAAGATTTTAAAAACTAACTTTGCATTGAACAAATTCAATCTCTTCTCTTAGCATTGTATAATTGCTTATCACAAGTGTGAGTGCTATGTACTAAAGAGCTACCATTTACCGAGTAATTTGTCTTTAATTGACTTGAATGTGCCCTGGCGGCTGCTAGTATGTCATGCTTATTCAGATGTCTCGCTGATGGTGGCGTGTGTGTTGGATCATTTGGCTCCCTTCAAAATAGTTGAGCTGAATGGTACCTAGTGATCCATACGTCATGTTCGTTAACGGGCGCCGTCAGTTGGGACTGGTCATCTCTTAGCTGTCATGGCTTATATATATTTTTTTTATTATATATTGTTTTCATCTTTTTATTACAGACCCTTCTAACATGCACGTCTTTCTACATTGTTCTCACATGTATAATTTCAACATGAATGATGTAACCAATATTTTGTTACAATTTTTTTTATTTAAAAGCGTGTCCGTGGAGTTTCTTGACTGTTCTTCTCCATAGGTACCTACTACGCTTTGGAATTGGCAACTAGTGTCATATTTCTGGCTGACATAGGTCAGCTAGAAATATAGTCAATTCAGTCCTTTATAATTCAAAAGTGCCTGTAAATAGTTTAATTGAAATAAATGCTTTAAGTTTGAGTTTGAGATATTAGTTTCACATTATGTTTGCCTAGAACACGTTGTTAGTGTTTTGGGCAAATATGCTCAGTTAATCACAATCACGCATCTTTTAACTAAGGTTCAGTTCCTAATTTTTGCAAAATATTCTATTGCTAGCATAAGCATGTCCACCCGTTTTTACGTTCTGAACTTTCTGGGATACAAGCTATCTTATAATTAAAACAACATAACGATAAAAATAACCTTTCTTCTAAGCGTGTCCTCGCCAGTTTGCTTGAGCGTTTGTCTTGCGTACGCGTTGTCGTCGCATAGACGCTGTGTATTAAGTCGACCGTCCACTGCTACGTGTGGATGTGCACGGAGAGGTTACCCACGCTTAGCTGCGCGGATCATATGTTTACTAGTTACGTATTTGTGAGTAGTGTCCGTGTGTGCTGGATGCAAATTTATCCAGCACGATTAGTGCGTACTTTTAAGTAATTCCGATGACTAAACTTTTATTCTTCCAGATTTGGCAGAAAGAATGTAGTAATATTCACTTCAGTAGCTTGCGCCGTGATTGGCTTGTGTAAGAGCATGGTCTACTCGTATTGGTTGTACGTCGCTCTCGAGACTTTGGAACCTTTGCTGGGGGACTGTTACTCTGCTATGTTCACTTTAGGTAATCAATTTCCTGTTTCCTGTGGGTATTCTAGTTAAATGCCCCAACAAGTGTATTCAGACCGGTGCGTGCTTATATGATTAAACTTCATAAAGTATGTTTATATACATCCAAAAAAGTTGACGGAAAGGGATGAAAGGGTTTAGTTTACACTACTGGAATTTAGTAACACAATTTTAATTTAGAATAGTACCTACTCTTGTGGAATCTTTCAATCAAACAATCTTGTGTTTCAGCCATAGAAACTGTCACAAAAGAACATCGACCGTTAATGATATTTGTACTCAGCATGTTCATAACTATCGCTGGAATGTCAACAGCTGTCATAGCCTGGCTCGTACCAAATTGGAGAATCTTCTTAATAGCCATTTATGCACCTGGACTTCTATTCATCCTCTATATATTCTGGATGGATGAAAGTGTAAGATGGCTACTAAACAAAGGCAAGAAAAAAGAAGTTGATGACATGATCAGGCAAGCAGCTAAGATGAACAAAATAATAATAGACGAAACGAAACTGGCCAACTTAAAATGCGAAGAGAACTCTTCAAATGTGAGCTTAAAGACTTTGTTGAAGATGACGTTTTCGTCGAAGAAATTGTTTCTAAGACTGCTGTGTTGTATTTGTATGTGGTTTACCGCACTTTTCAACGCTTACTCGTTAATAATAAACTCTGTATCCTTGAAAGGGAACAAGTACCTGAACTATGGGTTGATGATGACGAGTGGAATACCAGAGAGTGTGGTCATATTGTTTTTACTAACAAAATGCAAGAGGAAGAGGCCATTGATATATTCGTTTTTACTCACTGGAACCTTTTGTATGGCGCATTCGGTTATGCCACCGACTGGTATGTAGAAAATTGTTCCATTATTGAATAGCATGAGTAAGAATATAATATATGTTGGCTAGAAAACTCTTTCTTCAAAAATAAAAGCTATCAGCATATCAGAGGGGCAATTCCCGTAATTTTTAAGAACGTTTGCATTCGCATCTCATTCACAATCTGTCAAAAATACAATCAATTTACCAACATCAGCGCTGTAATCAGCGCTGTGCTGTGTGTCCCCCATAGCACTGCATCATGCTGAGTGGAAGCCTTCTTGTCACAGTCATGTCGTACAGCTACAGCCTAAGTAATTTCTGTTCTATGCTCGTGATTTGTTTTGTACTTTGTGTTGTTCTCTGATTACTCTTGTCTTTTATGTATGCACGTGTTTCTGTGGCAAATAAATATATTTTTCTTTCTTTCTTTCTTTCTTTTCTTTTTTTCTAACATTTTTGACAAGTTTGACAGATTGCGACTTGATTGTGAACGTTTTTTAAGTACGAGAATTGGCCTTCAGGTATTTGACTTGGTATCAACAGGAATACCAGTTAAGTAATATTTTTATTTTCCACAGACTACGCCTGGCTATCCATACTGCTATACATTTCGGGAAAGTTTTCCTCGACCATAGCAATACGTATCGTGTACATATACACATCGGAATTGTTTCCTACTTACACTCGGAACACTATGCATGCACTGTGCTCCGCTCTAGGAAGAGTTGCCGCCATCATAGCCCCTCAGACACCTTTATTAGTAAGTTATTTTACTAGTTTTTCATAGTGGGGAATTTTAAAATACCTTCCACGACTACAGTGAGTGAGTGCTTTTGGAAATGTTTTTCTACAGTTTTCCTCGATGTCCGCTAAACATATATCTCTAGAGACTTTGCCAAACTTACCCTTCAAAATGAATGATTCGATATAGCTCTATCTCTCTCGATCTTTCTCTCAAACCGAAACAATGTTAGCTACGCTCGAGTAGCTACGGCCTTACATCTCTCAAAATACCAAAATATCCTCAGTAATCATTCGATCCTTTTCATTAAAGTCAGACGTATCATGCCGCATTTATCCCGGAAATCTAAGAACGGTTTCGTCGAATCTCGGGATAAAGCGTCAAGGTATTCTCACTGCAATTTTACTGGCGATTTCAGTATTTCGAGGACTGATTCAAGTGTTTCATGAAAACCCTCCTTGATTTCTTGAAAACTTTAATGAAACGACAACGGACATGAAAAATAACTCCTCCTCCCATTTAAAATAACAAATTATAGGAACTTAACCTGTGCGAATTCTTTATTTTAATTTATTTAGTACATACATTTATTTAATATGTTTTAATTTACACATCAGTTGAAAAACGTCCTTTGCTGGACATAAGCCTCCCCCAAGCATCACCACACTACAACAACCACTCCTGCACTGCCAGCATCCAGGGGATTTCCGTGACTTTTACCAGGTCGCCAGTCCACCTCAATGGGCCTACCTATGCTGTTTCAATTGATTTATACTTTCCATTTCAGTTGGAGTACTGGCCAGGTCTACCATCACTTATTATGGGAATTCTGTCCTTATTAACAGCTTGTGTAGTGACACTACTACCAGATACTTCGGATGACGTGCTGCCAGATAATGTGGGGCAAGCTGAGGCAGTGGGGAAGAGAGAAAAAGATGTTGAAGTGTGTCCCAAAATGGGGAAGCAAGGAAAAGATGTTGATATGTGTTCTAGATTGTAGAGTTAATGATATAAAATTACCTAAAGATGCTTAGTTTCAATTATAATATTCAATAGAATTATATACGTTTTGTATTTTTTTCTGGAGATGAGGACACACTCCTGATGTTCATCGGGTGCTGTCAGGTACCGCCAAGGGCTGAATACATTGGCTTTTTTTTAGCTTTATAATCAAAACTTCTGGACATACGGACTGACTGAATTCACCGTGGCTGAACAAAAACGACCCTGGGAAATTAATTGTGTAGCAAAATGACTACCAACTTAAATTGTTCATATTATATTCAAATCAAAACTGTCATTCTCTGTTCTATAAAATTGCTATAACACGGCATGTTTGAAGTAGGATATCAATTTGCTTAACAATGAATTACTCTGACTGTACTAACTTTAAATATTGAAGTAGCCTTTAAAAGGGCAGTTATTTTTTTTGACTGCCTCATTGGTCTAGTGGTCGCAGCGCTACTGCTGAGCATGAGGTCCTGGGTTCGATTTTCGGGTCGAGCAAAGTATTATTGGGTTTTTCTCTCTGGAATTTCTAAGTAGCAGCTCGGAGTCCGGATTTGTGCCCGTTTGATGGCAATAGGCTCGCCCCCTATTACATGGGACTTAAAACATAACTGGCAAAATGTGGGTGTACCTGCTGCAGGGTCACCTCTGCCCAACCCTTCGGGGAAACAAGGCGTGATATTATGTCATTTTTTTTATTTACTATGATCATCATTACATACTAAAGTTCCTTGCTCTTGTTTCATGTTTATTATTGATCCACCGTATTCCTTTTGATGTCCCATAGCTCTAAGGGTTTATGCTAGGGTTTTTGTTTTTGAAATTGCCGTCTTTTTCATTTTATCGTGTTTTGATATCGACACCCATCACGTCTACTTGTAGTTAATATCGAAGCCAATATCAAAGTAGGCAATATGACACGTTTTGCCATTAAAGAAAACAAAAGATTACAACAAAAAAAATCAAAACAAGCTCACTTTTCAAGCAGTCTGATGCAGTTATTTTAGTTCAATCTCAGATTTGATGCCACCAACTGCATCAGAGCATCTACAAACTTTACAAAGTTAAATGGCAATATAACTCTATTTTATAAAATATGTAAATATATTGTATAAATTATGTACCTTACAAAGAGGAAAAAAAAATTAACAAATCATTGAGCATCAAAAAATTCAACCGCATCGCTGTCAGTGGGAAAGGTGCCCAAAAAGCTGGCAGCATTGCCACGTTGTATGGCAATACTAATTCTTTGACCTGAAAATTGGCCAACCCTCTGGCCACGTGAAGAGTCGACCAACCGCTTGGCGATGTCCCGGAATACTCGATGAGCACTCGGACCCACGGCCCTAGTGTTTCAACCCCAAACGGCTCAAAAATATAGAGCTACCAGTAAGGTTGTTGTTATTATTACTGTGTGTACATAAAATAAATAAACATTATTTTATCAAAACACGTACCGTGCAGAGAGCAGTGGTGGCCCAGTAGTAACGGCCACGACTTACGAGTTGCAAGTCGTGAGTTCAAACCCAAGCAGGCACTTTATTTTGCGTTTTAAATTATTAAATCACCACTGCTCTCCAAACGGTGAAATCGTGAGGAAACCGCCATGTCCTAGAACTAAAAAATTCAAAGATTCGTGACTGACTTGATTTGTAAAAATGATACATATCTTTATAAATACTAGAGGTTGACATGTAGAATTTACTTGAAATATCGACATTGACATTCATCATCATGTCTGCCTAACGACGTCCACTGCTGGAAATAGGCCTCCCCCAGCATTAACATTGGATAATTTAATATTAAATAAATGATAATAAAGTTTTATCTAAGTATTATTACAATAGACTAGCTGTGCTAGCAGCTTAGCTCATGTGACTGTGTTTACTTTTTGTAACAATACATAACAAAATAGCTGTGTTTCAAATATCTTATTAATAAAAAGTTATTTTAGGAGATCAACCGTGACGCTCATGTGACGTGTTGCCATAAAATCCAAAATAATCGCTTCTAATAATAGAAATATAATATACAAAAAAGTTCATAAGTTATTTATAATGACATAATACTTGTGCCCAAAGTCGAAAACACATGAAACACCCAAAAATTGCAAGTGACTGATCTTTAATCATTGAGACTCATCTGCGTCTCCGTGAGCACGTCAACCCGTCGGCTCCACTCCTATATTATTTAGACTACCGATAAAGAAAACATACATCGTCCTCTACCTATTCAAACAAGTACTCAACTTTAAGACAATGAAATGAATTAGTGTAACATTATTCGCGATAAAAATAACATCCTTAGCTGTGCTGTAGATATGAGAACAGAAAATGAAGAAGAATATAAATCACAAGATGATGGAAAGGATACAGCACCAAGAAATGAAGATGAGAGAACAGCATGTAAAGAAAAAGCAGAAAAGAAACCAGGAGAAGAAGGGAAAATTCCATGGAAAGAAATTGTAATAAATTCAAAAGAAGAAGTAACGGATTTAGAAAGTGTGTTACGTGAATTAAAAATATTTGGACGATATCATTTAAAGTTAATGTTTTTACTTGGAATGCTGTCTTTTGGTAGTATGTGGCATAGTACAAATTATATTTTTGCTGTTGAAAACGTTGGTTACAGGTGAGTGTTTTATATTGTTGTTTACTCACCTTAAAGTAATTCAAGTTTAAGCCCCAAACGAAATAGTAAAATTAAAATCGAAAGTGTACTCGTAATAAAATTAATTGTATGTAGTGCACATTACGCATTTGTTAGAACTCTGTTAAATTTTATAACAATCTACTTCTATGTATACATAAAGTCACGCCTTCTTCCCAAGGGGGTAGGCAGAAGCTACAGAACGTCACCTGCTACGATCTTTACATACTCCTTTTGCTTCGTCTACGTTCACACATACTGCTTATATGCTTATTACAAAAATTTCTTTTCATCATAAACCTTAGCAATTCACTGTTGGGCATATTATAGCATAGTGGTTTTCATTTATTTATAACTTTCTTATTTACTTCTTTCCCAGATGCAAGTACCCAAGCTGCGGTTACACAGACCTATCAAAATTAAACTTAAATTCAAGTTTCGATTACAAATGTCACAAATATAAACTGTATGAAAATAACAGTACATGTGATGAAGACAACTTCGATGTATCAAATGCTACTGATTGTGATGAGTGGATTTATGATAGACCTGACAGTTTTGTCGCTGAGGTAAGTGCACTTTTACGTTATTTTTCTTCTTATAAACACACTGCTAATATCATAGTGGTAGCAGGATTATCACTATTTCAATACACTTAACTATCTGCTACATGTTTATAGCCCAATTTTGACTGACTCATAATCATAATAATCATAAACATTTATTTGCAATAGATATTGGTACAGAGTTGGTCTTAAAGTCAGTAATTAAATAAACAAATAAAATAAAAATATAAAAATCGTTTATTGACCATTTAAATATTTTTTCAATTCCTTAAAAGTAACACAAATAAAGGAAACATAATTTTAATATTTTAAATTGTGGACTCCATATTGTTTTAAAAATTGGATGTAAAAACAAAATCAATAACAAAATTAAGTTTCCTGATACAAAGTCAGACATTTGCAAACTTCACAATGCATTTATTACTAGAGTAGCAAACAAAACCAATTCAATAGCAACAGCATGCATTCATTCATTACTTTTTACCCGAATACAGCAATGGAAAAAGGAGGGTTATAATATTACAATATATAACTCTACTATTACAATCTCTTTTCCATAACCTGATTAATATGGAAGAGGAAATATCTCAGCTTCCTCCTATGCCTAACCTTCGCCATGCTGCTATGACCAATCCACTTGCCAAACGTGGTAATCAGGCTATATTCGGTCACGACCATTCTGGCGACCTATTAGTATTGTCATGGTGATCACTTTTAGCCAACACAGGACAACCATTTTGTTATAGCTCAATGTCATTAGTGATGCGCATGAGCCTCTTGATATTGGAGGAAAACTCGAGATTTTATTTATAGTAACATGACGATTTTCCTTTTAACATGATGAGTTTTTTATTTAGGTAAAATATTGGTATTGGTAAGAGCAGTGGTGGCCCAGTGGTAACGGCCGCGACTTACGAATTGTAAGTCGTAGGTTCGAACCCAGACAAGCGCTTTACTTTGTGTAAATTATTTCATCACCACTGCTCTCAAAACGGTGAAGGAAAACATCGTGAGGAAACCGGCATGTCCTAGAACCGAAAATTCGAAGACATGTGACATCTACCAACCCGCACTGGGCCCGCGTGGTGGATTACGGCCCACTCCCTCTCACAGAGAGGAAGCCTGTGTCCCAGCAGTGGGAACATTTATAGGCTGATGATGATTGGTATTCAGCTACATCCGGTTAGACTGGATACCCAACATACGTAGTTGGGTATCCAGGCTAGGCAGATTGATTAATTCAATGAGAATTTACAATAGTGTTAGATGGAAACCTTAGAAAAGATACTACACCACGTGCGTACCCAAGGTTGAACTCCCTTCGTTTTAGAAACGCAACGAGTAACTGATTTGCAATAAATGATAAATGATGTTTATTTTGTAAATTGGCTAAAATGAAACGAGGTGTCAGTGGAAGCACCCTAGGACATACAGCCACCTTATTGGTAATGTTCTTCAGAATGATCAGGTGCATACTACTCGCAACCAGCGTGCTTGTATGTATGAACGTAAACGAAGCAAATGAAGTATGTAAGGGTCGTGGGAACCAATCCCTTTTCCGATTTTTTTTTGTTCGAATTTCATTTTACCGAAAACCATTGACCGACATATTTTTTGCTATTTGCATTATTTAACGTATTTTTAGATCGTTATCATATATTAGTGTTATTTTATTATTTTGGTATTATTTTACCGAACTATATTTCGCCGATTTACAAAATGACGTTTTGCTGTTGGCCGAAGCCTCTTTTGAACTCTTTTAATTTGCCAAATGATTTATTTGCCAGATTTTCAATACACCGAAACAACATTTTACGGAATATTATTTATTCACAAATATATAGGCGGTTACATAGTAACATTTTTAATATTAAATTAAAATAGTGTCATAAAAAGTCAATACAACTGTGTGCCACAAAATTTAGTGACAGAAACGAATTACTGCAAAACCAACTTCACGCAGTCTTATCTGCCCTACCCCTAGAGTGTAATTTAAGCCCACGTAGGTGCGGAGGGGTGGGTTAAGCTCGCGTGGGGCTGCCCAAACCTCGCAGCGCCGGAGCCGTAACAGAAACAATGCTTGCTGCATGTTGCATGCCCGCTTGCATGTTGCATGCTTGTTTGCACGCTACATACTTGCTTGCATGCTGCACGCCTGCTTGCATGCTGCATGCTTGAAGCAAGCATCCTTGTTTGCATGCTTCTTAATGGGACCACTTAAAACCACATTGTTCATAATCAACCGTTTTATTAAGTGCTATTACATTTAAATAATTAATTAAACAAAATAGTAGGTCGTATGAATCTTCGGAAACATAATACTTCGAACAAATGTTATTTCGGCTAAGTGCAACTTCGATGAAAAGTTATTCGACCAAATGAAACGTCGGAGTAACGAAAAAAATCGAATTGATAATAGATGAACTGATACAGTGGCAGACGTGACTTCGATGAAGTAAAAAAAAAAACGAAACGATAGTACAAAGGTTCTTTTAAAGTCCATACAGTTCCATTGTAATGGGCAAACCATATGAGGACCATGTTGCAAGATTAGTAGTGCAATAACACTCTCTTTCTCTCTCTTTTTAGTTCAATCTTGGTTGTGAAGACTGGAAGAGGACTCTCGTTGGCACGATGCACAGCGTTGGATATATGACGGGGCTGCTCCTAGTTGGTCCTTTATCAGACAAGTAATATAACATTATCTTTGTTTGTATTCATTTACAGTTTTTTATAACGACGTGTTCCCAATTCCAACTTCCGCCTTTGTAGTCTAGTGGTTCAATCACCTGTCTCAAACGGAGGAAAAAATCTGCTCGGTTTGATTGGTGGTAGGGCTTGTTCTAAGTCCACCTGGCTAGCTACCACCATCTTATCTAAGTCTGTCGCCATAACAGCAATGTTAACAGCATTGTTTTGTGTTTTGGCAGTTAAAGCTAAGATACCCAGTTCCTCTGTGGTTGAGGATTCCGGGTGAAGCTCGCTTCCACCTTCGGCGTGATCTTCACTTACCATCAACTGAGATGCACGCCAAGAGCTTCACCGTTGTGGAAAAAAAAGTTTTACTGATGGTTTTTAATGATAGTTCACCCAAATACCTCGGGTATCTTCGTCAATGTCCAAGCGTAGTATTCATCCTATGTGTCATCATTCTCTTGCCCTTATCTAAATTAATTTGGGGTCGACTCTTCCATACTTCTATAGTAGACGTAATCTCAGTAGTCCCCTTTCTAATATAATTTTTCACACAGTCCACCTATCGTTTCGCTGTTCATCCCCTATTCTTATAGCCATCCACATTTATACTAAATACTTTCTTCATAGTTAACTGATCAGGCGTGACCATGCGGAAATCCATTATAAAATACAATAGACGTTGTATCCTGTTTTTTTTTTTGTAACCTGTTCCGCTTAACTATTCCTAAAGAGCCATAAAAAACCCTGTAAGAAATCGACACGTGTTTCACCTCTCAACCTCATCCTGAGGATGCCTCGTTGAGAGGCGGAGGATGATTGACTTGTCGCGAACCCGAACACTGCGTGTTGCCACTCTGGACGCTGAAAACTCTACCCTTTGCTCTGTGCTAATCTCTCTCGCTCTGCGTTTCTTTAGGAACAGTTAATCGGAACAGGTTACTAAATAAATATATCAACGTCTATTGTATTTCACTTTCTTCATGACATTTTCCAAATTCCTACGTACCGCATGCCCATACCATGACAATCGATTTCATCCTATGTAGTTTGGTTTTTTATTATTTTCAGGGGACCACTAATAAAAATTCTGTTACTTATGTTTTTGAAAATAGACGCCTCAGAAGTTTCAGTACCTAGGTTGAGTACTACCTACATATAAGCTTAGAAAAAATATTGTTTATAAAAGGAAGTTATTCAAAACACATTATGTGTAGAGTAATATTATTACAATACTACTCCAACTTACAGAATTGTTCTATCGTTTACATTTTGAAATTCTCATGACTGTCCATTTTTAGCGGCTCAGTAGGAAGTCCATGTTATAATAATGTAAATATTTTATAAAAATAACACATTTTTTATGTTTATGGCTTAATGATGATGGCAGTTTATTCACACCAAATAGCGTGATTAGCATTGTATTCGTTTCACATTATTTTTGCCACGTTGTTAAAGATGACATTAAGTGTTTTGGGCAATTATGCTGTTTATCACAGTCACGCACCTTTTAAGGCTAAGGATACGCAAAAGTTCCTAATTTCTGCAAAATATTCCGTTGCTAGCATAAGCATTCCACCCGTTTGTTATGTTCTCAAATTTTTGGGAAACAAACTATCTTATAATAAAAACAACCTTTCTTCTAAACGTGTCCTCGCCAGTTCAATTTGAGCATTTGTCTTGCATACGCGTTGTCGTTGCGTAGACGCTGTGTATTAAGTCGACCGTCCACTTCTCGTGTGGGTGTGCACACATTCTTGCGTAGCATGGCCGTGGGTGCTGGTTGTAAATCTATCCAGCATGATTAGTGCCTACTTTTAAGTAATTCCGATGATTTGAACTTTTATTCTTCCAGATTTGGCAGAAAGAATATAATAATATTCACGGCAGTAACTTGCGCGGTGATTGGCTTGTGTAAGAGCGTGGTCTACTCGTATTGGTTGTACGTCGCTCTTGAGACATTTGAGCCTTTGCTGGGGGACTGTTACTCTGCTATGTTCACGTTAGGTAATCAATTTCCTGTTTCCTGTGGGTATTCTAGTTAAATGCCCCAACAAGTGTATTCAGACCGGTGCGTGATTAGATGATTAAACTTCATAAAGTATGTTTTATACGTCCGAAAAAGTTGACGGAGAGGGATGAAAGGGTTCAGTTTACACTACTAGGATTTAGTAACACAATTTTACTTTAGAATACTTACTCTTGTGGAACCTTTCAGTCACACAATCTTGTTTTTCAGCCATAGAAACTGTCACAAAAGAACATCGACCGTTAATCATATTTGTACTCAGTATGTTCACAACTATCGCTGGAATGTCACTGGCTGTCATAGCCTGGCTCATACCAAATTGGAGAATCTTCTTAATAGCCATATATGCACCTGGGCTTATATTCATCCTCTATATATTCTGGATGGACGAAAGTGTAAGATGGCTACTAAACAAAGGCAAGAAAAAAGAAGTTGATGACATGATCAGGCAAGCAGCTAAGACGAACAAAATAATAATAGATGAAAAGAAACTAGCCAACTTAACATGCGAAGAGAACTCTTCAAATGTGAGTTTGAAGACTTTGGTGAAGATGACGTTTTCGTCGAAGAAATTGTTTCTAAGACTACTGTGTTGTATTTGCATGTGGTTTACCGCACTTTTCAACACTTACTCGTTATTAATAAACTCGGTATCCTTGAAAGGGAACAAGTACCTGAACTATGGGTTGACGATGACAAGTGGAATACCCGCGAGTGTGGCCATATTGTTCTTACTAACGAAATGCAAGAGGAAGAGGCCGTTGATATATTCGTTTTTACTCACTGGAACCTTTTGTATGGCGCATTCGGTTATGTCGACTGGTATGTAAAAAATTGAGTCATTATTGAACAGAATGAGTAAGAACATAAGTTGACTAGACTAAATTATTTTTCACAGACTACGCCTGGCTATCCATACTGCTATACATTTCGGGAAAGTTTTCCTCGACCATAGCAATACGTATCGTGTACATATACACATCGGAATTGTTTCCTACTTACACTCGGAATACTATGCATGCACTGTGCTCCGCTCTAGGAAGAGTTGCCGCCATCATAGCCCCTCAGACACCTTTATTAGTAAGTTATTTTTACTAGTTTTTCATAATGGGACATTTTAAAATACCTTCTATGAGTACAGTGAGTGAGTGCTTTTAGAAATCTTTTTACAGGTACGGTTGTTCTCGACGACCTAAGTACAAATATCTCTACAGATTTTGCCAAACTAACCCTTCGAAATGATATAGCTCTATCTCTCTCTCTCTCTCTTAAACCGAAATAACGCTAGCTACTTTCGTGTAGCTACGGCATTACATTTCCCAAAATACAGAAATATTCTCAGAAATCATTCGATCCTTCTCATTAAAGTCATATCGTATCATGCCAGATTTATCCCGGAAATCTGAGAACGGTTTCGCAGAATCTCAAAATAAAGCGTCAAGGTATTCTCATCGCAATTTTACTGACAATTTCAGTAATTTTGGGGTTTTATAAAAAAACCCTTCTTAATTTCATGAAAATTTGCATGATTCGTTCCTATGCCAAGGGGCCATACATCATTTTCTTCACAAATAAGCTGAAAAAAATCGTCTACTGGATATATATTACCCCCAGGCATCACCACAATAACCTGTCCTGCACAGCCAACATCTAGTTGAATCCCGTGCCTTAACCAAGCCATCAGTCCACCACAGCAGGCCCGAACTGCTTTAATTTATTTATACTTTCCATTCCAGATGGAGTACTGGCCAGGTCTACCTTCCCTTATAATGGGCATCCTGTCCTTATTAACAGCATGTGTAGTGACACTACTACCAGATACTTCGGATGATGTGCTGCCAGACAACGTGGGGCAAGCTGAGGCAATGGGGAAGAAAGAGAAAGATGTTGAAGTGTGTCCTGGAATGGAGAAAAAAGGAAAAGATGTTGATGTGTGTTCTAGATTGTAGATTAAATTATAATGTAGAATATACGTTTTGTTATTTTTTTCTAGAGATTTGATCTGAAGACACTCCTGATGTTCATCGGGTGCTGTCAGGCACCATCAAGTGTTGAACGCAGCCATCAGATTAGTTTTTAAGGTTCCGTACCTGAAAAGGAAAAATGGAACCCTTATAGGATCACTCGTGTGTCTGTCGGTCTGTCCGTCTATGACAGCCAATTTGCTCCGAATCTAATGCACCGATTAAGTTGTTTCCGGGCTTTGTAATCTTACGTTTTGACGATTTGAACTGGCCGGTTATCGCCAGATATGACGGCACCTGCAGACTCTTTTTTAAAACTTGCATTTTGCACAACAAACCACAAACCTTGCCAGTTTTTAAAGCCAATATTGGAGCCAATATTAGAGGAGGAAAAAATGATATCGGTCAAATGACCACATTTGACCAATACCATTTTCTTGACTTGATGTCATAAAACTTACACCTTTAAATAAACTTACCGTGAAAACAGAGTCTAACTTTTTTCATTTCAACAAAATGACACCCAATTCACATTATGACATTACTTTTGCCCCGCCTTGTATATTCAAATCAAAACTTGACAGTCTTGATTTGAATCCTAGAACAAAAAATGTCAAAGAACGACATTCTTTGTTGCAGGTTTCTTGGTTGCCTACCTAGAAAATTGCAATAACACGGTAAATTGACGCAGGGTGTCAATTTGCTTAACATTGAATTACCCTGACTGTACTTAATTTAAATATTGAAGTAGCCTATAAAACACTGGTTATAGGACTGGCAATAGGTGGCAATAGGTTCGCCACCTATTGCCACATGAGACTTCACATAACTTGCGAAATGTGGTACACCTCTGCCTAACCCTTCGGGGAAACTAGGCGTGATGTTATATTGTGTTATTTTAATGTTATGCAGACTAACTTGGGAAAGTCCTAAAAAAAGTATTTTTAAATAACGCCATATTTTGCGTCATTAAGGTTCCACTAGTCGACGTGACGGCTCGAACTCGTTGGTGGAATGGCTAATATGCATGCTATTTAGTATGGTTATTAATTAAATTAGTTTAATTTATTTAGTATTTATTTATCTAGTATTTATTTATTTAGTAGATGATGATTTATAATGAAAACGAGCGTGTAACATTTCATGAACAGACCTTTGGGCGTATAAATATTATAAGCACAACTATACGATTTTTATTTTGCCATTTTCATACTAGAAAGGTTGTTTATTTACGCCCAAAAATAAGTTAAAATTATTGTGGAAATATGGAAGTTTCGACGCTTATCACTTTCAAACCGATACATTTTTCACACAGGGCTAGATAATGACAAGACAAATTGATATAATTTTAAACGTATACTGTCAAACAGACGAGTAATCGTCAAACTACGTTTGTATGGAAAAATGACCGGAAAGCGTAACCTTAATACACCCCACCATTATTGAAAACCTACCAAAACCGCCCCTCAGCAGAACCCACAAAATAGTATTCCGTAACAGGAATAACTTGGGATATAAACTAAAATCAAACGGAATTCTCGTCACGTTTGATTCTCGGTTGAAACGAGAAGGCGACTATATTGAATCGACTTTCGGTGTCAGCACACCGAACTGTACTTACCGCCGTTATTGTGGTAAGACGAACATTTAAACTCGTTTCATACTTTTCCTTATTTTTGGAAAATAAAAAACAGTGGCACTACGGGAGTGCCGACAGAAGTGAAAACTTGAACAAGATCGCCTTGGTGGAAGAAAAATACTTGTATTGAACATTGGTCCGTAACCTTATCTAAATAAAGAGCACAATCGCGTTTACAAAAAAAAAAAAAAACTTCCAAAACCTTTAAAGTAAAAATACTTGCAGAGAACATTGATCCGTAACTGAATATAAATAAAGAGCACAATCGCATTTACAAAAATGAGGTGTCGGTAACGGTGTTGCGAGTTCAATTGTTTTTTCCCATCTTAAAAATGCCCAACACGCCTAAAGAAGTTTTCACTGTTTTCACACATTGAAAAGATAAGGTAGAGAAAAGAAAATGGCAGTCGCTCTAAGTAAAATCAAACTAATATTTCTACACGATTACTTTGTTCGCCATACAAATATCGTCTTTGTTTGTCTCTTTAGCTGAATTTCTTGATATCCTTGTCGACCTATTTTTTAAGGTTCCGTAGTCAACAAAGAACCCTTACAGTTTCGCCATGTCCGTCTGTCTGTCTGTCTGTCCGCGGCTTAGCTCAGAGCCTGTCAGTACTAGTAAGCTGTAATTTGGCATGAGTATACATACTAATCACGCCGACAAAGTGGTGATCCTTTATTGTGCGTGGTCCGACACGCACTTGGCCGGTTTTTTTATAAGTAATTTAAAATCAACTAACTACCTGACTAAAACAAAACTACTAACCAGATTAAGTAAAATAAAACTCAGTTTTAAAATAACACATAACATCACGCCTGTAATCCCCGAAGAGATAGGCAGAGGTGTACCTATAGTACACCCACATTTCGCCAGTTATGTTTAAGTCCCATGTAATAGGGGGCGAGCCTATTGCCATCAGCCGGGCACGAATCCAGACTCCGGGCTACTACTGAGAAATTCCAGATAGAAAAACACAATAACACTTTGCCCGACCTGGGAATCGAACCCAGGACCTCATACTCAGCAGTAGCACTTGCGACCACTAGAGCAACGAGGCAGTCCAGTTTTAAAATAAATTAATAATGAATAGTTTTAATAACAATAAAGCAGTAATAGCCTAATTTAAGTGGTGTGGCCGTCAGACTGCCAAGTCATAGGTCTCGAGTTCGAACCCAAAGCACGCATCTCTGACTTTTGGATTCATGTGCGTATTGTATAACTCATCACTTGCTTCAAAAACGGTCAAGAAAAACATCGTGAGGAAACCGGCATGCCTGAGAGATATTTCTCGAAGGTATGTGAAACCAAGTCAGAGGCCCTTAGGCGGCTTTAAAACTCTGACACCAGGTTAGTCACTAACCACTCGATAAGTTTTTAATTATTGTAAGATGAGTATGCTCTTGGCCTACGCTAGCTTTTAAAGTTGCAGTCAATCCCCCCAAAAATAATTCTCCCCGCCCAAATCCAATACGTCCAGCTTCACCACGATTCAAAATTCCACATAACCAATTTGAAACTCCACTTCAACAAGATAAGACCTAATCACGATTTCCATAACCACAACCTTCGGCAACAGAATATTTCGTACAACGAAAAATAAAGAAAATACATCATACGTGCTCCTAATACGGATTCCAAGCTGCAGTGAATCATGTTCGCATTCACAAAGTAGAGGTACCTACAGAAGGCTAACTACAACGAGTGGAATCAGGCGCACGGACATATGGACGCGTATCTCAGTAGCGACAGTCCTGTCGAAGCTACGTCGATTTATTTCCGACGAAATAATAAAAATCAGTCAGGTGGAACTTTGGCACTCTTTGCCTTATAAACATAACAACACGCCTTGTTTCCCCGAAAGGTTGGGCAAAGGTGACCCTGTAGCAGGTACACCCACATTTCGCCAGTTATGTTTAAGTCCCATGTAATAGGGGGCGAGCCTATTGCCATTAACCGGGAACAAATCCAGACTCCGAGCTGCTACTGAGAAATTTCAGATAGAAAAACCCAATAACACTTTTCCCGACCCGGGAATCGAAACCAGGACCTCATGCTCAGCAGTAGCGCTTGCGACCACTAGACCAACGAGGCAGTCCTTGCATTATGTCAGGTATTCATTAGGTACGCTGCGTAATTATCAACTAGCAATCAAATATGTACCTCAAGGGGTATCGTGTTACGCAGTAACTGTTCGTGGAGGTCAGATAGGCAGTCGCTCCATGTAAAATACTGGTATACAGCTGCATCCGGTTAGACTTGAAGCTGACCCCAACATAGTTGGGTAAAGGCTAGGTAAATGATGACTCAAATATGTACCTCAAAGTATAAATTTCTGCGCCGAATTAGTAATTATGAAGTAATAATTATGTCAAACGAATTCCGTAGGAATGTAAACGTTTGGAGCGTGTATGTGCGTTTTCTACTCAGAAAAGAGGAAGACTAGATGGGCAGACGACATCACACAAGTCGCAGGCAAAAACTGGCTGACAGAAGCCAAAGACCGAGACCGCTGGTGTTCTCTGGAGGAGGCCTTTACCCTCATTACTTGAGGGGTCCATGCATGCTATGTTTATTTGCATTTTATTTTAATTAATAATTCAACGATTTTTATAAAATATTAATATTAACAATCTAATTTAATTTATACTTTTTAACGATTATCATTATTATAACTATTATTACTAAAACTATTATTATTATTATTTAATTTTAATTACCATAGGAAACTATAAAAAAATTAAAAAGTGTCATAAAAACACTAATAAACTATTATGGAATGATAACAAAAACTACATTGTATTATATACATAATACTTGTAGAAAATAATAATTTAAAAACAAAATGTTAATCTTAATCTAAATCTTGTCTTCTTTCTAATGCATGAAATAAAAGGCTTGTTTATTTTATTTATGTGCGTTTTTGTACGTTGTATAGACCTGGCCTTCTGCACCTGTCCACTCTGTGCCACAATGCTCCTGTATTCGGCCGGCAACGTGCATTCGCGTCACGGACGAACGAAGGCGGCCGATTGAAACTAAGCTATATTGGAACGGTGAATTAGGCGTATCTTGATGTGGGATTGGGAATAGGAGTGGTGGAAGATGGGGTTTTGATCACAATTTGGAGGCAGTTTAATAGGTTATATTTCAACATACAACTACTGCTTGAAATTGCTGCAAGTTTACCTTCTCAAGAAGGATTTTTTTTTTAAAGCCGAAATAGTGGCAGAAGTCTCTTGTTATAACAATTGAACACAAAAGAGGTCTCTGTGAATAGGGTCTGAAATTATTATGCTGATAATATTTATTGATATACAGGATAAGTTTTTATCCAGTGCGCAAACTTTAACACGTGACTTTACTCATCATTATGAACAACTTTTACTATGGGACCAAACTTGAAAACGCGAAAAAAAAATCAACTTTTTCTCTAGTCCATTTTTTGAAACACTTTTTTAATTTTTATAATTTTCCGCAACACCGGAATGGTGCTAAATCCAAAGAAGACGTTTCGAGGTAGAAAATTAAATGACCTACCAATACTGCTTTTGATCAAAAACACGTGTTGAAACGAATTTCTCACTAAAACACAAAGCAAAGTAATACAGTTTCCTTGTACCTCCGAGTGAATTGCCAAGATCTGACTTACCGAACTAAGCTGTGAACCTCTTATCAGATAAATCTTATAAGCTTCCTCCGCGATAACGTTTCTTCTCTTCACTAATACATTCTTATCTAAACTACTATACGACATACGTAATGAATGAGGCATGTACCATAATGATTTGATTAACTCTAATAATTTATCCATGTGAATTATAATATTCAATATAACTTTTATAACACTCAATCCGTGTGCCCGATGGAATTTCCTATTAACAAAAACCAGCCAACTGCGTGTCGGACTACGCACAATGAAGGGCTCCGTAGTTGGGATGAATTTATTCCCAAATAGAAACTTAACATTGTAGTTGAAATACATTTTCTCCCATACATTCCAACTGCAAATATAAATTTGTACGCACAATATTGATAGATTTATTATGTTATTTTAAAACCATAGACTTCTTATAGATTTTCCTGTAATCTATGAGTGAAGAACCATTCTCTGTATTAAAATTGGCTCAGTAGTTTCGGAGATAAGACATCATCATCTATTTTCTTAAATATCTTTAATGCAGTTTGAAAAACTTTTTTTAAAATAATATTCAAAATTCATTTATTTACGTTACACGTCCGTACTTGGGTCACAGAAATACATATGTGTACCAAATTTCAACTTAATCGGTCCATTAGATTCGGAACAAATTGGCTGTGACAGACGGACAGACAGACAGACACACGAGTAATCCTATAAGGGTTTCGTTTTTTCCTTTTGAAGTACGGAACCCTAAAAATAACAAACTTCCATCTCCTATTTAACCCCTTTAGGGGGTGAATTTTCAGATATTCTTCCTAAAACCCTTTTTAGGTACACACGGCAAGCAAAACCTTGCCGTGAAAAACTACGGTTTATTCGCCGTGTGTAGGCACGGTCAGTGTTGTATGGATCAATGGAAGCTTGTTGACAGACACGTTTATTCTACGACGCGTTTTATACGCCGTACCGTATACAAAGGGCCTTAGGGTTCACTTTCCTTATAGGAACTCTTGTGCAAAACTTCAAGCTTCAGGCACCAGTTTAGGTTGTGCGTTGTCTGTCAGTAAATTCAAGATTTTCATTAAATATATGTTTACTTGATGACCTGAATCGAGTAGGAAAATTATCTAGTTTTATAACAAGGTACGTTACATAGTACTCAAGTCTCGTTAGCAGACCCACACGAGTTAAGACTAAAGTCAATTACTAGTAGCTTATACGATTTCCTTTAATACCTCCTCCAAGCGGAAATTCTAATTTCACAAAACCTTTTACAAATACACGAACGTATGCTAAAATCTTAATGATTAAAATAACACACAAATATTCATGATCCATTAAAGCCGGGGCCCACAACCTTTGATCCCCACATAAACCTTTATGCGAATAAAATGAAGTGAAAATGAACTGCAATTAGCTAAATTGCCGAAAGCCCTAACGTGCGATCCCGAAAAAATCCACCCGGAAGCCCTCCCGGGGTGACCCTCCCCCTCTCCCACATTGGACCACTTTCGGTGACAATTTGTGGGAACATCCTGTTAGGGCTACCAAGTTTTGAGGAAGAAAATTACTTCTTTCGAGGAAAAACATTTAAGCGTGTAAAAAAATAAGTGAAGTTTCGTAATGGTTGTAATAGTCTTCTATGTAATTTTTTGTTATTTTTGGATTCTACTTTGAAAATGTTTTTCATTTAATCTTATGAGTGAAACTCATTATTATTCCTGTTTACAATTTTAAGGAAATTTGCCTTAAATATAAAACAAATACGTAAAATTATTTACTATTTTGTTCAGAAATGAAATTGCTGTAATCCTACCGTACTTCTTTTTTACCTAGATTCGATAGTCCAATTTACTTACCTTTTTTAATCGGAAAATTAGACAAAGTACACCCAGGACTGGTAAAATGTTTCTTTGTTTTAATCATATCTGATAACTTGGCAACCCTACTGGCAGTGAAAATGGAGTCGTCCAGTAAAACAGTGGGTACGGTTTGAAATTATTCATGCAAATTTCACCCAATGATAGGGAGCGATGCATTTTAGTTCAAAATCTCGATTGCCGACCAAAAATTAAATTCGCAGTTGGACGGTTTATACAATGGATTCCCATTTATATGACTATTAATACTGATTGATTTATGTAAATACGTTCACTTACTTGCATATTTGATAGTTACTCAATTTGCATAGCATTTGATACGTTACCACGATTTTCGAAATGTATTTTTGTACGGTCCTACTCATTTATTAAACGAATTAAAAAAGGACGAGGTTATTTATGCATACGGCGAATTCTTTTCATTTTTTTCCCCTCCTTTTAAGGGATAATTAAAGATTAAGATGCACATTCATCACTTGATCACAAAGATGTTTATTGTAAACTAGCTTCTGCCCGCGACTTCGTTCGCATGGAAATCGTAAGACATCACAATATACTACAATAATAGCCATATTTTTATAAAACTTCCCTGTATACTACGTTTGTAGTTTTATTCTCAGCAGCCAAAATATACAGAGAGTCAGGAATGGTGACTCGGGAGCAAACGACGTAACAGTTGTCCGTGTGAGAAGCAGCTTATCCTGAGGTCGACACCCGCAGCCTTCAGCCTTCAGTGTCGGCCCCTGTGACTTGTTGATCGCAAAGCATACACTCCCAGAGAACTGCACGCGCTTTAACTGGTAATTATGGGGAATTTGTACTTTATACGCGCTATAAACACTGTCTCACCATCGCCACAACCTGTTAGAATTTCCACCTCGATGACGTTTCTCTGCAAAGACATGACTTTGAGCTGGTTTCCGTTACACAGATATACAACCGGAAGTCCACTTGCCATTTGTGAATTGAGAAATTCTATGGGGTGATATTTGGCATCATCTTCCTCCACATCAGTATTAATGGAGGTGTATATCACGTCACTCCCTTCAATTTGTGAGAGAATACTGTGGTTGATCGCTGCAGCTTGATCATCTTCGGAGTTAAAACGGAAACACGCCTAAGAATTCTCTTGGTACGGTATTTGACTGATATCCTCGTATATCAGACGAATAAGATCTTCTAAAGTGGGATCTACTCTACCAAGAGTCTCTGGTACAGTGCTTTCACCAACTTTTAGAAGAACATCGGAGAATACTTGAGCATTTGAATTACCGCCAAGCCGAGGTCGTATGATGATGGTCAAGCGCAGTTTATGAACTCTCGACCATAGAGTCGACCTTTTCAACGAAGTATTCACTTTTTTTGTCAAAACTGTGACGCCACCCATCATATCTTGGTTTCTGCGGATGTCCTGCAGGGTTCTGTTTACAGTTTCCACTGCTTTCCTTTTTGCCATAATGCATTCATCCCATACGACGACGCGCAATTCCCTAAGCACACATCCCTTGTTACTGTTGCGTGACACCCCACAAACAGGCGTTTCGTTGCTCTCTAAATCGATGGGAATCTTAAACATGACGTGCTGTTATAAGGTCCTCCGCGTTAGGGTTTTTAAAAAAAAGAATTATTTACTCGAAGATGATTATATTGAGATTTAACATGGATATTATAAATCGATGATAATAGTGATTATACGCGAGAGACCCATGAGCAGGACCGTCTGCCAGGAAGGTTGAACGTGAACTGGCTACCACTACCATGACGTATGAAACTGACATATGGATGATAAGCTGGCTGCGCCGAGTAGGCGCTGACTCAGCGTCAGCCCCTACAGAGTTAGGGTATAACACCTCCCCCTTTAAGAAATAACTTCGGGGTTGCTACGAAGTTATGTAATTATTTATATGTAAGATCAAAGCAATCAAGTATTTTAAACTCTAGTCCTAATAGTTGGAAGGGAGATTTCCTCAATGTCGGAACTACTGTTTTCTGTATTAATCTTACAAATTTGTTCTGGTTTTGATGAAAAAGATACCTTAACTGGGGTTCTGCTGCCGGGTCGTATACATTTATAAGCTTTAAAACAAACAAATGATAATATAAGAATTGTAATTAATACAGTGATAATGGAGTAATGCATCCCATATTTTAAGATGTGTGGTTTACTGTCAAGGACGTTGTCTATATTACTTAATTGTTTTAAGAAGATATGTTTATTAAACTTCAGATCGTCTAGATCAGTGTTTAATAATTTTATAGGGGATACATTGCTGATTGATTGGTTTAATTTCATTACATTACAGCAAGTGTCATTTAATAAGTTAAAGTCAGGAAAAGTAATGGGTGTAGATATGTTTAATGCGGTATATTTTGGGATTAAGGTGGTTCCCTTACAGTAACCTATGCAGTTTTTAGGGATTGTAAGTATTCCGGTGCCTAAGACATTAATTTCTAATAATTTTGAGTTTCGGCAGTCTATTGAAACTCTATTTGACACTGACTGTATGTAAATCCATTTATTATTTTCTATGGGTTTCCACATATCTAAGTTACCATAAATAAATTTAGTTTCACAATATTTTGGGGTTTCACTGATCACTTTTGACATATATTCACTTTCACAAATTGGTCTGATGTCTGACGCATACACTGTTGTGATGTCGCACACATATTTTCCCGCAGTGATGATTTTGCAATTTTCCAAATCGTTTAATGTGCTGTATTGAGTTTTGTCTTTGGTCATTGCAATGTATTTAGAACTGGGTAAAATTAAACTAAAAGTATTAGGCTTACTTATACTGTGAGGAGTAGGCAGAGCAATGTTATGAAATAATACGTACTCTTTGATGGACACTAAAGGTACTTGTAACACGAAAAATATCTTATTACTAGTATAATAAGTAACTACACTAGATACATTCAAGATTAAATGAATAGAGCTTAAATCTAAATTAACAGGTAGCTTCAAATCATTGGGTAAATGTTGGTAGTTATCGGCAAGTTCCCGGAACAATTGTTGTGACGTAATCATTGATGGGTGTAAAATATTTTGATTACTAAACAGGACTGCGTTTGTTATGTCTTCGAGTTGGAATGACATAGTTAAGATTGATACTTCTAGATTATTAAGTATGTGAAGAATTTCCAATCGTAGCAACAATTCATTTGTTTCATTAGTTACGTTCATTAAATTGATCGAGAATTTGTCGATAGCTTCTTTTAGGTTGACCTCATTAATTTTAATTTTGTTAATGGAGTTATTAAATGATGAAATTGTCGATGTGGATAGTAAAATATTATCCTTCATTAATGAAATCAACTTCTTCTCATTATTTTGCAGTACATTTATAGCGTCATTAAACCTGAGACCATCGTTTTCATCCAAATTACCAAATATTTGTTTAATCAGAGTACCTAGTCCTCCTACCCAAGCGCGTTTTGACCGTTTTTCTAACAAATGTGAGATAGACGAAAATTCTTTGTACATGTCGCTATAGCGGGCATTTAAGGGTTCTATTATGTTATTACAACTATTTTCTAATAGACCAATTCTTTTACATAAATATTTAGTAGTATTAAGAGCGGAGTTTATATTTTCAATATGCGGGCCTATATGTGAAATGTCTAAGGGCATCACGACGTTCAGCAGTCCACTGCCAATTTTCAATGTGCCGAGGTAATCAAAATAGAGGCCAGGACTTGATTTTATCTGCTGAACATAGTAGTCCTGTTGGCTTCGAGCCTGACTCGGAGTTCTGTAAATTAATAGCTACGTTAAATGAATATAATATATGTACTTATAAAGTAACTTACTTAACTATGTATGTATTAATATTTAAGTTTAGACCTACAGCTATTTAAGATACTACGAGCTACTTCTGACATCAGCTGGCTTCACCTCATCGAAATGATGGGTGACATGACGCCGATTAATAAGCAAGGTAAGTGTATTATTACTATTAACCTTTACTATTTTATAAGGACCTTTCCAGATAGGGGAGAGAGCCTTACGTAGTCTCAAATGATTTTTGAGATACACGAATTCACCGACTTTATAACTAACAGAGCGAGTATGATTATCATAATAAGACTTTGAGGATACCTTGGATTTCCTCATGAAATCTAATGCTTTTTCTCGTGAATGTTTTAGTCGGTTCTGTAGCATGCGGACATATTCTGGATAGGTAGCTCCTGGAGATTCATCATAAATAGAATTAGGGATGAATGGTTTACTACCGAACATTAGTTCGTAAGGTGTGAAGTGAGTTGTAGAATGAACGGCAGTGTTGTAAGCGAGCATGGCTGTGTATACGTAACGAGGCCAATTTGACTGTCCTTCGTTAGTATAGGACTTGAGGTATTCTTTAAGGGTTGAGTGGCTTCGTTCCAGGGCGCCTTGGGTTTGTGGATGGTAGGGTGAAGACCATAGATTTTTTATTTTTAGGAATTCACATGTTTTTTTAAAGAGATCTGATGTGAAGTTGGTACCCTGGTCGGTGAGAATCATTTTGGGGATGCCAAATATGGATATATAGTGGAGCAGACACTCGCTTGTTTCTTCTGCTGTAGTACTCCGAATAGGATACGCGGAGGAGAATTTGGTAAGGTCATCTTGAATTGTTAATATAAATTTTAATTTTGCAGGACCTGCTTCAGGGAGCGGACCTACAACGTCCAGTGCAATTCGTTGACCCGGTTCAGTCGAAGTACTGGTAATTTGCATAGGAGCACGATTGATTTTTCTGAGTGCTTTATTTTCTTGGCACGACTTACATTGTTTTACGTATGTTTCTATATCGCTACGCATGCCTTTCCAATAATACATTTGTTTTATCCTATTATACATTCGTGATGAACCTAGATGACCTGCTATGGGGATATCATGGTTATCGTGCAGGATCTTTTTAATTTCAGTTGGAACAGGATATATAATATTGTTATGAAATATATTGACCTTGATTTGCGTATCGTGGAAAAGGTAAGTAAGAATATTATAAACTTTAACAAATGAATGTTTTTCAAATGGATTTTTAAAATCGGATATGCCGATTTCATTAACGCTTCCAAATATTATTAATTCATTTCTTATTCTTTTCAGGGTTTCGAAAATTTCCGGATAGGAGGCTTCGTCAAAATAGTGGACTTTAGTAAACAACAGGTAATATATTTTATTATTAATTTCTATTTTCAAGGACGAGAAAAGTTCTTTCTCGGAATTGTGTATTCTAGTGCTAGTTTCAGGGTCGATCAATATATCTTGGATATATGAATTAGATTCGTCTAGATCAATAGACGTGGGAACTAGAATTACTTTTGCAGGACATTTTAAAAGGCTTTCATTGTGTTCTACAATTTCAGTATTAAAAGATTTATCTTTATTAGCCATAGATTTCAGGAACATGGGATAATCGTCGACAGGGGCATTTGGGCTAGCACTTGTAGACGGTTTGGGACTATGACCAAGTTGGGGATTGGAAGTTGTTAGTTCGTCCAGTACAGGATTAGGTAATGTAATTGTTTCATTCTCGATTTCTTCTCTGATAGTGTCTGGGACGTTAGAAGGTAAGTTTATATCGGGTAATGGTAAGAGATCTTCGATTGGATCGAGAAGATCAGGAGAAGGTTCGATATCTATATCGGGATTGAACGATGGTGGGTCTATTAGTAGATCCATTAGGTCTCTATCTAGTTCTTGGGTGGATTCTTCTTCACCAAGAGGGTTAGAAGTTACAGGATCAGTTTGTTGAACAGGATTTACCGGAAAACGAGATAGGGCGTCGGCGTTAACGTTAACTTTTCCCTTTTTATACTGGATATCATATTCAAATTCTTCTAATTTTAAACGCCAGCGAACAAGTCTAGATCCAGGGTCTTTACAGTTAAATAGCCATTGTAATGGTCTATGGTCTGTAAGGATTTTAAACCGATGACCATAGAGATACGGTCTGAATGTTTTGGTGCCAAAGATAATGGCGAGGCATTCCTTCTCCGTGACGCTATAATTGCACTCTGCTTTGTTAAGCGTGCGGGATGCATATGCAATAGGGCGGTCTTGTCCTACTAGGCCCTGGGATAGGATTGCGGATATCGCGTAATTTGAGGCGTCACAGGTTAGAAGGAAAGGTTGCGTAAAGTCTGGATATGCAAGGACTGGAGCGGAAATGAGCTTGGATTTTAAGGATTCAAAAGCGAGTTGTTGCTCATTCTGCCACTCGAAGGTGACGTCCTTTTTTAACAAAGAGGTTAAAGGTTTAGCTAACATGGCAAAATCGGGTATAAACCTTCTATAGTACGATACTAAACCTAGGAAGGACTTTATGTCTTTCGGAGATCGAGGGACTGGATACTCTGTTACTGCACGAATTTTATCAGGATTTGGTTTGACACCATCTTCGTTGATGATGTGTCCTAAATAAGCTACTTCTTTGCGAAGAAATTCGCACTTTTCTGGTTGTAATTTTAAGTTAAATTTACGTAGTTTGTCGAATACGGCTGTCAGGTTATCTACGTGTGAATTTAGGTCGTATGAGTAGATTACAATGTCATCCAAGTAGACAAAGCACTTTGTACCTTGTAGACCCGTAAGGCAATTATTCATTAGTCTTTGGAAAGTGGAAGGCGCATTTTTTAACCCAAACGGCATTCGCGTAAATTGGAAGTGACCTTGAGGTACGGAAAACGCAGTTTTGGGTGCATCATCAGGAGAGATTAAAATCTGATGGAAACCGGATGTGAGGTCCAAAGTCGTGAAGTATTTACTACTTCCTAATTGATCAAGGATCTCGGATATTTGTGGTATAGGATATGTTTCACCGATAGTGATGTCGTTCAATTTCCTATAATCGATTACTATTCTCCATTTACGTTGTCCTTGAGAGTCTGCCTTTTTGGGAACTATCCAAATTGGCGAGCTCCAGGGTGAGGATGACGGTTCTATAATATTTTGACTCAGCATTTTACTGACTTGAGTTTCGACTTCCTTCTTATGACATTCCGGAAATCGATACGATTTTGTATGAATAGGAATATCGCTACTTGTTTTGATTTGATGATTGAGGGCTGTAGTGTGAGTTAACTGATCATCTGGTAGATGAAAAATATCGGAATATTGAGAACAAAGTTCTGTAAGGGCTTCAGATTCTTCTTGATTTAGATGATCGGTTCTTAGTGAATTTAAGACTTGCGAAGTTCGGTTGGATATTTCTTGATTATTCATGCTAACTTGAAGGGCAGCATGTAAGGGTTTGATTGTAAGTTTTAGATTGGGATTAATTTTTATGAACGATAATGAGGTATTAGCTATCGTTAGATTAACACGAAGGTTATCTTTGACCTTTACGATGCAATTAGAAATTAGGACATATTTTGATAAATGTTGATCCATAATGATACCTTCTTTTAGATCAGTATCCTGTATTGAACACTCAATAACAGTTTCAGTACGTGGCGGGATAATATAGAATGGGTCAAAGAAATTTAGTTTAACTTCGGATTCTCCCATTCTGAGGGTATCGGTTGTATAATCGATTTTACAGCCGAAAAAGGTCAAGAAATCTGATCCTATAATACCATCATAGGGTAAACTTATGTCCTTAATGACATGAAATCGGAATGGTGTGACTTTATTGTCATTTAATTTTAATTTTAATTGGAAATGGCCTTCGGTTTGGGTCGGCTCGTCACCGGGGTCAATACCCTTAAGTTTGATTGGTTCTTTCACTAGTCGTGGATTTTCTTGGATACTGGATAGTTTTAATAGACATATGACAGAGCCTGAATCGACTAATAAGGATAAAGGGGTATCCGAAACTTGTGAGTTTAAAAATACGTATGGTAGAAACCTCTTGGATGTATCTAGGTTTACTTCGTATATCTTAGTACTGGTTTCATTGGATACTGGTGAGACTGCTAGATTTTTATTTCTGTGACTATCGATTTGGGGCTGATTACCCTGTCGTTTGACCTGGGATATGTTAATGGTAGGGTCGTCAGTTTGGGGCTGGTTACCCTGTTGGTTGACCCGTAATTTATCTAGGTTAAGGTCGTCAGTTCGGGGCTGGTTACCCTGTCGGTTGACCTTCCCTGGATAAGGGTAAGGATTAGGACTGTCAGTTTGGGGCTGGTTACCCTGTCGATTAATCCGTGATGAATCTAGATTAAGGTCGTCAGTTTGGGGCTGATTACCCTGTTGGTTGACCCGTAATTTATCTAGGTTAAGGTCGTCAGTTCGGGGCTGGTTACCCTGTCGGTTGACCTTCCTTGGATGAGGATAAGGGTTAGGACTGTCGGTTTGGGGCTGGTTACCCTGTTGGTTGGTCCTATGAGTTGGTTTTTGTTGTTGGGTGCCGATACTTATGCTTCGTCCCGTGCGGCACCCTCGCGAGACTCCATTTCGTTTAAATTGTTGGAGTCATGGACATAGGGCAAAAAGAAATCATCCGTGGGTTCGTCATCAGATGTTTCGCGGATATGGCTGATTTTATTATTGTTATTATTTCGAATATTATTATTCGGTTTGAATTGGAATTTGTTATTATAGAATTCACGTTTTTTACAATCTTTTATTTCATGACCAGCAGTTTTACAATACCGGCAAAACAGCGCATCGGTTTTATTTGGATTTGACGTAGTGGATTGTGTGTAGGGGTTTGGTTTTGAAGGCCCTGGTTTTGGTTTATTATTGACGAACTTTTGTTCGACCTGTGGACGCTTATACAGGCTTTGTTGAATGCGTTCTTCCGAAATCGCTAAATTAATGGCTTCATTTAATGTCTTGGGAGATCTACACCTCACAATGTTTGATAAACGGGGATGTAACCCCATAAGAAAGTGATGGAGAGCTAAGTCCTCCATAGCTGCGGTACGACCGGGCAATTCCTTTGCCTTAGTATTAGATAAGGATATTTCGGTTAACAGTTGTGAGAGGCAGGTCTCCACACGAAGCGAAAATTGGCTAACATTATCTTGCGGGCTCTGCCTGCTCTCTTGAAGATCGGTGAGAAGGTGAGCATAATGTTTCCGCTCACTAAATTGTGCTTTTAAGAATTCTCTGAGTTGTTCCCATGATGTGAATTCTTTTATGGAGCAGGCAATTTCCGCTTTACCACCCAACTGGCTGAGAATATATTTAAAAAGGATTGGTCTTTGTGGTTCTGATGCAAGATCATACGCGTTGTTACAATTTATAATAAATGAATTGACAGTTTCCCGGTTGCCGTCAAATGATTTGACGAATTTAAACAAAGTATTTAAGTCTAGTTCGGCCATTGCGCTACGTGCAGTAGTAGCCCTTGTGACCCTGGGACTAGGAGATCTAACAGGTGATTTTTCTGTATCACTTCGAGACTGTTCTGAAGTTGGGATATCGAGTTTTAATTTACTTTCCTCTGTTTTAGGAACTGTTGGCATAATTAAGTTGTTTAACCATAAATGAAGAAAACGGGTCACAGGTAGTATAAGGTCTTACAATGGTAATTACAGTAAATGAATCCAGTTAATAAGTCGCAAGTAAATAACCTTGTATAGAGTATTAAATAATATCTCAGCTTTAGACTAGACAATGACCAAAGACTCACAGTACTAGCAGTGCGTGGGCGACGGATGTTATGGCGAACAGGAACATTCCGTTGTGATAAGCCGCGTCTCTGTGGCTGGAATCTGAGTCGCTAGGATCTTGAATAATATGGTCAATTAATTGGTATTGACCTCAGCTTCGGATGCAGGATTGAACTTGCAGGAGTAGCAGCGCTACGCGCTACACGCTGCTCAGGACAGTTGACGGTGGATATTCACTTATTTATTGTTTTCAGGGCACATCAGGATATAGTTCACTACACACTTGGTTTTGCAGAATATTTCAACCACACTGAATACACACACTGGCGATACACTGGTTGGTACACTGGCGATGTTTTAAGGACACTGGGGATTTTCGTATCCCACCGCTGCCACCAATTGTTATAAGGTCCTCCGCGTTAGGGTTTTTAAAAAAAAGAATTATTTACTCGAAGATGATTATATTGAGATTTAACATGGATATTATAAATCGATGATAATAGTGATTATACGCGAGAGACCCATGAGCAGGACCGTCTGCCAGGAAGGTTGAACGTGAACTGGCTACCACTACCATGACGTATGAAACTGACATATGGATGATAAGCTGGCTGCGCCGAGTAGGCGCTGACTCAGCGTCAGCCCCTACAGAGTTAGGGTATAACAGTGCGCTGTTTTGCCACCAGAAAGCAGTGTGGCAGCGATTCCAGAAGATCCACACACATACATATTTTAAAATCGCTTGGACAAATCTGCTGTCAAAATCTGTAAAAAAAAACATTTTATTCCTACAGTCTTTTGCTCTAAAATGATCAGAATACAACCTAGAATGTTTTGTGACTGTAAAGTACTTTTAACTTAGTAGTTTCCCATAGCTTACGAAGTTTTTCATTTTTTGTGAATTAATACATTCTATGAATTACATGCACAATCCAAAAAAAAAAAAAATCGTTTTACAAAAAGAGTTAAAAAAAAACAGATGTAAATCGAACTTACTACCCCGGGCGGCCTACCACCAGCTCATAAAGCAGTATTATTTTAATGTTACTTCAGTGGGAGAAAGAGATGGAGCTATACATCCTGTAGAGCTTCATCTCTTTCCCACACTGAAGTAAACTAAAGTAATATTAAAATAATACTGCTTTTGAGCTGGTGGTAGGCCCTCAGGACTTCAAATCATTCGTCCAACCGCTTACTTATTCGCTTTGTTGAAAGTTAGCTAAAATAGCCGTTCCTATATAAAAGGATAATCATTTAAAAAGTTAAATCGGTAACTACCTATCTACAATATCCCAACCTTTTGGCGAATCCTTTTACAATTTGCAGAGAAAAATACGAACATGATGTAATATTGCTCATCCCCCATAGCAAATAGCGTGATAGTTTATGCCCTACAGTTGGTACAGACAAACATTCTAAAAACTTTGATTTTCCGCATAAGAATCGATCCCATACCTCGTAGCAATAACTTTCTTTAAAAAAAATTAACTTCGCTACGATTTTATTATATCTATAGATTATAGGTACATAATCAAAAAAAATAATAATCGTATAACAAAATGTGAAAAAAAAGAAAAAAACCGTAGGTGGGAATCGAACTTACAACACCATGTTTGCAAAGCAACCGCTTAACCGTTGAGCTAATTGCTTTGTTGAAACTTGTCTAAAATAGCCGTTCCTATATATTTCATGATTGACTGCTTAGTTCCATAAAGGTATAGCGTGATGATAATCATTTAAAAAGTTAAATCGATAACCATCTACAATATCCTAAAATTTTGGCGCGTTTTTTTCCAAAAATATGAACATAATATAATATTGCTCGTCCCCCATAGTAAATAGCGTGATAGTTTATACCCTATAGTTTGACCAGACTTATAGGGAACACCTATGCAAAATTTTAACAGAATCTATCCGGTAGAATTTGCGTCATGCTAGAACATAAAAATACAACATAATGTAATATTGCTCGTCCCCCATAGTAAATAGCGTGATAGTTTATACCCTATAGTTTGACCAGACACACAGGGAATATCTATGCAAAATTTTAACAGAATCTGTCCGGTAGAATTTGCGCCATGCTGGAACATACATACAGACAAACAGACAAAAATTCTAAAAAAAATATTTTCGGCATTAGAATCGATACCTCGTAGCAATTACTTTCAAAAATATTCAATGTACAGTTTTGACTTCGCTACGATTTTATTATATGTATAGATACTTACTACATAATTACAAAATAAAATACAAAACCCACTTTATTAATTTCTCTATTTACCACAAGAAACCACCTCGAGTACAAAAAAAAAACAATTTCTTAGTGGGATGTTTTAAATTCATAAAAGTATATTGTGGCCTCCATGTATTTAATTAAACGGTAGCTGTACACCTGAGCACAAACATGGTACAAACGTACTCCAGTGAATTAATACTTGGTTTGCTATATAAGTAATAAGTAGGTATATCTACCAGGACTTGAGCCAATTGAGGTACGTTGAAGAGAGAACATGCCCTTCTATTTGTATGGTTATCGTCAGTGCGTGATGATTTTCTAGTTAAGATAAGATCAGGTTAGTTAATGTTGATAAAAACTTAAATTTTCATGTTTTTAGGGTTCCGTAGTCAACAAAGAACCCTTATAGTTTCGCCATGTCCGTCTGTCTGTCTGTCTGTCGGCGGTCTAGATCCAAGACTGTTAGTACTAGAAAATTGTTATTTGGCATGGGTATACATATTAATCATACCGACAAAGTGGTAAAATAAAATTATGAAAAATATATTTTTTTTGTTACCTCCCCTACACGTAAGGTGGGGATATTTTTTTTTCTATCCCTAAGTGTGGGGTATCGTTGGAAAGGTCTTTCAAAAGCATTGTGAGTGTGTTCCATCCATTTTTGAATTCAGAGATCCGTTTGCGAAATATTAAGCTTTAAAATGCTAATTTTTGTTAGAGTCAAGTGTCCCCCCTAAGGAATGCAGAACCGGTTCTGTTTTAAAGAACCGGGATTCCCGGTACTTTCGATACTTTCGGTACTTTAAGTAAGCCTTTATAAGATAGAATTAAAAGTTTTAGAATTAAAAGTGTTGAAACGGTTAAAGTAAGAGAAAGAACGTTTGAATCAAGACAAATCAAATAAAACGTTTTATTTCTTGTTTTATAGACACTAAATCAGTTTTATTTAGTACTAGCTGTGCCCACGACATCGCGTGCATGTCGGAAAACAATAATGTGTCACTTAGAGAAGGTGTAGGTCCCACTCCTCCATTGAAACGGAAGAATCTTCCGATCCTGCCTGGTGGGAATTGTGATCTGGGGTTCTCTACCACAGCCCTTTCAAATGCACTACGTCGGGTTTATAATGTCAGTGCGACGAAGTGTTACTTTAATTATTGAGAATAAATGAAAATCTAGGCGCCTGGTCGAGGCTCATTATCTGTACACCTGCCGTACTCAATAAATCGCGACTGCTCGTCTGGCAGTGTGCTGAATGAAACATTATCATGGTGTAGAAGAATCACACGATCAAGAAAGCAGGCTAAAAACTATGAAGTTATCAATATGATATTATTGTGTTTTCTATTATATCTGTATATCTTTTGTTTTTGGAGATCCCAAATGAATGAATAAATATCTTAAAAGCTTGTTTTAATTAAGAAAATGCTTGTCTTAAAACCATGTGAATGTTTGGAAAGAATAATCCATCCATAATGATAGCTGACATTCGGGAAAGTATAAGTTCTATGGCAGGATTTGCGTTAGATTCGTAGTAATCAGTTAATTTCCTTTTTAGGGTTCCGTACCTCAAAAGGAAAAAACGGAGCCCTTATAGGATCACTCGTGTGTCTGTCTGTCTGTCCGTCTGTCACAGCCAATTTACTCCGAATCTAATGGACCGATTAAGTTGAAATTTGGTACACATATGTATTTTTGTGACCCAAATACGAATATGTAACGTAAATAAATAAATTTTGAATCCCCTACATTCAAAATTTATTTATTTACGTTACATATTCGTATTTTCACTTTTGGGGGGCAAACAAGAAAATTAAAAAAAAAGTTATGCTAACAGTACCGTGTGAAAATGAAAGGACTTATTGCGAGGATCTTAAATATATTTTTTATATAATTTTAAAATAAACATTTTTAAAGATATTTAAGAAATTCAATGAAAATTGACCATTCCCCCCCCCTTATCTCCGAAACTACTGGACCAAAAATTTTCAAAAAAATACATAGTATGGCTCTTTACTCATAGATTACAGGAAAACCTATAAGAAGTCTATGGTCTTAAAATAACACGGTAAATCTCTCAATATTGTGCGTACAAACTTACATTTCGTCGCTCGGCATCCAATAGGCCCATCTCTCTAGCTACTATAATATCAATATCAAAAGTGTTTGATAGTCTGCTTAATACACAAATAAATAAAACTGTAAATGTTCATGACAACCAATTCGGGTTTCGGCGTGGTTTGTCAACAGAAAGTGCAGTGTTGTGTCTTAAGCATACTGTCACATGCTATACTTATGTGGTACTCAGCGTGGGACGCCGATTTATGCTAGCTTCCTCGACTTATTCAAGACTTTTAATCTGGTTGCTTATGACGTATTGTGGAGAAAGATGGAGAAGGATAGGTTGCCAATGGAGCTTAAAAACATTTTTAAATATTGGTACCTATGATAACCAGATCAATAGTGTACGATGGGCTGGAATTTTTTCCAGGCCATACAGGTTGGAATGCGGGGTGAGGCAGGATTGGCGAGCTCAGCAGCACCAGAGTGGGTTGCTATACAGTCTGATTCTTCATAATGTGGATATATTGAAATGAGGGAATATATGTTTAATTTCAACGACAGAAAAAATATTTTAAAAATCTATATATTTTTTTAATACTTTTTATGGAATTAAAAATAAATTGTAACAAAACTGTGTAACTTTTAAACTGAATCAGCTATCGCGATGAAACAAACTCCATAATGATTGGAAGTAAATAGGCGTCCACATAAAATTAAAATTTAGAAAAAAACTACCCTCAACTTTTTATTAATTTTCGAAAATTGGATACGAGGCTTTTGGCTATTGGTGAATGTGTATTTTATGTAATATTGTTTTTTTTTGTGTAATGTGCGTTTATTTTGTGCAGAATAAACAATTTTTCTTTCTTTCTTCTTTCTTTCAATTGAAAATAAACATGTTTTTTTAGTAAAAATCTGGATTTTTTTCATCAATTATTACAATAATTGTAAAATTTATAAATAAGATGCCCAAGAGAATAAAAAAAAAACAAAATTAAAAAAAAAAACATTTTTTCCGTCGATAAAATTAAGCATAGATGGGTCATTTTGCAAAAAAAAAACAATAGGATTTTAATTGTTATATCTCCAGGAGAACACCGGACTTTCAAGAGGATATGAAGACTCACACTGTATAGATGGTATTTGTGTAAATAATATTAGCTTTGCAGACGATATGGTGCTTCTGAGCGCCAGCCAGTATCCCATAGACAAAAACTGTTAGTCGCAAAACTTTCTGAGTGACCTGGTAAAATAAGCTAAAGTTCATAAGTTTACCAACACAATGAGTCCTTGTTACTTGAATAAAGAAAAATATCTGGATGACAATTTTTTTTTTAACGACGACGTTTTCTAAAAATGAAACCTAGCTAGATCGATTTATCGCTCCCGAAAGCCCCTGCATACTAAATTTCATAAAAATTCTTGGAGCCTTTTCAGAGATTCAGGTTATATAATATATACAAGAATTACTCATTTAAAGGTGTTATATTTTTATTATTATTATATTAATACCGCGAATGTGAAATTGTTAACGAAAATCAGATTTCATTCTACACGTTCAAATAAGTGATCCTGCAATTTTTTTTTTTTTTTTTAAATTACACATTCTCAGTATTGGATGCCGAGCGACGATTTGCAGTTGGAATAAATGTTAAGTTTGTTCTTGGGATAAATAAATTCATCTCAAGTACGGAACCCTTCATTGTGCGTAGTCCGACACGCACTTGGCCGGTTTTTTTCTTTGGTATTAATTCAATAATTTCACTATTTGTCGATGTTGAAGCAGTGATAGCCTAGTTGTATGACCGTCAGACTGCCAAGTTATAAATCTCGAGTTCGAACCCAAGGCACGCACCTCTGACTTTTCGGATTCATGTACGTATTGTATAATTATCACTTGCTTTAAAAACGGTGAAGGAAAACATCGTAAGGAAACCGGCATGCCTGAGAGATATTTCTCGAAGGCATGTGAAGCCAAGTCAGAAGCCCATGGGCGGCTTTAAAACTCTGGACACTAGGTTAGTCACTAACCACACGAAAAGAAGATGTTGAAGGACACTTGACACTTTGAGGAAGTTGACTGTCAGCTGTGTTCAAGTTTGTCTGAAGCACATTTTTCACTATAAGCCCTCCCGCACCGCGCAGCTACCTCAGAACCATTGAACAGTATTAGTTAAGCCTGCAATACACATGCTACTAATAAGCATGCTTGTTTACTACCAGGTAGCACACTCATTAGTAGCATACTCTCTGTGTTTGTAAAATACTCATGCTCTTTTTGTATACACATGCTAGTTGAATGCTACTAAGTAGCACTTACTCCAAAGTAGCATGCTCTTGTACTACTAGGTAGCATGTGTTGGGCTTTGGGCAACAAAATTAGAGATATTTCAAACGCGAAGTATCTTTTCCCGAAAGTACCGAAAGAACCGGGATTTGGTTTTGAAAATCCCGGTTCCTAAAACGACCAAATTTCCGGGATTTCCCGGGACTATTCACTAGTCCCCCCCCCCTGTCAGCTAAATGGTTGGTTTTAGATATTATGTGAAAAAATTCACGGCAGTAGCTTATATAACGAATCTAAAAGGAAAACTATCACAGCTGAGTAGGCTTTACAAGTTAACGTGTAATAATCGACCAACTTAGATTTGCGGCTGTAAAAACATGTTCTCCCATACATTCCGTATGATAGATTTTTTTTTCAACTTCAAAGTTAAGTTTGTTCTTGGGATAAATTCATCCCAACTACGGAACCCTACATTATGCGTGGTCCGACACGCCCGGGCCAGTTTTTTATAGGATCGTAGCTGAAAAAAAACGAGTACCTAATGTAAAATCAGGGAAATTAATTGTTAAGCAAATTGACTACCAACTTAAATTGTTTATGCAGGGTGGGTCAAAAACAAGCTGAAAGTTTAACCAGTTGTTTAAAAAATACAGATTCTAATTCGGATTTAGTTCACTTTAAGCATAACAACAACGACAACAAATTTTTCGTTCGATTATATTTTATCCCTACCAATACCAAGCTCAAATAACAGAGTCATATTCAAACGCTCTAAAAATAACATTCCATCCGTGCCATAGATTAAAAATATACGAAAAAATGCTGTTGCAATGTCATAGGCTTATAAAAAATAGCTATTTGTTCGAATGCAACGTGAATACGTCACTGCAGGCCGTATTTGATGGGGTGGTCACATTGTGTTTACGAAAAACAAAAAAAAAGTTTTTTTTCCACTAACTGACACTGGTATTGAGCTGCGGGCAACTAAGCGGTAGCAAAATATGTTTTTTACTATTTTTAAACCTTTTGTTCCGCTGATATGTCAATAAAAATATACGTTTATGGTTTGTGGGATCATGAACAAACTGTAAATGAAATCGGTAGGAGGTCGAAGTACTGTGATATGGAGCCAACTAAGTCAAAGAACCCAAATACAGTCATGCCTCTTTAGGTTGTCTTTAAAAGATCGCTTTTAGCGATGGGACTGCCCATAGTGATACCCTATTAGAAATTCTACTTGTACAAGGTGGGTCAAAAGTAATGTCATTGTGTAAATTGGCTGCCATTTTGTTGAAAATGAAAAAAATTGGCCCCTGTCTTCACGGAAAAATTATAATAAAGGTGTAAAATTTATGTCATTAAGTCAAAAAAAATATATCTGTCAAATGACCAACTTCTGAGTTGATGCATATTTGTGCTCGTTTTACGGCATTTTGAATGAATCTGGCTACAATTTGGTAATTTCATGTTCAATTTTGGCTTTCAAGACTTGCAAGGTTTGTGGTTTATATTGGGAGACGCGAGATTTCAAAAAGCCCCAAAGAAAGAAGTCTGGCACCGTCAGAACTGGCGATCTGGCCAGCCAGTTCAAATCGCCAAAACTAGATTTATTATACACCCCACAAATTAGTGTTTCAAAATCTCCGTCATTGTATGAGTTGTTTGTATGGCTCCATTGCATTGTCAACTAATTTTCTGTCTGCAACATAAGTATCTAATCATAATGACATTATGCTGCCAATTGCACAAATTATGGCATATACATATTATGATATAATTTTTGCCCTACCCTGTATACAATATATGTATAAAAAAAACCAGCCAAGTGCATGTCGGACCACGCACAATGCAGGATTCCGTAGTTGGGATGAATTTATCCCAAGAACAAGCTTAACTTTGTAGTTGAAAAACATTTTCTTTCATACGGAATGTATGGGAGAACATGTTTTCACCACCGCAAATCTAAGTTGGTCGATTATTACTCGTTAACTTGTAAAGCCTACTTAGCTGTGATAGTTTTCCTTTTAAATTCGTTATATAAACTACTGTCAAACTACAACAAAAATTTGCACTTTAAAGCTTAGTTTGTTTAGTTTATCTTTATTGCATTGCTTAATATTTCGCAAACGGATCTCTGAATTCAAAAATAGGTTTAACACACTCACAATTTTTTTGAAAGACCTTTCCAACGATACGCCACACCAAGGGATAGAAAAAAAAAATCATCCCCAGTTTACGTGTAGCGGAGGTACCCTAAAAAAATATTTTTTATAATAATATAATATAATTTTATTTTACCACTTTGACGGCATGATTAATATGTATGCCCATGCCAAAAGTACTAACAGTCTCGGAGCTAGACCGACAGACAGACAGACATGACGAAACTATAAGGGTTCCTTGTTTATTACGGAACCCTAAAAACCCTGTCCGATCTGAAAGGGGCATATAGGTACTGCAATAACATCACTAAAAAGTTTTTTAAATTTATTATTATTGAAAATACGGCCACCCGCGCCCCAAGTAGTAACCCGATAAAATTCCCCATTGAAAAAAAAATGTAGCGCATTTTTTTTTTCTTTTTTCCTAAAAATGACCTCATAAATAGGACTCTCAGTACAATACGGTTATTTTTACATGTTGTATATGTAAACTATATGATGAAGAGTATTTTATTCTAATTATTTGTTGCACCACTTTTTCCCAATCAAAGCAGTAGGAAGTGTTGAAATGCGGGCGTTTTGAGGGACGCTCTCATGTAATTTTGACGTTCAAAAAGTGCTGATTCTCAGCCTAGTTTGAATAAATTACTTTTGATTTGATTTTGATTTTTTCTATTTTATTCAAAAGATAAGGATGGTGGTTAGCAGCTAGCAGCATCATCTCATTCCACTCATTCACGATCATCGTGTGATGAATGATAAGAAGCCATCATCATCATCATCATTTCAGCCGAAATACGTCCACTCGCCTCTCGTCCAGATCAACACTTCGACCGGTTCTGTGCTTCACGCATCCAACGGATTCCCGGATAAAAAGGTCCAAAACTGATTTACATCCGTAAGACGTACTCATAACATATGGTTCAGTTAAAAACCAGCGTCAGGCACTAGTTGTCTGGCATTATGCTGAACTGGGCCTATTTGTCGCAGCCGTGAGGTACACAGTACTGTTTTAGGCTTTCTCTGTTTTTGAAGTGAAAACTTCTTTAGCATCGTTGTGATTTGAAAGTCGATGAAACGAAAAAGCGACAGTAAAAAGAGACAGACACATAAATTCATGAGATTTAACGTGGGAGAAAATGAGATTGGAAGCATTATACAGTGTTTCTTATGTTCGTGGTTCTCTTTGTGCTCTGCTTAGTACCCCCTCTACCCGTGTTTACCAAGGCATAGTGGGAGTTTGCTTGGGCCTCAACGTTGTACGTGTGTTAATAAGTGTTTGTGCGGGTAAAATTTTTATTTTTTCACTTCTACCACGTGTGAATTGCACACGTTTTTTTTTTTTGAAAACTATGTGCCTCAACCTGTGTCAAATAAATTTATTTTCTTTCTTTCTTTCTTTCATATTTAGTAGACTGTATAAGACGAAGAATTAGCGGAGATGATTCCATTCAGCAACCGCCAAACAAATTAAGGTCACGAATTTACTCGTCTCTAAAACATTGAAAATCGTGAAAGTATTACTAAGTGATGCCTAAAGTTTCCACCAACAAACCAAGTAAAAATGGCCTGAATCCACGTAGGTATGTTATTTTTTCATTCCATGCAGAGGAAAAAAATAGAAAACAAGTCGCAAAAATATACTCTACACCGCATAAGCTACCTACCTTTCCTTCCGTTCGCTTTGGTAAATAAAAATATAAAATCTCTCATGTACGGCTCTTTTGTTCTCATCGTATTCCTTTTGATGCTTTTCATATGACATTACGCGAATGAATTTAAACATCTGCGTTAAAGCATTAGTTTAATTAAAGTTTTTCAGGAAATGTTTTAAGTACATAATATTCGTTTAATGTAATTGACATGTCCGTTGATACCACCAGGCTTAATTATCTGCTTTGCTTCGATTTAAAAGTTTTGAGTAAAAAGTTATTCTGAAAGTGGGCAACCTCGTAAACAGATACAGTAGACAGTAGTTATGCAATATTGTCTTTGGTCTATGGCCTTGACATCAACCAATAAACCAGTGATATCTAAAAGCTAGGAACAACATTGTCAAACTTTTTTTTTTTGGATTGAGTACGAGGCTTTTGGCTACTTTTGTATTGTGTGTATTTTATATTTAGTTTTTTAAAATGTGCATTTTGTTTGTGCAGAATAAACAAGGTTTCTTTCTTTTCTTTTTTTCTAGATGTCAAATATTTCGCTGTTTTGATTAATTTGGAAATATGAAATGTGGCTAACTAGTGAAATATTAATAATCAATTACAATTATAAGACTCTGCCCAACCCTACGGGGAAACAAGGCGTGATGTTATGTTATGTAATTATAACACTGAATTTGATGTTGTAACCGCTTTAGGTGTAAAAAAGGCATTTGGAAAGTTTCTTAATACTTTTTACATGTAAGACTAAATATTCGGTGTAACGATATTAATTATTGCAATTCATAATCAATATTCTAGTTCGCTAGTTAGCCACATTTCTTATTTCCATACAGTAATATTGCCCACTTTTAGCATAAACACACTTAAAGTGCCGCGAAAGCTTGATGAATCAAAATCAATCAATCTGCATAGCCTTTTCCCAACTATGTTGAGGTCGGCTTCCAGTCTAACTGGATGCAGCTGAATACCAGTATTTCACATGGAGCGACTGCCTATCTGACCTCCACAACCCAGTAACTGGGTAATACCATACCCCTTGGTACGACTGGTTGTCAGACTTTCGGGCTTCTGACGACTCGTAACGACTGTCAAAGATCCACGAATGACAGCCGAGACCTTCCGAGGCACGGAGGAATCTCGGTATGTAAATAAAAATGGTCAGCCATCCACGGATCAACCCCGGCAAGCGTAGCTTAACCTGATGGATCGATCCGTGTGGATGTTATTACTTAGCCACGAGCTCTTCCGAGATTGATGAATCAAGCCTTTTTAATTTTTTCTGAAAAATGTTGAAGAAGAAAAACATGTTCAAAGCATACGATCGATATAATTTTGATCAAGAAAGAAGCAAAATAATTAAAATGGAACACACAGAAACAATCCGAACATGATCTACTCCCAAACCTAATTAATTCGTATAAAGCAATTTCCGAGGCTTTGCCAAAATAAACGTAAAAGTAATCCTAAAATAAATTACTTGTGTTAGTTAATTTCTTACATTGGTAAGAATTGATTCTACTTTCATGTTACCTTTGTTATTAAAATTTAAATTAAATTAGGCCCCTTTGATAATCTATAGAGTCTTTCATTTTGCTGTTCGAACAAAAGGCCTGTTTTAAATTTGTTATTGATTTTATTTAATCAGGTCCCTAATTAGTGCGTTTCTTCTTTTAAGCGTTTAATTTCTCATTCTGCTTTGTTCTTAAGAAGTGGGTTCGTTTATAATTAGGTGGTAAGCTTAGAACGGTTTAAATAGCTTCTGTTCGGTTAAAACCCGAAGATCTTTGTAATATGTCCTAATAAGGGCTCTGTGCAAATCGCAAATAATTTAATAGTCATAAGTAGTATCAGTATTTTTAACCGTGAGAAGCCGGTTCTACTTCCGGTTTTTGAATTGAGAGTGTCTAACTCTACTAGACTCCAAAGCAGCTCGCCAAAATTTAAATTTTGTAACGTTTTTCCCAAAGTAAGTTTCATAAGCATAGCATAATCAGCCTATAATGCATAAGCATATCATAATCAGCCTATAATGTTCCCACTGCTGGGATACAGTCCTCCTCTCGGCGAGAGGGAGCTGAGAGGGCTTCCACCTTAAGTAATCCTAAAGTAGATCTTGACAAGCTCTCAACTTCAAATTCTCAATTTAGAAACCAGTAACTTATTTTCTTGACATATTTGTTTCATTTCGACAGTTCAACAACATTCATTGCGTTATTTACGTTGTTGAGCAGATTTTTTTTCCAACTTATGAAGCATTGGATTAGCAATATGTTTCAAATCGAAATAAATTATGATTGATCGTATATTACGCAATTAGGGTACTCGTGTAGTCAATGTTATTAATAACGATACCTTTTGGTAGGAAAAATTTAACATTTTTGCCAGGAACCATGTTTCAAGTGCTTACAATCAAGGTATTTTAAAGCTGTTTTGCATATACTCCACAAAACACCCACTCTCTCAAACAGAGGGTTACTACAATCAGACAGTTGGCTCGGGCGGCCTGCCAACAGCTTCAGATCCCACTCGGTATTTCAATGCAAAAATACGTATGAGCACAGTATTAATCAGACGCTATTTTTAACTATTTATTGTAGTGGGGATGTAACAGACAAGGCTCGGATACCGGTTAAATATTCAAACCGTTATTATTTACTTGACGCAAAAACCTTTACATTCGATTTTGTTCGAGTACACTGGTTTTTAACCGGTTTTGGAGGAGTCTTTACATAAAGGTTTTTAGAGCAATATTAACCGGTTTTTTGTTAAGTTTTTATTCAGCGCGGCATCCTGACAAGTACTCACAAGTTGCAACGCGTTATACGCCGCTCGTCGAATAAATCGGTTAATTTAAGTAGTGGAAGTGGGGGTGTAGAGTTTGATCTCCGCGAAACCGGAGGTGGAAATATAATCATATATTCAAGAAAAAAATCGACCTATTGGTACCTGTGGAGAGCAGTGGTGGTCCAGTGGTAACGGCCACGACTTACGGGTTGTAGGTCGTAGGTTTGAACCCAGACAGGCGCTTTACTTTGTGTAAATTATTTCATCTCCACTGCTCTCAAAACAGTGAAGGAAAACATGGTAAGGAAACCGGCATGTCCTAGAACCGAAAATTCGAAGACATATGACATCTACCAACACGCACTGGGCTCGCGTGGTGGATTACGGCCCACTCCCTCTCACAGAGAGGAGGCCTGTGTCCCAGTAGAGGGAACATTTACAGGCTGATGATGATGATGATGATTGGTACCTCATGAATATTTTGAAAGGGCAAACGGAGTCGATTTTCTTTATTAGACCTCCGTTACAACTCCGTTAAAAACGTTCGGAGGCGGATGCAGATGCAGAGGTGCAATTTCAGAGGCGGAGAAGAGTACTACAATCTACATACAATATATATTGTGGTTGTAACTTACAACCCTTTATTGTAGATTGTAGTACCCGGCCCCCGTACCCGGCCCCCGTGTACCCGGTCGACGTCCTAACGTCAACGCCGACTGTTGCTGAAAACCAGGGCTGTGGCTCTATCTCGCATTGGGTCGCAGCATTATACTGAGCGATGGCCGTTTTGCGTGGATGTGGTGCATATTTTCCCACAACTTGTTCTTTTTGTTTTTGTTTTACGTTCTTTCTTTGCGTCATGTTCACCGCAAATAAACGTAATTTCTTTCTTTCTAAAAATGATACGACAAACTATTGTGAAATTAATAAAAAGGCAAATAATGAGTAAAAGGCCTATTATTTTTCAATAACTTCAAGAAGAAGTATCAAATAGCTTTTATTAGACTATTGATTCATGTTTGGTTTCATTTAGGTACTTTTAAACCTGTTTGTTATTTGAAAGGCTCAAAACTAAATTTAAAATCGGGCTTCTCTAGGCTTTAAATAATATTTGACATTAACAAAAAAGTCTCTCTACATTTTAGCTTATATCACAAGATCTTCTGCAGACAAAACAAGGTTAAACCAAGCCGAAGAATATAATTTAAAAATTAAACAGGAACAAAAAATAACGCCTTACCTTTACCTGTCCCGCTTAACAACATTCTGCCAGTAAATTTTTTAGACATTTACTACACGAGAAGGCGAAGCTAACCCTAATAATATTAGACGCGGAATTTTAGCCTAAATACACGCCGTGTTTGTAATTTTATCTGAAAATTAATCGGACAATTTAGTTTTGGCCTAGATTCAAATTGCCTTCTTAAATTAATTTTAGTGTACAGCGAGTGGTTGTGGGTTTTACATGTTTTTGTAGTTATTCCCCTATAATTGCTGCTTGTCATTAAGTTCAGTAAACAAAATAGGTGAAGTGAGATGTCAATAGTGTCCATTCCCAGCAATGACAGCTCACTTCACCTCAAAATCAAAAATCAAAATCAAAATATTTTATTTCACATAAACCTACATGGGCACTTATGAAACGTCAGAAGCTAGGTGCATGGTTCCAATTGGTCGTTTCCTATGGAGAAGAGCCGGCAAGAAACTCCACGGTTACTCTTTTAAAAATAATTGGCTTTTACAATACTTTCATATAACAGTGTTTCTAGGTATGAGAGGACAGTGTAGGTCTTTCAATAAGTACCAAGTACTTAACAAAATAGAAAATGGTGAACAGGTCTACAATCCACTAAGCCTACAGCGTTCTCACATTCACAAAATATGTAGAAAAGAATCTATACAAAAATAAAATAAATTAATTAAAAAAAGACCTATTTTAATAAAACCTATATTTCCACAGTGAAATTTTTACGGAATAGAATCGACTAAAATTAGCAGTTATTGGTGCCGATTCTCTTGTCACAAATGCCTCTAAACTAAACTAAAAATCACCAAATTTTAGTGTATTCCTGTCAAACGACGATTTCCCATTCTGAAATAGACTAAAGTGACACAACTTAACTATATTTTAGTTTGACAGCACTAAGATGGCACTGAGATATTAGTTTAGTGAAAATGGCAATTTTGCTATTCTGAATTTGACGTTTTTAACCTAAAATTTAGATTTTCTAACTAAATATGACTATTTTTAACCGCGACTAAAAACATGTGGAATAAAATTGGTTGTCATGAACTAAAATTCACACCAACACCTCGACTTCAGATGAAAAAACAGTACTGAATTTTTTTTTTTTCTTTTGCTTATATCTCGAAAACGGTGTGTCCAATCGCAAAAATAATGAAAATTTCGACACCCTTTATAAAAACCCTTAAACCCCTAACACTACATGTAGGTAATATTTTTTCTTATTTTCCACACAAAAAGTGAAAAATCCATATAAAACACGTCGAGGCTGCCACCCCTGCGCGCCTCCGGCTCTAAAAAGATTCACGTGGTTAGGTATCACGTGTGGAGTCGCGGTTGTCAAATTCGATTTAGATGTGTCAAAATTAGTTTTAAATTTAGAGAATTTATTTTGCAGAATAGCTTTGAGATTCTCATAGTCAAAAGTAAGGAATTTTAGTGATAGTTTAGTTAGTTTAGTTCGGTGTACAAGAGAATCGGCACCATTATTTTCGTTAATGATTAATCGAGAACTAGACTCCCTTAACACACAATCAGTGCCGGAAGGTCTCCTGCACGCGTAGCATGACCACCGTAGAAACGAGTTTTGTCGACGGAAGAGTAGACAAAATGACTGATAAACAATCACAATCTCTAATTTTGTCTATTCTTCCGTCGACAAAACTGTTTGATGAATTTGTTTTTATCGAATTTGTTTTTATCGACTTTGTTTTTAAAGTCGATAAAAACAAAGTAGATAAAAAAAAATTGTTTTTATCGAATTTGTTTTTATCGACTTTAAAAACAAAGTCGATAAAAACAAAGTCGATAAAAACAAAGTCGGTAAAAACAAAGTCGATAAAAACAAAGTCGATAAAAACAAAGTCGATAAAAACAAAGTCGATAAAAACAAAGTCGATAAAAACAAAGTCGATAAAAACAAAGTCGATAAAAACAAATTCGATAAAAACAAATTCGTCAAACAGTTTTGTCGACGGAAGAATAGACAAAATTAGAGATTGTGATTGTTTATCAGTCATTTTGTCTACTCTTCCGTCGACAAAACTCGTTTCTACGGTGGTCATGCTACGCGTGCTGGAGGGTTCACCTAGTCGCATATGGGATGCCAGGAACCCTCGCGGAGGGCTCATTTTAAATGTAGGTTTTTCTAAGCGAATACAACATTATAAACCGTTAAAATAAAATTTAATGTAAGTATATTTTAACAAGATTTATTAGTATATGCGTTGCTTTTAAAATTCAATCATTTTTTTTTTGTTCACTGTTACAAATGTTCACAAAAAATTTAAAAGGTTGGAAACTGCTTATACGTTTTACAGTGTTTTATAACACGGTTTTAAACCTAATGCCGTTGATCGTCCGCGATGGTTAACGTTAGCGCAAACGTAATGCCGGGAACCCACCCGGAGGGTCCACTTGCAAAATATATGGTGGCATGGCGTATGAGCTCGACGAAAATGGGTGGAGGCCAGCAGTGGAGAAAAAAGAGCTATAAAAAACTTTTTCCAAAAAAAAACAACCGACCTCCAAAAATAACACTACAAAGTGAAAAATAACTTTAATTTCGGAAGTCGGTGTCTTGTGTTTTGTATTTTCGTTTTTTGCCACCGACTTCCGAAATTAAAGTTATTTTTCACTTTGTAGTGTTTTTTTTGGAGGTCGGTTGTTTTTTTTTGGAAAAAGTTTTTATTTTTCACTTTTTAGTTGTGGTACCTACCCCACACACATTCGAATACCACTACCTGCTACCAGTGACAGAAACTTATCATATCATCTACATAGCAAGTGGGAAAAAAATACGTATTTTGTAGCTAACTCAAAAACTATCAAAGCAAAGTTAATAAAATTTATATGGGACCAATTCGAGAGCACACCCTTTCAAACAAAAAAATAATTTTCAAAATCGGTCCACAATTGACGGAGAAATCGGTGGACATACATAAAAAAAAAAAAACAAACATACGCGACGAACTTATAACCTCCTCCTTTTTGGAAGTCGGTTAAAAAAAAGATTCACCATAGTTCCCGGGCATGGCTTATGCCACAAGTTACACCAAAAAGAACGCTGCCAAGAAGAAGCAGTGGTTTAGCACCATGGTCCTGAGTTTCCTGACTCTCTTGGTATCAATCAATCTGCCAAGCCTTTTCCCAACTATATTGGGCTCGGCTTCCAGTCTAACCGGATGCAGCTGAATACCAGTATTTCACATAGAGCGACTGCCTATCTGACCTCCACAACCCAGTAACTGAGTAATACGATACCCCTTGGTAAGACTTGTTATCAAACTTTCGGGCTTCTGACGACCCGTAACGACTGTCAAAGATCCACGAATGACAGCCAGGACCAACGGCGACTCTCTTGGTATCATCATCAAATATTGAAAACCGGCCAAGTGCGTGTCGGACCACGCACAATGAAGGGTTCCGTAGTTGGGATGAATTTATCCCAAAAACAAACTTAACATTGTAGTTGATAAACATGTTCTCCGATACGGAATGTATGGGAAAACATGTTTTTGCAACTGCAAAGTTAAGTTGGTCGATTATTACTCGATAACTAGTAAAGACTACTTAGCTGTGATAGTTTTCCTTTTAATTTCGTTATATAAACTACTTCTGTGTTTTTTTTCACACGTCCAAAACCAACCATTTAGCTGGCAGGGGGGGGGACACTTGACTCTAACAAAAATTAGCACTTTAAAGCTTAATATTTTGCAAACAGATTCCTGAATCCAAAAATGGTTTTCACAAACTCATAATGTTTTTGTAAGACCTTTCCAATGATACCCCACACTATGGGATAAAAAAACAAAAAATAAAACATCACCACTTTACGTGTATGGTTGGTACCCTAAAAAAAATGTTTTTCATAATTTTGTTTTACCACTTTGTCGGCGTAATTAATATGTATACCTATGTCAAATTACAGCTTTCTAGTACTAAGGGTCTCGGAGCTAGACCGCGGACAGACAGACAGACAGACAGACAGATAGACAGACAGACGGACATGACGAAACTATAAGGGTTCCTTGTTTACTACGGAACCCTAAAAACCCTTGCAATAAAAATATTCTCACTCAGAAACTTTACTGCAAACACTACCTAGATGATTTCCTTTTGGAACACAATTGTCTACGTTCTACTTTACAAGGAATCTCTTCTGTTGGAACTGTCTTCAAACAATCAAAACACCACGTCATCTGATTCAATAGAACGCCTTACTTCACCTCAAATTGTAGCCCAAACTCAAATATTTGGACAAATATTCGCTATTGGACAATGCTAAGTAAGCGCCAAGAATCTACGCTGTGTGAGTGTGGAGCCATACGTGTGGCGAACATGAGGAATGAACGCTTGCACTTTGAAAATCTTCAACTTTCAGAAGTGGTTAGCCTCTTCGTGGGCATTTTATAACATCGTCATGCTTTGTAATGGGGCTCCACACCATGGTTGACTCCATAGTTCCTCTTTAGTTTAGGACAGCCAAAAGGTAATTTGGTGCTTTTGCAGATATTATCACTACTTCACCAATACAACACAATACCGTCAAGAACACCGAAAGATAACAACAATACACTCACACACAACACCACAACAACACACACAACACTACTTCTCGATTTTTTAAAGTGAAACTTTTATTACATCGTCTCAAACTTTTTCGTCTGTGTGTTTCATGTCACGTGACGGTCAGCCGCGGAGTAGGGATAAAGTGAAAGGCGCTCGTCAGAGCAGCCAAGGCAAATATGGTGGCGCCTAAAGTTCGCTTAAAAATTTCACTTTTACCGTGGTTTCATAAAACCACACAATCCTTTTTTATATTTGTTCTTAACTAAAATCTTTTTCCCGAAAATTACTCAATCTTGTAACTTACAAACGCTGCTATTCTGCAACCAGCGTTGTTATTGATACGGCAATTGCCGTATTATACGGCAATCCACGATGTTTTTTCGGAAAATATGGCATACGGTAGGCCTCTCATTGCCGTATCACAAAATACGGCAATTGACTAAAGGTTAAATGGGCAAAGGTTAAAGGTTAAAGGACAATCCGCGCGATCTATAAAATGGGCCCTCGCGAGTCCCTTAGAGACAAATTTAAAGAAATTGATATACTGACTTTGCCTTCACTTTATATCTTAGAAAGTATTATGTATGTTCGCAAAAACTTACGAGTAAGACTTTTCAAAATAAGAAGCGATTTCCATAATATAAATCGACACGTAGTCGACATGAAATTGTGATACCCAAATTTAGATTAACTATAAAAAGCAAGTTATTTCTTATAAACATTATCCGCTTTATAACAAGTTGCCAAAGTCTGTGACAGAACTTAGCGATGGGAAGTTCAAAACCCACATCAAACGTGTCCTTATCAAGAAGGCATATTATAAAATTAAAGACTATGTTGAAGACAAGGAAGTTTGGCAATAATTCCTTCTGCACATGTGGCTTCCCTGATACCTCATTAACGGCATAAATAAGAGTCTATAACTGCTCCCAAATTACCATGTTTATTTAAATCTTTATTTTTATTTATTTTTACATTCGTCCTTGACATATTTACTATTCTATTATTTGACATTATATACGATTTAATTTCAACTTTTTTTTAGTGACTTTTGTGGACATGATAATTATTCAGATTGATTACAGTTGTAATAGCAATCATATAATTGCGTTTTATTAAATTAGGTTTTTTACTTTTGTTGATTTATTTATTTTTTGTATAGATTCTTTTCTACATATTTTGTGAATGTGAGAATGCTGTAGGCTTAGTGGATTGTAGACCTGTTGACCATTTTCTATTTTGTTAAGTACTTGGTACTTATTGAAAGACCTACACTGTCCTCCCATACCTAGAAACACTGTTATATGAAAGTATTGTAAAAGCCAATTATTTTTAAAAGAGTAACCGTGGAGTTTCTTGCCGGCTCTTCTCCATAGGAAGCGACCAAATGGAACCGTGCACCTAGCTTCTGACGTTTCATAAGTGCCCATGTAGGTTTATGTGAAATATAATATTTTGATTTTGATTTTAATTTTTGTTAAACGAAACGTTTTTTCACTAGCTTAGTGAATGAAATGAAAATGTAACTCAAATATTTGTCACTTGTAGAGGCTATGCGCCATAATATTAGATTATTTTTTGTCAATGTTGCCACTAACCCAGAAACTACCGCGAAATGACAAAACTGTAAATGACCTTAAAAAAATCGATGATAACTATAATTCAAAATCAAGGCAAAAATCAAGGATACTGTACCAAGTCTAAGGTGTGCGAGAAGCAAGGATAATTACACTCTAGATAAACATGAATCTAAAGTAATAGAAACGATAAGAAACCCTTATGGAGAAGAAACAAAAGGAGAAATAGTATTTTTATAAATACGGCAATTTAGTATTTTTCCCTTAAAATACGGCAAACCAGACTGTGACTTACGGCAGCTCAGATTTTAACGATAACAACACCGTCTGCAACAAATACTCATAATAATATACACCGTCGTCCGCCATTTTCAAGTCCTCGCACTAGAAGTTCAAACATAGATGCTGGCTTCGTTCTAAATCACACGGAAGCCCGTTTGAGCTGCTGCCAACCTTACTAAACTAAATCGGATTTAAGCCTTTTGGACGCTAACGAATTTTAAATATGGGTAGTTAGCTCCCTGATTTGTTAAAGAGGATTTCAACAGATCATATTGATTTATACTGGTGAACTTTTCGCTAATAGGTAGGAGTTTCATTAAGCTTTCGATCTGTGTGAATATTCAATGGAAGATTTAAGGGGAGTTGATGCTTCTGTGTATGTCATTTATGTGTCTATTTTTGAAATTTATAATAGTACTAGCTTCTGTCCGCGACTTCGTCCGTGAGCCGATAAACTTCTTCAAGAATTAGGCTATCCAAAGCAAAAATAATTGTTCAAATCCGACTGGTAGTTCCGGAGATTACCCCTTACATACAAAAAAATACAGAGTATAGATATATAGATTATATTATAGTATAGATTATCAAATATTCAGCTGGTACTTATACAGGGTCAAATAAAATTAGGTAGCCAAATTCAGCAGACGTGATGGATAATTATTATCTAAACATGATACAATAAAAAGATACGATGTTTTTTTTTGTTGAGAAGTGTGTTTTTTTTTGTGTTATTGTGTTAAGATATCGACACCCACCACGTGTGTGAAGTTTACACAAAAAACAGATTTCTTAAATTGATATTTAAAGTAAACTGTGGTTGATAACAATGATAACCCCAAAAAATCATCAAATAAATTATATTTTTTTGCTGTATTTAAGTATAACGTGAACAAAAATAAGGTAAGTACACAGGTCCACGATTTGGGGTCTGCGCTCAGTGGTAAGATGTCAGTGGTTTCTCGAGCACAATTTTTGATCATGAAAATTAGGTGTCGAACCCGCATGCCTAATTTCTGAATTGACACTTTCAGACACTTGGGAATTCAGATAACATGTTGATTTTCCTTTCAGCCTCTACCAAAAATCTGCCACATCTGCAGCAACAAAAAACTGCGGACCCCAAAAAGATACAGAATTTAATAAAAGATAAAGACAATAAAATATTGTGGACTAGAAAAAACAAATATCAAAAGTACAATATCAGAAAGATATCGTTTAGAATAATCGAATTTGGCAAAAAAAGTTTTGAGGTCCGACTGTGGGTTCGAAAAAATATGTAAATTTGGGAGCCGATAACAGACAATGTTCGACCCCGAAATCAAAGTATGGCTTTACCGACATAAAAAAGTTAGTATATGTTATAGTCATGCTTCTAGAATTTATTAAGATATGTAGATAGGAGTGTTTTCATTTGTTTTGGACGAATGAACAAGACATGGATGAACAAGTTTTATTGTAAAACTTTTGCAAAACTTCAAATGTATGTGTTTCATAGTAAACTAGAAGAAAATCTTTTGTCATCTTGATAACATAGAGCTCCTATCGACCTTTAACAAGATCAGATTAAGAAAAAAGTGGTCAAGTGCTAGTTGGACTCGCATACAAAGGGTTCATACCACTGTACAATATTTAACACTACATATATTTTTTAATACTCTAGTTACGACACACGTTCCTTATATAATATGGGGACCCCTTGAATTTTCTTACTTTATTTTATTTTTATTACTGTTTGTTACAGCGGCCATAGTAGTATACTCTGTGGAAATTTCAAGTCTCTATCTATTACGGTTCAAAAGATACAGCCCTGTGACAGACGAACGGACGGACGGATAGCGGAGCCTTAGTAATAGGGTCCCGGCACCCTTTGGGTACAGAACCCTAAAAATAAATTTAATTGTCAAATGGAAAATATTTTTGAGAAAGCTTCACAGCTATCAGCCCTTCTTTGAAAATAATCAAATAAGAAATCGAGTAATATATAATCAATAATACTTTTCGTAAGGTAACATAATAATTAATTTGCAAAACTTTATCCTTAATAAAGGTTACTATGTAACCTAGGTAGGACGCCAGATTCAATTCCGTCATTTGTTACTCTTTTCTTATTATCCATAAATTATAAAATTATATTTATTGTAACTGACTGTATCACAATTTTTTTGAAATAAATAAATTATTAAAAATTATTAAATTAGTTATGTTTTTATACTGGAAGACATTTTTCTAAATGGCTAGACCGGTTCAATTTTTAAGCTATTGCATAGCTTTTATCGCGGACTTTGAGCGCGGCGACCGAATCAAGAAATTCCGTAACGAAAATAAAACCTAACACCCCCACTCCGCCTACCATGTAATGACGCTTCAAATGACAACGTGATGTTATCATGGGAAACGTGATGTTGTCATGGGAACGTAATTTTTGTTTTATGTCATCACGTCATCATCCCAAGTGTAGCGTTGACAAATAGGAAGTATGGAGGTTACAAATGCTATGCAATAGCTTTACCACGGCAGTCCCCGAGTGCCACACGTTTTTTTTAAAGAGTTTCTAACTCGATCTCAAAACTCAAAGCATTTAGTGATATTGAGAGGGAGCGTAGGGCTCTGGCGGTCAGGAGTAAATGTTGGCACGAAGATTTTCTAAGTGTACTGGCCAAGTTAAAGTTAGGATGCTGTTGCGACTGCCTCGTTTTTGCAGTTCATCAGAAATGTTCGCGGTAATCCATACCGATGGATTTCAGGCCATCATCCGCAAAAAAACGGCATCATTCCTGAGCAGAATAAAAGGCAGTCACAATAGTATCCTGAAGGCTGTGGCAGCAGATACTTTCTCTGCCATAAAAAATGTGCCTAGCCTTTTCCCAACTATATTGGGGTCGGCTTCCAGTCTAACCGGATGCAGCTGAATACCTGTATTTTATATGGAGCGACTGCCTATCTGACCTCTACAACCCAGTAACTGGGTAATACGATACCCCTTGGTAAGACTGGTTGTCAGACTTTCGGGCTTCTGACGACCCGTAACGACTGCCAAAGATCCACGAATGACAGACAGGATCAACGTCTTAACGTGCTTTCCGAGGCACGGAGGAGTCTCGGTATGAAGAAATGGTCACCCATCCACGGACCAACCCCGGCAAGCGTAGCTCAACCTGACAGATCGACCCGCGCGGCTGTTAGTACTTGCCATAAATAAGGCAATTTGTGCGAAGACTTATACCACAGTTAGACCATTACCATTTCTCGTTGTGTCTAGATGATGGGTATCTTCTCACAAATTCGTCTTTAGTTTTAAGTTACTAGCAATAGTGATTTATGTGCAAACATGTTATCTACCAACAATTTATGGATCTTTTTGCTATCCGAAATAAAATGATTTTATTTATTTATTTCAAATAAATCAATGACAGGCCAAAAGGTAGGTCAGTCAGAAAGATGAAGCTAATTGCCCATTGCAAAGCGTAGTATGTAGGTACGTATATAGGAGAAGAACGGGCAAGAAACTCCACGGACACTCTTTTAAATAAAAATTTGTTACAAATATTGGTTAAGTACGTCATTCATGTTGAAATTATACATGTGAGAACAATGTAGAAAGACGTGCACGTTAAAAGCGTCCGTAATAAAAAGATTAAAAAAAAACAATTCAAAAATTAAAATTAAGCCATGGCAGCTAAGGGATGACCAGTCCCTACTGACGGCGCCCGTTCACGAACTTGACGTATTGATTAGCACCATTCAGCTAAACCATTTTGAAGAGAGCTAAATGATCCAACGCACGCACCACCGTCAGCGATACGTTAGAGTGAGCACATATCGATCAAAACCGAAATTCAAAAGCATACACCCCCATCACTATCTCTAACAGCAATCTACGCCAATCTCCTAAATAAAAAAAGAGCTCAAAGCTGTAAAAAAGTCGTTTATTTGAGACACTTGGACACTAACGATGTTTTCGCCAAGACAATATTTATAGGGCGGTCCTAACGTGCAGTCCAATTCATTAATGGTGCCCTAGGGGTGTGCACGTCTATTTTTCTTCACACCTTCACAAGGAATGTCTTATTTACGGGACCGCGGGGTGAAATTCTATTCCACATTGTCACAGTATGTGTTTTATAGAGAAACAAGCGGTTGAATAGATGTGTGTTCAGATAAAACATTGCTTTATTTTAAAACTAACCTCTATTTGTGTTAGTGAGATAAATTGCTTTTGATTTACCAATAACTTGAACCATTCCCATGTTTGTTATGTTACATTTTCACCCGACTACGGCAAAGCAAATAGGAGGGTTGTGATTTTGACCAGTATGTATCATGTATATATTATGTTCCTCTGTTCCCTCACGACTTCTAAACTCCCCATCACAATTTGACAAATGACGTATCGTCGGAAGCGTCTTGATCGTCCGCTGGTTGTAGGTTATGTGACGTCACATTCAATTGAATATAGTCGCCCTCTAGAGGACATATAGTCATGAACTTAAAAAAATATTTAATGTTACCGTGTTGGGTATCAAATGAAAGGGCTTAATTAGAATTCCAAAAAAAATATTAAAACCCCACAATAATAAAAATAAAAATTATAAAACTAAAACCAAACTACATTTTTTAATTTGTCTGTCTGTAATGTCTTGTTTATACCTTTTTAGATAACTTTTTGTCGTAGTTTATTTTTAGTTTTATACATTTTTATTTTTTGATATCACATCTTCTTGTTCATCCAAGTTTGGATTTATTTTTAACAAATTCTAATAATTCACAATTTAAAGACATTTTAAAATATGAAATGTGGGTGTGTTTGTGTGTGTGTGTACTTTAGGTACACCTCTGCACAACTCTTCAGGATCACAGGCGTAATGTTATGTTTATGTTACATTTTAAAATTAAATTCATAGTTTCCTAAACCGATCACTCTAACTTTAAAACTTCCCAAGCACACACAAGCATAAAATACCCTCAGCTTAAATAGCAGTAGACTGGCAATAGCTTCATGACAGGGATGCCCTTCCAGGTTTCATCTCCCGGACTGTACAATCTAGTAGGGATTTAACGGTCTAATGTCTGATTACAGCTATCGATTTCAGCTTGAAAGCCGGATCTGATGTAATTGAAATGAGTACGAGGCTTCACTAAGATGAATTGGAAAATGTATTTTGTGGGGCCAATGTGGAGTTTGGATTTTTAGCTTTCTGGTTGAAGAATAGATTTAAAATCAATACTGCTTTGACTTTAAAACCATTCCTCAATCAGAAAGTCTCGCTTTCCATAGGTTCTGTCATAATAATGTTGTAAATTAAGTAGGTTATGTAACCTAAGTATATCTATAGTGCCCCAGAGACAAGACATTTTTTTTTTTTGCATTTCTTGTTATCTACCAAGATGCTAAGAAATCATTATTCCTTTTCATTTTCTTGCTCCATATAAAATACTTACTAGTATTCAGCTACATCTGGTTAAACTACAAGCTGACCCCAACATAGTTGGTGATGCCTTTTTATGGCATCTCTGGCCCTCTGTCAGACCAAACACATCTCAAGTCGAAAAAAATTAAAAATTTCGAAAAAAGAATCAAAAACCATGGCCAATTTGTAGGGCAAAGAATCAGCATTGCCATCCAACGTGGCAATGCTGCCAGCCTTTTGGGCACTTTTCCCACAGACAGCGATGCGGATGAATTTTTGACTCTCTTCCCTTTATTTTATTTTTCCCTATAAATACTTGTACTTACATAGTAATATATTTTGATTGTATATTATATTTAAAAGTCAAGTATTACCAATTTAAAAGAAGACGATGAAGATGGTGTGATTTAAAAGAAGATGTAGTGACAAAAATTGAAAAGGGTATGCTGAGATGGTTTGGGCATGTTGAGAGAATGAATGAAAGGCGACTAACAAAATCTATTTACAAGGCTGATGTAAAGGGAAAGGCCGGGCGGGGACGCCCTGGGAGGACATATACTGACCTTATTGGTGATGTTCTTCAGAAAGGCCAGGTGCGTAGTACTCGCAACCGGCGTGCGTGTATGACCAGATGTATGAACGTAAACGGGGCAAAAGGACTATGTAAGGATCGTAGCAGGTGGCGTTCTGTAGTTTCTGCCTACCCCCATGGGAAGAAGGCGTGAGTTTATGTATGTATGTATTACCAATTTTTTTTTGTATAATGAAAACCAAAAGTCGTTTTCCCAAAACCGCAAAATGTTCATCGTAATAATGTTTGCTACAAACACTAATATTATGATAACTTGTCTAATGAATGATCTAGATAAGGGCGTGACCTTGAATGTATGGCGCCCTAAACAACTGCAAACTATAATAATTTAACTTGGACTTTGTACATGTTTGCTTTACCCGGAACCCTGATAACCGGGAACATTAGACCCGAGAGTATACTCAGGGGAAAAGGAGCTATGTAAAGTTATAGAGGTGTATTCAATAAATATTACTTACCCAGTTAAATTCCTATGTCTAAAGCCTATCACGGATAGTTTACCATACCATTTGGAAGAAGCCTTATGAAATAACCGTGAGATAGATAGATAGATAGAATATTCTTTGTTATGTACACCATAAAAATTACAGACATTAATTTAGAAAATTTACATTGGGTGACACAATGGGCGGTCTTATCGCTAAAATCGATCTTTTACAGACAACCTTTGGATGGATTTAAATGGAAAAGGAGAGACAATACTGCAGGTAATCAGTGGTGTACCATTTACATATACAACAGATACATAAAGCATATAATTACCTATATAAATATATATTTATTATAAACATGAAACAAGAGCAAGGAACTATATGTAATGATGTTTAAGGAGAGAGGAAGTGTTTTTTTACCAGAAAAAAACACTTCCTCTCTCTCTTTCCTTTAGGTGTGTGTTTTTTACGTGAGGTTTAAAAAAAAAAACAGTGGCACTCCGGGAATGCCGCAGAAGTGGAAACTTGAACAAGATCACATTGGTGGAAGAAAAATACTTGTACCTATAGAACATTGGTCCGTAACCTTATCTAAATAAAGAACATAATCGCGTTTACAAAAAAAAACTTCCAAACCCTTAAAAGTAAAAATACTTGCATAGAACATTGATTCGTAACACAATATAAATAAAGAGCACAATTGCGTTTACAAAATTGAGGAGTCGGTAACGGTGCTGCAAGTTCAACTGTTTTTTCCCATCTCAAAAATGCCCAACGCGCCTAAAGAAGTTTTCACTTTAAAAATACTCACAAACCAGTTCAAACCACTCACAACACAACGTGACGAAACCATACAAAATTAAAACTAAAGTCCCCGCCACGAGAAGCTATAAATTTTGTAAACACACATTTAGGGGTTGGCAATCTTTGGGTAAAATAAAATAAAAACAGTTTTGTACTATTTTTTTACAGGGATATAATTATATTACCACACACATCTAATTACAAACAAACAATATAACCTAATCCGCGAAAACACCACAAACAAACAGACGCATTCGAAACTCGAAAGACAGCAGAGACAACGTCAGCGTGAACTTACTTCAAAATCGTGGTCCAAATGTTTACGTTCCATGAATCAGATGCGTTCCAGTACCACAAAACCTTAGACGACAGCGCTTTATATCGCTAAAATATAACCCGATCAAGTGAAATTGCTCATTAGTTTCGTATAACACGTACGTTACTTTGACTTAATTGAATTTGGAATTATTTGTTGTTGATTAAATTGTCGCTACGTAACTTGGTAGAAGTTCTTTATTTACAAAAATTATATCTTCTCGTGACGGGGACTTTAGCTTAGGCAATAACGCTTCAATATTGGAAGCAGTGCTTACGAGTCGTAGGTTCGAACCCAGACAGGCGCTTTACTTTGTGTCAATCATCACCACTGCTCTCAAAACGGTGAAGGAAAAGATCATGAGGAAACCGGCATGTCCTAGAACCAAAAACTCGAAGACATGTGACATCTACAAACCCGCACTGGACTCACGTGGTGGATTACGGCCCACTCCCTCTCACAGAGAGGAGGCCTGTGTCCCAGCAGTGGGAACATTTATAGGCTGATTATGATGATGATTGGCAAAGATATGCGTACGAGATAGTTTTTTTACAGGTTTGAACGAATACTGAAAACAAAACAACTTAGGAATTGAGTCAATTTGTGCGGGGTGTTTGTTTTTTCTTTGTATAATGTACTCCTAGTATCTAAAAAGTTTCCAATAAGTAGTAAACGAGTGTCATGCATCCTCGGCAGTCAGCTCCGCTGCCCACCTTGCTGAACGTTATCTTATCAGCACGCGTAGCATGAACACCGTAGAAACGAGTTTTGTCGACGGAAGAATCGACAAAATGACAGAAAACAATCACTATCTGTCATTTTGTCTATTCTTCCGTCGACAAAACTTGTTTCTACGGTGGTCATGCTACGCGTGCTGGTTATCTTGCAACTAAGGCATCTCGTACAACTCGTGCCGACACGTGAATAATAGCGTTAGTCTCCAGTTATAGTTGATTTACTGTCCTCCCACGCACTATCTAGTGTCTAGTAGATAAAGCCTATTTATCTGAATAATGTTGCAATGATACTGTACATTTTCTAGAGAACATTTCAAGCCATATCGTCTTATATTCTGTAGTTATAAAAATGTTACTTGAGATGGATCCTTGCATTACTTAGTAGATAGAAGATAGTATTTTTAAGCAAAGGCTGCATAGGTAAACAGCGTCTTGAATTAAACATCACGGTATATTTCTCGAAAGGGGAGGCAGAGTTGTATATAGTCCGTGCAATCCACGAAGACGCGCCCACTCCGCTCCGCGCCGTACTATACTCCATAGGTTTAGGTAGTTAAATAAAGGTAAACAAAAAAAACCACGTGACAAGACAGCTGTCAAGTAACCGAATAAACGTAATACCAGTCACTTCAGTTGTTATGCTACGTCACAGTTGAACTCTTCAATTTAGCAACGTTATATTTCGTTGACGTTTAGAAATTGGGCTCTTTACAATAGACAGATTACAAAATCTTATAAATCAGACAAAAAAAATTGTGCTCAAGCAGTTACATCTACGAAAAGTAGCGAAGAATAAACGATAAAGTTTAACATACATTAATAAAAGAGGAAACTATAGATAAACACTAAAATAAATTTAATTTGGTTTAATTGTTTTTTTAACAAGAAAGTGTCATCTATAAAAACCCTTTTTACGATTTATTTACCTTTTTTTAGCTACCTAAACCTATGGAGGAGTTCAGCTTACAGTACAGTAATCGCGGAGTGGGGCGCGTCTTCGTGGATTGCACAGACTATAGCTATCCATATTTTACTTTAAATCCCATGTAGTTTAATAATAAAGGGCACACCTATTAACTGGACACAAATCTGTACTGATACGTAGAAGTTCCTACTAGGAAAACCTAACCCGACAATCTGCATGACCAGGGAATCACACCCAGACCTCTCTCAGCAGTCATACTTGCTCAAAAAGATCGACGAGGCAAGGTTATTTATAAAAATAACTTCACCTTCAAAACGAACTCCATAACCTGATAACTTCCAGTTCAGTTTCTCCATAACCTATTGTTATACACAAGAACTCCGCACCAGCATTAATCTCAAACTGTTTCATTATTAACTTACTCCAAATTGAATTTTAATGCATCTTTTCTGTTCTCAGCGAACTGCCCCGGCTTGTTGGAAGCTATAACTTTTACTTCTTTTGTTACCGACTCTGTTTCACTATCAACGGGATAGATATAGCAATAAATAAATTGGGTATTGAAATCTAGAAATACGCACAAAACATCACGCCTTATTTCCCCGAAGCGTTGGGCAGAGGTGTACCTGTAGCAGGTACACCCACATTTCACCAGTTATGTTTAAGTCCCATGTAATAGGGGGCGAGCCTATTACCATCAACCCGGCACAAATCCAGACTCCCGAGCTGCTACTAAGAAATTTCAAATAGAAAAATCCAATAACACTTTGCCCGACCCGGGAATCGAACCCAGGACCTCATGCTCAGCAGTGGCGCTTGTGACCACTAGGCAGGAGCAAGTTAATGTCATCTAGAAATAATGTTGTTTTAATTGTTTGTTATGAGGGCCTGAATACTCCCCCCACAGAGAGGAGGCCTGTGTCCCAGCAGTGGGAAAACATAGGTTAATAAAAAATAAAACGCAAGCAAGAAACTTGTATCATTCAAATGGGGCTTTACTTCGACTTATCTTACTTCAGAATTTACAGATGACAATAACATCTCAATAATTAAAAACCTCATACGAAACTAAGCAAGTTAAGTTGTTTTTAACCCACTTACAGTTAACACCTTCATTCCCTGAGGACCTGTAACAATTTCTTCGATTCGGTTAAATAAGAAGTTCAGGCAGAACCGCGAGAACTCAGTTGTTTAAGTGGTTAAGTTGCGGTGTTTCCGCATCCCTAGAACATGATAAGGCTGTGTAGGTATTGAAAGCTAAGCGATGCGGAGGACCACTTAATATAGCGCTACAAAGTTATTTCGATGCGTGGTCAAACGGAACTAACAAGTTACACTAACAATGCTTTTATTGATGTACGTAGGTACCTACGTACATCAATAAAAGCATTGTTAGTGTAACAAACAAATTTACGGGGCCCCGCCAAAGCACGCTACGCCACTGTACAGTGGCCGTATAAAAATTTATTTGGGGGCCCTTATGAAGGGTAAAGATTTCTCACAAAAGAAAAAAAAATGCTTGCATAACATTAAAAGAAATATTAATTCATCATAATATCTGTCACTTTTTCCAAAAAATTTACAAACAATTCAAATTAAATATACACTCTCCTTCCCTTTTTTTCAGCAAACTGATTTATTAAATCATTTATAGCTGATGATGAATTTGGGAAGTTTTTATTAATTTTTGCTTACGCACGTCGGGGGCCCCCGTGGCCCGGGGGCCCCGTATAATTGATACGGCCACGGAACAGAAAAAACAGGATACGGCAGATACGGCGGTAGCTGCCCCTGCGTAGGTACCTACTATGTGAAAAACATTGTTACAGTCCGGCCGTCAAGAGAATGCATTCTTGTCACCTGTCAGTTTCATACTTACCAGTGTTTTGCGAATTTGATCCTTATTAGTACTAGAAATTGTCCATCTGACAGGTCTCAGGAACGCACTCTTTAGGCGCGGCGGCTGGACTGTAATACGGTAGTTGCCTAGGTAAAAAAAAGAAATTTTATTTAGTCTGTCTTTGACAGGTATTTTTTGCTTAATCATATTAATCAAAAATAATTAAAGTTTAAATCGCACTAAAGTTGGGGAGTCCCGGCCCGCTACGTCACAACGCAGTATTAAATCTAGCAAGGCGTGATGTCATGCCACATTTTAACTCAATGTATCGCTGTAATCTTTTGATTACAAACGTGAAAAAAGAAAAAAATATGTGTTCAATATTTTTTAATAATCTACAAAACGGACAAAAAAAATTTGGACACAGGCCTATTCATCGCTTTCTCCTGTCAAGTCGTATCTATCGCTTTCACTGGATGGGGTGTGCTTATACCCCTAAGTATCTGCTAACTTGCTCCTTTTACGATACGAGTAAGTAATGGTTAAGTTGGAGGATGTTTGTATTGATCATGTGTTTATCACCTATGGGGTAGAATGACTCCCAGCACTATTATGTCCTATGGCATGGTTATAAAAAGAGTAACCAAGGAGTTTCTTTATGTTTCTTTTCCTAGAGAAACGACAAATTAACACAGCGCACTGTTATTATAATAATTTATGATAAAGTGGTAAAGATAGTGTGCCATTCACGAAGACCCGCCACAGCCCACTCTGCGATTACTGTACTGTACAGTATTTATATTTTCTTAATGTCCCTCGGTTATCATCGGATTTCCGAATACAAACGAATGCTAATTTCCATGTCCATCAATTATTACATTTATCGTGTATAATAATTTGAATTCAGAACTAAGTACTTTATTGTTGTTTTGTTTTATTTCCATATGAACTATATAGAGCTGTAAAACTATTTTCCTATCTGTCGTGCCTGCGACTTTAGCGGCTTTCCTTCCATTTTTTTTTATAAATTTAAAAAGAGTATTAACAACTCTATATACTTCCAAGTTGATTGAGAGCGTTCGGTCTGCACCAAGTGCAAAGGGCTACTGATAGAAATCCGACAGCTAACGAAACACGAAGTTTGCCGAAGGATATTAAGAAAATAGAAATACAGTAGGTAAGCTGTAAAGCTTGTCCACTCTGAAACTACGGCCCCGATCTACGAGTTGTAGGGCGCGGGTTCGAACCCAGGCAGCCACTTTACAATAAAATCAAATCAAAATATTTTATTTTACGTAAACCTACATGAGTACTTATGAAACGTCAGAAGCTAAGCGCATCGTGTAACTTATTCCATCACCACTACTCTCAAAATAGTGAAGGAAAATATCGTGAGGAAACCGACATGTTCTAGAATTCGAAGACATTTGTGACATCCACCAACCCGCACTGGGCCCGCGTGGTGGATTACCGCCTATACCCTCTCAGAGAAGCTCGTGGCTAAGTAATAATAGCCGCACGGGTCGATCCAACAGATTAAGCTACGCTTGCCGGGGTTGGTCCGTGGATGGGTGACCATCTTTACATACCGAGACTCCTCCGTGCCTTGGAAAGCACGTTAAGCCGTTGGTCCCGGCTGTCATTTGTAGATCTTTGACAGTTGTTACGGGTCGTCAGAAGCCCGAAAGTCTGACAACCAGTCTTACCAAGGGGTATCGTATTACCCAGTACCTAACTGGGTTGTGGAGTTCAGATAGGCAGTCGCTTCATGAAAAATACTGGTATTCAGCTGCATCCGATTAGACTGGAAGCCGACCCCAACATAGTTGGGAAAAGGCTAGGCAGATTGATTTGCCAGGTTGTATCTCACAGATATTATAGGATCATTATCAGGGATGTAACGGATATCCGTATCCGCATCCGCAACTGCGGAGCATCCGCATAAATTTTGATATCCGCAAAACATCCGCATCCTCAACTTTTGATTTTAAAAGCTCCGCATCCTCATCCGCATCCTCATAATTTCTACGAGGATGTGACCCTACCTTGTTCGCACAAATAGTGGATTTTTAAAAACTCGCGCCGAGCTAAATGGGCGCGCCGATAAGTGAGTTACGCGTTCCTGTTGGCTGAATTCACAATGTCCTTGTCCTATGACAGACTATCGACCGCACGTGGCAGTGGTGTCACATATCACAATTTGAGTTAGCCGACGTTCACACAGACGTGATAAAATCGCGGCGATTTTCTTTCGTGCACTGGATTTTCAACGCTCGAGTTAAAAATCCAACAGTGTGTTTTTTCAACGCGTTGGGACGAGATTGCGTCCAACGCTCGGCGTAACACCGAGAGTTAAAAATACAGTGCGCGATAAAATTCCGCTGCGATTTTATTACGTCTGTGTGAACGTCGGCTAACTCAAATTGTGACATGTGACACCACAGTCGTGCCACCACTGCCACGTGCGGTCGATCGTCTGTCATAGGACAAGGACATTGCGAATTCAAAAATTCGAATGATTTATACCCAGTAGGGTATAAAATCATTCGAATTTTTTTATCACCGCCACTGGCAAGTATCCCGAGCGAACAATTATTTAGTGGAGCAGGCCCTTATCTATGACTATGATGAACTTAGAAACCGCTTAGAAGGCGAAAAGGCCTGCAAGTTGCTTTTTATCAAATATAATTTACCTTTACTTAATTTTGAATATTAAAGTTGAGCGTTTGACACCACAATTTGAAATTTCAGTTCACAACTTAAATATTAAATTTTTTTTACCCACCAAATGATTACCTACAACCTATTCAAATATAAATACTATAAAAACAAGGGCTATTTTTTGTACGACATCCGCATCCGCACCCTCATCCGCATCCTCAATAAGGAATTTTCCAATATCCGTATCCTCATCCGCATCCTCAAATCCGATTATCTCGATATCCTCATCCGCATCCTCATCCGTTATATGACATCCGTTACAACCCTGATCATTATATATTTCTCACAGAGAGGAGGCCTGTGTCCCAGCAGTGGGAATGATTATGCTTATAATGAAAATACAATAATTATCAATATTTATTCCCTCTAAAATGCTATACAAGACCTGTGTTGTTATAGTCAACGATCTTTCTTCACTATCTCGGTCCCGAGAGACCAGTCGATACTAAATCGAGTAAAAATACATTTCCAGAGAGCTTGAGGGTCATATAACGGGTTAACAAGTAACCCGATGCGATGCATACCAGTTCACAAGTGTGCTGGGTTATACGATCGTGTCTGCTACATGTTAGTGCGGACATGTTACTTTTAAATTTTTAGGGTTTTGACCCGAAGGATGCCAAACTGAACTCTATTACTAAGCCTCCGCTGTCCGTCCGTCCGTCCGTCTGTCTGTCAGCGGGATCTCATGAACTGTAATAGGTAGACAGTTGAAATTTTCTATAATCATGTATTTCTATTGCCGCTACAATAATTTTTTCACTCCTCTTGCTCAAAAAGTCCGTCATTGTAGCGTACCAGAGCGGGGAAAAAGTAATTTTGTCTGTAACCAACGAGCCTACAAAAACGAAAAAGTCTTTATTCTTATGTAAAACTAGCTTTTTACTACCACATACCAAGATAAAACGTTTCCTTAAAAATTCAGATTGGACAAATTGCATATTTTTTTTAAAATAAAATAAACTATTTATTGGATTATTTTATTTTTTCGCAATCGTAGTGAAAAGTAGAGTGTAAACACACGGGCTAAAACCCATTATAACTCGGTTTCTATTTACTCCCTCGCTAAAGCTCGGGAGTAAAACTACCTCGATAGAATGGGTTATTTTAGCCCCTGAGTAATAAACGCAGTTACTGAGTTGTGGAGGTCAGATAAGCAGTCGCTTCATGTAAAATACTGGTATTCGGCTGCATCCGGTTAGACTGGAAGCTGACCCCAACATAGTTGGGAAAAGGCTAGGCAGATTGAAATTCAAACACTACTTCAATTGCCATGTTAAATAGCCATTTCATACAAGTGCCAAAAATAACAGTTGTGGTTTGAATAGACACACGAACAATTTAAATTAGTAGTCAATTTGATAAAACAATTAATTTCTCTTGTTTTTATTGCAGATGCCAGAGACACAAACCCTTAATACCTCTTACAAGTAGGGACAGCTACACAAATACGCCTGTCAAACGCAGATTAATTATGAACTGAAATAAATGTTTGAAGAATGATTAAAAGCTGATTAAAAACCCGCTCATTTGAAAAAGTGGAGATCAAAGAGGAATGCTAATAAAGATTGAATGAACGTTTTAAGATGAAGTAGTTGGGAATGATTAATGCTTCTTTTGCAGGTCTTTATAGCTTGCTAATAACTAAAACGGTCTTTGACTAGAGTATAAATAAATAGGTAGTGGTTTTTTTTTCTACTATTTCTTATGTTTACTCAAGAACTACGCTCTTGTCAATGCAGCATGTTCCAAATCTGTCAAACCAGTATGTGTGTATGTTTTTTTTTTCAATAGACCGTCTCATTCACTAATAATAATCTGCATGGTCCTTATACGGCCTTTCTTTTTTCTTTTTTTTTGGTGGGAAATTATCAAATAACTTCTCCCGCTTTGGGTGGAGCGGGAGGGCGTGTCAGACTCTTACTGACTAAAACCAACCCATGTTCCTTCGGTTGCCCTGTTGCCGGGTGCCACGATTTCCCTTTCGGCCCATATTCGCATCAATCCGAGAGTTTCTAATCTATTGGTTCATAAGTTTGAAAAATTCGTCTACTCTACAACGTAAATTAATTAATTTAGATACATGCAATACTATTGTATTTGTAAATGATATGTGTGTGTAAAGCCGGGTCTCCTGCGCGTGTTTTTACACATAAACATCGCAACAAAGAGGCGTGGCCAAACACATTTGTGTATGCAAACACGACGTTTTGTATTAAAATAAATGTTTATGTGTAGTGTTTTTTGTGTAATGTTTCGAAAAACACACGCAGGAGTCCCGGCTTTACGCAATTACCTCGCTGACCAAACTTATGTTTGGACTTAAAAAAAAGAAACTGTGACCTCTGAGTTTGTTTCGGTGTTTCTTTTCAGGGTATAATAGTCGGATAGGAAACACCGACCTCATCTAGTTTAAAAACATGAAAACCGAGAGATGTTAACAGAGAGCAAAAAAAAACTATTTGCATCTCTGTCTGTATACACCTTTAATTTTCCAAAGCATTCCTATTTCAAATGAACTGAATAAACAAGAATCTCTTGGAAAAAGTATCAACATTTATCAAAACACGTTTGTGTGTGAACACAATATGGCGGCAAGGATGCGTATTGCCACCATTTTTACGTTCCAAGTTATTTCAATTTTAACAGCCCACCGATAACGATATGCACAATTTTATGGCAACATTACGCTTTAGATGATCGATGTGTGGAGCATCGATACTGGGAATCGAGTACCGATGTGTTACTCGATTTATGTTTGCTGATTAAGGCGACAATAACTTTAATGATTTTATACTGAAGATCACGTCTAAATTATTTACACTACTCGTGTAGTGTAAATAATTTGGAAATAAAAAATAAAGTTTAATAAAAACTGTAACCCGACCACGGGAAAATAAAAATGATCTAAAAAGTACGAAACAAGCAAATATTTCAGACAGAAATCAATACATAGGTACAAAAATGGTCAAGGTAAAGCCGTGGTCGCATGCCTGTATACCATGTGGGTGCCAGGAACACTTACAAAATTATAATGGCATGCGACGACGGCTTTACCTTGACCATTTTTGTACCTATGTCTTGATTTTGGTCTGAAATATTTGCTTGTTTCGTACTTTTTAGATCATTTTTATTTTCCCGTGGTCGGGTTACAGTTTTTATTAAACTTTATTTTTTATTTTATACTTTTCCGTTTTTACACTTGCTAAACGTTACAACAACGCCGCGCGCAACGTCTCACTGAAAATTGAATTTACAATGAGAACATTTTCGCGCGATGATTTTGTACGATTTCAAATGTCGACTAAAACCAAAAGAATCGTTTGAAAGACTTCGAATGATGTTCGTAGACAAAAGCCCTTCTAAAGCGACTGTTTTCCGCTGGTTCAACGAATTTAAGCGTGGTCAAGTAACTTTGGCGGACGAAGAAAGAAGTGGCCGTCATAGGGCTATGACGGCTGTTACATAAGAAAACGTGCTGGCTGTGAAAAATTAAATTTAAGTGAATAGGCGAATTACATATGAAGAGATTCAGCATATACTGCAGATTGGATCGGGAAGTGTACATGAAATTCTACACGGGCATCTTCAGGTAAAGAAGATAGTTTCACGCTGATTACCACAAAATCTAACGCAGAAGGAGGTTCGGGTAGAATGGTACCGAGACATGATAGCAAAATTTGAAGCAGGCTCGTCTCGGCGCGTTTACGATTTCATTACGGGTGATGAATCATGGATTTGTCATTTTTGTTCCCCAAAATAAAAAATCAACTCAAGGGAAAACTGGGATTAAAGAGGTGTCTGATGTGGAGTTGGTTAAGACGCATGAAACTGTGTATAGACGCCAATGGAGAGTTATTTGAAAAGATTTAATAAATAAAATATAACCTATAGTATATTTTTTTTATTACCTATTGCAAAATTTTCTGAGCGCCCCGTGTATAAATATTAATATTTCGTTGTACACAGTGCTACACATCAAGCTATAAATTTCCAGTATTAGCTGACCTCGCATTGTACGGAAATCCTTTACAATGCCAGATCAGCTTAAACTGGAAATGTATAGCTTGATGTGTAGCCGTGTGTACTTGTTTTTCTTCATAGAGGAATTGAGGATGGAATTACAAACCGTTTTTATTTATTAAGATTTGATTAACTGCACGTTGGTATCATCTTGCGATAAAACGTAGAACAGTCTCACTTTTGCTTGTTTTTAACAATTTAAACATATTTATTTACTTTGAAAGTATAACATTATTTACATATTTGTAATGTGCTCGTCAAGACCTTTCTTTTGGTACCAAACATGTCATGATCATATCATTTTAATTTTTTTCGAGGTTAGTAATTTACGTGTAAAATCCACCATATTAAATTTAGGGAAAATTTATATAGCACCCGGACTATTATTACGAATCTATTGATATTTCATTCATCAAAATCGGTTCAGTAGTTTAGGCGCTATGGTGGAACACACGTAAAAGCAAACATACATACATACATACATACAAACATATAAACATACATACATAGACTGCTAAAATCATAACCCTTCCTTTTGGCTTTGCCGTAGTCGGGTAAAAATATACCTATTTTAAATGAGAGCATTTTAAACAATAAAGTTATTAAAAAAAATGCTCCCATTTAAAATAGGTATATTTTTTCTGTGAATATTTTAGATTATGTTTATATTACACAGTGTAATTAATTTAAAAAGTTATGTCTAACGCGAATAAAAAACGGAGAATTACGTAAAAACTATCAAGCGTATTTTTCTAAAACCTTCACCATTTTAAAGATAATTTAATTATCTATTTATCTTTTAGTAGGTATACGTGTTTTATTAAAATACCTTTTGTTTTATGTATGATAAATTAATAATGCGTCTAATTTGGGACAGCGCTCCTTGATGGGCGAGTCCTATTACTGGCTGGACGTACGACGCGTTGCGTGAGCTCAGCACAGAACACACAAGCTAACCTCTCAAGGCCATTGGTATTTTTTGGTGTCTTAAAGAATACTTTCCTTCTGTTGTGCGGTCGTTCAAGTTTATTCTGGTAGACGCTCAAAAATTTATGTTTTGAAAGTTTAAGAACGTTTATTCTGAAAGTGGGCACCGTCGCAAATAGATATCAAATAGGTATGTCCACCGATATCTCCGTCATTTGTGGACCGATTTTAAAAATTCTTTTTTTGTTTGAAAGGGCATGCTCTCAAGTTGGTCCCATATACATTTTATTAACTTTACTTGGATAGTTTTTGAGTTAGCTGCAATAATACGTATTTTTTTCCCACTTAGTATGTAGATGATATGATAAGTTCCTGTCACTGGTAGCAGGTAGTGGTATTCGAATGTGTGTGGGGTAGGTACCACAACTAAAAAGTGAAAAATAAAAACTTTTTACAAAAAAAAAAACAACCCTCTTCAAAAAAAAAACACTACCTACAAAGTGAGAAATAACTTTAATTTCGGAAGTCGGTGGCAAAAAACGAAAACACAAAACTAAAGACACTGACTTCCGAAATTAAAGTTATTTCTCACTTTGTAGTGTTTTTTTTTTAAGTCGGTTGTTTTTTTTTTTTTGTAAAAAGTTTTTAATAATTAAATATAGCTTATTTAGCTACATAACGTATCTGTATAATTTCCTAATTTTTAATCTTCAACCTTCTTAACCAAATTCTAACCAATTTGACAGTTTTTTTTTTCTTTTTGTAAGTTTATCCGCCCCTTACTGCTCGTTATTAAAGCTTCTGCCCTTGGGTTTGCTCACCTCATACATCGGCACTATAAATAAAAATGTGACGACAACGCAAACTAGCGCCATATTGTTATGCCTACATATGTTTATACATGGTGATCATTTTACTGCAGAATGCAGGTCGCGTTACATTATCAGAGAATCTATCGGCTACAAACTGCTGTATTATCCGTAGGTATCAGTTTAAGGTGTAACTCGAACATAATAATCGTATTAACATGGCCTATTAGCGGAGAGCCTCGACCAACACCTCAGGAGGCTCTCATTGCGCGGCTGGGTCAAGGGCTTGATTCAGAAAGCAGTACTCCTAGACACGGCACGCATAGTGAGGAGGTTCCTCTCTCTAAAGCCCTGACCACCGGCGGCTTGGACCCTGTTCCTGATGCCGATGGGCCGCTATTTTTTTTTAACCGACTTCCAAAAGGAGGTGGTTATATGTTCGTCACGTATGTTTTTTTTTTAATGGTGTTCCACCGATTTCTCCGTCAATTGTGAACCGATTTTGAAAACTCTTTTTTTGTTTGAAAGTGTATGCTCTCGAGGTGGTCCCATATAAATTTTATTAACTTTACTTCGACAGTTTTTGAGTTAGCTTCAATAATACGTATTTTTTCCCACTTAGTATGTGGATGATATGTTAGGTTCCTCTCACTGTTATTTACATAGCAAGTAGTGGTATTCGAATTTGTGTGGAGTAAACACCACAACTAAAAAGTGAAAAATAAAAAACTTTTTACAAAAAAAAACAACTAACTTCCAAAAAAAAACACTACAAAGTAAAAAATAACTTTAATTTCAGAAGTCGGTGTCTTTGGTTTTGAATTTTCGTTTTTTGCCACCGACTTCAAAAGTTATTTTTTACTTTGTAGAGTTTTTTTTGGAAGACGGTTGTTTTTTTTTGTAAAAAGTTTTATATTTTTAAATGTTTTTTTTTTAATATTTAAAAATGTAAGCGATATGTACCTACATAAAATAAATAAAGGAAGTAATAATATAAAAAGTACCAAAGATAAAAGGAGTTTATATGCGTCACTGAAGAACATTCCCATGGGTGTCATTAAAGAGTTCTCCAGTCTTGTCTCTAAATCGGATCCACTTAATTAATTAATTAATTTCTAGTTACCAGTGGATTAGATTGAGGGGATCGGATCAGAACAACTCTCACTGAAAAAGTTTAGTTTATATCGACGGCCACCACGTAAAGTATCGAAACAGCAAAACCACTACTTTACAGGAGAGCGATTCTAAGTTTAGATTTAGATTTTTGTCGAACATGAAATTTTATACTGTCTACTATAGTTTTTGATAATTATTATACTTTTTCTAATATTACACATTCGATAGTTTACTTGGATACTGCTGGTTACTTTTTTACCGAATATGCCAATTTTGATTTTGTTCAATTGAAAAACAATTGAAAAACAATTGAGGGTATAAAATTAGTACATAATTTTTATATAAAATCATACATCTTTATCTCTACTTGCTATTAGTGCAATAAAACGAAAATGGCTTTTTTATAATTTCAATAGTATACGTGGGGGCCGTCGATATGTCGAAAGGGGAACCAGAAACTGAGCGGTGATTCTGGCAATTTATTCTTCGTAGGAAAACCCATATTCCATGGTAGATTGTGGGTTGATATAACTATGATTGGTTTCATTGAGTCAGTTTGGTACAGCAGAAAAAATATAAAAAAGTAGGCAGGTAGGTACACACGGCTACACATCAACCTATACATTTCTAGTTTATGTTGATCTCGCATTGTATAGGATTTCCGTACAATGCGAGGGCAGCTTATACTGGAAATGTATAGCTTGATGTGTACCCCTTTTTTTTTTTTTTTTTTTTTTTTTTTTTTTTTTTTTTTTTTTTTTTTTTTTTTTTGGGTGGGAAATTATCAAATAACTTCTCCCGCTCTGGGCGGAGCGGGAGGGCGTGTCAGACTCTTACTGACTAAAACCCACCCGTGTTCCTTCAGTTGCCGTGTTGCCAGGGGGCCACGATTTCCCTATCGGTTTTCTTCGAACCCCCGGCAGGCATTGGCCCTAGCGGACCCCGTCAATTCTGCTGACATCTCTTTGAGGCGCGCGTGGAACACAACGCGCCGTCGACCCGGGCTTGGTCCTTATCGGACGGCGAGCTACCCATTGCTCACCGTCCGCAAGCCCGCGCCTACGGTGGCCGGAAATCCTCTCGTGACTCCCGACGCCCAGGGCGTCTCCTGCTGCGGCGGTTAGGGGCGCGAGGGCGCGAAATTTGCCTTTCCCTCACGCGCTCCGTCTCCTCCTTCGCGAGCATTACTGCTTCGCAGAACGAGGTGACGGCCTGCCATTTCCTCTCGCTCCGTAGCATGGCCCGAATCTTGATGTGTACCCCTAAGAGTAGCTCTAAAAATCTCCCATACATAATGTTTTTAAATATTGATTAACTTGCAATTCAGTTGCATCGTTTGCATAGAAATTCGTGCAAGCGACAAGTTTATTTTACCAAAAAAAAAACACAAATGAAATAGGTAGGTATTATTTTTCTTTTCACATTCATTCATTTTCAGCATCATGCTGAGTGGAAGCCTTCTTGTCACAGACATGACGTGCTGCTGAAGACTATTTCTGTTTTATACCAATGTTATCATATACAACGTGCCGCTACAATGACGACATTAATTTCACACACGGGTAGGGCTAGTGGCCAGTAATCATAAAAATATAATAAGAAAAACAATTCGTTAATTGAAAAATAAAAAATTTCAAACGCTCGCCGACATAGGGCTCTCCCTTTCCTTCAATTCGCCTTCTCTTTGCATGTTATTCGTTTTATTTTCATTGATGCGATGTTATGATCCGTGATCCCGGTAAATGACCTCTGCGCTACAGTTTTTAAGCACAGGTTGCACTAAGATGCCATTTTAGAAAATTGAAAATAAATCGATAAATAATAACGTTTAATGAAATTAAAATATTTTCATAAAAATAAAACGCTAATCCGTATGCGTATGTTAAATTAATGTCACCATTAAAGCTCCACGCTGTATGTACTATGTTATACCTATTTTGTTTTCTGCTTACCTACTCTTGTCTTTGTATGCACGTGTTTCTGTCACAAATAAATAAATTTTTCTTTCTTTTCTTTCTTTCTTTAGGGTTCCGTACACAGCGGTGATAGCCTAGTGGAGTGACCGTGCGTCGGTCTGCCAAGTCATAAAAGTCTCGAGTTCGAACCCAAAGCACTTATCTCTGACATTTCGGATTCATGTGCGTATTGAATAATTATCCCGTGCTTCAAAAACGGTGAAGAAAAACATAGTGAGGAAACCGGCATGCCTGAGAGATATCTTCTCAAAGGCATGTGAAGCCGAAGATGCTTTTTTCGGCGTTTTTTGCTAAATATTGTACGGTGGTACGGAACCCTCCGTGTGCGAGACCGACTCGCACTTGGCCAGCTTTTTCAAACAAAATTCTATCTAAAAAAACGATCATAGAGATGTAACCGTACTCCTATCCACCCAACCTTAAACAATTCGATTTCAATAACGCATTGTAATCGATTCAAACCACGACCGAACAGTCAATTTGCATGAATGAAATCGATTGGGAATGTCTAAATTTCTGTTCGATGGATGTCGGGGTGAAAATGGCGCCAAAAAGAAACTGCTACTTACGCAGCGTACCTACCTAGACTCATAGTGTTGCTAGATTTCAGGATTTGTAAGAAGATGGGAACTTATAACTAACTTAAAAATGTTGGCAATTTTTTTTTTACAGATTGTTGCTTGGGATGTTATTTTCTTGAGAATTAAAAAATTACGAGCGTGCTTTACAGCAGTCGCATATGTAAAATCTGTTATATTACCTTGGTAATAAGCAACATTAACATTACATCGTGAAAAAAATTATTCAGGTATTATTTGAAATGGTTTTTCACAATTAAGAATAATTATTTTAGTGAAAATTGTGTTTTATTTAATTAACACTAAGTGTAGGTAATGCAATTTCATATTGAAGACAATTATTTTTGTTCAATTTGGGGGAGAGCGGAGCCAACAGACTTATGATAAAATATCTTGAAAAAGTGGGTGCAAATGACAAAACTTGTTTTTACTGCAAACATGCTTGTTTTATTATAAACCAAATTCTTATAAGTCTTAAAAGAAAATCTAATAGGAAATGGTGCCGATTCCCTTGTTCACAAACTAAACTAAATTTAAGTTCAGTGCATCTTTTTCTTTCTAATTCATTAAGAAAAGGACAGAAGATAAATTTTAGTTTAGTCCTGTCAAATTAATCAGCGCTTGACGTAAATTGACGTAATTTTAGTCGGCATGTTTTTAATCACGTCTAAACTTGTATGGAGAGTGACAGGCGCTGATTAATTTGACAGGACCAAACTAAAATTTATCTTCTGTCCTTTTCTTAATGAAATAGAAAGAAAAAGATGCACTGAACTTAAATTTAGTTTAGTTTGTGAACAAGGGAATCGGCACCATTATACAGATTACGAAACAGTTACAGTTAACAGTTTTATATGGGGTTCATAGTAAAGTTGCGAGAATACGGGGTTTAAACGCAAGTGGTCCGAAAAGAAGCGGAACCTCATCAAGGCCAACTCTAGAACCGCGCGCGCTCATTAGTCAAATCAAATAGCGCGCGCTTCCGCGGCTTCCTGTTACACACTTCCGTCCCTTTTCACGAAATCAATCCCACAGATTGCAGAGTAGTATATAATTATATTCTTTAGGTTGCAGGAAAGTGAGAAGAAAGATGTTACACATCAAAAACTACATTTAGAAAAAGAACAAAAAGACAAATAATAAGAAGACTATGATTAGGTAGGTAGGCCAAAAATTTGAAGATCGAAATGTGTCGCTACCCACATCAAATTACAAAGATTGACAATCGAAAATGCCTTGTATCCATCAAAAACAGCATTGAAACGCAATTCACAATTTATTTCACCCCAAAGAAAACGTACGTACTTTTAGGGATATTTCAAAATTCGTTGCGTTAACCCTCACCCGTCCGATCGTCGGACATTTAGACAGATCCCTGATTGGGTTCTCTGTATTTTCTGCTTTGTACAGACGGACAAAAGCGGCACGAAGAAAACTGGAACTGCCAGGTATCGGCGTGAAGCGTTTCAATGGAAATTGTGTTTCTATTCTCTCGAGAGTCGCGTACTAATTTCAATGGTTCGTGCCATGTTCGTGCTTACATTGGCAGTAACGTTTGATGTACATTAGACGGGGCATTTTGTTTAGTATTCTTATTTCGTTCTGGGAACCTGACAGTGTGGGGTTGTTTTCTTTTATTCGAAATGTAGTTTTAAGAGCGTTTATACTGAAAGTGGGCAACGTCGCAAATAGCTGTCAAATATTTCGCTGTTTTGATTAATTTGGCAATATTACTATGTATGGAAATTATAGGAAATAAGAAATATGGCTGACTAGTAAACTAAAATATTGATTATGAATTGCAATTATAACACTTAATTTGATGTTGTAACCGTTTAAGGTGTAAAAAAGGCATTTGGAAAGTTTCGTAATACTTTTTTTACATCTATAACTAAATATTCAGTGTTACGATTTTAATTATTGCATTATTTTAGTTCACTAGTTAGCCATAATTATGTCTTATTTCCATACAGTAATATTGCCAAATTAATCAAAACAGCGAAATATTTGACAGCTTTTTGCGACGTTGTCCACTTTCAGTTTATATGCTCGAGTTTGCGAAAAAACACCTACCTAAGTACCTACTTACTGAGTTTTACAAAAGAGTCTTATTTTCAAAGGCGTAATGTGACCTTTTGCGAAGAGTAAGTTTATAATACGACGTGACAAAACTTTTATTTAATAGATACTTAAAATGCATTATGCCGACATTGTGTAACTCTTAACTAATTGCATTTTTTTCTAAAAAGAGGGGATTTCTGTTACCTGTCTCTTTAAAAATAAGCTACCATTTCTTACACTCATCGCTCATCAAGTAAGTCGTCAGAAAGCCCCCATCCCATTTTTAAAGATTTTTCCTATTGTCTTTACCACAAAACAATAGAATTACTCATACATCACAATGGACCGTAACATTAGGCAAAGAAATGAAACTCGTTAATTAAAGGATAATGGAGTGGCCCTTAATTATTAATTAATTATCGGAACACGTCGTTTGCAGAGCTGGGACACAATGGCCCAGTCATTTGTGATGAGTGTTCATTGTTGTTGCTGAAAAGATTTCCGCGCCCGAAAGAGACGGAAATGATTAATAGTGGCCGATAATTGAACTATTCGAGTGGTATCGATTAGGAAGGATCGATTAGCGATTGTTTCCCCGCACTATGGGACAATTGCAACGAACAATGGTTTTTTACTTTTTTGTTGTAAATGTCATGACCTTTGTGGACAATAGTTTTTTGTTTCGGTTAATGACAGTGGTTTTTCTCGGAAACTGATTAGGGTGGTTTGAGAGTAGCTAATCAAGGAAGGGAAGAAATTGGTTGCTAGTTCTCTTTTTTTGAGGAAAAAAGATGTACCCTAATTGCGCAACTTATTTTCGTAAACGATTAAGTATGACAAATTGGTTTCATTCTGACAGTTCAACAACATTCATTGCGTTATTTACGTTGTTGAGCAGATTTTTTTTTCCAACTTATGAAGCATTGGATTAGCAATCTGTTTCAAATCGATACAAATTATGATTGATCGTGCATTACGCAATTAGGGTACTGGTCGAAAATAATTAATCGCCTTTTGACTACCCAGTCATAAACAATACATAGACTTACCTCATTACATTTTGACAGGTTTACTTTGCCCCTAACTTGGAAATTCCAACGATCGCATTTAACTTTAATCATCTAAACGGAAATATTTCCAAATCTACCCAGAATCTACCAAGGGTAATAAACACAATAGAACACAAAACCTACCAAAATTCAGAACTGCCAAAATTCCATATCGAAAACTTCCAAATTCAAATTCCGTAATAATCCTGCCATCATTATAACGGAGTTAGTCTCACACCCCCGCTGAGTATTATCCTGGACCGAAACATTTCACGGGCCACCACACACGTAATGTAAACCCCGAAAACTTATTGAATAGGAAATCAGGGATCCAATAAAATGCTGTCAAACCCAACGTATGTGATGAGACAGGTGTACAAACGTAATCTTTACTTTTGTTGGTGTGACGTGGGTGCGGGATTATTATGGTTATGTTGGTACTTGATAGTGATGATTGTGTTTTGTTTATTTTAGATCTTTATTTATAGAAAAAGCCTAGTTGCGCCCCGCGGTTTTACCCGCATAAATCTCGATGCCGTGAGAATATTGGGATAAAAATTATTCTATGTCCTAATCCAGATCATTGTCTACCCACATGCTAAATTTCATCCAAATCTGTTCAGCCGTTTTAGCGTGAAAGCGTAACAAACGCTTACGTGTATATGGTCCTTATAACATTTTTTTTTCTTCTGTCTGTTTGTTCCGGTTTTTTTTTGGGTAGTAGGTACTTTATCAAATAACTTCTCCCGCTCTGGGCGGAGTGAGAGGGCGTGTCAGACTCTTACTGACTAAAACCCACCCTTGTTCCTTTGGTTGCCCTGTTGCCGGGGGCCACGATTTCCCTTTCGGCCTTATTCGCAACCCCGACAGGCATCGGCCCTAAGGACCTCGTCAATTCTGCTGACATCTCTTTGAGGCACGCGTGGAACATAACGCGCCATCGACTCCCGGCTGGTCCTTATCGGACGGCGAGCTACCCATTGCTCACCGTCCGCAAGCCCGCGCTTACGGTGGCCGCGTTCCGTCTCCTCCTTCGCGAGCATTACAGCTTCGCAGAAGGAGTTGACGGCCTGCCATTTCCTCTCGCTCCGTACCATGGCCTGAACCAAGGCCGGACGCGAGAGATCACTGCCGCCGATCGCCTCCACGAGGACACGGCGATGCTCCGCCGAAGCCGGGCATACCTTCACCGTATGCTCCACCTTGTCCTCCGGGCGATCCACACAATGATGACACCCGGGCGTTTCCTCCTGCCTTATCCTGAACAGGAACCTCCCGAAGCAGCCGTGTCCGGTGAGGTCCTGCGTCAGGCGGAAGGTGAGGACGCCGTGGTGCCTCTCAAGCCACTCCTCAAAGGCCTTATCGCCGCAATTGTGGCGTACCCATTCCGGCTAATCTCCGAATCGGCTGGAGTAACTTAGGCTCCTTTTATTGCGAAGCTGCAGGAAGCAGCTAATTTACTCATTTATATCTGTAATAGAATTGGAAAATAAATATTGGTTTGGATTTTATGTGCGTCGAAACTTCCACATTTCAACACTAATTTTAGCTCATCTTTGGACGTAAATAAATAACTTATGTAGTATGAAAATGGCAAAATAGAAACCGTACAGGATAGAAAAATTATTAAAAAGTACAAATATTTTTGTTTTGAGTAGATACATCCAACAGTTTTTCCAAAATATCTATACGCCTAAAGGTCTGTTTACGCGCTCATTTTTGTTATAAATCATCGTCTATTTCACAAAGTAAATAAATAACAACTAAATAAATAAATAACTTTACTAAATAGCATGCTTTTTAGCCACGCCACCAACGAGTTCGAGCCGTCGACTAGTGGAACCTTAACAGAAATAGACTCTAAGATAATAGATAATTGAGTATTGAGTATTGAGCATTGAGTATTGAGTATAATATTAAAAATGGTTAGAAACGGAAAATCGAGAGTACCTAGAAGTCTCGTAGGTGCACAGTTACTTTGAAAAATATATCCATATTTTGAAAACATATTTTCACGCGACCAGACAAGAAACAACATGACATGGATAAACATTAGAACAACCATAGCAATTGCACCTTGCATCCTTCTCTTCCTTTATGAAGCATTACCACTCACATAAAATCCTGGCCAACTTGTGGAAAAGCAAAGAAACCGCTAGCGTTGTGACCGATGATTACCGAATCCCTCAAAGAGGTCTGTTTAGGTACTCGTCCGTCCAGTCCTCGTGGATTCTGTGAGTTACTGATCTACTTGGCTTTGACTATGCTGACGCAGACGAAGACGCATGTTGTTATATTCGTGTGGGTTGCGACCAATTAAGTTAGTACCAATTTTTTTGCGAGATATAAGAAAAAAAGTATATTTTTGACCGAATAACTCTTCTATTGATAATTTTTCAGACTCAGTGGGCAATAGAAACCCAGCAGTGGTACAAGAATACGTTTAAGGACTACCCCAAACTACCCAACAGAAAGATATGCCATGTTTCCCTGTTTATTGTAAAATATGTTAAATGTTTTTTGTCGTATTTGAAGTACAGCTCAAAGCCGTAAATAATTTAATTACTTGGGGCTTCTGAAAGGCCTATGTTCCAACTCCGACAGCTGTAAACTCCCATTCTGTTAAATTAATGTTGCTAGGATAAAACTATTTTGAATGCTTGGGAATTTGACGACTACGAGACTAGCCAATTGAGTAATTTTTGGAAATCGCGTAACAGTTTTAATCTTTTTATTCACGAAATTATTGAAAATAAATCCTATTAAAAACTCTTTGAACTTTCTAAATATTTCATCATTTTAATAGTTCACCCGCTTATATCCTAATTTATTTAGATAAATGCAAAATTCTTGATAAAAACAGCGAATTGAGAAAAAAGATAATAATATTATGAAAACAACAGACTGTCTTAATCATTTCTAACAAATGAGAAATTAGTAGGATATAGATGGGGGTATACCTGGCAATTAGATGTTCAGCTGTCAAGTGTCAGAATCAGCTGTCACAAATTCACAATGTCACTGTCACAAGCACGCTAAAGATTCAGAATTCAAGAATGTAGAGCGACGAAAGTTAAAATGATTTGGTGTCCCGTTAGATCTCGTATTCGTGTCTTAGAAGTGTTTACAATCACCGCACGTACAGACCACTGCCTTTTATAACCAACATTAAACATGGACGACTATATCAACGTTATAGATTTTATATTTCTAAATCTTGCATTTGCAGTAACATTTACCGGTGTTATTATCAATAATTTTGAGAAATATGTGCCTGCTTTTATAATTAAGGGATACAGGTATGGGAGCTTCGCCTACCAAGGCTCTGACGCCAATTTCCTGCAAGTTATTGAGATACCAAAGGCGTATTATAGACATTTTTATTTATTTTCAACATTATTTAGTGCTTCTATGTTGTCCTACATGTTTGTGGTATATTTCTTGGGGATAACTGTTAGTTTTCCTGTTCATTTCGTGTTGAAGGTGCTGCTACAGGAAAATGAGCCATCTGGTGAGTGATCATTAGTGTTAAAATTCATTATTTTGCAAAGTAAATACTTATAGATAAGTCGTATTTCTAAGTATAAGTATATGTTTTTAGAGCAACAGCTCTACAGATGTGAAAGTATACCATGTCGAGTCCTTTCACTTAGTAACTGTGTCAAGACCAGATAAGAATTAAGTGTTTATAAACACTAGGTTACCTACTACCTAATTAATCAATTTATTCATGTAATTCTAAGCTTAACTGTTCAAAAGTAGTTCTCATTTAAATAAACTGTGAATATAATTTTAATCTAAAATGTAACTGCATATTCTTTATTTTAATACATGATAGCCAGAATCAACATCTAGAACATAAGGAACTCTCAAACTTGCAACAGACTTATTAATATGTAAAGCATGTAGTTAAGTCTGTTTGCATTCAATAAATGCTGGGGCCTCTATAGGTTTGGCATATAGCACAATCTATGCCACAACATTCTTCATTGCTCATGTTTTATGTACCTATTATACATAACATGAGTAAAGAAATAGCTAAAAGCCTCTTAGCATAAATAAAGTTCAGTTTTATTTTTAAATCATTACAAATTAATGCAAACATATTTTTTTTATAAATTATTCTTTAATGCAAACATATTTTTTTTTATAAATTATTCTTCATTCTGTGTCATTTCTTAAAATATAACTGTTATTTACTATGTCACTCATAATATTAATAAATAATGTTTTGGCAATTTAAATTATTTAGCTACTGAGTAAAGAAATGATGAATGCTGTATATAAGCTGATTTGTCCAGTACATATTTACATGTACAGTGAGCCTCAGAAAGATTTATACATTGACACAAATTCATTTGACTGTAATTTACAAATTGGGCACCTAATTGTAGCAACACACAAATCGTAGACAGTAAAATAATTTCTTGTTGACTAATACAACTTCTTGAAGCTGACTGTATCTACTCTGAACAGCTGTTAAAAAGTTCTTTGAAATGTCCAGGTAGTTCTGTAACAACACTTGAATAAGTTCATTTATGTTTTGCAAAGGAAAATTAAAACTTATAAAATTGCAGGATCACAGGACAGCTTATAAGGAAGCTTACTTTCCTGCTGAAGCAGCTAACGAATCCATACTAATATTATAACAAAGAAACTCTGTCAGTCTGTGTGTCTGTTACCATTCCAAACTATAACGGCAGAATGGATTCCGCTGAAAGTTGGCACACTGGTAGACTATGAACGTTTAAAGCGAGCCGTCCACCGCCAGCTAAACTAAGTTAGTTTAAGGTTAGTTTAGCTCACCAGTTTTTCATACATGTGCGTCCACCCAAATGTGTGAAATCTGGTGAGCTTAACTAACTTAGTTAAGCTGGCAGTGGATGGCTCACTTAAGATGTAGGACTTTTTATCCCGGTAGTACGTTCCCGTGGGATAATTCTAAAACTAAAAATAAATTATTATATTTATTAAACTAAACTAATCAATTCTTCAACTTCTTTTCCAGTATCTGTAACGGCGGCCCTAATAGCAATGACTCTGCTCACAATACAATGTACAAGGCGTCTGTATGAGACTTACTACTTGCAAGTATTTGCCAAAGCCAGCAGGATGAATCTGAGCCACTATCTTGCAGGGATCATACATTACTTTGCCTGTGTCATCGCTGTTGTTGGACAGGCACCCCTGTTTTGTGGTGAGTAGACCACAAGAATATCAATTTTAAAAGAATAGAATAAGTTTAGTCAATCATGGTCTCTGCCTAGCCTTTTCCAACTATGTTGGGGGTTGAATTCCAGTCTAACCAGATTTAGCATAACCAGTATTTTACATGAAGTAAGACTTCAAGTGGGTTGTGGGGTTTATCCTAGGCAGGTACTTTGTGTTAATAATTTCATCACTACTGCTCTCAAAACGGTGAAGGAAAACATCGTGAGGAAACCGGCATGTCCTAGAACCAAGAATTTCAAGACATGTGACATCTACCAACCCGCACTGGGCCCGCGTGATAGATTACAGCCCACTCCCTCTTAAAGAGGAAGCCTATGTCCCAGCAGTGGGAACATTATAGGCTGATTATGCTAATAAGCTTTTGCTAACTGCCACAAGTCAGTAACTGGATAACACTCTACCCCTTGGTAAGACTAGTTGCCAGAGTTGCGGACATCTCAATAAGTCGTCTAAGGATTGGGGTAAATTTAAAAAAAATATTAGCCAGTCAGTTTGGGGGCTGACTGCCTAAAAACACTAGCTTCCTGTCATGGAGGGCTCGAAATATTTTAATTTGAAATAAAAATGAATAGACATTTAAATAGACCTTTTTTACAGTCCGTTCAACCGATTTTGACTTTTATTGCGTTGGTAGCATGACAAATGGCAGCTGCAGAAAACAGTTGTTATTGTAACCACTTTTTTTGCTTTTAATGCCATTCTTATACCTACGGTATAGAAGTCAAAATCGGTTGAACGGACTGTAAAAAAGTTTTATTTAAATGTCTAATCTTATTTCAAATGGAGTTTAGTACTTCTCAATTAATGCTCGCTTTAGCATAAATAAACCGATAAGGACCGTGGCAGGTGGCGTACTGTAGTTTGAGCCTACCCCCATGGGAAGGTGTGAGAGTTTGTGTATGTATGTAGGTATCTACTTCATAACATTTCAGGCCACCAACTCCCCGACACAATAAAATGGAACGATCTCCGTACAACCATCCTAGCTGTTCCCTGCACGGTCATATTTCTGATGACGTGGTACGAACAGTCTAAGACGAACATAATATTCGCGAACTTGCGTAAAGACAAGAAATCTGGCGAAGTTGTGACTGAGGAACATAAGATACCTCATGGCAGGATGTTCGAGTATGTGTCGAGTCCGCACAGGATGTGTGAGATTGTAATGTACACGGTTCTGCTGATGCTCATCCCAACGAAGACTTTCTTCTGCATTTATTTATGGGTTTTGGGTAACCAGGTAAAGGAATTTTAATTTTTTACTTTCTTTTTCCCGTAGGTACTCTAGTATTAACTAATTTAGGGCAGTTTAGGGAATCCAAGTTTTAATTTCCATACAATGCAACCTGTGTAGCTGTCAAAGAAAAACAAAAAAAATTGTAGAAGAGATTAAGGAATTCACACAATGTTTATTTTTCAGTTAGAAACTGTTATTGATTCTGTAAATTACTGACAAATCAGTAATTGCACTGATTTATGACAAATTGTGAGTTTAAAATTCCATTCCATTCCTTTGAATGATGTTTTATTACTCTTTGCATTAATTAAGATGTATAGTTTAATTGATTAATTATGGAAATTTAATTTATTGTAGTTACTGGGCTTACAAACTCAATTTGTATTGTTTACTGTTACTGCTGAAGTCTAGGATTAATCAATTCAGTTCAATTTATCTATTTAATCCTTTAAACATTGTATACAAATTATGGTAGGTGCATTTATGCCAGTAAACAAACTTCTGGAAGAACAATCTGTAGGTATTACTTTCATGCGTTTTTAACCAAGTGACCAGAGGGCTGGCTCGTTCTTTGGCCAAAGAATTAGCATTGCCATTCAACGTGGCAATGCTGCCAGTCTTCTGGGCACGTTTCCGGATGACAGCGATGCGAACGAATACTTCGACGCCTAAGTGTCGTTTTGTTTTTATTATTTTTATTTATACAGATAGTTAGTCTTTTAATTTAGATAGTTAGATTTAATGTAAATAGTTAGCTGTGTTAAAAACTGTAAAATAATAAATATTTGAGATCATAATTTAAAAAAAAGCAAACCATGAAAATTAGAAAACTGGATAGAATACCTTATTTTTGTTATCTTTAATGTTATTTATTTCCATTTCAGATTCAAACCGCGATCCAAGCCCACGAATGGTACAAGAAGACTTTTGAGAACTACCCCACCAACAGATTTGCGGTGTTCCCGCGCGTATTGTAGTTTTTAAATTGAGAAGACTGAGCATTTATTTTTAAATTATTTATTGCAGTAGAAATTAAGAGAAACAATGTCAGATTATTTTATTAAGTAATTGAAAGGGCAATGGGTCAATATTGTCACTTATAGTAAACCAACACACTGGTTCTTAAGACCTCGCCCTAAGATAAGCCAGACAGGCAATAAATTAAAATGATTGACAAATTAAAATACATTTTTAATAATCGTTATTCGGCATTTTTAATTTTATCAAGATTACCCTCTATCAAAAAAGAGTCGGGCAGAGAATCTGATGTCTTTAGCTAGTTGTACGAATCGCTTTCAGTTTTATTAAAAATCGAACCACGGCCTCTTTTTCAAGAAATACTAGTTGTACTAGGTCTTTGAAATACATTCTTCCTCGTGTCGATGGCGCGGCAGTGTATTCGATTTTGTTGGCCCAAAACGTCGCCAGTTCCAAGCCATTGTCGGTAGCTGCGCAGACGTCACTGTCTGTATTTTTATACATGCTATGACTGCTGACATACCTAATGTCTTAAGTATTCCAAAGACCGTGAAGGTTGCCGAAATAGGTTGGATAATTTAAGATTGCTGCAGTGATAATTTGTAAGGTTGTGCACTATAAAAATCCTAGATTATTCTCACTGGCAAATAAAAAACAGTGTAATAAATAGAAACGATTTATTGATCAACTGAGGAACAAATACGGACACCCATCTGTAAATAAATTGCACACACACTTCGACTTAATACGTCGGTTTTACTTACTAATATTCGAACTCCTCACTTGAAAAGGAAGCTGTAACAAAAACAAAAAATAACATTAGTTTTACTTGTTACGAACATACCTACAGGTAGGTTTTATGCATGAGAGGATGCTGAAGGTAAAATAGATGCTAAAGATGACCAGGTAGGTTTTATGCATGAGAGGATGCTGAAGGTGCAAAGTAGATCATCATCATCATTTCAGCCGAAAGACGTCCACTGCTGGACATAGGCCTCCGCCAAGCACCGCCACTTCGACCGATTCTGTGCTTTCTGCATCCAGCGGATTCCTGCGGCGTTCACAAGGTCATCGGTCCATCTTGTGGGAGGCCGTCCAACGCTACGTCTTCCGGTACGCGGTCGCTACTCCAAAACCTTTCGGCCCCATCGGCCATCCGTTCGGCGAGCAATGTGCCCTGCCCATTGCCACTTAAGTTTGGCAATTCTTCGGGCTAAATAGATTCTTGAAATATTAGAAATGGTGAACCTTGTTCTCGTCTATACACAAACACATGCCAAAAACGTTGACGCAGTAAAAACGGATGAAGGAATGATACGGTCTCATAATATTACGCACAGCTGGACTCAACCTTCCACATCTTTCAGGTTAAACATACGATATTGAGAACAAACTACATTTAATATTCACGCAATAATTTACTCGACCAGTCATCATCTGCCAAGCTTTTTCCCAACGTAGTTGGGGTCGGCTTCCAGTCTAACCGGATGCAGCGGTAATTTACATGGAGCGACTGCTTATCTGACCTCCACAACCCCGTAGCTGGGTAACGTTACCCTCCTGCTAAGACTGGTTGTAAGACAAAAATAAAATCTACAAGTACATACCTATAAGGATACCCCTGCGTCTTAGCTCTGAACACGGAGAGCAGTAGCGAGAAGAACACGCAGACCAGTATCAGACCCACAATCGACTGGAAGCGCCGACGCTTGCCCTCGGCCTGGGTGCGCACGATCTCTGTGTTCTTGACCCCGCCGGCCGCTTCTATCATAAGAATCATCCCCACAACCACAGCGCCATCTGATACAGTAGGTTAGGAAAAATATTGCATTTATTGTGACACTAGCGATCCGGCCCTACTTGCACGATTGTTACGACTTGATAAAACACCGAGATTTCTTTAATGTTAACGTATTATTATACCTTCCGGAATAAATGATAGACGTAGAAGAACAACGTGGTCACACACACACGAAAAGCGACTTTATAATATTATGTATAGAACTAGCAGCGCCCCGCGGTTTCACCCGCATAAATCTCGATCCCGTCGAAATATCGAGATAAAAAGTCTCTTATGTGCTAATCCAGGTTATAAACTATCTGTGTGCCAAATTTCATCAAAATCCGTTCAGTAGTTTTTGCGTGAAAGAGTAACAAATATCCATCCATCTTCGCAAACTTTCATTACCTCCTCGATTACTATGATATAGATTTAGAAGACATAGATAATAATCTTTTAAAAAGCTTCAAAATTAAATCAGGATTAAGGGAAATGACCATCGTCAACTTTATGATAATAGCGCATAAAATCTCCTAAATCACAGATTTGATTAGTGCGTGCCGCAAAGTTCAATTCTAAACCCTTTTCGATTCTTGAATTTATAAGAAAATCTTAAATTGTTAAAAATATTTGTAATCAAATAATCATAGATTTTTATTAAATTTATATAGATGCTACGTCTGTATGTCGCCACATTCATTTAGATCCACGTCAAGGTTGCAACTGTGGCCACTTGAGAGGCAGTACATAAAGATTACTCCATCTTCTTCGGGTTTCTTGTACAGTCATAAAATTCCTCATTGGTGGTGTCGACGACTTTAACCTCAAATATGGCGAGGGGGGTAATGGCTAATCTTTGCGTTATGCTCGTGAACGGGTGCTGCTTGTGGTGACAGGTCGTCTTGCTGATCATGGTTTTGTTATTGTTACTAGTAATTAACTATTTATTATACCTCGATGGTCCTAGTTTATCATATAACTTCCAATTACAGCTTTAAATAGCTTTATGTAAGTGGGCACGCCCTTTATGCCTGGAGGCTTTTATTTAGATATTTAGTTCTGTTTACGTTTAGTTTTTATTTTTTATTTCTGCTTGAGTATAGTTCTCGATGTTTTTGGTTGGTATATTGGCGTGTGCTAGCTGACATATGGTATCATTTAAATTATGTTTTGTGTTGCGTAATGTAAATTATTTTGCATACTATTGTATAGAATCATTTTTTTTATTCTAACTTGAACAGACAGCTGTGCTGCTGGGGAGTTTGTTGCGCCACTTCTTCCCAGCGAAAGGCACTAGGAAGTGGTGAAGGGTGGGCGTTTTGGGGGACTCTCTTATGTAATTTTGACGTTCAAAAAGTGCTGATTCTCAGCCCAGTTTGAATGACTTTTGTTTTTTTTTTTTAAATTTTCACGACGAGTTTTTTTCAAAGATGGTGTCTTTCGACGTCATCGTGAGCTGCTGATTACGAGCTTTCGGCCTGTTAAACGTGATTAAACTTTTTAATTACCGCCATGCTCTTAACGTTAGCCCTCGGACTCCGGTTCATGATGCATGGACCCTGGGAGCTGCAAAACTGCAAAGTCATGCGCTTTTGGGATCTGTCTTTTATTGTTCGGCCTTCAAAAAGTACTTTGTAAAAAAAATTGTCTTTTCGATGTTTAATGCAGTATTTGTGGACAAATATGTACTACACGTTTACATTATTTATTTGTATTCAGTCACCTACCACACCAGTTATCCACACCGTTTACATTATTTGAATTCGTGCCCATTCGTACCTATGTCGGCTAGTATCTAAACGTTGCTAATTTCTGATGATATTCATTTACGTATGGGTCGAGATTTCCGCAATTTCCCGCTGAAAAATAATTTCATACAACTAGCGCTTTTAAAAAGGATACTCAAAAGAGCCACAATATAACTCTCCAGAACAAACTGGCCGTGGGAACCTCCATTTATGTAGACAGGTCCATTCTTAGTCCTATGGAAGAATGGTGGGCCTCTGATATGGTTCCACATCTGCCCAGAGACAAGAGCAAAACAGAAGAATACTGCGCAAACTGCCCACATTTGTTTGTTGTAGAGGAACTCCAGGTTGTTTCTGCGTAGGTACAGGAAACCGGCTATTAGGATGAACAGCATCGAGAATGCCACGAAACCGGAGTAATTTGGTGGACGGAATATTCTGACCTGAAAAGAATAGTTTAAATAGATACAGTTCTTGTTAGATCAGACAGGCCATTGCCCATTTTCTACATAGTGTTCTGTGGTGTTACTGCATACTCAAAATAATATACTAGCTGTAAATCTAAAAATTAATTATTTTTTTTAAATTGGTACTCGAAATGGTACGAAAGACGTGCCGTGCAGCGGCTCATGAGGCCACTGCCTCGAATCTTGCGGGCAGCGGGGCGGCGGCGGCAGCGGCGCGTTCAAATCCATAGATTCATATGTAACTGTTCTCGAAAGCAGCGGCGCGAGAAGCGAGCGGTTCCATATAAAACTATGCATTGCCGCGCTGCCGCCGCCGCCGCCCCGCTGCCCGCAAGATTCGAGGCAAAGGCCTGACAAGCCGATATTTGGTACGTAAAGCTTGATAACGTGAGACACCCTCAGTCGCGAAGCTCTTGTTTTGTGAACCATTTTCTTATAAAAGGTAGGTAGGTACTGGAGGTCTACTTCCTAATCACGAATACGGTAATTTCGGCCGAATTTACGGGTGATTCCTACGGACGATTAGTTTGGGGCCCGAACTAAGAATGAATAACATCGCGATTTGTCAGTTGTCCCCACACCCGCTGTGTTTTTGCCCGTCCGAAATAATTAATCAGGTCTAGGTATCACTACGTAGTTTCGTACTACTTTCGGGATTCGCTACGAAGCTTCGTACTTCTTTCGGGGTACACTACGAAGTTTCGTGCTACTTTAGAACGGGCCCGTATATGCGTTGACGGACGTATGAGACCAGGCCCTCCTGAAATATAAGTAAATCGTTTTGGTACTAGTACCTTCGCCTTCGACATTTATATTTAGGTTTTAAATAAACTACACAAATGAAATATACTACATGTACAGAAGATACAGTACTATGCTCTACGAATAAGATGCAGTATGTATTGTGATCATAATATAAATGATTTTAATGGCCTTACGATCTATTAGCAATTAAATACAGTAATAAATCTCTAAATTAATTGAAAATGCAATATTATTGAGTTAACAAATTTTTTAGCTGATTATATTTTTTATACCTGATTACAAATCACATAATTTAATGATTTATTAATGTTAGATTATGTCTCAGGAAGCATTAAATTTTATATCAGTATTCTCAAGTAATTTATAATTGGAGGGTCATGGTGGAGGATATTAGAGCCACTATTATTTCAGAGTGAGACAACAGATGGAGCGATACAGAATGAATATTGCGATCTCTTTATCACAACAATATGCCCCAAAATATGACCAAGTAGTAATTTGACGAAAACATAGAGAAGAACCTGAAGGCAAACTAATAAATTAACTTTAAGCATCATAAAAAAATGTCTGACTACCTGAACATCAGTTCTATCTTGAATCCATTTAGAAATAGCCTCTGCATGTATTCCAGATCTCTCAAAGTCCATTGAGTCAGCTGGTTTTGGCTTGCCCTTGGCTGGGAAATGCATGATAACTGGTGCTGTGTTTAGACGTAGCTGGAAATAAGAATAATAATATTTAATAATTATATTATTATTACGTTTGTATAATCAAAATTATCATGTCTGGATAAAACCACTCAAAAACTTTCCTAAAATAAGCATTATTGGTGTTTTTGTCACCAAAACAAAAATTTATCCTCAATAGAGGAAGAATAACGTTCATTTCTTGATCAAGAAATTAATGTTATTTATTCCTTTCTTTAAGACTTATTTAATAGGTGTTTAGGGTGTCATCTCGAATAAAGGATCCTCCCCAGATAGGTTGGATTACAGGCAATAGTGATTATTTGTACAGAGTTGGACACATAAGAGTCCAATTCTAACAAACTTTCCATTACTAAGAAAAGGCATTCTTTGGAGTAACCTTTTGCCTAGCAGTAGGACAGAAAAATCACAAAAACAAAAGACTAAAATGGTAAAAAATATTACTCACCATTTGGAAGATATCAGAACCCTCATCAAAATCAACCATACCGAAGAACAGCTTGTTATTATAAGCTGGTGAGAACCTGAATGAGTTAGCTACGATCATGTACTCATCGTACACATGCTGGCAGATAGCACATCGTCGCGACGGTGCCATCGCAGTAAACATAACGATGAAGGAGTAATCTCTTGGTGGTGATTTCACATACTCCTTGAATTTGTTTAAGTTCAGAGATACTATAGACTTTTTGGCCGTTAAGTCTGTTAACTGCTGGACTTTATCTTCAAGCTGAAATGACAATTAATAAAGTGTTAAATTATTAGTTTTGATAGTGCTTCTCTTTCTTTCTTATAAATCAATTCTGTTTTTATCCCATTCATTTAAATATTTACTTACTACACACCTGTAGTTCTGAGGACCTAAAAAATGCCACAGATGCCGCAATAGGGTGGCCACCTACTGAGCCCAATTTATTTAACATAATATGTGAATTTATCATTAACTTAAAAGAAGAAGACTCATATTTATCTAATTACTTACCTCTAAATCCTGTAATGATAGACAAGAGCATGAGTTTTAGGCTGTGGCTTGTTAAAGCTTTAAAAACATGAACAGAACCTTAGGTCAGTGCTTAATATGGCCTCACATGTAAAATTACCTGAATCTATTTTAGCTTTAAATTTATAAATGAAGTTGAACAAAGCTTGGCATTAAAGTGATATGTGGTGTAATGTAAAGGGAATGTTCGGTTCGTGATATTCCGTACAATAGGTATATAATCTATTTCCCTAAATTCTTGACGACTGAAGTTTGAGTTTACGAGGCTATAAAAATAAACCATCATCTGACTAATAAAACCATGGTTACATGAAGAGGAATTAAAGAGCTCCACAACGAGCGTTTAAAATTAAAATAAATACCATTAATTGCCTTGTTAAGTGAAAAGATAACAAGAAAACGCCGGTATGATAATCACAAAGAATACTCCAGCTTACCCCTTTTCCTCGTGATTGAGCCGATCCTTCATAGTAAGTAAGGATTGTTGTTAGAAATAAAAGAAGTTTAAACTTCATTTTAATAATTAAATCACCACAAAATTCTAACTATTAAAATGAGTAAATCGTGTATGTTTGACGTTTGCCACCTCAAAACAAACGTCAAAGTCAGAAATGCATGACGTGTACCAAACTTAGGCCGCATTCCGAGTTCCGCCAAAAGTGATTATATCGCGAATCCGACCAAAGTCCAAAGTCACAATTTTTACTCAATAACCCTTAAATTTTGTGACTATTAAATTTGGTTGGATTTGCGATATTATCACTTTTAACGTAAGTCGGAATGCGGCCTTAGTGTTCATGAAGTGTGTTTCATTCATGTTTTGTTTCTAGCTATTTAGAAAAAAAAAGTCTAACACACATAAAAGGCTAGGCAGATGACGATAAAAAAATATTAGCTAGACTGCGCTGTCCTAGTCCTGGGCAAAGGTCTCCTTTCACTCCTTCCATCGTTCACGAACCCGCGCGTCATCCTAAAATAAAAAAACGAAAACTACAAACTATGTAAACGAAACGTGTTTATTTTAATGACAGTGGCCACGTTCATCATGAAGCAGTCATGTATGGCTGATGAATTGATGATTGACCGCTTCAAGCTGTTCATCATAAAGAACGGGCAGCTTGACCAGTAAACCAGTTAGGGCTGACCGGCTGACGCACAAATTGGGCGGGCCACGCCACATTACAAAAATCCTCACTTTCGTACATTTTGTATGAACCAATCGCACATTAAAGGCGGAAGAACGCACCCATAAATGATCAGGATAGTTAGAATACGGGGACCACCCTGCTTTTTTTGTATTGAAATGTGATGCGTTGCGGTCCGATATGATTGTAAATTTGTAAAGGCCAGCATTCACCGGCGGACGGTGAGGGACGGTATCGAGAGTTGGCCGAAGGCCCGCGGTATGTACGAGGCATGCCCGGTGGCCCATAGTGTAATAACTATGCCGGTGGCCCTTCGACCTTGCGCTTTACTTAACAACATTCGACTGCGTTGTGTGGTGTTCAACACAAAAGTTTCTTCTGAACGAGTTAGTCGTGTTGAAGTTTTTAAGGATTTGACATTACTATCGAGTTTTGAAGACGAACAACAGGCACTGCTTGCTAGCACCCACGAACTTATGCTAACGGACTCCGGTGAATACCGTCACAACTTGCCGTTACCACCCGACGCATGCTGTCGCATCCCGACACCGTATGTCGACGCATCCCGCTGCGGTATCCTCCAGCACGCGTAGCATGACCACCGTAGAAACGTGTTTTGTCGACGGAAGAATAGACAAAATGACAGATAGTGATTGTTTATCTGTCATTTTGTCGATTCTTCCGTCGACAAAACTCGTTTCTACGGTGTTCATGCTACGCGTGCAGGGCGCTTTTCAATACTGCCGAAATCCACTTTGATGCTCCGTGGTCGGTTTCTGAGCTTTGGCTTTTGGGTCAGTACCTAGCTAATAGTGGGGCGCTAGAACCAATTCCCGTAATTAAAATCGTTCAAAATCTAGTCCCAATCTCATCTCAGCGACAATCAATATAAAAAACTTTGTCAAAAATTTAGATAAATTGGGAGGTATTTTTGACATTAAGTGAACGACAGAGAAATACGGGATTGCCCCTCAGGCTCGGAGTGTTCGCGTCTGCTCAAGTGACCGCAGCTTGAAGTGGTCACGGTCAGTCATTATTCACGACTGCTAAAGCTAAAGCAAGCTGTATGAAGCAGCCTTTAGGCCGGCGCAGCGGCACTTTGTCTGCGTTTTCGTAAGAATTGACACGTACGAATACCTATACGCACAATCCATCCCGAATTCCCATGTCCGTGACTACCGCAGGACCACCAACGCCAATCGCTTCCATATTTAGTAAATAATTAGTACCCAATTGGTACTAATTAGTGCTCGAACGACAAAATTGGTACCTTAGCAGTTTTCGAGAAACTCGACTTTGAATGTGGTCCGGTGGTAGTCACGCTCCCTTCAGCAGGACCACCATGAGCACCGAAAAAGGGGGCATGCTGCAGCTATTCTAAGTATACAAATAATTAGTACCCATAAATGTGATTTATTGCGTAAAAAAAAGAGAACTGAAACATCTGTATTTACCGAGAAATCAACGATGATAACCTTCGTGCGCTCGTTCATCAGGACCACGATTTTGAATGTTGATTCTAAGTTTGAGGAGCTTGTCGCTTTCCTCAAATCTACATAGAAAATTAGTACCCTGCAAGATAAAATTAGTGCCCAAAATTCAAAATTGGTTCTTCAGTAGTTTACGAGATATACTATGCCATTGGGTGGGGTGGCCGTAGTCACGGAGTAAAATTTTCATTTCAAGATTTCTCTATTAAAAACTCTGTGATTTCTTCCCGAATTTATACAAAAATTAGTGCTCCTAAAGAAGTTATAGCGACCAAAAATTCAGATTCCTAAGTGTTGTATTTTAAGAGTAATTAGCTTTCATCACTTTTTCATACTAAATCTCAGCGTATAACCCGACCAAATTAAGTTGTCAATAGTATTGAGCTGTTTAGGAGATGTACACTCGTGCACATATGGATGTTGGAATTCTCCCTATATAAAAATGTACTCTGTGGTTGGAATAACCTATCGTTACCCATGGCCTGTGTGATACCATTGTTTATGATGTGGGTAGGCAGGTAATCGAATAATATTTTTTCTGTGTTGAAGTACCTTTCTTCTGTGTTGTTTCGTGAATATCATTAGAGCGATAGGTATTTCTTATTTCTTTCCTACTAAGTACCTAAGTATTAAAAACCTAATTTACTGCAGTAAAAATATCTTGCTAATAACGTAAGTATATAAGGATAACATAGGTAATAGGTATGTATTTTTTCAGTACCTACCTGAAGTCGATTTTATCAAAGTTCTTCTGACTTGTCTGTGGGACCTTGGGTGTATTTTTTACCCAACTACCCCAGAAGGAGGGTAATGTTTTTCGAGAGTATGTATGTATGTCTATTTCTTTGGCACGCTCTGTAGCCTAAACGGCTTGATGGATTTTAACATGTGAAGTGTCGTTAGATTCGTCTAATTGTGGGAGTGTCATAGGCTATATAATATTTATAAATTGCATCTGCAAATACAAACACACATTTAAATGTACTAATTATTTGTACACTTAGAATAGCTGCAGCATGCCCCCTTTTACGGCGCTCATGGTGGTCCTGCTGAAGGGAGCGTGACTACGACCGGACCACCTTCAAAGTCGAGTTTTTCGAAAACTACTAAGATACCAATTATGTCGTTCGAGCACTAATTAGTACCAATTGGGTACTTATTATTTACTAAATATGGAAGCGATTGGCGTTGGTGGTCCTGCGGTAGTCACGGACATTACAAAAGCTCCTCAAACTTGGAATCAACATTCAAAGTCGTGGTCCTGCTGAACGAGCGCGCGAAAGTTATCATCGTTGATTTCTGGGTGTAAATGCAATGTTTCAGTTGTTTTTTTTATGCAATGAATCACATTTAAAAGGGTACTTACTACTTATTTGTATACTTAGAATAGCTGCAGCATGCCCCCTTTTTCGGCGCTCATAGTGGTCGTTCTGCTGAAGGGAGCGTGACTACCGCTGGACCATCTTCAAAGTTGAGTTTCTCGAAAACTACTAAGGTACCGTACCAATTTGGTACTAATTATTTACTAAATATTGAAGCGATTGGCGTTGGTGGTCCTGAGGTAGTCACGGACATCAAATACTTACGACCCACAAGCAGATTTCGGTGTAGATACTTTTTGTGTGTATATTCAATGGATTCGTGTGTGTGATGGTGTGTTGATGTGGTTCAATCCAAATCCGCCCCTAAGACGACCCACTGACCCAACATATCGTTAAGTTTTCAGAAATATGTTTTTCAAGAATAACCTTTTCAGTATGAAATGAGTCTGATCTGATTTTATCTATACTGGTACCTAGTCAAATGTAAGTTATAGGTATTGATACCAAACAAGTAAATGACTAAAGTAAAAAAATTGATTCATAATTTACATTAGTTTTCTAGTCAAATGTAAGAATAGGTATTGATTTCAAAGCAGTATTGTATCGGTCCAATAGGATAAATGCATATCAAACCAAAAGTGAATGGACTAGAGTGAAACAATTGATTCATAATTTACATTAGTTGTTTTCAAAATATTTTATTAACAGAATTCATTCAATAACACCAAAGATTATAACATTCTCTAACACGAAACCTAAAATAAAATACAATTTTACCTAAATGTATTTTACTTACCAATTTATTATAATCATTCAAACATCATTTCGACTATGAGGTATACAGAATAAATATATATTGAAATACTTTTTTTCACATTATAAGTCGTCAGAAATGTAATACTATTTAAATATTTAATAATTATAAAGTTATAATTTGAATGCGATAGTTGCTATATAATGTCATGAAAGCATCCGCCTTCCGAATACTTATTTTATATTGCTCGCATGAAGACCGAAAAGGAAAATAAAACACACAGTATAATCAAGTAGAAACAAAATAATATGGAATGTACAAACCATGTTTATTTACTGATTCCTGGCAATACAATGTTTGTGACTCGCTTTTGAATTTATCAACAGCCACTTGAAAGAGGATAACATTTACAGGCCTATAATTACAGTACGATTAGGATACATACAAATACATCCACTATAACACTGAAAGCTATATAGCATGGTACACAAGCCAGGTTTTACCTTAACATTCTCAGCGATAGACATCGGTACACAGTACCCTGGGGGTTTAAATGTTTCATAAATATTATTAAGATAACTTGTTTGGACTTAAATTTCTACTCTAACTGTACATTAGTTTCGCCTTAACGCTAAAATAATCTAAAAGTGATATCGTCGGATGGTACGAAGATACGTTCGCGAGGAGGTGTAAACGCGCAAATAAACTTCTGATATGTCGATAGGTGAAACAAAGTATCTCCTGTCACCGAAGATCAAAATAAAAATGCGGTAATAAATTAAGAAATAAATTACGCCGTCATCGCACGGTAGCATTTAAATTGTAAAACCATGATTGGGATTCGAAAATAGTGATCGTTATATTTATATAATTGAAATAGAAAAATTATTTATACTATTCGCGTCTCTAGACGCGGTGCGGCCGCAGCATCAAGGCTGCACCGGGCCGGAGATATGCGAAAACATATAAATTATTAACGTTCAAGTTACAACAAGTACTATACAAGATGTTTTGAGGTGCTCCGAGGCCCTATGCGGGTCGTTTCGCTACCGGCGACGACTTCCTGTGCGCGACTGAGTGACTGAGCAGATTCTGTGGCATAGAAACTCGGAGCACGGGCGACGGGAGTAAGAGTGTGCTTAATGCGTTTACTGTTTCGTGTAAAGGTAGATGGCGACGATGAGACCGTAGAGACCCAATACTTCAGCGAAAATGAGGATAAGGATCATGCCGACGAATAACCTGGGCTGTTGCGCGGTACCACGGACACCAGCGTCACCGACGATGCCTATGGCGAATCCGGCCGCTAGACCGGAGAAACCCACCGCGAGACCTGCGCCCAGGTGGATGAACCCTCTGAAAAGACACACACAGACTTTATTAGTACAACATCTATGGTAGTGAAAGAGGGGAGGAACACAGCAGCAGAGATCTACATTAAAACCAACACAACAACATCACGCCATGATTTCCCGAAGGTTTGGGCAGAGGTGTACCTACCTATAGTACACCCACAGTTCGCCAGTTATGTTTAAGCCCCATGTAATAGGGGGCGAGCCTATTGCCATCGACTGGGCACAACTCCAGACTCCGGGCTGCTACCGAGAAATTCCATATAGAAAAACCCAATAACATTTATTTATTTATTTTCTCACCCACTAACATTGCCCAACCTGGGAATCGAACCCGAACGAGGCAGTCGAAATTTATAACCAACTAGCTGCGCCCCGCGGTTTCACCCGCAGAAGTCTCGATCCCGTGGGAATGTGTTAATCCAGGTTATAAGCTATCTGTGTACTAAATTTCATCCAAATCCGTTCAGCCGTTTGAGCGAGAAGAAGAGACAAACATACACACTCACAAACTTTCGCCTTGATAATATAATATTAGTAGGATTAGTGTGACAATCCTAACTAATATTTAAATGCGAAAGTGAGTTTGTTTCGCTTTTACGCTGAAACGGCTGAACAGATTTGGATTAAATTTGGCACATGGGTAGACCATGACCTGGATTAGGACATTGGATACTTGTTATCCCGATATTCCCACGGGATCTAGACTTATGCGGGTGAAATTGCGGGGCGCAGCTAGTATGCAATAAAGAAAGAAAAGAAAGAAAGAAAGAAAAAGTATTTATTGAGACTCGCACAGGAAATCACAAATTAAACTAAACACCTTCAATAAGAACATTAATAAAAATAAAGTAAAATTAAAATAAAAGCAGAAGGTCCTGTACGAGGCCAAAAGGCTCCTATCTCAGCATATGCTGCGACATTTAAAAATAAAAAAATGTCGCAGCGCTGGTATTCTGATAGGGCCAAATCAATAACTACCAAATCAATACATTACTCCTATTTGTTAATAAACCAACTAATTCGAAAATCTATTTAGGACACCTAACCGTATTAGAAATATGTACACGTTTACAAACTGCTACCATTTCATTTCTACATGTGACAAATCGTTACACAAAAAACTAGTCTCGAGGTCAATAGCGTCACGAATTAAAGTTGACGGCAATTATGAAATGAAAAATGTCCAAATAATATTCTCTTTCTGGTGCGTAGCCACCATGGGTGTAATTATACTCAATCAGTCCTAACATTAATGAGCCTGCTCTACTTTTGAACATGGTGAAGTCTATGGATAGTTGGAATCAAAATAATATGAAAGATTTATATAGGCTAAGCTGAATAATAACTGTATGGCGTCATACTTTCGAAGTAGGTCAGTAAGTAATGAATATGGATTCCTGTCAGGGAGATTAAACCGACGTAATAAAATCGCGGCGGGATTTTATCGCGCGCTGGATTTTCAACTCTCGATGTTAAGACGAGCGTTGAAAATCCAACTCGCTGGAACGCACTCTCGTCCCAGCGAATTGTAAAAACACATTTGGATTTTCAACTCTCGGCGCTAAGCAGAGCGTTGAAAATCCAGTGTACGAAAATAAATCGCCGCGATTTTTTTACGTCCGTGTGAACGTCGGTTAATACTAGAGCGTAGTATATAATAATATAAAACATGAGGCACGGAAAATGTAAATCTCGTCGCGAATTAAAAACTCGTAAAAATCCGGTTAATCGATTGTACAATCTTCATCTAAGTAGGTACTCCTGATATATTTTGTGTTATCAATTGATCGATCGCTTCTTATCTAGTCATTTTACCGGCGAATATTTTCGGTATGTTGGTATGGAAATTAAAATTATAAGAGACTTCTGAATATTACAAACCTCTAAACAATTATTTTCGAATGCATGAATGAACAAGAAAGATTTTATTTCACTATGCTTTATTTCAAGGGCTTTTTTTATGTATTTACTCAACTGTCAAGTACAAGAGTGCATTAGGTACTGTTAAAAAGAAAACACGTTTAATGAAAATAATCTGCTGAAGTTGGTAAGAAAAAAATAGATCAATAACATTACGACCAGACAGTGTGACTGGCGAATTCCAGACATGGCTGCCATTTATACCAGGATATTAGTCTAAAGAGCTAAAGTTATATTGTCGGGAAGTACATCCTGGCCAGATGCCAAGATATGTAATACTAAAAAGTAGGGTACGGGATATCCACCAATAAAATCTAGATGTAATATTTTGTTATTTATGTAATGTCAGTCCATTGAATTGGCATTATTGGAACCAAGTTCAGTAGCCTGCTATCACAACTAAATATCATCATAATACGCTTAGAAAATGCATAACAATACTTAGCAATGAATAGCCTTGCTTATGTAACCTTGTTCAAGTCAACAGGAAACCAGCGAACCATTGATGCGTAATTTGGACAGAGACATAAAAAAGTAACAGTAATAAAAAAACTAGAAGAATGCATTTTCCCAGTCTAGGTATTCTAAATACAATAAGGACAGTTAAAACAGATTTTTATGGTGTACTATCTGACTGCAAATCCTTGATAAGACAAGTAAACAAGATTACTGAGGTGCTACTTCAAAGGAGTCCATTTTGAAATCATGTACAAGTTTGTATTTAAAACTTGTAGTGTGAAATATTATTGAACTAATTACACAATTTTATTGAACTAAATTTACAAACTGTTTAATCTATGCCATAAGCATCGGTAAACTTTTTTTCAGAGTATGATTGATATAACATCACTTTGAGGAAGTGCAAAAAGGTTTCCAACCTGACTAATATTACTCAATGTTCATATAATCTTGCATAAAAACAAACAGTGACATTCTGGACACATTTGGCTTTTCATCTATGACTATCATAATCAGCCTATAATGTTCCCACTAACAGCACATAGACCTCCTCGTTGTAAGAGGGAGTGGGCCGTAATCCACTACTTGGGCCGTAATCCAACATTCCACTCTGGCCCTGTGTAAGTTAGTGGATGTCACATCTTTGAACTTTTAGTTCTAGTACATGCAGGTTTTCTAAAGATGTTTTCATTGAGAGATTAGAGAGCAGTGGTGTGCCTGCCGGGTTTAAACCTACAACTCGGTAAGTCATGGCAGTTGACACTGGGCTACCACTGCTATCATCAATGACTACAGCAGTCAAAGGTAAAATGATTTCAAGTTAAACTTACTTGTAAAGGGTGTAATTGTTTGAGGGGGATTCCAGGGATCCCGCAATCAGGACAGCCACTACCAGACCGTAGATGGCAATGATACCCGCCATGACGACGGGAATGATGGATTTCATGATGAGCTCAGGCCGCATCACCGACATGGCGGCAATACCGGTTCCTGACTTGGCAGTTCCATAGGCAGCTCCCAGCGCTGAAATCACATAAGTTGAAATTTTTAGTAAGATACTTCATGATTCTAAAGCTAGTGACCAAGGAGGTAAAGGTATGAAGGTCCTACATTAAAAACAAATAGTGGACATTGATTTTTAATCAAACAGGTTTAATTAAATTTTTTGTGAGGGTAGAAGAATGATTTTGACTTATTTTCTTATGCTCAGTGTGTTATAGATATAGATTATAACAATATGATACTATTATTGAGGGTTTGTTCACCCTTTAGTAGGCAGGGCTTTTCATTTTCAGTTGCACATGTTAATTGGATTGCCACACCCCTTTTATCGAAATAGATATTTTACAGGATGTGAGACTACCTCATGTTATCCTTGATTATTCTAGAATAATCATACAAGCTTTAACAAATTTAGGTAGGTACTTGAAAGAAAACATGAATTGGAAAAGTACCCTCAAATATCATGTGACATTGTTAGGAATCTGATATTGTATCAGTGGTGGTATAATCTAGGATGCACTAACCAAAGGATATCCTTTTAGACATACAAGAAACCAATACATTCCCATTACTATCCCTTGTTCCCTAATCATGAACCAGGATATCATTTTTATTTAGGAGGTATTTATACATCAGATCATAGATAAGATACATGTAATAGAACCTCTTTCGATACAATTTGTAAAGCCTTTACATTCACATGACATAACCTTAATGCTAAGTACACAAAGAGTCATGTGATTCAATCCGACATGATTTAATAATGAATGCTGTGCTACTATTATTACTGAATTTTCCTCCATTGTTACTGGCATTGTACTTATAAGTGTTGATTGGATCTTTGGTACTTATCTTAGAATATCTTATACAGTAGGTACTTCTTGTACTTGAAGTGGTCATGTGATGACTTGAAATCAAGTTTTTTTTTTTTCCAATCACTTTATGGCTGTTCTGCATAATTAGGTTCATTCTTGTGAAAAATCGGTCAATGCATAAGTAAGAATTATTTAAAGTAATAGTAGTAAATAGTAGTAAAGTTATAACATGATTGAACAGCTGACTCAATCACATGATTGTTAAGTTGGTCATGTGATGATCAAAACCATAGATTTCCTTGTAGTGGTAGCTTTTTCCTATACATTATTACTAGCCGGTTTAGCTAATACAAGATCTGGATGTTATGAACTAAAACTAAGTTGTACTGAACTAAGGGTTGACATAATTATGTATGAAATTTACCAAATTCCATGATTCAAGTATTGAATGCTATTTGTGGGATGGGGAATTCCTCATTACTAATTCCATGCTTACTACATCAGATAGGATGGGATGTTCCCGTGAATGATCATTTTGTTCCCTTATCATACAAAACAATCACATTCACAAAATTCTAGGGTAGTTGACACTAAAAGAGTTTCATTACGCATACTAGTCTTTTGTTGCCGATGCAGGCACTTGAACAGTGCTGCCAACCTAAAGTACCTACCACCAATCAATCACATGACAAATGATTCACATTTTTGTTCCCGAAAACAACGCCCTGAAAACCACCCCTTTTCAGCAAAATACAGCTTCACTCGAATCATTAACACATTGGCTCTATTCGTCATGCATATCTATATATTTATGTAGGAATAACGTAAAGCGCAAGGTGCGGCTACTACTATAATTAGTGCTCCTAAAATAACCAGTATCGAACTAATTTAATAGAGCTAGATCGAATACAATGTTTACCACAAGCTTTCCTGACATTTTAACACTATCTTCTGAAATCCTGTAACCCATTTAGGGGGATCGATAACATTCAAGACAGCCATTTGTACGATAATGGACCACAAAATACATACCGCTAAAGATGATAGCAGACGCCGCCCCCATAACTCCAAAGAAGGGTCCGTAGATTGGGTTTTCCGCCATTTTGTAGGTTTATTGAGGGAGTATTTACAGGTCCCAAAAACTGTGATGACTATCTGCACACACTCACTCCACGGAACTACTTTTGCACAGACAAATATGGCCCAAGCTTTGCAGACTCGATAGAATGGGTCATATGACGATTGATGTTCAAGGCAGTGCTCGATATGACCTAAGTTCTGATTGGTTTTGGTACGTCACTTCCGAAATGCGCAGCCAATCCTGAGCTGAAGATTTGGCTGCGTTATGACGTAGATCATTGATGTGGATCGCTGGCCAGCACTTTTCTTGTGCGCATGTACTGTTTGATTGTTTCAATACTTTTAAGTAATCAAATTTCTTCTATAAAAGGAATAATATTAAAATTTAGTTTAAAAAAATTAAGTTATTAATAATAATGAAAGTTGGTTCAATTAATTAATTTAACTTGTAAGAAAAATATTAACTTGAAATTTTAAATTAATTCTGTATTGATTAAGTTATAATGTTACCATGTTCTGAAACCTACTATCTAGTAATATTTGAACGGTATTTCAAGATTGTTTTTTCTTATAGAAAATAACATGAACAATATGAACATAGTTATTTTGCTATGCTTATTGTTCATAATCAGTTTTACTATGTGCCTTATTCAATGAACCTATCGTAATTGGTGGATATGGTACGGTCTTTCCAAAGTTTCGAATCAAAACACCGATAGTCAACTTTCGAAAGTTTATTTCCGAAATGAAAAATGTTCATAAATATTTATGTGGTTAAAAGTTAAGAAGAATAAAAAAACTAGTTGTAACTATTGTTACAACTACTTTTCTTCTTAAACCTTAAGCCTTCTTAGGCCTTTGGAATTGAATAGTCAACAGCAAATCAATGGTAACTCTTGCACTACGAAAATCGGCCTTTTTAACCGATTTCCAGAAAGGAGGAGGTTATTATGTTCGTAACTTATGTTTTTTTTATGTATGTCCATTGATTACTCGGTCAATTATGGACCGATTTTGAAAATTCTTTTTTTGTTTAAAAGGGTATGCTCTAAAGGTGGTCCCATATAAATTTTATAAACTTTGCTTGGACAGTTTTTGAGTTGGCTTCAATAATACACATTTTTTTCCACTTAGTATGTGAATGATTATGATAAGTTTCTGTCACTATTATTTATATAGCAGGTAGTGAGTGGTATTTGAATTTGTGCGGGGTAGGTACCATAACTAACTAAAATTCAAAACCAAAGACACCGCCTTCCGAAATTAAAGTTATTTTTCGCTTTGTAATGTTTTAATGGAAGTCGGTTTCTTTTTGTAAAAAGATTTTTCTACAAAAATAGGTAACCGCGCAGTTAATGTCAAATTGTTACCACTGATGTGCGGTTGACTGTACAATTCTAGAATTCCGAAGGTGATTGCGCGGACCACAAACTGCAGCACCCGTTAAGCGGCCCCACCCCAACCACAAAACCACAATGAAAGACCACAGCACTAGATTCTATATATTTCTATGAAAACGCTTCCACTTCCATTGATGGCGACCAAATTAAAATTGTGATAATACAGACTGAAATAAAAGATTTTACTATTAACATTTCCTTTATTTCATTTAAAAACTCGGATTTTGAAAGTCTGGATTTGTGCCGGTTGATGGCAAAAGGCTTGCCCCTATTACATGAGACTTAAACATAACTGGCGGAATGTGGGTGTACTCCTCTGCCAAACCCTTTGGGGAAACAAGGCCATGTTATGATGTTGAGTAAAATACTTAAAAAATAGTAGACCACCGATTTTGACTTTGACAGTAGTTTGAAATCCTGAGAGAAGAATCTCTTAACAAAACGCGGCGTATCCAGAAATACTACTTTCTGGATCTAGCCTTTGATTCTACCGCCTAATGAGAGCCTTAGTTGCTACGTTTCAGAGTTGGAACGGGCAATATTCAACTTTCTGACTAAAGTTTTGGTTTCCTAAGAAAGCGGTGAACGGTTTCACAATAACGGCTGTCCAAACACAAAGCGTTTTTTGACACCTCAAAAACTGGTGAAAATAACAGATTTTCATGACGATCATATAATGACGGAACCGCTTCACAAGGATACCAAGCTTTACTGGCCGACATCGTGTCTGGAATTCAGAAGTGCCTGTAAATGGTTTCATTGAAACGAGAACTTGATTGAAATAAAGACGACAATAAAATGCGTTAAAAGTTACGTTATTCTAAATAAATTAAACAAAAAGTGTAGTTTGTACCCCTTGGGCAAATCCTTTTTTTTCTAAATGGAAGAAAACTTGTTTTAGGCATTGGGTATCAATTAGCTGTCAAAAAAGTTCGTAACTTTCAAATGTTTGGATACACGTCCAAGCTAACGTTGTATTAGTTTTGAAATTCCACCGGTTAACCTAGACCATTGCGTATTGTATCCGATTTTGGGCTTGTAGTATGTTCAATCACGTGATTTCGAGTTCATGTTTTCTCTTTTTCTCTTATAGTAAATTGTATAACGCTTTCTCGCCTTAATGCTGTAAATGCGTTACTTTAGAGATCAGAACATCTGTTTCCAATCTGTCCTGTCAGTGTCAGTTATGTCAATGTCAGAACTTCACGTTGTGCGAGCTGCCAGGCGATCCATGCTTTTTTGAAGTTTTGATTTCGTTTGCGTAAATATTATTATGAAATCTAAGTGAAAAGTATGTTTAACTAAAATAAAAAAATTAACTAATTTATACGAAATTAGTTCCCAGTCTTCAAAATGAAGTTTCATTACAAGGTAATCAAAAAAATTGAACTTTTAAGGTGTTACACTTACGAAATCTTTGTTTACAAAATTTTAATAGAAACAGACAACTCTGTTCATTAAAAATGCCCTAATAAAATCCAATAAATATTTTTATATTTTCAGTAATTTTCAAAGTCGCATGCTTTCAAAACTGTTAAAATAACATTTTAGTGTTTCTAAACATAACCTTTCTGAATGTTTCAGTTCCAAAATTTACTTGGTACAGTTTATCGGAAAGGTGATATCTTGTTCACTGGTGATGGAAACTGTGTCATAAGCCCTGTGGGAAACAAAATAACTGTATATAACTTGAAACAGTAAGTACAAAAATAAGCATAATATTTTAGTATAATATTTGTATTGTTAATGTTAAGTACTATACCTACTTATTTTTTAGGGTACTGTATCCGAAGGGGGACAAACAGAACCCTATTATTAAGCCTCCTCGATCCGTCCGTCCGACTGTCTGTCAGCGGGCTGTATCTCATGAACCGTAATAAGTAGACAGTTGCATATTTCACAGATTGTGATCTATTGCTGCTATAACAACAACTAATGAAATAAAATAAAGGTAAAACTTAAAGGGGTTCCACATACAAGAAACGTGTTATTTATAACAAAAAAAAAAATGTAGTGTTAAATATTGTACACTGGTATGGAACCCTTCATGTGCAAGTCTGACTTTCACTTGGCTGGTTTTTTACAGCACACTTGTTTCTTTCATCACTATCCTCAACTCAACACTTTAGAGAGAAATAAAAATAATTGATTATTTAATTTTTTTTAATTTATTTTAGAAACAAAAGCAACACACTTTCGTTTGAGAGCTACTACAACTACACAGCTGTTGATGTGTCACCCAATGGATCTACTTTGTTGGCAGTCAATGAAAGTATGTACCTATGGCCTTTTAGTTTATCACTACATAATATAAAACAAAGTCCCCCGCACGTCTATCTGTCTGAACACAATAAACTCAAAAACAACCTAATGGATTTTCATACGGTTTTCACCAATGAACGGAGTCATGCCGACTGGGAGCTTTACTGGTGTGCGTGTTACGGTAGTACATTATCGTGGTATAATTTCCACGTGGGCGCAGCTGCGGGCAAAAGCTATTAAAAAATAAATACATTATTACTAAAAACAGCTAAAAATACACATGCAATGCACAAAACACACACATGCTTAAAGACACACATTTGCATGCATGCATGTTTACATGCTTTCAGTCTATTTGAAAATGAGAATAATGTATTTCATACTGAGACTGTCCTATAATTTGTATAGAATTTGGAAAATAAAAAAGCCATCATTATGCTGACACTTGTGTGGGTGACTAAGGGCCTGCACAGACTGGCAGACGGAATGGCAAATGATTTGAAATGTATTAATTGAATTTAATCTTATCTATTTGAAATAAGGTATATATTTAAATGCTCTGTGATGGACTTTGGAGCAACAGAGCAGTTTTATCGAAAAGCGCGCTGGAGGATACCGCGGCGGCAGGCGCCGTTATGCGCCCGTATGCGTCGGTATGCGCTGAAGTCTGCCAGTCTGCCACACTCTTTCAAAAGCAACTTTTAAACTGCATAGTCGCTAGTGGAATAATCAAATCCCGGCTAGCAGTGGCTACTCGGTGGATGTCACGGCATACTAGCGGATGATCCGGTAAGCTGGCGGACGTTCGCGGTATTTATTGCAAAGGATTTTTCTTGTCAGTGTGCGCTGGCGGATAGAGGAATCCTCCTCGATGCTCTCCCCTGCAGTCCGACAGTGTGAGCAGGCGCTTAAGCTGGCATTGGCAATATTTAAAATGACAGCTCAAGTCAATAATAATGGACCTGATATGGAATTGGCAATATTATTATAATCGAAAATAAAAAGCAATAAAAGTAAACTTTAACACAAAACAAATATAATTTCGAAATTAATTAATATTCCCACTAAACATAAAACCTTGTATCTAACACACATACACTTATTTTTCAGAGGGTGAAGCCCAGATGATCAGTCTACTGACATGCACAGTGATACATAAGTACAAGTTCAAGCAACAGGTGAATGCCGTCAAGTTCAGTCCGGACGGCAAATACTTTGCTGCCTGCTGTGATGATATAGGTATGTTTTATTATGACAAATTCTTCACTTAAAATATTTTTTTCTCCGAATATTGCTTAAGGTCAAGATGGAATACCTTGAGTCAACAAAGTGACAAACAAATAAAACACTTAAATTTGTATTTAATCTAGAGATGAAACGGATATTCATCCAGTATCCGGCCTAAATTTACTATCTGCTGGATACCGGATAATAGCTAGTATCCGGCCGGATACCGAATAAAAAAAAACGGAATATAAAATTTTGGTACTTTATTTAATCCACTTATCTAACCTTTAAACAAGCAATTCTTGTTTATATGTATATAAATATATAATCTGTATATCGGAAACGGCTCCAACGATTTTCATGAAATTTAGTATGCAGGGGGTTTCGGGGGCGATAAATCGATCTAGCTAGGTTTCATTTTCAGAAAATGTCGTTAAAAAAAAAACCGAGCTAAGTCATCCAGATATTTAATACAATCACTATCATTATTTTCATTTAGCAACAAGAAAGAAATAATCGTACTGCACTAAGGGCAAATTATAGTGAATGATACTAATTTCTCTGCATTCAGAGGTAACAAACGGTTTCACCTGTCTTCAGAGGCCAGCTTCAGAAAAAAAGTTTTTCACTTTATACGCTGCTGCAGGGTATTGATAGATAAATTCTGGCCACTTCAAATTACTATAGCACGTTTTTTAATAACCTTTGATCGTGTTTGCAATCAATTCAACAAGTCAATGAAACACTAATTAGTAACTACGCTCATTAACGAAAATACCCTAATTCATCCGAGTCTGCCCGATCGTTCGTGCGCCACTCTACGCAAGCTCGCTCGTTACGATCGGCAATGTTCGGTCGAATATCTAGCTATTCGGCTTCAAGGTTAACCCCAAACAGCTATCCGTTTCATCTCAAATATATTTCTATTCCAGTATTCATAATGACAGCACCATGCACATTCACTGGAGAATTCCGCTCATTTGTCATGAAACGTGTCTTCAAGAAAGCCAGAGACGAAGTGACTTGCATGGACTGGTCTCCTTGCTCCAAACTCCTGGCAGTCGGTTCCAAAGACACAACCACTAAAATCTACACCATAGATTACTTAGACAACCTGAGCATGTACTCCCTCAGCGGTCACACTGACAAAATAGCAGGAGTTTTCTTTGAGAAGAAAAGTTTGGACTTGATAACTGTCAGTAGGAACGGTCAAATTTGCTTGTGGGAGGCTAACATTGATATTGATGACCTGGTGGTGTCCGATGTTCAGATATCTCACCGCAAGAAACGTAAGATGGTGAAGGATGAAGAGAGTGAGGATGAGGTGGATGAAAAGGCTGTTATTGAGAAGGATAAGGAATATGTAAGTACTATTTTATTTCGACTCTCGCAATTAACATTGTTGGATCTACATTTTTGCATTTATTTAAATTTATTGCATTAAAGGTCTTAGAATAAATTATAAAAATGTTCCCGCAAAGATTTGAAGCAATAAAAAAAATAGTAAAAATGTAGATCCGACAATGTTAATAGCTACTGTCGATTTATTTACTAGCTGCGGCTACGCGGCGTGGACTTTAATTCTTTTTTCTAAAACAAAAGTTAAAGAAAAGTTACTAAAAGTATAATAAAGTTACTCCTTATAACATCAGTTATTTGTCAGTGAAAGTCCCATCAACATCGGTCTAGCCGTTTCGGAGATTAGCCGGAACAAACAGACAGATAGACAAAAATGAAAAAAAATGTTTTTTTGTTATAAGTACCGTATATGCTTTCATATGCATTTAGTAAAAAGCTGTTATTTTGACATTACAAACAGACACTTTTGTGTTTTATTTAATAAATTTGTATTATGGTTCACTCCGCAAAATCATTTAAATAAAAAGCGACTCTTTCCACGACATAATAAAGTGCATTCAGGTCTCACAGCGCTAATTACCTACTGATATATTTACCTAGAAGTTGTCCATCTCATTCTTGATGTCCTCCCTCCGGTTGACGCCCTAAGCCGAGGTTCGTACCCCACAGGGGGTGCCCTTAGTGAGCGTTCACCTAGTTTTAATTAGCATAGTTGAATAACCCCTGGCTGGAGGTTTTAAGTGTAGTAGCTTAAGGCACCCACAGGAAAGCCCGGTTAAGTAGTCATGATCTCAGAGGTCAACTACGAGATGCCCTACCTAAGAAAAAAAAACGCCTTCTGTATCATTTTTAACCGACTTCCAAAAAGGAGGAGGTTATATGTTCGTCGCGTATGTTTTTATGTATGTCCACCGATTTCTCCGTCAATTGTGGACCGATTTTGAAAATTCTTTTTTTGTTTGAAAGGGTGTGTTTTCGAATTGGTCCCATATAAATTTTATTAACTTTGCTTGGATAGTTTTTGAGTTAGCTACAAAATACGTATTTTTTTCCTACTTAGTATGTAGATGATATGTTAAGTTTCTGTCGTATCAGGTAGTGGTATTCGAATGTGTGTGGGGTAGGTACCACAACTAAAAAGTGAAAAATAAAAACTTTTTACAAAAAAAAAAAAAACAACCGACCTCCAATAAAAACACTACAAAGTGAAAAATAACTTTAATTTCGGAAGTCAGTGGCAAAAAACGAAAATACAAAACCCAAGACACCGACTTCGAAATTAAAGTTATTTTTCACTTTGTAGTGTTTTTTTTGGAGGTTGGTTGTTTTTTTTTTTTGTAAAAAGTTTTTTAGGTAGCAGTTTGTTTCGATTTGTGTCCGGATATTAGGCATGGAACTTGAACATAACTGGCAACATGTGAGTGTATTATGATCAAATAAATATTTGATTTCCAGGAAAGTGACAATGAACCAGATCTTACAGAAAAAGAAATCAAAACGGAAGACAGTAAGAGACTACTGTACAAAAAGTTAGGCAGGCATTACATAGGAGATGACATAAGGAGGGCACATCACAAGGTCAAGCTAACTGCCGCGCAGTATCATAAGGATACTAAATTGTTGGTTACAGGTGTGTAGGAATGTTACAGTTATTTTCTAATTATTATTAATTAGCTTCTGCCCGCGACTGCGTCCGCGAGCCTATAACCTTCTTCTAGAATTGGGCTATCCAAAGCAAAAAGAATTTTTCAAATCCGACTGGTAGTTCCGGAGATTACCCCCTACATACAAACTTACAAACAAACAAACAAATTTTTCCTCTTTATAATATTATTATTATTATAGTATAGTATAGACTAGCGCACCTGCATCGCACGGTTTCTACAAAAAAATTTTAGCTGATTGGATATTAATTTATTTATGGTTTTCGAATGGTTATACCGGATGATTTTTTTTACCGTCTCGAAATTTTTACAGGGTGTTCTACCCATGAATATAAACAACTTTTACTAAGGAAGCAACTCTGAAATCACGAAAAAAAATCAGCTGTTTATACAAAAATTCAATACCTACTTGACCAAAATGTATGAAACAGCAGATTTTTTTTTACCGTGATCTCAGAGTTGCTCCCATAGTGAAAGTTGTTTACATTCATGGGTAGAACACCCTGTAAAACGATACACCCTGTAAAACGATTTCATCAAATGAAATCGTTTTACAGGGTGTATCGTTTTACATGATGATTAACAATTTCGATAGGGTAAAAAAATCATCCGGTATAGATAGATAGAAGATAGAATATTGTTTATTATGTACACCTTAAAAATTACAGACATTAATATAGAAACAACACAACACATAACATAACGACACATATAACATTACAAACAACACACACAACACAACATAACATAACATTTACTCTGGAAGAAAAATGGGCGTTGGTTATTCGGAATCAGTGACTACTAGGCGAAGACGTTCCTTAATTGTATAATTTTTACGTCAAATAGATGACGAATATTTGACAGGTTTCGTCATTTAAATTCCTGGAAACGTAGAAAAAGATAAGTCGCTGTAAAAATAAATTGCAAAAATATCAAAAACAGTGGCGCAGTTCTACGCTTTTAAAGTCTATGCTAGACAGAGACAGCACTACTGCGATCTGACGTTACAAGACAATAGTAATTTCGCGCCATTTAAAACAATGGCCGTATTGCGTGACAAGGATAGAGGTATTTTTTTCAAAGCAAAAAAAAAAGAAATCTTTTTATTAATTTTTTCATTAAGCCTGTTGTTTCTCTAACATCTTTAAAATAAGCATTAAGAACGCGGCGACGCATCCATACAAACGTAACACCTAAATCATTTGCAATTTGGGCATATTTCCACAATATTATGTTGTTATTCGGATTTAGACAGTGTTTATCTAGGCTCCTACATCTTTTTATTCCAAAAAACTTTTCTAAAATGAAGTTTCTAAGACGAATTGAATTTCGCACATTTTTACAGCGTAAATGACATGTCTACATATTATTTTTTTCTGTATTATAAACAAGCAGAAGCATAGCTTATATTATCAAGTTACAAATTATTAAAAAAGAAATGGAAATATATTAAGTTTTCATTCATCATTTTGGTATTACGGAACACGTCCAAATTTATCATAAATTTTCGAGAGCTAGTAGTGCTATCGCGTCAAGCAATAATTGTCAATGTGTGCGTGGTAGTATTGCTCACTGTAGGTGTATATGGCTCCGACAGGCACTCACACTAGCGCAACGTGCTTGGAATTGAATTTTGCAAACATCTCGATTTGTAGTTGCGAGCCGTGTTCGCAGGCCACTTAAGTCATGTTTCTGATAGAAGTCAAATAATTAAAATTCTCATTTCCAGGTTTCTCCACTGGCATATTCTTCCTACACGAGATGCCGGACGTGAATCTCATCCACACGCTGAGTATATCAGAACATAGGATCAGTAGCATAGCCATATCATCCCCCGGGGATTGGATAGCATTCGGCTGTCCTAATATCGGACAACTGCTGGTTTGGGAATGGCAGAGTAAGTGGAGTATTTAAAGATAAGCCATGTTTTCTTCTCTTCAGCTCAATTCAATTCAATTTTTGAAGTGAAAACTTCTTTAGGCGCGTTGGGCATTTTTGAGATGAGTAAAAACAATTGAAATCGCGACACCGTTACCGACACCTCATTTTTGTAAACGCGATTGTGTTCTTTATTTATATTGTGTTATGAATCAATGTTCTAGGCAAGTATTTTTTACTTTAAAGGCTTTGGAAGTTTTTTTTTTTGTAAACGCAATTGTGCTCTTTATTTAGATAAGGTTACGGAGCAATGTTCTATACGAGTATTTTTCTTCCACCAAGGCGATCTTGTTCAAGTTTTCACTTCTGTCGGCACTTCCAGAGTGCCACTGTTTTTTATTTATATTTGTATCTTGAACACTAAAAATCATCATTTATTCTGTTGTTGCCCTCATAATTTATTTAGGGTCTTCGCAACATGTAATTTTCTTCCATATTTCTCTATAGAAATGAAATAAAATGAAATGAAATTGTTTATTCTATAAATAGGATATCGGAATCACTTTTATGGTCATCAAAATAAAAATTAATCTAGACGGAGTCGACGTTTCCTGACAGCCAGTCTTACCAAGGGTTATCGTATTACCCAGTTACTGGGTTGTGGAGGTCAGATAGGCAGTCACTCCATGTAAAATACTGATATTCAGTTGCAACCGGTTGGACTGGAAGCCGACCCCAACATAGTTGGGAAAAGGCTAGGCAGATTGATTGGAGTCGACATTTCCTATCTAAATACCCCTGACAAGTAATGGCGAAACAAACAAGAGGTCAAAATATTAGTCGTCATTTCATGAATCTTAAACACAATTCATTAAAGCTCAATTTCCTATGGTCGAAAACGAACTTAGATGCTTTCACTTCTCATCCAATTATCAGTTTTAGGTCTCTAAACATACAGTTCAAATCAGGTCATTAATATTCGTATTGAAGCTACAAGGTCACTCCCTCGACATGAACTGCTTTGCCCACTCCCCGTTCGAAAAAAATTAGAAAAAGGTCGGAGAAAAATGCTCGACCATTCTAATCTCTACCTTATTCCCCAAACAATCAACTTCCCACTAACATCACATCTAAATAACAAGTGCAAATCTGCAGCCACTTGAATATCAATTTTACTTCTTTTGACATACGATTCATATTTGCAGGTGAACAATACGTAATGAAGCAACAAGGGCACTCCCTCGACATGACCTGCCTCGCTTACTCCCCAGACGGACTATACATAGTTACAGGAGGTTACGATGGCAAAGTCAAGGTGTGGAATACGACCAACGGCTTCTGTTTTGTGACATTTAATGAACATAAGTCTACAGTGACAAGTATCACTTTTAGTGCTAATAAGAAGTTCTTTGTGTCGGCGAGTTTGGATGGAACGGTTAGGTGCTATGATTTGACTAGGTGAGTTGAGTTATGTATGAGTTTTAACAACAATAAAACCGGGCATATATTTATCAGTGTGAGGAGGGGCTTCTGGCTAAGTAACAACAGCTGCACGGGTCGATCGATCAGGTTAAGCTACGCTTGCCGCGATTGGTCTGTGGATGGGTGACCATCTTTACATACCAAGACCCCTCCGTGCCTCGGAAAGCACGTTAAGCCGTTGGTCCCGGCTGTCATTTGTAGATCTTTGACAGTCGTTACGGGTAGTTAGAAGCCCAAAAAAGTCTGACAAGTCTTACCAAGGGGTATCGTGTTACCTAGTCACTAGGTTGTGGAGGTCAGATAGGCAGTCGCTCCATGTAAAATACTTGGTATTCAGCTGCATCTGGTTAGACTGGAAGCCGACCCCAACATAGTTGGGAAAAGGCTAGGCAGATGATGATATTTATCAGTGTGAGTTGTATCCGTACTTATTTTGATTACATGTTAAACAGCAGGGACATAGTTTTCAACTTTGGTTTTCGCTGGTGGTTGTTGAAAGTATCCATAGGCAGTTTTAGTATAGAGGGCCATTGAAAAAAAATCGGTTGGCTTAAGTAGGTTCTTTAAAGGCATTCATAATTAGAGTGTTCTGTTCAAACCATGTACAGTATAAATATTTTGTTAATGTCCCTCGGCAAACTTCGTGTTTCATCAGTCGTCGGATTTCTATCAGTTGCCCTTTGCACTTGGTGCAGACCGGACGCTCTCAATCAACTTGGAAGTATATTATAGAGTTGTTAATACTCTTTCAAAATAATGTAATTTATTTTAAAAATGGGAGGAAAGCTGCTAAAGTTGCAAGCACGAAAATAGTTTTACAGCCATACAGAAATCAAAACAAAACAACAATAAAGTACTTAGTTCTGAATTCAAATGATTAACATGATAAATCTAATAATTGATGAACATGGAAATTAGCATTCGTTTGTATTCAGAAATGCGATGATTCCCGAGGGACATTAAGAAAATAGTCACGACTGTACCTGCTTAGATAATTCCTAACATATACTGCATCAAAAAATGAAATACTAGTCAAAATTCATCTTACCCTACAATCGAAACCCAACTTTACCCCACTAAATATAAGACATAATTTCCAGATACCGTAACTTCCGTACCTTAACATCTCCAAGTCTGGTACAGTTCAGTTGCGTCGCCTTAGACGCGAGCAGTGAGCTGTGTGCGGCGGGCGGGCAGGATGTCTTCGAGATATTCTTGTGGTCTATCAAGTTTGGCAAGCTTTTGGATGTGAGTATTACGTGGCTTCGAATAGTTTGTTTTATTGACATGCTAAGAACTCCGCTAAACTTTATGTTCAGTTTCAACAGCAGTCTCGGCGACCCTAGGCCGTTTAATAGTAGCCGTCCCCCCTTTCTTCTGATTTTGCAGTGTAAAAATAATACAAATATTGTGGTCGATTTAACCGATTATTTTCTTATTTCTTCGGTTAGAAGTTTTATTTTAGCATAACTATTTAATAAGCTGTCATCATTGTGTCGAAGATGACCGACATAGCCCGAAGAATTGCCAAACTTAAGTGGCAATGGGCAGGGCACATTGCTCGCAGAACGGATGGCCGATGGGTCCGAAAGGTTCTGGAGTGGCGACCGCGTACCGGAAGACGTAGCGTTGGGAGGCCTCCCACAAGATGGACCGATGACCTTGTGAACGCCGCAGGAATCCGCTGGATGCGGAAAGCACAGAATCGGTCGAAGTGGAGGTGCTTGGGGGAGGCCTATGTCCAGCAGTGGACGTCTTTCGGCTGAAATGATGATGATGATGAAGCTGTCATCGCTCTATTATTTACTGAGCTTAGATATGCCGCAGGTGAAGGTTGTCCGCGCCTAATTTCTTGCCATCCTAGGCCCGGGCCTGGTTGGTCTTATGGAAAGTCTGTCAGCGGTTACGCTTGGACCTGTGTAAATCACGTGAATATGCACTGTGTTTGATAGATTGAAGCGTTAGTTTGTGCAAAGTTTCATATCTGTATCTTACCCTTAATTTGCGTAGACTTTTTAAAAATATGTTTAAATTATGAACTTACATCAAGGACTTGATGAAGAATCCATGGTTTCATGGCCTTTGCGAAATAAAGCTTAAACAGCTCAAATCTTACTTTGGTCTTCTTCTTCGATCAATGTATACATGCCCCTTTATACTTCGTGAAGGAAGTTAACTCCTCGTACTCCTTACCACACCAGCAGACTATTAAATAACTAACTAATCAACAATTCTCTCCGCAGGTACTAGGGGGGCATGAAGCGCCAGTATCTTGCGTGACCTTCAGTCCCACCCTCGCTAGCTCCCGGCTCGTGTCGGCCAGTTGGGACAAGACCGTCAGGATATGGAACAGTATCGAAAGCAGTGCCGATTGTGAGACCGTTCAACTAACTTCGGACGCCCTGCAAGTCGCGTTTAGACCTGATGGCGAAGAGGTGAGTGGATTTGAAGATTTGTGTTAATAATAGAGAACTCATTAGTCTGTTAACGATAACATACGCAAGTAATTACTGTTTGTAACATTGTAATCGATGCAAAATCCTAGATGTTTCGCACGCTTCGAATCCTACCTTGTTTACCACTTCGATCAGCTTTAGTCTTTATAGCACTTATATAGGTTCAGATAGTGCAATCCACGAAGACGCGCCCCACTCCGCGATTACTGTACTGTAAGCTGAACTTTAGTACGGACCGGAGCGGAGTGGGGCGCGTCTTCGTGGATTGCACTATCTATTAATGTGGTAAATCTTTTTTTTTTTGGACATATTTCTTGTAATCTTAAGATAAATACTCTGCCCGACACAAAAAGAAACGACATAAAAATAAAATAGTGGCACTCCGGAAGTGCCGACAAAAGTGAAAACATGAACAATTAAAAAAAATACTTCAAAAACCTTTAAAGTAAAAATACTTGCATAGAACATTGATCCGTAACGTAATATAAATAAAGAGCACAATCGCGTTTACAAAAATGCGGTGTCGGTAACGGTGTCGCGAGTTCAATTGTTTTTTCCCATCTCAAAAATATCCAACGCGCCTAAAGAAGTTTTCACTTCAAAATTAATATTTGTAAAGTCCCCCACCAATGGAAAACGTCAATGAGGATTTTTTCGACATTGAGATGAGACCTCTTTTATTTAATAAAATTTTTAGCAAGCGAGCATAGCGTTTATTAGGCTGAAAAATTATCTGGACGTCTAATATTTGTATTAATTTTCCTTTTATCGTCTTCAGATAGCCGTATCATCTTTAGACGGCAACATAACGTTTTTCAACACGACAACTGGCGACCAAACGGGCAGCATTGAAGGCAGAAACGACCTGGGGTCGGGAAGAGCTGAAACTGACCTTATCACTCCTGATAAGATGCTGAAGACTAAGTGAGTGATACTTATCCAGTCAGCAAAGATTAATAAGACCGGTCAGATATAAGTATCGTCCTTCTAAGCCTTCCCTTCGGGTCTAAGAGCTAGTACACATCCGGCGAGGCGCATCGCAGCACAGTTGTTGCAATATCAAACAAATATGAATATTGATTTTATTAAAATAAAGTCGAAAATAAATAACCGGACTCTAAGGTCCGCTTGAAAACATCATTCTGTCTCTGTCATCTTGAAACGCTTGACAGAAACAGAACGATGTTTTAAATACGTTTAGCGCTAAACGCATTTGGTAATTTACCGTCCGCTTCGATGCGCTCTCGAGCCAATGGAAGTTTATTTATTATCAACTTTGTCTTATCTATCGTAAGATCGATATTTGTCTATCGAAGAACAGCGCTGTACCCTGAGACTAACTTATAATGATGACTAAATATCAAACATTTTTGCAGAGCTTTCACGACAATATGCTATTCAGCCGATGGTTCCTGCATATTAGGGGGCGGTAACTCCAAACATGTCTGTCTATACAGTGTGAAGGAATCTATACTTATAAAAAAGTTCGTTATCACGCAGAATAGATCTCTGGATGCTGTTAATGTGAGTTTACTGAAGTTTATTCTAAGAATTAATGTTATTTGGAGTAATAATGCAAATAATGGTAAATACATAAAGCTACTTACAAAAATTAATTTAAAAAATGCGTGGTAAAAAACGCAGTTATTACTAATGTTTAAGGGTTTTCTCGCTTTTTAAATGTTAAGGCGCATAAATATTTTAATAAAATTGGTTTTTCTTGATAGTAGAAATGGAACCTAAAGTAACATTTGCGAAGAAAAAGACAATAAAACATTGTATATTTGGTAAAAAAAAAACTTTTATTAAAAAAACTACTGCATTACTGTATGGATGTTCTGTGGTATGAAAATGAATTTTATTATTATAAATCTGCAACGCTTGGTATTTCACCATAATCTTTCTGTTACCAGGATTTCATAAACCGTCGACTGATGACAGAGTTCGGTAACATGGCGCTAGTGGAAGAGCGAGGCGACTTGGAAGGAGGTGACGTCAATGTGAGGCTACCAGGAGTCAAGGAGGGTGATATGGCTGACAGGAGAGTCAAACCTGAGGTGATTATAACTGAATAAAAATACAGATCTCCCAGAGAAAGTATGCACTTCGTCAATCACCACGATGATGAAATTTTGGCGGTATGAGGAACAGGGTGTAAAGTTCACTCATCCACCATAGAAAAGAGAGGATCCTCCGACCAGACGGGTGTTGTGTCTGGCGGGCAACTGTCCAACGGTTGAAGTCGGAATCTTGTATATATGTCGATCGCTTGGTAAACTCTAATTGCACGATGCAGGATTTGTGTGACGTCATGTCTTTGACGCGTAGTTCGTATGTGGCGGTGTAACTGCTACAAAATCTCATATAGAGATGGAAGTACTGCATCATCATCATTTCAGCCGAAAGCCGACCACTGGTGGACATAGGCCTCCCCCAAGCACCGCCACTTCGACCGATTCTGTGCTTTCCGCATCCAGCGGATTCCTGCGGCCTTCACAAGGTCATCGGTCCACCTCGTGGGACCTGTCCATTGCTACTTAAATTTGGCAATTGTTCGGGCTATGTCGGTTACCATGGTTCTCCTACGGATCTCATCATTTCTGATTCGATTACGTAGGGAAAGTACTTACCTGTTTTATATTACAATGGTATACGAAATAAGAGATTAACAACTCTATGCAATATAAAATACAATAGACGTGGATATATTTAGTAACCTGTTTCGCTTAGCTATTTCTAAAAAGCCATAAAAAACTCCTGAAATAAATCGACACGTGTTTCACCTCTCAACGAGGCATACTCAGGATGACGATTGACTTGTTGCGAACCCGAGCACGGCGTGTTGCCACACCGAGCGCTGAATGCAGACGCTGTCGTCTGTGTTCAGCGCTCGGTGTGGCAACACTCAGTCACTAAATATATCCAGGTCTATTGTATTTTATAATGGATTTCCGCAAGGTCACGCCTGAATCAATTAACCAACTCTATGCAATTTTTTTCCAAACATATGAGTTACAAATGAAAATGAGGTGCGACCGGAGTAAGTAACCCAATAGAGGGGAAGCTGAAACTGTTTGTTTTATAACATAATACAATCTGGCATTTTCACATAACTATTCACATAACCTTAGGATGGTTTTCAATGGGCACGCCATAATTGCGGCGATAAGACCCCTCTGAGGAGTGGCTTGAGAGGCGCCCTGGGCGGGAATCGCGAGCCGATTTCCGGCCACCGTGGGCGCGGGTTGCGGACGGTGAGCAATGGGTAGCTCGCCGTCCGATAAGGACCAAGCCCGGGTCGACGGCGCGTTGTGTTCCACGCGCGCCTCAAAGAGATGTCAGCAGAACTGACGGGGTCTGCTAGGGTCGATGCCTGCCGGGGTTGCGAATAAGGCCGAAAGGGAAATCGTGGCCCCCGGCAACATGGCAACTGAAGGAACACGGGTGGGTTTTAGTCAGCAAGAGTCTGACACGCCCTCCCGCTCCACCCAGAGCGGGAGAAGTTATTTTGATAATTTCCCAACCAAAAAAAAAAGGATGGTTTTCAAACTTTTATTGCATCGATTATAATTATTAATCCTTTATTTCATTATTTACATATAAATTATATTTTTAAATATTAGAATAAAATAATATAAAAACCGTTAAAATTATTAATATTCTTATGATACAGGTGCGAGTCCATTGCGTGAGGTTCTCTCCAACTGGAGACAGTTTCGCAGTCGCCGCTACTGAAGGTCTGCTGATATACAGCCAGAACGCTGGCATTGATGGCACGTTCAGGTGAGTTGTTCTTTATCAACTTTTGTTTAGTTATTTTTACCTTATTTCTTCAAGCGAGTCTCAGAGGATCGGATACATTACCTAGTTTTCAAAGCCTGCGTCAACGCTCGTTGAAAACGTAAAAAAAATGCCAGTGGCACTCCGGGAGTGCCGACAGAAGTGAAAACATGAACAAGATCGCCTTGGTGGAAGAAAAATGTTCGTATAGAACAATGGTCCGTAACCTTATCTAAATAAAGAGCAAAATCACGTTTACAAAAAAAAAACTTCCAAAACCTTTAAAGTAAAAATACTAGCGTAGAACATTGATCCGTAACGTAATATAAATAAAGAGCACAATCACGTTTACAAAAATAAGGTGTCGGTACGGTGTCGCGAGTTCAATTGTTTTTTCCCATCTCAGAAATGTCCAACGCGCCTAAAGAAGTTTTCACTTTAAAAATTGTTTTGTGAACTGCATCTTCATTGGATATTATTATACCAGTACGATAATTTCTGATCGCTTTAGCCCTTTTTCACAATATTTAGTTTAATGAAATACTTATCACCCAATGTATTCCCAGGCCATACCGTCTTGAAGCGGCTTCAACACCTTACGCAGTGAAACAGTTATTGCTACAAGAAGCATGGGGCTCTGCTCTAGTCGCCGCCATACAACTGAACGAGCACAGTGTCATACAGCAGTGTGTGGAGTCTGTACCGGCCAATGACAGTGAGTATACTGTACTCCTCACATCTAAAATAACGTAACGGTTCTTTAGAAACTGTAGGAACCGATTTTTAAACCCACCGACACATTACTGTGTCGTGTTGTGTCGTGACGCGGGATATACCCATCAAATGAATCTGTTCAAGACTATGTTGAATTACAATGAGTTTTGATTGGCTAACATTGTGTCAGAAGGCGTCACGATATATCACAATACATTAGTGTGAATCCAGTTTAAGAGGGTTTATCCTAAAAGTTGGCAACGTCGTAAATAGCTGTCAAATATTTACCTGTTCTGATTAATTTGGCAATATTACTGTATGGTAATAAGAAATGTGGCGAACTAGGGAACTAAAATATTGATTATGAAATGCAATAATTAATATGGTAAAAAAAGTATTTGGAAACTTTTCAAATGCCTTTTTTACACCTAAAACGGTTACAACATCAAATTCAGTGTTATAATTGCAATTCAATATTAATATTCTGGTTCGCTAGTTAGCCACATTTCTTATTTCCATACAGTAATATTGCCAAATTGATCAAAACAGCGAAATATTTGACATCTATTCGCAACGTTGCCCACTTTCAGAATAAAGACTCTTAAGGCTATTTCTTAAAAGCGGAGAGTCACGCCTATGCGGTAACCCTAATCTCTGCCTAGCAAGCGATAGCGGACGACTTATAAACTCTCAATAGTGTTAACCTCTTACTAAAGTGATAAATACCTGGGCAGAAAGCTCTTTGCAGGTCGTTTCCGTTCATCATCATCATCAGCCTATAGCAGTCCACTGCTGGACATAGGCCTCTCCAATTGCACGCCATTCAGCTCGATTCTCGGCAACTCTCATCCAGCTGCTACCAGCCACTTTGCAAAGATCGTCACTCCACCTAGCCTGAGGGCGTCCTACCTTACGTTTGCCAATTCGCAGTCTCCACTCAAAAACACGTGTACCCCAACGGTCATCGGTTCTACGGCTGATACTGCCACTTCAGCTTGTTTATTCTGTGAGCTATGCCGATAACTTTGGTTCTCTGCCGGATCACCTCGTTCCGGATTCGATCCGTTTCCGTTCATCGTCACTCGTCAAAAGACATGGCACAAAACCAGTAATTGTATATTTGCCTTACTGTTAATTTTTGAGGCCTTTCTATGTGGCCTTTGTCTTTCGTATTGGCACGAACTATATAAGAAATATGTCGTGGTAAAAAGCTAGTCAGTAAACCGATACAGTATTTTTATCTCACGAAACAACTCACGCTTTACTTGTGGTAACCAAGTGTACAAACGAATGTGTGCGTGAAGACGAGTAGCGTCAGCACATAACACACACACTTCCGGCTTCGCCATTGTCATGGACGGTACCGAGAGCTCATGCGCTTACACATACATTCACAGCTTCACAGCGTGTTTGTACACTTGGTAACCGCAAGTAAAGCGCGCGTCGCTTCATAAGACAAAATTACTGTAGCGGAACTGACTTCCCCGGGCGCTCCGGACGTACATTTTAGCATCGTCAATAAAACTACTAGTTTTTTTTTTTTTATCTACCTACTCTAATATAAGTCTCTTACTTTACCAAATTAGTAATAGTCTCCACTTAATCTACTTTAATATTATTCGTCCATAATCTAGTTACAAAATATTATTCCTGTAGCGGTTACACCGCCACGTACAAACTACGCATCATAGACATGACGTCACACAAATCAATTTAGTGGTATGAGGAACAGGGTGTAAAGTTCACTCATCCACCATAGAAAAGGGAGGATCCTCCGACCAGACGGGTGTTGTGTCTGGCGGGCAACTGCCCAACGGTTTGAAGTTGAAATCTTGTATGTATGTCGATCGCTCGGTAAACACCATTTGCGCGATGCAGGATTTGTGTGACGTCATGTCTATGATGCGTAGTTTGTATGTGACGGTGTAACCGCTACATTTCCAAATAGTTACTGTTTAAGTAATTGAAAATATTATATCTTCCTTTTAATTTAGCTTCAAATAAATGTATTGTTGTCTTCTTTTTAAATGTTTGATGTAAATTGATGACCTGAAACATAGGTTTTCATAAACCTAGATTACAGGTCTACATTACAGTTAAAAAAAAAAATTTTAGTGGCATTTCTATTTCGACTCTTGTTATATTATTATGGTTTCTTAGTAAATAATGTTCTCTTCTCTCCCACAGTAAATCTAACAGTAGCCAACCTAGACGATGACTACGCAGACCGACTACTGAGCTCAATAGCGCGCTTACTAGAAGACAGCAGGCATTTAGAACATCTACTGCTGTGGGTGAAGGCCATAGTGACCGTGAAGAGGAGGAAGTTCCCGCCCAGTGTGTTACTGGCCTTAGAAAAAGTACTTACTGTTAAGTACTCGCAAATTAGTAAGATGTAAGTGTTTTTTTTACTTTTCTCATCTGTTTCGAGTTAGGATTTTTTTCGAAGTACTTAAACAGTTCCTTTGAAGAGTATTCAATTACTATTGTGCAGTATTTATATTTTCTTAACGTCTCTCGGGTATCATCGGATTTCCGAAAACAAACGAATGCTAATTTCCATGTCCATGAATTATTCGATTTATCGTGTATAATAATTTGAATTCAGAACTAAGTACTTCATTGTTGTTTTGTTTTGATTTCCATGTGAACTATATAGAGCTGTAAAACAATTTTTCTATCTGTCGTGCCTGCGATTTTAGCGGCTTTCCTCCCATTTTTTAAATAAATTACATTAAGTTAAAAGAGTATTAACAACTCTATATACTTCCAAGTCGATTGAGAGCGTCCGGTCTGAAAAAAAGAAAAAAATAAAGAAAATAAATTTATTTGACACAGGTTAAGGCACATAGTTTTCATAAACAAAAACACAAAGAAAGCTTAAAACGGTATTGTGTGCCTCTGGGCTGCGACAAATAGGCCCAGTTCACCATAAATGCCAGACAACTAGTGCCTGACGCTGGTTTTCAACTGAACCTTATGTTACGAGTACGTCTTACGTCGTACGTCTGCACCAAGTTCAAAGGGCAACCGATAGAAATCCAACGATTGACGAAACACGAGGTTTGCTGAGGGACATTAGAACATATTTTTACTGTACTTACAGAGTGATTGGGAATTCGATACATTACTTGAAAGGGGTTATACTAGCGGTATTTTGCAACAGACTCCGATAAGTGGTCGAAACTGGGCGATTTTTTGAGCTCTGGGTTGTTTTTTTGCAATATTAATTTTGCGACGCCTTTTCAAAGTTATAGGCATTTTTTGATGAATCAGTTTGGTTACAAAAAACCCTAATCAGCTTTTAGCGACTGTTTGTGTTTGGTGGTTAAATTGAAGAACAAGCGCAATTAATCATAATTTTTATCTCCGTGTGAAAATTTACTTGCAATGGAGTTGAAAATGACGTCATATACGACAGACAGGCGGCAGATTTGATTGCGTAACCATTTACACATCTCATGTCTGTGATAATTAAATTGACCAGATGACTCGATGAGTCCAGACAACATTATTTAATGTGAAACGTTTTTAAAAAGTTGGATAATATTACTCCATTACTATTTGAATGAAGTTTTTTTCGTTATTTGTTTCTGGTAGCTGGACTAAAGATTGAAATTCTGAATTTTCTTTTTAAGGGGACTAAGTTTTAGTAAGTGTTAGTGGTGTTAGTGTCCTTCAAAGTTCTTTTCTTAGGTAGGGCATCTCGTAGTTGACCTCTGAGATCATGACTACTTAACCGGGCTTTCCTGTGGGTGCCTTAAGCTACTACACTTAAAACCTCCAGCCAGGGGTTAATCAACTATGCTAATTAAAACTAGGTGAACGCTCGCTAAGGGCACCCCACCTCAGCTTAGGACGTCAACCGGAGGGAGGACATCAAGGATGGGACGGGCTGGATCAAAGTTTTGATCATAATTATTAGTCGGGGAATTTAAAGCTACGTGCTCAGCTGCAACAACTGCTGGCACTTCGTTATCGAGCAAGGGTCGGGGGGGAGTATCATTTACTCGGGGACGCGATCGCGATCGCAAAGGACCTCGGCGGCGATGTCGGAATGACGGGAGGCGTCTGTTTTTGTACACTGTGCTGGTTTCTCTACTGCTCTCCTGGAGGAGGATATCCTTCAAAGTTCGAGGCTAAATCATAGTACATATGGTATTATCTCTAGCTTCTGACTCATACTAGTTCAATGCCAAACCTCCGAATTTGTGTATGAATAGGCATTGTTAAATCTATTGCAAAAACTTGTTGACAAACCATCCGAAACGAAGATACTCAGTAAAAAAAAACCTTTTAATTTAAGCCAAAACTCAGCACTACAACACGAACGGTCGTAAGTTATCTGTTTCTAATAAATAATTGAATCCCAAAACTTTAATCGGCCTAATGAGACCTGGCCTAGATCCAATTAAACTTTGAGGACTTGACTTTGACTATACAGGGGCAAAATAAATTAGCGAAACTGCAGACGTAATGGGTACTTATAGATACGAGTATCTAAACACGATAAAATAAAAATAAATATTTGACTTTTTTTTTTTTTGGTAGTTTAGTTAATGGGAAGATGAGGTGAGAATATCTGTTTCTTTTTGTTTATTTTTTATTTTTATTAAATAGGAACAACAAACAGCTACATTATGCAATATTATACACAGAAAAACGTAAATAACTTAAGTAATAATGTAGCCTACAGCGCTGTTCACAGATTACCATTAATAAATAAAACCTTAAAGTCACTAGGAGGTGAACTGTGTATGCATGACAGTTACACTAATATTATAAAAACAGAAGAAGGAATTATTTTAAAAACAACATCAAACAATTAGTCTGAGAGTTCAAGTGTTTCATACAAAAGGCTACGAAACCTTTTCAAAGAGCATGTAAATATGTCTATGTGTTTGAATGCTTCATTTCATTTATTCAATAACAATTTACATTGTGTCTGAAACATAAGGTAATTAAAAAATAATAATCTAAATAATAACAATAAAAACACAAATAATAATGATAATGTCAGAACCAGTTACAATTGTCAAAAACATTAAAGGTCAGGCTTCATTGTAGGTTGCTGCCATTCGCTGGACTGGTGAACATAGACCAGTGTTCGGCAGGTACCTACTGCAAAGAGTTTGCCTGCACGCACCTGCCGTCAATGGACAGTTCTGGGGATATCTATTTTATCGTGTTTATTATCCGTACCTTCTGTGAAGTTTACATGAAAACAACTGGTTTTTTAGACTGATATTTGCCTCGTCTTGCCTCGTTGGTCTAGTGGTCGCAAGTGCTACTGCTGAGCATGAGGTCCTGGGTTCTATTCCCGGGTCTGGCAAAGTGTTATTGGGTTTTTCTATCTGAAGTTTCTCAGTAGCAGCCCGGAGTCTGGATTTGTGCCTGGTTGATGGCAATATGCTCGCCCCCCATTACATGGGACTTAAACATAACTGGCGAAATGTGGGTGTACCTGCTACAGGGACACATCTGCCCAACCCTTCGGGGAAGGGTTAGGTTACAAGGCGTTATGTTATGTTATATTTCAAGTTGTGTGTGTGTTACATTGGCCACGGTCGTTGACCTCAAAAATAATTACCAACAATTTTTTTTTTGTTTTATCATCCTGCTTCCTACTATCCTACTTAATCTTACTATCGTACCATCCGACTAATATTATAAATGCAAAAGTCTGTGAGGATGGATTTCCTACCCAAATGAAAAAACTCTTTCACGAAAAAACTACTGATGGGATTTGGATGAAATTAGGCACACAGATAGTTTATAACTTGGATTAACACATAGGGTACTTTTATCCCGATATTCCCACGGGATCGAGACTTATGCGGGTGAAAACGCGGGTCGCTGCTAGTGTTTAGATATATCGTAGTTTCGTTAGCTAATTCAATTTGACCCTGTATTAACTTGAAAACCTATTAGATAAACATACGACGAAGTCTTCCACTATTCAGAATGTCCCCAAACTTTGCTACATTAATCACCTGTAGTTGGATCACATGTAACATCGATAAATCACGCACGATACGAATCGTGACGGTTTTAAGGTCAAGTGTACGATAGCACTCGGTAGTTTTGAAGGCCGACGAAAAATATTTGGAGAGTTTTCACAGATGATGTGGGAAACTGAAGATTGTGGGTGCATTTTTAGATCACAGATCTTGAATCTGGATGAGATTGACTATCAAAGTCAAATAATTTATTTCAATTAGGCACATAAAAGGCACTTTTGAACGTCAAAATTTACTAAAATAGAATTTATTCTAGTCGTCTCTTCCAAAAGGTAGTTTTCGTATGGAGAAGAATGGACAAGAAACTCCACCGTTACTCTTTTAAAATGTTTTACAATATTTTGTATACAGTAATTATATGTGAAGACGATGCACCTGGAATAAGGGTCAACTCACATCGAAAGAGCGGCGAAGGGCAGCGAAGCGGAGCGCAGTTTCAGTGTCATATGAATTTTAACTTTATTTTCATTACTATAATACTTATTATCGCATGAGAAACACGAACGAGTCGCGCGGATTCCATAAACGGGCGCCTTCTCTACCGAGCGGTTCGCTGCGTTTCGCTGCCCTTCGCCGGTCTTTCGGTGTGAGTTGACCCAAAGATTTCTATACCACAATAGGTAAAAATAATGAAAAATGAAGCAATATCCATTGTAGTTATGCAACGCTGAGATTATGATACAGATTTTAGATGTGTAATATATTTCCTCTCGCTTTCCTGCTAACTGTGGGAGTGATTTCGTAAAAAGGGACGGAAGTGTGTAACAGGAAGCCGGGGAAGCGCGCGTTATTTGATTTGACCAATGAGCGCTCGCGGTGTTAGAGTTGGCCGTCAGATGGTAACACATTTCCTGAGAGGTTGTAAATGATGATGATGACGATGACGATTGCGATGCCGATGACGATGAGGATGACGATTGTTTACATCATATATACCCACGTTTTCAGACGTTACACATCATATTATGCGACTACTATAAGGCTCGCTTGTTTTTTTTCTTTAAATCCTTGCCAATGTTATGTTATGTTGATTTATTTAAATGGACTGTGGCGTATTTAAATTGATTAAATATAGGCAATGTATGGTCGACTCAGAGTTATTACTTGGACTTGCTTGAATGTTGCATTAATAATAATAAGCCTATATTTAGACATGGTTACAAATAAATATATTATAGCAGGGGTTTCCAAACTTTTTCAGTTCGCGGCACACTTACTGGTTTAGGACTTTGTCTCGGCGCCTGTCTGTGCGCCCTAGCTATTCGAAATAGGGTATAATGATTAAAAACAAAACAAAAAAACATCCACATTATATAGCTTGAGTTTTCATATTTATATTGACACGCAAGAATACATTTATTAAGTATTTAGGAAAAATAGGAAATACAATGGCAACTTAGTCAATGTGAGCTTGGTAAACTCTACACATTTTTTCAAAGCGTGAGATAAGGCTTAACATCGCTACTCTAATTTCTTGCTCCACATTGATCTTTGAGCGATATTTACTCTTTATTACAGCTACAGCCTAAAATCCGGTTTCACATAAATAAGATGTTGCAAAGGGAGCTTTTGAATTTAAAGTTGGATATTTATTATGGTTCGATATCCAAAACTCAGCAAAATCAGAACACTTAAATCTTGGAATAATGGAAGCATCACATTAAAAATAAAAGGGATGAGATAAACTTCAAGTTTCGGAACCTGTATTGGCTTATGGGAAGAAAGCTGTTGTGGCAATCATGTCATTTGGTTTAAATAGGGTCCTTATTTTTATTATTTTGTTTATCTTTTATATAGATTCTTTTCTTTTAGATTTTGTGAATGTGAGAACGTTGTAGGCTGTAGACTTGTGGACCATTTTCTATTTTACTAAGTACCTGGTACTTCTTGATAGGCCTAAACTGGCCTCCCATTCCTATTAACACTGTAATTTGAAAACATTGTAGAAACAATTTATTTTGAAAAGAGTAACCGTGGAGTTTCTTGCCGGCTCTTCTCCATAGGGAGCGACCAAGTGGAACCGTGCACCTAGCTTCTGACGTTTCATACGTGCCCATGTAGGTTTATGTGAAATAAAATATTTTGATTTTGAAACTGTGCTCTCTGTAGACAACAATCTCCTCATCTACAATTTGGTCCTTCAGCCAATATGGACCTACGGCATCCAATTGTGGGGCGTTGCCAGCAAAACCAACATACTCTGCCTGCAGAGTCCAAAATGGTATCCTAAGATCAATAGCAAAGGCACCTTGGTTTTGCTAGGAACCACGAAATCCACGATTATCTACAAATGCCATCAGTAAACTCTGAAATTCAGCGGTGCAAAAAACAACATAAGGCACGCCTAACCTTGCATCTAAACCCACTAGTTGCTGAACTGTTAAACCCGACAGCGGTAGTAAAAAGGCTGAAGAGGAACCACCTTCTATCAGTGGGAGGCTCAGCACTGGCTGCTCCACCGCAACGCCACTTGTCATGCAACGAATTCGCTTATAGTCTGCCGACCGATTACAAATTGAAATAAAAGGAAAAAAGAACTTGATTCTTGGTCGCAAGAGAGTTTAATGAGACTCAGAGCATAATATAAAGAGAGGTAGTAAGCTATCTTCATAGAAACGTACCGCGCGCGGCTTGTATGTGTGGGGCCATAGTATGTATGCGTCGCCGCACGCACACTTAACAAAATCTCGACCGGTTTCTCACGAGAAACGGCGCGCGGTGCGTTTTTATGAAGATAGCTTACTACCTTTCTTTATACTATGCTCAGAGCGGCTCGCCTTTTTCTTGTCTACGGTGCACCAAGGTGCCGCGGCGCACACTTTGGGAACCCGTGTATTATAGGTTATACATAGATATTTGTTTTAATTAAAATGTTCCCCGTCAATGTGACACGTTTTGTTTAGTTTAGTCTCTAGTTTAGTTGGTTACTTTTGATTTATAAATTTTCTGTCTCAACAACCTTTTCTGTTCGCCTATTAATGCCAAAGGCCTCCTCCAATTGCCTCCAAAAATTTCTGTCACCAGCTGTTCTAGTCCATGTGCCACCCGCTATAGCTCTAATTTCGCAAAGGTCTGCCTTGTTTCCACATGTGTCCTGTATACTAGTGCATTCATGTGTTGCTCCATTTTTGCTTTCCCCTGACTGCATGCTCAAATAAAAAGTAAAAAAAAATTAAAAAAAAATCTCATAAACCAGTTTTTAGGGTTCCGTTAAAAAACGGAACCCTTATAGATTCGTCATGTCTGTCTGTCTGTCTGTCCGTCTGTCTGTCTGTCTGTCTGTCTGTCTGTCTGTCCGTCCGTATGTCACAGCCACTTTTTTCCGAAACTATAAGAGCTATGCTGTTGAAATTTGGTAAGTAGATGTATTCTGTGAACCGCATTAAGATTTTCACACAAAAATAGAAAAAAAACAAATAATTTTGGAGTTCCCCACACTTAGAACTGAAACTCAAAATTTTTTTTTTTTCATCAATCCCATACGTGTGGGGTATCTATGGATAGGTCTTCAAAAATGATATTGAGGTTTCTAATATCATTTTTTTCTAAACTGAATAGTTTGTGCGAGAGACACTTCCAAAGTGGTAAAATGTGTCCCCCCCCCTGTAACTTCTAAAATAAGAGAATGATAGAACTAAAAAAAATATATAATATACATTACTATGTAAACTTCCACCGAAAATTGGTTTGAACGAGATCTAGCAAGTAGTTTTTTTTTAATACGTCATAAATCGTAAACTTATCGTTACTTGCTGCTACGGAACCCTTCATGGGCGAGTACGACTCGCACTTGGCCGCTTTTTTTTTTTAAACGACATGGCCGTTTCCTATGGAGAAGAGCCGGCAAGAAACTTCACGGTTACTCTTTTTAAAATAATTGGCTTTACAATATTTTCAAATAACAGTGTTAATAGGTATGGGAGGACAGTGTAGGTCTTTCAACAAGCCACGACGACGATAAACTTGTAAAAGGATGAGATATCTTTTAAGAGATAATAGACAAGCAATTGAACAATATTTAGGTACTAAAAGGATCGGCAAACCGATATATTAATCATTCAGGCTTCCACTTTACACAAAAATCTCCCGTTTTCCTATATCATAAATCAAGTTGATGTATTGCCTAGATTCTAGGCAATACATCAACTTGATTTAAAATCCTGAAAACTAGGACTTAAAAAGGTTCTAGACTCTAGAACCTTGGTATTTGCGTATCAGCTATGCATAAGTAATTGATTTGTGGCTGAGCTGTTCTCAGTCTGTCTGAGTGATGTCGTTTGTGAGTTAGATACGAAAGGAATATACTGATAATACACGAACGGTTTACCGGTATGGTATATCCCCATGTTTTCATGACATCGTCTTGTTGAAGTATCCTTAAAACTACTTACACGATCTTGAAATGCAACAAAAGATATTCCAATAATTAAACATCAATCAAACTCGAAATCAAAGCATTTATTTCAATTAAATCAATTACAGGCAGTTTTGGATGGTCAAGGAGTCGGTCAGAAAGATGAAGCTAGTTGCCCAATCCAAAGCGTAGTAGGTTCCTATGACGAAGAACGGGCAAGAAACAACATGTACACTCTTTGAAATCAAAATACTGGTTACATCATTCAAGTTGAAATTATAGGTACATGTGGGAACGATTTTAATAGCACCTGCCAATATGCTATGTCATCAGTTCATCACCTACAAAATGTTACTTCACGTATCGCCTCAAACTTCACGTTTCGTCTCCGTTGACTCTTTCAATTTGCACGTGATTAAAATCAGCTGATTCCACCTCGCGTGAGCATAAGAAACCAAATCTCGGCTATTTATACAAAAAAATTGATGTTTGAAAATGTCGAGTGTGCTCGGTGAACGGGCAAATTACGCGCAAATCAAACGGAAAATCACGCAAAAAGGCCAACGTATACTGGGGGTTTTACTTGGAGTAGGTGCAACACGTTTTTGAAGTGAAAACTTCTTTAGGCGCGTTGGGCATTTTTGAGATGGGAAAAAACAATTGAACTCGCGAAACCGTTACTGACACCTCATTTTTGTAAACGTGATTGTGCTCTTTATTTATATTATGTTACGGATCAATGTTCTATGCAAGTATTTTTAACCGACTTCCAAAAAGAGGAGGTTCTCAATTCGACTGTATGTTGTTTTTTTTTTTGTATGTTTGTTACGCGATTACTCCGTCAATTATGAATTGATTTTGATGATTCTTTTTTTGTTTGGTAGATCATACTTCAGAGGTGGTCCCATATACATTTTATTAACTTTACTTGGGCAGTTTTTGAGTTAGCTTCATTAATACGTATTTTTACCTCATTTAGTATGTGGATGATATTATGATAACTTCCTGTCACTGTTATTTACATAGCAGGTCATTCGAATTTGTGTGGGGTAGGTATCACAACTAAAAAGTGAAAAATAAAAACTTTTTACAAAAAAAAAACAACCGACTTCAAAGAAAACACTACAAAGTGAAAAATAACTTTAATTTCGGAAGTCGGTGACAAAGAACGAAAATTCAAAACCAAAGACACCGACTTCCGAAATTAAAGTTATTTTCACTTTGTAGTGTTTTCTTTGAAGTTGGTTGTTTTTTTTTTTGTAAAAAGTTTTTTTCTTCTACCAAGGCGATCTTATTCAAGTTTTCACTTGTGTCGGCATTCCCCGAGTGCTACTGTTATTTTTCTCTTCGATTCTCCCCTGTCAACCATCAGGCCGCTTGTAGACGTCCGTTTTTTTTCACCGGATAGCGGACCGTTTTTTTCGCCGGATTCGCGGTGGTGTATGGCTTATAATGAAAGTGTGTACATGCACCGGACATCTGTCCGGCGAACAATTTACGCCGGATGCACCACCGTTTCCCCTCGGCGCGACGGACACCGGTCCGGCGTAAGAAAGAGCGGTCATCCACGCCAGTGTATTGGTGCGTGTTGACGCTGCCAGACGTATTGCCGATTTTCTGTAAATTGAGTGCCGCCTACCTGCGTTCTTAAAAAATGGCTGTTAATAAAAGTTGAAAGGTTTCTTTTTTCATCCGAAAATAATTGAAAAATTTCGTTTCATCTTCTTCCAACTTCGTAAAAAGCGTATGAAATGCACCATATTCTTCCCTTTCCAATAATATAGGATGCACCTACAATGACCTTTTACATTTTTCTGTTTCTTTTTGTTTCTTCTTGTACAAATAGTAAGCCAATAAGACTTTTTTTTCTTATTATTCCACATTTCACACGTGTGTAATCTCTGACAACCAGTTTAAAACTAGCGTATATAGACGGCAGTCCAAGCTAACATCCATCCGGTAAAAAAATTATATGTATACAAGAATATGGGCTTGTTCCCACTGTGCCTGACCGGCGGATTTGTCGGAAACGGGGTCCCGGGCAATAGTGTTCACATTACACCGGATCCCAGAAGAAAAATTAATCATTACTCCGGTCCGGGTGTTTTACCGGCTTTGCAGTGAGAAAACGCTCGATTAAAATGCCGAGCCCGGTGTTTTTGCCGGATCCGGTATAATGTGAACAGCTTAATTTAAATTCTTTAGCCGCTAGCTCTTCCGGCAGTTTTGCCATGCCAGTAAATCTGCCGGTCCGGCGTAGTGGGAACCTGGGCTATCCGTTTATTGACGGTCCGTTATCCGGTGAAAAAAACGGACGTCTACAAGCGCTCTCACGGTATCATTTCTTTTTCTTTCATATTATTCCTATAATAAATCCAGCTTTCTTTTCTTTGATCTTCTCTCCCTTTCCATCCATCAACATTTGTAGGCATCATCTTTTTAGTCACATACGTTTCATCCCTCCTCATCAATAATGCCCATACCAAGACCACAGATTAGTATGAATGAATGAATGAATATTTATTTGTCAAACATACATTTGGTCTTCAGTAAAAATTCAGTTGACTCTCTATGTTTTGCCAGTGGCGTACAAATTTTATAACTACAGTAGGTACAATAATATTAAAAATAAATTCAGATTAATTTTAAATTATTAAATTAAGTTTTTACAAATTCAAAGTACTTGTTTATATTAATCAAAATTAAATTCAATAAACAAAACACACAAAATACAACAAAATTACACACATTCATTACTTAGTCAAACTATATTAATATTATTGTCATTAAGAAATTCATCAACAGTGTAATAACATGATAATTTCTTCTTGAAACTTGTAATCTTTAGTTGTTTCAAGGAGTCAGGTAACTTATTATATATTCTGGGTGCTATGCCCAGCAAGCTTTTGCGCATCAAAGCTGTCTTACATTTCCTGGCGCATAAAACGTTTTGATATTGGTGCCGATTCCCTTGTTCACAAACTAAACTAAATTTAAGTTCAGTGCATCTTTTTCTTTCTATTTCATTAAGAAAAGGACAGAGGATAAATTTTAGTTTAGTCCTGTCAAATTAATCAGCGCCTGTCACTCTCCATACAAGTTTAGACGTGATTAAAAACTTGCCGACTAAAATTACGTCAATTTATGTCAAGCGCTGATTAATTTGACAGGACTAAACAAAAATTTATCTTCTGTCCTTTTCTTAATGAAATAGAAAGAAAAAGATGCACTGAACTTAAATTTAGTTTAGTTTGTGAACAAGGGAATCGGCACCATTGAGCACGTATAGGACCTCTACGTATTTGAGATAGTTTTGTAAATAGCATTGCATTATTTTTGACAAATGTTGCAACTTCTATACAATGATGGAAAAGTCAATATTTTCAAAGATTTAAACATTGGTACACAGCTATCTCTTGGTCTCAGATTGCACATTGCTCGAATGCATCGTTTTTGTGCTTTAAATATCATAAGTATCTTATTTGAGTTTCCCCAGAATATGATTCCATAGCGTATGACAGATGCTACGAAACCATGATATGCAGCTAGTGATTTGCTTATCTTTTTACATACGTTATCTGTTTGTGGTTCTGTCTGTTGTAGAGATGGTTCACTACACACACACGTCAGGTCGCACAGCGCTAATCACCTACAGTTATATTCACCTAGAAGTTGCCTCTCTTTCTATCGCGTAACTCTTATATCTTCTGACTACGTTACGCTCACTGAATTGGCCCGACAAGACGGGCCCGCCGCGTACTTGTAGCTTCATACCTAAAATGCGGAGTGCGCCTTCTGTACTATTCTGTGCAAAGAGAAACGATTCCCTTTCAACTTTTCTGTAAGAGGCGCCACTTTAAAACTTCCTGTAATATACTCCAAGCACTCAACAGATTAATTTTATTTTTCCGTTTTGGCGGATGGAAAGCAAGAAATGAAGTATTTCTGCGTTTTAAACCGGGGCAAAAAATGCTAAATGTTAACTATCGTTTCTTTTAAGGTGCATCTATCTGTAGAAATCAAATTAAAATTCGAATGAGCGAAAAAATATGAAAGCAAATAGAACCACAATGAGGTAGCTCTTTGCCTTCATCTCTCTGATGGTAAGTGATGATCAGGCCAAAGGTGGAAGCGAGCTTCCCCGGAATCCTCAATCACAGAGGAACTGGCATCTTACCTTTAACTGCCGAAACACAATAATGCTGTTAACATTATTGTTATGGCGACAGACTTAGATATGATGGTGGTAGCTAGCCAGGCGGACTTGAACAAGCCAATCAAACCGAGCAGAAAATATTTCCCCCGCTGGGAATCGAACCCGAGACCTCTCGGTCTGAGACAGGTGGTCTTACCACTAGACCACAGAGGCGGTTGAAAAGAGTTAAGTTCAATTGTAAAGTTTTACAACAATTCGATTGATATAGCTACCTAGTAGGTACGGGATGACCTTGACTTACTGAACAAGGGTAGCTCGCCGTCTGATAAAGAACAGGCCTGGGTCGACGGCGCGTTGTGTTTCATGCGCGCCTCAAAGAGATTTCAGCACAACTGAAGGGGTCCGCTAGGGCCGATGCCTGTCGGGGTCGCGGGAAAGTCCGAAAGGGTAACCGTGGCCCCTGGCAACATACAGGCAACGGAAGGAACACGGGTGGGTTTTAGTCAGATAGAATCTGAAACGCCCGAAAAAAAAGGTACTGTACAAGAAAAAAAATTGGTTTATGAAAGCCTCTTTTATGTCAAAGAATTTCAAATCACAACAACTTTTATGATTCTAAACTAATCACAACAGCTACCAGAAGACTTGACAGCTGATGAACTCATTAAGACCCCCGAAATTTCAGAACTCAAGTCGTATTTCTATTCCTAGATAGTTTCACCCAAAAAGCCTGTATATTTTGCAAAGTAGACTTCACGATTCCATGTTAAAAGAATACAAAGTCACGTGAGCGATGTCACGGGCACAGCTAGTACAGAAAACAAGGCAGACCGCAGTGATAATACCGTCATCAGCTGTTTTATCACTGCGTCAAAGAACTAAATCAAGGCCATGAGTTACTTACCTAGTGATGTACTCGACAACAATCCGTCATCTTGTCTGATAACAGTAATAACAGACAGCAGTCTGATTTCGCAACTTTAAATAACATGATATAACTTGCATTTATCTCATAAAGATATCCGTTTTTAAGACGCAGATATATGACAGTGACCTTGAATGGTTAGCTTGCGTGTTCTGTACTGAGCTCACGCAACGCGTCGTACGTCTAGTCAGTAATAGGACTCGTCCATCAAGGAGCGCTGTCCCAAATTAGACGCATTATTAATTTATTACACGTAAAACAAAAGGTATTTTAATAAAACACGTATACTAAAAGATTCGTAATTTAATTATCTTTAAAATAATGAAGTTTTTAGAATCATTTTGCGATTCAGATTTTGCGTAATTCTCAGTTTTTTATCCGCGTTAGACATAACTTCACAAATTAATTTCACTATGTAATATAAACATAATCAAAAATATGCCTATATTAGAATATTAAAAAAATGCTCTAATTTAACATATATTTTTTCCAAATCACTAACACGACTCGTTTAGACGTCATCTTCAGTATAAAATCATTAAAAGTCAGCTATCGTCCCCTTAAAGGAAAGTAGCCAGATTGGGTTCCTCAGCCATGTAGGTATGAGTTTTATGGAAAAATCTTTGAATGGAAAACTTAGATACTCAGATGGAAAGAATAAATTCTGAAAACTTACTGACACTACTAGAACCGAACCGATTCCTTAGAACTGTCCATACCTCTAAAAGTTTCCGATTTTTCCCTAAATTATGTTTATTGCACGACTCATAATTAGAGTCCGACCGAAACTGGTTTTGCGGCCGAAACCGAAACCGAATATTCGGCCGTGGGTTCAGTTTCGGCCGAAACCGAAACTCACGTGGTCAAGTATAAAATTCCTCAAAAATACTGAAATTTGGTGCATTTTACCCATTATTCTGCATTAATTAGGACATGAAATGGAAACACAGTATGTTAATTTTGTTGTAATCATTTATTTAATATAGTACCTATAAAAAAAATATTGATAATATTTTTATTATTTTTTCAAATTAAGTTCTCATAGCAAAATGTGCTCTGTTTTACATGTGACTTGATTTGTTAATAACAACAATACAAAGTTACTGACTCAATATTTAACTATATAAATCATTCAAGTACAGAAACGAAACAAAAACTTACATGTAATCAGTTCCATCAAAACATAACTTCTAATAAAGAATGTTTGCGTCGGGCGATAACGCATTGACTAAGTTGTGTTGCTACAGAGCAATCCGAACGGCGCACGACAATTCCCGAACAGGGCCGCCAGCGTCCGCCAAAGCGTTGCCGCGAGAAACGAAATTAGGCGAGCGTGCATGACAACTTCCGAAATCAGTTTCGGTTTCGGCTAAAGTTTCGGCCAATTTTGGCCGAAACCGAAACTGCTACCGAAATCTGATTTTTGGCCGAATCCGAACTTTCTGTCGAACACTACTCATAATGTAAAGCATTAGAGAGTACTCTGCGATCGAAAAATTTGTTTTGCCTCCTTTCTGCGACTGTTTTTTTTTTTGTTACACTCCTGTTAGTACAAATAACCTACTTAATTTATATACCATTGTATAGATAATTTAATGGAGATTAATACTGTATTTTTCAAAAAATAAAAATATGCAGCAGAAACGAAAAAATATCGAAATACCTTTAAAAAAAATCCCGTCAATCAATGTATGAAACCTGAAAACATTGTAGCTTGCGAGAAAATCAATTAATTGAGTCAATTTTTTTTATAGATTCGTTTCAGCCATAGGAGGAACCCTATTGAAAATGGCTCTTATTCAAAGTAGTTTAATTATAATTAATAAAAAACTAACTAATGTCAAAGTTGGGAATATATAGATATTCCCAACTTTGACCCTCTTCCGTTGCCTAGCAACCAACAAAGCAAATCTAAATAGTCTGACAGTACGTAAACATTGCGAGGTGAGAAATTTTACCCATATTGATGGATAAAAAAGCAGTCAAAACATACTTCACGAAAAGTCGTTTAAATATTTTTCTGTTTTTGAATAAGCGTTATGAGGCGTGCACTTTTGGATTTACCAAATATTTTATTTTGTAAATTGGTTTTAGCAAACACTTTCACTCGTTCAGGTTGGTGTTTCCTATTCGACTACTCTGAGAAGAAACACTGAAACAAACTCAAACTCATACTGAGCCGTCTCTATTAATCACCCCATAGACAGGCGAATAGATGGATGTCAGATGGTTTCTTTTCACGTGTAAATTTGTGCCGGTAGCGTGAACCGAGGTAGATAAATTACTTTGACCTAAAAACTGTACAATAAAAAACCAAGATCCAAGACATAGCGCTGTCAACAGTGACGTGAGGCCGGTTTCGTAAACATGTGTGCACTTAGTGAAGTGTAGTTTGATTGTAGTTTCATTGTAAAAGGCTGTAAATGTGTGCGTGTGAGCATGTATGCACAGAGCGGAGCTGTAGTTTTGGCATGCTTCACTGTACTCAAGTATTGATTTCTACTTTTTGGTCAGTTTTTATACTATTCTGGCAGATTGCATCAATCACAACGTTCTAGAAACAGGTTTGAATATCTTAAAAATAATATTAAAATCTAAAGTCACAGCACCAGCAATCAGCAGGACATTTTGAACGTCAAAATTACATAAGACATGTAGTCCTCCAAAATGGCCGCCCTTCACCACTTCCTAGCCCTTTAGCGAGGAAGAAGTCAAAGTCAAATAATTTATTTCAATTAGGCACAAAAAGGCACTTTTGAACGTCAAAAACAAAAAATAGAATTGATTCTAGTCACCCCTTCCAAAAGGTAGTTTTCGTATGGAGAAGAATGGGCAAGAAACTCCACCGTTACTCTTTTAAAATGTTTTACAATATTTTGTATACATTAATTATATGTGAAGACGATGCACCTGGAATAAGATTACTATACCACAATAGGTAAAAATAATTAAAAATGAAGCAATGGCAGAAAAAATAATTATGTAATGGATACATGGTGTTTACATATTTACATGATATGTGTTACGTCAGGTTTTTCAAGCGTAGGTAGTTCGCATGTATAATTGCCGCCACAACTATATAAACTTTAAAATTACAGAACATAACCTAACATGACGCTTTGTTTCCCTGAAGGGTTGGGTAGAGGTGTACCTGTAGCAAGTACACCCACATTTTGCCATAAGTCCCATGTAATAGGGGGCGAGCCTATTAACTTACTATTACTTTAAAATTACATTTTAATATTAAACTTTCTTTTGTCCACAGTTGTGACTTCAACAAGTACACGATACGTTGCATCAAGACAGTCGGTGAGATGACGCCGAAGATGGAGGTGGATGAGCTGATGGACAGCGACCACGAGTCCAGCGGAAGAGGGACGGCTTCTGATTCTGATTGATAAGAAATAAAGTGCTAAATCTATATTAGCTGTGTTTAATTTTTAAGAATTTAAAGCCTACAGCTGTGTGGTCATCCGCAAACTTGAAGCATTTATTTACGTTAAACCATTTTTAGGAACTTTTAAATTGTCAGTTAGCCAGAAAGTTGAAGCTCCCAATTTTTAGTTGCCCGTTAGCGAAGCGTACTGCTTCGATTTATTGCGATGTTTACAGCTATACTAACAGAACTCCTTATATTTTGTAGTCACCTTTATTTCATTTAAATACTTTTAAATTATATTTTATTAAATAATTTTATAAAAAGTATATTTGAAAAGATAAAAAAATAAAATAATATTTTTTTAAAATTTTGGCCCGCCGGTATCAGATTTTTTTTTAGGTAGAGCATCTCTTATTTGACCTCTGAGATTATGACTACTTAACGGGCTTTCCTGTGGTACTAAGGCATCACAGGAAAGCCCGGTTAAGTAGTCATGCTACTACACTTAAAACCTCCAGCCAGGGGTTATTCAACTATGCTAATTAAAACTAGGTGAACGCTCGGTTGGTCAGGGCTCCAGAGAGAGGAACCTCCTAACAATGCGAGCCGTGTCCAGAATTTCTATTTTTTATTATTCTATGATCTATAATAGCTAAAATAAAACGCACCCTTTCATCAATTTCCTTTATTAACTTGTGTAACGCTGGGTCCCAATATAAAACTAACAGAGTTGCTGTTGCGTGGCCACGTGAGCAATGCGTTGGCTCTCGCGACTGCTACCGCTGACGCTATGACCGCCATTATGGCGATTGTGAGTATGAACCATCGAGCTACTTCCACGTAGCCCAGGAGTTTGTGGGAGTCGCGGAGTTCTTGTTGAATTGAGGCTGGGATTGATGCTCCCTGAAAAAAGGAAAATGACAATGAAATTAAAATAATAATGGTTAAAAACATCGAAGACTTGTTGCATTGGGCCCGCGGTGGATTATGTTATGGCCCACTCCCTCTCACAGATAGGAGTCTTGTGAGTAGTGGGAACCAAGGCTCGGAACCGGTTTAAAAAATACCGGTTAAAACCAGTTTATATGAGTTTTACTCCGAACTTCTCTTAAGAACGTGAACGTTTTAAGAACTTTATTTTAACCTAAATTAACCGGTTTAGTCGACGAGCGGCGTTTTGGTAAACGCGTTGCAACTTGTGATTACTTGTGAGGATGCCACGCTGAATAAAAACTAAACAAAACACCGGTTAATATTGCTCTAAACCGTTTAATCCGAAAAAAACCTTTATGTAAAGACTCCTCCAAAACCGGTTTATAAAAACCGGTATATACGAACGAAACCGAATGTAAAGGTTTTTGCGTCAAGTACATAATAACGGTTTGAAAATTTAACCGGTATCCGAGCCTTGGTTCAACGAATGTTATGGCCTGATTATGCTTGTGTTTTAAATGTTGCAGTTTATAGTGTTTTTATAGACTTCTTCTTTTTGTGTGGTTAGTAACTAACCTGATGTGAGAGTTTTAAAGCTGCCCATGGGCCTCTGACTTGGCTTTACATGCCGTCGAGAAATATCTCTCCGGCAGGCCGGTTTACTCATGATGTTTTCCTTCACCGTTTTTAAGCAGGTGATAATTATAAAATACGCACATGAATCCGAAAAGTCAGGGGTGCGTGCCTTGGGTTCGAACTCGAGACCTATGACTTGGTAGTCCGACGATCACACCACTAGGCTATCACTGCTTTGGCTTTGTGTTTATAGACTGATACCAGGGGCGTAGCTACCGCCGTATCTACTGTATACGGGGCCCCGGGCCACGGGGGCCCCCGACGTGCGTAAGCAAAAATTAATAAAAACTTCCCAAATTCATCATCAGCTATAAATGATTTAATAAATCAGTTTGCCGAAAAAAAGGCAAGGAGAGTGTATATTCAATATGAATTGTTTGTAAAAATTTTGGAAAAAGTGACAGCTAATTATGATGAATAAATACTTATTGCTTTTAATTTTATGTAAACATTTTTTTTTCTTTTGTGAGAAATCTTTACCCTTCATAAGGGCCCCCAAACAAATTTTTATACGGGGCCCCAAAAAGGCACGCTACGCCACTGACTGATACAGACAAAATACTTTTTTACAAAAAAAATAACCGACTTCCAAACTACAAAGTGAAAAATAACTTTAATTTCGGAAGTCTTTGGATTAGATCAGTATTTTAACTTCCGAAATTAAAGTTATTTTTCACTTTGTAGTTTGGAAGTCGGCTATATTTTTTGTAAAAAAGTTTTTTTTTCACTTTTTAGTGGGTTTACTTGTAATTTATCTAAGTTACAATAGCCTTATGTCAACTGCTCATCAAAAATACCCAAATCGCTGTAGATGTGCCTTTAATATTTGAAGAGTTCCCTCGATTTCTCCAAGATTCCATCATCAGATCGTGACCAAATGCCAATGGGACCAACTTGAAAGTATACCCTTTCAAACTAAAAAAGAATTTTTCAAATCGGTCCAGCCGTCTTCGAGTAATCGAGGAACAACACAAAAAAAAAAAAATATCCCGACGAATTGAGAACCTGCTCCTTTTTTTTTTTAAGTCGGTTAAAAATGCTCATGCACGAAGATACAGAGCCCATTTTCTCCAGATATTGTTCAAGTGTAAGGCCGCGTTTGCTTTTTAAAAGTTTCTAAGTATTAACTGGTACCAACTGGCTTAACTTTACAAATGCAATGCCCTTGTTTACGAGAACAATGATAATATCTGTATTCGTAGACCCAAAGGCCCAATTTCTGGTATCTTTATCTCGCGTATGTCAAAGATAAAGTGAGTGGTGCAGAGCTTTTTTGTATACCTATTTTAGTCATACAATAATTTATTTATATGTATGATTTAACCTAGAACCGAAAATTCGAAGACATGTGACATCTACCAACCCGCACTGGGCCCGCGTGGTGGATTACGGCCCACTCCCTCTCACAGAGAGGAGGCCTGTGTCCCAGCAGTGGGAACATTTACAGGCTGATGATGATGATGATGATGATGATTTAACAAATAATTTTCTTACATTAGACTAGTACATACAAAATAGTAAGTAGGTAGGTACACTCCAACTTTTATGAGGTTTGTGTTTTAGATAGTTGACGGGGCAATTTAGAATTTGGGGATATTCAAAGAAATAAATATCTCCAATCAGAATAAATGGACATGACACACAGTGAATCTGCCTAGCCTTTTCCCAACTATGTTGAGGTCGGCTTCCAGTCTTACCGGATGCAGCTGAATACCATATTTTACATGGAGCAACTGCCTATCTGACCTCCACAACCCAGTAAATGGGTAATACAATAAATACCTCTTGGTAAGACTGGTTGTCAGACTTTCGGGTTTCTGACGACCCGTAACGACTGAAAAAGATCCATGAATGACAGCCGGGACCAACGGCTTAACGTGCTATGTGAGGCACGGAGGAGTCTCGGTATGTTAAGATGGTCACCCATTCACAGATCAACCCCGGCAAGCGCAGTTTAACCTGATGGATCGAACCATAGGCTGTTATTACTTAGCCACGAGCTTCTAAATGGACATGACACACGTAAACTTAAGAATGCGGCGACGCATGAATTGTCCATACAAACGTAGTACATAAATCATTTGCAATTTGGGCATATTTCCACCATATTATGTTGACATTCGGATTGAGACAGTATTTATCTAGGCTCCTACGGCTTTTTATTTCCAAAAACTTACCTTTAAATGAAGTGTAATCGAATTGCATTTCGTACATTTTTACATCGTAAATGACATGTTTTCATATTGTTTTTTCTGTATTATAAACAACAATATTTATAATATTGTTTCCGCAGAAGTTTATGTTATCAAGTTACAAATTATCGAAAAAAAAAAATGGAAATACATAAAGTTTTCATTCATATTTTTTTGTATTACGGAACACATCCTAATTTATCATAAATTTTCGAAAGCTAGTAGTACTATCGCGTCAAGCAATAATTGTCAATGTGTGCATGGTAGTATTGCTCACTGTAGGTGTATATCGCTCCGACAGGCACTCACACTAGCGCAACGTGCTTTGAATTGAATTTTGCAAACATCTCGATTTGTAGTTGCGAGCCGTGTCGCCAGCCTCTTAATAAAAAAAGTGGCCCATGCATCTATAAAAATCATTTAGTAGGTGCCAATGACACACATATAACACATGAACAAAGTGTTTATATTAAAATATCAGACTCTAAGAAAGTGGAACGAACTTGTGTAAAGTACAATCAACACTATTCTAATTTTTAAAATAATCATTACGTAAAAAATTAAGTTAGATTAAAATTGCTTATTAGTCTTATAGGCTAGATTGTAATTAATTATTAAGAACTAGGTTCTTTTTAATAAAGGATAAAAAAAAAAAAAAAAAAAAAATTTAGTAGGTACAACCGCGGACTTGTGCGGTGAACAACTTTTCACCCTTATGTCCTTGGTGATAAGGTTGAAAAGTGGTTCACCGCCAGTTTCCGCGATGGTACAATTTAACTTGGATGATATGGAACATCCTTTTACTCCAGATTTTCTGAACGTTCCCTGCTCCATCATGCCATAACAATGAATGGCAGTAATATTTTACTTTTATACTTTTAAAACATCTGGTTTCCATCCGATTCGCTCTGACCAGACTTCATTTTTGCTCTTGTTAAAATGCCAGTGGGTAACTGGCTAATATCATTAAATAAATAAAATAAATGGTTAAGATGAAAATATTCCTAATAATTATTATCCAGCCAGTACCTAGTCTTTTACGAGAAAAATTATATCTACGTAGATAAGATTCGTTAGGAGATAAAATAAGATTATTTATTACAATAAATAACAGCTGTCAGTAGGGTTGCCAACTTTTTTATATCAAATTAAATATTTTCGAAGCCGTTACCTGTAAAAACAGTAGATGGCAAAAAAAGTATAGTAGTCCGGTATGTTTCAAAAAACATTTTTATTCTTTAAATGCATATTTTTTGTTACTTTATAACAGGTTTTGTTTTTTTCGTTTCCCGTAAAATTATTTTTATACTCTTAATTAAGGTTACAAAAAACCATTAATTCAGCTTTTATGAGATTAATACTGGTTCTATTGCGATCATCTCGCCATTTTGTATTGAAATAAAAATATTGTAATTTCGCCTACTATATTTTTTCTTCAGAAATATAGTATTTAGGCCTGTAATATAAGCAGGAAACACTATTACATATTTAGTAGGGTTAGAAACCCTAGCTGTCAGCGAATGAGAGTAACTTTACTATTAATAGGAATATATCCACCTAATTAGAACAGATTTAATCTTAATGAGTGCAATCAGAGGGTGCTGGGCGTTTAATTACAGGAATTAGGAAAACAATATATGACGATCTAGAAAACGATCAGCATAATCAAATTGTTCTCTGATATCGTGACTCTGAAAGCCAAGTTAGATTAGGAGAGATTAACGTCTGAAATTCTGATAATAGCGGAGTTAAATGCAGAACTTCCAGCGCTCTAAACACGTTATTTGTCACGGGGGTGTTTCCTTGAAATTTCGAGTTACAGCGTTTGTCCACCGCCACCGTCAACGGATCGTCAACGGTAAATGCGATTATTCGAACCGAACGTGACGTCCCGTTGACGGACGGGCGGTGGACAAGCGACCATAGTAAATGTATATATCGCTACTTCGACGCCATCATCTCGTTCTCGTTGACGTCCCATTGACGTAGCGGTGGGCAAACGGCCTTAGGGTAAGAAACTTATCGATAAAGGCCCCGCAGACATTCGCGACAAGACCGGGTGATGCGATTCTGGTAAAACAATTTCCATTTAGTTTTCATAGAAATTGTTCTACTAGAGTCACGTCGCGCCTGTTTGCGATAGCCTTAAGGGCTTTTCCTTGTAGGTAGGTAGAAAAGAGTTCTCAGAAACATGCACAGTACCTATTATTGTATAGCCAACCCCGCGTCCTAACCAAAGCGAAGGGTTGCGCAAATACGCGATCGTCGCGTTCACTTATTTATTGCACAATGTACATAGAGTTACAAGCTATGGATAGGCTAAACTTTATGAGTACATGACCCTGTTAGGGCGCAGATAGTAGTAACTCATTTGCTACGAAAACCGTAACCCCGTTCGAATATCGCGTTCATTTTGTTCGGCGAATCCAAACTGGTGGTCGCGGCGATAGAAGGTGCCAACAGAATGGCTCTTAGGTCGTGTCCTCAGCAAAAGCGACTGTCGCGCGACTACACGGTCGTCGCACTCTTTTATATGCATACTAGCAACCCGCCCCTGCTTCACACGGTTTTTATGACTTGACAAAACGTGGAGATTTCTTTATTATAATGTAAGTTTATTATTTTAATGTAGGTATTATTTATGCACATAAACCTTCCGAAATAAATTCTCTAAATGATGGTAAAAAGTGTAAAATCCGCATCGAAATTCGTTGAGTAGTTTGAAAGAACAAGTCACACAGGCAGGCACGATAAGCGAATTTAATTTATATTATGTTAAAATATCGTGATCGCGTATTCGCGCGACAGTCGCTTTCAGTTAGGACGAGGCCTGTGTCCAAATTTTTTTTGTCTGTCTTTTAGATTATTAAAAAAAAAAGTTATTTAAAAAACAAAAAACCCGACTGCAAAAACACATAACTGAAAAGAGAAAAACAAGCATTATAATCTATAGAATTTTGGTATTGCAGGCGGGACAAACCAATAACCTGAAATGATGGTGTAAATTTTGCTTGTCCCGCCTGCAATACTAAAATTCTATAGATTATAATGCTTGTTTTTCTCTTTTCAGTTATGTGTTTTTGCAGTCGGGTTTTTTGTTTTTTAAATAACTTTTTTTATTTCAAGCTTTTTAGTTTTATTAAAATAACTAGCTTTTGCCCGCGGCTTCGCCCGCGTGGATTTCGGAAAATATCCTACAGGAACGTGCTACCGGGATTCAGAGTATCCTATGTCCTAACCCAGGTCATGGCCTATCCGTATGCCTATCATCTAAATCCGTTTAGCCGTTACGGCATGAAAAGGTAACAGGCTGATAATAAATCTGTTTTAGGGTTCCGTACGTCAAAATGTTACATTAAAGCCCTTAAAGGATGACTTCAATGTCTGTCAAGACCCTTTTTCTCAGGAACGCGTGGAGGCATCAAGTTGAAATAGATATTAAAAACTTAGATCTACGGTCTCTTGGAAGTGTAACGAAAATCAAATTTCCAAATCAACGCAATAATGGGCACGCCACAACTGTGGCAATAAGTCCTCTCATTGAAGAGTGGCTAGAGAGGCGCCACGGCGTCCATACCTTCCACCTGACGCAGGTTCTCACCGGACACGGTTGTTTCGGGAGATTCCTGTTTCGGATAAGGTGGGAGGAAACGCCCGGGTGAGACCATTGTGGGGACAACGCTACGCTAGGGCCGATGCCTGCCAGGGTCGCGGGAAAGTCCGAAAGGGTTACCGTGGCCCCTGGCAACACACAGGCAACTGAAGGAACATGGGTGGGTTTTTGTCAGTATAAGCCTAACACGCTCTCCCGCTCCGCCCAGAGCGAGAGAAGTTATTTGATAATTTCCCACCCAAAAAAAAGTTAACGATATAAAAAATATAGCCATTTATGCCGCATATTATGACACTCGCAAATAAACCAGTCTATTTGGTACTTCCCGTTGGTCCAGCAGCATGAAATTTGGCGAGAAGTAAGGTCAAGTAAAGAGGATAATCCGAAAATTGGTAATTTATAGTTCTATAATGAACGGCAAAGTTCAGTTTTTTCTGCAATCTGAGATTAAAAATTCAAAGGCCGTGTCTTGAAGTAACATTTAGTCTGTATTTAATTACTCTAATAAAAGTTCTTTTTCAATTGAAAACGAACAACATTAACATTAATACATTACAACATAATATGTTGTTATTCATTTTAAGTTTGTCCTTCAATCCAGACTTGGAAATTCGGGCAGCCGAGCAGGCACAGCTTTGAAACGGGATCCTCAGGGCACAAGTCCTACTCACACTTGACCGGTTTTTTTTAACAAATTTTATATGATTCTTATTAAGTTTATATGATTCTAAATGCCTTTCTTAAAATACAAATTGTTCGTTTTACTATTATTGTCACCATTGATTTGTAGTACCTACTCTTGCCGCCATTGAACATATTAATACAGGACCTGCATGTTTAAAAAGTTAGTTTATGAATTTAAATTGTAATAACTTTTAATAAAGACCAATCCAAGATACGGACTATGACTATATTTCCAATCCCAAAAATCTCTTGAAAAGAAGACAAAAAAGCAATATTACATGTGAATTTTAATATCATCCCCTATTTTACCCTCTTGAGGGATAATTTTTGAAAAACGCTGAAATACGTCATTCTTGATTTGTTACCAAAAGCACAAATTTAAATTTTCATAGCCCTAACTTAAGAAATTATAGGTTTCCCATACAAACTTTCATCCCCTTAGGTTTATTTTTGAGACAAAAAGTTGCTTATGTCCTTCTCCGGGATGCCATCTATCTCCTTGCCAAATTTTATCGAAACCCGGTCAGTGGTTTAGGCGTGAAAAGGTAACATACAGACAGACAGAGTTACTTTCTTATTTATAATATTAGTATAGATGGATGAATTGATGATTGACTGCTTAGCTGCATAAAAGTATAGCGGATTGATAATCATTTAAAAGTTAAATCTGTAACTATCTCCTACATTCGGTCCTTATTCAGCCCAGTGAAGTATTGGAATAATTCAACTGTTGCATAGTATATTGTGTTCCTTTGAATAATAGTAAGTACTTCATTAAAAATATTTTTCAACATACAAAGATATCTTGTATTGTGTTCTATCTCCTCTCATTTCCTACGAAATGTATGGGAGTTATTTTTCAATTTCTGACTTTTTTCGTACTCAAACCTCAGTTGGCCCAATATAGTTTTTTGATCCTAATAATAAATAATAAGAAATAGGATCGACTGGCATCAAAAAAGTTTTTGTGAAAATTGGCCATTTTCTTACTGACTGTAATTTTTTTTCAAAATCTGTGAATGCAGATCAAAATGTGTCAAAATGTTAAGGACAGTCTCCTAAGACCGTTTTCTTGTAGCGACAACGGTTAAGGTACCTGCCCTTATTGCTCCATCTCAAAATCCACCCTGTATATGCTATGATTGACTGCTTAGCTCCATAAAGGTACAAAAGGTTAAATCCGTAACTATCTGCAATATTCTAACCTTTTGGCTAGTCTTTTTACAATTTGCGGTAAACTATATAAGAATACGAACATAATGCTATATTGCTCATCCCCCATAGCAAATAGCGTGATAATATTATAATTTTTGAAAAATCTATTGTGACGTTTCCATTATTTGACTATAAAGTTTATTTATACCAATTTTTAAGTTAATTAAGCTACACAGTAAAATCCTCCATTGTAAAAATTAATACCCCGTTTCACCCCATTAGGAGTAGATTTTCAAAAAACCCTGATATCCGTTTTTATTTATTTTCAGTTTTAATTATAAATACTGAGTTTCGAGTTAATTAGACCGCTCGTTAAAATTCTTCTATACAAACTTTGATACCCCCCAATCCTCCTTTAGGGGGTGCTTTAGAAAAACTAAAAGTGGCAAACTTTATAATTTACATAGATAACTATTTGGCTAAGTTTCAAGTTTATTAACTCAAGGAATAAGATTTTTCATACAAACAAAATCCCCCCTTTTCACCCGCTTAGAGATCGAATTTCCAAAAATCTGTTCTTAGCGGACGTTTACTAACTATAAACTACTTTCCTACCAAATTTCATCTTCATACGTCAAGCGGTTTTCGATTTTTCTTGATGACTGAGTGAGTGAATGAGTGAGTGAATGAGTGAGTGAGTGACCTTTCGTTTTTATATATTTAGATTAGATATTAGCTTTTATTTGATACCAATAATGTTTTTTTTTAAACCTACCCCTCCCTTTTTTTCTATTTACAGATGCAATATATAAATATTATATCGCCTATGACACTCCCACAATTCATATGAAACTAACGACACCTCACATGTTAAAATCCATCAAGCCGTTTAGGCTACAGAGCGTGCCAAAGAAATAGACATACATACATACATACATACAAACATACATACATACATACATACTCTCGAAAAACATTACCCTCCTTCTGGGGCAGTCGGGTAAAAATATTGGACACGTATTTTTTTTTATGACGTAATCAAAGGATTACGGCGATACATTGAGTTAAAATGTGGCATGACGCCACGCTAGATTTTATACTGAGTTGTGACGTAGCGAGCCCCCATTCCCCAATGCGTGTGTTCTAAGTTATTTTTGATTAATATGATAAAGCAAAAAATACGTGTATAATATTTTTTTATTATCTGAAAGACGGACTAAATAGACTTTCTTTTTTTTACCTAGACAACTACCGTACCTATTGTTTTAAAACTCAAGAGTAGAATATGCCCTTTATATAAACCTGTCAGCATCAGATTTTCTGTTCTAGTTTTAATAATATAACATTATTTTATGACACGTGTATGTGGATACAGTCCACGACAAAAGGCAATTCACATAAACGATTTTTGAAGTGAAAACTTCTTTAGGCGCGTTGGGCATTTTTGAGATGGGAAAAAACAATTGAACTCACGACACGGTTACCGAAACCTCATTTTTGTAAACGCGATTGTGCTCTTTATTTAGATAAGGTTACGGACCAATGTTCTTTTTCAGGATTTTTTTTCCACCAAGGCGATCTTGTTCAAGTTTTCACTTAGTGTGTGCCTGGAGTGCCAGTTTAAAAAAAAAATAAGATGTTAAATATTTATAATACATGAAATGCTGAAATATAATAAATAAATAATAAATATAATGTATGGAATAATTTTGTGTCAATTTAGATGATGATTGTTTGCTTATCGACTTTTGTTGCTTACCGTACTAGTAAAATGTTAGGGTGAATTTAGAGTACGACATTTCCCATGTTACTAGTGCCATATCTGTAATACACGACTATTTCTATTAACTTGACACAAAGTGTCTGAGAATTTTCTGATGGAAAATCCCTGAGGGTAAAGTTGCGCAAGTCGTACCCCGTACTAATGGGACGTCCAACGCAAATTTACTCTATACCACTGCCTGACTCGGGCAAATTTTCGACGATCATCGATCAAACATACTTACTACCCTACCACACGTTAAGGTGGATCTGCAAAGCTAGCCCGCGAAATTAAATTTTTTTTACGTTTTTTGCAATGAGTCGATCCATCAGGTTAAGCTTGCCGGGGTTGGTCCGTGGATGGGTGACCATTTCTACATACCGAGACTCCTCCGTGCCTCGGAAAGCACGTTAAGCTGTTGGTCACGGCTGCCACTCGTGGATCTTTGACAGTCGTTACGGGTCGTCAGAAGACCGAAAGTCTGACAACCAGTCTTACCAAGGGGTATCGTATTATCTAGTTACTGGGTTGTAGAGGTCAGATAGGCAGTCGCTCCATGTAAAATACTGGTATTCTGCTGCATCCAGTTAGATTGGAAGCCGACTTCAACATAATTGGGAAAAGGCTAGGCAGATTGATTTGCCAGGTTGTATCTCACAGATATTATGGGATCATTATAAGCTGATTATGCTTATCTGTGTTATGCTAAATGTTTTGTACATACCTCCTCAAGCCACAGCATAGGGAACAAGCCAGTGAGCACACTCTTCAGCTGCGGGATGTTGTCAATCTGGCGCAGTTCTATGTTGAACTGCAACCGCTTCAGACCACTTAGGACTACGCCAGTCGTCTGTGAAAATACATTTTCTTTTAGTTTAAGAGTATAAATAATGTTCCTATAACTCATTATCTGTTACAACGCCTCATTGAGGTGGATAACAATTAAAATTCTATTGTGTCTCGTTAATGACAGTTGAAAGGATAAGTGCTTGCATAGTTCCCCGACCCTTGCTCGACAACGAGGTGCCAGCACGCGTTGAAATTGAGCCTGTTGCTGAATTCCCCGATTAATAATCATGATGATCTAAATTTGATCCAGCCTGTCCCATCTTGCTGTCCTCTCCCCAGCGACGCCCTAAACCGAGGTTCGTACCCCACAGGGGGTGCCCTCAGCGAGCGCTCGCCTAGTTTTAATTAGCATAGTTTTACCCCTGGCTGGAGGCTTTAAGTGTAGAAGCTTAAGGCAGCCACAGGAAAGCCCGGTTAAGCAGCCACGACCTTAGTGGTCAACTGTGAGATGCCCTAGTAAAAAAAAAATGCTTGCATAAAGAAGTTGGTTTTCGGGCCCGACTTCAAAGTCTCGTTGTAAGTTGATCATCGGAAAAATATGGTTACATGTTTTAGCCCCACCGATCGGTACCCTAGCTTCTTTGTGCAAGTAGGTACCCATAGGTAGGAGATGAAGGAGGCGGGCTTTTATCTAGTCTTCTAGTTCTCGTTACTGTTTGATTTAACCACTATTTAGTTGATAGTGGTGGTGTTGAGGGCGATGTGGCTACAGCGAAGCACGATTCCTAGGAAGAAGCCTGTTGTCTTGCAATTTTTTAAATATCCTGTAGATTTTTCCGATCTCATTAGTTGGCCAGTTTTTTTTTGTAATAGCGCAGCGTTGTAGCGCCATCCTTCACTATGTAGATTCGTATTTTGACAACCTTCTTCGAGATAAATAGAAATTGCTGTACTGGTCAAAAACAAGCGAGTAAGCGGACGCAATGTTACTATGAAAATCCATATCTGTCGTGTTTAGTGGCCAAATACGTTACTACGAAAACTCAAATCTGTCGTGTTATTTAAAAGGATTGTGTGGTTTTATGAAACCACGGTAAAAGTGAAACTTTTAAGCGAACTATAGGCGCCGCCATATTGGCCTTGGCTGCTCTGACGAGCGCCTTTCACTTTATCCCTACTCAGCGGCCGACCGTCACGCGACATGCAACACACAGACGAAAAAGTTTGAGACGATGTAATAAAAGTTTCACTTTAAAAATGGAACCAACTTTTTTCTTCAACACATGGCAACCAAGGAGGTAACTTATCAAAAAAAAAATATTTATAATTTTATTTAGCTAGCAAATAGAGCTGTTTAAAGTAGACAAGAAACAAATGAACATATTAGCGCCTGGAAAATTATCGTTGTTCGTCATTGATTCTGGAATTTATAATTAATTTATTCAGTTTGAATTTCCGCGCATTATTTGAGAAAAGTACTACACAAGCCTTGGCCGCAATCAAGCATTGCTGGACTCATGTATGTGAGTTTTCGTATTACCAAAAACATTAACAAAAAAAGGATTGTGTGGTTTTATGAAACCACGGTAAAAGTGAAACTTTTAAGCGAACTATAGGCGCCGCCATATTGGCCTTGCCTGCTCTGACGAGCGCCTTTCACTTTATCCCTACCTACTCCGCGACCGACCGTCACGCGACATGCAACACACAGACGAAAAAGTTTGAGACGATGTAATAAAAGTTTCACTTTACAACTCACGGGATCAATATAAACATGAGAGTTATGCTTCTCCCTGTCAGGCATGATTCCTGACTGGAAGAACTCGAGCAGTTCTTCCGAGGCGAGGTAGAAGTGAGGCAGCGACGCGATGGCCGGCGCGCCCTGACACGGCATCAGGTTCAACAGGCCCATGAGGAGACAGCCGTCGTGCTTTGCGCTCCAATTCCTGAAGAAGAAAATTTTTGTAGAGTATATACATATACAAACTGAAACTCAGAACTCAAAGCATTTATTGCAATGAATCCAAATATAGGCACTTTTGAAATGTCAAGTAGTCAGTTAGAAAGTTGAAGCTAGTTGCCCATTCCAAAGCGTAGTAGGTACCTATGAGAAGAACGGGAAGAAACTCCACGGACACTCTTTTAAATTAATATTGTTAGAAAGAATTGGTTACATCATTCATGTTCTGTTGTTGTCTGAGTGAATTCACAAGGAATGCATTGTTTGTAATTTGTTGTTGATGGTAGTAAAATTATTTTAATTAAGTGTATTTAGATAAGTGTATTTTTTTTAAATTAAGTTAGGATAAGCGCATTTATCGCATTGGGTAATGGTCCTGTAATAGTAAATGTAAGTTGATAAATAAATTAAAAAAAAAAAAGTTTGGCACTCGGGGACTACCGCGGTAAAGCCATTGCATAGCATTTGTAACCTCCATACTTCCTATTTGTCAACGCTACACTTGGGATGATGACGTGATGACATAAAACAAAAATTACGTTCCCATGACAACAATGACAACATCACGTTGTCATGGGAACCGTCATTACATGGTAGGCGGAGTGGGGGGTGTTAGGTTTTATTTTCGTTACGGAATTTCTTTATTCGGTCGCCGCGCTCAAAGCCCGCGATAAAAGCTATGCAATAGCTTAAAATTTTTATAATTATAAGTGTGAGAACAATGTAGAAAGACGTGCACGTACAATTCAAAAATTAAGATTGTTAAAATAAGGCGTGGCAGCTAAGAGTTGACCACGGCAGTATCATTTGCCCATAGATGCTTCTTGTGGGTAGCATCAGCTGCATCCAGCCTGTTGGAAGCTGAACAGCTTAAACGACCGGAAGATAAAAATGACTGCACTAGGTGGTCTATGTACAATTAAAAGTCTTGTGGAAAAACATTACCTTCCTTCTGAGTCAGTTGGGTAAGTATTGTCATAGTTAATTCATTTTTGTTTTTCTTTTTTCTTATTGGCTTTGTTTTTATTAGTTTTTAATTTTTATTGGTTTAATAAAAAAAATGTGTAACTTATACCTATTTAGCACAACGAAACAATTGTACTAATCGAGGAAGAGCGAGGTTTCAAAAGTCACAAGTATCACAAGTATCTTCGGAATACTTTCTGGGAAGCCCCGGCAACTAAATTGTATCTAGATTGAAGGTAATAAACACATTTTTTTTATTTTTTTTTTATTTTTTAGTTACTAGACTACGTTTGGCAAGCGTATTGGTAACATGCAACATGAAGCTTAGTATTATAATCAGCCTATGATGTTCCCACGCTGGGACGCAGGCCTCCTCTCTGTGAGAGGGAGTGGGCCGTAATCCACTACGCGGATGTCACATGTTTTTGAATTTTCGGTTCTAGAACATGCCGGTTTCCTCACGATGTTTTCCTTCACCGTTTTGAGAGCAGTGGTGGTGAAATAATTTACACAAAGTCGCGGCCGTTACCACACGGCCACCACTTCTCGAAGCTTAGTATATTGACCAATATTTTGTCACAATTATTTAGACAAGGCCTTGGCCTGCGGTATAACCTATTGCATGACGGTAATACAAAGACAAAACTTAAATAAAAATACTAACTTTTTACAAAAACATTTGTTGTCATGGTTGGCACTCTTCGCTGCTAACGCCGACTCTGAGATCTCGTAGTAATAAGAGCTGATATTGAATATCTCCTTCTTGCCGACTAGATCCACGTAAAGGGACCTGTGAAGTAAAGTTATAAAGAATTTTATTGCTTAAAGCTATCATTTGGGGGTTGCAAATCGTTTGCAGCGACTATAAGGAAGGGAAAAATGGAAGGGAGAAATGTTGGTTTGGGAGTAATAAAACAACAGGAGTTAGGTAATTGCGTGTGTGTGTAAGACATTCTTTTTCTGCTGACGTGTTGTGTCTTTTGGGACTTGATGATTGTTGTGCCTTTTTTTAAATATAAACATGTCGGATCCGGTCATCAGTACGGACACGAAACGAATGGCAAGCGCGCCACTGGCGACATAAAGAGTGATTTACCGACACCAAAAAAGGCGCACTTCTACAGAGTCATGATGTTTTAAGGCCAAGGCGGGGTGACATTCGTCGCATTGGAGTCAAGACGTCGCGGAACTGTTCTCGATTCGTGGTGCTAAGTTATTGTTTAGTTGTAATTTGTGATCATTTTGTTAATTGGTGATTTTAATAAACGCCGTCGCACCCAGTGTGTGTGTAGTTTAGCTAGTGTGATTCATTTGATAGTAAATTATAATGTGATCTGAACTGCAAACCGTTTTTATATTGCGCATTAACCAACACTACGCTCACAGTAGTTAAAATATCGCTGATAATAACGAAAGTCACATACCCGTCTCCGACAAACAAATATGTAAAAAACCCTCGCACACGAATGGGTCCATACTACTGTACAATATTTAGCAAAAAACGCTGATAAAAACAAGTTTCTTGTATGGGGACCCCTTTAATATTTTACTTTATTTTATTTTTATTGTTTGTTGTTATACTTAGCGGCAATAGAAATACACAATCTGTGAAAATTCAACTGTCTACGTATCAGGTTTCCTGTATACGACTCGGCGGTCCGGCGCACCGCGCCGGTGCGACTCCGGCGTCATGTACAGGAAGCCTTACGGTTCATGACATACCTACAGCCCGCTGACAGACGGACGGACGGACGGACAGCGGAGGCTTAGTAATAGGGTTCCGTTTGGCACCATTTGGGTACGGACCCCTACGAAAAAAAAAGGAATCCTCAATGATTTATCTCTATTAGTCTAGATAGTTTGCTATTATTATTTCTTCCTATGTTTTATTCTACCAGATTACCGGATATGCTTGTAAAATTATCTTGTTTCCGTTTCTGAAGGCCCCTTTAATATGCTTGATTGGAAAGAACTTAATAATCACCACTTCTTAATTATGGTAGAAGTTTTTTTTAATCACCTGCAGATATCCGGTTCAAAAGTATAAAGCTTCTTGGGTACATTGCCCTCCTTGATCGGAGGGAATATGGACGAGTCTGAACCGTTGATCTGACCGCAGTATTTATCCCCCCACATATGCATGATCTGCTGGCCTTTGTAGGTGGCGATGTTGCCGAGTTCATAAACGTTGTCCCGACCACGGTTCATCTCGTAGGGACCACTTTCTGAACGGTTCATCTGGAAATTTGAAGAGGAATTATGAGCAACATTACGGATGGTGTAGGTACATTAAAAGAGTTTTCTGATCGACATAGACGCTAGGTAATTGTTGTAAAAAGAAGTTGGTATTGGTCGATTCTTATGGCTATGTAGAATTTTATTTAAACATTGTTCGGGCGTCTCCGACCACTCGGCGATCTTCGGCGGCCGTCGGGGACAGCGGAAGGTGGCGGGTGACGACGAGAGGTGCGGCGTGCGGGACGCGGGCCATCGAAGCACTTCGCTACCGATCACGGACGACGGCACGCGCGCGCACTCCTATTTACCAACACCGACATATTGTTGTACTACCTATTTCGGATTATACTTCTTTATTATACAGTCCACTAGTTTAAATTAAGTCCTTAGTTTAGGTCCCTAACAAATGGTCATTCGAGCCTCCTTACAGTCGCGTTTTGTTAACACAATTTTGTCGGCTACTGGCATTACGAGTCGACGTTGGTGAACATTGGACTCCTGCAATTCGCTGCGTCACCGGAGCAACGGTTTTTTCTAACGAAGTCCATCGAACACAAGAACAAGAACTGGACCATACTTTACATCACCAAGTCTTGATAACGACGCCGGCGCTTACTACATCGACTGCATTTTTCGATTTACGCCGAGTCATCGCTTGGAAGAATTTTTGGACAGGTTTCTTGTGGATAAAGGTTCGGTATTGGGTGAGTTCGTTCCAATTTTTTCCTTCTATATTCCTTCTATATTTTTCAAACAAAATTTAAGTGTTTATTCCGTTAAATTCAAATTATTTTCCGTTTTCACGTTCATATTTGAGTCATTACGTGTTATCAGTATAGTCATCTCTTTCACTCTTATGCTTTGCTTACGCTTGTGCACTGCTAAATCCCCAGGCTATTTACCGTTAACTGGGTGCATGATCAGCTGTGTGCGTTAAATAATTGTAACAGCTGAGCGGTCATTGACCGGTGTAGCTCGCCGGCTCCCGTGACATTCATCAAGGTCACGCGGCTATTCATTCACATTTTTTATGCTTTGTTCATAATTTACTGCCAACTTCTTTACGAAACTTTGCTACGCATTATCAATTAGTATTAATATTACCTATTACCTTTCTTGCTGGTTTACGCTATGGCCTCTTTAGACTTATTGTTGAGAAAGCGAAGTGCCATTAAAGCAAAGCTTACACATTTCACAAATTATATGAATGTGCTTCTTAGTTGCAAAATTATTTCTGACATTCAACGATTAGAGTTGGTGAGCCGTTTAAAAAAATTTGAGGGTACATACGACGATTTCGACAATTTACAGGTAGACATCGAGGTGCTTTCGGATGATCCTGACGAGGCGTATGCAGAGAGAGCAAAGTTCGAGGACCGTTACCACGCACTCGCAGCGCAGGCGCATGGCCTGCTTGCCAGTAACGAGAGCGGTGATGGTGGGTCTGTAACGGGCTCGGTGAACAAACACTCAGGTGAATCGTTCCAACAACGTAACTTTATACGCTTACCTAAAATTGATTTGCCTAATTTTGATGGTGGTTATCAGTACTGGCTTGAGTATAGAGATACATATTTGTCACTAATTCATAGTAGTAGTTGCATAGATGCTATTAGTAAGTTCCACTACCTCCGTGCGTCGCTTAAAGGCGATGCTTTAGAAATAATAAAAAATATTGATTTTAAAGGTGATAATTATCAAATGGCGTGGAAGTTACTATGCGACCGCTTTGATAATAGTAGGCTTTTAGTAGATACCCATGTTAAGGCTTTGTTCAATGTAGACTGTATTACACAAGAATCATCCATTTCTTTGCGTCGTTTAATTGATTTAATTAATAGAAATATCAGAGCCCTTCATACAATGAACGAGCCCACGGACAGTTGGGATACGTTGATTATTTATATGATGGCAATTAAATTAGATCCTATCACCAGCAGGGAATGGGAAGCTCATCGTAATACAATACCAACAAAACCAACAGTTTCTCAATTTTGTTCTTTTATTAGTAAAAAAGCTGATTTGTTGGAGACATTAGAACATAACAAAATCACACGTAGTATAGAAAATAATACTAACACTATTAACAATCAAGTAGAAAATAAACATAAATCATTAATAATAGCAACTAATCAGAGCGATCATTCAAATCAAAATTATAAAACAAAATGTCCCTTATGTAATCAAAATCATCTATTATACACTTGTGAAGGGTTCCGAAAATTAAACGTAGAACAACGGATATTAAAGGTTAAAGAATTTAAAGTTTGTTTCAATTGTTTACGTAGTGGTCATCTAACGAAACGATGTAGATTAGCTCCTTGTAAATATTGTAAAGGTAGACATAATACCCTTTTACATGTGGAACAGTCTACTCATTTCCAAGATCCTATGCCCAGTAGTGTAGCATTGCCCGCTGATGTTTCTGGGGATGCCGCTCCACATAATGGCACCTCAGAAAATATCTCCATGTCAAGTGACACTCAGTCGCAACAAACTACCTCTCATGTATTACTGTCCACAGCGTTGGTGAGAGTGGTGAACCACCGAGGCATCAAGTTCGACGCCAGGATCCTGCTCGATAATGGTAGCACAGCAAATTTTATTACGCAGAAACTAAGTGATAAGCTAGGACTTCCTCGACGTAGCACGAGCTCCACGGTGACAGGTATAAACACTCATACTACATTAAGTACACAGTCTTGCAAACTAACCATTGAATCGTGCAGCGGCAGCTATAAGATAGATATAAATTGTTTCATATTACCAACAATTACCAAATTACTGCCGGCTACTTTAGTCGACATACGTAGCATTCCCATACCACTAGATTTAAATCTGGCCGATCCGTCATTCAACGTTCCATCAGAGATTGACATACTAGTTGGTGCTGAAATATTTTGGAATATTCTAGGCAATACATCTATTAATTTAGGCAAAAATCAACCTAAGTTACAAGAGACAAAGCTAGGATGGATAGTATCAGGCTCTGTGGCTCTTCCAAAACATCCAACCAAAAATACATATTCTCATTTTTGTAATATCTCCATGAACGATTTAAATAACAACCTAAATAAATTTTGGGAACTCGATTCCGTTTCTTCTGAGCATTCCTTGTCACAGGAAGAACGAGCTTGTGAAGAAAATTTTCGTGTAAACACTGTGCGTGATCAAAACGGGCATTTCATAGTTACAATGCCTCTTAAAAATGATCCCAGTGAGTTAGGTGAATCTTATGAAATGGCTAAACGTCGATTTTTATCTTTGGAACGTCGTTTCCAACGTGATCCTGCATTTAAGGAAAGATATGTTGCATTCATCGAGGAGTACGTGAGCTTAGGTCATATGACTGTGAATAACTCAACAAGGAAACCTCATTCAGGTAACAAAATTGAGTATTTTTTGCCACATCATGGAGTCATCCGAGAATCCAGTACCACAACTAAGCTCAGGGTAGTCTTCGATGCATCAGCAGCGACTACTTCTGGAGTGTCGTTCAATGACATCCAAATGGTGGGGCCCACTGTCCAAGATGACCTCTTTTCTATATTGCTGCGTTTCCGTCAGCACAAGTTTGTCATTTCTGGTGACATAGAGAAGATGTATAGGGCCATTCATGTAACACCATCACAACGTAGCTTACAACAAATAATATTTCGTGCTGACCCCAAGCTACCACTTCAAACGTACAGTCTTAATACTGTTACTTATGGCACAGCTTCCGCCCCTTATTTAGCTACTAAGAGCTTAGTCAGTCTAGCAACAACCGCCTCTAATGGCATTGTAAAATCGTCCATTGAACGAGATTTTTACGTCGACGATTATCTTAGTGGTGGCGACTCGGTTTCCGAGGTGGTCCAGATGGGTAAAGAAGTCGCATCCATTTTAGCGTCAGCTAACTTTCATTTGAGAAAATGGCAATCTAATAGTTTAGATATTTTAACCGAAATAGCCGGTGTTTCAGGGCATTCTGGTAGGTTGAACTTGTCTGAGGATAGAAACGTGTCATCTAAAACGTTAGGCCTATATTGGCTATGTAAATCTGATTCTCTCGAGTTTTCAATATCAGTCGATACCAGCAAACCAATCACAAAGCGCCACATTTTATCTGTGATTAGTCAAATATTTGACCCATTAGGTCTGGTAGGTCCTTGCATTATCGAGGCTAAAATTATCATCCAAAGTCTATGGACGGCTAAGTGTGACTGGGACGAGCAAGTACCAGTTAATATACATACCTCTTGGTTAATGTTCGTGAATAGTCTACCATGTTTAAATACCCTTAAAATACCCCGGTGGATTTCATGTGACAATTCAACTATAAATGAGATCCATGTGTTTACAGATGCATCTGAAAAGGCCTACGGTGCATGTATTTACATAAAGTCTAGTACTAAAGATGGATTGGTAACAGTACAGCTGTTGGTCTCTAAAAAACGTGTTGCACCAATCAAACCAACAACCATCCCCAGACTTGAGTTATGTGGGGCTTTATTAGGAGCAAGACTGTGTGTTAATGTACGGAATTCCTTCACCAAACCCGTTAGTAAATGTTACTTTTGGTGCGATTCGACAATAGTGTTAAGTTGGCTTTCCATGACACCAAATTTATTAAAACCTTTTGTTCGTAATCGCATTAATGAAATACAAGAATGCACTATAGGGCACACGTGGAGCTACGTGCCGTCGAAGGAAAATCCGGCGGATCTTGTTTCTCGCGGGCTGAAGGCTGACCTTATCAGCGAGTCTTCCTTATGGTGGTCAGGTCCTCAGTTTTTGTTAAATGATGAAATATATTGGCCAAAAATGCCCAATGAGAACTTGAAACAAGATCTACCTGAAGTTGTATCATCACACTTCACTGATCACACATCACATCATCAATCATACAACAATTTAACATCAAATCATTTGTCACATCATAATAATAATCATTTATTAATTAAATCACTTATTCACAAATATTCCAATTATAATCACTTACAGAGAGTCGTCGCTTATATACTAAGATTTATTTACAATTTAAAACATAAAAATGATAAATTCCTTGGTTCCCTTTCCTGTGAAGAACTTACAAATTCTACAAATTTCATTTTACGTCACGCTCAAATGGACATGTTTCCTAATGAGCATAATTTATTGCAATCAGGAAAGCCTTTACCAAAAAAAAATAGGCTTATTTCTTTAAGTCCTTTTACAGATTCGAATGGTCTCATACGCGTAGGAGGGAGACTTGACAACTCGCCTTATGAATATAATGTCAAGCACCCCGTACTATTATGTGGTAAGCACCACATAACTAAAATAATATTTCAAAAATATCATCTCGACTGCTTACACGCTGGCCCTCAGCTGCTCTTGGCAAATATACGCCAAATGTATTGGCCTCTTGGTGGTAGGAATCTATCTAAAAATATTGTTAAAAAATGCGTCAAATGTTTTAAATATAAGTGTCAAACTGTGCAACCTACAATGGGTCAGTTACCCTCTTCAAGGACACATCTAGAACACCCATTTTTAAATTGTAGTGTGGATTATGCTGGGCCAGTGCTGATTGCTGATCGCAAAGGGCGAGGGTGTAGGCTTATAAAGGCGTACCTGTGCATTTTTGTTTGCCTTGCCGTGAAGGCTATTCACATCGAGCTTGTTACAGACCTCACGAAAGAAGCCTACATGGCTGCTTTGAATCGTTTCGTGGCTCGTCGTGGTAAACCCGAAAGCATCTTGTCCGATAATGGGACAAACTTCATAGGTACTTGCAATGAGCTACGTAAGTTTCTACAAGACTCGAATCTCGTGTCTGATGTTGCTCAACAAGGCATCAAATTTTCTTTTGCGCCTCCATACTCCCCTCACTTTAACGGCATTGCTGAAGCCGCCGTAAAATCCACTAAACATCACCTAAAGAGACTTTTAGGCTTAACGCACTTCACATACGAGGAGATGGCCACGTGTTTGACTCAAATAGAGGCCGTCTTAAACTCCCGTCCTCTCACCCCTCTTTCCACTGATCCTCTAGATTTTTCCGTTCTTACTCCTGGACATTTCATAATTGGGCGACCACTAATATCTGTTCCGCATCCACAGGTTACTGATCTCAACATCGGGCGACTGGAGCGCTATCAAAGAGTAGAGCACATTAAGCAACATTTTTGGAACCGCTTTCAATTAGAATATGTTTCTCTGCTCCAGAAAAAGACTAAGTGGACAGCGTCAACAGGCCAACTTTCAGTGGGAGCACTGGTTCTCATCAAAGAGAAAGGCCAACCGCCCTTGGTGTGGCCACTGGGGCGTGTCAACAAGGTCTTCCCTGGCTGCGACGGGACCACACGGGTAGTGGAGCTGAAGACGAAGAGAGGAACGGTGTTGCGGGCTTACAACAACGTCTGCCCACTTCCTCTCACTTGAATAATTCAACCCGGGGAGGATGTTCGGGCGTCTCCGACCACTCGGCGATCTTCGGCGGCCGTCGGGGACAGCGGAAGGTGGCGGGTGACGACGAGAGGTGCGGCGTGCGGGACGCGGGCCATCGAAGCACTTCGCTACCGATCACGGACGACGGCACGCGCGCGCACTCCTATTTACCAACACCAACATATTGTTGTACTACCTATTTCGGATTATACTTCTTTATTATACAGTCCACTAGTTTAAATTAAGTCCTTAGTTTAGGTCCCTAACAACATACTATAAAATTAATTCGGCGGGAGCAAAAGTTGTTGAAATTATAATCGTAAAAAAATTATGGGGCAATCAAAAGACCAATTTTTTCAATCTAATCGTAACATATTGTAGTCCATACTTGAAACCTTATAGACTTTAACAATCGAATGGGGACCAACTTATTGAATAACTTTACGATTTTTAGGAGATATAGGACTGTTTAGTTATCTAAGTAATTACATACATGAGAAAACATGGAGAAATAAAATCCATTGGCTCCTTCAGCTGGTCGCATTGTAGGCGGCATGTCCCCTTTTATTTTACCGCACACAAGTCCTGTAATGAATAAGAATGAAAAATTTCAATAATGAATAAGAGTCCCAATAGTTTTGGAGGGTACACCGACCTAGGGTCAACCTTTCTGAGATAGCATTCAATTTCGGTACCCCGAAAGGGTCAGGGGATACGTGCTATCATGGTAGCTTTACCCTACAATTTTATTCATATCACTATTTCCTTTGGGGTTTTTGAAGGAAAGCTTACTTGAATATTAATGTTTACAAACAAGTGTGTGTAAACAAGTATAGTCGACCCCGTATTTTCGTTACCAATAAGGTTTAATGTCACTTTCATAGTACACGCACGCCGGTTGCGAGTACAACGCACCTGACCTTTCTGAAGAACATTACCAATGAAGTCACTCCTAAGGCGTCGCCTGCCGGCGTTTTCACTTAAACTCAAACTCAAAGCATTTATTTCAATTAAACCATCTACAGGCACTTTTGAATTGTCAAAGAATCGGTCAGTTAGTCAGAAAGTTGAAGCTAGTTGCCCATTCCAACAAGTAGATCTCTATGGAGAAGAACGAGCAAGAAACTCCAAGGACACTCTTTTAAATATGGTTATTACAACATCACGTTGTCATGGGAACCGTCATTACATGGTAGGCGGAGTGGGGGGTGTTAGGTTTTATTTTCGTTACGTTACGGAATTTCTTGATTCGGTCACCGCGCTCAAAGCCCGCGATAAAAGCTATGCAATAGCTTAAAAATCAAAGCAATTGAAAATATAAGATTAAAAATAAGCCCTGGCAGATAAGAGATGACCAGTCTCAACTACCGGCGCCCGTTCACGAACATGACGCACACGCGCACTCACATCTGCCTTTTAAATACCTTTTGTTAATCGCGTTTCATTCATCCTCTCAACATGACCAAACCATATAAGGTGACTGGTAATTAGTGCCCGATACTTAAACAAGACAAATCGCGAAAAAAAAAATCGGCTGTTCCCTACATTTATGTTCGCTTATCTCGTCAAAATGTAGGGAACAGCTGATTTTTTTTCTCGATTTCAGGTTTGGTCACATAGTAAAAGTTGTTCATAATGATGAGTAATGTTACGTGTTAGTATCGGTCACTAATTACCCTTCACCTTATATAGGCATACTCTGAAGTTTGAATTTCTGAAGTGAAGTTACAATTTACCGAAAATTGTTGTCAAAAGTGGTAAAGCATTTTTAAATCGCCTATACCCGTCTTTTTTTGAGCGGGCACTGAACTCTTTTTTCCTTCATTTTCAGTAGTTGAATAAGGTCTGTATGCTTACTCTTGTTTTATTTATTTAGGAGTTCTTCTATTGCAACATTTTGAATGATGTATTAACAATTTAGGTACATTTTAGATTCTAACTCTAAGGAGCCATCCATAAATTAAGTCGGAGGGATTCAACTACTGAACTGAACGTACAACGTACAAATAATTCTTTTGACTTCAAGCAATAGTAGGTAACTCTACCACATAAACTGGAGTATTGTCTGTCCCAGCAGTATCTGATGAAGGAGTAAACAAGCCCTGTTCAGGTTAAAAAATATTTCAGGCCCTTACAAAAAATCCTTTCATTTGATACTTACCTATGTGTTTATAAATATAAAAAGTTTTTATTGTTTCTCATACCCGTGTGTCGAAATTTTTTTTTGTCATTCTTGTAGATTATTAAAAAATATTGAACACGTATTTTTTCTTTTTTGACGAAATCAAAAGATTAGGGCAATACATTGATTTAAAATGTGGCATGACGTCACACCTTGCTAGACTTAATACGACGTTGTGACGTAGCGAGCCCCCACTCCCCAACTTTAATACGTGTTTTCTAAGTTATTTTTGATTAATATGATAAAGCAAAAAATACGTGTCTAATATTTTTTTATTATCTGAAAGACGGACTAAATATAATTTTTTTTTTTTACCTAGGCAATTACCGTATTGTCGTCTACATTAAAAACTTGAGACAGCCCCGGTAAGTTATAAGAATACTTGTGATAGGGTTACCTCGCAACTTCCCATGGGTTACTTACTAGCTACAATGTTGAGACATAAATAAAAAAGAAAAGTAAAAGTTTAGATTCTAGGATGTTACAAACATTTTGTAGCATATTCAGGTATGTGTAGTGTTTGAAAAATACATATGTGTACCAAATTTCAACTTAATCGGTCCATTAGATTCGGAGTCCATTCAATATTGTGTACTTTCGAAAGTAACAAGTAAAATCTTACCCAAAGCGGCATTATCTCCATCACAGCTCAAGTAGATGCCGTCAAAGAACAGATCCCTCACTTTGACCCTGAGGAAGGCATCCTCGAGGCTCGGAAAGAACTGCTCCAGCGCTTTGTTTATCACTCCCGCCAAACTTGGCATCATGTCGTGAACTGTTAACAAGGCAGCCTGGAAGAAAGAGATAGAAAATGTGTCTTACAAAATTTATAATAATCAATCTGCCTAGACTTTTTCCCAACTGTGTTGGGGTTGGTTTCCAGTCCAACCGGATGCAGCTGAATATCAGTATTTTACATGAAGTTACTGGATAATACGATACCCCTTGCTAAGACTGGTTGTCAGACTTTCGGGCTGCTGACGACCCGTAACGACTGTCAAAGATCCACTAATGACAGCCGGGACCAACGGCTTAACGTGCTTTCCGAAGCACGGAGGAGTCTCGGTATGTAAAGATGGTCACCAATCTACGGACCAACCCTGGCAAGCGTAGCTTAAACTGATGGATCGACCCGTGTGGCTGTTTTTACTGAGCCACGAACTCCTCTAATTATAATAATAACAAAAATATTTGCATTTTTTTTTCATTTATTTATTTATCGTATTACCCAGATACTGGGTTGTGGAGGTCAGATAGGTAGTCGCTCCATGTAAAATACTGGTATTCAGCTGCATCCGGTTAGACTGAAAGTCGACCCCAATATAGTTAGGAAAAGGCTGGGCAGATTGATTGAAATCATTTATTTGCAACCCAAAAAAACAAGACGCATAAATTACAATGCGAGAGGAATGAATTATTCATAGTGTACAGATAAGTTCTAAAGGATGGCGAGGCTGATGCCTAAACTATACCGTAGCCAGGGGGTCTACCACTAGCTCAAAAGCAGTATTATTTTAATATTACTTCAGTGGGAGAAAGAGACGGAGCTATACGTCCTGTAGAGCTTCATCTTTTTTCCACACTGAAGTAATATTAAAATAATACTGCTTTATGAGCTGGTGGTAAGCCAACTGTACTATAGTCATCAGACTTTAATTCAAAAAGCATTTATTTCAATTAAACCATTTACAGGCACTTTTGAATTGTCAAAGAGTCGGTCAGTTAGTTAGAAAGTTGAAGCTAGTTGCCCATTCCAAGACGTAGATCTCTATGGAGAAGAACGGGCAAGAAACTTCAAGGACTCCAAAAATCCCGTTTTACATCATCATTATTTAGCCGAAAGACAGTTCACATTGGAATCCCTTAAGCTTCGTAACATCGACTGATATAAAACCATCAATTGCCTATTTGGCGCAGCCGCGAGATACACTTTCTTGTTAAATTATTATTTTACACTTTGTTTTTGTTTCCTTTTTTATTTTTTAACTGGTGTTATAATTGTTGTGTTGTATGCCTTTTTGTTTGTGCTAAATAAATGTATTTTTAACCGACTTCCAAAAGGAGGAGGTTCTCAATTCGACTATGTTTTTTTTTTTTTTTTTGCAGGTAGTGGTATTCGAATTTGTGTGGGGTAGCTACCACAACTAAAAAGTGAAAAATAAAAACTTTTTATAAAAAAAAAAAACAAACGACTTCAAAAAAAAAAAAACACTACAAAGTGAAAAATAACTTTAATTTCGGAAGTCGGTGACAAAGAACGAAAATTCAAAACCAAAGACACCGACTTCCGAAATTAAAGTTATTTTTCACTTTGTAGTGTTTTTTTTGAAGTCGGTTGTTTTTTTTTTGTAAAAAGTTTTCTTTCTTTCTTTCCTTATCCTTAGCTCAAAATAAATAAAATGATGTGGTTATATTTTTTTAAAGATTAAGTCTGAATGTACACATTGTTCATAATATCCAAAACTTCCTGAAGTTCAACTGTTCGAAGAAAGTTCAAGATAACTTCCAATTAATAATAACTTTCCTTAGAAAATCTTCGTTCCTTTTGTATCTCACCCTTATGTCTCATCCATTATGAGACGACAAAGATTTGTCACTAGATTGTATCAGGAAGCCGAACATTGACCTGTGTTCAACTTCAAATTTGCCACAGGGGAAAGGTCTCGGTTATTGCCCTTCCTCAATATTGAACCTCTGAGGGTCAAATTCTATCAGTTATTTGTTGCCGAGAATAGAAGGAATTCTATTGTACCGAGAGTTTACTCCAATTCAACTTCCTTACATATTATAAAACAAAGTCCCCCGCCGCGTCTGTCTGTGTGAACGCGATAAACTCAAAAACTACCGAACGGATTTTCAAACGGTTTTAACCAATGGACGGAATGATTCTTGCGGAAGGTTTTCAATTCATTAAGGTTTTGTGTAAATTGGCTGAAATATGACGATTATTGTCGAAGATTTCGGAAAAATTCATGCCGACTGGGAGCTTTACTGGCGTGCGCCGCGTATACCGTTACAGATACATCAAATTTATGTTGTACGGGATTGAAGATCTTAAAAAGTTCAACAAAAAAGTCGCGATGGCATATGTCTATCTTCTAAGGATGACGCACAATAACCATTTTTATCTTTCAGTATTTGATAAAAATTTAATTGTTATTTCCGAAGCTTTTTTGACCGGTATAGTATTAATCCTTATCCAATAAAATGTGTTATTTAAATTAGGCATTTAATTTAAATTAAAATATGCCTTGACATCATATCATTTAAATGAACAGTTTAAAAGATATCACAGTTTTAAAATTACGCGTAGCAACGCAGGCACAGCGGTAGGAGTCAATGACAATTTCTTCGGTTATTTGAAATCTCGGTAGTAAGTTCCCGTGGGATATTTTTCGACATCCACGCGGGCGAAGCCGTGGCCAAAAGCTAGAAATTTATAAAGGAAACTCCAAACATCTAACAACAGTCGTTTTTACCAAGTACCAATATTTTAAGTTCAGAGCATATTGGAAAGCCTGTACGTTTTTATGTGGCAAAAAGTTTTGTATTTATGAAATGCTTGTTGTTTTTCGTGCGATGATAAAAAAAATTATCTACCGTATCAGATTTTCAATTTCCAACATTTTCAGGAAAAATATAATGGATCGGTTCGTCTCTTGGGTCGTTAATAATTTTCTACATTACGGAAATGTAAACTAATGGGGAAAGCTTTGTTTCCTTGTGTATTTATTGTGATGAGTTATTTGAAGTTACCACTGAATTTTTTTTAACCAGGGGTAGTTTTAATTTAGCCAACTTTCAATTACAGCTTTATGTAAGCGGGCGCGCCCTTTATGCCTGGAGGCTTTTATTTAGACATTTAGTTCTGTTTACGTTTAGTTTTTTTTTTAAATTCTGCTTGAGTATAGTTCTCGATGTTTTTGGTTGATATATTGGCGTGTGCTAGCTGACATATGGCCAATAATTTATCATTTAAATTATGTTTTGTTTTGCATCATGTAAGTTATTTTGCATACTATTGTATAGAAACATTTTTATTTTTTTTCTAACTTGAACAGACAGCTGTGCTGCTGGGGAGTTTGTTGCGCCACTTCTTCATCCCAGCTAAAGGCACTAGGAAGTGGTGAAGGGTGGGTGTTTTTGGGGGACTGTCTTATGTAATTTTGACGTTCGAAAAGTGCTGATTCTCAACCTAGTTTGAATAAATTACTTTTTTTTTATCCCTTTAGGAAAATCTTGACCCTTGACCCCACTTTTCCGGCCGCTAAGCACATTACGCTCGCGGTTTTATTAGGACGCCGCCGCGCCGCTCACCACCGCGGAGGGAGGAGGCGGTGATGCAGATTTTATAGCGGTCCGCCGCGAGGAGAGGCGGTGAGCGCGTCTGTCCGCGCGGATGGGCTTCTAGCGGCACGCGCGCCAGCCCGCGTTCAAACACAGCCTTATCACACGAAACTGAGTTCATTTAGCTTCGCTCATATAGGTAGCTACCGCGTCTTTTCTTGTATTAGTTAATCTTAATTCGTTTCGTTTCGTTCTCAGTGTAGCCCGTGCATAAGGTATCATCGGAGTATATACAAGCCAATGCGACGTGAGATTCGCTTCACCGAATGCCGCGTCGGTGGGCGGCGTTGTGCGAGAATCGCCTAACAAACCTTCTATGTTGGGGTCGACTTCCAGACTGATTGAATGCAGCTGAATACCAATATTTACATGAAGTGACTGCCTATCCGACCTCCACAACCCGTTTACTGAGTCACCCTACTCTTGGTAAGACTGGTTGTCAGACACTGTATTCTGAGGTTATAAGGCACACTTGCACAAGAAATCACAATTTTACTAACACTATACATATTTAAAACATCATTCTGTTTTAAATACGTTTACTGTGTATTTACTTAAGTCATTTTGTGGTTCAAGAAAGCCTAAGGCACCACAAATCACTAAATGGATATTAAGCTAAACGAATTTAAAACATCGTTCTATTTCAGTCAATCGTTTGAAGATGACAGAGACAGAATGATGTTATGTCATTTGTTTAACATAGGTGTACAATAATAATGGTGTATAAAAATAATGAAGCGTTCGCTATGTTATGCCAGAGGATAATACAAATTAATTAATAGAAAATAGCAATAGAAATCAATGTCAATAAAAAGAGAAAAAATACAATGAGAATAAAAATTTAAATGTCAACACAGTACATGTCAACACAGGGGTAGCTGGGGGCTTACTCTTCAAACTTCGACGGCGCGTTGTGTTCCACGCGCGCCTCAAAGCGATGTCAGCAGAATTGACGGGGTCCGCTAGGGCCGATGCCTGCCGGGGTTGCGAATAAGGGCCGAAAGGGAAATCGTGGCCGGCAACATGGCAACTGAAGGAACACGGGTGGGTTTTAGTCAGTAAGAGTCTGACACGCCCTCCTGCTCCACCCAGAGCGGGAGAAGTTATTTGATGATTTCCCACCAAAAAAGAAGTAGGTACATGTCAACACCCGCTCAACTGTCGATTTGCCTTTAGAAGTCGATAATAATAACAATTCTATTGTCTCGTTAAATACGTTTAGCGTAAAATTCATTAAGTCATTTGTAATGCAAGTGGGCTCAAAATACAGTAAAAAAATATGTTTCTTACCAAGTAAGAGAAGTGTATGACAGTAACTTCATCGTCCTCTGTAAGCCCACCAGACGCTTCAGCATCAAACTCGAAGCGCTTGCGCAGCATGTACTTGATAGTATCGTTGGCGCCATAGCCCAGGATCGTCCTCTCACGGTACTCTCTGGAAAGAGAGAAAATAATTATCTAATTAATGAATTGATATTTACTTTAATGAAGAACTATAATATACGACTCTGCCTAACTCTTTGGGGTATTATCGGCGTGATGTTATGTTATGTTATTAATTTTCAAGTAACATGAACTCATATCGTTAATAACAATTTACTTACAAACTATGTTAGTAATATTTATAAACAACTAAAAAACAAACAAAGTTCCATGATCTACAAACAATCAGCCATTAGTAGGCACATGCAGCTGGCTTAAGAATTAAATGATAGGACAATCCAGTTTGCTAGCAATGACAACCAGGAGACTGTTGGAGCTGGCACGCACTCTGCGCAACAGGGATGCTGTATGCTTGCAGCGAAGCCGTCAGGTTGCGCATTCGCGAACATACCCGAGGCACTACAAAAGCGTGGCAACCCCAACAGCATCCTGAATGCATTGTTGTACTGAACACGAAGAGCATTAACAGCTCCATGTTTTTCGAAACTTGTTCAATTCAATATTTTACAATATCATTTGATCACACAGGCACCTAATAATTTTACGATGAAAATCACAATCACGATGAAAATTACAGCAGATTCATTGACCAAAATATTTGATGAATCAAAGTGAAGGAATTGGTTGGCATATCGATTGAAGCTTTTTTCTTCAATCGGTCCCTCATTACTGAGGATCGTGGTCGCTCACACCCTTTCAACGGACAATCTGCAAACCATCGACTCCGGTCCAAAGTTGCCATAACCATCTGCTGACGCTTGAGGACGTAGCTTCTCTTACTTGGTCGGACCATCGTGTTAGTGACCGGCCTCGTGCTCTCTTTCCTTCGGTATTGCCAACAATGACCAGCTTTTCAAGGCTGCTATCTCGCCTTCGCATTATGTGGCTGAAATAGGTCAAAATACGCTGTACTCAAACTGTAGACAATTGGGTCTTGATGTCGAGTTGGGAAAGGATAGACACATTTGTGCGTTTGGCTGTCCATGGAATTCGGAGCATCCGCCTCCAGCACCACATTTCAAAACCGTCTATCCTCTGTATTTCTCTTGCTCGGATTGTCCACGTCTCAACTCCATAGAGGAAAATCGGGAAAACTAGTGCTCTGACCACACGTGCTTTGGTTTTATAGCTTATACCACGGTTTTTCCAGATGTCCTGGAGGCGTGTTGTAGAATCTTTAGCCATGCCTATCTGCCGTTTTATTTCTGGGACGCAGCTGCTGATTGAAGCCTAATGTTGCTTAATAAATGCTGCATATTATAAAAGTCCTATCAAGAATTCAGTATTCAATAATAAAACCTAGTTATTAACATTTTGTTCTCAATTATTCAGGACCAAATTCGCGATGCGGAAGGGAGTTAAGGGGGATGCACTAAGGTAGCACGCGAAATCAAAATTTTCATATTTTTTTGTAATTTGCAGGTTAATCATTAGAATCAGCAATACAACTCCTTAAGTTAGAATTGGACTCCAATGTCATAATTTCATGAAATATGTTGTGATACAATAGGGTACCTCTACCTATCGTTATTTCTCCTGACAAAGTTTATTCGGTTTATATGTATGTATTTATGTATCTATGTATTAGTATGTATTCATTTTCAAGTTATCTATCATTTATGTTGCACCTGCCATGTTTTGTCTCCATCACCCTAAGGTTGACTGGTAAAAAATGCCTTAGGCATTAAGTCCGCCTTTGTACAGTATTTTTTTTTTTACTTGTGCATAAAGTTTTAAATAATATGAGTTTAGCGATTGGTATTGATGTGTGGCGTCATGTTATCGACCCACACTAACATAATTCCATTGTTCGCAGTATACCTACCTACTAGTCTACCTTCCCTTTAACCCTTGTCGGCGTGAAGGTGCGCGCGCGCCGCCGATCTGCGAGCACTGCCTGCCGCGGAAACCGGTCGGCTACCTCACCCCGGAACCCGCGCGCTGCACCGCCTCCGCAGCCCGCTCAAGACGCAGACGGCGTCGACCGCCGGCCAGTCAGCCAGAAGCCCTCAACGCGAACCCTCGTCGCTTTGGCTCGCTACCGCTTATTATTAATATCTCGCGCATTTCAATATTTCTTATTTCTAATCTACCGAACTTTATATTGTATCCTGTCTTGAGTAAAATCGTTTCCTTTTATTCTACAACTTCTGCCTATCGCTTGTTCCATCTTTATCTTTGCCGTAATATATGTACTTTCACTGTACCTTTGCCGTGCCTATTATTTCACACGCCCATACGCTTCCAAAGATGCTTTATTATAATAAATATAAATAAATATTTGATATGGCCGCAAATCATATTTATATCAACATACAACCTGATACTGAGCGACTTGTAAATTGCAAAAAAACGTAAGAAAATTTGAATTTCGCGGACTACCCTGACGCTATCGCCTTAAATCGAATTTCCTGAAAATAACACAAATAATTTACATCGAGAACTGTGCATGTTAATGGATCAAGTTTTAAGTCAAGGTTGGATAAAGGTTTATTAGTGAAGTTGTTTCGTTTCCGGTATCGTAAACAAGTTGTTTTTCAAACCATCTCTGATTTCAGTAACTCCGGTGTTTGTGAAGCGTTAATAATAATTTAAGAGAGTTGTTTATTTCCAGTTTCTTAGAATTAGCATAAATATGACCTATTCATGACGGTCTCGTTGGTCTAGTGGTCGCAAGCGCTACTGCTGAGCATGAGGTCCTGGGTTCGATTCCCGGGTCGGGCAAAGTGTTATTGGGTTTGAAAGATATTCCAGAATGAAATCTGGAATTCCTCAGTAGCAGCACAGAGTCTGAATTTATGCTCGGTAGGTGGCAATAGGCTCGTCCCCTATTACATGGGACTTAATCAATCTGCCTGCCTAGCCTTTTCCCAACTATGTTGGGGTCGGCTTCCAGTCTATCCGGATGCAGCTGAATACCAGTATTTTACATGGAGCGACTGCCTATCTGAATTCCACAACCCAGTAAATGGGTGATACGATACCCCTTGCTAACGGTGGTGAGCGTTAAAACCATCTGCGACGATAACCTCGCGTGGACCGGCGCACAGTGGGCTGGGATTACAAGGTTGGGTCTTAAGAGATCAAATGTATTTTTTTGGTATCTAGGCATAAATATAAAACGTTTTTATTCTTTGACTTTTTTTAATTTAACGAGTACTTTCGGAGATATAGCCATATCAAATTTGTATGAAGAGTCATGTTATTTTAGTTAAGCAATTTATTCCAATTAAATTGAAATTGAAAATAATGTATACTAAACGGCCTGAAAACCTCAATACCTACTTAGTTCTTTAAAAAAAAAACAATGTTCGACATTTTCCACCACCATAGGTAGGTATGACGTAATTTGTTTTGTGACTTATTTCCGGGAATCAAGGGATAAGAGTGCGCGAGCGCAACAACAAGTTATGACGTGTCGTAACGTGATTGGTGCAACGATAGGGTATCTACGGAATGTTCGGTTGCATTCAAACGTACTTCAGTGTTCTATTACCCACCATAATAGACGCACTACCCCCACACATTCATTACTTACTTATTTGTTATTTTGTATTTGTGAAAATGTTTGAAAATTTAGTGACAAACCTTGATCTTTTCGTTATTTTAAAAAACAGTGGCAGTATTAAAAATAATGACAGTTTGTGTAGTGAGATAAGGTCTAAATTTTTAGTCGAATTAAGTGATGATCACGAAAAGACCTTAAAATTGTTTTGTGCAAAATTTTGTTATAATTTAAATAGAAGATGGGAAAACGCTTATCGTAAAGAAAACATATTCAGAACTAAAAATAGTGATTGGTTTACAAGAAAACATAATATGGCCAGACTTTATTAAGTGTTTAATAGGCAGTAATGAAGATCAACCAGCACCGAGTACATCAACTCAGTATGTATCACCATCAAAAGTTTCTGTCGGTGTCTCCACCGAACAAAGCCCAAGAAAACCTTTTTGTGAATTAGCGCCTAAACAGAAAAAAAGACGTGCAGAAAACTTTCATTTATCTTCGGACGAAATAAAATATGCATATTTTGAGCAGTTGAAAGCGGATGGGAATGAGGAGGTTGCTAAAATACTAGAACATTTACTAAAGAATCCCCAAGATGTAAAAAAAGTTAAAAAGTGCATATCTGTTAAAGAAACAAAACTTGTGTTTTCTCCGGATGAGGCTTTAGGGTTATTTTTATCACTTAAGCTGACCAAGTGGCAATACAATACTTTAAGAAAAAGTGTTAACAGTAAGTGGGGATTTGACGGTGCTTCTAATCAAGCCAAGCCAATTCAACAAACAAAAAATGCAAACAGACGATGAACAAGGCAGTCAACTTGACGATTCAAGCATATTTATGGGTAGTTTAGTGCCAATAAATTAGTGTGCGGCGAACTAGTTATCTGGCAAAACGATTCACCAAATTCATCTTACTGGTGTCGTCCAATCTTTTTCGAATTTGTGAAAGAAAATAAAATAACGATATTGCGGGAAAAAAGTGCTATTGAGGAAGAGATTGTAAATTTAGTGAAAACAGAAGTTGGAGAAATAAAAATTTCACACTCTTTATTAATGACTATGATAGACGGAAAAGCAACATCAATTTTATGTGATACTTCATCTCAGAGATGCGACATTTGTAAAGCCACTCCAACAGAGATGAATAATTTGCCCTTAATTGCATCAAAACCGACTGATCCAGATCTCTGTAAATACGGATTGTCATCATTGCATACCTGGATACGAATGATGGAATGCATTCTGCATATAGCCTACAGATTAACGATACAGACATGGAGAGTAAAGGGAGACAACAAGTGCATCATGGAAAGAAGAAAGAAAGACATACAAGACGCTTTTAAAAATAGAATGGGACTTCTGATTGATATTGTTAAACAAGGGCACGGCTCCACGAATGACGGAAATACTGCTAGAAGATTTTTTGCAAATCCAAACATGACTGCTGAGATAACTGATGTTAGTGAAGAATTAATAAGGTGATTTGCAATCATTTTAGAGGCAATTTCATCAGGTTACCACATTGACACAGCGAAATTTCACCAATATGCTCAAGTGACCATGCAACTGTATTTGGAATTATATAGCTGGTATTATATGCCTTCAAGTGTTTATAAAGTTCTTATGCATGGTGCAGCTATTATTGAAAATTTCGGTCTAATACCAATTGGACAGCTATCTGAAGAAGCTGCTGAAGCTAGAAATAAAGACTTTCGTAGGTACCGCCAACACCATTCCAGGAAATGCAGTAGAAAAACTACAAATGAAGACATTTTAAATAATTTATTGACCAGCTCTGATCCACTCATCTCAGCGAAACGTCACAAACTTCGCAGAAAACATAAATCTTTGTCAGTAGAAGCACAAAGTTTATTAGTAATTGAACAATCGGAAACATTTGATGATGACGAATACGAAAATTTTGCATTCGTTAATGTGGATACCCTTGACAGTGATTAAATTAAAACAGTGCAGTGGCCAGTAGTGATTGTGATTTTTACTTATTTATTTTATTAGTCCTTAGTGGATTAGGCCTAAAGGGGAGACCACTACATAAAAAAACGCGCCTAGTTCTTAACCTCTATGGTGGTGTGGAATAGAGAACAAAATTTGAAATTGCGACCAAATCGCAGAAAATCGCAACCCGAGAATAGGCGCTAAAATAGGACAAATATACGTACTATGCATACGTAGAGTCAATTCTTTGAGAAAATTTGAGAATTTCGAGATTTTCACATTTTTTTCTTTTGCTTCATACAAAAATTACTTTGGATATTTATAACTCCGAAAATACTAAGTTATCTGAACGACCCTCATAGAAATAATTACTTATAATCGATAGAAAAATCCAACACAATTTTTAAAATTTCAGAAAAAGAAACTTTTTTTTTTAAAATGCTAAGTCCTTTACCGGCCCGTTTCAGCCCACTGTGCGGCGCGCCGGAGCCTCGTAGCGCCGGAGCCGTGACAGAAACCATGCCTGCTACATATTGCATGCTCGCTTGCATGCTGCATGCATGGTATATGCTTGTTCGCATTTTGAAAAATATAACGTCAGCAAATTCTGTATTGATTTTTCGGAATTTTTAGTATTTTATTCGGTCGTTTCTTTATTTGTATTCGCATAAAATTAGTATTTATAGCAGTAAATTTCATATTTTGAGTATGCTCATTTTTTTTTCCGGGGCCTTTATTACTACCCCTAATTTTAGGGTTGCTATGCTGAAATTTTGTAATTTGCCGCGCTTTCTCAGTCTCTACTTTCTTTTGCCTGATTCTATTCTGTAAATAGGATATCATCACCACTTTTCCACGTCATATTATTTGGCTAGCCCTGAGACGAAATGGCGAAACAAACTGGTCAAGGCTCTTTTAAAGTCCAGACATAATCTTGGTCAGATCAAGTGAGGACCATGTGGATTGGTGTCTGAAATGCTAAAGAAAGGCTATTGCCTTGAAGTAGAATGAAGTAGGCTGTAGTTTTCTATGACGAAGCTGCTAATTGTTGTAGGTAACAAAGGAAATTCAATCTATATAAGCAAAAATAAACACAATTAATATAGATCAAATTCAGGTCAATAGCTGTCTGAAACTGCTTTTGTCACAAAACCTTTTATGAACTGAAGTAATATTTTTTTGATGTATTGAGGCCAATTGGGGCTTGAGTTCAAAGTCATACTTTTGTATTTCGCCAATATTTATAAAATGTATTCAGAATTAAAAGTCATTTATTCAAGATAGGCTGAGAATGAGTATTTTTTGAACGTCAAAATAACATATGACAGTCCGCCGAAACGCCCGCCATTCACGAGTTCCTAGTGGTTTAGCTGGGAAGGAGAAGTGGCGCAACAAACTCCTCAGCAGCACAGCTGTCTGTTCAGTTACGATATATCTAATTACGATGCAAAGTTTAAATAATCTTCTTTTCGTCTGGTTAATGACTAACCAATTGTCAGAGTTTTAAAGCCGCCTCATGGGCCTCTGACTTGGCTTCTCATGTCGTCGAGAAATATCTCTCAAGCATGCCGGTTTTTTTTTTCTACCTGGTCGACGGCGCGTTGTATTCCACGCGCGCCACAAAGAGATGTCAGCAGAATTGACGGGGTCCGCTAGGGCCAATGTCTGCCGTCGGGGTTGCGAATAAGGGCCGAAAGGGAAATCGTGGCCCCCGGCAACATGGCAACCGAAGGAACACGGGTGGGTTTTAGTCAGTAAGACGCTGACACGCCCTCCCGCTCCACCCAGAGCGGAAGAAGTTATTTAATAATTTCCTACCCAAAAAAAAAAGGCATGCATTTTCGTACATGAATCCGAAAAGTCAGAGGTGCGTGCCTTGGGTTCGAACTCGAGACCTATGACTTAGCAGTCCGTCGGTCACACCACTAGGCTTCGCAGCTGCTCAGTGCTCAGTTCAAATAATAATACCAGTCTGCGATTTTCGTGAAAATAATGTTTTATAAGCTCATTATCTCCTAGATTTCAGTTCCATCAGTGTTTCTTATGTCAATCAATACAAGGAGAGGCAGTGCCTCTTCCAAGATTGATGGACACAATATACTTAGGTGTAATCCAGTATTATGTACGATAAGGAGTTGATTAATTGCTGGTAATTAACTCAGCACTACACTAACTTTGTTATCCTTCGAAATTGTAGAAAAAGCGTCTATGTTCCTTTGTTTTTTTATTCCTTTTTCCCTTAGTAACAGTCCTCAGTCTTTTGAGCCCGTTTGATTTATGCAATATAGACTCAACCTCTATTACATAACTGACAAAATGTGGGTGTACTACATACGTAATCTCGAAGAAACGCATATCTGTACACTGTAAGGACTATTCTTGCTTGCATCGCTCGGCCGCTATAGTATCGCTTACTTACGAAAAAAAAGGGTTGTGTGCACGGGATTTTGTTTTCAAATTGGTTAGATATGCGTTACCCCGATGGTACACCTCTAGGCGTGAAGTTGTGTTTTAACTCGATTGAAAATTCAAAGAGACTACTAACTTCTGAACTCATTTAGTTTTAAACATAACCAATTTTTGATGTGTAAAAGTGTTTTTTTTAAATAACCACACTATTAAAATAAAATAAAAACATAGCATTACATAATTACTAACAAAAACATAGTACAAAAAAAAGTTAAAATTAAGTATTACTTTTTATTGCCGAGTGTCCTAGGATATTTTATGTTAAAATAAGAAACACGCGGACAAAGTTATGGGGGAGAAGCTAGTTTTGTTAGAAATTACAACTTACGATTTACGGAAGCCACAAAACTTGACTAGGTAGCAAAGATGTAGAGTCTAGTAACGCTAAGTCTGCATAAGGGCTCCCACACAAAACTGCGAATTCTCATCGCATTGCAAAAATCTGCGAGCTTGGCCTAGGTCGTGCGCACTGCGAGCTCGCAGATTTTTGCAATGCGATGCGAATTCGCAGTTTTGTATGGGAGCCCTAAGTAAAAAAACGGTGGAATTTGAAAATCTATAGACGGCAACACCATCCTGTCCGACGAAAAAATAATTTGATACTTTTTTTGTCATTTTGATAGGTTATTTTGTTTATATTCTGATTTATTCCTGGTAAAGAATAGTCACTTTAGCACGATGCAGTGTGGATTTGATACAGTTTTGTGAATCGTATGGAGGTAGAGCATAGGTATGACATAGTTTATTACACATAATCTATTATGCAAAAATCAAAAGGCAAAATATCAAAATCATTCGATCTACTTACGACTGATGTAAAAGCATACCATATCTAAAACTTTTTAGGGTTGCGCATTTATTCCATATGGCCGGACTCTAGCCAACTGATAGCGAAAGATTACACCGAAATATTGATTTGCAAGCGGTTTGGTGATCAGTGTACATAGTTTGTAACTAATCAACTAAACAAGAATTTGAAGTACCCAATTTGTTTCAAATAAGTAGTAGTTGTACTTCAGACTGGAATTTAGTGGTCTTTCAGACTTTCTTATGAATAATTAATGTTGGATCATTTCATCATCATTTCAGCGGAAAGACGTCCACTGCTGGACATAGGCGTTCCCCAAGCACAGCCACTGCGACCAGTTCTATGCTTTTCTCATCCAGCGGATTTCTGCGGCCTTCACCAGGCCGATATCTATATACTTCTATATACTTAATATATAAAGCTAAAGAGTTTGTTTGTTTAAATCTCAGAAACTACTGGTCTGATTTGATTTTCCCTTTAAAAGTTCTAAAAATCTGTTAAGGTTGGCTTTATGCTAACCAAAATTGTTTATGCATTATTTGCGAAAGTGTTTTTATAAACATGATATTAATCCTTATCCAAATAAATACGTTATTCATCACAAGTATTTAATTTAAAACAAAATTGCCCTTCACATCATTCGATTTCAATGAATATTTTAGGAGATATTGCAGTTTTAAAATAACATCGCAGCAAAATAATGATCAAGTACTGCGCGCGCATTTATGATGTGCAAGGCGCGCCCGGGCAGTCATATTATTAAGACCCAATACTTTTACCTAACGTTTTAAAGTTCCACTCTTACTGATAAAAGCGTGATTTAGGTACCTAAAATAGCTCCTTAACGTAAAGAAAGAAAGAAAGAAAGAAAGAAAGAAAAGAAAGAAAAATATTTTATTTGGGACACGCACAGGAAATGCAAAGTAAGTAAGTATTATTAAAAAAAAAAAATACCGTCTACGTAAACGAAGTCGCGGGTTAAAGTTAGCGTTAGCCCAAAGTAACTATTCCACGCGGACGAAGTCGCGGGCCGAGGTTAGTGTTATTATAATGTTGGATATTCTGGGCCAAAAACTCAGCTATGTTTAAAATGCTGTATAGCTTCTTCGTACTTTATAATTCCTACGGAAATACCTACTGTTATTTATGTTTTTACATAATTTAAGCGTTATCAGAAAATAATTTTACGAGTGTTACATGTAGCAAGTATTACCAAACAGAATGGGGCACCTTAATCGGATAAAAATGGATAATTTTCATAGTATTTTGAGACATGTACGAATGAAACAGCTCAACCGTGAAAAAGTGTAATTATTAAGTGAATACAGTCTGGATCACTCGTGTGTCTGTCTGTCCGCCTGTTGCAGCCAATTTTCTCCGAATGTAATGGCCGAAACAACAGAAAATTAAAAAAAAAAGTTTTGCTTACTGTACCGTGTGACAAATCAAATGAAAGGACGTGTTTTGAGGTTCACATAAAAAAAAAATTAAGATAAAATCAAACTACGTATAATGATAAATGATACGATAAAATAATATTTAAGAAAATAGACGAAAATTTACCATTCTTTCTCCGAAACTACTGAGCCTTAAATTTTGAAAAAAATACAGAAAATAATTCTATGCTTATAGATTTCAGGAAAACCTTTAAGAAGTCTATCTATGGTCTTAAAATAACTTGGAAAATCTCCCAATATTGTACGTACAAAGTTACATTTACAGTTGGAATGTATGGGAGAACATGTTTTTCAACTACAATGTTAAGTTTGCCCTTAGGATGAATTCATCCCAAACACGGAATCCTTCATTGTGCGTGGTCCGACACGCTCTTGGCTGGGTTTTTTAAATTTGGCTCTATATTTGTATAAACAGGGTATCTGAACGCAATGTCACCTACACATTAGGTTTTGAACCCAAAAAAAAAGCACTTAAAATACATTGATCTGCGTAGGTTCCAAAAATAAAGCTACTTAACTGATCAGAATATTAATTTTTACTTAACAGGTAACAAATCATGTCTTAATACCTTTAAACGAGAAATTCTTGGATATATGTATTTAATTATATAATTTGAATCTCAGAAATGGCTCCAACGATTTTCATGAAATTTTGTATGCAGGGGGTTTCGGGGGCGATAAATCGATCTAGCTAGGTTTCATTTGTAGAAAACGTTAGTCATTCAGATATTGTTAATTAAGAGGCAAAAAAACAATATTTGCTGATACTTTGTAAAAGGGCAACTGTTGTTTAATGTTACAGCGGTGGTGGCCCTACGAGTTTTAGATCGTAGCTAGGTTCAAACCCCGACAGGCGCTTTACTTTGTGTAAATTATTTAATCACCACTGCTCTCAAAACGGTGAAGGAAAGTATCGTGAGGAAACCGGCATGTCCTAGAACCAAAAGTTCGAAGACATGTGACATCAGATCTACCAACCCGCACTGGGCCCGCGTGGTGGATTACGGCCCCTCCCTCTCATAGAGAGGAGGCCTGTGTCCCAGTAATGGGAATTTAACGTTACCTATAAGCTAATAATAATAAAGTAATATCTTTTAAAAATCTCTTAACGATCGTGTTTACTTAACACATTATAGAGTATCTAGTAAGTAAGTAGTCCACTTAGAGCACCCGTCCGAATAGCAACAGCGCGAATAGCACCTAGCCTAGTCCACGAAGAGCACCTACGACTCAGCAGCCTACAGCTGGGATGTATTTGTTTTACAGGACGTTATTAAATTAAAGATATCGATAAACATTACTAGAATGTTTATTAATAACACATACTTACGTACATACGAAATTTGTCTAGGCGACATTTAAAAATGAAAAATAATAAAATCACTATGACAATAATTATTAATCTTACCAAATAATAACACTTCTTATTTTTAATGTATCACAATCAGTTTCCACATATCACTAGACTTTTATAGCAAAATCAGCCTTAATTAAATCTTACCTAATAATAACACATTCTTATCTATACATATAATAAAATCGTAGCGATGTCAAAACTGTACATTGAATATTTTTGAAAAAAAGTAATTGCTACGAGGTCGGGGATCGATTCTAATGTCGAAAATATTTTTTTTAGAATTTTTGTCTGTTTGTCTGTTTGTCTGTATGTATGTTCCAGCATGGCGCAAATTCTACCGGACAGATTCTGATAAAATTTTACACAGATATTCCCTGTGTGTCTGGTCAAACTATAGGGTATAAACTATCACGCTATTTACTATGGGGGACGAGCAATATTACATTATGTCGTATTTGTATGTTCCAGCATGACGCAAATTCTACCGGATAGATTCTGTTAAAATTTTACATAGGTATTTCCTATAAGTCTGGTCAAACTATAGGGTATAAACAATCACGCTATTTACTATGGGGGACGAGCAATATTATATTATGTTCGTATTTTTGGAAAAAAACGCGCCGAAATATTAGGATATTGCAGATGATTATCGATTTAACTTTTTAAATTATTATCATCACGCTATACCTTTATGGAACTAAGCAGTCAATCATGAAATATATAGGAATGGCTATTTTAGGGAAGTTTCAACGAAGCAATTAACTCAGCGGTTGGACGGTTGCTTTGCAAACATGGGGTTGTAAGTTCGATTCCCAACTGCGGTTTTTTGTTTTTCTTTTTTTTTCACATTTTGTACTACTATTTTTTTTTTGATTATGTATCCATACATATAGTAAAATCGTAGCGAAGTTAAAATTGTACATTGAATATTTTGAAAGAAAGTTATTGCTACGAGGTCTGGGATCGATTCTTATGCAGAAAATTTAGTTTTCAAAATGTTTGTCTATTTCAACTGTAGGGTATAGACTATCACGCTATTTTCTATGGGGATGAGCAATATTACATTATATCGTATTTGTATGTTCTAACGTGACGCAAATTCTACCGGATAGATTATGTTAAAATTTTGCATAGGTATTCCCTATAAGTCTGGTCAAATTGTAGGGTATAAACGATCACGCTATTTACTATGGGGGATGAGCAATATTATATTATGTTCGTATTTTTGGAAAAAAACGCGCCAAAAGATTAGGATACTGTAGATGGTTTTTGATTTAACTTTTTAAATGATTATCATCACACTATACCTTTATGGAACTAAGCAGTCAATCATGAAATATATAGGAACGGCTATTTTAGGTAAATTTCAACGAAGCAATTAACTCAGCGGTTGGACGATTGCTTTGTAAACATGGAGTTGTAAGATCGATTCCCAACTACGGTTTATTTTTGTTTTTCTTTTTTTTACATTTTGTAATACGAGTCGATTGTTTTTTTTTTTTAAGTTTTTATTTCTCGCTTTTTAGTGGGTCAATTTGTAATTTGTCTAAGTTACATTAGCTTAATGCCAACTGCTCATCACTTTTTACAAAATATTGCTTTTCCCGATGCAGGGACGTTCATCATTGAAAGTTCTCCTGGTACTTCACCATCAACTCCACTTCTCCATATGCATTGTGACGAGCATAAATTGCATTGCAACCTATTAAAGTAATCGAATCGCAACCCGTGAAATACTTATTATTTAGTAGTTCCGGTGGCTATTTGTGGTCATCATCATCAGTTCCACTAAACCAAATAGTGCTTTCCAAGAGCAACTGCACGAGTTACTATAAAAAATACCCAAATTGCTATAGGTTTGCCTATAATATTTGAAGAGTTCCCTCTATTTCTCTGGGATGCCATCATCAGATCCTGGTTTCCTTATCATGGTACCACTTTTGAAATATTTCTTTTCCAACAAAAAAAGAATCATCAAAATCGGTTCAAAAATGACGAATTTATCCGCGAACACACATAAAAAAAATATATATATACGGTCGAATTGAGAAAACTCCTTTTTTTGAAGTTGGTTAAAAAGAAAAACTTCGTAAGCTATGGGAAACTGCTACGTTACAAGTACTTTACAGTCACAAAACATTCAAGGTTGTGTTCTGATCATTTTAGAGCTGAAGACTATAGGAATAAAAGGAATTTTACAGATTTTGACAGCAGATTTGTCCTAGCGATTTTAAAATCTGTGTGTGGATCTTCTGGAATCGTTGCCACACTGCTTTCTGGTGACAAAACAGCGCACGCCATGTTTAAGATTCCCATCAATTTAAAGAGCAACGAAACGCCTGTTTGTGGGGTGTCACGCAACAGTAACAAGGGATGTGTGCTTAGGGATTGCGCTTCATCGTATGGGATGAATGCATTATGGCAAAAAGGAAAGCAGTGGAAGCTGTAAACAGAGCCCTGCAGGACATCCGCAGGAACCAAGACATGATGGGTGGTATTGCAGTCCTGACTGACAAAGTGAATACTTCGTTGAAAAGGTCGACTCTACGGTCGAGAGTTCATAGACTGCGCTTGACCATCATCATATATAAAACAACACACAGCTCTACCTTACAGCACTGCGTATACTAATAAAAGGCGTAAAGATATAGTGTGTCCACAAAATACATCAAAACATGCTTTTGTATCTAAATTTTACCTGTACCTCGGTCCTCTTCTCTATAATAGACTAAATTCGAAAGCAAACATTTATTCCCTGAACTACATAAATTGTAAGAGTATTCTCAAGGATGCTCTCCAAAGTATGTCTTACGAAGATACAGAGAATTTACTAACTGTGTTAAAGTGAATAAGTATGTACTAATTTCACTTACGTTAAGTATTTATCAAATTTAGAAACTAAGATTTAAGCTACTCAACATATAATTAGTGATCTATTGTCAACCTGCAGATAATTTATTTATTTATAAGTCTATTTTAGCTCTTCTCGCCTGAAACACAGGATTACCTAGTTCAGGCACGTAAGTCTTAGGAATATAATTTACATTTAAGCAAATCTGTAATAATTTTTATGCCTTGTAATAATTTTTTGAATAAATATTATATTATTATATTATATTATATCATACGAGCTCGGCTTGGCGGGAATTCAAATGCTCAAGAATTCTCCGATGTTCTTCTAAAAGTTGTTCGAGGCACTCTACCAGAGACTCTTGGTAAAGTAGATCCCACTTAAGAAAAACTTATTCGTCTGATATACGGGGACATCAGTCAAATACCGTACCAAGAGAATTCTTGGGCGTGTTTCCATTTTAACTCCGAAAATGATCAAGCTGCAGCGATCAACCACAGTATTCTCTCACAAATTGAGTGAAGTGATATACACCTCCATTAATACTGATGTGGATGAAGATGATGCCGCACATTACCCCGTAGAATTTCTCAATTCGTAAATGGCAAGTGGTCTTCCGGTTGTACATCTGTGTAACGGAACCCGGCTCAAAGTCACGTCTTTGCAGAGAAACGTCATCGAGGTGGAAATTCTAACAGGTAATGGCGATGGTAAGACAGTGTTTATAGCGCGTATACCACTAATTCCCCAAAATTATCAGTTCAAGCGCATGCAGTTCTCTGGGAACGTATGCTTTGCGATCAACAAGTCACAGGATCCGACACCGAAGGTTGAAAGCTGCGGGTGTCAACCTCAGGACAAGCTGCTTTTCACACGGACAACTGTACGTCGCTTGCTCCCGAGTCACCATTCCTGACTCTGCATATTTTGACTGCTGAGAATAAAACTACAAATGTAGTAGGTATACAAGGATGTTTTATAAAAATGTGGCTGTTATTATAGTATATTGTGGTATCTTACGACTTTCACGTGAACGAAGTCGCGGGCAGAAGCTAGTTTTTAATATAATCACATCATAATCAATCTTCACATATCACTTTTAATGCAAAATCAGCCTTAATTACCTGCACCTGGGTGCTTTTCGTGGACTAGGCTAGGTACTATTCGCGCAGGTGCTGTTCGGACGGGTGCTCTAAGTGGTCTACTTCGTATCTAGTTGTTCAAAATAACCAGTGAGTACTAAGTGAGTGATAGAATACGTGACTTCATTACTGTCTGGCGGTTTTGAGTACTTTTTATGTGACCTCCGCAAATGTCCTACAGATCTGATAGCGTCGCACAGAAATGCCTCAAACAATGGATATCGCTTTTTTATTCTTCTAATCGATAGTATACACTGTTTTGAATGCTAGAGTAGAACTTTCAGAAACCAATTCATCTTAGAACCAGAAATATATTTTTTAAATATTTTATTCTAGTTATCCATAGAAATCGCAAGAATTGTTATAACTTATTATGTATGCAACGTTTTTATGTTTTAATTATAGTATGCGATATAGCCAAATATCTGCTATTTTTAGAAACAATTTTTTTTTGTTGTTTGTAATTTAAAGCAAGTTACGTAATTTTTTTTTGTAATTTTGAAATTTTTTTTTGTGCTGGTTTTATAAGGTAGTAACATTTTATTTTCACAAAAATTATTGTTTAGTGTCATGTTAAAACCTGCCTGTAAAATGTCAGATGCTGAATGAATTCGAATTTTTCGAGTTTATAGTCAAGCTTACCGAAAGTAGAGCTTAGAGTAGTGTAGTGATGGCCCAGTGGAAACGACCGCGACTTACGAGTGTAGGTCGTAGGATTGAACCTTGACAGGCGGTTTACTTTGTGTAAATTATTAAGGAAAATATTGTGAGGAATCCGGATGTTCTAGAACCAAAATTTTTAAGACAAGTGGCACCTACCAACCCGCACTGGGCCCGCGTAGTGGATTACGACCCACTCCCTCTCACAGAGAGGAGGCCTGTGTCCTAGCAGTGAGAACGCTATAGGCTGATTCATCATCATCATCATCATCCTATAGCAGTCCACTGCTGGACATAGGCCTCTCCAATTGCACGCCATTCAGCTCGATTCTCGGCAACTCTCATCCAGCTGCTACCAGCCACCCTGCGAAGATCGTCACTCCACCTAGCCTGAGGGTGTCCTACCTTACGTTTGTCAATTCGCGGTTTCCACTCAAGAACACGTGTACCCCAACGGTCATCGGTTCTACGGCTGATATGGCCGGCCCACTGCCACTTCAGCTTGTTAATTCTGTGAGCTATGTCGATAACTTTGGTTCTCTGCCGGATCACTTCGTTCCGGATTCGATCCCTCAGAGAGACTCCAAGCATAGCCCGTTCCATGGCTCGCTGAGCAACCTTAAATTTATGGACCAGCCGTACCGTGAGTGTCCACGTTTCGGCTCCGTAGGTCATAACAGGCAGGACGCACTGATTGAAGACCTTCGTCTTTAGGCTCTGTGGAATACGCGACGAGAAGACTCGACGAAGTTTTCCTAGGCTGATTATGCTAAGCTTATCTAAATAATTATGTTCTACAAATTATTTAAATTTACTAACGTTAGTAACAAGACATTTCGTGATACTGATCAGCCGATAATTACTGTTCCTACACGAACTTCAACATTAATCAAAGCTTAATTAAGGAAGCAAACTTTGTCAAACTAATTGACGGTATTAATCCCGATCCCGATTTTAAACCCAACTATATATTGAAGGGCTGATTCTACTTTGAATTCTCCCTGATTAGATTGATGATTTAAAATGATATCCTTTAAAGTTAAATTTAACTTGGATTTTTGAATAATGTTTGGTTTAGCTACCATGTCGAGCCCTGTGGACACAGAAATATAATAGTATAAAATAAAGTCGTTTTTCTTGTCCATCTGTGTCACCGCATATAGTACAAACAATCTGTACATTGAAACAAAATTATGAATCGGTGGTGTAAAACAAGTGACGACCTGCACGCGCGCGTTGCGCAGTAATCTGTGCCGGCTTTACAACGAGACGCAGAGCAGGTCAGACACATGTCTGCGTATCACGTGCCTGCGCCGCAGCGTACGCAGCTGTCAGTACGTTCATGTATTACAAAATCTGCTCTGCCCTATCAGTATGTAATAGATAGTTTATAAACAAATTCCTACATCAGAATCGACACAACAGAATTTTTGTTGTTTTGCTTTATAAATCATATCGATAATTTTAAGATCTAAACAAATATGTAACATCACTAATGGTCTGCTTACCTACTCTAAACAGCAGTGCGCCTGATCTGGTAAGTTTGGCAAGAAAACGGCCAGACGTCATACCAGCCGTCGTAGGTATACGTACGCTCTCGCCCACGTAAATAATTGTATCCAACTAACGGAGGATTAGGTCCACAGTCCATCTCTGATTAGGTTTTATTTAAATTGTCTATTCTTACTTGTAAACATAAGGTCCAATCTCCTTCAGCATAGGTTTCTCCCCTCCGTTCACGTCGTCCGCGTTGGTGACGTTGAAGACGTACACCTTGAAGTCGAGCGGCATCGGCATCTTCAGCCATCTGTCGTACATCATCGAATTGTTCTCTAGTTGTACATTCTGCAACAAAAATATGTGTTTGAAGGAAGTCTTCTTTTGTATCAGCACGAACTTGATGTACACGGTATTTAATAGCATGTGACATAAGTTTTTTATCGCCTTTGTGGTCTATAGGTTAGACCACCTGTCTCAGACACAGAGGTCCCGGATTCGATTACCAGTGGGGGCAATATATTCTGCTCGGTTTGGTTGGTGGTAGGGCTAGTTCTAAGTCCACCTGGCTAGCTACCACCATCTTATCTAAGTCTGTCGCCATAACAACAATGTTAACAGCATTGTTGTGTTTCGGCAGTTAGAGGTGAGATAGCCAGTTCCTCTGTGATTGAGGATTCCGGATGAAGCTTGCTTCCACCTTCGGCCTGATCATCACTTACCATCAGGTGAGATGCAGAACAAGAGCTTCCCCGTAGTGGTAAAAAATAAATAAAAAAAAACAGTAAAAGTTGGATCGTCTTAATAGTGTTTTGAACTTTTGATGAATATGCTTCAGTTTTATTCTATGATACAGGCAAGAAACTTGTATCATGTCTTTATTCAGTCAGCAAGGAGGTAGCTTCCAACAAGGTGGACCGATGAACTTGTGGAGGCCGCAGAAATCCGCTGGATGCGGGAAGCACAGAACTGGTCGAAACGGCGATGCTTGGGGAGGTCTATGTCCAGCAGTGGACGTCTTTTGGATGAAATGATGATGGAGGTGGTCGCGGGGCTGACTGTACAAGTTACATACCTAAAGGTTACATTCCAATTTTCAAGCGGCATAGTTAAAAGTCACTCTAATAGCGTAACACACTTGAAAATCACAATCAGAGGGTTTTGAAGGAAATTTTTAATCCTTTGCTTCATGCGTTTGAAAAATGAGTCTGCTCAGCAACGTAAATAATGTGATGAATGTGGCTGAACTGTCAAAATGTAAGGCATTGCGATCAATTGTCATTTTATGTAGGTACGTTACGCAATTCCTGCGCGTTTCCTCGCGGGTTTCGCGCGAAATGGCAAGCACGAGGTCATAAGTTCAATCCCTATTCAAAATACTATTGCAGTAAACTGTAAAGTGACTCGAAGTAAAATTAAAAGAATGTGAACTCTTAGCTATTATAATATACAATGTAATGAATATTTTTTGTAGAAATTTAGTTTTGTCGCTGATGATACTACTATAATTACAAAACAATAATAATTATGGTTGGTTACATAATATCAAGGTCTGGGTGAATCGTCTTTGTTTATATTATTGTCTGGCGGCATCTACATTGCCACATGTGAACTACGGATCAAAGACCTGACGTCAGACAACATACAACCGACTTCTAAACTAAAAAGTGAAAAATAAACTTTAATTTCGGAAGTCGGTGTCAAAAAATTAAAATACTGATCCAAAGACACCGACTTCCGAAATTAAAGTTATTTTTCACTTTGTAGTTTGGAAGTCGGTTGTATTTTCTTCTTGGCACTTAAAAGGGCTTTATGAAAATTCTACCTTTAAGGGGGGAAAAGATTTCGTTTGTGTCAAAAATCTTATTCCTTGAGTAATACTCGTAACTTTGAAACTTGGCACAAAAAGTACTATGTTTGCATGAATTCAAGATAGTATTTCAATCATTAGACGTTGTGCACAATTTCAAATTCAAATTCAAAATATTTTATTTCACATAAACCTACCTGGGCACTTATGAAACGTCAGAAGCTAGGTGCACGGTTCCAATTGGTCGCTTCCTATGGAGAAGAGCCGGCAAGAAACTCCACGGAAACTCTTTTAAAAATAATTGGCTTTTACAATACTTTCAAATAACAGTGTTTCTAGGTATGGGAGGATAGTGCAGGTCTTTCAATAAGTACGAAGTACTTAACAAAATAGAAAATGGTCTACAGGTCTACAATTCACTAAACCTACAGCGTTCTCACATTCACAAAATAGAAAAGAATCTATACAAACGATAAATAAATTAATAAAAGTAAAAACCTATTTTAATAAAACGCAATTATATGATTGCTATTACAATTGTAATCAATCTGAATAATTATCATGTCCACAAAAGTCACAAATAAAGAGTTGAAATTAAATCGTAGGTATACGTATAATGTCAAATCCTTAATGTTATAAATGAGAAAGTAAGTTTTTTTGTTACGCCTTCACGCTAAAACGGCTGAACGGATTTGGATGAAATTTGGCACATAGATGATGCCCTGGAAAAGAACATAGGATACTTTTTTTTTTTCCCACGGGATCGAGACTTATGCGGGTGAAACCGCGGGGCGCAGCTAGTAATAGAATAAATATGTCAAGGACGAATGTAAAAAATAAAAATTAAAGATTAAAATAAACCCAGTAATTTGGGAGCAGTTAAAATAGACTCTTACTTATTTATGCCTTTTCTGAGCAGTAACCTAACAAAAAGTACTAGGCTTGCATGAATTCACGATAGTATTACAATCATTATGTTATGCTACTAATAGGATTTAGATGAGGCAGACAGATAGTTTATAACCTGCATTAACACTTAGTATACTATTTATCCCGGTAGTGCGTTTCCATGGGATAATTGCCGACTTCCACGCGAGCTAAGCCGCGGGAAAAAGCTAGTTATGGAATAAAGAAGTCTGAAATTAACTTATTAGGAGCGTGATTTTATAACTTAAGACGCAGATATATGACAGTGACCTTGAATGGTTAGCTTGCGTGTTCTGTACTGAGCTCACGCAACGCGTCGTACGTCCAGCCAGTAATAGGACTCGCCCATTAAGGAGCGTTGTCCCAAATTAGACGCATTATTAATTTATTACACGTAAAAAAAGGTATTTTAATAAAACACGTATACTAAAAGATCAATAATTTAATTGTTTTTAAAATGGTCAAGTTTTCAGCAAAAAATACTTGATAGATTTTGCGTCATTCTCAGTTTTTTATCCGCGTTAGACACAACTTTACAAATTAATTTCACTATGTAATATAAATGTCACGGCTAAAACCCGAAGTGCGGCTACACCTAGTTTTAGCCGGCTACAACTAGGTGCGGCCGGTAGCAGTTGGTTAAATTTAGTTGTAGCAAATGAAAATGGTTGAAGAGTAGGTTAGGTTAGGTTAGAACTGTGACCACATAACACACCGCACGAGCCGAGCGAGCGAAGCGAGCGGTGCCGCGGCAGCGGCCGGCGAGTGCCAGGGTCCATTTAGGCAAGTTTAACTAACTGCTACCGACCGCACCTAGTTATAGCCGGCTAAATCTAGGTGTAGCCGCACTTCGGGTTTTAGCCGTAACATAAACATAATCAAAAATATGCCTATATTAAAATATTAAGAGAATACTCTTATTTAAGTTTTTTTTTTTCAACTCCCTAACACTACTCGTTTAGACGTCATCTTCAGTATAAAATCATTAAAAGACGGTTATCGTCACCTTAACTTATCCCTAAAAGCATTGATGAGCCAAGACGATAATGGCAAGTATACAAATAGGATCTATGAATACGAATCTATAAAGTTTAACCCTCGATCAAAAGGATTATTTATGTATTTATTTAAGTTTAAATAAAAGCAAGTTTAAGCTCAGTGACATTGTTCAAGTTTACTACATAATAAAATACAAAGGGCTACCCTCGTAAATATTTCACTTTGTTCAGAAATAGGGGTCGAAATATTTACTAAGCAATATTGTTATACACCGTTCAGGAGCTCGTGGCTAAATACTAACAGCCGCTCGGGTCGATCTGTCAGGTTAAGCTACGCTTGCCAGGGTTGGTCCGTGGATGAGTGACCATTTCTACATACCGAGACTCCTCCGTGCCTCGGAAAGCACGTTAAGCCGTTGGTCCCGGCTGTCATTCGTGGATCTTTGACAGTCGTTACGGGTCGTCAGTAGCCCGAAAGTCTGACAACCAGTCTTGCCAAGGGGTATCGTATTACCCAGTTACTGGGTTGTGGAGGTCAGATAGGCAGTCGCTCCATGTAAAATACTGGTATTCAGCTGTATCCGGTTAGACTGGAAGCCGACCCCAATATAATTGGGAAAAGGCTAGGCAGATTGATTGTTATACACCGTTATGATATAAAGACCCCAAAATGACGTAATGGATTAACATAGATAAATTAATTTATTCATATTGTCGTAAAAATATGATGTCTGGTGATACCTGTCTGTGTGATGTCTGACGTGTTTTGTGTGTTCATAAATAAATAAATATTTGTCTATAATGAATAATTATTGATTGAAACAAAAGAAACATTATTTTTTTTCAATATTTTGCTAAGTTTTTAAGGTCATTGCATTAAGTTATCAACCTTTGCCAATAAGGATAAAACTGTTCAAAGAATTTATTAGTTTGTTTAGAAACAATAAAGATTTGGTATTTATTTGTTTTTATATTTAGTGGCCTAATAAATAGGTACCTGAAGAGACCTCATAACTGGTCAGGTAAGGTCCAACTTCAATTCTATTTCGGGCTTTGAATCGTCGCGGTCAATGTCCTTAGTGAAATGGTAGAAATTATTGAAGGGCTTTTATTTAGATAGAGGATACACCAGATAAACTTCTTATACTAAACTATATTATAAACTAACCTAACAAAAATTATTAACAAACTAAATAATGACGTCAAAAAGTTTGAAAAGCCTTAAAAAAAGCGAAAACTGGGGCATTTCTAAAATAAATCAAAGAAGACCCTGAACTTCGTAATAATATTTCATTAACAAAAACACTAAGCAAACCGACTTTTTCTATTCAAAGCTAAAGAAAATCTGAATTCAAGCAGAAATAATAAAACAGTGAGAATTAAAACAATAGAGCATTTTAACCTTCTATTAACAATCGTTGATCTAAGATTTTTTTAAATTGAAGTTTCTCAGATGAAACCCCGACGTTCTGTTTAACTGGTATTTTCACAGCTGAATTTCCAGAAATAAACTTTTTTATGAAAAAGGATAAAACTTCGTCTCCTATTCTTTGTAGTCACAGTATTATACAAGGTGTTAGGGACATCGACGCGAATACTGTTACCATGGATTCAGTACATGATTCTGAACGCCTCTGCATTTAAATTTTTCGTCGGTTATTAAAAAAAAAATAGCTATTTCATAGAAAAATGCAATACACGCGATCAAAATGTATGGAACAGCTGATTTGCTGATTTGAACATTTTTAACGCAGCGAGGTTTAGAATCATGTACTGATATGGTAACAGTATTCGCGTCGATGTCCCTGCCACCCTGTATTTTTCTCCTTCCACACTCGATTCTACGCAAAATAACACACAAATAAAGCTAAGCTACTTTGGGTTGAGGATTTACCACAACAAAAATATAAGACATGTATTTAATTGAACCTCTAATAATATTATTGAATATTACTGCGCTCCAAAATTTTTATTGAACACTCTAATATTATGATTGCGCCTCTTTTTGTGAACTTTAAATAATTCCCATTTTGGGGGCTAAGTAATTTCGACCAATTTACATGTATCGCTCTCCAGCCGCTTCCGCGGCAACGCTCGCTTCGCTCGCTCGGGTTGCGCGCGGTTAGTCACAGTTAACACCTAATCTAACCCGTTTGGTCGGGGCTTAGTTACTACGATTAACTGAGAAAAGGCTAGAAAGTTAAAAGGAGGCTCCATTATTAATAATTTAGGACTTTTTGTACTTAATCTGTCTTCTATGACGCTTTCTTCTATAAATGGAAATAAAAAACTTTATTACAAAAAAAAAAAGACAACCGACTTCCAAACTTCAAAGTGGAAAAAAATAAAGTTTAATAAAAAACTGTAACCCGACTACGGGACAATAAAAATTATCTAAAAAGTACGAAACAAGCAAATATATCAGACAGAAATCAAGACATAGATACAAAAATGGTCAAGGTAAAGCCGTGGTCGCAAGCCATTATAATTTTGTTGGTGTTCCTGGCACCCACATGGCATACAGGCATGCGACGACGGCTTTACCTGGACCATTTTTGTACCTATGTCTTGATTTCAGTCTAAAATATTTGCTTGTTTCGTACTTTTTAGATCATTTTTAGTGTCCCGTAGTCGGGTTACAGTTTTTTACAACAATATAATATATACATATATTTGTAATGTGCTCATCAAGACCTTTCTTTTGATACCAAACATGTAATGATTATCTCAATTAAATTTTTTTCGAGCTCAAAAATGTACGTCTAAAGTCCACCATATTAAATTTTGAGATAATTTATATAGCCTATGTCACCCGGACCATTATTACGAATTTATTGATACCTCATTTATCAAAATCGGTTCAGCAGTTTAGGCGCTACGGTGGAACACACGTAAAAGCAAACATACATACATATATACAAACATATATACAAACATACATACAAACATACATATATAGACTGCTAAAATCATAACTCTTCCTTTTGGCTTTGCCGTAGTCGGGTAAAAAGGGTGCACAATTACAAGCGCAAAAAATGTTTGATGTTTATTAATTAATAAAAGTGTCTATCATAAGAAGTGCAATAACTTTTAGAGGATTAGTTAAATATTTTCCATAAAATACTTTATTTTACGGAGATCAGAATCTCTTAACCTAAAACTAATGGGTATTTATGAAATGTCACAGTTATTTACTACTAATCGCAATATTATTTATTGATCCTCGATAGTAATCTGATTGTCGATGGTCGTTGGACAACCATTATTCATGTACTTAAGCCATGTTTAATTAATATGTTACCGTTAAAGTTAGAAAAGTTACGACAGAATTGGAATTGGCTGATGATTAAGTTGGGCCTTGGGTTAGTGTTAACTAATTCTTAAATATATATAAAACACGTATTAGCTAATTATATACCCAAATAAATAAATTATAATACCTATATTAAATACCTATATATTATTAGATATAGGTATTTTTTTATTAATATTTTTATCTTTTATGTATTTTTATATTCCTACTACGGTTTTAGTTTATTAGTTATACTTACCATATGTGAATATAGATAAATAAAAATAAAAAAAATAAACATAAATAATATTCGGAAAGTAGTATTAACAGAAAAACAAACGCGTTTCGGGGCTCGAGAAAAAGTAATGGCGGGTTATATTTCGGTTCCTTCGTTCAAAAACTTCACTGTCAACTACTTAATTCGCAATTACTGTGAACAATGTCCTTTTAACTGACTTCAAAAAAGGAGTAGTTTATAGATCATCGATATTTTCGTCAATTGTGAGCCGATTTTGATGATTCCTCATTTGGTAGAGGAAGCCTGCGGGGTGGTCCCACATAAATTTTATTAATTTTGCTTGAGTAGTTCTACTCTAATAGCAATCAATCACGATCCGAGTTGCCCAGATGAGTAATTGATAGTTTTAAAAACACCTACCTACATACTACATAGAACGTTATGAACTAACTATTCTCCGTCTAAATCGAAGATTTTATAACAGAAATTTAAGCAACTTTCCATGAATTTAATATTTATTATTTATATAAATTACCTTAACATAAAGCGGCTGTCCACCAGTTACATTAGTTAAAGAAAATCAAGCAAAATTCACTGACATGATCGTCTTCCATTTGTCCGTGAACACGTCACAGATTACATAGTTAAACTTATGTTTTCTCGCTGAACCGAACTTATTTCCATAAAGGGATTTGTGCAGTAATCCATAGTTGAAACTTTAACCGTAACAAGAGTACTTAAGTTATCCTAGAAGGAGATTTATGATAATTATAAAATAATAATTTATTTAGTAAGCTACGTTATTCTGTAGTTTTTATTGTATTTAATGGATTTATACTTGACGCAGTATAATTATCGTGTGACGAATATAAATTAAAAATATTATTTGTGGCCCTCTTGCACAAGTTATCCTAAATCCTCCTTAACGGCTAACTCAGGGTTAATCAATCATAATTCATTTTGCGCCACCGAGTTAGAGGAAAACCTAGGGTTAAACTTTTAAATATTTAACCCACCGATCGATGTGGGAGAGTTAGGTCGCTAAACTCTGGGTTGCTGTTTGTAATGATGATGATGATAAATGCTGTGTAATGTATTCGACGTTATAGTTAGTGAAAATTTGGTACTATGTCTGTAGGCAATATATTCATGAACTCATATGAAAATAAATACAAACGTTTTCGTCAAGCAATGTACTAAATCTCCATGGAAATCACATACAATACGATTAAAATGAAATTTTATTTTATTTATTAAGGGATAATAAACAACTACAACATATAATAATACTTAGGGTTAACATAACTTTTTGGTGACAATGTTGCAGTCCACTGCATGTGAAATGTCATATTATAACATTCAAAGACAAAAAAGTATTACGTATTGTAATGGTACAGAGAAGGGGGTATAGGTACAATTTTCATTCATTAATTTTTTGTAGGATTACATATCAGGGAATAGACATTGAAATTCTATTTTATGTTTCGTCGATTGAACTGCAATGTTCTCAACTCAAAAAACGCAAATGTCAGGTTAATTAACCCGGTGTTGCTTTTAGTGGCGCAACGCGTTATGAGAGTTTAAATGTTAATTTCTTAACTCCGAGTTTAAAAACTCTACATTTATTCGTTTAACCCGACAAAAGGTGCAACTGGGCCAAGTTAGAACTTAATTAACTACGTAAGCCATTCTAGAAGACTATTTGCAATACATTCTTTGTTTATAATGTCATATTCAATCAATCTGCCTACCCTTTTCCCAACTATATTGGGGTTGGCTTCCAGTCTAACCGAATGCAGCTGAATTCCAGTATTTTACATAGAGCGACTACCTATCTGCCCTCCACAACCCAGTAACTGGATAATACGATACCCCTTGGTAAGACTGATTGTCAGACTTTCGGGCTTCTGACGACCCGTAACGACTGTCAAAGATCCACAAATGACAGCCGGGACCAACGGCTTAACGTGCTTTTCGAGGCACGGAGGAGTCTCGGTATGTAAAGATGGTCACCCATCCACAGACCAACTTCGGCAAGCGTAGCTTAACCTTATGGATCGATCTATGTGGCTGTTATTACTTAACTACGAGCTCCTCGAGTTTATAATGTTATCTTAAGGATATAAATAGTTATTGAGATTGGATTAAGTTAATGAAAATTGTCATTAACAACATAATATCACGCCTTTATTCCCCTAAGGGTCAGCCAGAGGTGTACCTATAGTACCTACAACCACATTTTGCCAGTTATGTTTAAGTCCCATGTAATAGGGGGCGAGCCTATTGCCATCAACCGGGCACAAATCCTAACTCCGTGCTACCACTGAGAAATTTCAGGTGGAAGAATTCAGAAACATTTTTTCCGACCTGGGAAACGAACCTAGGACCTCATGGTCAGCATTAGCGCTTGAGAAAACTAGACCAAAAAACTAGGCAGTAAGTTGTTGTTTTTTGTTGTTGTTGTTTTAATTAAAATTGTTATTAATCCTAAATAGTATTACATATATAAAATATAAATGCGAAAGTGAGTTTGTTTGTTACGCTTTCCTACTCAACCGATCATCATGTTTTTGTCATCCGTTGTCAAAGGACTTTTCATCTAGAAAAATCTACATAAACGCGAGTGAAGTCGCTGGCAAAAGCTAGTTATTAAATAAACACGCATTTGTTGTAGTCTTGTCCATTATAACTTATTCAAAGAACGTGTTACTTTGGTTATTAATCAACAGAAAATTGCGTTTACAAGAAAAACTTTTATCATTTATCTCAATCAGTACAAAAAACCTTTAAAACATAATAGTAATGGACGTAAACGTTATAAAGTTACAATCATGTTTAAGTTTCAATTTAGAACAGAATGAAACTTTTAAAATATTATATAAATATCTATACAGGCTGTTTCAGAAAGATGTGGTAAAATTTTAGGTTGTGATATAGACTAGCAGACTGAACAACTTTCTGTATGGGACCAATATTGTAATAGTCAAAGTTATCAACTGTCCCGTACAAAACTTCAATACATACTCGACCTAAATGTATGGGACGGTTGATAATTTTTTCTCGATTACGATGTTTGATGGTCTGCACCACATCTTAAAAGACCACAACTTTCTGATACACCCAGTCTCAGACCAAATAAAAAACCATGACATAGCGCTGCGAAGATAGTGAAGCATGCAAAAACTACACCTTGCTCTGTGCATACACGCTTACACGCACAAAAATTCAAATTCAAATTCAAAAGTTGTTTATTCAAACTAGGCTGAGAATCAGCACTTTTCGAACGTCAAAATTACATGAGACAGTCCCCCAAAACGTCCACCCTTCACCACTTCCTAGTGCTTTTAGCTGGGAAGAAGAAGTGGCGCAACAAACTCCCCAGCGGCACAGCTGTCTGTTCAGTTAGAAAAATAAATAAAATTGATTCTATACAATAGTATGCAAAATAATTTACATTACGCAACACAAAACATAATTTAAATTATAAATTACTAGCCATAATATATGTCAGCTAGCACACGCCAATATACCTACCAACTAAAAATATCGGGAACTATACTCAAACAAAAATAAAAACTAAACGTAAACAGAACTTAATATAAGCCTCCAGCACGCGTAGCATGACCACCGTAGAAACGAGTTTTGTCGACGGAAGAATAGACAAAATGACAGATAAACAATCACAGTCTGTCATTTTGTCTATTCTTCCGTCGACAAAACTCGTTTCTACGGTGGTCATGCTACGTGTGCAGGCATAAAGGGCGTGCCCGCTTACATATACTTAACACACACATTTAAACCAAACTACACCTCACTGCACAATGAAGTAAGTGCACACACATGTTTACGAAACCGGCCTCACGTCACTGTTAAGTTGACAGCGCTAGTCTTGGTTTTTTATTTGGTCTGGGCACTCTGTATAGTTTTTTTAAAGTTTTGCATAGTACTCGCAACTTGCGTGCAAGTGATCAGTACCCTAATTGCGAAATACACGATCATTCACAATTTGTTTCGATTTGAAACAAATTGCTAATCCATTGCTTCATAAGTTGGAAAAAATCTGCTCAACAACATAAATGACGCAATGAATGTTGTTGAACTGTTAAAATAAAACAAATTAGTCATAATTGTTTACGAAAATAAGTTACGCAATTAGGGTACTGATTTATGAACGTACACAAAACAAAAGAAGTACGTAAGGATCGTAGCAAGTTGGCGTTCTATAGTTTCTGCATATCCTCAAAGAAAAAAGGCGTGAGTTTATAAATATGTATTGTTTTTTGGACAGAAAAAGTTTTTATCCTTTTCAAATATTGGATAAGTTTAATTGTTTGCAAACACAAATAACTGTATTCGTTTTTCCAATTGTTTTTTTTTTATGATGTTCCAAAACAGTTAACAGTTAGTTCTAAAAGGAGGTTTTTGTTGTTTTTGTGAAAACACTAGGTATTTTCCAAATACAATAGACAACTCCCAAAGGGTCGTGGGTTCAAACCTGACAATAGATGAGGTCGTGTCGAACAACTGTAAACAATGTTACAGCTCTTTGTTCGAAAGGATAATATATCTTTTTCATTGATGTATTAGGTATACTTAGGTAAAAAATATAGGTTATTTATTTATTTAACAGGTACAGTTCATTCACGTTTATTGTTTTTATTTTGGAGTGACAGATAACTGTTTTACCTTAATCTGGAAAATCTAAAAGAAATCGCATCGAATCTTTATCTTCTTCGCGTGTAGTACTTATACAAAAGTGAAGATATTCATGCGATTAACTCATCATCTGTTACGACGCCTCATTGAGGTGGATAACAATTAAAATTCTATTGTGTCTCGTTAATGACAGTTGAAAGGATAAATGAAATAGCACTCTTAACAATTCGGAAAGGGATCGTCACCGTATCAACTCGAGCCATTCAGTATTCTTTGTATGAAACTCCCAACTGCAACGCACACTAATCGGAATCGTAACGTAATCACCTCGCCTCGGGACAAGCTCACGAACCGCGGTGATACGGTGACGATCCCTTTCCGAGTTGATATGTGTGCTATCCTATCTATACCTTTAAGCCATATTTAATTTATTTTACGTACATCATGTTTGTATTTTCCCGAAGGTTTGGGCAGAGGTGCAACTATAGCACACCCACACTTCGCCAGCTATGTTTAAGTCTCATGTAATAGGGGCAAGCCTAATGTCATCAATCGGGCACAAATCTTGACTTCGGACTGCTATTAAGAAATTCCTGATGGAAAACCCAATAACCCTTCGCCCGCCCGGGAATTGTACCCGGGACCTCATACTCAGCAGTAACACTTGCGATAACATGACCAACGAGGCTGTCAAACACAGTTTTTAAATTTTAATTAAATGAAATTCTAGTAAGGGAGGATTTATTTTTATTATAGGTTGTTTTTCATAATTGGTTGATGCGTAATGATTCAGCCAAATGTACGGAGATATTACGAGATGTAATAACCAGGGGTAAATGAAAGAAGATGTGTTTTAATTAATAAAAGCAATGCAATATTATTTTCTTCGATTTGCACAGTTAAATGAAATGAAATTGTTTATTCTGTAAATAGGATATCGGAATCACTTTTACACGTCATATTAAAAAATATTAAAAATAAACTAGATGAGTTCGGCGTTTCCTATCTGACTACTCTGTGAAGAAAGGCCGAAACAAACTCAGAGGTCGCAGTCTCTTTTAAAGTCCAGACATAATCTTGGTCACGAACCGAACCGAAGGCACGCAGCTCTGACATTTCAGATTCATGTGTGTATTGTATAATTATCACTTGCTTCAAAAACGATGAAGGAAAACATCGCGAGGAAACCGGCATGCCTGAGAGATATTTCTGGACGGCATGTGAAGTCAGAGGCTCATGGGCGGCTTTAAAACTGACACCAGGTTAGTCACTATACCACACAAAAAGAAGAAGATCCTGGTCACGCCCAGGGCTCGGAACCGGTTTAAAAAATACCGGTTAAAACCAGTTTATTTGAGTTTTACTCCGAACTTTTCTTAAGAACGTGAACGTTTTAAGAACTTTATTTTAACGTAAATTAACCGGTTTAGTCGACGAGCGGCATTTTGGTAAACGCGTTGCAACTTGTGATTACTTGTGAGGATGCCACGCTGAATAAAAACTAAACAAAACACCGGTTAATATTGCTCTAAACCGTTTAATCCGAAAAAAACCTTTATGTAAAAACTCCTCCAAAACCAGTTTATAAAAACCGGTATATGCGAACGAAACCGAATGTAAAGGTTTTTGCGTCAAGTACATAATAACGGTTTGAAAATTTAACCGGTATCCGAGCCTTGGTCACGCCATTTGAGGACCATCTAGATTAGTGTCTGAAATGGTTTTTTAAGGAAAGAACCACATAGATTTGAGTGGACCTATCCAGTCAGTGCAAGCATTTGTCAGTAATCGTGGAGCTCAACTCAGAACTTAAGGAGCTCAACGAATGTCTGTGAATTATTTTTCTAAATGGTAAAGGTAATGAGGATTATTAGCCTCTTAAGTAAATTGTAAAACCGCAAGATAAATAATATGAGGAAAATATCTACAAGTAAATGATATACATTTATGGCTTAAGCACAGTATTCACCGTAAAGGTGCGTTCACAATGAAAAGATAAAGATGACATTCTTGTGTCAAAAAATGACAGTTGATCGCAATGGCTTTTATGTTGACAGTTCACCCAAGTCCATTGCGTTATTTACATTGTTGAGCAAACGAATTTTTCAAACCTATGATGCAATGGATTAGCTATTCCTTCAAAACTCTCGGATTGTGATTCAAAGCGACGCAATTACGGTGCTGCTCTTAAAATGATGTGTTTGCCTCTTACCCTTGTGAATCATTATCATTATCATCGTACCCTTATCCCAATTTATTATATATCTTCCACCATATCCCTATATTGGGAGTAGAGAGAGCCTACAGAATAGAGTTCCTTACAGCACAGAAACACAGCCAATGAAGGCACAATCGACTTAATAAAAATCTAAACTTAAATGACAGCCAACGCAAAGTCTAAGCCGCTGAGTCTAGAAGCATACAATTTTGCACTTTTTCGTTATACAGTCAAAACTATTTATAAGGACGCGACTTCGCTTATAGCGACGAACTACCCGTTCATCATCATCATCATTTCAGCCGAAAGACGTGCACTGCTGAACATAGGCCTCCCCCAAGCACCTCCACTTCGACCGATTCTGTGCTTTCCGCATCCAGCGGATTCCTGCGGTCATCGGTCCATCTTGTGGGAGGCCTTCCAACGCTACATCTTCCCGTACGCGGTCGTCACTCCAGAACCTTTCGACCCCATCGGCCATCCGTTCTGCGAGCAATGTGCCCTGCCCATTGCCACTTAAGTTTGGCAATTCTTCGGGCTATGTCGGTTACCTTAGTACTCCTGCGGATCTCTTCAACGTACCGGTTAGTACGACGAAATTTTGGGGTCCCAGCATTTCTGTTTACATAGTTACTTAACATAGTTTTAGGTTATAACGACTATCGGCTATAATAACAGTAATCCGATAGTCCCTTCGAAGTCGTTATAAACGGTTTTGACTGTACTTCATGTAGAAAGAAGGAGAGCACTGAGGAAGGATTTTCGAATATTTATCCTTCGAATGGGTTAATAGGCCTGTGTCCAAATTTTTTTGTAGATTATTAAAAAATATCGAACACGTATTTTTTCTTTTTTGACGTAATCAAAAGATTACGGCGATACATTGAGTTAAAATGTAGCATGACGTCACGCCTTGCTAGATTTTATTCCGAGTTGTGACGTAGCGAGCTCCCACTCCCCTACTTTAATGCGTGTTTTCTAAGTTATTTTTGATTAATATGATAAAGCAAAAAATACATGTCTAAAATTTTTTAATTATCTGAAAGACGGACTAAATAGAATTTCTTTTTTTTACTTAGGCAACTACCATATTTGGGGACGAAAATTTGTGTGGAAGTTTGTAATATTTGCCGATGGAAAATACCATCGTCGGGCACTCGGCTTATATTACAGAAAATAAAATTAATGCAGGCGACCCCACTGACTCTACCAATGTAAACGCGCCCTTATGACATGATCGCTGGTCGAGTGCGACTGAGTAAGGATGCTACTCGTTCAAGGATATCCAGTGTCTCCGTAGTATATCAAATGTAGTAATATCGCTAAAGGCTCCCGCAGACTGGCGCGACGCGACACCGCGACGAGACTCTAGTAGAACAATTTCTATGAAACCTTTTTGGAAATTGTTTTACCAGAATCGCGTCACATCGTCGCGTCGCGCTTGTCTGTGGCAGCCTTTTAGGCTTGAAAAGGTAACAAACAGGCAGACAGTTACACACATAATTCACCCTCACCCCATATACCCACACACACCGACTTACTGACTCCTAGTCCTGTCCACACTCCACAACTCATTTAAGGCTTGTGCAGACCAGCGCGTCACGCGACGCGACACAAGCCTTTAAGTGTAATCGATCAATTTCTCTATTTTAATAACAAAAATACTGTATATAAATATTATGTAAGATTTAACAAAACTGTAAATATTGGCAAAAATAAAAATCCAGTCTATTATCACAGAGGTATGGCTCTGTATGCCGAGATACAGGTTTTTGACCTAGTTCGGCTGCAGATGTTCCCATCTTGTATTATATTCATTATAGCCTACAAATTTCGATTTACGCAATATGGTTGTTAAATAGTGTTAATATTTTTGGTGTTAAAATTACATGCACCAATTTTTGTTAACCAAAATCATTTTGAAATAGTTAACTCTTATTTTATGCTACTAGAAATACTACTACTGTTATTCGAATTCATGTTAGTTTTTATGAAAAAAAAGCTGTTTTATAAATAAACAAACGCGCGTGAGTTAGCTGAAGTTTTAAAATTCCTTCAGACTACATAGAGCAACCTAAAGATTTATTTATTTAAAAACTGCTACTGTTGAAGTTGTTCGATGTAAATAAGCATTATTATTGAACTTTGCACCACAATCTTGACCAACGAGCTTGGTATAAAAAGACGGGTTTTCTTCACTAAGATCTGATAAAACGATTCCGCGAATTTAAACAGTGTTGTAGCGGAATAGGTACTAAATATTTTTTTAAAGATATTTTTTTGTTACTCGTTATATAAAACATGCAAAAAAAAACTCTGTCCGATCCGTGAGGATGTTGTTAGGTATCGTACTGAGAGTCTATTTATGTGGAAATTTTCAGAAAAAAGAAAAATTTATTGGTTTTTTTTTCCAATGGTCAACTTTACCGGGTTTACATGGGGCGCAGGCGGCCGTCGTTTAGCGGGTATAAATTATGACCCCTGTTAAAAATTTGCTAATTTTTTATGGATTTGGAGTAATTTTGGTACTAAAAATGTGATTTTTAAATAGAAATATTTTTTTATTTTCAGTGATAATAAGATTTTTTATTACTTTTAGATAATTTTAGTGCAGTGCCTCTTTCAGATCAGACAGGGTATTTTTACATATAGTATATTTAAAAAAAAAACAGTGGCACGGGTTGATCGAAGGTTAAGCTAGGTTTGCTGCGGTCGGTTCCTAGATTACATATCGAGACCCCTCCGAGCTTCGGAAAACATGTTAAGACGTTGGTAGCGGCTGTCATTCGTGGATCATTGACAGTCGTTACGGGTAGTCAGGAGACCAAAAGTCTGACAACCAGTCTTACCAAGGCGTATCGTGTTACCCAGTAAATGGGTTGTGGGGGTCAGATAGGCAGTCTATTCATGTCAAATACTGGTATTCAGCTGCATCCAGTTAGACTGAAAGCCGACTCCAACATAGTTGGGAAAAGGTTAGGCAGATTGAAATCTTGGCTTCATACTTATCCCTAGTTCGAACTCGCCCGGTCCGTATATACATAAAAATCTGCTGTTTCATAGAAAAGTGCAATACCTACGCGTTCAAAATGTATGGAACAGCTGATTTTTTTTAAATAACCGACGAAAAATTTCAACGCAGGGGAGTTCAAAATCATGTACTGAATCCATGGTTTCAGTTTTCGCGTCGATGTCCCTGCCACCCTGTATATACCTACATGTATAGCTAGAAGGCGCAAAAGTAGTGATGGTAAAAAAAGTGCTAGTATGATTTTTATTTATTATTGTGACTTGCATATTTTCTAGTATACCTGTTAACTTTTTCGTGTTTCTGCTACAAATAGGAGGATATCGTCAATAGTGCAACTGTTTGGCAACTCGGTTGCAACTTGACCTATAAAGATTGTTAAGCTAATACTGCTTCAAAACACTTATTTCATGGTTTTAATGTTGATTAAAACCGCATCAAAATTCGTTGCGTAGTTTAGAAGAACAACGCGACCTCACAGACAGACACGAGAAGTGACTTTAATATTAATAAGACTCGTATTAATAGGTTGTGTTAAATGTTCTATAACACAACCTATTAAAGATAGTACATTTTTTTTTTTGGGTGAGTAGTCATCGAATAACTTCTCCCGCTCTGGGGAGCGGGAGGGCGTGTCAGTCTTACTGACTAAAACCTACCCGTGTTCCTTCGGTTGCTCTGTTGCCGGGGGCCACGATGTCCCTTTCGGCCTTATTCGCAGCCCCGGTAGGCATTGGCCCTAGCGGACCCCGTCAATTTAGTACCTAAAGAAATCTTCATGTTTTTCAAGTCGTTAGAACCGTGCGAAACGTCGCACGGTTTTTCGACGGTTTTCCGTCCGTCCACGGGTCGCTAATCTTATGTATAAAGTCTTATTATATTAAGAGCCTTTGAATAAGGGAACTCATACATCATCGTCTTACTTATAACTTACTAGCTTTCGCACGCGGTTTCGACGACGTGAAGGTCGGAAATTATCTCACGGGAACGTATTGCCGGGATAAAAAGTAGCCGATGTGTTAATTCAGGTTATAAACTATCTGTGGCCTAAACTTCATCTAAATTCGTTCAGCTGTTTTTGCGTGATTGAGTAACAAACATCCAAACATACAAATTTTCACATTAGTGACATTAGTGTCATTTAGTGGTATGAGGAACAGGCTGTAAAGTTCACTCATCCACCATAGAAAAGGGAGGATCCTCCGACCAGATGGGTGTTGTATCTGGCGGGCAACTACCCATCGGTTTGAAGCTGAAATCTTGTATGTATGTCGATCGCTCGGTAAACTCTAACTGCGCGATGCAGGATTTGTGTGACGTCATGTCTATGATGCGTAGTTTGTATGTGGCGGTGTAGCCGCTACATTACTAGCAGCGCCCCACGATTTCACTTGCATAAGTTTCGATCCCGTGGGATATCGGGATAAAAAGTATCTTATGTGTTAATTCAGGTTATAAACTATCTGAGTGCCAAATTTTATCCAAATCCATTCAGTGTTTTTGCGTGAAAGAGTAACAAACATCCTATCCTCACAAACTTTCACATACATAATATTAGTATGAAGGATAGGAAGGATTAGTAGGATAAGACGACAATGATACATCGATTCCCTAACACATTTATAATATCTTGAGAACTAAAGTGGTGATAGTTCATGTCATGGATCCTATTATATTAATAATCACGGGAAGTAATGGGATAACCCTATTCATGGCTGAGATAAGGCTTTAATTAAATTATATTTGTACTTTATTTCGATACTTAATGCAATTGTTGTGAGAAAACCGCCGCCTCGTGTTTCAATGAGAACTGAGCGTAATAGGTATTGAATTTCCTTACTTTTAGTATTTGTTAGTGGTTGTAAAAGGCGTGTGAAAACCTATACACGTTTATATTATAGGCATGTATGTATGATCGAACCTCAAATAATATTGAACACTCTAATATAATGATTTCGCCTCTTTTTGTTAACCTCAAATACTTTATATTTTGGGTCCTAAATATATTAAATAGACAAGTAACTGCGACCAACTTGGATGTTAGCACTCGCCGACCACGGTGGAGTATACGGTGGAGGTCTGCCCGGCTTGGGCAGGGCATCGCTGTGTCCTCGTGGAAGCGATCGGCGGCGGTGATCTCTCGCGTCCGGCCCTGATTCGGGCCATGCTACGGAGCGAGAGGAAATGGGAGGCCGTCACCTTCTATGATGACTAACTTATCAGATATAATTCTATTTGCTGACGACACTTCTCTTATTTTTAAAATAGACAGGAAAGATACAGATGTATTACATGTTAACGATAGTCTGGCTGTACTTTCAAAATGGTTCGCAGCTAATAATCTTTTACTTAATGCGAACAAAACGAAATGTATTAGGTTCTCATTACCAAATGTACCTCAAGTAGGTCTAAATCTAAAACTTGATGGCAAAAACCTCGATGCAATAACGGAAACTATATTCTTAGGAATTACTTTAGATTCAAAATTACAATGGGGCGCCCATATTAGAACTCTTTCAGGTAGATTAAGTTCAGCTGCATATGCAGTAAGAAAAATAAGGCAGTTGACTGATATAGCCACAGCTAGGTTAGTATACTTTGCTTATTTCCACAGTATTATGTCTTATGGCGTCTTGCTGTGGGGATCGGCAGCTGACGTAGATTCAATTTTCATTTTACAAAAGAGGGCAATCCGCGCGATCTATAAAATGGGCCCTCGCGAGTCCCTTAGAGACAAATTTAAAGAAATTGATATACTGACTTTGCCTTCACTTTATATCTTAGAAAGTATTATGTATGTTCGCAAAAACTTAAGACTTTTCAAAATAAGAAGCGATTTCCATAATATAAATACACGTAGTCGACATGAAATTGTGATACCCAAATTTAGATTAACTAAAACAAGCAAGTCATTTCTTATAAACAGTATCCGCTTTTATAACAAGTTGCCAAAGTCTGTGACAGAACTTAGCGATGGGAAGTTCAAAACCCACATCAAACGTGTCCTTATCAAGAAAGCATATTATAAAATTAAAGACTATGTTGAAGATAAGGAAGTTTGGCAATAATTCCTTCTGCACATGTGGCTTCCCTGGTACCTCATTAATGGCATAAATAAGTAAGAGTCTATTAACTGCTCCAAAATTAACATGTTTATTTAAATCTTTATTTATTTTTATTTTTTTTTTTTACATTCGTCCTTGACATATTTATTATTCTATTATTTGACATTATATACCTACGATTTAATTTGAACTTTTTTTTTTTTTTGTCACTTTTGTGGACATGATAATTACTCAGATTGATTACAGTTGTAACAGCAATCAAAATAGGTTTATTTTTATTTTTATTAATCTATTTATTTTTTGTATAGATTCTTTTCTACATATTTTGTGAATGTGAGAACGCTGTAGGCTTAGTGGATTGTAGACCTGTTAACCATTTTCTATTTTGTTAAGTACTTGGTACTTATTGAAAGACCTACACTGTCCTCCCATACCTAGAAACACTGTTATATGAAAGTATTGTAAAAGCCAATTATTTTTAAAAGAGTAACCGTGGAGTTTCTTGCCGGCTCTTCTCCATAGGAAACGACCAATTGGAACCGTGCACCTAGCTTCTGACGTTTCATAAGTGCCCATGTAGGTTTATGTGAAATAAAAATATTTTGATTTTGATTTTGATTTTTTTTCTTCTGCTAAGCAGTAATGCTCGCGAAGGAGGAGACGGAGCGCGTGAGGGAGAGGCAACTTTCGCGCCCTCGCGCCCCTAACCGCCGCAGGAGGAGACGCCCTGGGCGTCGGGAATCACAGTCAGATTTCCGGCCACCGTAGGCGCGGGCTTGCGGACGGTGAGCAATGGGCAGCTCGCCGTCCGATAAGGACCAAGCCCGGGTCGACGGCGCGTTGTGTTCCACGCGCGCCTCAAAGAGATGTCAGCAGAATTGACGGGGTCCGCTAGGGCCAATGCCTGCCGGGGGTTCGAAGAAAACCGATAGGGACATCGTGGCCCCCTGGCAACATGGCAACTGAAGGAACATGGGTGGGTTTTAGTCAGTAAGAGTCTGACACGCCCTCCCGCTCCGCCCAGAGCGGGAGAAGTTATTTGATCATTTCCCACCCAAAAAAAAAAACAGCACTCGCCGACCGCTGCGCGTGCGGTGGGTCACAGACATTGAGTCTTTATAATTTGTATATTTCTATCTTATGCTTAATTTTACTGACGGAAAAATATTTAAAAAAAAACTTAATTTTTTATAATTTTTATGGATTTTTTAAACAAAACGATGTAACTTTTAAACTAAATAATCTATCGCGATGAAACAAACTTCATAATTATTGGAAGTAATTAGGCGTCCTCATAAAATATGTCGGAAAAACTAACCTCAATGAAAATAAACATGTTTTTTTATCAATTGTTACAATCATCGTAAAATTTCTCAATAAGACATTACGTAATTAAAAATAAATAAAAAAAAGTGGCACTCCGGGAGTGCTGATAAAAGAGAAAACTAGAAAAAAAATCAGCACCGCGGTAAATTAACTCGTTGATGTCTTTCACTCCACGCATCGCGGTAATCAATGCGTTGGTGTCTTTTTAATGGTCAAAAGCTGGTGTCGTCACAGTGTCGCGAAATAAATGGTTTAGTCCCACCTCAAAAATTCCCAACGCGCCTAAAGAAGTTCTAACTTAAAAAAAACAGCGTCGGTTCCCTCATTTCGATATATGCACATACCTTACCTTTTAGGTCGGGGTACCCTGGCTTAGTTACTGCGGTCAACTATAGGAATAAATTCTTTAATTATTGTTGAATACCGCATCAAAATCCATTGCGTAGTTTAGACCTGTTTAAAAGAAGAGCGCGGTCACAAGAAAAGACTAAAAAAAAGTGACTTTAATTTATAATATATGTATAGAGATTGTGCTAAAATTTAAAGTAAAAAATGATTAAAACATGCTATAGTTTATGAGTTAGTGATACTTATCTTTGTACCGAACAGGAAAAAATGAGTTGGATCAAAAATAATCCACTTATCAACATTTGAACAAACATCAACCCTTCACTTCTTTGCCTTTTTCTTAAACTTAGGAATTGCAATAAAAGATTATTGCAATTCACGACTCTCTGACTTTTCGGATTCATGTGCGTATTGTATAATCTTCTTGCTTCAAAAACGGTGAAGGAAAACGTCGTGAGGAAACCGACATAATTGATAGATATTTCTCGACGGCATGTGAAGCCCATGGGCGGCATAAAAATCTGACATTAGATGTATTACTAACCACACGAAAAAGAAGATTACAATTACAATTCGATACAAGTTGCAATCGGCTTCTAAATCATATCTAAATGATTTAACCAATCAAGAGTATAGCAGCGACCCAGAAGACCGACTCGACCGGTCCCACAACAGTGTTTCGTCGCGGACTTAAACAATTTGGATAAATATGGATAACATCTGACATTATAGTATGTAGAAGAGCGTTTATAAAAAATGCTTTTGATACAAAATAAATATGATAATTGACACTTATCATGTAAAAAAATAACATTTAAAATCATACAACTAATTTTAAATGTTTGGTTAAAAAATAAAGTACATATTTGTTGTTGCACTCATGTCAAGTTATTTTAACAAAAATTTATTAAACGAGAATATATTTTTTATGACATATCAGCTGTTGATGAAACTGTTGTATGTACTTGTACTTGGAATAGACAAAAAGAATGAGAAAAATTTGGGTGATGAAAAACAGAAAATGATCAATTTTGGACTTATCATGTATACAGTATGGAAACCACATAATTATGCAATAAATGAAATCGCCTTTTCTGTCGATATACAAAAATAACGAAATCGGTTCAGTAATTAGGTCAAAAAGTAGAGTTTTTTTAGCACCAAAGATTACCACAGATTTTCTTCAGAGGATTTGGTCTTTATCGCAACTTCGGTCTAAGTTAGACCTTTTTCAGCAAAATTGGTGCTAAAATATTAGAGTGTTTTAGGATAAGCTTAAGGGATTGTTTTCTGAATAATAAAAAAAAACAAAATATCTTTTGTAAATGCTTCACCACAATGTTAGGTCTTGTTCTTGTAATCCGTGTTAAACAATAAAGCGAATTTCATTGTTTCCCCAGCTGCAAGAGGGCAATTGTTCTCAACTCATATGCAATCCTAAATTCAAGTACAGTTTGTACTTGTATGTTTAGAGTAGGTACGGTCAAGACACGATAATATTAAACCATTTTTTTCCCACATAGCGGGTTTCGGTGTGTCATTTTTTTTTTTTTTTTGTGTACCTGTTCAGGATAAAGCGGGAGGAAATGCCCGGGTGTCGCTACTGTGTGGATCGCCCAGAGGACACGGTGGAGCATACGGTGGAGGTCTGCCCGGCTTGGGCGGGGCATCGCCGTGTCCTCGTGGAGGCGATCGGCGGCGGTGATCTGTCGCGTCCGGCCCTGGTTCAGGCCATGGTACGGAGCGAGAGGAAATGGCAGGCCGTCACCTCCTTCTGCAGAGCGGTAATGCTCGTGAAGGTGGAACGCGTGAGGGAGAGGCAAATTTTAAACGCCCGGGGCGGGAATTGCGAGCCGATTTCCGGCCACCGTAGGCGCGGGCTTGCGGACGGTGAGCAATGAGTAGCTCGCCGTCCGATAAGGACCAAGCCCGGGTCGACGGCGCGTTGTGTTGCACGCGCGCCTCAAAAAGATGTCTGCCTGCCGGGGCTGCGAATAAGGGCCGAAAGGGACATCGTGGCCCCCGGCAACAGGGCAACCGAAGGAACACGGGTGGGTTTTAGTCAGTAAGAGTCTGACACGCCCTCCCGCTCCACCCAGAGCGGGAAAAGTTATTTGATAATTTCCCAACAAAAAAAAAGGTGTGTTATTTTTCGAAAAACAAAGTGAAAATTTTGACAATGACGTAGTCGGAAAAATAATATTAGGTGCAAGTAATAATTAACCTTAAGGTGCTTCACAAACGGTGTGTAACAATATCCTTATTACACATTATCAAACTTAGTAACATTAAGCCTCGTTGCCTTGTTGGTCTAGTGGTCGCAAGCGCTACTGCTGAGCATGAGGTCCTGGGTTCGATTCCCGGGTCAGGCAAAGCGTTATTGGGTTTTTCTATCTAAAATTTCTCAGTAGCAGCTCGGAGTCTGGATTTGTGCCCGATTGATGGTAATAGACTCGCCCCCTATTATATGGGACTTAAACAAAACTGGCGAAATGTGGGTGTACCTGCTACAGGAACACCTCTGCTCAATCCTTCGGGGAAACAAGGCGTGATGTATGTATGTTATGTAACATTTAGCAAAATTTTTAGCTGGAAAATTACTTTTATTTTTGGTGTAAAAAATCGCTGTTTAAATACGGCAATGTAATTAATGCACGCAAAACATTGTGCTTATAGGTGCATGCAACGATACAAGAATTATGAGGTATTAATAGTAATGTTCTACTTCTAACATTTAAAACTTGATTTCGCGAAAAAGTAAAAGAAGTTAACCTTCAATATGTCCGTAACCAACCCGAAAAAAAGTGCTTAGCGCAACCAAAATCTTTTTACACACATTATTATTAATTTATTCATTTATTGTACATAGACTAAGTTTACTCTACATCTCAGTGGCACACGTCAGTGGCATTGTTTAATATTTTACTGTTTATTTTACAACTCTATTCAGACCACAACTGTTCAATTGGAACTCTATTAAATATGTTACATGTGTGTACTGTTTTGTAATATCTGTGATAAAAGGTAAAGGTAAAAATATTGAAGGTAGGTGACAGAAATATAATGCTATGGTAAAATTTAAATTTTGATTAAATACTAACGTAATTTTGAAGTAGGTATACTAATATAAATATGGATCACTACATCTGATTTAATTAATTTATTAATTTTAATTGAATAAATTAAATTAAATTAAAACGCCTAAAATGTCGGCTGCACAGGATTTGGTATTTTGGCACGTTCTACGAACACTGACAGTTTTGTATTGATAATTTGGTTCTAAAATATTCGATTACAGGTTCAATCTAGGAATTTAAAAATGCGGTTGGCCATAGTACCTTTTTATACCTATTTGTTTGCAACCAAGAATTGTCTATCAAAAGAAGAAAAAAATGTTGCTCATACCATACCAAACTATTAAATTCCAAAGTGCAATTGCACATTGGAATTGTCGTAACGATAAATTCAACGTAAAAATTCTATAAAATGGTGTTTAGTTAGATAACTAAATTCAATGCGGAAAAATGTATTATATATTAGTTATATTTCGATGTATGTCCATATATATGAGACATTATTTTATATATATTATTATATATTCTTTAATATATACTGTAAGCAATTTAATTCCACCTTTATTCCCAAGACTATTTCGGTTAATAGTAACGCATCTTTTAGTGATTGGGCTACCATTGGTATTCATAAAAGTAGAACACGGCTTTATGAGCTGTACAATGAAAGGACTTATGTAAACACAGCTGAATTTAATTTATATGTTAGAAATTATTCAAAATTATTTAAAAAAGTTTGTTGTATGGCCAAGTCGCGTTATTTGAGTTCGAAGATTAAAAATAGTAATAATGTAATTAAAACGACTTGGAATATTATTAATAGTGAAACGGGAAGATCTAATAACCGAAATACTGACTACAGCCTGTCTATTAATGACAACATAATAAAATCAGACTCTCAAGTCGCCGCGGCCTTTGAAAATTTCTTTTCAGATATTCCTGTTTCAACTACTAAATCCCTAAACTCATCACCTTCTGTTGCTGAGTCTTTGCTAAAGGAAAATGTTAATGTTTGCGATTCGGACTTTCTTTTTGAACATATTACCTGTAGAGACATAATTAAAACCTTTCACACTTTAAATGTAAAAAAGACTGCAGATCTGTGGGGTAATTCTGTAGAAGTTGCTAAGTCTATTATTGACATTGTAGCACCTACTTTAGCTCTTATCTTTAATAATTGTATCGACTGTGGGGAGTTTCCTGACCTGATGAAAAATAGTAAAATAATACCTTTGTTTAAATCAGGTAGTACATCAGACCCCACTAATTATAGACCTATTTCAGTACTACCTACCTTTAGTAAAATTTTTGAGAAATTAATTTTAGAGCAATTGCAAAGATTTTTTAATAGACATAAATTATTACATAGCAAACAGTTCGGTTTTACAAGGGGTCGTTCAACTACTGATGCCGGTGTTGAACTTTTAGGTCATATTTATAATGCATGGGAAGATAAATGCGATGCCTTGGGTATCTTTTGTGATTTGTCCAAGGCGTTTGATTGCGTTCTTCATGAAACGTTAATCAGGAAACTCCGCCACTATGGGATCCGGAACAGCGCTCTGAATCTTCTTATTTCATACTTGAGTAATAGGATTCAGAGTGTTGACGTTAATGGAAAAAGATCTCCCGGATCTATAGTAACAATGGGAGTCCCTCAGGGCTCAATTCTTGGTCCTTTCTTGTTTCTTATCTATATTAATGACTTGCCTTACCTCATAAAGGATAACCATGATATAGTGTTGTTTGCGGATGACACTTCACTTTTGTTTAAACTTAAACGTCAGCAGCTGGTTACTGACGATGTAAATAGCGCGATCTCAAAAGTAGTTCACTGGTTCAATGTTAATAATTTACTTCTTAATCAAAAAAAAACCAAATGCATTAAGTTTACCCTACCTCATGTTAGGCAGGTGAAAACTAATGTGTTAATAAAGGGCGAAGAATTGAATCCTGAAGATAGCACAGTTTTCTTGGGCTTAACTTTGGATGCTAAGCTTCAGTGGGGCCCACATATAGATAAATTGTCAAAAAAGCTAAGCTCCGCAGCATATGCTGTTAGAAAAATTCGTAATTTGACTGACATAGAGACCGCCCGTTTAGTGTACTTTAGCTATTTTCATAGTGTAATGTCGTACGGTATTCTGTTGTGGGGAAATGCCGCTGACATTCAGACTATCTTTGTTTTGCAGAAAAGAGCTGTTCGATCAATTTATAAATTAAGTCCGAGACAGTCTCTCAGAGATAAATTTAAGGAGATTAATGTAATGACTGTGCCTTCTCAGTATATTTTTGATAATCTTTTATATGCCCATAAAAATATAAAATTGTTTAAAAAATACAGTGATATCCATAACATAAATACTAGAAACAAACACAAATTTGTTGTATTGTGTTCAGATGTCAATGTATACGCTTTTATAATAAACTTCCAAGCCACGTACAAGATCTAAGCCTTAATAAATTTAAATCATTCATTAAACGTAAGTTGTGCCAGAAAGCTTTTTATACCGTTAAAGATTACATTGAGGACAAAAAGGCTTGGGATTAAGCTGCTCCAATTATTATTTTTATTTTTTACTTTTGGAACTTTGTTTATTTTGCAAACTTCAAAATTATATACACAATGACATGAATATTTACTTTGTTAAGTATAACATTATTATTATTTTAATTTATGTGAATGTGAGGACTATGTAGCTCATGTATATATATTTATTTAATTTTCTCAGTTACTACTAATGATAATCTGGCAGTTTTGAGTACTTTATGCGGCCTACCCAAATGTCCTTTCTATGGTATTGTTCGTCGAATCGTTGAGCTCCTTTTAAGTTCTGAGTTGAGCTGCACAATTACTGACAAATGCGTGCACTGACTGGACAGGTCCACTCAAATCTGTATGGTTCTTTCCTCAAAAGATCATTTCAGACACAAATCTACATGGTCCTCATATGAAATGCTCTGACCAAGATTATTTCTGGGTTTTTTATTTTATTATATACACATTGACATTAATGATTTTTATATATACAATGACATGAATATTTACTTTTAAAGTATTATATTATTTTAATTATTGTGAATGTGAAGACTATATGGGTCATTCCTTTTTGTTTTGTTTTTAATTTTTTCTCAGTTAGTTTTAATCATGGTCTGACAGTTTGAGTAATTTATGTGGCCTACACAAATGTCCTTTTTTTGGTATTGTTCGTCAAATCGTTGAGCTCCTTAAATTCTGAGTTGAGCTACACGATAAATGACAAATGCGTGCACTGACTGGACAGACCCTCTCAATCTGTGTGATGCTTTCCTCTAAAGACCACTTCAGACACCAATCCACATGGCCTTCACATGATCTGACCAAGATTATGTCTGGACTTTAAAAGAGACTGTGACCTCTGAGTTTGTTTCGGCCTTTCTTCTCAGAGTAGTCAGATAGGAAACGCCGACCTCATCTAGTTTTTAAAATATGATTGACGTGTAAAAGTGTTTGTACAAACCTACTTACAGAAATAAAATCATTTATCATTTATCATTTATATGTAATAAGCACACTAGCCCGGTTATTTATAAAATAATGCCTCTGTTTCTTGGTGGCACTATAGAGATAGTACAACAACTACCAGTGCTGCGGGATTTGTTTGTTGCTGAGATAAGAGCCTTTTTGGCTTCGCACAGGTCTTTTTTTTGTTTATACAATTAAAAAAAAAAAAAAAAACTGAAATTGTTATTGTTTTTATAATTTTCTTAGTTTTAATGTTGTATTTCCTGTGCGTGTCCCAAATAAAAATATTTTCTTTCTTTCTTTCTTTATAATGCCACCAAGAACCGAAGAGGCAACACCTGGAGATGTTATTTTGAATAAATTTCGTTATTATAGATACTCAAGAAATACTTACATAATTAATATCCATGCTTAAGTTTCCCAGTAAGTGCAACATAACTACAATGTTAAAAAAAAACACAAAAAAAGAAAAAAAAAAACTACACTATCTAAATGTAACATGCAAAGAAAATATGAAGTAAACTCACTTTCTGTATTTGTTTATCAACAATTTTCTGGAAACCCCACGACGCCAGAATAATGGCGACCACCAAAAACCCTATAGACACTGCGAAAATTAATTTCGAATGTTTCCCCAACATTTTTAACACTTTTGTTCTTTTTACTTTAACACTTTTTAATTTTTGTAATTTTAATTTTAGTTTTTTTAGCGACGCGACATCAGTCCGTTTGCTTCACCACCTGAACTATAATTGTCAAAGGATTATTATTCTCACACAGTTTTCCTTGTGACGACTTTTTTATAAACAAATAATTAACTTATCACGGAACTGGTTTAAGATGTAAATGGAGTAATCTCTGCAGTGGTTTAGGATTCCTTACTGGATTTTTGATCATTTTAGTTTTAAAATTAAGTTTAATCGTATTTTTTTTAATTTGTTTGGGTTTTATTAGGAAGGAGTGAATAAACTGTATAAAAAGCAGTTTTTAAATTATTTTTAACCGACTTCCAAAAAGGAGGAGGTTATATGTTCGTCGCGTATGTTTGTTTTTTTTTCTGTTTTTTTTTTATGTATGTCCACCGTTTTCTCCGTCAATTGTGGACCGATTTTGAAAATTATTTTTTTGTTTGAAAGGGTATGCTCTCGAGGTGGTCCCATATAAATTTTATTAACTTGGCTTTGACAGTTTTTGAGTTAGCTTCAATAATACGTACTTTTTTCCACTTAGTATGTGGATGATATGATAAGTTCCTGTCACTGTTATTTACATAGTAGGTTAGTGGTTTTAGAATTTGTGTGGGGTAGGTACCACAACTAAAAAAAAAAACCTTTTACAAAAAAAAACAACCGATTTAAAAAAAAAACACTATAAAGTGAAAAATAACTTTAATTTCGGAAGTCGGTGGCAAAAAACGAAAATACAAAACACAAGACACCGACTTCCGAAATTTAAGTTATTTTTCACTTTATAGTGTTTTTTTTTTTGAAGTCGGTTGTTTTTTTTTGTAAAAAGTTTTTTTATGACATCGTAATTTAAGTGTTTCACTTTTCAATAAACAAGAATTGAATTGTTTCTTGAAATTTTTATAACTTGATTTTATGTTTTTTTTATTTCTGATTTTATGGTCCGTTTACAACAGTAGATCAAGTTTTAAATCAGTGATTCAATCAAGTCCGAGTATTTCAGTCCAGTGCCTATAGGCCTCTGGTAAGTAACGCAACAACATCCTTCAAAGAAACTCTGTGCATAGTTCCATAGTGCGCTGAACGTCCTATAGTTTTTTACCTATTCGTAATTACCATCCAATATTGTTTTAAATAATAATAATAATACCAGCCTATTATTGTCCCACTGTAGGGCAAATTCCTCTTCTCATACAGAGAAGGCACAGGACGGGTTGTTTTATTAATTCCGAATTCGAATCGATCTAGAAGCGAACTAATTATGCGTTCATACAAAAAATAGCACAAACTGGTTTATACTATTTTTTTGCTAAAAAAAAACCACAGATACCTGACTAACTAGTTAATGATAACAAATAAAAGATATTATTATCTAAGTTCATTGAAATCATAAAAAGTTAAGTGGAGAAGTTTCTTCCTTGTGTACCTACTTGGTTCTTGAGAATCCAACGAATGACGTGTTTAAAAATCTATACTAATATTGTAAAGAGGTATTTTGTGAGCTTGTATGTAGAGGGTAATCTTCGGAACTACTGTTCCGATTCCGAAAATTCCTTTACTCATGGGAAGGTACAGTATTGCTGAGTGTCAAAGGATATAATTATTTTATGTTAAATTAAGAAATTTCACGCGGACAACGCTATTTTAGAATGTAGACGCTTTCCAACCAAACTTGTATGAATTAACTTGTTGCTTGTAGCAGAATTGAGGAAAATTCTACACCCTATACCCTTGACCCTACGTCTTATTGTATGTACTTTCTGAGTTTATCATAGATATTACTGACATCGAAGGCAAACATCGTGAGGAAACCTGGACTTAAAGTCGATTACATAAGTTTGAAATCGCCAACCCGTTGTGAGCAAGCGTGGTAATCAATGCTCGTGCCTTCTCTATACAAGAAGAGGCATTCACCCTGCAGTGGTTAATTTACTTTAATTTTTAATTTACTTTAATTTTTGAATTGTTCTTTGTTTTATCTTTTATTACGGGCGCTTCTAACGTGCACGTTTTTCTACATTGTTCTCACATGAATGATGTAACCAATATTTTGTAACAATTTTTTATTTAAAATAGTGTCCGTGGAGTTTCTTGCCTGTTCTTCTCCATAGGTACCTACTACGCTTTGGAATGGACAACTAGCTTCATCTTTCTGACTGACCGACCCCTTGACAATTCAAAAGTACCTGTAATTGGTTTATTTGAAATAAATGCTTTGAGTTTGAGTGGGACAATTTTATTATAGGCTGGTATTATTATGTAAATGTTTATGGAACGGCAAATCCACTAGGATTTTATCTTCATGTTTTGCTGATATTCTTTCCTTAAAGATGCTTATAATATCTCGTATTTTCCTGTCATTATTTTTGTGTTAGCAAAACCTGGCAGTGAGTATTCAGCAAAAGGCCAACCAGAACTTAAAATATTAAGGTTTAGCACAAATTATAAGTATGTATTTTTTTTTAAGTTTACTGATACGGATGTCATTATTAACTTAATTATAAATTCTTTTCAACTAAATATACAGGAAGGCTAATTAAATGATTACAAATGACAGCTCGCAAAAAGCCCTACAATGTAATTTACATCATCTCATTAGATACTATGTTATTTCACACGCTATTGTTTGCTAAATAGTACCAATTGTACGTGTTCTTAGACTTAAACTCAGTGTTATGATTTTTAGTATATGCTTCAGCAAAATATTTATTTATTTCTGCGGAACGAAAAATTTAAGAACGTACCAATCAATATATTTTTAGTTTAAATTAAAATGTCAAAAGTTTTAAAATGATGACACTGAAGTATTGACGTTTTTTTGTTGTTTTAATTTGTATACCCGGTAGTTTTAAAGAAATTAAAATAATTTTAATTGAAACAAGTTTACGAAACAATCCATTGTCTGTAGGTACTTATTAATGATTACACTTTTCTCAGGAACAGCATTGTATGATAATTGAAATAAAATTAATGAGCAATTTGAATTAATAGTACTTAAGTTTAGATTTTAATGGTATTACTTAAACATTAATCTTACGTTTTATTTATATTTTGAAAAACATTAATTTCCGGATTTTTGATACTTAGTAAATTTTAAAAAATTTAACACAAGCACAGCACTCGTACCATAGGACCACAATTTTTAAAGACGTTATGATCAAACACTAGATCGTATGAATACTGAGCAGTAATACACCATAGTCACGCTATTGTCACACATAATTGCAAACACACACTACCGTGTATAAGCTGTAATAGTGTTGTACTTGTAATGGATATTAGTCGGATAATTCGACTCATTTGGGATATTTTACCAACTAATTGTTTGGTTTATCATGATATTATATCTATGTTTGCTACTGCCCAGTGGACTCTCAAACAATTGCGTACGTTTTTGACGGTCAAAATTAAGCATTGCCCATTTAGTAATCGCATTGATGACTTGTTAGTTATCAGTGCACATGAGGATTCTGTTTTTTTTTCTATTTTTTAATCCAGGCGTCACCAAATGGCGACCTATTTTGTGCGGACCCTTAAAGTTAATCTAAAAACATTACTATTAAATTTTTAAGTAATTTAATTTAGCCCGAGTTTGTCTTCAGACACATAATTCAAAGTAAAAAAAAAACATTTTTCACATTAATATTAATAACTTAAGTACTTTGTTATTTTTATTCATTAAATAATACATATTTATTTGTTTATTTAAAAAAATTAAGTTTCTTCGTTTTATTTCTAATGGACTGCGACAGTCAAATTATTTAAAAAAACGGACTCCCAATGGAACTAATAAGTGATCCCTTTGCACCTTCAACGTAACCCATGGTAAGATATTCGGTTCCCTTAAGTATAGCATAATCTGCCTATAGGTAACGTTCCCACTGCTAGGACTGGCCTGCTCTATGTGAGAGAGAGTGGGCCATAATCCACTTTACTATTTCTGAAAACATACTACGTCTGTAAGTTTGGGTACAATTTATTCACAGCTATTTGTTTCTTTACGGGATATACAAGAAAACATTAAGGGAAGTACTTTTTTTTTCAGTTGGTAAATTATCAAATAATTTCTCCCGCACTGGGTGGAGGGGCAGGACGTGTCAAACTTTTACTGACTAAAACCCACCCGTGTTCCTTCAGTTGTCATGTTGCCGGGGGTCACGATTTCGCGATTTTCGGCAGGCATCGGCCCTAGCGGACCCCGTCAATTTTGCTGACATCTCTTTGAGGCGCGCGTGGAACACGCCGTCGACCCGGGCCTGGTCCTTATCGGGCGGCGAGCTACCCATTGCTCACCGGGTCCTCCGGGCGATGGGAAGTACCTAGATTCTTTCTCAGTTTTCTTAAATGCCTAATTCATAATTCTTCATTATCTCATATTCTCTATGCTCTTTCTATTTTCCATAAAATAACAAAAAAGTTAGTACACCTCTATTCGTAACAAACTTAGATAAGTTAAATATACCTCCTGGAATAGGTAGATTACGAATACGATTTAATATTTTAACCTTTAAATATCCAAATATACCCATGGGCATACAATATCATCATGATAAAAAATAAAATACATGTCGTGCAAAGTACCTACAAACAATCATAATTATAATATGAATGAAAGCGTTTATGTAATGTTATGTACTGAAACATTATTAACAAATAATACTGCTTTTTTCTTGATGAAATTATTTGGACTTATTGATTGTCTGAGGTCCGGGTTTTTAATTACCCCCTACTTACTTTGAATACAGTGTTCTTCTCTTTCTAACTTTATAAATGTATTTATTTATCTATCTATCATACATACAAGGACACACTCTTACACACGGTGTCTACATCTCTTTTTATCCTCTGTCCTATCGCAGGTATGCAGGAAGAGATTTCATTAGAAATAAGCATCACCTTTGTACGTATTTTTCTGTTCCTTTTGTCTTGTCTGTGTATTATTTGTGTGTACATAAATGGTTAAATAAATAAAATAAAAAAATAACTTGAATCCAAAGGTTTTGCAGGTTGGCAGTAAGATAGAACCCCGCATTGCTTAAGAGGGAACAGGGCCTGCGATTCTCCATACAATTTCAGCTGTCTGTATTCCCCTTTTTCTTCCTGAATATTGCCTCTAGAACAATATTTTTTTTTTCATATGATCAAAGTCTGCTGTAGGCACGGCACGTCCCTGTTATTTCTTTTTTTTCAGCAACTAATTGGTAAAGAAAATATGACCCTCCAAAAATTACAAAAATCCCCCATTTTTACCGCCATGATTAGAGGATTACCAGACAAATTCGAAAAGTTTTTAACATAAATGAAAATGATAGGAACATGGACATAGTCTTTCTTAAAAAAATTATGTAAACAATTATTGAATCGGCTCAGTTTTCGAGGAGAAAAAAGGGGAATACGAAACGTCGATCTCGTCAAAAAATTTGTGATTTAATCGGTCTGAGCTGCAGCTGTCCCTATCGCACTTTACAGGGGCAGACTTGAGGTAAGACGACGGCAATAGTTTCATCAAAAAACAATTTTTCAAATTCCTCGCAGGCCCTGTTCCCTCTTAAGAAGAAATATAATTTTCGTGGTTTCACTTAGAAATAAGCCAGACAACGAGCTGTTTTCCAAATAACCCTGAAAACACTCTACTTAATACGTTTCTGAGAAAAGTAACCATATTTTAATAATTTATTATATACAAGTCAAGAAATCCCCTATTAATTTAAAAAATAAAACACGCACAGTAGTCTCAAGAGTTCACGCCAATCCGATTTATATTAAATTTCTTCTCGGTGTTTGAGTGCTCTTAATCTTAAACAAATGACGTGGACCCACTGTCAGCGGTTCCCGAGAGGAGTATTATACTAACCTATTTCCTCGAAAAGTTCTGAAGGCAGGGTTCCGTATTTAGTACTTCAGGTCGGAAATTACCGGCTCCCAAACGGAACAAATATTTTTATCAATCTACGAGCGAATTTAATTTGTAATATGTATAGATATTATTACGAATTACAATTATGCATATTACAAATTTATGTCGCTCTTCGTATCTCGGGTTTTCGCCATCATAGGAAATTAATTCCGGAAGGTTTTTGAGTTTAATACATTAATACTAAACTTACATAATATAATAAAGAAATCTCGGTGTTTTGTGAGCCGTAAAAACCGTGCAAAGCAGGGATGGGGCGCTAGTAGCTTATAAATATAGATATAGCTGTTCCAAAACGGGGATCTTTTGCTGTTGACCGGTGAGCATACAATGTGCTGCAGTGTGTTTGTTAGTGCAATTTAAATTATAGCAGTAAACTGGTGATTGGTAAGGTTTCGCTTCTCCTAATTATAAATAGTTCCTGGTCGACCGAGTTCTGCTCGGGTGAAAATAGATAAACATTTCGTCTAGGTATACCAACGTTGTATCGACTTCGCGCCATACGCTCGAATCTGAGTATACGTATTTCTTTTTGCTCCGTAATAAAAATTATTTTGAAGTAGTAATTAGTGAAATCTGGACTTTAGTAAGTGATAAATGCGGTGATTGTGACAATAACTTTATTTTAAATAAAACAATAACAGTGTAAATCATCATAAGTAATATAATAAAACAAAATTATAAAATATCACTAAAAGTGTCAGTACAGTGCAGGTGTTTGTGATTTTGAACTAGAAAACATTTTATTACACCCTCACTAATTCTGTCATTGCCATCTGTCTGTTATAGGGTCAATTAATTTAACGACCTTACTAAGTGTACGAACAGCGTGAGCCGTTAAGACTGTATCTCTACTTAGCCACGAAGTGTGGGTTCAAATCCACGCTGAGTACCGAGCTCTTTTTGGATTTTCTTAATTTTGCTGATTACGTTTGTTTTGATCTGGTGATTTTGAAAATTGAGAATGCCGAAGTGCGGAGCTTGCGGTAAATTTTTGGCAGTGAATGACGGCACAAAATGCTCGAAATGTCCGGGATTTTATCACAGGGTTTGTGTAAACCTTGCCCCCACAGCAACATTCTCGGCAAACTGGATGTGCCCTGGTTGTAAGGCAAAGGTGCCACGGGCAGACAACTCCCAAACCCCTGTGAAGGGAACGGAGGAGACAAGTTCATCCACCAGTCCAGCAGCGGTCAGCCCCATTGATAAGGCTGTCATCCCAGTTGCAATAAAATGTAACACACCGGATACTCAAGAGATCAGCCTTGCGATGGAAATCCGTGGTCTCCGCAGTGAGGTTAACGCCTTGCGAGATGAAATTCGTCAGTTTCGGGATGAGTTCTCAGGTCTTGATGATAAGGTGAATAAGTGCTATAACCGCATGGACACCCTGGAAGATCGTGTCAAAGAATTTGAAGAGAATACTGAGCTGACGAATTCCCCTCGTTTAATTCAACTGGAGGACACAATTGGGGAACTCCAGCAGCAGCTGAATGAACGTGACCAAGAGTCACTACTAAGCGATGTTCAATTGTCTGGTGTTACTGAGTCAACTGGGGAAAACCCGATTCAGTTGATTAACACTCTTGCACTTAAACTAGCAATTCGACTCGAAGAACAGGACATCGTTTTCGCTAAACGTGTTGGGAACGTTCGGCGTGATCACACCGAAGGCGAAGCGCCCCGCCCTCGTATCATCGTTGTCCGACTAGCAAGACGCGCGACGCGTGATAATTTTCTGAATGCCGCGCGCGTCCGCCGCAACCTCACTACTGCTGACATCGAAGTGCCGGGAGCGCCACACCGCATTTACCTCAACGAGCGCCTGACTAAAACTAACAGGCAATTGTTCTATGAGACTCGCCAAGCTTCTAGTCGCCTGAAATGGAAATACACCTGGACTAAAGATGGCCGCATACTTGCTCGTAAAGAAGAGGGAAAGTCGGCTGTGCACATCAGAACGAAAAAGGACATCTCGCGTTTTTTTGTCTCTCAGTAGGTTTGTTCGTGCATAACGTAGAAATTGCTATCAACGTTTTTTATGTTTTATTGTCACATTACACGGTGTCACCCGAGTATATTCAAAATTGTCCATTGTTTTTCTTACTATCTAGCTTATTCTTATTTCATGGTTGCATGTCGTTGTTAAATACATCCCTCTGGTTTTTGATCATTTTTGTGATAAATTGTACAATACATGTTCCTGTCGGTGTCATCATATTACTATTTTTCGTTTTTTAATTTGCCATGTTTTACATAAAATTTGTAAATTTTACGTATTATCTATGCTTATAATCAACGCTGCCCGCGGTGCCAGTCCATTTTCATATATTTTTTCTATGCCGTTTACAATAATTTACATACACTACACTTTATTTATTTGCCACAACAATCTTGTTTACATGCTTATTTTATCAATCTGTGAGTTCCCTTATCTAGTATATTCTATGATCTTTTTGTTTATCGGTAGTGGATTACAGATTCAATGATGTCTAGGTACTGCATACCTTAAGGTTGGTTTTTGGAACGCGGGTTCTTTGGGCACGAAGCACGACGAGTTTGTAGCAGCATTACTGGGTTTGGACGTCGATATTATGGCTATTAATGAGACGTGGCTGCGAACAGGCGAAGAAGGGCGCGCACCCTCCGTACCTGGGTATAGGCTACGGCATATACCGCGCCCTTTGTCTGTGAAGAACGGGCGCGGTGGCGGTGTTGGTTTTTATATCAAGAACGGTATAAATATTCGAAGCCACTCGTACTCTGCTAGCCCATTGCACGCTAAGGTCGAGCAGATGTGGATCACAATTAGTGTTCGCGGAGTTAAGCTAGCAATAGGTACCGCTTACCGCCCGCCCTGGCAGGATGTTGATCTTTTCCTAGACGCTGTATCTGGTTCATTAAACTCTCTAACGCAATGTGAGTACACGATTTTGATGGGTGATTTTAACATAAACATGCTTAGTGACACGGACTCAAAGACGGACAAGTTAGTCTCATTTTTGAACTGCCTAGGTCTTAAGCAACTGGTAAAGTCACCCACGCACTTTACAGTGCATGGTAACTCTCTGATAGACATCATCTGTACAAATGTTAAACCACGCTCTGTATCAGTTGATGTAATACCGGATCTAGGTGCGCACGCGTTGATTTCCGGAGAGTTTAGTTTTAAACGCCTGAAAATTCCATCGCGAACCATTACTTATCGACCACTAAAGGACATTATTGGGGAATCTTTTGATCAGGATCTCGAGATACTTAACTTGAAAGCGTTAACCGAGCTGCAGGATGTTAATGCAATGGTCAGTGAATTTAACTCGAACTTACTGGCACTATTTGATATCCATGCACCTCTAAAAACTAGTGTTATTAAGGAGTATTGTTACCCTTGGATTACTGACAATGTTCAATTTATGATGCATTTGAGGAACAAAGCACATGCAGAGTATTTAAAAAACAAGAAATCTGATTCTAAAAAGATTTATTACAAAGAATTTAAGTCACTTATTTCTAGGTCTCTATTTTACGAAAAATCAGCTTACTATAAACACAAGATCAACAGCCAAATAAATGACCCCAGAGCGCTTTGGAAAAACCTAAAGTCTACCCTGCTGCCATCTAAACGTAAAGAATTACCTCTGCATTTTAACGATCCCGACAAAATTTGTGACCATTTTCTGAATGTGCCGGGTGCAGATACAGTTAGTAATTCATTGCTTACATATTTTGAATCTGCACGAAATAATAGTTCCACGTTTAGTTTGAGACCTACAACATGCAAAGAAATCGCGAGCATATTGACTGCTATTAAATCGAATGCTGAAGGTTGCGATGGCTTTAACATAAATATGATATTGCTGACACTACCTGTGACTTTGGACGCCATAACTGCTTTAGTAAATACATCTGTCACATCCTCATCTTTCCCTGAGTTATGGAAAATTGCCAAAGTGCACCCATTGCCGAAGACTCTTAATGCATTGGACATGAAGGATCTGAGACCTATTAGTATACTGCCAGTACTTTCAAAAGTTTTAGAGAAAGTAGTATGTGCGCAATTGGTTGAATTTTTAGATACAAATAAGATCCTCCCAGATGTTCAATCAGGGTTTAGGAAGGGCCGTAGTACAGCCACGGCTTTGTTGGATGTGACGGACAATATTTTGTCAGCTCAGGATAATGGCATGTGCACTCTTTTGGTGTTGCTTGATTTTTCACGCGCGTTTGACTGCATTAACGTTCCGTTATTATTGTCAAAGATGGCTTTTTATGGATTTGACGAGGACACAGTAAAATGGTTTGAAAGCTATCTTGGCGATCGTACGCAATTTGTTGAAATACGGCGGGCGGACGGCTCTATAGTTGTATCTAGTCTTCGCTCAGTGAGAAGGGGGGTTCCACAAGGCTCGATTCTTGGGCCAATATTGTTTATATTGTATTGTGCCGACATAATAAAGAATATAAATAAATGTAAATACCATATCTATGCGGATGACACGCAAGTATATATATCATTTAAGCCAGAAGACTATGAACAAGCATTAAACGATCTATGCAGATCTTGAAAACATAGTGCAATGGTCCAACGCTAACACGCTTGCCTTGAACCCTATCAAAACCAAGTATATGCTTTTTGGAACCGAAAACCAGTTACGTAAAATTAAACCCTGTGCCAGCTGTGTGACTGTTATGGGAGAGCCTATCGAACGGGTCTACGAAGCACGTAATTTGGGTCTTATCATGGACACGGAACTTCGTTTTCACAAACACGTATCCGAGTCAATCCGTAATTGCTATTATAGACTTAAAATTTTATACAAAGCCCGTCCCTATCTTAGCGAAGAATTGCGAGTCTTGCTTGTGGAGTCTTTGGTTTTATCAAAGCTGAATTATGCGGACACGGTGTACGGCCAACGACTACTGTCAAAAACAGAAAAAATGATCCAAAGACTCCAAAACGCCTGTGCACGCTTCTGTTTTAAAGTTCCCTTTAGGGGACATGTTACACCTTTCTTCAATGAGCACAACATTTTAAAAATGAAAGCTAGACGTAAACTCCACTTGGCGGGTCTACTTTTTGGTGTTAATAAGTCTCATTCTCCTTCTTATTTGTATAACAGACTATCGTGGACGAGAAGACACAGAATCGGTGAGGGCAGAAAATGTTCTCAACAGCTTTCCATCCCACAGCATAAGTCGGCAGCTTTTAGAGGCAGTTTTCGCTACGCAGCTACCAAATGCTGGAATAATATCCCTCCTCCCATAAAATATAGTAAAAGTTACTCAACTTTCAAATTTAAATTAAGAGAATTTTTATTAAATCATCAAAAGGAGGCTGAAAATGTTCGAGCCGACATATCTGCCATATAAAACAATGTAACAATCTATGCCGGTGGCGCGCGAGTCCATGCCGACTGAGCGAAATGTTGCCATTTTAAATATTGCATTTTGTATAGTCATTTTAAATTATTATTTTATTTTATCTTTATATCATATAGATATATCTCATTATATGCTGTACCGGTCGACGTCATAACTCCAATGCCGGCTGTTAATTTTTTAGAAATTTTGCCTATTTAATCAATTTCTAATTTTTGTTCATAATCTGTTTTCTTACTAGTCATTTATTATTGTCATTTTAAGTAGTTTTAGAAGATCCAACGCAGTCACATGATTTTGCCTTTGAAGGTACATACCTACCTTCTTACTTTAGAAGGATGATAGTTTTTGATTTTTTAAATATCTAATAGATATGGTATATAAAATATGATAGTTATTATGACACAGATATTGGGTATTTATTCACAACACAACACACACACATGTATGTCACTACAGTATATTTGATTTTGTGAGCTATTTTTTTATATTAACCTATCTTTTATTACATTATATTTTATTCTGATATCTAATTTATTAAAGCGGACACACACTTATCTGTTTATTATTCTAGCGTATGGCACTCGTGGGTTGCAGCTGAAAATCAGCGTCAGGTGGTACACTTTGTGTTGTCATCTGACAATATGCTGAGCTGAGGCCCTTTTGGCATTATAATCATTGTTTTTTGTTTTTTATAGTTATAAGGTGTATTTTCTCTGCTGTAATGCCAATAAACGCATTTTTCTTTCTTTCTTTCTTTCTTTCACATTCCCGAGGCTGAGAAAATAGAGAAAACGAATTCTCCCGGATATGAGACCTAGCTAGATCGATTTTCCGCCCCCGTAAACCCCTACTTTGCAACTTTCATCGAAATCGTTAGAGCCGTTTTCGAGAACGTGATTACAAATATATATATATATAGGTATCAATTTACAAATATTGCTCATTTAATATTATAGGACGTATTGTCTATGTAAACACGAGAAGGGAGAAACATTTGTGAATAAAGTCCTGCGAATTGATCGCTCTCTTGCGTTTTATGTCCGTTGTCATTGGAACCCTACCTGTGTTTGCATGAAGCCCGACTTAGGACGTTGCTTATTGAAAAAATTAATTGTTTATTCAACAAATTGGTCTTAACAACCTTGAAATTTTTCAAACAATTTTGTTTTCTGAAACCCCTTGAGGTTGTGTTAGTTATGATTTTCTACAAAAGGCGAAAACGCTGATCTCATGTTATTTTGGTTGAGTTGAAAATGTTAAGGGGTCGCAAGTATCTAACAAAATTTTATAGTTTTTTGTTTAGAGGAAAGTTATCTAGATTTGGGATGGAAGAAAGTTATTAAATGAATAAAATATATTCATACCGTTTTTTTTTTTATTTATTTGCCTGATTTTGAGTAATTTATTGAAGACTAGATTCTGTCCGCGACTTCTTCCGTGAGCTTATAACCTTCCTCAAAAATTGGGCTATCCAATGCAAAAATAATTTTTGAAATCCGACTGGTAGTTTCGGAGATTACCTCCTTATAATATTAGTATAGAAAAAGAACCATTACTGTAGCATAATAATATTGGTTCAATAACTCTTTCTGTCTCTTTCTGACTACAATAATGTTACGTTTCTCTCACATTATAATAACATTAATATTGACAATACATCATCATCATCTGCCTAGTCTTTTGCCCAACTATGTTGGGGGCGGCTTCCAGCCTAACCGGATGCAGCTCAACAGCAGTATTTTACATGGAGCGACTGCCTTTCTTACGTCCACAACCCAGTAACTGGGTACCAGGATAGCCATGGTAAGGCTGTTTGTCAGTTTTACTATCGATCTATCTATTATTATATAATATATATGTCACCGTATAATTATAAACTTCGTTAGTTTATAATCCATCGGTATTACTTCTGTTAAATTATATACCGTCGAAAAATTGTGAACCATTTACAATTTAACGCATTATTTTTTGATAGTTTATAATCTATGAATGGGAAACTGACAAATTGTGAACTGTTATAAAACTTTCTTGCGTCGTAACGCACCTTGCGTTAATACTAAATAGCCTGCGAAAATGTATGATACATGGCGGGTCATTAATATTAATAAAAAATTCCATTAAATCGAAAGAAAGAAAAGACATTATTGGACTGTCTGTTGAACACAACATTGAATTGTCCTGTGTTGAGCTTGATAAGCATGTTATAGTATGCGTATACAGACCTCCAAGTTACCAGAATCTATCCGTGTTTGATTCTGTAATGGAAGATGTATTAAAGAAACTTAGTACTAGTAGTAAGTCAATAATTATATGTGGTGATTTTAATATTAACTTATTAGAAAATAACTCGAATACTGTCAGATTATTAAGTCTTTTTAGGTCATTTGATTTGTCAAATGTTTTTATTGAACCAACCCGAGTGACAGCTTCTTCTGCCACTTGTATAGACAATATTTTTTGTAATTGTGATTATTTACACAAACAAATTGTAAATAAGTTGCCATCAGATCACAGTGGACAAACAATAACATTTTGCTCCTACATACCTTTACAAAAAATTCAAATAAGGTTTAGGCCAATTACATGTAAAAGTTTAGAGAAATGAAATAATTCTTTGGCCAATAAATTATGTGTTCAGAGTTTTAATAATATAGGTGACCCAAATGAGTTCTACGCCGAGTTCTTTTCACTATTAAACACGCAATTTAATGACACTTTTCCACTAAAGACTAAAAGTATTTACACAAAGTTCTTATTTAGTGATTGGGCGACTCCAGGTATTCGTAAAAGCAGGGAAAAACTATTTGAACTTTATGGCTTAAAGCAACATATGGATAATACAAACTTTCATAAGTATGTTGCAAAATATTCAAAAACTTTTAAAAGTGTTTGCAAAATAGCCAAAGCTCTACATATTAGCAATAAAATAAAATCAGCTGATGATAAAATAAAAACTACCTGGCAAGTAATAAATAATGAAACGGGTAGGAAAAAACAGCGAAATACTGAATTTAATTTAGAGACTGCACATGGCCCCATTAACTCAGATATAGAAATAGCTCAAGAATTTGAAAACTTTTTTGCTAATATTCCTCTTAAAACTACTGAAGCTTTAAATTCCTCACCCGCGCTTTCTGCTGCCTTACTTAGACAGAATGTGAAGGCATGCCCTTTGGAGTTTAGGTTTCAGCATACAAACCCCCAGGCTGTTATAAAAGCTTTTAAAGATCTTAAAATTAAATCAACAGAAGATCTCTGGGGAATGTCTGTAAAAGTCTGTAGATCTATTATCGAAACCATTGCGCCCTATTTAGCTTACATATTTAATACCAGTGTAGACCAAGGAGTCTTTCCGGATCTCATGAAACACAGTAAAGTAGTTCCATTGTTCAAATCCGGTGATAGTAAAGAACCCAACAATTATAGGCCTGTGTCAATTCTGCCAGTTCTCAGTAAGGTGTTTGAAAAGTTGATGCTCAATCAAATGTTACGTCACTTTAATAAAAATTCCATCTTTCATGAACAACAGTACGGTTTCACCAAAGGGCGTTGTACTACTGACGCCGGTGTCACCCTAATAAAGAACATTTTTAAGGCCTGGGAAGAAGCACAAGATGCCATTGGAATCTTTTGCGACCTCTCGAAGGCGTTCGATTGTGTAGACCATGAGACACTTCTGCTGAAACTAGAACACTATGGGATTAGGAATACAGCTCTTGATTTACTTAGATCATACCTGAAAGATAGAAAGGTTAAAGTTCAGGTAAACGGCGTAAACTCATTAGGGTCTGAAATGGCAATGGGCGTTCCTCAAGGTTCGATATTGGGTCCATTCCTCTTTTTAGTTTACATTAATGATTTACCCCAAATACTTCAAAATCAACCGAAGATGGTGTTATTTGCAGATGACACATCATTAATCTTTAAAATAAACCGACAATCACAAAATCTTGACGACGTGAATAGCTCTATTCTGCAAGTCCAAGATTGGTTTACGGTAAATAATCTGGTACTTAATAAAAAAAAACCAAATGCATTAGATTTAAATTACCTAATGTTAAAAGTAGCGAATGTGACATCATATTGAATGGAGAAAAACTGGAATTTATTAATTAAACGGTTTTCCTGGGAATCACGCTAGACGAGAAATTACAATGGGGACCTCATATAACATCTCTTGCGGGGCGGTTAAGCTCGGCCGCTTATGCTGTTAGAAAGATAAGACAGTTAACAGATGTAGAAACCGCGCGTTTGGTCTATTTTAGCTACTTCCACAGCATTATGTCATATGGCATTTTACTGTGGGGTCGGGCTGCTGACATTGAATCCATCTTTATTTTGCAAAAGAGAGCTGTCAGAGCCATTTATAATCTACGTCGCCGCGAATCTCTCAGGGAACTTTTTAAAAGGATTAATATTATGACGGTACCTTGCCAATTCATTTATGAAAATATTATGTATGTAAGGAAAAATCCACATCTCTTTAATAAAATAAGTGATAGACATAATTTTAATACTAGAAATAAAGATAAACTAGATCAACCATTTTTCAGGTTATCTAAAGTACATACATCTTTTATGGGGTACTGTGTTAAATGTTACAACAAAATACCTTGTGACATATTGCAATTAAATGAAAGAAAATTTAAAACTCATATAAAAAGTACACTTTGTAAACAAGCATATTACAAATTAGAGGATTATATCCAAGATAAGAGTGCTTGGAAACATGCTGGTCCTGCTCCATAGGACAATTTAGAATCAAGACAAAATCAAACTGGTTGCTAATTTAATTGTAAAATTTATTACTTTGTGTTTTAAGTATGACATTGATTTTACATTCTGTGATTACTTCCTTACACACTGACTTATTAATTGTAACATTTTAGGAAAATCGTCTACTTTTACAATGTTTGTAAATATGTGAGAACCATGTATCTGTCACAAATTAAATTATCTATCGTTGCTTCATTTTTAATTTTTTTACCTATTGTGGTATAGTAATTTTATTCTAGGTGCATCGTCTTCACATATAATAATTATTTAACAAATGTACGTACATATACAAACAATATTGTAAAACATTTTAAAAGAGTAACGGTGGAGTTTCTTGCCCATTCTTCTCCATACGAAAACTACCTTTTGGAAGGGGCGACTAGAATCAATTTTATTATTTTGTAATTTTTGACGTTCAAAAGTGCCATACATGGGCCTATTTGAAATAAATGATTTACTTTGACTTTGACTTTGACTTTGACCTGCCTAGCTGCGAGCAACTTGGAAGTAGCGCTCTCACCAGTCGCTGCTATGATACAGCTTGCTTGGCTCGCTCGGCTCGCGCGGCTGGTCACAGTTCTAACCTAACCTAACCCATTTCACCCAGTTCTCAGTTTTTCGACAGATTATGATCTAACGGAAATAACACCGATAGATTATAAACTAACGGTGCTCACAATCTTACGGTGACATAATAAAAATGAATCCCAATTTCCCTGGGTCACGGCATCACCCTAAAACGGCTGAACGGATTTGGATGAAATTTAGCATATGAGGAGACCATCACCCGGAGAAGGACATAGGATAATAGCATTCAACTTCTGCTACTTGTATCGATAATGTCTTCTGCGGTTGTGATTATTTAGATAAAGCCATCGTAAATTATTTACCATCTGATCATAGTGGACAAACGGTAACTTTTAAATTTAGAACACCTATTCAAAAAGTGCAAATACAAATTAGACCAATAACAACTGGCAAATTAAATAGATTCAATAGTACCCTAAATAATAAGTTAAATGCTCTGGGCCCTAATATGGACGATGCAAATAAATTGTATGAGGATTTCTTTTCAGTAGTGCACACTGAATTCAACAAAACTTTTGAAAAGAGAACAAAAAATATTTGCCCTAATTTTATTTTTAGTGACTGGGCAACTAGAGGTATTAGGATAAGTAGGGAAAGACTGTTCGAGCTGTATGGCCTTAAGCCTTACATTAATACTGAAACTTTCAACAAGTATGTTGCTACATATTCCAAAATTTTTAGAAATACTTGCAAGATAGCTAAAGCTCTGTATATTAGCAACAAGATTAAATCAGCAGAAAATAAAATAAAAACAGTTTGGAAAGTTATAAATAATGAAACTAATAGGAACAAAGTACGAAACACTGAGTACACATTGGAGACTTCACGTGGTGCCATTAGCTCTAACTTAGAAGTAGCGCAAGAATTTGTACATTTCTTTACTAATATACCATCTAAAACGACAGAAGCCTTAAATTCCTCACCCGATGTCTCAATTAATTTATTAAGAGCGAACGTTCCAGGCTGCCCGGTTGAATTTCAATTTAAACATATAAACCCTATGATAGTTATAAAAGCTTTTCGGCAAATTAAAATCAAATTGACCGAAGATCTATGGGGATTATCTATCAAAGTTTGTACATCCATAATCGAGACTATAGCACCGTACTTAGCTTTAATATTTAATTTGTGTGTGGATCAAGGAGTCTTCCCGGATTTAATGAAATACAGTAAAGTTATACCACTTTTTAAATCTGGGGACAGTAAAGACACTAACAATTATAGACCAGTATCTGTGCTGCCGGTATTCAGCAAGGTTTTCGAAAAGGTAATGCTCAATCAAATGCTTAATCATTTTAACGCCAACCAAATCTTGCACGATCAGCAATATGGTTTCACCAAAGGACGTTGTACAACTGACGCTGGTGTCACCTTATTAAAACACATATTTACAGCGTGGGAGGAGGCCCAAGATGCCATAGGAATCTTTTGTGACCTCTCCAAGGCATTTGACTGCGTGAGTCATGAGACCTTGCTCTTGAAACTTGAGCATTACGGACTAGGTAAACTTGCGCTCAGTTTAGTAAAATCTTATTTAAATGATAGACAGCAGCAGGTTCAAGTAAATGGTGTCCATTCAATCGGTTTAAAAGTAAAAATGGGCGTTCCACAAGGCTCGATATTGGGTCCTTTCCTCTTTTTAGTATATATTAATGATCTACCCCATTTATTAAAAAACCAACCACAAATGGTGTTATTTGCTGACGACACTTCCTTAATTTTTAAGATAAATAGACGTGCATCAAATCTTGACGACGTAAATAACGCCCTACTGCAGGTCCAAAATTGGTTCACTGCTAATAATTTAGTATTAAATGGGAAAAAAACTAAATGCATAAGATTTGCTTTACCAAATGTTAAAAGTAGTGATTGTGACATAGTATTGAATAAGGAGAAACTAGAATTTGTCGATAAAACTGTTTTCTTGGGGATCACGCTCGATTCAAGGCTGCAATGGGGTCCTCATTTAACATCTCTAGCAGGACGGCTAAGTTCAGCAGCATATGCTGTGAGAAAAATCCGTCAATTTACTGATGTAGATACCGCGAGGCTAGTCTATTTCAGTTACTTTCATAGTATCATGTCTTACGGTATTTTACTATGGGGACGGGCTGCAGATATCGAGTCTATTTTTATTCTGCAGAAGAGAGCCATCAGAGCAATATATCGTCTCCGCAGACGCGATTCTCTAAGGGATCTGTTTAAAGATATTAACATCATGACGGTACCTTGTCAATATATATATGAAAACATCATGTACGTAAGGAAAAATCTAAGTCTTTTCAGTAAAAGAGGTGATAGACACAATTATAGGACTAGAAATAGGGACCAATTAGTTCAACCGGGTTTCAGATTGGCTAAAGTAGACTCATCCTTCATGGGGTGCTGTTTAAAATGTTATAATAAAATACCTTCCCACATACTCCAACTGAACGAAACGAAATTTAAATCATGTATAAAACGCACACTATGCTGCCAAGCATATTATAAGTTGGGGGATTACATCGCTGATAAAAATGCTTGGCTCAGCGCTGGTCCAGCTCCACAAGGGCGCATAAACTAATTGATTAGCATTCGAAAATATTGTTGCAGCTGCTGAAGATTGTAAAACTATCTTTTCCTTGTATAAATTCAATCTCTTTGTATTGTATAATTGCATATCACATGTGTGAGCACTGTGACCATGTTGTACATTCCATAAAACTACCATTTACTGGGTACGTCTTTCATTGACTTGAATGTGCTCTGGCAGCTGAGAGTATGTCATGCTCACTCAAATGTCTCGCTGATGGTGGCGTGTGTGTTGGATCATTAAGTTCCCTTCAAAATGGTTGAGCTAAATGGTGCTGATCCATGCGTCATGTTCGTGAACGGGCGCCGTCAGTAGGGACTGGTCATCTCTTAGCTGCCACGGTTTATTTTATTTTAATTTATTTAAATTTTTGAATTGTTATTATATTTTTATTACGGACGCTTTTAACATGCACGTCTTCTACATTGTTCTCACATGTATAAATTCAACACGAATGATGTAACCAATATTTTGTAACAATATTTTGATTTAAAAGAGTGTCCGTGGAGTTTCTTGCCCGTTCTTCTCCATAGGTACCTACTACGCTTTGGAATGGGCAACTAGCTTCATTTTTCTGACTGACCGACCCCTTGACAATTCAAAAGTACCTGTAATTGGTTTATTTGAAATAAATGCTTTGAGTTTGAGTTTGAGTTTGATATCCCGATATTCCCATGGGATCGAGACTTATGCAGATGAAACCGCGGGGTGCAGTTAGTTGACAATACATTATCTAGACAGAAACAAATGCTTTTATTTTTAATGTCGTGCCCATAAGTATTGTCATTAAAGTACGAAAATTACATAATTGCCCAATCAGCCACGGATCAAATGACAATGAGATTACTTCCTGTAATATTTATTTTATGACAAAAAAATATTAGCGTACTACGTTTATTCGGTAATTTTAAATGGACGTGGAAATTATTCAAAACCTTTGACCGGCAATTATTGTTTACGTCGACGTCAAACAAAATTATGGTTCGATTTTATTTTACAGATCTCGGTCAGAAGCAAAGTGACGACTTTTTAGGACAAGCCTCATTAATTCTCATCCTCTGAAATTCATACAAGCTGGAATATATTTATAGCCAACAAGTGTTCCATTGTGTGTAGTGTTTGTATTTGTTTGTTTGTGTGTTTGTTTTGTGTGTATGTTTGTTTGTTTGTGTTGTATTTGTTTGTTTGTTTGTATTTTGTGTTTGTTGTATGTGGCTTTTTACCTAAGCCAAAAAGCTCCTAAGCAATGAAATGCGGTGAGTGCCACATGACGATCAAATCTAAGGGAAGATTATGAGTTATGATGAAACGGGCGCTGCAGCCGTCAGTTGGTCAGTGTTATTTCTTAGTTGCCACAGTTTATTTTAATTTAGTTTTCCTCTTGAATTGCTAAAAATAAAAGCAGTTCAAGAAGATTAAAAACTGGCTGGACAAACCAATAACCTGATTATGTTCTAACTTTTGTTTGTTCCCGTTTGTGATACCAAAGTCTACAGATTATAATGCTTGTTTTTATTCTCTTTTCAGTTATGTGTTTTTGTAGTCGAGTTTTTTAATTCCTTTTTTATTTACAGCTTTTAGATTTTTATCATTTTTCATTCCAAATTATAAATCAAAATTATAATTTTTGTAATGACCTTTCAAAACCCTACATTTTGATACCCCACAAGATAGGGTAAGGAGATTTTTTTTGAGAACATACATTTTGGCGCCAAAAATCCGCCAATTAAACTTTTTATAATTTTTATAAACCCAGATTTGTCTTTAATGCGCGAGTATCTCTAACGACATATCATTCATCAAAATTTGTTCAGCTGTTTACGGTACATAGAGACGGACATACATACATACCTACAGGTACACACATAACCCTTCTTTTTTGGCTTCGCCGCAATCGGGTAAAACAAAATAAATCTGTACCTCTTTAAACGTGCACGGCTCGAAACATTCTTCAAACATTTACTATGTATTTATAACATACAAACTTTGATTTTTTGCCCGTTCTTCTCCATAGGAACCTACTATTTGGAATATTAGGCATGCCGCCTGAGAGATATTTCTCGATGGCATGTGAAGCCAAGTCAGAGGCCCATGGGCGGCATAAAAACTCTGACACCAGGTTAGTCACTAACCATACGAAAAATATAAGAAGAACGAGTATATAGGTACCTGTATATTTTTTCCATATAGCGTGTCATTTTCAATGCTAACTACCTAATCGATAGTTTAATGCGCACTGGGTAAGTAATTAAAATACTACGTATTTAATGTTCTAACGATAGTTCTGCTGTGAAAACTGATCATATCGCTAATAAATTAGCAAAGGCTTTTTCATCAATAATTGTCATACAATTAATTATTAATTGGGAACCTTCCCAATCATCACTAATATTATAAATGCGAAAGTGAGTTTGTTTGTTTATTTGTTACAATTTCACGCTAAAATAGCTGAACGGATTTGAATGTAATTTGGCACATGGTTAGACCATGACCTGGAGAAGGACATAGGCTACTTTTGATCACCTCCTTTTGCGAAACAGTAATGCTCGCGAAAGAGGAGGCGGAACGTGTGAAGGAGAGGCAAAGTTCGCGCCCTCACGCCCCTAACCGCCGCAGGAGACGCCCTGGGCTACCGTAGGCGCGGGCTTGCGGACGGTGAGCAATGGGTAGCTCGCCATCCAATAAGGACCAGCCGATCTATTCTGTAAAAATCTCACCGTGAAAACTTAGGTGAAGTGAGCATAAAGTGAGCTGTCAATCCACTGATGACTGAAATTTTCACCGTGAGATTTTTACAGAATAGCATTGCAGGTCCGGGTCAATGGCGCGTTGTATTCCACGCGCGCCTCAAAGAGATGTCAGCAGAACTGACAGGGTCCAGGGGTTGCGGTTATTGTCCGAAAGGGTCACCGTGGCCCCTGGCAACATGGCAACTGAAGGAACACGGGTGGGTTTTGGTCAGTAAGAGTCTGACACGCCCTCCCGCTAACCCAGAGTGGGAGATGTTACTTGATAATTTCCCACCCGAAAAAAAGGCTACTTTTGGATCCTGGATCGCAGACGAAGTCACGTGCAAAAGCTAGTTATAATAATTGTATCACAAAGAGGCACGGTAAAATTTATATATTACTAGCTGACCCCGGCAAACGTTGTTTTGCCAATTATTTGTTTGGGGTGGACAACGCTTATCACTTAGGGGTATGAAAAATAGATAGTAGCCGATTCTCAGACCTACTGAATATGCATATAAAATTTGGTAAAAATCAGTAAAACCGTTTCGGAGGAGTAAGGTAACTAACATTGTGACACGAGAATTTTATATATAAGATTATGTGTTACTTTATTATTTTTCTAAATTCCCGGCTGTCATTCATAGACCTTTGACTATCGTTACGGTTACTCAGAAACCAGATAGTCTTACTAAAGAGCATTGTGTGATCCAGTAACTGGGTTGTGGAGGTCTAAAGGCGGTCGTTCCAAATTAAATACTGATATTAGGCTGCATCTGGTTAGACTAGAAGTCGACCCCAACATAGTTAAGAAAAGACTAGGCAGATGATGATGATTTCTGGAATTCCCTATACTTAAATAAAGATCTACAATCACTGTCGTCAAGTATTTTGCTGGGTCTCACAATGCATAGAAAAGTAAATCTATTAATACTCGTAAATAAGTTATTTTAGTTAACAAAACTAAAAATGTAATCATAATCAGCCTATAATGTTCCCACTGCTGGGACATAGGCCTCCTCGGTGAGAGGGAGTGGGCTGTAATCCACCACGCGGACCCAGTGCGGGTTGGTAGATGTCACATGTCTTCGAATTTTTTGTTTCTAGGACATACCGGTTTTATCACGATTCCTTCCCCGTTTTGAGAGCAGTGGTGATGAAATTAAATACACAAAGTAAAGCGTCTGCCTGGGTTCGTACCCACGACCATTGGGCCACCACTGTTTTTAACCAAAAACACAATATCCTAACCTAACCAATACTATTAGCAAACTAATATGTTAATATTTGGGTAGTATTTAAACGCAAATCAAAAAATATCCTTTTTCTACGCAATAAGATTCCGAATTCCCATCAAAATTACTGACTGCACAGCAAAATATTCAACTCAAAATATCACTAAACACACTACAATTTATTTTCGCAGCGTACAGCGATTTTTCCTAAAGCAAAAGCTTTTTCATCAATGCACAGCTAATAATCTTAATGCACATTATACATGTTAACTCTTTTTCTTTTAAATATAGCTTCTATTTTCATATTATGTACAGCAGTTTTTCTAAATAAAACAGCATTTTATTAGTCACAGTCGTCTTATTATTTATTAATTACCACATAATGAGATCAGCAAAAAAAATAAAAATTAGATACAAAATTGTAATTTATTGAATTATTAAAGCGGGTCTTGCTTTCGCGGGGCGTCCACGTTTCCTTTTTTGCCCAATAGGCACATTTTTAGCTTCTGCAGGTGGTATCTTACTCGCTCGCGCCACTCTGCACTCCAGTGACGAAAAAGCGCGCGAAGCCGCCAACCTTTTATTCAGTTAATTTGTTCTGCTTTTAGAAATAATGCAATGTAAAAGGATTTTTTGTTATAATAATAATCATTAAATTTGCCAAGCATGGCTTCTTGAAAATTAAGACAAATATGATGAACAGGTTTTGTTGTACTTACTGGTTGATATGCGACTGGGATAGTTATTTTGCTATGAAATATGGAAAATTTGCTGTGCAGTCAGTATTTATGCTATGTATGTAGTATTTTTGTACAAAAATAAATTTAACAGTATTGCATTATGAGGAAAAAAGTAATGTTATATTGATGTATAATTTCGTTTTATCTGCAGTTTGAGTTTTGTTAAACATTTAGTTTATTTGTAGTGAAGTAAGTTATTAGATGTAAATAAGAATATAAATGATGAGTATGTATTGATAGGCGATTATTTATTTGATATGCAATTTATAATATCCCTTAATATTTTTGGTTTTGTTAAATGCAAAATCTTTAATATCATTCTTCTGTACGTGTGTTTGTCACCTAACTCCTCCTAAACGGCTGGACCGATTTGGATGAAATTTTGTGTGTATATTTGAGTGGGTCCCTGGATGGTTTGAAAATACAATTGGACCCGGTAGGTGACGCTGTTCGGACAGGACAACGTCCGCCGAGTCCACTAGTATATTAATAAAAATTGAATAAATGTAAAAAACACTATTAAAAAAAATACACAAAAAAATAAAAAGTTTATTTAGTAGACATTATTTTCATTGTTTGTTTCTATTTGCATTTTTCAAAACAAAATGTGTATAATAGCGTGTGTTTAATAGTTAATGTATTCGTGAGCAATAATATAGTATTGTTTTCAACACTGAACTCAAATCAGATTAGAACCATAATAGCTTAAATGTATTGATTATTACTGTAATGTCAAGGTAATTTCCATCATTTTTTCAATTCATTGCTTTGATACGGAATTAATGTTGTTGGTCCTTTGGGGCGCATCGGTCGAGAAGGTTGAATTATTAATTGTCTCAAGGTTATGAATCAGGGAAATCCCTGTGGAAATTTTAATGATTATTTTCACGGAATGAGAAAATATTATTAGAATGTTGATGTATGTTTGATTTACTTGACTGCCTCGTTGGTCTAGTGGTCGCAAGTGTTACTGCGGAGCATAAAGGTCCTGGGTGCGATTCCCGGGTCGTGTAAAGTGTTATTGGATTTTTCCATCAGAAATTTCTCAGTAGCAGCCCGGAGTCTAGATTTGTGCCCGGTTGATGGCAATAGGCTCGCCCCCTATTACTGGGACTTAAATATACTGTAGGGTATACCTCTGCCTAACCCGTTGGGGATTATAGGCGTGATGTTATGTTATATACGATGATTGAATAAAAAATAAAAATAAATTGGATTGTTTTATTTATTAAATTCTACAGATTGTAGTTTAGCCTCAAGATTATTATATTAAAGAGATCTTCAAGGGTACACTAGTCGATCATTCTTCCATACAAACGTAGTATGGTGATTACTTGTCTGTTTGCCGGTGTACGTCAATTTATCTTATTATTATCTAGCTCTGTATGCAAGCAGAATTGGGAAAAAAGTTTTGGTTTGGAAGTTACGAGCGTCGAAACTTCCATATTTCAACACAACTTTTAACTCATCTTTGGGCGTAAATAAATAACCTATGTAGTATGAAAATGAAAAAATAGAAACCGTACAAGAATAGACAATTTTTTCTAAAGTACAAACAATTTTATTTTGAGTAGATAGATCTAGTAGTTTTTCCATAATATCTATACGCTCAAAGATCTGTTTATGAAATTTTACGCACTCGTTTTCGTTATAAATCATCGTGTTTTTCACTAAATAAATAAAAATAAATAAATAACTGTGCTTAATAGCATGCATATTAGCCACGCCACCAACAAGTTCGAGCCGTCGACTAGTGCAACCTTAAGTATCCATGGTTTATAATTATCATTATTTTTTATTGGATATCAAATGGAAGGACTTTGATTTAATTAAATTAATGCTCAAGTTTCATCTCTTTAAATAATTAATATCTTACTTTATCACACATAATAGATGCTAATTGAATGAATTACCGTGACATCACAATCGTTGACAGATGACGTCATTATATTACATAAGGTTTAAAGGAAAATTACATGGAATTAGTTGAAGGTCAAGTGATGAAGTATGGTGATTGTTATGGCGAAAGGAAATAGCCTTTGTATTATGGTGGCTGTAATTCTATGGGATATTATCATAAAGTATACAATACGTTTTAATAGGATTTAGGGGCTTGTGGCTAAGTAATAACAGCTGCACGGGTCGATCGATCAGGTTAAGCTAAGTTTGCCGCGGTTGGTCCGTGGATGTGTGACCATCTTTACATACCAAGTCCCCTCCGTGCCTCGGAAAGTACGTTAAGCCGTTGGTCCCGGCTGTCATTTGTAGATCTTTGACAGTCGTTACGGGTAGTTAGAAGCCCAAAAAGTCTGACAACCAGTCTTACCAAGGGGTATCGTGTTACCTAGTCACTAGGTTGTGGAGGTCAGATAGGCAGTCGCTCCATGTAAAATACTGGTATTCAGCTGCATCCAGTTAGACTGGAAGCCGACCCCAACATAGTTGGGAAAAGGCTAGGCAGATGATGACGTTTTAATAGGATTTACAGACATGATCGAAAAGTCAAATAAAAAAAAGTACAAATTCGAGAAATCTTTTTTCCATCTTAAGGGAAAACATGTTGGAAAAAAGAGATTTCTCGGATGTGTACTTTTTCTTTCTTTTTTTTTTTCGACGGCGCTTTGTGTTCCACGCGCGCCTCAAAGAGATGTCAGCAGAATTGACAATCGTGGCCCCCGGCAACAGAGCAACCGAAGGAACACGGGTGGGTTTTAGTCAGTAAGAGTCTGACACGCCCTCCCACTCCGGCCAGAGAGGGAGAAATGTTCATTATAACTAAGCACGCAGAAAAGAGGATGGTTAATAATTGTCACCCTTGATTGTTTTGGACTAAAGTAATCAGACTGTGGGTTCCAAATAACAGCAAACGCCAACGCGGTAGGCCCAGGAGGAGCACACGGAATGAACTCGACTATTTTATTAAAATTGGCCATAAACAGCAGTGGATAGAGATAAGTGGAAGGAGGGAGCGGAGGCCTTGGCCTTGCAGTAGGACATAAACTGCTGATAATAATATTTGAATGTTATCGTATGCTAATTAATATAATCAACCCTGATTGTCAACTATACTCGGAATTGATGTCGGGCTGACACCTGTCAGTTGGATAATTTCTAGTACCTACAAATATATTATATTTTTAACGAGTTTATGGAAGATAAGAAGCTAAAATAAAGCACAAATGTTATATATCTAGAATTTAGTGACAGAAACGAACCGCTGCAAAACCGACTTCACGCAGTCTTGTCTGCCCTACCCCTAGAGTGTAATTTAAGCCCGCGTAGGCGCGGCCCGTGAGCTGAGGAGCAGGTGGCTTGAAGGCCCACCGCTGCGGTTGAGGCTGGCTGGCGAAACCAGCGTGAATGCGCCGCTGTCATCGCCGAATTGAAAATCAATAATTACTTTCCTCTATGAATCAAGCTCAAGCTGTCAATTCTTTTTATATGTCATGGTGTATTTTTTATCATTTCTATTTTATTTTAGATTCTAGTTTGTGTTATTTTATTTATAAGGAAAAATCGTGTAAGTAGAATTTTTTATTTATGTTAAACAATGGCGACAGTAGTGATGCCATACGAAGCGCCAGTCAACCTGCCACATCGCTGGATGCCCTAGTGAGATGCCCTCATTGTCCCCAAGCACGCTTTTTTAAGGGTGAACGAGGCCTGAAGGTACATTTGGGTAAGAAACACAAACCCCACAATGTGCCTTCATCCTGCCCGTCAATACCCACTCCCCTAACACCCGATTTACCCATTCAACCCTTTTGGAAAACCCTTGCGAAATTAAAAACTTCAACTCCAGTTTTAAAGAGAGTTCCTCGTGGCGCGAGACCATCCGTGGCTTCAAGTTTAGCGCGGTGTATCCGTCTCGCCGCCAGAGAGAACTCTCTCAGTGCTTGGGAACAATTACTCACCTTCCCGTTTAGAATTCTACATGTGCAAAAAAGTTTAGCAAATAAAAAAACCTTAACAGCACAAATCAAAGATAATTGTAACATTTCGGCCCAAAGTTTCGACCCTAAATTAATAGCGCACCCCCCCCCAAAGAGGTTTATTGCACCATTTGGAGTCTAAACTAGGCGAGGGTGATATCAGAGGTGCATGTAGGATCATTTTTAGCAGCGATGTGGTTGCGCCGTACTCTCCAGAGACACTTACAGCTCTGGAGAGCAAACACCCTGCCCCGGTAGATGACCTCTCCTTCCCTGACCCACCCGATCCAGAATCTAACTCACTTAAAATTACAGCTCAACAAGTATGTGCGGCCGTGTGCTCCTTTCGAAGTGGCTCCGCCGGCGGCCTCGACGGCCTGACACCTCAACATCTGAAGGATTTATTGTGTTCAGGCGCCGGGGAGGCTGGTGAGTCCCTTTTGAAGGAGCTGACGGCCCTCATCAATCTCATGCTCTCCGGCAATGTGAACGAAGCCGTCATTGATATTTTGTATGGGGCAAACCTGTGCGCTCTGCGCAAGAAGGATGGCGGTATTCGTCCCATTGCCGTAGGGTCCACCTACCGTCGTATCGCAGCCAAAATTTGCTGTGCTTTCTACAACGAAACACTGGCCAGCAAATTTCAGCCCCTACAGCTGGGCTTCGGGTCTAAAGGGGGCTGTGAGGCTGCGGTACATGCATTATCCACTTAGACAACAGGGTGACCCTCTTGGGCCAGTCATTTTTAGTTTGGCAATAAATCCAATTATTCGACAACTAAATTCTAAATTCAACGTATGGTACTTGGATGACGGAACCCTAGGAGGTGATGTAGACACAGTTTTAAAAGATTTAACCTTTGTAAAAGAAAAATTCTGTTCCATTGGCCTCGAACTTAACCTTTCAAAATGCGAAATTTATCTTCCCCAGACGACTGACAGACAGACAACCATAGCGAAATTTAATACTAAAGCACCAAATATCAAAATTACAGAAAGAAACTCTCTTCACCTCCTAGGGTCCCCAATTTTTTATGAATCCTTTCCAACGTTCATTGAGGAGAAAATCCAAAATTTCAACGATGTCTCGGAAAGACTTTTCAAAATTAATATCCATTCGGCCTTCACACTCATTCGATACTGCTGTTTTGGACCAAAATTTACTTATAGCCTCCGTTCCTCCCACCTATGGAAGCATCCACAACTTTTAGAAAAAGTAGACGAAATTATTAGAAACACTTTAACTTCAATCCTAAATGTGGCCCTGGACGACCGAGCGTGGCAGCAAGCTACACTCCCCATTCGCTTGGGCGGTCTCGGCGTCCGCAAAATTTCAAGTATAAGTTTACCGGCGTTCCTCTCCTCGGTCCACAGTACCAATAAATTAACCAGGAACATTTTATCCTCTTCACTGGCCGATTTTGAGGTACCGTGCCTGACCGATGCGTTGAACGCTTGGAAAATGGCTTGTCCCAATACGGACCTGCCCGACAACCCCTCTTCCCAGAGACGATGGGACGTGCCGCTCTGCAGTATTATACGGAACACTCTGTTAAACACGTCACCTAATACTGTTGAGCGCGCCCGTCTGCTGGCTGTGGGAGAATGGGAGTCAGGCTTGTGGCTTCAGGCGCTCCCGTCATCCACCATAGGCACTATGATGGATGACTCATCGTTTCGGCTCGCTACGTGTCTCCGCTTGGGTGCACCTTGTGTTGCTCCGCATCGGTGTCATTGCGGTGAAGCTGTCGACAGTCTCGGGCGCCATGGCCTGTCCTGCTGCAGGAGCGCAGGGCGCATAGCACGGCACGCCAGCATCAACGACATTATTCGTCGAGCCTTTGTCACCGCCGGCGTACCAGCGGTATTAGAACCAAACGGCTTGGTACGTGACGATGGGAAGAGACCAGACGGGATGACGTTGTTGCCTTGGAAGATGGGTAGGCCTCTGGTGTGGGATGCGACCTGTGTCGACACCCTTGCGCCATCTCATGTTCCTAGCACGGCGGGCTGTGCTGGCGCCGCTGCTGCGGCTGCTGAGACCCTCAAGCGGCGCAAATACTGTAACCTTATTGGCAACTACAGTTTTGAGCCGTTTGGGGTCGAAACGCTCGGATCATGGGGCCCGAGTGCGCGTCTCCTTTTTAAGGATATTTCTCGTCGACTGGTCGACACTTCACGTGACCAGAGGGCTGGCTCGTTCTTTGGCCAAAGAATTAGCATTGCCATTCAACGTGGCAATGCTGCCAGTCTTCTGGGCACGTTTCCGGATGACAGCGATGCGGACGAATACTTCGACACCTAAGTGTCGTTTTGTTTTTATTATTTTTATTTATACAGATAGTTAGTTAGTCTTTTAATTTAGTACTTAATGTAAATAGTTAGCTATGTTAAAACTGTAAAATAAACTTCTAAAAGTACACTATACTCCATTTGAAATAAGATTAGACATTTAACTAAACCTTTTTTACAGTTCGTTCAACCGATTTTGACTTCTATTGCGTTGGTGGCATGACAAATGGCAGCTGCAGTAAACATTGGTATTGTAACCACTTTTTTTGCTTTTAATGCCATCCTTATGCCTACGGTATAGAAGTCAAAATCGGTTGAAAGGACTGTAAAAAAGGTTTGTTTAAATGTCTAATCTTATTTCAAATGGAATATAGTGTCATGTAATGTTATATAAAATATCGGTCAAGTGCGTGTCGGACCACGCACAATGAAGGGTTCCATAGTTGGGATGAATTTATCCCAAGAACAAACTTAACATTGTAGTTGAAAAACATGTTCTCCCATACGGAATGTATGGGAGAACATGTTTTTGCAACTGCAAATGTAAGTTGGTCGATTTTTACTCGTTAACTTGTAGAGTCTACTTAGCTGTGATAATTTTCCTTTTAATTTCGTTATATAGTATACTACTACTGTGAATTTTCACATATCCAAAACTAACCATTTAGCTGGTTGGGGACTTGACTTTTACAAAAATTAGCACTTTAAAGCTTAAAATTTCGCAAACGGATCGCTGAATCCAAAAATGGTTTGGAAGTACTCGAAATATTTTGTAACGACATTTGCAACGACACCCCATGCTATGGGATAAGCGAAAAAAAAAAAAACATCCCCACTTTACATGTAGGAGAGATACGCTAAAAAAAATTGTTTGGTGATTTTATTTTACAACTATGTAGGCTTGATTAACATGCCATACCCAATACCCATGCCAAATTACAGCTTTATAGTACTAAGAATCTCTGAGCTAAGCTCTGGACAGACAGACAGACAAACGGACATGGCGAAACTACAAGAGTGGTTTCGCACTACATCCGATCCGAATCCAAGAAATGTCGGTCCGAAGTAGTTGTAGTACTATTTGTATGAAGGGTTGTGCACTAGATCCAACTCTGTCCGTCCGAATTTAGAACATTACCAATTTGGATTGAACTTGGATCTTGTATTCGGATTTGGATCGGATTCGGATCAGACGTAGTGTGTAACCGCTCTAAGGGTTCCTTGTTATCGGCGGCGGTGATTTCTCGCGTCCGGCCCTGGTTCAGGCCATGGTACGGAGCGAGAGGAAATGGCAGGCCGTCACCTCCTTCTGCGAAGCGGTAATGCTCGCGAAGGAGGAGGCGGAACGCGTGAGGGAGAGGCAAAGTTCGCGCCCTCACGCACCTAACCGCTGCAAGAGGAGACGCCCTGGGTGTCGGGAATTGCAAGCCGATTTCCGGCCACCGTAGGCGCGGGCTTGCGGACGGTAAGCAATGGATAGCTCGCCGTCCGATAAGGACCAGGCCCGAGTCAACGGCGCGTTGTGTTCCACGCGCGCCTCAAAGAGATGTCAGCAGAATTGACGGGGTCCGCTAGGGCCAATTCCTGCCGGGGCTACGAATAAGGGCCAAAAGGGACATCGTGGCCCCCGGCAAAAGGGCAACCGAAGGAACACGGGTAGGTCTTAGTCAGTAAGAGTCTGACACGCCCTCCCGCTCCACCCAGAGCGGGAGAAGTTATTCGATAATTTCCCACCCAAAAGAAAAAAGAAATAAAAGGGGGTTCCTTATTGACTACGGAACCCTAAAAAGCATGACCTCATAAGAAAAGATCATAATAATACAGCATACAGGTAAGAATTTTCTCACTGAAAAATCCAATCACACCTTAGAACATAACATATTTCCGTTTAGCATAAATACACAATTTATGTTGCATATAGAATTACAAAATTGACATTGGAAACGTTGGCCATCAAATTACAGTTTATAGCGTAGCGCTACTGCATATAATATTATACGTAAGGAAGGACCAGTTAAGTAAGATCTGTTTATGTATCCGACTCGAAGGACCAGATGGATCATTTGATATTGGGCGATCGACTAAGATTGATGGCTTGTGCGCTGGTTCTGGTATAGAATTTAACAGCTGTTTTGGAGTGATTTAGATATATATTTGTACATTATACGTAATTGTCATTAGGATGAACATTATTGAGGATTCATTTTTGTTTATTAAGGTATCTAAAGGAAAGAGTCCAGCCAGTCAATAACTACATCATCATTTATTTATTAATTAAAGAACACTAACAGTATATGCAGGGTTGATGACCCCTATGCCAATGTCAAAATTTTTCGAGTAATTTGACATTTTATATTTTAAAATGTATGAAATAAAAATTTATAAAGTCAAATGACTCGAAAATTGTTGACATTGGCATAGGGGTCATCAAGGGTCATTTGGTTGTAAATGACCTCTCCTTAATTCTCTTAGAGAAGTTCTCTGGGAGCGTGAGCTTTGCGATCAACAAGTCACAGGGGCCGACACCGAAGGCTGAAGGCTGCGGGTGTCAACCTCAGGACTAGCTGCTTCTTACACGGACAACTGTACGTCGCTTGCTCCCGAGTCACCATTCCTGACTCTCTGTATATTTTGGCTGCTGAGAATAAAACAACAAACGTAGTATACAGGGAAGTTTTATAAAAATGTAGCTGTTATTGTGGTATATTGTGGTATCTTACGACTTCCACGCGAACGAAGTCGCGGGCTTTTTGGATAATACTGGCAACACTGGTAGCCGGTTGTCAAAAAAACTATCTCTAGAGTAATTAATTTAGAAAATTAATAAAAAGTGTTTAATTGTGTTAATTTAGAGTAATATAGTCGTAACTAGTTATTAAGTAGTCTAATCAGTGAATATACAGTGTTTTTTGTCGCGTGAACTTCGCACAAAAAGGATAATAAACCGGCTGTCAACTCGACCAACCCAACGGTGACGGATTTCAAATTATCATCAATCCGGGGAGTATTTTGTTTTATTTATGTTATTTTACATCATATTTACAGACCGCAGAACATCACAAAATACTGCTCAGGTTTCTGAGTAACGTCCATCACACACTGGCACGGTTTATGTCTCCTTTTGCTTGACAACTAGGGGAAGCAAAATCGATGACGAAAACATTCGCTCAGACAATAAACACTTCATAATTTACTAAACAAAAATAAGCTCATTAGGCCTTACTGATTATTATTTATTCAGACTATTAAACCAAAATTTTTATTTTTTTATTGTGTCCTGATATAAAAGCAGTGTATTCTTTAAAACTTCACTTTTGTTTAACATTCCCATCTAATTTCTTATTAACTTCAGCTAATACTGTAATTTCTGTTTGTTAACAATTCATTACCTAATTTTAAATTAATTTAAATCTTCTTTTTTTTTTTTTCTCTCTTCTAGCTCCTATTAATCTAAATATTAGAACATCTTTTCTTACTTTGTTATTTAGCTGCATAACTTTACACATTCCAGGCCACTGACATTGCAAAGAAAATGATGACCCACAGTGCTACAATCAGGGATTTGGAAGCAAAACTAAGAGTTACCTTGACGGAGCTCGAGGCTTCTAAAGCTACATGCCAACAGCTGCTCCAGGAAAGAGAAGACAGTGAAGTGGAAGTGGTAAACATTAATTTAAAGAACACTTCCCTCAAAAATGAACTGTCTCAGCTACACATACAACACATGGACTTAACCGACCAGCACAGTCAACTACAATATCTGGTGTCAACGTTTCAAGAGTGCAATGACACCCACGAACTTGCTTTGAATAGAAGCTAGTAACCAATAACCTAGAACGTAGTATTATATTATATGTGCCCAGAATAAATTTAATATTGCTTTAATTTTGAGATCTTCGTCCCATAAGCATACTGCCATGCTTATCCAAGGTGTTGGAAAGAGTGGTGTATCTGCAAGTTTCCGATTTTCTCGAGGCGCATGGTATGTTGCCCGAACTGCAGTCGGGTTTCAGAAAGGGTCGCGGAACCACGACTGCCTTAGCAGACGTTTTAGGTAATATCCTTGAGGCCCGGGACAGTGGTGAGGGATCTATTTTGGTGCTGTTCGACTACTCGCGGGCCTTCGACTCAATTAATATTTCTTTATTGTTGTCCAAACTGGCGTATTACGGATTTGATAGCCAGACAACAGGTTGGTTTAAGAGTTACCTAACGGGCAGAACGCAGCGAGTGGAGATGCGCATGAAAGACGGTTCCACGGTATCTTCCGCCCCACAACTAATAACAAGGGGAGTTCCTCAGGGATCGCTGCTCGGCCCGCTTCTTTATATACTCTATAGTGCCGACATAACTACGTGCATTAAGAACTGCAAATATCATGTGTACGCGGATGACACTCAGTTGTATGTCTCGTTTAACGCCAGTAACACAGCATCCGCTGTACGTACCCTAAATGAAGAACTTGATAGAATTGCGACGTGGTCTTTCGGCAACTCACTAGTACTGAACCCTCAAAAAACTAAGTTTATGGTCATGGGGAGCAGAAACCAAATAAAAACAATTATATCAGCGAAACCAGATGTTAAAATCATGGGAGAAAGTATACAAAGAATAGAAGTCGCACGTAACCTGGGTCTAATCACCGATCCGGAACTTCGTTTTGAGGAGCACATTAATGACGTGGTAAAGAACTGCTTTTATAGATTAAAGGTTCTGTACAGGGTGAGGGACTTCCTTAGTATTGTAATGAGAAAGAGATTGGTGGATAGCCTAGTACTATCTAAGCTTAATTATTGTGACGCTGTATACGGGCCGTGTCTCCTTTCCCATACAGAACGTCTAATACAGCGTGTACAGAACGCGTGTGCTCGTTATTGTTTTGGTATACCCCGGAGGCATCATATCACACCGTATTTAAATGAACACAATTTATTAAAAATGGCTGCACGACGGAAACTACATTTAGCCGTTTTAATGTTTGGTATCATAAAAACACACAAACCGGAATACCTCTTTGAAAAAATTAGCTGGAGGCATGAGCACTACAGCTACTCTGCTCGTTCCACGTCCGTCCCGATCTCGATGCCTCGACATAGAACCACAGCATTCAGAGGATGTTTTAAGTATGCCGCTTCTCGCTGCTGGAATGATTTACCACCTCCCATAAGATCCCTAAAAACAAAACAAAATTTCAAGTTACAACTGAAAAAAAACTTATTAGAAGAACAAAAATATGAGCAACAAATATCGTATAAATAAACACTCACGTAAGGTTTATCATCTATGGGCAAGGTGTATTAACGACCCAGCGGCGACGGCTCGAGGCGGTGATATCGAGGCGACGGATGCGTTAGCGAAAAACTTAAAATAATTGCGTATTTTTTTTTATTTATTTTTTTAATGCACTCACGGTTATGCCTGCGGATAATTTTCTGTGTTATTTAATCATATTTATTCATATAATTGGTTGTATAGTAGCATTATATTCTAAGTACTATTTGTTTTATTTTATTATTTATTTATATTTAATTCATTAAACCTATCTTGGTTTCCGTACGACTTTTTCGGGTGACCACTGAAAATCAGCGCTGTGCTGTGGGTCCCCATAGCACTGCATCATGCTGAGTGGAAGCCTTCTTGTCACAGTCATGACGTGCCAGCAGCTGCCGCATATTTCTATTTGTGCTCGTGATTATATTTAAATGTATTGTTTTATTTTATTGTATTGTTCTCTTTTTTTATGCACGTGTGTCTGTGACAATTAAACTTATTTTTCTTTCTTTCTTTCTTTCTTTACAAAATTATTTAGAGAAAGTTATTAGGTACTGCTAATGTATACACACATTATAGGTGTTCATACATCGTCACATCCCGAGTTCACCCACTGTGGAGCATCTGGGTCTCTCTTTGCGTATACCAATCCCCACCATCGGTTCAGTCAGTTCATCATCTGCCTTTTCCCAACTATGTTGGGGTCGGTTTTCAGTCTAACCCGATGCCAGTATTTTACATGGAGTGACTGCCTATCTGACCTCCACAAGTCAGTTACTGGGTAATACGATACCCATTGGTAAGATAGTCAGTTACTAGTGCAATATTTAATAACCTCTTGAATTTCAATGAAATTAGTAAAAAAATATATATCATGGAAAAGTGGTTTCGCTGTTGACAATTTTAGTAGCTCATATATGACAAAACCTGATACACTTGAGCGTCCAGGTCAGAGTAGGGCTTTAGGTGAACCGTAGGTTTTAAATTTTTCAGACTAGACTTAGCCATTTTTTGTATAGTCTTAGAAAACCACTAGCTCCCTCTACCTGTACTCCTTAAACATCAACTGTTTTCGAAGTTTCGAAGCACAATGGAAAGTGAGTACCTCGATCATATGATTAGGATGACGTCATCATAAGGAAAAGTCTACAACATTGAAATTTCTCTCACCCGGATTTAGGATGCGTGGTCATGGTCGTATAGATATCACTTGCATACGTCACATTACAAGTAAGGTTTAGCACACAGTTGCGATTTGTGGCCAAAAAGACCACGACTTTATGTATATATGAATAATTTAATGTTCAAGTCATGATTTCAATCATTTATTTCATTTAGGCACATGACATTCTCATTCCTTTAAAATTCCATCGTGTAGGTAAGGTAATTTCGTATGAAGAAGAATGGGTAAGAGACTCCACGATTCAATTTATTTATTAGTTTGGCAAACGAAAGTTGACACTCGAATTATTTGCAAACTTTTTATAGGGCAATGCTATGCTAATGTCACCCTCAATTTGCGAAAACAAGATGGAGTGTTGTTGGTGATTTGTTGTGATCTTGATACAACATAATTACTAAATCAAAAATGACAAAACAGTGACTCTAATGAAGCTTTTTCACATGGAAGTGTTTAAGTTTTTAGATTCAGATTTTGATTTTGATTGTGATTGTGAATATTAACCAAAATTTATTAAAAAATGTTGTTTTTTTTTTTCGAAATGCTGCTTATTATCTAAAGATGTATTTTTAGTCAGACAAAGTAAACTGAATTTCGAAATGTCAAGAAATGTCTCTTTGATTTGGAACATAATAGGTAGCATGATTTTAAACAAATAATTCTAAAGTATCAAATTAGGTTATTCCAGGTCATCATCAGCCTATAAATGTTCCCACTACTGGGACACAGGCCTCCTCTCTGTGAGAAGGAGTGGGCCATAATCCACCAAGCGGGCCCAGTGCGGGTTGGTAGATGTCACATGTCTTCGAATTTTCGGTTCTAGGATATGCCGGTTTCCTCACGATGTTTTCCTTCACCGTTTTGAGAGCAGTGGTGATGAAATAATTTACACAAAGTAAAGCGCCTGCCTGGGTTCAAACCTACGACCTACAACTCGTAAGTCGCGGCCGTTACCACTGGGCCACCACTGCTCCACTTACTGCACTTATTCCAGGTATATCATAATAATTTTGGGGTTACCATGCTGATATTTTTAAATTTGCCGCGCTTTTTCAGTCTCTACTTTCATTTGACTATTTATTTATGTATACAAGAAACAAGGGAAACAAACATACAGAAAAAATTTACCTAGTACAAAGATTAAAAAGACTTAGTCCTATAAAAATTCTGACAGCACACTGGAGATTGGCGACTATGCTTGGAGTTTCCCTACGTGATCGAATCAGAAATGAAGAGATCCGCAGGAGAACCAAAGTAACCGACATAGCCCGAAGAATTACCAAACTTAAGTGGCAATGGGCAGAGCACATTGCTCGTAGAACGGATGGCCGATGGGGTCGAAAGGTTCTGGAGTGGCGACCGCGTACCGGAAGACGTAGCATTGGGAGGCCTCCCACAAGATGGACCGATGACCTTGTGAAGGCCGCAGGAATCCGCTGGATGCGGAAAGCACAGAATCGGTCGAAGTGGCGGTGCTTGGGGGAGGCCTATGTCCAGCAGTGGACGTCTTTCGGCTGAAATGATGATGATGATGACTGGCGACAGGATAGGTTGACGAAGCGGCGAACGACGGCAAAGCATGTCCTTCTGTCCAAAATATCTTATCAGATTGATTAACGTCGAACCACACATTTGATTATTAATTTTATTCTTGTATCTGTATTGCAAAGAAGGGAATAAATTATAGAAAAGAATATTACAGAAGGGGGAATAAATTCAATTCAACAATCCACTGAAACCACCTTTGCATGTTATTCGTTACGAAAGATTCACTGCTTGACATTCTAAAAAGCCTATTATTTAAGGATATAAATCTAGATTGACTTCTATAAGGATCAAAGTATCAGGTTTAGGTTTAGCCATGTGTAAAATTGAGGCACACTATGACAGTAATTTAAATCACAATTTTTGATTGCCTTTTTTATATTTTTACCGAACGCTGATATTACTTAATACTCTACATAAATGCAGCTCGATTTTTTTTCTTAATTTATTGTATTTCGTACATGATGTATTACAGATTAGAGAAAGATGCAATTTTACAAATAATTAAATTATCATAATTATGTTATGTTAATTTATGAAGAATAAAATTGAATTGCAAAATTAACCAAGAAAATTAATTTTACTTGTGGAAATAAACAAAGCATGCAATCAACAGAGAAAAAAATATACAATTATTTACATCATTTTTTTACACATACACGACACATAAGTCGTAATTCGTGTTGATAAGAGGCAGGGCATTAGAGCATGCGATACTTTTGATTAGTCTACGATGTGCGCCTAACCTAACATAGCTACATTAGTTATTCAAGGCACACTATTCCTCGATCGACAAATGTTTCCATTATTTATTAGTGTAACGGTGTACTTGTCTTACGTCTGTGCAAACTTGCGAATAATTTGTCGCATACACGCATCTATTTCAAACTATGATCTTAGTTTTGTTTGTCTCTCAGATAATTGTTACTCCTGAAGTATCTACTTAATAACAATACTAAGAGTATTGGCACCACTTGAAGTAATAAACAAGATAATAGACATTGCAAACATAGTGTAGTAAGGTTTGCTACTCAATTACCTATTAATAAATTGGAAAACAAGTTACTGTTAGTAGGTACCTCGTTCTTACAAAATACGTACTTCTAAGATGATTATACATACCTTATTCTTGTCTACAATTTTTTAAATTGAGACTAGACTTATAAACTCAGGTAGGTCATAATTTTATGACTTTGGTGCTATTAGTGACAGGATCATCAAATTAATAATCCTTAATATTATAAATGCGAAAGTAAGTTTGTTTGTTACGCCTTCACGCTAAAACGGCTGAACGGATTTGGATGAAATTTGGCACATATATAGATGATGCCCTGGAAAAGAACATAGGATACTTTTTTTTTCCCACGGGATCGAGACTTATGCGGGTGAAACCGCGGGGCGCAGCTAGTATTCTATATATGAGCAGTGGTGGCCCAGTGATAACGGCCCCGACTTACGAATTCTTGTAGGTCGTGGATTCAAACCCAGACAGGCGCTTTACTTTGCTTAAATTATTTCATCACCACTGCTCTAAAACGGTGAAGGAAAACATCGTGAGGAAACCGTCATGTCCTAGAACCAAAAATTCAAAGCCATGTGACGTCTACCAACCCGCACAGGGCCCGCGTGGTGGATTACGGCTCACTCCCTCTCACCAAGAGGAGGCGTGTGTCCAAGCAGTGGGAACGTTATAGGCTGATTATTATTTATATTATATATCATGATGATGATGATGATTCTGAGGAATTCTCCAAAATGTTCGCACTTTCACCTACTACGTTTCTTCTAATTCCAAATGCGACTAATCGTCCACGACAAGTCGCAAGTTAGTATCACAACTATCAGGACAGTACATTAGGCCGAGCACATACGTTTGCTAAAGCCCCGAAGGTTATCACTATCAGGTGTTATGACAGAAAAATCCAATTAAACTATATGTGGGTGATTTGTATACTATTCTATGAAGAGATAAAAGTGTCATATAAAAACGTGGAGTGAACAGCGAGCCCTTAATTTGTGAAAAATAACGAAGCAATAACAATGTTTATTTTGAAACTAATTTTAGTTTTAGCACTGAGTTTTTTTTATTCAGGTGAGTGGGCATTTTAAATTTTGTTCGTGAAATCTATGTTTTATTTTCTGGGTCAGTTGCTAAAAGTTTTTATTGTAAAGTGTGGCGATTTAGACACTTGCATCCGTCAAGGGGGTGATTCTACCTGTCATACTGAACAACTTTTGCTGTGAAACATAACAAACTATTAGTTTTTTTTTTAAATAAATAATAAAGTAATAAAAATAAAATAAAAGCCTTTATTGTTGATCTTAGTTTCAATAACAAAAAGTTTTGTAAGTATACCTAAGAACTCATTAATCTTTATATATATAATTCTTCTGTGAGTGTGTATGTCACTGAACTTCTCTCCCTGTGTTCAAGGGGATCTGGGAATGGTTTAGATTCACAATTTTGTCCGCTGGACAATGTTTTGACAGGACAACGTCTGTCGGGTCCGCTAGTAATATTATAAAGAGGAAAGATTTGTATTTTTGTATATAACGAATTTAAAAACTACTGGACCGATTTAAAAAATTCTGTCAGAAATGGGTAGCTACATTATCAGCGATTAACATAGGCTGTATTTTATCCCCGTACTCCCACGGGAACGGGCACTACGCGGGTGAAACCGCGTGACGTCCGCTAGTGTATAATATTAAACGCGAAAGTTTCTGAGGATGGATGGATAGATGTTTGTTATTCTTTCACGCAAAAACTACTGAAGGGATTTGGATGAAATTTGGTACACACATAGTATATAACCTGGATTAACACATAGGATAATTTTTATACCGATATTCCCACGGGATCGAGACCCACGCGGGTGAAACCGCGGGGCGCTGCTAGTATTATCTAAATTTACTAACTAATATACCTACTTTATGATCTGTTATTCTATTCATGTTCAACTGATTCTAATTCGGCAAACGGTAGTTACTCAACTTGTCTTCCGACAAAGGCCTCCTCTAAAGATCGCCATTCAATTCTATCCCTTGTCATTCGAGTCCATGTTGGACCCATTTTCTTGATATCATCTTCCCATCTCTTAGTTTGTCTTCCTCTGTTTCTTTTGCAGTCTAGCGGGTACCATTCTGTTATTAGTCTTGTCCATTTTTCCTTCTTCTCTCTTGTCATATGTCCTGTCTATCTCCACTTTAGTTGTTTGTATGTTATGTATTCTACATTATTATACATTCTTGAATTTAGTTTTACTTTTAATGTCTTTTAATTATTTTCGCTCTTTTCTTTTAACACCTATTGTACCTCTCTCAATTCCGTTTTGGCAAAGTTTTTTTTTACTACATGAATAGAAATAGTCTGTCTACTGTTGTACAGGAATTTGTTTTTTTTTCACGAATCCGATATGAGTTTCATGGTGAAAGTTGTTTAGTATGAGGGGTAGAATCACCCCCTTGACGGATGCAGATGTCGAAATCGCCACCCTGTATTATTGCGTTACCGGTTCAGATTACACGATTATATTATAGTGTGAGTCTTTGTAATGTGCACATATCGAAATGAGGGAATCTATGCTGAATTTTATCGACGGAAAAAATATAAAAAAATCTAAATTTTTATTTTTATAAAACGGTGTAAGTTTTTAAACTAAATGATCTATTGCGATGAAACAAACTCCATATGATTGGAAGTAATTAGGCGTCCTCATAAAATGTGGAAAAAAAACTACCCTGAAAATAAACAAGTTTTTTTTTTAGCAAAAATCTGTTTTTTTCAAAAAAAAAAAATACAATAATCGTAAAATTTCTAAATATTATATAAGCCAAACACAACAAAAAGTTTTTTTATATTTATCCCGTCGATAAAATTAAGCATAGATTCCCTCTTTTCGATATGTGCACATTATAAAGACTCACATTGTATACGGTTTCGGGGTTCTAAATAAAATATTATGATGAATTTAATTCCATCATCATTGCCATCTTATTTTCACCCTGTGTTTTTTTTTTCTTTTTGTAAAATACATATTAGTTAAAATAAAACGTAACTTCCAAATTTTAAAACTGAAATTTATTGTAGCCTCGTAATGTCACTGGAGTTTAAAACTTTTTCAATAAGGCTACCATATTTACGTGCTTTTATTCTACTTCCGAGAAGTATACCGTTCCTCCGTAGTCCTTCTAGCCACACACATAAGGAGAAAAAAAGGGTTAACAATGAATTTCTTAAGGAACTTAGATCCATAAAGTGATTAGACTAAGTACATGCTCGATTTTGTGAAACTCCTGACACCAGAACTAGGACGTGTCCTGTATCTCAGGTGTCAGCGTTCCTTCCTGCCAGGCACATTGTGAAACCTAACCTGGAAAATGCAGCTAACGAACGTAATTTCAAGGTTAATTTTAAGAACTGGGAAACGGTTACTTACAAAATCTGGCATCACCAATGTGGCTTTTTTAAATTTTTCACATAATACTGGAAACTGGACAGGGAGGCATTAGGTCAGCAATGGGACATTAAAGGCTAAATATATAGATATAGTTGAGTTCTTTTTATTTTTAGAATCATAACTTTAATAATATTAATATATTATAAATGCGAAAGTGAGTTTGTTTGGTTGTTTATTTGCTTGTTACGCTTTCACGCTAAAACGGCTGAACGGATTTGGATGACATTTGGCAAATGGCTAGACTATGACTTGGGTTAGGACATAGAATACTTTTTTTTCCGATACTCCCACGGGATCGAGACTTATGCGGGTGAAACCGCGGGGCGCAGCTAGTAATTTATAATTGTAAGCGCCCCAACTTACCTACTGTAATATAAATATCTAGAAGAAGGCAATTTCCTGAAATAATGAATGCCTACGTAGGTTACACCTACCTACTAATTGACTTTAAGCTGGATAGAGATTCTGCTCTGTTAAGCTGAGGTCTTTACTCCAAAAGCATTTTCTTGGGGGGACGATTCACATTCGGAGTTCGACTACCTATTTAATTATTTCTGATCAGTATGTAGATACCAACACACTACTACTGCTCACAGCGCTAAGATGAAAACAAAACATATTCATGTTCCAGTGTCACCATTCGACTTCGACTTCCCCCACAGCCCCATCCCCACCGTAGAAGAGCTCCTGTATGGTCCAGCACCATTTGATGATAGGATCGTGGGAGGCAAGAACGCGAGCATAGAGGATCATCCGTACCAGGTGTCTTTTATCGTGAACAACTCCTACTTCTGCGGCGGGTTCATCGTCAGCGAGAATTATATACTGACCGCGGCGCATTGTGCGCAGAAGTAAGTGTAGCATTATCAGCCAACAATGTTTCCACTGCTGGGATACAAAGTCATCTCTCTTCGAGAAGGAGTGGGCTGTGATCTATCACAGAGAGGGATTGCGCTGTAATTCACCACGTGGGCCTGGTGCAGTTTGGTAAATGTCACATAGTTAATTGGATTCAGGCGTGACCTTGCGGAAATCTATTATAAAATACAATAGACGTGGATATATTTAGTAACCTGTTCCGCTAAAGAAATCGACAGTATTTCACCTCTCAATGAGGCATCCTCAGGATGATGATTGACTTGTCGCGAATCCGAACACGGCGTGTTGCCACACCGAGCGCTGAACGCAGACGGAGTTTTTTATGGCTCTTTAGAAATAGCTAAGCGGAACAGGTTACTAAATATATCCACGTCTATTGTTTTTTTAATTGTTACATGTTTGCCCCACAAACAACGACCTTTGTAAAAAAAATCCTAGGCAAATAGTACTCTCGATACAAATAATAATATGTAATTATATTACTACAGTCATCAGTGGTTCTATGTGCTTGTAATATTATTGAAGCAAAATTATTTACATAGATAAAACTCGCTGAATTACGACGAAAAATCAAATCCTATCTCATGATCAGTTCAAAGCAAAGACAAAAGTCGAAACGATGACAGCAATTTGTAATACAATGGAAACCTTGCCTTTGTATAAAACAAAATTACAATTTTATTGTATATGGAGATAATGATTATGAACTTATCAATGTCAACTCGTTTGTAATATCAACTTTGTATTCACACATTCAATTATACCTCTGTAGACAACTTATAATTATTAATTAAATTGTTAATCTCCAGCGTGCCAACGACTTTATGTACTTAATTCCAGCTAAAACTGAAAGGCGATCGATTAATTCGTGAGCTGTGTCTTTTATTTTTTGCCGCTCCTTTAACTTTGTGGTCCCTAATAAGTCAATGTCAATTTGATGCTTCTTCTAATTTACCCGATAATTAATCGTCAAAAAAGTATGCTGATTAATTCTTCTGTCCTGCGAATGATTGAAGTAAAAGCAAAGGTAAAAATAGGAACGAAAAAGATAAAGAAAACATATTTATTTCTATGTCACAAGTACAAAAGAAAAGAAGGAAGAATCATTCATATTATCGTTGAGTCACAAGCATAAATAAATAAATTATGTTACACATTAATCAGTCTATGACATTCCCACTGCTGGGACACAGGCCTGTTACACCTTCGCAAAATTCAAAAGAGATTACCTATTGATATCAATTTTATAGTTTTACGAACATAATATTTTAAAAACCATAAAATTATGAAATTGATCCTTTCTCAAAGTTGCAATCGTGATTTCACGAGAAAATCGCTTTAGAATTTTGCGAAATTATAAGATATGCTCGTGAATCTATGTTACCCACTTGTCTGCTGCAGATCTAAAATTTACCCTAAATCTTGCAGTGTAGACCCATCAACAGTGGTTCTTCGAGCCGGCAGCACGTGGAGGAGGAACGGCACCATCATACCGATAGCTGAAGTGACCCCGCACCCGGAGTACGACAACCCCAGATTCGACAAGGATGTGGCGGTGATGAAAACCGTAGAGCCCATAGAGTTCACTGACGTGATACAGCCTGTAAATTTGCCCGTGAAGAATAGGCCGTTGACGGACAATTCTATTGTTATGGTCAGCGGGTGGGGAAGAACTGAGGTAAGATGACATGCAATGAAATGAAAATATTTGCACGAACGAAACGTCGAATATAGTGAGAGGTTAAATAAATTCCCATCACAAAACATAGTACCTGGGTGACCGAGCTCTGCTCATGCTCATTTAATAGTATAGGAAAGTACATACTAATTCCATGCTGCCATGGTAGTAGGTACTTACTAATTCCATGCTGCCATGTCATTATTCTAAGGTAGGCATCTTGTTCTAAACTTTGGGCGACCGAGCTCTGCTCATGCTCATTTAATAGTATAGGAAAGTACATACTAATTCCATGCTGCCATGATAGTAGGCACTTACTAATTCCATGCTGCCATGATAGTAGGCACTTACTAATTCCATGCTGCCATGTCATTATTCTAAGGTAGCCATCTTGTTCTAAACTTTGGGCGACCGAGTTCTGCTCGGGTGAACATACGGAGATAACGAATTTTCCCAGATATGAGACTTAGCAACTTATTGCAACTTTCATCGAAACCGTTAGAGCCGTTTTCCAGATCGTGATTACAAATATATATAAATATTGCTCGTTTAATATAAATAGTATAGGATATTCTAGAGATCATTAATTCATACATTCATAAGCCTCTGCATATGCCTTTTTACCATGGGGTGTGCAGAAACTACAAAACGCCTCCGCCTACGACCCTTTGGCTTTTCCTAAGGTAAAATGAAGATTCGGCAATATTCATTTTTCGATGTTGAAACTCATAATCAGCCTATAATATTCCCACTGCTGGGACACAGGCCTTTCTAAGGGCCACGCGGGTCCTGTGCGGGTTGGTAGATGTCACAAATGTCTTGAATTTTGGATTCTAGGACATGCCGGTTTCCTTCACCGTTTTGAGAGCAGTGGTGATGGAATAATTTACACAAAGTAAAGCGCCTGTTAGGGTTCGAACCTACGACCTTCAACTTGTAAGTCGCGGCCGTTACCATTGGTTCCCCACTGCCCAATCTGAATTGAATTTAAAATGTTGATGTTTATAGACTATTGTAATTGACTATTGTATTGATAGTTATTAGATGATGGTCAGGCGTTTTGTATTTCCACAAAAATTCTCAACAGGATTGACATAAGGTTTTCGGTAACTTATATCTTTAGAGGCATGAGGAACAGGGTATAAAGTTCACTTATCCTCTATAGAAAAGGGAGGATCCTCCTTCCAGACGGATGTACGACACCCGTCTGGCGGGCAGCTGTCCAATGTTTGATGTCGGATAGTCAAAAATATATGTCGTTCGCAAGACGTGGTCGTGAAGTGGTTGGAAAGACTTGACAACAGTGCTGTTTAAGAGTAGACTACGTAATTTTTTAAAGGATACGGCGTACTAAAGTGTGACTGAGTTCTTATCAGAGAAATTCTTTTGCTGAAATGTTGCTCCCTTATGGTAATATTCTAATAATTATTTCATATTGACATTTTTATTCTTTTTATTTAATTTATTATTTTAGAAGAGAATGTGACTAAATACCTATCTGTTTATGTGCCATCTTAATTTATTGACATTTTATTATTATTGGCATGCAATTGTGACATGTACCTTGACTTTTTATTTTTATTTTCATTTTGTTAACGTTACATTTGATTACCTATCTATTCACCTAAACAATGTTGTATGCCTTCTGGCGGGACGTAGTATGGACCGATATTTATTTGTAACAGCTGTATAATCTTTTACCCTATGTTCACAAAATTAATAAATGAATTTGAATTTGAATTTGCGCGGTAAACTCTAATTGCACGATACAGGATTTGTATGACTCAGGATTTTGTTTGACGTCAGGTCTTTTTGATGTGTAGTTCACATGTGGCATTGCAAATGCCGCTACATGTCTATCTCATATATTTTTGACGTTTTTCATCATCATTATATCTCTTTGTCCTTCTGGCTTCGTTAACTGAAAACTTGCGCAAGTTTCTGTCAAGTTAACTGGCATTCTATAAATATGCTACCTATCTGTTATTACTTCTTACTTGTTCTAAATAACAACAAATAATAAAGTTGACAATTGATTTTACCACAGGTAAAATTGAACAGGCTTTCATTCAATATGGGTATTGAGTTACGATAAATATTGCTAGTAGTTCCTAAAGTATAATATCTTCGTAGAAGACATACTTGAGGTACAGTTAATATAACTTTGTCAATTTCCTCATGTCTTGACAAGTATTATTGTTGAGTACTTGGTAAAGTTACGTCATCAATATTATGTCGAACATGTGCGACTTGTGCGGAGGAAATACTATATTAGATAAGTTTTATGAATGACATAAGGTTAGGTCGGATGCGTAGTTCTCACAATCAGTTTGCGTGTATGACCTGGGGGCCTACCACAAGCTCATAAAGCAATATTATTTTAATATTACTTCAGTGTTGGAGAGAGATGAAGCTCTACAGGACGTATATCTCCATCTCTTTCTCCCACTGAAGTAATATTAAAATAATACTGCTTTTGAGCTGGTGGTAGGCCCCCAGGGGCCTATTTAATAAAATGACGGCGACGATTCAATTTTTTTGAAGTGAATTCTCCTTTAGGCGCATTGAGCGATTTTTGGTAGGGGAAAATCTTATAAGTTTGCGTCACCGACATACTAATGTTAACAGTATATCTGTGACCATTTTTATTTCAAAGTTTTAAGTTTTCACTTCTTTCGGCAGTCCCCATGACTGCTTATTTAGGGAAAGACTTTTGTCACAGTTTTAGTGCTTTACTGCAGCATCCGTCGCGACAGCAAGAATGTGAAAATTTTGTCATTAATTAGCAAAAGTACCTGAGCGATCGAGTTCTACTCTGATGAAAATAGAGAATGCTCATTTAATAGTATAGGATAGTACATACTAATTCCGGGCTGCCATGATAGTAGGTACTTACTAATTCCATGCTGCCATGTCATTATTCTAAGGTAGCCATCTTGTTCTTAACATTGGGCGACCGAACTCTGCTCGGGTGAAAATACGGAGAAAACGAATTTTCCCAGATATGAGACCTAGCTGGATCAATTTTTCGCCCCCATAAGCCCCTATATTGCAACTTTCATCGAAATTGTTAGAGCCGTTTTGGTGAACGTGAGTACATATATATAAATACAAATATGGCTCGTTTAAGAGGCCGGCGACACGGCTCGCAACTACAAATCGAGATGTTGCAAAATTCAATTCCAAGCACGTTGCGCTAGTGTGAGTGCCTGTCGGAGCGATATACACCTACAGTGAGCAATACTACCACGCACACATTGACAATTATTGCTTGACGCGATAGTACTACTAGCTTTCGAAAATTTATGATAAATTTGGATGTGTTCCGTAATACAAAAAATTATGAATGAAGATTTAATGTATTAACATTTTTTTTTCGATAATTTGTAACTTGATAACATAAACTATGCTTCTGCGGAAACAATATTACAAATATTGTTGTTTATAATACAGATAAAACAATATGAAAACATGTCATTTACGCTGTAAAAATGTACGAAATGCAATTCGCTTACACTTCATTTAAAGGTAAGTTTTTGGAAATAAAAAGACGTAGGAGCCTAGATAAATACTGTCTCAATCCGAATATCAACATAATATGGTGGAAATATGCTCAAATTGCAAATGATTTATGTACTACGTTTGTATGGACAATTCATGCGTCGCCGCATTCTTAAGCCCCAGATGTATGAACATGGACGAAACAAAATGAATAATATGTTTTAAGGATCGTAGCACGTGGTGTTCTGTAGTTTCAGCCAAAAAGAAAAAGGTGTGAGTTTATAATGTATGTTAGTTTATCGTTGTATGGATAGAATTTGACGCCATTCAACATAAATACCACTAATAACAAATACCACTAATTTCAATGAGATAAAAGTTCCAAACTAGAACAGAGTTATTTTATTAAAAAGTACTCGTTAAAGCAACAGATGGAAATAAATAAATTTTATTAGGTCAAAGAAATATTATATTTTTTGTTCGACAGTCGACAAATTTTATTTTCCGCTTTGAAAAGCGAATATAAAACGAAACTTAGCATGTTTATATAAAAATATGCACGAACACGCGCCTGCCTGTTTCAGGCGTAAAGCTTTAATGAATCCCTGAAGTTAATAACTAGCTTAAATTAAAAGCATCATTGAATTTTTACAAGCCTGGGTTTTAGGTAATATTTTGCAAACCTCTCTGAAAATTAATAACTCTGCTACTCCAAAAACTTTGTAATTTGTTCCGGCAAATTTGTATGAACTACTTGAATAATTTTAAAATAACTTTGTGAAACAAGCCAAGGTACGAGCGTGTTTGTGAGATGAGGTACATTATGCGCCGCGAAAGATGAGGCTTAACCGCGGCCCCCGCTCTCTTTCCGCCGTCCCGATGACGCCCCGGCGCAGACCTCATACCGCTAAAGGGACATTTATGTTTAAATAAAATAGATTGACTTGGCCATCGCTTGAAAACATAATGCCATCAAAAACAAAACTTGTAAAAAAAAATAAGTCTCGCAACTCAGTCAGCGCGATTTTGCAATCGCACTAAACACGCTTATTTACTGTAATATGTATTGCTTGTGAGTTACATTGTGTTTTCATGCGATGGCCAAGTCAATCTATTTTATTTAAACATAATAGATTTTTAATATATTAATGTTGTCACTGTAAGATGTTGTTAGATTAGCTAATTACGTAATAACTTAAGACAGAAGGTCCCTTAAGTAGGGACTGAATAAATCAACCGGCTTGGTATTACATGGATCTCACAACTTTTTACGGTAGAAGAACTGAGTTGCGAGACTTGGTTTTTTTTTAAGTTTTGTTTTTGATGGTATCCTATTTACAGAATAAACAATTACATTTAATTTCACCCAGTTACTAGGTTGTGGAGATCAGATAGGCAGTCGCTCTATGTAAAATACGGTATTCAGCTGCATCTGGTTAGACTGGAAGCTGACCCCAACATTTTAGGAAAAGGCTAGGTAGATTGATTGTTTGAGGATGTTACAAATAAAAGCCAAAAATGACTTCCAAATAGAAATGCTGATTACAATTGGAACATTATTTCAGCAAGGTGCAAGTTCCATACCAGAAAATCTGATGGACGTAGAGATCCCGGTGGTGCCGTACTGGCAGTGCATGGCGGTCTACTTCACCGTGCTGACCAGGAACATGTGGTGTGGAGGTAACTTCGTACTCGGGGGTAAAGGGACTTGTCAGGTAAGTGCAGATATTTTCATTCCGAATAAAAAAAAGCCGGCCAAGTGCGGGCTGACTACGGACAATGAAGGGATCCGTAGTTGGAATATTTTTTTCCCAAAAACAAACTTAACATTATAGTTGAAAAACATGTTCTCCTAAACATCGATATACGTCACGGTCAATCCTCCAACTGTAAATGTATTAAGTCACATAAACAAAACAAATTGTTTGATAAAACTACAAATTAACAATTTCGGACTTTTCCTTTACATGTGCTATGAGTCCTTGGTTCCTGCCAAATTTCATGGTTCTAGGTCAACGGGAAGTATCCGGGAAGTTGTTTTGATTTATTTGCGAGTATCAAAATGACCGTATTTATTTATTGCGTTGATTTAGAAGCTTTATTTTTTTAGAGCTCCAAGGGACCATAGACCTACGTATTTTGATATTAATTTCAATTTGATACCTCTACGCGTTCCTGAGAAAAAAGGGTCTGGACAGACTGGCGGACGGACAACGAAGTGATCTTATTAATAAGTGTTCCGTTTTTTCCTTTTGAGGTACGGAACCCTAAAAAACTATTAAAATAAGGGTTACAGAATATGTTTACAGGGAAATATTTTAACTAGTGCGCAAACTTAAACACGTGACCAAACCTGACATCACGAAAAAAAATCTGCTGTTCCCTACATTTTAACGAGTTATGCGAACATAAATGTAGGGACCAGCTGATTTTTTTTTCGTGATTTCAGGTTTGGTCCCCATAGTAAAAGTTGTTCATAATGATGAGTTAACTCACGTGTTTAAGTTTGCGCACTGGTTAAAAAAAACCTGTATAGCAACAACATTTCATTTTTCTTTGAATTTAACACAAGATCGATTTCCAAACAGCACTAGGCTAGGCGCCTGGTGTAGGAAACGTATACGATTTTTCTATGAAATTAAAATTCAAGCTTTAAGCAAAGTATACATACGCGGTCGATTAGAATAAAGTCTGGTACCAGTCCACCTGGTACTTTTCTCCAGGAAAGTATATTTCCAAGAAAGAATATTATTCAGGGCGTGTGCCTACAAAGCTTACTACCTCATTTTGCAATTCATGTACTTTGTTATTTCGGTCCAGTGGTCTATGAATTGCTTTAATCTATTAAAATTGTTCAAAGTCACCTAGAAATTATTAGAAATTAAGGAAAAATTTTCGTTCCTACACTGCATGACCGAAAAATTATGTTATATGATATTTTATATCCGTAAATTGGTTACAAAATCACTTTTACAAGTCAAAAGAAATAATACTATTTCAAAACTAGATGACGGTGGAGTTTCTTGCCCATTCTTCTCCATACGAAAACTACCTTTTGGAAGGGGCGACTAGAATCAATTTAATTATTTTGTAAATTTTGACGTTCAAAAGTATCATACATGGGCCTATTTGAAATAAATTATTTGACTTTGACGAAGGTGTTTCATAATCGACTAAGCACTAACGATTTGTAGTAAATACAAACAATAAACAATTTTTCTTTCTTTCCTTCTTTATTTTATATTATTTCCTATATGTTCCATCCACCTATCACTTTATTTCAATGTGCAGGGTGACTCCGGCGGTGCAGCAGTACAAGATGGTCAAGCTGTAGGCATCGTCTCCTTCGGACGCGGTTGTGGCCAGCAGTTCTCACCGAGCGTGTTCGCAGATATGGCCGCACCACCTATAAGGGACTTTATCACGAATCAAACTGGGTTGTGAGAAGCGATGTAAAAGATTTGGAAGAGTCGTTGTTAAGTTTATTTATGTTTAATGTTAAGTAAATCGCATATAACTGAAAACAAGAGATATAAAAGAAAATCGGACTAAATTTAAACCATATTTTTTAACGACACATCACGCCTTGCCCATAATATTCTAAATAAATACAAATCAAAATGGCAGTCAAATGTAAAGATAATGTTCTTAAGTAATTGTTGAGAAGCACAGCGATCTCCTTTTGATTAATTATAATCAGTTGCTAGGTACTTCACACCACCCTAGGTTAAGTTGATTAAAGTCTTTTGAATGATACTACTTTTATTACCCGTATTGTGAAGTAACCTAGCTAAATATATAGATAATAAGTATAGTGATAGCCTCAGTTTTAATAGTGTAAATCGATTAGTAACTAAGACATAAAGATTTCCCTTATTTACCAACTAAAAGATGTTTTACAGGCCAATCTAGGCAATAAATAAGGGTTCTGACATACACAATGTCTTAGTTAGGCTATCTACTATAAATAGACACCTTTTACATAAAGAAAAGTAGTTGAGATGTTCGATTTGAGGAAAGAACAAAGGCGTCACATAGGACGTAATACATAAGCAGACCAACTGCGCAATTTCTTTCCCTTCGTTCCCCTCACCTCCCCTGGCGCACCCGAAAATTGGCGTACCCCGCAATCCCCGATCGCATACCGACCCCCTCACCTTGAAGAACTAGACTTCGATAGGATTTTCGAATAAACTGCGTATGCTAGCCACAGGGCGGGCGCGCTAGGGTAGAAAACTACTTAAGGTGTCACATATTGTTCAGTCAGTGCGTTTCGATCTAAATAGTAACATGGCGTTCTCAATAGTAAATTAGTGTTCTAATCATTTTAACTTGTTATAACTTAGTGTTTTAGTAGTCAGTAATTCAGTATAAGTTTTCAGTCAATGTTCAGTCTCCTATTGGGTAGTGTCGAATAAGTGTAGAGCTATATGCCTAATAAAATCGACTACCCTTAGCGAAGTTCCGCCTTACGGGACCTAGATAGATTCTAGATTTGGGAACAGAGGATAAGTTTTGTGTTTCGGTAGTTATTAATCTGTTTCGCCTCGATTAGTCTCTGTTTAGTGCGTAAGCTATTTTTGTGTGTTGTAATTAGTGTTTCTGTGTTGTGAATATATTGTGTGTACTCAGAGAAAGTGTATTAATTTTATTCTATGGCCATCAATATCCACCCTGCACCTGAATACCCTATAATTTTTGGTCCTTCGAGCCGGATTCGCTGTAGTTTAAGATGAGTACCAGAAGCACTATTACAACTAGGAGCAAGCTACGAAAGTTGGAGGCTGACATGAACAAGCGTCAAGGGTTAGAGGCTGATTCTGGGGTGCCGACTGAAATGGCACCTGGGTCACCTTCAATAGCGCCTACTACGTCGTCAATGGTTCCTGCCCCTGTGATCCCACTGGCCGGGCCCGGTCGTGTGATAGACCATCGTGGAGTGGCCACGCCAGTGAGGTCGGAATTACGACGGAGGGCAGGTTCAAGGACAAGCCACGTATCGTCGAAAAGCGGCCAGAGAAGTGCCGACTACCTTCGACGAAGGGTTCAATACGAGGCTGAGAAGGAAATAGTGCGCCTGAAGGAAAACCTGATACAGAAGAAGCTGGATGTGGATCTAGCCGAGATAGACGCCGCCGCCGAAGAAGATTCCTCAGATGAAGAAGGAACAGCTCGGCGGATAGAAGACTGGATTACTGAAGCAACGCCCGCCACCGCTAGTCAGGTACCCGTGCCCGTTATACTTACAGACTTACAATCTGGATTAGTGCCCGTGTCGTCAGAAAATACCCGCGATATGCCAGTGTCAGTGCCGCAATATGAAACGCCCGCGCCCCGGCAAGAATATGAAAGAAAGAAAACAGAAGTGCATTTTACCGAGGCAACGTACCTCGCTACGCCCGTCGCGACGGCCGGTACACCGCGAGCGCCGCCGAGAGAAACGGCTGGAAGAAATGCGCCTGAATGGGAGAATACATACGCGAACGACACCGACAGAAGTAGGTCACGGGATAGGAAAATATACCAACTAGCAGACGCTATCTCAAACATAGCGCGACCGCGTCCGGTACCGAGGCAGGCGTACGAGTTGCCATACTTCAACGGTGACCCAGCGGAGTGGCTGTCGTATAAGAATATGTACCACGATACGACAGCCCTGTATAACTTCAAGCCACACGAGAATCTAGCGCGTCTGAAAACGTCCCTACAAGGAAACGCGAAGCTAGCAGTGGAAGACTTACTCCGTACGTCGACCAGCCCGTCCGAAATAATTAAGGTTTTGGACGAAGAGTTTGGGCATCCAAATCTAGTGCTCGAGTGTGCCCTAAGAAAAGTGCGTGCGTTACCGAAAGTAACAGAAAGTGGTCGGGAGCTCAGAAAGTTCTCGACAACAGTGCGTAATTGTGTATCACTCCTAAGGAGCGTCAAGGCGATTGGATACCTGAACAACCCCCAACTGGTAAGTGAACTCCTTGATAAACTTACACCTGTACAACGTGCTAAATATGGGGAATTTGCAATGGGCGTGGCATCGAGTCAGGGTATAGATGTGCGAGTGTCTCCTAGTCTAGAGTTATTCGCAGAATTTTTGACGCATCTAGCCCGAGCCACTTCATATTATGTTCAAATGAACTTAGACACGCCCGCAACACCAATTAGCACATTTAAGCCACGAGGCAATGTTCAAGTCAATAGGCAACCCAGAATAGTACAACGCCTACATGTGACTTCGAATGAAGAAAAACAGGCCGAGGCAGTCGAGGACGATATTTGTACAATGTGTGGAAAGATACATAAGCTTATCAATCAAGTGTGAAAAGTTCACGGGGTTAAAGTTTAACGAACGATGGGATTTCGTTAAGAAAAATAGGCTATGTTTCAAATGTTTAGTGAAGAATCATAGCAAGATCTTTTGTCGTGCAAATAAGTGCTCAAAGTGTAGTTTCCCGCATCATATATTATTACATGCCGACAGAAAGACTGAAACTGTTACTAACGTCAGTGATTATACCGGCAAGGCATTGCTAAAAATAGTGCCGGTATGTATAACAATAGGCGGGATAGATAAACCCTGCCATGCCCTTCTCGACGACGGGGCCACTGTGTCACTAATAGACGACTCTTTAGCCACAGATGTCAAAGGTCAACATTTACCATTAGTGCTACGGAGTGCGCGGGGTCTAGAAATCGTAGACTCTGCATCGCGTGTGATCGACGCGACAGTACGCGGGCCTAGCGGTCAAACATATAATATAAAATGCCGCACGCTAAATAACTTAGATTTGCCCGCACAATCGGTGCCCGCCACACTAATGGCGGAGCATGCCCACCTTCGCCACTTGGGTTGCGAAGAGATGAGTGGTGTCCGGCCGCTTCTGTTGCTGGGGCAGGACAATTGGGAGTTGCTGACCAGCCGGGAGACTCGACGAGGGAAATCGGGTAAGCCAGTTGCCTCTTTGACTCGTCTAGGGTGGGTGGTGCACGGACCCGTAGGAAATTGTCACACTAGTGACCAGTGTGTGAATTATGTTTCAGAATCTAATGTTGACTTGCATAATTTAGTTAAAAAACAGTTAGAGCTCGAGGCTATTGGAATCTCAGAGGTGCCTCGGACGCACCAAGATATTGAAAGGGCAAATAAAATACTGGATTCCACTAGCCGACAGACAGAAAGCGGCGCGTGGGAAGTAGGATTGCTGTGGCGTCAAGACGATCCGCAGCTGCCTAACAATTATGAGTACGCGCGCCACCGGTTAACCGGAATCGAACGTCGGTTAAATAAAGACTCAGTGTACGCTGCAGCCTATACCGCACAGATAGATAGGCTCATAGCAGAGGGGTACGCCAGTCTAGTTAAAGGCGGGGTCTCATATGACCCGGTTTGGTACTTACCCCATTTCGGAGTAAAAAACCCGAACAAACCCGGGAAATTAAGATTCGTTTTTGACGCCGCAGCAACTTACAATGGGACCGCGTTAAATGATAACCTATTAACAGGGCCTGACCTTTTAAATTCACTTTTGGGTGTCCTCTTTAAATTCAGAGTAGGGCCTATTGCCTACACCGGGGATATCGCAGACATGTTCCTACGTATTAAAATAAGGGAACAAGACAGAGGAGGTCAGCTATTTCTGTGGAACGCGACCGGCAATAAGGAACCTAGCGTTTATGTCATGAATTCGATGATATTCGGTGCCGTGTCGTCTCCTACATCAGCCATTTTCATTTTAAATAAAAACGCAGCTAAGTACAAAAGTACATTTCCCGAGGCGGTAGCGGCCATACACACAAAACATTATATGGACGACTATCTTGACAGTGCGTGGTCAGTCGCGCAAGCCGGTCAATTGGTCGAGGAAGTGACTCGCATCCACGCCGAGGGCGGGTTTAATATACGGGGGTGGGTCACTAACTCTCAAGAGCTGCGTGACCGACTACAAACTGACATGCCTGACAGAGTTTCGCTCGATAAAGGTGAAAACACCACAGAGCGTACACTGGGAATGATATGGTCACCAGGTGCGGATCAATTAGCGTTTGACCTATCATTTAAAAGACTCCCTAAAAGTATAATAGAGGGGTCGGTAATCCCCACCAAAAGGGAATTCTTAAGTTTCATTATGTCCATTTTTGACCCACTAGGTTTTTTGTATCCGTGCGTCATACAATCCCGCATATTGATGAAGCAGGTATGGCACACGGGAATACAGTGGGATGAGAGATTGAGAGAGGCAGAAGCGAAAACGTGGTTCGAGTGGCTGCATAAGCTGCGCCACCTTACGGACTTAACCATCCCTCGTTGGTACGGCCTGCGGCCGGAGGGTATTGAGCTCCACGTTTTCGGTGATGCAAGCGAGTCCGCTTACGCGGCTGTAGCTTATATAGCGGGGATAAATAGTTCCGGGAACAGAGACTTAGCCATGATAATAGGCAAGGCCAGAGTAGCGCCACAGAAGTTGGTTTCCGTCCCGCGTCTGGAGCTGCAAGCCGCTGTGTTGGCCTGTAGACTGGCCAACACGGTAGAAGAGGATTTAGGTTTACCTATAGCTCGCAAGTATCTGTGGACGGATAGTAAGACCGTCCTAAAATGGATAAACTCCGATGCCCTGGAGTTTCAAAGGTTCGTGTCCCACCGACTAGCGGAGATAGACCGCAGGTCGAAACAGGGCGACTGGCACTGGGTTCCCTCGGCGATGAACCCGGCTGATAAGGCCACCCGAATGGACTGGCCCAATAACGGTGACGAGTGGCTGTCGGGGCCCTCGTTTCTTCGCTGCCCACAGGAGCAGTGGCCAGTGAGCGTCGACACCGGCGCAGTGGTGGAAGAGCACCTGGAACGAGTCCAACGGGTGCACACGACGGGGACACCGGCAGAACCGCTGCTAAATTATGAGCGGCTGCCCACCTGGACGCGCGCCACGTATGTCGTGGCGCGCATATTAGTGTTCGCAGATCGCTGCCGCAAACGGCGAGTCTCATCCGCCGTGACCACAGCAGACCTTCGCGAGGCGGAGACGCGTCTGCTGCATTTAATGCAAAGGGAGAGCTACGGAGCCGACATCACTGCGCTTCGAGAGGCGCATCCGTTGCCTAACAGCAGCGAACTCCGAAGTCTCGGCCCCATGCTCTTCAAGGAAGGGCTGGCAAGGGTACGCGGCAGGCTGAGCCCCTGCAGCGTACCTAGCCTCGGAGAGCGCCATCGGCTGGCGCTAGGAGAGGAGGTGGGGCATGTCGTTTACGGGCCTCACCACCCACGCCGCCCACCTGAAGCTGGCGACATCGCTGAGTACCGACTCAGCCATCCTTGCCGTGCGGTGCCCTCATTGCGCACCGCGGGCCTTTTATTTCCCTTTCCACTTTCCTTTCCACATTGCTTCGTTGTCGTTTGATTTGTTTGCAGTCTGGATGAATAATAGTTGTGAAAAACTTGCTTGAGGTGAACAAGCAACGACTGGTGCGATCAGTCAAGAACGCACTCAAGGCGACGCTTCACGAGCGCGCCCCTCGCGAGGAGGTACTCTACACCCTCCTTGCTGAGGCCGAGCTTACTATAAACAGCCGGCCTCTGACATACGTGAGCAGCGACGTCGAGCACCCGGTGGTGTTGACCCCCAACCATCTCCTGCTTGGCACAGCCGCGGGAGATGCTCCCTGTACGCGTGGGCATGCAGTCGACCTGGACTCCCGCCGCATGTGGCGACGGGTGAACGCGCTGGCCGACCTCTTTTGGAGGCGATGGCTGCGCGAATACCTGCCGACGCTACAACAACGTCATAAGTGGGCCAACAATGTGCCGAACGTGAAAGTGGGTGACGTGGTAGTGATCGTAGACAACGGTAAACCACGAAACCAGTGGACCAAAGGGGTCATTAAAACAGTATACCCCGGGTCAGACTCTATAGTGAGAGTGGTAGATGTAAGGACGAATCATGGGGTCCTGCGTCGACCTGTTGTAAAGATCGTTGTGCTTCCTACCAATGATTTAGTAATCGGTTGAACCCTCTTACAGGGGGTGGGGTTGTTGAGAAGCACAGCGATCTCCTTTTGATTAATTATAATCAGTTGCTAGGTACTTCACACCACCCTAGGTTAAGTTGATTAAAGTCTTTTGAATGATACTACTTTTATTACCCGTATTGTGAAGTAACCTAGCTAAATATATAGATAATAAGTATAGTGATAGCCTCAGTTTTAATAGTGTAAATCGATTAGTAACTAAGACATAAAGATTTCCCTTATTTACCAACTAAAAGATGTTTTACAGGCCAATCTAGGCAATAAATAAGGGTTCTGACATACACAATGTCTTAGTTAGGCTATCTACTATAAATAGACACCTTTTACATAAAGAAAAGTAGTTGAGATGTTCGATTTGAGGAAAGAACAAAGGCGTCACATAGGACGTAATACATAAGCAGACCAACTGCGCAATTTCTTTCCCTTCGTTCCCCTCACCTCCCCTGGCGCACCCGAAAATTGGCGTACCCCGCAATCCCCGATCGCATACCGACCCCCTCACCTTGAAGAACTAGACTTCGATAGGATTTTCGAATAAACTGCGTATGCTAGCCACAGGGCGGGCGCGCTAGGGTAGAAAACTACTTAAGGTGTCACATATTGTTCAGTCAGTGCGTTTCGATCTAAATAGTAACATGGCGTTCTCAATAGTAAATTAGTGTTCTAATCATTTTAACTTGTTATAACTTAGTGTTTTAGTAGTCAGTAATTCAGTATAAGTTTTCAGTCAATGTTCAGTCTCCTATTGGGTAGTGTCGAATAAGTGTAGAGCTATATGCCTAATAAAATCGACTACCCTTAGCGAAGTTCCGCCTTACGGGACCTAGATAGATTCTAGATTTGGGAACAGAGGATAAGTTTTGTGTTTCGGTAGTTATTAATCTGTTTCGCCTCGATTAGTCTCTGTTTAGTGCGTAAGCTATTTTTGTGTGTTGTAATTAGTGTTTCTGTGTTGTGAATATATTGTGTGTACTCAGAGAAAGTGTATTAATTTTATTCTATGGCCATCAATATCCACCCTGCACCTGAATACCCTATAGTAATATTAGCTAAATTATTTGACTTTTGACTTTGCAAATAAATAATTTAATGCATTTTATTTTTTGTTATATAATTCATTTCCATCTTATTTTTACTAAGAATTGTATTTTACGCAATCTTTAAAGTATGTTTTTAATATCCTATACTATTAAACGAGCATACATAAAATATATATAAGTACCTATATATATATTTGTACTCACGTTCTCAAAATCGGCTCTAACGATTACGATGACAGTTGCAACATAGGGGTTTACGGGGGCGAAAAATCGATCTAGCTAGGTCTCATATCTGGGAAAATTTGTTTTCTCCGCATTTTCACCCGAGCAGAGCTCGGTCGCCCAAAGTTTAGAACAAGATTTTGAATGACATGACAGCATGGAATTAGTAAGTATCTACTATCATGGCAGCATGGAATAATTAGGTATACATAGATTGGTATGAACTTTCCTATACTATTAAATGAGCATTCTCTATTTTCACCAGAGCAGAGCTCGGTCGCCCAGGTATCCTAATATTAAACATCCAATTTTCAACCCATTGTCGTCAATATAACATGAAAATGAAATTAACAGAATATTAACAACGCTGTACTGCAACTATTATTTCAAAAGTACATAGAAGCAACTGGAATGAAAAAATAAAGACTGTTTTTCAACTTCAAGGAAATATGTCGCATGCAAAGAGTCCAATCGGATAGTCATCAAATCATTTTTAATCACACAGTAAGCAGGATGTTTCGGCTCTTCAAGGGTACGCGAAGTGCCCGTCATCATGAGTTTAAATACAAGTAATTGCTAGATCATGTGAATACTTTGAGATTGGATTAGGGATCCCTATTTCTTGTGTCAATTGTTTTTGCTGGCAGAACGTGAGTATTGATTATAAAAGTTGCTCATTATTTAATGGCGTAAACTTTGAATTCTCATTGTTTGCTAATTTACAAGTATTTGAATTAATTATGAAGGTGTTTTTGCTTACTATAGTTTTCTTTTGCTTACTATAGTTCTCTTTTCTATTACACTTTTTACGAAAATTCATCATTTTTACCCGACTGCCCCAGAAGGAGGGTAATGTTTTTCGAGAGTATGTATGTATGTCTATTTCTTTGGCACGCTCTGTAGCCTAAACGGCTTGATGGATTCTAACATGTGAGGTGTCGTTAGATTCGTCATAATTGTGGAAGTGTATATATAATATTTAAATATTGCATCTGCAAATACAAAAAAAAGGGAGGGGTAGGTTTAAAAAAATAACTACATTATTGGTATCAAATAAAAGCTAGTAATGAGTCAATATATGTTATTTTAATAAACCTAAAAAGCTTGAAAAAAAAAAAAAACACCTGTAAAAACACATAACTACAATGATTACGTTTCATTCGTTTTCGTTTCTCAATATAATAAGACAAAATTACCATAAATAAAATTAAAGTACTATAAATATATTCCGCGTCAATTCAGCAAATCACTTGAAAAGAATGTGTAACTTCCTCCAACTTACAAGAAAGAGAATGGCACTATCGTTATTATAATCAAATAATTAAAATATCTTACTGTTACTGAAAATTGCAACGTCAAAAATCATTAATTACAGTAAAAAAAAAAATAGGACTCTTAAGCAGATGAGTCCTTGAATGGAGCCAGAGGCAAAGCTGAAATGTCTTAGGTATCTGTAATTGCCCAGGCAAGAATATCCCTTCGAACTGGGACGCAGCAACGCAGAAGTCTGGAATAGGTCGTAGTCCTGCTCTAGATGAGCCCCTTCACTACTATGTATAGTCCGTGCAATCCACAAAGACGCGCCCCACTCCGCGATTAGTGTACTGTAAGCTGAACTCTAGTACGGCACGGAGCGGAGTGGGGCGCGTCTTCGTGGATTGCACGGACTGTACTCCTCTATCGTATTCCTCTTGATATTGGCAATAAAAACAACTGGGTTTCGGAGGTCAGGGGAAGTCGTTCCATGCAAAATATTGGTACTCAGCATCGGTTATACAAGAAGCTGATCCCAACATGATTGGGAAAAAGGATTGAAGATGATGATTTAAAAAAAAAACATGATAGAAAGATATGTATGTGCGTATGTGTGTTGTTTGTGTGTGTGTTGTGTATGTATGATATTATGGTATCACTACATAGTATAAAACAAAGTCGCTTTCTCTGTCCCTATATCCCTATGTATGCTTAAATCTTTAAAACTACGCAACGGATTTTGATGCGTTTTTTTTTAATAGATAGGGTGATTGAAGAGGAAGGTTTATATGTATAATAACACGGTTTATACCCGTGCGAAGCCGGGGCGGGTCGCTAGTATATTACATATTGTAAATTAAAGTCACTTCGTGTCTGTCTGTTTAGAAGAACAACTTGGTCGAACCAAGTTGTTCTTCTAAACTCCGCAACGAATTTTGATGCGGGATCACCATCACTTAGAGAAATTAATCCCGGAAGATTTATGTGTATAATACATTAATAATAAACTTACATACAAACTACAATAGACGTGGATATATTTAGTAAACTGCCACTTAGCTATTTCTAAAGAGCCATAAAAAACTCCTGAAAGAAATCGACACGTGTTTCACCTCTCAACGAGGCATCCTCAGGATGATGATTGACTTGTCGCAGAGACTCTGCATTCAGCGCTCGCTGTGGCAACACGCCGTGTTCGGGTTCGCGACAAGTCAATCGTCATCCTGAGGATGATTTTCATAGGTATAGTAAATATGTTTTTTATGAAACAGCCGATATTTTCTTGATATTTCAGAGTTGGTCTCATGGTGAAAGTTGTTCATAATCATGAGTAATTTCAAGCCCGGAAAGGTTAACAGTGAATTAAAAATCATCGTGTATAATAAAGAAATAACGATGTTCTGTCAAGTTGTAGAAACTTTACGAGGCGGGGGAGGGGGGGGGGTTGCTAGTATAGCATAAAATAATATTCTTACACACATTTTTCCTATGCAAAATGTCGCTATAATCTATAGCGATGTAATTGCAGTATATTACTAAAATTATGTCTACGGTCCAGTGAACTTTGATACACAGGTATCTGAGCTATCATTATAAGACCTTGATAGAAATAACAGTGGATCATCTCACGTGAACTTAGGGTTGTTATTACATTATTACGAGTCATGAACGATACCGTGCATTACTGCAGTACGTAATCTTAACATAGAGGAGTAAAAATAATGTGATATTTTCTATAATTATTTATTTATCCAGCGCAGTGCGCTTATCATGACTATAATAGAAACGGGTTTTGTCGACGGAAGAATAGACAGAATGACAGAAAAAAAAAAACAAAATTCGTCATTTTGTCTATTCTTCCGTTTCCGTTTCTAGCCGTTTCCGGAAGAATAGACAAAATGACAGATGAATCACAATCTGTCATTTTGTCTATTCTTCCGTTGACAAAACCCGTTTCTACCCGTTCCCAGAAGAATAGACAAAATGACAGATAAACAATCACAATCTGTCATTTTGTCTATTCTTCCGTTGACAAAACCCGTTTCTATCCGTTTCCGGAAGAATAGACAAAATGACAGATAAACAACCACAATGTGTCATTTTGTCTATTCTTCCGTAGAAAAACCGTTTCTATGGTTGCCATGTTACGTGTGCTGATTGTTGCCGATGCCGATGTTATTTATCGAGCCCGTGGTTGTGGCCTTGCATACTAGCGGTGTTAGAAACAAACGGCTTGGTAAGTGACGATGGGAAGAGACCAAACGGCAAGACGTTGTTGCCTTGGAAGGTGGGAGGCCACTGGTGTGCGCCATCTCATTTTCCTAGCATGGCGGGCTGTGCTGGCGCCGTTGCTGCGGCTGCTGAAACCCTCAAGCGACTCTGACACTCCTGATATGAGTTTAGTTTAGATAAACTAGGAAAAAAAACCATGAATTCATTTCATGGCCCCTGAACCAGAATCGATTTTCATTGGTTTTTGAATGCCAATTCCACACCTCCGGATTGCTTATTCAAAAAAAGGTTAAAGTTTATCGGTGCTCACAATATGTAGTAAGTTTAAAGGTATACCGTTCATTCTCATGTTACAATATTACAACAACTAAATATTCACTAGGTACTAACGTATAAACGTAAGTACCTGGGCGACCGAGCTCTGCTCTGGTGAAAATAGAGAATGCTCATTTAATAATATAGGATAGTTCATACTAATTCCATGCTGCCATGACATTATTCTAAAGTAGCCATCTCGTTCAAAATTTTGGGCGACCGAGCTCTGCTCGGGTGAAAATAGAGAAAACGAATTTTCCCAGATATGAGACCTAGCTAGATCGATTTTTCGCTCCCGTCAACCCCTTTATTGCAACTTTCATCGAAATCGGTAGTCGTTTTTGAGAACGTGATTACAAATATATATGTTACAGCTAAAATCCGAAGTGCGGCTATACCTAGTTTTAGCCGGCTACAACTAGGTGCGGCCGGTAGCAGATGGTTAAACTTAGGTGTAGCCTATTAATTTGCATGGTTGCATTGTGCTAAAACTGTTAGGTTAGGTTAGAACTGTGACCACACAACGGTGCCGTGGCAGCGGCCGGCGAGTACCGGGGTCCGTTTAGGTACAAGAGTTACATTCTTTTGTGTCAGGGTGTGAGTATATAACTCTTGTACCTAAATGGACCCTGGCACTCGCCGGCCGCTGCCGCGTCACCGCTCGCTTCGCTCACTCGGCTCGTGCGGTGTGTTATGTGATCACAGTTCTAACCTAACCTACTTTTCAGCCATTTTTAGGGTTCCGTAGTAAACAAGGAACCCTTATAGTTTCGTCATGTAAGTCTGTCTGTCTGTCGCTCTGTCCGCGGTCTAGCTCCGAGACCCTTAGTACTAGCAAGCTGTAATTTGACATAGGTATACATATTAATTACGTCGACAAAGTGGTAAAACAAAATTATGAAAAACATTTTTTTTGGGGTACCAGTCAGTCATTCAGTCAGTTACCCTTTCCTTTTATAGATATAGATTGTAGGTATATAATGTCAAAAAATTAAAGATTATGTCAAGGAAGAATGTAAAAAAATTAAATAATCATCGTAATTTGGGAGCAGTTAATAGACATTTACATTGTTATGGCGTTAATGAGGTATCTTTCTTTTGTTCCCTTAGCGTGGAGACGGCTTCAACATATTTTCAGTGAGAGAAATGCACTATCTGCCACAAACACGTAGGGAAGTGGTTCCTCCTTGAAGGGCAAATTAGTCGATGCTGGAAAATACAGTACATTAAAAAAAAAAAACTATACATCTCTGTATTTCTGCAAACACCGCCATTATTTATTCTACCATAACATCCGCAATCCACAAATGTGAAGTTACATTCAGCATCCACCAAAGCTAACAGAACAATGCTAATGTGGCTTCGAATCTCGAGGCCCACACAGACCGACACACACCGTCGGAAAAGGCATGGTGTGTGTTGTGTAGCTATCTGTGGTCGTCAGAATACAATAGAATAGAATGGAATCATTATTTATTTGCATAGAACGTAGGTACAAAAAATACAGATGTTTGTGTGGGCTGGTGCGCTTGCGTGCGTAATATCGCGCACCGTCGGAAGACCCTTCGTGCGCGGTGCGTGGTCGTGCGCTGTGCGGGCCGGTGCGCGTGCGTGCGCGATATCGCGCACCGTGGGAACCCGCCTTAGAAAACCAAATATTTAATATTGATATGTAGAATATTTAGTTGAGGCCCACGGACGGGTAGTACTTGGAATTTCTCTAAACGAAAAAGTATTTGCAGATAAAACATTAAAATAACGAAAGACTACCAAAACTAAGTATGATAATTTTTAGGGTTCCGTAGTAAACAAGGAACCCTTATAGTTTCGTCATGTCCGTCTGTCTGTCTGTTTGTCTGTCTGTCCGCGGTCTAGCTCCGAGATCCTTAGTACTAGAAAACTGTAATTTGGCATAGGTATATATTTTAATTACGTCGACAAAGTGGTAAAATAAAATTATGAAAAACATTTTTTTTAGGGTACCTCTCATACACGTAAAGTGGTGAAGTTATTTTTTTTTCTTTTTTAACCCATAGTGAGGGGTATCATTGGAAAGGTCCTTTAAAAACATTGAGAGTTTGTGAAAACCATTTTTGGATTCAGGGATCCGTTTGCGAAATATTAAGCTTTAAAGTGCTAATTTTTGTTAGAGTCAAGTGTCTCCCCCCCCTGCCAGCTAAATGGTTGGTTTTGGATGTGTAAAAAAAATCACAGCAGTAGTTTATATAACAAAATTAAAAGAAAAACTATCACAGCTAAGTAGGCTTTACTAGTTATCGAGTAATAATCGACCAACTTAACTTTGCAGTTGCAAAAACATGTTTTCCCATACATTCCGTATGGGAGAACATGTTTATCAACTACAAAGTTAAGTTTGTTTTTGGGATAAATTCATCCCAACTACGGAACCATTCATTGTGCGTGGTCCGACACGCACTTGGCCGGTTTTATTAACAACTAAATTTAACCAACTGCTACCTGCCGCACCTAGGTATAGCCGGCTAAAACTAGGTAAGCCACACTTCGGGTTGTAGCCGTGACATATATGTATATACCTATGTAAAAATATTGCGCATTTATTAGTATATTATTTACAAAGATAGGAAGTCAGTTATATACCCACACTTCCCAATTTCCCAGTATTTATTGCTTAGTAGAATTTAGAATACACGGCATAATTAACTGAAAATATGGTGAACATTCATCAAAGGTTTTATGTAGGTGTAAGTAGTACATAATATTGTGAATATGCGGGTACTAGTTATATGAGTGCGTAAATCTTAATTACTGCCTTCGGAACGTTCATAATTTACGAGTAAAATTAAGTATGTCGTCCTCTATACAAATTAATTAAACTGCTTAGCAAGCCTGTCGCAGTTTAATTATATTAATAACCACTACAATGTAAATTAAAATATTACGATTATAACACTGTTCTACTATGTCGTACTTGGCGATAGATTGGCTAGGCTTTTAGGTATTCCTCAACTAGGTAAATGTAAAGAGGATATGAGGGGGGTAAAATTCTCATCACCCAGCAAAGCAAGTAGTCCCTTGACTACTTCATTTGCAGGATGATGAGAATTTTAACCTACACTAATATTATAAATCGAAAAGATTTTTATATTGGTATTTTTCTTTGGAACGAATAAACTCAAAACTACTAGAACGATTTAAAAAAGAATCAAAAATAGTGGCACTCCGGGAGTGCCAACAGAAGTGAAAACTTGAACAAGATCGCCTTGGTGGAAGAAAAATACTTGTATAGAACATTGCTCCGTAACCTTATCTAAATAAAGAGCATAATCTCGTTTACAAAAAAAAAAAAAAAATACTAGGTATTCTTCCAAACCCTTTAAAGTAAAAATAATTGCAAGAACATTGATCCGTAATATAATATAAATCAAGAGCACAATCGCGTTTACAAAAATGGGGTGTCGGTAACGGAGTCGAGGGTTCAATTTTTTTTCCCATCTCAAAAATGCCTAACGCGCCTAAAGAAGCTTTCACTTCAAAAATTCTTTCACCAGTAGAATGCTATATTATCACTGAGTAACATAGGCATAATTTATAAAGATATCACGCGGGCGACGCCGCTGGCGGAAGCTAGTAAAGAATATTGTAACCAGAGATCTACATACGACACAACACCACAATAAAACCGCAGCAAAAAGTCAAAGTACTTACAACTTTATTATTAAATTATTTACAACAAAGCACAATAATAATATTCATCACATTTACATTAAATAATAAGTCATCTTCATCACAAATCACAGTTCTTTTACAATCGCCATGATAGCGTAAGTCACTCCCGAGAACATAGCCACTAAAGCGAATATTCCTATGACCACGTTCTTCCATACAACGAAACAACATGGAGTAATGTCTCTGTTCCACCTGAAGACAGTCTCTGTGATGGCCGGTAATAGGAGCCCCATGACGGACAAACAGATGGCCCCAACTAACTCCATGAAGAGTTCTAGTCTTGGGACGGCACTGGCGATGCCGACTATGGAAGAAAAAAAAAATCTTTAGAATTTATTTTCAGTTATTTGTCGTGGCTTCGGTGGAGGAAGGTTAAGCTGCACTAGGCGTGATAGGATGGGTGACCATTTTTACACAAATTAGTTAAACCCATATGCGGCAAAAATTATTAGATATCTTTCCTCTCACCAGAGGACTCACCATAGTGTACTAGTTACATACCCTCACAGTGTACTTTACTGTATTTATCTTTTATTCCCTTAAGCTTAACTAAGTATAGACATACCGAAGTGTAGAAAAGACACAGACAGATATTTAATAATATTCCGAAGGATATTAGAGAACTGCGAACCAGTCTATTTCAAAAGCATTTCAGAGCATGGCTGATAGAAAACTGTTTTTATAGTATTAAAGAATTTATGAATTCTAGAACAAATAGGAAAATTGCAGGACATGTAAATTACATTTGACATTTTTATTTTAAGCTATTGACATAATATTTTGTAATTTAATTTCCAATTTAATTTTTATTTTTTATTTTTGTAAGTCGATTTTTAGAAAATTTGTAATTGAATTATTTTTATTTGACATTTGTAATTTGATAATTTAGACAATTCTTGATTTAGTACTTATTTTTTCTGCCATTGTAATTTAATTATTTTGTTAAATTAGAATCATTGTTATTGTCACAAAATTTGCATGCCGAATTTAGTTGGCGGAATATGTAGAACTATTGTGTATTTGTTATAAAATCTGTAAAATACCATATTTCAGGCAAATAAATGAATCTATCTATCTATCTAACAGTTAGTATTTTATTCAACACGTCAATCCTTGAAACGCCTGATGTTAGTTTAAGAGCAGTGTGCAGCGTTACAATGTCAGTAAGGCGCTTAATGCATAAGTTACGTTGTCGTAAGCTCATGTTTACCGAGAATGCAGGCGACCTCGCCTCGACTCGTAAGCAAGTCTTTCTAAGTAAAATATTGTGTGGAAAGGACGCAACTTTGTGAATGTCGCGTCTTAAGGCGGGTCCACATCAGCGCACGCCTACGAACCGTTCATGCTAGTTGCCTCAAATTGGTTTTGTTATTGTTACTAGTAATTAATTGACTGTTTATTTATTTTACCTCGATGGTCCTAGTTTATTATTTATAACTTCCAATTACAAAATAGGTTTATGTAAGCGGGCACGCCCTTTATGCCTGAAGGCTTTTATTTAGATATTTAGTTCTGTTTACGTTTAGTTTTTATTTTTATTTCTGCTTGAGTGTAGTTCTCGATGTCTCGACGTTTTTGATTGGTATATTGGCGTGTTTTAGCTGACATATGGCCAGTAATTTATCATTTATATTATGTTTTGTATTGCGTAATGTAAATTATTTTGCATACCATTGTACTTATAGAATAATTTTTTTATAACTTTAATAGACAGCTGTGCTGCTGGGGAGTTTGTTGCTTCACTTCTTCTTCCCAGCTAAACGCACTAGGAAGTGGTGAAGGGTCGGTGTTTTGGGGGACTGATGTAATTTTAACTTTCGAAAAGTGGTGATTCGCAGCCTAGTTTGAATAACTGACTTTTTAATTTTGAATTTTGCATGACTTTAAATGCCTCACATTCTACGCGCGCGCGTATGTTGCGAACGGTTCGCGTGGAAGGAACCAGGTCTCGAACTACTGAGCACATCTGAGGTAGCGCAGGTACACGGCATGCACGCGATGTGTTCTTGAACGAGTGTTTTGACTGTATCTTGCACGCGAACTATTCGCGAACCGCTCGCGAACATGTCCAAAGGTGTCCATACTAAACGCGATCCGCAATGTTCGTGCGGGTGCGCAGATGTGGACCCGCCTTTAGTGAGAGATACTAGCAGTCTCTTAAACTATGTGTGGTGGTTAACTTGAGTGGTTGTGGTTGTTGATTTAGAAAAAGTAAATGGAACTTGTGGGAAAAGAAACGTTTATATTTGATGTGTTGCTAGAAAAATTGTTACGGCTTTTGAGATTTTAAAATACTGAGAAATAAAAACAAATTTGAATACTATCAGATACAGTTTGCCTCAATTAAGTAAAACCAACGCATTGTTATAATAATTATTGCAGGCGTTGGTGCTTTTTTTTACTGTAACAGGTGCTATTTTTTTATCTCCGACGTGTGTGATTCTAGTACGTGGTCAACTTTCGCTAGTGTAACTTTTCCCCATAAAAATCGCTCGAAAATTTAGTAAATTTTTTGCCAAACTGAAGTATTTCCAGTAAATGTTTTTTCTAATTGAACACATGTCTTCTAGCTGCATAAAAGTATTACCACAGGAAAAGCCCACTCCACTACAACGCCCTGATTTGTTTTTATTGATAGCTTTGATAGTTTTTTCAAATGAATTTTTTCTTGAGCCCTAAGCGAATTGATTGAAAACAACAAAAATTTGTCATAACTTTTGAACCTTTAAAAAATACACCAAAATTCTCTGGGTTAAAAAGCTTGGAAATGACCTTGCCCACGCCCCTATTCGATTTGATCCATTTTTCCAGGGACACTATGTATATGATGATGTTTCTGACTTCAGCTTACCTAACAGCAAGGTCCCAGCGAACCTAAGTCCAGCGAGGGCCCACCGGTGTCCTCTGGCCGGTATCCTGTCCTGCAACCGCCTCCACACCACGTCAACAGGCACGTAGTAGACCAAGGTGAAGGACAGCAGCATCACACATGCTACCAGGAGCTTTGCGGTTTGGGCAAGACTAAAATAGAAGGAGATGGTTAATTTCAGATTCCTTAGTCTGTCATGAATAGTCATGATTTCCAAATGTTGATTAGATTTTGTGATTTTAAATACTAAATACAAAATTAAATGCATGTGATTTTCCTCAAATGATTTTTGTATCAGTACAGTTACCGTAAAAGTACTGGTTTTATAACGGAACAGAATTGGAACCATAACATTTGGAGCGTAGCTTAGCTTCTAAGTTAGTTCGATTTGAGCCACGAAATCTAAAGGTGTCTTCAAGAAGTCTAACGTCTATAACGTTATTATATTAAGTACTTAATTAAATAGTTTGTTAAATAATGCTAAACGTGTACTAAGTTTGTATGTGTGAAAGATTATAAATACAGAAATATTAGTACTGAAATGGTGTATCATTACAGGTCTAAACACTTCATGGGCCATGCTATATCTGTTTATCATTTGAGGAAGGCCAGTATTTTGGAGCACTGGACCTAAACCTATGCATTTGGTGCAGTGGCGTAGCCAGTTCTAAAGTGGCCCTATAGCATAACAAAATGGGGCCCTTTTTTACCCGATTAGTTCTAAAGGAGGGTATTGTTTTTTTTAACAAAATAAATAAAACAGCATTCCGACTCAGAAGTTTAAGCTGTCATTGTGATCTTATTAAAAAAATGGAAGAGCGGGCGGCGCCAACTACAAAACTGAAGCCCTGATTTGGATAGGTAAAGCTGTAATTGTGATTTTACTAAATGAATGCAAGAACTGGAGAATTAGACTGCGCCTGTATTTTAAAGCCTTTGTAAGCCATAACCAAATTACGTTATTTTTTTATATTTTCATTAGGTAGGTATTCATTAATTTCGGGTCTTTATCCATAAGAATTTGAGGTTGTACTATAACACTTATTTTCGTTCGGGGGCCCCCGTAGCCCGAAGGCCCCGAATCATTGATACGGCGATAGCTACGCCCCTGACTTGGTGTTAAGAGCAAGCTTTTGCAGAACTTAGAAGAATTTGATCGCATTAATAATGGTCTTGGTAAATATAGGAAATAGTACAATGATTCCATTATCCTTACGTCTTTTTCGTTACAACAAAAAACCCCGAGAATGTTAAGAAGTGTTTCTATACTTCCTCTTCTTCCTTTCTACCTCTACACAGATTCCTGTTATTTCAACTTCTGAGTTATCTTGGTTTCATTCACTGTACGTGGAACACATGATGCATCGTCTTTTGGGACACCTCGACATCGACTACCGAGAGTACAGTCATCAATCAAAATTTAGTAGGTGAACAATTAATCAACTCCTATTTTTCTTCCCTTAGAAGCGGCTTTTTGTTACCTATTTCAAATTTTTTATGACCGACTTCGACGTATACCTCCTTCAATAAAAATTGGTTGTCTGTAAAGTCGGTTTACGGACGATACTTTTACGTGATAACGTCACAAGCCGCACGCTTAGGCCGATCGTGCCTCTCTATCGCTTGTTCCGCGCTCTCGCTTGCACGCTCGGCTCAGGCGGAACGTGACACTTTTTCGTGCGTGCAGCCGGCGTTCACCGATTTATAAGACGTTATCACATCAAAAAAGAATCGTCAAAACCAGACTTCCTTCTTTTAATCGTCGGTTAAAAAAATAATGAAATATGGCTAAATTTATTTTAATGTAGATCAGAATAGAATGATTTGAATAGAATATATAAGAATTCATCACACTTACATTTCCTCCTGCGGTAAGTTCAGAGTCAAGCTCCCTCTGACTTCATCTCCATACTTCAGGTAGCCGATGAAACCGACAAACCCGTACATGACAGCTATGGCCGACATGGCCGCGTTGAGCACTCCTGGACAGCCAAGGAAGTCCTGTGGCTTCTTCATCTCGTTCTCAATTGGCATCACCACACCGATACCTTCCATCGCGAAGAGACTTGTGCTGGAAAAGGAGATTAGGCAAATTAGTGATGTGAGAAGGTAGACCATAGGTTTTGACTGGTAACCAAAAAATTAAAAATAAATCCTTTTATTTTAAGGTTTCGAAGGCCCGTAGCGTGTTAGTTTAACACATTACTTAAAAACTAGTAGAACAACACCTAATTAATCTGCCTAGCCTTTTCCCAACTATGTTGGGGTCAGCTTCCAGTCTAACCGGATGCAGCTGAATACCAGTATTTTACATGGAGTGACTGCCTATCTGACCTCCACAACCCAGTTACTGGATAATACGATACCCCTTGGTAAGACTGGCTGTCGATATAGTAGAACAACACCTACAATAATAAACCACAGGAATCACAGGAAGATTTGGAATTTCTTCATCCTGCAGTAAATAGTGATAGGTAAGTAGTAAAATTCCAAGCTCGTCAGCAGAAGGCTGGTTCAGTTTTGGCATGACTTCGCATTGCGAAGTTCTAGTATGAAGAGAATGGCTATCGTGGTAGGGGCGCCTCAAACGCTTCAATTTTATCAAAAACTTTGATAGGTGTAGGGAACTACAGGTTCGTTTTCTTTCACGTAATCCATTTACAGGCATTTCTAATGATGATCTCTCGCGTCCGGCCCTGGTTCAGGCCATGCTACGGAGCGAGAGGAAATGGCAGGCCGTCAGCGCCTTCTGCGAAGCGGTAATGCTCGCGAAAGAGGAGGCGGAACGTATGAGGGAGAGGCAAAGTTCGCGCCCTCACGCACCTAACCGCTGCAAGAGGAGACGCCCTGGGCGTCGGGAATCGAGAGCCGATTTCCGGCGACCGTAGGCGCGGGCTTGCGGACGGTGAGCAATGGGTAGCTTGCCGTCCGATAAGGACCAGGCCTAGATCGACGGCGCGTTGTGTTCCACGCGCGGCTCAAAGAGATGTCAGCAGAATTGACGGGGTCCGCTAGGGCCAATGCCTGCCGGGGGTGCGAAGAAAACCGATAGGGAAATCGTAACCCCCGGCAACAGGGCAACCGAAGGAACACGGGTGGGTTTTAGTCAGTAAGAGTCTGACACGCCCTCCCACTCCGCCCTGAGCGGGAAAAGTTATTTGATAATTTCCCAGGCAAAAAAAAAAGGCATTTCTAAAGATGAAGGTTTCGAGTTGCTTTAAACTTTACAAGCTCAGTATTAAACGAATGTGCCCTCTTCGGCGGCGACCTCGTTAGGTATGTGTTCAATAATGATACATCAGGAATTTGCGCCAAGAGACTCCCTAATTGGAATCGAATTTCTGGTACGATTTCTGCCTTTTTAGGTGGAATTCACCCTTTATTTATGCAGACTAGTAGGTAGGTATTTTTGTTTTTAAAGTTGTACTGTACAGTATGTAAAATCGGCTGAATAAAAACAGAAATTACAAAAAGATATATATGACTTTGGCCGACTATGTGCTACTCATAAATTATTAATTCCAGACCTTCAAAACATATTTTTTGCAAAAAGAATGCATGCACAGTTTACATCGAAATAAATCAATCCAGAAAGTTTTGCAATAAAAGCAATATGTCACATTTATGCAAAATTGATAGCCCACTTTTAGGGATTAACTTTTTTCAAGCTGTCATTAAAAGTGTTTTTAAGACGAATGTCCCATTATTTATTGGCCGATAGATTTACATCTAATTTAGTTTGAATTACTTTTTCGGGTAAATTTGAAGTGGATACTACTTACTATTTTGTACTAGGAGCACAGACCGCCTCAAAATGTGAAGATATTGCGATATTCCATGTTACAGTCACCTTTTTAAAATCCCGTACTTGAATTTCTTAGATTGTTCAATCGAGTAAATGCAAGCAAGGGATTTTAAAAATGTTTTTGCATTCTGAAGAAAAATGGGAAGGTTAGAAATTCAATGTAATTTATTCTGCAGGGGTGTACAAAACTAGCATTGTCACCTTCACTACGAATACTGCTATTGTGTGAGGTGAATTCATTTCCTAAAGTATTGAATGAGCGTCTGGACTTTGGATCCTGGTAAAGACTAGTCTAGACCGGTAAGCTTCGGTATTTTGTAGGTTCTGCTGGCCTTACTACAATGTACAATCTACCTTTATTTTACAGTGTCCGGAATAAAGAGTTTGGTGGCTTAGAACTCGACTTAATTTAAATTTTTCTTTATAGGAGTAATTTAGTAACTAATATGGAATTTAACCTAACTATAATTCAATTGGCCATTGTTAGATCATGCTCTCTCTCTATGCCTAGGCCCTTCCCGACGATGTTGGGACTTCCAGTCTATACCAGATGCAGCTGAATTCAAGTATTTTACATGGAGCGACTGCCTATCTGACCTCCACAACCCAGTTACTGGCTTACATGATACTCCTTGGTAAGACTAGTTGTCAGATTTTTGGGCTTCTGGACTACCCGAAACGACTGTCAAAGTTGCGTAAGTTACATTTCATGAATGTCTTCCTAACGATTAAAGTGAGCTCAACCCAAGTTTTTTTAAAGTTAAATAATTGAATCAGGCGAGAAATAATCGAGAACCAATAGTAAACGCTACCAGTACAAATCTGTTGTTGGAACAATTTGTGCTTATAGCTAGGGATGTTATGTATATAACATTTCGGATATAGAAATAAACCGGTTTCGGATACGGTACGGATATGAAATTATTTCGACCGTTAACCGTTAGTTTCGGAGAGTTTCGGTTACGGAATTAGATTTTTAAGAAATTGTAAAAGTTAAACACAAATAATAAATAAAAAAATCATGTAAATGACGCTCGCGGCTTGTGTGTCAGAAAAACCTGTCATAACGTGTCCCATTTAGACTCCTCCTCTTACCGAAATTATCCAAAACTTTTATAACGTGTTCGGTTACGGTTACGGATAGATTTTTATTTCAGATATCCGATAGTTTCGATTACAGTTACGGAGCTCCTTAACATCCCTGCTTATAGCGTATTAAATGTTTATTTTGACTATACTTATTATTTAGAGACAATCAGTGTTATCGTCTAAGGTTGTTACCTCCTCTAAAGTACAGTATTGTAAGTGTACCTAATAAGCACTAGGTTTATTGTTATTGTCTGCACTTTAGAAACTAGTGAACTGTCGGCAACAACAGTCACTTAACATATCTAAAGTAGCAAAGACACCGCTGCACTAAAGTTTGCCCATAAATAACTGGCCAAAGTTATTGTTCTTACAGATACGACCCGCATGGAAATCGGGCAAAATAGTTAATTCAGCAGAAGTTAAGGTGTTGACATTGGTTGGTTTTGTAAAAAAAAAATAACAGCGCCACTGAGAAAGGATTTGTAACGACTGTCGAGAAACATGTTGCTTAGATCCTCGCATATGTCTTCTTTTTTTTAAGTTTTTGTGAAATTGTTATTGTTTTTATATTTTTTTCTTTCTTTCTTTCTAGATCAATATAATTTATCAGGCTTGGTTACAGGATTATTAATTTCATACTTTACTAAGGCCAAAAAAAATATAGAAATGGTATTCAATGATTATATAAATTTAATTTTAAGTTTAAGTTTAATTTTCAGTCATTTATATTGTCAACTGTACCAAAGTCAGTGTGAATCAGAATCCGCTGCAACCCTTCTCCAAGTATGTATTTGTAAACAAATAATAACAACATTGCGTTGTCACTTTTGAATTTACTACAGAAATTCGAATTTTCGGATTTAGTAGGTATCCGGTCTTTACCCCTTGCATTCTCTATTACTGTCTACAGAATATGCATATTTCACTAAATATTTATCTTAAAATCCTTATAAAAGAGATCTACGTGGATAACATGAATATTTATGAAGGATGAGACAGATGCGTGTAATGATATATTGTGTCATTTGTTTCAACAGCATTTTTTATTTTGCCGGCAAAATTGAGGCACAGTAAAGCCGAAAGTATTAAAGGTATAAATTCTACATGGATTACCAAGTAGTTAGAGCAGTGGGTAGCCTATTGGTAACAGCCGCGACTTATGAGTTGTAGCTCGTAGGTTTGAACCCAGACAGACACTTTTGCTTTGTGTAAATGATTTCATCACTACTACCTTACACTATACTGCACATATAACTAAATATGCTATGTATAACTCACACACTACACACCCTCACTCTTCACACTCTCACCCATACTCACACATAATCACACGTGAACGCGCGACTTGGCCCTTTTTCTATGCATAACGCTCATTCATTTGCAAATCATTCGCTTTTTAATTTTTGTATAATTTTAAGTTACCCATTTATTTAATTTTTCTGCATGTTTACATTGTCTACATTCAATTGCATAAGATAATGCTAAGTGAAAGCGCGGAGTCTCCTAACACAAGCAATTCCTTACTTAAAAGGTGATCTCCAATATTATTGTGTCTAAATGCCTTTTTTAATTGAAATAAACAAATTTATTTATGTTGTCAAAACGGTGAAGGAGAACTTCGTGAGGAAACTGGCATGTCATCGAACAAAAATTCGAAGACATGTGATATCTACCAACCCGCACTGGGCCCGCGTGGTAGGTTATGGTGCACTTCCTCTCACCGGGAGGAGGCTTGTGTCCAAGCCGTGGGAACATTATATGCTGTTATAATAAGCGCACCTACTAATTATAATATCGTTGTTATAATTAGTAGCTGCGCTTTTTGTGATGCTAGCAGTATTATACATTCTGATCTAGTAAATAATATAAGTTTGATTGTAGTATAGAAAAACAAAATTTGCATTGTCTAAAACAGTCTTATTTTTTGTTGTTTTTCATGAATTTGTTATGTAAAACTTGTACCTTGTGCTATTGTGTAATCATTTAACAATAAAAGTATATTTTCGGTTGGGAGAGGCGTAGTTTATCAATAATTTAACGGTCTGGCGATCAATTTAAGTGTTTTCTCCGTAGAAATTTATTCTTTGAAACGTGCCAAATAACTATTCAGAAATGCTTGTAAATGGTTTTATTTAAATTCCTACTTTGACTATATCTACCTGCCATTATTAAACTTATTTTCTTTGTGGAATTGGAGACTGAAGAGCAATTAATAAGACTGGCATTCTGGGCAGTCCCCTGGTCCTCAGGCTGTGAAGGTCAGATAGGCAGTCGCTCCATGTAAATACTGTTATTCAGTTGTATCCAGTTAGATTGGAAGACGACCCCAACATAGTTGGGAAAAGGCTAGGCAGATGTTGAACCAGGTAGCCAGTTCTGTAGGAGACATTCTCATAAACCTGCCAATACCAGAAAAGAAACAGAAGATGAAATGCTGGGAGGGACGCCCAGAAGGACATCATTATCATCATCATCATTTCAGCTGAAAGACGTCCACTGCTGGACATAGGCCTCCCCCAAGCACCGCCACTTCGACCGATTCTGTGCTTTCCGCATCCAGCGGATTCCTGCGGCCTTCACAAGGTCATCGGTCTATCTTGTGGGAGGCCTTCGAATGCTACGTCTTTCGGTACGCGGTCGCCACTCCAGAATCTTTCGGTCCCATCGGCCATCCGTTCTGCGAGCAATGTGCCCATTGCCACTTAAGTTTGGCAATTCTTCGGGCTATGTCGGTTACCTTGGTTCTCCTGCGGATCTCTTCATTTCTGATTCGATCACGTAGGGAAACTCCAAACATAGCCCTCTCCATTGCCCTTTGAGTGACTTTTAGCCTTCTGATAAGGCCCATTGTGACTGATCACGTTTCAGTACCATAGGTCGAAGGACATACACTGATATTTTTGGTGATGTTCTTCATAAAGGTCAGGTGTGTAGAAGCTACTTGCAACCGGATGACCAGATGTATGAATGTAATCGCAGCAAAATGAGTATGTTAGGATTGTAGCCGATAGTTTAGTTTTTGCCTACCTATGGGGACAAAAAAAATCAATCTGCCTAATCTTTTTCCTAACTATATTGGGGTCGGCTTCCAGTCTAAACGGATACAGCTGAATGCCAGTATTTTACATGGAGCGACTACCTATCTGACCTCCACAACCCAGTAACTGGGTAATACAATACCCCTTGGTAAGACTGGTTGTCAGACTTTCGGGTTTTGACGACCCGTAACGACTGTCAAAGATTCACGAATCACAACCGGGACCAACGGCTTGACGTGCTTTTCCGAGGCACGGAGGAGTCTCGGTATGTAAAGATGGTCACCCATCCGCAGACCAACCCCGGCAAGCGTACCGTGCGGATGTTATTACTTAGCCACGAGCTCCTCGACTAACACACGCTCCACAACTAACCAAGATAATTACATACACATACATACATAAACTCACGCCTTCTTCCCATGGGGGTAGGCAGAAACTACAGAACGCCACCTGCTACGATCCTTACATACTCCTTTTGCCTCGTTTACGTTCATACATCTGGTCATACACGCACGCCGGTTGCGAGTACTACGCACCTGGCCTTTCTGAAGAACATCACCAATAAGGTCAGTATATGTCCTCCTAGGGCGTCCCCGCCCGGCCTTTCCCTTTACATCAGCCTTGTAAATACATTTTGTTAGTCGTCTTTCATTCATTCTCTCAACATGCCCAAACCATCTCAGCATACCCTTTTCAATTATTATTTCAAGATAATTATGTTATATATAAAACTAGAAGCTTAATCCACTCACCTTATAAAAGTCGGCAATCCACTGACAGATGTCACAAGACTCTTATCACTAAAGTCTGGTGTCTCTCTCAAACAGTAGTAAAGGCAGATACATATCGACCCCAGCCACACGAAGTTCGCTAGTGCCGAGAATGGTACCAGGTACTTTAGCGTAGTGATCTGCGTTAGTGGTAGTAGCACTACTAGTGTCAAGCCGCAGAAGACCGTCACTGACCAGTCGGGGCCCCCGTACACGATTGAAACCTGGAAAGGAGTTAAGGTGTTGGTTTACTTAAAGTTGGTTAAGAGCGTTTGCTCACTTATCCGTACCCGGTTCGTCTTCGAGTTGTATTCGTTTCTGATCCGTTTGGCCATCCTAGTAATAGGCCTGTATCCAAATTTTATTTTTGTCCGTCTTTTAGATTATTAAAAAATATTGAACACGTATTTTTTTCTTTTTTGTCGTAATCAAAATATTGCGGTGATAGAAGTTAAAATGTGGCATGACGTCACGCCTTGTTAGATTTAATACGACGTTGTGACGTAGCGAGCCCCCACTCCCCAACTTTAATGCGTGTTTTCGAAGTTATTTTTGATTCATATGATAAAGCAAAAAATATTTCTGTGCACTCATGCGTATACGGTTCGTACAATTACTAGGATAGCCAAACCGGATCAGAAACGAACACGAATCGAATACGAACCGGATACGGATACTACAATTAGGGTATTTGCCCACTTAGGCAAACGTCCTAATTGTGGAGAAACATAATGTTGACAGACTTTAGGAAAACGTTTAAATAACTAATCGGTACATAGCCCTTCAAAGCCGAATCTCACAAAAAAAAAAGCAATTTGAATACTTAGTCCCATGAATACAAACATAATTACATATTATCAACAAAGAATTATGATCTTTTTAAATCAGCATGATTTTAGTTTTTCTCTCAGCTTATTTTTCAGATTACTAGAATTATGGGAATAACTATCCAAGTCTGGTAATCCAGTAGTTTTATACTTCAACTAATCTTCCTTGCTAGTAACGGAAGTGGATTCACGAAGATAGTGCACCTGGTGGTATTTGTTAGTCGGATGCCTTAGCCGTCGAACTCTCTTAGTATGCCCACGTTTGCAAGGACGTAATAAAATCGGGGCGATCTTTTTTCGTGCACGTGATTTTCGACGCTCTGCTTAACGCCGAGAGTTGAACATCCAACGGTGTGTTTTTTCAACGCACTGGGACGAGAGTGCGTCCCAGCGCATTGAATTCTCAACGCTCGGCTTAACACCGAGGGTTGAAAATCCAGTGCGCGATAAAATCCCGACGCGATTTTATTACGTCAAATATGATTCGCGGTCGTAACAAATATGGATTTACTCAATTATAATCATTACAATCAGCAATAGTGATTAAGAAGAAAATAAAGGTGTCAAATGTCATGAAATCATGACATTTGACACCTTTGCTAACTTATGTAGTTGTATTGCTGATTGTAATGATTATAATTGAGTAAATCCATATTTGTTACGACCGCGAATCATATTTTAATCAACATTTTAAAAAACGAAAGAAAATTTGAATTTCGCGGGCTACCCTGACGCTTCCCCCTTAATGTAATTTCAGTACTTACTTGTCTAAAAGATTCTGCTATTACTACGACGTACACGCAGCAAGCGCCCATGTGTGTGAGTGCTAGCGCCCAGTCTGCTAGCTCCCTGAATTCAAAAAGGTGTTAAATTATTGCACTACTTGTTTCACTTAATATGAAGGTACTGTTTTAAACACATCACGGTTGATGGAGTAAGGATTAACGATGGAGTGGTAGACTTTCTTATTCGTGTATTAAATTAATAGTTTTATGCTTTCAGCCACGACTATTTTTGTGAAGAGTCTTATTTATCCATTCTTTGTCTTATTTATTCCCTTCAAAATGGTTGAGCTGAATGGTGTTAATCCGTGCGTCATGTTCGTGAACGGGCGCTGTCAGTTGGGACTGGTCATCTCTTAGCTGCCACGGTTTATTTTATTTTAATCTTTGAACTGTTTTTTGTTTTTATCTTTTTATTACGGACGCTTTTAACACATGTATAATTTCAACATGAATGTTGTAACCAATATTTTGTAACAATTTTTTTATTTAAAAGAGTGTCCTTGGAGTTTCCTGCCCGTTCTTCTCCATAGGAACCTACTACCTACGCTTTGGAATGGGCAACTAGCTTCATATTTCTGACTGACCGACTCCTTGAAAATTCTAAAGTACCAGTAAATGGTTTAATTTTAATAAATGCTTGAGTTTGAGTTCAGAACATAATATGTTGACATCTTCAATATTGACACCGCTTTTCTAAGCGTGACTCTAAAGTTAACTAAATTATTACGAACCACGAATACTATTAAAATGAATAATTTCAGCGTAGTGGAAAATCTGTCTACCTAAATCGTTTGCTGAGTATACAGTCAAACAAAACGATAAGTACACAGGCAGCTAAATGATAAATGATTTTATTTCTGTAAGTAGCTTTGTACAAAAACTAAAACACGTCAATCGTATTTTAAAAACTAGATGAGGTCGGTGTTTCCTATCTGACTACTCTGAGAAGAAAGGCCGAAAAAAACACAGAGGTCACAGACTCTTAAAGTCCAGACATAATCTTGGTCAGACCATGTAGATGAAGTGAAGAAGTCTGAAGTGGTCTTTTGAGGAAAGGAAAGAACCACACAGATTGAGAGGACTTGTCCAGTCAGTGCGCGCATTTGTCAGTTATCGTGCAGCTCAACTCAGAATTTAGGGAGCTCAACGATTCGACGGACAACACCAAAGAAAGGACATTTGGTTAGGCCACATAAATTACTCAAACTGCCAGACCATGGTTAAAACTAACTGAGAAAAAAAAAGGAATGACCCACTTTCAAACAATAATTAAAATTATAAAATAAGCTAACTTGCTACTGCAGCCATATTTTTGTGCTTGTTTACCTAACTGTTTTGCTGACTGTACTATAAAAATGTCCGACAGTCTACTGCAATTTTTCGCTAAATAACTCACCTGGAAAAAGGCGCAAATTTTCTAACTGGTTTCGGTCCATGTTGGAACACAAGGTCACATGTGTCTGCATATCCTAAACTTGGCTTCTTGAGTTCAACGCACAATTGTTGTGACGTTTTTACCTGAAAGTATATAAACAATGGAATAGTTAATTTAAGCAATTTGAAGGAGTTTTATACTTCTTAACAAGTGACCAGTATCTACGCACGGCATGACAAGAAGTTGCTGGTCCCTTCAAAGTAGGTAAGAGTATCGTAACCTACGGTTGTTCTTAGTCTGATTGGACGATGTCACAATTTAATTGAGGTTAGTTTTAATCCGACTGCCCCAGAAGGAGGGTAATGTTTTTATCTATCTATCTGTATCCATGAGGAGGGAGGAGCTTGTGGGAAAGTAATAACAGCCGCTCGGGTTGACCCATAAAGTTAAGCTAAGCCTGCCGGGGTTGGTCCGTGGATGGGTGAACATCTTTACATACCGAGACTCCTCCGTGTCTCGAAAAGCATGTTAAGCCGTTGGTCCCGGCTGTCACTTGTGAATTTTTGACAGTCGTTACGGGTCGTCAGAAGCCCGAAAGTCTGACAACCAGTTTTACCAAGGGGTATCGTATTACCCAGTGACTGGGTTGTGGAGGTCAGATAGGCTGTCGCTCCATGTAAAATACATTAGAAAATGGTTAGACTGGATTGTTTTTAAATAAAATAAACTATTTAATATTGTATTGGATTATTTTATTTTCTCGCAATCGTAGTGAAAAGTAGAGTGCTAAGTACTACACGGCACCGAAACCGTATTATAATGTGTTTCATTATAATTAGGTTTCAACCTCGATAGAATGGGTTATTTTAGCCCCTCGTATAACAATCTACTATTTTTTGGAAATCGTCTCTTGTTTCACCTCATGGTCATAATCGTTATATGAAACTATTGCAGGCCACTGCTGTTCTTATGCCTTTTCTAAATTGCTCAACAGTTGGTCCTTCTATTTACCAAATACAAAACCCTGAGGTTTGTTTACACTATTTGTTATTGCACAATCCCTTTCTCCATTACTTGGAAGTTGACCACTGAGCCCATAACAATGTTATGTGGGTCATGGTGTTCTAAATCATTAGGGTCTTACGTAAGTTCGGCAATTATTTTGTCGACGCTTTCTGTTGGTACGTTGACTTTCATTCCGAATATTATTGGTAAACAGTGGTGCTGATTCCCTTGTTCACAAACTAAACTAAATTTAAGTTCAGTGCATCTTTTTCTTTTTATTTAATTAAGAAAAGGACAGAAGATAAATTTTAGTTTAGTTCTATCAAATTAATCAGCGCTTGACGTAAATTGACGTAATTTTAGTAGGCAAGTTTTTGATCACGTCTAAACTTGTATGGAGTAGTGACAGGCGTTGATTAATTTGACAGGACTAAACTAAAATTTATCTTCTGTCCTTTTCTTTATGAAATAGAAAGAAAAAGATGCACTGAACTAAAATTTAGTTTAGTTTGTGAACAAGGGAATCGGCACCACTGTCTCTGTTACAAATTACTCTATGGTTTACTTACTGTAAGGGGGTATTGTGATTGTTACTGTCGGTTTTATACAACATATAAAAAAAACTTTGTCCGATTCGAAAGGGGCACACAGGTACTGCAATGACATTACTACCTAAAAGTAATAAAAAAATCTCTCAAAAGTTATTGTTATTTAAAATTCACATTTTTTGTACTAAAATTATCCTAAATCCATTTTTTTTTTAACAGTTATGACTTTCAGACACCCACGGCCACTCGCGCCCCATGTAAATAACCTGATATAATTTCCCATTGAAAAAAAAAATGTAAAAAGGCATCATTTCTTATTTCCATACAGTAATATTGCTAAATTAATCAAAACAGGTAAATATTTGACAGCTATTTACGACGTTGCCAACTTTTAGGATAAACCCTCTTAAATAAGATGAAAGTAATAGCTTTTGTAATACAGTCTACGTCATAACATCAAACCTCATGATGGTCATTAGAAAGTGTCATGGGATTCAATTACCGAAAACCGTGGATAATGGGAACCACAAAGTTGAAAGTTGCGTAATCTAATGGTTTTATCGAAGTCTTAACGCGTACTTCTGCGTTTACGTTTGCGGTTACAGTTTGATGAGATTACGTGTACAAGAATACTTTTGTGTGAAATAAAAGACCCTTTCTCATAAGACATAATGAAATAACTCTATTAAATAAATTTTGAAATGTCTATGCAATTTGTGGTAAAGTTTTGAAAGGAAAAGTTTAGAAATACATTGAAATAGTTACATTTAGTTTAAAGGGTCTTGTAGTTTTACTGTAGATTAGTATTATGTACATAATATAGGGTCAAACATTTGTACTTTCAGAGTTAGCAGAGGAATTATGAAGTTTTAAAGAATACTTATCATGAATTTAAAATTACTTCAACTGAACTTGGCTCATAAGATTTGTGTCAGATATTCGGTGACTGAACTCAAGTACATTTCTCATTCACACAACAAACATTTAAGTCAATTGCTAAACTCACTAAAGTCGTCATTAACACTGAACTAACCCTTTTCTCTTCAAAGTAAACCAATTTGTTCAACATAACGTTTATGCAAATGTGGACAAAAGGTTACTCAAGGTCCTTTGTATCATGGGTGTGAATTGCAGGCCTACCTACTGGCTAACTGGGATGTAAAATAATTTATTTATTTATTACATTAAAGTACCTGGGCGATCGAGCTCTGCTCTAGTGAAAATAGAGAATACTCTTTTAATAGTATAGGAAAGTTCATACTAATTCCATGCTGCCATGATAGTAGGTACTTACTAATTCCATGCTCCCATGTCATTATTCTAAGTTTTCATTCTATCTTGTTCTAAACTTTGGGCGACCGAGCTCTGCTTGGGTGAAACTACGGAGAAAACGGATTTTCCCAGATATGAGACCTAGCTAGGTCAATTTTTCGCCTCCGTAAATCCCTATATTGCAACTTTTATCAAAATCGTAAGAGCCGTTTTCCAGAACGTGATTACAAAATTTTAAGTATATAAAGATAAGGCCGCCAGTAACAGTCACTATATCCCCCCTACTAGTTGATACTGTATTACAATGGGGTTTTATTCCTCATTGATGTGAGCTATAACGACAATCCAATGGGTGTCCCAACCCTAGGTGTATTAGGGCGGGTTACACTAGCGATCAGCATGAAGTGGTCGATAGACGACACTATTATTCAGAAGTGCGTGGGAGAGTAACGTGTTGTTCCTTTTATACAATATAATTTTATAATTATTATAAAGTTTTCACAGTTTAATTTCAAGACCTAACAACAAACACGTGAGAACGAGAAAATAAAATCCTACAATAATTTGGCAATGAAATTGCTACACATAGCACTATTTTGGCTTATCTGTGATTGTATAATCATTGAACAAGAGACTCCGGGCTTCAAATCCGGGACATTTTTGACAAATTCTTTGCCTAAAATGTAAATTTATTCGCGCACCGAATGCTGTGTATCTTTATTTCACAGTCCAAATTTCAGGACTATAAAAACCCTGCCAAACTTTCTCCGGACACCCTTAAAAACCTTAAGTAGCAGAGCAAACTGTGCGTTTTGTCACTGTGACTAGACGCAGAGCTGTCATTTGTGTCTGCAAATGGTTACGACAGACGTCATGTAGGAAGCGATAATTTTCTTATGAGTATTCGACGCGCTTCGACGTCCAATTTGAAAATATTGACATCAAACATATCCATGTTGATAGATAGATTCATTTCTTTGCCTGAAATATGGTATTTTACAGATTTTATAACAAATACACAATAGTTCTACATATTCCACCAGCTAAATTCGGCATGCAAATTTTGTGATAATAACAATGATTCTAATTTAACAAAATAATTAAATTCCAATGTCAGAAAAAATAAGTACTAAATCAAGAATAGTCTAAATGATCAAATTACTAATGTCAAATAAAAATAATTCAATTACAAATTTTCTAAAAATCGACTTACAAAAATTACAAATTTAAATTAAATTACAAAATATTATGTCAATAGCTTAAAATAAAAATGTCAAATGTAATTTACATGTCCTGCAATTTTCCTATTTGTCCTAGAATTCATAAATTCTCTAATTGAGATTCGCAATCTGTCGTTGCGTCTAGTCGCCGAGCTGTCACAGTCGCATGTCGCATTGTGTGCGCCTGTCTATACCATATTCAAGGGAACCTCCAACAGATGGCAGCCCTATTCACAAATGTAACATGATCGCAAGGGGTTCAAGTACATTTTTATTTGCGCATAACATACTTTTTATGTTTTCAGCGACGAAAACGTGCTGTTGTGTCGTAAAGTTTATCTTTTGCAATAAACATAATACTCTCATAAAGTGTCGGAACAAAATCTACTGCAAGGCTTATGATTTTCCGTCTTCCGTAAGCAGACGGATTCGTGATATCAGTGAGAATTTTATGTGTTTATTGCATGTCACTTAGGTATTTATAACGTCTATTTAAATTGGCATAAAGCAAGACTATTGTCTTCATTGTCAATGGGCTGGGCACATTGCTCGCAGAACAGATGGCCAATGGGGCCGAAAGGTTCTGGAGTGGCGACCGCGTAACGGAAGACGTAGCGTTGGAAGTACAAGGTGGACCGATGACCTTGTGAAGGCCGCAGAAATCCGCTGGATACGAGAAGCACAGAACCGGTCGAAGTGGCGGTGCTTGGGGGAGGAATATGTCTAGCAGTGGATGTTTTTCGGCTGAAGTGATGATGATGAAGACTATTTTCTTGGTCCTAAGTACAGAGCACAAAATTGCCGCGCCGTAAGCCCTTATAGGACGACAGAAGGTACCAATAAAATACAGGGCACCGAAAGGACGTTGAGCTCACAACTTCTGACTCGGACCGCCTTCAATGCCGTCAGTTTCTACACGTCATTTATATCGTAGTGCGAGTAAAAAGTGACACGCTTGGTTTGTACGCAAAGTGTTCACAATGCTGTCTCTGATGCGTCTCCGTACTCTGTGGTCCTACCTTGAAGAACTTGTCCGGGGAAATATGCCAGTACAATAAGGATACCTATTGCTTATCAGCTTATAGCAATGCGATTGAGTTTGAAGGATATAATTGAGATACATTTTAACATTGACTGTGTTTAACTAGATTTCCAGAGATTCCCACTAAATAACACTGGAACTTAGAGATAATGAACTTATTTTTATTGCTGAATTTTTAAGACTGATTATTTAAAATCACAATCTTATTTTATTACATTTAAGACTGATTATTATAATTAAGTTCTTAAATGATTCTCTTGATTATATATAGGTGATGAAAACTATGATTTATATACAATTTTTTACTAGATTTCTTATTGAGATAAATAAATAAATAATGAAAAATAACTAAGACTTTCATTTTTCAAAATATACATCCAATATAAAGCATTTCTATGTTATAAATGTAATTATGATTTAATATTATACATAATATACTTACAATCAATATGAGTACTTACATTTATTATTTTTGAAAAACATGTTTGTGCCTGACAGTACATTTTATCAAAAAATGCTTTGAATTAAATTAATCGAGTCGGGGGCGTCAGCCACAGGTGCCTCGACCACTGGGGGCCTAAGCCACGGACCCGACTGTGAGGCAGACAACGTACTTACAGCCTCAAACCTAATAAAAAACCCGCCGGTTTGGTAAACATGTGTTCACTTAGTGAGGTGTAGTTTTATTGTAAATGTGTGTATGTGAGCGTGTATGCACAAAGCAGAGGTGTAGTTTTGGCATGCTTTACTGTATTGTTCACAGCGCTATGTCTTGGATTTTTCATTTGGTCTGAGCCTACAGCAAACACCTTAGTATTATAGGTAGGAACTCATAAGCCATTGGCCTATTCCTGAGCCAATCTTTACCTATTTGAATGTGGATTGAAATTTAAACTTACCAGCACATGTATTGTATGACAGCACACAAATCCAATGATTAATGTACCGAGGCTGCCTATCACTAGTCCTGCAGAGCTGAAGGCGAGGGGCATCGCCAGCACTCCTGACCCCAGGGATGCCTTTAGAAGATGAGCTAGCGCGCCGAAACTCCTGGAAATTTGAGGAAAGTGTGATGAGGATCGACGTTTTGAAGAGTGAAATGTAAAAGCAGAGGTGTTAGGTACAATCACTTTGCACAAGTTTCATGTACAAAACAAGACTTCGGGGTACTACTATAATGTTCCTAATGGTAAAATCCAATTGTATTTTACTCGTCTTACAGGCGTAGCATGACAATTATAGAAACGCGTTTTTCAACGGAATAATAGATAAAATGACAGATTGTGATTGTTTTGTCGACGGAAGAATAGACAAAATGACACAGTGTGATGGTTTTGTCGACGGAAGAATAGACAAAATGACAGATTGTGATTGTTTTGTCGACGGAAGAATAGACAAAATAACAGATTGTGATTGTTTTGTCGACGGAAGAATAGACAAAATGACAGATTGTGAGTGTTTATTTATCATTTTGTCTATTCTTTCATCGACAAAACCCGTGTCTATTGTTGTCATGCTAAGCGTGCTAGGGATCGAACCCAAGCCTACTGTTCTACAGGATCACTGAGGCAGTTAATTTCAGTCTCTCTTGATAGAAAATAAAATGTTCTAATTGGGGCTGCTGATATCTAGAAATTAAATTATTTATAAGCATAGGGATTACTCTCTGTTCTCACCTCATCATCATCTACCTAGCCTGTTCCCAACTATGTTGGGTCGCTTTCCAGTCTAACTGGATGCAGCTGAATACCAGTATTTTACATGGAGCGACTGCCTATCTGACCTCCACAACCTAGTTACAAGGTAACACGATACCCCTTGCTAAGACTGGTTGTCAGACTTTTGGGCTTCCAACTACCCGTAACGACTGTCAAAGATCTACAAATGACAGCCGGGATCAAAGGCTTAACGTGCTTTCCGAGGCACGGAGGGGTATTGGTATGTAAAGATGGTCACCCATCCAAAGACCTACCGCGGCAATCGTAGCTTAACCTGATTAAACGACCCGTATGGCGGTTATTACTTAACCACAAGCGCCTCACACCCTACTCCTCCCTACTCTAAGTTAATCACCAGTTCTATTTAATTTATTGTCAATTATCATGTCAAGTGTTTTGATTGCCTGTGCATATATGTTTATCTACCAACCAATGATAACAGCTAACATTCGATTTCACAATAGATTTACTGATAAAAATAGATTGCCGACAGAAGTAAAAGCTTAAAACTGGTATCAGCGCCATCTGTATTCTATAGCTCAGTACTACGCGAATCCACAACTTTATGCGTTGAATAATAAGAATAATAGAAATTAAATCGTAAGATAATTTATTTTTTTCACAGATAGCTGTTGAATTAAATTATTATTCTAATTATACAAAAAAACTAGACTTCCTTTATCTAAAGTTTCACTTTTTAACAAATCCAAATTAGCATAGAAACTGGTACACATTTAATTATATAAATATTATATAACTTTACTCCCACGGTTTAGATTCTGATATCAGCAGAACATCTCCAAATGTCACAAGTCATTAACATTTGGTGTAGCTTTCCTTATCGAACAATAGTTCTGTGACCCTTGTTATCTTGTGAAACTAGTTTAGCTATGAAGATAGATGAGATGACTCAATTCCAGCTTAGTTTCTACCTGTTTTAGCTGTATTTACTACAAACTGTTTATTTTATAATCATTAAACACAAATAAAAACACGAACAAAAAAAAAAAAACAGTGGCACTCCGGGAGTGCCGACAGAAGTGAACACTTGAACAAGATCGCCTTGGTGGAAGAAAAATACTTGTATAGAATATTGGTCCGTAGCCTTATGTAAATAAAGAGCAAAATCGCGTTTACAAAAATGAGGTGTCGGTAACGGTGTCGCGAGTTCAATTGTTTTTTCCCATCTCAAAAATGCCCAACGCGCCTAAAAAAGTTTTCACTTCAAAACATACTAAACAACAACAACATATTATATTCGGTGCTTAATTTAGAGCTGCCTAAAATACAAGTTAATTGGGATTGAATTTTTAAACTATTGCATAGCTTTTATCGCGGGCTTTGAGCGCGGCGACCGAATCAAGAAATTTCGTAACGCAAAAACCTAACACCCCCCCACTCCGCCTACCATGCAATGACGGTTCTCATGACAACGTGATGTTATCATGGGAACGTAATTTTTGTTTTATGTCATCACGTCATCATCCCAAGTGTAGCGTTGACAAATAGGAAGTATGGAGGTTACAAATGCTATGCAATAGCTTTACCGCGGTAGTCCCCGAGTGCCACACGTTTTTTATTATTTGTTTTTTTAAAGATCCATTTATTTTCAAGAGAGCAGTAGAGATTATCACCAGAAAGTAGTTACCAACACAATAATAAAGAAAAATGCAAAAAACTACGGAAAAATTTCCCCAGGTGAGCTCCTTCGTATAAAAAGTTTATATAAGTTAGCTGCTCCACACCACAATGTTAATCCTCAGACACCTTTCCTGCATGAATTTACAAATCCGTTCATTCTCTGTAAGATCTTGCTTCAGAAACTCATCATGTGTCTAGCCTTTTCCCGACTATGTTGGGGTCGGCTTCCAGTCTAACCGGATGCAGCTGAATATCAGTGGACATGGAGCGACTGCCTATCTGACCTCCACAACCCAGTTACAGTGTAATACGATACCCCTTGATAAGACTGGTTGCCAGACTTTCGGGCTTCTGACGACCCGTAACGACTGTCAAAAATCCACTAATGACAGCCGGAACCAACTGCTTAACGTGCTTTCCGAGGCACGGAGGGATGGCGGTATGTATAGATGGTCACCCATCCACGGACTAACCACGGCAAGCGTAGCTTAATCTGATCGTTCGACCCGTGCGGCTGTTATTACTTACCCACGGGCCCCTGCTTCAGAATTAAACTATACTCCATTTGAAATAAGATTAGACGTTTAAAATAAACCTTTTTACAGTCCGTTCAACCAATTTTGTCTTCTATTGCGTTGGTGACATGACAAATGGCAGCTGCAGGAAATAGTTGGTCTTGTAACCACTTTTTGTTTTTAATGTCATCCTTATGCCTACGGTATAAAAGTTAAAATCGGTTGAACGGACTGTAAAAAAGGTTTGTTTAGGTAAATGTCTAATCTTATTTTAAATGGAGTATAGCAAATTAAATTTTAAGCAGTAATTTTAACGCGAATATAAAGCCGGCTAATATATTTTAATTGCTTTTAGAGTACGAATGTTAACTAGTGTTAGTTTACGAGGATTTTGTAGGAGGTAACCTTATCTACAATTACTATCTAAGGTCTTTTACACAATAAGGACAACCTCAGTAGGTTAACGTAAAGTGAGAATAGTTCGTAAACATTTAATTTTGTTCTCTTTGAGCTTTCTTTATTTGAAGTAGTTTTCAGGATGTGACTGATCATCAATACTTATAATTGTCAAGCCCACGTACGCATGAGGGCTTTTTTAACGCGACCGGACCCTTAGATTTTCAACTCTCGGCGCTAAGCTGAGCGTTGAAAATCCAGGGTACGGTAAAAATGTCGGCATAAGGAAGCCCTTATGCCGACATTTTTACCGTACCCTGGATAGCCTAAGCAGGCTGTAAATAAATGACGTGTATTTGTACAGCTAATATCCGGCCGATGAGAGAATGTATTCCTGACGTTAAACGCAGTCCTTTAGTCTTTATAGCTACAGCAAAAATGATAATTATTGTGATGCAAAATCGGAGGTAAAATTGCTGTGAAAGGTTCCTAATCGTGTCCAGATGGATGTCAGGAACGGATTCTCTCGGTGGCCGGAATATAGTTTTTCGTTAGAATCCGTAACGAATATTGGCACAGAGCATAGAATCGCCGCGCCTGCAGCCTTTAGAGAGGGCAGTACTAATAAAATTCGTGGCGCTCTGAGTTGAGCGCACAACTTCTGTCGGAGACCGCTTTAAAATCCATTTCTATACGTTATTTGTGTTGTAGTGCGAGTGACGCTTGGTTTGTATTTAAAGTGTTGACACTTCTGTGTTCAGTTCTTCTTTAGCAGCGACTGCCGAGTAGGGATGTAAAATTACCCTGGTACAATACGATAAAACAAAAAACGTAATTTACGGTTTTTTACGGTAAAACATGGTAATTTTCGGTAAAAACGTATTAAACGTACTCATACAGTCACACTAAAACACTACAAACACGGAAGTATGTTTGTGTGTATCATGTGTAAGTCACTATTTCACTATAAAAGGCTGAATGGATTTTAATGAAATTTGCCAGAGATATAAGTAGTATTGGAACTTAAAAAAAAAAACAGAAAACTGGGCTCGTGCAACACATGCGTACTAAAAATCCCTAAAATATAATTCTCAAGTCAAGAATTCAAGATATGAATCAAACCATGTCATGGATTATAATAATATCATCTATGTGCAGAGGCAGAGCAGAGCACAGCACAAATTAAAATTTAAAACTTTATAAGTCGCCGGTAATTTTACCGTAATTTATATAAATGACCGTAAAGTATCCGTATTTTACCAGCGTTTTCAGTAAAAAATATAATTTTGCAATCCTACTGCCGAGGCGTCTCCGTGGTCTGTGGTTAGAGGCCTATAACATTCATCGATTTTCATCCATATTGTAGGTAGTCAAATCGACGAATTTATAAGTAGTATTTCTGTATCTTCTATTTACTTACAGTCTACAATTTCTTGCTTCCGTAATCCTGGGCCATCGTTTCCTTAATTAGAACGGGATGGACTTATTGGTTCATCAAGATTGTTACGTGGACCGAAAAAATTGTGCGTCAAAGCGTTTTTCAGATAAAAATCTTGATAAATTGTAATTAAGCCTACGGGATAAAATATAAAAGAATTATTGTTACTATGGAGGAAATTATTTGGTCGCTTCTTTCGTCTTCAATGACGACGTAACATGTTGTAAGACACGTTGAAACAAATTCACCTATTTGTTGTGTTTTTATTCTACTTAACTAACTATGCACGCTAGGAATTCGTGGCTAAGTAATAACATCCGCATGGGTAGATCCACCAGGTTAAGCTACGCTTGCCGGGGTTGGTCCGTGGATGGGTGACCATTTTTACATATCGATACTCTTCCGTGCCTCGGAAAGCACGATAAACCGTTGGTCCCGGCTGTCAATCGTGGATCTTTGACAGTCGTTACGGGTCGTCAGAAGCTCGAAAGTCTGACAACCAGTTTTACCAAGGGATATCGTATTACCCAGTAACTGGGTTCTGGAGGTCAGATAGGCAGTCGCTACATATATAATATTGGTATTCAGCTATATCCGGTTAGACTGGAAGCCGACCTCAACATAGTTAGACACATTAACTAAAAATAAAATAAAAACAATAAAATATCCTAACTAAACTAAATCAAACAACAAATTAAAATATTGCTTAGAAAAATTTCTCCGCATCGCTGTCAACTAGTAATGCGCCCGAAAGGCTGGCGGCATTGCCATGTTGTATAGCAATGTTTATCTACTGGTCAAGGTTGGGTCACGGAAAGTGTCAACTTGCTGAAACGTAAAACAACTTTGTTGAAAATCAAAAACAAAAAAAAAATAAGTTCCATTGAAAAGCACTTTTGAACGTCAAACACGTCGAACGTCGTATTGTGTTATATTTCATGTTACATTGTTACACTTGTATGGCGCAATGAGGGCTTTATGAAACGCCACAAGTTGCCGCCACTTTGACAAGAGGTCTTTGAATTCGACAATGAATAGAAAACATTTGATGACGTTCATCATTCGTTCATTACTCAGTCACGATTAAAGGTACCATTCCGTACCCGACCGCAGGAGGCAACTGCAGGAGACATGTCGTCGCGACACGACTGGTTTCTATGAATTTCTATGAAATACCTTCCGTAGCTAGCGACACGTCGTTGGCAGCTACGGGTGAGTGACAGGCAACACGTGCAGCCCGACGACAGACCAGTAGTGTTGCCAACGCTCAAGCGATAGTCACGTTTTTCTATCTTCTGTCTACCGACTGAAATACGGGCTGCTGCCGCCTGCGATCGGGTTCGGAATCATGACTGCAGCGATATGACGCCGCGACCTGTTACCGCTACATGATGCCGTGACACGTCGCCTACAGTTGCCGCCTACCGTCGGGTACGGAATGGTACCTTTAAGAAAATATAGACGTTTTGATACTTTTGACAGGTGCCCGGTCCTGACGTCTCAGTGCTGCCATCTAGTGAACTTAATTTCAGAAAACTCTCATTGTGTTACATTTCATGTTACGTTTCATCGATCTACGTAGGTCTAGGGTACAAAAAAAAAGCTAAAACTATATTAAGTGGTGCATATGAGTCAAGATACTTCAGTACATCTAACGCACCCCAGACAGACAGTCTGAGTCTTATTACCAACATTGCTGCCTGGTTTTTGACCTATGAGATTAGAGACTTTAACAAAATCGATAAAATAATTCACATAGCAATATATATCTTTCCTCGCTTTCCTGCAATCTTTACACAGAACATAATTATATACTCTAAAAATCTGTGCGAGTGATTTCGTGAAAAGCGACGGAAGTATGTAACACGAAGCCGGGGAAGCGCGCGTTATTTGGTTTGACCAATGAGCGCGCGCGTTGCTAGAGTTGGCCGTCAGAAACGACCTTGATGAGGTCCCGCTCCTTTAATGTTGCTTATTATCTTGTTGTTACTTATTACCAAGGTGAGATGTCAGATGTTACACATCATATGCGACTACTGTAAGGCTCACTGTCAACCACATATCAGTAACAATTCGACCTTAAAAGTGCTTTAATGTTGTAGCAATAGGGACGGTATTTGTAGCGCACGTGTTACCACTGAGTGTAACCAGTTTTAGCAAGGGGATCGTTTTATCCAGTAACTGTGTTGTTGAGGTCAGATAGGCGGTCACACTAAGAAAAATACTGGTATTCAGCTGCATCCTGTAAGACTGGGAGCCGACCCCAACATGGGAAAAGGCTAGGCAGATGATGAAGTGTTACCATGTGTGATTGACTGAACAAAAAACAGTGGCACTCCGGGAGTGCCGACAGAAGTGAAAACTTGAACAAGATCGCCTTGGTGGAAGAAAAAAAAATGTATAGAACATTGGTCCGTAACCTTAAATAAATAAAGAGCAGAATCGCGTTTACGAAAAAAATACTTTCAATACCTTTAAAGTAAAAATATTTGCATAGAACATTGATCCGTAAAAAAATATAAATAAAGAGCGCAATAGCGTTTACAAAAATGAGGTGTCGGTAACGGTGTCGCGAGTTCAATTGTTTTTTCCCATCTCAAAAATGCCCAACGTGCCTAAAGAAGTTTTCACTTCAAAAAGAAAAAAAAAAAAAAACAGTACTTACGATGTGTTCGATGCAATCGGTCTGTGCTGCGAAGGAATGTAGGGGTCCAAGTCTTCTCTAGAGCCATTGTATGCTAGCTCGATTCTGTAAATCAAAGGTAAAAAAATGTAAATAAACTAGCTTCCGCCAGCGGCTTCGCCCGCGTGATATCTTTATAAATTATAGCCTATGTTACTCAGTCATAATATAGCATTCTACTGGTGAAAGAATTTTTTTAATCGGTCCAGCAGTTTTTGAGTTTATTCATTACAAACAAAAATATTAATCTTTTCTCTTAATAATATTAATGTTGTTAAACAAATAGAAAGGTAGGACAAGGCTACGTATAAAACGTTTATCTAGCATTAAGGCTATCTTTTTATACGGCAATTTAAATACTATGTTAAGGTTGAGTAAAGAGAATTAATTACATATGGCATACGGAGTTTGGGAAAATTTAAGTAAATGTAGTAAACTATCAACCTTAGACCAAATAAAAAAACCAAGACATAGTGCTGCGAATAATACAGTGAAGCATGCCAAAACTAGACCTCCGCTCTGTGCATACACGCTCACACGCACACATTTACAATCAAACTACACCTCACTAAGTGCACACATGTTTACGAAACCGGCCTCACGTCACTGTTGACAGCGTTATGTCTTGGTTTTTTATTTGGTCTGAGCAACCAACATAATTTTACATCAGAGAAGGATATGAATAAATTAGAAATATAAACTTTGATAAAATTTGGAAAAAATAATGGTAATTTTTTATGTGGGAAAGTTAATTATTTAAGAGGTGTAAGAACTATTGTAGTGTACATTTTTTGGAGAAATGTTTTCAAACAAAGTTTACAAAGAGCAAAGCTTTCAGGAGTCGAGGTTTCTGTTTCTGAAGGACAAATTAAGTCTATGTTTAGATAATCTTCTGTTAAAACACATGTTGGTTATCAACTTGGAACCAATCAGGTACGTTGAAATGTCATTTGACAGTAGATTAAATTACATTCAACTAGTGTCGCCCCTGATTTGCACGGTTTCTATGACTTGACAAAACAGCGAAATTTCTTATGATTATGTAAGTAAAATAGTAATTTATTAAACACATAAACGTTCCGGGGTAATTTTTCTAAAGAATGGTGAAAACCGAATTAAAATCCGTTGCGTAGTTTACAAGCAGAACACGGTCACACATACACTAAAAGCGACTTCATTTTAAAATATGTGTAGATTACACTCAGAAACAAGGGGTTAGTCTGGGCAACCACTCGACCGCGCGTTAAAAACCGGGTATCGGTCTGGACAACCACCCGACAATGTATATAAAAACCGGGTATATTAACCTGGGTAAACACCCAACCTTGCACCAAAAACCGGATAAAACCACCAAAAATATACGTACAATTTTCTTACCCCAGCCCGCAGAAATTAGTTACTTGATCACAAAAATCTCCATAGCTTTTCAAAGCACGACTGTACCACTTTGACATATCAGCTCGTTCTCGCTTACAAAGTGGTGTCTCTCGAATATAACCCACGCAATATATTAGGTACTTAGCTTATTGACAGGAATCATAATGTGTTAACCCCAATATTCTGGCGTCAATCGGTGTATTGATGAAATACTTATTTACTATTGCATCATACAATTGAAGGAGCTGTTCATTGATTTTATTATTTTATTTCAGCACGTGTCTGCTTTCTTATTAACATGTTAATGAACCCATAATATTATAAAAGGTTTGTTTGTTTGTATCGGTAAATATCTGAGTATGACTAGAAGATGTAGTTATATTGATGACTAGCTCCCGCCAGCGGCTTCGCCTGCGTGATTTCTTTATAAATTTTAGCCTATGTTACTCAGTGATAATACAGAATTCTAATGGTGAAAGAATTTTTTAAATCGGTCCAGTAGGTTTTGAGTTTATACATTACAAACAAAAATACAAATATTTTCTCTTTATAATATTATTTTCTCTTTATAATATTAGAGTAGACTGTAGATGACGGTAAAAGGATACTTTTAATTGAAAAGGGGATGAGTAATTGGGTTTAGGTAGTTACACATGGTTATTCCGATCAATTTTGTTTTCAGGAAAATTGTTGAATTCCTGTCCCTACGTTGATCAGCAATACTATACTATATGTACTACGAGTACACCTCTGTCTCAACTTTCGGGGATTGCAGGCAGTAGGTTACTATAATATATTTGACTTTATTCATAGAAATAAATACAGGGTTTTTACAAAGTTAGAGGTAATACTAAAGGCTACTGATTTCTAAATTCTTAAGAGAAAAAATAAGAAAAAAATTTATTAAAAAATATGTATAGAAAAAATATACAAGAGGTAAAAGCTCAAACATATATATTTATTTAATATAAGGTAGCTTCACAGCTGACAGTAAGTATAACATTATTATTATTCAAAATATTACATATTCTAGAGAATTCTGAAACCCTCGACCTGCATCAAATTTATATTGAAACGAATGGTGAAAAAATTTCAATATTACAAAACGAAATATCCATAAATATGGTTTATATTAAATCTGAAATTGCTTTGCTGTCAAGTTTTTATTTCCATGACTTTTTTTTTCTTAATTATTGCTGTAAGGTAGGTAGTAATGATATAATATAAATAAGTGATAATAATTAGAACTGATTATAAAAATATCAATTCAAGAATTGATTCATAAAGTGTTTTTGATGTTAAAGTTACAAAACGTAGAAAAAAAAAAAAAAAAGAAAACATTGGTAATGTTTATGGCAAAAATCCTTATAATATTATAAATGCGAAAGTAAGTTTGTTTGTTACGCCTTCACGCTAAAACGGCTGAACGGATTTGGATGAAATTTGGCACATATATAGATGATGCCCTGGAAAAGAACATAGGATACTTTTTTTTTTCCCACGGGATCGAGACTTATGCGGGTGAAACCGCGGGGCGCAGCTAGTGAATAATAAATCAATGGCAATATGCCATTGATTTATTATAAAATACCGATGTAATGCCAGCTGGTGCCAGTATATGCATTAATTAGAATTATGTATGGATGACGGTAATATACTAATTCATACCATGTCTGACTAAGTCGAGTTAATAATATTACTACTGATACTTAATAAGAAAATACTACAACATACGGAAATACATAAATAAATTAACATTTTCGAAGGCGTGCGTTATTTTTTTTAAGAAAAATGGATTAGAATAATAATTAATAGAATTTTAAAGAAAGAGAAATAGGCTTATTTGTTAAAGAAACACGTGCATACAAAAGACAAGAGTAGGTAAGCAGAAAACAAAATAGGTAGTACATAATATGCAAACATGAGTATAAAACAGAAATAGTCGGCAGCTGCACGACATGACTGTGACAAGAAGGCTTCCACTCAGCATGATACTGTGCTATTGGGGACCCTGTGGGTCCGCAGCCTATTTAAAACAAGCCCCCAATCCAGTTTATAGTACATATCCGGATACCATTTAAAAATCATCAGCCACGCAAAGGATGCTTAGTTGAAAATGTCGAATTTATGGTCGAGAGTTCATAGACTGCGCTTGACCATATCACCAAGCGAGCTCTGCTTGGCGGAAATTCGAATGCTCAAGAATTCTCCGATGTTCTTCTAAAAGTTGGTGAAGACTGTACCAGAGACTTGGTAGAGTAGTTCCCACTTTGGAAGATCTTATTCGTCTGGTGTACGGGGACATCAGTCGAATACCGTACCAAGAGAATTCTTGAGCATGTTCCCATTTTAACGCCAAAAATTATCAAGCTGTAGCGATCAACCACATTATTCTCTCACAAATTGAAGGGAGCGAAATGATATACACCTCCATTAATACTGATGTGGAGGAAGATGGTGCCACAAATTACCCTGTAGAATTTCTCAATTCGCTAATGGCAAGTGGACTTTCGGTGTACATCATCCAGCTGAAGATCAGTGTCCCGATTATGCTTCTTCGGGGCTTAGCTCCACCGAAGCTGTGTAACGGAACTCAGCTCAAAGTCGTGTCTTTACAGAGAAACGTTATCGAGGCGGCAATTGGCGAGACAGTGTTTATACCGCATATAACACTAATTCCCCACAATTACCAGTTTAAGCGCGTGCAGTTCCCTGAGAGCGTATGCTTTGTGATGATTATCAACAAGTTACAGGGGCTGACACCGAAGGCTGAAGCCTGCGGGTGTTGACTTCAGGACAAGCTGCTTCTCACACGGACAACTGTACGTCGCTTGCTTCGAGTCGCCATTCCTGACTCTGATATTTTGGCTGCTGACAATAAAACTACAAACGTAGTATACAGGGAAGTTTTATAAAAATGTGGCTGTTATTGTAGTATATTGTGGTGTCTTACGACTTCCACGCGAACGAAGTCGCGGGCAGAAACTAGTTTTACAATGTAAACATTCACCATACATTGTTTCCTGACTAGTCTATAATCACACTTCAGCTGTTTATGTGTCGTGCAAATTGTCCAAGTCAACTGAAATCAATAATGTTTCAGTGACATCTGTTGACCTTGAACTAGTAACCTCCTGTATTTTATTGTACGCCCGAATAGATATAAAGTTTAATATACTATGTGTATTGTATGAGCTCATGAGATCTTGATTTGTTACGGTGTAATGGCAATCATGTCATTTGGTTTAAATATTTTTTATATTTTGTGAATGTTAGAACGTAGTAGGCTTAATAGACTGTAGATTTGTAGACCATTTTCTGTTTTGTTAAGTATTTGGTACTTGCTGACAGGCCTACATTGTCCTCCAAAACCTTTTCTCCACTGGCAACGACCAATTGGATCTGTGCATCTATATTCCATTTGAAATAAGATTAGATATTTAACTAAACCTTTTTTACAGTCCGTTCAACCGATTTTGACTTCTATTGCGCCAAATTCTTCTATGCCACCAAGGCATGATAAATGGCAGCTGCAGTAAACAGTTGGTATGTAACCACTTTTTTTGCTTTTAATGCCATCCTTATGCCTACGCAATAGAAGTCAAAATCGGTTGAACTAAATGTCTAATCTTATTTCAAACGGAGTATAGCTTCTAACGTTTCATAAGTGCCCATGTAGGTTTATGTGAAGTAAAATATTTTATTTTGTTTTTGAGCGAATCATGGAAAATGGGTTGCATTGTTCGTACATAAAAAATGTTATCTATCTACAAAGTAGGCAAACATTTAGGACCCGGAAAAATTGTAGACCAAACTTAAAACTTTTTTCTTTTTCCTACACTTTATCTTATAAAAACTTAAGCTTGCTGGAGTATGGAATGTCACTTTATGAAAAAATGCTTCTAAATTATACAAAACTATAGTTTGCAATGATTTTCTATTGGAGTATTCAACGTTTAAACTTGTTTAAATAAAAAATAAAAAACATTAAGTTCGTAATGTCAAAAAAAAGGGAAGCAGCTCTACCAAATATTACAATTTTAACTGGTGAGCCCAAGTGGCTGTGGAGTAGGACTAGCATTAAGCCAAGAATTTTTATCTACGATATAATCATCCAGCTTGTAATATGCTTGCCATAATCAGCCTATAATGTTTCCTCTGCTGGGACATAGGCGTAGGAGTGGGCTGTAATCCACCACGCTGGCCCCGTGCGGGTTAATAGATGTCACATGTCATCAAATTTTTGGTTCTAGGACATGCCAGTGTCCTCACGATGTTTTCCTTCACCGTTTTGAGAGCAGTTAATGTTACTTGTTTTTTTTTTTAGTATGCTTTGATAAATTAAAAAAGGGAGGGGTGAACTATAGGTACACCTTTGCCCGACCCTTCAGGGAAACAAGGTGTGATGTTATCTTGTTAAATCGAATATAATTATGTAACAAGGTCTTTTTGAAGTCTAATTAAACAACTTAGAAAGTTATAATAAATACTTATGAGGATGCTTTATTTTTAAATTTAGGTTACTTTGTTTCTTTTAATGTCAATAATAGCTTAGTAGCTTATCATTATAATCGAGATTTACATTTTATCCGACTGCATAAACATACTTTTTACGGTTCCGTACATCAAAAGGAAAAAACGGAACCCTTTTATTCATATTCATTTATTTTTAGGATCACTCGTGTCTATCTGTCCGTCTGTCACAGCTAATTTGCTCCGAATCTACTGGACCGATTAAGTTGATTATATATAGAATATATTAGTATATATAACGAAATTAAAAGAAAAACTATCACAGCTAAGTAAGCTTTACAAGTTAACGAGTAATAATCGACCAACTTACATTTGCGGTTGCAAAAACCTGTTCTCTAATACATTCCGTATGGGAGAACATGGTTTTCAACTACAAAGTTTGTTCTTAGGATAAATTCATCATCACTACGGAACCCTTCATTGTGCGTGGTCCGACACGCACTTGGCTGGTTTTTAGGTCTAACACCATTTAAGTTACAACTTGTAAAAACTATACTGTTAATGATGCCAATACTCGTAGGCAAGTTCTGGACCAAAACAATTTAGATTACTATCAACACATTAAGGAAAAGATGGCTGTACCGTGTGCCTTCGTTATGGTGGAGCAGTACCTATACCAAATCTTAATCAATAGCAATAATCTCAATAATAATCGTTTTATGTTGTACCGAACATGGCTTAACTGCGATGAGCTAAATCAATTGTCAGGAAGAAACAATAGATGCTAAATAATTTTACAAGAATACATTTAATAATTCTAAAAGTTGTGTGGAAATCGGTTCATGTGTACGTGATGCGGAAGAATGAGGAAAATGTTGTCAGGAAAGTTTTGAGTATAAATTTCAAGCTGTGTGAGAGTTAAACCAGAAAATTAACTTCAGCTACACAAGCTGTGGCACAAGTGTAGCACATACAGCGCAAGTCACTTTTATGTTAGTTTTGTTAATAATGAATTCCAGCATGTTTTAGTGAAACATTTCCACGAAAACTGTGCAAAGTTACCGAGAGAATATTCTGCACGAAAATTGTTGTGCAAAGTTTTAGGTATTACACGTAGATGGTGGTTATAATGCAGATGTGAGTGGAAGAGACATACTAGGGGGACAATAGTGACCTATATTCCATTTGAAATAAGATTAGACATTTAAACAAACCTTTTTTACAGTCCGTTCAACCGATTTTGACTTCTATACCATATGCATAAGGATGGCATTAAAAGCAAAAAGTGGTTACAATACCAACTGTTTACTGTAGCTGCTATTTGTCATGTCACCAACGCAATAGAAGTCAAAATCGGTTGAACAGACTGTAAAAAAGGCTTATTTAAATGTCTAATCTAATTTCAACTGGAGTATAATTGGTGATGTTCTTCAGAAAGGTCAGGTACCTACTACTCGTAACCAGCGTGCTTGTATGAACGTAAACGAAGCAAAAGGAGTATGTAAGGATCGTAGCAGGTGGCGTTCTATAGTTTCTGCCTACCCTCATAGGAAGAAGGCGTGAGTTTATGTATGTGTAATGTGTATATATGTCGCAGTAAGATGGTTATTGCCGTGATATAGCTATATCCCTAGGGATATAGTTATATACCGTAATATGGTTATATGAAAGCGGTTATATGTAAGAAAAAATCCACATCTCTTTAATAAAATAAGTGATAGACATAATTTTAATACTAGAAATAAAAATAAACTAGATCAACCATTTTTCAGATTATCTAAAGTACATACATCTTTTATGGGGTACTGTGTTAAATGTTACAACAAAATACCTTGTGACATATTGCAATTAAATGAAAGAAAATTTAAAACTCATATTAAAAGTACACTTTGTAAACAAGTAATGTAGCGCTCGCCGGCCGCCGCCGCGGCACCGCTCGCTTCGCTCGCTCAGCTCGCACGTAGTTAGTCACAGTTCTAACCTAACCTATTTGGTCAGAGTGCCCTAATAGTTATATTACTAGATTATGCTTGTATCATAGTTATATTTCTAGTAAGATAGTTATAAACCGCTTTAATTTAACTATATTACGTCTATAACCATTTAACTGCGACATAAATATATAAATACAATAGTCGAACAAAAGCCAGGAGGGTGGAGGACCTACAGAAGATCGCAGGGAAGACCTGGATGAGAGTCACACAGACCAGGGAAGCATGACACAGCGGGAGGAGGCTTATACTCAGCAGTGCGTGGAATAAGGCTGCCAATGATGATGATGATGATGATGTAAAAATTACGAAAACTGTGAAATCAGAAGTAAACGCCTTTCACGTGTCATCTTAATTACATAGAGATAATGATGTTTTTTCTAAAACGTGATAGATAAAGTATGTACACAAATACAAATAGTACTTACATTTTGTAATTATCTAAATTAAGAAAACGTGATAACACGGTTTTCATAAAATCACGACTCTGTTGACTTGTTTGTTATTCACGACTGCCTAAAAAAGGAGTGTACCTAATGTTTTTAGGGTTCAAATCAAATCAAATCATTTATTTCTTTGCAAATATGGTAGTGCATAGGTGTTTTTATAATAAAGTTTTACATATTTTACCGTCACATGGGCATGCAAAGGTTTACAATTTCAATTTCAAATTTACCCCGATGGTCCTAGTTTATCATTTATAACTGCCAATTACAGCTTTATGTAAGCGGGCACGCCCTTTATGTCTGGAGGCTTTTATATAGATATTTAGTTCTTTTTACGTTTAGTTTTTATTTTTTTTAAATATTGCTTGAGTATAGTTCTCGATGTTTTTGGTTGGTATATTGGCGTGTGCTAGCTGGCATATGGCTTATAATTTATCATTTGAATTATGTTTTGTGTTGCATAATGTAAGTTATTTTGAATACTATTGTATAGAATCATTTTTCTAACTTGAACAGACAGCTGTGCTGCTGGGGAGTTTGTTGCGCCACTTCTTCTTCCCAGCTAAAGGCACTAGGAAGTGGTGAAGGGTGGGCGTTTTTGGGGGACTGTCTTATGTAATTTTGTCGTTCGAAAAGTGTTGATTCTCAGCCTAGTTTGAATAAATGACTTTTGAATTTTGAAAATATAAAATTAAGAATAAGCAGATCATAGGAATTACAAAAAAAAACATGTAAGTTTGGTCACAGCAATAAAAAATATAAAATAAAATAAGACTAAGTAAGCGAACCAGGGTTCATGTATGTATGTGAGTTTTTTTATTCCGCCATAACTTTTAAATGTCTGAACAGATTTGGATGTAAAAGGTATCGTTACGAGTGACACTGGCTATAATTTTAGCCATAAATATTAAAAAAAAAACAATATGGCGGCAGTATGGCTCCATTTTCAAATGTAAAAAAAACATGTTTTCAAATAAAACTTGCCACTAAAATGTGTAAAATAAAAACAAATAAAAAAAAAAAACTAATAACACGTCTGCCTTGCCAAAAAACAAACTTAAAAAAATCTAAAAAAACATGTTTTTTTCTACATTTTGTGAGAACCTTAACTCACACAGAGATTTTTTATTCGTTAAAATGTTAGGAAAAATCTATTTAATGAATTTTTATTCTATCTATCAACATAATTAATTTATCTGTTATTTTTTAATAATTTTATGTCCCCAGATGGAGGTCCATGAGGATTTCGCGACGGAGAAAAAGGTACATCGTCATCATATATTTTTACTTTACTTAATTTTTACTTTTTTTTTACTTTTTACTTTATTTGCTACTAGTTGTTCTAAAAATAACGAAATATGTCTATAACTATAACAAATTTAAACTTGTTAGCTTTTAAATGTATATTTTGGGAATGAGCGCTGTTGTCTGAGATACAGATATTTATTTATCTAGTTCAGGCACAGATGTCTTGTCGAATTTTTGTTAGTATAAGATTCTTTAAGAAATGTTTTTTTATTTTTGATGTACTATATTACTTAAATTTGAAATAAATAAATAAAATTAAATATATAATAAATAATTAATGTATACAAAATATTGTAAAACATTTCAAAAGAGTTACTATGGAGTTTTTTGCCATTCTTCTCCATACGAAAGTATACAGCAAATTTTGACGTTCAAAAGTACCTTTGAACCTACTTAAAATAAGTTATTTGACTTCGTTTCTCGTATTTTCTTTTTTCAATTTTATTCCGATTTATTTCGATATGGTTCAGATAATAGAGAAAGGATTTGTGTCTCTCCAGACATCTTCGTCAGATGTCTAGACATGTGTCCATAATAATTATGACACAATTCACCTGAATTGTGTCGATGTTATAGACACATGTCGAGACATCTGACGAAGATGTTTTTTTATGTACACCTGTGTCCGTACAAAAATAGATATCCATTCAGAAAAACGTGATACCCCGTCTGTATTACCACACTTCGCTAATAAAGGCATTTCTGAGAATTCTTCTATCTGAAAATGTCTTCGTCCTAAAACACTTCTCAACCTTAGGGATTTCAGAAATAGATTTTTAATCTTATTTCTGAGATTTCATGTCCTACTTTACGACCAATAATTTTCATTGTTTTGTAGAACGTATTATCGTAATTTAATAAAAACTTTTTCTGCTCGACTTTTTCTCAAATGATCGAACTCCAGAGATTTGAACAACACCTTGATGTTTATTTGCAGTACCTAATTTTTATTTATTATCGTCTCTGTGTTAAAAGAAATGTGAAAAGGTTTTGTATACTTTTTTTTGTAATTATAAGGTCTTTTAATATTATGGGAGCTTAGTTCTTATACGCTGTAGCAGGCGCGATCACATACATGCGCTGCGGCAGGTTATACAGAAGACCGAATAAAACCTGCCTCTCTGCTTAGCGTTTGTGAATTTTGGTCCGATCGAGACTTGGGCTGTACCTACTGCAGTTCCTTCAACGGTGCCAGATTGACTATGGGTAAATCGGGGTGTGGAAATGTCTGTTTAAAACGCTACTTTGTCAGTCCGATGCCAGAACCTGATGCTTGCACTGACTGGACAGGTCCACTCAAATCTGTGTGGTTGTTTCCTCAAAAGATCATTTCAGATACCAATCTACATGGTCCTCATATGACCTGACCAAGATTATGTCTGGACTTTAAAAGAGACTGCGATCTCTGAGTTAGTTTCGGCCTTTCTTCTCAGAGTAGTCAGATAGGAAACGCCGAACTTATCTAGATTATGTTTAATAAATTTTTTTTGTATGTCGTGTAAAGGTGATTTCGATATCCTATTTTCTGAATAAACAATTTCATTTCAACCAGACCTCGAAACCTATCCTTCTGCAGCGAGGTGTGAGACAGAGAGACGTTATCTCTGAGAATGTTTCTTTCTCTTTCGGTTGCAAATAAATGATTTAGGATCTTACGTAATTTTAACAGCATTTGTCCTCAGTATGGCCTTATAATTCGGTCGCCATTATCAATAAAGTCACTTACTTTGAACTATAGTTGTCCGAAACCGTGTGAATGGGGGGCGCCGAAGGTTTTGTTTTCTCCATTTTGCCAGTCCAATTTGTGCCGTATTTTCCAAAGACGAAGGTTTAAAATCGTCAGTCGTTTTCAGGTTTTGGTTGCTGATTCATAAATCCATTGCCAAAGGTTATCTGTGAAAAGGAAAAAGGTAATTGAATTCGATTGTTTTTTTAAGGAAATTGAATTAACACAATTTGATACCAAAACATATATACATTTTGTTATAAGAACATTCTTTATTTTTAAAGGTACAGCAGAAATTGATTTGTTTTCTAGTCATAGCATAGATAATATAGGGAGGTGCTCTATGATTCTAAGGCTTGGTAATGTCTTTTCCAGAAATAGTATTTCTATTTTCTTAATGTCCCTCGGGAATCTTCGCATTTCCGAATATAAACGAATGCTAATTTCCATATTCATCAATTATTAGATTTATCTCGTATAATAATTTGAATTCAGAACTAAGTACTTTATTGTTGTTTTGTTTTGATATCGCGTGAACTATATAGAGCTGTGAAACTATTTTCCTATATGTCGTGTCGGCGACTTTGGCAGCTTTTCTAATATTTTTAAAATAAATTTACATTAATTAAAAAGATTATTAACAACTCTATATACTTCCAAGTCGATTGAGAGCGTCCGGTCTGCACCAAGTGGCAACTGATAGAAATCGGACGACTGACGAAAAACGAGGTTTGCCGAGGGACATTGAGAACAAAGATGTACTGTAACATCTGTGATTGTATCTAGTCAATATCAAAAGCAAGTGAATACAGGAGCTTATAATAATAACAGCCGCACGGGTGGATCTTCAAGGTTAAGCAACGCTTGCCGAGGTCAGGCCGTGGATAGGTGACCATCCATTACGTGGCGAGATCCCCGTGTCTCGGCAAGCACGTTAAGCCGTTGATCCCAGCTGTCATTCGTAAATCGTTGACAGTCGTTACGGGTAGTTAGAAGCACAAAAGTCTGACAACCAGTCTTACCAAAGGGTATCATGTTATAATAACTGGGTTGTAGAGGTCAGGTAGGCAGTCGCTCCATGTAAAATACTGGTATTCAGCCGCATTCGGTTAGACTGGAAGCCAACCCCAACATAGTTGGGAATAGGCTAGGCAGATTGATTGTTCGTTATCTATCAGAAGATATTATTAGCTTTTAAATTGCTCAATGAACGCAAGTATTTTAATTTCAAGTGCACACGGAAAAGATAATTTTCTTAGTTTTCAATGACTGTAATTACTCAATTATCCATTGTCTCTACATTATTTATTATTCGCTTCATAATTTGTTATTATATTTTTACACCATAGTTGTGCAGCGGTTACATCGCCACATACGAACTACGCATCAAAAAGACGACGTCACGAACGACAAATATAAGACTATCCGACGTCAACCGATGGGCAGCCCGTCCCATCCTTGATGTCCTCCCGCGCTCACCTAGTTTTAATTAGCATAGTTTACAGCTCCTGGCTGAAGACTTTGAGTTTAGCAGCTTAAGGTACCCACAGGAAAGTCCGGTTAAGTAGTCATGATCTCAGAGGTCAACTACGAGATGCCCTACTTAAAAAAAAAAAGGATTGTGTGGTTTTATGAAACCACGGTAAAAGTGAAACTGCTATAGGCGCCGCCATATTGGCTTTAGCTGCTCTGACGAGAGCTTTTCACTTTATCCCTACTCCGCGGCCGACCGTCACGCGACATGCAACACACAGACGAAAAAGTTTGAGACGATGTAATAAAAGTTTCACTTTAAAAACCGTTTGGCAGTTGCCCGCCAGACACAACACCCGTCTGGTTGGATGATTCTCCCTTTTCTATAGAGGATGAGTGAACTTTACACTCTGTTCCTCATGTCACTAAAGTTGGTATTTCCAAGTTTGATTATAAAATCATATTACTATTATAATTTTGATTGGATTCAAGATTACAAAACTTAACAGGCAGCTGTGATGCTGGGGAGTTTGTTGCGCCACTTCTTCTTCCCAGCTAAAGTACTAGGAAGTGGTGAAGGGCGGGCGTTTTGGGGGACTGTCTTATGTGATTTTGACGGTAAAAAACTACTGCTTTTCAGCTTTCATCATCATCATCAGCCTATAAAATGTTCCCACAACTGGGACACAGGCCTCCTCTCTGTGACAGGGAGTGGGCCGTAATCCACCACGCGGGCCCAGTGCGGGTTGGTAGATGTCACATGTCTTCGAATTTTCGATTCAAGGACATGCCGGTTTCCTCACGATGTTTTTCTTCACCGTTTTGGGAGCAGTGGTGATGAAATAATTTACAAGTAAAGCGCCTACTGTCTGGGTTCGAACCTACGACCTACAACTCTTAAGTCTTTTCAGCTTTATTTGAATAAATTACTTTTGATGTTATAAGTATTTCTTATTATCTTTTCTAAATCAAGAAAAAAAAAACAAAATGTATTTACAAGGCTGATGTAGAGGGAAAAGCCGGGCGGGGACGCCCTTGGAGGACATATACTGACCTTATTGGTGATGTTCTTCAAAAAGGCCAGGTGCGTAGTACTCGCAACCGTCGTGCGTGTATGACCAGATGTATGAACATAAACGAGGCAAAAGGAGTATGTAAGGATCGTAGCAGGTGGCGTTCTGTAGTTTCTGCCTACTCCCATGGGAAGAAGGCGTGAGTTTATGTATGTATGTGTAAATCAAGAAAAGATAATAAGAAATACTTAAAGTGGTTATAATTGTATAAGCTTTGAAGCTGCAAAACCATGTCATAGAATTGAGCCTAATGAAAAAGTTTGCATTGCATATCGCTATTTATTATTTGAAAAAATAATATAATTTGAAAATACTTAGTTGCTACCCAACTAAGTATTTTCAAATTATATTATTTTAATGTTTTATCTGCAAATACTTTTTCGTTTAGAGAAATTCCAAGTACTACCCGTCCGTGGGCCTCAACTAAATATTCTACAAATAATACATCTCATTATTAAATATTTGGTTTTCATAGGTGTATTTATAGTGCCTTTTCTGAATAGTCATGCAATCACTAGAAGTCTTATCAGTCATTGATTTAGCAAATATAAACGAATATGTCTACCATATTATGTCTACAAAGGACACTTTCATTAAAAATAGATTGCTAATAGGTTGCTTTTAGTATATATTTTTAGTTATTAATTTTTGTATTAGTTTAAGAGTATATGTCTGTATGTTATGGGTTTTATACTTGCCTGAAATAAATGATATTTAATTTAATTTAATTTAATGCCTGTTTTCACAAACGCTAGGCCCATCTAAATGAATCGTTTTTTTTAAACGCGTTTTTGGATTTATAACATTCGATTCAGCGCGAAAATAGAAAATCTAACTGCGCACTTTTATTTAGGCATTCATTTAGATGTCGCCAACTGTTACGGTCCAGCCGTCGAAATAATGCGTTCTTGCAAGTTTCATACTAACGAATATGTGTTTTGCAAATTTGAGTCTTGTTACTACTAGAAATTGTGCAACTGACAGGTGTTAGGAACGCATTCTATCGATGGGTGGACTGTAGTTAAAACGGGCAAAAGAAGGTAATGTATGTGGTGTGGATTTTTTTTGGGATGAGTTGGTTGGATGGCAATAGTGACGTTATAACTTACATTCAAGCCATAGTCTAATTCTCAAACACAACCTCCGCCAGTCTTATGCTATCCCTGCCACTTTAACATATATTCTAAAGAGTTTTAAGACCGTTTTAAAATTGTAGTGCTTTTTAAGAATTTGGGGGCCAGGTGGAGTATTTTTGGCGGCCTTTTTACATTTTTTGTGATTCTTCTTCTTAGCGTGTCGAAGGCAATTTAGATATAGAGTCAGCTTAGAATTTGGCTACGAGATTGGCTTTTAGCTCCTGCATCTTGCAGGCAACAGGACACGCTGGACACGACATTAAGTGCCCTACTATTTGTGGAACAGCACCACATTTACACTGACTGAGTGTGACTGACAATTCTATTTAAAACAACTTTATTAAGTACCACAAAGTACAGATCATTCTACCTACACAATCCATTGCTCAAGCAATCACCTCAATCACCGACTATATACCTCAACCACAATTCTATATAATTCATTGATGATTGGTTTAGTTGGCACTGAATCGCACAATAAGTGACTTTGTTGCCTCGTAGGTACCTACTCAATGTAATGGCTGCAATAATTAACAGGTTGTACTGTAGTCTCAGGTTATGTCATTGTGAATAATGTTCTGATTTTGTCATAACTACTTGATTTGATGAAGTTGGGTTAGGTAGAGCTATATTACCAAGCGCGCCCTTTTTTGACGTCGCTGAGGAGTCTCACACCTCACTCCCCCCGCGGGCATGAAGTGTGGCCCACAAAAGCGGGCCAGTCAGGGATCATGGAAGGCGCACAAGATCTCATGATCCCCAATACAAGTGTGGGAAGGGAACACCGGGGTGGTTTTTAGTCAGTAGGAGTCTAACAGACCCCTTCGTCTGCCCCAGGGCGGAGGACATTCATGAGGATTTTACACCACGGAACAAAAAAAAAAAGGTAGAGCTTTCTTCCAGTCGGAGATCATGGAACAAGATCTCATGATCCCTGATCCAAGTGTGGGAAGGGAACACCGGGGTGATTTTTAGTCAGTAGGAGTCTGACAAACCCCTTCGCCCACACCAGGGCGAGGGACATCCATGAGGAAACAAAAAAAAATTGGAGCTATCTTAGCTATTTGGTAAAAAAGTAAGAGGATTCCTAGATTAAAGGTAATGCCATAGTATAACATAAACACACGCCTTCTTCCCATGGGGGTAGGCAGAAACTTCAGAACGCCATCTGCTACGATCTTTACATACTCCTTTTGCCTCGTTTAAGTTCATACATTTGGTCATACACGCACGCCGGTTGCGAGTACTACGCACCTGACCTTTCTGAAGAACATCACCAATAAGGTCACCATATTATGTTCTTCTAGGGCGTCCTTTCTCGGCGTTTCCACTCACACCTGTCTTGTAAATATCTTTTGTTAGACGGTAATACCTTTTACCGAATATAGCTATAAATGGGGATTTTTTTGTTCAATCAATATTCATTTTAGGTAGGTATTGGTTAAACCAATCATCAAGAGTATTCTATTCTATTCTATTCTAAACTTAAGTTTAACAAGAATAAGGCTAATATCAAATATGCAAAAAAAAAAATGCTTGTCCAAGATTTAAAAAATACGTTGTTTTAGTCCATTTCTGTAGAGGTAATCCTCCAAATCCATGTTAAATGCACGGTTAAATACATAAGTAACATATTATAAATTAAAGTCGCTTTTTGTGTATGGCTGTGTTACCACGTTTTTTTTCTAAACTACGCAATTGATTTTGAAGCAGTTTTTACCATCATTTAGGCCAGTTGTCTCACTGACACCGATTAACGAGTAGCGAGTAGAACTAGCAACTGAAATCGAGTTGGCGAGAACCAAGCAGCGAGTGTGTAGTTCCGATAGTTTTGTCGCTGGGCTATCAGCGAGTGTCCGAGTGCGACGGGCGATTACTCGCACCACTTGCTCGGAGCGAAATTACCGCTGTTTGGTCTCTAGGCGTGAGTTCTGACCGCCAAGCGAGCATCAAAATCAAAATCAAAATCTAAATCTTTTATTTCACATAAACCTACAAGGGCACTTATGAAACGTCAGAAGCTAGGTGCACGGTTCCAATTGGTCGCTTCCTATGGAGAAGAGCCGGCAAGAAACTCCACGGTTACTCTTTTCAAAATAAATTGTTTCTACAATGTTTTCAAATTACAGTGTTAATAGGTATGGGAGGACAGTGTAGGCCTATCAACAAGTACCAGGTACTTAGTAAAATAGAAAATGGTCCACAAGTCTACAGCCTACAACGTTCTCACATTCACAAAATCTAAAAGAAAAGAATCTATATAAAAGATAAACAAAATAATAAAAATAAGGACCTATTTAAACCAAATGACATGATTGCCTAGTGGCATGATACAGCTGTAGTCAGCTGTAACAAACCTAATATGATTCAAAAAAAAAAAAATTAGAAAATTGTAGGTATATTATGTCTGATATATCATCGCTGAGCAAGTAACACTGAGCGAGTATTATCTTTGATACCTCTTGTCGCTCAGCGACAAACTAGTGGAGCGAGTTCTCGCGGCGGTGTGAACAGTCTGAGATCATCTATTAATACATGCATCTCTTTTGTTTATACGTAATGTATATCTATTGTACGTTTCTTGAGCGAGAAAACAGCCGATAGTTAGTCGCTTCCTCACCGGTGGGACAACTGCCTTAGAGATTTTTTTCCGAAAGGTTTACGTGTAGGTATATAAATAATACATTAATATTAAACGTACATATTCTATTAAGGAAATCTCGATGTTTTGTCAAATCGAAAAAAACCATGTCAAGCAGGTTACCAGTTAAATATGAATTATGTATTGCTTTTTTGAATAAGGTTGGTACAAAAAAACAATTTTTTGTGTGTACAAAAAGATTTATAAATCCTTAAACTCATTCTATAAAGGCTTAATAGGTGTTATAATAAGCACGCTAATTGCGTAACACACTATTAATCACAATCTGAATGATTTGAAGGATATTTATTGCTAATCCATTCCTATAAAAATAAAAATAAACAGTGGCACTCCGGGAGTGCCGACAGAAGTGAAAACTTGAAAAAAAAATCGGCACCGCGGTAATTAACGCGTTGATGTCGTTTACTCCACGGTGTCGGTAACAGGTCGCGAAATCAGTGGTTTAGTCCCATCTCAAACACGCCTAAAAAAGTTTTCACTTCAAAAATTGTCTGCTGATCAACGTAAATAACACAAAGAATGGTGTTGAACTGTCAAAATGACAGCCATTGCTGTCAGTGTATTATGGAATTAGCCCGCAGGTGTGTACGGCGGGTCAGAGCCCATTCGTCCCCTAAAATTCGTCCCCCAGCATAAAAGTTGTAGATTCGGCCCCTATATAGGTGCCCAATGGTCTCCTGGTAGGGGACCAATTAATATTTTAATAAAAAATATTATTTTTAAGGTACCCATTCGTCCCCTCTAATATATATACAATATAAGTTAAAGATTCGGCACCTATTCAGGTGCCTATTGGTCCCCTGAGATAAAATTAGCTATATTTTACATAAGAAACGGTTAACATAGTACACTTGTGAACAGTTTATTAACGGAATTAATTTAATAAATCATAACAGATCATTGAAAAAAGAGCTATGATGAATGATAATCCGTCATGATAATAATATAAACTGTCGATAGGCTTACGATGTAAAATTGTCTCACTACGAATGGCTTGTTAAAAAAACGGGTTACAAATAATAGATAAGGAGTTTAAAATTGGTAAGTACTCAGATGTGCGCGGGGTGTGGAATGCCGAAGCGGGAGGGGTAATCTTAGCCAGAGTATCTGCGCGCGAGCAAATAACAAAGGCGTAGCCCAAAACAGTAGACGCTCGATGAAAGGACTTATTGGCTAACACCAGTACTAGACAACTTCGGCGTATTTATTCCAGGAATGTGTTACTACATTTAGTTTACTTATAGTTGCAAATCCAAGCGTACTGATTTTTATACTGTCTCGAGTGAAAGTTTACTCATTAGCGTATCCTGTAGGATTACTTATTAAATTTAATTAGTGAGTGAAGTTATCAGTGCATGTACGTGAAGGAAAAATACGTAAGTTCTACTATTTAACTATACATCCCTATTTCAAAAGACTTACATGTATATAATTGGAACGATGACACAGAAAAAAAAAATTCAACTGCTACTGTATGTAATTGGTATACAAAAAAATAAGAAGTGATTATTTACTGTTGATATGTGTTCTATTTTTTTTTTGCATATTTTATATTTAATGTTGATTTATATGATGGTCAATCAAGGCTGATTTTTGTAAAAGAGTTGTATTTTGTTAGTTTCTAGGACATTGTGATTTTGTATGTGTTAATCTTATTTGAAATAAACATGATATCTACCGAATTACTATATTTTTTATTTTAGCCTTTTCTGCGCTACTGTACCAGGACTACCAAGCTGCAGTATACACATATACATGTACTTATATTAGAAGAATGAATAAAAATAAATATTCTTCAGGGGACGAATGGGCCCCTCAAAAGTTCCAGGGGACGAGTGGGCACAGGGTGCGAATCTTAGGGGACGAATGGGCTCGGACCCTGTACGGCTGCGGTCAGCTTCCAGTACAGACTGGAAGCCGACCCTAACATATTTAGGAAATGGCGAGGCAGATGATGATGATGACCATGGATTTTAATGAGTTATTAGGGACAGATTGGATGTTACCAGGAATCAATGTTCGTTTAAACTTTGATCAAAATCAAAATCAATCAAAATCAAAATATTTTATTTCACATAAACCTACATGGGCACTTATGAAACGTCAGAAGCTAGGTGCACGGTTCCAATTGGTCGTTTCCTATGGAGAAGAGCCGGCAAGAAACTCCACGGTTACTCTTTTAAAAATAATTGGCTTTTACAATACTTTCATATAACAGTGTTTCTAGGTATGGGAGGACAGTGTAGGTCTTTCAATAAGTACCAAGTACTTAACAAAATAGAAAATAGTCAACAGGTCTACAATCCACTAAGCCTACAGCGTTCTCACATTCACAAAATATGTAGAAAAGAATCTATACAAAAATAAATAAATTAATAAAAGTAAAAAACCTATTTTAATAAAACGCAATTATATGATTGCTGTAATTGATCGTCTTTTGTTCGTCAATATTTTATGATAGTCCGTGCGCGACTGCTTGTCATTGCCTGAGGTATGTGAGCGGTGAGACAGGGGATGTAGACAAAGGCCAAACTAACTCAGTTTGCCAATTTTGTCAATGGCGCCAATGTCAATTGTCAACAGCGTCGATTTGATAACGATTTTAATAAAATAACGTTCGTTGAATCATGTTCAACGAACGTTATTTTATTATAATCGTCAGAGGAACTTAATAAAAACAAAAAACAGTGGCACTCCGGGAGTGCCGACAGAAGTGAAAACTTGAACAAGATCGCCTTGGTGGAAGAAAAATACTCATATAGAACATTGGTCCATAACCTTATCTAAATAAAGAGCACAATCGCGTTTACAAAAAAAAAACTTCCAAAGCCTTTAAAGTAAAAATAGTTGCAAAGAACATTGATCCGTAACGTAATATAAATAAAGAGTACAATCGCGTTTACAAAAATGAGGTGTTGGTAACGGTGTCGCCCAAAAATGCCCAACGCGTCTAAAGAAGTTTTCACTTCAATAAATTCAAATTCAAAAGTTATTTATTCAAACTAGGCTGAGAATCAGCACTTTTCGAACGTCAAAATTACATAAGACAGTCCCCCAAAACGCCCACCCTTCACCACTTTCTAGTGCCTTTCGATGGAATACATAACATTACGCCTGCATTCCTCGAAGGGTTAGGCAGAGGTGCGCCTGTAGGACACGCCACATTTCGCCAGTTATGTTTAAGTCCCATGTAATAGGGGGCGAACCTATTGCCATCAACCGGGCACAAATCCAGACTCCAGGCAATAAAGCAATTAATATACTGTTACCTACTAAACAAACGGTCGAGGTTGTTAACCTTAACAGCTGGTTAAAAAATACCATGGTCAGTTTCACTGAACCATTTCGCTCACAAACCAATTATTATTTGTTGCGGTTATATGACATTGACACATAAACAGCTAATGGTTGGTTTGAGCACTTCATTCAATTAGACCTCGAAACTTTCAAGTGGTTATTAAAATTCTTTATCTACTCTCATAGCGTAATATTCGAATTATAAAATTCAAAATGAGTTTATATTGACACACTTTATAAACACAATACCGAAATTTAAAAATATAATCATATTATAACATTTTTTCTCTAACAAAATAATAATATAAAACATTTTTTTTTCTATTACGATACAGCGCTATTCCAAGAAGTTAATATCACCAAAGAGTTTCCATCAACTTTTGGCGGGGGACAGCAGCACCCGCTGTAGCGCATGTGCGGTGATGTGCTGGTGCAGGCGACATTCATTTGTTTTGTTGTAGTGAATTTCGTGGGATTTTTCAAATTTATTCTTGATCTTTAATTTTGATCTTTTATTTAGTATTAGGTTCAATCCCAATGTTTGAGAGTAGATAAAGTAGTGTATAAAACTGCACATAACTATACTCCATTTGAAATAAGATTAGACATTTAACTAAACCTTTTTTTCAGTCCGTTCAACCGATTTTGACTTCTATTGTGTCGGTGGCATGACAAAAGGCAGCTGCAGTAAACAGTTGGTTTGTAACCACTTTTTTTGCTTTTATTGCCATCTTTATGCCTACGCAATAGAAGTCAAAATCGGTTGAACGGACTGTAAAAAAGGTTTGTTTAAATGTCTAATCTTATTTCAAACGGAGTATAGGTATTAAAACATTCGTGTGATACTATTAAAAACCGAGCCGCTCATGTTTTAATACCCCTTATTATGCAACAGTTTCATAAACTACTATTGTTACTGTTGTTAACTAAGCTATGTAATTAATAGTTAAGATATTATTAAACTAATTCGCAGCGACCTACGTTCATAATTGTGTTGTGTTGTGTGTTAACAACAGTAATTTACCTATTTAATATTGTTGTAAACATTAGTTAAAGAAATGTTATTTTATGTTTTGTATTGTGTAATGCATAGTTATTATAAAAAGTAACTGGTATTGATCTGAAGTTTTAAGTGCTTTTTTAACCGACTTCAAAAAGATGAGGAGGTTCTCAGTTCGTCTGAATCTTTTTTAATAAACATTTCTGTTCCTAAATCATTTTGACTTATCAATAAAAGCTATTTTTTAATCATTATTAACATTTTTTTAAATCTATGAAATAGTGTAAAATAATCTTGGTATTATATATCAATGAATTCAAAGTAGATTTACAATTTTAAAACGAAAAGTTAAAATTGTTTTAATATCTAAGTATGAAAATTTAAATTTATTTAAATTCGAAATAAACGATGTACCTATATCATTGCAATAATTTAATATTACGTACAAGTGGCATTAACCTGTTATAATAATTATGTAAATCTTTAAATGAAAGAGAAAATTACACTCACTATAATAACAGAAGATGTTAAAATTATTTTACATTTATGGTTATGGTTTAAAAAAATATATTTTATATTTTAAGATAAAAAGATAAATAATTTTATCATCTGTCTTCTGATTTAATTAGTGGTTTTCGGAATTGTAGTTTTACTGGAGTTTTGTCTTTTAATAACTAGCAACCCGCTCCAGATTCGCAAGATTTGTATGACTTGACAATACATTGAGAAAAATAAGTAACAAGAAAAATTAAGTGAAATTAAGAGAAATGAAATGTAAGTTAAATATAAATGTATCTATTATGGATATGAACTTTCCGGAAAAAAATCTCAAAATAATTTTCAATACCAAAAATTCGTCTCTTTTCCCTTCACAACAAACTAATCAATTTAATTATACGAATTAAATAAGCAAATCCAGCTTATTTCCTGAAATCCAGGAACGTAAATTATAGACTAATTCTGCGAAATTAATGAGACCGACTAATCTTTCAATTGTTTAAATCAATCATGTTGATGAGCTAATTCATTTGATTGATAACTACAGAATTCATCTAAATCAAATTAGCCTGGTTTTAGAATTGGTTTTATTAGGTACACTGACGAGTTTTAAGTTTAAGTTTTAAAAGTTTTAAAACTTTAAATGGAAATTAATTACGTTTGAAAGCCCTCAAATGTCATTGAAGTCTTTGGTTAAAAACTCACCCTGTATTATGAATTATGTCTGAGCCCTTGTGATTCAGGCGACGTGTTAAGGTTACAAAGTAGGTATCTTTCGTGTCCTTATTCAAGGAATCGATCGTAAATAATAACTTTTAAAATAATTGCATTTCTATAAAACAATAGCTACTACACAATAGACGTGAGAAGTAACGGTATAACCAATGATAAAATATTATAATTTATGTATGAGCACTGATACACGTGTAGCAGTTATATCTAAGCTTAATTAGATGTCAACTGAGTGTGAAAATGAACGATAATTCAGTTGTGACAAGCCATGTGTGTCAAGTTCACTTAAAGACATAATTTGCGGAATAAATCAATTAATTTTAAATTTCCCGGGCTGCATTGACGGATCCACCTTATGAAGAATTTATCTGTTAATAATTTTTACTTTTCGAATACTAGGCTTTTGACTACTTTGTAATAGTGTGTGTATTTTATATTAATTTAATTATAATGTGCGTTTTATTTATGCAGATTTTTTTTTTTCTACTCTCTAATAAAAATAAAAAAATCTAACAAGAGTCATAATTGTCTCTGTTTAAAATAATAATCTCATAGCAGAAAAAATATTTTTAACAAAAAAAAAAGAAGACTTCCTAATTTAAATAAATAAAAAAAACATTCGGCGCATTCTGGTCAGCTGTGCCTCTATGATCTTTTTGTGTGGCTAATATTTTTATCACGGTTTAAGACGAACCAGAACCATATAGCTCGTGGTACGTGAAAAAAGACAAGTTAATAAAAAAAAATAAAAAACTTTACCCCAAAAATCAATCCGAATTCCTTAAAAAATTACACTGTCAACCACTGCTCAATACTGAGATAACAGAAGAGAAAAAGAAAATGTCTACAAAGTATAATTCTCACCTTCAATTGTTTTTAGCACTATTTACTCTATTTTATCTAAAAAGATGCGTTATCACAACGTGTACACTACTTCATAGCTACATAGCAAGTACTTTATTCGTCAAGCAATCAACGTTCTATGAAAACTGCGGCAGGAAAATAACATACAGCGTGTTTTATAATTTTTAAATAAAACTAGCTGTAACCCCCGGTTTTATTCGCACTTTATAAAAAAACTTCACGTGTTATGAATAACACAAAAAGTATCCTATGTATTCAGGATATGTTTTATATGTGTGCCAAATTTTATTCAAATCTGTTCAGCCGTTTATGCGTTATTGAGTAACAAATATTTTCAAACGTTTATATCATCAAAACAAGTCAATCTAAACTAATATCATAAAGAAAAAAGATTTGATTTTTTTGTAATGGATTCTGGACCGATTTTAGAAATTCTTTCACCATTAGAGTGCTATATTATCACTAAAATTAAATAAACTATAACTTTAGGTAGGTAGGTACAATGACCTCGACAGAAATCATAATCATATCGATATGGGCCCCGTTGATGGCAATAGGCTCGTCTCTTATTCCATGGGACTTAAACGTAACTGGCGAAATGTAACGTCCAGGGGGCCTACCACCAACTCAAAAGCAGTATTATTTTAATATTACTTCAGTGGAAGAAAGAGATAGAGTTATACGTCCTGTAGAGCTTCATCTCTTTCCCACACTGAAGTAATATTAAAATAATACTGCTTTATGAGCTTGTGGTAGGCCCCCTGTAGATAAACCGCTGCCTTACCCTTCTCGGAATAAAAGCGTGATGTTATGATATGTTTAAATCTAAATATGAAGTATTGACTTATGGTCGGAAAAACAGAAAAACTAAAGAAGTCAAGTGTCTAAATGCGTCACTTTCGTCATCAATATAACTGATTTTATTGGGTTTTCCCCAATAGGTACAGTCAGCGACAAAAGTCTAGAGACACTAAATTATTATTCGATACATTGTACTTATTTCAGCATTTCATACAAGAGTAAGACACGTTTTAATATTCCTCTAATTTTACTTCTGTCCCGATTTTAATTAAATACTAGCTGGACTCCGCAGTTTTACCCACATAAGTCTCTATCTTGTAAGAATATCGGGATAAAAAGTATCCTATGTGTTAATTCAGGTTTTAAACTATCTGTTTGCCAAATTTAATCTAAATCCGTTCAGTAATTTTTGCGTAAAAGAGTAACAAACATCCATCCATCCTCACAAACTTTCGCATTTATAATGTTAGTAGGATAGTAGGATTCAGCTGAATCAGAAAACTGAAACGTTAATTGACTGTAATGGTAAAGGTATTTCTGGACACGGTGCATACCCATAAGAAAGAGATTTCTTTTTTGAATAAATTAGCTAGGTACCAGTAGCTGTAAGGTAACCCCTTGTACCCTGTTACTTTAGAAGTTTTCCTTTAGAGGGTTACTACGATTCGTAAGTACTTTTTTTATTTATTTTTTTCAATTGGAATTTTTTTTTGGAAGTTGTTTTTTTTTTTTTTGTAAAAACGTTTTTTTTTTTTACTTTTTAGCTGTCGTATCAAACCCACACAAATTCGTAAAACACTATTTAATTTGTAAATAATAGTTACAAAAGTTTTATAACATCATGAATTCATCAACATGCTCAAAGTGGATTAAATACGTATTATTGAAGCTAACTCAAAAACTACCAAAGCAAACTTAATTAAATTCATATGGGAATACCGCGCAAGTTTTCTCTAACAAATGAAAAATACAATTTTCAAAACCGGCCCAAAATTAATGAAATGAAAATATTGATGAACTTACATTTAAAAAAATACAGACGATTATAGAACCTCCTCCTTTTTTGAAGTTGGTTAAAAATAAAGAATACAGTATAACAGAGAGTGAGTAAGTGAGTGAGTGAGTGAGTTGAGTGTATTCAGTGTAATATGGGTTTTGCCTGAATTAAATGAATTTTAGTTTTATATATTTATAAACAATTTCAATATAAATTTGAGAGAGGTCTATGGCTGTAAAAAATTAAAATTTACGTAATATTATAGCTTAAAATTTCATAACTGTTTGCATAAAGTTAAAATTGACTTTTATATAAAGTTTGATTAAAATGAAAACGATAGAATTTAAAGTTCATACAAAAAAAACATTGCTGTATTTATTAATTTATGATGCTGACTATACTACGATACTTACATATTTTTTTAAATCCTTTCCGAAGTCTTAACAAATTTTGACATTTTAACAAGAACTTCTTCACTGTTTAAACTTTGAGTCACTTTTGAACAAAAATTCGAATTCTCGAAAAAAAAACACGAGCAATTCCCGTATTTCTAAGAACGTTAGCATTTCAATCTGTGAAAAGTACCTCGAATTTGTCTTCTTTTTTAATCGATTTCAAAAAACGAGGAGGTTACATGTTCGCCTGTTTTTTGTTTTGATATTTTTTTGTTTTGACAAGTTTTTTGCATTGATTGTTATCAAGATGAGACTGTAACTAAATTATAAACGTTCTTAAATACGGGAATAGATGAGCCTTCACCATTCAGATTAAACTTACAGAAAACACTATTTTGCAAGAAATTAATCATGCAGAAAATCCGTGTGCTTGAGTCAAGCGGCACAAGAATAGTATCGGATAGACAATGACATTTGTTATTTAGGTTAGAAGAAAAAAAACGGCCTAATGCGAGTCGGACTCGCACACGAAGGGTTTCGTACCACCGTGCAATATTTAGCAAATAACGCCGAAAAAAACATGTTTCTTGTACATATGAGGACCCTCCTTAATTTTTAACTTTATTTTATTTTCAGAACCTTAAAATATGTAATGTTAAATATGACGCTGACTCGCACTTGGCCTGTGTTTTAGCTCAATTAAATGAAAATATTAAACGAAGTAAGTATATTTTACATCTCAAATTAAAAAAAAATCGCCTAGATAAATTTGTATTTCATAATGATACTGTGAATTACAAAGTTATTTTTTGGAGTTGCAGAAAATCGCCCATATTGAAATAAAATACCTTATAAATCGGCGTTTTTAATGTTTTGATTATAGGTATATAGGTGTATGATATACAGGAAAAAATACGTGAAATGCGAAAAAAAAAATTGACGAAAATTTTTACATTTTGACGAGTTATGCGAACATAAACAACAGTTTTTTTTTTGCGATAAAATGTTTGGTCCCATAGTAAAAGGTTTTCATAATGATGAGTAAAGTCACGTGTTTAAGTTTGCGCACTGGTTAATAACTTACCCTGTATAGAAGTTTCAAATTCTTAACTTGCTTACTTGTTGCGATACAGCTCGTACATAGTCTAAAACTGACAAATTTTACGGCCCACAATTTATTCATGTTTGAAGATAAAAAAATAAAAATTATAACTCTACTCGATGAGTTTTAGACAATGATAAATACATAATCTGTGTACATTTCAACTGTCTACCTATTCCAGTTCATAAGATACAGACAGACGGACGGACGGACGGATAGCGGAGGCATATTATTAGGATTCCGTTTGGTACCTTTCGGGTAAGGAACTCTAAAAGTGATGTCTGTATTTTTTCCCGCAGCGAACAATAGTGATTGAATTAATTAACCGACTTCCAAAAGGAGGAGGTTCTCAATTCGACTGTATGTTTTTTTTTTTTGTATGTTTGTTGCGCGATTACTCCGTCAATTATGAATTGATTTTGATGATTCTTTTTTTGTTTGGTAGTTCATACTTCAGCGGGACCACCATATAAATTTTATTAACTTTGCTTGGGTAGTTTTTGAGTTAGCTTCAATAATACCTATTTTTTCTCACTTAGTATGTGGATGATATGATAACTTCCTGTCACTGTTATTTACATAGCAGGTAATGGTATTAGAATTTGTGTGGGGTAGGTTATCACAACTAAAAAGTGAAAAATAAAAACTTTTTACAAAAAAATAACAACCGACTTAAAAAAAAAAACACTACAAAGTGAAAAATAACTTTTTTATAAAACAGTTTATGAAAATCTTATCCATTCGGTAGAGGTAGCATGACGTATGACTAGTACGACAAGTATGACAAGTATGACAAGTATGACAAGTATGACAAGTATGACTAGTATGACAAGTATGACAAGTATGACAAGTATGACAAGTATGACAAGTATGACAAGTATGACAGGTATGACAGGTATGACAGGTATGACAGGTATGACAGGTATGACAGGTATGACAGGTATGACAGGTATGACAGGTATGACAGGTATGACAGGTATGACAGGTATGACAGGTATGACAGGTATGACAGGTATGACAGGTGTGACAGGTGTGACAGGTATGACAGGTATGACAGGTATGACAGGTATGACAGGTATGACAGGTATGACAGGTATGACAGGTATGACAGGTATGACAGGTATGACAGGTATGACAGGTATGACAAGTATGAAAAGTATGTTATGCTGCCTCATTGGTCATGTGGCTAGCTAAGCGGCTATGGATCATGAAGTTGGAATCCCTTGTCGGTCCAAAAAAATTTCAGTTAATAATACGTATTTCGGAGATTCACCTCGGAAAACTCAAGTTAACATAACATCACGCCTATAATCCCCGAAGGGTTAGGCAGAGGAGTACACCCACATTTCGCCAATTATGTTTAAGTCCCAAGTAATAGGGGGCGAGCCTATTGCCATCAACCGGGCACAAATCCAGACTCCGGGCTGCTACTGAGAAATTCCAGATGGAAAAACCCAATAACACTTTGCCCGACTCGAGAATCGAACCCAGAACTTCATACTCAGCAGTGGCGCTTGCGACCACTAGATCAACGAGGCAGTCAAAACTCAAGTTATTGTTTAAACAATCAATCTGCCTAGCCTTTTCCAGATGTTGGGGTCGGCTTCCAGTCTAACCGGATGCAGCTGAATACCAGTATTTTACATGAAGCTACTGCCTATCTGACCTCCATGACCTTGTTATCGAGTACGATACTCCTTGGTAAGACTGGTTGTTAGACTTTTGACTTTCAAAGATCTACGCATGACAGCCGGGAACAACGGCTTAAAGTGCTTTCCGAGGCACAGAGGAGTCACGATGTGTAATGGATGGTCACCCATCCATGAACTGACTGCGGCAAGTGACGCTTAACCTTCGATCGACCCGTGTGGCTGTTATTATTTAGCCATGAGTCTGTGAAGTTATTATTTAAACGATGACATGAAATAATTAAGTTTTTCAGGTCATTAAGCGGTGATTTTGACACAATTGAACCGGATGTGCCTTCTAACTATCTGAGGGCACAGCAGTGCCCTCGCCAAGTTGAGCAAAAACAAACAAACAATGGCACAAAAAATTGGATGCTACGGCATCCATTTTTTGTACATAAATTGTCATCTTTTCAAACTTCTTTCATTCGGTACGAATATAAAATTTTGTTAAGGTGTTTTTATGTAAAGTTACCTTAGTTTCTAAGGGCTTGTGCAGACCAGCGCGATATCGCGGACGCGACAAGCAGCGCGACTATTGTAGCGCCCACGATATCGCGCTGGTCTTCACGAGCCTTATTACTTGGAAATATTTTTTGTAAGTTCTCTGTATTGTGTGTATGTAAGATAAAATAATTTATGTAAATGTCTCAGTGAAACGGGAAGGTAATGATAATTTCTGAGAAATCCCTGAAAGCTGCTAGGAGTTCCAATTACTGAATTTTCTTAAAGAACAACTTGGGAAATCATTTTTGATGTGATTGAGGTTGCTTGGTCTTGGTTTTAGTGTTTCTTTTTAATTATTTGACTTCTAAAGTTGTAGTTAAGCTGATTATGTTTGTTTATAATTATGCTGAAAGTAGTTCTAGATTTTGCAAAAATTATTATCAGCCCAGTTATTTATTGTTTTTCTTTGGTAATGTCACTATTTGCTGGCATTACGTGTGTGTATTCGTATCTTTGTTGAGACTAATTTTTAACTGGTCATCGCTTAGCTGTCACTGCGTATTTTAATTATTTTATTTGATAATTGTTTTCAGCTAAATGATAGCACGTTAAGCATCGCGTCGTGCAGATTACCGCGACGCGATGGCGCGACGCGTCACTGGTAATTTTTCAGCCGTGAACTTTTCTTACAAATTGTATTGTTAGAGTCGCGTTGCGCCGTGGTGTCGCGCTAGTCTGCATGAGGCTTTAATCCTTTGGTCTCGGCAGTCATTCGTAGATGTTTGACAGTCGTTACGGTTCGTCAGAAGCCCAAAAGTCTGACAACCAGTCCTTATCATCATCATCATCAGCCTATAATGTTCCCACTGCTGGGACACAGGCCGTAATCCACCACGCGGGCCCAGTGCGGGTTGGTAGATGTCACATGTCTTCGAATTTTCGGTTCTAGGACATGCCGGTTTCCTCACGATGTTTTCTTTCACCGTTTTGAGAGCAGTGGTGATGAAATAATTTACACAAAGTAAAGCGCCTGTCTACCACCACCACTGCTGCCACCACCGCTGCTCAACCAGTCTTACCAAGAGGTATCGTATTACCTAGTAACTGGGTTGTGGAGGTCAGATAGGCAGTTGCTCTATGTAAAATACTGATATTCAGATGCATCCGGTCAGACTGTAAGCGTACCTAACATAGTTGGGAAAAGACTAGATAGATAGATTGATTTGATTTGTTTTTTTTTTGTTTATACTAGACGTTTTAACGTGAACGTCTTTCTTCATCGTTAAATGATAAATGATTTTATTTCTGTAAGTAGGTTTGTACAAACACTTTTACACGTCAATATTTCGTTTGAAATGTTAGCAATATTTGAAACAATATCAATGGAGTTTCTTCATTCTTCTCCATAGGAACCTATTACACTTTAGAATGGGCAACTAGCTTCATTTTCCTAACCAACCGACTCCTTGTCAATTCAAAAAGGTTTGTAAATAAAATAAATGACTTTGGGTTTCATATTGATTGTATTTAAACCTTAGATGCATTTTTCAGTATGAAAATTGTAAATAATTGCTTTGTTGAATCATGAGGAAATATTGTTGGTTTGATTAAGTTAATGATATCACGGATAATGCAGGTAAGTACTCGTATCTACGTACCAATTTTCCGAGTTATAAAGAATAAAGAAAATCTATCGTGTTTTTTTTCTTCTTCTTACTTAATTACTCTGATTCACGATTTATTAATTACTACGTGGCTTGATGATTTGCGACTATAGAATTATAACATGATTACTGTTGCATCCGTATTTTAATTAGTTGAAATTGCATGTTTTTGCATTTTATTGATTTCGTAAGTAGTTTTATTATGTAATCTGTTGATGATTGCAGGAGATGGTTTGGTTATACTTAATTTAAAGTTTCATGATTTAAATATTTTTAAGCTATTGCATAGCTTTTATCGAGGGCTTTGAGCGCGGCGACCGAATCAAGAAATTCCGTAACGTAACGAAAATAAAACCTAACACCCTCCACTCCGCCTACCATGTAATGACGGTTCCCATGACAACGTGATGTTGTCATGGGAACGTACTTTTTGTTTTATGTCATCACGTCATCATCCCAAGTGTAGCGTTGACAAATAGGAAGTATGGAGGTTACAAATGCTATGCAATAATAGCTTTACCGCGGCAGTCCCCGAGTGCCACACTTTTTTTTTTGTTTTTGTACGAATCAAAAGGTGTCTCGTTACTAAATGATCACCGTACAGACTGTTCCATCAGATTTGCTTGGAAAAAGTTTATAACCTGTAACATCTGCATACATATCACATACAGCACACAGCGCTGTGACTCTGTCTTGTATAGGGTTACAGCATTATGCTGAGCAATGGCAGTTTTCCGTGGTTGTGACGCATATATTCTCCCAACTTGTTTATTTATTTGCGTCATGTTCTTACCACAAATAAATATCTTTTCTTTCCTTGTTATATATTTTTAAACAACCTGTAAGTAAGTAGTACCTACCTAACTATCTATGTTAAACACATTTGTCTTCAAATCGTTCGAGATTAGCATTGAGATATGTGTCCATACGTAACAGAGATAATGCCTCTGCGGCATGCCTCGCCTCAAATTCACGTGTATTAAATAGTTGCAATTGTTATTGCTATGTTAAGGTACATTACATAAAACAAATACTATATAGCGGGAGATTAAGGTTGTTTTCGACGAGTCTTGTTGTTGGATGGGAAATGTTAAAGGTATGAAGGATAAAAAGTAGATATAAAATAGCTATAAAATTAAAGAATTAAAACTCAAAACAGTAGGTGAAAAAGTGTACCTACCTCTTAAGTTGATGAGGAAGGTAGTCACGCGATTATACCTTTTCGACTTATGTTTTTATTTGATTTTTTATTCTATTTCAATTTGTGCCCGGTTGATGGCAATAGGCTCGCCCCCTATTACATCGGACTTAAACATAACTGGCGAAATGTGGGTGTACCTGCTACAGGGACACCTCTGCCCAACCCTTCGAAGAAAAAAGGCGTGATGTTATGTTTATGTGTATATTTTAATTTGGGACTTTTATAACCGCAATGCGTATGACAGTCCCATCATACCCCAAACAAATAATAACAACACACTGCTAAGGATTACATTTGGGCCATAAACCTGAACAGACTCTTCGCATCATCACCATTTGGTTGCGATAGAATTTTATGAAACGTGCCTAAATCAAGTCGGTTCAACCTCAAGGCCCCAAACACATAATTTCTATCAGACTCATATCGAACACAGTCCATCAATAAGTGATGTAAGTCTTCCACAACTCCACACTCCACACAATTAGGCGAGTTAATTTTTTTCATCATGAAAGTAAACTTATTACATGGAATGTGTCCAGTACCCTAATTGCGTAATACAACACAATCTGTTTCGATTTGAAACAAATTGCTAATCCATTGCTTCATAAGCTGGAAAAAAAAATCTATTCAACAACGTAAATAACGCAATGAATGTTGTTGAACTGTCAAAATGTAACAAATTATGCATAATTGTTTACGAAAATAAGTTACGCAATTAGGGTACAGATCGATCGGGTGTTGATTTCTTTCAGGGGTTTTTATGGCTCTTTAGAAATAGCTAAGCGGTTTCTAAATATATCCCCGTCTATTGTATTTTATGATTATGATATCTAAAACAGCAACTTAGAGAATATTTCTCTCTTGTGATTGGGGCAGTAGTGGCCCAGTGGTATCGGCGCCGATTTAGGTCGTGAATTCGAGCACACGTAGGCACTTTACTTTGTGGAATTTCATTTTGATTTCATCACCATCACTCTCAAAATGGTGATGGACAACATCGGCAACCGGCATAACCATAAAAACTTTTTACAAAAAAAAAAACAACCGACCTCCAAAAAAAACACTACAAAGTGAAAAAAAACTTTAATTTCGGAAGTCGGTGTCTTGTGTTTTTATTTTCGTTTTTTGCCACCGACTTCCGAAATTAAAGTTTTTTTTCACTTTGTAGTGTTTTTTTTGGAGGTCGGTTGTTTTTTTTGTAAAAAGTTTTTATTTTTCACTATTTAGTTGTGGTACCTACCCCACACACATTCGAATACCACTACCTGCTACCAGTGACAGAAACTTATCATATCATCTACATACTAAGTGGGAAAAAAATACGTATTTTGTAGCTAACTCAAAAACTATCAAAGCAAAGTTAATAAAATTTATGTGGGACCAATTCGAGAGCACACCCTTTCAAACAAAAAAATAATTTTCAAAATCGGTCCACAATTGACGGAGAAATCGGTGGACATACATAAAAAAAAAACATACGCAACGAACATATAACCTCCTCCTTTTTGGAAGTCGGTTAAAAAATTTGGAGACATGTGTCATCTACCAACCCGCACTCTGCTTGCGGGATGGATTACAGCCCACTTCCTCTCACAAAGAGGAGGCCTGTGTCCCAGCAGTGGGAACATTATGGGCTGATTATGCTATTATACTTTTACAACCCGCCAAGCGTAGTAATTATTGCAATTTCCATACTGACGATAAGAAAGAGTAAATGAAGGAATTATTCAAGGGTGACTTGCCCATGGCACTAAAACGCAGGCTCATGGACAAGTGTATTCTTCCCGTCCTTAACCTATGGTGCACAGACTTGGTCTTTGACTAACATCCAGAAGTCCAAACTCAAGGTCTGCCAACGAGCAATGGAGCGCAGTATACTGGGCGTTAAATTAACGGATCGTGTTCGAAATAAAATACTGCGCTCCAAAACAAAAATAGCTGACATGGCTCAAGAGGCTGCCCAACTTAAATGGGACTGGGCAAGATATGTCTGCCGCATGCCGGACAAACTGTGGGCCCAAATAGCACATAACTGGTGCCCTGAGACAGTGAGGCGGGGTCGCGGCAGACCATGTAGGAGATGGCGGGACGAGCTGGATAAGTTCCGTCAAAATTGGAAGGAAGACACGTAGGCTTGCGAAAGGTGGAAGGAGTGGAGGGAAGCCTTTGCCCAGGAGTGGGACAGCATAGGCTAGAAAAAAAAAAACGTGTGGCACTCGGAGACTGCCGCGGTAAAGCTATTGCATAGCATTTGTAACCTCCATACTTCCTATTTGTCAACGCTACACCTGGGATGATGACGTGATGACATAAAACAAAAATTACGTTCCCATAACAATATCACGTTGTCATGGGAACCGTCATTACATGGAGTGGGGGGTGTTAGGTTTTTTTCGTTACAGAATTTCTTGATTCGGTCGCCGCGCTCAAAGCCCGCGATAAAAGCTATGCAATAGCTTAAAAAAAAAATGAGCACCCTTTGATTAATATCATCACAGTCATGAGAACTAGATTAAGCCAATCTCCTGGGATCATAATCGTAAAGATAATCCTGGTGGGATTATTCTGTAATCTCGACATACGAGAGTATCATAATCATAATACTCATATCAGTCGGGAAGAGCATGCTTGATAAGAAGATGTTGTATAAGATTGTGATGATAACTCTCATATCTCTCAGTTATACCTCCCTAAGTGTATTCGGGGGGGTATTATTTAGGAGATTTCTTCTAATGCGACGTAAATCTTTATAAGCTGCTAAGTACATTATATCGTCACTGGAAAGGAGAAAATGCTAAAGTTCCATTTGCCCAAATGGCGCTTTAGCATTTTCTCCTTTGCAGTGACAAATGTATCTTTTCAAGATTTTTTTAAACGAAGTCGATATCGAAACGTAACTCTTAAAAAGCTGCATTCCCTAACATGCAGCTTTTTAGGATTTCCGTCATATAAAGAGCTACATTAGATCAAACACCCTGGGCAGTCAGCCACGTTGCCAACAACGTTGACAGGATTATCATTTTATCACCAGATTATATGATACCATCAGATTTATTCTTCAGATATATGAATTATTCGACTAATAAAGCCTATCTGACGATTGAACAACTGATTTTTTTGCTATCTATCGAATAAACCCTATCTATCTGTTTATCTGAGGATTGAAAAATCGGCCCTTAGTATTATAAATGTTGGAACATCAGCGCCTCCCCTCTCGCAGTTGAGCACCAATATAACCTTTATAAGGTGAAGAGGTAAAGGGATCGTTACGCTTGCACTTCAAATCACTATTTATAGCTACGTTAATTTGTCTGTTTACAATTAACCCACTTCAGTGAGACCGGGAACCGTTTTACAACGTTTTGTCTCAATGTACATGTTCTGCTAGACCTAACGCATAGAACCTCTGAGGAACTAATACGATTCTAACGTAACACGTTCCATAAGCATTAAATAAATGTCTTACTCAATCCTAAGACAGAGTACTGCGAAGTCCATCTGTTATTGAGGAAGGCAAGTATCGGATAGTTCTAATCGCGTACTTGTGTGAAAGACACCCTTACGGCGGTATAGCCCCTTTTTGCTAAGATAATATAAAACTAGCACAAGCGCACCGTAGACTCAGTCTCTAGCAGAATACATTACGATCGAACCTGGTGAACGCCGAAGTGGTGGTTCGTCACTTCTCATTTCGTTAATCTGCCCCATTTAGAGGATGCGTTGCGGCATTTAAGCGGCTTGCGTCCCAATAGCGTGTCTCGATAAATAGTGACGATTTAGTAATAGTCCTACAGAACGGACGGGGTTTTTTATCGAGACACGGTCCCTAGTGTTCTTTGAACGTCTACCAATTCAGTTTGGGGTACTTTGTGAAGCCTACCCCCTCTCCTGGAAATGTACATCAACAAGCCTCACGCAAAGTATTCTGTGGCGAGACCTTTTTGGATACAGAAATCATCACTAACGTTTGGTTGTTTTATAATGCAATTGCACATTGGCTTTATAGCCTAGTTCAGCTTTAAATGAGCTGCGAGTATTTATGGCTCTGACTTCCAAATGTAGTGTGTCAGCTCAAGATCAAGAGTCGTCAAAGGTCAGGAGCATTAATGCTCAGTGTCAAGTATGGTGGAAGGCTTTCGCCATTTCCCTATAACCAAAAGCAAGTGACTACTCTGCCAAGGGGTGAATTTGGATATGGACACGTAATACACGGGAATGTAGCGTTAATTATAAACCACTATACTAAATATGAGTTATTTCGCCATTCTGGAATAAACGATCATTAATAGCTAGTCAGCCATATCACCTAACTGTTACCTATAAGTAATAATACAAATCAAATTGCAAGAACAATCATAATGGTGAAGGTCAATGAATGTAGAAGTACAATGTAACATACTACTACTAAATATAACAGTTAAATAAAGTTGACACTTACCAATTCCTTAGAGTCTAGCTTAGACTACGTCGTTCGCTAACGTGGTCTTAAATTCACGATCAATTTAATAAGTAATGCTCGGTCCCTTAAGATAGCCCACAGGCATCACCCTTTGGTCTGGACTATCACGTCAGTAGTCTTTCGCGACTCAAAACCAACTGCCTCGACTTTATTCCTCGGTCCCGTCTCGTAAATTCCTAAAACACCACGTCCAACTTCATCCCCGGACCCAACCGATGGCTACCAGATGGCAGCGCCGGCATTGTCCGTTGCGCCGGGTTTTTTCTATTGTTTCTTAGAATTTGTAGAAAGTGCTAGCTCGCTTCCCATTCAATATAAATGGAATGGGTTTCTATATTGTTTTACAATTTTAAAGAAATAGAATCTTTTGTTATTAATTAGGGTAACGTGTCTGTCGAACTGTCAGCCCATAAAATAGAGATTTTATGTGTTTTTGAGTGACCCAAACCGTGTGCCGATTTTAAAATAAATATAATATTTTGTTATTAAAATAGGAGCAAATGACACACTGTCACACAGGTAAACTAAAAAAAAAAGAGAAGATTAACGGCAGATTCGACTATTAAATGATTTAATCGCCTCTGTTGTCTAGTGGTTAAACTACCTGTCTCAGACCCAGAGGTCGGGTTCGATTCCCAAATAATAATAATAATTAGCCCGTATTGTCCCACTGCAGGGCAAAGGCCTCCCTTTCCTTTTTCCACTCAACTCGATCCTGAGCCAATATGGACCAATCTCTCCTATAAGCATCAAGTTCGTCCCGCCATCTACGCCTGGGTGTTCCACGATTCCGCTGGACGTTTTCAGAAACCCATGTTTTAATGGTCTTAGTCTACAATGCATCCGACATGCGGCCTGTAGAAGCAAAATTTTCTGCTCGTTTTAGTTAGTGGTAGGGCTTGTTCTAAGTCCACTCGGGTTAGCTACCACCATCTTATCTAAGTTTGTTGCCATAACAAAACGTTAACAGCATTGTTGTGTTTCGGCAGTTAGAGGTAAGATAGCCAGTTCCTATGTGGTTGAGGATTCCGGGTGAAGCGCGCTTCCACCTTCGGCCTGATCATCACTTACCATCAGGTGAGATGAAGGCAAAGAGCTTCACCGATGTGGATGATAAAAAAAGTGTGTGTGTGTCCAATCCAAGTCCAACGCCCGACTGGAGTTTACTTCTTCTTATTTATCTTTGAATATGCAATAGGCAAAAAGGGTAAATAAAGGCATATCTAAAAAAATAAACAATCCCCCCTACTCATTAAATTTATAAGAAAATGAATAAATTATACGAAAATCGATTCAGGAGTAAACTCCGAATAAATTAAAGTCATTGATGATGAGCTTTTCCTTGGTTTTTCCCGACCACACGCGTGCACGTTCGTAAGCAAAAAATCAAAGTCATGTTTTCATTGTATTTGTAATTGATTGGTCAGTGACCACAGACTGTATCAATAAGTCAATAATTTATCATGATGTTCTCGTCATCATTTTTTCATGCTCATCATTACTTCTAAGCCGGTTTTTTTCTAGCAGTGGACTGCTAATGAAATAATCTTTCACCAACTACGCTTGTATCGGCGTAGGTCAGAAAATCCGGCTGAATAGACCAACTATTTTACAGAGTACAGAATATTAAACTTCTGGAATTTCTTCATGTATAGCTTCAAAGTATTATTTTAAATGCTGTTTATACTTGACTAGCGACCCACCCCTGCTTCCCACGGTTTTTAGGACTTGACAAATCATCGAAATACAAGTTTAATATTACTGCAATATAATTTATACATAAAATCGTGTGAATATCCTAACTTTAGAAATGAATTGAATACATATAGTTCCTTGCTCTTGTTTCATGTTTATAATTTTATATATATCTATCTAATATATATTTATATAGGTAATTATATGCTTTATGTATCTATGTATTCTGTTGTATATGTAAATGGTACACCACTGACTACCTGCAGTATTGTCTCTCCTTTTCCATTTAAATCCATTCAAAGGTTGTCTGTAAAAGATCGCTTTTAGCGATAAGACCGCCCATTGTAAAATTTCTAAATTAGTGTCTGTAATTTTTATGGTGTACATAATAAAGAATATTCTATCTATCTATCTATCTTTCTTGAATTTTAATATATTTTCGATCGATTTTAGTGGGTCAATAGCTCTAATAGCTTCTTGGAAATTGGCCTTTCTACTAGACTTATAACTTCAAGTGGCCTTCTCAATAATCTTCTTTAAGAGGCCTGCGAACACGGCTAAATTCAATTTCAAGCACGCGCTAGTGTGTTTCGAAATATTATAATAAATTTGGGTGTGTTCCGTAATACCAAAAATGATGAATGAAAACTTAATATTTAATATTAATTTGTAACTTGATAATATAAGCTATGCTTCTGCAGAAACAATATTATAAATCTTGTTGTTTATAATACAGAACAAACAATATAAAAATGCGCTGTAAAAATGTGTGAAATTAAATTCGTTTAAACTTCATTTTAGAAAAGTTTTTTGGAAAAAAAGACGTAGGAGCCTAGATAAACACTGTCTAAATCCAAATAACAACATAATTATGGTGGAAATATGCCTAAATTTAGGTATTACGTTTGTATGGACAATTCATGCGTCGCCGCGTTCTTAATAACGATTATTGCGTAAAACTATAATAATAGTATTCGAAGTAGAAACGAATAACAATAATAGTACTTAGTTATTTACGGTTAACAACCTATTAAACGTTTGAAATATATTCATGAACAGAAAATAAAGTAATTCGCGATGGACGACAGTCTGTTTTTCGTAATAACATATTACTTTACACTGATTTACATAAGAATACATGGCAATGACTGAAAATTGGTTTATGTTTGATAGTTCATGTATGGAATGTTTGAAAATATTAATGATTAGCTCTTGCCTGCGGCTTCGCTCCACGTGGAGGTCGGAAATTATTTCGCGGGAACGCACTATCGAGTAAAAAGTATTCTATGTCCTAACCCATGGCATGGTCTACTCATATGCCAAATTTCATCCACATCTGTTTAGACGGTTTAGCGTGAAAGCGTAACAAACAAACAAAATCACTTTCGCATTTATGTTATTAGTTAAGATTTGCGTAGATTTGGCTACCCACCTAGGTGCTTTTGGAAAAGTTCAAAAGAAAATGGTACGAAGAAAACACTATGATTTCATAGCTGATACCTACTTGGAATTCGATGAATCTGATATAATGATCTTATAGCTTGTTGAGGAAAACCCTGAATGTTTTGTAATCGTTCATTGAACTAAGTTTTTATTACATACGTAGATACACTCTTTACATTAGTGGCAGATGGCTACCTTTAATACCTAAGTACAAAAACTGTTTTTAATCCGATCCAGCCTGTCCATTGCTGTCTTCCTCCAGCGACGCCTTAAGCCAAGGTCCGTACCCTTAGCGTGTAGTCGCTTAGTTTCTAAGTTTTATGCCCTGGCTGGAGGCCTTAATTTATTGAACAGTATAACAAACAGAAAAAAAAAACGTGTTCCAAAAAAAAAACACTTCAAAGTGAAAAATAATTTTAATTTCGGAACTCGGTATCTTTGGTTTTGTATTTTCGTTTTTTTGCCATCGACTTTTGGCACAATGGTAATGGCCTTGTCTTAATGTAGATATCATTATGACCAACCATTGAAAATAGTAGACCTGGCCTCCTGAAAACAAGTGGAAGTAAATAGGTCTGAACGAGTGTCGGATCTATACAGGTATTTCCATTTTATGATACATTGTAAAGATCTTCACACTGGAACTTTAATATTCTCTTATCATTTAATAGTTTACACATGAGGTAAGTAATTGTAGTTCCTAATCACTTGAGTTTTAATCGAGATATTATTGAAGTTTTATAGTGATTCAAAGTGGTAGCAAATACAGTAAAAGACTTTCATTTCATACAAAGGATGATGACTTTCATAACCCCACATGTTCCCAATGAATGTCCTGACCTGGAAGTGTTTAAATAGACTCCAAACCCAGGCAGATCATAGCAAGATTTTTTTTTTTTTGTTCGGGAATTTATCAAATAACTTCTCTACCAAAAAGTAATAAAAAAAAATATATTATTGAAAATAAAAAAGTTGCTATTTAAAATTCACATTTTTTGTGACAAAATTACCCCGAATCCATTGAAAATTAGAAAAAATTCAACAGGGTTCAGTTATGACTTGTAGACACCCGCTAAATGACGGCCGCCCGCACCCAATGTGATAATCCGGTAAAATTCTCTATTTAAAAAAATTGTGGCAAAATTAAAAAAAAAAAAATCCTTAACATTTCCATTTGAGAGTATATTTCTCTCAGTACGATCTCACGGATCGGACAGGGTTTGTTTTACATGTTGTATGTATGGCTTAAAATTGGGTCTTAATCTGCGGGATCATTAGACTTCTGGTGACAAAGACGTCTTATAATGACGCCAAATGGCGGTGGCTAAGTCCTTTGATGACGTCAGACAACGGATGCTAAGATTATCAAACGGAGTGGAATTAATTGCTACTTTCCTTTTTTTTCGAGTGGGTATTTTGCTTTCTTGGGCATTGTGATTAAAATAATATATATATCATGATAATGTGCATGTAAGCAGCAAGAGGTTGTGATCTTAACTAATATTGTAAATGCAAAAGTGAATTTTTGAAGTGAAAACTTTTGTGCGTTGGGCATTTTTGAGATGGGAAAAAACAATTGAACTCACGACACCGTTACCGACACCTCATTTTTGTAAACGCGATTGTGCTCGTTATTTACATTACGTTACGGATCAATGTTCTATGCAAGTATTTTTACTTTAAAGGTTTTGGAAGTATTTTTTCAAATTGTTCAAGGTTTCACTTCTGTCGGCACTCCCGGAGTGCCAATGTTTTTTGTTCGTTTGTTACACTTTCACGCTAATCCGGCTGAACAGATTTGGATGAAATTTGGCACATGAATAGGCTATGACCTGGGTTAGGATGTAGAATACTTTTTATCCCGATATTCCTACGGGATCGAGACTTATGCGGGTAAACCGCAGGGCGCAGCTATTAAGTCATAATAGTCACAGCTTTAATGCTTTGTATGTTCACTTATTCACCAGCTGAATTAAGGCGCCTCCCTGACCAAAACGCCGCGCTAGCCGTTTTTTGTGCAGTTTTTAGGAGCTATCTACCTGTTATTCAAAAAGTAATATCAACTTAATAAAAATACATTAAATTTCTACATATTCTTGATTCCAAAACTGTACAATTTTTTTTTTTTTAATTGCGTGTATATTTCATTAAATCTCCTTCCAACGAAACCATAAAAATGAGAAATAACGATTGATAACATGCGTCTCCTCGTAAAGTAAACATTATTTAATTTTGCTACTAACACTAATGGATAGACAATTTAATAACGAACATTTTGTAACAAATTTTTTTTTGAAAAGGCCAAATTCTGATTTTATTCAGATTTTATCCTAAAATATGGGCATATTTACCAGTGTAACTCATACATCCCGAACCGAGATTCAGTATGCCGCAAGGTCTCGAGGGGGAAACACGTATCGTTCGTTACCGCGTCGGTCACGTGATCGAACAAGTGCACACAGTCACATTATCAGATGTGAAACATCTATAGCGGCGGGTCAGACCAAATGTTGGCTGTTGGCGCCCCATATTTATTGCCTGTCGTAAACTATCCTTTTTTTTGTTAGTTTATTTACTGCGAAAGGAAATGTTTGTATTTAGAACTACAGAGTTTTGCGAAAAGATGCTACTGTTTTGTAAACACACAAATGCAAGAAAATTGAATAAATTTGGTCAAAATCAAAATCCAAGATGGCGGCTGCATTTTTTTTTATTTTTGACATTTTTTTTTTATGTCATAGTCAAATGGTCGTCTACGCGAACTAGTGCGCTTTCGACTCTAGACATGGGTCGTACTTGCAAAATCGAACACCAAGGCTTCCAAGTACGTCCACCTTTAAACACCAGCGCCAAAACCCAGAGCTCGAAATACTTTTAAGTATTTTCTTTCTGAATCGAAAATAGATTCGTAAATTCATACAAATAAGGAGTAAAATCGCGTATGCAAAAAAGGATACTTCCAACTTCCAAGCCTTGGTAGAAGAAAAATACTTGCATAGAATATTGGTCTCTAATGTTATATAAATAAAGAGCACAATCGCGTTTACAAAAAAAAACTTCCAAAACCTATAAAGTAAAAATACTTGCATAGAACATTGATCCGTAACGTAATATAAATAAGGAGCACAATCGCGTTTACAAAAAAATACGCATGTTCCCTTTCAAAATATATCCGATCGTGACAACATTTGTGAATGCCGTATTGTGCAGTGGTTTTTTATCTCATTATCTGTTACGATGCCTCATTGAAGTGGATAACAATTAAAATTCTATTGTGTCTCGTTAATGACAATTGAAAGGTAATAAAAATCGAAGCCAAACTAGAAATTTTATAAACAGAACCGCTTATCATGTATCAGCACAAGTAGTTACTATATTTGTGTTGAAAACCAAAAACAAAAAATCGTATAATATTTCTTGCCTTTACTACGTTATTTTTGTTTTCTATATCACAGCGACTATACTATTTTTGCAGAAAATAGGTACATTGCTTCTTAACCACTACCTATACTCCATTTGAAATAAGATTAGACATTTAACTAAACCTTTTTTACAGTTCGTTCAACCAATTTTGACTTCTATTGCGTTGGTAGCATGACAAATGGCAGCTGCAGTAAACATTGGTATTGTAACCACTTTTTTGCTTTTAATGCCATCCTTATGCCTATGGTATAGAAGTCAAAATCGGTTGAACGGACTGTAAAAAAGGTTTGTTTAAATGTCTAATCATCATCGCGTAGTACGGCCGCTGTATCTTGTGACGAGATAGTGATGTGGTTGTGCAGATCCACTAACGTAGGCTATCGACAAGAATGTCGATTGTCGTATGAATATAAATTGCTGTTAAAGTTTATTGTTCAATTTGTCAACCGTAGCCCGGCCCGGTTGGAAGACTAATGTGAAATCTTGTTTTAGTAATTTTGATTTCCTCATTTTGTTTAAATTTTTAACTTACTTATTATTATTTTTTTTTGTTACGTATATTGTTTATTTATATCACGTTATTATAATGTTTATCGTTTTTATATATTGTATTTTCAGGAACTCCCAAAATTTTTAATACTATAATTATTGGGAGAATCGATAACTTTCCGATTTAGTCAATCACTAGCGTAGTAAAATAAATCGTTTCTGCAAAGCTAAACAATAGTGAATGATGTTTTAGTGTGAGTAAGTTGTGCGGTGCATGGTAAATGTACGCTGTGATTCATGGAATAAGGTTTATAATTGACTAAACTGAGTGAAGTGATTCGTAAGTTGTTCGCCAGATGGCGCTAGTAATATTTTACGAAGTATTGTAGAGGTGAGGTGCGGCAAAGAGGGACCGATTGCTCAAGGTCCCTTGGTCAGGGCCCAGCCTTAAGTAGATGATGACAAGGCTATTTGGGCATTATGATATGTTCGGGGACATAAATTGTTTATCAAATTGATACACTACGTAAATTTTTCGTGTTAAAGCTATTTCACACAACTAACAAAGAATGAAAATTAAACTCACTTAGACAATTTGGTAACCTTTTAATTTCCCTGATTTAACTACACAATTTCAGGCCTCACCCATTCACGCATAACGACCTTAGATTTGACCTCAACATGACAATTGACCCGGAAAGGTAGTTACTGTGGTATCCACTGAACTAAATCGTGGATCATCGGTTACATAAATTAACGCTTGAATACACAATGATTTGAGGGATTATCCAATATAGTTTAGGCCTTTGAGAGGAGCTTGTGGATAAGTATCAATCAGGATAAGCTACGCTTGCCTGGGTTGGTCCGTGGATGTGTGACCATTTCTACATACCGAGATTCCTCCATGCCTCGGAAAGCACGTTAAACCGTTGGTTCTGGCTATTATTCGTAGATCTTTGACAGTCGTTACGGGTCGTCAGAAGCCCGAAAGTCTGACAACCAGTCTTACCAAGGGGTATTGTATTACCTAGTTACTGGGTTGTGGAGGTCAGATAGGCAGTCGCTCCATGTAAAATACTGGTATTCAGCTGCATCCGGTAAGACTGGAAGCCGACTCCAACATAGTTGGGAAAAGGCTAGGCAGATCGCTTTTTTTAACCTAGCCTGTAGCAGTCCACTGCTGAACATAGGCCTCTCCCAGGCACAATACCTCCACCACAATACTTCCACCTTCCGCATCCAGTCTGTCTCAGCGACCTTTTTAAGATCGTCGTCTTTTAAAGCGTAGTGTGGCACACCTTCTAACTAGATGTCCATCTAGCTGGGGGATGTCCCACACTACGCGGTCTTCACTCCAAGACTCTTCTACTCCACTGAACATCGGTCCTTCGACAACCATGGCCAACCCACTGCCACTTCAGCTTGCTTACTCTGCAAGCTATGTCGGTAACTCCAGTTTTTTTTCGGATAATTTCTTTAAATTTTTTTAAATAATGAAACATATCGCACCTACGGTGCAAAAACGTCACTTATGCAATTTTTGTCAAAATTGATCTGAGTATGAGAAAAACTAGCTAATGTACCCCTTCACCTGGTGAGTAATAATAAGTTCAAAGTTGTAGTTTAAATATTACCTGTTCATTTCTTTAGTCCAGAATAACTATACATTATAATAGGATGTCGAATTTTCAAACGCTTCTCCTGAAAAATTACATAATTTGAATAAGTGACGTTTTTGCACCGTAGGTGCGATATAGGGCACTAAGGGTATTGTTAACAAAACATAAATAATAAATAACTAGGTACAGTGGGCTGCATCAATTGGGTACCCCAGTTGTATTAAAATTTTAATACAACTGGGGTGCCCAATTGATGCAGCCCACCGTACATCTATGGATAGGTATTTTATAAATACAAGAAAAGGCAAAAAGTGGAAGACCGACCGTAGAGGTGTTATTATCCCCAGTCTACTGTGTGTGAATGGTCGTTACAATGACCACTACAATGAACGGACAGAGGGTTAATTATAGCACAATAGGGGGGGGGGGGGGGGGTTATCATAGGCTTTTGAATTGAATTTAGATTGGTACAGTGCCATGATTCGATTGGATCCGTTGTTCAAACAACAATTTATAGCTTAGATATTTCGATCGTGCACGTATGAAATGGCAAAACAAATTCATTTTAAACAAACTATAAAGATCTGAAGGTTAAGACCACATCTTGGGTAAAAATCTAATTTTATACTATAGGTGAGTGTAAAATTTGATTTTTAATTATATTTTTGAATAATGAGTGTGTCAATAAAAACAACTGAAAATGCAATATCCAAAAATAAACTCCGTATCATCCTTACCGTGTTTTGACCTCAAAAATAATTGATTCCTTGTTGGGAGGCATAATAAAGAACTGCTAAGATCAATAATAAGTCCGCAAAACGAGTTTGACTAAAATCAACAAACGTAAAACTTTAGAGTGTTATGTTCGACAAACAACATAACATATTTTTATTGTCTTTGTTATGTGGCTCTTCGTCGTTGACATGGACGTTAAAATAAATAACTGATTATTTTATTTAAATTATACAAACAAGGTGACGAATACAAAAAACCACAAAACGAAAACCGTAACCCAAATCCATCGTTTCCAACACGATTTATTTTTCTTGTAATTTTTTAACAACTAAAAAATACGAATGACATGACATAACATCACGCCTTGTTCCCCCGAACCGTTGGGCAAACACATATAGAAAACCCACAATTCGTCAATTACGTTAAAATATGAAACCCGAAAATGTCTCCTAGATCAATAATAGTAATTAACTATAAAATAATTATACACTCAACTTTCACAAACACAGATTTGGGTTCCTTTAAAATGTCAATAACTTGCAGGAAACCTTTAAATATGACATTAAGAAAAAGTGCATGAGTCTCATTTTATTTTAAACTCGCGGAAGTGAATGTTGTAACTTTATACTACATAATCACCATAGAAACATAACTTATGTAAAGTCCAAAACAGTAAGGAACGGATATTTTTAGTGGCACGTAAAAAACACTTGTTATAAAACAATCACTAAAGCTACAATGGTGCCGATTCTCTTGTACACCGAACTAAACTAACTGAACTATCACTAAAATTTCTTACTTTTGACTATGAGAATCTCAAAGCTATTCTGCAAAATAAATTCTCTAAATTTAAAAATAATTTTGACATATCTAAATCGAATTTGACAATAGCGACTCCACACGTGATACCGTGAAATTTTCATTATTTTTGCGATTGGACACACCGTTTTCGAGAAATAAGCAAAAAAAAAAAAAAAAAACGGTACTGTTTTTGCATCTGAAGTCGAGGTGTTGTTGTGAATTTAAAGTTCATAACAACCAATTTTACTCCACACGTTTTTAGTCGCGGTTAAAAATAGTCAGATTTAGTTGGAATATCTAAATTTTAGGTGAAAAACGTCAAATTCAGAATAGCAAAATTGTCATTTTCACTAAACTCATATCTCAGTACCATCTTAGTGCTGTCAAACTAAAATGTAGTTAAGTTGTGTCACTTTAGTCTATTTCAGAATGGGAAATCGTCGTTTGACAGGATTAAACTAAATTTTGGTGATTTTTAGTCTAGTTTAGAGGCATTTGTGACAAGAGAATCGGCACCATTGTGTATCTAAATTAATACACATTATGATAGAAGTTTGTTTAGAATCGTTTACTGAATCGATTTCTGTAATTTTTTTATTTTCATCCCAAAAATAATTAAAACTAGGTACGTAAATTATAGTCACATTTCCACTGTATAGTCAAAACAGACCAAAATGGACGAAGTACAGACGCCAGCACATCAAGCTACCCGAAACTGTCAAATTTTACCAATCAACTTTGAACCTTAGACATCAACGATAAAGTTGAAAATCTATTAAATAAATTTGACAGATTGTAGTAGCTTGATGTGCTGGCGTCTGTACATACTGCGCTAGACCCTTATACGTGTGCGACTGTGTGCGTGCGTAGATTTGTAATGTGTTCACAATTTTCTCTCACAATCAGTATAACTATTGTTTATTTAATAAATAAACAATGATTTATATATTTGATTCACTGAATTTTTATTGTTATGTATACATAACAATAAAAATTCAGTGAATGTATTATGATTATAATATAACTAGCGGACCCGACAGACGTTGTCCTGTCAAAACATTGTCCAGCGGACAAAATTGTGAATCTAAACCATTCCCAGATCCCCTTGAACACACACAAAAAATTTCATCAAAATCGGTCCAGTCGTTTGAGAGAAGTTCAGTGACATACACACTCACAGAAGAATTATATATATAAAGATATTCTAATTGGGGTGTTTGGTGGTGTGCGTTAATTCAGGCATATGTTGTATATGTAAACGTCACTTAGCACGTGCTTTGACTTATACTTGTTCCCGTCTCTTACTTGTAGTTTGACAGTTGTGTGACAGGGATAGAGTAACATTTATATTTGTTGTCTGTTACAAAAGTATCTAGTGAAAGTGAAAACAACAATCCCTGTTCAGGTGTAATTGTTACGCACTCACTCACTAATAGTAACACATTCATCTGTATTAAGAAGATTTCAACTTTTTTATTCACCACTTTTTCCAACAATTATTGTTCGAATAACATTATTAAATTGTAATTGAAAAATCATAGTTGAAAATTGAGGTTGTAAAATTAGCCTTAATTTAATTGTCAAATGAAAAACATTTTTTAGGTGATTTAAAATTAGAATTTCGGGTTTAATTTTTCAAATAATCAAATCAAATTACAAAATTTTTAAGTGGGACAAAAAATTGACAGGTGCGTTTTCTGATCCTTTGGAACAGATCTTGGCCTTAGTCTCTCATCAATGATTTATTTATTTATTTATTTACTTATTTATTTATTTATGTATTTATTTATTTATTATTTATTTATAGTTAATTAAAACGGCACAACACCAATTACATTAATTAACATAGAAACAATTACAGTGATATGATGCTAATGCGGAAACACGTTCGAGATCAACATAATAATAATATCCTACGAGGAAATTCAGTCATAATAGGCAGATGTTACTATTAAACATCAGATGGGCTGTCTGCCAATTCCATCACTTAGCCAGATATATAATAGATACTCTTACTTCGTATGTAGCTTTTTTAGATTAAATCTTTTTATTTAAAGGAGTCTGTTTCAAGCGTGTTGAGTGATGATCGTACCTTTGCAGTTTGAGAGGGGCCTTTGTTTTTCAGTGGGACATAGAAGCTAAGATTATTATAAGAACATAACGTTTGTAAACCCACATTTCGCCATGTAATAGCGAGCGAGCCAATTGCCATCAATCGGGCACGAATCCAGACTCCGAGCTGCTTCTGAGAAATTCCTCATGGAAAAACCCAAGAACACGTTTATTATAATAATGTTACCTGAAAATATATACTACTCAATGACTGGTGCCAGTGGTGTACTTAATGAAAAGGAAAATCCTAACATATCACCATTTACCGAACTCCTTTCCTTATGAATCACACAAGAAAGTTATAAGGGGAATAACCCTAGGACCTGCGTCAATCAGTGAGCAGCGGTGGCCCAGTGGTATCGGCTTCAACGGTCGTGGATTCAAACCTAAGCAGGCGCTACTTTGTCTAATTTATTTCATCAACATTGCTCTCAAAACAGTAGTAGAACTGAAAATTCGAAGACATGTGACATTTGCCAACCCGCACTGGGACCACGTGGTAGATTACGGCACACTCCCTCTCACAGAGAGGAGGCCTGTGATATTGAAGATGACAAATTAAATACATCCCAAGTAGTGACTTGAGGATAAACTTTTTTTTTTTCCTTGTCCTAGGGTTCAACAATAGGATGGACCCTAATCTTATTACAATCTAGCCTTATAAATAGACTAATAAGTAATTTAATTATAACCTAAACTATTAAATTGTCTTTACTAAGAATGTGTCCAATAGCACTTTTCTTATTGTCTCTATTAAGGCGAATACACTTCGTTCTTGTGTTTGTTTGGCACTTTTGTACTTTACACTATTCACTAATACTAAACACTAGCTCGAACGGTTTTGAGGACTTGACTTGAGGATAAACTGATTTATCTAAATCCAAATGACTTGCTTTGGTTAGTAAAAGATAGGTAGGTACAGGTAAGATTAACGCAGCATAAGCATAATCACTCTTTAATTTTCCTACTGCTGAGTGGGAAGCAAGTCATTTGAAGGTAGTTAAATCAGTTTATCCTTAAGTCCCTAATTTGTATGTATTTAATATCGTCTTCAATGTCACTGTTACCAACCTTCAAAAGTCAAAAACGAAAAGCCTTGAGCACATAAGGAAAATGATTTCCTTATAGAGGTATCTTTAAATGTAAAGGTTAGAATAATATTGATGTATTGTTTTGGCAAGATTTATGCGAATAGAATGAGGTCAATGGAAAAAACAATTTAGGAGCATGGTTGAGGTTACGCCTAAGTCTTGTCTAGTAGGAAAATTGAACGGGTAAGATGTAAAAGAAACTGATATTTACTTCGACAACGTTACACTTTTCTATTCTTTTTTCATTATTAAAAGTGTTTTTACGGCCTTCCTGATTGGGGAAATGTTGCTAAGTTTGCAAATAGTCATATTCATGTTTTTATATGAGAGCAGTGGTGGCTCAGTGGTAACGGCCGCGACTTACGGTCGTAGGTTCGAACCCAGACAGGCGCTTTACTTTGTGTAAATTATTTCATCACCACTGCTTTCAAAAACGGTGAAGAAAAACATCGTGAGGAAACCGGCATGTCCTAGAACCGAAAATTCGAGGACATGTGTTATCTACCAACCCGCACTGGGCCCGCGTGGTGGATTACGGCCCACTCCCTCTCACTGAGAGGAGGCCTGTGTCCCAGCAGTGGGAACATTTATAGGCTGATGATGATGATGTTTTTACATTTATGCTATTTATAAGTGAAAGCAAAACTTTGGCTAAGTGACAAACTCCGGGAAAAGATTTTTTTTTTATTTTCCCGGACGTTTTCAGTAGTATTTTCACCAACAACGTCTTTCACATGGAGTTCTCATACTCTGCCTTATCCCTACTTACTATCTTTTCTACAAATCTGTCTTCTCAGGGTTGACGTCCTTTCCAATCATAAATATTGTGATCATCTTTCATACTATTGATCTGCACTTGAATTTACACTTCTGCTAAAAATAGGCATCCTGTCATTTGCAAAATACATTTTTTTTTCCAATAATATACGTTCTTATTATTTGAACTGTTTTTTTTTTTTAACGTAATTTACAAGTAGTCTCAGTGATGATTTGCAAAACGTTAAGAATAAAACAAATATTGGGCTAGCCACTTTTTGCTCTACATTGACATTGTATTATTGAGCCTTGTTCTACTTTAATAAGGCCAGCAGAGTGATTCATTCAACGTTTATTAAGTATTTATTCAGGTACAAGTGTCATTTAAATGGTCGTTTATTTGCTTTGGTGTATTGTTCATTTGCGATAAAGTTATTCGGGATTACGTTATTTCAGTATACTGTTATTCGGGATAGCGTTCATTCGGGATAGTGATTCGGGATTGCGTTCTTTCGGGGTCTGTACCCCGAAAGAACGCAATCCCGAATCACTTTATCCCTTTACACGTTACTACATTATACGTTAAAATGAAACTCGAAATCCCGAATAACTGTTTATTCGGGATTATGAGTTTCGGTCTAAAGTATAATAAGAGTCGGTTTAAAGTTCAAATGTTTAATGGCACTATCAGACTGTATGGCGACCCCAAATGATAATAATTCACACTGTAATGCAACTCATCATCTACCTAGCCTTTTCCCAACTATATTGGAGTCGGCTTCCAGTCTAATCTGATGCATTTCGAGCGAGTGCCTATCCGATCGCCACAACCCAGTTACTGGGTAACACGATACCCTTTGGTAAGACTAGCTGTCAGACTTTTGAGCTTCTGAGTAACGAAAGTCAAAAATTACACTGTAGTGTATGTAACTGCAAAAGAGAATTTAGAAACATGAATTATAATGACGTCAGTGAATTCTCGTTACAAAAGTACGTCACTAATTTTTAAATACAGAAACACATTTTCGGAATAAAAAATTTCAAAGTAATAAGTAGTAAGTAGCCCGCTTTTCTCCTAATTGTTTGTTACGATATAAACGGAGGCGAGGCTGACATTTCATGTCCAGGGTTAACAAGAAGAATCTGATTATTAGATCAATTATTATATACAGAAGGAGGTGCTTCTTAACTTTGTCGCGTGTTCCTTATCAGAAAAGTAGCTCTGTCCATTGAAAAATTATCTCAAGTGGTTCGCATGACGATAAACTACTGATTATGTTTATGTGTATAAGATAATGCTAAGGTATATTCCCCAGTAGATTGCATTCAGCAAAAAAAAAAGGAAAAGGAGTATGTAAGGATCGTATAGCAGGTCGCGTTTTTTAGTTTCTGCCTACCCCCTTGGTGAGAAGACGTGAGTTTATGTATGTGTGTATATTGTATTTGGTGCAGTCAACTGGACATCAGTGGTGAAATTTGCTCTGCGAAAACCGCCCTAACCGTTTAAGACACAAATGCACTGTCAAATCATCAAAATAAAACATGATGATGAAAAACAAAAAAATTACATGACATGATGGCAAAACATTGTAAAGAAACCGGCATGCCTTAGAGATATTTCTCGACGGCATGTGAAACCAAGAGGCCCATGGGCGGCTTTATAACTCTGACATCAGGTTAGTCACTAACCATACGAAAAGAACAGGAGAAGAATATCAAAACGTTTACACTGATGTGCGGGTGACTGTACCAACAATAATTTAAACCTTGAATGTAAAGATAAAAGTTATGTAGATCTGTGATAGAACTGTTAACTAGAGACCAAAATGCAGATGTATCGATTTGTATGAAAACTTTTGCTCAAAAGAGTAATTGCACTTATGCAAAATTGTAAAAGCAGACTGTCTCTACTACCTATTTTGTGGTATGTATAATAATTTTAATCTAGGTACCTGTATTGCCTTCACATATAATTATATATTATTAGTAAGTGTGGAGTTTCTTGCTCATTCATCTCCATACGTACCTTTTGGAAGGGGCGACTAGAATCAATTCTATTTTGTTGTAAAGACGTTCAAAAGTTCCTTTTATGAGCTTATTTGAAATAAATGTGTGGACTTTGACTTGGCCTTCAACGGTATGTGTCTGTATCCTTTGAAACTATTCAGACACATTTCTCTGTTTACGCGAGCGTTTTCATTCTGACTGAAAACTAAATTTTACTGAGTGATTTCTAACTGAAAAGAAGACTTATACGTTTAGAGGTTGCTCGATGAGGGTTGACGGGAAGAGGTATCCTTTCAAAGGGTCAGCTGAAAACTTAGCAAAGTCTACAAATCAATAAACTGAAGTTTCAATAAAACTAATCACAACTTTTCCTAAGGCTGACAAGAGGGCTTGGATAAAGTGACAGTCTGACAGCGATAGCGATGATGGAAAATTCAAAAATGTTTCGGTTTGACCTTAACTACATCTTCTTAGCGCGTCGATTGCAATCTAAATTGACTCAGCCCAGAATTCGGCTACGTGTAACGACGCTAGTAATGGCGTCAAGCCATTACTGGCGTCCATCAGTCCCTGTACGGTGCAGACGACAGGACACGCAGGACACGGTATTAAGTGTTCCATCGTTTGTGGTACAGCACCACATTTATATACCAAGGCGGAGTTGTCTATGAATCTCTACCTGAACAGGTTTTCTTTGCTTCGACCAACCTGGGTCTGGAGTCTGTTTAAAGACTTCCATGTTAGCCAAGGCACGGATGGTGAGCAATGAGTAGCTCGCCGTCCGATAAGGACCAGGCCCGGGTCGACGGCGCGTTGTGTTCCACGCACCCCTCAAAGAGATGTCAGCAAAACTGACGGCGTCCGATAGGGCCAATGCCTGCCGGGGTTGCGGTTTTGCCCGAAACTCTGGCAATTTAGTCAGTAAGAGTCTGCCACACCCTCCCGTTCCAGAGCGGGAGAAGTTATTTGATGATTTTCCACCCAAAAAAGAAAGAAAAAGGTTAGCTAAGGCAGCTCGTGTCTAGTTGGAAGATCTTCAGCAGGTTCCAAGTACTTAAGCTACTTACCGAAAAGCGTATGTCAATCCGGTTGATGAAAGTTTTTGTAGAAATACGCTTTGGAAGTGATTCCCACTTGTTTAGGCCCTCCAGAATTTCCCATAGTTCACTCTTCAATATTAGTTAACATCACTATTGACTTTGCATCACGTTAGGTCAAATATTTGTACACCTGTCCTTGAAGTTGTGTCATATCTCGAACACGACACACAATGTAGGCAAATGTCATCCATTTATTTTTATGTGTACTCGTCAAATCATAATTAGGTAGGTGTTGTGCAAAGAACTAATTTACATAAGGTAATATTGGGGCACGTAACTCAATATACTTTTCGCAGAAAAAAATGGTTTTGGTACGGTAGGCCGAACTTCAGTGGTACCAAATTGACCTTGAGCTGCCCAAGCGTAGTAAGGAGTTTTAATAGAATAAATGGTCTGCTGTAGTGTTGCAAAGAGCACGAGTCTTTGAGATCTATATAAACGGACTCTGATGATGAATTACTAGAATCGACTCATTACAACAGGACTCCAAGACTAGAGAACTAAATTCTCTATGAGCTCTTGAATGTTATATGAGAGCTCGAGTCTCTTTGTGCACTCGAGTCCTTTTATGCGGCGAGTCGCACTCAAGTCCTCTTCGTCTATGAGTTTAGCAATTAATTTTACAGGACGGGGAGAAAAGCTCAGATAAAAATAATTAATAATTTTCTTAGAAGTGAGTTTTTAGCTGATTTGTAATGATTTCGTCTTATCAGATTTTTTTGTAAGCATAGTTACATCATTACCACTAATTTAAACTTATCATCTATTCGAGTCTTTTCGAATGATGAGCTTCAAGTCTCATCTTCATGCTCCGAGTTTTTCTTGAAGACTCGAGTTCATTTTAAGACTCGAGTCCTTTGCTTAAGACTCGAGTGGCCGTTAAATGACTCGGGCTCGGTTTGACTTAGACTCCGAGCCTTTTTAGCACACTGAATCTTGCATAATTAAGTCGAGTCTTTAAAATTATGACTCAAAGACTCGAGTTCTTTGCAACCGTCTGCTTATACTGGTTTTGTAACCACTGACGTGCGGCTTACTATACTTAAGTTTAGCGTCATCAGGCCTTTTGTACACAGCATGGTTTCTTTACGGTACGGCGTATAAACCGCGCCGTAGAAAATACGTGTATGTCAACAATCTGTCATATTGATCCATACAACACTGACGACCATGCCTACACATGGCGAATAAACCGTAGTTTTACAGGGCAAGACAAAGGTGTGTGTACAAAGGGCCTTAAGGATGATTTCCACCAAACGGCTCGCATCACATCGGGTCGGAAAGGATACGAACGGATGCGGCGACAGGCGATCGCGTTCGGCAGGATGTTGACGCATACGATCGGCTCCAAACCGTCGCTTGCGAACGTATCCGTTTCAGCGTCTAGTCAAATAGTTTCATTCTTACCGTGTTGACGTGTTTTTTTTTAACGTACTATTGTTAGCCTCAGGCGACTGGAGCCGATTGCGCGTCGCAACATACTTTTTTTTTTTTGGGTGGGAAATTATCAAATAACTTCTTCCGCTCTGGGTGGAGCGGGAGGGCGTGTGAGAATCTTAATGACTAAAACCCACCCGTGTTCCTTCGGTTGCCCTGTTGCCGGGGGCCACGATGTCCCTATCGGTTTTCTTCGAACCCCCGGCAGGCCTTGGCTCTAGCAGACCCCGTCAATTCTGCTGACATCTCTTTGAGGCGCGCGTGGAACACAACTCGCCGTCGACTCGGGCTTGGTCCTTATCGGACGGCGAGCTACCCATTGCTCACCGTCCGCAAGCCCGCGCTTACGGTGGCCGGAAATCGGCTCGCGATTCCCGCCCCGGGCGTCTCCTCCTGCGGCGGTTAGGGGCGTAAGGGCGCGAAATTTGCCTCTCCCTCACGCGTTCCGCCTCCTCCTTCGCGAGCATTACCGCTTCGCAGAAGGAGGTGACGGCCTGCCATTTCCTCTCGCTCCGTACCATGGCCTGAACCAGGGCCGGACGCGAGAGATCACCGCCACCGATCGCCTCTACGAGAACACGGCGTTGCTCCGCCCAAGCCGGGCAGACCTCCACCGTATGCTCCACCGTGTCCTCAGGCCGATCCACACAATGGTGACACCCGGGTGTTTCCTCCCGCCTTATCCTGAACAGGAACCTCCCGAAATGTAATAGGGGGGGCTGGCATTTCTTTCTAAATAAAAGCCAACATTAAATAAACTTACTATCTATATTTTTTTAATTATGTTAAAGAATGTCTTGATAGGAAGGAAGTTAGCATATTTTTTGCAGAACAAAGAACTAAGTATTTTGCCGTGAATGAGTACCTAGTTATTTTTCGTCTATTTATAGTTAAATGGAACCAATTTACCAATTACTGGAAGCCAATTACAATTTACCATGTTATATTTGCATGAAAACTAGTATTAATCGTTTGTATTCTGAAATTCTGAGCTAACAATTTGAAAGAAAGAAAGAAGAAAGAAAGAAAGAAAATACATTTATTTAGCACAGACAAAAAGGCACACAACACAACATAATTATAACACAAGTAAAAGATAGAAATAAAAAAGGAAACAAAAAACAGTGTGTAAAATAATAAATTAACATGAAAGCGGTTTACAATGATACTATTTACTTATGAATACCACAAAATTCGTTGTATGTTAATTGATTGGAAAACTCGTACAATTTTATGTTTAGAATATGGTATGTAGGTTTAGTTTACTGTTTTTCACCTAATTTTGGTGTTGAATCCCATAGGATTCAACACCAAAATTAGGTTAAAAACAGTAAACTACGTTTCCCATTGTAGAATGCAGACGTTTTAAGATTTCTATATACAGGGTTATATGTCAGCAATCCATTAAGGAGATGAAAAATGTATGAAATAAAAATATAATATGTCAAATGACTCGAAAATTGTTAACATTGGCATAGGAGTCATTTGGTTGCAAATAACCTCTCCTACATCCCCTTTATGGATTGCCAACATTTAACCAATAACCCTGTTTAAAAAAATAAGTGAAACTTGTTTCTATAAGCTGACCAAAACAAAAAATTAATAAGATCTCTAGTGTATTTTATTACAATACACTATTTTATCATAATGATAACGAAACCGAATCCACTTAACATTTATCTATCTGTCATTGCATCCTGCGATAAAATAATGTTTAGTAGCTACTACCAGTAAACTATCCAGTAAAGTCCCTATTAAGCCGGGTCTCCTGCGCGTGTTTTTACACAAAAAACATCGCAATAAAGAGGCCAGTGTTCGAGTTCGCAACAAGTCCATCTTCATCCTGAGGATGCCTAGTTGAGAGGTGAAACACGTGTCGATTTCTTTCAGGAATTTTTATGGCTCTTTAGAAATAGCTAAGCGGAACAGGTTACTAAATATATCCACGTTTATTGTATTTTATAATGGATTTGCGCAAGGTCACGCCTGAATCAATTAACTAATGATTTTATAATAAATTATTTTAAAGAAATTTAAGAAAATATATGAAAATTGACCACCACGACTTATCTCCGAAACTACTGATCCTAAAATTTAAAAAAATACAGAGAATGGTTTTATTACTCATAGATTACAGGAAAACCTATAAGAAGTCTATGGTCTTAAAATAACATGGTAAATCTCTCAATATTGTGCGTATAAACTTACATTTGCAGTTGGAATGAATGGAAGAACATGTTTTTCAACTACAATGTTAAGTTTGTTCTTGGGATAAATTCATCCCAACTATGAAATCCTTCATTGTGCGTGGTCCAACACTAACTTGGCCAGTTTAATTTTATTTTATCGTGTTTAGATATGATACGCATGACGCCTTTTAACTAGCAAGTTTAATTTGAACCTGCAGATTCCTAAGTACAACCTGTTCCAACCTTATGACAGTACCTACTACTTTAAAAGTATGCAAATGTTAAAATAATAAGGGCATCAAGGTAAAATGTGTCGTTTTAACCTTCAATGTTCTTTACACTTCGTATAAAAATTGCAATTAAGGAATCCAGATGTGGAGAACTTGTTTTTATAAAGGACTTTATTGATTCTCTTCTTTTTGTATGGTTAGTAATTAACCTGGTGTCAGAGTTATAAAGCCATCCATGGGCTTATGACTAGGCTCCACATGCCGTCGTGAAATATCCCTCAGGTATGCCGGTTTCCTCACGATGTTTTCCTTCACCGTTTTTGAAGTAAGTGAGTATAGACTTTATTGATTGGGAAGATAAGATTATTGCAAGGAATTTTCATCGACTTATCTTTTTCGTTTTGAAGAAAAATTCTGGTGCCAGGAGAGTTTTTCGATTGACGTCATATTCTGACTATCAAATTATTCTAGTGTTCACAAGCGCGATTGCTTAGCGTCCTTTTTTTTTGATGAAATTGGGAAATTATCAAATAACTTCTCCCACTCTGGGCGGAGCGGGAGGGCGTGTCAGACTCTTACTGACTAAAACCCACCCGTGTTCCTTCAGTTGCCATGTTGCCGGGGGCCACGATCTCCCTTTCGGAATACTTTACAACCTCGGTAGGCATCGGCCCTAGCGGACCCCGTCAATTCTGCTGACATCTCTTTGAGGCGCGCGTGGAACACAACGCACCGTCGACCCGGGCCTGGTCCTTATCGGATGGTCGGACGACGAGCTACCTATTGCTCACCGTTCGCAAGAGGTTCCATTATCAGGTCGGGCAATTTGTTTTGGGTATTTCATTCGCTTTTTTTTGCAGCAGTCCGGAGTCTGGAATTGTGCTTAGTTGATGGCAAAGACAAATATAACCGGAAATGTAAGTGCACTATGCACTTCTACCAAGGTAAAAATTGCGCAGTAGTATTTCCGGTACCATTTTAGTACCAATGATTCATGAATCATTCATTCATAACATAATAGAGAGCAGTGATTACCTAGTCGTGTGACCGTCAATTGCCAAGTCATAGTTTCGAACCCAAGGCACACACCTCTGACTTTTCGGATTCATGTGCGTATTGTATAATTATCACTCGCTTCAAAAACGGTGAAGAAAAATATCGTGAGGAGATCGGCAGGCCTTTTTTTTGGTTTGGAAATTATCAAATAACTTCTCCCGCTCTGGGCGGAGCGGGAGGGCGTGTCAGACTCTTACTGACTAAAACCCACCCGTGTTCCTTCGGTTGCCCTATTGCCGGGGGCCACGATTTCCCTATCGGTTTTCTTCGAACCCCCGGCAGGCATTGGCCCTAGCGGACCCCGTCAATTCTGCTGACATCTCTTTGAGGCGCGCGTGGAACACAACGCGTCGTCGACCCGGGCTTGGTCCTTATCGGACGGCGAGCTACCCATTGCTCACCGTCCGCAAGCCTGCACCTACGGTGGCAGAGATCGGCATGCCTGAGAGATATTTCTCGACGGCATGTCAAAGGACCATGGGTGACTTAAAAACTCTGACACCAGGTTAATCACTAATCATCATCAAAGAAGAAGAACATAATGTAACATCATGCTACCTATATTTTTTTAGTGAAAGGCAGAAATCTAGGTCACTCCTTACCCTTTTGTAGAATAGAGGCTTGATGTTATATTTCTCGTTTTTAAGGAAAATACAGGGTGGTTTTACGTTTGACGTCATAATACAAGTAACAAGTTTTAACTGAAGATTGCGCATGCACTGAGGTCGTATTCCGTATTTAATGTGAACACATTATTCTTCGTGATTTTCATCACGAAGGCATATCGTCTGTGGTTTGATTGCAGAATCTTGTCACGTTTACTTAAAACTTTATGGCTCATGTTTTGTTATTGAAATAACGATAGGTATTACTCAAATAAATATTCTTATACATCACAATCACACACAACATACGTACATAATTGGTTAACGACTGTTTTCTTTGTGTTCGTTTTGTTTGTTTATTGTATATTCTTTTTCTAGTAGATTACGAGTAGGTTATATGAAATAAAGAAAGGAGATTGAAACGATTACATATACTCTTGGGCCTGAATAGTAACGAGATGTAAATGGTGTGAATTTATAGATTCATACATACATTAGTGTATTGCGGTGACTAGTTGCTATCCCACAATTCACATAGCGATCCAGTTTCAATAATATCCAACCCATAAAGCGGCGGTAAAATCCATTATAACAATTCCAAGTCAATTGTGTGAAAGCTTTTTTGTAGGATTTCTTTTTGTAGTTGTGTAATCGATTACTATAATCGATGATCTCACGAAAACTATCTTTATCATATTTCTCCGCTTCCAGACAAAGAATTGAGCTGATTTTTGATATTCAAGGATAAAAAATATGACAAATTTTTAGATCATATCTCAACTTATTACACTTGGGCCCAACATTTTCCATCTCCTTTATTGTAAGATATATTATAACATAGCAATAAATGTAAACGGAACAAAACGAGGGGCTTGTGGCTAAGTAATAACAGCTGCACGGGTCGATCGATCAGGTTAAGCTACGCTTGCCGCGGTTGGTCCGTGGATGGGTGACCATCTTTACATACCAAGTCCCCTCCGTGCCTCGGAAAGCACGTTAAGCCGTTGGTCCCGGCTGTCATTTGTAGATCTTTGACAGTCGTTACGGGTAGTTAGAAGCCCAAAAAGTCTGAAAACCAGTCTTACCAAGGGCTATCGTGTTACCTAGTCACTAGGTTGTGGAGGTCTGATAGGCAGTCGCTCCATGTAAAATACTGGTATTCAGCTGCATCCGGTTAGACTGGAAGCCGACCCCAACATAGTTGGGAAAAGGCTAGGCAGATGATGAAATGTAAACGGAACGAAGGAGCCTGGATCGACACAGGGAATCCTAGTGTGTGTTCCAGGAATCAACGCATTCGAATGTAATTTCTTAAACAATAAATTATTCTTATTCTTATCTGTCGCTACATGTATTTTCCTATAAGTGAGAAAATCAATTTAAACTTTACGCCTATTACGATTTTCAATAGAGTAACTACTTAACCGTGGAGTTTCTTGCCGGTTCTTTTCCATAGGAAACGACCAATTGGAACCGCGCACCTTTTTTTTTGTGTGGGAAATTATCAAATAACTTCTCCCGCAGTGGACCGGGAGGGCGCGTCAGACTCTTGCTGACTAAAACCCATCGGTGTTCCTTCAGTTGTCATGTTGCCGGGGGCCACGGTATCCGTTTCGGACTTTCCCGCGACCCCGGCAGGCATCGGCCCTAGCGGACCCCGTCAGTTCTGCTGACATCTTTTTGAGGCGCGCATGGAACACAACGCGCCGTGGAAGACAACGCGCCGTGGAACTGTGCACCTAGCTTCTGACGTTTCATAAGTGCCCTTTTAGGTTTATTTGAAACAAAATATTTAGAATTTTGAATGCAACATGCTGAAATTCTTCCACTTGAATATGAATTACCTTGGCTTACCTGGAAGTCTTTAAATAGAGTCCGGACCCAGGTTGGCCAAAGCAAGGAAAACCTGCTTAGTTGGAGATTCACAGATGACTCTGTCCAGTGTCCTGTTGCCTGCACGTTACATAAACTGATGGGCGCTACTGAAGGTGACAAACTCGTAATCGAATTCTCGGCCGACTCTATTTAGATTGCCAGGAACATGACACGCTAAGAAAACAACTGACAATCACCGCCAGCCTTTTTAACAATGTTACCGATTGACTGATACATACACAGTTTACACGAGCTATCTAATTACTTAACACATTTTCGTAAACAATTAAGACTAATCTGTTCCATTTTGACAGTTCAACAACATTCATTGCGTTATTTACGTTGTTGAGCTGATTTTTTGAAGTGAAAACTTCTTTAGGCGTGTTGGACATTTTTGAGGTGCGACACTGTAACGCAATTTACCGACACCGTGGAGTAAAAGACATCAACGCGTTGATTACCGTGGTGCCGATTTTTTTCCATTTTCACTTCTGTCGGCACTCCCGGAGTGCCACTGTTTGTTTTTTTGGAACTTATGAAGCAATGGATTAAGCTTTCTCTTTCAAAATGATTCAGATTGTGATTGATCGTGTATTATGCAATTAGGGTGCATGACATGAAGTTTTTCAATTTTCTATCAACTCCAATCATAGAACAAAATCGTAACAAACGACGGTCTAAAAAAAAAATTGTTGCATTTTTTCCTACAAAACTTTGTAATTGAATGTTTTACTGTAAAATAAAGTATGTATTTTTTTTTTTAAACAGAGTTCATTTGGTACTATTCTACAGTATCTATGTCATTTAGGTGTATTGTGCTACAGTACCTGGGCGACCGAGCTCTGCTCTGGTGAAAATAGAGAATGTTCATTTAATAGTATAGGATAGTTCATACTAATCTCATGTATAGAACATACTAATTCCATGCTGCCATGTAATAACATGTCATTATTCATTATCTTGTTATAAACTTTGGGCGACCGAGCTCAGCTCGGGTGAAAATACGGAGAAAATAATTTTCCCAGATATGAGAGCCAGTTAGATCGATTTTTCGTAACTTTCATCGAAATCGTTAGAGCCGTTTTCGAGAACGTGATTATAAATAATTCAAATATTGCTCGTTTAGTATAGGATAGGATGTTTATATTCCCAAGACGAGTGTAAGGTAATTAGTTTTTGTACAATGTAGTAAACAATACAATAAAATACAACACTAATCTATTGAAATAGAAACACGAGTACGTGACAAATACGTTATAACAAAAGCTAGTAATTAGGTATGAAATAAACGTTAAATGAGTCTTCTTACTTATACAATTTTTCAGTAGTAGATCTCTTTGTGCAACCGTTTTTTTAGGAAAAGGCGGTAGAAATAGGTATCAGGAAATAAAATGAAGACCGTGTTTTAACCGTTTAGTTTGACCCCAATATGTCGTCACAGTAAATTCAAAATGGCGGAGGCTAAACGTCAAAATGTCAAGTTTCGAACATATTCGACTGTTTTTCCTCGGGATTCAGTATTTATTTCTTTTTTTTCATGTTATAATGTAACTGTTTTTTCGTATTGCTAAACAATACGCGAAGATTGACGGTTTATTAAAGCGTGACATTTGTTTGAAATGGCCCTGAGTAGTGGGGCATTGGACGAGAATGTAATCGCTTGCAGTGGCACCTGGTTTTTTGTGTACAGTATTAATATAATCTTCTTTTTTAATAATGTTTTTTTTACTTACCTTATTCGTTGAGTGTTAATAAGCGCTGTCAACGGTATTCTTGTTTTCGAGTTTCCGTTGATTTGTAGATTATTTTTAATTGACTTTAATAAAAAGAGGTTCTGTTACCTAGCCAATTTTAATATGCTTGTAAGAGGTATTGGAAGACATATTCCAGTGGGTGAAAATGTAATGAAGAAGGAAAAGTTGTTATTTTTCCGTTACTGGCAATAAGATTTAGAAAATATCAAGATAAATTAATAAAACCGGCCAAGTGGGTCTACGCACAATTAAGGGTTCCGTAGTTAAGATGAATTTATTTATCCCAAGAACAAACTTAACATGTTCTCCCATACATTCCAACTGCAAATGTAAGTTTTTACGCACAATACAGAGATATTTACCATGTTAATTTAAGATCATAGACTTTTTATAGGTTTTTATGTATTTTTTCAAAATGTTAGGTCCAGTTATTTTGGAGATAAGGTGGGGGGGGGAATGGATAGTAATTTTCATCGAATTTCATAAAATATTTTTAAAAGTATTTATTTTAAAATTATATAAAAAATATTTTTAAGATCCTTGCAATAAGCCTTTTCATTTGATGTGTCACATGGTACCTATCAAAACTTTTTTTTAAATTTTCTTCTTTGACCAAAAGTGACCCCTATATTCAAAATTCATTTATTTACGTTACACGTTCGTTTTTAGGTCATAGAAATATATACGTGCACCTAATTTCGACTCAATCGGTCTATTAGATACGGAGCAAATTGGCTGTGACGGACGCAGACAGACAGACACACAAGTGATCCTATAAGGGTTTCGTTTTTTCCTTTTGAAATACGGAACCCTAAAAAGTATTCAAATTCAGAAACAGAATTTTACGAAACCGTTATCTGAATTACTCTATCTTTATAATTGTACAGCTGTTGGTTAGCTTTCATTTATTATCATCATAATATTGAAATTAATGTAAAATTATACAATATATATAATGTAAATACAGAATTTTAATTAAGCAAGTGTAACAGTCAAAGCCAAGCAAGCTTATGACTAATATCACTTACAGAACCACATGTTACAAATTAACGTTAATTTAAAGTCAAATACTTATGTTTCACAGGTTATTAAAAAGGTGTAAGGGAATAATTCAGGAGATTATTTCAGCTTTATTTATATCTCTGATTTGAACCTGTGATTTTGAGAAAAGATATACATATAATAAATTCGAGGAGCTCGTGCCTAAGTTATAACTCAAACTCAAAGCATTTATTTCAATTAAACCATTTACAGGCACTTTTGAATTGTCAAGGAATCGGTCAGTCAGTAATATGAAGCTAGTTGCCCATTCCAAAGCGCAGTAGGTACCTATGGAGAAGAACGGGCAAGAAACTCCACGGACACTCTTTTAAATTAAAAATTGACACTAAAAATTGATAACATCATTGATGTTGAAATTATACATGTGAAAACAATGTAGAAAGACGTGCAGCAGCGTAACAGCCGCATGGGATCCATCAGGTTAAGTTACGTTTACCGGGATTGGTCCGTGGATCTTTACATACCGAGACTTCTCCGTGCCTCGGAAAGCACGTTAAGCCGTTGGTCCCGGCTGTCATTGATTGTCGCTGTTTTGAGGTTGCGACTAGATTTTGAACGTTTTTATGAAATACGGGAATTAGCCTTCTGAGTGCTCTACAAGCCACGAATACGCCTCTATGATATGCTAAGTGTAGTAGTCGTGGCCAAGTGGTAACGGCCCCAACTAATGAGTTGTAGGTCATGGGTTCGAACACAAACAGATGCTTTACTTTGTGTAATTTGCTGGCTGGCATCACTGCCTGATCTACAATATATCGCACGCACCTGAAAACACACGTATCCGCAATCTATAAACTCACACACATACACACACCCACTTAAACATTCTCACGCTACACTCACTCTTCCTTACACTACATTCACTTCTCCACACACACATAATATACAGGATGTTTGGCAGAACGTTGAACATACGAAAATGGTGGATAGGTGGGGTCATCTGCTACTTACTCAGCCCTAATTTATTTGGCCCTGGCCCCCTGGATATTTTTTTTTAATGCAGGTTGAAATTAGGATTTAAGTATTTTTTACATCTTTCTGTTATACGAATCTGCCAATATTAAAGATTTTAAAAAAAATGCCTGTTTTACCCATTCTCTTTAATAAAAATTACACTTTAAAGTTAAAAAAGTTGTGAAACTAGAAGAAAGCAACAAAAAAAAAAAAAAAAATATCCAGGGCGCCAGTGCCAAATAAATTAGGGCTGAGTAAGTAGCAGATGATCCCACCTATCCACCATTTTCGTATGTTCAACGTTCTGCCAAACACCCTGTATATTAAATAGGTAGGTAATACATTATAGTTACGTATTTTTTTTATTTTTCTGTTGTTTTTCCATTTATGCAATAAGTTACGCTCCACAATGTGTCTGGCAGGAAGGAACGCTGACACCTGAGATACAGGACATGTCCTAGTTTGGTTGCCAGGAGTTTCAAAAATTCGTGCTTGTTCTTAGTCTAATTACTATAGGGATCCAAGTTACTTAAGAAATTCATTGTTAACCCTTTTCTCTCCTTATGTATTAGGCTTATGAAAATTTAATTTAATTTATTTCATCACCACTACTCTCAAAACGGTGAAGGCAAATATCGTAAGGAAACCAGCATGTTCTAGAACCAAAAATTCGAAGACATGTAACATCTACCAACCCGCACTGGGCCCGCGTGGTAGATTACGGCCAGCAGTCGAAACGTTATTTGCTGATTATGCTTTGCTAAGTGCGGTGACTCAGGTCTTCACTGCATCACCACCTTCACCTATATTGATCTGTATAACTATTTCAGCTCTTTAACGTTACAAATTCCTTTAAATTTTCACTTACTTAGTTAAATGTTAATGGTCGATTTAGTTAGTGGGCCTAATGATCGCGTCGGCGGCAAGGGGTGAATTTAGTTTTACGAAACTTTAAGATTTGAACCTTTTAATAATTGAGTAATTTATCAATGTAGATATATTAATTTTGTGTTCAAAAATCTGTAGTAAAGTATTTAGTTTAATTTTAGCTTGTTAATTTTAATTGTTTTAGTTTTAGACGTAGCGTTAAAAGGCCTCCTAAGTACAAGGTGGACCGATAACCTGGTGAAGGCCGCAGGAATCTGCTGGTTGCGGGAAGCACAGAATCGGTCGAAGTGGCGGTGCTTGGGGGAGGCCTATGTCCAGCAGTGGACGTCTTTTGGCTGAAATAATGATGATGATGATGATGAAATCTTTTTAGTTAAGTTAGGATATTATATTGTTATTTTTATTTATTAATTAGGTATAGGTTGTTATTTATGTACTTAACATTTTAATGTTATAATGTTGATGACGTTACGTATGTAGGTAATTCACTGAAGTTTTTTTTTAATGGTCAGATAACTTTTATTTGAAGATAAAATATGGTGGTTGGACATTATTTACTATGCAAGAGCTGTTAAACCACCATTTTTATTCATCACATAATAGTTATGTGAAGACGAAAATCTCGCCCTTCATGTTTTTTATATAGCTTTATCTACACTAATATTGTAAAGAGAAAAGAAAAGTTTGTAATGAATAAACTCAAAAACTAATGGACCGATTTTCAAAATTCTTTCACCAGTTGAATGCTATGTTATGACTGAGTAACATAGGCTATAATTTTATGTTTTATTTAACCTGGTAGGTACCTAAATAATATTTTATTTAGTCTGACATTTGGCAGAAATAAATTAAAACTTAGCATAAATTCTAAACTATTTTTATTGACATTTGCAGAAAATTACCTATATTATGAACTAGCTGTACCATTTTTTTTTTTTTTTTGTTCGGGTGGGAAATTATCAAATAACTTCTCCCGCTCTGGTCGGAGCGGGAGGGCGTGTCAGACTCATACTGACTAAAACCCACCCGTGTTCCTTCAGTTGCCATGTTGCCGGGGGGCCACGATGTCCCTATCGGTTTTCTTCGAACCCCCGGCAGGCATTGGCTTTAGCGGACCCCGTCAATTCTGCTGACATCTCTTTGAGGCGCGCGTGGAACAAAACGCGCCGTCGACCCGGAAATCTGCCTGTGATTCCCGACGCCCTGGGCGTCTCCTCCTGCGGCGGTTAGGGGCTCGAGAGCGCGAAATTTGCCTCTCCCTCACGCGCTCCGTCTCCTCCTTCGCGAACATTACTGCTTCGCAGGAGGTGACAGCCTCCCATTTCCTCTCGCTCCGTACCCGAATCAAGGCCGGACGCGAGAGATCACCGCCGCTGATCGCTTCCACGAGGACACGGCGATGCCCAAGCCGGGCAGACCTCCACCGTATGCTCCACCGTGTCCTCCGCTCGATCCACACAGTGACGACACCCGGGCGTTTCCTCCCTCAACTAGAATAACTGTTTCGATCACATAGAAATATCGGGATAAAATTAGTAGGGTATATTATGTCCTAATCCAGGTCATGGTCTACCCATGTGCCAAATTTTATCCGAATCTGTTCAACCGTTTTAGCGTGCAAGCGTAACAAACAAACAAACTTACTTCCGCATTTGTAATATTAAATTTAGGATTAAAAATAATTTAAAAACTCAAAAACTCCATGTTTTGATGTTCACAAACCCGTTAAAGGTTACGTACCTGAAACCTGATAAACCAGTTCTTCATCCCTTTTTTAAATCCGGTCTTCATTGAAATTATCCTTAATCGCCTTTTCTGCCAAAAGCTGATAAAAATGATCGACGAAAACAAAGTTATAATTCTTGCGTGGGCGACTCAGAAACCATCAAATTGGTGGACGAAGGATAAACACTGAAAATATATTTTTTCAATTATAACATAACGTGCTCCTGGCCTTATATCCAAGATTTGTAATAAGCTGAGTTCTATTTTTGCTTTATTTAGCTGAGGATAAACTTGGACTTGTTGTGATTAGGGTTTCGTACTCGAAGGGTGGTAAACAGAACCCTGTTACTAAGCCTCCGCTGTCCATTCGTCCGTCTGTCTATCAGAAAACTGTAACACTTGAAATTTTCACAGATTGTGTAATTCTAAAAAGTAAAAATTTAATTTAAAGTTACCATACAAGTAACGTGCTTTATTCGACATTTTTTACTCGATCAAGTCGAAGTCGCACTTGGCCGGTTTTTTTTCAATACTTTTCTCCCAACGGTTTTTGAAAACCCGGATCAAGATTATGTTCGGAAAATCTGCTCTTTCAGACTTTCTTTGCTTGAAGAAAATACGTTTGTTCGCGATAAATATGATGCAAAGAAAGAACAATACACGAAAATAATAATTTGGGGGAAAATAGCGTCATATTCACGCAATTTTTTTATTGTTTTATTTATTTTGTAATCCCTTAGAGGGATTTATTTATGTCCGTAGGTGTGTCCGTGGCATCACAGCGGGCCTTATCAGAATACCAGCGCTGCCTCGCCCAGGTTGTTATTATTTTTGTTGTTAGTTTGATAGTTTAAAATGCTCCTTTCTTATTTTATTTTTAATTACTGTCTGTATTTCCTGTGCGTGTCCCAAATAAAATATATTTCTTTCTAAACAATTATCGCTCAGCATAAAGGCTCTTTCAAACAAGCGCGACACAAAGGCACCGCTTGTCGCGCGACGAGCGATGCCTTTGTGTCGCGCGCGTCGCGTGTCTCGCTGATCTGCACGAGCCTTAATGCTGCGACCCTATGCGAGAGCGAAGATAAAGATAAGCAGTTAGTTTTCACAAACGCGTTGAAAAGTAGGGGAGGAAACGGCTAATTGAAACTGGAGTACCTACTTACCTAGTAGGGCACGTCATATTTTTAACAAAAAAAAATGTTTTTGTTAAATTTTCATATTATTATGTTTTTTTTTTGTGTTTGTTTTTGAGTGAGCTTGGAGACTATTAATCTCTTCCACATGTATACGGAATACTTGGTTATGCTTTCTACGCGATTCCATCGTATGTGTGTTAAAAACCGTAAAAGCAATAAAGAAAACTGTAGAGCAATGCAATTTACGCGGATTGTGGCATCTGTCAGTCAGGGCAACAGTGATGTGCTGAGTAACAGTTCTGCTGTGTCAATGTCACGAGCCCATGATTGACACCTTCAGCATTGACACTATCAGTGTACGACAGTTTAATTGAGTTGATAGAACGGTTTTCTTTTTTTTGCGTCTGCGTAAATAACGGACGAATTTTGTGATAGCGTTTTTATTCGTACCTACTTACCTACTACAATTGAGCTGAAATTGCACATTCACTAAGCGCTGGATATTATCCTAACTAGGGTTGCCAAGTCCTAATTTAGAAAAGCCGGACACGGATTCATATTTAGCCGGACATTTTGCCCTGAAAGCCTGACACACTGGTTTATAAAAAAAGGGTTATACTTTTATTTGTTAATTATTCTAGCGTAAAGCACTTGTGGGTTGCAGCTGAAAACTTTGTGTTGGCATCTGACATTATGCTGAGGCCCTTTTGGTACTACAATAATTGTTTTCTGTTTTTTATAGTTGTATTTTCTCTGCTTCAATGCCAATAAACGCAATTTTCTTTCTTTTCTTTCTTATTTGTGTATGTATTACTATTATTCATTTGAGACTTACTATACTCTTAATTATGAATCACATTTTGTTTAACAAAGTATTTTGTTACTTCTTTACATTAAAAGTACCTAAAACAATCAATAATCAGGCATCTTTGGTGAGGCGGCGTTGACCAAAAGCCTAACAAAAGCCGGACAGGCCAGACTTGTGTATATTTGGCCGGACACGATTGTAAAAAGCGGACACCTAGCAACCCTAATTCTTACTAATATTATAAATGTTAAAGTGAGGAGTTTCATGCTGTAACGGCAGAACGGGTTTGGATGAAATTTGGCACACGGGTAGACCATGATCTGGATTAGGACACAGAATACTTTTTATCCCGGTAGTACGTTCCTGTGGGATAATTTCCGACACGCACGCGGCCGAAGCCGCTGGAAAAGCTAGTTTTTTAATATATTATTATATTTCATTGCACATGAGAACATTTTACTTCTACGAAGATAAGTTTAAGAACATTAATAAAAGAGGAAACTATCGTAAAAATCGAAAATAAATTTAATTTGGTTTATCGTATTTTAAACAAGAAAGTTCTATGCCAAAACATTATTTTTACGATTTTTTTACCTTTATTTAATTACCTAAATCAATGAAAAAGAAAGAAAAAAGAAAAATAGATTTATTTATCACAGAAACACGTGAATACAAAGACAAGAGTAGGTAAACAGAAAACAAAATATATATATAACTTAGTACATAATATACAAACATGAGTATAAAACAGAACTAGTCGGCAGCTGCACGACATGACTGTGACAGGAAGGCTTCCACTCAGCATGATCAGTGCTATGGGGGACCCACAGCACAGCGCTGATTTTCAGTGGTCACCCGAAAGAAGCATAGCTACATATTTTACATAACATTTTCACGCCTTGTCTCCCCGAAGGGTTGGGCAGAGGTGTACCTGTAGTAGATACACCCACATTTCGCCAGTTATGTTAGTCCCATGTAATAGGGGGCGAGCCTATTGCCATCAACCGGGCACAAATCCAGACTTCAAGCTGCTACTGAGAAATTTCTGATAGAAAAACCCAATAACACTTTGCTCGACCCGGGAATCGAACCCAGGACCTCATGCTCAGCAGTAGCGCTTGCGACCACTAGACCAACGAGGACATATTTTACAATACAATAATTATGTCATAGGAGCTGAATAATTATGTCATATAATGAACTCATTTATGTTTTCTGAATGCTAAATGAATTGGTTGATTCATATCATTGTACCTACTGATTTCAAATTCAAATCTTTATTGCATATCACATGTGTTTACAAGGTCTTAATAATTAAGTTCACAACAACAAAAAACAACAACAACAATTAGGTACATAAAAACATATGAGTAGTAGCATGATTTAAAATAAATGCAGTAAATAGAAATTAAAAATCAAAAAATCAAATAAAATTACATTATATAATATCACATTTAAAGTGATATACGACTTTTCAAATTTTACCTCTAGAAATCATTAGGAAGAATCAATATTCATTTCAAGTAAATAAGATCACACACAATTTGAATGTAATAATCCATGTCACAAATAGAAATTATAAAAATAAAATAAATAAATAATTAGGAATTATTCAAAGTTCAATTCATTTGAAATTAATAATGCCATTTTGCACTGATGCTTGACTGAAATCAATCGGGTTCGTTGAACTCAGAAATTGCAGATGATTGCTAAAAATATATCTACCTAACATCGAGAAAAATATGCGTAACACCTAAAAAATTATATTTTTTATCACTATAACTAGCACAATACAAAGCCCGTAATTTAACTTGGGTAAACCGACTTTTTTATTACGAAGTAACATAATAATTATGATGTTTTAATGGGTGAGTAGGTACGTACTATATACTTACTTAATACAAACTGCAAAATATTATTTATTACTAATTGCACCATGCATTGCAATGCCACTTTTATGTATATTTTTAGGGCCAGAATTCTTCGCGGGCATCCTCAGAACACCATATCAAAGTTTCATCAAAATCGGCCCAGCCCTTTCGGAGTCCATAGAGGACAAACATACAAACATTGATTTTTATTATTTATATAGATTTACACGGTTCTGTTTTATAAACCTAGACTAACTGAATTTATTTTAATAGTAATTCTAGTACAGTTATAAAATGAAGTTATCGGAAATCGATTTAGTATTTGAGCATGAACAAACGTATTTTCAGATTTTATTTTTATTCCGTTACGCGTTGCTAATTGGGATGATAGAGTTTATTGATATAGTCATTGTGATAACATCGATTATTATTATTACATAAAGTGGTTTTTTATTTTTATGCACTTAACCAAAACGCCCATTGTCATTTATTTTTTATTGCTCTAGGTACTTATGTTTTTATTTGATTTTTGGACCTGACTGAGACAAATTTGAATCGATTTCGTTGGTTTTATAAAATTTCACACCATTAACATTTCCAATCGCTTTTTCAATTATTGTTCAACTGTAAATAATCTCAGCATTAATTACAACAGTAAATCAGTTTTAATGAGTTACTACCATTGATAGCATTCCAAACCAAATGTTCGAGAATTTTTATATTGAAGTAACTGTTTGCTACACAATAGATATAATAAAAAATTGCGATAATAATTTAAACTTAATTGCAAAAAGATTAATAAAAATAAAATCATAAAAAAATAAAAACAAAAAAAAAAATTACTCACGCGTCAAAAAACAAAACTGTCCACTTAAAAAAACTGAACTCAAACCACAAACAAAAAATGTTTAAACTAACAAAAAATAAATAAAATATATTATTATTTATTTCAGAGCGCAAATTTTACGCGGCGCGCACGTGCAAGCACTGTGTACATAAATTAAACATTAAGCTAATACATTCACTACGGCAGAGGCTGCGGTAACAAGCGTCCGCGGCGTGCAATGCAAGGCTAATCGAAAGGGAACGCGTGTGACGGAAGCAAAACAAACAACATGGAAGTAGCTGAGGGTTTTGATAAAAAAAAAACTGATAAGATTTTTAGGGTTCCATAAAGGAAAAAACAGAACCCTTATAGGATCATTTCGTTGTCCGTCTGTCTGTCAGACTGTCCCTTTTTCTCAGGAACGCTTTGGTATATCAAACTGAAATTAACATCTATTAAATACGTAGGTTTAAAAAAATCAAGCTTCCATGACAATGTAATAAAAAAAATACGGCCATTTATGCGACATATTCTGCAAATACTTCCCGTTGACCTAGAAACATGAAATTTGGCAAGAAGCAAGGTCTCTCAGCATAAGTAATGAAAAAAGTGCGAAAATCGTTAATTAGTTAATAGCTTTATCACATCTTTTTTGTCGTTATTAACTTATATTTGCAGTTGGAAAATTTACCAGGGCGTTTAAAGGGGTACACTACATAAATACGAAAAACTTTATTCCGTCAGTCACAAATACGAATTTCAAAATACCGATTTTCATAATTCCGAATGGTTCAAAATTCCTAATATAACAACTCCGATTTATCATTCATCCTATTTTATAATTCCAAAATTTCAATATTCCTAACGTTTATAATTACTATTTTCAAAACACCGAGTTTCAATAGATCGAATAACAAAAAGTCCGACTTAATGATAATTCGATATATCAAAAATACGAATTCCGATTATTAAAGTACCGATTAATTAGAATTCCGAAATAAAAACGCCTTACAAAACTGAATAACAAGACAAATAAACACATAACATAAATGCTCGACAGAGAGAAGTATAATATTATGTTTAGTATGAGGAGGTACAATTCAAAAACTAATAACAGATCTCATTTAAAACTATGGTCGTTTACTTTCGAATAAAAACATTTTCTTTCGCTGGTCACAGTTCTAACCACCAAAGTAGACAATGGTACACAATACACAACAAAGTAGACAATGAAGGTGGCCCTGGAAAAAGATGCATGGAAGGATTTGGGGGAGGCCTTTGCTCAGCAGTGGGAAAGTACAGGGTAACATTTATGTTACCCAAAACCAAAACTACTAGTCCAATTTTGATGCAGTTTTCAGTTATTTTAATAACTGAAAACTGCATCAAAATCGGACTAGTAGTTTTGGAAAAAAATGGCAACATGGATTTGCACAAACATCCTCTCACCCCAAACGCATATACCGTCTCCGTTCCGTCGTGGGTAAAAAAAGAAATAAAAGACGTTTTTAAATTACATTAAATGTTACTTATAGATTATATGCGTAACTGAATATTATACTAATTTAATCAGAATCCTAATTTTAGCAGTTTATTCGAAGTATTGAAAATCGGAATGTCGTTTTTTCGGACCGAGCATTTGGTTCTTCGAACGTATGAAAATCGGAAAACAAACATCGCATTTTCGACTTTCGGTAAAATAAATTTCGTGATTTTTAATAATAGACATTATAATCCTTAGGTATTATGAAATTCGGACTTTTTGAAAATCGGAACATCAAAATTCGGAATAAAATATTTCGGTGTATTTGGGTGTTCCCCGTTTAAGATGTAACGTTTTTCGACTACAATGTTAAGTTTGTTTTTGGGATAAATTCATTTCAACTACGGAACTCTTCATTGTGCGTGGTTCGACACGCACTTGGCCTGTTTTTAATTTTGAATATATCCTTTATAGCGACCAGTAGCCTAATTGCGTAATACATTACAATCACAATTTGTTTCGATTTGTAACAGATTTCTAATCCATTGCTTTATAAGTTGGAAAAAAATCTGTTCAACAACGTAAATAACGCAATGAATGTTGTTGAAATGTCAAAATGAAACAAATTTCGCGAAATTGTTTACGACAATAAGTTACGCAATTAGGGTACAGGTCCTGTTTCGCACGGTTTTTACAACTTGACAAAACATCGAGAAGACGTTATTATAATGTAAGTTTAAAATTAATGATTATACTCATAAATCTTCTGGAGTAAATGCTCTAAATTTTGGTGAAAATCGAATCAAAATCAATTGAGCAGTTAAGAAGATCTAAGCAGTCACACAGACAGACACGAAAGGATACTTTTTTTAATCCTATGTTTAGATGTAGAAGGTATAAAGGTGGCCTTAATATCTTAGGCCACCAGTCCACCTTTGGGCATTGCAGAGACAAACCAGTGTAGGTGCAAAATTGTTATTTTTTATTTATTTATTTAATACGCTCAGTAGTACACTTACATTTTTATACATGTAGGTTGTATTTCAAAAATGAAGAGAATATTGTTCACTGTTGTTGTATCAGAAATGAAGAAATCCGCAGGAGAACCAACGTAACCGACATAGCCCGAAGAATTGTCAAACTTAAGTGGCAGTGGGCAGGCACATTGCTCGCAGAACGGATGGCCGATGGGGTCGAAAGGTTCTGGAGTGGCGACCGCGTACCGGAAGACGTAGCGTTGGAATGCCTCCCACAAGATGGACCGATGACCTTGTGAAGGCCGCAGGAATCCGCTGGATGCGGAAAGCATAGAATCGGTCGAAGTGGCGGTGCTTGGGGGAGGCCTATGTTCAGCAGTGGACGTCTTTCGGCTGAAATGATGATGATGAAGTTGTATTTAAATTGTCTTTGACATATCTCGAGACCCTGGGGTCCCGGTCCTTTGGGAGGCGTGTAAGGGGCTGAAACCAACTCGCAGCCTCTTGAGAATAGAATGAGACATGAACCGACGATTATCCCTGTTTGCATTATGTAAGTGCACCCAAGGAGAACCCCCGGTTTATGCAGGACTATTGCAGGATATGTAACAAAAAAACAGATATTAAACTATTGTTACTTATTTCGTTTATTCATCCTGGTTCTTATTAAGTTACATTTTTAAATATTTTTTTAAAATAAAAGAATTAAAAAACATTTAAAAATAATAAAAAATAGAGGTCCGGCGTCGGGAGCAGGGTCCAAGCTACCGGTGGTTATGGCTGCAGAGACAGGAACCTCCTCACAATGCGAGCTGTATCGAGGGGTACTGCCTTCTGAATCAGGCGCTTGATCCAACCGCCTAACGAAAGCCTCAAGAGATGTTGGTCGAGGCTATTATAAACTATTGTTACTAATTTATTTTTTTTAACTCCTACCTTTTTAGGAGAATTCTTCCTCAGATACAGACTGCAACAAAGTGAAGATTTATGTAGTTTGCTTAAAGGATTTCCAAACTGTCAAATTGTTTTTTCCTTTTATTAAAGCTGAACCAAACAAAACAAGCAGAAACATAATATTTTTTAATTCGTATAATTTTGAGTGTATCAAATGACAATCATAATAATATTCTCACACTGTTCTTTTACTGGGAAAGTATTCAAAAAAGGTCATACTTTCTATTTTCTCTCAGTATTAAGATTATTGCACTAACACAACTTCAAATAATTCCCAACTTTCATTTTCGTTGACACAACACAATCGGTTGGCATAATATTTTCCATCCAATTAGCGTATTATCGTCAACGACTTAGACCTAGCCCGCACTGCGTTAAAAAATCGCGCGAATTTTTATCTCATTTACACATGGTATCATAATTGTCTACATGGACTGGTGATTTAAAATTCGCACTGAAATTCAATTCTAAACACTAAATAAAAATCTCGCGGTGCGATTTGTAGTGTGTGCTAGACCTTAATAGTGATGAATTCACAATTCCTAAAACCGTTTGTGATTTTTGTTTATGTATGTCTTAGTAAATAAGCGTTGAAGTGCCATATAAATAAATAAAACGGTACTAAGAAAGAAGGATAATTGTTATTTTAACTCAAACTTTCTTTGGTACACCAGCTGTTTTATTTCATACAGGCAATGACTGAGCCATCTGGGGAGCTCGTGGCTAAGTAATAACAGCCGTACGAGTCAATCAAGGTAAAGCTCGCCGAGGTCAGTCAGTGGATGCGTGACCATCCATAATATACCGAGACATCTCCGTGCCTCGGAAAGCACGTTAAGCCGTTGGTCCCGGCTGTCATTTGTAGATCTATGACAGTCGTTACGAGTCGTCAGAAGCCCGAAAGTCCAACAACCAGTCTTACCAAGGGGTATCGTGCCCCAGTTACTGGGTTGCAGAGGTCAAATAGGCAGTCGCTCCATGTAAAATAGTGATATTCAGCTGCATCCTGTTAGACTGGAAGCCGACTCCAACATAGTTGGCAAAAGGCTAGGCAGATTGAATCATAAACATACATATGCCAGTGTCAAATTTACTTCGTGATAATTAAATGTTTACATTTTTTGTAGCCAATTTACATAGAACTGATTTATTTACTATATAAATTATAGCATTAGTGTTGTGCACAAGATTTGTATGCACAATTCACTTGCATGGCGAAACTGTACGGACCTGCGCGAGAGTGGAACACTGCGTTGCTTCATGGGTCAAGAGTACGGTGTAAACGAGTAAATACACTGGGAGTAAGTTTGTACGCTTATTTGTTATTATTGTTTAGGCTAACGTTTTATTGAGAAATGGCAGATAATTTTGAATGATTTTTCAATTGTGTTTTTTTTAAGTGAAAACTTCTTAAGGTGCGTTGGGCATTTTTGAGATGGGAAAAAACAATTGAACTCGCGACACCATTACCAACACCTCATTAAAAGTATTAGCTGCACAATAAAGTTGTTCAAGTTTTCATTTCTGTCCGCACTCCCGGAGTGCCACTGTTTTTTTTTCTACCATTGGTAATCAAAAAGTAAAAACCTACGTATTAAGGTGTGTGAGTTTGTTTTGATATATTTATCTAAACTAATAGTATAAAGATTGGATGAAATTTTACCAAACAACGGACAAACTCAATGTGAGTCTGTCATCACATGTATATGAAAGGTCAAGATGAGGTATATGACCGTCTGAGGCAGCTTTTTTCCTAAAGAAAGACGAAAAATGGAAAAATTTCCACGCGATTTGATAATATTTGTACTAAAACCTACGTATATTTTCTCAAATTCTCTTACTTAAAGGAGTGCACAGCACTAACCGAGAATTTAATAGTACGTACAAGATGTCCGTAGTTTATATATTTACATATGAGTTATAAAACAAAGTAGAATCAAAGAGAAGTGTACACAAAAACGATCAAAAATACAAAAAACATTAAAAAAAAAAAACAATAAAATGGCTGACAAAGAAGGGAATGGAAGTAAATACAATAATAATTAATAGGCGGCTCGTGTTGCACAGACGACTCAAGACTCCGAGCTGGTTAGAAGTCACGATCGGAATTGTCGTAAAGGATTAGAGTAGACGTCGATTGTCGATGCTATTGGTCTCCCTCCGGTTGACGCCCTAAGCCGAGGTTCGTACCCCACAGGGGGTGCCCTTAGCGAGCGTTCACCTAGTTTTAATTAGCATAGTTGAGTTGTTAGTGGTGGGTGTACTATAGGTGCACCTCTGCCTAACCCTTCGGGGATTACAGGCGTGCTGTTATGTGTGTATGTATGTAGTTGAATAACCTCTGGCTGGAGGTTTTAAGCGTAGTAGCTTAAGGCACCCACAGGAAAGCCCAGTTAAGTAGTCATAATCTCAGAGGTAAACTACGAGATGCCCAGTCTAAAAAAAAAAGATGCTATTGGTTCGTGTAGCGATTTTGCCGCAAATGGTTTTCGAACGATGCTCGTCATAGATTTCCCGTACTTTTCCCATTGGGTTTTCCTTCGGGAGATTACCGACTACTTTCATAATAAGGGTGTTTTTATGCTGTGGACATTGTAGAAGTTAGCCAGTTAACTTCCAACAAGAAATTGGGGCCTGTCTCTACCTAATATTTGTCCCTTGTCGATTGAAATGTACCTACCTACAGATAAATGAAGGTTAAACTTAAAATTTTAAGAAGTAAAGAGCGTTCATCCAAAAAATGGGCAACGTCGCGAATAGCTGTCAAATATTTCACTGTTTTAATTAATTTGGCGATATTACTGTATGGAAATGAAAAATATGACTAACTAGTGAACTAGAATATTAATAATGAATTGCAATTATAACACTAAATTTGATGTTGTAACCGTTTTAGGTGTAAAAAGGGCGTTTGGAAAGTTTTCAAATACTTTTTTAATTTATAAACAAAATATTTGGTATTACGATATTAGTTATTGCATTTCATAATCAATATTTTAGTTCACTAGTTAGCCATATTCCTTATTTCCATACAGTAATATTGCCAAATTAATTAAAACAGTGAAATATTTGACAGCTATTTGCGACGTTGCCCACTTTCTGTATAAACCTAGAATACTATTAAAACTTTATAAATTGCGCAATCCGATCCATTTATAAAGTCCCGGCAATAAATTGTTCAGTTGCGTTACTCAACCGAATTGGCGACTCGACGATAAAGTTGAGTCCTGTCAATTATTCATTTAAATAAATTCAAACGATTATCCAAAAGTACTAAAATAACCAGTTTCTCGAGGTCATTGATTTATCAATCGGGATGATTTTAAAGGGACGGACAGTGGAACTCTCAACGTTGTGCATAAAAAGTTTGTGATAAAAGTAAGATTTTAGATCCATGTTTTATTCATTTTCGAACGTAGTTCTTTTTCATAGTTTTGCATTTTAATGAATATTTTCAACCTTTGCAAGCATTTAAAATTAAAATTGCACTCCGGTTTATTTCAAAGGACTTAACTATTATTTTCTGTATTTTGAACTTTAGTTATATTCTTGAAACGGCTGCAATTCTGTTTATTTATTTAATGTAAGTATGTTATAGGCAGGATATAATAGGATCGTAGCAGGTGGCCTTCTGTAGTTTCTGGCTACCCCCATAGGAATAAGGCGTGAGTGTATGTATGTAATTATTATGTTAGTCAAATTATCTAATATGTAAATAATATGTACGTAAATAACAACATAGGCTGGTTCCACAGCTGTCCGGGAGACCCGCACGGGCCGTCCGTACACGGGAGACCCGTACGGGTAGCGCCCGCAGTGCTTTGAAACGAGGGATTACTTTTTTTTTTTTCTGTAGGGCATCTCACAGCTGGTTCCGAAAACAGTAGCTGTTTAACCGGTCAATCCTGTGGCTGCCTTAAGCTGCTACACTCAAAGCCTCCAGCCAGGGCATACATAAACTAAGCTAAAAAGCTTAGGATGAACGCTCGCTAAGGGCACCCCCTGTGGGGTTCGAGCCTCGACTTAGGGCGTTATCCGGAGGGAGGACATCAAAAGATGGGACGGGCTGGGTCAAAGGGTTTTGATCATTATTATTAGACGGGGAATTTAAAGCTACGTGCACAGCTGCAACAACTGCTGGCACCTCGTTTTCGAGCAAGGGTCGGGGGGGAGTATTATTTACTCGGGGGCGCGGCGGTCGAGATCGCAAAGGACCTCGGCGGCGAGGTCGGAATGATGGGAGGCGTCTGTGATTGTACACTGTACTTGTTTCCCTATTGCTCTCCTGTATGAAACGAGGGAGTAAAAGAACGCCTATAAGAACGTCTATGAGTGGCGCTGTACTCGGAGCGGGTCGCGTACGGACCAATCCACGTCGCTTTGAAACAATTTTCTAGCGCCTCACGTGTGTCTCCGTTACGGGAGCCCGTACGGGTCTCCCAGACAGCTGTGAAGCTAGTCTTCTATTTAATTAATACATAAAAATAACAAAATGATATCGTAACTTAACTAAAACTATTCACAAACTAAAACATGACGTTGAAAAATTCAACCGCATTGTTGTCGACTGGTAATGTACCCAAGAGACTGGCGGCATTGCCACGTTGTATGGCAATATTTAGCCTCTGGCCAAGGTAAAAGCTGGCTTTTACCTTGGCCTTGAGACACGGAAAGTGTCAACCAACCGTTACATAATTATGACGTGTTGTTTTTAATATCCCTAAGCTCTTGGATATTATTGAGACAATGTCAAAGAATCAACGTCATAAGTTTTTATTTTTTCGTTTTATTTTTCATACAAAATAATGTTGACAAAGTCACGATTATTTAGGTAAAACACCCTTACAGTACGACACAACTTAGATGTAGCATCGGCAAAATTCGTAAAACCGATCACCATTTGAACTGAATGCGCCTTCAAAATCACCAATATTTATTACTGCTTTAGGTGAAAATAATCTTTACGCAAACGCAATAACTTGTGAAGTCATATAACCAAATACATTCGTAAAATTGATTGCTGTTTGTGTATGTGAGTTTAAATGTTTGTAATCGCACCCACGATACAGGAGAAATTCCTAGTGTGGGGCAACGTTTTTTTAAAAAAAAAAAAAAAAAAATGAATGCAAATTTTCAAATTTATGCTACATCTAAGTTGTGTCGTACTGTACGTGAAATATGACAACGTCGCGTTTTCTTAGTTTTAAACATGAATGATTGGTTTGAATGAAATTGTTTTACTTGTACAAACGGCTACACATCAAGCTATACATTTCCAGTATAAGCTGACCTCGCATTGTACGGCAATCCTATACAATGCGAGATCAGCATAAACTGGATTTATATAGCTTGATGTGTAGCCGTGTGTACTTTTCAATGAAACTTGTGTTAATTATGATTGATGTTATCTTCGAAACTATGTATTTTTGGAAACTTGTTCTAAGCCTTTTTGTATTATTTTTACTTATAGCATATAACCTTAGAGAGGTGGGGGCTTGTGGATCAGGTTAAGCTACGCTTGCCGCGGTTGGTCTGTGGATGGGTGACCATCTTTACATACCAAGACCCCTCCGTGCCTCGGAAAGCACGTTAAGCCGTTGGTTCCGGCTGTCACTTGTAGATCTTTTACAGTCGTTACGGGTAGTTAGAAGCCTCAAAAAAAAGTCTGACAACCAGTCTTACCAAGGGGTATCGTGTTACCCAGGTACTGGGTTGTGGAGGTCAGATAGGCAGTCGCTCCATGTAAAATACTGGTATTCAGCTGCATCCGGTTAGACTGGAAGCCGACACCAACATAGTTGGGAAAAGGCTGGGCAGATGATGATATAACCTTAGAGTTATAGGACATCAAAAGGAATACATATGTTATTTTAATTCTGTTTTTTTTAACTATTAAAAAAAATGTAAATTAAGCTTAGTCTAAGTCCGGATGCACTAGATCATATCATTAGAATATCAGCACATCGCTCCCACGAGACACGGAACTAACATAACTATTTATGTTAAGTGAATAACTGTTTTAATAGTCAATTATTTCCTTAATTAAACTTTATAGATTGTATTGTTTGACGTAAAGCCATGCACATTTATGAATGGACTAGCTGTGCCCCGCGGTTTCACCCACGTAAGTCTCGATTCTGTGAGAATATCGGGATAAAAAGTATCCTATGTGTTAATCCAAGTTATAACCTATCTGTGTGTCAAATTTCATCCAAATTGGTCCAGCCGTTTGAGCGTAAAGAAGAGACCAACATACACACACACTCACAAACTTTTGCCTTTATAATATTATAGTAGGATATATTTCTTCAGAGCAGTGGTGGCCCAGTGGTAACGGCCGCGACTTACGAGTTGTAGGTCGTAGGTTCGAACCTAGACAGGCGCTTTACTTTGTGTAAATTATTTCATCACCACTGCTCTCAAAACGGTGAAGGAAAACATCGTGAGGAAACCGGCATGTCCTAGAACCGAAAATTCGAAGACATGTGACATCTACCAACCCGCACTGGGCCAACGTGGTGGATTACGGCCCACTCCCTCTGACAGAGAGGAGGCCTGTGTCCCAGCAGTGGGAACAATATAGGCTGATGATGATGATGATGATATTTCTTCAGTTATGGAAGAGCCCCTTTTCGGGCGCTCCAGACTGTCACTGAAAAAAGATCTAGTATTTGTAGTTAGTTATTTAATTTAGTATCTAGTGTAAATTGTTATTGTATTAACAAGGCTGATGCGAAGGGAAAGGCCGGTCGGGGACGCCCTAGGAGGACATATACTGACCTTATTGGTGATGTTCTTCAGAAAGGCCAGGTGCGTAGTACTCGCAACCGGCGTGCGTGTATGACCAGATGTATGAACGTAAACGAGGCAAAAGGAGTTATGTAAGGATCGTAGCAGGTGGCGATCTGTAGTTTCTGCCTACCGCCATGGGAAGAAGGTGTGAGTTTATGTATGTATGTATGTGTAAATAGTTAGTTGTTAATTAATGTTGTTCACATAATGTAATTTTTTTTAGTGAACATTTCTTTAGGCGCGTTGGGCATTTTTGAGATGGGAAAAACAATTGAACTCGCGACACCGTTACCGACACCTCATTTTTGTAAACGCGATTGTGCTCTTTATTTATATTACGTTACAGATAAATGTTCTATACAAGTATTTTTACTTTAAATGTTTTGGAAGTATTTTTTTTAAATTGTTCAAGTTTTCATTTCCGTCGGCACTCCCGGAGTGCCACTGTTTTTTTTTACGTTCAATGAATTCCGATTTGGGAATCGAACACAATGCCCTATGTTATACAATCATCTTTTCAATTTTTAAACCAACGGGCACACAAAAAGTCGTTTTTTTTCCTTATAATAAATGTGTTGCATAGTTTGATTTAGTCACACTTTATGATAAACTTTATCATCAAAAACCTTTTTTGTTTCCTTAAAATTACTCAGGTTCTATGTGGTTTGCATAAAGTACGAAAGCTAGGTAAATTTTTCCTATTATGAGTAATTCAGGTAAATCAATATAATTGTAGAAAAACCATTTCTATTAGTAATTGTTTATGCTAAGTAACGTCAACTGTTAAGTGGGACTGTACTGGCCAAAGCACACACGCAATGTTCGTATGAAACCAGTAGAATTTACGTTGGCTACTTAGGTACTGCCAAACATTGGTCACCAGAACTCTGACCAGCACGGTTAGCATGACGACAATAGAAACGGGTTTTGTCGACGGAAGAATAGACAAAACTACCGATAAACAATCATAGTCTGTAATTTTGTCTATTCTTCCGTCGACAAAACCCGTAGAAAACTCGTTTCTATGGTTTTCATGGTACGCGAGCTGTACAGACAATCGGATTTCAGTTAAGGGGAATGCGCTAAGGCAGCCTCTGCAATAAAAAATTCCTTAATAAATTTTTGAAGTGAAAACTTCTTTAGGTGCGTTGGGCACCTAATTTTTGTAAACGCGATTGTGCTCTTTATTTATATTACGTAACGGATCAATGTTCAATGCAAGTATTTTTACTTTAAAGGTTTTAGAAGTATTTTTTTAAATTGTTCAAGTTTTCACTTCTGTTGGCACTCCCGGAGTGCGTCTGTTTTTTTTTGTTGCAATGTGCAGGTCAGTGTAAGGTTGTGCTGATAACAAAACAAAACAGCTCTCTACGTTCAAATTATCATATTTAATTTAATAATATTTTACAAATAGCAAAAAACGTATTTGTGATTGATTGATTTCAAATTCGCGGGCTACCCTTTTGTCTTTTTCTTAATAATCATCGTCATTTCAAACAGTCTCTGTAATGCGTACCTACACAATCACTTCTACGCACTATAATTTAACAACAAAATGAATGATGATTGCGGCATTGACACGAAACTTGTGGAGAGGATAATCACTTGATGACTAAACATCGTAAGTAGGTGATAGAAAATTGCGTACGTCTGGAAAATAATAATATCCTATACTATTAACCGAGCAATATTTGTACGTATATAATTATATTTGTTTCTATATGTATATTTGTAACTACTCACGTTCTCAAAATCGGCTCTAACGATTTCGATGAAAGTTGCAATACAGGGTGGCAGGGACATCGACGCGAAAACTGTTAATACCTACGCGGTCAAAATGTATGGAACAGCAGATTTAATTTTTAATACCCGACGAAAAATTTCAACGCAGGGGGGTTCAGAATCATGTACTGAATCCATGGTAACAGTTTTCGCGTCGATGTCCCTGCCACCCTGTATAGGGGTTTACGGGGGCGAAAAATCGATTTAGCTAGGTCTCATATCTGGGAAAATTTGTTTGCGCAGAGCAGAGCTCGATTGTCTAAAGTTTAGAACAAGATAATGAATGACGACATGACATTATTGACATTAGTATAATAATCATGGCAGCATAAAATTAGTAAGTACCTACCATCATGGCAGTACGGAATTAGTAGGTACTTATACTATTAAATGAGCATTCTCTATTTTCACTAGAGTAGAGCTCGGTCGCCCAGGTACTGAGACATATATAAGGATATGTGGAGTGGACTTTTTATTATGTAAATAAGTTTCTATTTTAAAGGTATGAGGAACAGAGTGTAAAGTTCACTCATCGTCTATAGAAAAGGGAGGATCCTCCGACCAGACGGTTGTCGTGTCTGGTGGGGAACTGCCGAACGATTGATGTCACCATACTATCATTTTACTTGAGAATATAACTTAGGCAAAAGGCACTTAAAAGGAACAATTCCGTAACCGATTGCAAGCAGGAGCAGTAGGCGACGTGTTGCCGCGACACTATTGGGTTCTATGTATTTTTATGAAGTACTTTCCGTAGCTAGCGACACGGTATTTCTTACGGCGGAACTGTACCTTAATACGGATTTCTTTTGGAACGAAGTTCTTTAACGTGGCTTGCCGTAGGAATTGACTGGTAGAAATCGTCACGTAACGAAAAAAGCGTTGTGTTTTTTGTTTTTTAATACAGAGCTATTTAGTATAAGTTTTTGGCTTCTAAAAATTTATACTAGATGGCTTTGTATCGATACATAATATGTACATGGTGGCAGGGATATCGACGCGGAAACTGAAACCAAGGATTTTAGTACATGATTCTGAACCTCCCCCTACGTTGAAAATTTCGTCCATTATAAAAAAACGTGTGGCACTCGGGGACTGCCGCGGTAAAGCTATTGCATAGCATTTGTAACCTCCATACTTCCTATTTGTCAACGCTACACTTGGGATGATGACGTGATGACATATAACAAAAATTACGTTCCCATGACAACATCTCGTTGTCATGGGAACCGTCATTACATGGTAGGCGGAGTGGGGGGTGTTAGGTTTTTTTCGTTACGGAATTTCTTGATTCGGTCGCCGCGCTCAAAGCCCGCGATAAAAGCTATGCAATAGCTTAAAAAAAAAAAAATGAAACCTGAATCCACAGTTTCAGTTTTCGCGTCGATGTCCCTGCCACCCTGTATAGGCGAAAGGAACATCGTTCCAACCGGGTGTTCCACGACATCTCCCTACTTTTTATTTTTGTTAGATCCGCCAGAAGACTCATAACGAAGCTTGTTATTAGTTATAAATCGCAGATAGGTATAAGTATACTTTTGGAATGAAAAGTTTAGTTGAAAATGTAAAAAGAGATTGAAAACGTAGGTAGCTGTGGATGCCAATTTGTAGTCATCATCAGCCTATAATGTTCCCACTGCTGGGACACAGGCCTCCTCTCTGTGAGAGGGAGTGGGCCGTAATCCACCACGCGGGTCCAGTGCGGGTTGGGACGTCACATGTCTTCGAATGTTTGGTTCTAGGACATGCCGGTTTCCTCACGATGTTTTCCTTCACCGTTTTGAGAGCAGTGGTGATGAAATAATTTACACAAAGTAAAGCGCTTGTCTGGGTTCGAACCTACGACCTACAACTCGTAAGTCGCGGCCGTTACCACTGGGCCACCACTGCTCTTTGTAGTGCCACTTATAAATTGTGTGCTTTGATTTGATTATTCAAATACATAAACATGAAATTCTAACTTTAACACTTTAAAAATATTTTTCATATGACAATAAAGGTTTTTTATAACCCCAATTTTCGTCACTAATTTTTCATTTACAGTTTAATAATGTTATTAAAACAATAATTGTTGGAAAAAATCGTGAGATATGAAGTTGAAACCTCCTGAATATAGATGAATGTGTTACTAATTCCCTTTAGTGAGTGACTGCGTAAGAATTTAATCTGAACTGGGTTTGTTTACACTTTTGACAGATATTTTTAGATCAGATGTATCATTTTGAGGATAAATTTCCGCGTCTATAAATAGAGCAAAGAGCTAATCAGTAGGTAAGTTTCATTTGTCCGTCTGTCTAGCCTTTTCCCAACTATATTGAGGTCGGCTTCCAGTCTAACCAGATGCAGCTGAATACCAGTATTTTACATGGAGCGACTGCCGACTTTCGGGCTTCTGACGACCCGCAAAGACTGTCAAAGATCCAGGAATGACAGCCGGGACCAACGGCTTAACGTGCTTTCCGAGGCACGGAGGTGTCTCGGTATGTAAAGATGGTCACCCATCCACGGACCAACCCCGGGAAGCATAGCTTAACCTGATGGATTGATCCGTGCAGCTGTTATTACTTAGCCACAAGCACAAGTAGGTAAGTTTAATTAAACTTTACTATTATTATTGTAGTGTTATTGCACTGTAATCAGTATTCGTTCCCTTTCAATGTTTGGCCTTCAACGTTTTCAATGGTTGACGGCCTTGTCAATGTATGCTAGTCGAGCAGCCACTGAGATGTTTTAATACATAATTAAATTATATTACTCATTTATTGCAGGGAGCAGTGGTGGCCCAGTGATAACGGCCGCGACTTACAAGTGTAAGGTCGAGAGGTTATTATTTCATCACCACTGCTCTAAAAACGGTGAAGGAAAACATCGTGAGGAAACCAGCATGTCCTAGAACCAAAAATTCGAAGACATGTGACATCTACCAACCCGCACTGGGCCCGTGTGGTGGATTACGGCCCACTCCCTCTCACAGAGAGGAGGCCTGTGTCCCAGCAGTGGGAACATTATAGGCTGACTTTGCTGATTATGTTACTAGGTACTCATTTATTTTACAAAAATTCAAATCAAGGGTGCTACTGAATCTGTAAAGAAAGATTATAAAAGTAGTCATTTTATGTGTACCTAAGTTTAACTTTTATATATATATTAAACTGTGTAGTCGGAAATTATATTAATTATGTGCGTATTGATATTCCTAAGAACACGTAATTATTTTCGGGGTTTGTGGTTAAGCAATATCATACGCTTGCCGCGACCGGTTCCTGGATGGGTGACCATCCATTGCTTATCGACACCCGTACCTCGGAAAGCACGTTTAAGCCGCTGGTCCCGGCTGTCATTCATAGATCTTACCTTATTTACCAAGGGGTATCGTGTCACCCAGTAATTGTGTTGTGGCGGTCAGATAGGCAGTCGCTTTATGTGAAGTATATTCGGTATTCAGCGTCTGGTTAGACTGGAAGCCGACTCCAACATAGCTGAGAAAAGGCTACATAGATGAGAAGTATTTATTTTCAATTTATATCTAGGGTCGTATCAAAGGACCAAAACTCAAAATAATGAGACTGTAGATATTAAAATGATTTTATTTCTTATAAACCTACAAGGGCACTTATGAAACGTTAAAAGCTAGGTGCACGGTTCCAATTGGTTGCTTCCTATGGAGAAGATCCGGCAAGAAACTCCACGATTACTCTTTTAAAAATAAATGTTTTTTACGTTTTCAAATTACAGTGTTAATAGGTATGAGAGTGTAGGCCTATCAACAAGTACCAGGTACTTAGCAAAATAGAAAATGGTTCACAAGTCTACAGCCTACAAAGTTCTCACATTCACAAAATCAAAAAGAAAAGAATCTATTTAAAAGATAAATAAAATAATAAAAAAAGCCGTCAGGACCGAAGTTTTTTCTTATGTATGAATTAAAACAAAAACAAAATTTTTGCAGTCACCATCTTAGTTTTACATTTCGACGTCATATCGGCTTTCGCACCCTCGAAAACTATGAAAACGACACCCAAGACGAAAAATTTGAACATTTTCGCAGCTGCCATCTTGGATTTTCATTTTGACTTCACTATCGGCTTTTGCATCCTTGAAAACCATGCACACGATATCCATGATGAAAAATTAAAAAAAAATCAAAGCCGCCATCTTGGATTTTTATTTTGACTAAATCCACACTTTTTCTCTTTCTCCGGCGTGCAGTGTACTTAGCCCGATGTGTACAATTTTATCCCACGATACTGTTATCACTTTACTCTTTTCTATTGTTTTTTATTTTGTTTTTTTCTGCCGGCATTCTCCCTCTCTCTCTCTTTCTTTCTCTTAGAATTAGAAGAAGACAGTCGCAAGTATTAACACTTTTTAGCATGACGATTTCTGAAAGTTTACAAGCCGCGTAAAAGAACTTCATTCCGATAACGACCTATTTAAACTAACTAACACAATATTATAGTATGTTCAGATGCTGGACTATAAAACAACCGTTGCATTTAATTATTATAGCTACAAAGGCACTAGAGGTACCAAAACTGTGGCACGTAACTTACAACACAATCTAATAATTCATCTACCTGTTATTATTTACAGCTGTTTTGAAATAGCTATCTTGGTCCTAAACGTGACTACGGTACTTAGCAATAAATTGAGTACATTTAGATAGTTTGTTCAAGTATTGGGATTAATTGCGTATTTTCTATAGTCTTTGTACCTATTGCTTAAGACGCCAATATATGCCAGTGACCTTGAGTGGTTAGCTTGCGTGTTCTGTACTGAGCTCAAGCAACGCGTCGTACGTCCAGCCAGTAATAGGACTCGCCCATCAAGGAGCGCTGTCCCAAATTGGATGCATTATTTATTTATTATAAATAAAACAAAAGGTATTTTAATAAAACACGTATACTAAAAGATCAATAATTAAATTATCTTTAAAATAGTGTTGATTTCAGAAAAATACGCTTGATAGATTTTGCGTGATTCTTAGTTTTTTATTAGCGTTAGACATAACTTTACAAATTAATTTCACTATGTAATATAAACATAATATAAGATATTCATATCTTAAATTATTAAAAAAATGCTCTAATTTAACATATATTTTTTCCAAATCATTAACACTATTCGTTTAGGCGTGATCTTCAGTATAAAATCATTAAAAGTCGGTTATCGTCGCCTTAACGTTTGGGAAAGGAGAACGTTTTGTATTAGTAACCCATTCATTCACTGTCTTACCAAGGGGTATTGTGTTACCTACAGTCCGGCCGTTAAGAGAATGTGTTCTTGAAACCGGTCAGTTTCTTCATACTAACGAATATATGTTTTGCAAATTTGATCCTTATAGTTACTAAAAAAAAACCAACAGACAGCTTGTGTCAGGAAGGCATTTTTTCGACGTCTGGACCATAGTATAAAGAGAGGTAGTAAGCTATGTTCATAGAAACGCACCGCGTGCGGCTTGTATGTGTGCGCGGCTTGTATCTATGCGTCGCCGCACGCACACTTAACAAAATCTCGCCCGTTTCTGAGTGCGCCAGTCGGGGCTAACGCCGCACAAGGTTTGCGCGTCGCGGCTTTTCGGCACTGCTAAATGTATGTAAAATGAGTGATAATCGCAGGAGAAATTATTGCTGTGCGTTTGGGTGTCTAAATAATTCATCGATTCCAGAGTTTTCTCTGTTCAGATTACCTACTGAATAGAAAAGGTAACCAAGTCACTTATTCTAGCATATAATTTTTACTTGATGATGAGATACCTACTTATTTTTTGTTGTATTAGTTATCTATCAGACAGACGAAGTAGGCAGGCCTACTTTCCCACTAAAATGTATTAGGTACCTACTTTTGATCTGTCAATTGATATGCCGCTAATGCTTTGTTTACGTTTAGTCATGCCGATTTCTCAGTATTGTAGGTATAGTAAAGTAACTAAGTACTTACAGTTATAAAAATATATGCTGTAGATGTCAAAAAACACTTTCAACGAAAATTGATATGAAGGAGATATAGTTAGCAGTTTTTGAGATACCTATAGCACTTTTTCAAAAATTGCAAATATTACTTTGTCATTCATATAAACACTATGAACATAATCGTTTAGGTAAAACCAACCTCACAAGACCCTGAACCCAGACAACACATAAGTAAAAAATAGAACTTCTCGGCCCTTGCCAATTTCTAGGCACTGAATTAAAATTTAGCTAAAAGTGACAACCCTGAGACAGGCAAGTATGGTAGGCAATTATATCGCGGATTGGGCCGAAGATAGCCTACTCTTTTACTTTTTAGGGTTCCGTACCTCAAAAGGAAAAAAAGGAACCCTTATAGGATCACTCGTGTGTCTGTCTGTCTGTCTGTCTGTCTGTCTGTCTGTCTGTCTGTCCGTCTGTCACAGCCAATTTACTCCGAATCTAATAGACCGATTAAGTTGAAATTTAGTACACATATGTATTTCTGTGACCCAAACACGAATGTGTAACGTAAATGAATGAATTTTGAATATAGGGGTCACTTTTAGGGGGTAAACAAGAAAATTAAAAAAAAAAGTTTTACTAACAGTACCGTGTGACATATCAAATGAAAGGACTTGTTATGAGGATCTTAAATATATTTTTTATATCATTTTAAAATAAACACTTTTAAAGATATTTAAGAAATTCAATGAAAATTGACCATTCCCCCCCCCTTATCTCCGAAACTACTTGACCAAAAATTTTGAAAAAAATACATAGTATGGCTCTTTACTCATAGATAACAGGAAAACCTATAAGAAGTCCATGGTCTTAAAATAACATGGTAAATCTCTCAATATTGTGCGCGCAAACTTACATTTCGTCGCTCGGCATCCAATAGGCCCATCTCTCTAGCTATTATAATATCAACAACAAAATATCAAAAGTGTTTGACAGTCTGCTTAATACACAACTAAAAAATAAAACTGTAAATGTTCATGACAACCAATTCGGGTTTCGGCGTGGTTTGTCAACAGAAAGTGCAGTGTTGTGTCTTAAGCATACTGTCACATACTATACACAGCGTGGGACGCAGATTTATGTTAGCTTCCTCGACTTATTCAAGGCTTTCGATCTGGTTGCTTATGACGTATTGCGGAGAAAGATGGAGAACTATATAGATGGTATTTGTGTAAATAATATTAGCTATGCAGACGATATGGTGCTTCTGAGCGCGTCAATCTGTGGTCTCAGAAAGTTGGTCGCCAAATGTGAGTAGTATGCCAAAATACATGGTTTGATGTATAACTCCAATAAGTCGGAGATCATGGTCTTTGAGGCTTGGGGTAGACCAGCTTATGTACCACCTGTATTACTCAATGAGACTCCACTACAAATAGTATTTACGTTTTAATATCTTGGTCATATATTGACCCCTGACATCAATGACGGACTCGATATTGGCGGGAACGAAGGGTGTTGTCGGTAAGGGCGAACATGCTGGCTCGCAGGTTTGCACGCTGCTCACTTAAAAAGTCAAAATTACTCTGTTTCGAGCTTATTGTACAGCGTTTTACACGTGCAGCCTATGGGCTAGATATACCCAAAGGTCGTGCAACACCCTTCGTGTCCAATACAACAACGCTTTCAGGGTACCTATTGGTGGGGCTGCCCCGTTTTTTTTGCGCATCGGGAATGTTCGCAGACGCACATATTAATTGCTTTTACGCAACGATGCGAATGAGGCACAGAGTGCGGGCCAGCTCCAACAATATCCTAAAAATGATCACTAGCAGGCTGGATTGCATGTACATCAACCACTGCAGTGCCATCTCCCATGGGGTGAAATAAATTTAAACTAGATTGATTACGTGGGGCACTCGGAAAGTTTTGCGATACTAGAAAAAAATAAACTACAGGTTATATTTTTTTTTATTATATCTTTAATACACAGTTTCATACGTCTAAACCAATTTTCATAACACATTTTCCAGTCCACATCAAACACCTCTTCAATCTCCTTCTCAAATGCAGCCAGTGCAGCTTCCGGTGATGAAAACTGTTTTCCTTTGAGTTGGTTTTTTATTTTGGGGAACAAGAAATAGTCGCACGGAGCCAAATCGGGACTGTAAGGAGGATGACCTATAAATTTGACCGGTGTGCTGTCCAAAAATTTCCTTGTTTTGAGCGCCGAGTGAGTCAGCGCGTTGTCGTGGTGAAGCAATAGCCCACGGAGGCCAGTGTTCGGTCGCTTGCTGCTTGCAGCAGTAAAAACTTCTGGAAAACATTTGGTAACATACCATTTAGTATTGATGCACCTTTGATCTCGTAAGGGTACTGACACCAGATAAACCGTCAAAGAAAAAAAACTTGCGTTCAAAATTTTGCCTGCACTTGGTTGCACACTAGCTCGCTTCACTTAGGTAGGCGTTGGTTCATTTTGAAACAGCCACATGGTCGACTGACGCTTAATTTCTGGATCATTCTGATAAAACCAAGATTCGTCAGCCGTAATGATATTTTAAACGTGCCGAGACGAGCCTGCTTCAAATTTTTTATCATGTCTCGGCACCATTCTATCCGAACCTCCTTCTGAGCCTGCGTTGGATTTTGCGTTACCAACGTGAAACTATCTTCCTTACCAGAAGATGTCCATGTAGAATTTCATGCACACTTCCCGGTCAAATCTGCAGTATATGGTGAACCATTTCATATGTAATTCGCATATTCTCTTGAATTAAATATTCACAACCAGCACGTTTTGTTATGTAACAGCCGTCATAGCCCTATGACGGCCACTTCTTTTTTCGTCCGCCAAAGTTACTTGACCACGCTTAAATTCGTTGAACCAGCGGAAAACAGTCGCTTTAGAAGGGCTTTTGTCTATGAACATCATTCGAAGTCTTTCAAATGATTCTTTTGGTTTTAGTCGACATTTGAAATCGTACAAAATCATCGCGCGAAAATGTTCTCGTTGTAAATCCACTTTTCAGTAAGACAGAGTATTTTGATTTTGCTCGTAAAAAAATGTGGAGGGAATTTAGAATGTTATGTTTTTTTTTGTAATAAATAGTCATATTTTTTATCGATATCAAAACCAGCCAGTATCCCATAGACAAAAACTGTTAGTCGCAAAACTTTCTGAGTGACCTGGTAAAATAAGCTAACATAGTTCATAAGTTTACTAACACAATGAGTCCTTGTTACTTGAATAAAGAAAAATATCGTGACCATTTTTCCTTTTCAATGACGTTTTCTAAAAATTAAACCTAGCTAGATCGATTTATCACTCCCGAAACGCCCTGCGTACTAAAGTTCATAAAAATTCTTTGAACCGTTTCCGAGATTCAGATTATATATTTACATTTATACAAGAATTGCTCGTTTAAAGGTGTTAGATTTATATTATTATTATATTAATACCGCGAATGTGAAATTTTTAACGAACATCAGATTTTTGTTTTATTTTATTCTACACGTTCAAATAAGTGATGTTGCAATTTAAAAAAAAAACGTAAAAAAATGTCATATTCGCGGTATTGGATGCCGAGCGACGATTTGTAGTTGGAATGTCACATAACATACACGTAACATGTTTTTCAACTACAATGTTAAGTTTGTTCTTGGGATAAATAAATTCATCTCAACTACGGAACCCTTCATTGTGCGTAGTCCGACACGCACTTGGCCGGTTTTTTTAACTCTTTATACTATGTCTGGACTGATGTAGTAACTGGGTTGTGGAGGTCAGTTAAGCAGTCGCTTCATATAAAATACTGGTGCTGCATCCGGGTAGACTGCAAGCCGACTCCATTAAACATAGTCGAGTAAAGGCATTGACTGTGTTCATCGAAATCACGAAGGACGAATGTTTGGTGTTTTGTATGTAAGCCAAGGTGAATTTGAGGAAAATAGGTGTAAATATTATCATTGACACAGAACGTCTTAGTTATGTGGGGAAATACCGCAGTTATTTGATCAGACAAGGAAACTGATAGTAGTTCATCCCGAACAGTTACCTCTTCATAAACTTAAACATATTTATATTGTAATGTTTACAAAGCATGTCTATCACACATTTACCGAGCGAAATTCCAATACTGAGCTCTCGCCGATAATTCGCAATACTAAATAAGTACTTATAGAACTGTAATGCTGCTGTAATGGTGAAGGAAAACATCGCGAGGAAACCGGTATGTACTAGAACCAAAAATTCGAAGACATGTGACATCTACCAACTCGCACTGGGCCCGCGTGGTGGATTACGATTCACTCCCTCTCACAGAGAGGAAGCCTGTGTCCCAGCAGTGGGAACATTATAGACTGATTAGATGAACATAAGGATTAGAGCAGGACAAGACTAAAGTTAGGCGATACACTGGCAAGATTCTTTTCTTTAATTGATCTCAACGAGTTGTAAAGAATACAAACAAAACTATTTGTTAAATCGACTAACTGTATTGGGGCTAAGATCTGCAATTATTTAATTTAGACTAATGCTCGTAATTGTTCTGCGAGTTTAAACAATTATTGTACATTTATTTTATTTCGGACAGCGACAAAAGTCTATAAACACTGCCACTTTTGCACATCATTTAAATTGATACAAAATTATTCGATAAATTGTATGTATTTCAATATTTTCAGAGTGCTAAGAATGAATACCTATTCTTTTAATTTTGCTTCTGTACCGTTTTTAATTAAATCTTTAGCTCAATAATTAGGATTCAAAAACTAAAGTCTCGTCGACGTCGAAATCGACTTTTGTCGCTGTTTTTGGAAAATATTTGCAAAGGTCATTTATGCTTGAATCACAAAGTTTCTGGATGTAAATAATGTTTCAGATGTTAATCAATTCGGATTCCATAAGAATAAAACTAAATGTAATTGTTTTGAAAAAAATTGGGAAAAGGTCACTGAAAAAATCAATGTACTGCCATTGAAATGTCAAAGGCATTTTAGACTATGTAAAATATGATATTTTGTTTGATAATTTAATGGTATGAGAATAATTTATAGGTATAGCTCTAAAATACATCAAATAATTGAATGCAAGCCACTGCTGAGATACATAATGAACGTACAAAAAATGTGGAAATTTGAATTAGAATCTGATAAACTAGGCGTACCGCAGGGCAGTATATTAGGGCTACCATTATTCCTATTGTATATAAATTATCATCCAAACATAATAATTAACCAACATACAACATGCAACTATATTTATTCCAAATAAATATTCTAATAATTTTAATTACGAAAGTGAAATAGACTGACTGGTCAATAAATAAATGTCAATAATTTAAGTTAACCTTTCGAATTAAGTCAATTTAAAAAGTCAAATTAAAGTAAACTCACCAAACTGAAGGTAAACGTGTCTGATACAGCGATTGAAGAAGTAAAATACACTTTCCTTGGATTTACAATAGATTAAAATTTTACTGGAAGGAACATTTTGAAAAGTATATAAAAAAAACCAGGCAGTTTGAAATTTATTAAAATTTAAAATGCAAAGCTATGAACTTGGTAATTTCGACAAATAGCCAGAGTAATGTTGAAACCAAAAGTCACATTAAGACAGGTTAATGACCTGTGATTGCAGTTCAGATCTAGCAACTTGTTGCGGTTAACAAAACAACAGAAATTACTATGAGAGTAATGTTTTGGTGAGTCATTCATCATTAGTGAGAAATATCTATGAAAGGTTTGCATTGTCTCAAGCTTATTGAGTTAACTCACACACTACACACCCTCACTATTCACACTTTCACCCATACTCACACATAATCACACGTAAACATGCAACTTGGCCCTTTTTCTATGCATAACGCTCATTCATTTGCAAATCATTCACTCTTTCATTTTTGTATAATTTTAAGTTACCCATTTATTTAATTTTTCTGCATGTTTACATTGTCTACATTCAATTGCATAAGATAATGATAAGTGGAAGCGCGGAGTCTCCTAACACAAGCAATTCCTTGCTTAAAAGGTGATCTCCAATATTATTGTGTCTAAATGCCTTTTGTAATTGAAATAAACAATTTTATTTATTATTTATTTATTGAACTAGTAGTCGCAATGTCTTCAGTTTGATTATCGGGTCGGGCAGTGTTATTGGGTTTTCCATTAGAAAATTCTCAGAAGCATGAAGCACTGTCTGAGAAGCGCTGTCTGGATATTTGGTCAGTGAACGGCTGGATAGTTGTTATAAACTACATTACATGGGCAATTGGCAAAACCATTGTATGTCGACCCGCCTTTATAAGTCACAAATTTAGGCTGACTATCCACTGGAGCGGAGAGGAGCGGAGCGGAGCGAAGCTGTGCCAATATTAACCAATGGAATTGCATAAAATTTCTGCTTCGCTTGAGTGGACAGGGATGTGCGAATTAATTTAAAAATTCATACACAACTAGGAAGCGGAGCGAGGAAACGGAGCGGGGATGCGGAAAAAAAAACCGATCAAGTGCGAGTCGGACTTGCGCACCGAGGATTCCGTACAAACTGCGGTCATAAGGAAAGGGGTAGTAAGTTAAAATAATTAAAAATATTTTTATTAAATGATGTAATAAAAAAAATCTGCTTTTCGCAATTTTTCCTTTATCTGTGCTATAAGACGTTGCTTCGTGCCAAATTTCAAGATTCTGAGTTCACGGAAAGTATCCTGTGGGTTTGATTCCCTTGCAAGTGTCGAAAATTTGCAGCATAAACGGCTGTATCTTTTGATTGCGTTGGCTTAAAAGTTGGAGAAAAAGGGTCTTGACAGACAGACAACAAAGTGATCCTATAAGGGTTCCTAAAAACCGGCCGCGGGGTATTGCAGCCCGCTCAAATTACTAGTCGCGTTTCTCGGCCTAGCTCCGCACAGTCCGCAACTCTTACCTTGCTTCTCATCAATGAACAGACACAGTCTGCAACTCCGCTCCGAATTACTCCCTCCTTCGTTCCGCTGGCCCCATTTACACGATGCAAGTTTTTTACCGCTTAAGGTGGATCCGTAGTGGTAGCCCGCGAAATTCAAATTATCTTACTTTTTTTGCAATTTGCAGGTTAGTGTCAGGTTGTAACTTGATAAAAATATGATTCGTGACCATAACAAATACATATTTATAGAATTATAATCCTTAATCATATTTTTTTTTTCTGTAGGGCATCTCATAGCTGGTTTCTGAAACCGTGGCTATTTAACCGGTCAATCCTGTGGTTGTCTTAAGCTATTACACTCAAAGCCTCCAGCTAGGGCACACATAAACTAAGCTAAAACGCTTAGGATAAACGCTCGCCAAGGGCACCCCCTGTGGGGTAAGAGCCTCGGCTTAGGGCGTTATCCGGAGGGAGGACATCAAAAGATGGGACAGGCTGGTTCAAAAGGTTTTGATCATTATTATTACTCGGGGAATTTAAAACTACATGCACAGCTGCAACAACTGCTGGCACCTCGTTTTCGAGCAAGGGTCGGGGGGGAGTATTATTTACTCGGGGACGCGGTCGCGATCGCAAAGGACCTCGGCGGCGAGGTCGAAATGACGGGAGGTGTCTGTGTTTGTATAGTGTACTTGTTTCTCTATTGCTCTCCTGGAGGAGGGTTATGGGGTCATCGGGGTCTGAGAGGATATATATGCCTTGCATGGCGAACATGACTGCCTTAATCATCTCTCTAACTCTCTCTACTTATGGAAAAGTTCTGCTGTGGATCCTCCTTAACTCTTATTATTGTTTCAACTTATGGTTTGCCACACGCAATTTAATCGCACCGTATAATACGAGTATATGTAAATATATTAAATCTTTAAGCCTGACTGAAACATTGTATCTATGAAATTACTTAATCTATACATATAATAAAATCGTAGCGAAGTCAAAACTGTACATTGAATATTTTTGAAAAAAAGTAATTGCTACGAGGTCTAGGATCGATTCTAATGCCGAAAATATATTTTTTAGAATTTTTGTCTGTTTGTCTGTATGTATGTTCCAGCATCGCGCAAATTCTACCGGACAGATTCTGTTAAAATTTTGCATAGATATTCCCTGTGTGTCTGGTCAAATTATAGGGTATAAATTATCACGCTATTCACTATGGGGGATGAGCAATATTACATTATGTCGTATTTTTATGTTCTAGCATGACGCAAATTCTACCGGATAGATTCTGTTCAAATTTTGCATAGGTGTTCCCTATAAGTCTGGTCAAACTTTAGGGTATAAACTATCACGCTATTTACTATGGGGGACGAGCAATATTATATTATGTTCGTATTTTTTGGAAAAAATCGCGCCAATATTTTAGGATATTGTGATGGTAATCGATTTAACTTTTAGAATGATTATCATCACGCTATACCTTTATGGAACTGAGCAGTCAATCATGAAATGTATAGGAACGGCTATTTGAGATAAAGTTCAACAAAGCAATTAACTCATCGGTTGGACGATTGCTTTGCAAACATGGGGTTGTAAGTTCGATTCCCAACTACGGTTTTTGTTTTCTTTTTTTTTTCACATTTTGTCACACGATTTTTTTTTGTTTTTATTATGTCCCTATAATATATTATAATAAAATCGTAGCGAAGTTAAATTTTTTGAAAGAAAGTTATTGCTACGAGGTCTGGGATCGATTCTTATGCGGAAAATATAGTTTTTATAATGTTTGTCTGTTCCAATTGTAGGGTATAGACTATCACGCTATTTGCTATGGGGGATGAGCAATATTACATTATTTTCTTATTTTTCTCTGCAAATTATAAAAGGACGCGCCAAAAGGTTGGGATATTGTAGATAGTTACCGACTTAACTTTTTAAATGATTATCATCAAGCTATACATTTATGGAACTATGCAGTCAATCATGAAATAATTATATAGAAACGGCTATTTTAGCTAACTTTCAACAAAGCGAATAAGTAAGCGGTTGGACGAATGATTTGAAGTCCTGGTAGTAAGTTCGATTACCATCTGTGTTTTTAAACTATTTTTTTACATTCTGTAAAACGGTTTTTTTTATTAATGTAGGTATTAGGGTATTAGGGTCTGTGAATTAATTAATGTATTTTTTTTTTTTTTTTTTTTCTTAGCCGTTATTGTCCCACTGCTGGGCAAAGGCCTCCCTACTCTCTTTCCACCTCTCTCTGTCTAGAGCTTCTAAGGACCAATCTTTCTTAAAGGAGTCCAGCTGTGTCCAGTTTGTGAATTAATGTATTAATTCACAAAAAAAAGGAAAACTTCGTAAGCTATGGAAACCTACAACGTCACAAGAACTTTACAGTCACAAAACATTCAAGGTTGTATTCTGATCATTCAAGAGCTAAAGACTGTAGGAATAAAATGATTTTTTACAGATTTTGAGAGCAGATTTGTCCCAGCGATTTTAAAATATGTATGTGTGTGGATCTTCTGGAATCGCTGCCACACTGCTTCCTGGTAACAAAACAGCGCACGCCATGTTTAAGATTCCCATCGATTTAGAGAGCAACGAAACGCCTGTTTGTGGGGTGTCACGCAACAGAACAAGAGATGTGTGCATAGGGATTGCGCTTCATCGTATAGTATGAATGCATTATGGCAAATAGAAAAGCAGTGGAAGCTGTAAACAGAACCCTGGAGGACATCCGCAGGAACCAAGATATGATGGGTGGTGTCACAGTTCTGACAAACAAAGTGAATATTTCGTTGAAAAGGTCGACTCTATGGTGGAGAGTTCATAAACTGCGCTTGACCATCATCATATGAGCTCGGTTTGGCGTGAATTCAAATGCTCAAGAATTCTCCGATGTTCTTCTAAAAGTTGGTGAAGGCACTTTACCAGAGACTGTTGGTAGAGTAGATCCCACTTTAGAAGATCTTATTCGTTCTGATATACGAGGACATCAGTCAAATACCGTACCAAGAGAATTCTTGGGTGTGTGTCCATTTTAACTCCGAAAATGATCAAGCTGCAGCGATCAACCACAGTATTCTCTCACAAATTGAAGGGAGTGAAGTGATATACACCTCCATTAATGCCACATATTACCCCGTAGAATTTCTCAATTCGCAAATGGCAAGTATCTTTTCCGGTTGTATATCTGTGTAACGAAAACCGGCTCAAAGTCATGTCTTTACAGAGAAACGTCATCGAGACGGAAATTCTAACAGGTTGTGGCGATGGCGAGACAGTGTTTATAGCGCGTATACCACTATTTTCCCACCATTACCAGTTTAAGCGCGTGCAGTCCCCTGTGAGCGTATGCTTTGTGATCAACAAGTCACAGGGGCCGACATCGAAGACTGAAGGCTGCGGGTGTCGACTTCAGGACAAGCTGCTTCTCATACGAACAACTGTTACGTCGCTTGCTCCCGATGTATATTTTGGCTGCTGAGAATAAAACTACAAACGTAGTATACAGGGAGATTTATAAAAATTGTGGCTATTATTGTAGTAGTATATTGTGATGTTTTACGACTTCCACGCGAACGAAGTCGCGGGCAGAAGCTAGTATGTAATAATTGTAAAAGGTTCCGTCTAAATAAGTGGTTTGCTTTTGTTTAAAACGTCTTTTATATAATACTAGCTGCGCCCTGCGGTTTCACCCGCATAAGTCTCGATCCCGTGGGAAAAAAAAAGTATGCTATGTTCTTTTCCAGGGCATCATCTATACCTATATGTGCCAAATTTCATCTAAATTCATTCAGCCGTTTTAGCGTGAAGGCGTAACAAACAAACTTACTTTCGCATTTATAATATTAAGGATAATAATATAAAACTTTATTTCGGGGGCATAGACTCATAGAAACCTTAACCTAGTAAGTACATATTTTTTTATTTGCCATGACTCGCCACACATACACAAGACATGACCTACTGATTCTGAAAGGGACAATCAAAACATACAGCTATTGCGTTCAGAATGCCGTTTTTGCTACCCCGTGTACGGGCCAGCAGGGAAGCTGCTTTTTTGCGCATGATGGCCTGGAAACCATCAGTGCGCGCTTCAACAAACATCCCAGACGCGCTGCATCGTCACGGCAGACCCAACAATATCCTGAACGCATTATTGTACTGAGTGCGGGGGCCATAAGTATCGCTGCAGAGCGTGAGGTTAACCATAGATGTTAATTTAGTAAAGATCTTATTACAGGCGACTTTGCCGTCACCACCATTACCGCTCACTTCATTTAGAAACACAGGCGTAACAAGCAGCTTTACAGTCTTTCTTTTACTCCTATTTGGGGTTCCGTAGTAAATTAAACTATAAGGGTTCCTCCATTATAATTTCGTCATGTCCGTCTGTCTGTCTGTCCGCGGTCTAGCTCCGAGACTCTTAGTACTAGAAAGCTGTAATTTGGCATGGGTATGCATATTAATTTTTTTTGCGCACCTCCCACACTTAAAGTGGTGATGTTTTTTTTTTTCTATTCCATGGTGTGGCGTATCATTGGAAAGGTCCTTCAAAAACATTGTGAATATGACATTACCAATTTTGGATTCAGGGATCCGTTTGCGAAATACTAAGCTTTAAAGTGCTAATTTTTGTCAGAGTCAAATATCCCCCCCCTCCCTGCCGGCTAAATGGTTGGTTTTGGGGGTAAAAGGAAAATTATCCCAGCTAAGTAGGCTCTACAGGTACGCATTCTATGCTGAATTAATTGCAAACTTTATGCAAATGCGAACTATTTAGCTCACTAACTGAGTGCGGCAAACGCGTATCCGCGTTAAAATTTTTTTCCTGTGGTGCTATGAACGCGTCTGCGCGGTTGAAGAAAGTCCACCCAGTGCGGCAGGACGCATTAGTGCGGCGTCTAATAATTTGTCCAAGTGCGGCACGACGCTTATGTGCGTTTGAAAATGTTCGAGTTTTATGACAGTCATAAAACAATTCTATAATTATTACGCTACATCTAAAGGTTGTTTCACACGGCAGTTGTTTTTGTAACATTTTTTTGTGAACTTACTAGGCCATAATGTAACCTCACGGATCAAGCGTTACCGTTATTGTTATTTTTTTCTCTTTTGAATTTGCTTTTGCACGAAAGCAAAGCAGAAGTGACTTAAAATATTAAATTTTGGTTACAAAAAAATATTTAAGACAATCTGCATAGATTAGTAGTCCAATAAACATAAAAGACATTTTAAATAAAAGTGGTTCGCCGTAGCCGGAACCTTTTTGTTTAAAATGTCTTATCAACGGCGCAGCACCTGGCTTCAGTATGAAATTCCTAGTACCGAGTACAATAGTTCATAAATCTATTGTGTTCTAAATTAAAAGTTTAACCCATAAGACAAAAGGATGTCGGAACATTTTTGTTATCATACGCAGTCTGAATAATAAATCAATACAAAATCATGATGATGCATCGTTTCCATGGAATCATTTTTTATCATATAATTTTATATTACCTATCTAATAAAATAATAAAAACCATAATAAAATAGTATTATCAAAAAACAATAAACTGGTAACATTATTTTGTTTTGTCATTCATTCAATCGTTCAAAATTTTGAGCTATCTACCTACGTTTTACATATGACACTGACACATTTCAATTTCGAAACATTGAAACGTTGCGGTACGAATCTTAAAAATCACAGAGTACTTTTTAATATTGTTAAAAATATAAGATCATCTAAGATGAGCCATTGGAGCCAGGCCATTCGACGTGCATTTTGTTGTGGGTCTGGTGCAGATACACCAGCAGCTTCCACAGATGAGTAAGTATCAACATCTGAATGCATATTATTTTCATGTAAGCAATTTAATGTATTGTATTGAATATGTACTTATTATTATTTTAAATGTTTTTTTCATTTCAGACCGATTTATGGAAGTGTGGAGCAGCTGCACCAGACCCACGCCACGCCGAATGCGCTGCAGTCGGTGCTGGAGGCGGTGGACGAGGTATATACAGTTATTGATTGTTTAGTGCCACATAATTCAATACCTAGTTTTAGGCTATTAGGTTCAAGATAATAACGCAATAATAATAATACACCACATTTTTATGGTCATTCGAAACGCTACGCGTACTTACCATAAAATATAATGAAGAAAAATGATTTCATTATTTGTATTACTTTGACAGATAAGGCAGATGGTAAGCCCAATCGCCGACATGCAGGAGCGCATGCGGCGATTGGAGCTACATTTGCACCCACTGCTGGTGTACAGGCCCGAAGAGGGTGAATACATGCACATGCTGTGAGTACATACTAACTTAACTGCACATAAATGACCTTCCAAGAACATACGTGGTCTCTGCCGTAGTCCCTGAAAGGTACCACAGGTATTTTTTTTACCCATGGTCCCTCTGAGAAATACAATGCCACCGAATTAAAATTGTAGTTTCTCCTGTAGTCCCTGGAAGGTCCGTCCCTCTGAGAAATACAATGCTGCCTGATTAATTAAAATTGTACCTAAGTCAAGTCTTAACACAGTCAAAGGCATTATTTAAAAGGATGCAATACTTTTTATACGTGTTTATGGGCAAATAGTTTATTTATCCTCAATACTTTATTGCATTCCACAATGTATCTATTTAGGTGGTAGACATTAGATTCAGACTTGATTTAGGTACAATTTTAATTCACCTTTCAGGGCCTACAGGATCCCAACTACCATTTTAATTCAGCAGCAATTTATTTCTCGGACGGACCACCGGTAAACAAAATACCTGTGGTACCTTTCAGAAACTATGGGAGGGACCACGGGTAAGGAACAAAATATTTGTTACATTTTGGTTTTCAATGTAGGTTCATGTTCAGAAGTTTTCTTTTTTATTTACAAATCATAATTTGCAGGAGCGGTCCCGGGCCTACACCAGCAGCGGGAGCTCCAGAACCACCACCTCGCAGCGTCTGGCTCCAGTGGCTCCACGAGAGAATTAATTATGGGGAGCCCTGGTGATTGTTCTTGTCCAAACAACACACCAGGGCTCCCCCAATAAACTATGAACTTTTCCTCAAGTTTTTTATTTTATTGTCATTACCCTTTGTTTCTTATTTCCATCACACTCACTAACATAAAGTAATGACTTTCAGCAGGTAAGGCTGATAACAGGCAAGTTCGTTCGCCAAGATACATCAACCGTACTGTATTATTTTACAAAATATTAAGGGGGAAGCGCTAAGCTAGCCCGCCAAATTCAAATTTTTATGAACTTGAGTTGTATTGATGATTTTTATAATTATAGTTCTATAGATAGTTAAATATTTGATGCGGCCGCGAATCATATTTAGATCAACATACAACCTGCTAGTGACCTGCAAATTGCATAAAGAGAATTTGAGATTCATAGGATACCTAATCATATTATTTTCAAATAAAACAATTCGCGTAAAACTAGGCAGTACGGTCTGATGACTTTAGCCTGATATTGAATGGCCACAAAATAAAAAGATGGTATGTTGTCGTTTGTAATACAAAAGCTGAGCTGATCGGAATCCAATTCAAAATGGACTTTGAAGGGTTTTCGTAAGTATTCATAATTTTTATAACTACAAATACAAAGGTTTAGTTGTAATCTTAGACCAAATAAAAAAAAACTTGTTTTTCATTTGGTCTGAGGCTGTAATATGTTTATAATGTGTATTTATGTAGTTTTCTTTGAAGTTATTATTGCCATAGATAATATTATCGAACCAATAGGTCCTACTTATTATATATTTATAACTTTTTGCTAGAGACGAGGATACTAATCCCAGCGAATGGGCCCCGTCGGAGTCTCTGCCTCCGACTGCCGCTGACTACGGCGGGCCTGGGGGAAGCGGCGACAGAGGCAGCGGCGCCGGAGTCAGCGGCGCCGGAGGCAGTGGCGCCGGAGCCAGCAGCGCCGGAGGCGGCGGCGCCGGAACTAGCGGCGCCGGAGCCAGCGGCGCCGGAGGCGGCGGCGCCGGAACCAGCGGCGCCGGAGCCAGCGGCGCCGGAGGCAGCGGCGCCGGAGCCAGCGGCGCTGGAGGCAGCGGGGGTACAATTATGACGGCTCTGCTGGAGGCGGCCAGTAGAACCGTCATAATTCGCAACCAGCCCGCCAAACGGCCGGAGTTACCCACGCCAAAGGGAAAAGGCGTGGGGAAAAAAATCCCGGAATAAATGATTAAAAAAAAAAAGAATTTTATTCCACCCTGACTGTAACACATTACATGTGTAACAACCGAATATCGTATGTAACAACTGAATATCGTATGTAACTTGTGTGTAGAGACCTTTTTCGACCCTTATCTACGATTTTTTCGAAACAATAGAGATGCACAATGGAACGCACAGGTGCGGCACGCCGCACTCGTAGAAAGATAAGTAAATTGTATGGACGCGCATACGCGCCGCCAGCACATGGTAAAAATCCAAAAAACGCGCAGGCGCGTTGGCCGCACAGTATGCGTTACGAGTAATAATCGACCAACTTAACTTTGCAGTTGCAAAAACATGTTTTCCCATACATTTCGTATGGGAGAACATATTTTTCAACTACAAAGTTAAGTTTGTTTTTGGGATAAATTCATCCCAACTACGGAACCCTTCATTGTGCGTGGTCCGACACGCACTTGGCCGGTTTTTAGTTTTAGGATAATTTGTTTTGTAGCAGTTAAATTATAGCTCCAAGCCAGCTTATGCAACTCCATTGTATCCAATAGCTCATATCCGCCATATTTGGCAATAATTCGTCTGTTACAAAACACATGCATCTACATTCTGTTATGTAAGAGGCAATTATATCAACACTTATATTAGAGATTTGGTGGTTATTATCTGTAGTTTTATTTGTTAGTCTCGATTTGTTATATAATTCGTCTAGACAGGCACCATCATCCATCATTTCTTCACTTGTTTCACGTGTCTGATTGGCGACTAGAATCAATTCTATTTTTTGTAAATTTTGACGTTCAAAAGTCCTAATTGAAATAAAATATTTGACTTCGATTTGGATGTCCCATCGGACTATGAGAGAGAGGGAATAGGGAGTACATTTGTGGTTGCGCACACACTTGTGCACTATAATATCTTCTGCGTACATATGCACTACAACTGGTACTTGGATTGGCTCTGTTGAGACCGGCTGCCGTGACCGAAATTCAGTGTTATTATTTTCAAGAAGAAGCACAATATCGAGAGAAATGGAAGGTTGGCCTTTGAAAAGGAGCAGGACAGTTCAGGCTAATAAAAAAAATGGTACCAAAGTGTACTCAGTGCACTTTCCAAACAGACGTAATATCCGACCATGATTTCCGCTAAAATTAGGCTGATCCACTTCCCACGATTCATTAGCACCTCCTTAGTAGTCCACTCAAAATTAATAAATCATTACACATCATTTAAATAAAATTAAAAAATTGGTCTTAAGTTCGCCTGCATAAAAGTAAAGATTTTTTTAATAGGAGTCATTTTCACTGTGTGTGTTAGCCTGTCTTTAGTTGAAACCTGACCCTGACCCTGTGCTGGTTCAACATGTCTCTCTCAATCATTATCATCATCATCAGACTACAGCAGTCCACTGCTGGATATAGGCATCTCCAATTGCACGCCATTCTGCTCGATTCTCGCCAACTCTCATCCAGCTGTTACGAAGTCGCAGTCACCCTGCGAAGATCGTCGCTCCACCTAGCCTGAGGGCGTCCCTTACGTTTGCCGATTCGCGGTCTCCACTCAAGAATACGTTGACCCCACTACGTATAAGCATCACTTTTATTTATAATCTTAAAATGTAGAGGAAGGGACGACTTTTTGCCAGTTTAAAGATTTTCATTTTTAAAGAACGAAAGGACCAATTTTTATGACCTTTGACCCAATTTGGGAAACCCAAGACTTTAAGTTGGTCCTTCGAGACAAGGCTTAATAAAAAGGAAAAACAACTTTCATAGTATTTTATTAACTTGACGTTTTTTATTAGTGTAACTTACAGACTAGTATTAAAATTAATGATATCACATTTCTTTTTTCACAATAACGAAACCTTATTTGAAATTATTATTAAAATAGATGTTTATTGTAATTGTACTCAACAGTTTATTTATTCTTGCGAACGGAATGTTAGAAGAAAAGTTTGAAAGAAAATTCAGAAGAAATAAAGTAGTGTAAATATAAAAAGTTTGTTTGACATTTTTAATGCGGCGTTGATATTTTTATTAGAGGATTTTAGAGAGATAGTAATCACTCAATGATAATGATAAAACGATTTTGTTCGAATTTCAACAGTTCAACAGATTGTCGGAGTTATTATTCATAACAATCATACTTCATGCAGAATAAACAAGTTTTATTTCTCTCCTTTTTCTTTCTAACTTTTACATTTTGATAGCCCAACTTTTGTTACTGAACATGTAGGCAATCTTCTAGTTTCCATTATTTGTAATTGAGATAATTATTATCAGTTGCCAATATTTATTTATTGAGCAATTTAATTAAACTTAGTAAGCTACTTACGATAATAACTTAGAAAGGTTAATGTATGTACGTATGGTAATTGAATTTAACATGTGTTTTAAAATCTGAGAAAATGATTGATTCAAATTTAACCGTAAAGTTAGATACATGGCAATGGCACCTGAAGAAATAATATTACAGGTAGCAGAGTAAAACATTAAGAAAATTCTATTAAAACAGCATCGGAGACATAAAAAACATTACGTAAAAACATTTTACAACCTTACCTATCGATAATACTACCTTTTACACTGTAATCGCAAAAAAAAAAATCCTCTTTCTCAACCTATATTCCATTTGAAATAAGATTAGACATTTAAACAAACCTTTTTTACAGTCCGTTCAACCGAGTTTGACTTCTATACCGTAGGCATAAGGATGGCATTAAAAGTAAAAAAAAGTGGTTACAAACCAACTGTTTACTGCAGCTGCCATTTGTCATGCCACCAACGCAATAGAAGCCAAAATCGGTTGAAGGGACTGTAAAAAAGGTTTAGTTAAATGTCTAATCTTATTTCAAATGGAATATGGGTAAAATTGTAGGTACAGATACAGCTTAAAAGTATACTTACATTTAAGATTACTTATTTATAACTAAAGTTAAATTGGCAATACACAACAATAAACTGTATAGAACATCTTGTACAATTATTTTTCACACAACAAGTGATTTTATAGATACATTTTATGTTAGTATTTTTTCTAAATTCATTAATTTCAGGCTTATGGCTAAAAATACGACGAAAACTAAAATTATTTCAAACATCAATGAATCCTTTTTCATCAACAGGAAGTTAGAAACTGAATACTTTATTAATAATATAATATATATTTATCACGTCAGATTTAAAATTGTTTTATAAACTGTTACCATTATTATGTCACACTTGAAAATATGTGGAAAGCATTATACAATATGTTTTGAATCATTTACAAGAGAGCCGCCTGACCTATAGCTGGGGTTGCGAAGAAAACTGAAAGGGAGATCGTGGCCCCCGGCAACAGGGCAACCGAAGGAACACGGGTGGGTTTTAGTTAGTAAGAGTCTGACAAGCCCTCCCGCTCCACCCAGAGCGGGAGAAGTTATTTGATAATTTCCCACCAAAAATAAAAGTATAGATAACATATTTATATATCAATTCGACGAAGTATAACATAACATAACATAACATCACGCCTTGTTTCCCCGAAAGGTTGGGCAGAGGTGTCCCTGTAGCAGGTCCACCCACATTTCGCCAGTTATGTTTAAGTCCCATGTAATAGGGAGCGAGCCTATTGCCATCAACCGGGCACAAATCCAGACTCCGGGCTGCTACTGAGAAATTCCAGATAGAAAAACCCAATAACACTTTGCCCGACCCGGGAATCGAACCCAGGACCTCATGCTCAGCAGTAGCGCTTGCGACCACTAGACCAACGAGCCAGTTCGGTCGGGCAGCGGGGCAACGACGAAGTATATGCATAAAAACCACTTATAATAAAGTAATAGAAACTTAGAACATTAAAACTAATGGTAGGTATAGGCAGAGCAAAATATGAGAAAAGCATCAGGTAAATATTAACGATATAATTATCAAACAGACAATCAATATCTTAAGGCCTTTTGTAATTAAAAATCACAACCTAATCAGTGAGTTTATAGTCCGTAAGACTAACTTAATTATAATGACCCTACTAAGTATTACTATCAATTTAATGGAATGTCAACATCTCTTAGTTAAAATTTAGGACGGAATTTCCATTATTATAAAGACGAATTTAAACGTAAATACCTTTAGCTTTATTTGAAAGATATGTTAATTTGTCTGTGACAGGTTAGACAGCTGTCTGACGTTACTTTAACTAACTCAACTAACTATAAATAGTCTAACTGCTGGTTTTAGATATCCTACCTGTCTTTCTGATTCACCTAAAGGGATTCACAAACTCCATTTAGTGACGTTCTTCCTTGTCAAAATAAGGTCAAAATGTCATGGTCCTTAAGTACTACATAATACTCGTAGCTCCCAAATCATACACTCATAGTATCGTTCATAGAAATGCTAGTCACATTAGCCACTACCTCCAAAACTGGAGCTTCATGGAATTTGGCCACCATGCTTCTGATTGAGGTAAATGATCCTGCAAAGAGAGCCACGAGAGCTATCATGGCGATGAAGATATTCTTCCAAAGTTTCCAGTTCAAGGGTCCAAGTCCTCTGTCCCAATTGTGGACAGTGTCAATGATGGCTGGAGTGAGGAGGCCGAGGGTCGAGAGGAAGATGGCACCGCTCAGGTTGATGAACAGCTCCAGGTCAGGGAAGGCTGCTGCGAGGGCAACTGTTGGAAAGAAACAAACGTTAGAAATAGGTCATTCTTTTCCTTAAATGATGTGTGTTTTATTAGCAATAGAGCCTAGTTTATTACTAGTCTGTTTCAAGCAAGTTCTTGTTGTTTCCACAGAACATTAATTTTTAACCGATTTCCAAAAAGGAGGAGGTTATATGTTCGTCGCGTATGTTTGTTTTTTTTTTATGTATGTCCACCAATTTTTCCGTCAATTGTGGACCGATTTTGAAAATTCTTTTTTTGTTTGAAAGGGTGTGCTCTCGAATTGGTCCCATATCAATTTTATTAACTTTGCTTGGATAGTTTTTGAGTTAGCTACAAAATACGTATTTTTTCCCACTTAGTATGTAGATGATATGATAAATTTCTGTTACTGGTAGCAGGTAGTGGTATTCGAATGTGTGTGGGATAGGTACCACAACTAAAAAGTGAAAAATAAAAACTTTTTACAAAAAAAAAACAACCGACCTCCAAAAAAAAAAACACTACAAAGTGAAAAATAACTTTAATTTCGGAAGTCGGTGGCAAAAAACGCAAATACAAAACCCAAGGCACCGACTTCCGAAATTAAAGTTATTTTTCACTTTGTAGTGTTTTTTTTTGGAGGTCGGTTGTTTTTTTTTGTAAAAAGTTTTTATATTCTGTAGTTATTTCATACATTTTATAACAAAAATTACCTACGTCTCTAAAATTATAGCACAAGCCATATTCCTTCAAATTTATTAAAATGAAGCTGCTTTTTCCATGAAAATATCAAGTTATATTTTACCGAAAACAAGTGGTCCATAGAAATTATTATGTACGTAGGACGGTCCCGTACGGAATAATAAAAAAGTTGAAAACATCCATAGCAATTCATTCTCAACTTTTTTTAGTCCTCATTTAGGTTTGTAATCTCTAGGGATATATCATGAAACCCAAAACGATGTTTGTAGCCCTTAAATGAAGAAATATATATTTTTGAATACCCTAATATATTTCAGTACTTTACGACAGTTAAATAAAATAGGATTTACGTTTCAATTTATTCTAAAAAAGCGGCCAAGTGCGAGTCGTACTCGCCCATGAAGGGTTCCGTAGCAGCAAGTAACATTGAATGAAAGGTAAATTGCGGTTTACGATTTATGACGTATTAAAAAAAAACTACTTGCTAGATCTCGTTCAAACCAATTTTTGGTGGAAGTTTACATGGTAATGTACATCATATATTTTTTTTAGTTTTATCATTCTCTTATTTTAGAAGTTACAGGGGGGGGGGACACACATTTTACCACTTTGGAAGTGTCTCTCGCGCAAACTATTCAGTTTAGAAAAAAATGATATTAGAAACCTCAATATCATTTTTGAAGACCTATCCATAGATACCCCACAAGTATGGGATTGATGAAAAATTTTTTTTTGAGTTTCAGTTCTAAGTATGGGGAACTCCAAAATTATTTGTTTTTTTTCTATTTTTGTGTGAAAATCTTAATGCGGTTCACAGAATACATCTACTTACCAAGTTTTAACAGCATAGCTCGTATAGTTTCGGAAAAAAGTGGCTGTGACATACGGACGGACAGACAGACAGACAGACATGACGAATCTATAAGGGTTCCGTTTTTTGCCATTTGGCAACGGAACCCTAAAAAGGGTATAGAATTAATCTAGACTAAACTTTTATATGATCTTAACTTTTCCGTCATCCATCCAAATTTAAATAGGTCATTTAGACTGGTCCTATTTTAATTTTAAGTGTTCAAAATTTGGTCTTTAGGTACCACAGACCAGTACCCACAGATATAGCCGAGTCTCACTCACCTGAGCCAACGACAGCGGTGGTCCTTATAGCAATCTGCGTGATGTTTTGGTATCTCACGGACACCTTGTTGTGTAGCTGTCTCCAGATCATCTCCATGGGTACGTAGAACTGCAGACTGTAGGTGAAGAGGATCGCTAGTGCCATCAGGATCTTTGCGCTTTGGGCGAGACTGGAAGAAAGAAAATTATAATTTTATAAAAGTCTCAGTTTTAAGCTCCAAATTAAGAAAAGCCTTTCTTTATTAAACTCAGTTTCTTACTAAAAAGTCGAATTTCGAGTTCCGTGTTGTAACATCTGCCTCATGTTATCCATAAGGCATGGGTCATTTCACTGACTAATCTGTAGTATTTTCTGGAAAATACTTTTCTCTTGTACCTATATACAGTGTGATTCTTCATAATGTGCACATATCGAAATGATAAAATCCATGCTTAATTTTATCGACGGTTTTTATTTGAATATATATTTTTTTTCTCTCTTTGGCATCTTATTTATAAATTTTACAATTACTGTATAACATGATGAAAAAAAAAACACAGATGTTTGCTAAAAAAACATGTTTATTTTCAATTATGGTAGTTTTTTTTCTCAATTTTCATTTTATGTGGACGCCTAATTACTTCCAATCATTATGGAGTTTGTTTCATCGCGATAGATGATTTAGTTTAAAAGTTACACAGTTTTGTTATTTTTTTTTTATTCTATAAAAATATAAAATATCGAAATGAAGGGAATCTATGCTTAATTTTATCGACAGAAAAAATATTAAAAAAAATCTAAATATATTTTTTATATTTTTATGGAATAAAAAAAAATTATAACAAAACTATGAACACACACACATGAACATACATGTGCACATTACGAAGAATCACACTGTACCTACTACTGCTAGCCAATAATACAGTTTTCTGTCTATTCAAAAAGTTAAATACGCAAAAAAGTACTCACACTTCATCCTGCGGTAGATTCAAGGTGACACTTCCCCTAACGTCGTCTCCATACTTCATATAGCCGAAGAACCCGACGATACCGTACAGCGATATCACGATGGTCATAGCCACGTTGAGCACTCCAGGACAACCGAGGAACTGCTGAGGTTTAGCCATCTCGTTCTCAACCGGCATCACGACGCCAATGCCTTCCATTGCGAAGATCACTGTGCTGGAAAGAGATGGACATATTTAGAATGTTACATGCTTTGGAGCAAATGGATTAGCGGATAGCGGATAGCGGTAAAGACCAGCAAACTGTATTCCTGGAATGGACTTGGGTACAGAAGGTTGGGACTTCACAGATCCACGGTCAATTCCAGCTTGTCGTATCCAAGTCTCAACAAGGGTTGTGGCGTATGTCCAGCAGAGGGATGCAGTAGAACGTGTTGGTTTAAAAAAAAAAAACAGTGGCACTCCGGGAGTGCTGACAGAAGTGAAAACTTGAACAAGTTTGCCTTGGTGGAAGAAAAATACTTGTATAGAACATTGGTCCGTAACCTTTTCTAAATAAAGAGCACAATCGCGTTTACAGAAAAAAAAAATCCAAAACATTTAAAATAAAAATACTTGCGTAGAACATTGATCCGTAACATAATATAAATAAAGAGCACAATCGCGTTTACAAAAATGTGTTGTCGGTAACGGTCTCGCGAGTTCAATTGTTTTTACCTATCTCAAAAATGCCCAACGCGCCTAAAGAAGTTTTCACTTCAATAACGGGCCAACTTTAGGTAAAATCAGAAAACAAATTTTGCTAGAGCGCTTTTAATAATTTTGTTTAGTTCCAAAACTCAAATGGATGGATTTCATCCATTTATACAACCTTTGTAATACTATATTTCAGTCTGTTGTAATTAAAAGTTTTGGAGCCGTGCAAATTCTAATAGTTTTATTAGTATTGAAATCAGGGCCGTCGTTAGTTCTAATTGTTCTAGACTTTTTAGTACTTAGTTATTTTGATTACATTTCATGAATACCTCTTGAATTTAAAGTACGTGTTTAATGTGTTAGAAGCAATTACGTTTTATTTTTTGGCGAAGATTTATTTTAGAGCAGAATTTGATAGCCTTGGTTTAGTGATAAAATTAAATACACTGCATTCCGTTTAGAATTTGATTAGTACTTCTAACCTCTACTAACATGCACATCTTCACCATTTTTAGGGGTCCATACCCAAAGGGTGCCAAACAGAACCCTATTACTAAGCCTCTGCTCTCTGTCCGTCCGGCTGTCTGTCAGCGGGCTGTATCTCATGAGCCGTAATAAATATATAGACAGTTGACATTGTCACAGATTGTGTATTTCTACTGCCGGTATAACAATTACAACAAACAATAAAAATTAAATAAATTTAAAAATTAAAGTGCCCATTTTCACCAAAACTAAGTGATAAATAACTTGAAAATCCAACAGTGCACTTTTATTTAGGAATTAATTTAGGTGTCACTTAGTTGTCGGTGAAAACGGGCATAAGACCATTTTTGTACGAGCTTTATCGCAACAACTAAAGAAGTTAGACATTTGAAACTTCTATATATCATGTACCTATACTGTATTTAATCAACACATATTAATAATGCCGATTTATAAGGTATTTTATTTAAATATGGACGATTTTCTGCAACTGCAAATAATAACTTTGTAATACTTTATCTTTACGATTTTTAAAATTAAAGATGAAGAAATATTCTTCGTTTAGTATTTTCATTTATTAAATATCGTTCGGTGGTACGGAACCCTTCGTGTACGATTTCGACTCGCACTTGGTTGTTTTGTTTAAGTAACTAAACATTGTTGGTCGAGGATTTGAGAAGTAAGTTACCTATAGAATCTGAAGAAAACGTTTGCAGCACACTTGGATCAGAAGTAGCAAGTTCAAAATCGTGTTAAACGTAAAAGTCAAAACAGGCAACTAAAAAGATAAATAATATAAACAAGACATCACAGACAGATAAACAAAAAAATGTGGACCCGGATTTTTTATTTGTACGAATTTTATTTCTCTTTAAAGCCAAAATTAAATTACGAAATTAGTGACATGATGGACATAAATTATAGGGAGAATTTTTCGTTGGTGACATTCCCACGGTTTACGTAGGAGACCGGCTGACGCTACCGCCAGGCACTTGTATGAAAAAGTCGCTCTACAATTTTATGTCACTAATTTCGTGATGTAATTTTGACTTAATTTCTATTAGCACCATTGCACGGGCATAAAAACAAATGACAAACAACTAGAAAATACAAAAAAATAAGAGATCCTCACCTTATAAACAAGGGCCACTGCGTGACACTAGCCACCATCTCCCTCCCCTCAGGCTTCGGCAGATCACTGAAGATATAATACATAGTGATGGCAAAACAAATCACCAGGAATACGTTAGCTATCGCCGAGAATGGTACCAGCCACTTTAAGTTCCTGATCTGACAGATAAGTACCAGTGGCACTAGAGTTAGTGCACAGTAGGCTTCTACGGATAGCTTGTATTCAGGGATGTATTCATCTAGCACCTGAAACAAATGAATGTTGTTAATGTAACTATTGTTTTTATCTGGGTTAAGTTAATTTCGGATTAAAGTAAGCCCACTCTATTTCATTTGGTGTCATAAACCAGTATTTCACATGGAGCGACTGCCTAGCTGACCTCCACAACCCAGTTACTGGGTAATACGATAGATAGCTGTTGGTAAGACTGGCTTCTGACGACCCGTAACGACTATTAAAGATCCAAGAATGACAGCCGGTACTAACGGCTTAACGTGCTTTCCGAGGCACGGAGGGGTCTCGGTATGTTAAGATGGTCATCCATCCACGGACTGACCGTGGCAAGCTTAGCTTAACCCGATCGATCGACCCGTGCGGCTGTTATTAGCCTCAGCAAATAATATTATAATCAAACAAAACTTGAACAGAAGCTACCAAACATTACTCTTGATATTGCTTAGTCAGAAAATTAATTTTATTCTATCTTTATTAATTTGGCTTTCATTTAATTAATTTTATAGCCGTTTTAGGAAAGTTTTGCAATTAAACAAAGCTCTCTCTTGCTTATAGAAAGTTTAATGTTTGTTCGCGTACCTTAAGACCAAGATCAAAGACAGAAGAGAAATATCAAATGCGTAACAAAGTCTTTGAACGACAAAAATTTATACAGAACACTTAGACTTCTTTAGACTGCCTCGCAAGCGCTACTGCTGGCCATGAGGTCCTGGGTTCGACTCCAAGGTCGGGCAGAGAATTATTGAGCTTTTCCAACAGAAATTTTTCAGTAGCAGCTCGGTGCCTGGATTTGTGCCCGGTTGATGGCAATAGGCTCGCCTCCTATTACATGGGACTTAAAACATAACTGGCGAAATGTGGGTGTACTACGGGTAGACCTGTGCGGTCCCTTTCGGGGAAAACAAGGCGTGATGTTATGTTGCCAAAGTCTTATTCCGGTTTATTAGGTACGTTAATATTTATCTGAAAAGGTAAAATATTTTTCCAACAGAATAATTAATTTCTTACCTCTTTGAAATTTTCAGCGATGAATACAATGTAAACACACAGTGCTGCTAAATATGTGCAGGTCATCGCATAGTCCACGACAGTTCTGAAAAAGAAGAGAAATAATGTTTTATATGCTAACACTGAGAATGGTTGAATTGGGAAGTGAATAGAGAATCTCAATAGTAAAGTGTTCAAAAGCTATTCTCTGAGCTTAGAGTGTTATCACCAGTGATCGGAGTAGGTAGATTGATTTGGGGTCAATAAACTGGCACGTATATTGAGGGGCTTGTGGCTAAGTTACAACAGCTGCACGGGTCGATCGATCAGGTTAAGCTACGCTTGCCGCGGTTGGTCTGTGGATGGGTGACCATCTTTACATACCAAGACCCCTTCGTGCCTCGGAAAGCACTTTAAGCCGTTGGTCCCGGCTGTCATTTGTAGATCTTTGACAGTCGTTACGGGTAGTTAGAAGCCCAAAATGTCTGACAACCAGTCTTACCAAGGGGTATCGTGTTACCTAGTTACTAGGTTATGGAGGTCAGATAGGCAGTCGCTCCATGTAAAATACTGATATTCAGCTGCATCCGGATAGACTGGAAGCCGACCCCAACATGGTTGAGAAAAGGCTAGGCAGATGATGAACTGGCACGTATATATTAGTATGGATATGCCTCCAGGATTCCGGGATTTTGAAATTACTAAGATTTTTAAAGGAATTTCTAATGTTGTAGTGTGTAGAATAAAGAATACATCAATATGAATAAGAAATATTTAACCCTTTTGCTGTCTTTGTAATAGTATATAGGTGATCGGACTCCAAGAAAAGGATAGGTATACTATAAAAACAATATAATATATTTTAAATGTTTATCTATCGTATTCCATAAATTTCTAATGTAGTAGTTTAAAAATCCTTACTTTAACAATATTTGATTCAATCCCGTAAGTACCAAAATGAAATTCCGGAAAAAAGGCTTATCCATGTTATGATTTTTATGACTATTCATGATGCGAGTACGTAAAATCAATCTACCTACTCCGATCACTGGTTATCACACTGACGATTTTCCAGCATGTTTCTAGCGAGGCGATCAGTGAACGTGCTCTCCGCGGGTGCAAAGCGAGCTAGCGAAATGTGAGTGTACCTGCCTGTCATGTCTGCTCTGTTATGTTATCTTACCTAGCAAAATTAGCCCAAGGCCTTAATCTTTTAGGTCCAAACTCGAAGGCAGCGCCGCAAGTCTCTGCGAAGCCCATCGATGGCTTCTTAGCATCCACGCATACTTCTTGAGACGTTTTGACCTGAGAAAAATCATGTCTATAAGTATCAAATCCGATTGTAAATTAGTTTAGGGAGTTCAAAAATTACGCCAAATTACACGGGCTGAGAAAGAAAAAGAAAGAAAATTCGTTTATTTGCGGTAAACATGACGCAAAGAAAGATAAAAAAAAACACGTAAATAACAAATTGGGAGAAAATATGCGTCACATCCACGCAAAACGGCCATCGCTCAGCATAAAGCTGCGACCCCATGCGAGAAAGAGCAGTGGTGGCCCATCGAGAGCAGTGGTGGCCCAGTAAGAGCAGTAGTGGCCCATTAAGAGCAGTAGTGGCCCATTAAGAGCAGTAGTGGCCCAGTAAGAGCAGTAGTGGCCTAGTAAGAGCAGTAGTGGCCCAGTAAGAGCAGTAGTGACCCAGTGAGAGTAGTAGTTGTCCAGTGAGCGCAGTGGTGGCCCAGTGGTAACAGCCGTGACTTACGAGTTGTAGGTCGTTGGTAGGAACCCTGATAGGCGCTTTACTTTGTGCAAATTATTTCATCACCACTCATCATTTCATTATTTCAAAACGACGAAGGAAAACTTCGTGAGGAAACCAGCATATCCTAGAACCAAAAATTCTAAGACATGTGACATCTACCAACCCGCACTGGGCCCGTGTGCAGGTTTCCGGCCCACTCCCTCTCACCGAGACAAGGCCTGTGTCGCAGCAGTGGGAACATTATAGGCTGATTCGGCGTACGCGTTCTGGCCCTACCCTAAGGGATAATAAAACAACACTACATTGCGTCTGCGACGCAGTTTGGTGGGTTTAGAAATGATTTATTCATGTAATTTTATTTCAGAAGCGGTTTATTGACACGGGAATCAGAATAATATAAATATTTACCTCCAAGTTCATAGGCAAAAATATGTAGATAAGATAATATCTAAACATTTTCAGAAATGCTGAAACACCCAACATTTTATTAATGTTTATAGCATAACCTCAGTTCTTAGAAAGAGTATAAAATAGTAACGAAGTCTAATCTGTACAGTACGCACCACTTACATGAATTTGAAAATGTTGCATTCATTCATTTCGTTGCGACACTTCTTCTTTCCAGCTAAAGGCACTAGGAAGTGGTGAAGGGCGGGCGTTTTGGGGGACTGTCTTATGTAATTTTGACGTTCGAAAAGTGCTGATTTTCAGCCTAGTTTGAATAAATGACTTTTGAATTTGAATTTGAATTTTCAATTTTACAACGTATTTGGTTATATGACTTTATAAGTTATTGCGCCTGCGTAAAGATAATTTTCACTTAAAGTAGTAATAAAGATTTATGTTTTTGAAGGCGCATTCAGTTCGGATGGTGATCAGATTTACGAATTTTGCCGATGCTACATCTAAGTTGTGTCGTACTACACATAAATAAACAAATAAAAAATAAAAAACACGTTGCAATGGGAACGTGTCTGATGCCGAAAATATACTTTTAAGAATTTTTGTCCGTTTGTCTGGAAGTATGTTCCGGATTGGCGCAAAAACGGCTGAACGGATGTGATAGTTTATAAACGGGTTTAACAAAAAAGGCGAGGCGCGGGCAAAAGCTAGTAAAAACTATAAGAAAGCTTTAGGCTGAATTTAGTGTTAAGCTTCGGCCAAACTTGCGCGACCAAATCGAATGCGAAACAGGAGCGTCATTCGCGCGGCTGTCGCTGCTCGTGTTTATCAATGGCGCCTGGCACAACTACGCAACCGTAACGCGTAACACCGCGTCGACAGAGCGGGATGCTTGTGTATCACGAAGTTGGGCGAGGACGAGCGCTTCGAATAACTTCGTGCATCCTCGGCTCGCCTCGGGTGACTTTCAATCATTGTTCGGTTCGCGCTGCAGTCGCGCAGGTGCACGTTTAGTTTGGCGTAGTTGACGCTCTCGCTTCGCGTCCCGAGTCTCACGTACTTGACGTGCAGGTTTGGCCGAAGCTTTACGCTGACGTCCGTCGCGTACCGTCGATCTCGCGTACCAAAACCCTGACGATAAATGGACGTGTATAGTGTAGCATCGACGGTCAGTTAGTGCGAGTCCATATAAATTGGTACGCGACCGATGTCAGCGCCAACCGTCGGTCGAGCACTAAATCCAGCCTTATAGGGATAAACAACAACAACACGCTTAGCAACCAAATCTTGATGCCTATCAAAGAGTTCAATGTCCTTCTATAATTTCGTATTATTATGCTAATGGAATTCCGACCATGATGGCGAAGGTATTTTCTTAAATATAAATGGGGATGAGACTTAGTAAAAGCTTCTGTACATGAATTTCAGACACGTTTTTAACATTTTCTTCTGGAAACAATTTTTATGCTATTGCATAACTTTTATCGCGGGCTTTGAGCGCGGCGACTGAATCAAGAAATTCCGTAACGAAAATAAAACCTAACACCCCCCACTCCGCCTACCATGTAATGATGGTTCCCATGACAACATGATGTCATGGGAACGTAATTTTTGTTTTATGTCACACTTTATCATCCCAAGTGTAGCGTTGACAAATAGGAAGTATGGAGGTTACAAATCCTATGCAATAGCTTTACCGCGGCAGTCTCCGAGTGCCACACGTTTTTTTTTTTACTTTTATGTGTTCGCTTTCGATTTGTAGGTATGCGGTAATATAACTTCACGCCCGAAGGATTTGGCAGAGGTGTACCTGAGATACGTAGATAGTGCATCCACATTCAGCCAGTTATGTTTAAGTCCCATGTAATAGGAGCGAGGCTATTTCCATCAACTGGGTACAAATCCAGACTCCGGGGCTGCTACTGACATATTCCTATTGAAAAAACCCAATAAAGCTTTGCCTGACCTAGGAGTCGAACCCAGGACCTCCTGCTTAGCAAGTAGTACTTTCAACCAAAAGACCAACATGGCAGTGTAACAAAATATCTGGATAACAAAGTCATTTTTTGTAATAATTTGATGCTCTTAAACAAAAAAGGACTGCGAAAATGGCGCTGGATAAAGGGGAAAGCGGAAGCTTTTAAAACCATTAATTCTATTTAGTTGTTCACACAAATCGCTTGCCTACTTAAGAACAAAGAAATATTGAAGCTGACTGTTACAAAACAGATTAAGCATTTTAGAACGTTATCACACGAGGCGATTTGTGAACGTGCTTTCCGCGGGTGCAAAGCGAGCTAGCCGCGACTACACGACGTGTTCTCCGTGTATTCACACTATTGTACAATCGTTTGTCTCACTCTCTCTTGTACATTCACGTCAATCGCTCTCGTTACGCAAACGCAAGCTAAAGTGGCAGTGGGCTGGCCATGTTTGTCGAAGGACCATGTCCAATGGAGCAGACGAGTCCTGGATTGGAGACCGCGTATCGGCATATGTAGTGTAGGATGGACCCCAGCTAGATGGTCTGACGACCTTAAAAAAGTGGCTGGGACAGCCTTGATGCGGAAGGCGGAGGACAGGGTGTTGTGACGAAGCCTTATGTCCAGCAACAGACTGTGATAGGTCGAGTTGATTGGTTGATTGAAGCAAACGCGGCGAACACATTGCCTACATAATATGGCGTACTCGGTACGCAAACGCGGCGAGCGCGTTGAACAATTGCCTCGCTGATAAAACGCTCCCAAACCGTTAGTGTGATAAGGCCCTTAACGATGTTGCCGGGTTTCGAGAAACATTGTCTAAATTACAGTATTCAAATACTGGCAATTTAAGTAAGTTTTAGGTGAATGAAACTCTGGCATAAATAAGGTGTTTAAAATATAATTAACCGAGGAGAATTTATGTTAACTTTAATTTTAGGTGTTATGAGAGCGATGTGAATTTATTTGGAAGTAAACAACCTAGAATATTATTATGGAATGATTTCCCGTAATTTTGTTAAATTAACCTTAGAGAAAGTTTCATATCAATCAAATTAACATTGTTATATGAAGGGGATTGCAAGTAAACAAATAAATTATTCAATAATAATAAAGAAAACTCCGATGAATGAGTTATTATGACGCGATAAAGTTGGATATACGAGTAGGATGAGATTCTTTTTATTCGCCAATTTTTATGGCTCCAGTATCTAAACTCGAGATTTTACGAATCGTAAACTTTTCAACTATTGTGTGAGCTGACTTCCTTATCCTTATTACTATGGTTATTCTACTAGTGTTTTTACTTGTGTTAAAGTTATCATGTTGTAAATACCTAATCCGGAAACTCGTAATATATCATTTGGGTTTTTAAACCCTGATAGCAACTACTGTGGTTAAAACTGAAAGTTTACTATACGGTAGTTGCCTAGGTAAAAAAAGAAATTCTGTTTAGTCCGTCTTTCAGATAATAAAAAAATATTAGACACGTATTTTTTGCTTTATCATAATAATCAAAAATAACTTAGAAAATACGCAGTATTAAATCTAGTAAGATTTAATACTGCGTTGTGACGAGCCCCCACTCCCTAACCACACCTTACTAGGTGTGACGTCATGCCACATTTTAACTCAATGTATCGCCGTAATCTTTTGATAATGTCAAAAAATAAAAATACGTGTTCAATATATAATCTACAAGACGGACAAAAAAAATTTGAACATAGGCCTTTTACGGGGTTTCCAAAATTGAATTTTGAAACCCAGAAAAGGAACTTTGAACTTTTCAGCTAGATGTAACATTTTTAGATATTGTGGAAAAATTATCAAACGAAATAATACCAGCCTATTATTGTCCCACTGCAAGGCACAGCCTCTTCTCTTAAAGAGAAGGCATAAGCATTTATCACCATGCTTGCTCAAGACGTGTTGGTGATTTCAGACTTAGTACCTGGTCAACCGAGCTCTGCTCTGGTGAAAATAGAGAATGCTCAATTAATAGCATAGGATAGTTCATACTGATTCCATGCTGCCACGATAGTAGGTACTTACTTATTTCATGCTGCCATGTCATAATTCTAAGAGCTCAGCTCGGGTGAAAATACGGAGAATTTTTTTTTTAGGTAAGAGGCCTAGCTAGATCGATTTTTCACCGCCGTAAACCCCTATATTGTAACTTTAATCGAAATCGTTACAGCCGTTTTCCAGAACGTGATTACAAATATATACAAATATTGCTCGTAATTAAACATTTTTAGTTACATCATACAATATTACGTTACCAAATAAAGGTTTTGAGGTATTTTTGCGGGCCATTGTTCCGTGGGAGGTAATTAACTTTTATGAGGTCATTGTAACTAGGTATCCAGTGAAGACAAAAATATAATTTTCATATTTAAATGATTTCAGTTTATTTACGAACTCCAACAGTTTTAGATTAAAAAGCTATAAAAGAGCTTTCATGAGTAAAGATACGTATCTTAGACTGTCAGCCTCGCTACCAATCTGCTTGATTTACGAGTTTAAACTGCTACCTCTTTTAAGGTTGTCTATAAAACTCTATCTTAAATTCAAGAAAATGCTATCTGGGACTTATTTAATAAAACCGATAGATCAGATCTAGGCGACAATATGACAATCCGATAATTTTGTAGGTTTCCTGTATAATTTTCTGCTTTATTTAACAATGTGACAAATATATCGCATGGTCAGTTACATTAAAGAGAGTTCTGTGGGCCTAGACGATTAGTGATAATCGCTTTCAAAGCTTTTCGTATTTCTACAACGACTTTCAAATTTCATCAGTTATGGCCGTTTTCACACTGCGACGATTACGACAACGACATCGTCAGCTCGGACGACAACGATATCGCCCGACAAGGATTGTCTACAGAGAGTGCTATACTGTGTCTTAAGCATGCCGTCAGGTATTATACAGACAGACTTACTCCAGTGTACGCGTGCTTTCTCGATTTGTCCAGGGCTTTTGATCTGGTTTCCTATGACATTCTATGGAAGAAGTTGGAGGACATCGATTTCCCCACAGAACTTATAAACCTGTTTAAATGTTGGTATGGAGGCCAGATCAATAGCGTGAAGTGGGCGGGTTCTCTGTCGGAACCATATGGGTTGGAGTGCGGGGTGAGGCAGGGAGGGTTGAGCTCCCCCGCACTTTTTAACTTATATGTGGATGCACTAATTGTTGCTCTCAGCAGTCATCATGTCGGTTGTCATGTTGATGGAGTTTGCTTGAACAATATCAGCTATGCGGACGACATGGTGCTGCTGAGCGCATCGGTTTGTGGCATTAGAACATTGTTGCAGATTTGTGAGGTATATGCTGAGGAACACGGTCTGAAATATAATGTGACGAAAAGTCAGTTTATGGTGTTTGAGGCCGGCTCTAAATGTTCTATGACAGTACCTCCCATCAACTTGTACGGGGTTCCCTTGGTAAAAGTGAACCATTTTAAATACCTAGGACATTTAGTTACAGAAGGTCTCAGGGACGATACTGATATCGAGAGGGAGCGGAGGGCGTTGTCAATTAGAGCAAATATGATAGCCCGCAGGTTTGCACGCTGTTCTAAGTCGGTCAAACAAACACTTTTTACAGCTTATTGTACCTCATTTTACACGTGCAGCTTGTGGGTGAATCACACCAAAAAAGCATACCAAGCCCTCCGCGTCCAATATAACAACGCCTTCAGAGCGCTGATGGGGCTGCCGCGACACTGTAGTGCCTCGGGCATGTTTGCCGAAGCTAGCGTTGACTGCTTCTATGCTACGATGAGTAAGCGGAGCGCGTCTCTGGTGCGCAGGGTGCGCGGCAGCCCCAACAGCGTTCTGATGATGATAGCTGACAGGCTCGACTGTCCCTACATGCGACGCTGCAGTGACTTGCACGTCACCTACAGTCGTCGGTCTTTAATGTTATGTTAGTGTAAGTGGGTTTTTTGTTTTGTGTTTTATTGTAATGTTAATGTTTGATGTGTTTGATTATGTTGTTTTTTGTTTGATTATGTGTGTTATATTGTATTTTGTGTATGAGTCATTGTTACTCGAAAGAATAAATGAATAATAATAATAATAATATAATAATAATAATAATAATAACGATAATCGTCGGTTGGTGCCTCAATACTCAAAAATGTCTAAGGGGCCTCTGCGAGTTGGCTTCGGCCCCTCGTATGCCTTCCAAAGGTCCGGGACCCCAGGGTCCCGAGATATGTCAAAGACATTTAGAAATATAATAATAATAATATTAGGATGATATCTCCGCAAACAACAGCCTATCGTCATGCGGTATGCCACAGTAGCCTCGAATAGTCACCTTTGATAGTGAATTCGAGGTAATAATGACAGTAGTGAACAAGTGCACTTTATCGTCCGCCGATATCGGCACGATAATCAATGTCGGAGACGATACCGTTGACTACACCGACACAGTGTGAATGCGTTTGGTAGTAATTGTATGAAACTACCAGTCTGACGATATCTTGTCATCGTTATCGTCCAATGTGAAAACGGCCATTGACAGTAGCTATTCGGTAGCTTATGTCAATCTAATGCGTTTTTTAGGGTTCCGTAGTAAACAAGGAACCCTTATAGTTTCGTCATGTCCGTCTGTCTGTCTGTCTGTCTGTCTGTCCGCGGTCTAGCTCCGAGACCCTTAGTACTAGAAAGCTGTAATTTGACATAGGTATACATATTAATTACGCCGACAAAGTGGTAAAACAAAATTATGAAAAACATTTTTTTTTAGGGTACCTCCCCTACACGTAAAGTGATGATGTTTTATTTTTTTATCCCATAGTGTGGGGTATCATTGGAAAGGTCTTACAAAAACATTGTGAGTTCGTGAAAACCATTTTTGGATTCAAGGATCCGTTTGTAAAATATTAAGCTTTAAAGTGCAAATTTTTGTTAGAGTCAAGTGTCCCCCCCCTGCCAGCTAAATGGTTGGTTTTATTTTATTTTTATTTATTTATTTACTTCAGACACAATGATCCATATTTTTGTTAGTAGATATACTTAAGAGTTATGTTAGTATTCAAATACACAATTTTGGTTTGGACGTGTGAAAAAAATCATAGTAGTAGTTTATGTAACGAAATTAATTGATTCTCTATCATCGTAAATGAAGGCACAATAAAAGTTGCACCGCGTAAATAGTGTTTAGACGATGCAAGTAATTTTTTGCTTCAATTTTATTGTATACCAAAGGCCAGAAACTTTCATCATCTTTTTTATATTTCGTGTGGTTAGTGACTAGTGTCAGAGTTTTTATGCTACCCGTGGGCCTCTGACTTGGCTTCACATGCCGTCGAGAAAAATCTCTCCAAAATCTCTTCATATCATGTTTTCCTTCACCTTTTTTGAAGCAGGTGATAATTTTATAATATGCACATGAATCCGAAAAGTTAGAGGTGCGTGTCTTGGGTTCGAACTCGAGACCTATGACTTGGCAGTCCGACGGTCATACCTCTAGGCTATCCCTGCTCACTTGCATCCTATAAATGGGGCTTTATGGCTTGTAGAATGTCTCTTTGTCTACGTTCTCTTGTTATTTACAATTCCTAACGTTTAATAAACAATGAAGCTAACCACAATGAAGAAAACATCAGTCACGGAACATTGATTAATAGATGTAATCTCTTAAGCGCTGAATCGCTAAGTTACCTTGGCCTTCACGGCGCTTCCTTCTAATGTCGTAAGCAGTGATGAGACTACAAATAGACGTATACATAATATTTACATAAAGATTTCCCAGAAACAGTGATGGTCAAGGTTACTTGGGAGCAGTCGGATGCAATTGTTGATTGTGTGTGTACATCTAGCTAATATTACAAATGTGAAAATGAGTTTGTTTGTCACGCTTTCACACTAAAACGGCAGAATAGATTTGGATGAAATTTGGCATATAGGTAGACCATGACCTGGACAAGGACATAAGCTTCTATTCTTCCTGGACTGCAGATAAAGTCGCGGGCAACAGCTAGTGAATAATAAAATAAATCAAATGCAGAAAATTTGTGTCAAATCGATATAGAGGTCTGCCAAGTTTACTGTAAACGGGAAAGGTCTTAGTATGATCCCTTGATAGAACATAAAATACTTTTAGAATATGAATGGAATGAAAGAAGGTAAAGTATCAAAACACTACTGTATTGTCCCGAAGACACTTTAAAGTAAAATGAGCTTAATGATTGTGGAAATGAAATGAGTGATGCGGCCCTTGTTGGCTGTAACGAGAACGCCTGGATGCATTGATAGCCCAACGCGAACTAAACTAATTATATGAGTTAAAATGAACGTGTTGCGTAAACTGCTGAATTCAATATAGTCTTAAATATCACTGAAATAAGATCACTCGTATGTCTGTGTGGCAGACAGGCAAAGATGTTACTGGAAGCGGTCATTTGGAAACTCGCGCCTATGAGTGAAAAAAAGGAACCACCGTGCGCAAAAATTTCTCACACAACAGTTTAACAGTAAGGTCAATGTGCCTTGGGTATAATTTAAGTATAATTTGAACGTATTTGTTTTCTATACTTAATATTATATCGAGGTAAAATTTATTTGTTTTTATGTTTGTTTGTAAGTTTGTATGTCCCTGGGTAATCGCCAGAACTACCAGTCGGATTTGAAAAAAATATTTTTGCATTGGAAAACTCAATCCTTGAGGTAGGTTATAGGTTTGCAGACGAAGTCACGGGCAGAAGCTAGTATTTAGATAAAAATCAGAAGATACGTAATTTCTAACAAGTATGTAACATTAAAAAAAAAAAAACAGTGGGACTCCGGGAGTGCCGACAGAAGTGAAAACAAAAATCGGCACCGCGGTAATCAACGCGTTGATGTCTTTTTAATGGTCAAAAGCTAGTGTCGTCACAGTGTCGCGAAATCAATGGTTTAGTCCCATCTCAAAAATGCCCAACGCGCCTATAGAAGTTTTCACTTCATAAACTTAGGCTCATTTGTACGAAAATATGTTATGTTCTAAGTACAACTGAACTAATAAAACAACTGTGGTAGCTGTATTAATACGCCAAGATAAATAGACAAATATTATTAACTCCTAATAATATATGTTAATGAGTACGGAAGAGACCAAATAACGCGTTCAAATGATTCATCGGCTTAACATATGGTTGGAGACCATGACATTAAGGCTTCGCATAGTAATGACTCACGAGCTTTGACAATAACAGATCTTGTTTTCTTTCAATAAAATATATTTCTTTGTATGGATGTAATAAACGAAGACTGATTTACTAAAAAAACTTTTTACAAAAAAAAAAAACAACCGACTTCCAAAAAACACTACAAAGTGAAAAATAACTTTAATTTCGGAAGTCGGTGTCTTTGGTTTTGAATTTTCGTTTTTTGCCACCGACTTCCGAAATTAAAGTTATTTTTCACTTTGTAGTGTTTTTTGGAAGTCGGTTGTTTTTTTTGTAAAATGAAAAGTTTTTATTTTTTACTTTTTAGTTGTGGTACCTACCCCACACACATTCGAAAACCACTGCCTGCTATGTAAATAACAGCTGTGACAGAAACTTGTCATATCATCCACATACTAAGCGGGAAAAAGTACGTAGTATTGAAGCTAACTCAAAAACTATCGAAGAAAAGTTAATAAAATTTATATGGGACCACCTCGAGAGCATACCCTTTCAAACAAAAAAATAATTTTTGAAATCGGTCCACAATTGACGGAGAAATCGGTGGATATACATAAAAAAAAAACAAACATACGCGACGAACATATAACCTCCTCCTTTTTGGAAGTCGGTTAAAAAAGGGGAGAACGCGAGCAGAAAAGTTGAAATTATCGGAAAATTCGCAATGGAAAAGCTACTGATGACTCTTTTTTTTGCGAATTTCTGCTTTCCAATAAAGCTTGAAAACTGTAGCCTGTAACTAGGCATAAATAATTCCAGGGTTGCGGGTTTTTCCGGGTTACCGTGGCCTCTGGTATTATATAGGCAACCGAAGGAACACGGGTGGGTTTTAGTCAGCAAGAGTCTGACACGCCCTTCCGCTCCACCCAGAGCGGGAGAAGTTATTTGATAATTTTCCACCCAAAAAAAAAAAAGCATAAATAATTATGTAGAATGTAAAACAATAGACTGCAATATGTCACTTTCACTATCCTAAGACAATTATCAATGCAATTATTGCACGTCCAATAGTGCGTTACATACAATGCATGGACGTATGAACTTCAACCGCCGACCAATAGTGTTGTCCAAGTACGTCGAAATACGATCGATGTATAGGTAACAAACATGGTCAAATCGTTGATCTCGTGTATATTTTGGCGGACTGTTTGTTTGATAAACCTCTACGAGGAAAACGAAAGAGATAATTATGTACCATAATAGATAAGTAAATTGCATAGACATGACATTGACAATGTCATTTTGTTTTTGATTGTGTGTTTATTGGTGAATAGTTATAATATTTTCTATTATTGGTCTTGGCTTCATTTTATCAACCATGACTCGGATTGTATCAGGCGATAATTTAGTGCGTATTTTAGAAGATAGTGATGGTGAAGATGAGGTACTAGAACGATTAGAGAATTTTCAAATATATGGACCTGAAGAAACTATTGAAGACATTAATGAATTCATAAATGAAAATAATTTAATGGAAAATAATTTCGCGGCGTCTTCTACTTGGAACATGAATATACTACCTTTAGAGAGAGAATACTTCACAGGCTATTTGAGTAAACGACAATTTCATCATTTCAATGCCGATTCCGATTTGCGGACTGTTTTTTTTCAAATCTTGACAGATGATATAATCGATTTCATGATAGCGGAAACAAATACGTATGCGAGTCAACTTTTGCAACAAGCAAATCTTCCAACTTATTCGCGTATACAAAGATGGACGCCGGTGACTAGGACCGAAATGAGATCATATTTGGGCATTATATTATTAACTGGTTTGATTCCGTTCCCTACAATAGAATCATATTTGAAAAATAAAAAAATCTACTATCATCCATTATTTCACAATATCCACACGTCTTATTTTGAGATGCTGGCATTTCGTTGATAACACGAATCATAATGAAGGACGTCTATTTAAAATACAGCCATTAATTGACAAAATCATTTCAAATTTTAAAAGGATATATACACCAGGACCAGTAGTTGCAGTAGTATCCAAACAAATCCGTTAAATACGGTATGCGAATTTATAAATTGTGTACAGACAAAGGGTACACATGGAATTATAAATTTTTTGCAGGAGATAATGAAGTCACAGCTTGTCTTGATAAACCTGGTTCGTTAGTAGTACAATTAGGACGGGATTTACTAAATGAAGGGAGAATTTTTATAACTGACAATTATTACACCAGTGTATCGTTAGCAAGATATCTTAAAGAGCGAAGCACGGATTTTTGTGGCACCATTCGTAGGAACAGACGACATCTGCCAAAAGAGGTTGCGCAAGCTATACTGAAAACAAGTGAAATTGCCGTAATGCAAAATGACTGTATGACTGTTCTAAAGTGGCAAGATAAAAGAGACGTTGTCATGCTCTCGACTTGCCATGGTAAGGAGATGGAAATGGCAAAAGGTTTCAGACCAATTATGAAACCGCAAATGATCATGGACTATAACAAGGGAAAATTAGGAATAGAGCTGTCCGACCAACTTGCTAGTTATAACTCACCAGTACGCAAGTCTTGCATTTGGTATAAAAAGATCGCAATAGATCTTATTTCTATTGCAGTTGTAAATTCAATAATTATATTCAATGAAATAAATACAACAACAATGACAATGTTGAAAGGTCAAGAAATGATTGTGGAAAAGTTGTTGAACATACGAGATCCATCACCAACACAGCCAGTACTGAATATGACACATAAATTAACGAATATACCACGAAAACCCAACGGAAGGATAGTGCAGCGACGATGTACTGGGTGCTATAAAAAAATGACTAGTCAAACGACTGCTTCTAATGCCTGTAAAAGAGCGAAGCAAGTACAAACTGAATGTACAGCTTGTAATAAAGTTTTTTGTCTTTCATGTTACAATGAGGTTCATTATTAAATCGGAATGTCAGAATAAAAAAAAAATGATTTTTGAAAAAAGAATAAAGAAGAAATAAATGAAAATTTTATTTCCATTACGAAAATTGAGCCATTGTATTGTGGATTAAGATAGTTTAAAAATGAATTATAAAAAAATAGTGGAGTCCTTATTTCGTAAAAGAAACGACCCAAAACGCCTTTATAGTTTGTGCTTTGCGAAAGTCATCTAATTACTGAAACCGTACGTCGACGCTAGTTTGAAAAAACATGAAGTGTTATTATTGGACAATGTAAGGCATTTAAGACTTTTGTGTTTATTTACGAGTAGCTATAATATAGCTTACCAAGTTTATCAAGTATTTTTTTGATTCAGGTACATGATCTAAAATGTGACTTAATCAATCTGGGTCTACCAAGAATTATATGGATAAAACTGTTTTTTAAATTTCTACCAAAACACACAATGGTGTACTTAAACGACGAGGGATAAATGTTTTGCAGGCAAATGTGAGGATTGTAAAAATACGTTTGTTGCCATTGACGATTTAGGTGACATAGTGCCACGATACAAAGTTAATTGTGTGGCACTTAATGCAGTATATTGTATCGAGTGTGGAGGTGACTTATTATGTATCAAGAAAAGTTTATTAGCGTAGACCCCCCAAAGAAATAAAAAAAAAGTTTTATTTAAGTTGAATTTTAGTAAGAAAAACCATTTTTATTTTTGTTTGATTAAAATATAATATACCAAATTTTACTTTTATTTTTTTTACATATTAGATATGGCAACCTAGGGAGCCAGATTACGTACTTGGCAGGTTGAAAGAATTATCTGTTTTTTTTTTTTATTTGATTGATTTTTCAAGTTTCTCGTGAACAACACTATTTTTGGTGGTTAATAGTGTATTGTATGTCATGCACGGACGTACGGAGCTAACTCATCAGTGCATTACATGTATTGCATGGACAGTGAAAGTGTTATAAATGTTTATACATAAATGTTTTTTCTTTCTTTCTTTTCTGTTAAAAAATACTATTATTTTTCTGAAAACCTTATTCTTCTACACTAATATTGTAAAAATAGTTTTTTTTTTGTATTGAATAAGCTCAAAAACTACTGGACCGATTTTAGACATTATTTCACCAGTAGAATGCTATATTATCACTGAGTAACATAGGCTATAATTTATAAAGATATCATGTGGGCGAAGCCGCTGGCGGAAGCTAGTTAAGTATATTCTAAAAGTGTGGTGAAGATTTGGGAAAAAACCTATAAATAAGAGTGATCCTAAATCGTATCTATTTATAGCCGTTTATTTTATAATAAGCAACTTATTCGTGTAGAATAAACAAATTTTCATATTCCTACCAGTTAAAGAAAAAAAAACTGTTAATTGATATTGTATTTTATAATCTGTATTAGTTTTTTGAGAAAAAAAAAACAGTGGCACTCTGGGAGTACCGACAGAAATGAAAACTTGAAAAAAAAAATCAGCACCGCAGTAATCAATGCGTTGATGTGTTTTACTCCACGCACCGCAGTAATCAACGCGTTGATGTCTTTTACTCCACGGTGTCGGTAAATTGCGTTACAGTGTCGCGAAATCAATGGTTTAATCCCATCTCAAAAATGCCCAACGCACCTCATAAAGTTTTCACTTCAAAAATAATATTCGTATCTATATAATTTATTTGTAATCTATTAATCTATTTGAAATTTATTTGCCTTGTAATACTAGTACATAATATCCAACATTGGTAGACAATAAGAACTGACGTACACAGTTATGCAATAAATACGTCTCTATTTTCTAGACATACACCTTAGTTACTCATCATTCGAAAATGGGGGAATTAAATAAACGAAATCTTACCAGAACATAAACGCAATGTGTACAAATAAGTCCAACGACCAGTGTGCCGATAGCTCCAGCTGCTAGACCAGCATTCTTGAACGCCGCAGGCATAGCCAGGATACCGGACCCCAGCGAAGACTTTAGTAGGTGCACTAGAGATCCTATTGTCCTGAAAGGAGGTAACATTTGTTAGTAATCTAAAGAGATCTTAGTGTACAGAGAATAAAGACTACTGTGACAGTACATTGTGGAAAAGAAAAACTTTGAACAACAGCACTCATTATGAATTTATACAAAATAACAAACTAACAAAGTCGATTTGGCGGGTTGATTTGGTGCCGATTCCCTTGTTCACAAACTGAACTAAATTTAAGTTCAGTGCATCTTTTTCTTTCTATTTCATTAACAAAAGGACAGAAGATAAATTTTAGTTTAGTCCTGTTACATTAATCAGCGCTTGATGTAAATTGACGTAATTTTAGTCGGCAAGTTTTTAATCACGTCTAAACTTGTATGGAGTAGTGACAGGTGCTGATTAATTTGACAGGACTAAACTAAAATTTATCTTCTGTCCTTTTCTTAATGAAATAGAAAGAAAAAGATGCACTGAACTTAAAAATAGTTTAGTTTGTGAATAAGGGAATCGGCACCAATATCATTATTCTTAGGAATAATTGAACATTTTGGATCTTTTTTCCGTACAAAAACGGACAAATTTCAATTCTGCGCGACAATTCCCGTAATTTTTAAGAACGGTCGCATTCCCATCTCATTCGTAATCTGTCAAAAATACAATCAATTTACCAATATTTTTGACAAGTTTGACAGATTGCGACTTGAATGTGAACGTTTTTTAAGTACCTACAAGAATTGGCCTTCTGACGTTGGACAAAACAGCCCATATAAGAATTGGTTCACCATGCCAAAATAATTTTCTATTCATTGAAATAGAAAAGAGCAAAGTAAGTATTTGTTTTGTTTCAACAGGTTTTTCTTTCCAACAATTTATACCAGAAATTCCGTAGCGATAAATCAATTCCACAGATTAAAAAAAAAACATAACATTTCTGAACTTTATAACGTTGAAGTTTCACAATTTTTCAAGTGATTTTCTCGAGCAAATTGTTTTGCGTGTGAAATTTAGGGTACTGATTTTTTCTTGAATTTGCAGAACTTTTTTCCTGTCGCCAACACAGTTTGGTCTAAATATAGCTTGCAATATTTATTCTAAAATACGACTTCTAATAACGCTTGGAAGTACAGTCAGCGTCAAAAAGATAGATAAAGATTGATTAAAATAAAAGATAAATAAAGGAATATTTAGTAAATTGCCAAACTTAAATTACTTAAATATTATTCAATTTAAAAACAAAACAGACATCTTTTATTGGAAAAATGTTATAATTATAATAGTATTAACGAATTCCTTAATGATAAATTCTAAGTTATTTGTCATTGATATTTATTTAATTTTGACATTGTATTATTATAATCTTTATTTCCATTCATTATTTATATGTATACTCAATTGTTAATGTTATGCTTGTTTTTTCTGTCTTGATTTATGTTGTGTTTCGTTTTAATTATTTTATTTTAATATGTTGATTATTCTTTATAATATAAATAACTAATTATGTGAAAGAGTGTACACCTTTAAGATAGATTTTTGAGGAACAAATTATTTATTATTAAGATAGCATGTAAAATGTACCAAAAATTACACCAGTAAATGCATTTGAATTTGTTTTTGATTTAATTGCCAATTGTTCAGCAGACGATTAAAAAAATCTTTGTTCTTGTACATCTTTTTGGGGTTGACTGTAGAAAAAAGTTAATTTGGTTTCTGAATGTTACTTACGAGTTAGGGTGTTCCACTTTTCTGTGTTCGAACGGGTTGTAGGCTTTCTCATTGATCACTTCTTTTGAGCCTAAACTTAGAGTTGATTGGAAGCCTGGATTCGTTGCGAGATTCGCCCTGGAAAAATAATTGAATGTCAGATTTATTTAGGATTTTCCAGATTTTGGTTAGAATTGGGCTCCCGTTTATTGGAAGATTTATTTTCTAAGGCTTGCGAAATTGGAATAAGTGTCTCGTGTGTGAATTTGGGTCAAATGGAGAAGATGATGAAGTGTGATTGTGGAATCCCGACACAGGATATGTCGTACTTTCTCTCCTGCCCATCATGCACAACTATCTGCACCCTCCAGAACTTGTGGAATTCTCATGAAATTACACCATCCATTCAGCCAATTTGCTCCAAATCTAATGGATTGATTTGAAAGGTATACATGAACATAAGGCGGTAAGTAGAAAATTAATTTATTGAATAAGAGACCGAGTTAGGCTTTGCTTTCAATACTCAATATCTTTATTGATTTACCATAATGTGTACTTAGGTGGTAATTATATAATTTAGATCATTATGGACCCTGTAGGGCACAGCAAAAAGGATAGGAGAGAGGAAGCCCTGTTTTAGGAGATCATTGTTTTTGTGGGAACGAGTTTTAACTTATATACATATAATCAAAGTCAGGAGATCGCGAATAAGATACTAAAATTTCGCTTAACTATTATTATTTATGTTTGTGCCAATTAAGAAATATATAATAGATTGAAAAATGGGCCACAACGAGTGTTTTGCAGGAGTGACCTGGCCATTTTCTTGTTAGTACAACGTTCCTGTGGACTTTGTCTTTCTCTTCTAATTTTTATAAAAATGGTTGCGTCACTAAAGATTTCTCCAGAATCCGTTTACAAACGTTAATCTGAAAATGAAACAACCAGACACAAATAAAACAAGCTATTACGCAGATATACCGGATTTTTATTTAATTGACGTGCGTCAAATCTATTTTTTTTCACAAAAAAAGAATACCTTCCTTTTTTTGTTCAGAATAATCAATGTATGCTTTTGAATCATCTTTAAACGTTTCGCGTGCATTTGTATGTTAATTCTAATTATTTTGATCGATATGTCAATCAATCTGCCTAGCCTCTTCCCAACTATGTTGGGATCGGCTTTCAGTGTAACCGGATTCAGCTGAATACCAGTATTTTACATGGAACGACTGCCTATCTGACCTCTACAATCTTGTTACTGGGGAAAACGATACCCCTTGGTAAGACTGATTGTCAGAATTTCGGGCTTCTAACTACCCGTAACGACTGTCAAAGATCTACAAATGACAGCCGGGACCAACGGCTTAACGTGCTTTCCGAGGCACAGAGGGGTGTGCATTCTGACAATCAGTCTTACCAAGGGGTATCGTGTTACCTAGTCACTAGGTTGTGGAGGTCAGATAGGCAGTCGCTCCATGTAAAATACTGGTATTCAGCTGCATCCGGTTAGACTGGAAGCCGACCCCAACATAGTTGGGAAAAGGCTAGGCAGATGATGAGAGGCAAAATAATTTCAAAAACCTTGTATTACCTTATTTACTTTTAATGTGAAGTCTAGAATTTAGATTACTTACGTTGAATTAAAATTTTCGAGCACGATGCTGCCTTTTTTCTCTCCGTTCCCCATTTTGTCTTGTTTCTGCAAAGAAAGATACAAGATTAAAGTTGGTTTATTTAAATACCTAATACTTTTTTTTAGGGATCCGTAGTCATAGGGCGCCAACAGGACCATTTTTACGTCCCTACTTTAAAAAAAATGCACCACTGTGGATTAGACTTTTAGAAAACTGGATGTCATTTAAGCTTCTGCAATATTCCGTCAGGACTATGATAGTCAGTTTCATCCAGGCGGGCGGGCTAGTGTGATACTGCGAAATTTTCGCTTGTCTTAACCGTAAACTGCCTGTCAAATACGGCACATGCATGTCATGGTAACCCCTAGTTGTAGCTGACTGTGTTGTGTTGTGTAAATCGGAAGAAAGAGACGGCCTAAGGCTCTGCTGTCTGTCCGTCCGTCTGTCATAGTCTGTATCTTTTGAACCGTAATACGTAGACATTTAGTGGCATGAGGAACAGGGTGTAAAGTTCACTCATCCACCATAGAAAAGGGAGGATCCTCCGACCAGACGGGTGTTGTGTCTGGCGGGCAACTGCCTAACGGTTTGAAGTTGAAATATTGTATCTATGTCGATCGCTCGGTAAACTCTAACTGCACGATGCAGGATTTGTGTGACGTCATGTCTATGATACGTAGTTTGTATATGGTGGTGTAACCGCTACAGACACTTGAAATATTCACAGAGTGTATTTTACCCGCTATAATAAGACAATACAAATAAAATTAAGTTGTTTTGTTTTAATATTGTGGGAGGTACGGAACGCTTCTTATGCGAGTCCGATTCGCACTTCGCCGCTTATATATTTTACTACAAGTGAGCCGTGATATTAATTTTACTAAACGACTCTTTCTACAATTCACTTTGAAGTTAAATAAGTTTATTATCGCTCGACTTAATGATGTAGACATTTTGGGGCTAGAAAACTGGAGAAAAGGTATTTATTAGTTTTTTAGTAGGAATCAAATTAAATTACTTTTTCTTTTTAGAGACTTAGCAAATTATAGAAGTGTTGACGACCACAGCACCATCTACTGGCAACAAATAAAACAATTCGATAAGACGAAGGCGGCGCACGGGGAAAGGGCAGACCACGGCGCGACACTAGCGACGCGCTACGGATTTTTACTGTCTTGGTGACACGCTAATAAACTCACGCAAATTGTAACTACTAAACCTATTTAAATTGTGAAAAAGCATCCATATATTGTAAAACGGTAATTACACGTTATCATTCATATCAAGACACGACGACGACCTGACGCAGAAACCCCAACAAGAAGTCTTTTCTAATTTATCTCCTGGAGCGGAGCGAGGCAGCGAAGGGGAGAAATGTGCTGATATTGACCAATAGAATCTAAACTCGGCTTCAGAGCTTCGCTTCTAATGGTTAATATTGGCACATTTCTCCGCTCCGCTGCCCTGGTTCCCACACACATGCTCCCTGGTTCTCACACATACACTGTATATACAAAAACACAACAAACACACACGCACATAAATCACTCAAGAGCATGCATGCACTAAATTGGACTCCTAAATTTTAAATTATTTTATCTTTAATTTTATTGCATAAAATCATGCATGTTCAAAAAACGGGTGAAAACACTGATTCCTGTAACACAGGTACCACTTAACTCAGGAGTCATCATCATCTGCCTAGCCTTTTCCCAACTATGTTGGGGTCGGCTTCCAGTCTAACCGGATGCAGCTGAATACCAGTATTTTACATGGAGCGACTGCCTATCTGACCTCCACAACCTAGTGACTAGGTAACACGATACCCCTTGGTAAGACTGGTTGTCAGACTTTTTGGGCTTCTAACTACCCGTAACGACTGTCAAAGATCTACAAATGACAGCCGGGACCAACGGCTTAACGTGCTTTCCGAGGCACGGAGGGGACTTGGTATGTAAAGATGGTCACCCATCCACGGACCAACCGCGGCAAGCGTAGCTTAACCTGATCGATCGACCCATGCAGCTGTTATTACTTAGCCACAAGCCCCTCCACTTAACTCAGGAGTCAGGGCTTCAAATTAAAATGTAACAACTTTTTATGTCAATAAAATATTTTTAATTTTAATATTTTTAAGTGTGGCATTAATGGTGATAACCAGTGATCGGAGTAGGTAGATTGATTTTACGTACTCGCATCATGAATAGTCATAGAAATCATAACATGGATAAGCCTTTTTTCCGGGATTAAATTTTGGTACTTACTGGATTGAATCAAATATTGTTAAAGTAAGGATTTTTAAACTACTACATTAGAAATTTATAGAATGCGATAGATAAACATTTAAAATATATTATATTGTTTTTATAGTATACCTATCCTTTTCTTGGAGTCCGATCACCTATATACTATTAAAAAGACAGCAAAAGGGTTAAAAAATTTCTTATTCATTTTGATGTATTCTTTATTCTACATATTACAACAACATTTGAAATTCCTTACAAAAATCTTAATAATTTCAAAATCCCGGAATCCCGGAGGCATATCCAAACTAATATATACGTGCCAGTTCATTGACCCCAAATCAATCTACCTACTCCGATCACTGGTTATAAGCGTCTAATGTACCAACATAAATAACACGTTAGAAAAATAGATGAAAAAGTACACGACCATTACGTGATGCAAAATTTTCAAACTTTCTGTTTAATCCCATTATCTAATAACCCATAAGCGACTGTTAAAATCTTCACGTAATACAGCAAAAAACATGAAGAAACAACCAAAAAAAAACATAAAACATGATGACCGTTACGTCACGCAGGTAATTTTTCTTTTCGGCAACTGTCCGGTAGAAATACAGACCAACATAATTAGACAGACGGCGAAACATGGAACTATAATTTTAAATACATAATTTCGTGTGTCATCGGTTGTTTCCTTTGCAAGTAGCGCCGCTGAAAAGGGTCAAGTCAAACTGGTTGCGTTGTAAGATAATAATCGTTGATAATCGTATGAAGCGTACATTTGACGCGTACGTAATCGGTGTCAAGTAAGCCGAACTGGGACGCGGTGAAACGCACCGCTGATGTTCAGGTACTGGATGCGCTACAATTATTTTGACTTACAGATAGATCTATGGTAGCAATTTTAATTAGTATGTTCTCGAATCCATCCATCTCGTGTATATTAGCTAGTTGTAATGATTGTGTTTCTGTGATTAGGTGTCAGAAAATTAAATCTCGCTTAGATACCAAGACAAATAATAAAAACGTGTGGCACTCGGGGACTGCCGCGGTAAAGCTATTGCATAGCATTTGTAACCTCCATACTTCCTATTTGTCAACGCTACACTTGGGATGTTGACGTGATGACATAAAGAAAAATTACGTTACATGGTAGGCGGAGTAGGGGGTGTTAGGTTTTTTTCGTTACGGAATTTCTTGATTCGGTCGCCGCGCTCAAAGCCCGCGATAAAAGCTATGTAATAGCTTAATAATTATGATAGATGACTCATGGCACCGATTTCGTAGCCGGCACAGAATAGGGCACGAACCATTCACGATGAGTCACCGTAGGCCTAGCATAATAGTAATTTATCAGGGCCATATCTAGTCTTCTACATCTCCAAGGATACGTCGGCGGTATGATAAACGAGTCCAACTTTTTTCGCCGGCAAACATTTGAAAACGAGCCCCCATTATGTTTTTTTTTTGCAAAAACCGGACAGCCGGTAATTGGAAATCGGAATTTCGAACGATGAAAATTTAAATTACGAATTTTAACTCGGTTCGAGTTTTTAGCTTGTTGTGTAATGCTGGGTATTCTGATTTCTGTTGCAGATGTTGAGTAGTACTACTTAAGGTTAAACTAGTCGCGGGCTCGAACTCATTGGTGGGTTTGGTCAAAAAGCACGCTATCTCACCTGGCATCGTGTCCGACAGAGTGATGAGCAGTTAGACGCTGGTCTACATGCACAAACTCTAGTTCGCACGCACACAAACACCGTTCAGAACGATTTTAGTAAAACGAGTGCGTAAAAAATTACGAAAAGTCCTTTGGAGGGTGGAGTTTTATGAAAAAACTACTGCATAAATCAATTACGAATAAAGTTTATTATAATCTTCGACAATTGAGCTTTGTCGGAACGAGCTTTGTTTTGGAGATTTTATACTTCTTTTATTACTTATTTACTCCCAAAGTTGTTGCGTTAAAATTTGCAGGAAAAACGAATCTTTGTTGGCTCATAACTTTTTAATTGCTTTTTTTTTACTATTCTGCTTCTGTACAGACAAATTTAATAATAAGTCAAAACGATTTCATGTTTTACTTTGGATGTACAATGTGTAACAGTGGAGTAAAATCCCCCCGAAATTTGTATGGAAAAAGTATCGGCTAGTTGCGCCTTAAGCTATTTTGTGTTGGTGTTATTAAACTCTTTAGAGGTAAGATCTGTCATAGACCAAACCATGTAATAGGGAGCGAGCTTATTACTATCAATTGGGCACGAATCCAAACTCCGGGCTGCTACTGAGAAATTCCAGATGGAAAACCGAATAACACTATCCGACCCAGAAATCGAACCCGGGACCTCATGCTCAGCAGTAGCACTTGCGACCATTAGACCAACGAGGCAGTCAATAAATAAATAAATAGCTTATTTTTGGAAACCTATAAATTACGTAACTTAATGTTCCTATTTTACATATCTATCAGGATAAAACCGCAGTTTTGTAAACAGTGTTCTCATGACACAATTGCATTTGATTGTGACTGAATTACCATATTAGATATATGGTGGCATTGAGAAGAGCCTTCGTCGGTACCTACATGAAGAGAATTACAATGTCAATATTATTTATTGGGTTTTTATCGGTTTTTGTTGTCTGACACATTAATTAGGAGTCGGTATAGAAGGTTCTGTCATGGTCAAAAATAATTTTAGAACTAGTGATAAGATAGTCTAGTCGAATGAGCGGGCCAGGTTCACTGTAAAGGTTCATACAGGCTGACGCGACATGTTACACTAGCGCGCGTTTTGGGCGCGACAAGCAGCGCGACACCAACGGAACATTTTGTATGGCGTCGCGTAAGTGACGTGACACAAGAGAGTATTTTCTGTGTCGCGGCGCGACAGGTCAGTTATTCTAGACGAAAATGTTGCTAGTTGAAAAGGAGGAGGTTATATGTTCGTTGTGTATGTTTGTTTTTTTTTTTATGTTGTCCACCGATTTCTCCGTCAATTGTGGACCGATTTTGAAAATTATTTTTTCGTTTGAAAGGGTGTGCTCTCAAATTGGTCCCATATAAATGTTATTAACTTTGCTTTGATAGTTTTTGAGTTAGCTACAAAATACGTATTTTTTTCCCACTTAGTATGTAGATGATATGTTAAGTTTCTGTCATTGGTAGCAGGTAGTGGTATTTGAATGTGTGTGGGGTAGGTACCACAACTAAAAAGTGAAAAATAAAAACTTTTTACAAAAAAAAAAACAACCAGTCGGTTGTTTTTTTTTTGTAAAAAGTTTTTGTTATTTTTAAATGAAATTATTTACGTTTAAAGTTTGAGTAACTATGAACTGCGAATAAAATTTTAAGTCTTTCTTCTATCAAATGTCTGCCTAACAGCCTGTATAACGCAGAATTGCGTCGCGCAACACAGTCTGCACTAGCCTTAAAACCGATGGCCGTTGAGGAAGACATGTTCGTGGGTGGAGACCGCGAATCGACCAATTCAGTGTTGGACTCTGTCATGCACAGGCAAGTGGAGAGATGTTCTTTACGGAGAGACTATTATCCAAATTAGATTGCCATATCTAGTTAATGATGAGGTTAATTTGCACGTTTACAACCATAAGCCACTCTTCCACTTTTTACAACAGACAGCTGTGCTGCTGGGGAGTTTGTTGCGCCACTTCTTCTTCCCAGCTAAAGGCACTAGGAAGTGGTGAAGGGTGGGCGTTTTTGGGGGACTGTCTTATGTAATTTTGACGTTCGAAAAGTGCTGATTCTCAGCCTAGTTTGAATAAATGACTTTTGTATTTTGAATTTTTTATTTTTTTTTACCTATTGTGGTATAGTTATTTTATTCTAGGTGCATCGTCTTCACATATAATTATTTAACTAATGTACGTAACTATACAAACAATTGTAAAACATTTTAAAAGAGTAAACGGTGGAGTTTCTTGCCCATTCTTCTCCATACGAAAAACTACCTTTTGGAAGGGGCGACTAGAATTAATTTTATTATTTTGTAAATTTTGACGTTCAAAAGTGCCATACATCGGCCTATTTGAAATAAATGATTTGACTTTGACTTTGATTTTAACTTTATGTAGATAGGTACAGTCAACCGCACATCAGTGGTACCTAACACTACGAAAATCGCCCTTACTGCTAATATCAAGATGCTGCTGTCAATGTCAAATCATTACCACTACTATTGTGATTTCGACTGTATATACTTATGAGTGACGACTAATAAAAGACCCAGTTCAAAAAAACAAAATAATCAAATATGCTATCTAGAAAACATATATCTGGACGAGTATTTTTAGAATCAAAAATAGGTTGTTAAATTATATGAAGACTAAGCCCCTTTGTACACGACACGGTTTCTTTACGGTTCAGCGTAAAAACCACGCGGTAGAAAAAACGTGTCTGTCAACAAGCTTCAATAGTGGTCCATACAACACTGAAGACCGTGCCTACACACGGCGAATAAACCGTAGTTTTTCACGGCAAGAAAAACGTGTATACAAATGGCCTAAGGTCGCATTAAGTAGGTACTATGTTTTTAAGCTATTGCATAGCTTTTATCGCGGGCTTTGAGCGCGGCGACCGAATCAAGAAATTTCGTAACGAAAAAAACCTAACACTCCGCCTACCATGTAATGACGGTTCCCATGACAACGTGATGTTGTCATGGGAACATAATTTTTGTTTTATGTCATCACGTCATCATCCCAAGTGTAGCGTTGACAAATAGGAAGTATGGAGGTTACAAATGCTATGCAATAGCTTTACCGCGGCAGTCCCCGAGTGCCACACGTTTTTTATATTGTTGTGAATTCAAAGTAGCTACCATGATTCATTTTGTTAACGTATTGTTATTCTCAGAACTATGTAATATGTTTGTTTTGCTCGGGTTTGCATTGATGTGCGAAATAAGCACCTGTATGCAAATCCATTAGTTCCTAAACTACAATATTAGCTTACATGACTAACTTCCAGATTTTGGAGGTACAACATCATACATCAAAGGCTGTTGTTATAAATAAAATAGTTACATGTTGTTATAATACTAAAAAAAACAGTGGCACTCCGGGAGTGCCGACAGAAGTGAAAACTTGAACAAGATCACCTTAGTGGAAGAAAAATACTTGTATAGAACATTGGTCTGTAACCTTATCTAAATAAAGAGCACAATCGCGTTTACAAACAAAAAAATCTTCCAAAACCTTTAAAGTAAAAATAGTTGCATAGAACATTAATCCGTGATGTAAAATAAATAGAGCATAATCGCGTTTACAAAAATGAGCTTTCGGTAACAGTGTCACGAGTTCAATTGTTTTTTCCCATTTAAAAAATGCCCAACGCGCCTAAAGAAGTTTTCACTTCAAAAATCGAAACGGCATCCAGTTACACAGGTGTATTAGGGATCTCGTGGACTAGGCGGCCACGACTCCGGCCAGTCGTGGCCGTCTAGTGGTATTGTGTGATCTGCGGCTAGTTGGCCGTTGCGACCAAGTGCGCGATTTGTATCGGTTTCTATAGTTTACCTGGTCGATGCGACCACGGAGTAGTTTATACGGCTATACGTGAGTAGTTTATGCGGCCTACCCAAATGTCCTTTTCTTGGTATTGTTCGTCGAGTTGAGCTCCTTAAGTTCTGAGTTGAGCTCCACGATTATTGACAAATACTTGCACTGACTGGGCAGGTCCACTCAAATCTGTTTGGTTCGTTCCTCAAAAGACCATTTCAGACACTAATCTACATGGTCCTCATATGGCTTGACCAAGATTATGTCTGGACTTTAAAAGAGACTGCGACCTCTGAGTTTGTTTCGGCTTTTCTTCTCAGAGTAGTCAGATAGGAAACGCCGAACTCATCTAACTTATTTTTAGTATTTTTGAAGTGTCTTTATTTGAGACGTCGAAATTGGTTGCAGTAATAAAATTAGAGCATTCCGACAGTAAAAATGAAACGATTTCATATAGCTATCCCTAGGGATGTAACTATATCGCGGTTTCAACCATCTTACTGTGACGTAATATATGCATTGCAAATCTGCAGTGTGTCATAATACCATCAGCATTCCATGGATATAAAGATATTACTGCGTAAGCCTTTAACTCTATGGGGAAAGGCCACCATAGCAAACCCACAACCACGTGTCAAGGTCTATTGCTATTGGTACTCAAACCTGTTGATGTTGCAACACTTGCAACCCACTTTGCATGATATGGCCAATGCTGTTTTAAGATGCGACTAAATGCCAGTGACCTGGTTAGCTTGCGTGTTCTGTGCTGAGCTCACGCATCGCGTCATACACCCAGCCAGTAATAGGACTCGCCCATCAAGGAGCGCTGTCCCAAATTAGACGCATTACTAATTTATTTTACATAAAACAGAAAATATAAAACACGTATATTAAAAGATAAATAATTTAATTATCTTTATAATAGTTTCAGTTTTTTTTTTATCCATCTGATAGTTCCAGAAATTACCGCGTTCAGATAAACAAAATAAAAATCGAACTCTTCAGCTTTATTATTAGTATAATAATATAGATTGAGGTAAAGTAGGAACAATTTTGATATGAGAAAGGCAACTACATAAGTCCTAACAAAATCCGGGAGTAAACAACGCCAGGTAGAAGAAGACACATTTAATAAGCTTCTCTCATAATCTTTGTTTGTGACGGCACAAATTTGCGTTGCAAAGTTTAGTCAGTCAGTAAGGTTGGTATTGGAACTGGCTTCTTAAGATGTACCATTCATTAATATGAATGATGGCCTTAATGCATCTCACTAAGAACAACATAATAAGAATTTAAAAACACACAACATTAGCAGATTAAAAATGAACACAAAAATACCTACTTATACCTACAATTTTTTATAGGATAACTAGATCCAGTAAGCCGACGTTCGCACGAACGTAATAAAATCGCGGCGGGATTTTATTGCGCACTGGATTTTGAACTCTCGAGCGTAGAGAACCCAACGCGCTGGGACGCACTCTCGTCCCAGCGCGTTGAAAAAACACACTTGGATTTTCAACTCTCGGCGTTATGCAGAGCGTTGAAAATCAAGTGCACGATAAAATCCCGCTGCGATTTTATTACGTCCGTGCGTACGTCGGCTTATCCTATATTAAAATAGTAGGTATAAGTGCTTTACGGCTGCGCCAAATAGGCCAAGTTCAGCAAAATTGCTTGACAATCAGTGCCTAACGCTGGTTATCAATTTTGCGGAGGTATTCTACGAAGGTTTGGCTAAGCTAGTATTTGACTTTTGGCAACAGCGAGGCTCTAACATAAATATGACGGATTTGTCATCAACCATTTATATTTCTCTGAAACCAAGGTGAAAAGGTCGCCCTATTACCTTGAATCTTTATGCACGATCGGTGAGTTCGGTGACCCATGACGTAAGGGGCGAATCACTACACCAAAATAATAAAAAACGGAGTGAGTGGAAAACTTTAATCGAAAGGGGCAAGATTCAAGGGGCGAGTGGAGCCCAAACCCAATTGATGGCTGATGGCACATGACACCTCTGAGTACTTTCAAGGATTAATCAACTGGATTGTGATAAAATACCTATGAATTTTATAAACGGAAAGAATTAAGTGTCATGGCGCTGTCTAAATATAAATGTTCAGGGCCATACGATAACCTGGGACAATAGTTGTAAAAATGCAAATTAAAGGATTACTCAAAACCGGTCAAGTGCTAGTTGAACTCACGTGGAGAGGATTCTGTACGATGAATATGTTATTTATATTATATTATACGTATATTATTATGTTTTTTTTTTAACCTGACCCAAATTTGTTTGTGGTAACAAAAAAAAAGTGTGTATGGTATCGGATTGTAGAGGGAAATTGCTGAATATGTCTATTGTTGAATTCTGTCTTGTTGTATATTCTTGAATACGTGAGATAAGACTGAGTGATCAAAAAATTTAATATCGGAATAACTTCTTATTCCGATATTAAATTTTTTGATATTTTTGTGCTTACAATTAATATTGAAGTCTGCTGCTATGAAAATCTTTTCGAGTGCACTGATAGAATAATAAATTCGACGGCAATTTTCGGAAGACATGATGGTGATATAGATACGATTAAGAATTGAACACCAAATGCTTTGAATTGGAGGCATTCAACATGCCCACCCCCTGCCTATAAACTTCAAATTTATTCCTTGTCGCAATGCCAATATTGATATCAAACTGTAACCACTATTTTAGGTAAACCGTTCGTCTTCATTCTTGTTAATGCGTTCACTGATTGTAATGCTTTTTTTTCTGTCAGATTGAATGCACCGGAAACTATGTCTATAGCCTTCATCAGAACAACCTTCAGTATTAATTTCTGATAATTTGTGTTTGTTGTAACTGTCCACTTCCATGTTACTTGCAAATAAATGTATAGCTTTGGCAGGTAAGCTATTAATTTTAAAACACAGCTTCTTGATAAGCAGAATATCAACGTGATTCATATTACCAGTTGCCTTATTATTTAATGCAGTGGCAAAATTCTGATCATCCCTCTGACTCATAAGAAACAGGCAAAATGGTTCTTACAATGGTGCACCAGCTAACACTGCCATCGGATAACGCCCTGTCTTAGGCTGAAAAATCCATTAGATGAACTGTATACTTTCTGACTTTATAATATCGCAATTGTTGAGGAAAATTTTGATGGGTCTTCCTTAAACTTTATAGAAGCATTTTTCCATTTTGCTGTAGAAGGATCGTCTTTATTTAATTCAGTCAACAGTCTTGTTTTGTCCATCGGAAAGAAAGGTATTCCGAATCTGCATGGGCGGTCTAGTTTTGAGTGAAATGTATGAGTGTGTTTGTATTGCTACAAGATTGTTACTTATTTGATCACTGTCACAAGATATGATCATAATTATCAACAAATTTTATGATGTTTTCAATGGAAGTTTCGTCTTCGGGAGTATAAATTTGTGTACCTTCTATCCATAGTATCATGAAAGCATGTGGCGATCCACGATGTTGAAATTCTATCCTGTGGTACTGATGGGTAATTTTACTGTCCACGAATGGTCCTGCTGGAACTAACCATGTCGTCTTTAATTCTATAAGCCTTGTTTAAAAAAATATGACACAAATAAATGGGTTTGACTGAATTAGACGAACTTTTTCTTAAAAATAGATTGTGCCTCTTCAAGACTCACTTCTTCCAAAAGAAATTTTTTTTTTTAAGTAATTGTTTTATAAGTTCTGGCCATTTAGCTTCTGCAGCTGACAAAGTAACAAAAAGGGTTGGTACTCCAAATTGTCAAATCATAGCCAGTACTTGTTTTTCGTTCTCTTAGTGAACTGGTGAATCGTGATTCTCACGTCGCACATAACTCTGTCACCATCGTCATGCTGTATAAGATTATTCATTTGCATTTGCACCAGGTGTAATTTAGATAATGGGAATGATAGAATGTTTTCTTTAGCAAAATGTACTTCATGAGTCCAGTTATGGTATTATTAATTAACTCTTCCAGAATTCAAAAGCAAGCAAAGCAAGGAGCAATTGAGTGGACTAAGCTTTGCATTTGGCTTTTTTATCTCTAGGGAGGCAGCGGCCCCTCCCTGCCCCCTTTAGCGACGTCCTTGGCCCTCATGGCTCTACGGTCAAATCTTGTTATCTCTGAGTTCATAATTTCGGTATTTATTAGGTACGTTTTAAAATTCTGCTCAAACTCTCCGTGTATTTTAATAAAGCCTAATTCTTCCATATGTTCATTATAAATTAGAGACCTTGGTTGCTGGCCTTCTCCTGGCGCCATTGTAATAGTTACATCCTGTTAATTATCTAATAAAGTTTCTACGTTTCCAGGGTTAATATTCTTCTTGTGTTAGATTGTCACATATACATTCTTCAAGGTAATTTTTGTCATCAAATTGGCTATCGCAAATGCACTCTTCATCATATTTAATACCCATTATTTTAAGCAAATCAGTTTGTACTAAATACTTTGCCGCTTTTCTAACTACGTCTGGTGGGATTCGTTCCTTTCGACCGTGCCTATAACAAATGTTTCGTTTTTTAATTGGGAAGTACGGAACGATCAATGAGAAAAAATATAACTTCTGACTGACTTTGATGACAAAAGATTACTATCAGGGTCGTTGAACAAATGACAGGATAATCAAATGTCATTACAATGATTAATCTTCGTTTTTTTTCCAGGGTTACTTTGACAATCATAATTTATAAAGTACAGAATTACAACAGTTTTTTATGTATCTTAACCGTAATTGGCGCTTAACCTTTTATGTTTTTTTTGTGTAGGTCTGGTGAAAGTCATTTTTGAGGCAGAAAAACTATTTTTCTGTTTGGTAAAAGTAAGATACAGATCTCCCAGAAAAAGCATGCGCTTCGGCAATCATCGTCTGTCTTCGGAAATACGAACGCGTGATTATAACGAATAGAGAGCTGTTATAACCTTGGAAGTGCTCGCCTATTTTGTCTTACCCGGTTAATTAAATTTACCCGGTTCCTTTATATGAAGCAATTTGGCGTCTACCCATTCTATCCACTTATGTATCCAACCCTCTTTGTAATAGGGATGGTTGGTTACTATAAGTTGGAGGTAAGGTGCAATTTCGCACTAGTTAAATATGTTTTTTTATGGTTTTTCGTGGTATGCTGAACAATCCTCAAATATTAGAATCTTTGGGATTGCTCGTTCCAAACAGAAGGCTGCGACAAGGGCCGAGAGAAAGGCTGTTTAAAGTCCCGGTGACCCGTACAAACCTGTTAAAGTTTGCACCAGTGGGGCGGGCAATAAAGATACTCAATAGCGTCTCTCTGCAAGTGGATATCTTTACATGCTCATTGGCGGAATTCCAGAGAGTGACACTTAACATATTGTCCTCTGTATGACTTGTGCCACACAGTGGACATTGTAACTACATTGCTGTATTGGGTTGAACCTGTTAAAACAAATGTAAGTGTGAATAGTAAATAAATAAATAAATAAAATTAAAATAAAAAATAAACACAATTAAAATTCTGGTAAAAAAACACTTTCTCTCTCCTTAAACATCGTCATTACATATAGTTCCTTCCTCTTGTTTCATGTTTATAATTTTATGTATATCTATCTAATATATATATATATATATTTATATATATTTTATGTATCTGTGTATTCTGTTGTATATGTAAATGGTACACCACTGACTACCTGCAGTATTGTCTCTCCTTTTCCATTTAAATCCATCCAAAGGTTGTCTGTAAAAGATCGCTTTTAGCGATAAGACCGTCCATTGTGTCACCCAATGTAAAATTTCTATATTAATGTCTGTAATTTTTATGGTGTACATAATAAAGAATATTCTATCTATCTATCTAAAATTAGAAAAAAAGAAAAATTAAAATGCCGCAAAAAGAAAGATGGAGTATGCCGTAACGCAATCTCAATCAATGTGAATCAATAAAGCATCAACAGTCTAGAGGTGTCCCGTGACAAATCATCTAAATTCACTCTAATGACATCGCTCAGGGGTCATGCTCGATCCAATCACCCCTCTATTGTCTTACGATAGGACGGCATTCCTCTTAAAGCGAGAAAGATGGAAGGCGAGACTGAAGCTATTGTAACCTAATCTTTTATATTTATGTTTTTAAGGGTTCCGTACACTGCGTTGTTATAAGGTCTCAGAGCACAAATAAAGGAAAAAGTCCGAAAATTATTAATTTGTAATTTTTTCATATAAAAATAATTGTTTTTGCGATTACAAACTTACATTTGCAGTTGGAAAATTGACTGTGATGTATGTCAATGTATGGAAGAACATTTAATTTTTATCAAAAACAAAGTTAAGTTTGTTCTTGGGAAAGATTCATGCCAACTAAGGATGCCTTCATTGTGCGGGGTCCGATATGCACATGGCCGGTTTTTTTAATGAAAAAGAATTAATTTTAGGTACCCAAAGACCTTGCTGAATGATTGTAGGCTTGTAAAAACCACGGTTAAACAAAGGACCCAACACCAACAAAATCGCTTTTGTAACGATAGATACTTTTTGTAGGGCAACCTTATTCTGGAAAACATAAACTACAGAACGCCACCTGCTATGATCCTTACATACTCCTTTTGCCTCGTTTACGTTCATACATCTGGTCATACACGCACGCCGGCGCCGGTTGCGAGTACCACCTGACCTTTTTGAATAACATCACTAATAAGGTCTTTCCAATACAATTCTGGAAGACTCAGTAAAATTTTCAAAGATGTTGTATTATTCATAATTGTTTTGACGTTATCTCTATTTATTCAGGATATACAAGAAAACAGCTCTTGGTGGAACACAAGCCTAAAAGTGCCAAAGCAATTTTGTGCCATATTGAATGAAGGTAATGTCTTATTGTTCGCTTGTTTTGGCATGTAATAGTATTTTTATTAGTACTTAACGTCATGTAGGTAAACGTTATTATATTCAATTGATTTATGAGAATGTTTTAATAAATCTTTATAGTTTTATCAAGGGGTATCGTATTACCCAGTAACTGGGTTGTGGAGGTCAGATAGGCAGTCGCTCCGTATAAAATACTGGTATTCAGCTGCATCCGTTTACACTGAAAATCAACCCCAATATAGTTTGGAATAGGCTTGGCAGATGATGATGAATACTGTGCTTATACGATGTCAACAAAGTCAATTTAATGCTTAAAAAGACAAATCTTTGTTGAATCCAATATTGCTTGAAAACTTGATTGAAACAAGTCGTGAAGAAAAAATTACTTTTGAAGTAATAAAAAACAACTGACTTCAAAAAAAAAACCTTGCATAGTGAAAAATAACTTTTATTTCGGAAGTCGGTGAATTCATTTTTTTTTTGGGAAAAAAATATTTTTCACTTTTTAGTTGTGGCACCTACCCCACATAAATTCGAATACCACTACCTGCTATGTAAATAACAGTGATAGGAACTTATTATAATATCATTATATCATCTAAATCTCGGGTGTGCCCCAAGGATCGCATACCGGGCCAATTCTCTTTGTCATATTCATCAATGATATAGTAAATTGCATCAAACATAGCCAATGTTCCTTATTTGCCGATGACCTTAAAATCTATCGTCAAATAAAAACTCAGGAAGACAGCGCTCTACTCCAAACTGATCTGAACTCAATACAGAGCTGGTGTGTGGTGAATGGGATGGTTCTGAATGCCAGCAAATGTTATCACATAACATTTACGCGGAAAAAGCATCCCATAACATCAACTTACTCCCTCAACGGAACGTCACTGCAACAAGTCAAAAACATACGGGATCTAGGTGTAGTACTTAGCAGCGATCTCTCATTTACCACACACATCAATAATATCATTAAAAAAGCAATGAAAATGGTTGGGTTTATAAACAGAATTGGAAAAGAATTTAAGGGAACCTTGTCATTGAAAGTGCTCTATAACACCTTTGTGCGCAGCCTCGTAGAATACGCATCTCCCGTCTGGAGTCCCAATTATAACATTCATATGGAAAGAATTGAGCGCGTTCAAAAAAAAATGACGAGGTGCTTGCGATTTAAAGAACACGAATGTCCTTTTAGAGCCAATTACGCTGAACGGCTAAGTTATTTCAAATTAGACTCATTGAAGCGACGAAGGGTTCTAAATGATCTGTCAACACTCTATAAAATTGTAAACGGGATAACATCAACTCCAGATCTCCTTAACAAAATCAACCTAGATGTACCTCGTCATTCTCACCTCCGGTCCAAGCCTACTTCTAGGACTTTTGCCCCTAAACCGTGTCGCACAAACCTGGGCCAGCATGCTCCCCTAAACAGAATGTTGACTTTTTACAACAGAGCCTGTTCAGTTGACAACAGTATAGATATTTTCTTTGACAGTCTGCCAATATTTAAAAACAAAGTTAATAAAATTGACCTGTAATCAGCTGCTTATTTATGTTTGTACTAATTTTAATAATGTAATTTTAATATACTAATGTTATCAAATTTAATAATAACTTAATTTCATTTGGATTTTAATTTGACAAACGATTTATGATTTATGTTTTATTTTATTCCATATTTAGTATTGTTACCTTATGAGTGAGTATTTCATTGTGTTTTGTTATTCTTGTTTGTACTCATGCAATGCAACGAAATGTATTAATTAATTTATTTATTGTTATTGTATTTTATAATCTTATTTCATAATTTAATATGTATCAAATTAATGTTAATGATAATATTTTAATGATTTCATAATTTGTCAAATAATTGTTCACCTTATAATAAGAATGTTGTGCATGCCTATAAGTGATGTATTTACACAGTACTGAAGACTCATGATACCTGTTATAACTATCGTTGTAAATATGTCGTTGGTGTGCCTTGCTTAATAAATAAATAAATAAATAAATCTAAATACTTATTATTGAAGCCAACTCAAAAATTACCAAAGCAAAGTTAATAACAGTTTATATGGGACTACCTCTGAAGTATAACCCACTAAGCAAAAAACAATCATCAAAACCAATTCATAATTGGCGGAGAAATCGTGTAACAAAAAAAAAAAAAACTGTGGCACTCCGGGAGTACCGACAGAAGTGAAAACTTGGAAAAAAATCGGCACCGCGGTAATCAACGCATAGATGTCTTTTACTCCACGGTGTCGGTAAATTCCGTCACAGTGTCGGCGTCACATGCGGACGATTTTTGATTCAGATAAACGTGAATGAAGAAGGAAAATATCGACTAAAACAATTTATGGTCTGAATTTTGAGATATTTAACACGAAGTAAGCAAAGCAAAGCGATCTGCTTCTGAGTTCTGTGCTTGTAAAGAGATTTTACTGTACAGTACCATAATTTATCTAAGATATAGCCAACAATATTGTTCTTACAAGTCAAATTCTAAATAGCAGTACAAAACGTCAAACATGCAATGCACCGCTAAACAAACTATACACTGTGAGTAAATATCACAGTATTAATACGAACGACCGAATTAATTATATTATGATTTATGTAAATTATATTGACACTAATTGTGCAATATGCGTATAATTATCGCCAATAGCAATATTGACGTAGAGCTTTAATTTGATTGCCACAAATAAACAGAGCTGGATTACGTATGGAGAAATTTGTTAATTGGGTTAAACCTTAGTGGGTTATAATAATACCAGTAACCCTACTAAATCAAGTGTGTAACACCGAAATCCGTCGTCGGTCGAAAGTCTACGACGTCGGAGACAAGGCGATGCGTCTCAAGTGGAGTTGGGCACGACATTTAGTTAGATGCGGAGATGGCTGATGGAGTTGTTGCTGGTTTATGGAGGTCAGATAGGCAGTCGCTCCACGTAAAATACTGGTATTCAGCTGCATCTGGTTAGAGTGGAAGCCGACCCCAACATAGTTGGAAAAAGGCTCGGCAGATTGTTTTTTTTTGTTATGCAGGTGTGACAGGATGATAAGGCGATTAACACACGGCACCGCGCATCGCCGTGGAGGTGAGAGATGAGAGCACCCTCGATCGCGCGGTCGGGCGGTGTTCGTGTGTTAGGCATCAACGGATTTATTAGAGGTCAATGAGACATGAGATCCGCTTCACCGCCTACCGCGGCGGTACGCGGTGCCGTGTGTTAATCGCCTAAGACATTAATTTGGTTTAGTGATCCATTTTTAGCAGAGATGATTCTTTTTACATAACATAACATTACGCTTGTATTCACTGAAGGGTTGGGCAGAGCTGTACATATAGTACACCCACATTTCGCCAGCTATGTTTAAGTCCCATGTAAAAGGGGGCGAGCCCATTGCCATCAACCGTGCAAAAATTCAAACTACGGGCTGCTATTGAGAAATTCCAGATGGAAAAATCCAATAGCACTATGCCCGACCCGGGAATAGAATCAGAATCTTTTCAGCATCAGAATCAGAATTTATTTATTTCTAAGAACGTAAATTTACATAATATTTTTGTTAGTTCTATACATTCTACCACAAATTATATGGTATACAAATATTCAATTATCAATCTTAAACTAAGTAAAATATTAATTTTAATAATTGTGATAGGTCCATTAAGAATAGTATTATTATAATTACGTAATCGTTACTTTAAAATGTCAAAATTAAGTCCATGTCATCTTGGATTTTTACAATATTCCATATATTCGCCAATTTCATAAAAGGAAATATCTAATAGCCAACTTGTCAGCTTTTTCTTGAACATGGGGATGGGAAGTTCCTTAAGTGAATTTAAAAAAATCGGCACCGCGGTAATCAACGCGTTGATGTCTTTTTAATGGTCAAAAAGCTGGTGTCGTAACAGTGTCGCGAAATCAATGGTTTAGTGAGTCCCATCTTAAAAATGCCCAACGCGCCTAAAGAAGTTTTCACTTCAAAAAATGTTTTAACAACAATAGTATGTCCCTCACAGCTGCACCAAAAAGATTCATTTTAGCATTAATGCCAGACAGATGCTGTTGACGCTGGTTTTCTAATGAACCTTTAGGGACAAGTGACGGGAAGTACGAACAGTTTCAACATTATTAACGTTTTAATACGGGAATTAGCCTTCTGCTGTGCTTGCATCAACCATTATGAAATTTTTAGTAGTGTCTGGATTTGTGTCTGTTCAGTGTCAACTTGGCATGTGGCTCGTTCCCTATTACAGCAAACCTAATGATATTTCGTGAAATTGGTTTATGTAATTACGCAAATTACTTTCAGGAGAAGTCTGTCTTATAAACACTATCATGTATTTTTAACCAACTTCCAAAAAGGAGGAGGTTATATGTTCGACGCGTATGTTTGTTTGTTTGTTTTTTATGCATGTCCACCGATGTCTCCGTCAATTGTGGACCGATTTAAAAAATTCTTTTTTTGTTTGAAAGGGTATGCTCTCGAAGTGGTCCCATATAAATTTTATTAACTTTGCTTTGATAGTTTTTGAGTTAGCTTCAATAATACGTACTTTTTCCCACTTAGTATGTGGATGATATGATAAGTTCCTGTCACTGTTATTTACATAGCAGGTAGTGGTGGTTTCGAATTTGTGTGACGCCGGTACCACAACTAAAAAGTGAAAAATAAAAACTTTTTACAAAAAAAACAACCGACTTCCAAAAAACACTACAAAGTGAAAAATAACTTTAATTTCAGAAGTCGGTGACAAAAACGAAAATTCAAAACCAAAGACACTTTCACTTTGTAGTGTTTTTTGGAAGTCGGTTGTTTTTTTTTTTTGTAAAAAGTTTTTAATATGTTATTACTCTAATCAACAGTCAATGTTTTTAAGTGGTTCAACAGAATTCACTGAATAGTTATCGAGTAAGTAAGACTTGGTACAGGTAGATAATAATAGCATCTCATCATCTTCATCATCATTAATTATAATGATTAACTACTTATGTAGATATCCCTTATTAAAATCCTCTTCTATAATTGATAGAATACTAAGAAATCAATGCGGAATAAGCACGATGTGGATTTAATTAGAAGTTATTTACTGGCGTTCATGCAAGGAGATAAACAGTTAAGCTATTGCATAGCTTTTATCGCGGGCTTTGAGCGCGGCGACCGAATCAAGAAATTTCGTAACGTAACGAAAATAAAACCTAACACCCCCCACTCCGCCTACCATGTAATGACGGTTCCGATGACAACGTAATGTTGTCATGGGAACGTAATTTTTGTTTTATGTCATCACGTCATCATCCCAAGTGTAGCGTTGACAAATAGGAAGTATGGAGGTTACAAATGCTATGCAATAGCTTTACCGCGGCAGTCCCCGAGTGCCACACGTTTTTTTTTAATTTTATTTACTTGGACATCGTTTTCTTTTTACAATAACATTGCTTTTATTGTGATTTCAAGTTGTTTTTGTGGTCAAAAAGCAGGACAAAGATAATGTTATAAATTTGTAATAGTTTTATGCATATCTGTATATTTAAATAAATATTTATTCATAAATTTTTCTTAATTGCACCTAACACTGTTTGTCTCTGCATCACCCAAAGGTTGAATGGTAGAAAATGCCTGTGGAATTAAGTCCATTATTGTAAAAATAAATAAGAATTCCTTGATATATAAAAATATAATTTTCATCTTTTCGAAAATTATTCAAAGGGCGCCTGACACAATCCACTTTTGAATGAAAAAACAAAAACAATTCGCTACGAGTATTGTGTACGCTAAACAAAAACACAACATCAATTTTGTTCGCTTTGACAATGATACACAGTTATTAATTGTATTGATTATTAACTGTGTATTATTGTTTCGAAGTTGCATACATTGTGTATTCTATCATTCAATTTGTGACGGTGTATTGTGGTTCATCATGAAAGGATTCACCCCGAGACAAATCGGAAACAATCAACAGAAGGTAAATAAAATTTTCTTCGCGACTTGCTTCGGTTGAGGTTGCATCCAGAAAGTTGGTAACTTCGCAAATAAATTAACTTGACTTCTAAAAAATCCGAAATTCTTTTTTGCACCTAAAACTAAATACTTACTCAATGTAACGATTTTAATTATAGCAAAAATTCATAATAAATATTTTAGCGATATTTCATCATTTTATTTATAAATTGACAAATTAATCAAACTAGCAAAACATTTGACAGCTATATGCGACGTTGCCACCTATCTGAACTCACCCTCTAAAATGAAGTGCAGCATGAGACCACGTCTTATTTAAAAGAGATCGTCGCGCAAATACGCGATCGTTGCGAAATATGTCACTTTCTGAACGCGTGGGCGTGCTGACAGAGGGCTCTTTCCGGTTTACCGAAAAAAAAAAGAACATAATATGCAGGCGACGATAGCGTTTTCGCGGGGCGCTTTTAAGGCTCCCTAAATTGTATGTTAATTTGCATTCAAATTCTGAAAAAGTCACGCATACAATTAAAATGGAACTTTAGTATAATTATGATTTATTGGATCTTTTTCTTTCTATAAATAAGACAGTTACGTAATTGGAACATTTTCACTCGATTAATTTTTTATTGGAAAATCATGTCTTTTTAAAGATTAGGTATTTGGAACAAAAACAAGATTACTCGGCTTTTATGTATACAATAATAATTGACAACAAGAAAATATAGTTTATTATCCAAATATAAGATATTTTTTTCTCTAGATCAATTATTACTTTAGTTATAAACGAAATAAGAATTGAGACTTACGACATTTAGTTCCGTGCTCGAAAACGACCAAAGAGCGCACGCGATATTCAAGTTTATTACTGATGTGTTAGCGTTTAGCATATAGTGGAGTGGTGGGGTGCATGGGGGCGGAGTTTGCGTGGAAATTGTGTTTGGAGTGCCTGGTCTTAAATGGGACGCGGAGTGACACAAAAAACGCTATGACTAACTAGTTGTAGATACCTACAAATTATATGTACAAATAGGTAAGTAATAAGGATGCATTATTATATTGATAAGTGACTAAATACTAATTTCTTACTGCTGAGCATGAGGTCCTGGGTTCGATTCCCAGGTCGGGCAGTGTTATTGGGTCTTCTATCTGAAATTTCTCAGTAGCAGCCCGGAGTCTGTATTTGTGCCCGGTTGATGGCAATAGGCTCGCCCCCTATTACATGGGACTTAAACATAACTGGCGAAATGTGGGTGTATCTGCTACAGGGACACCTCTGCCCAACCCTTCGGGGAAACAAGGCGTGATGTTATGTTATGTTACTGGCGAAGTAGGTCTACATTGAATGTATAAATATTGCACTGTAGGTCAATGTTGTACAATGATTTTGAAATACTACACCTGCAACGTGACACAATACAACTCTGACTCCGCAAAAAAGTATCAAATAACATTTGTAGTAAACTTGTAATAAAATTATTGACGTATCAGAACACTATGACGACACTCATTCAAGTAACCGCAGTCATTCACTCCATTGTAACTAGGAAGTAACGCAGTAGGTAAAATAAATTGTAAATAATTGTATTGGAATACTAACACAACATTAATGTTTCATTTACAATTGATACGGACATAAAATTCAAATAAAACCGTGTGAAGCAAATACCGTTGAGGAAAATCCTTTGTTTTGCTCCTATAAATTACTCGGTCCAGACAAGTTATTGAGAGAACATATGATTACATATTGCTGATTATGCCGACATTAACTACCTCAATTATTAAGTTATCATTAATAAGGTCCAAGGAAAGAGTGCCATCCTTATTTAGCTGCATTCTGCAACGATCACACTTTCTGCTATAAAATACCAGTTTTTCCGTCACTTTCCCAAACCTACTTTCTTGCAATTAAATGTTTACCTATATACTACTCGTTAATTGCATTTAAACCTTCGTGAAAAAATAAACTTCAATGTTTATAGCCGAGGAAGATGTTTTTTTAACGAAAAATATTTGTTGCTTCGTGAAACAACACCCAATGAGAATGTTTTTTTAAAGTACCGTTTTTAGTGATTAAGGAGTTTTCGCCTTTCGATATAAGAAATTGCCACTTAAGTTTGGCAATTCTTCGGGCTATGTCGGTTACCTTGGTTCTTCTGCGGATCTCTTCATTTCTGATTCGATCACGTAGGGAAACTCCAAGCATAGCCCTCTCCATTGCCCTTTGGGTGACTTTTAGCCTTCTGATAAGGCCAGGGTAGGGCACATTGCTCGCAGAACGGATGGCCGATGGGGTCGAAAGGTTCTGGAGTGGCGACCACGTACCGGAAGACGTAGCGTTGGAAGGCCTCCCACAAGATGGACCGATGACCTTGCGAAGGCCGCAGGAATCCGCTGGATGCGGAAAGCACAGAATCGGTCGAAGTGGTGATGCTTGGGGGAGGCCTATGTCCAGCAGTGAACGTCTTTCGGCTGAAATGATGATGATAATATAAGAAATAGCAAAAAATCTGACTAACAATCTTGCCAAGGGATATTGTGTTACCCAGTACCTTACTGGGGTGTGGGGGTTAGATAGGCAATTGCTCCATGTAAAATACTGATATATCAGTCACAGGCACTTCCTCTGCCCTCACTCTCATAGTCCGATGGGACGGCAATCCAACACGACCGGAGAGAGATCAGGCGCCAACGGCTTAACGTGCTTTCCGAGGCACGGGGGTATCACACCGCCAACTTCCAAACTCCGGGCTGTTACTAAGAAATTACTTATGGAAAAACCCAATAACACTTATCCCGACCGGGAAATTGAACCCAGGACCTCACGCTCAGCAGTGGCCCTTGCGACAACAAGACCAATGGGGCAGTCAAAATACTAATATGTATACAGCTGCATCCGATATTTCTTAGCGTATCGAAAGCAATCTAAATTCAGTCAGCCCAGTTATGGCTACGATATTGGCATCTTCAGTAGGGTTCATCAGCTCGTGCAGGCAACAGGACACGCTGAACTCGTGTCCTGCGTGTCCTATCAATTTTCTGCATTAAACTTGTCTTAATATCGTTAATTACATCCGATTATTAATTACATCCAGGAGCAGTGGTGGCCCAGTGGTAACGGCCGTGACTTATGAGTTGTTGGTCGTAGGTTCGAACCCAGACAGGTGCTTTACTTTGTGTAAATTATTTCATCACCATTGCTCTCAAAACGGTGAAGGAAAACATCGTGAGGAAACCGGCATGTCCTAGAACCGAAAATTCGAAGACATGTGACATCTACCAACCCGCACTGGGCCCGCGTGGTGGATTACGGCCCATTCCCTCTCGAAGAGAGGAGGCCTGTGTCCCAGCAGTGGGAACATTTATAGGCTGATGATGATGATGACATCCGATTAGGCAGAAAACTGACGCGAGAATATACAGGGAAGAGGCTGGAAAATACATAGGGAATGATTACTATGTTTGGGCTAGTTTTTAAACTTAATAATTGGGCATTAATAATTAATTCTTATCCTTTTGCATACATCTCGATATTGTGCAAGATATTACAGAATCGAACAATTATAAAAGCAAACACGTGTTAATTAGAAACCTATTCATGTAAAGCATAAATAAATGTATAATAATACATTGTATAATAGTGGGTTATAAGTAGTTATCTCACCGTTTAAAGTCACCATTGTGCAAATTGACTGCCAGTTACCATCAGTTCGTTGTCATTATAGTACGCAGGTCGTAAATAAACGTTATTTAGGTACTTCCCAAGGATCTTGTACACGATGGCTCACGATGGCCTTTACTTAAGTGGCATGCATTACGTTATGACCCGGATTTAGATAGTCTATGGACATCTGCACATCTTTATTATACAAGATGAAATTGAAAACATGCGACAAATTGAAATGGGAGATTCAGTAACTGTTACCTAATACTGTTTGCCGGGTGCGAGCCAGCCCCAACAATATACTGCAGTGTATCGGGAGCAGACTAGACTGTTTGTGTACGAATCGCTGCTGCAAGCTTTCCACATCTGTGTTGAGCGTGTAGCAGGGATTCATTAAATGTATAGGTTATATTTACTAACATAGTTGTTAAGATATATTGTTACTAACATTTCTGAGTCTTGTTACTTGTTAATTTAAATAAATTAAATAAATAATCATTATAAATTCTTATTTCCGAAATATAAATTGTGAAAAAAAAATCGCGCGCGACTAGCGGTGCCTTTGTGTCGCGTCGCGTATCGCGCTGGTCCGAACGAGCCTTAAATTGATACTTGAATTTTTGTTTGTTTTAAATTTATTTAATTTCACTGGAACGCCATAAAATCGTGTCTACGTGAAGACAATAATTTAGTTTGCACTATCTAAGACGATAATTACACGATTTTTTTTCACAATTTATATTTCGGAAATAACAATTTATAATGATTAGGTAACAGTTACTGAATCTCCCATTTCAATTTGTCGCATGTTTTCAATTTCATCCTGTAGATGTTCAACAGATGAATAAAGCCATCCCAAATTTTCTGCCTCGTTCTCATGGCTATGTGCTAATCTCATAGCCCCGGCACAGGATATGCAGCACGTTCTCTTCTTCCTTCACAACTACCTCCACCCTGCAGGATTTAATTGAGGCAAATGACAGAGCTGTCCAGGTCGCTACGTACTACTAGTCGGACAAAGATGAGACATTGACACGAAAAGAAGAGAAATCTCATAAGCATCCTAAATGCGTGTATTTTGACCTAAAGTCTTAGACAACATAATGGTGCCGATTCTATTGTCACAAATGCCTCTAAACTAAACTAAAAATCATCAAAATTTAGTTTATTCCTGTCAAACGACGATTTCCCATTCTGAAATAGACTAAAGTGACACAACTTAACTATATTTTAGTTTGACAGCACTAAGATGGCACTGAGATATTAGTTTAGTGAAAATAGCAATTTTGCTATTCTGAATTTGACGTTTTTAACCTAAAATTTAGATTTTCAAACTAAATATGACTATTTTTAATCGCGACTAAAAACATGTGGAATAAAATTGGTTGTCATGAACTAAAATTCACACCAACACCTCGACTTCAGATGAAAAAACAGTACTGAATATTTTTTTTTCTTTTGCTTATATCTCGAAAACGGTGTGTCCAATCGCAAAAATAATGAAAATTTCGACACCCTTTATAAAACCTTTAAACCCCTAACACTCTACATATAGGTAATATTTTTTTCTTATTTTCCATACAAAAAGTGAAAAATCCATATAAAACACGTCGAGGCTGCCCCCCCTGCTCGCCTCCGGCTCTAAAAAGATTCACGTGGTTAGGTATCACGTGTGGAGTCGCGATTGTCAAATTCGATTTAGATGTGTCAAAATTATTTTTAAATTTAGAGAATTTATTTTGCAGAATCGCTTTGAGATTCTCATAGTCAAAAGTAAGGAATTTTAGTGATAGTTTAGTTAGTTTAGTTCGGTGTACAAGAGAATCGGCACCAATAGCTTTCGTTGTATTTACAACATTGTCGTGCTTTACTTCCAGTAGTTCATTAATACAGCCTAATCATTATTAGGTCGTATTGACAAACTTTCATAGTCTCGAAAATTCTGTTCTCGTTACACCCAGAAATTGCCTTTGATCGAAACTTAATTATAAATTAATGTTTTCATAGTCTCGAAAATCCTGTTCTCATTACGCTGCGTTTGAACTATCTTAGCAACACAAACATAATTGTTAATTGTTTACTGTTCGTTGTTTATCAATAACTAAAGACTCGATGAAGGTTAACCTTTACTTCGTAATAACTTCCACGAAAATATGACACTACTGATAATTGGAGGCATTCACTTCCTTATCATGAGATTTAAAAGAACATAAGGTATTTAAGTATTCGTGTTCCGTGAAAAGTTAAGGTCTTACAAAGTACAATCGACCGGACGTCGATGGTCACTGTAGGGACTACAGGTAGCAGTAATGCTAGCGGCGCAGAATGCAATGTCCCCCGCGCATTAGGTTTAGCGGCCAGTCGTTTTCCCAGAGCCGTGACAATAACTTGTGTACCGTGTTATTAATATAAGAAGCGTCATTGTGCTTAAGATTCATGGTCATATGAATAGACTTTTTATTATACACCTGGTTTTCACTTATATCCCTCTCCAACCACGATAGTCATAAGGTCCCAACAGTCACACTTTCATCTTGAGCTGGCCTTCATTAGAATACGAAACCAACTTATATTAGGTTTTGTTATCACTTTTTTGTGTGATTAGTGACTAACCTGGTGTCAGAGTTTTTACACCACCCATGGGCCTCAGACTTGGCTTCACATACCGTCGAGAAATATCTCTCAGGCATCATCCTCGCTTCCGCGTTTCCTCACGATGTTTTCCTTTGCCGTTTTTGAAGCAAGTGATAATTATACAACACACACATGAATGAAATGATCTACATCCAAACGTCGCTCTCGAAATTGTGAAGGTGTATGCCTACCTAGGGCAAGTCATCCAGCTCGGTAGGCACAACTTTTAGAAAGAAGCCGACAGAAGGATCCAGTCAGTTTGGGCAGCGTTTGGAAAACTTTGTCAAGTCTCTCGTCGCCAATCTCGCAGTGTTTGAAGACTAAGGTCTTCAACCAGTGCGTCTTGCCCGTTATGACATACGGTGACGAAACGTGGACACTGACAGTTAGGCTAGTCCACAAATTCAAGGTCAGGGTATTGTGACGCAGCCTGGGAGAGGCCTATGTCCAGCAGTGGACTGCTTTGATTGATTGACGCACATGAATCCGTAAAGTCAGAGGTGCGTGGCTTAGATTCGAACTCGAGACAAAGAAAAGAAAGAAAGAAAAAAAAATATATATGTCGGAGACGGGTATGTGACTTTCGTTATTATCAGCGATATTTTAACTACTGTGGGCGTAGTGTGGGTAGTGTTGGTTAATGCGCAATAGAAAAACAGTTTGCAGTTCAGCTTACATTATAATTTACTATCAAATGAATCACACTAGCTAAATTATACACACACTGGGTGCGGCGGCGTTTATTAATATAACAATTTACACAATGATCACAAATTACAACTAACACAATAACTGAGCACCACGAATCGAGAACAGTTCCGCGACGTCTTGACTCCAATACGACCAAAGGCTGAATGCCCTCCTCGCCTTGGCCTTAAAACATCACGACTCTGTAGAAGCGCGCCTTTTTTGGTGTCGCTTGCGATTCGTTTCGTGTCCGTACTAATGACCGGATCCGACATATATATATTTGGACACAGTTCGTGAAACACAAAAAACAAACAAAAAATAAAAGGTGAAAATAATCTTTTTACAATAATTGGTATGCCTTGCGTCTGCGCCAAAAAGGTTCATTACAGCATTAATGCCAGACAAATGTTGTCTGACGCTGTTTTTCTAATGAACCCTTAAGGACAAGTGACGGGGAGTACAAACAGTTTCAACATAATCTAATACAATTTTTTTTCTAAATAAATAAATAAACTAGTAATCAAATAAAAAACAACAAAAATTACAAAAAAAAACACCAAAAATACGAAAACAAAACCTATAAACCTTATTAGTTGGCAGCCCGACGGTCACACCACTAGGCTATCACTGGTGTTGGTTTTGTTACCACTGAAGTGCGGCCTACAGTACTTAAAACATGAGTTAGTCTAAAAGATCGCAGCATGTAATTACTGATCTTTTTGTTGTGTAATGTCAAAGTTGAAATCATGACTGGTAGTCAGACCTATACCTAGTCTTTAACTTTGGGGTTGAGGTCATCGGTAATCTGATGACGCATAGGGGGGGCTTAGGGGGTTTATTCGAGTTAACTTTTTTATTATTTGCACTTGTTTTTGTTGCAATTTTTTTTTTTCATTTTTGAAGTGAAAACTTCTTTAGGCGCGTTGGGCATTTTTGAGATGGGAAAAAACAATTGAACTCGCGACACCGTTACCGACAACTCATTTTTGCAAACGCGATTGTGCTCTTTATTTATATTACGTTACGGATCAATGTTCTATGCAATTATTTTTACTTTAAAGGTTTTGGATTTTTTTTTTGTAAACGCGATTCGGCCCTTTATTTATTTTACGTTACGGGTCAATGTTCTATGCAATTATTTTTACTTTAAAGGTTTCGGAAGTTTTTTTTTTTTTTTTGTAAACGCGATTGTGCTCTTTATTTGGAAAAGGTTACGGACCAATGTTCTGTACAAGTATTTTTCTTCCACCAAGACGATCTTGTTCAAGTTTTCACTTCTGTCGGCACTTCTGGAGTGCCACTGTTCTGGGGGTCGACTCTCTAAGCGAATTCCGTAGTTTCGGCCGAAGTTACGGGCGATTGGTACTCCGCCTCCGTCTCTTTTACAGATATACCGTAAGTGAGACGGAGTACGAAGCGCCCGTAACTTCGGTCGAAACTACGTTGCTTAACGGGTAGACCCTCTGGTGCGAGCTACATCGGGTTTTGGAGAGGCTACTCGGTATTGTATCCGCCGAAAAAAGGGTAATTCAATTCCCATCTTTGCAGCTGCAGATGCGATGGTGGTTACCTATGGGTAAGCCCCACCGTATGTGCAGTTGAAAGCAACTGTCGTGTTTGATAGACTTTGAAAATTACACATAGGTACAGACGGCTACACATCAAGCTAAAAATTTCCAGTTTATGCTGATCTCGCATTGCATAGGATTTCCGTACAATGCGAGGTCAGTTTATACTGGAATGTATAGCTTGATGTGTAGCCGTGTGTACAAACAAAGCCCAGCTAGCAGAATGCGCCTTTTGAAATGTATTCCCTAAAAGTCTTATAGGTATTAACATTTTGTCACGCTTTGAGAAAGAAAGTAGGTATTAAATAGATATATTTAAGCTCCATCAGTGAAAAGTACCTCGCAAATCACTTCTGTTGTAAAACGAAGTACGGTATAATTTAAAAACGGTACTTCCGGCTGTCTAGACGTTCAAGGCCCGATTTATGAAATATGAATCACAAAACCATGTAACTGTAAAACGAAAGTACCTATGTCTATCTTCTTCTCCTATAGATGTAAAATTCTCGTATCACAATGTTAGTCGCCATAGTCCTCCGAAACGGCTTGATCGGTTTTTATGAAATTTTATATGTATATTTGGTAGGTCTGAGAATCAGTCGTAATCTATTTTTCATACCTCTAAGTGATAAGGGTGGTCCACCCCAAACATAAATAATTTATATAGCAAAACAACGTTTGCCGGGTCAGCTATTACTATAATAAAGCTAAAGGGTTTGTTTGTTATTTGGTTTTATCGCGCTTAACTCTGGAACTACCAGTCGGATTTAAAAAATCGTTTTGCTTTTGCTAGCTCTATTCTCGAGGAAAATACAAGGTGGCGCAAAAATAATGTCATAACATGAATGTGCCATAATTATTTTAAATGGCGTCATAATGTGATTGTGATTGGAAACTTATTTTGTAGACAAATAGAGAATTTGTTGACAATGCAATGAAGCGATACACACAGCTCAGGCAATGACGGAGATTTTGAAAACCAATTTCCGGGCCATGACCGTGTTCCGTGGTCGGCCAGTTCAGACTTGAAGTGGCTGGCCAGATAGCTAGATCAAACAGCGCCAAGACTTCTTTCTTTGGGGCTTCTTGAAATCTCGCGTTTACCAACCCAAATCACATACCTTGCAAGACTTGATAGCCAACATTGAACAAGAAATCACCAAATTGGAGCCAGAATAATTCAAAATGCCGCAAAACGAGCACAAATGTACATCAACTCAGGAAGTGGTCAGTTGACCGATATAATTTTATCGACTTAATGTCATCAATTTTACACCTTTAAACAATCTTTCCGTGAAAACAGGGCCCAATTATTTTAATTTTCAACAAAATGGCTGTCAATTCACACTTTAACATTACTTTTGCGCCACCTCAAGAATATAGCGTAGAACCTTAGAAACCGAGCAAAAAGAAAAAAGTTAGAAATAACGTCAAGGAAAAATGAAGTTACGGGGTACAGCTATAGGATATATTTTTCGAGGGCAGAAGCTAGTTTTATTCATACAAATCGAAATTAATTAGCAGCCATATTGGATTTGTTAGATACAATAACTAGCTACCACCATCTAACAGCATTGTGTTTCGGCTGTTAGAAGTAAGATAGCTAGTTCCTCTGTGGTTGATGATTCCGGGTGAAGTTCGCTTCCACCTTCGGCCTGATCATCATTTACCATTAGGTGAGATGAAAGCCAAGAGCTTCCAGATTTGGATAAAAAATAAAAATAAAACACAGGATTTCAATGGTTCTCGGAAATCACGATTTCTGAAATAGGTCAAATTTCAGATCAAGGGATTTGACTGGTTCTTATTTTTGCCAAAAAATCACAGCAAATACTCTGGAGATTATGTAATCTGGGACTAGATTAACCTTATAGAGACTGGGTTAGATTAGCATAAATAATTTAATCGAAATATTTTGATAATCTCCTTTTAGGAGTTTAGTTTCAAAATTGAACTTTACCTATTTGGAATTGTTTTGAAATGAAAATTATATTTGTGTTGCGTTAAAATGTCAACGACAATTATGCAACACAACGCAGAAGTCGTTTTGTTTTTTGTTGTTTTGCTTTTAAATGTTATTAGATTATGTAATACTAGTGAAGATTTTTTTTATTGCTTTAGTACCTATGCACCTGTTTTTGTCACTAAAAAATAAAGGTACTTTTGATTAAGGAAATGATGAGGCAAGGTCAATAAAACTACCTACTCACACATATAATTTTTCTGAATAGGTCAGTAAGTAGCTTGGCGGTACATCCGTTCGAATAACTTCATTAACGTTTTTTTATAAAATTAATCGTTCACTTTAAACTATTGTTAATTTCTAGCGCTTCCTATTTTATCTTTTGCGTTAATAGAATGTCACTTGTCTAAGGAGCCGTTTGTGTCAGTTGGCAAAATTATGTATATTATAACTGTAAATTATCAAATCAAATTGTAAAATATAAATCTTTGTAATAAAATAAGAACAAAGTTTTGTTAAATAATAGCAATAATAAATATTACTAAAGTATTTTACTTTTCTTGATTTTTAAATTCTTAAGAAATATTACTAAAACAAAATAGAAAAAAACTTTATATTAAAAAATAAATAATGCATGACAAAAAGCACATTTTGTGCCTAAGATTTGCATTTCGTGCCTCCAATCTAATGCACGGCAAGCGGTCTTGAAACTTGAGAGGTTAGAACATACTGACGCTGTGTGTACTTTGTTGTTTTTTTTTTACAATTCCCCATTATGAGCTCTATAAGACGTCAATGGGGATTTGTGGAAGAAAAGTTCATAATCTTCATTGATGGGGAATGTCAATGGGGATGAGTGAAATAACCCCAATTTTATGACCTTTTCCATCCCAATCTTCTGAAGAGTTTTTACAGTTCGATTGTTGTTTCATCAATCTCGGTACGTTTAACAAAATTTTTGTGAAGTTTAAAATTAAGTTACCTTCCACCTTTTATTTTATTTACTTGAGAGATTCCAGAATATTATCAAAATACCTTGCTCATTTAAAAAAATACAATCCGTAAGCAAAACCTTTTTGAACTTAACAACCAATTAAGTACCTAGTGATCTGCGACTTAACTCAAATTGATTAGTAATCTGCGCCTCAATTAATCAAAGTAAGCATTAATAATTACATGAATTGTTGGATGAATTGCTGCTCTCCTAGCTAAATCACTGAGTAATCTGTACAAAATGAAAAAAAAAAAACCCTATTCGATCCGAAAAAGGCACTTAAGTACTGCATTAACATTACCAAAAAGTAATAAAAAATCTTATTATTGAAAATAAAAAAGTTATTGCTATTTAAAATTCACATATTTTTGTACCGAAATTACCCCAATCCAGTTATGACCCCTAGTTATAACTTGTAGACACCCGCTAAACGACGGCCGCCCGCGCGCCATGTAATAACCCGACAAAATTTCCCATTGAAAAAAAATTGTGGCAATTTTTTTTCTTTTTTCCTGATAATTTCCACAAACACTGACTCTCAGTATGATACTTCTCAACACCCTCATGGATCGGACACGGTTTTTTTTACATGTTGTATTTAGTAGAGTCTTTGACACATCTCGGGACCCTGGGGTCCCGGACCTTTGGAAGGCGTACGAAAGGCCGAAGCCAACTCGCAGAGGCCCGTTAGACATTTTGAATGAAATGAGGCACCAACCGACGATTATCCCTGTCTGCACTACGTAAGTGCATCCAAGGACAACCCCCGGTTGGTGTAGGACTATTGCCGGATGTGGAAACAAAGATATTGGGTTATGGGTTTGGATGGCTAAAGTTAACTGGTTGTCTAGGACTATGGAAAGACTATGGCCCCTGCCTGATCAATGTTTTTTATAAAATACACGCTATAATAATAAATATTAGTAGAGTTATTATTACTCGTAAAATCGCATGCCTTTATTGTAATGATTTCCCACAGTTCCTCACTTCTGCAATAGACCACATAATTTGGTATAAACTACGCATAAAATAGATAAAGTACATTACTATTTACATAAAAAGTTTCTGCATTCTTCCACATACATCATTTGACGTGAGACAAAGTCATTTCATAGTCACGTCAGACTTTGTTTTACGAGTGTTATCTTGATTGATATCGTTGAGATACGGAATACGATCATTTTAGTATGTAACGTGCTCAGCCTTGAAGTTTATTATTAGTTAACATAGTTTCACGACTTCATTGGGATTTCTTAGTCTCCCGTAGACAGGCGCGACACGACATCGCGACGCGACTCTGGTAGGACAATTTCTATGAAAACTTCACGGAAATTACCTACCAGGATCGCGGCGCATTGTGAGTGTGTTTGTTACGTTTTGATTACTCATCATCATGCTCATCATTTCAGCCGAAAGACGTCCACTGCTGGACATAGGCCACCCTCAAGCACCTCCACTTCGACCGATTCTGTGCTTTCCGCATCCAGCGGATTCCTGCGGCCTTTACAAGGTCATCGGTCTATCTTGTTCCGAGGCCTTCCAAAGCTACGTCTTCCGGTACGCGGTCGCCACTCCAGAACCTTTCGGCCCCATCGGCCATCCGTTCTGCGAGCAATGTGCCCTGCCCAATTGCCACTTAAGTTTGGCAATTCTTCGGGCTATGTCGGTTACCTTGGTTCTCTTTTTATTACTAAACTGACTTAATTTGGTGGTATTTGAAATGAGGATAGCTTGATAATTGAGGAAGAATATGTTTTAAAAAAACCCTTCAAGAAGTAAAATGCGGTGTACACGTTTTTACGGGACAGCCGAAATTTATGCAGTCAAAGACTCACGACTGATATAAAATTACTTTTATTTTCAAAGCTTCTCATTGAGTTGATAAAAAAAACATAAGCAAAGGGCGCACCTTGTATAAATAATTACAAAACAAGAAAAAGATTTGCAATAATACCTATTTATTAGTTTAGTGACTCTTATAAAATTGTTTCAATATTAAACAATATAATTGCTCTTAGGAGCGCGGAGACGTACGAAGTGTTTTCAAGAGGTTATATTGTTGAGGAAAAAAAGATAAAGATGTTCTTAAAATGAATCAAAGAAAACATTACAATGAATAAATTTACAATTTAATTCAAAGCTTGGCTTTGCGACATTCGTAAATGTATTTCCATATTTGTAGTTTCATTATTTTATGCAGCATTTGTACATACAAAATCGGCATATGCTAATGTTCCCACCGCTAGAATTTAGGCCTCTTCTTTGTGCCAAAAAGTAAGCTTAAATACACCACGCGAACCCAGTACATGTTTTCTCTAAAGCTTTACATACATAAACTCGGGATTAAGTGCAATGAGAGTACCTATCAACCACAAAGGGCCATCATCATCATCATTTCAGCCGAAAGACGTCCACTTCTGGTCATAGGCGTCCCCCAAGCACCGCCACTTCGACCGGTTCTGTGCCTCTAGCATCCAGTGGATCCCTTTTTTTTAGGGTGGAAAATTATCAAATAACTTCTCTCGCTCTGGGTGGAGCGGGAGGGCGTGTCAGATTCATACTGACTAAAACCCACCCGTGTTCCTTCAGTTGCCTGTGTGTTGACAGGGGCATCGGCCCTAGCGGACCCCGTCAGTTGTGCTGACATCTCTTTGAGGGGCGCGTGGAACACAACGCGTCGTCGACCCGGGCCTGGTCCTTTTTGGACGGCGAGCTACCCATTGCTCACTGTAAGTAAGCTCGCGCCTACGGTGGCCGGAATCAGCCTGAGATTCCCGACGCCCAAGGCATCTCCTGCGGCGACTAGGGGCGTGACGGTGCGGAATTTGCCTCTCCCTCACGCGTTCCGTCTCCTCCTTCGCAAGCATTACTGCTTCGCAGAAGGAGGATCCAGTGGATCCCTGCGGCGTTTACTAGGACATCGGTCCACCTTGTAGGTGGCCTTCCAACTCTACGTCTTCCGGTATACGGTCGCCGCACTTCCAAAGCACCATGCATTGATTTTATCGATGGCACCATGTGAGCATTACTTTATCATACCGCACTTAAGGGGTCGTGAATCAACAGAACAACATGATAATGTGGTTTATATGTCTACGGGTAATTCTGCTTAGCAAATTCAATTTAAAAAAATTCTAGGCTCTCTAGACAGGTATTCGTTGATATTATACTCCCAAAATCAGCTTCAGGTCGGGTTTAATGGATAGATTGTTAGGGCGTCTCGTAGTTAACCTCTGAGATCATGACTACTTAACCGGGCTTTCCTATGGATGCCTTAAACTACTACACTTAAAACCTCCAGCCAGGGATTATTCAACTATGCTAATTAAAACTAGGTGAACGCTCACTAAGGGCACCCCCTGTGGGGTACAAACCTCGGCTTAGGGCGTCAGCCGGAGGGAGGACATCAAGGATGGGATGGGCTGGATCAAAGTTTTGATCATGATTATTAGTCGGGGAATTTAAAGCTACGTGCTCAGCTGCAACAACTGCTGGCACCTCGTTATCGAGCAAGGGTCGGGGGGAGTATTATTTACTCGGGGACGCGGTCGCGATCGTAAAGGACCTCGGCGGCGAGATCGGAATGACAGGAGGCGTCTGTTTTTGTACATTGTTCTGGTTTCCTTACTGCTCTCCTGAAGGAGGGTAATGGGGTCGTCAGGGTCGGTAAGGTTTTTGTGAGATCCAAGATCCTTTTTTTGCAAGCATTCTAGTGGTAAGCCTCCTTTGCCAACAAACATGTAGGTAATTGTTACGAGTATTAAGAGCGTTTACTCTGAAAGTTGGCAACGTCGCAAATAGATGTCAAATATTTCGCTGTTTTGATTAATTTGGCAATATTACTGTATGGAAATAAGAAATGTGGCTAACTAGCGAACTTAAATATTAATAATGAATTGCAATTATAACATTGCATTTAAGGTGTAAAAAAGGCGTTTGGAAAGTTTCCAAATACTTTGTACATCTAAAACTAAATATTCGGTGTTACGAAATTAATTATTGCATTTCATAATCAATATTTTAGTTCCCTAGTTAGTCACATTTCTTAATTCCATACAGTAATATTGCCAAATTATTCAAAACAGGTAAATATTTGACAGCTATTTACGAAGTTGCCAACTTTTAGGATAAACCCTCTTAAATAATAGAACAAAAAAATGTACCGAATTTTATGCGTCATCGTCAGTCCGGACTCGTGAGTTACAATTCTATGATGTCATGGCTAGGGCGGCTAAAATGACGCTAACGCAAAAACGTGTCTATATAATTAAGTACTGTTTTTATTATAGGCTTCATTTACTAAAAGTCGTGCAGGAGATTTCATCGGCAATCAGTTTTTAATGGTTTACAATAAGTACCTAGTATTATTTGTTGCAAGATGATTTAATTAAAATATTATCAGTAAACACAATGTACGTTAGGTAGGTAGGTAAGTAACGAATAAAGGCTAAGGAAAAAGAAAGGCTAAATTCTTATATCTTGGTAAAAGTTTAAATGAAAGATCTAAACTTATCCTTATGTTGTTGTAAAGTGGTTCTTGCAGAGAATTATATAAAAGATTTTCCTGTCACATTTCCAGGGTTTTCCCGGACACCTAAAAGATGTGTCACTGTTTGGAGATCCAAACAGTGTTTGTAACCAATAGTATTACACATTATGTGTAGTATAATTGGTTACGAACTAGTTAGTTTATTATCAACAGTAAATAGTCGTCATCAATATAACGATAATTAAACTTTGGTAAAAATACAAAAAATTATTACTAAAAGCAACATTTTATCTGCTTAGAGTGCGTAATTATGAATCCGGTTCCTCAAAGAACAAGTCAATATGGATGTAAACTTACGTTGGTATTAGTATTCATCATCAGCCTATAAATGTTCCCACTGCTGGGACACAGGCCTCCTCTCAGTGAGAGGGAGTGGGCCGTAATCCACCACGCGGGCCCAGTGCGGGTTGGTAGATGTCACAATGTCTTAGAATTTTCGGTTCTAGGACATGCCGGTTTCCTTACGATGTTTTCCTTTACCGTTTTGAGAGTAGTGGTGATGAAATAATTTACACAAAGTAAAGCGCCTTAGTATTAGGCCTTAGTATTATTATTATTCAATAATTAGTATTAAGTCATAATTATAGTTATATATCCATACTATTTATTATACTATACTGTAATATATTTAATATTATAAATGCGAAAGTAACTCTGTCTGCCTGTTACTTTTTCACGCCATAACGGCTGTACTTACAGATTTATATTAAATGTTAGCCACACGGATTGACCATGACCTGGGTTAGGACATAGGATACTTTATATCCCGATAGTACGTTTCCATGGAATAAGAAAAAAAAATTATTCTGCACAAACAAAACGCTCACCAAAAAAAAAGACTTAAATTACACACATAAAAAGTAGCCAAAAGCCTCGTAATCAAGCAGTAGAAGTTTGTCAATTTTATCTATTGCCTGATGTCAGGGCAGGGACTAAAGACAGTTACATCTATACATATATATATACAAATAAATAAAATTGAAATGTCTGTTTGTAATATCAAAATAACAGCTTTTTACTAAATGCATATGAAAGTATATACGATACATACAACGAAAACACATTTTTTAATTTTTCTCTGTTTGTTTGTTCCGACTTATCTCCGAAACGGCTGGTCCTATTTTGACGAGACTTTCACTGGAAGATAGCTGATGTTATAAGGAGTAACTCGGGCTACGTAATATTTTTTTGTAATCTGCGTTTAGTTTGTGCAGAATAAACAATCTTTTTTTTTTTTTTTTATTAACTAGTTAGTAATAGTTTCCAACCTCCACGGGCACGGGCACGGGCGACTTAAAAAAAAAAAACACTACATAGTGAGAAATAACTTAAATTTCGGAAGTCGGTGGCGAAAATACAAAACCAAAGACACCTACTTCCGAAATTAAAGTTATTTCTCACTTTGTAAATTTTTTTTTTGAAATCGGTTGCTTTTTTTTGGAAAAAGTTTTTATTTTTTACTTTTTAGTTGTGGTACCTACCCCACACACATTCGAATACCACTACCTGCTACCAGTGACAGGAACTTATCAAGTTATCATATCCTCTACATACTAAGTGGGAAAAAAATACGTATTATTGCTATATTAATTATTTTTATTCTGTCTATATATTTTTCTTCTTTTTTCTTTTGTAGTTTTTGTTTATTTTTTTGTGTTCTGTGTTCCAGACATTTGAGAACTAAAATATTTTTTCATATCCGACCAAATTTTACCTCTTTTATATTATTGATTTTAATTAAGTGTGTATTGATGGCCCAGTGGTTAAGGCCTCGCCTCTTATGCACGAGGTTGTGGGTTCAAATCCGGGCAAGTACCAATGTGACTTTTTCAATTCATATGTACTTTCTGAGTTTATCTTGGACATTACTAACATCGGTGAAGGAAAAACATCGTGAGGAAACCTGGACTTATAGTTATTATAAGTCTAAAATCGCCAACCCGTCTTGAGCAAGCGTGGTGATCAATGCTCGTACCTTCTCTGTATGAGAAGAGGCCGTTGCCCATCAGTGGGACAATAATAGGCTAGTATTATTATTATTATAAGAATTAAATATAGACTTAAAAAAACTTTTTACAAAAAAAAACAACCGACCTCCAAAAAAAAACATTAAAAAGTGAAAAATAACTTTAATTTCGGAAGTCGGTGTCTTGAGCTTTGTATTTTCGTTTTTTGCCACCGACTTCCGAAATTAAAGTTATTTTTCACTTTTTAATGTTTTTTTTTGGAGGTCGGTTGTTTTTTTTTGTAAAAAGTTTTTATTTTTCACATTTTAGTTGTGGTACCTACCCCACACACATTCGAATACCACTACCTACTACCAGTGACAGAAACTTATCAGATCATCTACATACTAAGTGGGAAAAAAATACGTATTTTGTAGCTAACTCAAAAACTATCAAAGCAAAGTTAATAAAATTTATTTGGGACCAATTCGAGAGCACACCCTTTCAAACAAAAAAAGAATTTTCAAAATCGGTCTACAATTGACGGAGAAATCGGTGGACATACATAAAAAAAAAAAAACAAACATACGCGACGAACATATAACCTCCTCCTTTTTGGAAGTCGGTTAAAAAGAAGAAGAAACCTTGTGACCAATGTGGTAATTGTTTAACACACATAAATCGACAATTGATCGCTATGAGTTTCATTTTGACACTTCACGTACGTTCATTGAGTCAAACCTATAAAGCAATGGATTAGCAACATCCTTCAAAACTCTCCGATTCTGATTGAAAGTGTGTTAGGCAATTAGGGTGCAGACTATAATATCAAGTACCTTTACCTTTAGTTTCAAACCAGCAATAACAAAAAATTCGTCCTGTGAAGCAAAAACCGCTCAACTGTCGATTTGCCTTTAGAAGGCGATAACAATAAAAATTCTATTGTGTCTCTGTGTGTCGTGAATGACGGTTGAACACATAAAGAGAATAATAAAAGTTTGGTAGAAGTGTGTAGGTAGCTAAGTAATTTTGCGTAAGAAAATGAAACTTATTTAAGAGCGTTTATTCTGAAAGTGGGCAACGTCGCAAATAGATATCAAATAAATATTTCGCTGTTTTGATTAATTAGGCAATATTACTTTATAGAAATAAGAAATGTGGCTAACTATACTCCGTTTGAAATAAGATTAGACATTTAACTAAACCTTTTTTACAGTCCGTTCAACCGATTTTGACTTCTATTGCGTTGGTGGCATGACAAATGGCAGCTGCAGTAAACAGTTGGTTTGTAACCACTTTTTTGCTTTTAATGCCATCCTTATGCCTACGGTATAGAAGTCAAAATCGGTTCAACGGAATGTAAAAAAGGTTTGTTTAAATGTCTAATCTTATTTCAAACGGAGTATAGTTCCCTAGAATATTAATAATGAATTGCAATTATTATAACACTGAATTTGATATTATAACAATTTAAAGTGTAAAAAATGCATTTGGAAAGTTTAAAACTAAATATTCGGTATTACGATATCAATTTTTGCATTTCATAATCAATATTTTAGTTCCCTAGTTAGCCACATTTCTTATTTCCATACAGTAATATTGCTAAATTAATCAAAACAGGTAAATATTTGACAGCTATTTACGATGTTGCCAAGTTTTAGGATAAACCCTCTTAAAGGTAAAGCAATATAGAAATTTTATATAAAACAAAGGTTCTCGAAATAAAAGTGATTGATCGGTTTATTAACGTCAATCAAAAAAGTTTTCTATACTCAATAATTACTGAAACCGTTGCTAGGATGTCGAAAAATTATTTCTTAATTACCCTAATTTTTGAAAATTGTGATACTTTCTTGGCCTACTTTTACTAAGCTAGTTTTGATGCCAGTAGTTCAGCAAGCTCACGGGCGCCCAGCGTCCGTCGCCGAATCTCTGGATGTTATTTTATGTTTATTTTAGTTTCTATTAGTGGAATTGATAATATTCAGGAAATATAGTCACTATAATATATGTTCTTTTCTTTCGAGTCGTTTTTCCCAAGAAACAACGATTGTTTTTCTTTGTATTTTTGAAGTGAAAACTTCTTTAGGCACGTTGGGATTTTTGAGATGGGACTAAAACATTGATTTCGCGACATTGTGACGACACCAGCTTTTGACCATTAAAAAGACATCAACGCGTTGATTACCGCGGTTCTGATTTTTTGTCAAGTTTTCACTTCTGTCGGCACTCCAGGAGTGCCACTGTTTTTTTAATTTAAAATTTTATGTATGGTACCTACCCCACACCAATTCGTATAAGACTACTTGCTACAGTGACAGGAAGTATTATAACATCATCAAGAAAAACAAAGTGATTTAATAAGTACTATCGAAGTTAACTCAAAAACTACCCAAGCAAAGTTAATAAAATTTATATGAGACAACCGCACAAGCTCTCCGACTCGACTAAATGAAAAAAGAATTTTCAAAATCAGTTTTACATTGACGGAAATATCGATGAACATACATAAAAAAAAACATACAGACGAACATAATTATAACCTTTTGAAGTCGGTTAAAATAGAAAGAGATTTCGCATAGATTTAGTGAACCTAGTTTAAAAAAATATTGTAACTCTCTTGTTCTATTTTTGCCTAGCTAAAATGGAAACAGTTTTGGGTTATTATGTAACGATAATAAATGTTTAAAATGGTAATGAACTTGTTTAATTCAATTCCCGCCTTGTTCGTGTTAGGTGGGAGGGAAGTGGAATAATTTAGACGTGGGAGTTATTTAATTTTCCTAGTATTATTGTTTGGTACGCCAACTAGTAATAGCCTGACCCCTCTTCAAACAACAATTTATTTTAGGTAAGAAGCTGAATAGAAACGCTTTCTGGTCTGTTATTGAAATATACATTGCGAGTCTGCCAATAAACGTATTTACTCCTTGATCGTTTATAGCAGCGATCATTAGGAGGCCCATGTCCAGGACTGGATGTTAACAGACTGCTTATATCTCTAATGATAGAATATAAAAAAACTGGCCAAGTTCGTGTCGGACCACGGACAATGAACGTGGGGTTCTGTAGTTGGGATGAATTTATCCCAAGAACAAACTTAACTTTGTAGTTGAAAAACATGTACACGTTTTTGCAACCGCAAATGTAAGTTGGTCGATTATAACTCGTTAAGTTGGAAAGCCTACTTAGCTGTGATAGTTTTCCTTTTAATTTCGTTATATATGCTACTGCCTTGAATTTTTTCACATACCCAAAACCAACCATTACGCTTGCAGGGGGGGGGGGGACACTTGACTCTAACAAAAATTAGCGCTTAAAGCTTAATATTTCGAAAACGGATCCCTATATCCAAAAATAGTCTTAGCAAACTCACAATATTTTTAAACGACCTTTCCAACGACACCCCACATCATAATCATCATCAGCCTATAAATGTTCCCACTGCAGGGACACAGGCCTCCTCTCTGTGAGAGGGAGTGGGCCGTAATCCACCACGCGGGCCCAGTGCGGGTTGGTAGATGTCACATGTCTTCAAATTTTCGGTTCTAGGACATGCCGGTTTCCTCACGATGTTTTCCTTCACCGTTTTGAGAGCAGTGGTGATGAAGTAATTTACACAAAGTAAAGCGCCTGTCTGTGTTCGAACCTACGACCTACAACTCCTAAATTGCGGCCGTTACCACTGGGCCACCACTGCTCTTACGACACCCCACACTATGGGATTATTGAGAAAAAAAAAATCATTCTCACTTTACGTCTAGGGGAAGTACCTGAAAAAAAAAATAATTTGACAGGACTAAACTAAAATTTATCTTCTGTCCTTTTCTTAACGAAATAGAAAGAAAAGATGCACTGAACTTAAATTTAGTTTAGTTTGTGAACAAGGGAATCGGCACCATTATGTTGTGATCTTAGGTAGATTCATATTAGATTCGTGTTTCAATACTTATTTTGATCCATTAACAGTGTTAAAAGTTAATTTAGAAGGAAATTTTAGCAAATTGAAATTGTCATAATTACGTAACTTTTTTGTTTGTAAAGATATTTCTTTAATTTTGGTCTCAAATGAAAGGTTTAAACTTAAAACTATTTGTCATGTTTAGTTCATGAAAATCGGCTCACGGAACAAAAAGATACGGTCATTTAAAGGAACGTAACGCCTCACTTTTAGTTAACGCTCGATTTTACTCCTCAGAAAATTTTCATTCCTCGGGCTAAATATGAAAATCGTTTCGATCGATCAGGTAAACCTGCGCTTGCCGCGGTTAGTCCGTGGATGGGTGACCATCTTTACATACCAAGATCTCGTACCTCAGAAAGCACTTTAAGCTGTTGGTCTCGGCTGTCATTCGTGGATCTTTGACAGTCGTAACAGGTCGTCAGAAACCCGAAAGTCTGACAACTTGTCATATAAAGGGGTATCGTATTACCTAGTCACTGGGTTGTGGAGGTCTGATAGGCAGTCGCTCCATGTTAAATACTGGTATTCAGCTGCATCCGGTTAGACTAGAAGCCGACCCCAACATAGTTGGGAAAAGGCTAGGCAGATGATAATTCTAATAAATCTACAAAGTTATTTCTGGTTGGTAACTAAGATTAGAGTGGGTTGGACAATTCTATCACACTAGAGTCGAACCTGTGGCTTCGAGTCCAATAGCAATAAAAGTAATGGTTTTTGTTACCATAAGTGGAAACACTTATATGGGTTGCCTAATTAGTCTCGTGGTGATATTAAACCATAATTTATGGCTTTACTTGAGGTCAATGTACTGTGATACGTCATAAAAAGGCCCATACGACTCATAAAATTATTTAAGGTAGGTGAGTAGTAAGAACCTAGCATAAAACGTCAATTTAGCCTGTTCTAGACTTGGTAGAAGGTATTAAGCCCTAGAATTTCTAGATAATTATCAGCTAAGATTATGAAACAAGTTCCAACTTATGGTAATGATTCAAGTACTTTTACTTTACTCAGGTTAATTGAAATACTAATGTTCAACAGGGCTGGTTGGTTAGACTGGAAGCCAACGTCATTAGTGTTGGGAAAAGCGAGGTTAAACTCTCAAGAAATAAATATTAAAAATAACAAAAAAGAAAACACTTTGTAATAACTAAAAAGTAGAAGTACGACAAAAATTTTGTATTTTTAATATTTTGGGCATTATAAGGGATGATTAATTTTTTTTTGGGAAAAAAGCACATAATTATTAGTGAAGCCAACAGATTTTTTTTGAAGTGAAAACTTCTTTAGGCGCGTTGGGCATTTTTGAGATGGAACTAAACCATTGATTTCGCGACACTGTAACGCAATTTAGCGACACCGTGGAGTAAAATACATCAACGCGTTGATTACCGCGGTGTGTGGAATAAAAGACATCAACGCGTTGATTACCGCGGTGTCGATTTTTTTTCAGTGTTCACTTCTGTCGGCACTCCCGGAGTGCCACTGTTTTCTGTTTCATTTGTTAGTGTCATTAATTGCACCAAACTGTATTAAGTTTAGGTTCAGAGACTGAAATCTTTTCTCCTTCTTCTGGCACCTTTGTCCCGTGATTCTTGTGTCTTTAACTGTATCATGCACTCTCATTTCATCTATATCCTCGTTCCCGAAATTAATCACCCCTTTCTTTAGTCGGTTACGTCAGGTGCTGACACGCGGATTAAATAAATATTTTATTTGTTTGTTTATTGATAATTCCCTTGACATCACAGCGGGCCCTATTAGAATACCAGAGCTGCGATACTTATTTTTAAATATCGCAGCATCATGCTGAGATGCCTTTTAGCCTCGTACAGGACCTTCTTTTTTATTTTTTAAAAACTAGGGCATCTCGCAGTTGACCTATGAGGTCATGGCTGTTTAACCGGGCTTTTTTGTGGCTACCTTAAGCTTTTACACTCAAAGCCTCCAGCCAGGGGGCAAAAACTATTCTAAATTAAAACTAGGTGAATGCTCGCTAAGGGCACATCCTGTGGGGTATGAACCTCGGCTTAGGACGTCGCTGGGGGGAGGACAGCAAGAAGGGACAGGCTGAATCAAACTTAGATTTTCATCTTGATTATTATATGGGGAATTTAAAGCTATGTGCTCAGCTGCAACTGCTGGCACCTCGTTTTTGAACAAGGGTCGGGGGAACAGGACCTTCTGTTTTTCATTTTCTATTTATAAAGTTTTGTTTTTATACTTTTATCATTGTGTGTTTACTTTAGTTTGTGGTCTTCCTGTGCGAGTCTTTTTTCTGTCTTTTTTTCTTTCTTTCTAGTCTCTCTTTCTCCACCTCCAACAATCATCAATATTTTATTGCAATTATTTTCATGATACATATCTACATACTCTATTATATAAACGAATACATCAGTTACTTCATGAGATTAGTTTCTTAATGTTAGAACGGTACATAACATGTCGATGAACTCCTACCAACGGATGATCGTTCGTTGACTGTTCTAGATTAATAATGTTATTTGATGTATTATGTCGGAGGTATGTAGTATTTGTAATGGTAATTTATGCGTAATAGTAATACATCATTGAACGCACTATTAAGAGCAGTATGCGTAACATCGGCGTCGTTGAGTTTGTAGTTGTCCCGATTTCTATAATGTTACTGATCGTCATTGCTCATTTATTTACCCACTCAATCAAAATCAAAATATTTTATTTCACATAAACCTACATGGGCACTTATGAAACGTCAAAAGCTAGATGCACGGTTCCAATTGGTCGTTTCCTATGGAGAAGAGCCGGCAAGAAACTCCACGGTTACTCTTTTAAAAAATAATTGGCTTTTACAATACTTTCATATAACAATGTTTCTAGGTATGGGAGGACAGTGTAGGTCTTTCAATAAGTACCAAGTACTTAACAAAACAGAAAATGGTCAACAGGTGTACAATCCACTACGCCTACAGCGTTCTCACATTCACAAAATATATAGAAAAGATCTATACAAAAAATAAATAAATTAATAAAAGTAAAAAACCTATTTTAATAAAACGCAATTATATGAACACTCATGTCCTTCAATTGACTAATAAGGCTTGCTGGAGCTATCTGGTAAGGGTTGATATTTTGCAAGGACAGGAGTGTGTGAGTCAGCAGGGTCGAGTGAGGACAGGTTTTCTTTATAAGGTTGGTTCGGAGTAGAGACATGTTTCGGTGTTTGTTCATTAGTATCTAATATCGTCATTGTCTAGTTATTAAGTTTTGGATTTCTAATGACTTTTATGGATATGAAAATTTTCAGCTGCATACAATTTGGAATTAAAAAAAAAACAGTGTCATTCCGGGAGTGCCGACTGAAGTGAAAATTTGAACAAGATCGCCTTGGTGGAAATACTTGTATAGAACATTGGTCCGTAACCTTATCTAAATAAAGAGCACAATCGCGTTTACAAAAATGAGGTTTCGGTAATGGTGTCGCGAGTTCAATTGTTTTTTCCAACCCTTCAAAAAAAAAAAAAAACAATCATAATGAGGCGCCCCTGACGCGGGCGATTCGCACCCTTAACCTTGTAGCAAAGAAATTAGATATATTTGCTTGTACACGGAGTGAATTCACAAGGATAACATTGTTTGTAATAAGTTTAAAAAAATAAGTTGTTATTATTAAGTTTGCTTCACTATTTGCAATGGGTTTTGCCTGTAAAAATAGTTGTAAGTGATTATATAAATAAATAAATAAATAACATCGTCGAAAAAATGGCGAGACATAGGCATGCTGATGATTCTCAGTCAGTGATCCCAAACCATCCATCAAACCATCATCAGTAAAAAATACGTCCACTGTTGGACATAGCCCCCAACAATTATGCAAGGAACGGTTACACTGCCCACATCCTTAGATTCCCACCTTCGATCAACAATATTGTTGATCGAAGATTCCCACAACAATAAAATTATAACCTAACTGTCATATCGAAACATTCATCATCTACATTTTTTTACGATATCAGCTGATACAATCAATTACGAAGTAAATTGTATAACAAATAGCGGAACACATGCACATTGTAACTAATATAACGGACACCAGGCACGTGCCGACCCGGATATGATACGCCGTGATAATACTGCATTGGTATTCACAATGCATGGGTCTATAACGGTCTGTGTGATATCGGCTTTAATAAAAGCGAAATAGTAAGCGCCGGTCGGGGGGGGGGGGGTAAACCTATGTGGTTGATGAAACAGATGGTTCACTCCGCAATTTATAGGTATGAAGCTACAAGTACTCGGCGGGCTCTTCAATGAGTGCAACGTAGGACTCACAAGATCTAAGAGTTACGCGATAGAAAGAGAGGCAACTTTTAGGTGAATATTACTGTAGGTAATTCGCGCTGGGCGACCTGAATTAAAATTTGAAAAGGAATAATCTTGTTTTGACTCGGTTTTATTTAAGGGTCTAGAATAATCATTTCAAGCCACACCGTTCCAAGCCATTCCAAACACAATTTCTAGCCACGTCATAAAAATAAAAACTGAGCTGCATCGAAGAAATGTACCTAACTTTGAAACTAAACTGACTAAAAAATATGGGGAAAAAGTCTATTAAACTACTTTTGATGAAATCATGCGTTTTATTAATTTTTTTCTGTTGCATCAATTACGTTTTGGCAAATTTTTGTTTTCGCTGCATGTAAATTACAATGTTAAAAACAAAAAAAAAAAAAAAAGTGTTCTGTCGAAAGTGGAATAGTCAAGTTTTGAAAAGAACTTACTCATTAAAAAAAAAAAAATTAAGTAAATTGGGATATGGGCAGGAGAGGATTTCTCTTTTTTTTTTGGTGTGTGCCCTGTGCAGTGATGGATTGGAGAAAGACCAAGTTAAAAGTAGAGACCATCATCATTTGCCTTTTCCAAACTATGCTGGGGTCGGATGCAGCTGAATACCAGTATTTTTACATGAAGCGACTGCCTATCTGACGTCCACAACCCAGTTACTGGGTAATACGATACCCCTTGGTAAGACTGGTTGTCAGACTTATTGCAAGTGTAAAGTTTATAACAAGATCAATTTTCAATGTTGGTGGCAGTTATTATAGTTCAATCTCAGAATTGATGCCACCAACTGCGTTAGATTGCTTGAAAACTCTATCTTTGCTATGTCGCAGCCTGGTTAAAAACTAGCTTTGTATGCTGAATCGATGTTGAATGTTACTCAAAGAATTATTTATTTACTTGTTGGTAAAATCCTCGACTCATTTTATGACAATAACAATATAACGTCACGCATGTAATCAACAACGGGTTATGCAGAAGTGTAGCTACGGTAAGTGCACCCACATTTTAGGACTCCATAAAAAATATTATTTATTCGGTGACGTTGACTTGAATGAGTATTTTCGACGAATGTTTCCATAAACATAGTTTAATGATTCTAGATATTAGCAATCTTGTTAACCTACTCAGACCTGAATGCATAATAATTGCTTGCCAAAAACGTGTTTTTTTTTTTTTACGGAAATGATTGGCCAATCTAGTTTATTAAAGTTTTTTAAGATTTTAATATCTTTTGCCATTTGATTTTATGCCATATTTAATTCCGAGTTCAACTCTTTGAAATTCTAGATGAAATCAAAATAAATATGCATAAAAAACTATCTGCTTCCATTCAAAATAGTTTTCGTTTGTGGCAAAACCGATTGGTTCTACTCGAGTGACAAAAGTAGGCCATGAATTGTTTGGGTCTGGTCTGGGTCTCATCTTGGCCTACAAATGTAGGCATTGAATTTTCTTATTCGAACGATTGAATAGCGTACAAAAAAACCGGTCAAGAGCGAGTCGGATTCGCGCACCGAAGGTTCTGTACCTACCCATTATACGTCATAATAAAATTGGTATCATTTTTATTAGTAAAAAGATATGGGCAAATTTAGATTTTCGCGAAAACTTGTAAGTAGCAAAATTTACCTTAATTTTCAACTTTTTTATTTTTCGCAATTTTTCCTTTATCTGTGCTATTATATAAGACGTTGCTTTGTACCTAATTTCAAGATTCTGAGTTCACGGGAAGTACCATGTAGGTTTTGATTCCCTTGCGAGTGTCGCAAATTTGCAGCATAAACGACTGTATCTTTTAATTGCGTAGGCTTAGAAGTTTGATTTTTTCACAGCTTTAAGGGACAGTAAACTTGAGTATTTGACATGAATTTCAGCTTGATACTTCCACGCGTTTCTGAGAAAAAGGGTCTTGACAGACAGACGGACAACAAAGTGATCCTATAAGGGTTCCGTTTTTTCTTTTTGAGGTACGGAACTCTAAAAAGTAGTCGTGAATAGGTAGTCAGACATGTGCTGGTAAAAATAGTTTTGGTATGTATTGATGAGCAGATGACATTGTTACCATCGCGGGTATAACCTTGAGGAGGCTGGCATTGGAGCGTATTGGCACAACAAAATAGAGGCATATGTTAAGCAGTGTGTAAAATCGGGTTGTGGATGATAATGATGTCAAGGAGAAAAGAAAGAAAGAAAGAAAAATAAATTTATTTGTCACAGAAACATGTGCATATCTACTAAAAGATAATTGGTCTTCCCTACTCGTGTTTTGTGCTCTTGCCCAAGATTTGGTTTTTATAGATATAATCTCAAATCGATTTCCAAATAAAATGTTTATCGACGTAAGATTGATGCAATAATACAAATAAATACTTATGATAAAATCTTGTATATTTTTTTATCGTTAGATAAGTAGAAAGTCAAGTAAATTTCTTTTTTTAGATATTTAAGCCGATCAATGACTGTTGGGTAGACGAGTTCTTATGGACTCCGCGAAATAGCAAACGAAAGGTAGATGCCCTCAGGGTAGGCGGAGCCATGATCTTCGCAAGGTGGCTGGTAGCAGCTAGCTGGATTAGAGTTACTGAGAATCGAGATGAATGGCTTGCGATTTGAGAAGTTTATGTCCAGCAGTGAACTGCTATAGGCCAAGATGACACATTTAAGCTAGATTTTGTTCATGTTTAAAGTGGCCTGAATCAATCAATCAATCAACTCAGCCTATTGCAGTCCACTGCTGAAAATAGGGCTTTCCCAGGCTGCGTCACAATATCCTGTCCTCCACCTTCTAAAGTGGCCTAATCTGTTTTAATTTGGACTAGTTTTGTCAACTCAAAAGGCTGTTTATGTATTTGTTTAAATTTCATGATTGCGTATCAATCTTTGGGCCTTATCTTACATGTGACGTGTGTAGCTAATCTGTAGCTAATCTATCACGAACTATAATGCAATGTTGCATAGTTTCTTCACTTACATATTTCTACATTCCAATCCTTATCGGACAGTAGATACTTACGGATTAGCGCAACAAACACTTCATCCTATCTATTTATTATTCTATCATATTGCCAATAGATTTGTCCTAATTTCACTTGTTTCAAACATGGAATTATTTGATTATTGATCAGTATTTTTAGTGACAGGGGCTCGAGGTTAAAAACAGCCGCGCCGCGTATGGATCAGTCCGTGTATGGATGACCATCTTTATGTACCGAGACCCCTCCGTGCCTCAGAAAGCACGTTAAGTCATTGGTCCCGGCAGTCATTTGTGGTTCTTTGTTTTCGTAACGGGTCGCCATAAGCCCGAGTCTGACAACCAAATTTTTTACAAGGGGTATCGCGTTACCCAGTAACTGGGTTGTGGAGGTCTGATATAGGGGAAAAAGGTTAGGCAATGATAATTTTTAGAGACAAACAAATGCTTTGGCCGAGTTTTCGCCCGCGTGGATTATGAATTTTCTCATACAAACTTCAACAAACCTTTATCCTTTTTTTTTTTGGGTGGGAAATTATCAAATAACTTCTCCCGCTCTGGGCGTATCAGATTCTTACTGACTAAAACCCACCCGTGTTCCTTCAGTTGCCATGTTGCCGGGGGCCACGATTTCCCTTTCGGGCCTTATTCGCAACCCCGGCAGGCATTGGCCCTAGCGGACCCCGTCAATTCTGCTGACATCTTTTTGAGGCGCGCGTGGAACACAATGCGCCGTCGACCCGGGCTTAAACCCTTAATCCCTGGGTTGATGTTTTTCAAAAATGCCTATTTTTATTATTGGTACTTTCAGAGGGAGAAAAATATTTCTGTACATAATTTTATCAAAATTCGTTTAGCGGTTTAGATGATATTAGTATGGATGACTTCTAAAATAAACTGATATGCTTAAATCTGTTTATTATTATAATCACACTAATATTATAAAGGCAAAAGTTTGTGAGTGTGTGTGTGTGTATGTTTGTCTCTTCTTCACGCTCAAACGGCTGAACGGATTTGGATGAAATTTGGTACACAGATAGTTTATAACCTGTATTAACACATAGGATACTTTTTATCCCGATATTCCCACGGGATCGAGACTTCTGCGGGTGAAACCGCGGGGCGCAGCTAGTAATATATAAACATGAAGGTGTCCCTGTCTGTTTGTTTGTTTAATACGTTTTCACTTCTAAGCCGCTAAACCGATTTTGATGATATAATCGACTTGATGCTCTTGCACTATCTATGGAGATAGTACAAGAGTTTCAAGTAGTCCTTGACTTAATATGTCAACACTTTTGATTTTACAAAGATTAGAATAATCAACTTTTTATCAATACGACCTCTAAAATAGTCTGCGATGTACTATATCTAGTCATTTTCAATAATAACCCAAACTGGTTCTAGAAGTAGCAATAATGTAAGTAGTTTATAATTATTATTGCATTATTGTAATTATAAACCATTACCCTGTGTGACTACGTGAATTACCCTAGGCTGATAAAATTTTCGTTTTTTCTAATAATGCTAACATTAGTGTTTAAGTCGGTTCCCCCCTTAGGGGGAAGGGCCGCACTCCACCCCGTAATGGCCCTGTAGAGCTCGTCTCCGGACTGGACACTCTCCCACCGATATGTGTAAGAAGAAATGAATTCTCAAATAAGAAGAAGTCCGATACCTTGTCCCATTAATAAGGCAAGTAAAGGATTGAATGAGATTGTAAATAATACAAGAATTCATCGTTATGAAAATACGTTGGATGTGGTTTTAGAAAGCTAATAAATAATAGAGGGATTCGTCGGCATCATGCTCTTCAGGAGACATAGTCCCTATCAGTCCTTGGACTGGATATGATATAGATGTGGTTACCCAAACCCCTGGAAGGTCACCCTTTGCACAACAAGCATATCTACAAGACACGTGTTCGTGTCAGTCTGACCGAATTATTGGTCTAAGATAAAGAATACAACATTCAAGAATTACTAGTTAATAGAGTTGAGAATCGAAACTCAAGAATTATTATTTATTTAATAGAGTTTTGGATAATCTCTCTTAAAGCCCTTTTAATTGGTCTGAGGCAAAGAATACAGAATTCAAGATTTAGGTTCTAGATAATAGAGTAGAGAATCATAATTCTAGAATCATTAATTAACAGAGTTGTGGATCAACTTTCCTGAAGGTCTATAGACAGTCCCAAAGCGCCCTCCCTTCACCACTTCCTAGTGTTTGAGCTGGGGAGAAGAAGTGGCGCACCAAACTCCCCAGCAACACGTCTCTGTCTGTTTAGTTACAAGAACTGAACAAATATATTACCAGCCAAGGATAATTATTATAATGAAAGACTCACCCAGTCGCACCAACACACACACACACGCACATATTACATTAAGTACTAATTTGTCTCATCTGGGCTTTAACCCAACTATATTTAACTTAATAACTAATACTTGTTATTTTGTGACAGCCCACTCGGACATGGCCTCTTGGTATTTACCAAGTCTTCTGACTAACTAGCCTAGATTTGGACGCCCGTATCCTATCGTGGTCTAAAACCAAGTGCCTCGACTTTATTCTTCCGTCCCGTAAATTCCTAAAACACGTCCAGCTTCACCCCCGGGCCCAACCGATGGCTACCAGATGGCAGCGCCGGCATTGTCCGTTGCGCCGGGTTTTTTCTATTGTTTCTTAGAATTTGTAGAAAGTGTTAGCTCGCTTCCCATAAAATATAAATGGAATGGGTTTCTATATTGTTTTACAATTTTAAAGAAATATAATCTTTTGTTATTAATTAGGGTAACGTGTCTGTCGAACTGTCAGCCCATAAAATAGAGATTTTATGTGTTTCTGAGTGACCCAAACCGTGTGCCGATTTTAAAATAAATATAATATTTTGTTATTAAATAGGAGCTAGTGGCAGACAATCACACCTGATTGCGTAAAACACTTTCAATCACAATCAGAATGATTTTGAAGTTTATTGCTAATCCATGGCTTCATATGTTCGAAAAATTTGTCTGCTCAACAACGTAAATAACGCAATGAACTGTCAAAATGAAACCCATTCTTACACAGAACTGTTATGCAATTACCCCGCAGCTATATGGGATTATTGAGGATTATTTTATGCGATGAAAAGATATTATGAAGTCAAAAGGTAAGGTTGATAGTAGATTTGACTGCCTAGGGTGCATTAATTTCAATTAAACCATTTACAGTCACTTTTGAATTGTCAAAGAATCGGTCAGTTAGTTAGAAAGTTGAAGCTAGTTGCCCATTCCAAAACGTAGATCTCTATGGAGAAGAATGGGCAAGAAACTCCAAGGACACTCTTTTAAATATAGATATTACAAAATCCTAGGTACATTATTCTTGATGCTTCTACGTGTGAGAACATTGTACAAAAAATAATCAAAGCAATTGAAAATATAAGATTAAAAATAAGCCCTGGCAGATAAGAGATGACCAGTCTCAGCTGATAGCGCCCGTTCACGAACATAATGCGCGGATCAGCATCAAAATCAAAAATCAATCAAAATCAAAATATTTTTATTTCACATAAACCTACATGGGCACTTATGAAACGTCAGAAGCTAGGTGCACGGTTCCAATTGGTCGTTTCCTATGGAGAAGAGCCGGCAAGAAACTCCACGGTTACTCTTTTAAAAATAATTGGCTTTTACAATACTTTCATATAACAGTGTTTCTAGGTATGGGAGGACAGTGTAGGTCTTTCAATAAGTACAAGTACTTAACAAAATAGAAAATGGTCAACAGGTCTACAATCCACTAAGCCTACAGCGTTCTCACATTCACAAAATATGTAGAAAAGAATCTATACAAAAAATAAATAGATTAATAAAAGTAAAAAAAAAAACCTATTTTAATAAAACGCAATTATATGATTGCTGTTACAACTGTAATCAATCTGAGTAATTATCATGTCCACAAAAGTCACAAAAAAAAAAAAAAAAGTTCAAATTAAATCGTAGGTATATAATGTCAAATAATAGAATAATAAATATGTCAAGGACGAATGTAAAAACAAAAAAATAAAATAAAAATAAATAAAGATTTAAATAAACATGTTAATTTGGGAGCAGTTAATAGACTCTTACTTATTTATGCCATTAATGAGGTACCAGGGAAGCCACATGTGCAGAAGGAATTATTGCCAAACTTCCTTATCTTCAACATAGTCTTTAATTTTATAATATGCTTTCTTGATAAGGACACGTTTGATGTGGGTTTTGAACTTCCCATCGCTAAGTTCTGTCACAGACTTTGGCAACTTGTTATAAAAGCGGATACTGTTTATAAGAAATGACTTGCTTGTTTTAGTTAATCTAAATTTGGGTATCACAATTTCATGTCGACTACGTGTATTTATATTATGGAAATCGCTTCTTATTTTGAAAAGTCTTAAGTTTTTGCGAACATACATAATACTTTCTAAGATATAAAGTGAAGGCAAAGTCAGTATATCAATTTCTTTAAATTTGTCTCTAAGGGACTCGCGAGGGCCCATTTTATAGATCGCGCGGATTGCCCTCTTTTGTAAAATGAAAATTGAATCTACGTCAGCTGCCGATCCCCACAGCAAGACGCCATAAGACATAATACTGTGGAAATAAGCAAAGTATACTAACCTAGCTGTGGCTATATCAGTCAACTGCCTTATTTTTCTTACTGCATATGCAGCTGAACTTAATCTACCTGAAAGAGTTCTAATATGGGCGCCCCATTGTAATTTTGAATCTAAAGTAATTCCTAAGAATATAGTTTCCGTTATTGCATCTAGGTTTTTGCCATCAAGTTTTAGGTTTAGACCTACTTGAGGTACATTTGGTAATGAGAACCTAATACATTTCGTTTTGTTCGCATTAAGTAAAAGATTATTAGCTGCGAACCATTTTGAAAGTACAGCCAGACTATCGTTAACATGTAATACATCTGTATCTTTCCTGTCTATTTTAAAAATAAGAGAAGTGTCGTCAGCAAATAGAATTATATCTGATAAGTTAGTCATCATGTAAGGAAGATCATTTATATAAACTAGAAATAAGAAAGGGCCGAGAATTGAGCCTTGAGGCACGCCCATTTTAACTAGAGACCCCGAAGACGTCGCCCCATTAACATTTACTTTTTGCTGCCTGTTTGATAGATAGGAAAGAACAAGATCAGCAGCTTGTCCACGAATTCCGTAGTGGTGTAATTTACAGATCAGTGTATTGTGGTCAACGCAGTCAAACGCTTTTGAGAGGTCACAGAAAATGCCAATTGCATGCTGGGACTTCTCCCAGGATTCCAAAATGTGACTGATGAGTTTTACTCCTGCGTCAGTCGTCGACCTACCTTTCGTGAAACCAAACTGGTGACTATGTAAAATCCCATTAGAATTAAAATGTGACAACATCTGGTCTAGCATGATTTTTTCATATATTTTACTCAATGCTGGTAGCACAGATATTGGTCTATAATTAGAGGGATCACTCTTACTACCCGATTTGAAAATTGGTACTACTTTACTATGTTTCATTAAATCAGGAAACGTACCGCTATCTAAACATTGATTAAATATGCCTGTTAGGACAGGGGCAATTGTGTCAATGATATCTTCAAGAACCTTAACGGAAATCCCCCATAAGTCTTCAGTGTTTTTTATGTTAAGACTTTTAAATGCTTTTTTAATTGTGTCAATAGAAATGGGCTTGAATTCAAAACTTGGAATGTCTCTACTGAAGTGTTCTTTTAAAAGAGATTCAGCTAATATAGATGATGAGGGGAGAGATTTCGTAACCTCTATTGGGATGTTGGTAAAGAAGTTTTCTAGTGTCTCAGCAACTTTTAACTTATCTGAAATGGTTACATTATCAATGTTTAATGACAATTCATTCTGATCTCGCTGTTTTGTGTTTCCAGTTTCTTTGTTAATTACCTGCCACACAGCTTTTATTTTATTGTTAGAATTATTAATTTTGTTACTTATTAATTTAGATTTAGCTTGGGCGCAGACTCTTTTAAATATCTTAGAATATTTTCTTACATAATTATGAATTACTTGATCAGAAGTCAATGATTTTTCGTTATATAAATTATATAAAATATCTCTGCTTTTTCTAATGCCAGGAGTGGCCCATTCATTAAATTTTGGTTTGGTATTGATTGTTACTGTTTTTACAGGACATGCTTTATGGAATTCTTGGCATACTGTAGAAAATAATGTACCATAGTTTATGTTGGGGTCTTGTGAATCAAAACTAGCTGTTGAAAGATTGCTAAGAACATTATTATTAAACATTTTCAATTTATTTTTAGTAAGAGGTCTTAACTGAATAGTTTTATCTAAACGTAACTTTTTATCTGATTCAAATGATACAAGTTGACCAGTATGGTCAGACCTAACGCCACTAATTAAGGATGAGTCTTGTATTTTACAATTAGTAAATATATTGTCAATGCATGAAGCTGAGGTTGCTGTTATTCTAGTCGCTTCATTAAATATACATTTTAAATTGAATGAATTAAACAATGATATAAGCTTATATTTATCAGGTGAGTTAACTAATAAATCAATATTTAGGTCACTACAAACAAAAACTAATTTATTATCTTTAAAAAGTTTACTTAGTATTTCTTCCATAATGATTAAAAATGATGACAAGTTTGAAGCTGGTGGTCTATAAACACATAAGAAAGTATGGCCTTCAACCTCTGCACATGCTACCTCACATAAGCGATCAACAGAGCAAGCAGTGATATCCTTCCTTTCCTTATGTCTGAAACAACTATTACATAATATCAAGGTACCACCCCCTATTGAGGACCTGTTGTACGCACTGGCAACTGAAAAATTATTTACATTAAACAGCATCCTATCTGGTTTTAACCAGGTTTCACAAAAGCATAAGATATCCATATGATATTTATCTATTAACAATTCCACGTCTAGGATTTTGCCAGAGAAGCGATTAATATTTTGATGATACAATAAAATATTCTTATCATGCTTCTCTTTTGTCGAGTCTAAAAGTTTAAAGAGCCTATCACAGTATTATTAGAAATACTAGATAATACTATTTCGTCACTTAGCCTAGTCTCAGTTAAATTATCAATAACTGCGTGAAACATCATCCAGCTCGACCATTTTGTAGGGATTTTGATTAACCATGAGGATGATTTTGACCTTAAAACTATTGATTACAACAACATTCAACCGCCTCTGTGGTCTTAGTGGTTAGACCACCTGTTTCGGACCCAGAGGTTCCTGGTTCGATTCCTAGTGCATGGTTTGGTTGGTGATAGGGCTTGTTCCAAGTCCGCCTGGCTAGCTACCACCATCTTATCTAAGTCTGTCGCCATAACAACAATGTTAACAACATTGTTGTGTTCGGCAGTTAGAGGTGAGATAGCCAGTTCTTCTGTAGTTGAGGATTCCGGGTGAAGCTCGCTTCCACCTTCGGCCTGATGATCATTCACAATCAGGTCGTATGCAGGCCAAGAGCTTGACCGTTGTGGTAAAAAAATAAAAACGACGTTACCCCTTGCAAGGTATTTATAGTCAAATGGGAAGTGCTTGATTAAACATACTGACGCTAATGTTATTGTTAACCAGTTATTCTTCAATTGTTAAGAATAGAATAGAATTTTTCTTTATTGGAGTAACCAAGACTCAACAAGATTGTTAGTAAAACATACGACTATGTTAGTAAACACAGACACTGAACAAAAACAATGAAAACAAAACAATAAATAACGGTTGGTCACCGCTGCAACATCCCATGAGAGAGGGCACAACAGTGACCCACGTATTCATAGACCAGGCGACTCGCAACCACGCTTAAGGTTGAACTAGTCGCGGGCTCGAACTCATTGGTGGGCTTGGTCAAAAAGCACGCTATCTCACTTAGCATCGTGTCCGACAGAGATAGTATCAGTGATGAGCAGTTAGACGCTGGTCTATATGCACAAACTCTAGTTCGCACGCACACAAACACCGTTCGGAACGATTTTAGTAAAATGAGCGCGTAAAAATTACGAAAAGTCCTTTGGAAGGTGGAGTTTTATGAAAAAAACTATTGCATAAATCAAATACAAATAAAGTTTATTATAATCTTCGACAATTGAGCTTTGTCGGAACGAGCTTTGTTTTGGAGATTTTATACTTCTTTTATTACTTATTTACTCCCAAAGTTGCGTTAAAATTAGCAGTAAAATCGAATCTTTGTTGGCTCATAACTTTTTAATTGCTTTTTTTTACTATTCTGCTTCTGTACAAACAAAATTAATAATAAAACAAAACGATTTCATGTTTTACTTTGTATGCACAATGTGTAAAAGTGGAGTAAAACCCTTCCGAAATTTGTATGGAAAAAGTATCGGCTAGTTGCGCCTTAAGACACTGTTGGAGCTGCCTCACACCCTGCGCACCAGGGAGGCGCACCTTTTACGCATTGTTGCGTAAAAGCAATCTAGATGTGCATCATTATGCCCTTATGTCAGGAGAAGTACTAATAAAAACAATCGACCACAATCAGGACAATGACATCGAGAAAATTACGTCATTATCCCCATTGTCGTGACGTCATAAATGATAATTTATTGTGGAACAAAGTGACGTCATGAATTTAGGAACTTTTGACAATGTCGTCATCATAAACCACAGGCTTCCTATAACAGACCACAAGTACACTCGCTAGAAAGAGAAATCGTGAGATAGCGCGGTTAGGCAATGCAGCTCAGTAATTGTCCGTGTCGACATAGCTCAGCTTGTGTGCCTGACTGTACGTCATTATGATTGTATCTGGAGGAGATAGTTGCACGGATATAATTGTTGAAATATTTTCACGTCGATACCTTTAGCTCAATGGAGCTTGGACGAATATTGCGGGGGATGATTAAATATTCTATGTTGCGATAAAAACTATCTTAGCTTGATAGAAGGTTGATAGAAGGCTTAGACAAATAGTCTAATTAACGGATTACGGTACAGTTTTTTTTACCAAAAAACGTAGATATTTTTCCGTGATTAACCTTCTTAGTTTTACATTGAGACATAAGTTTTTCGTATTTTTTATTCTTATTAATTGACCAGGAAAATCGTGTTGGCTGACTTATTTTTAGATGAATTATCCAATATTAGTATAGATCATTCCCTCAAAAGACCATTTCAAACACTAATCTAAATGGTCCTTATATGGCCTGACCAAGATTATGTCTGGACTTTAAAAGACACTGCGACCTCTGAGTTTGTTTCGGCCTTTTTTCTCAGAGTAGGCAGATAGAAAACGCCGAACTCATCTAGCTTATTTTTAATAATTATGACGTGTAAAAGTGATTCCGATATCCTATTTACAGAATAAACAATTTCATTTCAGTAGAGTAATCAAAGGTTTTTTAAAAGGTTAAACAACTTTGTGGTTTTACATTACTGCATATCAGACTAAAATGCTTGCATAATACGTTACGCTAATGCATATTCCGATTACATCAAGAGATATCTAAATGTACCTCAAGTGAAACTGGTATCCTGTAGTTTGCAAACAGTATTTATTTAAAACTGACGTCACAGGTATAGGGAAAATCCTGATCCCGGTAAACGGTGGAATTTTTTAGCCACCTTGTTGAGACTGAGATCTGTTACAAGAACTATGTTTGGACGAGTCATCTCTTATGACGTCAGTAGTCCTACCTTCAGTACATCAGCTGGCATTGAAGTTTCTTGCTAAAGTATAAGTCATGGTGTGTGGGATAAAAAGGTCAAATCTACATTTGTACAAGGATTTCTGCTTACAAAGTACAATTATTGGTATTCAAACCTTTATTGGGCCATGCAATATAGGAAAATTGACAGTGGTTCCGATTCCCTTGTTCACAAACTAAACTAAATTTAAGTTCAGTGCATCTTTTTCTTTCTTTTTCATTAAGAAAAGGACAGAAGATACATTTTAGTTTAGTCCTGTCAAATTAATCAGCGCTTGACGTAAATTGACGTAATTTTAGTTGGCAAGTTTTTAATCACGTCTAAACTTGTATGGAGACTGACAGGCGCTGATTAATTTGACAGGACTAAACTAAAATTTATCTTCTGTCCTTTTCATAATGAAATAGAAAGAAAAAGATGCACTGAACTTAAATTTAGTTTAGTTTGTGAACAAGGGAATCGACACCAGTATTTCCTAATGGTAATATTTTTGTTAATTTGCGGAATAAGTAATCAACGTCACTATCCCTACGTCACTTGGTCGAATATTGGACGAACCTATTTGATGAGTACATAGTTACTCATACTCATCTAATTTCTTTCACCAATATTATTTGTTTTGCGTTAATTTTAATAATCCTATCCTATCCTGTACTATTAAATGATCAATATTTGTAGTCATGCAAATATAATTACTTATTTACCTACTAAAATATTAGATTTAGGAAGACATACCACAATAACTTTGTATTTTGTTTTTATTTTTATTGTAATTATTATAACTCTCAGTTTATTGCAGTATCTTTGTTTATTTTTTATAAGTTTACGCTTAGTTAATTATACTTATGTACTTATTTGTATATTTTTTATTGTTATTCTTATGTACATATTATGTTCAGTTATATTTACACTCATTTCCTTAGTAAATTTTGCTTACCTGATTTAATTATTGTCACACAGGGGGACGTCATTACGTCATTCGCAAGGTTTTTGCTGAAAATCAGCGCCATAACCGTAGGTTCGTCCGAAGTTGTGGCATTTCGCTGAGCAATGACCTATTCTTGCACAGATGCGACGCACAGATTAATTGTTCTTGTTAATGTTGTTTGCTTGTTACAATTTTGTTTTATTTTATTATTTCACTCAGCTATCGGCATTTTGTTTATGTTTTGATTGTATGTTGTTTTCATTTGCTAATAATGCAAACAAAACTAAATTGTCTTTGGTATCTGTCCTTGACATAAACAATAGACAAAATTTGTCGAACTTTTTATTCGTTTTCGAGTTTTGAATACGAGGCTTTTGGCTTTTGGTTAATGTGTATTTTATGTAATATTGTTTTTTTTTTTTGTGTAATTTGCGTTTATTTTGTGCAGAATAAACAATTTTTCTTTCTCTTCTTTTAGTCACGTTTTCGAAATCGGCTCTAGCGATTTCGATGAAAGTTGCAATATAGGGGTTACAGGGGGGGCGAAAAATCGCTAGCTAGGTCTCAAATCCCGTAATTTCACTAGAGCAGAGCTCGGTCGCCCAATGTTTAGAACAAGATAATGAATAATGACATGACAATAATGACATTAGAATAATGACATGGCAGCATGGAATTAGTAAGTACCTACTATCATGGCAGTATGGAATTAGTAGGTACTATCCTATATTATTAAATGAACATTCTCTATTTTCACCAGAGCAGAACTCGGTCGCCCGGGTACTATAATGTTATGTCTAAAGTGGTGCTAATAAGTCAGTCACAGTTTCTTGTATCTTTATGACCCCGTACAAAATATGAACTAACACATTAACAGCATATTTTAGAAGTCATACTGCCGAGCAAGAGGTTTTGAGTTCAATTCCTCACCTGTTGCTCTTTTGATAGAAATTAACCCCATACTGTGGTGATGGCTCAGTGGTTAGGGCTTCGCCTCTCATGCACGAGGTAGTAGGTTCAAAGCCGGGAAAGTACCGATGTAAGTTTTTCAATATATATGTACTTTCTGAGTTTATTTTGGACATCACTGACATCGCGAAGGAAAACATCGTGAGGAAATCGAAATCGTCAATCAGCCTTGACCAAGTATGGTGAAGTGCTGATCAATGCTCATTCCTTCTTCGTATGAGATAAGAGACTTTTGTCCTGCAAAGGGACATTATTAGGCTGGTATCCTAACTAAAAATAAATGCGAAAGTGAGTTTATTTGTTACGCTTTCACGCTAAAACGGCTGAACGGATTTAGATAAAATTTGGCATATCACATTTATAAAGTAGTATTATTTTAATATTACTTCAGTGTGGGAAAGAGATGAAGCTCTACAGGATGTATAGCTCCATTTCTTTCTCCCACTGAAGTAATATTAAAGTAATACTGCAGAGCTGGTGGTAGGCCCCCTGGGTTAGGACATAGAATACTTTTTATCCCGATATTTTTACGAGACCGAGACTCAGGCGAGTGAAACCGCGTGGCGCAGTTAGTTATTATAATAACCCCTATGTAATGTTCAGCCCACATTTAGGGGTCGCAGTAATGAGCTAATCATTAAAAAAAACATGCATTTACACTCTAATGAGTTGTAGTTAGAACCGATTAAATTATTATCAGTGAAGGTAATTTATCGAAGCAATTAGCAGAATTAGTGGTAATATGCACCGGCAACGTTGATCAATACTCACATACCGCAATAAAGAACACTTTTACTTTTTTTCGAATTGGAACTAATTTCTTATCTAGACATTTAAATAAACTTGGAGAATGTCAAACCAATAACTAAATTGACAGTCATTGAACAGAATTAATGTTGATTTACATTGCTTGCAAGATGGATGACCGTTGAGGTGGACGTGTTCTTGAGTGGAGACCCCAAAGGACAACGACCAAATCATTATGGCAAATGGCGCATTTGGTTTTATACCGCGGCCATCGTTAAAACCTTAATCGGATTGGAAAAAACCTATAACGAAAATGAATTGATAAACGATTTTCTTACAAATACAGTTCAATGATATATTTGAACTTGATTTTGATGTAACTTGGTAATTATATTCTATATAACTCGGTTCGGACTGATGTTAGGTTATGTTACCGAATAATAACTTATGTTCGTAATATTATTCTGCATCTAATTAATAAAGTACAAAAAAAAAATTGCACTATTTTTGGTACAGACGCCAGCACATCAAGCTACCCGAAACTGTCAAATTATCCCAATCAACTTTGAACCTTATGTTTCAGCGATAAAGTTGAAAATCTATTTAATAAATTTGACAGATTGTAGTAGCTTGATGTGCTGGCATCTGTACATCGTTTTCACATGATTATTTAACAAAACATAATATTGTCAACCCATTTTTTTTAGACATTAACTATTGAGTCCCTTGCCCATTCTTCTCTATACTAAATTACCGTTTAGAAGGAGCAACTTGAATCAATTCTTATTTTTGTTACATTCAAAAACGCCTTGTGATGGTCTAATTGAAATTTACGATTTTGACATTGGCAATCGTAGAACAGGTAGATCTGTTCAAGATAGCTGGTAGGTACTGGCTGCATAGGTCTCTTCAATGTCATTAAACTCGACCCTCATCTATTCTCATCCAGCTGGTACCAGCAAACCCTGCTCGTCCCTCCACCTAGCCTGATGGCGTCTTATCTTGCGTACAGAGTTGCCAGACGAGTGCGAGTGAATTATCGTATCAATCATCGAAAATTATCGTACCAGATGAAAAATTATCGTACTTACAACAACTGCCAGAGCCGTGTGAAACACGTAGCTAGTTCGAAAAACCAGAAATATGTACGATAGGAATTTTAGGAAGTTGTGAAATGTGAAAGAAAAGTAACATCATTTTTCGGTTGCATTAAAACCATAACAGCATTGTTTTGATTGAGTTTTAAGTATTGCGCTGCAAGTAAAGCCTCTTTAATAGTTTTTGCCGCAAGTTTGTTTCTTATTCTTGGTTTAGACACATCATTTTTGCTGAATAATCGTTTCATCCCACTTCGGAGAAGGATTGCAAATTATCGTACTTTTGCGTACGATAATGCATATTGTATCGTACATCGTACTGGTGTCGAAATTATCATACATGTACGATAATTATCGTACGTCTGGCATCCCTGCTTACGTTTGCGGATTCGAGGTCTCCACTTACGAAAACGTCTACTACGTCTAAACCCCATCGGCCAACAGTTCTACGATTAATATGGCCAGCCCACTGCACTTCAGCTTGCTTATTCAATGGGATATGTTGACTACTCTGTATTTATTTATAGGACCAACAACTACATGTAACATGGTTAACAATTGTGTATGAAACGATAGAGCCAATTATTTATGTATTAACAAGTTGTAGGTAATACTTTACAAATGATAGGGAAGAGAAAGGATATACCTTGTGCAAGAGGCTAATAAGTAAATGGACTCGCTATGACTCACCACGAAGTGAGATTTGGTTTCACAATAGCCGCGTTGGTAATCATTATAAAGCTGGGCACATACAGTGTAACGAAATATTGTATAGGCAAGGTAAATCTGCGCAAATGGTACTCGCAAGTAAAGTTTGTTTATAAAAAAAAAGATATACCTAGTTATTTTTTCTAAAAATAAAAGCTAAAATAATAGTTATTGATAGAAGACAATAATTACAAACGAGGTATCATAAAATATACTTAGTAACATGTAAATTGTTGATAAAAGTTTATTTGTATAATGTCGGACGGCTATTACATAATTTATATGAATTCTGACTTTCTTGTAATTTTTTTATTCAATTAATTCGTTATGAATTGGGCCTTAGTAGTCCTAGAAAAACAGACAGGAGAACCGGCAAACCTTTGCCTCACCAGTGGATTCGTAATAATAAAAATCATAAATAATCAATTAATTACATATAGTATAGGCATTTATTCATAGACTTTCCCTTTATGACAACAAAAAAAACATTGTTTTCCAGGAGGATTTGAGATCCGTTATTAAAACAACCAATTAAAACACACAATCAATTAAAACACGTGACTCTCTGCGGTTTTCTTGTGAACGAAATAATTAACATTCGCAAAAACACCGGGATTTTTTATTGAGCGCACTGTTGGGTTTCAGAACCAGTTTTTGATAATATCGTTTTACTTAGCCGGATTTCGTAACACATTGTGTGTCTGTCACGTTAGCAGATCTTTGTTATTTTATTTTGTTAAACGAGGTTAATGTATCTACATAAACAACTAACTGTGGTTTACACAAAATATAAAGATAATTTAGACAATATTTTTATCTCGGGTAAACTTGTTATCAATCAGAATCATCTCTGCTGATTAACAGTCCCCTAGGTTGGACATAGCCAAATTGTTTTGGCCGCAAAAATATAAAAAAAAAAACATTATCAGAAAACGTTTATATCGACAAAATATCATGGTAATTTACATTGAGATTGATCGAAAAGAGGAGGCCTGTGTTCCAGCAGTGGGAACATTATAGGCTGATTAGGACATTAAGATAATATTTATAATTTATTTCTCAGACACCGTATTTGTACCTTATAAATAAAACCGAATTTAAAAAAAAAACAAATGAAACTGTCGCATGCAATTCTTGTCGACATCGTAAAAACTCAGATGGATTTAAGTAGATAATAAACAACTCGCTCAGAGAAGGTCAACAAGTTGTCAGGCTTTATTTCAAAATAAAAGCCTACACCACATTTTAATTAAGTCGATGTGTAGCAAGAAAAAAAAAAAACAAAATCGTCAGCTGATGTTAATATCATTATCATAATGGTATCGTTTCATTATTTATTAATTTGTCATAATTAAAAACGATATAGGTATAAGTAGACTTTCCTAATTTCCTGAAAAAATGCAGAGGACGGTAATCCGAAAAAATAGGACTTGCGCAGTTAGACAATTTTATTTAAAATAGGAATCAGAATCTTTCATTTAGGTGGCACACTCGGAACTTTTTCATTATTCGAGTGGAAAATCGAACGTGAATCTAAATAATCAATAGTTTTGTAGCTCAGGGTACGATACAATATCATCGTCGTTATTCAATTCAAAAATAAAAACTTCCTTCCTTCGTCAAATGAATCAACAACAAAGTTAAAAATACTTATTACGTACCGAAACCTTTTTCACACTCATCTCGCAAAAACATATCAATTTATTTCGATCGTTAATAACCAAGACAGATTCAAGTTGAACCTACAAACTGCAGCAAATATTCACTGCACGCAATTTTTACGCAAAACAAGAATGCACGCACTACCCGCAGGACAAAAAATAATGCCGGGGGTTCGAAGAAAACCGATAGGGAAATCGTGGCCCCCTGGCAACACGGCAACTGAAGGAACACGGGTGGGTTTTAGTCAGTAAGAGTCTGACACGCCCTCCCGCTCCGCCCAGAGCGGGAGAAGTTATTTGATGATTTCCCACCCAAAAAAAAAAAAAAAAAAAAAAAGGACAAAAAATAAGTAAACAAACCTTGTTGTTAACATTCTGCAAGCGCGCATATTAGACTATACGATATTACGATAAAATATTAAAATTAAACAATCAATTAGGTAGTCTATTAAGCGAAAGATCACGAAAACAATTCGATACCAATAAAAACATAAAAAATACGCATCACAAATAACATAAACAAAAAAAAAAATGTTGCGTACCTCAGGTCAGTGACTGTCAAAAAATCCCTTCACTCAGCCCTTTCCACATACATCACTTTCGTCACGATCAATTGTGCGAAGACGTCAACACTATTCTTTAACTTGACAATAACGTTTAATCCGCACGACGGCCGAACTAACACTGCACTCACTGCTTGCGTTGCCAAATGCGCGGACGCAGAATTACAACACCAGTTTACATTGACCTTTATTTCCAACCTACTTTTCCCTCAAGCACAAACATTTTGTACGTATCCAGAGCGGCGTGGGAGTTCTAAGTTCACCGGTGGTTTTTATATGCTCATAAGGATGGTCGAAAGGCTTCGGCTGGGTTCACTGACTCGCAGTTGCTGGAACATGGGAAATCCGAATGTATTCGGTTTGCCAAGTTACCAGGTCATGGCTGCAGTACCTATGCAGATTTGAAGGGAAAATGGTAAATTATGGTGCAGGATAGTCGAGGATTAATTTTATAAATTAGAATTTATCTTTTATTTATGGATTTATTTTCCCAATGACGTCATTAAGGGCGAGACTATAGCAAATTATATTGATTTATTATTCCCAATTCCGGCAAAAACGGGGAATCTCCCAGCAGAAAAACCCAACCAATAACAATTTGTTCGAAATGGGATTCAAAACCGGATCTTAAAAGTCAGCAGTTGTCAACCCTTTTTTATTTATTTTTCTGATTGCAGTAATGGTCAACATTCACTTTAGCACTAATCAGTAGATAATTTGATAAACCATTTTTATTTTTAATCATAGCAATGGATAGGTATGCAGGCCTACATTAATGCCTACTTATAGAGCATCAAATAACAGATCTAGTTGTTTTTTTTAAACTTGTTTTTCTAGTCATCTTTTAAAACCATCAGCAGTTTCTGACGTAAATAATGCACCCGATCGTTTTACAGTTTTAGCACATTTACGATACCACGTGTTTTATTAAATGTTGATGCACTTCTAACATAGTTGACTGTTTTGAAACAACGCATTGTATTGCACGAGTCATAATGCGAAGTATTAGAGAGTGCTCTGCGATCGCAAAATTTATTTTGCCTCCTTTCTGCAACTGTTTTTATTGTTACACTCCTGCTGGTACACAAAACCTACTTAATTTATATACCATTGTATAGATAATTTAATGGAGATTAATTATGTACTTTTAAAAATTGTTTTTATGCGACAGAAACGAAAAAATACATAATAATAGTTTTTTTTTTAATCCTGTCAATCAAGTGTGAGACTTGAAAACATTGTAGCTTGCGAAAAAATCAATTAATTGAGTCAATTTTTTTTAGATTCGTTTTACCCATAGGAGACAGCCTATTGAAAACGACTCTATTATTAAAAGTAGTTTTTTTATGATCAAATGAGCACTTTTGTTTTTTTTTTAGTTTACTGTGTTGTATGTTTTGATAGCGTAGTGGTTAAAACACTTCGCCTCATACACGAGTTTTTGTGGGTTCAAATCCAATGTGACTTTTTGAATTCATTTGTACTTTCTGGGTTTATCTCAGACATTACTGGCACCGGTGAAGGAAAACATCTTGAGGAAACCTGGACTTGTAGTTAACACCAGACCCGCCGCTTCACCACCCGCGTGCAAAACAGACAATTTTATTGGCACCCCTTCTTTACTCTACTAGGCTTTTAGAGAGGATTTTGATGTTGGTTAAGTTGTTATGGAAGTGTATAAAAAAAACCGGCAATGTGCGTGTCGGACCACGCACAATGAAGGGTTCTATTCATAACAGGGGAATACCCTCTTCGAGATTACTTTTACCTGAAGAATAAATGTGACGTTTTGACAGATTGTTCAAACAAAAACTGTCAAAATGACAAACTTACTTTACTTCTTCTATGGCAATAGAAATACACAATTTGTGAAAATTTCAACTGTCTACCTATTACGGTTCATGAGATACAGTCCGCTGACAGATAGATGGACGGACGGACAGCGGAGGCTTAGTAATAAGGTTCCGTTTGGCACCTTTCGGTTATGGAACCCTAAAAAATCAATCTACCTAGCCTTTTCCCAACTATATCGGGGTCGGCTTCCAGTCTAACCGGATGCAGCTGAATGCCAGTATTTTACATGGAGCGACTGCCTATCTGACCTCCACAACCCAGTAACTGGGTAATACGATACCCCTTGGTAAGACTGGTTGTCAAACTCTCGGGCTTCTGAAGATCCGTAACGACTGTCAAAGATTCACGAATGACAGCCGGGACCAACGGCTTAGCGTGCTTTCCGAGGCACGGAGGAGTTTCGGTATGTAAAGATGGTTACCCATCCACAGACCGACCCCGGCAAGCGTAGCTTAACCGGATGAATCGACGCGTGCGGCTGTTATTACTTAGTCACGAGCTTATGCTTATGGAACCCTAAAAAATATGTTGTATAATGACGAATACATAACACATATATTTTACACCAGCAGTCTGTGGGCTAATCATACCCAAAAAGCAGACAGCGCACTGCGCATTCAATATAATAATGCCTTCAGGGCGCTGTTGAGGCTTCCACCTTACTGTAGTGCGTCAGGGATGTTTGCGGATGCGCACACTGACGATTATTTCGCGATCATGCGCAAAAAAGTGGCATCAGTGATACGCAGATTGAGGGGAAGCAGCAATAGCATTCTGAAGGTATTTGCAGAAAGGCTAGAAGGGCCTACAATGGATAGATTTATCAAACTGCATGTCAGACATGGGACTTGATGAATCTTCCTCCTCTAATCTTGGCTGTATTTTTATTGTGTATTTGTATTTTATGTTTGTACTCATGTGTGTTTAAGTGTTACTACTAACATAGTTTTTAAGTTTGTACTGATTACTAACACGCTATGGGCCGTCGACGCCTGAAAATAAACGTTTTTTTTTTTTTTTTTATAATATGACTTGATTTTTTAAGCTTTGCTCTCAGACGATTTGAGATTGCCTTAGCATAATCAGCCTATACCTAATGTTCCCAGTGTTAGGACACAGGCCTCCTCTCTGTGAAACTCGATTGCTTTGATTCCGCAATAATAGGACGTGCTATGTCTCGGTCTCAAAGTCAGCGGGCAGCGGGACGGCGGCGGCGGCGGCGGGTGACGCATAGTTTTTAACCGACTTCCAAAAGGAGGAGGTTCTCAATTCGATTGTATGGTTTTTTTTTGTATGTTTGTTACGCGATTACTCCGTCAATTATGAATTGATTTTGATGATTCTTTTTTTGTTTGGTAGATCATACTTCAGAGGTGGTCCCATATAAATTTTATTAACTTTGCTTGGGAAGTTTTTGAGTTAGCTTCAATAATACCTATTTTTTCGTCACTTAGTATGTGGATATTCGAATTTGTGTGGGGTAGGTGTATCACAACTAAAAAGTGAAAAATAAAAAGAACAAAAACGGTGACAAAGAACGAAAATTCAAAACCAAAGACACCGACTTCCGAAATTAAGGTTATTTTTCACTCTGTAGTGTTTTTTTGAAGTCGGTTGTTCTTTTTTTTGTAAAAAGTTATTTATATGGAACCGCTCGCTCCCCGCACCGCTGCCTTTGAGGCCGTTACATATAAATCTATGCATTTGAATGCGTCGCTATCGCGCGGCTGCCGGCGCCGCTCCCGCCGCCGCACCGTGGAACGAATGTATGGGAGGTTGGACTTATGCATTTTCGAGAAAAAACGTCTAATTTTGAAAAACAAATAATGCCTTCGTATTTAGTACTATTGTGCATCACCCCACTGCCCGCTAACTTCGAGTCCACGGCTTCAGAGCTACGTCAAATTTTGCGCAATGGTATTTTAGCCTGAGCTGTAGAGTATGTTGGGCTAAGTTCGGCGCTGGGATAAGATCGCATCTACGAATCAAATTCTGCGCTATTTTTTTCTGCCCCGAACTCCGACCATCGCGCGTCGGGGTAGAATAAAATGGCGCAGAATTTGAGGTGTCATTAATCATCAATCTAGTTTTTGTAGATAATTTTAAGGGTGATAGATGAAGAAGTACTTAGTGTCGAAACAAAAAATACGCTCTCTGGAAGCTGAAAATAAAACTTAAAGGCAAAGAAAAAATTATCAAGTATGTCGAACACGAACCATTTTCAAGTGCAAGTAAAGTATTATTAAACATTTTCAACGTATTATCAGTCTAGCCATAGTAAATACCAATAAAAGTGACTAACTAGTGTTGAAAATTCTTGAAATTGTTTTCCTTAACTCCTTATTACCTAAGTAGATTCTCTTATTAGGAATAATAGTTGTTTTCTTCAAGAATGGTATGAACGAAATGTTTTCTTATGTAAATTAACACAAAATATAATAAATAATTGTTTACTCAGATGACATACTGACTGCCAATTAGTCAGGGTTAATGTTTAACGGTTGACTACAAGTTTACATTTCTTGCCAATTTTTCCATCGGATTAAACTGAAGTATTTAATGAAAAATAATGTTTTTTCTTATTAATTATACGTCTTGTTTTTTCGCCTTGGCAAAGACGAAGATGGCGGGACAAGCTTTACTCCTACCAAAAGGAGGTAAGAGTTTGGTAGGAGTCAGAATTGTATCAGTAAGACAGAATTGTGTGGAAAAGGGAGAGGGAGGCCTTTGCCGTGCAGTGGGAAAATATAGACTAGTAGATTTAATTAGACTTCTTATTTATAGCTTATGGTTTGTCAAAAATGTTCTTAGCATGTAGTAAGTATCCACAACGTTTTCTATAGGCGTGTACGCACGAACGAACAAAACATGGTGAACACGAACATCAAAAACGTAACGTTTGGTTCGTAATCATGGATTCGAAATTGTATTGACACTAACATTTGTCAAAAATGTTCATGTCAATACAATTTTTATTATTATCTCTAGGAATATAACTATATCACGGCTTTAACCATCTTACTGCGACATATACACCGTGAAATTTGAATCACAATTTTGCTAGAACAAACGTTGTTCAGACCATGGTCTACTACCATTCTACAGCAACCAATAAATGAAAAACATTCTTAGTTTTTGAAAAAACACAAAAAGACAAAGTTAAAATGTCAAGATTACCTACTGCTTACTAAATTTCGTTTATGGAGGTACATTTCCCTGTAGACAATGCTGTGTTCCATGCGTGGTGTCTGTGTTGTAGGGAGTAACGATAATCTTGACATTTTAAACTTTGTCTTTTTTGTGTTTTTTCAAAAACCAATTATGTTTTTTTTAAATTGGATGCTGTAGAATGGTAGTAGACCATGGTCTGAACAATGTTTGTTCTAGCAAAACTGTGATTCAAATTTGACGGTGTATATTTACGTGTTCTAAAAAGGAGACGTGTAGTCCGCCTCATTCATTCTGCACCTATAATTGTATCGAAATGCAAGCTTGTGTAAAAATGAAAAGAACACGAAAGTATTTACCGAAAAATGAATTTATGTGACAATTTTCATAATAAAGAAGGAGACAGTTTTATAAGAACGTGTGAGAGCACCTGGTTCCGAATATTTCGAAAAATAAATAAAGCGGGAAAGCTTAGGGTAAAAGTGGGATAGTTGCCCTAGGAGGATAGACGCCCCAAAATTCAAATTGTGACTTGTAAACGTACTACCATCGCAGTTAATACTTATAAGCAAAGAACACCCCCCACCCCGCTAGTATGCGAGCGGCAGCCGCTCTGATCGGACGTATCTTGTGTTTATGGAGAAAGGTCGACGGGCTCGCTCACAAAGATCGCGGATTACGTATTTAACTATTTTACAAACGCGTGGAACTTTTGATTTCCAAAGGTAAGTGATATTATTTTATTGTTATTTGCAAGTGTATAATTTGAATATTATCGTCAGTAAAACGTTTTGTAATTTTTGTAAAGGGATTCTTTTTTTTTAATAAGGGCATCTATCCCTATTGAAAAGGATAGACGCCTCGTTTTTTGTGAGTATAGATGCCCCTAAGGGCATCTATCCCCTATGGCTTAATTTAATGTTGCATGTCATGTTCCCATTTCTTCTTTTCAGAAATGCCTCGCAAATACGTAAGAAAGGTTGGAGTTAGTCCACGAGCTGAATGGACACAAGAGGCATTAATAGCTGCTATGAATGAAATGTCGAGAGGCATTCTTGGTGTCAACGAAATATCTCGTAGATATGGGATTCCATCTAGAACATTAAGGAGAAGATTTGAAAACAAAAACACTGAAAAACAGACATTAGGTAATAAAGTTCTATGACCAAAGTTCTTGTTAAGTAATGAATTCATCATATTATTCCTTACATTGTTTTTTTTATAGGAAAACACCCTCTTCTTGATTTTGAAAACGAAAAACGTTTAGTGAACCACATACAGAAATTAGAAAAAGCTGGTTTCCCTCCAACCCGAGACATGATACGAAGATTGGCATTCGAGTTCGCTGAGAAACTGGGTAAAGAAACTAATTTTGATAAGGAGACTCGAAAGGCTGGGCCGCATTGGTTAAGATCATTTTTAGAACGTAATACAGAGCTAAGTATTCGTCAGGCAGAAGGCTTATCAGTTGCAAGAGCACAGGGATTAAATCGAGATGAAGTTAACAAAATGTTTGAACTACTGCTTAAAGTGATGACAGAGCATGATTTACTGGATAAACCGGATAGGATTTACAATATAGATGAGACAGGCGTCCAATTAAATAACTCTACTGGAAAAGTTATTGCTACAAGAGGCGCAAAAGTAGTCCATTCTATTACTTCTGGTGAAAAAGGTGAAACACTATCGGTAATAGCGTGCTGTAATGCTGTAGGAAACTTTCTCCCCCCTGTAGTCATCATCAAAGGAGTAAACAAGAAACCAGAATTTCAGGATGGGCTCCCACCCGGATCAGAAGTCTATATGAATAGAAAATTCGCGTACGTGAATGCGGAACTATTTCACAAGTGGCTGAAAGAACACCTTGTACCCAAAAAACCAATAGGAAAGATTATTTTGCTTCTGGATGGTCATTCTTCTCACACGAATGCAATAGATATGCTTCAAACTGCCAAAGAAAATGATATAATTTTATTTTGTCTACCCAGTCACACCACTCAAGCACTTCAACCACTGGATCGCAGTTTCTTTAAGCCTTTTAAAACATTCTTTGCAGCTGAAACAAGAAATTGGGTAGTGTCACACAAGGAACGAAAGATTAACCGATTAGTTGCAGGAAAACTCATTGGGAATGCGTGGACCAGAGCGGCCACGAGTTCTAATGCGATTTCGGGATTTAGGGCTTGTGGTATTTACCCTTTCAATCCTTCTGCAGTTCCAGAGAGCTTTTTTGCAATATCGGACATTTCTTTGAATAACCAACGGTCAGTAGAAAACAATGCAGTTCAAAATGATGCTCCAGAACAGGAACAAGATTCACCTAATAGATTAACTCCTGTAGTTGATAGAGTCCTTTCTAACATTACTCCTATTTATATGGATATTTTTTATACAAATGAAGAAGCTTTTGAACAGGAACCAGGTCCATCCAATGTACAAACTCTGGGAGTCGGCCTAAATCTATCCAACATTTCTCCTTGTAATACGGATCAACCAGATAGGAGACTTTCAAATTCCAGCCCATCAATTCTTTCACAGAATAACAACATTATCAACATGGATGAACTAGAAACACCAAGCAAATATTTGCAAGAATGTTCGCCGGTGCCAATTGTTCCGGTTCCATTTCATAAGAGGGGAAAACAATCAGCTGCAATTTTAAATACAAAGGAAAATATCGAATCGAAGAAATCTAAAGTTAAAGGTAAAGCTACTCCAGGAATACGTTGTAAAAATAAACATCGACCAGCTAAAGCTGATGTACAGAAAAAAGTGTTAAGACCTGTAGTCAAGTTTCCAAAAAAAGTTCAAGCCAAATGTATTAAGAAAACAAAAGAAATTAGCGAATCAAGTGATGAAATGACAATCTCGGATATTTCTTATGAAACTGATTCAGATATCGACCAGGGCCGACCAAGTGAAGCTGATCTGCACAAAAACAATCGAAGATCTCAAGCTAAGCTTCAAAGGAAAGTTCCAGCAAAAACTATTAAGAAAAGACGAATAGAACACAAGGAATCTAGTGATGAAATGTCCATCTCAAATAATTCAAATGAATCTGAGTCAGACGCATACAATGATTCGGAATGCAAAGAATGCTTTGAAGAATATAAAAAGACCAAATCAACTGCAGATTGGATACAATGTGTAATGTGTAAAAAATGGCTACATGAGGATTGTACCATGTGCGGCGACTATTGTAATAAATGCGGTAGGATTAAACGAATGAATACGAAAAATACAACGTAGACTGTACTGTAGAAGTACTTTTTTTTCAGAAGCTGATTAATGTAAGAACGAAAAACATGAAAATTAAAAACAAAGTGAAGAAGTAAAATAAACTAAAGTGAAGAAGTAATTTTTTTTCTGATGTTGAGTCTTGTAAGAACTAAGAATATGAAAATTAAAATCAAAGTGAAGAAGTAAAATAAACTAAAGTGAAGAAGTAAAATATACCAAAGTGAAGAAGTAAAATAAACTAAAAAGAAGAAGTAAAATATAACAAAGTGAAGAAGTAAAATAAACCAAAGTGAAGAAGTAAAATAAACCAAAGTGAAGAATTTTTTTTTTTAAGCTGAGTAATGTTAGAATATGAAAATTTTAACCAAAGCCATTATTAAATATTAAAATAAAACTTGTTGATTATGAATATGCTTTGATTTATACCTAAGGGCAACTATCCTCACAGTGACAACAGCATCGGGGTATCTAACCCATATATGAGGCATCTATACTCAGAACTATTGCTGTAACTTTTCTACTTTTTTTTTAATTTACGCTATAGCTGCATTGAATTACTTTTTAAATATAATAAATAATAGACCAATGTACCATTATATCGAAAAACCTGTTTAGATATAATTTTTTTCTAGGAAAAAAAAAACAATTTCAAAATGTGGGGCAACTATCCCACTTTTACCCTATGTAAATTGGAAGAATATTTAAACTGACGATGTGGAAATGGTTTTTACCATACAGATACAAAAAATGGGGTTGAGGTTAGGGTTACCATCTGACAGGTATTCGCCGCATTTGACAGGCATTTTACGGTTAAAACAGGCGTACGGCCGGCGCTAAGCTGAGACAGGCATTCTTGAATTTTCGTAATAAATACACAGTTGAGTAAAGAAAGGAATCGCCTGACAATGAGTCTGTAAAAGCGTTATTTACTTAACACAAGAAAACCTTAAAAACGTTTCGTGTTTTTTTATCACTTAGAAAAAAATAACTTTAAAAAAAAAAATGTCACTCAATATCTCTTAGTTGTGCCGATTTCCTTGTTCACAAACTAAACTAAATTTAAGTTCAATGCATCTTTTTCTTTCTATTTCATTAAGAAAAGGACAGAAGATAAATTTTAGTTTAGTCCTGTCAAATTAATCAGCGCTTGACGTAAATTGATGTAATTTTAGTCGGCAAGTTTTTAATCACGTCTAAACTTGTATGGAGAGTGACAGGCGCTGATTAATTTGACAGGACTAAACTAAAATTTATCCTCTGTCCTTTTCTTAATGAAATAGAAAGAAAAAGATGCACTGAACTTAAATTTAGTTTAGTTTGTGAACAAGGAAATCGGCACCAGTATTTATTAGTTTAGTGGTCGTAAATTGTTCATACTTTTCATTTTGAATAAATGTCAGTCTTTAAAACTATCTGTTGCGTATTTTTTTTTTAAAGACTTAAGTACAGTTTGTAACTATGCTTAATAGACAGGCATTATTCTGAAAAAAAAGGCATTTTGAACATCCTAGACAGGCATCCTCCCTTATGTAGATGGTAACCCTAGTTGAAGTTGACGTCAAGGATTATTAAGTAAGGTGTTGGATGGTGTGTGGATGATATTAAAATGTATTAGCTGCAGCATTTTTCATCTTTGGTAACATTTATGGTCCCGGCTGTCATTCGTAGCTCTTTGGCAGTCGTTACGGGGTAGTCAGAAATTAAGAATCACAAAAGTTTGACAACCAGTCTTACCAAGGGGTAGCTAACGTGTTACCCAGTAACTGGGTTGTGGAGGTCAGATAGGCAGTCGCTCCATGTAAATAAGTAGGTTCATGTATTCAGCTGCATTCGGGTAGACTGGAAGCCGACCCCAATGTTGTTAGGAAAAGGCTAGGCAGATTGATTACATACAGTTCATTAGTAGAAGCCACGCCACACCACAGCGACATGTGGCGTGGCTGTGGCACGTCTGAGCGGATCATAAAAAGTAAGAGAAACTCAGTCTATGGAAATAATCCTATTTTAAACATTTCTAAGTAAAAGGATTCCACAGTTTCTATAAATAATCCTATTTTGAATATTTCTAAAAATAAAGATTTCACAGTATCTATAAAAGGAATAATAACCAACATAGAACAAACAGAAAGCTGCAAACCATACTTCCGAAAACACAAAATACTCACACTGCCCTGTTTATATATCTTAGAATTATGTAAATTTGTCAGAAAACATCCAGATTTTTACACCACTTGCGAACAAACACAAACAAAATACACCTTTCGACACAACAAAAACAAAATACACATACCTCAATCCCGTCTCAAAATGCACTCAACCAGCCCTTTAGTTATGTCTATAAAAATGTATAATAAATTGCCAAATGACATTAGAGAAGTAAGCAAAACAAATATATTTATTAATAAATTGAAACAATTTCTGGAATCCAAGTCATACTACTCAGTAAAGGAGTTTTTAGATGACAAATTGATTGCAAAATAAAATTATTCTTTCTCTCATACACCAAACATTATGAAATATAATATAATAAGGAATATAGGAAATCAAATATAAATATGAATACATAAATAATAACATAATTTAATATTAATGAAAATACTTCAAAGCATTTAAATAATAATTACCTATATTATTCTTATGCTTTTTAAAAAAAAAAAAAATCCCTAATATACTATACCTATATACACAAACCTAATAATATACAATATATACATAATTATACACCCAATTATTAATTAAACACATCTAATAATTTATAATAATATTGAATTGCTGCTTAGCCCTCTTCCTCTCTCCTAATTTTGCTGTGCCCGACAGGGTCCATATTGATCTTTTACTTGTTATACCATCTATGTAATACATATGGAATGCAATAAAGAATTGAGTATTGAGAATTGAGTATTGAGTAAAATAATCCTATTTTGAATATTTCTGAATAAAAAAGATTTCTTAATAATAAAAAAAATGTGTAGGTGTCATACTTGTTTTTAGCAGCAATATTAAATTTTCGTCGATTCTATTAAGGTGGTGTGGTGAGGTTTCTTGAGTATTCGTGACGTAGATTGATTCAGATGCTTTTGTAACTCTCTCCCGGTGACGCGAAAATATGTTGCTAACAATAGAAATAAAAAAACAAAAAACATGAAAGAACAATAAGCCTCATTTATACCTACATTAATAAAATAGTAACGAAGCCATATTGTACATTGAATATTAAAAGTAATTGCTACAAGGCAACGAGTCTGATACCGAAAATATACGCGACGTCCTACAATCAATTCTATTTTTGTAAATGTTGATGTTCAAAAGTGTCTTTTATGTGTCTATTTGAAATAAATTATTTGACTTCGACTTTCTAGTTTTTGTCCGTTTGTCTGAATGTGTGTTCTGGATTGGCGCAAAAACGGCTGAACGGATTTGGATAAAATTTGGCACACAGATAGTTTCTAATCTTGATAATACATGGGGTACTTTTAATCCCGGTAGTTCCGTGGGATATTGTCCGACATCAACGCGGGCGAAACCGCGGACAAAAGCTAGTTTAGAATAAGTTCGAGACAGGCGGATAAATAACGGATGTAAAAATACCCTTATCTAGTTACTTGTTCTTCCCTCTGTTATGTTTTTTTTTATATTGGACTTGGGAACCTTGTGGTTACGGAGATATTGAAAGTCAAAGTTCAAATTCTTTTAAATGTTTTTTTTTTTTACGAAAACTAGTTACCTACAAATGTTATAACTTAAATTTTTATATCAAAGCGAAACACATCAAAAATAAAAGTCGTTTCCCAGCAATTATTTTTGCACAAGTTACTTAAGTTTGATGTACAGATTGCATAGTTGACGGCTTGTACACCAAGCCGTCAACTATGCAATCTCAAAAAATTGTACCTTTCAATTAATCTGAATTTGAATTTAAGTCGAAAAGACACCTGGGACATATCATGAGGCCTCTTCGTCCTAAATTGTGTCAACAATAATTTTATATTTTAAGCAATTTTATATTTTTTCCATTAACGATACATAAGTTATTAATTTATTTATTTATTAGTAGTCAATACCTTTTCCATTTTAATCTAAAGTTTGCTGAAAATTACTTTGAATAATGTTTTGAAGTTAATAGATGATTCGAAATTAATGAAGACAATCAACTTAATTTTGTTTTCTGAGTTGTACTTTAGATTTACTTTGTTAGCAACTCTTGAAGAGCGTGTTTGCCAGCTTAGCGAGTGACCCATTCACGAGCGTACTTCCCTTAATTTTCTTCTTTCAATTTACAGGAGGTGATTAATGTATTCAACAGTTGATCTTTGGGCTCCTAAAATAATACCTATTGGTCCTTTGTGCTGTTACTTCCTGATCTTTTGAGCTTTCTTCAAATTTTTCCTCTCGTAAATTCATACCTAGAAGTTCCTGGGTTCGATTCCCAGGTCGGGCCAAGTGTTATTGGGTTTTCTCATTCGGTATTCCTCAGTAGCAGACCGGAGTTTGGAAGTTGGTGGTGTGTCTCGGTAAACACGTAAAGCCGTTGGTCCTGCGCCTGATCTCTCCCGGATTATGTCGGAATTTCTTCCTTGGGAGTAAGGGAGTGCACGCGTGTTTGCGCATAATAATCTACTGCGTACTTGGCTAATCTCCGTTGAGCTTGGCCGCTGTGACCGAGATTCGTTCGAGAGAATATTTGAGAATATTTGTTTTTTTATATTATTCTCGGATCAACATATTAAGCCCGCTCTACACTCGCACGCGAATCTTGCTGCAAATTCATGGCGCGAACCGCGGCGTGAACTCCACGTGAAAACATGTCCCTCCACACTCGCAAAGTTTCGCAGTGTCGTTCGCGATCTCATAGAAAATGGACGCCGCCGCGCCGATGTGTCTGTTACTCTATTGCTACTTAACTGCTGTGACGCTATGTGCTGTAGCGTACTACAATTATCTTTATATAAAAAATAAAGCAATATTCAAAATTTCACTTATTCGCGTCCAGGCATCATTCACCTTATTTTCATTTTTGTGATCCTTGTGTTTGGACTGCCAAAGCATTGGTTCAGCTTGGTAACACTCAATCAGTGTTAGTTCAAGTTCGTCATTCCACGACGTCGTACCCATTTTTTTATAAGTATACGTACGACTACTCCCGACCGTGTTTCGAGCGCTACTGTAAAGAGCTGCGAGTGTAGATGCATTCGCGTTCGCGCACCGCGAACCAAGCGCGATCCCTTTGACGCGGGACAAAAAACCGACACCGATCGGGGAACGGCGCGAAGCGCGAACGCGAAGGCGCGAAGATACGCGAAACCATCTACACTCGGGTTTCATGGCTTTCGCGGCCATTCGCGGCGCGAGTGTAGAGCGGGCTTTATGATGATTTACGTAAGAAAACAGACGTAACTAATAATCATCCGTGACAGTTCACGACCATGAAATTTTAGGGTTCTGTAGCTAAATGTAAGCGTTCAAGTTGATTAGGTCACTATTTATTTATTTCTATACGAATGAAGAATTCATGAGGCGTACTTTTAGCTGTGTTCAAATTAAATGTTATTTTTAAGGGTTCCGTACCTCAAAAGAAAAAAACGGAACCTTTACAGGATCACTTCGTTGTCCGTCCGTCAGTCTGTGAAGACCCTTTTTCTCAGGAACGCGTGGCGGTATCAAGTTGAAATTAATACCATGGAGCTCTAAAAAAAATCAAGCTTCTAAATCAACGCAATAAAAAACTACGGCCATTTATGCGACATATTTTGATACGTGCAAATAAATCAATACCTACAGGGTACTTCCCGTTGACCTAGCAGCATGAAGTTTGGCGAGAAGCAAGGTTTTACAGTTCAAGTTAAGAGAAAAATCCGAAAATTAGTAAAGAGTTACACAAGATGGAGACGATAATTCGACAGTAAATTAAACTTCGTATATCTAATGACGTTCCCAGTCTACTTACAAAAACTCAACCCAATATATCCCATAGTTTAGTCACTATAGCTTGTCAAAGAATGGCAAAGCCCTTTTTTTTTTGTGTGGGAAATTATCAAATAACTTCTCCCGCTCTGGGCGGAGCTAGGGCGTGTCAGACTCTTACTGACTAAAATCCACCCGTGTTCCTTCGGTTGCCCTGTTGCCGAGGGCCACGATGTCCCTATCGGTTTTCTTCGAACCCCCGGCAAGCATTGGCCCTAGCGGACCCCGTCAATTCTGCTGACATCTCTTTGAGGTGCGCGTGGAACACAACGCGCCGTCGACCCGGGCTTGGTACCCATTGCTCACCGTCCGCAAGCCCGCGCCTACGTTCCCAGGGACGTAAAAATATTGCGGTGGGATTTTATCGCGCACTGGATTTTCAATTCTCGGTGTTAAGGCGAGCGTTGAGAATCCAATAGAGTGCATTCCAACAATCCTAGCGTCGAAAAGACAGCGCGATTAAAAATCGCCGCGGGAAAAAATCGCCCGTCCGAACCAGGGCTTGGTCGGCCCATTACTAGGTACATGGTTGGAAAACATCATGTTTTCAATTTCGATGTTATGATTTATTTATAGAGGGGACTCGATATGTACCTTCGATCGACCCGTGTTGATATACCGACTTCAAAAAAGGAGGAGCTTCTCAGTTCGTCGGAATATTTTTTTTTATGTACCTATGTTTCCCGATTACTCAAAGACGGCTGGACCGATTTTAAAAATTCTTTTTTTGTTTGAGAGGGTATACTTTCAAATTGGTCCCATTGTCATTTGGTCACGATCTGATGATGGGATCTTGGAGAAATCGAGGGAACTCTTCAAATATTATAAGCACATCTATAGCGATTTGGGTATTTTTTATTGTAACTCGTACATTTACTCTCGGAAACATTTGGTAAAGTGGAATTGATGATGAAAGACACAGATCTACAGGCTACCGGAACTACTTAATAATATGTATTTTACGGGTTGCGATTCGATTACTTTAATATGGTTGGTTAGCAATTGATGCTCGTCACAATTCATAAGGTGCAGTGGAGCTGATGGTGAAGTACCTGGTGAACTCCTCAACAATAAAATTCCCTGTATCGCGAAACCAGAAAAAAGTGAAAAAAAAAACTTTACAAAAAATACAACCGACTTCAACGACTTGTTAAATCTTTTTTTCATATCGTTATGTTTCGACATTAAAGTTCTAAAACAAAGTAGGTACCTATATAATAGTTCTTATCGATTTCAAAAACGGAAACCCATTAAAATTCTTATTATTTCCTAGCGTATTATGACTCGCTACACCGAATTTTGTTTTAAATGAACGACCACAACTAATTTTAACTAGTTGTGATCGTTAATTAATTTTAATAAATTTTACATTTTTTTATTAATTAATTTTGTTTTAAATAAAACTAAAAAATAAACTAGTTGTGATCGTTAATTTAAAACAAAATTCATCCATCCTACACCTATACCTATATCTTTAGGTATAGGATGGCTTAAGTCTTTCTTTGCATATTTGGCGTTCTTCGGTTAGTATATCGAGTCGCTTTTTTTCGAAAGTTTTTACATTTTCGTAGACAGTAGAGCGCCAAGACGACCTATGTGAAGCAAGCCTCTCTCAACCTGTTGGATCAATAGCACAAACAGTTAAATGCCTCTTGACCACATCCTTATAGCGGAGATGTTGACCGCCATGTTTCCGTTTACCTTCCGCCATTTCATGCAAAGGACGTGTCCACACCACCTGAGTTGACGCTGCATTAGAAAAACCTCCACGCCAAACATGTCAGAACGGCGCAGGACTTCTTTATTAGGAACACGATCCTGTTATTAAATTTTTAAGATCGATCTCAAACACCTTAGGTGAAATGTGTCAAGTTTCTTTATGTCTGGTTTGTAGAGGCACCATGTTTCTGCGCCATAAAGAAGGACCGGTAAGATTAATGCCTTGTAATCACTAACCTTTGTCTCTAGCTTCAGGTCATGGGATTTCCAGACACTATCATTAAGCCATCCAAAGTTCGCAGCGGCATTTGCAATGCGCGATGGTAGGTATGTCCGAATCTAGTGTATTTTCATGTCTAATGTTGCTTCCAAGATATTTAAACAGCATTAATTCCTCTAGTGGTTTTCCATCTAGATTCAGTTTCGCAGCCACGTGGTGGCTGTTTGAGGACTTGCATCTTGGAAGCACTGATAACTAGACCAAATGATTGGCATGATTGATGTAATGCGTCAACATAGCTTTGGTCTTGGAGATGCGCCATGCTGTCAGACATGAGGCATACATCTTCAGCGTAAAGTATCTCCAGAATGGAGACCTTTTGTAATTTTCATTCTGCTCTGAACCTTGATATATTGAATACGCTTTTGTCAGTCTGGACATTCAGTTGAATTCGATCACTACAGTATGGTAGCAGGGCATCCCTCATAAAAATTGCAAAGTAAATGGCAAAGAGTGTGGGTGCCATGATGCAACCTTGCTATACTCCACTTGTAGTTTGGATCTCTTCAGACAGTTCGTTTTTGTGTTGAACCAACGCATTCATGCCGGCATGAAATTGGCGTATGAGGTTGACGAACTTTTTTGGGTAACCATACTTATGGAGAACAAGCCACAGGGCCTCACGTGGAACTCTGTCAAATGCTTTCTCTAGATCGACAAAGCACATGTAGAGAGGCCTTTGATGTTCTAAGCTTTTCTCCTGGAGTTGCCTTACAACGGATATGGCATCGATAGTACCTCTGCTAGGACGAAAGCCACATTGACTCTCAGGCAGGTGTTTTTCAGCAAGTTTGCTAAAGCGGCTGTTAATAATGTGTGCAAGAATTTTACCAGCACTAGAGAGAAGTGATATGCCTCGGTAGGAGCTGCAATCGGAGACATCTCCCTTCCTTTTGTACAGCTTGCAGATCAGCGCACCTCTCCAGTCCTGAGGAATTTCTTCGCTTTCCCACACCCGTTCAACAAGATGGTAAAATCTATTCACAATGTCTTTTCCACTGTATTTGTAAATTTCCGCTGGAAGTTGGTCCATACCAAGTGATTTGGAATTTTTGAGCCGCTTAACTGATTCCACAAACTCTTCAAATCAAAATTTTGACAAACTGGCAGTTTATCAAGTGTATTTATGTATGACAGATCAGCGCTGAGTGCATCGGGATTTAAAACATCAGTAAAATGTTCTATCCAGCTAAAGGTACTAGGAAGTGGTGAAGGGTGGGCGTTTTGGAGGACTGTCTTATGTAATTTTGACGTTCGAAAAGTGCTGATTCTTAGCCTAGTTCTAATAAATGACTTTTGAATTTTACCCATCGTATTATTACATCGGTTTTACTCGTAACTCGGTGTTGTCTATCTTTTGTGTACATGGGTGCTATTTTGCTTACTAGTGGGCCAAAACCTCCCTCGAAAAACTTGCCAGTCATTTCAAAGTAGGTACACTCGGCTACACAACAAGCTATTTCACATTTCCAGTATAAGCTGACCTCGCATTGTACGGAAATTTTGGACAATGCGAGATCTGTATAAACTAGAAATGTATAGCTTGATGTTTAGCCGTGTGTACTAAGGTTCTAGACTAATCTAAATGTTTGTTGAGCGTAGCCACCAAGTCTGTGGGTTGTGCGCAGTGCATGAAGTGTGAAGCCATTGTGATGGGCCACCGGTGTGACGGCCCTGACATGGTTTTAGATAAATTCGTAATTTATATTGTCAACATGAAATTTGAGGATTCTTAATAAATTATTCATTTGAATGACTAACATCAACAGCATTGATTGAACATAGACATACCATACTCCATACTAATATTCTACATGCAAAAGTAGGTACGTCTATCTTTTTCTTACGTCTTACCAATTTTGATAATTAAATGGCTATATTATTATTTATTATTAATAAAACTGAATTTTAATAGTACTACAAACTTATTTTGTACCAATTCAACAGAAGAGACCATGATTGTATTCTACTTTGAATTATTTAGAATTAACTACCTTTTTATTTTGTATTCTATTTAGAGAATCTCAAACCTGTCGACATCTCTACTTACACACCCTGGAAAACGATATTTTTTCTAAAAATCATTTGATTATTATTCATGAAAATCGAGCACAGTCTTTTCTCTAGCTGGGTAACAAACGCCTCTCGTGGGTATCGCCGCAACGCGGAAAGTTCGCGGTCCCGTTACTTATTGCTCCTTACTATTTATCAGGCGCTTGGGACACTGAATTATGTAAATCAGTCTGGAGATTTAAATGATTGATGTGGATGTGATGTAAAAACGTTTCATTTTATAGTTAGTTGTAACTTATTTCATAAAAAGGAAAGAAACTCCTGGAAAGAAGTTACGAGATTTTGTTTATGATGCATCCATCATAATTTTTAAAGCAAAGAGGGACGTTCAAAGTCAAAGTCAAATCATTTATTTCAAATAGGCCCATGTATGGCACTTTTGAACGTCAAAAATGACAAAATAATAAAATTGATTCTAGTCGCCCCTTCCAAAAGGTAGTTTTCGTATGGAGAAGAATGGGCAAGAAACTCCACGTTATACAGGATACGCCTTTAAAAAAAAATGAAACGATTAATAATGACAAAACCATTTTTTATTCATATATCAATACGATTTATTTTCCTTAGTGTTGAACAAAAATATTCTAAATATAATTTTGCGCATAAAAACGTCAAACAGTTAAGGCATCCGTGACGTTTGAGCTTGTACCCTTAGCACTAAAGCGTAATAATATAATAATATATTTATTTATAATTTTATTATAATAATTATACTGTACAATATAACTGCAACAATGGACAGATAGGATTTTTTCCTATATAATACATACCTAGGTTTCTCTATAATAATCCTCCCAAAATGCTGTGCAAACCATATTTTAATATAATTCTAATGTAGATCATCGTTCTTTTTAATGCAATAAAATTTGATGCCATCAAATTAGTTATAGGGTGATTTTTTATAGAATGTGTAACTGAATTAATGCACATTACCAAAGTAATTTGTTCAGAATCAATCACTGAATCGATTTTTGTCATTTTTAATGTAGGTAATTTTTATCCCAAAAATAATTGAAACTACGTAAATTACTGTCACACTTTCGCTGTACAGTCAAAACAAACCAAAATGCACGAAGTACCTACTACGCTAGACCCTGATACGTGTGCAACTGTGTGCGTGTGTAGATTTGTAATTTGACCACAATTTTCTCCCAAAATCGGTATGACTAATTTAATAAATAAACAATGTTTTATACATAATAGTAAAAATTCGGTGTATGTATATGATTATAACAAAATAATTATTGAAATACCCCAAGTATCTGGTGGTGTGCTTTAATTCTGGGACATGTAATAATTATGACTCGCCTTATTAAATTAAAACCCTTCAATGCCTCCATTAACAAGCTTCATTAAGTTTTTTAAATAGTACCCGAAAAAGAAGAATCTGAGTTTTTTCAACAGTAATAATATTATAGGAGTACTTAATCATAATAATTTCATGATAAAATATACATAATATTACAAATATAAATGAAATGCAGATTAAAGTACCTAACTACACTTTACATTTCTGTCGTTTACTCCTAGACCAACGAAATTAATATAATATTATTTATAAAATCTCATTATAATTAAGCTATCACAATGGTTTAAAGCTGATAATGATTGCGACACTATTCCATAAATGACGCTGATGACTTGTAAGCACCTTATTTATTCAATTATAATCAGTTCAAACTTTTTAAATTGTAGTTGTACACACCCTGTGTACAAATACAGTTTAAAAAGTTTTAACTTAAATTTAAATAAAAAAAACCATAAAATTACTTCGTTGTTGTGACATTGTTCAATTCAATTTTGAAAAGAGAAATTTATTTTTTTCTTCTTCCCCCCCTTTTATATACTTGTACATATTATTTTTATTGTTTTAAGATTGTTAGCTTTTAAATTATGTAAATATTATTTTCCATTTTCTTCTCTGGAATCGTATAATCATATTATGTAATATGTATAACATTGGTTTGACTTTCACAAAAAGTTAAACAAAACTAAAGTATACAATTTAAAACGCAAGTAATCAGAAGTCTACAAAGTTGATTACTTCAATGAATAATTGTGTAAACACGTGTTCATAATATTTAAATGTCTATAAACTGTAAAGATATTTGTAATCACATTACATCTTGACTTTGAAACATCAACACGTGTATTACAAATACTCTAATAAATAGCTTATCTATGAGCACCTTATGTCTATGATAACAATAAAATAACTACGAGTTTTAAACTTCATTTTTAATAAATTAATGAGAATGACATGTATGTCACCTTTCAAATAAAATATTTGAAAAATAATATCAGCATATCTTTTCAAATTTAAAATATTTCTACATTAACTTTATTTTGTGCATTTTTTGGTACGATCATCTTTGATATTTAAAATCTTTTAAAGCAACTATTTATAGCTATATCTACACTCAAAACTCCACCACCTTTTTTTAAATAAAAGCTCTACTGTACATTGCCCTATTAAAATACCGTATTTCTTGAATTTTCGTTGATACAGCAAAAACCTTTTTATTTTGCTATCTTGTATCGCATGAATAATTCATCAAGAAAAAATTATAAATCATTTAAAACGATTGGTCAAAATTGCATTTATTTTTTTATGTGACATAAAATGTATAAAGGGAATCTTAACAGCCTGTAAGTCAAGTCATAGGTCTCGAGTTCGAACCCAAGGCACGCACCTCTGACTTTTTGATTCATGTGCGTATTATATAATTATCACATGCTTCAAAAACGGTGAAGGAAAACATCGTGAGGAAACCTGAGAGATGTTTCTCGAAGGCCATGTGAAGCCAAGTCAGAGGCTCGTGGGCGGCTTTAAAACTCTGACGCCAGGTTAGTCACTAACCACACAAAAAGAAGAAGAACAGCCTGTATAAATTACCCTTTTATTTTTAACCCTAGACACCTAACCTTCATCGAATCGACGAATACGCGATAGAAAATGTCCTGTAAGTTTTGGTGAGCACGCTGATGATAGTGTTGTCTGTCACTATTCAGCTCCATGCTTGTAACCCTCTCTCGCGAAGCAATCGTGGTCGGCGAGTAAATGCACAATTTATCGACTTATTACGAAACTGTTCGTCGTTTCGACGAATGTTTAGGTTTTTTGTATTTTTAATGACAATTTTTGGTGTTTCATTGCAATAAATTATTTTTGCAATGACTTCGAAGAATCGGTATCAGATGATAATTATTTTACTTGTTTATTCCTGAAAGAAGAAGATACAAGTGCATTGGAAAAATGATCTGATAGCGAACATGAGGACTAAGTAAATGTGGTTTGTCGCAGTTAGCCAACTAAATTCTGAAGAAAGTACCTCATCTGGTTTATTGGAGTGACAATTACCTCCTGTTCTACCATACTGTTCCATTCTGGACTTTTCTCATACAAAAAGGCACATGATGAGTTGGTACTGCTCCAAGTCCAACACCGCCATTTGTGGTGATAATAAAGTTGATTAATGCATGACTTGCGCTTCAAAAATTTACTTTTAATTATTTTGATACCGAGAGTAAAAATTAGAGAAATTGCTAAATTATGGTTATTTCTGTAAATTTTTACTCTCCTATGTATGTAACACCTAAAATTAAAAAACCTAGTGCCTTATCAAAAATATTTAAAACTAAATACATTATTAAGAAAATAATAAAAATATTTTTTTTCTCAATTGTTGTTTTTGTTTTATAAATTTATTGTGATTACAAAAATGAAAACGTTTTATTGAAATTTTGCACTTTAAAAAGTGTTCGTCGAATCGACGACGGTTAGGTATAAAGGGTTACATGCGAACGTTAAGTGTTTAGGGTTAATTAACCATCTTTCTCACAGGAAACTGTGTCGTTCAAGATTACATTAAAAAAAAAATCGATCAAAGAATTTTAGTGGAATTAAGAAAATGATTTACGGTTACAAATCCTCCCAAATCTTCTTTAGAACAAAGTCCAACATCAAAAAAATCCAAAATATTTCATTTGAACTTACTCAAAATGCCTAATATCCTAGTCGATTCAAACCCTTTATAATTGAAATTTGTGCTAACATCGACATTATTAGGCATTGATAAGGCCTTTTTATCACATTGAATTTGAACAATGCTTTTCAGGCAGCGACAGTATAACTCAAAGAATCTAATTGTTATGAAGAAGTCTTCGTTTTGAGGAGGAGAACGGGCCAGTACATGGTGACGAAGAGGAGAAACAAGGCAGGGAACACCACTCGGGACAGTTTGTCGATCTCCCTCCAGAGCACTCGCTCTTGACCGGTGTCGGCGTCTAACCAGGCAACCTGCAAAGAAAAGAAACCGTTGATAATTTAATTGGTGTTAGGTAAACCATAGTTTTTTTTATTTACTTTAAGAGCGTAGAAATCAAAACTAAAAATAAGGGGGAAAAGTGGAATAATCCAAAGTGAAAAAGGGGATTCATGAATATTTTTTACATTAGGGTTCAGTTTTCCCCCCTGAGGAGGATTTTCTCAGGGGCAATAGTGGAATAAGCCAGTCAAAACTAACCCTTACGAAAGATACAAGCATGCTTCAAAAAAAGAACACCCCTTAGCGCCGATTTATCAATGGACAAATGTTTAACTTTTATCTGAAGAATAAATATGGTGGTTTGACAGCTCTTATAAAAAAAAATATGTTAATCTATCATATTTATTCTTCAGATAAAAGTTTTCTGACTATTGCAAAATCCGCCCTTAGAGATTGAAATGATAAGTTAACATACGTTTGTACCTTATAGTTCTAAGCAGTAATTATATAATATATTTAATGTATACAAAATATTATAAAACATTTTAAAAGAGTAACGGTGGCGTTTCTTGCACATTCTTCTCCATACGAAAACTACCTTTTGGAAAGGGCGACTGGAATCAATTCTATTTTTTGTAAATTTTGACGTTCAAAAGCGCCTTTCATGTGTCAAATTAAAATAAATTATTTGATATTGCGACAGTCTTTATTAAAAAAAATGTGCTCCTTCTGTGGGAACTTGGGCCGGCGAACCTTAATACAGGTTACCATGTCACTTAACTAGGACGCCAGATTCAATTCTGTTAATTGTTACTCTTTTTCTGATTTATCCGTAAATTGTAAAATTATATTTATACTTTTTTAAATAAATAAATAAAATTATTTAAAAATAGAGCGTTTAAGATTGTTTGGGAAAATCCGAAATTCATGCGGAAAAAGTCACTAACATTAAATTAGATGAACAGTGGTACTACTATTATGATTATTAAATAGACAAAGAAATTGTAAGAATAACTCTGACCTATGAATTAAAGTTGTTTATATATTAAAGGGGACGCCAAAGGAAAAGATGGGCAGTCCTGTTTATATAAAGACTAGGGCCGTACTGGATGACCAAAGCCAGAGACAGACACTACTAAAAAAAAATGGGAGAGGCCTACGCCAACGAGGCAACTACTCCTGATTTGATTACTTAATATTTATTATAAATAAATTATTATAACATAGAATTAATACAATTACAATTCAATTCAGCACTATCATAAAATAAAAAATATTAAAATCTCAAATAATTTAAAATGCACCGAATCAAAATTTTTATTTTGCATATTATTCAGATATTATTTTATTTTTATTAAACGCATGCCACAAACATTAAGTAATAGAAAAAAAAAAAAACAAACAAAAAAGTGTAATTGGTTAGTAGAATTAATGGCTTTTTATTTATTTATATATTAAATGATATGGAACAACACTACAACAGCATATAACTTGCAAAATGTGGGTGTACTATTATGTGAAGTTGTAAAATACAATAGAAGTGGATATATTTAGTAACCTGTTCCGCTTAGCTGTTTCTAAAGAGTCATAAAATACCCCTGAAATAAATCGACACGTGTTTCACCTCTCAACGAGGCATCCTCAGGATGACGATATACTTGTCGCGAACTCGAACACGGCGTGTTGGCACACCAAGCGCCGAGAGCGAGTCTGCGCTGTCGATTTATTTCAGGGGTATTTTATGGCTCTTTAGAAATAGCTAAGCGGAACAGGTTACTAAATATATCCACGTCTATTGTATTTTATAATGGATTTCCGCAAGGTCACGCCTGAATCAATTAACTATGTGATGTTTTAAATTTATGTTACAGGAAAAGGAAATTAATTAAAAAACAGTCTGTTGGGCTTACACAAGTGTAAATTCAATTATTTCAAAGTTCTTATAGCCTTTCAAAGCCTTGTGAATATTTAATTACGGAAAATTAGAACAGCTGACAAGACATCTTTCCTTATCTTGAGAAGACCAAGTGGGTACTAATTAATTTTGAACTGTACCGTTTGTGTAGAATTATAATAATGTTGTTCAAATATTTTGTTCGTAGGTGTAAATATAATTATTTTGTGAAGTAGCAATATTTTGTTTTTTTGTGCTTGTAACTTTGCTTTCGGTAAAATAAATTCAAATTACTGAAAAGACTCGCATTTTTTATTGCACTCGAATAAGAATGTTAATAATTTGTCAAAGTAAAATGTCACACTTTTTTTTTTTTGGGAAACTTCTAATAACTTCTCCCGCTCTGGGTGGAGCGGGAAGGCGTGTCAGACTCTTACTGACTAAAACCCACCCTTGTTCCTTCGGTTGCACACTGAGATGAATAGAATGATTTTTCAATTAGCGATTTGAATAATGCTGTTCTAAAACGATTGGTTGGCAATCTTCTATACGATTTTGGTAATTTATTAAATATATCCTTATCACCATTGGAAAGCAACTTTTGTGATACAAGTGGCTTTTAATTGGAGAAATAATTAGTCCATCAGGATAATTTGTGTTAAACGTAACAGTGTCTCCAAGACGTTGAAATAATTCGGAGTGTATTTTAACAAATTGACAGCATTCAAATATGTACATACCGGGAACTGTTAATATTTTTAAATCTTTAAAAATCTTTTTACAAAAAAAAAACAACCGATTTTTCACTTTGTAGTGTTTTTTTTTGGAAGTCTGTTGCTTTTTTTTGTAAAAAGTTTTTATTTTTCACTTTTTAGCTGTGATACCTACACCACACACATTCGAATACCACTACCTGCTACCAGTGACAGGAACTTATCATATCATCTACATACTAAGTGGGAAAAAAATACGAATTATTGTAGCTAACTCAAAAACCACCCAAGCAAAGTTAATAAAATTTATATGGGACTAACTTCAGAGCATACCATTAAAAAAAAAAAAAAAACTAAATCGGTCCACAAATGACGAAGAAATCGGCGGACATATATATATAAAACAAACATACCCTACGAACATATAACCTCCTCCTTTTTGGAAGTCGGTTAAAAAGAGAACATGAAGTCAATGGTGGCACATCACAAAGAGCACGGATACGTTGTTTTTGGGCTATAAATGCCCTATTTATAAGAACCTAATACACTGGTCAATTATTCAAAAGCTTGGAAGATACCTGTAATATACTCTGCCGTCTCTCGACGCCAACCAGATGAGCAGTAGTGTGCGTAGCGGACGGCGCAGGATGGACAGCCGGCGTGGACGCAGGGGGTGATGTCGGTGACGTCAGGTCCACCTTCCGACACCGCACTTGATTCCCTTCCCAGGCTGCCAGCGTCCCGCACGAGCCCTTCTCTCCATTCAGACGCTGCCAAAGATAACGGAACATCTTTGTCTGAATAATCTTGATTCAATTTCGAACGGGTAGATGTGATTGAGGTCATGGAGTGCTGGCAGTTTGGGGATTTTAAATAAGGGCATTTTTCAGGTGTTAAGTTCAATGAGAAAATGAAAATAATTTGGCAAGGGATACGTGGGTAATATTTGTAGAAAGAATTAAATAAAAGCTAAGTCACAATATTCCGTTTTCTGTTCTTTTGATTAAGAGGGTTTATCCTAAAAGTTGGTAACGTCGTAAATAGCTGTCAAATATTTACCTGTTTTGATTAATTTGGCAATATTACTGTATGGAATTAAGAAATGTGGCTAACTAGGGAACTAAAATATTGACTGTGAAATGCAAAAATTAATATCGTAATAACGAATATTTAGTTTTAGATGTAATAAAAGTATTTGGAAACTTTCCAAATGCCTTTTTTACACCTAAAACGGTTACAACATCAAATTCAGTGTTATAATTGCAATTCATTATTAATATTCTAGTTCGTTAGTTAGCCACATTTCTTATTTTCCATACAGTAATATTGCCGAATTAATCAAAACAGCGAAATATTTGATATCTATTTGCGACGTTGCCCACTTTCAGATTAAACGCTCTTAAGTATCTTGGGTTCTCAAATATCTTGTGGAATTCTTGATAGTGAGAGAATTTCATGCAGCAAGAAGATAATATTTACCACCGGAATGATTCTGGGCATGGACTCCTGGGCCTTAGTCTTGTTCATCTGGTACTGCTTGTCTAAGACCTTCACGACGACGAACTCTCCCAGCGCAGCAAACACGAACATCATGCAACCAGCCATCCATAGATCTAATGCCTACAGGAAGAAAGAAAATAAAAAATAAAAATATTTATAAATGCATACCTATTAATTACCTTAAATAGGGTAGTTTCCTAGGTAAAAAAAAAAAGAAATTCTATTTAGTCTGTCTTTCAGATAATAAAAAAATATTAGACGCGTATTTTTTGCTTTATCATATTAATCAAAAATAACTGAGAAAACACGCATTAAAGTTGGGGCGTGGGGGCTCGCTACGTCACAACGTCGTATAAAATCTAGCAAGGCATGACGTCATGCCACATTTTAACTCAATGTATCGCCGTAATCTTTTGATTACGTCAAAAAATAAAAAATACGTGTCCAATATTTTTTTATTATCTGAAAGACGGACTAAAAAAAAATTTTACACAGGCCTATTCAAGCAATTACAGTATTTTCACTTTTATTCTTCAATCGGCTGATTAAGTTCTCAACGAAGTGATTATTTTTTTTAAGGTTTTCTTGAATTTGAATGATTTTAACAGGACACAAGAGATATCATAAACTAAAACAATTTTATTTCCTTCATATTTTTGAACCAAGGAATAACCAACAAACAGTTTAAATGAACATACACGCGAGTGAAGCCGTGGGCACTTCTAAATATTTAGCTGCGAATGAGCACTTTTTCAACGTCAAAATTTACAAAAGAAAACAGAAGGGGAAGAAGAAGTGGCGCAACAAACTCTTCTGCAACCACGACTGTCGTCTATTGCTAGAGAGTTTGAAAGGTATTAGAGGGAACTAGATGAAGTAAAGTATCAGCAGTGGTGGCCCAGTCCCCGACCCTTGCTCGAAAACGAGGTGCCAGCAGTTGTTGCAGCTGAGCACGTAGCTTTAAATACCCCGAATAATAATCACGATATAAATATAAATTTGATCCAGCCTGTCCCTTCTTGCTGTCCTTCCGTCAGCGATGCCCTAAGCCGAGGTCCGTACCCCACAGGGGGTGCCCTTAGCGAGCATTCGCCTAATTTTAATTTAGAATAGTTTGTAAAGGTCCTGGCTGGAGGTTCTAAGTGTAGAAGCTTATGGCTCCCACAGGAAAAATCCGATTAAGCAGCCAAGACCTTAGTGGTCAATCACTGCGAGTAGCCATTGTTAAAAAATAAATAAAAGTGGTGGCCCAGTGATAACGGCCGCGACTTACGAGTTGTAGGTCATAGGTTCGAACCCAGACAGATGCTTTACTTTGTGTAAATTATTTCATCACCACTGCTCTCAAAACGGTGAAGGAAAACATCGTGAGGAAACCGGCATGTCCTAGAACCGAAAATTCGAAGACATGTGACATCTACCAACCTGCACTGGGCCCGCGTAGTGGATTACGGCCCACTCCCTCTCACAGAGAGGAGGCCTGTGTCCCAGCAGTGGGAACATCTATTGGCTGATGATGATGAGATGAAGTAAACATGAGGTTTATAATAAACAAGTTTTCTTTCTTTCTACTTTTCTTTCTATATTTCTATGGTTTCTCATCATCATCATTCTATTGCCCTTATTCCTATTTGTTAGGTGCACCACATATCTTCTTCTTCTATACTTCTCTATTAGTCGCCAGCTCAGTAGTCACTGGATTCTAGCCAATCAACTTTGACACAGTCTATAGGTCGTTTTTTATTAGTCTTCGGCCGTGTTTAGACGACACGAGCCGACCACGCACACGCGTTGTGCTCGCCTTACACCCGCCCTCGGCTCGCGCAAAATCAGCGTATGGGTGTCGCACGCGTCGTACCCGCTTATACTACTTAAAACACGCCACGCGACTACACTTGATGACAGTCAATACGACACTAGCCGAAGCGCGGGCGCAGGGCGTGCGGACGGACGGTGTGGGTGCAACGCGTGTACTGTACAGGGCTGCCTGGCGCGAGGCGGGTACGTGGCGGGCGCGAGGCGTGTGCGGTTGGACTTCGATAAATGCAATTTAAGATCTATTGATGTGTCATAAGACACAAATTAAATACAAAACATTTCAAAGCGAGTGTCGTCTGAACGCGCCCTTCCTCTATAACTTTTATCTTATCCACATTTATACTCAAAACTGTTTCTTTATACAAATATTGTGAGCCCGTTTGAAATTTAACTTTACAGGCTGGCAGGGACAACCTGTTACCTTGGATTCAGTACATGATTCTGGACCAGGGGGGTCCAGACATTGAAATTTTTTGTCGGTTATTAGAAACAAAATTAGCTGTTCCCTACATTTTGACCGCATAGAGGTACTTATTGCACGATTCGATTCGTCGATTTAAAAAAAGCTGCTGCTGGCGATTATTTTCAACGTTCGACCCCCGTCCAGAATCATGTACTGAATCCATTGGTTAAGGTTGAGCGTCGATGCTCTGCCACCCTGTATTTAAAACGAGAAAGCCTTCCTTTTTTGTTCTTAATTGGATTAAGCTATTGTATATTCCTACGTATACATATATTTATTGAAACGTGTTCTAAATCAAAGGAAATTCTATTTGAAATGATGTAGCATAGTTTGTTTCTTAAAAGAGATAATGGTGCCGATTCCCTTGTTCACAAACTTAACTAAATTTAAGTTCAGTGCATCTTGTTCTTTTTATTTCATTAAGAAAAGGACAGAATATAAATTTTAGTTTAGTCCTGTCAAATTAATCAGCGCTTGACGTAAATTGACGTAATTTTAGTCGGCAAGTTTTTAATCACGTCTAAACTTGTATGGAGACTGACAGACGATGATTAATTTGACAAGACTAAACTAAAATTTATCTTATGTCCTTTTCTTAATGAAATAGAAAGAAAAAGATGCACTGAACTTAAATTTAGTTTAGTTTGTGAACAAGAGAATCGGCACCAATGTCTTTTAAGAACTATATACTAGAACTATATTATATTTTCAATTTAGTCAAGATTTCATTCAAAATGTTCATGTTCTTTAATTATCCTAATGACGGGATCTTAACTCTTTTGCAGAATTTAAATTGTAGGAAATGAGTGTCAGTTATTTTGAAGCAACAAGGATGTTTGAAATACATTTTATTCCTAAGATTCTGACAAGTACCAGTTTATAAAGACGTCGTTTTACAATTACGAAAATAGTTCATTAGGTACCCTTTTCTTAAGTAGAGAACGAAGTATTTTGTTCAAAGTCTTCAGAACAGTTAAGTACTTTTGAATTGTTAAAAAGTTAGCTGTTCACAAGTGTTGTTTCAGCTGAAGAACGAGCAAGAAACTTTACTGACAGGTTTTTCCATTAAAATACCTTCATCTTTTCGCCTTTTCAAGCATTTTAATGTAATAATAGTAGGTATAATCATCGCAAATTACAAGCGTGTAACTTTTACGTCTTTGTCATAAGCACAAGCATAATCAGCGTATAATGTTCCCACTGCTGGGACACAGACCTCCTCTCTTCGAGAGAGAGTGGGCAGTAATCCACCACGCAGGCCCAGTGCGGGTTGGTGTCCCATGTCTTCGAATTTTGAAGTGAAAACTTCTTTACGCGCGTTGGGCATTTTTGAGATGGGACTAAATCATTGATTTCGCGACACCATGATGACACTTAATTTTTGTAAACGCGATTGTGCTCTTTGCAAGTATTTTTAAGTTTAAAGGTTTCGGATTTATTTTTTTGGTAAACGCTATTGTGCCCTTTATTTAGATAAGGTTACGGACCAATGTTCTAAACAAGTATTTTTCTTCCACCAAGGCAATCTTGTTTAAGTTTTCACTTCTGTCAGCACTCCCGGAGTGCCACTACCATTTTTTTTTTAGTTCTAGGACATGCCTGTTTCGTAACGATATTTTCTTTAACCGTTTTGAGAGCAGTGGTGATGAAATAACTTACACAAAGTAAATTGCTTGTCTGTGGGTTCGACTTTACGACCTGCAACTCGTAAGTCGTGACCGTTTTTACTGGGCCACCACTGCTTTTCATAAGGTTATACAGGGTGTTTGGCAGAACGTTGAACATACGACAATGGTGGATAGGTGGGGTCATCTGCTACTTACTCAGCCCTAATTTATTTGGCCCTGGCGCCCTGGATATAAAATATTTTTTTTGCTTTCTTCTAGTTTCACAACTTTCTTAACTTTAAAGTGTAATTTTTATTTAAAAAATGGGTAAAACAGGCATTTTTTTTTTAATCTTTAATATTGGCAGATTCTTATAACAGAAAGATGTAAAAAATACTTAAATCCTAATTTCAACCTGCATTAAAAAAATATCCAGGGGGCCAGGGCCAAATAAATTAGGGCTGAGTAAGTAGCAGATGACCCCACCTGTCCACCATTTTCGTATGTTCAACGTTCTGCCAAACACCCTGTATATTAATTGACTCACGCTCTGGAAATGCAACAACCATACGTACTAGTACAGTACAAATATGTTCTTAATGTCCCTCGGCAAACCTCGTATTTCGTCAGTCGTCGGATTTCTATCAGTTGTTCTTTGCACTTGGTGCAGATCGGACGATCTCAACTTTTAGTTAAAGTAATTTATTAAAAAAATGGTAGGAAATCTGCTAAAGTCGCAGGCACGACAGATAGGAAAATCGCTTTACAGCTCTATAAAGTTCACGCGAAAATCAAGACAAAACAACAATAAAGTACTTAGTTCTGAATTCAAATTATTATACAAGATAAATCTAATAATTGATGGACATAGAAATTAGCATTCGTTTGTATTCGGAAATGCGATGATTCCCAAGGAACATTTAAAAAATATAAATATTGTAATTACCTTAACATAAGCCACAGGTGGAATATCAGCTCTTAACCCCGTAAACATGGTGACAAGCGTCAACATGCAGGTGACCAGGAGAGTCACTCTCCCAGGAATGGCGTCCAGATCGAGCCAGAAACTGAACCAGGACAGCATCACCACCAACGAGGACGGAGCGAAGGTTTGGATCAAGTGGTGGCCGATTTGACGCTCGAATCTGAAGTATACTACTAATCTTGAGTAGTTACCTGAAAATAATGACAATTGTTGTAATGAAAGATTATGAATGAGCTTTCAAAACTATTAAGTTTTTCTTACAAACTTTTTTTTTTTGAAGACAAATGAAGTGTCAAAATCTTTCAAAACGTTAATGTGATGATGTATTTTAAAATTGGACTTTTTAAGTCTTTAATATCCCTTTCACTCTAAATTATGTAAATAAAGTAAATTAGAAAAGTTTTTATAAGGAAAAATATCCCTTGTGTAATAAATTCTTAATACGTCTAGTACGATAATTATGCCCATTTTAATATTAAATTCTAACAATTTCGCTGAGTTAAAGCTTGTAACATTAATCTTATGCTTTATTATGTTTCGTCACTAATTACTAAAACATTTCATCATTCGGTTTTTTGACGTCTGTCCAGTACGAACGCGCGGAGTAAGCGTAATAGAAATTCGAACGATTTTAAAATTGGAAATACTCATTTCGCACATAATATTTACTTAGTTTTATGGGTGTGTCCACATATGGCGAATGCGCCACAAATTCGCCACTAGCGACCCGCTCGCGAGCTGCGTGCATGCATTTCAAGTTCGCCCGCCATTCCTGCGCCGCCCGCGCGCTGCTCGTGCGCCAGATACGCGTCGTGCGCGAACAGCGCAAGAGCCGCGCGCGTGCGTCCCGCACGCTGCACGTACTTACTTCCTCCCGCCCGCTCCCCCGCTCTGTTCGTTTCTGATATACAGTAAGAAAGCAAACGTACGCAAACTGTATGCGCACGAGATGCGCGCGCGCGGAATACGCGCAGCGTGCACCCACTGTGCAGGCCTTGCGTGAGTTGCGCTAAAGAGGCGCACCAAACAATTGCAGTAACTGCACGCGTGAAGCGCACGAGCAGCTCGCGAGCGGGTCGCGAGTGGCGCATTCGCCAGATGTGGACACACCTTAAGACTTTATTCATATCTACGGGCGATACTTAATGTGTTTGTTGCAAAAAAATTAACCAAAATTTTACAGGAAAGTTGTATTCTCGAGTAAAAAAGTATTGGAATTTACGTAACGTTTACGTCACGCGTTCGTGCTTACGTTTCTGACCTACAAAAGAGTTTCCAAGAAACTTATCATCATCTGCCTAGCCTTTTCCCAACTATGTTGGGGTCGGCTTCCAGTCTAACCGGATGCAGCTGAATACCAGTATTTTACATGGAGCGACTGCCTATCTGACCTCCACAACCTAGTGACTAGGTAACACGATACCCCTTGGTAAGACTGGTTGTCAGACTTTTTGGGCTTCTAACTACCCGTAACGACTGTCAAAGATCTACAAATGACAGCCGGGACCAACGGCTTCCGTTTCCAAGAAACTTATAAGACCGTCAAAATAAGTAAAAGTTTTATTTTATTTTTTAGTGCACTCGATAAGATAAGGCTTAATAAATCTGAGGATAATTCTAAGAAAGTGTTGAGTTGTTGACTTTGCCGAAAAGCTTAAGGAAAATTGGCTCCAAATGGACCACGTCAAAAGGAAATCGTAAAAATAAGACGGTATTTTGACATGATCGATGTTCGAACTAGAGGAAAATAGCAGTGTTTTGAGAATGAATGTGAACGGCTACAGATAGACAGATAATATAGCGGTGACAGATAATATCGTTACCTCCACGACAAACTTAGAATCTGCACTTTTAGTGAAATCGACATTTTGATGAAATACTATTACCTAATGTGGTACTACACACCGCGGAAAATTTACGAATTTTTATCTCTGACGGTTACAGAATTCAACTTCTTCAAACTTGTATTTTATGTTAATACACCCAAGGGTGTTTTAGCGTAGTAAATTTAAAATAAAAGAATTTAATAGATATTTATTCATACCCTGGCAAACTTACGAAACTTCGGTACTTTCGTAAGTTTACCGTAGTTTCAATTGGATATTTTTATTATGTTGGTATTATTTAGTAACGAAACTACCACTTTCGTAAGTTTGCCAGGGTATAAATAAATATCCATTAACTGCTATGTATGATGATGTAAAGTTACGAATGTGCATTTATTTCTGATCCTTGTAAAATATTGACAATCCGTTGATATAATATAAATAAAAGTACCAGTTTGAGAACCAAATGTACCGCGGTACCTCTACACTCGCTACAAAAAATAAAACGTGTGGCACTCGGGGACTGCCGCGGTAAAGCTATTGCATAGCATTTGTAACCTCCGTACTTCCTATTTGTCAACGCTACACTTGGGATGATGACGTGATGACATAAAACAAAAATTACGTTGTCATGGGAACCGTCATTACATGGTAGGCGGAGTGGTGTTAGGTTTTATTTTCGTTACGTTACGGAATTTCTTGATTCGGTCGCCGCGCTCAAAGCCCGCGATAAAAGCTATACAATAGCTTAAAAAGTTATCATTGATGTTTTCTTTCAAAACGCTCCCTTGTAAAATGCATTTTCTGCAGATTCGTAAGTTTGCCGTAGAGGTGATGATATAGCTAGAGCAGGGATAATCAATTAGTTTTATTAGGGGTCCGTTTTTTTTAATTATTTGACTGTCGCGGTCCGTTTGGCAGACGATTACCTAGCAACCAAGATTAAAAATATCAATTACCAATTAAAACGAAATAAAACATTTTTATTAGGTTAAATAATAATAAAGAAATTTTATGTAATTAACAAAAATAGCAAAGTAAGTAATTAATAATTTGTAATGCGAAAAATGTTATTTTAACTTGATTTATCTGTCTGAAGTCTAGAGTAAAGTTAGTGTACTGTATATTCAAGGTCGCACTAAACAGGTCGGCGGTTCGTATGAGCATTTTTTTTTTTTGGTGTCTCGTAGTTGACCTCTGAGATCATGACTACTTAACCGGGCTTTCCTGTGGGTGCCTCAAGCTACTACACTTAAAACCTCCAGCCAGGGGTTATTCAAATATGCTAATTAAAACTAGGTGAACGCTCGCTAAGGGCATCCCCTGTGGGGTACGAACCTCGGCTTAGGGCGTTAACCAGAAGGAGGACATCAAGGATGAGACGGGCTGGATCAAAGTTTTGATCATGATTATTAGGCGGGGAATTTAAAGCTACGTGCTCAGCTGCAACAACTGCCGGCACCTCGTTATCGAGCAAGGGTCGGGGGGGAAACGTATGAGAGCCGCGGTCTACCATTTGGTGACTCATGGATTGGCTGAATAGGTACTGATGACGGCTGAATCAGCCATGTATTCAACCAGCATGTGCTGCACCGGTTAACGTCATCACGTCAATGCCGGCTGTCGCTGAAAACCACCGCTGGGGCTCTGTCTCGCACGGGGTCGCAGCTTTATGCTCAGCGATGGCTGTTTTACGTCGATGTGGCGCATATTTTTCCCCAAATTGTTATTTTCGTGTTTTTTTTTTGCGTCATGTTTCATCATCACCATTTCAGCCGAAAGATTCTGTGCTTTCCGCATCCAGCGGATTTCTGCGACTTTCATAAGGTCATTGGTCCATCTTGTGGGAAGCTTTCCAACGCTACGTCTTCCGGTACGTGGTCGCCACTCCAGAACCTTTCAATCCCATCGGCCATCCGTTCTGCGAGCAATGTGCCCTGCCCATTGCCACTTAAGTTTGGCAATTCTTCGGGCTATGTCGGTTACCTTGGTTCTCCTGCAGATCTCTTCATTTCTAATTCGATCACGTAGGGAAACTCCAGGCTTAGCCCTCTCCATTGCCCTTTGGGTGACTTTTAGCCTTCTGATAAGGCGCCCCCATTGTGAGCGACCACGTTTCAATACCATAAGTCATCACTGGCAATACGCACTGGTCCAAGACTTTCGTCTTGAGACACTGTGGTATGTGGGACGAGAAGATATTGCGTTGCGTCATGTTTACCGCAAATAAAAGTATTTTCTTTCTTCTTTATGTGTTCTACTTCCATATATCTCTATCAGATAAAGATGTGTGGAAGTAGAACAATGCTACGTCGGGCCCTAATAAATTGGGATAACAGCATGACGATGGTGAAGCTCGGTTTTTCGAAAATTTATCACCCAAAACAATTAAACGAACAATATTAGCTGTTCCATACATTTTGAAGGCTTAGGTAGATAAAAAAAAAAAAAAAAACTGATGAAACATTTCAACGCACACGGGTCCAGAATCATGTACTGAATCCATGGTAACAGGGTTTGCGCCGATGACCCTGTCACCCTGTATATTTTATTACAGAATTGTGGTGAACGCTATGTACACCTCATGTACATTACGTCCTTCAGTTATTAAGATTGTTTCTAGCATAAGTGTAATAAATGTTATGTGGCTGGTTTTTTTTTAATGAATAAATAATCACTTTCAAATTGTGAATTCAAAATATAAAGCATCTCACCATCCTTGTCAATCATGTATCCATTGGTTTCTTCCAATCTTAGTGGTTGTCCGATGTGATACTGTAGCAGTTTCAACTCAGGGTTGATGGTAACGCCTGCTTCACTCCATCGAAACCGCACTTTTTGGTTGCTGTATGAAACTAAAAAGAAAAAGAAAAGGTTACATAAAAATGAAATCTGTCTATTTTTCATCATCATTCTCTTGCCCACATGTCTTTTTGAAGTGAAAATTTCTTAAGGCGCGTTGGGCATTTTTGTGATGGGACTAAACCATTGATTTCGCGACACTGTTACCGATTTTACCGACACCGTAGAGTAAAAGACATCAACGCGTTGATTACCGCGGTGTCGATTTTTTTCAGGTTTTCTCTCCTGTCGTTTTTTCATCCATACTTCTCTGTTAGTTGTCATCTCCGTAGTCACCCGTTTTTGCTATATCAAAACTATTTTTAAAGTGAAACTTTTATTACATCGTCTCAAACTTTTTCGTCTGTGTGTTGCATGTCGCGTGACGGTCGGCCGCGGAGTAGGGATAAAGTGAAAGGCGCTCGTCAGAGCAGCCAAGGCCAATATGGCGGCGCCTATAGTTCACTTAAAAGTTTCACTTTTACCGTGGTTTCATAAAACCACACCATCCTTTTTTTTCTTTAGAAACAAAAGAAATTAAAGTTTATCCTAAAAGTTGGCAGCGTCGTAAATAGCTGTCAAATATTTACCTGTTTTGATTACACACGTAGCATCACGCCTTGTTTCTCCAAAGGGTTGGGCAGAGGTATCCCTATAGCAGGTACACCCACATTTCGCCAGTTATGTTTAAGTCCCATGTTATAGGGAGCGAAACTATTGCCATCAACCGGGCACAAATCCAGACTCCGAGCTGTTACTGAGAAATTTCAGATAGAAAAATCCAATAACACTGCACGACCTAGGAATTGAACCCAGGACCTCATGCTCAGCAGCAGCGCTTGCGACCACTAGATCAACGAGGCAGTTAATTTTGCCTGTTTTGATTAATTTGGCAATATTACTGTATGTAATTAAGAAATGTGGCTAACTAGCGAACTAAAATATTAACTATGAAATGCAATAATTAATATCGTTACACCGAATATTTAATTTAAAATGTAAAAAAAAGTATTTGGAAACTTTCCAAATGCCTTTTTAGGGTTCCGTAGTAAACAAGGAACTCTTATAGTTTCGTCATGTCCGTCTGTCTGTCTGTCTGTCTGTCCGCGGTCTAGCTCCGAGACCCTTAGTACTAGAAAGTTGTAATTTGGCATAGATATACATATTAATTACGCCGACAAAGTGGTAAAACAAAATTGTGAAAAACATTTTTTTTAGGGTACCTCTCATACACGTAAAGTGGTAATGTTTATTTTTTTATTTTTTTACCCCATGGTGAGGGGTATCATTGAAAAGGTCCTTCAAAAATATTGTGAGTTTGTGAAAACTATTTTTGGATTCAAGGATTCATTTGCGAAATATTAAGCTTTAAAGTGCTAATTTTTGTTAGAGTCAAGTGGTTGGTTTTGGGTGTGTGAAAAAAAATCACTACAGTAGCTGATATAACGAAATTAAAAGAAAAACTATCACAGCTAAGTAGGCTCTACAGGTTAACGAGTAATAATCGACCAACTTAACTTTGCAGTTGCAAAAACATGTTTTCCCATACATTCCGTATGGGAGAACATATTTTTCAAATACAAAGTTAAGTTTGTTTTTGGGATAAATTCATCCCAACTACGGAACCCTTCATTGTGCGTGGTCCGACACGCACTTGTTTATACTTAAAACGGTTACAACATCAAATTCCGTGTTATAATTGCAATTCATTATTAATATTCTAGTTCACTAGTTAGCGATATTTCTTAATTCCATTAAGTAATATTGCCAAATTAATAAAAACAGGTAAACATTTGACAGCTATTTGCAACGTTGTCAACTTTTAGAATAAACGCTCTTATGCGGGCGCTTACTTGCCACTGTATGGGAGAAACAAAGTTATCATAAAAAGCAATAAATACTGAGAAACGTTCTAACTAACCTACCCACCGTAATTATTAGTTGTGCGTGATTATACAAAATTAATAAAATATATTTATTTATGCGTCGTATTCGCATGTGAATGGGTCGTCACTCAGCATGATTGTGCTATGGTGTGTCAACATTAGATTCATTTTTCCAACATGCAACACCAATAGCGCTGATTTTTTGTGACATTTATTATTAAACATAGTTAAAAAAATAAGTTTATTTGTCACAAAAACACGTGCATTTAAAAAGATAATTACTCGAGTAGGACAATAAAATACAACACAATAGATTTAAATATAATCACGAGCACAAAACAGAAATAGTCGTCAGCTGCTGGCACGTCATGACTGTGGTAAGAAGGCTTCCACTCAGCATGATGCTGTGCTAAGGGGACCCACAGTACAGCGCTGATTATCGGTAGTCACTCGAAAAAGACGTACGGATACCAAGTTGACAAAAGGTTTACAGTACTGTTTAAATGCTTCAAACATTTAGTACAGTATTTTATTAACTTGAATCTTTGCAAGAATTGGCTGAACCTCGCTAAAATCTGTGAAATCAGCACAAACTCCGTGCATTCATTGAAATCACGAATTGTCTGTGGCGTTTTGCTGACGACGTTTTACAATTAATTTCTTTAGTTTAAAAATAGATTTGTTTGGCCTGAATATTAACAGTAATTGCATATAACAGTGAGCCAGGGGCTCACCAGGTCACCATACACTCTAATAGTAGGTCAAGGACAAAAAGTAAACTGTCATGCGAGTTTGTTGTACCCCAATTGTAAAATGTCACCTTGACCTGCCCAAATAGTCTCGGTATTTTAGTAGTATAATACGAAATAAAAATTGTTTGAAAATGCTTACAGCTCTCAATATAAATAGGGCAGGACTGTATATCCATGGGGTACAGCTGGAACTCCATCTGGCAGGCGATGATGGCATGCATTCTGGCCGAATACCTGACCGTCTGGTTCCTGTACAGCGTCACTGATGAAAACTTGTGCGTCAGCTCGGCGATTTCTGAAAATAATGTTGAAGCGCAAACTTTAGATGGGGAATACACTCTCCAATCTCTACAAAATATTTCTGAGCATCCATACTATCCTTACTAATAGGTACCAATAAAATGTAAATGCGAAAGTATTTCTGTCTGTCTGTCCGTCTGTTACCTTTTCACGCCTTAACGGCTTTATTTCGATTTTGGAACACAGGTAGATCATGACCTGGGTTAGAATACTTTAGGATACGTTAGGATACTTTTTATCCTGGTAATACGTGCCCGTGGGATAATATCCGACATCCACGCGGGCGAAGCTGCGGTAAAAATGCTAGGAATTATTTTTGTTTTTTTAATTAATATTTCTTCGCCTCAGTCATTTTACAAAATAACACCAACGTCACAAGTATGACCTAGTGACGTTGGTGTTATTTAGAGGTTAAAAGAAGTTTCCAGATCAAGAAATTGCGAAAAACGTTTATGTTCTAACAGCTATCAAGTCCACTTACATCACAGCGGGGTTATTGCGTAACACAGATAAAATGACAATTGATTGCAATGGGTTTCATTTTGACAGTTCACCCACGTCAATTGCGTTATTTACATCGTTTGAAAAATTTGTCTGCTCAGCAACGTAAATAACGCAATGAATGTGTGTGGTGAACTGTCAAAATGAAACCTATTGAGATCACTAAGGCCCGTATTACAGAACGTCACTCAATACTCAAGCATTACTTAAAACTAGTTTTAACCAATCAAATGGCTTGAATCTAGTTTTAAGTAATGCTTGAGTATTGAGTGACGTTCTGTAATTAAAAATATAAAACATCATTCTTTTACCCCAACAAGATCTACATTGTATTCAACTGTATATCAATCGAAGAATTTTATTTGTTTTTAACTTTTAATTGCAATTTTTTTTAATAAAAATTGTCATGCACACTTGTTTTTCCAGTTCACTTTAGACATTGGCAGAATAGTCAACATCGGATTTACATACCATTTATTAAAAATTGAATAGAATAAAATCATTCTGCCATTTTCAAAGATTGAACGAAACACAACGATATTTCATGAGTTTTTAGTAATTTGTGGTGCAAGCGGGCTAATATTTTACATGAATACTTTTCAATAATGTACCCAAAACAGGTCTCCCATTCGTCTTGATCTCTATTATGTAGACAGATTTCCATCGGCATCACTTGAACGCCTACTTAACTTAACTATGTGCTTAACTCTAACTTAAGAACTGAAAACTACTTTATAACTTTCTTCGCTAACGCTAAAACAATACTTGTCGGAGAAATGTGGCGGCAAGTGCATCTCATTGTATAAAACTTCAAAACAAGTAAATTATGAAAATGCACTTACAGATGTAAGTACATTTTCATAATTTACTTGTTTTGAAGTTTTGTTCACCATAGGGCATTTGCTCAATAATTCTATTTTTTTTTGTGATTCAGTCAATGTTTTTTTGGTATACTGCAAGTATAGTCAGGGAAATTAATTGTTTTTCAAACAAACTACCAACAGTACCGACTTAAACTGTCCATATATATTCAAATCACAATCAATGTCTTCCTTGAAAGTTGTAAGAAATGGCTATAGCGAACGTCAAATTAACGTAATGTCAATTTCATAAACAATTATTTTTCTGTGATCTGACAGGCAATTGCCACATTTGACAGGCATTTAACGGTTGGAACAAACGTGCGGCCGGCTCTAAGATGAGACAGGTATTTTTGAATTTCCTTAATAAATGCACAGGTGAATAAAGAAAGGAATCGCTTGACAATAGAGTCGGTAGAAGCGTTATTAGTAACCCAAGAAAACTTATTTTTATATTTATATTTTAGAAACAAACAGAACTTTTGAAAAGATTTTAATGTCTTCGGAAAAATATCACTTAGTATTAGTTAGTTCGTTTTTGAAGTGAAAACTTCTTTAGGCGCGTTGGGCATTTTTGAGATGGGGAAAAAACAGTTGAACTCGCGACACTGTTACCGTTCTGCACAATAAAATTGTTCAAGTTATCACTTCTGTTGGCACTCCCGGAGTGCCATTGTTTTTTTATTTCTAAATCAGTTTTGTGGTCGTAAAATTGCTCATACTTTTCATTTTAAATGGATGTAAGTCTTTAAAACTATCTGTTGCATATTATCTATTTTAACAGTTTTTTTTACAATAGACAGGTATTTTTCTGAAAAATCCATTTTGTACATCCTAGATAAGCATCCCCTTACATAGATGGTAAACCTTTTTTTGGTTGGGGAATTATCAAATAACTTCTCCCGCTCTGGGCGGAGCGAAAGGGTGTGTCAGACTCTTACTGACTAAAACCCACCCCTGTCCCTTCAGTTGCCATGTTGCCAGGGGCCGTAGTATCCCTTTCGGACTTTCCCACGACCCCGGCAGGCATCGATCCTATCGGACCCCGTCAGTATAGATGATAACCCTTTGGTAGCACCACTATTTATGCAAAGTTTCTCTGCAACACAACTTGCTAGTACAAACTAAGTATTCTCTAATAATTATTCCCAGTTCAGAAAATTGACACCGTAACAGTACAAAGACTTAACAAGGGAACTGCGTCTAGAAGTGCTAAACTAACACCAACTTTGTACTGGAATATTTGTTTAACAAACGTTTCCATTTCTATGAAATTGTGCTAAGTTTGTGAACTAAGCACTAGATCTCATGTAACTGGAAGCGTACTGTGGTACAACATGGAAGGTCCAAGGGTATCAGATTATGATCCGAGCGTAGACTTTTTTTGTTAGAGAGATAATAGTGTAGATTATTTTGTATACCAACTGTATGTGCATCCATTAGACCCGTCGTCGTCTACAACGTTATTCCAAAGTAACGTGTTACAATACGTAGGTACGATACGTGAATCACCAAGGAGTAGCCAGAATGTCACAGCACTAGTATTTTAATAGCGGTCCGTACACGATTCAAATTAATGGGCCTTAGATTGATTCAAAATTACAAAAATTGATTGATTGATTCAAATTTTCTTACGTTTTTGTAATGTACAGGTACTGATCAGGCCAGTACCTGCAATGTAATCATTATTTTATCTCTCTAAGTTACATTTGTTTCACTGAATGACGTTTTCATGAAATCATGACATTTGAGAATAATTTTTTTTGGTCGTGAATCATATGATCAAGATACAACCTGATACTGGCCTGCAAATTGCAAAAAACGTAAGATAATTTGAATTTTGCGGCCTACCTTTGCAGACTCCGTGCACGATAAAAGCCTTTTTAACCGACTTCCAAAAAGGAGGAGGTTATATGTTCGTCGCGTATGTTTGTTTTTTTTTATGTATGTCCACCGATTTCTCCGTCAATTGTGGACCGATTTTGAAAATTCTTTTTTTGTTTAAAAGGGTATACTCTCGAAATGGTCCCATATAATTTTTATTAACTTTTCTTTGATATTTTTTGAGTTAGCTTCAATAATACGTACTTTTTTCCCACTTAGTATGTGGATGATATGATAAGTTCCTCTCACTGTTATTTACATAGCAAGTAGTGGTTTTCGAATTTGTGTGGGGTAGGTACCACAACTAAAAAGTGAAAAATAAAAACTTTAATTTCGGAAGTCGGTGACAAAAAACGAAAATTCAAAACCAAAGACACCGACTTCCGAAATTAAAGTTATTTTTCACTTTGTAGTGTTTTTTGGAAGTCGGTTGTTTTTTTTATTTTAAAAAGTTTTTATTTGTCTTACTTATTAAATTGTGAGAAAGCTTGAAATAACTGAAACGTCTGTGTGACTACAAGAGTACAGTTTTCGTGGTGCTAAACTATTCGTGTCAGTCACGACACTTGTTAGTAGTTTGCATCTCGATTAAGCAGAGTCCGGGGTAGCACTAACAGCATCCTACAGGTCATTGCGGATAAACAGGATTAAAATATCCTGAAAACGTTTATTCGTGTTCACATTTTGTAACCCTAGGTACTTGTAATTATTATGGACATGGTCTGAAATAAAGGATTTATTTATTTTGCGGAAAATATGGTTTATTTCGCATTTATTAAGAAATATATTGTATAATCCAACTAATATTATAAATGTGAAAGTGAGTTTGTTTCTTACGCTTTCACGCTTAAAGGGCTGAACGGATTTAGATGAAATTGACACAGGATACTTGATGATTTGGACATAGAATACTTTTTATTCCGATATTCCCACGGGATCGAGACTTATGCGGGTGAAACCGCGGGGCGCAGAGTTAGTCAGAAAATAAAAATTTGATTTTATCTGCTGAAGATTAATGTGTGATTTTTAAATTTCTTAATACATTACTGTGTTTAAAAAAATATACCTATTGGTGTTTTCAATATTGTTTTGCTGCTTTATTTTGTATCAAAGTTGAAAAAAGTGGTTCAGCCATGTGGCTCCAAAAAATTAAAAATTACTAAAAGTTTTCCGAAAAATGACGCGAGACTGACGTTTAAAAAAAAAATAAAAAATATCATTAATGGTCTACTTGCATGTGCAAGTAGACCATTAATGATATTTTTTAATTTACAAAATCAAAAGTAGTTTCTTGTAAAAAAAAGATCAAACGTCAGTCTCGCGTCATTTTTCGGAAAACTTTTAGTAATTTTCCATGAATAATTTCATTTATTTGAAAAAAATATTTCAGCCACATGCAAAACAAAGCACTCGACTTTTCAAATCACAAATAGTTTTGTTTAAATTCTTTTTTCCTTTCTCATAAATCACAATGGTCAAATTAATCAAAATCAGTCGATTTCGTGTACGGCTTACGTGGTCCCTTGTTGAAATTCGTTTTTGTGTAACACAAATTCTACTGTTTTATTTATGAGTGACGAAGGCATTTCGAAATACTTAGTTGTGTCCCTTATTTATATTTACTGAAGTAATATTATATTGAAGAAAATAAATCAATATGCCTAGGCTTTTTCCCAACTATGTTGGGGTTGGCTTCCAATCTACGAGCGACTGCCTATCTGACCTCCAAAACCCAGTAACTGGGTAATATGATACCCCTGGCACGGAGGAGTCTCAGTATGCAAAGATGGTCACCCATCCACGGAGCAACCCCGTCAAGTGTAACTTGACCTGATGGATTGATCCGTGCGGCTGTTATTACTTAGCCACAAGCTCCTCAATTATGTCGAAGAAAACCATCCATATAAATGGAGTTCATTGCCCTTAATATTGGTTATTCAAATTCAATAGTCCTATTTAAATAAGTTAGAATCCCATAAATCGACGAGTTTGGCAGTTTTCGACTTAAAACAGGGAATTACAGGAAATTGTAATTATTCAGGGATTGAGTTTTATTTTAACTGCGTGTTTATAAGATTAGTGTTTTCTTTGAGATAGGTAAGTACCCAATTATCCGTTCTAGGCAACTAAACTGAACTTTACGCGATATATATATTTTTTGTTATTATACCTATTGCAATTAGTATTATATTATTTTAGTATCTAGTAACAGTTACTTGTAAATTAAGGTTTATTATGGGTAATTTATAGGGAGTGCCTCGGCTGCCGGTGCCGGCACCAAAAAATAATGCCATTGCGCGCCGGCTCCCATAATGTACACCGGCGGCGCGGCGTTTATGAAAACCCATCCAGTATTCAGAAAGTCAACTATCAAACCTTAACTAAAGTGTTTTTTCTTTTAATATTCTAGTCGTTTTTGGCAGTCGCCGGCCGCTACCGCAGCACCGCTCGCTTCGCTTGCTCGACTCGTGCGTAGGAGGTCACAGTTCTAACCTAACCAAACCTTTTTAACCGACTTCAAAAAAGGAGGAGGTTCTCAATTCAGCTGTATTTTTTTTTTGAGAGTTAAAACATTTAACCTAATCTAATTAGTTCGGTTCCGTGTAGTACTTGATTACTGGAATATGAAAAGAATTGATTTTGGAAATATATTAATGGAAAAAAATTATGCTATAGTACATGTTTTTTTTTATTATGCCTACTCCGCCTATCTAATCCATATACCAAATTGCCAACCCCATTTTTCGCTTTTTTTTCCCAAAGTCAGCGCCGGCAGTTAATTCAACAACCGGCACTGGCAGTTAATTCAGCAACCGGCGCTGACAGCCAATTCGTGACACGGTGGCGGCGCCGCCGCCGGCAGCTGAGGCAATTCCTAATTTATATTTATTTGCACATTATTCTGAATAAACTAAAAGTATTTAGAAGCCTCAACCAGTAGGTATACCTACCAATAAGATCTCCAGTTTTTGTAGTAAGATATCTTTCATCACAAAACGTGCCAAGGTTGGTAGGTAGTAGGTGTTTGCGATGAGAAGATGAAAATTGGTTTTTTTCTTTTCCTGGAAATTACATTTCAAACAAAATGACCACAGGTTTTCAGGTTATTACGAGTAATCGTGTGCTGAACTAAATCCTCCAAATATATAAAAAAGCCCTGACTCACTTACTGACTGATTCATCAACGCCCAGCACAAACCCTTGTACCTAGAAAGCTGAAATTTTGCACAGAGGTTTTTTTATGATGTAGAAATTAAGGCCGGATTTTCCGAAATTCTTACGAGATGTACTTACTCGTAATATAGGGGCGATGAATCCAATGACAAGGCGCTAAGTAAACAATTCTTTTATTCTGAATTGTGTTTGTTAAATCAGAATTCATAAGTTGTAAATAGTTAAGGGGGTTGCGCTAAGATAGGCCGTGAAATTTTCTTCCATTTTTTTTAATTTACTGGTCAGCGTCAGTGTTGATTAAAATATGATTTGCGACCGTAACAAACATGGCTTTACAGAATTATAATCATTAAATAGTAGTTTCTTAAAATAGTCATTCAATTGGGTAATATAAACTTAGAGAGTTTGATGATTTGTATGATTATAATTATTTAAATAAATATTTGATACGGCCGCGAATCATTTTTAGATCAACATACAACCTGATACTGACCTACAAATTGCAAAAAACATAAGGAAAATTGTATTTCGCGGTCTACCCTGACGCATTCGCCTTAAATGTATGTTTTTGAGAATCGAATATTTTTACTCGAAATGACTTATTGTCACATAGGTCGTGTCGATACGAGAAAAATACTCTCTTTTATCCCCAACATAAAACAAGATAAATATTTGTGATATTAACATTATAAATGCGTGAGAAAAAGTAAAAATAATTTTATTTTCGAGCTAGCGTGGTAAGCCAAAGCTCACATAATAATTAGTGACTATACAGTGATAATTAGTGCTCCAACCGAGTGTTCACCAAAGCTGCCCTAAGCTATTAAGTTAAAGTGAATTAATAAGTTTGTGACCGTCATTACATTGACTATCTACTGGAAATTCGAGATAGGACGAAATTATGTGTTAATGTGAAATGTTATCGCTTAGAGCTTAACTACAGAATCTAAGGGCTATGAAGTGACTATACGGTGTTTTGATACTTGAAATAGTATAATTCAATATGGTTATATATAATTCAAATTCAATATGGGTTATGTGGTACCTGAAATAAATGAATTTTAATTTTTTTAATTTAATAATTTAAAAAACAAGATGTTTTTTGTTGTTTTTTTTTAAAGAATTATTCTTTAAGATTCATTTCAAAATACAAATATAGTTGAAATATGACTACAGATAAAAGAAAGTATGTAGTTTGTAGAAAGAGTTCCAAGAAATAGTAAACGTTAATTTCATTGTTTGATTATTTATGTCAAATAAAACTCGGTCAAGGTAATATAATACAAAAGTTTGTGTTCGATTTTACGATATTAGGTGAATAAAAAATATAAAGATAGGGAAAAAACATGCAAGAAAGTTCAAAACTTGACAGGACACTAATAGTATTGCAAAACTTTTACGACGCCAACAGTTGTGGTTTTTACCTCTATTTTAGAAATAACTTTATTTTCGTTTCTTCCTATTCTTCGTTTTTATAGTCCTCGTTCTTTCATGCATTTGTGTCGAGGACTTACTTTTGTAATAAATTAAACAATTGGCAAGCAAACGTATTGGTATTGTCAAGCTAAATCTTGCAAGTGAAAACTCTGTGAGTGAACGAAAGCATTCATTGTTTTGCAAAGTGATTTAAAAGCCCGCTGTACATGTCACACATTTATTTAATTTATAATAAGTCTTTTTTAAATATTACTATCTGGGTTTACAAAAGCCCTTTCAATGTATTTACAATATACTCATAGATACAGCACAAATTTGTGATAAAGGAAAAAAATAATAAGTTGCCATCATTTCTTAACTATCGCACTGTTGTCAAAAATCTCAATGAAATAATGAAATAGTCGATAATTATACATTGTATAATAAAATAGTAACGAAGACAAAATTGTACATTGACATAATTATAACGATTTTAATGCCAAAAATATATAAAAAATTTAAATTTTTTGTCCGTTTGTCTGGATGTATGTTCCGGATTGGTGCAAAAACGGCTTCACGGATTTCGATGAAATTTGGCACACAGATAGTTTATAACCTAGATTTTTCGACATCCACGAGGGCAAAGCCGCGGACATAAGCTAGTTTTTTAATATTAGGTAAAATCCTAACTAATTTTAGAAGCCTACTACAAGCTTTCGTATTTACAGAATACTACTTAAAAGTATCAAGATGAGTGTATTACCTTTTACAAAATTCTTCTTTATGGAAAAAATAACTCACAACTTGGCACTTTTTTACAACATTGTGCAATATTCCCTTCAAACAAAATAATACAAAAATATCAGCTTCATTCACAGAAATGAAAAATATCTCCATGAAAAGTCTGAATTGTGCTGTCATATTTCTGAAAAAGTGCACGTGCGACAATTTGTACGCATTCCGTGAGCTCCAATAAAAGTTTGTTAGTAATATCCGTATTTCGTGGAAACACGTAAACATTCCCGAGCAAATTGCGTTTGGTAAACTAGGGAAGTTATGAGAGAAAATTTGCAAAGTTTTTGTGAATGAATGAATGCACTTCAAAATGTTAATGAAATAATACTTTCAATTGTAATTAACGATTGTATTCAAATTGTGTTTCTATCACACACAGATAATTTGTCTAATTCTATCTAAGACACACGATATTCGACACTAAACCCTCCATACGCTAGATTTTTTCTGTCATGTTAGCATTCGAATTCCAAATTCGCGAAAATTTATTTGAGGACACCAGTCGCTTCAACCGCGAGATAATCTTTATAAATTACAGCCTACTAGCTGCGCCCCGCGGTTTCACCCGCATAAGTCTCGATCCCGTGAGAATATCGATACAAAAAGTATCCTATGTATTATTCCAGGTTATAAACTATATGTGTGCCAAATTTCATCCAAATCCGTTCAGCCGTTTGAGCGTGAAGAAGAGACAAACATACACACACAGTCACAAACTTTAGCCTTGATAATATTAGTGTGATGTTACTCAGTGATAATATAACATTCTATGGTGAAACAATTTTTAAAATCGTTCCAGGAGTTTATGAGTTTATTCATTAGAAACAAAAATACAAATCTTTTCTCTTAGTGTAGATAAAAGATGGCAACTTTTATATCATATAAATAAAAAACACGATATATCTTGTTGGTATTTACAAACAAATTATAAATCCTTTGTTTCTTTAAAAACAACAAAAAAAAATCTAAGAAACTAATTAATGTGTTTAATAGCATGTACAACGGGCTTTGTGACAAAGGAGCTTTGATAAACTTTCATATTACCGGGAGACCGTGGTTTGTAATGCATTGCTCCTCCTAAAAAGCAAAACTTTGTTAGACTTAAATATATTTACTTGAAAGTTAGTTAAATTAACTTTGAACATGAATTAAGAAGATAAGTAAATGAATAAAGAAACTTGTCAAATATTTGATGAATTTTTGGTATAGCTTAGGTGAACAAACAGTCTGGTAGCATTTAAGGGTTAAAATTTCAAAAGTATCAAAATCTTCTTCATAAAATGAAGGTAAACACACAAAATATATAAAAAGTACGTGTATCACATTTTCCTGTTTATTCGAAATGCTCCTTTTTTGTTCTTTTTTTGGTAATATTTACTGGATTACTCATGAATACTTACTTTAGGAGAACGAGTAAAAATTATGATTGATGAAAACAAAAAATCTGGAATTTTCAAACATCATCTCAATTTCTTTTATATTTTTCCCTATAAATGAATAAATTATTGCTATTAAAATCCGACGCTTTGCATTTAAATACATAAATTCGATTAAATTTTTTTTAAAGTAGGTACAGACAACAGCAAAAGTCTTAGTATTTTAAAATGAATTTTATCGTAATGTCAATCACTGTCCTGAATATATTTAATAATAATTATGCTGAATAAGATATTTGAAACACTTACTTTTGATGCCAGCTGTACATTAAAAACGAGAATTTTATTTACTTCTTAGCGCTTACTCGCGATATTTAATAACTATTTCAGAGGGGATTCAATTTTAAGTATTTAGTAGATACAAAATAATAAACTTTTTTTTTTAAATATTTCTATTGGAAGGAATCTTTCAGTTACTATTATTTATTTATTTATATTCATTCAGTAGTATACTTATATCTTTATACATAATAAGTTGGTGCAAACATAAACTCATTAGAGTTTTACCGTGCACCAAAATCATCGACCACATGATTTAGACAATTAAAACAAAAATATAAAATGAGACCATAACAAAAACACAACGAGGGTAGTAAGCGAAATATTTATCTACTTATTACTAACGAGCGAACATCGGTGACCAATCTACTGACCGTCCTTAAAACAAAAAGTAGTGGAGGAATGTGATTTAGATTGATACAGGTTGTTCCTAAAAAGTATGTTATTGTATTAGTAATATGTAGTTATTTACCTATGATATTGTTGCGTATTATGTTTATTTACTATTTAACTATATTTATTTACAACATTTAGTTACATTGACTTATCATATATTAGATATTAAATATTGTATTTTTTAAGAAATGTTCCTTTAATTTGTACTTTATATTTTTATTCGTTATTTTGTCCCTCAATGATATAGGTAGTTGATTAATAAGGTAAGGTATTACTAGTCAGGACAAAGTATCAGTTTTATAATATAAAACATCTAAAAGAAATTTGCCACTACAAGAACCTTGAATTTAAAACAGTTTCGAATAAAACTAACTTCATGAATGAATTTTATCGAAGTAAAAGAGAGCTAACGAAGAACTTTAACCGATGAAGTGTACGTAAAAGGCTGTAGACTTTTATATAAAAAAAGATCTTTATTTGAAAACCAGACAGTATTGTCAAAGAAAAAAAAAAATGTAAATCATATTCTTAATTGATTTAAAAAAAGGAAGAGGTTCTCAATTCGTCTGTATATTTTTTTTTTGTTTATTTCGGATACTATTTTAATTATCTTTGCTATCAAATACAAAGTATTTACCTGTAACCTTGGAGTTTAGGAAGTAAGGGTCAGGATGCCACAGGTTGTCGAAGAACTCTGGTGGCAGGGTCACATGGTCGTCTCCCTCTTCGAAGATATCCTCAGGCAGCTGTAATCGACTCTCACTCCAGGTTTGTCTTATAAACATGTCCACTCTGAAAGGTAAATGAAGAGTTTCTTTATAAAACAATTCCATGACTGTATGAGAGACAATTCAAGAAAATGGTTGCTAAACAGCTCAGACTGTTCTTCCTTTACCAACCGTTTGGTTGTTATTTTGTGCATCTAAACACAAATACGTGTGGAAATCTGGATGCAAATTAGAATAGTGAAGGGGTGGGCGTTTTTGACTGTCTTATGTAATTTTGACGTTTGAAAAGTGCTGATTTGAATAAATGACTTTTGAAATTTGAATTTTGAAGAAAACACGATAAATCAAAATTATGAATTAAATTATTGAGATACTCACAACAAACTTAAACTCAAAGCATTTATTTCAAATAAACCAATAAAAGGTACTTTTGAATTATCAAGGGGTCGGTCAGTCAGAAAGATGAAGCTAGTTGCCCATTCCAAAGCGTAGTAGGTACCTATGGAGAAGAACGGGCAAGAAACTCCACGGACACGCTTTTAAATAAAAATATTGTTACAAAATATTGGTTACATCAACAAGCCCTTTCATTTGATATGTCACACGGTACAGTTTGCAAAACTTAACAGCCTGAAAAGTTTAAAAAATACGAAAACGTGGGTAACGTACGTATCCTTTAGACATAATTACTGTGTCCAAAGGCAAAATGTTTGGGTAGAATCTCCTCGTGCGCATAATGTTTTTACTTATCCAACATTCAAAAGAAATTCTTAGAACACAAGCCTTATAAGACCACACTGTCTATGTATACTAATATTATAAAGACGTAAAATTTGTTTGTTTGTATGTAGGGGATAATCTCCGGTCGGATTCGTTTTTTTTTTTTCGCATTGGATAGCCCAACTTTTGAGGAAGGTTATAGGCTCACGGACGAAGTAGTATTTGATAAAATGGCATTTCACTTCGCCAAACACATTTCTGTTTTGTGTGTAAAAAACAACAACATTGTCGCATTTTCCTGGAACGTAAATAACTGCGTACGACCCTTTTCAAAAGTATTTACAGGCAGCAAAAAGTATGCGGACATTAAAGAAAATCTCACGCACATAATGTTAATCATTTTCGTGTAACATTTTAAGACAGAACTCAGACGAACGATGTCAAAAATTTGACTACACAGTTACGTAATCTGGGTTGAAGGAATTTGCAAATTACTTGCGCACCATACTCTCTTTTGTTGAATGTACAATATTTTAGAGCTTCATAATATTACACACATTTGTGCCAAAACCCTAAAACATCTTTACCACAGTATATACCGGATGATTATTTTTACCGTCTCGAAATTTTTACAGAGTGTTCTACCCATGAATATAAACAACTTTCACTATGCAAGCAACTCTGAAATAACGAAAAAAAAAAAATCTGCTGTTTATACAAAAGTTCAATACCTATTTGACTAAAATGTTTGAAAAAGCTGATTTTTTTCGTGATCTCAGAGTTGCTCCTATAGTGAAAGTTGTTTACATTCATAGGTAGAACATCCTGTAAAAATTTCGAGACGGTAAAAAAATCACCCAGTATATTTAAAATTATTATTTGTATTATATCTATCACCCAGTATACATTTGTATTATATCTTCATAGAAAACGGCCAGAATGACGCTCTTCGAAATCTCAGTGTATTAAGTTCGCGGCCAGTTGCGCACGGACGCGGAAGGTTTATCTACCGAGTGGCCGTAGGTAATTATTTCAAGGTCACTGCCGAAACATAATACTGTTACTTATTTTATATGTTGCCTTTATTGAAAAATGTTATAAAATAAAATAATGTGGCCTGTTTGCTGTGGCTGCTGCAGGTGCGGAAAACCTCAAACGGCGAAATTATTTCAATCTTGTTGGGTGTTTTCTTATATGTTCAAGCCGTTTGGACTTGCAACACTAGGGCTATGGGGTTCGAGTGCTTCCTTGTTTTTTCGAGACATCGCCAAGCGGTTGGTGGACTCTTCACGTGACCAGAGAGCTGGCCTATTTTTTGACCAAAGCATCAGCATCGCCATACAACGTTTAAATGCTGCCAGCCTTTTGGGTACTTTTATTGTTGACAGCGATACGGACGAATTTTTTAATGCCCTATGATTCTTTTTCCTTTTTTTATATATATGTACATAAAATATTATTATTTTAAGTCTGTTAACTTATTTATATTATGCAAATAAAATATTACGATATAAACTTAATACATGTAAGGGAAAGAATTATAATGAGAAGAATGTTATTATAGGACCTTAATATGGTTACCATTACTCTATAAATAGAATTATCTTATTAATTTCTTTTAAAAGTAGCTTTAAGATTTATTCTCTTTTATTAACTATTTTACTCACATGTATTTTTTTATTTCGATCAGATAAAAGTCATTGAATAATTACTGTCATATCACCTAGAACTTAAAAGATGAGCGATATATTGCCACCCTAGAGTAAAAGTCAAGACTTTTTATAAGTATTTTTAAAAGAACTATTCAAATTGACGCAAAGATTGTTCAATGATAAAGAAGTCACGCGACAATTCGCATCAGTTTGAACATCTCCATACAAGTAAGTTGATACAATCGGCTCGCAGCGCAAGCGAATTTTGTCCCGCGCGGGATTTGTGTTGTTTGATCAGAGCTTTAAAGTCTTTAAACCATCCCTAGCGGTTTGTACGGTAGTAACTCAGACCAAATGGTTTTTTATTTGGTCTGAGGGTAGTAATGGAGCTTTATTTACACAAAGCGTATTAAAGGAAGAAAGAAAGATTGATTATTGGGATTCGCACAGGAAGATTACAGAAACTAAATAGTATATGCAACCAAAATTGTAAAATAAAAACAACAATTGAGGTAAAAAAAAAACGGAAATAAATAACATACGTATGTGTAGAATAATAACAAATAAAAATAAAATATTCAAATAATAAAATTATTATAATTGTAGTCCGTGTCAACGCCCAGCGCAACCTCATTACTTGTCTATGCTTTGAGTGCCCGTGGCACTCTATAACATCACTATGACTAGCAAAAGGAGGCAAGCCTCGAGAGTAAGTACGGCAATTATTTTTTTTTAAACATTACGGTGCTCATAAATTTGTTATTGTACCATGACCACAAGAACTGCAAATCTTGCTAGAACTAGTGTTGAATAACGTCAAGTCACGTTAAAGCAACACAATAAAGTCTCTTATAATTAACTATTTATGAAAATTTAATTTCAGGTTCTGCTTTCTCTCTTCAGTTTATTTTTAACTGACTTCCAAAAACGATTAGGTTATATGTTCGTCGCGTATGTTTTTTATACGTACGTTGTTTTTTATTTGATTTTTTATTTATGTCTACCGATTTCTCCGTCACTTGTGGACCGATTTTGAAAATTCTTTTTTTGTTTGAAAGGGTATGCTCTCAAATTGGTCCCATATAAGTATTATTAACTTTGCTTGGGTAGTTTTTGAGTTAGCTACAAAATACGTATTTTTTTCCCACTTAGTATTTAGATGATATGATAAGTTCCTGTCACTGGTAGCAGGTAGTGGTATTTGAATATGTGTGGGGTAGGTACCACAACTAAAAAGTGAAAAATAAAAACTTTTTACGAAAAAAAAAACAACCGACTTCCAAAAAAAAAAACACTACAAAGTGAAAAATAACTTTAATTTCGGAAGTCGGTGGCATAAAACGAAAATACAAAACCCAAGACACCGACTTCCGAAATTAAAGTTATTTTTCACTTTGTAGTGTTTTTTTCGGAAAAAGTTTTTTAATTGGTAAAATGGAACGTGTCGTCCACTTCAAGAGAAACACGTGTCTCTACTGTTGCGACCATTTGCGTAATTATACGATATTCTTGAGCGAGTGAACATTAAATGGGAATAATTTTCCAGGATGGTGTTGTTTTAAAACAATGTTCTCTGTGAAAAGGGTAATGGACGGGAAGTAATTTCGTTATGTTAACGCTTAAAACAACGTTTCAAACTGTGAAGAGCGTACTAATGTCAAAAAGGATCTTTGACGGATGTTTATTTTAATTTATTTTTTATATTTAAACTGAGTAAAAGAGGTAACACTGCAGTTAAGGTCGCACGAAGCTTCTGGCGGTAATGAATGTAATGAGTGGAATAAAGAATGGGCAGTTCGCGCTAATTTAGGTATTTCCTTCGAATTATTAAAACAAATACACATTTTGAAAATGTAAAATATTATATTCGTTATTTAGAAAACACGTATATAATGACCTTTCGTGAAGTATTTACGACGTACTAAGGGTTTATTTTGTATTTTTAAAAATTATTTTGGATTTTTTTCTATCGAGGTAACTACAAGTAATCGTGTTTCTAAAGTGTAAGATTTATAGAATGAATCCTTAAATATCATACATATTAAATGCATAACTAAAGTTAAAACAACAACGATGCAGCAAGGGATGAAACGAACATAATTATTTTGTTTCCTTGGTGCATCGAGTAGTGCGAGGAGTATCGTGTTACCTAGTAACTAGGTTGTGGAGGTCAGATAGGCAGTCGCTCCATGTAAAATACTGGTATTCTGCTGCATCCGGTTAGACTGGAAGCCGACCCCAACATAGTTGGGAAAAGGCTAGGTAGATGATGGTGCGCTCTTAACTTGGGCCCTTACTTTTAGTCTGCCGATTAAAAGTTTAAGGCCTTTGCCTCGAATCTTGCGGGCAGCGGGGCGGCGGCGGCAGCGGCGGCGGCGGCGCGGGAGCAGTGCGTTCAAATGCATAGATTTATATGTAACTGGCCTCGAAAGCAGCGGCGCGGGGAGCGAGCGGTTCCTTATAGAACTATGCGTTGCTGTGTCAGTGGGAAAAAATGTCTTTTTTTGTTCAAAAATCTGTCTACACCACAATTTTTAACGTATCGCTGCCATAGGAAACTGGCATAATCTTCACGTTAAACTTCCGCATTATTGTCCGCATGACACTCGGGGAACGCAGTTTCCTGCGATCCCCAAATTGACTGGCGGAATGTACCATCCGATGGTCAGTGGCCTATTTTAGTCCCAAAAAAGTAAAAAAAAGCGTTACACAAAGTCTCGCTGTAGGCCAGAAGGGGACAGTGGGATGAGGTACACATATATTTGAAGAATTCACCCCAGAAATCTTTAAACTGAGTAGAGTGTAAGCAAATCAGTGAGGTCGTTTTCAGCAGCAAGACAAACATGGTAAAAAATAACAGTAACAGCGTTGTGAACGGTGTCAAACTCAAAGCATTTATTTCAAATAAACCAATTACAGGTACTTTTGAATTATCAAGGAGTCGGTCAGTCAGAAAAATGAAGCTAGTTTCCCATTCCAAAGCGTAGTAGGTACCTATGGAGAAGAACGGGCAAGAAACTCCACGGACACTCTTTTAAATCAAAATATTGGTTACATCATTCGTGTTCAAATTATACATGTGAAAACAATGTAGAAAGACGTGCACGTTTAAAGCGTCCGTAATAAAATATAAAAACAAAAACAATTAAAAAAAAAAAAAAAAAAAACCGTGGCAGCTAAGAGATGACCAGTCTCCACTGATGGCGCCTGTTCACGAACATGACGCATGCATCAGCACCATTTAGCTCAACCATTTTGAAGGGAACTTAATGATTCAACACACACGCTACCAGACATTTGAGTGAGCATGACATACTCTCAGAGCACATTCAAGTCAATGAGAGACGTTCCCAGTAAATGGTAAATTTATGGAATGTACATGATCACAGTGCTCACACATGTGATATGCAATGGTGTGATAGTCTTACCTGAAGTCCATGTCTTCAACATTGATCGAGTTGACGTCTACCACATATATGCTGAACTCCACGACGACCGGTTGACCCTTCCGCGCCGGAGGCCGCATTTCTGAACAAAGTGAAGATAAAAATAAGGTTTTGCAAGAATAAAGTTCTGCTATTCTGCTCAACATTATAACAACACACAAAAAAAAGAGAAATATAGAGCATAACGTCACGCCGCAGTTTTTGAGGTAGGTAGCTCATTTTAATATGTTTATCAAATTGTTAGCTTTTGTGATTCGGTTGACAAAACAACGAACAACTCTTGCTATATCCCGTTTGTCATATCAGCCCTTATTCAGGAAGTGTTACTTAGTAAAATAAATGACTGAATTTCGAAATTTAGTGATTTTTGTAACTATCAAGTGACACGTGAATACATATCCTATAAATAGACGTTGACTACGTCGATAAGTCAATGTCAGTTCCTATTAGGAAAAAAATGTTTCGAAAAAATTGCATGCAATTTCAAACGCGACCATTTTCAAGGATCCATTACTGGTAAATTGCAAGCGATCAAATGGAAAGTGTTTACTGATGTCCAATTTTTCCTAAAAATCGATTAAGGAATGTTATTTTCACCCCCACAATTCGGTTAAAGGTGCGAAAATTTTGGGCAACATTTTGAGATAAACTGATTTTTCCTTACCATATTTTTATTTAAGTGCTTTGCTTTCCTAAATGTCAAATTCTAAAAATAAATCTTGAACGTTTTTATTTTTGAAGTGAAAACTTCTTCTTTGGGTGGGTCGGGCATTTTTGAGATGGGACTAAAACATTGATTTTGCGACCTGTTACCGACACCGTGGAGTAAAAGACATCAACGCGTTGATTACCGCGGTGCCGATTTTTTTTTCAAGTTTTCATTTCTGTCGGCACTCCCGGAGAGCCACTGTTTTGTTTTCTTAAATTACTTAATATAATGTGTTCCTTTTACCCAATAATGTTAACACAAACTTTTACCTTACCCCCATTAAAGCTTTGGCCAAACTAAAGCAAATCCCGCGCTGGATGCGGGATGAAAATGGTTCACACCGATCGTGGTAGTTAACTTGTATGGAATCTTCTTCCGAATATTCTTCCAAATCATTAAAATGGACTAGTTATAACAAGCGTCCGAGGCGCTGCTCAGTACGCTGCGTTTTGGTCGCGGCTCGACTCTCGTTAAACACAACAAGATTTTCACAATGTGTTTTAACTTTTGAACCCTAAGCATGCTTAGTGATTCTTTTAAGTTTATTACTGATGCAGAGAAAAGGGCAAGGAAAAATAGTAGAAAAGGAGGGTCGAGGGTCCGGGAGGGGCGCGCTTAATGTAATTCGTTACATAGAACATAAAATATTATTGAGCACCCAAAACGCAGAGTACAAGACTCACACCTCGGGCGCCTGTTATAGTTAGGGCCTAAAACAATCGACGCGCACAGTCACGTCCCACGTCCCACATTGGATTCGCCTCACTGTAGCCAGAGCCAAAATCGGGCAGAAACTAAAGAACTTCACGTGCAGTTCCTGCAATACTCCTTTTGTTTCGTCCACGTGCATAGCATTTGGTGATTAACAAGCCCTTGAATTTTTGAAGCACATTAACCCAATACCTATTTGTGCAAAGCGACTGCCATGTTATCGCCTTAATCCAAATCCTAGGAAGTATCTAATGGTTACATCGGTTGACTTTCCTACCCAATTATGACTACCCAACGTCAACGGTACATCTGTATGAACTTCGAAAACAGCCCTTACTGCTTCGAAATAAAGACACTGATTTGGACCAAGTTGTACATTTGAACGTGCGGTTGACAATAGAAAAGGATGATTTAACGTTGGGATGAAAATCTTTTCGACATGTTTCGGTATTTATTTGTTCCGTATTGTTACGGTCGTAATGGTTCAAGTAGATTCAATAAAAGGGATATCTTACCGGTCCTTCAGGGATTTGGGATGGGCGAAAAAAGGCTGTTGCTAAGTGGACAATAATATAGGAGACTGTACTGACATGGGTCACTGGTCGTTATGTTGGCGTAGGGTGTAAATTTCGATTTAATGTATGATGACAATAGTATTATTTTCATATAATTATGCTATAGTAGTGGGTGGCCTAGTGGAAACGACCCGACTTACGTATCGTAGGTCGTGGGGTTCGAACCCAAGCGGGGAATTTACTTTCTAATACATAATAGTGGAATGTATTTACTTTATGTGACATATACTTCATCACCGCTGTTCCCTAAACGGTGAAGAAAAACATTGAGACAACATGAGAGGAACCTACATGTCCTAGAACAAAAACGGGAGTGCCGACAGAAGTGAAAACTTGAACAAGATCGCCTTGGTGGAAGAAAAATACTTGCATAGAACATTGATCCGTAACGTAATATAAATAAAGAGCACAATCGAGTTTACGAAAATGAGGTGTCGGTAACGGTGTCGCGAGTTCAATTGTTTTTTCCCATCTCAAAAATGCCCAATGCGCCTTAAGAAGTTTTCACTTCAAAAAAGACAGACTTCTGACATTTATCAACCCGCATTGGGCCCGCTTGGTGGATTTTGACCCAAATTTTCCTCTTACGGAGAGGAGGCATGTGTCCCAGCAGGGGCAACGTTCTAGGCTGATTATGTTTACGCTATGCTGTGAGTTATTGTTATCGGAGGTCATCATAAAACGACTTTATATCGACGAACTTTATCGATTTACCTACTGCAACTGAGCCTGTCATGTAAATTATTCATAAAACATGTTTATTGATGGTAGATACGCCTACCTTTGACATAGTTTTCAGGCAGAACGACTCGTGGTTTCAGTGTGTGATTCCTCTTCGATGCGACATCATTGCACAGCCTGAAATAGAACGAAAAAATCATGGTTACTTCTGTCAGTATTTACGTAGTTTTGAAAAGACTAAAAAACACGGGGAATACCTAAAAGGAATTTTGAAATAATAGTAAGAAATATTTGAGGGACTTGTGCCACGATTGGGTTACCATCTTTACATACCACAAGCCCACCTCGCAAAGCACGTTAATAAGCCGTTGGTCCCGGCTGTCATTTGTAGATCTTTGGCAGTTATTACGGGTCGTCACAAGCCCGAAATTTTGACAACCAGTCTTATCAAGGGGCATCGTGTTACTCAGTAACTGGGTTGTGGGGGTCAGATAAGCAGTCGCTCCATGTAAAATATTGGTATTCAGCTGCATCCGTTTAGACTGGAAGCCGACCCCAACATGGGCTAGGTAAGAAATATTTGCTCAAAAAAACTGTTCAGAATCACCGAATTAGGAAATAGGTTTTGCTATACAAAAGAAAAAAGTATTAGCGGTCCTTTCTCTCACTATGTTTAAAATAATGATACGAATACGATGGTCTACAGAACTGCGTTCACCGTATGTTTTGTTTTGTTTGTTTTAATATCGCCTTGGTGGAAGAAAAATACTCGTATAGAACATTGGTCCGTAACCTTGTCTAAATAAAGAGCACAATCGCGTTTACAAAACCTTTAAAGTAAAATACTTGTATAGAACATTGATCCGTCACGTAATATAAATAAAGAGCATACTTGCGTTTACAAAAGTGAGGTGTCGTTACAGTGTCTTGAAATCAATGGTTTAGTCTCATCTCAAAAATGCCCAACGCGCCTAAAGAAGTTTTCACCCGTTTACCTAATCAGACATTCTGCTTATACAATCAAACCTTTAAAAATAAACAAACTCAAACTCAAGCATTTATTTCAATTAAACCATTTACAGGCACTTTTGAATTGTCAGAGAATCGCTCAGTTAGTCAAAAAGTTGAAGCTAGTTGCCCATTCCAAAACGTAGATCTCTATGGAGAAGAACGGGCAAGAAACTTCAAGGTCACTCTTTTAAATATAGATATTACAAAATCCTGGGTACATTTTTCTTGTTGCTTCTATATGTGAGAACAATGTACAAAAAATAATTGAAAATATAAGATTAAAAATAAGCCCTGGCAGATAAGAGATGACCAGTCTCAATTGACGGCGCCCGTTCACGAACATGACGCGTGGATCAGCACCATCCAGCTCAACCGTTTTGTAGGGAACCGAATGATCCAGCACACTCGCCACCATCAGCGAGACATTTAAGTGAGCTTGACATTCTCTCAACACAATTAACCCATCTTCTAATAATATTTTACCTATTTCTATCGAGCGCTGATCGTTTTCCTCTAGAGACTAACGCTTTCACCATATTAAAGTTTTAAATAGATTAAAGTGAACTTAAAGGTCACACAAGCTTAGTAACGTATGCACTGGGACCAGACTGTAGCAGACAGATTAATTTAATTTGTTCGAGCAAAAGCTAGTTGACTATAACACTATATTTTATATAAATAACCGCAAGGCTACCCATGTAAAATGTAGCTGCAGAGCTTAATTGTTTTTGGTAAATTTTAATTATTTTATTTTAAACAACATACAGAAGAGGTGTCCTGAACATAGGTCACCTTTTTAGGGTTCCGTAGTAAACAAGGAACCCTTATAGTTTCGTCATGTCCGTCTGTCTGTCTGTCTGTCCGCGGTCTAGCTCCGAGACCCTTAGTACTAGAAAGCTGTAATTTGGCATAAATATACATATTAATTACGCCAACAAAGTGGTAAAACAAAATTATGAAAAACATTTTTTTTTAGGGTACCTCTCATACACGTAAAGTGGTGATGTTTTATTTTTAATTTTTTTAACCCGTTGTGAGGGGTATCATTAAAAAGGACCTTTAAAAACATTATGAGTTTGAGAAAACCATTTTTGGAACTAGGGATACGTTTGCGAAATATTAAGCTTTAAAGTGCAAATTTTTGTTAGAGTCAAGTGTCCCCCCCCCTGCCAGCTAAATGGTTGGTTTTGGATATGTGAAAAAAATCACAGCAGTAGTTTATATAACGAAATTAAAAGGAAAACTATCACAGCTAAGTAGGCTTTACTAGTTATCGAGTAATAATCGTCCAACTTTACTTTGCAGTTGCAAAAACATGTTTTCCCATACATTCCGTATGGGAGAACATGTTTATCAACTACAAAGTTAAGTTTGTTTTTGGGATAAATTCATCCCAACTACGGAACCCTTCATTGTGCGTGGTCCGACTCGCGCTTGGCCGGTTTTTTTTGTTGAGATATTTTCAAATAACTTCTCCCGCTCTTGGCGGAGCTCCGGCGTGTCAGACTCTTACTGACTAAAACCCATCCGTGTTTCTTCAGTTGCCTGTATTGCCAGAGGCCACGGTAACCCAAACATAGGTCCCTTGGCTCCCAAACTAGGGTTATACCTGTGACTTGGGAGTCAGTGTTTCTCCATTAAAAGTCGTTACGTAATTATGTTGATATGTATTGAAAAGAAAACAAAAGGCACATTTTTTTAAGATTAAGTACACACGTACTTTTTATTTAATTTTTTCATACATACATACATACATAAACTCACGCTCATTTTTTCATACTTTCCTCATAAACTCTTCATGGCAATCTAATTATGTTTACGACTTTATATATGGCTACTAAATATTCACAGTTTATATAAGGGGATCAAATGTACTCCGAGATACAGGTTTACCACCTAGTTCGGATGCAGATAGTCCTAAACTTTGTATATTACAAACTTTAAGCCATTATTTACTGTATATTGTCATTGTCAAATATTCAATTTTTGTAATACGTGTTCTTATTTTGGTGAATAAATTAAATTATTAAATTAAAATTAATAACAATTATGAAATGGTGTGTTGTGAGAGTATGTGTGTGTGTTTTAGGAGTTTCAAGTGTATATATGAAGATGAGATGTTTGTGAGTGAGAGCTATCGTCGCTAGGAGCATATTTTTTATAATTACAGTTTCCTTTTCGAAGCAATAGTAGCATGGGAAGAAGGCGTGAGTTTATGTATGTGTTTCCTTTTCTGAATTTAAGCAAATGTTGTTTGTGTCCCTGCCCTTATCCTTATTAATTGGAGGCCAACTTTTGCTTCTCGGTTCTCCTAAATCTCCAAACTATCCATATCCATATTTGATCGCTATCCATATTTACTATGACCATTTGTTTGTGTTTTATTATTTTCAAAGATAGTTTTGTGAACTTTGTAATATGTGTTCTTTCTCCCTTAGTCCAAAATTCTAAAACAATTAGTATATTTTTCATTTTTTTATTGGAATTTCTGCGTTTCAATACTTTTTAATACAGGTTAGTGCTGTTTATGACTAAGTAATATTTATCTAAGTCCCTGAACTAAATTGGTTTTGCTATCCAAGTGGATAAACTGACAAAATTCGCTCTGAAACTTCTTTTATTAGTTATGCGATTAATTATGTCCTTTAGCACTGATAACTTACTTTTGAAGCTTGAAAATTCTCATTAAACTTTGAGAGACGGCAAAAAGTTGAATATTCATCGAAATAATTTATTTTATGTCTAGACAAATCACTATCCATTCCAAGGTTGCCTGGAAGTGATCGTGGAAAGCGATAAGGCCGCCCATTGTATATTTTGTAGTATTTGATTTATTTTTTGGTATGTATTTTTGTGGTTTATAATAAAGTTTATATAAATAAATAAAGAATTTCGTGAGGTGGTAATTAATACACACTTTGTTCAATAATTAAGAGCAGTATTTAATTTACGAGTAACTCTCACAACAGGTAAGGTTTTTTTACGAATCTATAACTTGATAGATATATTCGTAACTTAAAACCTCTGCACACGTAACTTTCAGAGCCGCGTTTGCGTCGATACAATCGATAAAGTTGATCAGTAAACAATATGCTCTGTAGTAAAACTTTTAGTTCGTCACTCATTACATGCAAATACAAGTACAATTTTAACAGTTAAAATTTAAAAAACCCCCGACGCAACCATTTCCCCATTTTTAACCGACTTCCAAAAAGGAGGAGGTTATATGTTCGTCGCGTATGTTTGTTTTTTTTTCTTTTTTTTATGTATGTCCACCGATTTCTCCGTCAATTGTGGACCGATTTTGAAAATTCTTTTTTTGTTTGAAAGGGTGTGCTCTCAAATTGGTCCCATATAAATTTTATTAACTTTGCTTGGTTGCTTTTTGAGTTAGCTACAAAATACGTATTTTTTTCCTACTTAGTATGTAGATGATATGATAAGTTTCTGTCACTGGTAGCAGGTAGTGGTATTCGAATATGTGTGGGGTAGGTACCACAACTAAAAAGTGAAAAATAAAAACTTTTTACAAAAATAAAACAACCGACCTCCAAAAAAAAAACACTACAAAGTGAAAAATAACTTTAATTTCGGAAGTCGGTGGCAAAAAACGAAAATACAAAACCCAAGACACCGACTTCCGAAATTAAAGTTATTTTTCACTTTGTAGTGTTTTTTTTTTAGAGGTCGGTTGTTTTATTTTTGTAAAAAGTTTTTCTTTCCTACTTCATCGTCCATCATGTATCCATATTATAAATTAAAGTCACTTTTCGTGTTTGCCTGTATGTCCGCGTTGTTCTTCTAAACCACGCAACAGATTTTGATGAGGTTTTCATCATCGTTTAGAGAATTTATTCCGGAAGGTTTATGTGTATAATAAGTTTATATTAAAGTTACATAAAACTAAGAAATCTCGATGTTTTGTTAAGTTGTAAAAATCGTGCGAAGCAGGAGCGGGTCGCTAGTCTACCTATTCGTTGAGACCATTCCAATGAGCCCAAATACGATACCTGTGCTGTAAGTTGGTAAGTGAGTCGGGTATCCTGCAAATTTCAGGTGATGCTGCAGCATCAGTTCAGGGTTACTATGTTCTTCTAATGTCATTGAAGTAAAAGGATATCAAAATTGAAATCGATCAGACCTGTGGAAGATATTCATTCATCAACTAGAAAAGAGCTGATAATTTTCAAACGGTTGAACCGATTTTGATAAAACATGTCTAAAAACTTCTTCTAGAAAACCTACTTTCAAATCGGTTCACACGTTTAAGAGCTATGGTGCCACAGACAGACACACTCACATAGCGGTCAAACTGATAACACTCCTCTTTTTGCGTCGGTGGTTAAATATCAGGGAAATTAGTTAGTTGTGCTGGGGCTGCTGGTGCAGGTGCGGAAAACCTCAAACGGCGCAAATACTCCAATCTTATTGGGACTTATATGTTTGAGCCGTTTGGGGTTGAAATACTAGGGCCATAGGGTCCGAGTGCCCACCTTGTTTTTCAAGACATCGCCAAGCGGCTGGTCGACTCTTCACGTGACCAGAGGGCTGGCCTATTCTTTGGTCAAAGAATCAGCATTGCCATACAACGTGGCAATGCTGCCAGCCTTTTGGGCACTTTTACTACTGACAGCGATGCGGACGAATTATTCGATGCCCTATGATTTCCCCCCCCCTTTTTTATATACTTGTACATATTATTATTTTAAGTATGATAGTTTTTAAATAATGTAAATACGTGTGTGTAAATAATAAAATAAATGCTTTGAAAAAAAAAAGAAGCAAATTGACTACCAGCATAAATTGTCCGTAAATTCAAATCATAACTGTCAATCTTCGACAGTAGTTGTATGAAATGGCCTATAACACGGAAAATTTGCGTAGTGTGCTGACTGTGCTTATTATTTGTGGATATGCAAGTAATACCATTTATAGGCTAACCATTTTATTCTAGTAAGACTTTTACCTATTTTGTACAAATTCACAAACAAAAAACTTACCATGATAACTTATGCAGAAGCCTGCTCTATTTTTAAGCTTAATAAAAGCGGAATTTAAAGTAGTTAGTAAATTCAGTTTTACGAGTCAACTGATATTTAAACTTAAAAACTTTCCTGGAATTGAACATTAACTTGCAACTTTATTTCCGTAGCCATAAGGGTGTCATTATTATGTGGTGTAAAGTAGCATGAGCCGAAATTTTTAATGAAAGATACTAAATAGAAAAAAAAAAGTTAGGATATTCAACTTTATGTGTGAAGGAATAAAGTTTAAATGGTAGTTGTTGCAAGCTATGACGTCAAAGAAAATTGTTATTATGCTAACTTAGCGTGGTATATTTAAATTTAGTGCCAGCGCTCACGTGCTGGCGTGCCTGGCCTATTTTAGTATAAAATTGAAAGTTTTAGTGTACTACGAAGGCATTCGTTGTCAATTATATACTAGATTCTAGTTTATTATTTAAATGTTTCAAGAACTTAGAACTATTTTTAAATCATCTCTATCGCAAACATTTCCTTCAATTGTGAAGGAAAAGCTGCCTACCAAATTCCTGTATTACGTGTAAATTGTTTTTACTAACCACAACTAGGTTTACAGTTGCACCAACGGGGGTTGTCCTTGGGTACACTTGCATACTGCGTACAAGGATAATCGTCGGTTGGGGCCTCATTCCAATTAAATTGATCTAAAGGAGCTTCACCCGAAATCCTCAACCACAGAGGAACTGGCTATCTTATCTCTAACTGCCGAGACACAATAATGTTGATAATATTGATGTTATGTTGATAAGATGGTAGTACCTAGCCAGGCGGACTTAGAACAAGCGCAACCATCAACCAAACTGAGCAGAAAATGTTGTCCCCGCTGAGAATCGAACTCAAGACCTCTAGGTCTGAGACAAGTGGTCTTACCACTAGACCACAGGTGTGGTCTTAATTAATATACAAGCTGTGCTCCGCGGTTTCACCCGCATAAGTCTCGATCCTGTAAGAGTATCGGGATGAAAGTATCCTATGTCCTAAACCGAGTCAAGGTGTAGACCGCTGATGCTGAACATCCGTTCAGCTTTTTTAGCGTAAAAGCATAACAAACAAACAAATGTCCTTCTCCAGGTCAAGGTCTACCCATGTGCCAAATTTTGTTCAAATCCGTTCAGTCCTTTTAGCGTGAAAGCGTAACAAACAAACCAACAAACAAACTCACTTTAGCATTTATAATAGGTATTAGTTAGGATAGTTAGGATTCCAAAATGAACAGATAATTCCATGTTAACTACCTATATAAAATTTAATTTTCACTACTCAATCCTTGAGAATCAATGGAATTCAATTCAGCTCTACAAAATTTGCCCGAGAATTTGCAATAAGAAGCCTTCATTATTATCAAACGACTACAATATAATTATAGAATTGAATATCTACTGAATTGAAAATAACTGATTAATTTTACCTTACAAGTGATTCAAACCAGTCTACCCCACTACCACATATCTGCATGGTTAGCATGACCACAATAGAAACGGGTTTTTTCGACGGAAGAATAGACAAAATGACAGATAAACAATCACAATCTATCATTTTGTCTATTCTTCCGTCGACAAAACCCGTAGAAAACCCGTTTCTATGGTTGTCATGTTGCGGGTGGAAGCGTATATTTCTACCATGGCGTATATTTCTATTTTTCTACGCCTGTTTTTCGTGAAGGGTTAGTCAGAGGTGTACCTTTTTGTGTTGAAGTCCCATGTAATAGGGGACAAGCCTATTGCCATCACCCGATTGCAAATACGGACTCTAGGCTGCTGCTGAGCCGCAGGAGACGCCCTGGGCGTCGGGAATCCCAAGTCGATTCCCGGCCACCGTAGGTGCGGGCTTGTGGACGGTGAGCAATGGGCAGCTCGCCGCCTGATAAGGACCAGTTTCAGGTCGACGGCGCGTTGTGTTCCATGCGTGCCTCAAAGAGATGTCAGCACAATTGACGGGGTCCATTAGAGCCGATGCTTGCCGGGGTTGCGAAGAAGTCCGAAAGGTAAATCGTGGCCCCCGGCAACATGGCAACTGAAGGAACACGGGTGGGTTTTAGTCAGTAAGAGATTGAAACGCCCTCCCGCTCCGCCCAGAGCGGGAGAAGTTATTTGATAATTTCTGAGGCAAAAAAAAAGGCTGCGGCTGAGAAATTCCAGTTGGAAAATTTAATAACACTTTATCCGATCTGTTCTCATATAATCCGATATAAAGGAAGAAAAACTGGCCAAATGCAACACGGACTCGCACAAGAAGGGTTCCGTACTACAGTACAATATTTCACACGAAATACATATTTTTAGGGTTCCGTACCTCAAAAGGAAAAAACGGAACCCATATAGGATCACTCGTGTGTCTGTCTGTCTGGCACAGCCAATTTGTTCCGAATCTAATGGACCGATTAAGTTAAACTCTGGTACAGATAATTAACTTTATTTTGCAGAAATATAGTTGCCGTACGGGTCGATCTGACAGGTTAAGCTACGCTTACCGGGGTTGGTCCGTGGATGGGTGATCGTCTTTACATACCGAGACTCCTCCGTGCCTCGGAAAGCACGTTAAACCGTTGGTCGCGGCTGTCATTCGGAGATCTTCGACAGATAGGCAGTCGCTCCATGTAAAATACTGGTATTCAGCTCCATCCGGTTAGACTCAAAGCCGACCACAACATAGTTAGGAAAAGGCTAGGCAGATTGATATTGCGGAAAGTTCATAAGATTACAGCAGGGTTCCGTTTAGCACCCTTCGGGTACGGAACCCTAAATAGAATACCGTATAGACAGACAGTCACTCGTGATCAACCCGTCAAAGCTGACTGGCTAATACGTTAACCTTGGCTAAACTAGATTACTTAAACCCTAATTGCGTCACACACTTGCAATCACAATCCGAAATATTTTGGAGGAAATTGCCAATTCATTGTTTCTTAATTTGAAAAATTTGTCAGCTCAACAATGTAAAGAACGCAATGAATGTTGTTGAACTGCTAAAATGAAAGGAAGAATAGTTCTGCCTAGGGCTCCAAGGAATTTTCAGTATAAAAGAACCATCATCATATGTGTGGACTTATCTATATCTAACAAAATACCAAAGAATTTTAAAAAGTTACCTAAACATTTATTTTTTATAAAGTTAAAATTATGGCTATTGGAAAAACGATTTTCTTTTATAAATAAATTTATAAATAATGTTAATAATCTATTTTACATGAATGTAACGATAATATTAATAATGAATGTATTGTAAAATTAATTAATAATAGAAACATTTAAAGCATGCCATTAGACAAATACATTGTAAAGTTTTGCATGAAAAATGTCTGACTTTGTATTAGGAACTTATTACTGACTATAAGACCAACAGTGTACCAATACTTATTGCAAATAAACGATTATGATTATGCTATTGTGTTCTGACACGAAAGAAGAAAAATCATTATAAATTCCGTCAGCGTTTTCCTCAAAACCCGATTTAACAAAACCCGGTGAAAAATACAAACAAACATCTCTGAAAGTCTACTTTATTCATAAACATCATAATGACAGCATTTGCGTCGTCATTTTTCTTTCTCTTCATAAACCCGGGTCTAAATCCTTGTGAGGAAATCCGAGGGTGTTAGCAAGAAAAAGTGTTATAGAACCTGACAAGTGAGTTGAATGTCGCAGTCGTTTAACACGATTTACGCATTGCGACGGACTGAATAAAATTTATACCTACAGATAATGTGTAATACCTACAGTGTAATGGGAATTAGGTGTTAATTTATGACTGTTGACTTGTATCTTGCACTTTAATGCTATTTATACACTAAATTAATGGTTGAAATTAAAAGTCACCGCAAGCTTTTTACAGATAAGTATCAATTTTCTTATAAGAGTTCAGCGAAAATGAACCAACCCACAATTTCTCGATATTTCCGTGAATTATCTGAAACTAATCTTCTAGGAAATTATCCAATTTACATACAAAACTTATGCTAGGTATAGATTTAAAATTAACGAAAAAAATACAATAGACGATGATATATTTAGTAACTTATTCCGCTTAACTATTTCTAAAGAGCCATAAAAACCCTGTTAGAAATTGACACATGTTTCATCTCCAACGAGGCATCCTCAGGATGACGATTGACTTGTTGACCGAGCGCTGCTCACAGAGTAACCAGAGCTTTCTGCGACCAGTGGTCGGTGTGGCAACACGTCATGTTCGGGTTCACGACAAGTCAATCATCATCCTTAGGATGCCTGAAACACGTGTCGATTTCTAACAAGGTTTTTTATGGCTATTTAGGAGTAGTTACTAAATATATCAACATCTATTGTATTTTAAATTAAACTTAAAATTAAATCAACAGAAGATTTCTGGGGAATGTCTGTAAAAGTCTGTAGATCTATTATCGAAACCATTGCGCCCTATTTAGCTTACATATTTAACACCAGTGTAGACCAAGGAGTCTTTCCGGATCTCATGAAACACAGTACAGTAGTTCCATTGTTCAAATCCGGTGATAGTAAAGAACCCAACAATTATAGGCCTGTGTCAATTCTGCCAGTTCTCAGTAAGGTGTTTGAAAAGTTGATGCTCAATCAAATGTTACGTCACTTTAATAAAAATTCTATCTTTCATGAACAACAGTACGGTTTCACCAAAGGGCGTTGTACTACTGACGCCGGTGTCACCCTAATAAAGAACATTTTTAAGGCCTGGGAAGAAGCACAAGATGCCATTGGAATCGTTTGCGAAGGCGTTCGATTGTGTAGACCATGAGACACTTCTGCTGAAACTAGAGCACTATGGGATTAAGAATACAGCTCTTGATTTACTTAGATCATACCTGAAAGATAGAAAGATTAAAGTTCAGGTAAACGGCGTAAACTCATTAGGGTCTGAAATGGCAATGGGCGTTCCTCAAGGTTCGATATTGGGTCCATTCCTCTTTTTAGTTTACATTAATGATTTACCCCAATTACTTCAAAATCAACCGAAGATGGTGTTATTTGCAGATGACACATCATTAATCTTTAAAATAAACCGACGGTCACAAAATCTTGACGACGTGAATAGCTCTATTCTGCAAGTCCAAGATTGGTTTACGGTAAATAATCTGGTACTTAATAAAAAAAAAACCAAATGCATTAGATTTAAATTACCTAATGTTAAAAGTAGCGAATGTGACATCATATTGAATGGAGAAAAACTGGAATTTATTAATCAAACGGTTTTCCTGGGAATCACGCTAGACGAGAAATTACAATGGGGACCTCATATAACATCTCTTGAGGGGCGGTTAAGCTCGGCCGCTTATGCTGTTAGAAAGATAAGACAGTTAACAGATGTAGAAACCGCGCGTTTGGTCTATTTTAGCTACTTCCACAGCATTATGTCATATGGCATTTTACTGTGGGGTCGGGCTGCTGACATTGAATCCATCTTTATTTTGCAAAAGAGAGCTGTCAGAGCCATTTATAATCTACGTCGCCGCGAATCTCTCAGGGAACTTTTTAAAAGGATTAATATTATGACGGTACCTTGCCAATTCATTTATGAAAATATTATGTGTGTAAGGAAAAATCCACATCTCTTTAATAAAATAAGTGATAGACATAATTTTAATACTAGAAATAAAGATAAACTAGATCAACCATTTTTCAGGTTATCTAAAGTACATACATCTTTTATGGGGTACTGTGTTAAATGTTACAACAAAATACCTTGTGACATATTGCAATTAAATGAAAGAAAATTTAAAACTCATATAAAAAGTACACTTTGAAAACAAGCATATTACAAATTAGAGGATTATATCCAAGATAAGAGTGCTTGGAAACATGCTGGTCCTGCTCCATAGGACAATTTAGAATCAAGACAAAATCAAACTGGTTGCTAATTTAATTGTAAAATTTATTACTTTGTGTTTTATGACATTGATTTTACATTCTGTGACTTCCTCACACACTTATTAATTGTAAAATTTTAGGAAAATAGTCTACTTTTACAATGTTTGTAAATATGTGAGCACAATGTATCTATCACATATTAAATTATCTATCGTTGCTTCATTTTTAATTCTTTTTACCTATTGTGGTATAGTAATTTTATTCTAGGTGCATCGTCTTCACATATAATAATTATTTAACAAATGTATGTACATATACAAACAATTGTAAAACATTTTTAAAAGAGTAACGGTGGAGTTTCTTGCCCATTCTTCTCCATACGAAAACTACCTTTTGGAAGGGGCGACTAGAATCAATTTTATTATTTTGTAATTTTTGACGTTCAAAAGTGCCATACATGGGCCTATTTGAAATAAATGATTTGACTTTGACTTTGACTTTGACTTTGACTTTATAATGGATTTCCGCAAGGTCACGCCTGAATCAATTAACTATCTTAAAATTAACTAACATAAGCTTTAAAAATTCATAACAATACTTTGTTAAATAGGAAAGAGATAGGGGTTGTTTCGTTTTTGCAGAACTAAGCTCAAATAGATAGAATAGAGAGCAGTTGTGGCCCAGTGGTAACGGTCCCGACGTACGATTCGTAGGTCCTGGGTTCGAACCCAGGCAGGTGCTTTACTTTGTGTAAATAATTTCATCACCACTGATGAACCAAACATTTAAAGACATGTGACATCTACCAACGCGCACTGAGCCCGCGCGGTAGATTACAGCCCTCTCGAAGAGAGGAGACCTGTGTCCCAGCAGTGGGAACGTTATGGCTGACTGCTTAGCTCAAATTAATAGTCTCTACAGTAGTCTAGAGAAACTGACTTTACAAAATAACACAAATTTGAAAAACGTTTATACCTGTATTTTATCTGTACGTTGTTTTTTAATTAATTACCAGGAGGAAAATGGTTTTTCCTGATGTTCCAGATGTTCCATATATTAAGGGAATCATTTTATTAATATCGGGAGATTTTGATTAATTTTGTAATTGCTTTTTTATGTTATCGTTATTCTTCCACGATTTAACAATGTAACTGATGCTCAGATCAAATTGTTTTTTTACCAAAACATAGCGTTGTCAACAGTGAAGTGAAACCGGTTGCGTAAACATGTCTGTCCTTACTAAGGTGTAGTTTCATTGTAAATGGTTGTAAATATGTGCGTGTATGCACAGAACGGAGGTGTAGTTTTGGCATGCTACACTGTATTGTTCGCAGTGTTATATCTTGATTTTTTATTTGGTCTCAGAACTGATGTTGATTTTTAACCGACTTCCAAAAAGGAGGAGGTTATATGTTCGTAGCGTATGTTTGTTTTTTTAAGCAATTGCATAGCTTTTATCGCGGGCTTTGAGCGCGGCGACCGAATCAAGAAATTCCGAAACGTAACAAAAATAAAACCTAACACCCCCCACTCCGCCTACCATGTAATGACGGTTCCCATGACAACGTGATGTTGTCATGGAGGTTACAAATGCTATGCATAGCTTTACCGCGGCAGTCCCCGAGTGCCACACGTTTTTTTTTTTATATTTGTTCGCCAATTTCTCCGTCATTTGTGGACCGATATGGAAAATTATTTTTTATTTGAAAGGGTGTGCTCTCGAATTGGTCCCATATAAATTTTATTAACTTTGCTTAGATAGTTTTGAGTTAGCTACAAAATACGTATTTTTTTCCCCACATAGTAGGTATGTATATGATATGATAAGTTCCTGTCACTGGTAGCAGGTAGTGGTATTCGAATGTGTGTGGGGTAGGTACGAGTACCACAGCTAAAAAGTGAAAAATAAAAACTTTTTACAAAAAAAAAAAGTCGGTTGATTTTTTTTGTAAAAAGTTTTTTTAAATCGCAGTTCAATCTAAGTGACCTGTGTAACCGCGTCTGAAACAGCATATTTATAACAACGTGTTATAGAAGCACTACAGTTAACGATCCTAGGGGAAAATTCCACTGCCTCTTGTTAAAAGGATTGTTGATCACAGTTTATCTGATGTTTATCAGACGCATCTGCTATCTCTTGATTGACTTTTTGTAAAAAAAAGGAAAAAAGCCGGTCTAGTGTAAAGAAGGGTTCCGTAGTTGGAGTGAATTTACCTAAAAAAACAAACTTAATTTTGTAATTGAGAAACATGTTCTCCCTTAAATAGATATACGTCACGGTCAATTCTCCAACTGCAAAAAGTTTGTAATCGCAAACAAAAATTTTTGAAATCAAAACTCCTATAGGCGCGTTGGGCATTTTTGAGATGGGAAAAGACAATTGAACTCGCGACGCTGTTACCGACACCTCATTAAAAGTATTTGCTGCACAGTAAAATTGTTTAAGTTTTCATTTCTGTCGGCCATCCCGGAGTGCCACTGTTTTTTTTTAAACGACAAATTAACAATTTTCAGATTTTTTCCTTTACTTGTGCTGTAAGACCTTGATTTCTGTCAAATTTAATGATTCTAGGTCAACGAGAAGTACCCTGTACGTTTTGATTTATTTTCGAGTATCAAATATGTCACATAAATGGCCGTATTTTTCTATTACCTTAACTTAGAAGCTTGATTTTTTTAAATCTCCAAGGGAACATAGATCTACGTATTTGACACTAATTTCAACTTGATAACTACACGCGTTCCTGAGAAAATGGATCTGGAAAATGGGACAGACTGACGGACGGACAACGAAGTAATCCTATAAGGGTTCGGTTTTTTCCTTTTGACGTATGGAACCCTAAAAACAATTCGCTCACTCATGAAACTCTCCTCAAGAGCGTATTTTCTTTTCTAATTTAATTCAAAGTTTCCATCGCGATACATGATATAATTATGGTGCCAAGTTTTTACTTTCTTTGGATATTGTGTGCTTACGATGTTTTTAATTTTTCATAACATACATTATATTCCTTTCTAAACGTTGATTCCTGAACGTAGTTTTAATGAAAATAACAAAGATTAAATGGCATACATACAAAACAATGGCTGTGCCACACGTTGTTTTGGAAGGATGATATTGATGACCGGGTGACTTTCCATACTAGACCTATACTAAAGATTTTTGTGTCGTTCGGTACAAAAATCAGAGTCTATGCCGCACGTCAGTGGTAAAAAAACCAGTCTAAACTTGCCTCTTATTCTAATGAAAGTTCGTTCTTCGCTGGGCCAGCTCAAGGCCAAAGTGTTATCACTGATGTGGGGGCTACAGTGCCTATTATATTCATCATCATCATTTCAGCCAAAAGACGTCCACTGCTGGAAATAGGCCTCCCCCAAGCACCACCCCTTCGACCGATTCTGTGCTTTCCGCATCCAGCGGATTCCTGCGGCCATCACAAGGTCATCGGTCCATCTTCCAAAGCTACGTCTTCCGGTACATGGTCGCCACTCCAGAACCTTTTGACCCCAACGGCCATCCGTTCTGCGAGCAATGTGCCCTGCTCATTGCCACTTAAGTTTGGCAATTCTTCGGGCTATGTCGGTTACCTTGGTTCTCCAGCGGATCTCTTCAATTCTGATTCGATTACGTAGGGGAACTCCAAGCATAGCCCTCTCCATTGCCCTTTGGGTGACTTTTAGCCTTCTGATAAGGCCCATTGTGAGCGACCACGTTTCAGTACCATAGGTCATCACTGGCAACACGCACTGGTCAAAGACTTTCGTCTTGAGACACTGTGGTATGTGGGATGAGAAGATATTGCGTAGCTTCCCGAACGCTGCCCAGCCGAGTCCGATTCGACGATTGACCTCTTTTTCGAAGTTGGACCTACCTAGCTGGACAGTCTGTCCTAGGTAAACATACTCGTCCACAACTTCGAGCTTATCATATTATACCTCAGTAAACTTTACGCGAATGAGGTTAAGGATCGCACTCTTGGCTAAACATTTATCACGGAAGGAATAACTTTACAAAAGTAAAAAAAATATTTCTGGCCTTGTTTTCCTCTTAGGTCACTAGTTTTCGGGGGTTCGAAGAAAACCGATAGGGAAATCGTGGCCCCCTGGCAACACGGCAACTGAAGGAACACGGGTGGGTTTTAGTCAGTAAGAGTCTGACACGCCCTCCCGCTCCGCCTGAGAAGTTATTTGATGATTTCCCACCCAAAAAAAAAAGGTCACTAGTTTTCATATTTTTAACGTGTTATTAACATTACTTACGATTTAAAAAAACTTTTAATTAATCGTGTATGAGCACGCTACAAGTACCTAAAACTCAACCTTGCAGATCGATCGATAACTTGCTCCTAATGTAAGAAAGTTATTGTAAAAGACATGTTTATATTGCTTTTTTTACCCATTACTGAAAAGAAAATGCGTCGTTTATTTGCGATAAACACGATGCAAAGAAAGAACAAATACACGAAAAGAACAATTTTGGGGAAAGATATGCGTCACATCCACGCAAAACATTAACGTACATTTATTTAACTTAAATGTATTTTTAGGTAATGCAATGGTATTAATGTGTAATGTTTTAATGTATAATTTGTAGTGCTTAATATGGGAATAATTTCCTGAAATAAATGATTAATAATAATAATAAAAAACGGTCATCGCTCAGCATAAAGGCTCTCGCAGAAAAGCGCGACGCGACTCTGTTGGAACAATTTCTACGAAAACGTCTCGGAAATTGTTCCACCAGAGTCGTATCGCAGCTATCTGCGGGAACCTTTATACTGCGACCCTATGCAAAACAGAGTCCCAGCGCTGGTTTTTAGCGACAGTCGGCGTTGACGTGACCAGCTTCTGCCTGCGGTTTCGCCGGCGTGATGGCCGGAAATTATCCCATGGGAACGTACTCATCATCTGCCTAGCCTTTTTCCAACTATGTTGGGGTCGGCTTCCAGTCTATCCGGATACAGCATTTTACATAGAGCTGGCTATCCGAGCTCCACAACCACTCCACAATCACTTATTGATGGACTGTGTTCGATATGAGTCTAACAGAAATTATGTGTTTGGGGCCTTAAGGTTGAACCGACTTGATTTAGGCACATTTCATAAAATTCTATCTCAACCAAATGGTGATGATGCGAAGAGTCTGTTCAGGTTTATGGCCCAAATGTACATAGCAGTGTATGTTGTTATTATTTGTTTAGGGTATGATGGGACTGTCATACGCATTGCGATCCCAAATTAAAATAGAATAAAAAAAGAAACCCGATTATTGGGTAATACGATACCCCTTGGTAAGACTGCTAATTGTAAAACTTTCGGGCTTCTGACGACCCGTAACGACTGTCAAAGATCCACGAATGATAGTCAGGACCAACGGCTTAGCGTGCTTTCCGAAACACGGAGGGTCTCGATATTTCATGGATGGTCACCCATCCACGACCGACCTTCGATCGACCCGTCCGGCTGTTATTATTTAGCTACGAACGGGACCGTACAACCGTGATAAAAAAGTATTGTCTGTTCTAATCTAGGTAATAGTCTATCTATGTGCAAGGTGACAGACAGAGCTACTTTCGTATTATAATATTATTATGGATTAATAGATTATTTTTAACCGACTTCCAAAAAGGAGGAGGTTATATGTTCATAGCATATGTTTGTTTTTTTTTTTTAATGTATGTCCACCGATTTATCCGTTACTTGTGGACCGATTTTGTAAATTCTTTTTCTTTTTTGAAAGAGTATGCTCTCAAGTTGGTCCCATATAAATTTAATAACTTTGCTTAGGCAGTTTTTAAGTTAGCTTCAATAATACGTACTTTTTCCGACTTAGTATGTGGATGATATGATAAGTTCCTGTCACTGTTACTTACATAGCAGGTAGTGGTTTTCAAATTTGTGTGGGGTAGGTACCACAACTAAAAAAATTAAAAATAAATGCTTTTTACAAAAATAAAACAACCAACCTTCCAAAAAAAAACACTACAAAGTGAAAAATAACTATAAGTCGGAATAATAACTGGAAGTCGGTGGCAAAAAACGAAAATTCAAAACCGAAGACATCGACTTCCGAAATTAAAATATAATAATTAAGTCGTTTGTTTTTTTTGTAAAAAGTTTATTGCTTAGATTGAATTCAACACAAAATACTGTACAACTACATATCGTCTCTGATTGTTGAACCATGTATAACTTTATAAATGACTTTCAAACCTCCAGTTACGTTTACTTTGTATGGCTTCCGCGAAATTTCTACAGTACCTACCTATTGACTGAACCTTCATGAACCGTACGTGAATAATAATGATGCAACCTCCTAGGCCGTATTACCTGGCGCTCTGCCTTACCCATAACCGGTCCAGCGCGATGATATAAATGCAAATTCACGAATAACATGGTAAATGTACCAATTTCGGGCCAAGGTAACAACATCGATTGCGGTGTAGGTACTGTACAGTGCACGCTATGTGCCTATATTTAGAAAAAAAAAAAAACTTACTGCGTGGTTTGTATTCGTATTGATTGCACGCTAATAAGTGGTCGCAGTGCGGTTTCCTTTACTGCTTACCTCCTTTTATGGTGAATTTAATGGGATTTTTGTATGAAAAACGCATGGAAGTAATTTATTTATGTTTATGGTACTTAAGCAATTACATGGTTGTAAACCACGTAACAATAATTAATAAGTGCAGCTTTATTTCATAACACACTCGCAATCGGTTTCACACAGTTCTACAATAATAATCATTGCTTATCTTAAGTCTCGTGCAGACCAGCGCGATATCGAGGGCGCGACAGGCATGGCAGCGCGACCCGTGTCGCGCTCATGATATCGCGCTGGTCTGTACGAGCCTTTAGGTTGTTGAAAAGAGGGTTATCTTTTATTATCGTCTAATGAACCATATTCTGGGCCGGTTTTTCAATCTTTAGATAATTTTTGTCTAAGCCTTAGTCAAAAATTATTTGAAGATTGAAAAACCGAAATTAGTCAAACTGCAATTTTATTTCTTAGACTCTAAGGAATAAAAATTGCAATATGACTGGTTTCGGATAGAAACTATGTCAAACCTATTTATTCTTCAAATAAAAGTTAATACATTTGCTGTTCCTGTTGGGAAGTTTCTTTCGCCACTTCTTTCCAGCTTAGAGCACTAGGTGACGGGCGGGCGTTTTGGGGTCTTACATAATTTTGACGTTCAATAAAAAATAAAGTTTAATAAAAAACTGTTACCCGACTACCTACGGGAAAATAAAAATGATCTAAAAAGTACGAAACAAGCAAATATTTCAGACAGAAATCAAGACATAGGTACAAAAATGGTCAAGGTAAAGCCGTGGTCGCATGCCTATATACCATGTTGGTGCCAGGAACACCTACAAAATTATAATGGCATGCGACGACGGCTTTACCTTGACCATTTTTGTACCTATGTCTTGATTTCTGTCTGAAATATTTGCTTGTTTCGTACTTTTTAGATCATTTTCATTTTCCCGTAGGTAGTCGGGTAACAGTTTTTTATTAAACTTTATTTTTTATTTTATACTTTTCCGTTTTTACACTTGATAAACGTAAATAAGAGTAATACAATAGTTCAGTAATTAACCTATTTTAAATTCCAATAGCAGTGCATAGTGCTTTGGAAGAAACAATAGAGCGATTTATTTCGACGCCAACACCATATATCGATATCGAGCTTCGAAGAAATCCAAAATATAAATATTTCGTTGTACTTGTTTTTCTTCATAAGAGTGGAATTACAAATCGTTTCTATTTATTAAGATTTGATTAACTGCACGTTGGTAACATCTTGCAATACTACGTAGCGCAGTCTCACTTTTGCTTGTTTTTAACGATTTTAACATATTTATTTACTTTGAAAATATAATATTATATACATATTTGTAATGTGCTCGTCAAGACCTTTCTTTTGATACCAAACATGTCATGATCATCCCATTTTAATTTTTTTCGAGGTTAGAAATTTACGTGTAAAGTCCACCAAATTAAATTTAGGGAAAAATTATATAGCCTATGTCACCCGGACCATTATTACAAATCTATTGATACCTCATTTATCAAAATCGGTTTAGTAGTTTAGGCGCTACGGTGGAACACACGTAAAAACAAACATACATACATACATACATACAAACATACATACATACAAACATACATACATAGACTGCTAAAATCATAACCCTTCCTTTTGGCTTTGCCGTAGTCGGGTAAAAAGGTCAGTAAGACGTACATCAATAATCGACATATTACACAGTTAATAAAAATAGTATAAATTGTTGTTTGAAAAGGTGGGCGTTGTTGGTAAGCATAATCAGCCTATAATGTTTCGACTGCCGGGACACAGGCCTCCTCTCTGTGAGAGGGAGTGGGCCGTAATCCACCACGCGGGCTCAGTGCGGGTTGGCAGATGTCACATGTCTTCGAATTTTTGTTCTATAAAACCTGCCGGTTTCCTCACGATGTTTTCCTTCACCGTTTTGAGAGCAGTGGTGATGAAATAATTCACTCAAAGTAAAGCACCTGCCTGGGTTCAAACCTACGACCTACAACACGTAAGTCGCGGCCGTTACCACTATGCCACCAGTGCACTTGGTAAAAATTTGTGAAATAGGTACAGAAAAAATTGTATTGGCAAAACAAGATTTGAAGCGTTAATTCCAAATTTGGCCAGGAGCCAAAAAACAACTGACTGGCAGATACAGATAAAACAAAGGTAACAAATAAATACAAAACAAAGAAAAAACTTCAGTTTCAAAAGCCGTACGTAAAAACGTGAACCTATTGTTATTCAGTTTGCGAAAGGTAAAAGTTTTTACGGAAACCCGGAAATCCCCGTCATCCGAACTGAAAGCAAAAAAAGTCCAAAAAATCTGTTGTTTACTGGTACAGGTAGTTTATATTTTTTGGAGGAATCATTTGAAAAATTCTGATTCCCTAGGTGGAGACTCAAACTCAAAGCATTTATTTCAATTAAACATGTTACATGCATTTTCGAACTGCCAAAGAGTCGGTCAATTTGTCAAAAACTTGAAATTAAAATTGCCCATTCCAAAATATAGATCTCTATGGAGAAGAACGGGCAAGAAACTCTAAGGACACTCTTTTAAATATAGATATTACAAAATCCTGGCCACATTAATGTAAAGGTTCCATATAAGATTTTAAAATCCTCTTTTTAGGGTTCCGTAGTAAACAAGGAACCCTTATAGTTTCGTCATGTCCGTCTGTCTGTCTGTCTGTCCTCGGTCTAGCTCCGAGACCCTTAGTACTAGAAAGCTGTAATTTAGCATAGGTATACATATTAATTACGCCAATAAAGTGGTAAAACAAAATTATGAAAAACATTTTTTTTTAGGTTACCTCTCCTACACGTAAAGTGGTGATGTTTTAAAAAAAAATACACATGGTGTGGGGTATCATTGGAAAGGTCCTTCAAAAACATTGGGAGTTTTTGAAAATCATTTTTGGATTCAAGGATCCGTTTGCGAAATATTAAGCTTTAAAGTGCTAATTTTGTTAGAGTCAAGTGTCCCCCCCCCCCTTGCCAGCTAAAAGTTTTGGGTGTGTAAAAAAAATCACAGCATTAGTTTATATTTACGAAATTAAAAGGAAAACTATCACATCTAAGTAGGCTCTACAAGTTAACGAGTAATAATTGACCAACTTAACTTTGCAGTTGCAAAACCATGTTTTCCCATACATTCCGTATGGGAGAATATATTTTTCAACTACAAAGTTAAGTTTGTTTTTGGGATAAATTCATCTCAACTACGGAACCCTTCATTGTGCGTGGTCCGACACGCACTTGGCCGGTTTTTTTGCTATTTGATATGGTTTCCAAAGTTTGGAATTGTGACTGGAAAATGCCTAACTCTAACCTAGGTGAGTATTTACTATAAAAATATTGCCATCGGAAAAATTTGAATGGCCTCTGATTCAAAGAATGAAGGCTAGGTTATAAATAGATATAGAAATCCACGAAAGAAAAAGTAAAAGAGAAATATAAAATCTTTTTCTGACGAAACCCACGTTACAAAAGACATAATTCGAGAAAAGGTTGATTTCTCCGAAATTCAAAGACTATACCAACTGTAACACGTTTCAAGCCCCCATTCAAACAAAACAAATAAAATATTATTTACTTTGTAACATTATAATAGCGTGTGTAAAATTGAGTTATGCCCTTGAATTTAGGCTTAGTTTACACAAAATGAGTTGTTAGGTCAAAAAATTCGGTGTAAATTCCGGACGAGAAGTCACTTGGCCTAATTAGACGTTATAATCGTAATATTTTAAAAGGGCTTGTTTACTCGTCCTATGAAAATGTTAAGATTAAAAGGCAGAGGAATTAAGCAATTGTGAGAGAAATACCTATGTTTATTTAATGAAATACGAGGTAGCTGACGCAAACTGTCTACACAGAATAAGGAACGAATAGAGTTCGTTCGACGACTAACTTTAATTCCTTTTTTTTTTGGTTGGGAATTATTAAATAACTTCTGCCGCTCTAGGCGGAGCGGGAGGGCGTGTTAGACTCTTACTGACTAAAACCCACCCGTGTTCCTTCAGTTGCCTATATGTTGCCAGGGGCCACGGTATCCCTTTCGGACTTTTCCGCGGCCCTAGCGGACCCTGTCAGTTGTGCTGACATCTCTATTAATTAATCCCTGCTTGCTTAAATCGATCATCGGGAAGCAAAAACGAGTTTCGAGTCGCAGTTTCATCCTATTTAGTATTTTAGGACATAAAATAGAAATTATGTGACGTTCACTAAAAGAGGCACTTTATTATAAGTCTTGATCGGTGGCCTTGGAAAAGAATGCATGGAAGTATTTGGGGGAGGCCTTTGCTCAGCAGTGGGACAGTGGCAGCTAATTTAAAAAAAAAAAAGTCTCGATCCTGTGAGAATATTGGGATAAAAAGTATTGTATGTCCTAATCAGGTTCTGTTCTAATTATGTGCCAAATTTCATCCAAATTCGTTCAGCCGTTTTAGCGTGAAAGCGTAACAAACAAACACACTCACTTTCGCATTTATGATATTAGGTAGATAAGATATTAGTGTTCAATAATATTTTTAGGAAAGCAAAATGGGTATTATTTGAGTTTCGATTAAAAATACCTACATGCGTTTAAAAAAATATTCGACCAAATACTCAGTCAGTATAAACTATACTTTAATTTAATTATTTTATTAAGGGCAACCTTGAGTGAAATTATGACTCCGTTCTATTAATTATGAAATATTAGACTAAGTTCTAAACAAAGAAAGAAAGAATAACGTTTATTTGGACACACATTTTGTGTTTCACGAAACACAAAATACGAAAACAAAATAAAAAAATAAAATTACAAAAAAAATCCGCCGACTTCCAAAAAAAACACTACGAAGCGAAAAATAATGTTTTTTTTTTTTGCTAAGTTTTTAAGTTTTACTGTTTGGTTGTGGTACCTACCCCACACAAATTCGAATACCACTACCTGCTATGTAAATAATAGTGACAGGAACTTAAGATATCATCCATATACTAAGTGGGAAAAAAATACGTATTATTAAACCCAACTCAAAAACCATCCAAGCAAAGTTAATAAAAAAATTATGAGACTACATGGGAAACACTAGCTTTCAAATGAAAAAATAATCATCAAAATCGGTTTACCCAGTCGAAAGTTAAAAGATAACAAACAAAAAAAAAAAAAAAAAACAGTCGAATTGAGAACCTCCTCCTTTTTAACCGACTTCCAAAAAGGAGAAGGTTATTATGTTCGTCGCGTACGTTTGTTTTTTTTTTTATGTATGTCCACCGATTTCTCCATCAATTGTGGCCCGATTTTGAAAATTATTTTTTTGTTTGACAGGGTGTGCTCTCGAATTGGTCCCATATAAATTTTATTAACTTTGCTTTGATAGTTTTAAGTTAGCTACAAAATACGTATTTTTTTCCCACTTTGTATGTAGATGATATGATAAGTTTCTGTCACTGGTAGCAGGTAGTGGTATTCGAATGTGTGTGGGGTAGGTACCACAACTAAAAAGTGAAAAATAAAAACTTTTTACAAAAAAAAAAACAACCGACCTCCAAAAAAACACTACAAAGTGAAAAATAACTTTAATTTCGGAAGTCGGTGGCAAAAAACGAAAATACAATACACAAGACACCAATTGAAAACCTCCTCCTTTTTTTGAAGTCGTTTAAAAAGTGAAAATAATGTTGTAACAACAATAGTGTGTGCGTCACGGCTCTGTGTTAGAAATATTGATTTGTTTTGAAGTTAGTCATAGATTGTAACAGTTAATTACTGAGTAAATTACTCACCGTTTTGTTTGTATTCTAGCTGTAGTTAGGAGACTGAATCGTATTAGTTTTGTTGTTGATATTAACATGTTAGAAATTGTTTGATTCGTTAGTTACTTTCATGTTATCAAATAATTCCAAACTATTGTAAATTAACATTACATAACATACCTAACATCACGCCTGTTATCCTCGAAGGGTCAGGCAGAGGTGTACTGATAATAACACCCACATTTCGCCAGTTATGTTTAAGTCCCATGTAATTGGGGGCGAGTCAATTGCCATCAACCGGGCACAAATCCAGACTCCGAGCTGCTATTGAGAAATTCCAGATTGAAAAACCCATTGACACATTGCCTGACTTTGGAATTGTACCCAGAACTTCATGCTTAGCAGTAGTGCTTACGACTACTAGACCAACGAGGCACTCAGTTATTGTAAACTAACTTGCAACATAATTATGTATTTAGGGTTGGGTCTGTCCGTCTGTCACAGCCAATTTGCTCCGAATCTAATAGACCCATTAAGTTGAAATTTGATACACATAATATATTTCTGTAACCCAAACGCGGACGTGTAACATTAATAAATAAATTTTGGGGGTAAAAAATTAGATAAAGAAAAAATAGAAATTAGAAAATTAAAAAAAAAAAAAATTAAACTGTACCGTGTGACATATCAATTGAAAGGACTTGTTGCGAGGATCTCAAATATGTTTTTTTTAATAATTTTAAAATAAATATATTTAAAGATGTTTAAGAAAATAGATGTAAATTGACCATTCCCCCCTTATCTCCGAAACTATTGAGCCTACAATTTTGAATAAAATACAGAGAATGGTTATTTACCCATAGATTACAGGAAAACCTATGAGAAGCATAGGCTTCTCATAGGTTTTCCTGTTATTGTATTATGTTATTTTAAGACCATAGGGTCTTAAAATAACATGGTAAATCTTTCAATATTGTACGTACAAACTTACGTTTGCAGTTGGAATGTATGGGAGAACATGTTTTTCAACTATAATGTTAAGTTTGTATTTGGGATAAATTCATCCCAATTACGGAACCCTTCATTGTGCGTGGTCCGATACGCACTTGGTCGATTTATTGATTGGAGCAGATAATTATTAGTTATATCCTTAAAGCTCATGTTGATAAAATATAACTTCGGAAGATTCTAGCGATTCGTTTTTATATTTCTACCGTGTTCTAAGTTTTGTTTTCAGCAGTTGCCTAAATTAATTATCTATGTTGTACAAGCACTTCCTTTGAAAGTTCAAATTGGCATAATCATTCAACAATTAACTGCTAAAGTTTCGTGAGACACGGAAATAAAAGTAATTAATTCACTCCCTGTCCACAGAAAAAATAACCCAAGGTCAAAATTGACAACTAAACCCAACCCACTCAATGCTAAATTCAGGTCAGCCGTAAAAAATCTTACAGCATTGCAGACTACGAACCGAGGGTCAAGGTCATTTAAAACATTAATCAATTTGATATGTTACACAAAGTGGTAATTCATTGTCAACTGTGCGAACTTGTAAAGTAAAACTTCTTGACCATACCGTTTCAGGAAGGCCGTAGTGTGGTGTAATTTTATTGAACTGCATATTCTTTAGTAATTCAATTAATATACTAGTCATCTTAATTGCAACATTCTATCACCACTATCCACGTTTCAATATTGTATGTGTGAAAGTTAATATTCATTGAATAGCAATAGATGAATACTATTAAATTAATTGAACGGGTTCAAAGAAAATTTATTAACCATCTTAACTATCGCCCCCGTAAACTTCCGATGGCATACGAAAATAGTTGTCGAACACATGGTCTGCTAACACTGAATGAAAGGCGCAAAGTTATGTTATGACGCCTCGTTTGCCCAGAGCTGGTCGCTCACGTAACTTTTAACACTCCCCTACGGCGCACTTGTTACACTACGATGCTACACGTGCCTCGGCACTCGACTAATTACGCCAAAAATTGTGTATTGACCCGTATTGCTCGAATTTATAACACAGATTTCTCTCAAGTCGATATATTTAACTGTAATAAACCTACATTTAAAAACTTATAATAAAAACCATAAACGAAGGCAAATGACAAACTGTTAATAACTTAATTTTTACTTTTTTTTTCTCTTTAAAATTTAAACTTAACTATAAGTAATACCTAAAATTGCACTTTTTGAATTTAAATATTTCTAAGTAGTCCGTTCGCATATTTTATACTTATCCTAGTTATACAGGGAAACCTATTATTAGCCATACAATACTGTAACATACTATTATGTATCGCTGTTGGTTGCCTAAATAAAGAAAATAAAATAAATAAATTGGTATTGAATTAATTGTTAAGTTAGTGAAGTTTAAGTTGTCAAGTTCAAGGTCAAATAATATTACTATTTAATTAGACAAGTCAGTCAAACACATCATATCCCTCGATAAAATAAAGAATATTCCTAAATTGGCGTCAGTACAGAAGCTTTCAAAATGATTGATTCCACTGCAGTATTAATAGTCGACGATTAGCTTATATCGTTTAAGGCCAAGGGCGCTTGCCATAATAGAAACAGTAGTGTTCAGTGATGGGTTATTTTCTATGTAATTAACTATTAATTTAGTTCATTACGTAAAATGTCACATAAAGCCTGTATTCCCTGAACGGTTGTGACTAGGTGTATAGTACACCCATACATTATGTTAGAAATGTTTAAGTTAGTTTTTTTAAGTAAGTATAAAGTATAAGTAAGTATTAGATAGGCTAGTAGCTACCTAGTACTGAACCATTTCCAAAAAATGTACTAGGGTGAAATCTTTTGCAATCAAACGGGCAGTAATTTCGACTTTGGTTCTAAGAAATTCCTGATGATGTCCTGTATTTCACCCTTAGGGCGTCAAACCCAGAAACTTATGCTCAGAAATCACGTTTGCAACCATTATGGAGGCAGTCAAACGAACTATTAGCTATACTAGAATAACACATAATTATCATTTACTCAGTTGGCTAAACCACCATGTCATTTGGCTATCTTAGTTGTCGTTAGTTTTGAATGGACTCATTAGCTATCCTGGTTGGTCTTCAAGAAACATTGTGATAGGGCTTGCGAGTGCATTATGATTTTCACTAATTCAAAAATACTTAACACTTTTTAGGGTTCCGTAGTAAACAAGGAACCCTTATAGTTTCGTCATGTCCGTCTGTCTTTCTGTCTGTCGGTCTGTATGTCCGCGGTCTAGCTCCAAGACCCTTTATACTAGAAAGCTGTAATTTGGCATAAGTATACATATTAATTACGTCGACAAAGTGGTAAAACAAAATTATGAAAACATTTTTTTTTAGGGTACCTCTCATACACGTAAAGTGGTAATGTTTATTTTTTAATTTTTTTTACCCCATGGTGAGGGGTATCATTGGAAAGGTCCTTCAAAAACATTATGAGTTTGTGAAAACCATTTTTGGATCTAGGGATCCGTTTGCGAAATATTAAACTTTAAAGTTCTAATTTTTGTTAGAGTCAAGTGTCCCTCCCCCCCCTGCCAGCTAAATGGTTGGTTTTGGGTGTGTGAAAAAAATCACAACAGTAGTTTATATAACGAAATTAAAAGGAAAACTATCACAGCTAAGTAGGCTTTACAAGTTAACGAGTAATAATCGACCAACTTAACTTTGCAGTTACAAAAACATGTTTTCCCATACATTCCGTATGGGAGAACATATTTTTCAACTACAAAGTTAAGTTTGTTTTTGGGATAAATTCATCCCAACTACGGAACCCTTCATTGTGCGTGGTCCGACACGCACTTGGCCGGTTTTATTTTTATTTTTATTGAACCTTAAATATCTCAGTTGTATTCTCCGAAGGGTTACACTAATGACAGTGTAGCTTTTACTTTGAAAAGAAAATTACGCGTCGGTACAATGAAGTATTAAGTATGTACTTAAAGAGAAGACTAATTAAGTATCTACAATCGGATTTTTCTGGTACTCGGTCCAATTTGCGAGTCTATCTCGGCACAAATCTTAATTACGTGAATCTACTAATAGGAATTTCTAAGTACTTACAAAAAGGCTTAGTTATAGAAAAAAACTGCTTACTGTTTAATTTCTTCAAAACCACTTTATAAGGTCACTGAGGCTAAAACTGTCAAATACACATAAATTCCAACTCTTACAACGCCATTCATTCGTAATCACTGCAGTGTTCATAGTTCATGATAACTCAAGGTCAAGGACATTACCAACATCATAAATCAAGTTGATACGATAGTAACAGCGGTAGGGTTGTGTGTGTTTGTGTCATTTCCTGTTAGCAGTGGAGGGTTAAGTGATGGACGCTAAGATTCAGAAATGGTAGGTGTTATACAAATTACATGGTATGTAGTGTATTATTTGATTGTGTTAGGTTTTTTATGGGGTCATAATGTTATGCTGCGGTCGATTGTGATAGTGTATACCTAAAAGCTGGCTTAATAAAATGGTAGGAGCCGCATTGAATGACGGTGTGATTTTACGGGCTAGGGTGTGGGTAACTATCGCGTCGTCCGAAAAATTAATATAAATAAGTAGGTAGGTCAAAAAGTTGGTGTGTAGATAGATAGATAGATAGAATATTCTTTATTATGTACACCATAAAAATTACAGACATTTTAGAAATTTTACATTGGGTGACACAATGGGCGGTGTTATCGCTAAAAGCGATCTTTTACAGACAACCTTTGGATGGATTTAAATGGAAAAGGAGAGACAATACTGCAGGTAGTCAGTGGTGTACCATTTACATATACAACAAATACATAAAGCATATATTTACCCATATAAATATATCATCATCATCTGCCTAGCCTTTTCCCAACTATGTTGGGGTCGGCTTCCAGTCTAACCGGAAGCAGCTGAATACCAGTATTTTACATGGAGCGACTGCCTATCTGACCTCCACAACCCAGTTTCTGGGTAATACGATACCTCTTGGTAAGACTGGTTGTCAGACTTTCGGGCTTCTGACGACCCGTAACGACTGTCAAAGATCCACGAATGACAGCCGGGACCAATGGCTTCACGTGCTTTCCGAGGCACGGAGGAGTCTCGGTATCTAAAGATGGTCACCCATCCACTGACCAACCCTGGCAAGCGTAGCTTAACCTGATGGATCGACCAGTGCGGCTGTTATTACTTAGCCACGAGCTCCTCCACCCATATAAATATATATATTAGATAAATAACAGATATTCATAAAATTATAAACAAGGAACAAGAGCAAGGAACTATATATAATGATGATGATGATGTGTGTAGGTATTTTGTATGTACTTAGTTTGCTACAGGAGCAGTAGAGGTCAAGACATGCAGATAGGCACAACGTGACAACGGCGCGACGTGACTTTGGTGGAACAATTTCTATGAAATCTTCATGGAAATTGTTCTACCAAGGTCGGGAGCCTTAAACCACAGAATTGAACACCTATTCTAATTGTATTTCAAATCGGTTAACTTCTGAATCAGCACAAGTACACATGGCTACACATCAAGCTCTACTTTTTCAGTATATGCTGACCTCGCATTATACGGAAATCCTATACAATGAGAGATCAGCGTAAATTGGAATTGTGAAGCTTGATGTATAGCCGTGTGTACAAAACAATATACCTAGTTAATTTATCATATTTCAGCGATTGAACCATAATCTCCCCGGAAGCTTAATTTGCCAATAAATCATTGAGGATTTTCATCTTCCTTTCGAATTAGGAAAAATATAATATTAGGTCCTCACATATTATGAAATTGATGTTTTATGAACTGGCCACTTTTGATCTTGAAAAGCCGGCCGGCGTTTGGTTAAGAATTCCAAATTCAAATTTATTTAAATTTTAAGCTTGTCTATTTGTGTTTGGAATCATTCATTCGTTTTCGCGCCATTTAATTTTGCTTTGACATCGTTCTGTGCTCAATATGGAAAACATAAAATATCACATTATTTTCGAATACGAATTCCATCGTGGCACTAGCGCTGCAGAAATAGCTCGGAGGATTAATGATGTGTACGGAGAAGCCACTGTAAAAGAAAACATAGTACGTTTTTGGTTCCAACGCTTTCGTTCTGGAAATTTTGTGAAAACGACGCCACGGCGTCCTCACCTTCCGCCTGACGCAGGTCCTCAGCGGACACGACTGCTTCGGGAGGTTCCTGTTCAGGATAAGGCGGGAGGAAATACCAGGGTGTCACCATTGTGTGGATCGGCCTGAGGACACGGTGGAGCATACGGTGGAGGTCTGCCCGGCTTGGGCAGAGCAACGCCGTGTCCTCGTAGAGGCAATCGGCGGCGGTGATCTCAGGTCATGGTATGGAGCGAAGAAAACCGATAGGGACATCGTGGCCCCCGGCAACAGGGCAACCGAAGGAACACGGGTGGGTTTTAGTCAGTAAGACTGTGACACGCCCTCCCGCTCCACCCAGAGCGGGAGAAGTTATTTGAAAATTTAAAAAAAAGGACCTATTATTAGCAGTAATAATATTTCATACCTTTAGAAGAATACCTACTAATTTTCATAAAATACAGTAGAACCCGTTTAAGACGATTTCAAAGGGTCTTAAGCGAGAAAGCGTCTTATACGGGATAGGGGGTGAGGGGAATGGGGGATAGTGAAAAATAAAACGTAATACACATACACAGTTTGTGATTTTTCATCAAAAACTTTCAATATGTTAATTTTTTCTTGAAGTGACAATGCCTTTCGCCTAATTGTAGACATTTTGTATCAAACAAATGATCAACACCGTTAAGACAGACGCTCGCCGCTGCCGCGAGAGACAACACGCGTGCGCATGTAGACATATTAAACGGGATGATGAATCGTATTAAGTGTTAAGAAATGTATGAGAACATGTCTCAAGTTGTAGGGACCGACGTAAAATGACGTATTATGCGAGAAATCGTTTTAAGCGTGATCGTGTTAAGCGGGTTCTACTGTAGTTTGCATAAAATATTCCGAGACTAACCTCAAATAATTTTTGTACCTACTGTTATTTCAGCGGTTTCGTTCTCTACCAATATAAATGCAAATTTATTGTCAGCCCAGTGTTAAGTGTTGTATAATTTGTATCTTCAGAGAGTAAATTTTTAGAATAATCGGGGCCAACTCGAGATCTTGTCTACGATTATCTGAAGTATATTTTGATATTCTCTTATAAAGTTAATCTAGATACGTAATAATTAAGAGACAATTTGAAAAAGTTGGTGACCTAATAACCGAATGGCTAAAGAAAAAAAAACTTGTGCAGTCGGGGGACCCCGGTCAGGAACGAAGTTCTTTCTCACGTATTATTTAAAACAAAAACAATTTTTTGAAGCCGCCATTTTGGATTTACATTTTGACCTCACTATCGGCTTTAGCACCCTCGAAAACTATGAAAACGACACCCATGACGAAAAATTTAAAAACTTTCAGAGCCGCCATTTTGGATTTTTATTTTGACCAAATTCACACTTTTTCTCTCTCATGCAGTGTACTCGGGCCGATGTGTACAGTTTTATCCCACGACACTGTAATCACTTTACTCTTTTCTTTTGATTTTTTCTGCCGTCGTTCTATCTTTCTTTCTATTTGAATTAGAAGAAGACAGTCACACTAGACCAAGAGAGAACCAAGGTGGTTACCTTGATTCTCTCTTGGTCTAGTGTGACTGCAATTCTGCGGGCTCTGTCGGTTGACAGAGCCCGCAGAATTGCTCGTAGAACGGATGGCCGATGGGGTCAAAGGTTCTGGAGTGACAACCACGTATCGGAAGACGTAGCGTTGGAAGGCCTCCCACAAGATGGACCGATGACCTTGTGAAGGCCGCAGGAATCCGCTGGATGCGGAAAGCACAGAATCGGTCGGAGTAGCGGTATTTGGAGGAGGCCTATGTCCAGCAGTAGACGTCTTTCGGCTGAAATGATGATGATAATGAGTCGCATTTTATAGGGTGACAATTTCTGAAAGTTTCGGTCTAATAATTTGTCGAATTCTTTCTCTTGGCAGAAGAACTGGTTCTAGTTGTCTTAGTTTTTGGAAGAACATAACATAACACCAGATTCCCCGAAGGGTCAGGCAGAGTTGTACGTATTTTAATACACTCACATTTCTATAGTTATGTGATATGTCTAAAGAAAAATATATCGATGGTTGTATTATGTTTCAGAAGAAATAAAGAAAATGCGTTTATTGGCATAAGATCAAAAATATTTTCAATCTATGAAAACTGAAGGAAAACAACGCTTTTAACGCCAAAAAGGTCAGCTTTTGTTTAGAGGTACGGTCTAGTAATTTTCAAAAAATGAATGACGTTGAAGTTTTTCACTGCATTAATGTTTATTTCTTCTCTCTAAATAAAAAAAATATATTTAAAAAGCAAAAAACCCGACTGAAAAGAGAAAAACAAGCATTATAATCTATAGAATTTTGGTATTGCAAGCGGGACAAACAAAATTTACACCATCATTTCAGGTTATTGGTTTGTCCCGCCTGCAATACCAAAATTCTATAGATTATAATGCTTGTTATTCTCTTTTCAGTTATGTGTTTTTGCAGTCGGGTTTTTGTTTTTATTTTTTTTTATTTCAAGCTTTTTAGTTTTATTAAAATAATATATATTGACTTATTACTAGCTTTTATTTGATACCAATAATGTAGATTTTTTTTAAACCTACCCCTCCCTTTGTTTTGTATTTGCAGATGCAATATATCAATTTTATATAGCCCATGTCACTCCCACAATTAAGACAAATCACGACACCTCACATGTTAAAATCCATCAAGCCGTTTAGGCTACAGAGCGTGCCAAAGAAATAGACATACAGACATACTCTCGAAAAACATTACCCTCCTTCTGGGGCAGTCGGGTAAAAAGACGTATATAGAACTTGTCGAGCTTATACAACGTTAGTTTTTGTTTATACTAAACCTCTTAAAGGGTCATTGTACTCATCATTATGAACAACTTTCACTATGGGACCAAAGCTGAAATCGCGAAATAAAAATCAGCTGTTCCCTACATTTTGACGAGTTATGCGAACTAAAATGTAGGGAACAGCTGATTTTTTTTTCGCGATTTCAGCGTTGGTCCCATAGTGAAAGTTGTTCATAATGATGAGTACAATGACCCCTTAAGAGGTTTAGTATAAACAAAAACTAAGCTTGTATAAAACCACAATACAGCAGAATTCCTAGTAGAATAGATCACCAAGAGACTTAGAATATGGTTGTAAATTCTACAACAGTCCATACTATGTATGTTGTTGTTGTATTGTTTTACGAGCAAACGACAATCGTGCGACATGACAGTCCACAGGGAATCGCAAATTATTGTAAATGGTGTAAACCGGACATTGTTTCAATAGGAGCTTACGTGTTGCCAGACGAAGTATGCTCGCATTCACAAAGTCGTTAGCTATAAGAGTGTCTTTACACTTCACACGTCTTTACACACTGGGCGTTTGCGCAACGCAGCGTTGACGCAGAGACAATTTTTTTTTCTGTACTATGGGTCACGGATCTATCTAGCGCTAAGATTTTGTTTTCATGCAATCACTACCGACCCCAAGTTCGGACGGTTTTTAAGACATGACAAAATATCGAGATATATTTGTTATAATTATGCAGGTTTACACTCGGCTGGGCAAAGTTCGTGAAGCTACGCAATATCTTCTCATCCCACATACCCCAGTGTCTCAAGACGCAAGTCTTTGACCAGTGCGTGTTGCCAGTGATGACCTATGGTACTGAAACGTGGTCGCTCACAATGGGCCTTATCAGAAGGCTAAAAGTCACCCAAAGGGCAATGAAAAGGGCTATGCTTGGAGTTTCCCTACGTGATTGAATCAGAAATGAAGAGATCCGCAGGAGAACTAAGGTAACCGACATAGCCCGAAGAATTGCCAAACTTAAGTGGCACGAGGGCACATTGCTGGCAGAACGGATGGCCGATTGGGTCAAAAGGTTCTGGAGTAGCGACCACGTACCGTAAAACGTAGCGTTGGAAGGCCTCCCACAAGATGGACCGATGACCTTGTGAAGGCCGCAGGAATACGCTGGATGCGGAAAGCACAGAATCGGTCGAAGTGGCGGTGCTTGGGGGAGGCCTATGTCCAGCAGTGGACGTCTTTCAACTGAAATGATGATGATGATGAATTATGCAGGTTTAATATTAATTTAAAAGACAAGTAAACCTTTTGGAATAAATTCTCTAAATAATAGTAAAAACCGCATCAAAATCCGTTGCGTAGTTTAAAGAACAACGTGGTCACACAGACAGACGAATAAAGACTTTATTTTACAATATGTATAGCATATAGATAGAAAATAGATAAAAAAATGGATTCAAACGAAGAAGTTGCTTGCTAATACGAGACAGGCAATTACCATTTCCGCTGAGGCATATATAGTGATTTTCTCAAAAGATGCACTCTTTTGAGAAAAGCACTATATATGCCTCGGAAAATAAAACATAACGGGGAAATAAAAAATACTTTTTATACTGTACATTTAATTTAATTAATATTAAAAGTTACATTAGTCATATTGGGGCAATTACTACAAGAAAATGTTATTGATTTTCCCGGTATGCTTTTTTATGTTTGTTTATTATGTATGTAAATAACAAATCAAGATAAATTTTCAGCTTTGCCGCCAATTTTCTATTTATCATCAAACGCATTTATGGCTATACAGCCACGTGAACGCAATTTGTACTAAGCAAAGAGACTTATTTTGGTATGCCAAGAAAGATATAAGAGATCTAATCAAAGAGTATTTAATAACCCCAGCACGCCGTTTCAGCGCTTTTTGAATTTGGAACATTACAACGCTCCAGCAAAACATTGCTGGAGCGTTGCGAATGTTCCAAATTCAAAAAACGCTCCTGCAATGGATTTGACTTTCTTTGACCGTAAATTCGATACTTCGCGTGTTTTTTTTTTTCGAAAATAATGTCAACATTGCCATGCATGTTTGAGAAAAATAATTTATGGTGGCTACACATGCAGCCTATGGGCATCTTACTCACAAGCTGCTTACAGTGCCCTTCGTGTCCAATATAACAACGCGTTCAGGGCAGTGTTGAGGCTGCCCCGTTTCTGCAGCGCCTCGGGCATGTTTGCGGAAGCGCGCACCGACTGTTTTCACGCCACCATGCGCAAGTGGTGCGCGTCCTTGGTGCGCAGGGTGCGGGCTAGCTCCAATACTGTTCTGGCGATGATTGTTCAACGACTGGATTGCCCCTACGTTTGACACTGTTGTAGCAGGCATATTTTATAAATATTATAATTTAAATTTTTACTTCTGACATAACTTCACTTACATAATTTCTGACATAATTTAATTCATTGTTCTATTTAATTTAATTTTTATTTTGTTGTGTGCTTTTGACATTAATTGATTTGATCTGACATTTTTCTGTGACACTTATAAAATTGTCAAATTTCGTGTATTGTTTTTTGTTTTTAATATGGGTCTAGGACCTGAAATAAATAATTTTATTTTTATTTTTTTATTTACGCGACGATATCAACAAACAGTGGGAAAACTCTCTTAGGTACACCTAGACACGAATTCTAGGAACATCGTTCACAACGCTAGTAGCGTCCCAAGAGATGACCAAGGACGTGTGTTCGTGGAATCAGAAATTGAAACATGAAACTAAAGCATCGTTGTACGAGCAAAGTCAAAGTCAAAGTCAAAGTCAAATCATTTATTTTAAATAGGCCCATGTATGGCACTTTTGAACGTCAAAAATTACAAAATAATAAAATTGATTCTAGTCGCCCCTTCCAAAAGGTAGCAATGGAGAACAAGCGAAGTGTGGCCTCAAAAGCTAACCATTAGGAAATTGGTTATTATTATATTTATTTGATGCTCGAATATGTACAAAATGTGTGCCATACAACCTTCTTATTACATTACATTTTTTTGTCAATTATAATTGATTTCTTCCAATTGACACCCGAATCTGAAATTCGAATGTGAATTCAGCGAAACTCGATTGCTTTTTACACATTCGACTTCTCCATATACGAAACTACCGAATTAATTATAGTTTTTAGGGTTCCGTAGTAAACAAGGAACCCTTATAGTTTCGTCATGTCCGTCTGTCTGTCCGCGGTCTAGCTCCGAGACCCTTAGTACTAAAAAGCTGTAATTTGGCATAGGTATATAAATACAGGTAGGTATATTAATTACGCCGACAAAGTGGTAAAACAAAAATATGAAAAAAAAAAAATCGGTTACCTCTCATACACGTAAAGTGGTGATGTTTATTTTTTTTATCCCATGGTGTTGGATATCATTAGAAAGGTCTTTCAAAAACATTATGAGTTTAAGAAACCATTTTTGGATTCAGGGATCCGTTTGCGAAATATTAAGCTTTAAAGAGCTAATTTTTGTTAGAGTGAAGTGTCCCCCCCCTGCCAGCTAAATGGTTGGTTTTAGATGTGTGAAAAAAATCACAGCAGTAGTTTATATAACGAAATTAAAAGAAAAACTATCACAGCTAAGTAGGCTCTACAAGTTAACGAGTAATAATTGACCAACTTAACTTTACAATTGCAAAAACATGTTTTCCCATACATTCCGTATGGGAGAACATGTTTATCAACTACAAAGTTAAGTTTGTTTTTGGAATTAATTCATCCCAACTACGGAACCCTTCATTGTGCGTGGTCCGACACGCACTTGGCCGGTTTTTTAATAAATCTTGACGTTTAGCAGTACCTTTTAATGGCTTACTTTAAATAAAGATTTTTGACTTTGACATGTGGAATTATGTAGGGTGCCGAAGGTTAAGAAATTCTTCCCCTATTTTGCATACCAATTATTTGACCTGATTGATTGGTCTTCAAAATAAAGGGTCAAATTAAATAGCGAAACTCTGTAGAGGTGATGGGTATCTATCTAAACATGATAAAATAAAAAAAATAATTAATTTGATTGTTTTTTGTAGGGTAGGGAGGAACTCGTGGCTAAGTAATAACTGCCGCACGGGTCGATCCATCAGGTTAAGCTACGCGTGCTGAGGTTGGTCCATGGGTGGGTGACCATCTTTACATATCGAGACTCCTCTGTGCCTCGAAAAGTACGTTAAACTGCTGGCCCCGGCTGTCGTTCATGGATCTTTGACAGTCGTTAAGGGTCGTCAGAAGCCCGAAAGTCTGACAACCAGTCTTACCAAGAGGTATCGTATTACCCAGTTACTGGGTTGTGGAGGTCAGATAGGCAGGCGCTCCATGTAAAATACTGGTATTCAGCTGCATTAGGTTAGACTGGAAGCCGACCCCAACATAGTTGGGAAAAGGCTAGGCAAATTGTTTTTTTTTTGTAGGGTCATTGACCACGGTTAGTGTAGTCACTTGAAATCAATTCAGCCTATTGCAGTTCACTGCTGGATATTGGGCCTCTTCCAAGCTGCGCCACGAGACTCTGTCCTCCAGCTTCCACGTCCAGTCTGTCCCGGCCACCTTCTTAAGGTCGTCGGTCCATCTAGCTGGGAGGCGTCCCACACTATGCTTGCTGATACGCGGTCTCCACTCTAGGACTCGTCTGCTCCTCCAGCCATCGGTCCTTCGACAAACATGGCCAGCCCATTGCCACTTCAGCTTGCTTACTCTGCAATGCTATGTCGGTAAATCCGGTTCTTTTCCGGGTAATTTCATTTCTGGTTTGATCCTGCAAAGAAACTTCGAGCATAGCCCGCTCCATAGCGCACGCAGCGACTTTGAATTTGTCACTTGAAATGTCAATTTAAACTACAGACAATTCAAAATATTTTATTTCACATAAACCTACAAGGGCACTTATCAACTTATGAAACGGCAGAAGCTAGGTGCACGGTTCCAATTGGTCGTTTCCTATGGAGAAGAGCCGGGAAGAAATTCCACCGTTACTCTTTTAAAAATAAACGGTTTTTACAGTGTTTTCAAATTACAGTGTTAATAGGTATGAGAGGAACGTATAGGCCTGTCAACAAGTACCAGGTACTTAGTAAAATAGAAAATGATCCACAAGTCTACAGCCTACAACGTTCTCACATTCGCAAAATCTAAAAGAAAAGAATCTACATATTCGTACCTATATAAAAGAGAAATAAAACAGTAATAAAAAATAAAGTTTAATAAAAAACTGTAACCCGACCACGGGAAAATAAAAATGATCTAAAAAGTACGAAACAAGCAAATATTTCAGACAGAAATCAAGACAGGTACAAAAATGGTCAAGGTAAAGCCGTGGTCGCATGCCTGTATACCATGTGGGTGCCAGGAACACCTACAAAATTATAATGGTATGCGACGACGGCTTTACCTTGACCATTTTTGTACCTATGTCTTGATTTCTGTCTGAAATATTTGCTTGTTTCGTACTTTTTAGATCATTTTTATTTTCCCGTGGTCGGGTTACAGTTTTTTATTAAACTTTATTTTTTATTTTATACTTTTCCGTTTTTACACTTGCTAAACGTTACAACAACGCCGCGGGCAACGTCTCACTGAAAATTGAATTTACAACGAGAACATTTTCGCGCGATGATTTTGTACGATTTCAAATGTCGACTAAAACCAAAAGAATCATTTGAAAGACTTCGAATGATGTTCATAGACAAAAGCCCTTCTAAAGCGACTGTTTTCCGCTGGTTCAACGAATTTAAGCGTGGTCAAGTAACTTTGGCGGACGAAGAAAGAAGTGGCCGTCATAGGGCTATGACGGCTGTTACATAAGAAAACGTGCTGGCTGTGAAAAATTAAATTTAAGTGAATAGGCGAATTACATATGAAGAGATTCAGCATATACTGCAGATTGGATCGGGAAGTGTAAATGAAATTCTACACGGGCATCTTCAGGTAAAGAAGATAGTTTCACGCTGATTACCACACAATCTAACGCAGAAGGAGGTTCGGGTAGAATGGTGCCGAGACATGATAACAAAATTTGAAGCAGGCTCGTCTCGGCGCGTTTACGATTTCATTACGGGTGATGAATCATGGATTTGCCATTTTTGTTCCCCAAAATAAAAAATCAACTCAAGGGAAAACAGGGATTAAAGAGGTGTCTGATGTGGACTGGAAAATGTGTAATGAAAATTGGTTAAGACGCATGAAACTGTGTATAGACGCCAATGGAGAGTTATTTGAAAAGATTTAATAAATAAAATATAACCTGTAGTATATTTTTTTATTACCAATCGCAAAATTTTCTGAGTGCCCCATGTATTAATATTAATATTTCGTTGTACACAGATGTGTAGCCACACATCAAGCTATAAATTTCCAGTATTAGCTGACCTCGCATTGTACGGAAATCCTTTACAATGCCAGATCAGCTTTAACTGGAAATGTATAGCTTGATGTGTAGCCGTGTGTACTTGTTTTTCTTTGAGAAGATTTGATTAACTGCACGTTGGTATCATCTTGCGATACAACGTAGCACAGTCTCACTTTTGCTTGTTTTTAACAATTTAAACATATCTATTTACTTTGAAAGTATAACATTATTTACATATTTGTAATGTGCTCGTCAAGATCTTTCTTTTGGTACCAAAAATGTCATGATCATATCATTTTAATTTTTTTCGAGGTTAGAAATTTACGTGTAAAATCCACCATATTAAATTTAGGGAAAATTTATATAGCCTATGTTACCCGGACTATTATTACGAATCTATTGATACCTCATTCATCAAAATCGGTTCAGTAGTTTAGGCGCTATGGTGGAACACACGTAAAAGCAAACATACATACATACATACATACAAACATATAAACATACATACATAGACTGCTAAAATCATAACCCTTCCTTTTGGCTTTGCCGTAGTCGGGTAAAAATAAGGACCTATTTAAACCAAATGACATGATTGCCAGTACAGCTGACATGATGGGTTTCAATATCTAAACACTTTAAAACAAAAGAAAACAGATTTTCTCAACTCAAACTTCAAGTAACAAAACTACCAGCGGTCGTTGACCCCCAAAAAAAACATCAGGTCTTTTTTGTTTTATCGTGTTTAACTTAACATCGAGTCCCATCATCAACGGAGTTTCAACAGTTAATTTAAGTTGACTCTAGACTAGTATAGCATAATAGTTTGAAAAAAAAAAAAACATTTGAATGTGGTTTAAGAAATAAGAAGCCAAAAATGTAATGACCAGTCTAGGCAAAATTTGGAGGAACCGTGGCCTCCGTCGGAATACCAAAATACAACTGACCCGTACCTACCTACCCGTATTTTTTTTTTTTCTGTAGGGCATCTCACAGCTGGTTCCGAAAACCGTGGCTGTTTAACCGGTCAATCCTGTGGTTGCCTTAAGCTACTACACTCAAAGCCTCCAGCCAGGGCATACATAAACTAAGCTAAAAAGCTTAGGATGAACGCTCGCTAAGGGCACCCCCTGTGGGGTACGAGCCTCGGCTTAGGGCGTTATCCGGAGGGAGGACATCAAAAGATGGGACGGGCTGGATCAAAGGGTTTTGATCATTATTATTAGACGGGGAATTTAAAGCTACGTGCACAGCTGCAACAACTGCTGGCACCTCGTTTTCGAGCAAGGGTCGGGGGGGAGTATTATTTACTCGAGGGCGCGGCGGTCGAGATCGCAAAGGACCTCGGCGGCGAGGTCGGAATGACGGGAGGCGTCTGTATTTGTACACTGTACTTGTTTCCCTATTGCTCTCCTGAAGGAGGGTTTTGGGGCCATCGGGGTCTACGAGGATATGCCTTGGACGGCGAATATGACTGATTCTACTCGGGACATAAATGGCGGCCTCGACAACCAGAGGTTTGCGATGTTTGGCCGCGGACTCAAAGAAACGCTTGGAAAGGCGTTTTAGAAATTGGCGAATTGTGGGAATCTTTAGGTCGAGGTGGAGTGCCTCGTTCCTAACGAACCAGTGGGAACCTGTGGCCCTACGGAGGAATCTATTTTGGACTGTTTGCATCCTATGGATATGACGGGGTTTTGCATGAGCAAAGACGGCACCCGCATAGGTCATGATTGGTCGAATGCACGCCGTGTAAACGCGCAATTTGCACCTAAGTGACAATTTGCTACGTGCATTCACCAGGTAAAAGAGTCTACCGAGAGCGAAAGCGGCTCGCGAACGAACCATCTTTATGTGCTCTGCGAAGGTCAAATGATGGTCTAGAACAACACCGAGATATTTAGCTCGCTTCTCCCAGGGGATCGGCTTGCCGAACATGGTGATTGGTCGGGGGACCCGTGCTCTAGTTTTTTTCATCTTTTTATATGGCGCTGAAACGTGGTGTATTAAAAGCCGCGAAAGTAGTAAGATCGATGCTTTCGAGATGTGGTGTTGGCTACTTCGTATACCATGAACCGCCATGAGAACGAATGAATCCATACTGGAGGAACTCAACAATATGCCAGGAGCGTGCCCTCAGCTTTTTTGGACATATTATGCGTTCACCTAAGCATGGTCTGGAAAGGCTTATGTTACTAGGTCAGGTGGAAGGAGAACGCGCTCAAGGCAGGCACCGGTGAGATGGTCAGACGCGATCAAGAAGGCTGTTGGATGCAGCATTCACCAAGCGGTCCACACTGCAGAAGACCGCATAGCTTGCAGACGCGTCATATGTGGTCGCAATTCTCAGCATTGAGGGAATAACGAAAAAGAAGAATAGTGTCTGTCTACCCCTCATGTAAAAGGCGCGATGTTGTCATCATCATCATCATCATTTCAGTCGAAAGATGTCCACTGCTGGACATAGGCCTCCCCCAAGCACCGCCACTTCGACCGATTCTGTGCCTTCTGCATCCAGCAGATTCCTGCGGTCTTCACAAGGTCATCGGTCCATCTTGTGGGAGGCCTTCTAACGCTACGTCTTCCGGTACGCGGTCACCACTCTAGAACCTTTCGGCCCCATCGGCCATCCGTGCTGCGAGCAATGTGCCTTGCCCATTGCCATTTAAGTTGCTCGCGATGTTGTGCTCCAATGTAATCTAAGCTGTTATCTAAGCAACGCAAACTAAAATTACGATAACGAAAAAAGCGAGAAAAAATAAATTTATTTACTAATAGATAAAACACACAAGATACCACAGAATGGACAAGATTGATAGTTAAGCCTACCTACCTTGAACTTTTGAGTTTCTTACACTTGAGGTCAAAAGAAAGTGTACAACACAGTCCTTTTAAAATTAAATTTTCACCAATATATTTTTTGGTTGACAGGAAAATGAATAGGTATTGGTAACATATATATTGGTAACATTAACGAAATTGTTTTTCGATGTACAAGATTAGATATTTTTAATAATAATATATATCAAGTTGAAACCACTTCAAAATTGAATACATGTCATTATGTCCACGAACGTCTAGTAATAGCTTTTGATAAAGTAATCTTTTTTATTTAAACTATTCTTGGGTCGCCTCAGCGTACTTTGTTGCTTTGTTTGTAAAATTAAGTTAAGAAATACAGGAAAATCAAGTCGAAGTCTTTATTTTCCGACGATAATGATTTTAATGTTTTCAAGTGCGGAGTAAATAGGTATGTTCAAGGCCAGCGTATTTTATCATAAATAGTCACTTAAGCAAGATAATGCTGGCTATCGGGGATAAACAAATCCATCTGTTGGAGCGGACTGGCTGTAAATACCTACGTAGGTACGTATTTGTTATATAGTTTACCACCGGTGGTTATAACGATAAATGAAAATCCCTTTTTATAACATACATAACATAACATCACGTCTTGTTTCCCCGAAGGGTTGGGCAGAGGTGCCCTGTAGCAGGTACACCCACATTTCGCCAGTTATGTCTAAGTCCCAGGTAATAGGAGGTGAGCCTATTGCCATTAACCGGGCACAAATTGAGACTCTGAGCTGCTACTGAGAAATTTCAAATAGATTAATTAGATGAGATGGTTTTTTTAGATTTGTAATTTTAGATAGATTTTCCCTTTTTATAATGCCAACGTTATACTAAACTTGAGTTAGAAGTTCAGTTTGTACTTAATTCTTAGTGTACAACACAAACACTGCATTACCCCTAACACCACCATTTATCACTTAGCTCGGCCGCCAGTGTACTGCCGATAGGTGAGACAGGCTGGCTCTAATCTTAACGACACCGCTGACCTTCGCCGATAAGAGGCGATAGTGGCCAGCACGCTAACAGTAGCCGGGGAAGTATAGCCGTTTAGCCTTTGGTGTTCATGGCCCAAGTGCCGCAGACCGCAATGTTAGGTCTCGAGGACAGTGGACTAATGTATTACTACCTTTATCTACGTGGCCTTTTGCCCTTGTCGGTGTAGAAGGAATTTTAATATAGTTAATTAATTTGCGGGAGTCGTGCTACCTTATATTATTTGGTTCAGGTCATTTTATGTCTGGGATTGTGTGACTAATTTAAAAGGTAAACTGTTACTTTTGTTTGTAAAAAAAAGTTTTACTTTTTTTAAACGACCGACTTCCGTAAACAGCACTACATTGAAAAATAATTTATATTTTCGAAGTGGGTGTAGAATTTTCGTTTTTTGCCACCGACTTCCGAAATTATATTTGTTTTTCACTTTGTAGTGTTTTGTTTTTTAATTCGGTTGTTGTTATTTAAAAAGTTTTTATTTTTCACTTTTTAGTTGTTATACCTACCCCACACAAATGCGAATACCACTACCTGCTATGGAAATAACAGTGACAGGAAGTTATTATAACATCATTCACATAGAAAAGTGCAAAAAATACGTACTAACTCAAAAGCTACCGGAGCAAAGTAAATAAAATTTATATGGGACCACCGTGCATGTTTCCCCTAACAAAAAATAAATAAAATCTGTCCATAATAAGACGAAAATATTGAAAAAAACATACAGACGAACGTAGAACCGTTTTGGAAGTCGATTAAAAATGCATGTGAGAAAAAAAGCGACTAGGTACAGTTGGACAGAAAATGGTAAGGAAGTTAATACTGAAGTGACAGCTGATAGCAATGTATGAAAAAAAAAATTGGTTGTCAGTAAAGTCGGTTTACGGACGATAATTTTACGTGATAATATCACAAGCCGAACGCTTAAAAGCCGATCGTGCCTCTCTATCGTTTATTCCGCGCTCTCGCTTGCACTCTCGGCTCAGGCGGAACGTGACACGTTTTCGTGCGTGCAGCCAGTCAAAAACAAAATGAACCTATCCCAAATAAATAAATAAATTTAAATAAGGGTAGGAAGATCACTTATGGTTTCCATTTCATGACAAAAGTGCCAAACGTGATTTTTCCTTCTCCCAAATTACTAAAGTGGCCTCACCAAAGAATATTGCCAAAATTTTCCAATACAGACTTCAGCAAACCCAATTTACATATCAATCAATCCCTCAAAGCTGATATTTCAGTGAGTTGCGACATTCTATGGAGCAGGCTCACCTTTCCATGGAAGTTTCGCTGACAGGGATTGAAACTGAATCCTGCCATAAACCAACACTGTCGTAAATTGAAATTTGAATCCGATATCCTGATGACTGAAATGGTCTTTAAATTGCTGTGTATGCGTAGATCGTAAAATTTTTATTAAAGGAAAATGCTTATTATGTATTCCTTGAGCGTTTAAATTAAATTACGAGCCAATGGATTTGTAGAATAATTATTATAATTAAGTGGGGTTTTATTAATTTAGAGACGGCCCGTGAAGCTTGAAATTGATATTCGTTGCTATCCACTCCTCAAGGATATTTATTTATTTACTTATTTATTTAATACTTCAAGCACAAAAATGTACAGAGGCGAGGTGTATTGTTTTAGGAGAATACATAGATTTTGTTTGTTAAACTGCTAATATGAGTCTCTATAGTGAACATTTTCACAATTATTAATTATGTTTAGCAGAGCTGTAACTACGTTTATATTATATACCAACCAACCAACGCGTGAGAAAGAGCAAGCAGCGCGCATGGGTAATAATACCTTTAATTTTAAACAGAAAAATATAACTACGAAATAGTCATGTCCACCCAGAATGAAGGTTAAGAGTAGGTAAGGCTTGTGCACTTTAAAATGACGCGCCTCACTACCGCATTACCATAGAAATCCGCATTACCATGTACGTAAATGCGGTAGTGGGGCGCGTCATTTCAAAGTGGAAAGCTTGTCCACTCTGAAATGACGCGCCTCACTACTGCACTTAGTGTCTATTATTTCGTCAAACGGGATTTGATCTATGGTATCCCATTGTTTATGGAACAGTATCACATTTAGACTCTAGGTTGGTTGCGAAAATTTTGATTGGAGGATTGTGGATTCTAACAAAGAGATGTATGAACAAACTTTAATTTAAGAATCTTATTTTTTTAACTATTAACATTGCCATTCAAGGTGTCGATGCTATCAGTCTTCTGGGCATGTTTCCGGATCGCAGAACGAATAAAAATCATACTAGCGCTTTTCTTACCATCAGTACTTTTGCGCCTTCTAGCTATACATGTAGGTAGATATATAAAAATCGGGCGAGTTCGGATTAGGGATGAGTATGGACGAAGCCAGCGATATGGGCGAGTAGTTCGACTCTTAAAGCCCCATTTACACGTTTTTCCATGTATTTGTATAGTTAATTAGTTATGTAATAATTGTATATAAGCAATTTAATATTAATAATAAAATAATATGTATGAACAATTAATCTACAATCCTACATTTTGGCGTGTTAATGTCTATCTCTGTCAGATCGATGTGGTATGCGACGATGGGACCATCATTGTTCCCCTTAATTTGTCCCGAGCTGTCACAGAACAGTGGGTTCCGATTTGTGAAGCTCTGATTTCGGACATTGATTTTGGGCATTGATTTGACAAACGTTTTTGGCTTGTACAGTCAGCTGCAGAGAAATATCGCCCTTAGCAATTTATTTTTACATTGCTAGGGGGTGAGATTTCACTGCATACACGATTACATTTCAAGCTATAAATAGATTTCAAGTATAAGCATTATACGAATTTAATCGTTCACTAATGTAATGGCTAATGTAATGGTAGTTAATTTTCGATGTTAGTGAAAAAAGGTTAATTTATGATAGTTGCTTAAAATTTACAGACATTTTACGTTACTAATTATTTTACTTTAAGCAGCGTTTTTTGTTAAAACACAAAATATTCATACAATTAAAAGTTATTCGGAATTAAGATACTGCCCTATGACAGACACATTGGGCACAGGTTTAGAGGCCCGTCGGCATGCGAATAGGTGCGGAACCCTAAATTTTAAAATATGAGGAGCCTAAATTAAAGTTTAATCAAAAATCGTTTACAGATATGAACCAGGCAAAGCAAATATCTATAGATTACAAGCTGACCTCGGCAAACGTTGTTTTGCCAATTATTTGTTTGGGGTGGACAACCCTTATCACTTAGGGGTATGAAAAATAGATAGTAGCCGATTCTCAGACCTACTGAATATGCATATAAAATTTGGTAAAAATCAGTAAAGCCGTTTCGGAGGAGTAAAGTAACTAACATTGTGACACGAGAATTTTATATATAAGATAAAGAAAACTCCTGAGAGTAAAGCTGCCAACGGGTTTTAATATTTAAAAACTTAGAGTGAAATTATTCGATGAAAACAAAGTCGCTTTCAGATTTTACTATTTATACCTGCTCATATTATAAATGGGAAAGTGTGTGTGTATGTCTGTCTGTTACCTTTTCACGCCTTTACGGCTGAAGAGTATTTGGTCAACCGGACCCACTTGAAAGGGACCCGTGGGATCACTCAAACCAATCACATTTTGAATAGGTCGACTGGATGCACTGTCCAATTTCATTATTAGTACAGTCACGGAGTTTTATTTTTATGACTTAAAATATACCAATATTATTCAATTAGGTATTTACACTTACGCACCAGACTTATTAACTAACACTAAAACTAAATATTTTTTACTGTAATAATACCTAAATTAAGTGCACGAGCACCGTGCACTGACTGGACAGGTCCACTCAAATCTGTATGGTTCTTTCCTCAAAAGACCATTTCAGATACAAATCTACATGGTCCTCAAATGAAATGCTCTGACCAAGATTATTTCCGGGTTTTTTTTGTTTTTATATACACATTGACGTAAATAATTTTTATATATACAATGACATGAATATTTACTTTTGAAGTATTATATTATTTTAATTATTGTGAATGTGAAGACTATATGGATCATTCCTTTTTGTTTTGTTTTTAATTTTTTCTCAGTTAGTTCTAATCATGGTCTGACAGTTTGAGTAATTTATGTGGCCTACACAAATGTCCTTTTTTTGGTATTGTTCGTCGAATCGTTGAGCTCCTTAAATTCTGAGTTGAGCTGCACGATAACTGACAAATGCGTGCACTGACTAGACAGGCCCTCTCAATCTGTGTGGTGCTTTCCTCTAAAGACCACTTCAGACACCAATCCACATGGCCTTCACATGATCTGACCAAGATTATGTCTGGACTTTAAAAGAGACTGTGACCTCTGAGTTTGTTTCGGCCTTTCTTCTCAGAGTAGTCAGATAGGAAACGCCGACCTCATCTAGTTTTCAAAATATGATTGACGTGTAAAAGTGTTTGTACAAACCTACTTACAGAAATAAAATCATTTATCATTTACCGCTAATTTCAAGGTCAAGCAAATAGGCCTTTTTAAGGATTACCTGCTCCGGTTAGTCAATCATTAGCCTGCTTCTTTCGAGTCTAGGGAATCGCTTTTGTGCGTATGCTTGAGCCAATTATTAAATAGTTCTTATTTTTCCTGTGTTATATTTGAGTATTACGTTTAGTTTAAATATTCTCGTAATAAAAAGTTTTGTCTTGATTTTACTTACAAATGTACCTAATTTAAAAAGATTTTAGATTTTGATTGAGAATGAACGTTTAAACCAAATTGAATTGCGTTTTATTATAATTTTGACCTACCTATACTTTTACCTACCTATAATTTTGACTATACCGAAGACATCCCGGACGTCAGCTTGTACGAGATTAGGATGGCTCTGAAGCAACTTAAAAACAACAAGGCGCCGGGTGATGACGGAATTACGGCTGAACTCCTGAAGGCCGGGGGAAAACCTGTTCTTAAGGCCCTCCAGAAGCTTTTCGATTCCGTCATACTCGAGGGTCAAACGCCACAGGCATGGAACAGAGGTGTGGTGGTACTCTTCTTTAAAAAGGGCGACAATGCCCTGCTTAAGAATTATAGGCCCATCACACTTCTGAGCCATGTCTACAAGCTGTTTTCAAGAGTTATCACGAACCGTCTCGCGCGCAGGTTTGACGACTTCCAGCCTCCCGAACAAGCCGGATTCCGTAAAGGCTTTAGCACCGTAGACCACATACATACGCTGCGGCAGGTTATACAGAAGACCGAAGAGTATAACCAGCCTCTCTGCTTAGCGTTTGTGGACTACGAGAAAGCCTTCGATTCGGTCGAGACATGGGCTGTGCTGCAGTCTCTTCAACGGTGCCAGATCGACTATCGGTACATCGAGGTGCTAAAGTGTTTGTACAAAAACGCCACTATGTCAGTTCGACTCCAGGACCAGACCTCGAAACCTATCCTTCTGCAGCGAGGTGTGAGACAGGGAGACGTTATCTCTCCGAAACTGTTCACCGCTGCACTGGAGGATGTCTTCAAGGTTCTGGATTGGAAAGGGCTAGGCATCAACATCAATGGCGAGTACATCACTAACCTTCGGTTTGCCGACGACATAGTTATCATGGCTGAGACCATGGAGAAACTCAGTACAATGCTCGATGACCTCAGTAGAGCCTCCGAAAGAGTGGGTCTTAAAATGAACATGGACAAGACAAAAGTCATGTCAAATGCCCATGTGACACCCACTCCCATGAAGATCGGAGACGCTACGCTCGAAGTTGTGGACGAGTATGTTTACCTAGGACAAATTGTCCAGCTAGGTAGGTCCAACTTCGAGAAAGAGGTCAATCGTCGAATCCGACTCGGCTGGGCAGCGTTCGGGAAGCTACGCAATATCTTTTCGTCCCACATACCACAGTGTCTCAAGACGAAAGTCTTTGACCAGTGCGTGTTGCCAGTGATGACCTATGGTACTGAAACGTGGTCGCTCACAATGGGCCTTATCAGAAGGCTAAAAGTCACCCAAAGGGCAATGGAGAGGGCTATGCTTGGAGTTTCCCTACGTGATCGAATCAGAAATGAAGAGATCCGCAGGAGAACCAAGGTAACCGACATAGCCCGAAGAATTGCCAAACTTAAGTGGCAATGGGCAGGGCACATTGCTCGCAGAACGGATGGCCGATGGGGTCGAAAGGTTCTGGAGTGGCGACCACGTACCGGAAGACGTAGCGTTGGAAGGCCTCCCACAAGATGGACCGATGACCTTGTGAAGGCCGCAGGAATCCGCTGGATGCAGAAAGCACAGAATCGGTCGAAGTGGCGGTGCTTGGGGGAGGCCTATGTCCAGCAGTGGACGTCTTTCGGCTGAAATGATGATGATGATAATTTTGACTAATCAATTTTGCGCTCGACTGTATTCACTGGTAGCTTTAAACAATAGACTTTTTTAAGTTAGAATGCGGGTCCAGTTAACCATTTAAAATACAGAAAATAAATTATGTGATCAAGTGGACCCGCGGGTCAAGTAGCGAGCGGGTCCAGTTGACCGAAGACTCGGCTGAACGGAGTTCGATGCTTGGCAAAAAATATTACTAATTAAAGTTATTTTTCACTTTATAGTGTTATTTTTTGATGACGGTTGTTTTTTTAAAGTGAAACTTTTATTAGAAAGAAAGAAAGAAAAGAAGAAAGAAAAATATTTTATTTGGGACACGCACAGGAAATACAATACAGTAATAAAAAAAATAACAAATATAAAAAAGGAGCATTTTAAAACTAACAAACAAAATTAATAACGACCTCTGCGAGGCCAAAAAGGCTCCTATCTCAGCATGATGCTGCAATATTTAAAAATAAATAAATACTACTATTCTGATAGGGCCCGCTATCAGAATACCATATTACATAGTCTCAAACTTTTTCGTCTGTGTTGCATGTCGCATGACGGTCGGCCGCGGAGTAGGGATAAAGTGAAAGGCGCTCGTCAGAGCAGCCAAGGCCAATATGGCGGCGCCTATAGTTCGCTTAAAAGTTTCACTTTTACCGTGGTTTCATAAAACCACACAATCCTTTTTTTGTAAAAGTTTTGATTTTTCACTTTTTAGTTGTGGTACCTACCTCACACAAATTCGAATATCGTATGTAAATAACAGTGACAGGTACTCATATACCATCATATATATGCCAAGCCTTCCAAGCTTCCAGCCTCCCGAACAAACTGGGTTCCGTGAAGGCTTTAGCATCGTAGATCGTTTTGTATAACCTGCCGCAGCGTATGTATGTACATACGCTGCGGCAGGTTATACAAAAGGCCAAAGAGTATAACCTGCCTCTCTGCTTAGCGTTTGTGGACTACGAGAAAGCCTTCGATTCGATCGAGACATGGGCCGTGTCTGTACGAAAACGCCACTATGTCAGTCCGACTCCAGGCCTCGAGACCTATCCTTCTGCAGCAAGGTGCGAGACAGGGAGACATTATCTCTCCGCAACTGTTCACCGCTGCACTGGAGGATGTCTTCAAGATTCAGAATTGGAAAGGGCTAGGCATCAACATCAATTGCGAGTAAATCACTAACCTTCGGTTTGCCGACGACATAGTTATCATAGCTGAGACCATGGAGGACCTCAGTACAATGCTCGATGACCTCAGTAGAGCCTCCGAAAGAGTAGGTCTTAAAATGAACATGGACAAGACAAAGGTCAAGTCAAATGCCCATATAGGATAAGTGGAAAAAATACGTATTATTGAAGCTTACTGAAAAATTACCCACGCAAAATTAATAAAATTTAAATGGGACCACCTCTGGAGTATGACCTACCAAAAAAATAAAAAGAATTATTAAATCAATTTATAACTGGCGGAGTACAAAAAAAACCTACAGTTAAATTGAAAACCTCATCCTTTTTGGGAAGCCGGTTAAAAAGTATACTACTTCCTACGCGTACTTCGGTTAGGAAGTTGTATAGGCTGTATACTTTTTATTCCGGTAGTGCGTTCCTGTGAGATAATTTTCCGACGTAATACACGTGGGTGATGCTTCGAGCAAAAGCTATTATTCCTTACTTTAAACAACGCTAACATACCTGCTTTTAGTCTTATTGCTTATAGTTAGGCTTCTGTAGCCAAAACCTCAACGATATCATACAACGTTAAAATAACCGTTTAGATTTTCAATAAGACAAGAACTTGCCTTGTCTTACTGAAAATCTTAATAGAACTTAGCGCTTTAATAGATATTAAACGCAAGTCACGCATTTAACGCTTAGTGTAGATAAAATTCAGTGTAATCGAAGCACACTAAAGAGCTTTAAGTGGGTGATAGACGTGCGCACTTAAAGTACGCGGTTTTAAGTTCGCGAACTCACTCGGCTCGCCGTCGGTGACACACGTGAAGCGTGCTTACACTGTATCGCGATGTTGTCGAATTTTCTGAATCAAACTAAAAAAAGATTACACAAATGTCGAAACAAAATGGTAGCTCGCGACTTGCGGCGATGACAGACGTACGAAACTACGAACTGAGGTGGGCTACGAGTAAAATTTCAAATCTGTTGGATCGCCGACGAACTTACTCAGCGGTTTTAAGGTCTTGCTACACGGCTGCCAACCGCGTCCCCAATAGAGGTAACCTTGGTTGGCGAAAGGCAGGGTTGTTTGAAATTTGGTCGTAAATCACCAACTACATGGTTGTAAACCACCAAGGCCTGCTCTGTTGGAACGCGGTTGGCAGCTGTGTAGCAAGCCCTTTAAAGTACGCGTACTTAGTATGACACGCGGGTGAGAAAGGTCGCCGAGCCATAAGTACGCGTACATGTTCGCACGTCTATCACCCCTTTTACACATAAACTGAATTTAAGTACAGACTCCTACATTACTTGTTTTTTCAAACAAACTGAATAGTTTTGATGGGCTATGGGTTTTGCCGATCAGCCGACCAGCTATATATACTAAACTATTGTATGTATATGTCGCAGTAAGATGGTTATAGCCGTGATATAGTTATATCCCTAGGGATATAGCTATACAGGGTGGCAGGGAAATCGACAATTACATGATCGAAAATTTCAAAGCCCTCCCTGCGTTGAAATTTTTCGCTTTTAGCAAACTTTCAGAATCATGTACTAATTTTTGTATTAATTGGTTACTCCGTCTTCATAAAAGGCATAGGTACCAATGAAATATGGAATATACAGGGTCAAGTTAAATTGGAATCGCGAGCCGATTTCCAGCCACCGTAGGCGCGGGCTTGCGGACAGTGAGCAATAGGTGCGCCTCAAAGAGATGTCAGAAGAATTGACGGGGTCCGCTAGGGCCGATGGCTGCTGGGGTTGCGAATAAAGCCGAAAGGGAAATCGTGGCTCCCGGTAACATGGCAACCGAAGGAACACGCGTGGGTTTTAGCCAGTAAGAGTCTGACACGCCCTCCCGCTCCGCCCAGTGCGGGAGAAGTTATTTGATAATTTCCCACCCAAAAAAGAAAAAAAGAGTGAAGTTAAATTACCTCACGAAACTTCATAGACGTGATGGCTATCGATATCAAAAAACGATGAAACAAAACAATAACAACATAACATAATCATACTTGCAATCCCTGAAGAATTGGGCAGTGACCTATATAGTAAACCCACATTTTGTCAGTTATGTTTAAGTTCCATGTAATTGGGGGCGAGTCAATTGCCATCAACCGGGCACGAATCCAGACTCCGAGTTACTACAGAAAAACCCAATAACACTTTTTCGATTCCCAGGATGTCGAATGTCGATGTTCAACAGTAGCGCTTGCGACCACCTAGACCAACGAGGTAGATGAAATTATTAGAATGGCTTTTATTCATTCGATTTTGATACCTATCACATCTCAAACTTTCAGTATCTTATTTAGTTTTACTATGAATAATCGCAAACTAAAATTTAATAGACGTTGATATATTTAGTAATCTGTTCCACTTAACTATTCCTAAAGAGCCATAAAAAAACCTGTAAGAAATCGACACGTGTTTCACCTCTCAAGGAGGCATCCTCAGGATGACGGCTGATTTGTCGCGAACCCGAACACGGCGTGTTGCCATACCAAGCGCTGGATACAGCTGGACTTTGCGTTTTTTATGGTTCTTTAGGAATAATTAAGCAGAACAGATTACTAAATATATCAACGTCTAATGTATTTTATAATAGATTTTCGCAAAGAACTAACCACAAACTGTACAAATTCTAGTTGTCTATCAACACCAATCTCACCTGTACACGGTGAAACCGGTAAAAGTCAAAGTTTTAATAACTGATAAGGATAACGGAATAATCGTACGTAGAATAAAACTACAGAACAATTAATTAAATACTAAAAACACAAACATCGATTACCACTGACGATCACTCAAGGATGACCATAACTTTAAAGGGATAAATTACTTTAATTTGAGGCTTTTGCCCAGCAGTTGGACAAAGTGTAGGCTTAAAAAAACTTTAATTGATAATGCGACTGGTTTCTGTGTAACTTTATGAAAACGCTTCTAAAAATGGCGACATTGCCACGTGCCACCGTTTTCATAAAGAGTATACATTTAAAAAAACCAGTCGTGTCGCTGCGGTCTGTCATTCCGATTTGGCGACGTCGCCGTTTGCGGTTGCGGTGGCCTCGGAAAAGCACCTTAATTATTTATTGACTGATTTTGAATTCATGATCAAGCTTGGTGAAAATTTGAATATTTTCCACCTCTTGCAAGGAGAATATCTACCTAGCAATAAGTTCAAAGACAGCCAGATTAAAGATAAGTACGTAATATGTGTCGATATGAACTAATAAGATATATATGTCACCGTATAATTATGAACTTTGTTAGTTTATAATTTATCGGTATTATTTCCGTTAAACCGTCGAAAAATTGTGAACTGCAACGAATCTTTCCATGGGAAACCGACAAATTGTGAACTAGTATCAAACTTGCTTGCGACGTTACGCACCTTGCGCTAATACTAAATAGCCCGCCTAGCTGCAAGCAACTTGGAAGTAGCGCTCGCCGGCCGCTGCCGTGGCACCGCTCGCTCCGCTCGCTTGGCTCACCCGCGGTTGGTTACAGTTCTAACCTAACCTAACCCATTTCAACCAATTCACAATTTTTTGACAGTTTATAATCTAACGGAAATAATACCGACAGAGTATAAACTTACGGTTCTCATAATCTTACGGTGATATATACAAGCCTTCCTTAAGTGTTCGCAAGATGGTTTAACTATTTCAGAACAAAACTGTTAGTATGGTACACTACAGGCAATAGTACCAACCTTTGAAACGGGAGAGGCCTATGTCCGGCAGTGGTCTTCGATAGGCTGGGTAGAGAAAATAGAGAGGTCACTTAAGTGTAAATTAAGTATAGAGTACCTATTTGTATTTAATAATATACTTTACCATATCAAAAAGAACAGTGCCGTAGGCCAGGAGCATTTCATCTTCAAGGGGGGATGCACACACTGTGAGCGCGTTGGAGGTCATTCCAATGTCAACCGTTTATCTGTAACAAAAGGTTTAATTTTAATTGGGGTTGAGGAAACGAGTTCGTAGCAGTGTGCTACGGCACGTAGCAGGACGCCTACGCAGGATTTGAGAAAAACACGTATAAGATAGCTGAAGAGTAACATTGGTACATATTGTCTGAAGTTAGTAAGTCCGGGTGTTTAGCGCTATGTAACGTATTTCGTATTATAGTGTCAACCGAAGTCTATGTGCGTTCTGGATGCAACTTACAAAAGAAATCCCTCAAACATACATTATTTTAAGACATTAAGGACCTTTTCAATTTCTAAAATATATCTACGACGAACAGTAGCAAAGTCTTAATACCTAGAAAATTTTCAGGAGATCGGTGTTTGCAGTCTGACAGCTTGTCCAAAAGTCAATTTGCTTTGACAATAAAGATAATAATTTCCCACCTCACTGTTTGTAATGACAAATATTCTGGGAAGATTTTGTACGTCTAGGGAATGAGATAGAATATTGTTATAATTTTGATCAGTATTAAAATATCAAAGAATTCCTGTAATTCTACGAGACCTAAATAAATAAAACTCGCAGAACATAATAAATTGCCTAGTTCATTACATTAGCACTTTATGAAGGCACAACAATATTAAATCAGTAAGCTTACAGGGCGAGGACAGTCAGTTGGCCCGTTTGGCGCCTACAGCTAATTATTTAATAATAAGATATTGATTCCATCACAGATCGATGGACCGACCTACTGACCAGTGTCGTACCAAGAAACCATTTATTATGCGAAGGAAATTGAAAGAAAATTACAAGGGTTTAACAAGAATGATTGTGTGTTGAGACGATAGCTGTTCTAGATGATAGTTGGTGGGAATATTATGCTTGGGGTTTCTGGAGGTCGGGTTAATAATTGGGGTGTTATCTCGAGAGACTTCTTTTGTTGTCTTAATTTCATACTGAACACTGCGAGGTAATGAGGCCTGTGTCCAAAAATTTTTTTTGTCCCTTTTGTAGATTAATAAAAAATATTGAACACGTATTTTTTCTTTTTTGACGTAATCAAAAGATTACGGCGATACATTGAGTTAAAATGAGGCATGACGTCACGCCTTGCAAAGTCAAAGTCAAATCATTTATTTCAAATAGGCCGATGTATGGCACTTTTGAACATCAAAATTTACAAAATAATAAAATTGATTCTAGTCGCCCCTTCCAAAAGGTAGTTTTCGTATGCAGAAAAATGGGCAAGAAACTCCACCGTTACTCTTTTAAAATGTTTTACAATTGTTTGTATATGTACGTACATTAGTTAAATAATTATATGTGAAGACGATACACCTAGAATAAAATTATGATACCACGCGTTTACACACATTTAATACTGTGTTGTGACGTAGCGAGCCCCCACTCACCAAATTTAATGCGTGTTTTCTAAGTTATTTTTGATTAATATGATTAAGCAAAAAATACGTGTGTAATATTTTTTTATTATCTATAAAACGGACTAAATAGAATTTCTTTTTTTTACCTAGGCAACCACCATATTGCGTAACCGCCTTTTTGGTCTAGTGGTCGATTCTCAGGTCGAGCAAACTGTTATTGGGTTTCCTATTTTTTCAGTAGCAGCCCGGAGTCTGGATTTGTACCCGGTTGATAGCAATGGGCTCGCCCCCTATTACATGGGACTTAAACACAACTGGTGAAACGTGGGTCCACTATACGTACATCTCTGTCCTACCCTTAGACACAAGGCGTGATGTTATGTTATGTTAATTGCGTATCACACCAACAATTGAAATATCTTTCATTTTGACACTTCGACAACATTCACTGCGATAATTTCGCTGTCGAGCATACGAATTTTTAAACATTGCAGCAATGGATCAAATGTATGGTAGTGTATGGAAGTATTGAAGTATGGAACAAAAAGAATGGTGCATCGACCCCAAATAAGTTGGGATAATTCGAAATTTCTGTCAGTCCTTAGGATTGTGAACCAAGATTTGTTACGCAATTGGTGTGCAATTGTATAAGTAAAGACGCTTCTATAGATACTTTTCTAGGTACCGAAAGACCGCGTAAAAAAGACGAAGCAATTTACAAATAGCCTCATCATTTTCTTTTTCTATTCCTGTTAACTTACGGTTTCCTAGAAGAGCAGTGATAGAGTGTCCGCAATTTACCGGCAAATGACGTCACTGAACCGTTGTTTGTGAAAATAAGTTTGTTTTTTTTTCCTAGAGAGCGTTTTTGACACCGTGAAGTCAAACTCCGCTGCCCAAAGATTTAAATCTCTCACCATAATTAGTCACGCAAAAAAGAGTGCTGGTCAAAGATTTAAATCTCAAAATTAGCCCTAACCGTAATTAGTCACGCGAAAAAGTGTCCATACTGAGAAGGTGAGCTCACACATTATTAAATGGCGTTTCGATAACAACCAAGTCAAGTCACAGCGTCATTGAGGTGTCAAAACGAGACAGAAACGCGACTATCTTTTGACGCGGTAGGGCGAATCTAACGATTTAAATCTTTGCTGCTGTCATCATTTTTATAACAGCCGTCATGCGCGGCCACCGCTCGACAAACGATCAACAAAATTGTAAATTAATAAACAATTTTCTTAAAAGAAACAATGTTAACGTAGTAAAAACAGTGAACCAATTCTCTCATCACGAAAAAAACGAGTCACTTTGTTTTCATTTCAACTCGTCACTTTTGTAATTTAACATGAGTTACTGGAAAATATTTATGAAAAAACAAAATCTACCGTTTTTAATATCTCTTTTTTAGTGTAGCAGCGATATTTTCAAGCTTAAAGTCATGGAATTTAATCATTGACCAAATTGTCTATCAACTTAAAACTGTACAAATATTCAAATTACAACTGTCATTCTTTGACAGTTGTACGAAATGGCTATAACACGGTAAATTAATGTAGTGTGACAATTTGATAAACAATACATTTTCCCGTAAATGTTATCAATTTATCATTGATCTACGTTAAGCCGACAAATTATTTATGTATTCTGTGCTCAACCAGGGATGATCTGTTCAAGTGTTCAACGTTCATGTGAATGACCTTTTAATTTACTTAAAATGAAGTGAGACAATTCAATTTGGAGGTGAGAAACCTCCTGCTAAGGTTAACAGCCTTTAATCATAATACACTTTGACAAGTATTACAATTTTTGTGTGTAGGTAGCGGTAATACAAAAAGGCTTGGTTTAAAAAAAGGCAATTGTGAAAGGTTTCTTTAAAGACTCCCACATTTCCTAGGCCTTTAACCCAAGAAGAGGTCATAAACCTGCCTTAGAAAGGTGTTTTTAGAAAATAGATTAGTCTGGTGTCTATTTTTTTTTTTTTAAACTTTGGTGTCTATGATACAATGATTTTTAATTAGTACAGGCACCAGAAGGGGCTTGTGGCTAAGTAATAACAGCTGCACGGGTCGATCGATCAGGTTAAGCTACGCTTGCCGCGGTTGGTCCGTGGATGGGTGACCATCTTTACATACCGAGACTCCTCCGTGCCTCGGAAAGCACGTTAAGCCGTTGGTCCCGGCTGTCATTTGTAGATCTTTGACAGTCGTTACAGGTAGTTAGAAGCCCAAAAGTCTGACAACCAGTCTTACCAAGGGGTATCGTGTTATCTAGTGACTAGGTTGTGGAGGTCAGATAGGCAGTCGCTCCATGTGAAATACTGATATTTGGCTGCATCCGGTTAGACTGGAAGCCGACCCCAACATAGTTGGGAAAAGGCTAGGCAGATGACAGGCACCAACAATAGACATTTTTTTTGTAATGATAATCTTTTACACGAAAATTTGTTTTTGTGTTTTATCTGAATTTTTTTAAATTTATTTATGTAGTTTTCATCTAATACCTATCCAGATTTTAGCTCAAAAATAAACAGTAAGTCGAAGAATTGAGTTCAAATGAAATACAATGTTTGGGGGAGGCCTATGTCCAGCAGTGAGCATCTCTCGGCTGAAATTATAATTAACAAGAAAATAATGCTTTTTTTAAATTAGGGAATTATTTCGTTGATCCTCTAAAATTTTATAGACCTTCTAATGATGTACTCTTTTTTCAACAAATGAGCCTCTTTAATATTTGGCCTTTTCTCAAAGTTGGTCAGAGTAACTAAGCCACCCTGACCAAACGGGTGAGGTTCGGTTATGCTGAGGCTACATTGTCGCGTTATCGCGAACTTTACTTCGCGCGCTCTCTGTTGCTCAGCGAGACGTCGAGCACGCGAAGTAAAGTTCGCGATAACGTGACAATGGTGTCGATTCTCTTGTCACAAATGCCACTAAACTAGACTAAAAATCACCAAAATTTAGTTTAATCCTGTCAAACGACGATTTCCCATTCTGAAATAGACTAAAATGACACAACTTAACTATATTTTAGTTTGGCAGCGCTAAGATGGTACTGAGATATTAGTTTAGTGAAAATGGCAATTTTGCTATTCTGAATTTGACGTTTTTCACATAAAATTTAGATTTTCTAACTAAATTTGACTATTTTTAATCGCGACTAAAAACGTGTGGAATAAAATTGGTTGGTACTTTAAATTCACACCAACACACCTCGACTTCAGATGCAAAAACAGTACTGAATATATTTTTTTCTTTTACTTTTATCTCGAAAACGGTCTGTCCAATCGCAAAAATAATGAAAATTTCGACACCCTTTATAAAACGCTTAAACCCCTAACACTCTACATGTAGGTAATTTTTTTTCTTATTTTCCATGCAAAAAGTGAAAAAATCCATATAAAACACGTCGAGGCTGCCCCCCCCCTGCGCGCCTCCGGCTCTAAAAGATTCGGTTTTAGGTATCGCGATTGTCAAATTCGATTTAGATGTGTCAAAATTATTTTTAAATTTAGAGAATTTATTTTGCAGAATAGCTTTGAGATTCTCATAGTGAAAAGTAAGGAATTTTAGTGATAGTTTAGTTAGTTTAGTTCGGTATACAAGAGAATCGACACCATTGTAGCCCTAGTATTAGAATTATGACCGGGCGAGCCGAGTTGGTCGCAGTAACTAAGTAAGGATACCCCGACTAAGATCAATAGAGTGTCTATTAATATTGTAGGAAATCAAATGATTGAGTTGGGTTTTTGATTAAATAATGAATTTCAATTAAATATCGCAATATTATTTCGACTGCCTCGTTGGTCTAGTAATCGCAAGCGCTACTGCTGAGTATGAGGTCCTGGGTTCGATTCCCGGGTCGGGTAAAGTGATATTGGGTTTTTCCACCTGGAATTTCTCAGTAGTAGCCCGGAGTTTGGATTTGTGCCCGGTTGATGGCAATAGGCTCGCCCCCTATTACATGGGACTTAAACATAACTGGCGAAATGCGGGTGTACTATAGGTACACCTCTGCCTAACCCTTCGGGGATTACAGGATTCAATATTATGTTTGTTATGTATTTGAAACTTCAGTTTCACCATACCTACAAAGCCTTCATAAAATTACGTGGAACTACAGCTTAAACTGAATCCTTGATTAAATAATATTGCTTCAATTAATATTTGCTCTACGTGATTGAACAATAATCCGATCTCTTTCCACGTGTGACTGAACTGGATTATTAATTTGATGGAGTTCCAATAGTTTGCATTATTTATCTATATTAATATTACAAAGAGGTAAAATTTGTTTGTTTGTTAGTTTGTATGTAGGGGGTAATCTCCGAAACTCCCAGTCGGATTTGAAAAATTGTTTTTGCATTGGATAGCCCAATTTTTGACGAAGTCGTGTGCAGAAGCGAGTATTGAATATTTTTGTAGATATGCTTTGTTTTTTTTTTTTAGCTTTCCTCGTCGGAAGTCCCTCTCCTGGCGACCTGGCGGGACCGTTTGGCGTTATAATCGTTGTTTTCTGTTTTTTTTATTTTATTGTTATAAGGTGTATTTTTCTGCTGTAATGCCAATAAACGCATTTTTCTTCTCCGTTCTCCTGTAATCTTCCGTCGCTCATAAACCTCCATTCTCCCCAGAACAGAGTATTATATCGGACTCTTACCGACTGAATTCCCACGGTTCCTTTCACTATCATGAGTCGGGGGTCCGGGTGATACTTGTATATTTACGCGCACCTCCGACTGGTATCAACTCCCCACGTTTAGCGGGCCTAAAAACAGTAATCGGTATTTTTAATGTTTTTTTATTTATTAAATAAGATGACACTATGAAGCGTCCAAACAATCCTACTACTTAACATAACTATTTAATATAAATGTGAAAGTTTGTATGTCTGTGACTCAATCACGCAAAAACGGCTGAATAGATTTGGTTTTTTGTTTGACACAAAAACAGTTTATAACCAGTACCCTAATTGTGTAATGCAACACAGTCACAATTTGTTTCGATTTGATATAGATTGCTAATCCATTGCTTCATAAGTTGGAAAAAAAAATCTGCTCAGCAACGTAAATAACGCAATGAATGTTGTTGAACTGTCAAAATGAAACAAATTAGGCAAAATTGTTTACGAAAATAAGTTACGCAATTAGGGTACTGGATCCTTTTTATCCCAGTAAATGACTGCTATCAATTTATGTTTGAAACTAGCTTCAGCATTTTTCACTTCTCTCTGGGTCCAATTCTAATGTCCACGCAAACGAAGTCTTATGCAGACGCTAGTTTTTAATAAAAATTAGAACGAACAATATCGCAATAACAATTCCATATAATTCCAAATGTCATTCTAAAGATTGCCCCACCCACTGAGCGTTGTCACTGAGTATAATATCAACCTGTAAATGTCTCCTGCAGAAACGTGTCTCCCTTATGAACGATCTGGTGTCTGCGATAAAAACTACACTTAGTTGCAGATTAGTGTTTGCTGCTCTATTATTCTACCAGTGAAATCTATTTAGTAATTTTAACATAGGATAACATAACGCCTTAATTTCTGATGGGGATGGCAGAGGTTGTACATTGTTTTTTCTGTATTATTTATTTATTTTGTTAGGGAAAACAAACAATTGTACAATGTATATTAAATCTAAAATTACAAAATAATTGGAAGTGGGTAAATGTACAATCCACGACGTATCCACAGATTACCAAGGTTAAGGATACAGTGAAGACACAAAGTTACAAAAACACAAAGAAGAAGACAAAAAGGAAAAAGGAGGATGCACTTTTCTAAAACTAAAATAAATATTATTTTATTATAATTATAACGTAATCAAACAAGGTCATCAGTCCACCTTGTAGGAGGCCTTCCAAAAAAAAAATTGTAGAACAATTTTTTTTTAATGTAATGTCACACACTCACATTTGGCCAGTTTTTATTTCTCGAGTAAAATGCTTTTGAATTTTTCGTGACTACTAGGGATTTACATGCTCGTAACTGTACAGCTATAGCCTCATATAAACATAACATAACATCACGCCTTGTTTCCCCGAAGGGTTAGGCAGAGGTGACCCTGTAACAGGTACACCCACATTTCACCTGTTATATCATTGCTCCATGTAATGGTACTTAAACATTTCCTTATTACTTTGTATTTGCTTAATATTCTCCGAGTGTAACTTAATAAAAGGGTTAACGCCTGGATTTTCACTGGACCGAAAAGCACAATAATCTTCTCTCGTGTTAAACTTGGTAACTTTACTAAGAAATGATGTAGGATGAATAGGAAATTTCATTACTAATTTGTCTGCTGAAAATGAAGCAATTTTAACATTAAACTGGGTTATAAATACAATATATTTTGTTTTAGATGTCTGTTTTAGCTGTCCATCAACATCATCATCAGCCTATAATGTTCCGATTGCTGGGACACAGGCCTCCTCTCTGTGAGAGGGAGTGGGCCGTAATCCACCACGCGGGCCCAGTGCGGGTTGGTAGATGTCACATGTCTTCGAATTTTCGGTTCTAGGACATGCCGGTTTCCTCACGATGTTTTCCTGTACCGTTTTGAGAGCAGTGGTGATGAAATAATTTACACAAAGTAAAGCGGCTGTCTGGGTTTGAACCTACGACCTACAACTCGTAAGTCGCGGCCGTTACCACTGAGCTACCACTGCTCTGCTCTTAGTTGTCCAATTTTAAGCAATTTAACACCACACCTTTCTTAAGTTTTCATTTTCTATTATTTTTGACGTGATAACGTGTCGCCGTGACTAAGCCTACGTTCGCACGGGCGCTTTCTCGACGTGTTTGAGCTTACTGTTGAGAACTAATAGAGCACATCCTAGTACATCCCTAAAAAATTGAATTTTTGGATTCTTGGATTGATACAATTTATTAAGAAACAAAGTTTGTAGATAATCAAGAGAATTCTTATTGATATAATTATGTCAAAAATACGTTACTGAGTTGACTAATCGGGACGCCAGCGCCGCCTAGCGGCGCTTGACAGAGTCTGCAACATAACGCTCGGACCGGCCGGAACTGAGCAGAGTTCATCGATGGTGGTGAAGCAGTGAACACGTTTAGAAACTGTCGCGCATTCCATATAGTTTTGACGTGTACCTACAGTGTGATTCATTTGATAGTAAATTATAATGTGATCTGAACTGTAAACCGTTTTTCTATTGCGCAATAACCAACACGCGCCCACGGTAATTAAAATATAGGGCCTGCGAGGAATTCGAAAAATAGGTATTTGAAGAAACTATTGCCGTCGTCTTAACTCAAGTCTGCCCCCGTAGAGTGCGATAGGGACAGCTGCAGTTCAGACCGATAAATATCACAAAAAAAAAATACGAAATCGACGTTTGGTATTCCCCTTTTTTCTCCTCGAAAATGAGCCGATTCAATTATTTTTTACATTAAAATTTAAAAAAAGAGTATGTCTAGGTTCCTATCATTTTCTTTTATGTTAAAAACGTTTCGAATTTGTCTGGTAGTCCTCTAATCACGGCGGTAAAAATGGGGAATTTTTGTAATTTTTGGAGGGTCATATTTTCTTTACCAGTAAGTTGCTGAAAAAAAAGGAAATAACAGGGACGTGTCTACAGCAGACCTTGATTTTATGAAAAAAAAAAAAGATTGCTCTAGAGACATTATTCAGGAAGAAAAAAGGGGAATACATTTATATGGAGAATCGCAGGCCCTGTTCCCTCTTAAGAGACGCCTACCCTCTCTGTTATGCACATCTTTTTCGGCTCACTGTACTACTTTGTTCCGTCAGTCAGTCTGTATCGGCTGAGTATTAGATATAATATCTACAGTAATATCGATGCGTCATACGCTATGATATGGTCCCTTGAGTAGGTGTCGCGTTCCGAGGTCTCGAATCTACGCTGGCATTACGATAGTCGACATGATCGTATGATATTTAATAAATAAACATCTGTGTGATCTGCATGCTTCTCCATCTTGTCACCCAAAAGAAATCCACTGCTGGACGTAAACCAAAGAACTGGCAGATTATTTTTGTATGCTTATAAAAAGGCTTATCATAAAAACGCAAATGATGAATATATCTTTGACTGCTATTCCTTAATTTATTTCTAACAAAAAAAACCGACGAAGTGCGTATTGGACTACGCACAATGAAGGTTTCCGTAGTTGGTATGAACTTATCCTAAGAATAAACTTAACATTGTAGTTGAAAAACATGTTCTCCCATACATTCCAACTAAATTTGTACGCACAATATTGAGAGATTTACCATGTTATTTTCAGACCATAGACTTCTTTTAGGTTTTTCTGTAATCTAAGAGTAAAGAACTATTCTCTGTAATTTTTTCAAAATTTTATGCTCAGTAGTTTCGGAGATAAGGGCCTGGTCAATTTTCAGGCATTTTATTAAATATCCTCAAAAGCATTTATTCTAAAATTATTTAAAAGAGTATTTTAGATCCTCACAATAAGCTCTTTCATTTGATATGTCATACGGTACAGTTTACAAAACTTTTTTAGTTTGCCCCCGTTTTTTTTTCCAGTTTGCCCCCGAAAAGTGACCCCCATATTCAACATTCATTTATTTATATTACACGTCTGTATTTGGGTCACAAAAATTCAAATGTGCACCAAATTTCAACTAAATCGGTCCAGTATTTCGGAGCAAATTGACTGTGACAGACAAACAGACCGACACCGAGCCAACCAGCCAGAGACAAGAGTGAAAGGGTTCCGTTTTTTTCTTTTGGGGTACGGAACCCTAAGAATGAAAACAATTACTCTTTTTAATACTTTCCGATCTGAAAACAAAGGCTTAGAAGCCAATTACATTACTTTCTAGGAATTCTCTCTCTGCTTACTCAAAAGAGAATAAACTGACTGTTCCAGGAAACGAGTTGTAAAGCTGCTCATTTAAAATGTCTTTTTATTCTGAATATTCTTTGATGTTTTTCAGTTCTTAAGAATTATTCTCTTTAGAAGAGGTGGGTGGTGAAAAGTGTGTTATTAAAATGTCAGAAATGATTAAATGTATTTTTGACTTAATTTCTAGTAATCAATTTAGTTAGATCAATTTGGAAGAGTACCTATATTTGGATATTTTTTTTCGGATTTTGCAATTTTTGATATAATATCAAATTCATTAAGAAATTGGATACCTACCAGTATTTCAAACAAATTATGGTAAAATATTGAAGGTAGGAGAGACTAGACTAAACAAATTAGATATCGTGAAGGCCTTTCTAAGGTCATGTAGGCAGACTAAATGAAATTAATTAAGTACATAGTTCGGAACATATGGGTTACATAATATTATCACTAAATATTTCCACCTCCTTAGTAACAAAACATTACTAATACTATAAAGCCCGCTCTACACTCGCGAGCGAATCAGCAAGATTCGAATTGTTTTAACAATTTGGCTGGCAGATGGGTAATTACTGACACATGAAAACGGGGAGTTTTCGTTCTGAGAAGTTGTAAATTGTAAACGTGGGCGAAACACAGGCGAGCAGCTATGTTACTACATAGTTTGAAACTCATTAGTTTTAGGTAGAAGTACTTGTAGTAATGAAAATGGAGAACAATATTATTTTATTAAAAGCAACAGTTCATGGAACACGAAATACGTAATAGAAATGAAATGCTTTTAAAACAACAGTGTTTGTCTCATAGTGTGTGTATACTGTATTTCATACCTCTGTTATTAAAGGATGTTGTAAACTTGTTCGAGACGAGAATATAACAAAATGAATGAATATAACAAAATGACTGACTGAATAAGACACAGAATAATTTTAAATACAACATTTTTACATATAAACAAATAAAAATACAATTAAAATTCCCCGACTAGAGTATACATATGTACCATGAAGTTTGTGACAATATGTTTTGCCACAGTTTCTGGCGTCTCTGGTTGTCCCACATCGCTATTATTTAGGGACGGATTAATTTGGAAGTTTTGGTAACCTCGCGTGGGATAAAGGACGTAGAATTGTGTCAATCGTGTGTAATAAGGGCCAATTTGGGATATCATTGGATTGCGGAGCTATGATGGAACTATGCCTACTGGTCTTGGATGATTGAATGGATATTACCGAGGGCATGGTTTACAAAAAGTAAGGCTGATAACCCATTCTTTATGCTTGGTTTTATAATGATGAGACTTTAAAAATAGAACCGATCACAGCTCTTATGCAAAATAATTATAACAACATAACATAACATCACGCCTTATAATCCCCGCATTGTTAGGCAGCAGTGTACCTTAGTACACCCAAATTTCGACAGTCAAAAGTCCCATGTAATAAGGGGTGAGCTTATTGCCATCAAACGGGCATAAATCCAGACTCCGAGCTGCTACTGCGAAATTCCAGATGGAAAGAACAATAACACTCAATGAGTCAGTCAGACAAAATAATAAAGTGACCTTTTATTACCGTCTCTGATTAAAATGGTTCAAAATTAAAAGTCAATAGATCAAAGTTTTTGATGAAGTACAGAATTTTGTTTTATCTTAAGCTTTCAGTCCAAAATTAAAGTAGTTAAATTGTTTTGTAAAATTCTCTCTCTAGCATTTTTCCTTGTAACTTATAATTCGCGATCTTATCATTTTGTTCCAGTTTACATAAAAGTTAAGAGCGAATCTCAATCATGTCAAAAACATACTAATATTAACTCACTACCCTTGGCTAACAGACCGGTACCCTCTAACATTTTATAACCGCATAAAGAAAGTCCTACCGCATATTTTTTATATATTTTATTAAACTAGTAACTTTTTATCAGTTAGGAAGTAGACGGTCCAAAGAGGTTTTATAAAACTTATTATTTTTATGTTTGCAACATATTTACTTATCTCCAGGCTTGGTATAATTAACCTATAACGTTCCCACTGCTGGGACACAGGCTTCCTCTCCATGAGAGGGATTGGGTCGTAATCTACCACGAGCCCAGTGCGTGTTGGTAGATGTCACATGTCTTAGAATTTTTGGTTCAAGGACATGCCGGTTTACTCACGATGTTTTCCTTCACCATTTTGAGAGCAGATGATTTTGGTGATGAAATATATTACCCAAAGTAAAGTGAGCTGTTACCACTGGACCACCACTGCTTTAACCCCACGCTTAGATAGAGCAATAAAACATGTATTTTACATGTTGTGTCTACTGTTTTCGTTTATCGTCCACACTTAAAACAAGTTGTAAAGACTATTTGTATACAAAACTTACAGAAAACTCGTCACAAATGTCAAAAAACTAAACAAAATGGTTAATAAGACATGTTTGAAACAACATAAATTATACATTATGATACATGTTTTTGACAAGACTTACTGAAAACAAGTAAGTCAACTTGTATTAAATGTAGGAAACTAGGTATAAACACGGGGTACCTAAAGGTTGTTACATAATCCAAAACAAATAAAAACAATAATTACCTATCCACGTTCAAACAGTTATTGCGAACACAAATTTAATTTAACTCCCCTTGAGGAAGGAACACGCAAGTATCAATGCGATTGTGATCATCAACTTCCATACAAAGTTTTATCTTCACTTGGCATGCGATCCTTTTCACTGCCAGAGCTCTGGCCAAACTTAAGCTTTGACCACACTTAGACGAATCCCGCGCGGGATAAAGAGCACAACTTCGCGCACAACTGTTTGTTTATTGAGGCCCTCTAACAAAAGTTGTAGGTACACAAAAATGTCACACTTTATAGAAATAAAGAAATTTTTGCTCGCGGCTTTATGAGTACGGAGGATTAAAAATACCCTGTGTTAATCCAGGATATAGACTACATGTGTGCTAAATTTCATCCAAATCCGTTCAACCGTTTTTGCGCCAAACCGGAACATACATCCAGACTAACAGACAAAAGGACAAAATTTCTTCTTTACTATTATATTATAAGATTAAAGTTAGTGTACTCCACCAATTATAGGAGGTCACAGCATGCTTTAAATTATTGGTGTTATGATTAGGAAGCCAGGCGACTATTCGCGCTAGTTAGTACAAATAAGTTGACATTATGTAATCGGTGCGAGCGATCCCGATTTCGCATCCCGCGCGGGATTCGCCACAATGTAGCCAAAGCTTAATGCCTCGTCTGTGTATTGTTTTAGTACTCTTTGAGCGAACAGTTATTAGTTCGATTGAACTAAGAACTAAGCTGATGTCGATTATTAAGGTTGAATCCATTTGCCTTTGTAACCGTTCGACATCTGGTGCTATTGAATTTTCTGTTACGTTCATGAGTGCTTAATTATACATAGCTTGTGATTAGAAATTATGTACTTGATAATACGGATTTATTTTCTTACTTTCTATGTTAATGGAAATTAATCGTTTTCTTCCTACATAAGTACGAAATTTCTCTCCAAGAATATATAGGTAAACCGGAATTACATTGGGTAGATTATCAGTTTTCAGTTACTTCTACGCATTTTATTCATAGTCCTGACGTAGTTCAGAAGTTAGTTTAAAGAAACAAGTAACTACAAAGTTTGTGAACGATGACGTATATTTCAAGTCATTACTAATGCTCTGTTTCTCGTTACTCGATTAGTGGTGCTCATTCCATCAAATAATATTATGTCATTTATCACTTAATCTTTTCTGTTTCCTAATAACTTTAATGTATGTAGGTAAAGGCAAACGTCATACTTTATCAAAAATATAAAACGACTAGTGACACGCCCCTACTTCGCACGGTTTTTACGACTTGACAAAACATAGAGATTATTATTTTTATGTAAGTGTATTATTAGTGTTTTATAACTTCCGGAATATATTATATATACATAGACATAGAAACTAAAAAGTTACGAAAAAAGATATGCTAAGGAGAGTAGGGCACAGTATATTCCCTTGAGGAACACCACCGAAATTTTACTATTTTCTTTAAGATATTAAGGACTAATTTAGAAAACCCACACGTTTTTGCCTTAATTGTAATGAAAAACAAAAGGTTAAATAGTTTTTATTTGTTATGAACTAGTTTCGATGTCTTTATTTAACGTTCAGTGTATCGTTAGCCTTTAGAAGGTAATTTAAATGCGAAATGTGTAGCTTCGTTAGCATTGTAGACTTGTTTGTTTAAAAGTCCTAGCTCTGTTTACATATAATATGTCACGCCAAGTAATACTATCGTACAATGATACTACTTAGTTTAACTAAATTGTTAAGTTATGCAGACTGAATAAAATGACTCAATCATAAATTTCATTTTTTAACAATTGGTGCATGTTTGTTTGAAATGAGACGAATGTAATATTTAGCACTTTATAATTTGCCATCTTTACAAAACATAACGAATGGAGTAGGTACAACCAGTTCTTTATTTTCAAACTAATTCTGTAAAAATCTCACCGTAAAAACATAGGTGAAGTGAGCTGCCATTTCACCTAGTGCTATACAATGTCACCTATAGGTATGTGACCGCTCATATTTTTCTGAATATTCATGAAAAATTATCCAAAATTAACTTTAAATCTGTGTTTAATATTTTTCATGTTATTCAATTTTTTATTTATTTTTTGTGTAGCGTTTGCCATATCTCCGATGTTATTGGCTCGATTTGAATTCTGTTTATTATTTTAAAAGCTTATGAGTTATGTTATTGGATCAACATAAATTTTGTACTAAAATTTGTCGACTATGAGAAAAATGAATATTAAGATAGACCCCTTTAAAGTTAATTTTCGATAATTTTTCATTAATATTCAGTGAAATGGAAATGGTCACATGCCCATGGGCGGCATTGTATATATTATGCGGTTTGACTTTATTGACAGCTCACTTCAAGGTCACTGGATCCTATTAGATCAGCCTGTAGATGACTCGTGCTAGAGGCATAAAGGCACAACTCATGAAAAATGGAAACAAAAGCCAAATCCTACGGGTTTCTGAGTTAACAGAGTAAATATCTACACAAAAACTGAAGGTAAATTCGTGTCACCGTACTTTCGTGCAGTGGTCCAAACAGAAAAGGATTTATTGTAAGTACAGAAAAGGCACAATCTGCTCGTGCGAACACGCGATTTCAAGTTTTAAACCCGAAGTATTTTTGGTCGTTGTTTTAACGGTTCGCTCGTGACATTTAGGGTTCAGTTTACCTTTTAAATAGCATAAAATTAAATTTATTTTGTTTCTTAAAAAAACAATTTATTAAGGTCATCAAAAAAAGGATTGTGTGGTTTTATGAAACCACGGTAAAAGTGAAACTTCTATAGGCGCCGCCATATTGGCCTTGGCTGCTCTGACGAGCGCCTTTCACTTTATCCCTACTCCGCGGCCGACCGTCACGCGACATGCAACACACAGACGAAAAAGTTTGAGACGATGTAATAAAAGTTTCACTTTAATAATTCTAGGATCTTATACACTTGGAACGTATTATCTATAGGTACTGTGTACATTTTGTTATGATAATTAAAATGAGACAAAATGACAGAAAGTGGTCTGTCACACCGTTATCATCAAATAAGCAGAGGATAAAGCCAAATATGTAAATAATGATCCGTCGAAAGACTTAACAAAATATTACTTCGCTTCTCGAGTCAGACAAAACAATCCCTGGCTTCATATAATTTATCTCGACACACCTGCTGAAGTAGTTTTAGAAGCTACTTTGTTTCTCAAATAATATTGTATTGTTAGTAATACAAAGTATGTTTTCTACGATGTTTATGAAAGTAAGACTTTGTTCCCCCGAGCTCAATAATACAGATACTAGGTACTGGTATTCTTTTGCAGGATTAATATTTCTAAGTTTAGTAATGTTTTATTATTATTTATTTATATCTATATATATATTGTATACCTACCTAGTCGTTGGTCTCGAATGTCATTCGTAGACCTTTGACAGTTATTACGGGTAGTATCAAGCCCAAAAGTCTGTCGACCAGTCTTACCAAGGGTTTTCGTGTTACCCAGTAACGGGTTCTGGGAGTCAGATAGGCAGTCTATGTAAAATACTAGTATTCAACTGAATCTGGTTAGACTGGAAACCGACTCCAACATAGTTGGGAAAAGGCTAGGCAGACTGATTGATTGTATATCTACCATAATCAAAGATTTAAACTATTAGATATGCCAGTCGTTGTCGGCTTGATTCACCAGTTGCGTGAAAAAGTGTCCATACTGAGAAGAGTGAGCTCACACAATAATAATGCCGTTTCCTTGACAATTTAGTCAAGTCTTTGCGTCATTGTGTGTGTCAGAGTTGTCAAAACGAAACAGAAACGCGATCATCTTTTGACCGCGCGAATCGATGATTTAAATCTTTCCTTAAAATAGATATACCTTACACAGTTTTTTTACTTTGATCTTGATTAGATACATACTTAGATTTAGTGGAAGTGGAACTGTTTAACTTACGATACTACAGTAAATATTACCTATGTCAAATTAAAGATTCTCATTTTAATCATTTATACGTCTAGAAACAGTTTTTTGATAAGCATTTGTTTCCCAAAACTTCTACCCATTTGTATGACTTTAAATATCGCCATTCACTGCTACGGCGGTATCGTACAGCTATTCAAGCCAAGAGTTGTATACAAATAGCTATACGAGATTGGACTAATAGGAACACATTGTTAACTCAGCACCCACGACATACAACACGGTAAATATATGTATAGATGCACGCTTGTCGCATCTTGTTTGAACATATTTCTTGGTACTATATTCGTACTTATTACTTTAGTACCTAAGTCACAGTATAAATAAGCAACAGGATTCTATCTTCAAAGAAAATGGCCGAAACAACGACGCGCTTCGATATCTTAGTGTATAATCAGTACGCAACTGTATCAAGTGCGCGGCAGTTACGCACGGACGTGGAAAGTTTATCTACCGAGCAGCCTTAGGTAATTATTTCATGGTCACTGCCGAGATATAATACTGCTGCTTATTTAATCTGTGACAAAGTCTAGACTGCACTTGATTCTTAGAAATGCTGCAACAAAGAGATTGATTTGTCCTTGTTATACTAAAAGCCAAAAGGTTATTCTAATAATGAAAGTTTGATGCTTAAATCTGTTCTATCAGTAATGAGTTTGGAAGAAAGTTAGCGTCAAGATGCAGATGTTAGAGTCATGCCAAATTATTATCAAATTCGTAAAAATAATAATAGTAGTTTATGAAACTGTTGCATAATGAGGGGTATTAATACGGCGAGGTTTTTAATAGTATCACACGAATATTTTAATACCTAGTTATGTGCAGTTTCATACACTAATTTATCTACTCTCAAACATTGGGATTGAAACAAATACTAAATAAAAAATCAAAGTTAAAGATCAAGAATAAATTAAAAAATTCCACGAAATTCAGTAAGTACTACAAAACAAATGAATGTCGCCTGCACCAGCACATCACCGCACATGCGCTACAGCGGGTGCTGCTATCCCCCGCCAAAAGTTGATGGAAACTCTTTGGTGATATTAACTTCTTGGATTAGCGCTGTATCGTAATAGAAAAAAAATTGTTTTGTAGTATTATTTTGTTAGAGAAAAAGTGTTATAATATGATTCTATTTTTAAATTTCGGTATTCTGTTTATAAAGTATGTCAATATAAACTCGTTTTGAAGTTCATAATTCGAATATTACGCTATGAGAGTAGATAAATTATTTTATTTCTGTGAACCTGTTCAATCAGTACACGTATTTATCAGTAATCGTGCAGCTCAACTCAGAACTTAACGAGCTCAACGATTCGATGAACAATACCAAAGAAAGGAGATTTAGGTATGCCGAATAAATTGCTGAAACTGCCAGACCATTATTAAAACTAACTGAGAGGGGAAAAAGCATTGACCCACATAGTCGTCACATTCACAATAATATAATACTTTACAAAGTAAATATTCATGTCATTGTATATGAATAACCTATTATAATATTAGAAAAAATTATCAGCTAAAAAAAAAACTACTTTTTGCACTCAGTATATTATTTAACAGTATTTATAAGGCTTTCTGGCATAGTTTTCGCTTTAAAAAAGATTTGAATTTATTAAATCTTAGTTCTTGAATTTTCTAGGAAGTTTATTAAAAAATCGCATGTTCACAAAAAATTTAATATTGAAATATTAAATTTTAGCTATTCCCTTGGCTCTACTCGCATGAAAAAATGTAATAATTAGGTATATTTAACCTAGCCAGAGAACTTTATAAAATCGTCGGTAATTTTTTACTTTCATTTGCTCACTCTGTAGCTAATATTTTGTGTTTATTTTACATATAAATATAATAAAATTGATATGAAAATCACGCAAATTGGGTAAAAGCGACGTTTCAAAATAATATACAAGGATTAATGACTTGATTGATTTACTCAACAATAGCTGTATTGTATCAGCATGAATTAATCTTTTTACGGAGTTTCCTTTCGGAACATGGCCTATTGGGAGATTAGACCATTAAGTGGATGATGAGGCAGTTACTCCCGGAAAAGATGATTAACCTTGACCGCCATGTTAAACCACGGTTCAAGGATATAGAGATTGCTAAATGTGTGGTTTTGGGTTAGTTTACTCAGCCTGTAATGTTCCCTTTGCTGGGACACAGGCCTCCTCTCGGTGAGAGGGAGTGGGCCGTAATCCACCACGCGGGCCGAGTACGGGTTGACAGATGTAAAGAAAAGAAAAAGAAAGAAAAATAGGTTTATTTGTCACAGAAACACGTGCATACATAAAAGACAAGAGTAATCAGAGAACAACACAAAGTACATAATAAATCACGAGCATAGAACGGAAATTACTTAGGCGGCAGCTGCACGACATGACTGTGACAAGTAGGCTTCCACTCAGCATGATGCAGTGCTATGGGGGACCCATAGCTGATTTTCAGTGGTCACCCGAAAAAAGATGTACGGAAATCAAGTCAGTTTAAGTGATTTTTCTATTAAATAGGTAGGTAATAAAATAAACAGTGCTTAGAATATGAGACAACTGTACAACAAATTATAAGAATAAATATTTATTAATAAAAACATAAAAATTAATCCGCAGGCATCACCATACGTGCATAAATAATTTAGATACCTATTTATAACATATCACGCATGTCTTCGAATTTTTGATCATAGGATATGCTGGTTTCCTCGCGATGTTTTCCTTCACCGCTTTGAGAGCTGTTTTGATGAAATTAAATACACAAAGTAAAGTGCCCACTTATAAGTCGGGGCCATATCACTGGGCTAACACTGCTCCTGATTATGAGTTGATTCATCATAATTATTTATAATAAGATATCCCATCACATGTGACAAGATTGCTGTGGTGCTATGCCGCCTGATAAATCAAACATCACGAAATAAAATAAAAACTCTGGAAGTAAAGAGTGTGTAATTTTATACTCTTAGCATAACTGCGGAGTACCTACTGTTAACGTCGAGTGAACAAGTAAATAAAGTGAAATGAAGTAGTTAGGAAACTAATAAAACCCACAAAGAAGGCTTCAACAAATAAAGTTTACAAATAAGTAACTAATAGGTACTTAGAAAGAAAATAATTTCTAGTTGAGAAAATCGCTTTTACTATAGAAATAAATGTTACTTATATTCGAAAAGATAGATATTTCTTTGATGTTTATTATTCTAGGTATTGAATATTGGTTTATGTTATTAGATCGTACCTACTTATATATACGTTCTAAGTAAAAAAGTGCTTAGCTGAGAGAAACAGTAGAATAAGTAAAGCTGTGAAGCTGTGCCACAGATGAATACAGAATAAAAAGCGACTCTTGCTAAGACACAATAAAGTGCAATTCAGGTCACACAGTGCTAATTACCTCTCTTTCTATCGCGTAACTTTTATATCTTCTGACTACGTTACACTTACTGAATTGGCCTGACAAGACGATCCCGCCACGTACTTGTAGCCTCATATCTAAAATGCGGAGCGAACCATCTGTTTTATTTATCTGTGGCTATGCACAGTAGTAACTGGCCATTAAATATTGCATCATTGTATCTATATACACTTAATTAACATTTGTTATATCACTGACGTCTTTTGTTCAATTCTAGGAACTGATTGTTGGTTCATATGATTAGATCTAATACCTAGAAATGGAAACGTGTATTACCTGGGTCCAAAGTCTGGTCTCGCCATTGTGAGTTTTTGACAGTTTTTGTATGGCAAATCATATTTACTTAGTGAGCGAATCTGTTGAAAACTCACTATGAAGATAGACCATTGCAACGTTTGTAAATTGGTAGACTTGGTCCATGATAGAAACAATTACTAATCATTATCACCGTTTTTGTTTAGCGTTTTTTCCGACTTTTTCTCTTTTTGCTCGGCTCATAAGGGTCCTAGCGTAATGTTAAATATCATATAGCCTTCTTCAAAAATAGAGCTATCAAATGCATAAAGATTTTTTCAAATGCGACTAGCTGTTCCAGAGATGAGCGCGTAACAAACTCTTCAGCATTATGAATAGTATACATAGATAGAAAAAGACGGACTTAAGGCTGCCTGTCCACTGAAGCGGAGCGGAGAAATGTGCCAATATTAACCAATTGGAGCGGAGCTCTGAAGCAGAGTTTAGATTCTGTTGTTTATTATTGGCACATTTCTCCGCTCCGCGCCCTCGTTCCGCTCCGGTGGACAGACAGCCTAATGCTTGATACTCAATATTGATTTTAGTAATTTGTTTTATCATTGTCATCTATTGCTTTCTTCTAAGAACTATACTTACATGTATTGCTTCATATGTTTAGAAAATTCTATTCAGTTAATTACCTATATCCTTACAAGAACTGTGTGAGTTCTTGTAATGATGTAGACCACGTGTAAAATTATAATCACGAAGACGGAACAGCGTGCTCCCGTAAATCAAGAGTCCCCTTGAAGTCATATTAGGCTGATCGTCTGCTTATCCTTCCCGGACACGGTCAACGAGCTCTAACTGGAAACGTAATTGACCACCTGTTTCTTTGAGGTGGGATAGGTATTGAAATTTAAATTGTTTTGGCTATTGTTTCCAGTTGGTTATTACTTAACTTACTTACAATGGCAATGCCTTTCATTTTGACGGTTCAGTAATATTCATTGTGATAATATATTGAAAAGCAGACGAATTTTTCAGGATTATGACGCCAATGGATTATGAATTTCCTTCAAAATTTTTTGGCTTCAAAGTGTGTTACACAATTAGGATGTATGTTTATCTTTTCATTTGATACTCTTTGAAAGCTTGGATGTCTTTTAGTTTCTATTATTTTGGAATTGCTATCGTATTGGCTATACGAGGTCAGTGTAACCTGCAGTTCTGTGAAAACTTTAGTGCAGTGTTCCTGAGTGCAGCTGTCATAGTGTGTCATGCTTTCAACATTTTTGCAAACGGTGAAAATTCACTCATTGCTTTACAATTTCTTCATTAATAATAATTATTATTTCCAAAATATTAACATGAACCTAAACAAATAATTAATTTTTGGTTCAATACCTAGCTATTCTAAAATCTGGAGCAGACTTGAAAACCTATGTCTGCTCTGTTTAATTGGTAACAAACGAACTTTAGCTAAGGATAATTGTAGATGAAATGTGTCACAAACGTATACCGATATTTAGGTCTAGGTTCACACCAACTTCAAAACCATTACGTTAATTATCATTTATATTAAACTGAACACCAAGTTACCTAAATTATTTCCACCCAATATCTCCAAGGTCTGTCTCTTCATTTATATGACAAAACCTATAAACTAATAAATTACGACTATCTATTGAATGGGTACTACCTACCTATTGTATTTGTAAACTGTAACCGCTGAACTACGTCTAGACATGATAATCTATATCTGTATTGATTTTACGTAATTTTCGGTTTTTAGTATCATAACACTTTTCCACGCTAATGTAGACGTGCAAAAAATTAATGTAATTAAATTTGTTCGATCACGTCATGCTAGTAGATTTTGTAAAATTTTCTCTCTCCCATTTTTCCTTTCTGAATATTTTGTAATACTTTTGTTGTCTAATATTAATAGGATCTATGACACCTTTGTAGTCATCATTATTCTCTTACCCTTATTCAAATTTATTTGCGGTTGGCGTAACATGTCTTTTTCTTCCATGCTTCTCCATGAGACCTTTGCAACCAACAGCAAACATAATCATGATTCACACCACAAATCTATTCTGCTAAGAAAAATTTACAATAACCACGTAGAAACTAGATTATTATAAATAATAATTACGAAGCAGAAACAGCACTCGACACTGATGATAAAGACCCAGCTACAGAGCCAGTAGATCTAAACGATATTGTTGAAGGAAAACGTGAGGAAACCCACACGGCTATGATAACATCTAACGTGTTTAATGCCAAGAGTACGGAAAACGCTAGCGTCATTTGTCATACTGAGTTAGAATTGCGAGGTGACGTGAACATTACGATTGCTAAACTCTTTGTCAACTAGAATGATTATTGTGGCTTATTTTCGGGACTATTTTTCGGGAGAAAAGCTGTCATGTGCTTATTTTAACATGTTTTTAAATACTAGTTTTAATATCTAACGATATTTAATTGTATCTTTTAATTGGATTGTTTTTGATATTAATAGGATCCATGAGTTCTATGTAGCCATTCTCCATTCAGTCATTCTCTTGCCCTATTCTAATTTATTTGGGGTTGGCTTAATTTATTTATAGTATATCGTGGGTGTTTGTAGTATGTTTTTAAGAAAAAAATTGGCACTCCGGGAGTGATGACAGGAAGTGAAAAATTTAACAATTTAAAAAATACTTCAAAAACTTTAAAGTAAAAATACTTGCTTAGAACATTGATCCGTAACGTAGGTACCTAGTATAAATGAAGAGCACAATCGCGTTTACAAAAATGAGGTTTCGGTAACAGTGTCGCGAGTTCAATTGTTTTTCCCATCTCAAAAATGCCCAACGCGCCTAAAGAAGTTTTCACTTCAAAATTTGTTTTCTTCCGTTCTTCTCCATGAGACCTTTGCAACCAACAGCAAATATAATAATATTTTGTTGCTACAAAGTATTGATAGAAAAGAAAATGATAAACCTACTAATACTAAAACCTACTACTATGCAATCGAATATTTTCCGCGATGCGTCTCTTTGCAAGGTTGAATGTGAAGCATTCCGGAATAATTAGCTCACATGGGAATTTGTAATTGATCGTATGGATACTAACAAGCAAGACGTAAAAAACAAATCTTGGAAGTAGGTCAGCCACTATGTGGATATTTTGAGAGCATTTTGTAATTAATTCAAAACTAGCTGACTCAACAGACGTTTCCCTGTCAAAATTTCAATAGTTACTAACCCATAAAAAAAGGACGTTCAGTGAAATTTTGCCGGGAAACTTTTACAGTTCTTCTTTCTATTAACATCGAATTCGGACTACATATTATAAACGTTGTAGGTAAAACAAAAAATAGCCAAATCGGTCCAGCCGTTCTCAAGGGTTATGCTTACCAACTAACAGCATTTCGTTTTTATTTATATAGTATAGATAAAAAGGATTGTGTGGTTTTATGAAACCACGGTAAAAGTGAAACTTTTAAGCGAACTATAGGCGCCGCCATATTGGCCTTGACTGCTCTGACGAGCACCTTTCACTTTATCCCTACTCCGCAGCCGAACGTCACGTGACATGCTACACACAGACGAAAAAGTTTGAGACGATGTAATAAAAGTTTCACTTTAATAATGTTAACAAGACCCAAAAAAATTCAACGCATAATTACAAATGGCACTTTGCCATGACATCTAATCAGACATAGACACACATTTTCAACAGAAAATTTCCAAGAAAAAATGAAAATCCACCGTCAATTAGTTCCGTCTACGTCGAGACTCTCATTAAGGTAGTTCCACATCCTCATTTCAATGTGTATACTATGTCGCTTCAGACGCAACGTAATGTTTGAAAACAACGATGGTGGAACTCGGTTTTTGACGGGAAGCCTTTCCTTAGCTACATCGTTCATCGATGATGAATTGATGACTCATGTACGAGTACCGGTATTTAGGGCATTAATAATTAAATACTTCCGGACAATGTTGGTTTTGATGTTACTGAAGATATAAACGAAGAAGAGTTGTTTTACTTGGTTTAAAAGAAATCTGTGAATTATTATTTTGTTGATCCAAATGCTGTTGTAGCATCTTGGGTTCTAGATTTACAAATAAAAGTTCAATCGTATCTGAATAAAAATAGGTATAACCTTAAGCTCCATTTACACGGTGCATGTTTGCCATTTCAATAATTGCATGCGACTCCTGTTTACACTAAGACAAATATTGTATGCAAGTTTTGCTTCGTCTAAAAACAGAGTTGCACGTATTGATTCAAGTATTGCCCATATTTGCGCTGCAAATATTTCATTCTGTTTTATTGAACTTTGTACCTAATTAGCTTTTGCTCGCGGCTTCGCCTGCATAGATGTCGAAAATATCCAATGGGAATGTACTACCGGAATTAAAAGTACCCTATGTGTTATCCAGATAAACAATGTATTAATTCTGTAATATAATGTTTTCATATACCTCTATTGGTATACGCGGCGCTCATCATGCAGTAAAGCTCCCAGTAGGTATTTTGTTTTCCAACATTTCGTAATATTTTAGCCAATTTACACAAAATCGTAATGAATTAAAGACTTAAACCTACTCCATGAAACACTCCATTCACTGGTGACAACCGTTTGAAAATCCGTTCGGTAGTTTTAGAGCTTATCGCGCGTCGACAGACAGACAGACGCGGCGGGGGATTTTGTTTTATAAAATGTATAAGAATTATTATTATTATAGTGATTCAATTTAGCTTCCACGTGTGACTTAAGATTTAAAAAAGGTTCAAGCTTTTGAAAATTAGAATGAAGATAACTGTGAGTTCATGAAGAAATTGTATGAAGTTAAAACTTGTACAAAACTGGTCAATAGAAATCAGAGCAAACTAGATAGAAGAGTTAATAAGATAAGATAATTATCCTATTCGATTGTTCTTTTCGTCCCCACAGACTAATAGAAACTAGATAGTTTTATCAGCAAAGTTTTAGAATTTTCTCGTAGAGTTTTTGATGCTAACGAACTTAAAATTGTTCGAATTGCAAGTATCTTAATTTAACAAAGCTGGGAACTATGCTGACGATTCTTGAACTTCTTTGAGATTTGTGATTTATATTGGGTTGTATTGTACTTCTGTTTTAGATAACATCTGTTCGTCAATTGTATGCATTTGAAATAATTATGATGAGTGTAAAAGTGGTAAAAGTCAACGGTTTTGTTGTAAATATTTTGGTACCTACCAATAGCCAAATTAGAACCAATATGGATGACGTAAATAGTCACTGGGAGTTTTGCAAGTAAAATAATTACAGCGAATACATAAATGAAAAAGCACGTATAAAAAATAAAAAAAGTTGTGGCACTCCGGGAGTACTAACAAAAGTGAAAACTTGAACAAGTTCGCCTCGGTGGAAGAAAAATACTTGCAGAGAACATTGATTCGTGACGTAATATAAATAAAGAGTACAATCGCGTTTACAAAAATGAGGTGTCGGTAACAGTGTCGCGAGTTCAATTGTTTTTCCCATCTCAAAAATGCCCAACGCGTCTAAACAAGTTTTCACTTCAATAACGTATAAAAAAAATTAGAGAGTAGATAACCTTGAAACTATCCTTCTAATGTTACAAAACTACGATAATACCATCAATTTACTACAATAACTTCCCTTTAAAAAATTTAAATGATTGCAAACAAACTTACGTACCACCACAATAATAGCATGGCACAACAATCCATAGCACAACACAACACAACACTGTAACTTCGCGAATCACTGTTTCCACCGTTAGCCGGTCGGTTCGAACCCCGACGTAGTTTTGAACTGAAAACTTGCTGCAAAAGCGGTTCGCGTGTTAAGCCGCTAGCAACCCACAGCAAGCCAGTTGCACATAACATTTGAATAAAAAATTAGGCACGACACAAAAAAATCATGTTTTTTTTTTGTTTTGTTTGTCTGTCTGTTGAGAATGACGTGTTACTTCTAATATGATTCAGGATTAGTAGTTACAATTCTAGTGTGTCGTATTAAATTGTTTGTTGATGTCCTGTTGCCATGGTTACGCGAGGAGTTGTACTTTTAGTTTGAGACGGAAAAGTGTTTGAGAAATGTGTTTCTGCTTTTGTTGTTCTAGTTTGAGTAGTTTCTTAATGTATTAGTTTTAATGGTTTTGTATTTTCTAACTTTGATTAGTTACGTGAGCTGTAAAAATCCGAGGAGTTTAACAAATACCTACTGAAAGGTTGTCTGATTTTAGTATCCCATAAAAGCGGAGATAATAAATTGTTGAAAAAACCTAATTTAGAATTCAGTATCAGAATAATAAATTCTAAAGAAAAATGAGAGTAATCACAAATTATGATGCCCGATAGTCATAAAAAGGTTTAATTTTATTTTCTACCTTCTTTTGGAGAAGCGACTCGTAAAATTGAGACGTTTCTCACATAATAACTAGCCAACTCATAAATTAAGGGTACTTTTAAAGCTAACATTTAATTTTACAACATCTTAGTGGGAACTGATAATGTTCTCCTTAAAATTTATCCGTGTTAAGCTATGATAATGAAAACCTTATCATACTTAAATTAAGGGTACCTTAGTAATAGATTCAGGCTGGAATAAGTACTGCCACAAGGAAGTTTTTAAATCTTAGCTTTCACTACCTACTAAAAAATAGTTATGGATTCGGAGTCTAACCTATGGATGCCAGACTTGGATATTCGACCGTAAGACCAGAAACAAAATCCAGACAACACAAAGAAGAATGGAGAGAAGTTGCCTAGTCATAAATTGAAAGACAAGGTGAGGAATGTAGAAATTCGCAAGAGAACCAATGTAACTGATGCTCTAACCTTCTCGCTCCAAAGAAAATGGAAGTGGGCAGGTCACGTGGCTACGCTCAAAGATGATAGATGGACCCCGAGAGCAGTAAAATGGGCTAGCTCACGAGGAACTAGGAGCAGAGGCAGGCCTAACGCTAGATGGGCAAACGAGATAGTGGATATAGCGGGTCAAAGCTGGTTACACGCTGCCAGCAACAAGATTCACTGGCACTTCTTGGAGGAGACTTTTACCCGAAGGGGGTCCGTACAAATTACTTGACAGTTACGTGTTTCTAAGTAAACTTAGTACTTATATATTCTTTTATTAGATTGTAATTTGCATGGCATAACTACTACTACTACTATTACTTTAATAACTCCGATCTATTCTGTAAAAATTGATCTTGAAATTTAGATGAAGTAAGTATCGAGAGATTAGATGAAGAAAGGTCAATAGTATCGATGGAATGACATCCATCGATACTATTGACCGCTCACTTCACCTAAGTGTTCACGGTAAGATTTTTACAGAATAGCTAGACCGATATTGTATCATTAGCCGTGATTTATACCCTGTTGCTGAAAGTCGGCTTCAGTAATCCTATTCCATATAAATAATCCCTTTCTAAATCTCATGTTGATTAACGTGATTGGTTGTGGTAAACCTAGCTTCGAACTTTATATGAGATTTAAATTGATAGCCAGTTATTTAAATTATTATTCACAGACTTGATTATAAGATTAAGGAATGGAGTATAGTAGGTACTCTGGGAACTCAGCCCCGCAACCAACATGTTTATTTTTTTAGCATGACATGCACCTATTTGCATTTAGTTCGTGCATATACGAGTAAAAAATAAACTTTCAAAAGCCATCGGTATTTAAAAGCCTGATTATTTATCGAATTTTAAAAGTAAGTTTCAATGTTTTCTCTAAACTATATCTTGCCATACGTATGGTTTCGATTACTACCTCTATTTCCGTAAAAAAGAAGTCTGGAAATAGTTTTTACTCATCATTTTCTATTAAAACCGATGACGTGTATGACCGGTCTTAAAAAAATGTTGAGCACCCCTCCACGAACGTCGGTGTATCAGTAATATGACATTTGAGTGCGGCACTCGCGACGTCGCCGCCTCGGCAGCGCTGGCACGCGACATTGACCAGCCCGCGACCTTGGGGAATCACAGGAATTGACGTGAGCGAGGACGAAGAGTCACATGTACGCTTTGTACAGGGGTTTGTTTATGGTAAAAGGTTAAAGAACAATTTTGGATTTTGTGATTTGCATGGAAATAAACAGCGATTGCTTTTTTGTTTTGAATTTCGGGGCCGAAGTTACTTGCTCTCAAAATATTTGAATATTAAAAATACAACGAAAGAGACAGAATGATGATTTGTGATTACTTTCATAAAACATAATGTTCTTGAAAAAAATATTCAGTAACTGAATATCCATTCATGACGTGTGAATTTTCAATCAATTTTATTATTCTATGTAGGTTCCGGCCCATCACAAAAATTTCATAGAACAAAAGAGCTAGAAATTTAAAAAAATTCGAACCAAAAATTCAATAAAATCTCTGTACTTTTATTTATGTTTTAAGCATTCCCAGCATATTTCCACGCGTTAGGTTGAAGCCCCAACAGTAATTTTTCATAACTCTAGTTTAGTTTATTAGTAAGAGGCATTGAACCCTTTATGTCCTCACGCAATATCTAAGGAACCGAGAAACTTTATTGAAATAATCAAACTGTTTCATATCTATGTTTTGTTAAACTAGTTTTGTTGGAAGCCACGGAAGCGTGCTGATACGTCATCGGTCGTCTATTTTTAACCGACTTCCAAAAGGAGGAGGTTCTTAATTTAACTCTGTCTTTTTTTAGGGTTCCGTAGTAAACAAGGAACCCTTATAGTTTCGTCATGTCCGTCTGTCTGTCTGTCAGTCTGTCTGTCTGTCTGTCTGTCCGCGGTCTAGCTCCGAGACCCTTTGTACTAGAAAGCTGTAATTTGGCATAGGTATACATATTAATTACGCCAACAAAGTGGTAAAACAAAATTATGAAAAACATTTTTTTTTTAGGGTACCTCTCATACACGTAAAGTGGTGATGTTTATTTTTTATTTTTTTACTCCATGGTGAGGGGTATCATTGGAAAGATCCTTCAAAAATATTGGGAGTTTGTGAAAACCATTTTTGGATTCAGGGATTCGTTTGCGAAATATTAAGCTTTAAAGTGCTAATTTTTGTTAGAGTCAAGTGTCCCCCCCTGCCGGCTAAATGGTTGGTTTTGGGTGTATGAAAAAAATCACAACAGTAGTTTAATAACGAATTTAAAAGGAAAACTATCACAGCTAAGTAGGGTCTACAGGTTGACCAACTTAACTTTGCAGTTGCAAAAACATGTTTTCCCATACATTCCGTATGGGAGAACATATTTTTCAACTACAAAGTTAAGTTTGTTTTTGGGATAAATTCATCCCAACTACGGAACCCTTCATTGTGCGTGGTCCGACACGCACTTGGCCGGTTTTTTTTTGTATGTTTGTTACGCGATTACTCCGCCAATTATGAATTGATTTTAATGATTATTTTTTTGTTTGGTAGGTCATACTTCAGAGGTGATTCCATATAATATTTTTATTAACTTTGCTTGGGTAGCTTTTGAGTTAGCTTCAATAATAATACGTATTTTTTCCTACTTAGTATGTGGATGATATGTTAAGTTCCTGTCATTGTTATTTACATAGCAGGTAGTGGTATTCGAATTTGTGTGGGGTAAATACCACAACTAAAAAGTGACAAATGAAAACTTTTTACAAAAAAAAAACAACCGACTTCCAAAAAAACACGGCACTTTAATTTCGGAAGTCAGTGGCAAAAATGAAAATTCAAAACCAAAGACACCGACTTCCGAAATTAAAGTTATTTTTCACTTTGTAGTGTTTTTTTGGAAGTCGGTTGATTTTTTTTTCAAGTTTTTTCGTAGGTAATATTTTTTTTATTACAAAAAATATTAGAAATAAAATTAAAAAATAATTAATTCATTATTATTTTTTAATTTTAGTAATTTTAATAAATTTACTAAAATAATAATAAAAAATATTATTATTTTAGTAGGTATTGTTGTTGTATGTTTTCATGTGGCTTTTTGCAGGTTGATGCATTCCAAATACAGTAGGTACATGTGTCGAGTCTCTTTTTTTACCCATGATGCACAACCACCTTCAACTTGCAGGATTTGAACGAGGCAAATGACACAGCTGCCCAGGTAGCTACATACATAAGTACTGGTCGGACAGAGTAGTTAAGCGACACGGAATGAACTAGAACTTACGTTTTGACATGGACCATTCATTAGGTAAGTATCTGACTGACTTGTTGAAGATAACCCTGGAAATAAGTAAAAGCGCTGTCCAACAATAAAGGATTTTTTTTTTGACAGTTTAAGTCGTCAAAATCAAAAATCATTTATTCAAATTAGGCTGAGAATCAGTACTTTTTGAACGTCAAAATTACATAAGACAGTCCCCTAAAACGCCCGCATTTCCACTTTCAAATGTTTTAGCATAAAAACTCCTTTTCAAATCTCAAGAAAAAAAAATCATATTAAATCACTGTTCTGTAGTAAATATTCTTTAATAGCAATTTAAAATATTGGAAAGTTAAACCATTTCTCTGCGAATAGAATTCAAAGCGTTTAGATTTGAATTTTTATACAAATAGTTTTAGGAATATATTAATGTTTCTTTCCGACATTTCCATTAAATTCCCGACATTAATCAACACAGTTTTTAAATTTGTTTGCATGAAAATTCAAATTAGATTCGTCTGCTCTCGAAATGGTTTCTTTGTTTACAACTTCAAACCAAATATTAAAGCAAGTTTAATTTTATTATGAATTTGAATAGGGACGATGAATTCTTGCTACCGAACTGCCTCGTTGGTCTAGTGGTCGAAAGCGCTACTGCTGAGTATGAGGTCCTGAGTTCCTGGACCCGGATCGGAAAAAGTGTTATTGGGTTTTCCATTTGGAATTTCCCAGTAGCAGCCCGGAGTTTGGATTTGTGCCCGGTTGATGGCAATAGGCTCGCCTCCTATAACATGGAACTTAAACATAACTGGCGTAATAAAGGCACGAGAGAGGTTTCGGTACGTAAAGATCACCCATCCACGGATCAACCGCGGCAAGCGTACTAACTACTACTTTACCTAACCGATCAACCCGTGCGGCTGTTAATACTTAGCCACAAGCCCCTTAACTCACGAGAAAACAGATTTCAACACAATTTTGTTGAAATCTCTGTTTTCTGTCAATGTATCGATCCGCGTTTGTTTTGTCACACAACTTGTTGAGTCGAAACTTGTTTGACGTTTCATATCACTTGACATGTTTAACCCAAAAAATCTTGAAATGTATCTAAAACATAACCCAGTTTCATGTAGTGCGAACCCAAATTCAACAAAACAAGTTGTGAGGCTTAAGGTCTCATGTGGCATGTTTTGAAACATTTGTATGTTTAATGTTGTTTGGTACGAACGCATTGCATACACTCTGTTTTTGAAAAGCTAATCAAACTCATGTCATGTAGTTAGATTAACTTGTTATTTCAGTCATCCAATCATAGAAACTATCATGAGTTTGACAGCTTGTCTGTTTGTGTTGTGTTCTGAAAAATCTGTACTTAAATATTTAATATGCCATGAATAAAAGTCTGCTACTATCATCATCATCATCATTTCAGCCGAAAGACCTCCAGTGCTGGACAAAGGTGTCCCCCCCAAGCATCACCACCACTTCGACCGTTTCTGTGCATATAGCATCCAGCGGATTCCTGCGTCCTTCACCAGGTCACCAGCCCACCTTGTGGGTGGCCTTCCAATACTATATCTTCCGGTACGCAGTCGTCGCTCCAGTACCTTTCGGTCCCATCGGCCATCTGTTCTGAGAGCAATGTGCCACTGCTACTTAAGTAAAGCAATTCTTCGGGCTCTGTCGGTTAACTTGGTTCTCTTACGAATCTCTTCGTTTCTGATTCGATCACGTAAGGAAACTCCAAGCATAGCCCACTCTATTGCCCTTTGGGTGACTTTCAGCCTTCTAATGAGGCTCATTGTGAGCGACCACTATTAAAATTAAAATAAATACTAACTTAACCCTAGACCTAAGTCAAATCCAATAAATCCTGGCGCAGGCTTTTCTTTAATTGATCCTAAGCACGAAGCAATAAAAAGGATTATATTAAACCCTTCACAAATGCCTTTAAAACTAGCCGAAGGACAAATCACAAATGTTGAGCAATTTCATTGAAATATTTAATTCTCTTTTGTAATAAAATAAAATCAGACGAGTCTTGCTTCATTTTATCCAAAGTTAAAAAGCTTTATAGAAATTCTCGTAGTTTCAATGAATAGGGTAAAAGCATTAGTAAGGATAATAGTTTCAAGTTATAATTACTTTTGTTTTTTAATGGCGCGTTTATGACATTAAAGTTGGGGTATGTTACGAGGAAGGTCTGATGTTGGTTCTAATGGTTTGTGGTCGTCATCATGTGGGTATAGTAGGCCGCACGTCAGAGGGCACAGACCAGTATAAGCTGACCTCTTATTCTATTGAAACTCAAACTCAAAGTGCGAGGTGCGATTGACTGTATCTATCACCGCCCCCGCAGAATAAACGCGCAAGTGTAAAAAGTCAATTTTACAGGAAAAAAAAACCTAAATTGATCCAAAACTTTATGAATACACCGAGTAGAAGTTTGTTTTTTTGTTGTTTGAAAGTTTTTTTTTTGTAGTTAGTCTAATTAATTTATGTGTTAAACAGGCACCGTTTTTGAGTTATTGATAAAAACATATTACCGTCTTTTTTAAAATCGTTATTGTTACTTTGAGTTTTGTTTCTTGTCAAATATTGTTTTTTTTATGTTTTGCAATGTGATATAACTTTAATTTTCTTTACGTTTTTCACAGAACAGTGATACCGTTAATGGGCTATTACGCGTTTATTCTGGTGCAGTCGAAAAGTTTCTGATAATGTAATAGGTGATTAAGTTTTAGTTCTGAATATAATATCATACACGTCAGGATTGTAACATTATGTCGTAACATAATGTTACAATTCTGACGTGTAAATACCGTAGTATATCGGTAGGAATATAACTATCCTACTAATATTATAAATGCGAAAGTTTTTGAGGATGGATGGATGTTTGTTACTCTTTCACGCTAAAACTGCTGAACGGATTATGATGAAATTTGGTACACAGATAGTTTATAACCTGGATTAACAGATAAGATACTTTATAATCCGATATTCCCACGGGATCAAGAATTATGCTGGTGTAACCGCGGGGCGCAGCTAGTAAATAAATGAAGCAATAAAAATCCGTAAAAAAAAGTCACCAGAACAAACGCGCAATGGACAACGCCGTCTCAGTTTGTACCTGATGAGTATGGTAATATTCTTTACACAATGTAAGGCTTTAAATGGTACGCATATATATATTGCAGATTTTTTTATTTTAATTTTAAATAAAGAAAAAATTAATAACTTTTCGTAACTTCGTAAATACTTAATATAAAAATCTGGAAAAAATTGAGGTGATGTATTTTGACGAAGATGGATTAACATCAAAACTGACGCAATAGCACTTACACGTTTATTTTGCGGGGGCGGCGCTATGTTCAGCTTTTATTTGTCCCATTGCAGGGTATAAGCAATTGAAGACCTTTGGTGAAGCGTTTAAGGTATATAATGACGCGGGGGGATTATAAGGCGGGAAGGAATATACTGAGTGTGTTAACACCCAATTCAGCAAAGTCGCAAGAGGATCCTTTCACTCACTTGTTAAAAAGCAGTCATGCTTCAAAGTCCTAGGACTTGAGCTGGCGATGATTTAAGTGGCGAATCGCATTCACAAGCATTATTGCAAAGCGATTAGAGTTCGTATTTAGCGGTTTTATAGATTGTTGGTGAGCGCGTGTCAGGCATTCCACATGCGACAGCGGTGAGCGGAGCGGTTATAGAAGAAATATGTTTTCTGCCAAGACTCCATCAAGTACTGTTGAGCGTGCGGTAAAGAATCCCGTCCCCGTGTTCGATCGCAAACCATTCAAAACAGTTCATAGGTGAAATGCCTCAGGAGCAAGTGAGTGTTCGATCTCACTTGCTGATTAGACTAAGAATCGGCGCGAACGACTTTCTTCAACTTGTGCTTATCTGATTCATAGTCTTTCCGATCAGCCTAATGATATCATTACCCAACTTTCCATTGTAACACAATAATTGAATATCCTGCTGTCCCCATTAGGGTTGAACGTAAAGTTTCATAGCCAACTCTTACTAACGGTCATAATTCCTCGGTATAATTGCGAAGGCCTCAACCTTGGGGCAGGATCGATAGTAACCATATGTTAAATGGTAACACGTGGGGGTTTATGAGTTTAATCGACTATTTATAGCTTTTATCTAATTTAATATTTATTAGTTCGATGGTTGTGTAAGTAATTAAACAACTAGATTATCTTCAGTCTTAATGGCATTGCAAGACTAGGTTGGAAAAGGTTTTCGTTTAATGGAACTAGATGGATTCCTAGAAAGTAATTAAGAATTACGTAAATCGGAGCATTATTTGGTATCTATATTCGGACCTATGAATAACAATTAGAGAACCGTCTATTTACAACCGAATCTGAAGGCAATTTACGGGTTTGAGGTTTAATCGCAGACTGGGATTGTGCTGCTTTTAGATGACCTGTACCCGTCGGTGATATCAGGTCAAGCTAAAGTTAAAGGGATTAGGTCAAGAGAACCAACAACAGTGTTCTCTACTGCCAGTTACACCGAATTATAATGTTCAATCCAGGACCAAGTGGATTATTGCAATTCCTTCTAATCGTTAAATGAAGTATTAGAATGTCGCTGGTAGTGGCGTGTCTGTTGGATCATTATGGCGCTTTGAGATGGAGCAACTATTGCAGCAACTGGCAACTAGCTGTTTACATATATCTCAATGGAACTGCGTACACGTAGCGACTCAAGTTGCGTGTACCGGTGATAGACAACAATTTTCAGTTGCTGCAATCGATGACTAAGTTAGTTTCTAATTGTCACAACTAGCAACTGTCGAATTTGTTTCGGTTGTGTAAAGTTGCTGGTTCCGTTGTTGATGCCGTCGACGGCGGTGAGGTATTATGATGAGAACAAGGGCTGCTTCTTCGATATCCATCATCACACTGTACGTAGCGTAGATTGAGCAACTCAGCTATAAAAGTTGCTCATAGATTGCCATAAAATTGCGGCAACCGTAAACCGAGCTATTTGGTTGTAGCAACTGCCAACTTTTAAAGGAAACTTTTTAAAAGTTGATAGTTGCCTCAACTAAAGTTGCTCCATCTGCAAAGCGCCTAAGTTCCCTTCAAAATGGTTGAGCTGAATGGTGCTGATCCATGCGTCATGTTTGTGAACGGGCGCCGTCAGTAGGGACTGGTCATCTCTTAGCTACCACGGCTTATTTAAATTTTTGAATTGTTCTTATCTTTTTATTACGGACGCTTTTAACGTGCACGTTATTCTTCAGTTGAGTAGGGAAAAAGCTAGGCAGATTGATTGCCTTTCTTCAATGTCCTCACATGTATAATTTCAACATGAATGATCTAACCAATATTTTGTGTCCGTGGAATTTCTTGCCCATTCTTCTCCATAGGAACCTACTACGCTTTGGAATGGGCAACTAGTTTCATCTTTTTGACTGACCGACTACTTAATAATTCGAATTTGGTTTATTTAAAATAAATGCTTTGAGTTAGAGTTTGTCCTATGTCCACCCGATTTTGATCTCTGAATTTTTTAATTAATCCCATACTAATTAATGGAGTAAACTATAATATTCAACAGGATCCACGGCCACTTTCTTTTAAACACAGCCACAATCCTTGTGGAGCTAACTGTAGTGTTCAATAGGATCCACAGCCACTTTCATTTAAACACAGCAAAAATCCCTTCCGAGCTAAAAGTAAATAATAAAATAATGAATTTACTGATTTGTTACTTTAGTGAATGAAAGCGCTACTGCTAAGCATGAGGTCCTCAGTTTGATTCCCAGGTTGGGCAAAATGTTATTGAGTTTTTCCATCTGGAATTTCTCAGTAGCAGCCCGGAGTCTTCATTTGTTTCCAGTTGATGGCAATTGGCTAGCTCCCTATTACATGGGACTTAAACATAACTGGCGAAATGTGGGTGTACTAATAGGTACTCCTCTGCCTAACCCTCTGGGGAATATAGGCGTGATGATGTTATGTAAAATATTACGTAAACACGCATTGCATGCACAAGTTGCGTCATTAAAATGCCTAGTAACAGAAATAATAACAAACTGTTCCTTTTATTGCTACGGCGACCTAATTGCGTGACCATTTTGCCCAGATAGATAGTCAATTGACAAAATGGCTGGTCGCTTATATTGAAGCTAATGGTACTGAGTTATTGTCAACAGTAACTATTATGGGGAGCAGATGCGCTTTTACGTTTCAATCAAATATCGTGACTGATTGAAGCAATGTATGACGCAATAGTACCTAGAAAAGTGGAAGTTTTTATTTAATTCCAGAAAAGAGTGGCGGTGTTAAAAAAAAATTGTTGTGTGTCAATCTTTTTAGTAAGTAGGAAGTTCGTGTTCGTGGCCATATTTTTTTTTACACTGTTTCAACGTTACGGTTTGGTTGCTGATGACAGGACCTCTTTATTAGGGACACGAAAAAAGTATCGATACTTTGTGGTATCGAGTACATTTCTATTCGATACCGATACTTTTGTACTCGATACTTTGCATTCGATACTTTTACTCAATGAGTACTTTTTGGCAGGTATCGTATCGAATAAGAAATTAAGTTTTAAATGGGTACTCTTAGAAATTACCCATTTAAAACTTGCGACCTTACGGCTTATGTTTATGGTTATGGCAACGCCATCTAGTTCACTCGTTCTGAACCTTCTAAAACATTATATCGATCTTTGCTCGAAATCGTTCTTTCTGTTCACAGTTAAATTCCTAACCTTTCCTTCATTCATTTACTACACTAATCAATCACTCATTCACTCACTCGTTCACCGTTGTCATTTGTTTTTTCATGTCTTGCTCTACTGAAGTTAAACTGACGTTATTTACTGACTGATATTGATCTATGCTCTATACGCATTAGGCCCTAAGAAAAGTACTCGATACCTTAAAGTATCGATACTTTTGTTTCGATACTTTTATGAGTACGATATTTTTTTCGATACTACTCACGAGTACAGTATCGATACTTTCTATTCGATAGCGTGTCCCTACTCTTTATTAGATGCGTAACTAGCGGTGCCCCGAACTTTGCGCTAAATGGCGTATAGACAGTGCAATCCACGAAGACGCAGCCCACTCCGCTCCGATCCATACTAAAATACAGCTTACAGTACAGTAATAGTGGAGTGGGGCGCGTCTTCCACTATTTGTAAACGACTGAGTCATTTTACATTTGACTTAAATCAATAGGTCTTATGAGCTGAATTGAGTGTTGAGTTCAAAAACAGACGTATAATTAACAATATATTATTTCCATGAGTACATTACCCATTTTCAGCATGGAAGTAGCTGATAGCGAACCCAATTATAAGTTTTAAATATACGAATAAATGGTTCAACATTGCACACGCCCTTGAACTTGCGCCAATGGCTAGTGCAATTCGCCGGAGACGCGACGGGAAGCGTTAGATTGGTGCCAGTTGTAAATTCAAAAGGCAAGCGTTTTCAATGTACCTGGCTAGTGGGCGACATAGATTAGATTATTAATTGCAGTGTGGTCAGTGTGATTGGAAACGCCGGGAGCGGATGCCTTAGAAGGACATAATACTGATAAAAGGTCGCATAAGCAAAAAAAGTATGTAAGTCCGCCTGATGTAGGTCCTCACCGAACACGGCTGTTTCGGGAGGTTCCTGTTCAGGATAAGGTGGGAGGAAACGCCCGAGTGTCACCATTGTGTGGATCGCCCGGAGAACACGGTGGAGCATATGGTAGAGGTCTGCCCGGCTTGGGCGGAGCATCGCCGTGTCCTCGTTGAGGCGATCGGTGGCGGTGATCTTTCGCGTCCGACTCTGGTTCAGGCCATGGTACGAAGCAAGAGGAAATGGGAGGCCATCACCTCCTTCTGCGAAGCGGTAATACTCGCGAAGGAGGAGGCGGAACGTGTGAGGGAGAGGCAAATTTCGCGCCCTCATGCCCCTTATCGCCGCAGTAGGAGACGCCCTGGACGTCGGGAATCGCAGGCCAATTTCTGGCCACCGTAGGCGCGGGCTTGCGGACAGTGAGCAATGGGTAGCTCGCCATCCGATAAGGACCAGGCCCAGGTCAACGGCGCGTTGCGTTTCACGCGCGCCTCAAAAAGATGTCAGCAGAATTGACGGGGTCTGCTAGGGACGATGCCTGCCGGGGTTGCGAATAAAACCGAAAGGGAGATCGTGGCCCCTGGCAACAGGGTAACCGAAAGAACACGGGTGGGTTTTAGTCTGTAAGAGTCTGACACGCCCTCCCGCTCCTCCCAGAGCGGGAGAAGTTATTTGCTAATTTCCCACCCAAACAAAAAAAAAGGATGGTAGCAGGTGGCAATCTGTAGTTTCTACCTATTCCCATGGGAAAAAAGGCGACTTTGTTGCAAAGTCGGCAACAAAACTTGTTTATATCCCATATGAAAGTTTCGCAAAAGTTAGTCATGAAAGTTGCAGAGCTAGCAGATCTAGAAATGTTATTTAGTATGTGTCTGTGGTCTGTTACTTGTTCATTATTATAGAGTTAGGTTGTTTTGTTTTAAATTGTTTTAGGCTTTTCTTTCAGGCTAGGTTGAGCGTTGCGCATTGCATAGTGACGGATAGGAGCTGGATGTGAGTGGCCGAGGATAGGGACGCCTATGTCCAGCAGATGACAGCTAAGTATACGATGATGATTAGTTTTGAAATCTGAAGTTGAGTAGACAAACAGACGAGTGATCCTATAAGGGTTCTGTTTTTTCTTTTGAGGTACGGAACCCTAAAAATATGTGTTTGACGAATGACAAATGATTCAATCAAACAAGGTTTATCAAAGTGATCCCTATTTTTACAAGCTTTATATTAACTTGCCTTGTTTAGTTAATAAATGATGATTGACACATTACCTACTTGTTTTATTTATCTATTAGCCAGTACAATTCACAAAAAAAAACCGGCCAAGTGCGTGTCGGACCACGCACAATGAAGGGTTCCGTAGTTGGGATGAATTTATCCCAAAAACAAACTTAACTTTGTAGTTGATAAACATATTCTCCCATACGGAATGTATGGAAAACATGTTTTTGCAACTGCAAAGTTAAGTTGGTCGATTATTACTCGATAACTAGTAAAGTCTACTTAGCTCTGATAGTTTTCCTTTTAATTTCGTTATATAAGCTACTGCTGTGATTTTTTTCACACATCCAAAACCAACCATTTAGCTGGCAGGGGGGGGGACTCTTGACTCTAACAAAAATTAGCACTTTAAAGCTTAATATTTTGCAAACGGATCCCTGAATCCAAAAATAGTTTTCACAGACTTATAATGTTTTTGTAAGACCTTTCCAATGATACCCCACACTACGGGATAAAAAAATAAAAAATAAAACATCACCACTTTACGTGTATGGGAGGTACCCTAAAAAAAAATGTTTTTCATAATTTTGTTTTACCACTTTGTCGGTGTAATTAATATGTATATCTATGTTAAATTACAGCTTTCTAGTACTAAGGGTCTCGGAGCTAGACCGCGGACAGACAGACAGACAGACAGACAGACGGACATGACGAAACTATAAGGGTTCCTTGGGTTCCTTGTTTACTACGGAACCCTAAAAATTACGTACTACGTTTGTGACGAACTGAGTTAGTGACGTAGCGCGTTTGTGACAGATTGAGTTAGTGACGTAAAGTGTTTGTGACGAATAGAGTTAATGACGTATGGCGTCTATGACAACCAGCGAGTGTCCAATCGCGGATTATGACGTACTACGTACGTAACGAATAGCATTTGTAACCTGGAGCGTATAATCCGTTTAAAAAACCCAAGGATAGCAGAAAAACTTGGTTAAAGACCACACTTTTCTCGCAAAGACATGACTGAGGTATTTTCCCACTTTGAAAAAAAAAAAACCAAGTGCTAATCACATTATCTATAAACGTTCTACTAGACACGAATTTATACTGACGATTGTCTAGCTTTAAGCTTTAATGGATCACTGTTCACTACTTGTTGTTGAAACTATTTGTTGAGTTGGTAACTTACCGCAAGATCCATTTATCGTGATAGGTACTTCAATCCCCGAATGATTGTTTTTTTTACTTTAGATATTTCTTTAGAAACGTATATTTTATTATTTGGAGCAGTGGTGGCCCTGGTATCGGCTTTGACTTACGAGTGGGCACTTTACTTTGTGTATTTAATTTCACCATCACTACTTTCAAAGCGGTAAAGGAAAACATCGTGAGGAAACCGGCATGTCCTGGAACTAAAAATTCGAAGACGTGTGACGTCCGCCAACCCGCACTGGGCCCGCGTGGTGGATTACGGCCCACTCCCTCTCACAAAGAAGAAGTCTGTGTCCCAGCAGTGGGGACAATTTAGGCTAACTATTCTGTATATTTTATTCGCCAATTTTGTAATAGGTATTAGAAACATGGTGCTTATGAAATGTTGTTTCTTTGTATAGATTGTGAAGGATTCAAAAAAATCCAATCTTTGTTTTAATCCATTTTATAGGTAATAACAGACTCACATTTCAAAATAAACTGAGTGCCATTTCGAGGAAGGTTTTATAGGACCAATTGAAAATTTTCTCTAATCCATTACCTCACGTTCAATTTGATATCTGATACCTCTTTTTAACCCGTGAAGTACTAGCCTAATACATATTTTTAACCGACTTCCAAAAAGGAGGAGGTTATAATTATGTTCGTCGCGTATGTTTGTTTTTATTTTCTTTTTTTTATGTATGTCCACAGATTTTTCTCCGTCAATTGTGGACCGATTTTAAAAATTTTTTTTTTGTTTGAAATGGTATGCTTTTTAGGTGGTCTCATATAAATTTTATTAACTTTGCTTTGATCATTTTTGAGTTAGCTTCAATAATACATACTTTTTTCCACTTAGTATGTGGATGATATGATAAGTTCCTGTCACTGTTATTTATATAGCAGGTAGTGGTTTTCGAATTTGTGTGGGGTAGTTACCACAACTACAAAGTGAAAAATAACTTTAATTTCGGAAGTCGGTGACAAAAAACGAAAATTCAAAACCAAATGCACCGACTTCCGAAATTAAAGTAGTCACTTAGACACTTTTACACGTCAATCATATTTTAAAAACTAGATTAGGTCAGCGTTTCTTATTTGACTACTCTGAGAAGAAAGGCCGAAACAAACTCAGAGGTCACATTCTCTTTTAGACATAATCTTGGTCAGATCATGTGAAGACTATGTAGATTGGTGTCTGAAGTAGTCTTTTGAGAAAAGCACAACACAGATTGAGAGGGCCTGTCCCAGTTAGTGCACGCACGCATTTGTCAGTTATCGTGCAGCTCAACTCAGGATTTAAGGAGCTCAACGATTCGACGAACAATACCAAAAAAAGGACATTTAGGTAGGCCACATAAATTACTCAAACTATCAGATCATGATTAGAACTAACTGAGAAAAAATTAAAAACAAAACAAAAAGACGCGCGTGCACTGCTAAGCGCCGAGAATTGAAAATTCAACGGTGTGTTTTTTAGACTCGTTGGATGCTCGGCTCAACGCGAAAGTTGAAAAATCCAGTACGCAATAAAATCCCGCAGCGATATTTTTCCACCTGTGGGAACGGGGGCTTCCAGAGTCGCATCTACAAACACCATCTTTGCTCTGACGTCGACAATGGCTCGCAATTATTGTAGCGCCGCCGTCGGGAATAAGGATATGTCGTCTGCGCAACGGCTGCTTGCCATTAACTAACGATTACGCTCTGGTTAATTGACGTCACTTTAGCATGGGGTACCCACGTGGATATGATGGAAATTGATAAAAGGTTTTGTGTGGATTTATGTTACTTTTTAAATTCAAATTCAAATTCAAATTGTTTATTTGCAAGAAAATACACGGTTTACAAGGGAAGATCTTACAGCCTTAAAGTCATTGTATTCTGCCTGCGAGCAAGCGTGCAAATTATAAAAGTTAAAATGTCATAATTATTGTGCAGATTCTATTATTAGTACATATACATTATCATTCATTATCATTACATTACACTATCATTATATTATTATATCATTATTATCACGCATTATTATTATATACAAATGTCCTTTAATCTACAATAAATTCACTAACTAACAAATATTTGTATGTTCTAAAAATTCTTTAATGCTGTAGAAACACTTTTTGTGTAACCAATCTGACAATTTTGATTTAAAAACACTACCCTGCAGCACTTTAAACTCGTCTGGTAGAGTATTATAAATTAAAATACACATATTGAACACATTTTTCTTATAAATATCTTTATGACTAGGTGGATGATATAAGAGGTTGCGAAACCTAGCCCTTTTCTGTCTTGGTATAACCTCGGTATGTTGCTTAAAATAATGCATGTATGTCTTTGTAAAAATGCTGATATTTCTAATATACATACAGGGCAGTGGAAGAATTTTCAATTTTCGAAAGAGGGGTTTACAGCTATCTAAGAACCATGCCCTGTTTAAGACCCGGATGCAGCGTTTTTGGAGCTTAAAAATTCTGTCGGCATCGGTCGAGTTACCCCACATAATTAGTCCATAGCTTAGAACAGATGACACGTATCCATGGTAAGCCGCAAGAGCAGCTTCTACAGACACATTTTGTCTCAGCTTTTTTAAAGCAAACACGAACCCATCTAGTTTCTGACCTATATGCTCCACATGGCTTTTCCAATTCAGGTTTTTGTCAACATGAATTCCTAAAAATTTTAACTGATCCACTTGTTGTACCTTTTCACCATTATACAGAATATCCAAAGCTAAAGGTTTGTTATTATAAGAGTTAAATTCAATTAATTTTGTCTTGCTAATATTTATATTTAAGTTGTTTTTTTGCATCCAACGTATTATATCTTTTAGGGTCTTTTCCGTGGCTGATGTGTAGTCGCTTTTATCCTGACATTTTATGACAACTGTAGTATCATCTGCAAAAAGTATACATTTCTGCAAGGTAGCCTCTGGAAGATCATTTATATAAAGTAAGAAAAGTAAAGGACCGAGAATGCTTCCCTGAGGTACGCCACACTTATTTATTACCGCTATTGATTTGAATTTCTCTTTGGAATAAATTCTCTCACTTTTCTTTACAACTCTGGAAATCTCGGTACACTGCTGCCTGTTTCTTAGATAACTAGATATCCATTCATAAGCTTTTCCTCTAATACCGTAGAACTCTAATTTTTGTAGTAGCTTATCATGGTTAACAAAATCAAAGGCCTTACTCATATCTAAAAAGAGGGACACCGCAGGATTGCCATTGTTAATACTTTCTGTTACAAGTTTAATAAAATTAAAGATTGCAAGAGCAGTTGAACTACCTTTACGGAAACCAAATTGCTCTTTGCATAGTATGTTATGTGTACAGAGAAAATTATTTAACCTAATCAGCATTGCCCTTTCAAAGATTTTTGATATAACGGGTACTATCGTGATAGGCCGATAATTATTAGGATCAGACTTTTTTCCACTTTTAAATAGTGGTTTAACAACAGACATCTTAAGCTGATCAGGAAATACACCTTCCAAAAAAGATAAGTTTAAAATATGTGCTAGTGGATGACATAACCAACTACTACAAGCTTTCAAGACCTTTGTAGCGATGCCGTCATACCCACTAGTTTTGCTATTGTTGAGGGACATAATTATCTTATACACTTCCATTGCATCTACAGGATTCAAGAATATAGTATTCAGATTTTTGTTTTTTTGATTAGGGTTAGAATTGTTCGAAGTTGTATCGGAATTATTAGAATTTAAAGGCAGCTTAGATGTCAAATTAATAAAGTAATTATTAAATATATTGCAAATGTCAGATGGATTATTATATGTTACATTATCAAAATTTATTTCGTCAATGTTGTTTTTATACAAATTATTCCCAGATATTGTTGAGGAGATTGCATTCCATGTAGCTTTACATTTATTTTTATGCCTTTGTATACGTCTTGTATTCATAAGTTTTTGTGCTCGCTGTGCACATCGCCTAAACATATGATTATAAATTTTGTAAGATTTCTCATTTTGCTTTTTATTAATTTTACTAGTTTTAAATTTAAGATAAAGCTCACGTTTTGTTTTGCTAGATTTTTTAATACCTTTCGTTATCCAGTTTTGTGTAACTCGTTTATTATTAACATTAACCCTAATCACCGGAAAACACAGATCGTAAAATAATGTAAAAGTTTCATAAAAGATATTGAAGGCCTCCGTTAGAGTGTCTGAATTAAGTACTTCCGAAAACGAAAGAGCAGACATACACTCGCGAAATTTATCAAGGTTTTCTACACAGTAGTCACGTTTCAATTCTGACCAACAAGTTATTCTATTGTATGCATTCGTTTTTACAGTAACTGACTGTGCTGTTTCGTGATCAGAAAGGCCAAGGTGATGAATTTCTGGGTGAACACACTTTATGTTACTGGCGATTTGGTCAATGCAAGAGTTCGCCCGAGTTGGTGATTTTATATGTGCTTCAAAATTGTAGTTACTTAATATACTTAAAAGTTCCTTTGTTGCGGAGTTGTGTTTTAAAATATCGATATTCCAATCACCACAAATTATAATTTTTTTCCTCTTGTTTTGGTCCGTCAAATAATTTAACAAATTGTCAAGTTTATGGAGAAAAACCCCTGTTTGCGCTTTTCTCTGATCAGGGATTCTATATATGTTTACAACAATCAGGCTCAAACCTATTATCTCTACGCCACAGCATTCAAAATAAAATTCTGTGGCTATACCTGAAGGAATACTTAAAGTTTTTGTGTCAAATACCTGATTAGTTAAAATACAAGTACCCACTCTACATTTATCTCGACTAAAAACTGAAACCAATTTAAAGTTATTAAGTTTAATATTAGCTTCCGTACCTTGCTTCACAAAAGTTTCACTAAAACATAGGATATCAACCTCCTTGTTTTTTCCTACCAATTCAGTTAAGGTTACTTCTAACATGTCTAGTTTGCTGCAGATGCCGGCTATATTTTGGTGTAAGATTCGTAATTTATTATTTCGGCACCCGATTACGGCGAAAAATGCAATATAGCGCCCTCTAGAGGACATAAAGTCAAGAACTAAAAAAAAAAGTTCAATGTTGGGTATCAAATGAAAGAGCTTGACGAGCAAGTTACTAATATGTATGTATATCATATTGTCTTAGTAAATAAATAAGTTTAAATTGTCAAAAACAAGCAAAAGTTAGACTGTGCTACATACTGCGCGGCTGTAAAATTCATCCATCTATCGGTATGGAGAATCGACGGTGGCACCTGAAGTTGCCACAGACGGTGTGCTGGCGAAGTGAGAGTGTCCAATTAGCGTACGCTATGTCAGCCAATCATCGCGGAGCATCTCCCACCGACTTCATACGCATCTTTATCGCAAGTCACGGTCCGCACGCGCCACCATCTTTTTTTATATATATACTTTAATTTTGTCTGGTTAACATTGTACCTAACGATTCGTAACAATAAATGCCTTTCTACAATACTAAATAAAGTTCAATCATTGAAGACCACCTCAAGCCAATCCCACAAACACGAATAAGAAAAGGAGGCAGCAGCCCTTATCCTGACCCGAGCATCGAAATTTAACACCTATTACACAATAAAACCCAAACAAAACAAAATTCTAGCTACTCTGCAAATACCGGTTAGTCCCCCTATGCTCTAGTCTCGCTATGCTCGACTCGAAAAATACCTACTAAAAAGTTTCGCTATGCACGAAATTCTTGGATTCTACGTAAATAATGGAGGGTACAGTTGGAAAGAAAAGTGTTTGCATTCAGGTTAATTTTTATAGCACTGTTATATTTTGTTTCGTTCTGACAATCAAAAAAGTCAAAATGACAGATAAGGACAAAAGAATTATATATACAGAGCAATTCTAAGTTAAGAAATGTTTATGAATAGAGCTGTAAGTCAATACTGGACCCACAAGATTTACCAGCCCGTCCCATCCTTGATGTCCTCCCTCCGGTTGACGCCCTAAGCCGAGGTTCGTACCCCACAGGGGGTGCCTTTTTTTTTTTGGGTGGGAAATTATCAATTAACTTCTCCCGCTCTGGGTGGAGCGGGAGGGCGTGTCAGACTCTTACTGGCTAAAACCCACCCGTGTTCCTTCGGTTGCCCTGTTGCCGGGGACCACGTTTTCCCTATCGGTTTTCTTCGAACCCCCGGCAGGCATTGGCCCTAGCGGACCCTGTCAATTCTGCTGACATCTCTTTGAGGCGCGCGTGGAACACAACGCGCTATCGACCCAGGCTTGGTCTATATCGGACGGCAAGCTACCCATTGCTCACTGTCCGCAAGCCCGCGCCTACGGTGGCCGGAAATCAGCTCGCGATTCCCGCCCCGGGCGGGCGTCTCCTCCTGCGGCGGTTAGGGGCGTGAGGGCGCGAAATTTGCCTCTCCCTCACGCAATTCGCCTCCTCCTTCGCGAGCATTACCGCTTCGCAGAAGGAGGTGACGGCCTGCCATTTCCTCTCGCTCCGTACCATGGCCTAAACCAGGGCCGGACGCGAGAGATCACCGCCGCCGATCGCCTCTACGAGGACACGGCGTTGCTCCGCCCAAACCGGGCAGACCTCCACCGTATGCTCCACCGTGTCCTCAGGCCGATCCACACAATTACTAGTACTGGGACTAGTAGTGGGCCTAGTAGTCGTACTAGTAGTCGGACTAGTAGTGGGACTAGTTGTCGGACTAGTAGTGGGACTAGTAGTCGGACTAATAGTGGGTCTAGTAGTCGGACTAGTAGTGGGACTAGTAGTCGGACTGACAGTGGGTCTAGTAGTCGGACTAGTAGTCGGACTAGAAATGGGACTAGTAGTCGGACTAGTAGTTGGCCTAGTAGTGGGACTAGTAGTGGGTCTAGTAGTCGGACTAGTAGTCGGACTAGTTAGTGGGACTAGTAGTCGGACTAGTAGTCGGACAAGCAGTGGGACTAGTAGTCGGACTCATAGTGGGTCTAGTAGTCGGACTAGTAGTGGGACTAGAAGTGGGCCTAGTAGTCGGACTAGTAGTCGGACTAGTTAGTAGGACTAGTAGTCGGACTAGTAGTCGGACTAGTAGTGGGACTAGTAGTCGGACTAATAGTGGATCTAGTAGTCGGACTAGTAATGGGACTAGTAGTCGGACTAGTAGTTGGCTTAGTAGTCGTACTAGTAGTCGGACTAATAGTGGGTCTAGTAGTCGGACTAGTAGTGGTACTAGTAGTCGGACTAGTAGTCGGACTGACAGTGGGTCTAGTAGTCGGACTAGTAGTCGGACTAGTAGTCGGACTAGTAGTCGGACTAGTAGTCGGACTAGTAGTCGGACTAGTAGTCGGACTAGTAGTCGGACTAGTAGTCGGACTAGTAGTCGGACTAGTAGTCGGACTAGTAGTCGGACTAGTAGTCGGACTAGTAGTCGGACTAGTAGACGGACTAGTAGTCGGACTAGTAGTCGGACTAGTAGTCGGACTAGTAGTCGGACTAGTAGTCGGACTAGTAGTCGGACTAGTAGTCGGACTAGTAGTCGGACTAGTAGTCGGACTAGTAGTCGGACTAGTAGTCGGACTAGTAGTCGGACTAGTAGTCGGACTAGTAGTCGGACTAGTAGTCGGACTAGTAGTCGGACTAGTAGTCGGACTAGTAGTCGGACTAGTTAGAAGAAATAGTAGTCGGACTAGTAGTGGGACTAGTTGTCGGACTAGTAGTCGGACTAGTAGTGGGACTAGTAGTGGGACTAGTAGTGGGCCTAGTAGTCGGACTAGAAGTTGGACTAGTTAGTGGGACTAGTAGTCGGACTAGTAGTGGGACTAGTAGTCGGACTAGTAGTGGGACTAGTAGTGGGACTAGTAGTGGGCCTAGTAGTCGGACTAGAAGTTGGACTAGTTAGTGGGACTAGTAGTCGGACTAGTAGTGGGACTAGTAGTCGGACTAGTAGTGGGACTAGTAGTCGGACTAGTAGTGGGACTAGTAGTCGGACTGACAGTGGGACTAGTAGTGGGCCTAGTAGTCGGACTAGTAGTCGGACTAGTAATGGGACTAGTAGTCGGACTAGTAGTCGGACTAGTAGTGGGACTAGTAGTCGGACTAGTAGTGGGACTAGTAGTGGGCCTAGTAGTCGGACTAGTAGTCGGACTAGTAATGGGACTAGTAGTCGGACTAGTAGTCGGACTAGTAGTCGGACTCGTAGTTGGCCTAGTAGTCGGACTAGTAGTTGGCCTAGTAGTGGGACTAGTAGTGGGACTAGTAGTGGGCCTAGTAGTCGGACTAGTAGTCGGACTAGTTAGTAGGACTAGTAGTCGGACTAGTAGTTGGACTAGTAGTTGGACTAGTAGTCGGACTAATAGTGAAACTAGTAGTGGGACTAGTCTGACTAGTAGTTGGACTAGTAACACACAATGGTGACACCCAGTTGTTTCCTCCCGCCTTATCCTGAACAGGAACCTCCCGAAGCAGCCGTGTCCGGTGAGGACCTGCGTCAGGTGGAAGGTGAGGACGCCGTGGCGCCTCTCAAGCGACTCCTCAAAGAGGGGTCTTATCGCCGCAATTGTGGCGTTCCCAGCGCTGGGTTGCGACAATCGCACTCTTCATGACGCCATGAGATCCCGCCGGAGCTCTGTCCGCTGTGCCGCGATTTCTTCCGGCATCGGAGTTAAGCCCCGGTGTTTCGCCTCCTCGCGCCACTCCCAGATGTTTTGCATTTTTGTTTTATTTATTATGTATTTCGTTGAATGATTTGATAGTTCGAATTTTCGCAAAAACCTTAGGGATATTGTGAAAATACGGATAATTAGACAGTGGTGAAAACATTTCTGCGAGCAACTGGGAAGTAGCGCTCGCCGCACCGCTCGTGCGCGGTTGGTCACAGTTCTAACCTAACCTAACCTACACACATTAACAAAACTAAGCAACAGGTATGGTTTTGAACTTTTGAACGATTTTTATTATTGTAATATATTTATATTTTAAATAATTACTAAGAATTTTTTGAGCAGCATTAGTGACTAAATCAACAAAATCCTTCATTCAATTGTTCATTTAATCACAATAACTAACAATATATTTATGTACCGTAACATACATAGTACAAAATAAAGTTAATACGAAATTAAAGTTTTCATGTTATACAAAATTAAATAACGATTTTTCATTGAATTTATAATATTGTTTATCTGATCCTGCGGCAATCACTCCCAATGGAATTTTAACAAGTCTTTCAGTTATTGGGTTGTCGACACTCCGTCCAGGTTCTCTAGGACACGTCTCTAGAGCATGTGACATGCGTGTTCGATGGGATTGAGGTCTGGTGATTGTTCAGGCCACGGCAATACCCCGATGTTTTCCATTGCCAAATACTCTCTGGTCCTCCGAGCTGTGTGCGAACGCGCATTGTTATGCATCAGCGTGAAATCTGAGCCAAAACTTTGTGCAAATGGGTGAACATAAGGCCCAAGGACATCTTCAACGTAACTTTCAGCGTTCATATTGCATCTACAAACACGAGTTCAGTTCGTCTGTTCTTCATGATACACGCCCATACTATCACTGTGGAGCCACTGTAAGGGTGCACTTCCTGGACGCATCTCAGCCGTTCGACATTTCCGGGACAACGAAACACTCTTACCCATCTCGTATCAGGCCTAAATCCAAACCGGGACTCACCGCAAAATAAAATTTTATCCCATTGCTCCTGGGTCTATGTCAAGTGTTCCATACACCATTCGTTTCGATGGACGCGATTCCCATGGCGTATAGGTGGGCACCTAATTGGGCGTCGTGCTCGTAGGCCGTATTCATGTAGTCTATATACATATTTCTCACGGTTTGGTGGCTATCAACAACATCGCTTGAGAATTGTAGCTTTAAACCTATCTCCCGGGCGGTTAACTTCGGCTAACGTCTTGCAGTCAGTTGTATGTATCGAACCTGTCGAGCAGTTGTACTCCTTCCACATCCTGGGGGCTGCTGAGCAGGATCCCCTGTATGAACGTAATGCTGCCAAAGACGACAAATCACGCTCCTATTGACACCAAAATGCCGAGATACCTTTTTTTTCTTTTTTTTTTTGGATGGGAAATTATCAAATAACTTCTTCTCACGCTCTGGGCGGAGCGGGAGGGCGTGTCAGACTCTCACTGACTAAAACCTATCCGTGTTCCTTCGGTTGCCCTGTTGCCGGTGGGCCACGATTTCCCTTTCGGCCTTATTTGCAACCCCGGCAGGCATCGGCCTTAGCGGACCCCGTCAATTCTGCTGACATCTCTTTGAGGCGCGCGAGGAACACAACGCGCTGTCGACCCGGGCGTGGTCCTTATCGGGCGGCGAGCTACCCATTGCTCACCGTCCGCAAGCCTGCCCCTACGGTATGCCGAGATACCTGGGACTGATTTCTTCCCGCTTGTAGCATTCCTACAGCTCTCTGCATTTCATGAGTAGTCAAATGGCGTCGCTCCATGACATAAAAATGACACCACATTTTTTTCAAAAACTGTATATCTCAAAATGATAAAAGTGAGACTAATACCAATTTTATCAAGGAATGAAAACACATGAAATCGGGAAATAAAAAAAGTAGCTTTTATTTTAATGAAAACAAAGCACAATAGAAAAGTTTATATTTTTAAGATCAGCCAGTATCTTTCCGGGAGCAAAAAGATTGTAAACCATTCTACTTAGTTAAGAAAAACAAAGTATCAATTAATAAAACATGCAGTTTCTGTAAATGATGCGTATTGCTTAGACTTTTTGATGTGTGTATTTCACCCAGTTCTAAATGACCAATCATACAATCCGCCACAGAAATGTTTTCATTCGCATCGTTATCTAGTCGCAGATTGTATGATTCGTCATTTTGAAATAGGTGAAATAGGTTAGGTTTGGTTAAAACCATGATCAAACGCACACGAGTCGAGCTAGTGAAGTGAGCGGTGCCGTGGCAGACTGGCAGCGGCCGGCGAGCGCTACTTCCAAGTTGCTCGCAGAAATTTTTTCTCCATTGTCTAATTATCCGTGTTTTCGCAATATTCCTAGAGTTTTTGCGAAAATTCGAATTATCAAATCATCCTAGGACATGTATAAGTCATGTAATGAAACTCCCTTGTTTCGTAGAACACCTTTAGATATAATTTTAACTAGTAGGTATTCTTAACGTAATTATAATAAACTTGAGTGTATTCATCATAATCAGCCTATAATGGTCCCACTGCTGGGGCACAGGTCTCCTCTCTATGAGAGGGAGTGGGCCGTAATCCACCACGCGGGCCCGGGAGGGTTGGTAGATGTCACATGTCTTCGAATTTTTGGTTCTAGAACATACCGGTTTCCTCATGATGTTTTTCTAAACCGTTCTGAGAGCAGTGGTGATGAAATAATTTACACAAAGCAAAGACAAATCGTAAGACGCGGCCGTTACCACTGGGCCACCAAATTTTGACATTTTGAACTTAGGTATAATGACTATTGACATTTTTAATCATTCGATATTTTAATCACTCGGTATTTCAATCTTAGACATTTAAGCTTATATATGTCACCGTAAAATTATAAACTTCGTTAGTTTATAATCTATCGGTATTATTTCCGTTAGATTACAAACTGTCGAAAAATTGTGAACTGCGACAAATCATTTACGATTTAACGCATTATTTTTCGATAGTTTATATTATATCCATGAGAAACGAGCGCAGGAAGCGCTGCCGCTGCCGCGGCAGCGCTTACTGCGCTCGCTCGACTCACGCGGTTGGTCACAGTTCTAACCTAACCTAACCCTAATTTCACCCAGTTCACAATTTTTCGACAGATTATGATCTAACGGAAATAATACCGATAGATCATAAACTAACGGTGCTCACAATCTTACGGTGACATATATAAACATTTTCAACAAAATACAAACGATATTAAAATTTTCGATATTATGAACATTGACATTTTACCCGTAGGTATTTTGATTTTCGACGTTTAAACATGTACCCATTCTAAAACTGAATGGAAATTGTTCTACCAGAATCGTGTCTCACCGTGCTGTCGCTTGTTTACGGGAGCCTTTACGTTGGAAGTCAGAAATAGTCCTTCAAGTTTAGATGGACTTCTGGGAAATCATCCCGAGCATAACAGCTTCATTATCTTCAGAATGTTTGATCAGAAACTGGTCAGATTAAGTAAATAAGTTTGGCTTTGTGGGTTAATGTAATAATACTCTCACAGGACGATGCCGAAATAGCAACCGGCATACCTTAGGGAGTACCCTAAGGTATGTCGGTTGCTATGTCAGGACTTATGTAGGTCTAGACTTAGCCTAAACAATGTTAGTATTAAGTATAATAGAACATTGTTTAGGCTAAATCGAGAACAAACCGCTAGGTACGGCTTTATCAAATATACATGGGACACTCAGAAAGTTTTGTGATACAAAAAAAAAATATACTACAGGTTTTTTTTTTTTATTGTTACTTTTCAAAGAACTCTTCACTGGCGTCTATACACAGTTTCATACGTCTAAACCAATTTTTTATCACACATTTTTATGGTTCCGTAGTAAACAAGGAACCCTTATGGTTTCGTCATGTCCGTCTGTCTGTCCGTCTGTCCGTCTGTCTGTCTGTCTGTCTGTCTGTCTGTCTGTCTGTCTGTCTGTCTGTTTGTCCGCGGTCTAGCTCCGAGACCCTTAGTACTAGAAAGCTGTAATTTGGCATAGGTATACATATTAATTACGCCGACAAAGTGGTAAAACAAAATTATGAAAACATTTTTTTTTAGGTTACCTCTCCTACACGTAAAGTGATGATGTTTTTTTTTTTTAACCCATGTGGGGTATCATTGGAAAGGTCCTTTAAAAACATTGTGAGTTTGTGAAAACAATTTTTGGATTCAAGTATCCGTTTGCGAAATATTAAGCTTTAAAGTGCTAATTTTTGTTAGAGTCAAGTGTTAGTTTTGGATATGTTACAAAAATCACAACAGTAGTTTATTTAACGAAATTAAAAGGAAAACTATCACAGCTAAGTAGGCTTTACAAGTTAACGAGTAATAATCGACCAACTTAACTTTGCAATTGCAAAAACATGTTTTCCCATACATTCCGTATGGGAGAACATATTTTTCAACTACAAAGTTAAGTTTGTTTTTGGGATAAATTCATCCCAACTACGGAACCCTTCATTGTGCGTGGTCCGACACGCACTTGGCCGGTTTTTCAGTCTGCATTCGTTGAACCAGCGGAAAACAGTCGCTTTAGAAGCTTTTGTCTATTAACACCATTCAAAGTCTTTCAAACGATTCTATGGTTTTATTCGATATTTTTTTTTATTTGAAATCGTATAAAATCATCGCGCGAAAATGTTCTCGTTGTAATTCTATTTTTCAGTGAGAAACGAGACGTAACGTGGAGTAAAAGTAAAAAAACGTGAAGGGAATTTCGAATTTGGAATGTTGTGTTTTTTGTAATAAATAGTCATAGTTTTAATTGACATCAAAACCAGCCAGTGTCCCATAAACAAAAACTGTTAGTCGCAAAACTTTCCGAGTGACCTGTGTATATACATATTTTTTTACCTCTTCGGGGATGCTCTTGGCCTGCATCTCGCCTGATGGTAGTGATGATCAGGCCAAGGGTGAAAGCGAGCATTACCTGGAATCCTCAACCACAGAGGAACTGGCTATCTTATCTCTTACTGCCGAAACACAACAATTCTTTTAACATTGTTGTTATGGCGACAGACTTAGATAAGATGGTGGTAGCTATCCAGGCGGACTTAGAGTAAGCTCTACCACCAATCAAACAGAGCAAATTTTGCTCCGACTGGGAATCGAAACCAGGACCTCTGGGTCTGGGACAGGTGGTCTAACCAATAGGCTACAGAGGCGGTCAACCAACGAGTACCTAAACTACAGGCTCTTAAAGGCTCGTCTGGCTGTTCACAATGGTGTGCTGGTGCCCACGCTTATGTATGGAAGTGAATATTGGGTGTGGCAAAAACAACATGAAAGTAGAATAAATGCTGTGGAAATGCGTTCCTTGCGAAGCATGTGTGGTCTGACTATGAATGATAGGCTGAGGAATGATGTGATAAGACAGCGGTGTAATTTAAAAGAAGATGTAGTGACAAAAATTGAAAAAGATATGCTAAGATGGTTTGGGCATGTTGAGAGGATGTATGAAAGGCGACTAACAAAATGTATTTACAAGGCTGATATAAAGGGAAAGGCCGGTCGAGGACGCCCTAGGAGGACATATACTGACCTTATTGGTGATGTTCTTCAGAAAGGCCAGGTGCGTAGTACTCGCAAACGGCGTGCGTGTATGACCAGATGTATGAACGTAAACGCGGCAAAGGGAGTATGTAAGGATCGTAGCAGGTGGCGTTCTGTAGTTTCTGCCTACCCCCATGGGAAGGTGTACTAGTAGATAAGGTAGTTAATTGACCCTGTAGTGTTGTTACAGATCAACATGTGTTCACTGCCACTGTATGTTTGTATCCGGGGTCAAATTGAATTAGTACTTATTGTATTCAATAATCGGGGAGGGGCTTGTGACTAAGTAATAACAGCTGTACGAGTTGATCGATCAGGTTGAGCTACGCTTGCCGTGGTTAATCCGTGAATGGATGACCATCTTTGTACATCAAGACCCCTCCGTCCTTGATCTTTGACAGTTATTACGGGTCGTCAGAAGCCCGAAAGTCTGACAACCAGTCTTACCAAGGGGTATCGTATTACCCAGTTACTGGGTTGTGGAAGTCAGATAGGCAGCCGGGACCGGCTTAACGTTCTTTCCGAGGCACGGAGGAATCTCGGTATGTAGAAATGGTCACCCATCCACGGACCAACCCCGGCAAAAAAGAAAAATAAATAGAAAAAAAAAGAAAGAAAAATTGAAAGTCCTGGGCTTTATTATTACACAAAATGAACAAAATCTGAAGAAAGAAATTAGATTCGTATTAAATTCTTTAATTTGTAGATTATAATCAAACAAAAAATCCATCTCAAAAACTAAGGACCCTCAATAAAATATTTTTACTTAGAAAACCTATAAAGGCATCTCCTGTATCGCCGAGATTAGATTCTAAAATTTAATCTTTTCTTGGAATTATAAATATAATTAAAATGTGAAGGTTGATTTGAAATTAATTACTTAAGTATTATTTAACGTTCCTTTATTGGAACTTAAAACCGCTTAGTGAGTTTGTCCACCGCAGCCGTCACTGGGACGTCACCGAGAAGTTTCGAATAGCTAGAATTCGGCCCGAGATTGTGACGGGCTGATGTGCCAGCAAGACAAAATACGTTTGATCAACTTGTCCACACTACCGTCGCAACGGCGGCGGCAGCGGCGCCGCGCCAGATAGACAAAACAAACACGTTTTTGTTTTGTCTATCTTAACACATGAACTGCCGAGAATGGTTGCGTTGGACAAACGATCACCGTCACCGGGACGTCACGTTGGGTTCGAATCATCTCGATTTTCGGTGACGTGCCGGTGACGCAAACGCCCTAAGCAACCTTTCTTTTTTTGAAGTAAGTACTCAGTTCAAATGTAAAAATATCTGTTTTACGTGCCAAAACTTTATTATAACAAATAAGTTCTAGTTCGTTCCCCTACGGGGATTATTGGCGTGATGTTTTGTAAAATGTAGGTAGGTACTATCTATGTAAATTATTTTAGGTGACATGTTGTTTATATAAAATTTGATATCCAACACTCAGCTATTACCTAAATTCCTAGTACTTTTAGTACTATTAGGTTCCTCTTTATAGCTTATCCTAAACACACAGTATATTCATTACTCACTATTAATATAACCTAGACTTACTTAAGTAAATGTATTTTAGAGGTTAGTTTCAAAACTAGCCTTATACCTACCTATATATTTAGCATCACTTACAATAATATATTAGCAGCTTATCTTTCCAGGGCCACTTTCTATTTCAAGGTCTACCTTCAGCAAGTAGGTAGTTTTAGTTATTTGCGAGCGGAACACATTAGCACGTATTCTATACAGGGTGGAAAAGGCAGTCAATGGAGGGAATGTTTTTAATGATATTTATTTTAATCTTCATTAATAACTTTGTCGACTGGTGCCCCACTGGTGTTTTTTGTTTTTAGCGTAGTTGCCGATTAAATTATTATGTTTTGCCATATAAATGTTTGGGGTGGACCATCTTTATCACTTACTACCCTACCTGCCCTACCTGCCCTACCTGCCCTATCTGCCCTACAGACGGTGTGCAAATTTGATTAAAATCGGTTGAGTAGTTTAGAAGTCCATCGCGGACAAACAACGTGACACGTAATTTATATATATTAAGAAGAAAAAGATTATAAAGAGAAAATAATTGATTTTTTGTATGTTTGTTTGTAATGAATAAACTCAATCACGACTGAATAGATTTAAAAAAAAAAATACCAGTTGAATGCACTTATTATCACTGAGTAACATAGACTCTGCCCGTTGCCACTTAAGTTTGGCAATTCTTCGAGCTATATCGGTTACCTTGGTTTTCCTGCAGATCTCTTCATTTCTGATTCAATCACGTAGGGAAACTCCAAGCATTGCCCTCTCCATTGCCCTTACCTTAAGTGGCAATGGGCAGGGCACATTGCTCGCAGAACGGATGGTGGGGTCGAACGGTTCTGGAGTGGCGACCGCGTACTGGAAGACGTAGCGTTGGAAGGCCTCCCACAAGATGGACCGATGACCTTGTGAAGGCCGCAGGAATCCGCTGGATGCGGAAAGCACAGAATCGGTCGAAGTGGCGGTGCTTGAGGGAGGCCTATGTCCAGCAGTGGACGTCTTTCTGAAATGATGATGATGATGAACATAGGCTATGATTTCTAAAGATATCACGCGGGTGAAGTCGCTGTCGAAAGCAAGTTTATTATACTTTCATTCATTGGCCTTTTTTCCACCCTGTGTAACGGCTTGACATAAGTCGTTAATAATACTAATCTGAAAATGGTGTTTGGCTCAATGGGTCAAGTTCGTATTGATTGCATTTGTTTTCACGTAGAACCTTAACCTATTTTATGTTTTTCTTTTGTTTCCGAAGGTTTTACTACTATTCGAAAATGCTGCGGGCTTAAATAAGTGAAAATCGCTTTCAAAGCGTTTTGTATTTCTGTAACAACTTTCAACGGGATTGACATAAGCTTTGCGGGAGCTTACGGTAAAGGTAAAGGTCTGCAGAAGCAGTACCAATAGTTTAGGTAATTTCTTTTTACGGCGAAAATAATGGTAATTTAAATAAAATTCAGCACAAAATTCTCTTCGTTATGCGCTCGGTGTGGCAACACGCTGTGTTCAGGCTCGCGACAAGTCAATCGTCATCCTGAGGGTGCCTCGTTGAGAGTTGAAACATGTGTCGATTTATTTCAGGGTTTTTTATGGCTCTTTAGATATACTTAGCTAAGCGGAATCGGTTACGAAATATATCCACGTCTATTGTATTTAAAAAAAAAAAATATGGAAACTGATCTAATTTGAAGTATTTTTTTAATAATACCAGCGGTTTTGTTTTTCGGTTTGGAGGTAACTTTGGATTTTTTCCGTCGATTTTCGTTCATGGAATCGTGATTTCATCAAACATAGAAATTAACATTAATCCTCAATTTCACTTTACATTTATTTCAAAATTAATGCTTCAGTATTTTCGATATAAAGAAAGATCATGCTAAACGAACTGAGGTATTTATAAGACTCTTAAGTAATTTGTTTGCGTCTTCTCCTGGCCTTATATAAAAACCAAGGTTGCTGGAGTAATTAATTAATTGCAGTGCTCTGAGCTTAAAGAGTTGTTGTCTTAAAGTAAGTACCTTTTTAATGCACAGGTTTCAGAAACAACTTTTTAGTTGTTGTACTCAGTGTTCACTGTAAGTCACTTGTACTTCAAAGTAAGTCTAAGTCGTCGTGTTTTTTCCATTTAAGCAGTGTAAGTAAAGTCAGGGAAATTAGTTGTTAGGCAAACAAACTACCAACTTAAAATCAAGTGTCCGTTTTATTCAAATCTCAACTGTCATTCTTTGAGAGTTGTAAAAATTGGTTATAATACGGCAAATTGGCGTAAGATGTCACTTTGCTTTATAATTAACTAGCTCCGCCCTGCGATTTCATTCGCGTAGGTCTCGACGTCGTGGGAATATAGAGATAAAAAGAATCCTATATCCTAATGTAGATTAAGGTCTACCCATGTGCCAAATTTCATACAAATTCATTCAGCCGTTTTAGCGCGAAAGCGAAACAAACTCACTGTTGCATTTAGAATATTAGTAAGGAATATGCTGACTGTATCAAGAGAACGTGTTTAAAATTTTTGCTGACAACACAGCTAAGCTGCTTCCATAATTCTAAAGCCGGGTCTACTGCGCGTGTTTTTTCGAAACATTACAAAAAAAATCTTACACATAAACATTGATTTTCATACAAAACGTCGTATTTGCATAGACAAATGTGTTTGGCCACGCCTCTTTGTTGCGATGTTTTTGTGTTAAAACACGCGCAGGAGACACAGCTTAAGAGAAACAATAAGGTGTCATTCAAACAACGTGTCTAGTTCAAACAAGTCAAGTAACAGCTGTGCAGTATACATTGTACTTGTTTCCGTTGTCAGAATACGAAGTTTAGCTCCGTACGTGAAATTGGAGTGAGAATACGGGATGTTGTTCAATGTAACAGATATAATATGTCAGTTGCAGGAAACAAGGTAACATACGGCTTTGTGTGAAACAACTACATCCAGTGAGTAAAATATAAAATTGTTTTTGAGCTATAATTATTACTGCTACTATAATTACTAATTGTTTTTGAATATGTCGGTATCTTTAGTGTTAGGATTCAATATAGTTAATTGATTCAGGCGTGACCTTGCGGAAATCCATTATGAAATACAATATACGTGGTCTAGTGGTCTAGTGGTAGCAAGCGCTACTGCTGAGTATGAGGTCCTGGGTTCGATACCCGGATCGGGCAAAATGATATTGGGTTTTTCCATCTGGAATTTCTCAGTAGTAGCCCGGAGTCTGGATTTGTGCCCGGTTGATGGCAATGGCTCGCCCCCTATTACATGGGACTTAAACATAACTAGCGAAATGTGGGTGTACCTACTATGGGTACACCTCTGTCTAACCCTTCGGGGATTACAGGCGTGATGTTATGTTGTTGTTGTGTTGTTGATATTTAGTAACCTGTTCCGCTTAGCTATTTCTAAAGAGCCATAAAAAAACTCCTGAAAGCCTGAACTGTGTGCTCAGCGCTCAGTCTGGTAAACACGCCGTGTTCGGGTTCGCAACAAGTCCATCGTCATCCTGAGGATGCCTCGTTGAGAGGTGAAACACGTGTCGATTTGTTTCAGGAGTTTTTTATGGCTCGTTAGAAATAGCTAAGTGGAACAGGTTACTAAATATATCCACGTCTGTTGTATTTTTTTTTTTTAGGATTCAATTCACGCCTCAAGAGACTAGAGACTTATTAAACAAAGCCTACCTAAACATTTTTTGCTTACGTTATAAAACGTAGCAGAATGTTCCCAGTAATAATTAGAAACCTCAGTCTGATATAAGTCGGATACCTATTGTAAGTTTCTTTTTGTAGAAATAACCTTCGCTGCAGTCGTTTAAAAAAACGACTATGTTTACGTTGTTTTTTCTCATAAACTGCCAGTCGTATTTAAAAAATTATTTTTACATTTGATAGCCCAATTCTTGAGGAAGGTTATTTAACATAACGCTACGAGACTTTTCTTTTTTGGGTGGGAAATTTTTAAATAACTTCTCCCGCTCTGGGTGGAGCGGGAGGGTGTGTCAGACTTTTACTGACTAAAACCCACCCGTGTTCCTTCAGTTGCCATGTTGCCGGGGGGCCACGATTTCCCTATCGGCCCGTATTCGCAGCCCCGGCAGACATTGGCCCTAGCGGACCCCGTCAATTCTGCTGACATCTCTTTGAGGCGCGCGTGGAACACAACGCGTCATCGACCCGGGCTTGGTCCTTATCGGACGGCGAGCTACCCATTGCTCACCGTCCGCAAGCCCGCGCCTACGGTGGCCGGAAATTTGCCTGTGATTCCCGACGCCCAGGGCGTCTCCTCCTGCGACGATTAGGGGCGCGAGGGCGCGAAATTTGCCTCTCCCTCACGCGCTCCGTCTCCTCCTTCGCGAGCATTACTGCTTCGCAGAAGGAGGTGACGGCCTTCCATTTCCTCTCACTCCGTAGCATGGCCTGGATCAGGGCCGGACGCGAGAGATCACCGCCGCCAATCGCCTCCACGAGGACACGGCGATGCCCTGCCCAAGCCGGGCAGACCTCCACCGTATGCTCCACCGTGTCCTCCGGGCGATCCACACAGTGATGACACCCGGGCGTTTCCTCCCGCTTTATCCTGAACAGGTACCTCCCGAAACAGCCGTGTCTGGTGAGGACCTGCGTCAGGCGGAAGGTGAGGACGCCGTGGCACTTCTCTAGCCACTCCTCAAAGAGGGGTCTTATCGCCGCAATTGTGGCGTGTCCAGTGCTGGGTTGCGACAATCGCACTCTCCATTCCGCCATGAGATCCCGCCGGAGCTCTGTCCGCTGTGCCGCGACTTCTTGCGGCATCGGAGTTAAGCCCCGGCGCTTCGCCTCCTCGCGCCACCTCCAAATGTGCGCGAGGAGATTTGCCTCCAGATCCCATGGCGGTACTCCGGCAAAGAGGCTCGCCGCCTTGCAGGAGACCGTGCGGTATCCTCGGGCCAGTCGGATGGCCATGACCCTTTGGGACGCGTTCAGCCGGCGGGCTGGCTGCCGCCTCAATGAAGGCGCCCACACCGGCGCCCCGTAAAGTGCCATGGACCGCACGACCCCCGCGTAGAGCCTCCGGCAGGAGGCGTTTGGACCTCCCAAATTGGGCAGGAGCTGCTTCAAGGCAGCCCCGGCCCGGTCCAGTCTGGGAGCCAAACGTCGGAAATGTTCCACGAAGTTCCACCGGCTGTCGAGGACGAGTCCCAGATACTTCATCGTCGACTCGACGCCGATGTGAACCCCTCTCGCCATTACCTGGGAACCCGACGGTGGCGCACTACGAGTACCATAAAAACCCATGGCCTCGGACTTGTGCAGGGCCACCTCGAGTCCCAACTGCCGACGCTACGAGACTTAGGAGCCGAACAAAACGAAAAAAAAAAAAGAAAAAAAACGCTAAGCGTAAACAAAGTAATAGCGCGGGCAAGCAATGCGATGCAACGCGAAGGATCGGGGGAAGATTTCACGCGAACGAAGTCGCGGGCAGAAACTATTAGATTAAATAGCTAAAAACTCTAGACATTCTGCTTAGCCGCTAAATTCACAGAAAAACTACGACACACCTTTTTACACCTTGGGTTACGACACGGGGGGACACGGGTTCCTCTGCAAACAGACTTCGACAACGTGCCAGGAGAAGCAATGAGCACTTTATTTGACGAGGGCTTAACTTTAGAGTGTAGGGATGGCCAACCTTTTACATCAATATGTCATTTTAATTAAAAATAATAAACTTTTTGACCGTAACGTGTGACGTTACCTAATTTAAAAAAAAAAGATAATACAAAAGCAAGCAAGCGTTAATATTACTTGCTTTTATTTTTTATTTTTTAATAACGTAAACAACAACAAACACAATATAACAAAACATAACATAACATTAAATCCACTTTTATACCAATTTATTTGGGGTCGGTAAAACATGTCTTTTTCTTCCATACTTCATGGACGATTCATTAACACAAATAAAAATACAATGAATATTATAATTCTATCATGTTGCACTGCACCTACTATATTTTGTATCTGCATCATCCTAAGGCGCCATCTCCACGGGCGATATCATCGCGGCGATAATTTGAAGGCACGCGGTGTGACTACATCGCCGCGATTTTCTCGTCCGTGGAGATGGCGCTTTAGGCACTAAGTCCACCTTTGCATGTTTTTTAGGGTTCCGTACCTCAAAAGGAAAAAAAGGAACCCTTATAGGATCACTCGTGTGTCTGTCTGTCTGTCTGTCTGTCTGTCTGTCTGTCTGTCTGTCCGTCTGTCACAGCCAATTTACTCCGAATCTAATAGACCGATTAAGTTGAAATTTAGTACACATATGTATTTCTGTGACCCAAACACGAATGTGTAACGTAAATGAATGAATTTTGAATATAGGGGTCACTTTTAGGGGGTAAACAAGAAAATTAAAAAAAAAAGTTTTACTAACAGTACCGTGTGACATATCAAATGAAAGGACTTGTTATGAGGATCTTAAATATATTTTTTATATCATTTTAAAATAAACACTTTTAAAGATATTTAAGAAATTCAATGAAAATTGACCATTCCCCCCCCCTTATCTCCGAAACTACTTGACCAAAAATTTTGAAAAAAATACATAGTATGGCTCTTTACTCATAGATAACAGGAAAACCTATACGAAGTCCATGGTCTTAAAATAACATGGTAAATCTCTCAATATTGTGCGCGCAAACTTACATTTCGTCGCTCGGCATCCAATAGGCCCATCTCTCTAGCTATTATAATATCAACAACAAAATATCAAAAGTGTTTGACAGTCTGCTTAATACACAACTAAAAAATAAAACTGTAAATGTTCATGACAACCAATTCGGGTTTCGGCGTGGTTTGTCAACAGAAAGTGCAGTGTTGTGTCTTAAGCATACTGTCACATACTATACACAGCGTGGGACGCAGATTTATGTTAGCTTCCTCGACTTATTCAAGGCTTTCGATCTGGTTGCTTATGACGTATTGCGGAGAAAGATGGAGAACTATATAGATGGTATTTGTGTAAATAATATTAGCTATGCAGACGATATGGTGCTTCTGAGCGCGTCAATCTGTGGTCTCAGAAAGTTGGTCGCCAAATGTGAGTAGTATGCCAAAATACATGGTTTGATGTATAACTCCAATAAGTCGGAGATCATGGTCTTTGAGGCTTGGGGTAGACCAGCTTATGTACCACCTGTATTACTCAATGAGACTCCACTACAAATAGTATTTACGTTTTAATATCTTGGTCATATATTGACCCCTGACATCAATGACGGACTCGATATTGGCGGGAACGAAGGGTGTTGTCGGTAAGGGCGAACATGCTGGCTCGCAGGTTTGCACGCTGCTCACTTAAAAAGTCAAAATTACTCTGTTTCGAGCTTATTGTACAGCGTTTTACACGTGCAGCCTATGGGCTAGATATACCCAAAGGTCGTGCAACACCCTTCGTGTCCAATACAACAACGCTTTCAGGGTACCTATTGGTGGGGCTGCCCCGTTTTTTTTGCGCATCGGGAATGTTCGCAGACGCACATATTAATTGCTTTTACGCAACGATGCGAATGAGGCACAGAGTGCGGGCCAGCTCCAACAATATCCTAAAAATGATCACTAGCAGGCTGGATTGCATGTACATCAACCACTGCAGTGCCATCTCCCATGGGGTGAAATAAATTTAAACTAGATTGATTACGTGGGGCACTCGGAAAGTTTTGCGATACTAGAAAAAAATAAACTACAGGTTATATTTTTTTTTATTATATCTTTAATACACAGTTTCATACGTCTAAACCAATTTTCATAACACATTTTCCAGTCCACATCAAACACCTCTTCAATCTCCTTCTCAAATGCAGCCAGTGCAGCTTCCGGTGATGAAAACTGTTTTCCTTTGAGTTGGTTTTTTATTTTGGGGAACAAGAAATAGTCGCACGGAGCCAAATCGGGACTGTAAGGAGGATGACCTATAAATTTGACCGGTGTGCTGTCCAAAAATTTCCTTGTTTTGAGCGCCGAGTGAGTCAGCGCGTTGTCGTGGTGAAGCAGTAGCCCACGGAGGCCAGTGTTCGGTCGCTTGCTGCTTGCAGCAGTAAAAACTTCTGGAAAACATTTGGTAACATACCATTTAGTATTGATGCACCTTTGATCTCGTAAGGGTACTGACACCAGATAAACCGTCAAAGAAAAAAAACTTGCGTTCAAAATTTTGCCTGCACTTGGTTGCACACTAGCTCGCTTCACTTAGGTAGGCGTTGGTTCATTTTGAAACAGCCACATGGTCGACTGACGCTTAATTTCTGGATCATTCTGATAAAACCAAGATTCGTCAGCCGTAATGATATTTTAAACGTGCCGAGACGAGCCTGCTTCAAATTTTTTATCATGTCTCGGCACCATTCTATCCGAACCTCCTTCTGAGCCTGCGTTGGATTTTGCGTTACCAACGTGAAACTATCTTCCTTACCAGAAGATGTCCATGTAGAATTTCATGCACACTTCCCGGTCAAATCTGCAGTATATGGTGAACCATTTCATATGTAATTCGCATATTCTCTTGAATTAAATATTCACAACCAGCACGTTTTGTTATGTAACAGCCGCCATAGAGCGGCCACTTCTTTCTTCGTCCGCCAAAATTACTCGACCACGCATAAACTCGTTGAACCAGCGGAAAACAGTCGTTTTAGAAGGGCTTTTTTCTATGAACACCATTTGAAGTCTTTCAAACAATTCTTCTGGTTTTAGTCGACATTTGAAATCGTACAAAATCATCGCGCGAAAATGTTCTCGTTGTAAATCCACTTTTCAGTAAGACAGAGTATTTTGATTTTGCTCGTAAAAAAATGTGGAGGGAATTTAGAATGTTATGTTTTTTTTTGTAATAAATAGTCATATTTTTTATCGATATCAAAACCAGCCAGTATCCCATAGACAAAAACTGTTAGTCGCAAAACTTTCTGAGTGACCTGGTAAAATAAGCTAACATAGTTCATAAGTTTACTAACACAATGAGTCCTTGTTACTTGAATAAAGAAAAATATCGTGACCATTTTTCCTTTTCAATGACGTTTTCTAAAAATTAAACCTAGCTAGATCGATTTATCACTCCCGAAACGCCCTGCGTACTAAAGTTCATAAAAATTCTTTGAACCGTTTCCGAGATTCAGATTATATACCTATATACATTTATACAAGAATTGCTCGTTTAAAGGTGTTAGATTTATATTATTATTATATTAATACCGCGAATGTGAAATTTTTAACGAACATCAGATTTTTGTTTTATTTTATTCTACACGTTCAAATAAGTGATGTTGCAATTAAAAAAAAAAACGTAAAAAAATGTCATATTCGCGGTATTGGATGCCGAGCGACGATTTGTAGTTGGAATGTCACATAACATACACGTAACATGTTTTTCAACTACAATGTTAAGTTTGTTCTTGGGATAAATAAATTCATCTCAACTACGGAACCCTTCATTGTGCGTAGTCCGACACGCACTTGGCCGGTTTTTTTTACTTGCGTATAAGTTTTAATAAAAACATGTATAAATACTTAGGTAATGCATTATTGATCTGTGTAACTATCTGACACTTTAGTTACTATTCATAAATTCCAAGATCTTTTTGTTTTGTTTAAAAAGGAATTCATTTTGTTTTATTTAAAGAAGTATTTGTTAAGTTATATTTAAGGAGATTTAATTTTAATTTTAAGTAGGTACATAGTTTTTAATTTGCGGAAGCTTGTAAATGGCAATTGTAAGCGCTATTGTACATAACTTACCTTTATAGATATTACAGACTGTAAGCTTTTTGAAGAATTAATCAATAGATTTTTTAAAAAGACATTTGAGTGACTTTTGTTTTTAATTTACCCAGAATTTTTTGTCGTGCCATAGGTTTGCCATCCCTACTCTAGAGGGATTGGTAAGTGCCACTAGTTTAGGTGAAGTAGATTTTCGTGTGGCGTCGCGTCGACAAACAGGCTAGTTCGTTAACCACTTCACAAAATACGTCGTATAAATTATCTGTGACAAAACTCACAAAAAGTGAGCTGCTCTCTTTTTGTGAGTTTTGGAATTTGATTAGCGACTCACCTGCTCACAAGTACTGCACCTATTTCCTAGTTATTATTCTCGGGAGCAGTGGAAAAATGTGTATAAATGTTTATTACCCCTACCTACTATTGTACACATGGGTACACATCAAGCTATACATTTCCAGTTTATACTGATCTCGTATTGTATAGGCTTTCCGTACAATGCGAGGTCAGCTTATACTGGAAATGTATAGCTTGATCTGTAGCCGTGTGTACCTACATACAATAAATTCTGTTTATCTTACGTATTCCCATAGTACCTTTAAGACACTCAGGGGGAGAAATGTTTTGCCTATTAAAATAATCAAGTCCACATAAATTAACAAAAATAAAACAACTCAAAATAAAATTAATATTAAATCATTAGTTTTTAGTAGTCACACTACAACTCACAAAGTTTCATGGACACCATTTTTTTCAAACTCTGAACTGCAATTAAAAACTACATAAAGTTTTACGACTATTTTTGAAACAACAGTGTTTGCACTTAATTAACACGATATGTTTGTTAAGCTCAAATGTTGATGACTTGGTAGATTGTTTAAAAATATAGGTTCAAATTGAGAAAAAGGGGTCGCTTTTTTAACACTGCTTAAATACCGAGTTCAAAACGATTATGTTGAAAACGACAGCCCACAGTAGGTAATTAAAATTTTTTTTCACCAAAAACGTCGTCGTCATCGTTTTTAATCTAAACTAATATTATAAAGAGAAACGATTTGATTTTATGAATTTTTGTATGTTTTTTGTACCTAACGAATAAACTCAAAAACTGTTTTACCGATTTAAAAAATCTTTCACCAGTAGAATGCTATTATATTATCACTGAGTAACATAGGCTAGAAGCTAGTGTTAAATAACTTAGTAAACGGAACCCTGATGAACAAGTAATAAATAAAAAAACGTGTGGCACTCGGGGACTGCCGCGGTAAAGATATTGCATAGCATTTGTAACCTCCATACTTCCTATTTGTCAACGCTACACTTGGGATGATGACGTGCTGACATAAAACAAAAATTACGTTCCCATGACAACATCACGTTTCCCATGACAACATAACGTTGTCATGGGAACCGTCACATGGTAGGCGGAGTTAGGTTTTGTTAGGTTTTATTTTCGTTACGTTACGGAATTTCTTGATTCGGTCGCCGCGCTCAAAGCCCGCGATAAAAACTATGCAATAGCTTAAATAAAGAAAGAAAATACGTTTATTTGCGGTAAACATGACGCAAAGAAAGAAAAAGAACACGAAAATAACAATTTAGGGGAAAAATATGCGTCACATCCACGCAAAACGGCCATCGCTCAGCATAATGCTGCAACTCTATGCGAGACAGAGCCACAGCGCTGGCTTTCAGTGATAGCCGGCGTGCCTCAAGTGCCTTATTAGATAATGTTTTACCAGATCTCACACACAATCTCTTTACATAGCATGAAGTTGCTTAATGGCAGATATAGACCTGCACCCCAATTTCTTAACACACTTTCAATCCCAATCGAAGGATTTTGAAGGAAATTCCTAATCCATCCATCATAATGACTACGAAAAATTTGTGTGCTCAACAACGTAAATAACACAATTATAATAAGAACTATCCTTGCTCTAAAATTACTAATTTAATTCCAAATATATTTTTTTACTTCAAAATAGATACTAATTCAAATTAATCTTAAAGTCGTTACCTCAATATCATATAATCTTAAACTGTTTCATAAAACTACCTATTTACAATATTTCAGGGATAAGGAAAATAATATGAAAAACCAAGATATTTTGTCATTCATTTATATTTCTTTGCCAACATCAAATTCAATATTCTACACCATACCATCACATGTCCTATTCCACACATAATATCACTATTTAATCAGTATAATAATACCTTAATTAATACCTTTGTAAATTATTTCTAAGATTTTATGTTAATATTTTACAAATTTTAATACTGAATAAATGTTTATTATTATTATTTACCATAAAACTAATAGGTTACCTTAATTTACAGTAGATCTCCAACCAATACTATGCCAATCTATCTTTTTACCGACACAGCCACTAAGGCCTCTGCCTCGAATTTTGCGGGCAGCGGGGCGGCAGCGGTGGCGGCGCGGGAGCGGCGCGGGCAACTCAGACCCGTTCTCGAAACCAGCGTGCAGATCGAGCGGCTCTATAGCGGCGTAGTGTTGTGTTCGTGGTTGTGTCGTCGAGATATTTGTTTTCATTCGCGAACGAAATGTCTGAACAACGGCGACAACATCTTTTTGATTCAAATTTATTCCTAACGCTGGATTTATTGTGGGCAAAAGAAGAAGTGAATCCCTACTACAGGGCAAGGAAAAGAAAAGGCGAGTTTTAACGAAATTATGAAGAACAGAGACAATGTCCTGACAAATTCTACGACTACACCAGAATGAGTGTAGAAACTTTTAACTATATTCTTGAAGCTATCAAGGGCGATTTAGAGTCTGAAATTAATTAAAAACGATATAGAGATACTTATATTATATTTAATTTCTTCCCATAACTGGTTAATTACTCTTCTATTTTTATGGTTCACATCTTTGCTGTTCCATATCGGTGTCCTCTCAAAAATTGCTGAAATAATTTGCTCTAGCACGTCCGAGGACAATTTTGACACGTCACAAAAATAAATTGCGCAACACTACAATGCAGACGCGCGGGCGGTCACCGCTTGACTGGAGTGCACCGCTCGTTGCCCGCCGCTGTTTTCGAGGGCCGGTCCATTTGATTTTATGCATTAGATCCTGCCGCTCCCGCGCCGCCGCCGCCGCCCCGCTGCCCGCAAGAATCGACGCAGAGGCCTAACACGTCTTACCGTCACGAGCGCTCGACCCAGAAGAAACCGTTATTTTCCCATTTTGACTTATCAAATCTTTGGGTGTTGCTAGTCCAATATCCAACAATTACGTATTAATAAATTGAAACCTAATACAATGAATGTTGTTAAACTGTCAAAATGAATGGCATTTCCAGTGTGCTGTGCAATTTCCGCTCTGGTGATTCTTCAACAGGTGAAATTACTTAAGAATCTCCAGCTTCAATAAGACGTCATGCCCGTATTCTCTGAGGAATTACGTCGGCGTAGTTGAAAACTTATAGATATAACCCAGAAATACACGACGAGATGCTACTGAGAATTTCCTTAACAATAACAAAGTATACAGCCAAACCAAAACAAAAACAAAACTAAAATCAGAGTTGCGACTTATTTGAAATATTTGTATTTAAAATGCAAATACAAAATGCAAAATACGTATTTTATATTTTGTATTTAAATATCTTTTAAAAAAAGCATTTTGCATTTAATTTGAAATACTTTTTGAAATGTATTTTATATTTGTAAAATGTAAATACTTTACTGCAAAGTTTCGCCAACATTACCACTCAAATTTTCATGTAAATGGGTCAGCAATTCGACAAATAGCTACTAGAGGTGCTGCTAGTGCTGCAAGTCTGTGTGCAAAGTGACAAAACAAAAAACTTTTTATAAAAAATTAAAACTGACTTCCAAAAAAAAAAAACTACAAAGTGAAAAATAAATTTAATTTCGGAAGTTGGTGTCTTTTTGCCACCGACTTCCGAAATTAAAGTTATTTTTCACTTTGTAGTGTTTTTTTGTTTTTTTGTTTGTTTGTTATGTCTTTCTGATTCGACGCCGTTAATAGTGTTTATTATCAAAAGAAAGTGTTGGATTAAAGATATTTGAATAAAGTATTTTGAAAATACGTATTTTGCATTTAGTATTTAAAATACAAAAGCGAAAGTATTTTGTATTTTACATTTGAAATGGTAAATTAGAAAACTATTTGCATTTTGTGTTTAAATACTTTTTTTAAAACTATTTTGTACATCTCTGACTAAATTTTATCATTCCACCGAACTTCTGTAGGTACTTGCAAAATTCACACCAAATGTCGTCACCCACACCATGTAAACTTCATCGAAGCACAATCTAACCCCGCGTACAATGGGATCGATATTGCAAAACATCATGTGATCATTTGCAAGTATAATATCGATACAACGATTCCTACCGTGCTCAGATTCAATATTGACTCAGTTTCACATCGCAGTATGTATCGCCCACTTGAGGTTTGACTTTGTTTGTTTGTTTGTGAGGCTGGTTGATTGGTTCTGATGATAATAAATTGAGGCTAAACTGCTGCTATGTCGAATTTAGGTAATTTATTCATCTTTTAACATTGATTTCTTAAATATACGGAAAACTGAAGAATATATTTCATTTTACATAATATACAGCGTCTCCCGAAGGAAATATGCCCGACTTATGTTACAGATGAAGATACTTGATCATGTAAGAAGATGAATGTTCCAATTACTGATAGGTACTCTGAGTCAAAGATATGGTTTTTTATTTATGTTTTTTGCACGGTTTTTATAGTGATCAAGGACAACGAAGGCTGCTATAGAAAAGTAGTGATCAAAACATTATGTGCCTACAGTGTTGACGAAATGACATACGAATATGACAAAATTCTAAAAAAAAAAAAACAGTTTTCTCAACAGCTTCATAAAGGAAAATGAAACTGATCCATAAAGTCAGTTGAGTATTGTGATTTTAAATTATTATAGAATATCTTTATATATATAATTCTTCTGTGAGTGTGTATGTCACTGAACTTCTCTCAAACGACTGGACCGATTTTGATGAAATTTTTTGTGTGTGTTCAAGGGGATCTGGGAATGGTTTAGATTCACAATCGGACCCGATAGGTGGCGGTATTCGGTCAGGACAACGTCTGTCAGGTCCGCTAGTAATATTATATTTTTGGGGGAGGAGCTAATGGCTTAACAGCCGCACGGGTCGATCCATCAGGAAAAGCAAGCTACGCTTGCCGGGGTTGGTCCGTAGATGGGTGACCATTTTTCTCCTCACTCCTCCGTGCCTCGGAAAGTACGTTAAGGCTTTGGTCTCGGCGGCCATTCGTGGATCTTTGACAGTCGTTACGGGTCATCAGAAGCTCAAAAGTTTGACAACCAGTCTTACCAAAGGGTATTGTATTACCCAGTTACTGGGTTGTGGAGGCCAGATAGGCAGTCACTCCATGTAAAATACTGGTATTCAGCTGAATCCGGTTACACTGAAAGCCGACCCCAACATAGTTGGGAAAAGCTAGGCAGATTGATTTTTAATTTTATATTTTTGTTGACTCTGCGATCACACTGCATTCTACAAACTATTTTCCTAGTGAGTCAGCTCCCTTATGTTGTTTCATTTAATATTCTTCCCTACTCAAGGAAGACTTAGTAGGGAAGAATTTCAAACTTCCTTGCAAAGCTACAAAGAGCAGTTAATGGCACATTATTTAGAGTAAAGGGTAATGGAGGGTACTTTTAAGGGACTCATTAATTAACAAAACTGTCGTCCATCAAAAGCACTTCCTCATTTGTCCTAATTAATTACAAGGATTGTGAAAGCAAGTTGTACTGTAAATCATTAATTTGATTTACTGAATTTGGAGATAGTGAGACAGTTAATCTGACAGTGGATTAGCTAACGCTTGGCTGTTCCCTGCTTTATCTGTGGCAGTTTGGTCAAATAGATTATGGACAGTATTCTGCAGACTAAACTTAAACAAGATAATCACTTGATCGTCTTTTGCTCGGAATCTAAATAGGTCCTTTGTTTATCAGTATTTATTATTTAGAAGAAGAGTATTTATTTTCTACATTGTAGCACTTTTCCGAAAACTGTTCTCTTTCAGCTGATAGGCATATAAAAAGTGGGCGAGTTCGAACTGGGGATGAGTATGAATGAAGCCTAAATGAGATAGGAAGAAAAAAAGAAATAAAGAAAAAGTATTTATTGAGACTCGCACAAGAAATCACAAATTAAACTAAAACACACTCATTAAAACATTAATTTAAAAATAAAATTAAAAGTAAAATAGAACAAAAAGATAGGATAAATTAGAACAAAAAGAGTAGATCAGTATAGGAGAAGTATAAGATCTGGCCACGACATAATATAGGACTTACTTGCTCTGAGGTAGGAGGCTCAATTATGTTACACACTTTCAATTATAATCCGACGGATTTTGAAGGAAATTGCTCATTAATTCTATAGGTCTCAAGCTTAAGATCAGATGGCAGTGTGTCTTGTAAACCGATGGAATATCGCTGATTCCAGACCAAGATTTATCGACGGAAAAAAAAAACGAAATAATTTTTTATTTTTTATGAAATTAAAAGAAAAATTGTAACAAAACGGTGTAACTTTTAAATTAAATGATCTATTGCGATGAAACAAACTCCATAATGATTGGCAGTAATTAGGCGTACTCGTGAGCAGTGGTGGCCCAGTGGTAACGGGCGCGACTTATGATTTGTACGTCATAGGTTCGTACCGTTCGTTCGTAGGCGCTTTACTTTGTGTAAATTATTTCATCACCACTGCTCTCAAAACGGTGAAGGAAAACATCGTGAGGAAATGTCTTAGAACCGAAAATTCGAAGACATGTGACATCTACCAACCCGCACTGGGCCCACGTGGTGGATTACGGCCCACTCCCTCTCACTAAGAGGGGGCTTGTGTCCCAGCAGTGGGAATATTATAGGCTGATGATGATGATGAGGCGTACTCATAAAATGAAAATTGTGGAAAAAGTACTCTCAATTGAAAAAAAAAAATGTTTTTTTTGCAAAAATCTGTAAAAAAAAAAAAACAGATTTATTTACAATAAAATTTCTCATTAAGCAGCCAAAATGAAAAAATTTTTTTTTATTTAATTCTGATTTTTTTAATATTTTTTTCATCGATTAAATTAAGCATAGATTCCTTCATTTCGATATGTGCACATTATAAAGATTCACACTGTATGTATGTAAATAATTGTATTTTTTTGAACGGCTGGTGGTTCTACCCATTTAATACCGGAAACCCTGTATAATATTAGAGCAGATGAGAAACAGTATCTAACACCGCAAGTGCTTGCACGTGCAAGCCAGCTGAACAGTACAAATCAGTAACCGGCAGAAATTACCCGATCCGCAGGAATTAGTTCTAACAACGCAAAGATTACTAGAAGTAACTGGACGACAACTACTCAATTGACACTTCCTACTTTACAAAAATTAGCACTTTTGTGATTGCTTACAATGTCAGCTGATTTACTGGAATTTTTAACCGACTTCCAAAATGAGGAGGTTCTCAATTCAACTGTATGTTTTTTCTTTTTTTGTATGTTTGTTACGCGATAACTCGGCCATTTATGAATTGATTTTAATGATTCTTTTTTTATTTGGTAGATAATACTTCAGAGATGGTCTCATACAAATTTTTATAACTTTTCTTGGGTAGTTTTTGAGTTAGCTTCAATAATGTGTATTTTTCCCACTTAGTATGTGGATATGTTAAGTTCCTCTCACTGTTATTTACATAGCAGGTAGTGGTATTCGAATTTGTGTGGGGTAAATACCACAACTAAAAAGTGAAAAATAAAAACGTTTTACAAAAAAAAAAACAACCGACTTCCAAAAAAAAACACTACAAAGTGAAAAATAATTTTAATTTCGGCAGTCGGTGGCAAAAAACGAAAATTCAAAACCAAAGACACCGACTTCCGAAATTAAAGTTATTTTTCACTTTGTAGTGTTTTTTTTGGAAGTCGGTTGTTTTTTTCTTTTGTAAAAGGTTAAAATGGCATACTTAGCCAAAAATATTTTTACTAACAAAACGGACATTTCACAAGGCCCCATAGCTGTCATCTGGAAACCTGCCCAGGAGACTGGTTTAGAGCTGAAAAATAAAAACTGGGTTAAGAGCTGAAAATAGGTTTATAGAGGTATGAGAAACAGGGTGTAGTGTTCACTCATACTCTATAGAAAAGGGTAGATCATCCGACTAGATGGGTGGTGTGTCTGGTGGGCAACCGTTGTTTAAATACTCGTCATGAGGTAAACCCTGCTTGCACGATGCAGGACTTTTGCCACAAATAAATACTTCCACAGGTTTTATGACCATGAGTTTCGTAAAATTTTAACTGCACCTAAGAAACTATTTACATCTTTGGATATACTAGGCCATAATAATTCCTTTAGGTTTAATAATTACCATCAGCTATAATGACCATGTGTCTAATAATGACCGAGGCCGTGGAAGGTCAAAAATATAACCAACCTGCTTTGTAACATCATCTTGATTTCGTATGTTCACATGAATAAACGCGGAGTAAATTTTTCCATAAATTTGAGGTTTCAATCAAACTCCGTAGGCGTTTATTAATAAGTGGGCTAGGTTACAGCCTATATTGGTAAGAAGACCTTTTTGAATATGGATAATAATAGCAAACCTGTTGCTGTTAAATTGGATCCATGAGCTAAAATCTTGTATTCCGTCTATTGAAGTACCAACTAAATCTAAACCTTCGGGGAATATAGAGATTCTATTATTAATTCTACAAAGTTGCGGGTTATCCAATAATTTTGAGTAATGAAATTAAATTAATTAGTTTTTTCTGTAAATAGAATATCAGAATCACTTTTACACATGATACTCTGACTACTCTGAGAAAAAAGGCCGAAACAAACTCAGAGGTCGCAGTCTCTTTTAAAGTCCAGGCATAATCTTGGTCAGGCCATATGAGAACCATGTAGATTAGTGTCTGAAACGGTCTTTTGAGGAAAGAACCACACAGATTTGAGTGGATATGTCTAGTCAGTGCAAGCATTTGTCAGTAATCGTGGAGCTCAACTCGACGAACAATACCAAAGAAAGGACATTTGGGTAGGCCGCATAAACAACAGAAACTGTCAGACCATCATTAAAACTAGCTGAGAAATAAAAATATTAATAATATCCACATAGTCCTCACATTCACAATGATTAAAAAAAAATACTTTACAAAGTAATCACGTCATTTTTAGGGTTCCGTAGTAAACAAGGAACCCTTATAGTTTCGTCATGTCCGTCTGTCTGTCTGTCTGTCTGTCCGCGGTCTAGCTCCGAGACTCTTAGTACTAGAAAGCTGTAATTTGGCATAGGTATACATATTAATTACGTCAGCAAAGTGGTGAAACAAAATTATGAAAAACATTTTTTTTTTAGGGTACTTACCTCTCCTACACGTAAAGTCGTGATCTTTTATTTTTTATTGCATAGTGTGGGGTATCATTGGAAAGGTCCTTTAAAAAGATTATGAGATTGCGAAAACCATTTTTGGATTCAAGGATGCGTTTGCGAAATATTAAGCTTTAAAGTGCTAATTTTTGTTAGAGTCAAGTGTCCCCCCCCCCTGCCAGCTAAATGGTTGATTTTGGATATGTGGAAAAAATCACAGCAGTAGGATATATAACGAAATTAAAAGGAAAACTATCACAACTAAGTAGGCTCTACAAGAGTTAACGAGTAATAATCGACCAACTTAACTTTGCAGTTGTAAAAACATGTTTTCCCATACATTCCGTATGGGAGAACATATTTTTCAACTACAAAGTTAAGTTTGTTTTTGGGATAAATTCATCCCAACTACGGAACCCTTCATTGTGCGTGGTCCGACACGCACTTGGCCGGTTTTATAATAATTTTCAACAATGTCAATGTGTATATTTTGGTACTGGTATGTTTTGATAATTTTACATAATAATTAAAATGTCAATTTTTATGGTTTTATCACAAGGCTTAGCAGAGCGAGCAGCTCAATCCCAAGCTTTTTTATCTGTTTTCGTACCCTTTTTTACAAAGTTTGGTTTTTTAATACAGCTTTAAAAAACCCTAAACTTATTTAGATTTAGGTTACAGGGCATTCTTAGAACAACACGAACGAACGATTTGCCCTATCTTCCCTTATTAGATTACTGACTCAGGTCGAAGCCGCTTAAGTGCGGCCTGTTTCAGTCCAGGTGTTGTGTTTCACAATGGTAGACGGTAAGAATATTCTTTTATAATAATATGCTCTATTACTAGCTTGTTATTCTTCATTATACAACATGTAAAAAAAAACCCTGTCCAATCCGTGAGGGTGTTGTAAGGTATCGTACAGACTGAGAGTCTATTTATGTGGTAAATTTCAGGAAAAAAGGAAAAAAATATCACCACATTTTTTTTTCAATGGGGAATTTTACCGGGTTATTAGGGCGGCCGTCGTTTAGCGGGTGTTTACAAGTCATAACCTCATGGATTTGGGGTAATTTTGGAACTAAAAATGTGATTAATTAAATAGCAATAACTTTTTTTTTTCAGTAATAATAAAATAAAATAAACTTTTTGGTAATGTTATTGCAGTACCTTTACCTTTCGGATCGGACAGTTTTTTTTACATATTGTATATAAAAAACTATAGTTTATTTTTATTGTTTCGTCGCAAATATGTTGAAAAAGCAATGGTCGCCTAGTGGTAACAGCCGCGACTTACGAGTTTAGGTCGTAGTTTTGAACCCTGGCTAGTAGTTCCCACTGCTGGGACACAGGCTTTATCTCTATGAGAGGAAGTGGGCCGTAATCCACCACGCGGGCCCAGTTTGGGTTGGTAGATGTCACATGTCTTCGAATTTTCGGTTCTAAGACATACCGGTTTCCTCACGATGTTTTCCTTCACCGTTTTGAGAGCAGTGGTGATGAATAATTTACACAAAGTAAAGCGCCTGTCTGGGGTTGAATCTACGACCTACAACTCGCGGCCATTACCACTGGGCTACCACTGCTCCCTCCTAGCCTCCTAGCCCTATTTACAATAGTGGAAATCCTTCGGCTGATAAATAATGATGACGACTCACCAACTTCCAATCCTTACAGTTGTTGATCCTGGGGTTGTCAAGACAGGAGCATACAAATACGAAGATGGTACTCGCTATGTTGGCGAGTGGAATTCTAAGGGCCAAAAGCATGGCATGGGACATCTGGTACTACCTGATGGTACAAGGTACGATGGATCGCTGATTGGAGGCCTTTGCTCTGGATTGGGTGTCATGGCGTTTCCTGATGGCGCTAAGTGAGTTTTATTCTTCTTAACCGACCTTAACAAGGAGGTGTTTGTACGTACGATGAGTTTCTTCATGTACGTCCCAGAACTACCAACACCACCACTGATTTTCTAGTGATTTATGGGCAAATTTACGTAATTTTTATTAACCAAAGGCTGCCAAACGGAACCCTATCACCAAGCCTCCACTTTCCGATCATCTGTCTGTCTGTCAGCGGAATGTATCTCATGAACCGTAATAGGTAGACAGTTGGAATTTTCACAAATTGTGTATTTCTATTGCCACTTTAACAAAAAATAGTAAAAATTAAATACAGTTAGTCATTAAAGGGGGTCATACAAGATACGTGTTTTTTCGGCGTTTATTCAAATCAAATCATTTATTTCGGAAAAAATCCATATTGTATTAGTATTAGAACTTACAAAAATATTATGTTAATTGCACAAAAATCAAAAACAATATTACAACAAAACCAAAAATTAAATTAAAGTCAATATTAAAATCAAAATTAAAATCAAAATTAAAATCAAAATTAAAATCAAAATTAAAATCAAAATTAAAATCAAAATTAAAATCAAAATTAAAATCTAAATTAAAATCTAAATTAAAATCAAAATTAAAATCAAAATTAAAATTAAAATCAAAATTAAAATCAAAATTAAAATCAAAATTAAAATCAAAATCAAAATTAAAATCAAAATTAAAATCAAAATTAAAATCAAAATTACAATCAAATTTTAAATTTATGCTCGATCTTAATACGGTTCGGAACCCTTCGTGTGCGAGTCTGACTCGCACTTGGCCAGTTTTTACTTTCGGCGGGTTATGAAAATCAACACCATTCACTTTCCTTAACATTCTTAAAATTACACATTATTTTCATAACTTCACAACCATTTTGTTCATAAAATTTTATTGTTATGAATGAAAATATTTACAGAGCCAGCCACTTATCGGCGTGATCGAAGACTCTGCATTGAGAAATATAAAAATGTCTGTTTTTTATTACACTACTTCTACCGAGTACCTTTCAAATGCAATGGCGACATAAAGTTGATATTTATTATCACTATTGTACATTATTTTGAACTCTTCTTCAGAAAACTTTGTGATTTCTTTTTTGAACTCTCCGCTAAGATAAAATTATTGAGATTCTTAAGTATGCTTTCGCAGAGACGTTGGTTCCATTTATTTTGTTTTGCATTTACATCAAACTTCCATTCCAGGGTCGCTTCGATTCGAACCTTTTGACGCTTGTCATTGGCTGAAAGTTGTAAAAGTCTATAATAATATTATACTATTAAACGAGCAATATTTGTATATTTGTTTACGGGGGCGAAAAATCGATCTAGCTAGTTCTCAAATCTGAGAAAAATCGTTTTCTTTATTTTCACAGCCTCGGGAATGTGATACAATGTTAGTATACCTGGACTGATTTAAAAAAACCGACCAAGTGCGTGTTGGACCTTGTGCGTGGTCCAACACGCACTTGGTCGGTTTTATAAATAAAGGGTTCCGTAGTTGGGATGAATTTATCCCAAAAACAAACTTAACTTTGTAGTTGATAAACATGTTCTCTTATACAAAATGTATTGGAAAACGTGTTTTTGCAACTGCAAAGTTAAGTTGGTCGATTATTACTCGTTAACTTGTAAAGCCTACTTAGCTGTGATAGTTTTCCTTTTAATTTCGTTATATAAACTACTGCTGTGATTTTTTTCACACATCCAAAACCGGGGTGGCTTCATGATAAAAACAGCACGGGTCGACCGAAGGTTAAGCTTCGCTTGCTGCGGTTGGTGTGTGGATGGGTGACCAATGTGACCATCCATTACATATCGATCACCCCTCCGTACCTCGGAAAGCACGTTAAGCCGTTGGTCCCGGCTGTCATTCGTAGATCTTTGACAGTCGTTACGGGTAGTCAGCAACTCAGTTACTGGATAACACAATATGCCTTTATGTACTACTGATGGACTATGGGCGGGTTTAAAACTCTGACACGAGGTTAGTCACTAACCAGACGAAAATAAGAAGAAATTATTGATATAATTTACTAAATTACATAGTCTAGTTAACATCCTGACAAATATTGATGGAGTTTTGTTTACTCTTGAGAATTTTCGTCTTGTTATTTCAGCTTAAAGAAACACTGAAACTTTTAACTGTTTGCTTGCAAATTTTAAACATTATTTCTACTTTAATTCTGAAAGTTAACCGAGCGTTCTTAAGACGTGTGCTAACCAAAGCGATTGTTGCAATTTTTGGAGAACCCGAAACGTTCGCACCGACAGAAGGCGCCCTTCCGTTTTTCCGAACAAATGGGTAACATATGACCGCTACGAACGCGTATTAACGTGACCGATCGCTTTAGTTAAGACATGAGGTTATAGCTAACGTGTACCTTTTTTTTTTTTGGGTGGGAAATTATCAAATAAATTCTCCCGCTCTGGGTGGAGCAGGAGGGTGTATCAGACTCTTACTGACTAAAACCCACCCGTGTTTCTTCAGTTGCCATGTTGCCGGGGGCCACGATTTCCCTTTCGGCCTTATTCGCAACCCCAGCAGGCATCGGCCCTAGCGAACCCCGCGTATACCTGGAAGATGTATCTCTAAAGACTTGCTATATATAACTCAAAGTCTACCAAGAAAAACTTGAAAGATTTATAGCATCCTACTTTCCGGTAAAATAAGAAGGTTGAATGACTTTCTGGTTTCTACGTATTTGATCAGGATCGCCTTGGCAAATAGGATAAAGGGCAAAACAAATAGGTTTCAGACACGTCCGCAGTTTTTTTTCAAAGGAGAGATATTGACAAAAAAATATCGTTACTTCCTTTTCTTTGAGAAAAGTAAATGGAAAGCTTTTTCTGTTTGGAAGTCATACGCTCAGTATCATTTTTTTGTAAATAAGTAGTAATTGTTTATTGCTGTGACCACACTGACATTTTTATTTTATTTTTTTGTAATTCCAATGATCTGTATATTTCTAAATTTTTTATTTGGAATTATAAACCTTTGCATGCCCACGAATGAAGAACTTTATTATAAAAACACTTATGAACTATACCCATTTTTGCAAATAAATAAATGATTTCATTTAAAGTATTTTATTTAAATACACTGTATATTTTAAAATCTATGCAGTCGTTTAATGACGATGGTTTAAAATTTCGTTTCTGACAAGTCAGTGAAGTTTCAGATTATGAGACATTCTTAAGAATGTATTATTATGTGCTATGTTGCCTTCATGCAGAATAAACTAGGAGACTAATATTGAATGTTAGGGTTAACAAGAAATTACATCGCAGGGACTTCCTCATCACTAATCGGTTTGCTAAGTAAGGTGAACGAAGAAGGAAAAGCTTGAGATTTACAAAAGTTTCAAACTTCAGGGACCCAATAAAAATGTTTGCTTCAAAAACTCGATTGAGATTTCCAACACCTGTGACTCTGTTTATAATTTTATCTCAAAAGAAAATAAATATCGTATGGTGTACTTATTATTTGCACCAACAACGACAGCTCTATTTTTTTTATGTCCAGGCAAATATTTGTCCATTTCAAGGTTGCCTGAAAGTGATCGCGGAAAGCGATAAGGCCGCCCATTGTATATTTTGTAGTGTTTGGTTTCTTTTTTTAATGTATTTTTTGTGATGTACAATAAAGTATATATATATAAATAATTAAATCATTGAGTTCATCATTGAACTTTACAAAATGTAAAACAACTCAAGTGGTTATAGTTTCTTGGGTTCCTTGAAATGAATTTATTTTAGTATCGATAAAAGTATAACTCTATATATGTAAGCTTTAAAGGCTCTTGGCTAAATGATTACAGCCGCACCGGTCAATCGAAGGTAAAGTTACGTTTGCCGTGACTCGTTCGTGGATGGGTGATTGACCATTCATTACATATCGAGACCCCTTCGTGCCTCGGAAAGCACGTTAAGCCGTTGATCCCGGCTATCATTTGTAGATCTTTGTCAGCCGTTACGGGTACTCAGAAGCCCAAAAGTTTGATAACCAGTGTCACCAAGGGGTATCGTGTTGTGGAAGTCAGATAAGCAGTCACTCAATGTAAAATACGACTTTTTGTAATAAATATAATAAATCTGTATTCAAAATTAAAATTGGTGAAATGTTAACATTAAAATCTTAAAAATAATTTACGGTTAAACATATAAATAAAAAATTTAAAAAACGTCTAATTCAGGCAAAACCCATGTGGATCTTTGACAGTCGCTACGGGTCGTCAGAAGCCCGAAAGTCTGACAACCAGTCTTACCAAGGGGTATCGTATTACCCAGTTACTGGGTTGTGGAGGTCAGATAGGCAGTCGCTCCATGTAAAATACTGGTATTCAGCTGCATTCGGTTAGACTGGAAGCCGACCCCAATTTAGTTGGGAAAAGGCTAGGCAGATTGATATAGCAATATATCAATTATATAATATTGATTGTAATGTTATTGCAGTACCTATGTACCCCTTTCGGATCGGGATTTTTTTACATACTGTATACGTAATTCCTTATTTAGTTTGCGTAAAATAGTTTTTTGCACTTTATAACCTAGTAACACACATTTGATGTATGATTTTGTGTCAGCAGAATTGATAAGTGCGTTGCACACAATTAAACCACGTTCAAGGCTATGTGTATATTAAATTTTTGCAGCGGCGACTAACATTGCTTACACAGTTTAAAATGTTGAATCAGCAGCAGGCGTTAAACACGGAAATCTGGCCTTGAGAATGACGCTCTAGGTGTCATAATCGATAGAGTGCATATATTATAATGTAGATTTTTTCAACTATTTTTCTAGAAGGGCACTCAGTGTCTTCGGTCATAGTATGCATAAGCAACAGTATTATATCTTCATAGAAAACGGCCAAACCGACGCGCTTCGAAGTCTCAGTGTATATCATCAGTACGCAACAGTATCGAGTGCGCGGTAGTTACGCACGGACGCGGAAGGTTTATCACTGCCAAGATTATAATACTGTTACTTTATTACACTGTGCTTCCTTTTTCTGGCAATTAGGCTTTTTAAACCAAGTGACACATTTCGGTGTGTCAGTTTTCTTTGCGCAATTGGATATCGGGTGTCCTTCTTCACCACAGTGACCACTCGTAGATTTCGACTCTCTACATGTATTTGCATCATATCGCGCTTTTCTTGAAGCATGTTAAATAATATATTTCTAACAAGCACGTCTCTACACTGTGAATGAGCATGATTCAATGTATTTGATGACTCAATCTAAGTATAGTTAGCCAAAATTTAAAAGCGTAGGGCCAACGTAAAACTGATTGAAAAAATTGAAAGCAGAATATTGACAAAAGAACCCCTAAAAGCTTTTCAGTTGACTTTTTTAGGAAAAATTAACGGTTCAGAGGACAGTAGAGCTTACGTCAAAGTTTAAGTATTGAAAAAATTACGGATGAATTCTCTGGAAATATAGGGGTGATTTTTGAGGCATGAATTTTACTATTAAAGTGTTCGTGTAAGACCTATTTACTATGTAAAACTTTATATATGGATTTCAATTATAAGTTTATTGTAGTTTCTGCCAAAACTTTGGAGAAAAAAGACTTATGAAGCAAACTATTTTTTGAAGTTACTCAAGCCACTAATGGAAATTAATAAGCTATTTCGGATATATGGAATATTGTAAAAATCCAAGATGAAATGTAGGTACTTAATTTTGATATTGATTTAAAAGTAACGATTACCTAATTATATTAATTCATATTGGACTTATTGTAGATTACAAACCTTAAAATGAATTGTACTTAGTTACGAAATAAATTTTAATATTTGCACACTATTGAATGTTGTGGTAGAATGTATTATCTACTACCTTAAAAAAAAAATATGTATGAACACCATACTATGGAAAACTACATTCTTGCAAATAAATAAATTCTGATTCTGATTCCGATGCTGAAGCATATTGAGACTTCTGTCTATGTTTGAATACAAAATAGGATTCAAGAATAGCACAAATAAAAAAACTTTGGAAGACGTGCTTGGCATAAAAAGTTTAATTTTCAGCAGTGATCTAAAATGAAGTGCAAAACTCTCAAATAACTCCAGACTTTATAGTAAATAAATAAATATAATAAAAAGCTTTTATTGATTCCTTACAATTACAAAATACATTAATAATAATTTAAAAAACACATCTCAATTCGATTATAACAGTACAGTGGAAAACAAATTAAATCAAAATTTGAGTAATATTAGTTTAAATGTGAAGAAAAATGTCAAAAATAAATAATTGAATAAATTATACACTGAAATGATTATATGATGATGATGATTAGCAATGATTATTGTGAGTACATAAATTTATAATTAAATAGTAAATAATAAAATAGTAAATATATATATATATATTTTAAATTTTTATTTATTTACTTTGATATTTCATTATAAGGACTGCCTATTGCGGTAAAAGCCTCCTCCATTGTCTCCATCTTGTTCTATCTCTAGCTAATCTGCTCCACGTTTTTCCTATTAAGCTTTGTATGTCGTCACTCCATCTCTTGTTGGGTCTACCCCGTCTTCGCGTTTTGTTAATAGGATACCAGTTTGTTATAGTTTGGGTCCATCTGCCATCATTAACTCTCTGTAAATGTCCAGCTCATTTCCATTTTAGTAGTAGTGTTTGTTTGATTACGTCTTTAGCCTTGGTTTTTTTTCGTATTGAGCTGTTTCTGACTCTATTTCTTAGTTTATGGCCCATTTAACTTCTCTCTATTGCTCTCTGGCAAACTCTTAATGTTTGTAGCGATTTCCTTGTCAAGGGCCATGTTTGGCAGGCATATGTTAGACACGGCATCAAGCAGATCTCCATAGCTTTTGTCTTTAAGCTAATAGGAAGTGTACTTTTGAAGATTTCTTTCCTCCAGAATTCCAGACTTTATAAACTTTTAAATCTGGATTTCAGGAATAAGATAGTTAATAACTTAAAACTTTAAAGAGAACTAAAGGTAAATTTTTAATACACTACTTCGAGATTTACAAAAAAAATAAACCTAAGTATTTCGAATATTGGACATATCTTTTTTTAAGCTATTGCATAGCTTTTATCGCGGGATTTGAGCGCGGCGACCGAATCAAGAAATTCCGTAACGTAACGAAAATAAAACCCAACACCCCCCACTCCGCCTACCATGTAATGACGGTTCCCATGACAACGTGATGTTGTCATAGGAACGTAATTTTTGTTTTATGTCATCACGTCATCATCCCAAGTGTAGCGTTGACAAATAGGAAGTATGGAGGTTACAAATGCTATGCAATAGCTTTACCGTGGCAGTCCCCGAGTGCTACACTTTTTTTTTTTTAATTAAACATCGTTTGTATGTTAAAAACATTGAACTTATAAAAAATGTTGATCCTATAAGATCAGATTTTTCATACTTTGCAAAATAATAATTACCTACTAACATCACTTTAATGAATGAAACGTTGGCTCCCAAAGAAACACTTAAAATACATATTTTTCTATTAACTTTTCAGCCTTTTTAAAATTAAAAAGCATACTGTTACGTCTTAATTTATTTGGCAAAGTTAATGAACAAATCTTCGCAAATGAAAAATGTCTGAAGCCGAAAATAGTTCCCATCTGACAGAGTTTTTAATTAAAGCAATCCTCGACAAGGGCATTCTGGAATTATTCAAGTCTGGCAACATTAATCGTTGCCTGCGAAATCTCCAGCGTACATTTTGGGTCAAGACAAATCGAGACTAAGTTCAATGTGATACGCATCCACACTAATAGGTAATCCTAATTAATTTTAAACTTTTGAATCCTAACTATATAATATACTATACTAAAATATACAGGGTGTTTGGCAGAACGTTGAACATACGAAAATGGTGGATAGGTGGGCTCATCTGCTACTTACTCAGCCCTAATTTATTTGGCCTTTGTTTTATTTTAATGCAAGTTGAAATTATGATTTAAGTATTTTTTACATCTTTCTGTGAGTTTGAGGACTCATAACTTTTTTTCTGACTAACATCTCAATAAAGCAATAATTTTACCTATAAGAATCTGCCAACATTTAAGATTAAAAAAAAAAAAAAAATATTTCCTGTTTTACCCATTTTAAATAAAAATCACACTTTAAAGTTAAGAAAGTGGTGAAACTAGAAGAAAGCAATTTTTTTTTTTTTTTTAATATTGAAGCCTCGGGTATTAGTTAGTAAATAATAAAATAAATAAAATCACTAGATTTTTTTACAGTTAGTTACAGTTTCGTATTTGTATAACAGTTGCGATTTTTATCAAAATTCTACTGAAAATAACAAACGTTGTTGTTGAATCGGCAGGCCGTCGGCATATCTGTTAGTGCAGCAATACAACCGAATAGTTTTGATGTTATTCCACGAAAGTTTATTTGAATTCCGTAAAAACACACTCACATTGTTGGGAATTTTTAACTGCAAGCACAGATGGCTCACTCCACATTTTAAGTATGAAGCCACAAATACGCGGCGGGATCGACTTGTCGGGCCAATTCAGTGAGCGTAACGTAGTTAGAAGATATAAGAGTTACGCGATAGAAAGAGAGGCAAATTCTAAGTGAATATAACTGTAGGTAATTAGCGCTGTGCGACCTGAATTGCACATTATTGTGTCGAAGCAAGAGTCGGTTTTTATTTAAATTATTTTGCGGAGTGTGTTCATCTGTACTGGAAGTAACGCCCAAGGGCCACTGACTTGGCTTCACATTCCGTCAAGAAATATTACTCAGAGCTGCCTGTTTCCCAGAGGACACGGTGGAGTAAACGGTGGAGGTCTGCCCGGATTGGGCGGAGCATCGCCGTGTCCTCGTGGAGGCGATCGGCGGCGGTGATCTCTCGCGTCCGACTCTGGGTACGGAGCGAAAGGAAATGGGAGGCCGTCACCTCCTTCTGCGAAGCAGTATTGCTCGCGAAGGAGGAGGCGGAACGCGTGAGGGAGAGGCAAAATTCGCGCCCCCACGCCCCTAATCACCGCAGGAGGAGACGCCCTGGGCATCGGGAATCGCGAGCTGATTTCCGGCCACCGTAAGCGCGGGCTTGCGGACGGTGAGTAATGGGTAGCTCGCCGTCCGATTATGACCAGGCCCGGGTCGACGGCGCGTTGTGTTCCACGCGCGCCTCAAAGAGATATCAGCAGAATTGACGGGGTCCGTTTGGGCCGATGCCTGCCGGAAGAGAATAAACCCGAAAGAAAAATCGTGGCCCCCGGCAACATGGCAACTAAAGGAACACGGGCGGGTTTAAGTCAGTAAGAGTCTATTACGCCCTTCAGCTCCGCCCAGAGCGGGAGAAGTTATTTGATAATTTCCCACCCAAAAAAAAGGCCTGCCTGTTTCCTTACGATGTTTTTCTTCACCGTTTTTGAAGCAAATGACAATTATACAATACGCACATTATTTCCCTGACTGTAGCTATATTTAAGTGTTGTTATTTGCAATTCCAGATATGAAGGCGAGTTTATGCAGGGCTGGTTCCATGGTCACGGTGTATTCTGGCGAGCTGATGGCATGAAATTCGAAGGAGAGTTCCGTGGAGGAAGAGTATGGGGACTAGGTAAGAAGATTCTACACTTAAAATTTGCTTTATACACAATCACTTTTCATGAAATGATTTCAGGGAATTTGGTAAAGAGAGATATCCAAAAGCTAATCTGCCAAGTCATAGGCATAGGGTGTTGAGTCTTGGTTACTCGAATAAAGAAAAATTCTATTCTTTTCTTCTATAGGTCTCGAGTTTGAACCCAAGGCACCTCTGACTTTTCGGATTCATGTGCGTATCAAATATTGTCACTTGCTTCAAAAACGGTGAAGGAAAACATCGTGAGGAAACCGACGTGCCTGAGAGATATTTCTCGACGGCATGTGAAGCTAAGTCAGAGGCCTATGGGCGTCTTTAAAACTCTGACACCAGGTTAGTCAGTAACCACACGAAAAGAAGAAAAATCCAAAAGCTTGAATATGTAGATATATACTAAATAAATATTATGTCATCAGCTCAACTTATATCACAGTCCACAACACCTTAAAAGCCTCAGAAAAAAAAGTGAATTCTACAAAAACTACTCCACTAAACTAAATAATACAACGTTACCGATAACGAAAAAAAAAACACAAAATCTTCACATAGTACTCCTCGTAGTCATGTAAATAAACCCAAAATTTCATGCCAACGATATTCTATTTGGCATTCAATATTCAGTCCTTTAGCCCCTTTAAAATAATACCCAACTCCCACCTATTCTGCCAACTCACAATTTTTTAGCCAAAAGTTATTTATTTATTTTCCAACTTACATCATAACCTATTGCGATAGTTTTTTTCTCAAATAAGCTTGGAAATTCGAACTATTTTGACAACCTTTCTTGGAGATTAATCGAAATTGCTGTACTGGTCAAAAACAAGTGAGTAGGCGGCTGGCAATGTTAATATGAAAATCCTTATCTGTCAAGTTTAGCGGCCAAATAAATTACTATGTCAACTCTGTTGTGTTATTTAAAAAAAACTTTATACAAAAAAAATCAACCGACTTCCAAAAACGACACTACAAAGCGAAAAATAACTTTAATTTGGGTAGTCGGTGTCTTTGGTTTTGAATTTTTGTTTTTTGCCACCGACTTTATTAAAGTTATTTTTCGCTTTGTAGTCTTTTTTTTTTGGAAGTCGGTTGATTTTTTTGTAAAAAGTTTTTATTTTTCAGTTTTTAGTTGTAGTAAATAACAGTGACAGGAACTCAAAATATCATCCATGTACTAAGTGGGAAAAAAAACCTACTCTTTATAAATAAATGGCTTTTACAATGTTTTACAAATTACAGTGGTAATATGTATGGGAGGACAGTGTAGGCCTGTCAACAATACCAGGTAGGTACTTAACAAAATCGACAAGTACAATTTTAACAGTTAAAATTTAAAAAATCCCCGATACAAACATTTCCTCATTTCTCTTTCCTACTCCATCACCAGACCCTGTTCACCATATATCTAACCTATTCATTGACACTATTCAGCTAAAACACGATACCTCTGCTCTGCTGTAACTTACAGAGAAATGAGGAAATGTTTGTATCGGGGATTTTTTAAATTTTAACTGTTAAAATTGTACCATCGTAAGTGAGTCGGGTATCCTGCAAATTCCAGGTGATGCTGCAGCATCAGTTCAAGGTTATTTACTATGTTCTTCTAATATCATTGAAGTAACAGAATACCAAATTTCAAATCTATCAGACCTGTGGAAGATACATGTATTCATCAACTAGAAAATAACTGATAATCTTCAAACGGTTGAACCGATTTTGTAAAACATGTCTAAGAACCATTGCTAGAAAACCTACTTTCAAATATAAAAAAAAAAAACAGTGGTACTCCGGGAGTGCCGACAGAAGTGAAAACTTGAACAATTTTATTGTGCAACGGTAACAATGTCGCGAGTTCAATTGTTTTACCCCATCTCAAAAATGTTCAACGCGCCTAAAGAAGTTTTTACTTCAAAAACCGCATTCAAATCGGTTCACCCGTTTAAGAGCTATGGTGCCACAGACAGACACAGACAGAAACATAGCAGTCGACCCCTCTTTTTGCATCAGGGGTTAAAAATGGTCTACAAATCTAGTCTGTTAACCCTACAACGTTCTCACATTCACAAAATACAAAACAATCTATGATATCTACACAAATAAGACATACACAATGACCCCAGTAAGTAAGATCAACATAATGTAACCCTCTGATATCAACAAACATTAATTGCATTCTGACCTTGTTACCTGATAGCCAGTGTTTATTATAGCAACATATTTCCAAACATACAAGATTTTAGGAAAGATTCACAACGTAATTTGCTTGGAAGTTGTTAATGTTCTCGTATTAGTAAAAGCGAATGTGAGCATTTCACACGAATATGAACATTACTTCAATAGAAATAAAGTTCACATTTGTATGTGACGCCTACTTTACTTGGAAAAGTGAAGTCAAATTAGTGCAGTTTGTGAATTTTGCGCTTAGCAAAGGTTCCTCACTCCCCATTATTTCTTGTGGAGTCAGTTAAGCGTCTAAATATTTATGAGATTTTAAGTAGGACAGCAGAAGGCATCAGTTAATTGAAAACCTCGTTACCTCTACCCAGAGTGGAGGCCAGAAGCATAAAGCTCAATTTGCATTGCCGCGGAACGGAATGGAAGCGAATTTTTTTGTACAAAGTATAATGAACTTTATGTAAATGGTGTGACGTCCAAACTAGATAGCTTACTAGATATAGATAGATAGCTAATATTTCAGACAGAAATCAAGACAGGTACAAAAATGGTCAGGGTCAAACCGTGGTCGCATGCCCGTACACCTACAAAATCATAATGGCATGCGACCACGGCTTTACCTTGACCATTTTTGTACCTGTCTTGATTTCTATCTGAAATATTTTCTTGTTTCATACTTTTAAGAGCGTGATTTTTTAGTAGTCGGGTTTTAGTTTTTGAGCTTACTTTTTTAGATATAATAATGTATAGATTATGGCTGTACGCTATTTAAATATCGACTCCAAATCAATCCCTTAAATTAATTGGATAACATATCAAATCGGGACACTAGAACAAAACCTATTTAATTTAAACAAACTAATTGGTAACCAAACAATGACCAAAAACAATAGTCCAATTAAAACAATTCTCAACTAGGTGATCAATAACTAAAATAATAGTTTAGGGCACCTACACAAAATCGCTGGGTATTCTGAACAAAAGAAGAACAACGACAAACAGAAGTGGAATGGAGTTATATCCATAACCTTTTTAGGGTTCCGTAGTAAACAAGGAATCCTTATAGTTTCGTCATGTCCGTCTGTCTGTCTGTCTGTCCGCGGTCTAGCTCCGAGACCCCTCGTTCTAGAAAGCTGTAATTTGGCATAGGTATACATATTAATTACGCCGACAAAGTGGTAAAACAAAATAATGAAAAAATTTTTTAGGGTACCTCTCATACACGTAAAGTGGTGATGTTTTTTTTTTTGTTTTTTTTTACCTGTAGTGAGGGGTATCATTGGAAAGGTCCTTCAAAAACATTGTGAGTTAGTGGAAACCATTTTTGGATTCAGGGATTCGTTTGCAAAATATTAAGCTTTAAAGTGCTAATTTTTGTTAGAGTCAAGTGTCCCCCCCCCCCCTACCGGCTTAATGGTTGGTTTTGGGTACGTGAAAAAAATCACAACAGTAGTTTATATAACGAAATTAAAAGGAAAACTATCACAACTAAGTAGGCTCTACAAGTTAACGAGTAATAATCGACCAACTTAACTTTGCAGTTGCAAAAACATGTTTTACCATACATTCGTATGGGAGAACATATTTTTCAACTACAAAGTTAAGTTTGTTTTTGGGATAAATTCATCCCAACTACGGAACCCTTCATTGTGCGTGGTCCGACACGCACTTGGCAGGTTTTTTTTTACAAAGGCTTGTAAAGACAAGGAGCGGGGAATTTGCCGTCCTTTAACTAGAAAGCCGTTAACCCTCAAATGGCAAATTTTTACTTTTTAATTGAAAGTGATAGAGTTCAAAATTCTCTATGTTTCTGTCTAAGAAACATTTTACAACATAAATAGTTCTAGAGATATGAAAATTTTGTAGGCCGTTAAGTAACACAATTTATGATGATTCCATCACTAGACCTAACCCACACTTCTTCTATAAGAGTTTCTGGACAGAAATGATTATTTATGAAAAACAGAAAAGAGAATATAAATTGATGTGTCCAACAATCATTAAACTAGTTTTTAAGAAACAACGATTCCCTCGGTTTTTGCCATTTTCTCGAAAATAACTTTTTGGGCTTAACAGCGTTCTACTTAAATGAAGGCAGAGCAAATTGACTAACTTAAATCGTCCGTATATTCAAATCACAACTGTCATTTTTTGACAGTTGGATGACGTTTCTCTTATAAATGATTTTATTTATGTTATTCGGTTTGATGTAGAGCAGTGGTGGCCCCAAGAAGCTTATAGATAAAAGTGGAGGCAACACTCTAGATACCTAAGTGAAGACGACTGTGGTCGGACGCTCTCTTTCTGAATACATACATAAGATAAAGAAAACACATATCACTATCTCGTTCTTATGTGTGTATTTAGAAAGAGAGCGTCCGACCACAGTCGTCTTCACTTAGGTATTTAGAGTGTTGCCTCCACTTTTATCTTCTTGGGTGGCCCATTGGTATTGACCGCAACTTACAGTTGTAGGTTCGAACCCAGACAGGCGATTTACTTTGTGTAAATTGTTTCATCACCACTGCTCTCAAAACGGTGAAGGAAAACATCGTGAGGAAATCGGCATGTCCTAGAACCGAAAATTCGAAGACATGTGTCATCTACCAACCCGCACTGGGCCCGCGTGGTGGATTACAGCCCACTCCCTCTCATCGAGAGGAGGCCTGTGTGACCTGTGTCCCAGCAGTGGGAACATTATATGCTGATTATTTAAGAGCATGAACAACACCCACCTCTTACAATATTAAACAACAATTAACTTTATTAATAAAAGTTGCTTAAAGTTATGTAATGATAAGCGACTGTTTATTCATAAATTATTGACGTTTAAACCTCCTTTATCTTTTAGCAACATTTATAAATAAACCCCCAAGTGACGCAAAAGCCACTCCACTCTTCCACTCATTGTGGGAACTAAGACAGGCCTTTCTTTAGTCGAGATTGGAAAACTAATTTACAAAGAGCGGTTCTTTTAAAGCAGTTTTCTAGGTCATGAAGTTAGAAGATTCCGATATCACTAGAGGGAAAAACACATACAAAACATTTCATTCACGATAACTTTATTTGAAAGTTTTCCAACTTTACGTTGCATCATTGAAGAAACTCTTTACTTTAGTTCGTACTGGGCCATAATAGATGGCGCTACGTGTCTATAATTATCATAAGTAAATATAGTTTCTCAGTTACTTACAGAGTTTACCAAGCAATTTGTTATATTTGTGTGTGTAGATACATAATCTAGTATACATTTATATAGCCAAGACGTCTTCGTCAATAATGAGACACTACGCTAACATGAGGCATTTAGAATTTATAGTAAGTACCTGGTTGACCGAGCTCTGCTCGGGTGAAAATAGATAAACATTGTCATCTAGGTATACCAACGTTGTATCACATTCTTGAGGTTGTGAAAATGGAGAAAAATAATTTTCCCAGATATGAGACCTAGCTAGATCGTAACTTCGCCCCCATATTGCAACTTTCATCGAAATCGTTAGAGCCGTTTTCGAGAACGTGATTTCAAATATTTATATATAATATGTAAATATATATGTATGTATTATGTGTTATGTAATGTGTGTTATATATTAATTATGTTATTATTTATATATACCTACAGCTTTGCGCTTTAATGGTGACATTAATTTAACACACGTATACGGATTAGCGTTTTCTTTTCATGAAGATATTTTAATTCATTAAACGTTATTAATTATTGATTTATTTTCAATTTTCTAAAATAGCATCCTGGTGCAATCACTGCTTAACAACTGTAGCGCAGAGGTCATTTACCGGGATCACGGATCATAAAATCGCATCAATGAAAATGAAAAGAGAAGGCGAATTGAAGGAAAGATAGAGCCCTATGTCGGCGAGCGTTTGAAAATTTTAATTTATCAATTGACGAATTATTGTTTCTTATTATATTTTAATGATTACTGGCCACTAGCCCTACCTGTGTGGTAAATTAATGTCGCCATTGTAGCGGCACATTGTATTATATATTTAGGGAGTGCCTCCGCTGCCGGCGCCGGCTCTCAAAAATAACCAGCATGACATTACAGCCAGCCGAGATTAAAAATATCCATAATGGACACGGCGTGGGCGGTGCAGCGTTTATGGACACCCTTCCAGTGTTCAGCCCAAACTAAAGTATTTTTTTTTCAATAAATTCTGCAGGCCTAACATGACCGCACCCTCACGCCCCTAACCGCCGCAGGAGGAGACGCCCGGGGCGGGAATCGCGAGCCGATTTCCGGCCACCGTAGGCGCGGGCTTGCGGAGGGTGAGCAATGGGTAGCTCGCTGTCCGATAAGGACCAAGCCCGGGTCGACGGCGCGTTGTGTTCCACGCGCGCCTCAAAGAGATGTCAGCAGAATTGAAGGGGTCCACTAGGGCCAATGCCTGCCGGGGGTTCGAAGAAAACCGATCGGGAAATCGTGGCCCCTGGCAACAGGGCAACCGAAGGAACACGGGTGGGTTTTAGTCAGTAAGAGTCTGACACGCCCTCCCGCTCCGCCCAGAGCGGGAGAAGTTATTTGATAATTTCCCACCCAAAAAAAAAAAAAAAAAAAAAAAAGGCCTAACATGACACACGCGACATATATCCACTCTCGCACGACAAATTTTTGTCTATTTCTGTATTTTTATCGTTTTCTGACAGCTATGCCATACAAAATACTCGACTCGTTCTGTCAAACTTCATGTTTTGTCGACAAACCCTAACATGACACGTTATTTATCTCGATTTTTGACAGTTCAACACGATATAATCAGTCATTTTGTCGTATTTAGTCGTCGTCGATTTTGACGACGATAGAGAGTAGACAAAAAGACAAAATTATGATACATAAAAAACTCGAAAAAAAGGTGGCAGATTCATAGTCGTACTTATTGTAGACAATTTTTTTTTTTCTTTTTTTTTAATGTGCGTGTACACCGGTGTACTGTAGTGGAGTAGAGTTTAATTTCTGTCATTTTGTATTTTAATTTCAGCATGCCAAAGAAATCATTTAATTTTTATCAAAAAGTCGGTTAAATAGAAAAGTAATCATAAATAAATAAATAATAAAAGAGAGAGAGACGTTTATTCAATAAAGTACATAATTCCATGCATAAAATTGAATGAATGAAACAGAACTTCAAGCCGATGTTGCTATCATAAAAATAATTTGTTTTTAATAATTTGCAACATCGGTTTATCGTCGCGCGATAAAAGAATGTCAAAGTGCCTTTTTCTAGTTTACTCGTCGTTTGCGGTCATGTTAGGGATTAGAATGACGTCAGAATCGTAGACAAATTACGATAAAACGAGAAAAAGAGCGTTCTCGCGCTTGTCATGTTAGCCCTGGTGGTCGTTTTTGGTACGGGGTCACAGTTCTAACCTAACATAACCTTTTTTTGCGAGTAAAATATTTAACATAATCTAATTAGTTCGGTTCTGGGTAGTAGTTGATTACTGGAATATGACAATCATTGATGATGGAAATATAACTTCATTTAATTTGTATTATATTTTGTTGTTATAGCGGCAATCCTTCAATCCTTAATATCCTTAATTTTATAAATGCGAAAGTAAGTTTGTTTGTTACGCCTTCACGCTAAAACGGATTTGGATGAAATTTGGCACATATATAGATGATGCCCTGGAAAAGAACATAGGATACTTTTTTTTTCCCACGGGATCGAGACTTATGCGGGTGAAACCGCGGGGCGCAGCTAGTACAAATATAAAATCTGAAAATTTCAACTGTCTACCTATTACGGTCCATAAGATATAGCCCGCTGACAGACATACGGACGAATGGACAGCGGAGGCTTAGTAATATGGTGCCGTTTGGCACCCTTCGGGTACGGAACCCTAAAAACCTTGCGAAGCAGGGGTGGGTTGCTAGTTATTCATAAATCTGTTACAAGTTTAAGCTTGTGACTTAAGAGTACTTGAACTGTTTACGAGACCATTATTCACAAATTCTTGTATTAATTGATACCTAATGTATTACCTGTGACACACTCATGTAAGTAGATTTATAACTATCAGCTTAATATATCGCTTGTTGCTGTGGGTTGCAGACGATAAAGGTTTAATATTGTTGTAATATATTCTAAGCTTATCTTCTTGAATGGTATTATTGGCAGCTATAAAATTATTGGAGTAGTTATGTAAGGATCGTAGCAGGTGGCGTTCTGTAGTTTCTGCGTGGGTTTATGAACGTATCAAATTATTGAAGGAAAATCCAAGAATTTATTCATTGTTAGTTATTTAACAACATTCAAGACTACATATACTTGATAAATGGTTATACTTTCAAGAAAAGTTAGGTTTTATTACCACAGATTAGGATAAAAAAACGGGTAAGCCTTTAATAAGACATCGTAAGAAATCGTGATTAACTTTTTTCATAATTTTCATAAAAAGATACCACGAAAAACTGAAATGACACCCCAACGATCTGGCTGCCGCACTGAAAACAAAAATTTACAGGAAAAGAATTAAAATAATTTTAATTTTTACATTTTGACATTTTTATAACATTTTGGCTTTGACATTTTATTTTTGAAGTGAAAACTTCTTTAGGTGCGTTGGGCATTTTCGAGATGAGAAAAAACAATTGAACTCGCGATACCGTTACCGACACCTCATTTTTTTAAACACGATTGTACTCTTTATATATATTAAGCTACGGATCAACGTTCTATGCAAGTATTTTTATTTTAAAGGTTTTGGAAGTATTTTTTTAATTGTTCAAGTTTTCACTTCAGTCGGCACTCCCGGAGTGCCATTGTTTTTTTTTCCCATCACAAAATGTCCAACGCGCCTAAAGAAGTTTTCACTTCAAAAATAGGCAGTCATAGGGAATGCCGAGAGAAGTAAAAACTTAAAACTGGTATTAGCGCCATCTATAATCTATAGTAGAGCACTACGGTGCGAGCATGTCAGCGAAGGGAATCCGCTTATAAATTTACCTCCTACCAAAAATCGCTCAATGCACTTAAGAAGTTTTCACCTCAAAAATAAAAATGTATTCATTTGATTTCAACGATCCCGGCTTAAAATAACAAGATTATCCTTATTGAGTTGGTTCGATGACACGTACGATCGCAGACATTGTGATCACAAGACATCAGATTCTATGAAAGCATAAATTATTGAAATTTTCAATTTATATTTTCATTCGGTACTTGAAGTTTTCATAAATTGTTGCTTTTGAGAGACGAGACTTTAGCATAATTTAAAATAAATAAGCATAATTTTTATGTTAATGAAAAAAGATGGTCTGACACAAAAATGAAGAAAAATACATTTACCTTTTTTGTTTTATTTTATTTTCATAATTAAAAAGCAGTAAATATTCATTAAAATGTGTAAAACTTGACGGTTTTTGTAGTCAATGGCCGATGTCTTAAGTTACAATAAACTGTAAATGATTCCCACCTTGAGAGATGCTTGTCGACTGTAATTTGTTACAACTAGCAAATAAAAAAAAACAAACTCTGCAGTTTTTTTGGCGACTAAAGGACAACGCACACGCAGGTACACACGGCTACACATCAAGCTATACATTTCCAGTATAAGCTGACCTCGAATTGTACGGAAATCCTATACAATGCGAGATCAGCATAAACTGGAAATATATTGCTTTATGTCTAGCCGTGTGTACAAGCACTGCACAGAATGGACATCACCCCACCTCATCGGCTCGTCGGCAACCAGGCTTCAATACCTCCGACTGCTGTTTACTAGCTGATCCCGAGCGGAGGCTACGCCGTTACGATACTTTATAGCACTGGATTTTCAACGCACTGTTTAGCGTCGAGAGTTGAAAATCCAACAATATGGAGTTTCATAGAAAGAATACTGAACGGCTCAAGTGAAGGCGATGCTGATACCGTGACTGTGCAGTGCTATAGGTGTCCGCTGACCCTCAGTGTTAGTTCATTGAACATCACTCACATTAAAAAAATGGCATTATTCTTTGCATCTATCTTGTTTCACCTCAAATTGCAAAAGATAGAGAAAAATTTAAAGATAGAAGTGAGGCCTTTTCCCTGCAGTGGGACAAAACAGACTAATAATAATAATAACTGATCCAGTTCTCAAAAATGACTATGTCACGTTCTATCATTACTGACAGGACTATTGTCACCAATAAGCCTGATATAGTGGTGATAGATCGATTAGCGCGCCGCGCAATGATCGTCGATGCTACCATTCCACATGACGGGAATCTCATGAAAACTAGAAAGATTAGCAAATAAAATATTTCGACTTAGAACACAAGTATATTGACATGTGTAATGTGAACTCAGCTGTCATTGTGCCGATTGTGGTAACAGCCAATGACCTGATGGCCGAAAGTCTCGATCAACATCTCTCGAGGCTCTCGTTAGGCGGTTGGATCAAGGGGCTGATTCAGAAGGCAGTACTCCTCGATACGGCTTTCATTGTGTGGAGGATTCTGTATCTGCAATCCTAACCACACTAGTAGCTTGAGCCCTGCTCCCCACACTGGTGGACCTCTATTTTGTTGTATTTTTTCATGTTTATTTTATTTCTTTATTTTAAGAAAAATGTTATAAGAAAGAAAAATAATAAACGGCATAGTAATTGTTTTACCTTCGTCTACAGACCTGTGTTGAAACTAATGTCCCTTGTGTCTATAATGATAAATTAAATTATTTCTTAATTTGCTTCGAAAAAATACTTTTGTAAACTATGTTTAATACTGTAGATGAGGTCGGTGCTCCCTATACGACTACTCTGAGAAGAAAGATCGAAACAAACGCATAGGTCACAGTCTCTTTTAAAATCCAGATATAATCTTGGTCAGGTCACATGATTGTTATAAATGATTGTAATAGAAATACTAATATGACTATTTGGGGCTTCGTAAGTCGCGTCGCATCGTTATTTATGCCAGGTGCTTTCAACGACCGGCAGCCCCGGATCTACGGGGGGCAAGCCGGGGCCCGTGCCCCGGGCGCCAACTTCAGGGGGCGACAAATTCAAGCGTAGCAGACAAGTGCACCACCCAACACACCGCAACTTTGTAATAAATGAGACGCGCAGCACATTTATAATCTTTCTATTTTTCTCTTTTTACAACAGTTTTGGCGCCTCTGTTGAATTGGCGCATTATCGATCGATACAATTTGTTTAATATGTTACTTTCAAAATATTCAATTTGAAAAAAAATTATTTTCGCGGGGGCTAACTTAGCGCATCCCCATAAAAATTGGCGGGGGGCGGCAGACGGCAGTTTTTGCCCCGCCTCAAAAAAAAATCTAGATCCGGGGCTGCCGACTGGCTATGGGATCCATATTTATAACAATGAAATATTGAAACTAATTCAATTATGATTACTATACATTGGTATGTTAGTTATTGGTATATTATGTGGGTATATCATACGCACACAAACAGTTTAGCGTTTGCTATTCGTACCCGCCCGACCGACTTATTAATTTACGCACACAGAGACAATGACCCGTGTGTGTGGGATGTAAACCGAATAGGTTTGCAGTGTGTACATTAAGAAAGTGTACAGCTGTATATACTGTTTCAGGTCTGGTGACATTCAGCGATGGCAGCAACGGTTTCCCCCGCAACGAGGGCTTCTTTCAAGACTGCCGGCTGGTGCGTCGCAAGCGCTGCCCTGAAGTGGTGCAGCGCGCACAGAAAGTAGCGTATATGGCGCGTGCGCAGTGCCAGCAGATGTAGTGATACTAATTATAGTACTTACTGTTGGAAGACATGTTTTTTATTTGATTGTAGGGACCTAACTCAAAAGTGTACCTAATGCAAAGGCCAGCTTGAGCTTCCTTTTTAGGGTTCCGTAGTAAACATGTCCGTCTGTCTATCTGTCTGTCTGACCGCGGTCTAGCTCCGAGACCCTTAGTACTAGAAAGCTGTAATTTAGCATAGGTATACACATTAATTACGCCGACAAAGTAGTAAAACAAAATTATGAAAAACATTCTCCTACACGTAAAGTGGTGACGTTTTTTTTTTATCCCTTGGTTTGGGATACCATTGGAAAGGTCTTTCAAAAACATTATGAGTTTGCAAAAACCATTTTTGGATTCAGGGATCCGTTTGCGAAATATTAAGCTTTAAAGTGCTAATTTTTGTTAGTGTTCCCCGCCCCTGCCAACCAACCATTTTGGTTTTGGATGTGTGAAAAAAATCACAGCAATAGTTTATATAACGAAATTAAAAGGAAAATTATCACAGCTAAGTAGACTCTACTAGTTAACGAGTAATAATTGACCAACTTAACTTTGCAGTTACAAAAACATGTTTTCCCATACATTCCGTATGGGAGAACATGTTTATCAACTACAAATAAGTTAAGTTTGTTTTTGGGATAAATTCATCCCAACTACGGAACTCTTCATTGTGCGTGGTCCGACACGCACTTGGCCGGTTTTTTAATAGCTGATCGGACCTCCACAAGTCTTCGTTGGTAGCTTCTGTCAGCGGCTTCACCCGCGTGATATCTTTATAAATTATAGCCTATATTACTCAGTGATAGCATAGAATAATACGAGTGAAAGATTTTTTGAAATCGATCCAGTTGTTTTTGAGTTTATTCATTATAAACAAAAATTTGTTAAAAAACAAAAAATCTAACTGCAAAAACAAAAAAAAAACAAAGTTCGGTGTTTGTTCTTCTTTTTTCAGTTATTTGTTTTTGCAGTCGGGTTTTTTGGTTTCAAATATATATATTTGCAAATGACTCATTACTAGCTTTTATTTGATACCAATATTGTAGTAATTTATTTAAAAAAACGCATTCCTTCAATTTTTTGTATTTGCAGATGCAATATATAAATATTATATAACCTATATCACTCCCACAATTAAGACGAATCTAACGACACCTCATATGTTAAAATCCATCAAACCGTTTAAGCTACAGAGCGTGCCAAAGAAATAGACATACATACATACATACTCTCTAAAAACATTACCCTCCTTCTGGAGTAGTCGGGTAAAAATACTAATCTTTTCTCTTTATGATATCAGTGTAGATATGTACCTTTTTAATTAATTAAATGTTTAATTATACGAGGCCATTAGCTACAGGTAACAAAATACTATAAATATTCCGAGTACTGTTACTTTGAACTTACGACTCTTGCGGTCATACATAGATTATGTGGGACCATTAACACTCTGCGTTTCAAGAAGGCTCTGTGATGTAAGTACTCTTGTTGTTAATCTCACAGTACGAATGGGTAATTATAGAGAATATTATTATGTGTGAGGGAAGAACGGTTACTTTTGTAGTAGGTACTTGAGAGAAACATTTATATAAGGTTCCATTAAAATAGATGGACAAACTTTTAGAAATCATACAAACCACCAAAATAAGGTTAATGGTAAAAAATTAATAAGAAAAAACCGGCCAAGTGCGTGTCGGACCACGCACAATGAAGGGTTCCGTAGTTGGGTTGAATTTATCCCAAAAACAAACTTAACTTTGTAGTTGAAAAATATGTTCTCCCATACGGAATGTATGGGAAAACATGTTTTTGCAACTGCAAAGTTAAGTTGGTCGATTATTACTCGTTAACCGGTAGAGTCTACTTAGCTATGATAGTTTTCCTTTTAATTTCGTTATATAAACTACTGTTTTGATTTTTTCATACACCCAAAATCAACCATTTAGCCGGCAGGGGGGGGGGACAGTTGACTCTAACAAAAATTAGCACTTTAAAGCTTAATATTTCGCAAACGAATCCCTGAATCCAAGAATAGTTTTCTTAAACTCACAATATTTTTGAAGGACCTTTCCAATGATACCCCTCACCATGGGGTAAAAAAATAAAAAAATAAACATCACCACTTTACGTGTATCAGAGGTACCCTAAAAAAAAATGTTTTTCATAATTTTGTTTTACCACTTTGTCGGCGTAATTAATATGTATAACTATGTCAAATTACAGCTTTCTAGTACTAAGGGTCTCGGAGCTAGACCGCGGACAGACAGACAGACAGACGAAACGGACATGACGAAACTATAAGGGTTCCTTGTTTACTATGGAACCCTAAAAACGCATTACTTTTACTAAGAACAAATGTTACTGGTAATATGTTAGCGAACTAAATATTTTCGTGTGCGGGAATCGACACGTAGCGCCAATTGATCAGCAAAACCAATAGCCGATCTATTCTGTAAAAAACCTAAAAACTTGGGTGAAGTTAGCTTGAAGTCAGCTGTCATTCCCCTGATGCTAGAGATTGACATTTTTGACAGCTCACTCCACCAACGTGTTCACGGTGAGTTTTTTACAGAATGGGTCATAACTATCTTCAACATTATTTATCTGAATATACAAGCTAGTACAAATAAAAAAAATGCACTTAATAAAACTCAACACTAAAAATCTAATAAAAATATTTTATTTAGCATTTACAACCTCTACAGAGAGATAACAATAACATTAAAACCAAGTTTAGAATAAATTAATGTACACAATTTTGGTACTTATAATATGTTAATTAGATTTCAATTTTCTGTTAGCTATAGTTTCTTCGTCGTCGAGGCATTCGCCGTACCTGACTTCCATGCATTTGCTTCCCTGAAAGTAAAAGAAAATATTTATTTAGTAAAATGGTTGAGAAAATCTTGATCATGAGTAATTTGGGCGTACGTTCCTCGATCAATTTTATTGTTCTTTCGACCAAAAGTGCACTGGCCAAACGATCATTTAAGCAAAGTAATCGTGATGCACTTGTTGGTGAAATAATCTTGAAGAAACGTTTCATAATTACCAACTAGATTTCTTATCGTAGTGATTATTTAGAGGGCAACAAGGACCAACATAGTTCAAAGTGCTACAATTAACTTTGTGTCTGGGTAGGCTCTTACCCATTCTTCTTTATTTTTTTTATTTAAGCATGCATACACACGTTACAGTATAAAACTGATCTTACATCCATCACCTCACACTTACAGATTCCTTTGAAAACCAGTGTCAGGCACATTAGTTGTCTGGCATTTTTGCTGAACCGGGCCTTTTTGGCACAGCCGTGAAGCACATTCCCCTGCTAATTTCTTACATCGTACTTTACACTTTTTATTTGAATTTATTTTTCATATTTTATCTGAATTATAGGTTCGAACCCAGACAGGTGCTTTACTTTGTGTAAATTATTTCATCACCACTACTCTCAAAACGGTGAAGGAAAACATCGTGAGGAAACCGGCATGTCCTAGAACCGAAAATTCGAAGACATGTAACATCTACCAACCCGCACTGGGCCCGCGTGGTGGATTACGGCCCACTCCCTCTCACAGAGAGGAGGCCTGTGTCCCAGCAGTGGGAACATTTATAGGCTGATGATGATCTGCATTATATAATATTGTGTGCCTTATAGTCTGTTCTCAATAAACGTATATATTCTTTCTTTCTTTTGATATACGTGGGTATGAAAAATGTTTCGAACTACATAAAAAATGATAGTGGTCTTCTTCTATCATATACTTAAGTCCTATATTTTGCCGCAGCAGAAATATTAGCCCGTTATCAAAATGGTGGCGCGGCTTAATTCCTAGGGCGCTGCCAGACGTACATTTTACGGAACTGTCCACGTCTTATAGAAACCATTTTGATATTTGAGATATGTTGGTTGGGAATAATACAAATGACGAACATAAGTGTAATTATGAATTTCTTCTAAGTAAATCTATACCATATCAATATTATTCTTTCCATAACAAAAGTAGTAAAAAAAAATAGTATGACTCTGACAAAAAGACCTTTTAAGCTAAACACATATTTACTAAAAAAAAGTTCATCGTATTTGGTAAAGTAAAAGTAAATAAAGATTACATTTTTCGCCGATGAAAAAGTTTTCTTTTGTTCATTTTAGAACACTCGCACATTCTCATTTATTTATCGAGTAATCTGTGTCTTATCTTTTATCGATTGATTAATAATTTTCTTTTTTATATAAAACAGACTGTACCATAATGTCCCTTAGCTTGGCTTGGTAAAATATTTATTTAAACCTCGCTGGGAAATTATTATCGAAAAAGAAAACACAGTTGGATAACTTGTGCGTGTATTTATGAACCTAAGGACAAATAAACGGAGAGAGGATCCCTTTAATAATATTATAACATGATGTAAAGATAATATCAAGGATTCATGGGCTATTTTATTAAGTTGTCATTTTTAGAACTTTACTGGAGAGCACTTAAAAGTTTAATTTTAAGAAAAAAAAAAAGACAAAAATAATCAATATTTTTATAAAAAACTGGTCTATGTTGTTTTCCTTTACAAAATACGAATAATTTAGTCTAGTTTAATTTTTTTAAAGCTGTTATTATCGGAAATGAATGTTGCTTGATACAAAATTACCTCAAATCATTTTTATTTTGAAACAGGCTAAACGATTCAAACGTCATAAACTGTAAATTATAGATTCAAGAAAAAGCATTTAAGTGACACTCGGTGTTTTTAGTATAAGGCTAAATGTTAATGTTGTTTATGTGTAACAACCATCGCGATAATAAAATAGAATTAGGCTATTTAGCTTAAGCACTTGAAGTACTATTAAGTAGTTGCAGATCAAAATAATTTATTTAGCACATTACACTAAAAGTGAGTGGTTTGAAATTAGATACAGGATAAATGGTTTAAGCGACATTTAAGGTATGAACTTCAGGTGCAAGCTAAATGCTTTATGCGACATCAAGTATGGATTTCAGATAGTAAAAAAGTAATATAATTGTACGAAATTTCGTGTCGCATCAATCAAATAAGATTCAAACTAGACCTTTTACCGATGTCTCAAGCGGCACAATAATGCTCAGAACGCCGGATTCAAACGGCGCAGAAAAATCTGGCGATTCCGAATATAATTATAGCTCAATATTGGCCAGGATGTCGCTTAATACAAATAGCCCGTGAACCCTCGAAATGTAAATGGCAACTATAGTCAGATGGCAGAGTGCTCTTGTTCTGCAATTTTTATTGTTATAGAGCAACCTTACTAAAGCAATTAGCAATATTTTAATTAGATTATGCTTTATAAATTAAAAAATGATTTGACTTTGACTTAGCATAAACAGCTTATAACGTTTCCACTGCTGAGACATAGGCCTCTTCTCTGTGAAAGGAAGTGTCTTCGAATTGTTTGTTCAAGACATGTCAGTTTCCACACGATGTTTTTATTGCAGTGCTGACGAAATAATTGTCACAAATAACACTAAGTAAAATGCTTGCCTGGGTTCAAAGTGTTCGAACCCACAACTGCTCTCTTAAATCACTTAAATGGCAAAAACTGCATGTGTTCTTAAAAGTTGTGGCCACCAATGAAAATTCATGGGCTTCAATCGGCCACTGTGTACATGATTTTACTTTTTCACGCCAGTGATTGCAGCTGCTATTATCGTTAATGGTGCCGATTCCCTTGTTCACAAACTAAACTAAATTTAAGTTCAGTGCATCTTTTTCTTTCTATTTCATTAAGAAAAGGACAGAAGATAAATTTTAGTTTAGTCCTGTCAAATTAATCAGCGCCTGTCACTACTCCATACAAGTTTAGACGTGATTAAAAACTTGCCGACTAAAATTACGTCAATTTACGTCAAGCGCTGATTAATTTGACAGGACTAAATTAAAATTTATCTTCTGTCCTTTTCATAATGAAATAGAAAGAAAAAGATGCACTGAACTTAAATTTAGTTTAGTTTGTGAACAAGGGAATCGGCACCATTATGGGGTATTTTAGTTATAACTTTTTATGTAACTTTAATTCGAACGTTACGTAAAAGCTACCTTTCACTGCGAACATAGAGTATGCCTTAGTATGACTGATTTTTATTCATGACTGTCGTATGATAAATATAATTCATTGTCACTTTACCTCTTTTGACAACAATTTCCAGTAAATCAGAACTTAACCAAGTTTGAAAGTGAAACTGTCACATAGACAAATAGAACATGTCGCTTAATAACGTGCAAGTGCCATTCAACCTTTACTCCGTTTGAAATAAGATTAGATATTTAACAAAACCTTTTTTACAGTCCGTTGAACCGATTTTGACTTCTATTGCGTTGGTGGCATGACAAATGGCAGCTGCAGTAAACAGTTGGTATTGTAACCACTGTTTTGCTTTTAATGCCTTCCTTATTCCTACGATATAGAAGTCAAAATCGGTTGAACGGACTGTAAAAGAGGTTTGTTTTAATGTCTAATCTTATTTCAAATGGAGTATAAGTGCGCATGTACACTAGCGGCAGCTTGCCAACGTCAGAGGCAACTGCTGCCGTCCACGTGTCGATAGCACCTCTGTCTAACCCTTCGGAGAATGAAGGCGTGATGTTACATTACTAAAATTACCTGGCCCATTTTCTCCTGAATGACGCCCCCGTGCTTATAAATTGTTCTCTATGAATATACAGTACCTGGGCGACCGAGCTCTGCTCTGGTGATAATAGAGAATGCTCATTTAATAGTATTGGATAGTACCTACTAATTCCATACTGCCATGATAGTAGGTACTTACTAATTCCATGCTGCCATGATCATTATTCTAATGTCATTATTCATTATCTTGTTCTAAATTTTAGGCGACCGAGCTCTGCTCGGGTGAAAATACGGAGTAAACAAATTTTCCCAGAAATGAGACCTAGGTAGATCAATTTTCCGCCCCGTAAACCCCTATATTGCTACTTTCATCGAAATCGTTAGAGCCGATTTCGAGAACGTGAGTACAAATCTATATACAAACAAATATATATACAAATATTGCTCGTTTAATAGTATAGGATCTGCCTACTCAAATTGTATTTTATTGACAAGCATATTAATTGTACGCAAATAGCATTAAGGTTTTACAATAATATTTTGGTAGCAGCAATCTAGATTCCGCTCCAAACACATCCTCATTACACTGCCCAAATCCCACTTCCTTCCCACTCATATTATCTTTCACATAATCAATCCATATATTCTTTCAATTTTCTACCTATTTTCTTACAGTCATCCACATTGACACCGAACTCTTTACGAGTCACTTGTCCTCTGTTCCGCACTTTACTCCAGTACAATAATTGCGTAACTTATTTTCGTAAACAATTTTGCCTAATTTGTTTCATTTTGTCAGTTCCACAACATTCAATGCGTTATTAACGTTGTTGAGCAGATTTTTTTTTCTAACTTATGAAACAATGGATTAGCAATATGTTTCAAATCGAAACAGATTGTGATTGTGTTGTATTGCGCAATTAGGGTATAGAATGACAAACAATTTACATAAACCAAAGAACTTTAGACCTACTAACACAAAAATAAACAAACAAACGAAACTTTCTTCACAGCAGTTTGCTTCAAAGTTCACACCTACTATTGACACAATACTTTCATCTGCCCCTACTAAGATACTTAAGGAAAGTAAAATGATCCGTGACATAACGGAACTCGACTGCCAGTCGCGTTTACTTTCACTCGGAAGAGTTTACATAACGTCTACCGACGTAACCGTACCTTCTCATTAATCTTCGGTTTAAATGTATTTATTATTCGTGAAATTAGTTTTGGGCCGGTGGGTTTCGTGAGCATAGGGCCGCGTTTGGAAAAGCTTTTATGTAATTAAGATGTGTGGAAATTGATAATGGAGAGATAAATTAGATACATTAATGTCTAGACAGATATTAATATTGCATCAGACAGATCATTATCACAATATTTTTTGTCCTCTCTAATTAATTTGAAGAGTAAATGGATGTTCTTAGCCGTCATAATTTGATCATCTTTCTATGCAGACTGATTTATCATTGCTGTATTTCTCAATATTTTGATAGATACACTTGGGATTATCAAATTTATTGCTCTAACAATTGGCGATTGTTTCAATAATAAATTTTTAGTATAAATGTCAAAATCATTATCTTATATACACAAGTAGTGGGGTAGCTGTCACTAATGTTGACTGTAAACACTATCTCATACACACAAGTAGTGGGGTAGTTGTCACTAATATCGACTGTAAACACTATCTCATATACACAAGTAGTGGGGTAGCTGTCACTAATGTCAACTGTGAGTCACCACGAATGACGGGAGGAGGTTAAAAGTGAAGCGCTGCCTGCACAAGGAAGGTTGGTGTGATGATGAGCCAGTGTAGTGCAATAATCAGCTTAAATACGGGATGAACAGGATTCTACAGTTCCTCTGTTGATCCCAATCCCAAGTTCTAGAAACATATAAAAAAGATTTTGAAACACTTTCAACTCACCCTAGCAATATACGCTTTCATGTAGAAGTTTCCGAACAGGATGATGAAAGAAATCATGTAGATGATGAGAACGTAGTGCATCCACAGTGGGAACTCACAGCCAGTCCTGATGCCGTTAATACCGAGGACTAAGGCGCAGGTGAACTGGATCTGAAACGAGAAGATGGTTTGTTAAATTAAGGTGAAGGTGAACTTAATAATGTTACTTTGCTCACGTGATTGTGTGTTGTTTTGGCATTAGGTTTACGTCAGTGGAAATGTGAAGTCATGATATTGGAAACACGTTTGACCAAATGGAAGTATGTATTAATTATTTTATGTCATCACAATCCGCCTGCGTTAGATTTGATAATTATAATGCAGACGCAGGAATTAATTAAATGCAGTGGAGCTAGAATGAACTTATTGCCAACTCATACGTGACTGATTATTGTATGGCATTAGGCCAACGCCTACGTACAATGGACTAAGTAAATGCAGAAAAAATTTCATTAAAAAAGTGAACTCAAACTTATGGGCAAAACTAGCTGCGCCCCGCGATTTCACCCGCATAAGTCTCGATGCCGTGGGAATATCGGGATAAAAAGTATAAAAGTCAAATAATTTATTTCAATTAGGCACATAAAAGGTACTTTTGCGAACGTCAAAATTTCCAAAAAATATAATTGATTCTAGTCGCCCCTTCCAAAATGTAGTTTTCGTATGGAGAAGAATGGGCAATAAACTCCACCGTTACTCTTTTAAAATGTTCTACAATATTTTGTATACATTAAATATATAATTATATGTGAATGAAGGCTCCTGGAATAAGATTACTTTATTATTTATCCTATGTCCTAAACTAGGTCATGGTATACCAATTTGCTAAATTTCATCTAAATCCGTTCAGTCCGTTTTAGCGTGAAAGTGTAACAAGCATATATACCAAACTTAAATCTTTTCTCTGTACCGTATTAGTTTAGATAAACAATGACTACATATACACAAAATACGAATAAAGATATTTTTTAAACAATTTTCAGAATGAACTTATCAATAGACAATCAACGCTGATTGCTTGGAATATATTGATTGTACTGAAACTGTTATTATGGTACTTGAAGTTTTCGTAACTGAAAACCATCTTTCGACACGATCTGAAGAAGACCATTACAGAAAAACATTGAGAAAAAAAAAGAAGAAAATATCATCTGAAATCTTGAGCTTAACCCACAATTTATTTAGGCTCTTACTGCTCTACTCTGATTTTATGAATCCTTTCTATAGCATCTGTAGTAGTATTTATTTTAAGTTTAATCAATGTATATGATTTCTTTTGTTTTTATTTGCACGCACGATTTAACGAAGCTAAGTGACCCTACGCATTTGAGATTGTTATACGAGGGGCTAAAACAACCCATTCTATCAAGGTAGTCTTACTCCCGAGCTTTAGCGGTAAATAAATATGGAGTAAATAGAAACCTACTCTACTTTTCACTACGATTGCGAGAAAATAAAATAATCCAATACAATATTAAATAGTTTATTTAAAAAAATATACAATTTGTTCACTCTGAATTTTTAAGGAAATTTTTATCCCGGTATGCGGTAGTGAAAAAGCTAGTTTTACATAAGAATAAAGATTTTTTGTTTTTGTAGGCTCGTTGGTTACAGACAAATTACTATTTCCCCTAGAGCAAGATATGCTATTTTTTCCCCGCTCTGGTACGCTACAATAACGGACTTTTTGAGCAAGAGGAGTGAAAAATATAAATATTACAATTATAGAGTTTGAACCTCAAGTTAAGAAAATAATTATTTTTACATTTGTCCGACCATCGAGGTTCGAAATCGATGTGGAAGAATTTTAATTACGAATGGAAGAAACAAAATAATTATTTTATTTCATAGTTATTAGTTAATTTTGAATGTTTTTGTGCCAAATTATATTTCAATACCTATCATTTATTTTCAGTACAAATTTCTATAAAAATGTCCTTACCCTCTGAGAATCGAGAATTCCGGACCATAACAAATATATAAAAGCAAACAAACAAAGACAATAAATGCTCACTGTATCTTTATTTTTCTAATAATTGGGAGCGACAATGACTTTTATATGGACTATATAAGGGCCGTAGGTTTAATAATAAGGTCATTTGCGCAATAGAGGAGATAAACGTTCAAAATGATGGTCGAGTTAGGTCTTTCATTATCTTTCGTAATACTAGCGCGGACCAGTTTTATTAAGTCTCAAAAATAAATATAAATCGTATCTAGAGGCATTTCAGTTTAAGTAGAAAAAAAAAAAGCGATAAGAACAGCATATTTTGCAGGTGGTGGTGGTGCTGGGTTTTTTTGGTGGTGGTTTTTCATTGGCGTAAAGCAGCGGTCGGCAAGTACGCGGGCCGCATGCGGCCCGCGTACTTCTTATTTGCGGCCCGTGAATTTGTATAAATCGGTTACCTATTTAGGTACTTTGTAGTTTTCATTTTTGAATGATTTAATGTGGTTATTTTTCTACTATAAAACCCAAACATATAAACATAATGTAATTATTACGTGTACGAAGTAAATTCCATGTGTTTTAATAATTTTTAATAAATGGCATTTTTATTTTTTCTATGGGATATGACCAATTATACGTAGGTATATTGGGCTTCTAGGATTAATATCACAAGTGCGGCTCGCCTTTAGTTTATTTTGTCACCTTGTGGCCCTTGCCTGCCAAAAGGTTGCCGACCGCTGGCGTAAAGGATACTGGGAAGACCAAAATGATCTGTTGGTAAACTAGTCATCAGATTGACGTAAAGAGAAGAATTGAAGATATTGAAGTGATCAATCATCTGGTTGAAATATACACAGATTAGAGAAGATTTTCAGATAGGTAGGGTGGAATCATAAGCCAATATATACTTTCTGCAGTATGATAACAGTCAATGACCAAAAAAATCAGTAATTGCCAAATTGCGCAGTCAGCTAGTAACATCGGTATTTCCTTGATGAACTAATAAAATTAAATTAAAAAATTAAAATTAAAATTCATTTATTTCAGGTACCACATAACACATATTGAAACCATCTTTAAATTTGCATCTCCAAGCTTACACTACACTACTAAACAAACGAATAAATATTTAGGGGTATGAGAAACAGGGTGTAAAGTTCACTCATCCACCATAGAAAAGGGAGGATCCTTCGACCAGACGGGTGTTGTGTCTGGCGGGCAACTGCCCATCGGTTTGAAGTTGAAATCTTGTATGTATGTCGATCGCTCGGTAAACTCTAACTGCGCGATGCAGGATTTGTGTGACGTCATGTCTGTGATGCGTAGTTTGTATGTGGCGGTGTAACCGCTACAAATACAATATGAACACAACATCAACACAAATTAGAAACATTAAATTCAAATTACATTCAATCATAATTAATTAATTAGCTCTTAATCATTTCAATAGTCTATTACGTGTGACACTATATGTAACTTGTCTGTCACAGCAGTGTCGCACATAAGGACAGTCCAACCTATTCGCTATCATATTCAGAACGATATTGGAGCTGGCCCGCACTCTGCGCACTAGAGACGCGCAATGCTTTCGCATGGTCGCATGAAAACAATCCGCGCGCGCTCATGCGAACATACCCGAAGCGCTGCAGTAGCGAGGCAGACCCAACATAGCTCTGAACGCGTTGTTAAATTGAATGCGGAGGGTGCTGTTGCTTTTCTAATGCCTAATCTAATTCAACTAGCCTGTATTGTCCCACTGCAGGGCAAAGGTCTCCCTCTCCCTTTTCCACACAATTCTGTCTATTGCTAGTGTCGGCCAGTCCTTTCGGTAGGAGTCAAGCTCGTCCTGCCATCTTCGTCTCGGCCCGCCGCGATGTCGTCGTGCGTTTAGTGGGACCCAATCAGTGGTTCGTTTAGCCCATTCGTCATCTGTCATCACTAAATAATTGAAAACGAATTCCCTATTAATTCCATCCACAGTCATTTGGGTCAGATGTAATCCAAAACTATTTGATTGGAATAATTTCGCCCAATTGTTAAATCTTCAAAAACCAGTGCTGTGTTTAAATTCAAAGGCCCTTTTCGACTCGGATGAGAGTCAAAATTCAAAATTCAAAAGTCATTTATTCGAACTGGGCTGAGAATCAGCACTTTTCGAACGTCAAAATTACATAAGACAGTCCCCCAAAACGCCCACCCTTCACCACTTCCTAGTGCCTTTCGCTGGGAAGAAGAAGTGGCGCAACAAACTCCCCAGCAGCACAGCTGTCTGTTCAAGTTAGAAAAAAAAAATGTTTCAATACAATAGTATGCAAAATAATTTACATTACGCAACACAAAACATAATTTAAATGATACCATATATCAGCTAGCACACGCCAATATACCAACCAAAAACATCGAGAACTATACTCAAGCAGAAATAAAAAATAAAAACTAAACGTAAACAGAACTAAATATCTAAATAAAAGCCTCCAGGCATAAAGGGCGTGCCCGCTTACATAAAGCTATTTAAAGCTGTAATTGGAAGCTATAAATGATAAACTAGGGTAATCTGGCACGGCAGTCTGTGGCCCCGAACCTATCGTGCCAATCTCCTTCAACCAAATACGCAGGTGGCTACAGGAGTTCACCCACACACAAGCAGAGAACTGGTGGACCTCGACACCGGGTTGCAGGCAGTCCAAGGAAGCTATGCCATCCTTGGATAGCAGGCTAACCAGGCGTTTATTACGCCTGGACAGGAACGGCCTGCGCCTGGTGACGGGGACCATCACGGGGCACTGCTCGCTAAACAAACACTTCCATACAATAGGCATAACGGACAGTCCTCTGTGCAGGGCGTGCATGGAGGCTGAGGAAACCGTAGCGCACGTGCTCTTTGAATGCACAGGCGTCACCCAGATTAGAACAGAAACCCTCGGGTCACCCAGATCCTACACAGATGTTCTGAACAGACCAGGAGATTTAATTAGCTTCTGGAGGGAGGTGGGCTGGTTGGAATAACCACCAAACGGCCGCCATGGCCCACGCACAATGGTCCACCTTACGGACTAAGTGCGGAAACCAAACCCTTTAACATAGAACATAGAACATGATAAACTAGGACCATCGAGGTAAAATAAATAAACAGTTAATTACTAGTTACAATAACAAAACCATGATCAGCAAGACGACCGTAGTTAGTAGAGAGTAGTTATATAAACAATAATTAACATAGTAAACGTTCGTAATATTACGTAACTAAAGTATTTCATAACATTGAAAGAAAATAAAGGAGTATCCACACGCAATGCGTGTGGCGTGTTGCCGTAAACTCCCATTATACGCAAGTATACATAGTTTAGTTAATAACGACACATAAATATTACTAATCCAATTTCAGATTATGGTTTTACTAGTCTGTTATCCGTGCTTTTGTTACCATACCATACAAAGTTTAACCATTATTTCACACGCTTAGGTGTTGAGTTTCAAATAATCATTTTTAGTGCATTTTTAGGGTTCCGTTTTTATTTTTCTTCTTTCTTTTATGTGCCTAATTGAAATAAATTATTTGACATTGACTTTGACGTAATAGGTAGAGAGTTGAAATTTTCATAGATTGTAAATTTCTATTGCCGCTATAGCAAAATTTAAAAAAAAAAGTTAAAAATAAACTTTTTATTTTGAAAACCTTGGCCAGTTTTTATATTCTATACACTTTTTCATCTTCAGCTTTTCGCAGTGAAATTAACTGTCAGTAACAAAACTGTTTTTAGGTCTATGCACATTTTCTGTAGAAAGATCCTACTTAAGCATTAAGGACCGGACTCCTCCATAGCGGAGATGTGCGGAGATTTTCGAAGTGGAGATGTTCGAAGCGGAGACCAGAAGACATGTTTTTCAGCAAGGGTGTATCCACTGAAGCCGTGCGGAGATGCGTACTGGCTAAACTAGAGCGGAAATGTATGCTGGCTAGAGCGGAGATGTGCGCTGGCTAGAGCGGAGATGTGTGCTGGCTAGAGCGAAGATGTGTGCTGGCTAGAGCGGAGATGTGTGCTGGCTAGAGCGGAACTGTTACGGCACCGGTCACTGCACACCGCTCACATCTATACTCGTCTCCGCTGCGCGCCGTCGCCAGCTCAATCTTCTCGAGGCACAACTCACATCTCCGCTTCGATCGCGCCATACAAATACGATACATCTCCGCTCAGTGGAGACGAGATGTGTAAATAACGAAATTCTATTGGTTGTTTAAAACACATCTCCTCTCCTCTCCGCTTTGGTAAAGTCGGGGCCTAACAAAGGCAAGTCGTGTTAGTACGGAAAGTTGTGTTCGAAACGGCTTTGTTTTAGTAGGTTGTATTGAACAATATTTAACTAGAAATTATTTACTGAGAAAATGTTTCTCTAGGTCGGTAAAGCAACAGAATGAATTTTATATTGTGGTTCAAACTAGGAGTTTCCTTTGAGAAAATACTTTTCTATTAAGAAAATGTTAAAGAAAAGATGTAGAAAAAGTAGGCTCCTTAGAATATTTAGGGTAAGTACCAAGGTAGAAACCGACCAGATTCCTGAAAATTCTTGACTCAATGTTCAGAAAATATGCGGCCCTTTAGTTCCCAAACTTTTATGTTATGAGCTTTGAAATCTGTTTATTTCTGTTACAGTAGACCTACTTGTTGATTCTCAGAATATGGGGCAGAGAATAGTTTGAGCTTTATTTAGCCATTTATTGTTGGTCAAAAAGAGATGGTCGCGAAAATAAAAGTTACCTTAGCCTACGTTCGCACAGACGTAATAAAATCGCGGCGATTTTTATTCGTACCCTTGATTTTCAACGCTCTGCTTAGCGCCGAGAGTTGAACATCCAACAGTGTGTTTTTTCAATGCGCTGGGACGAGAGTGCGTGCCAGCGCGTTGGATTCTCTGAAAATCTAGTGCGCGATAAAATCCCTCCGCGATTTTATTACGTCCGTACGAACGTTGTTTTCGGCATATGAGAGTTGACACAATTGACCGAATCAATTCGAATATAATATAACAGATGAATGACATGACCGAGAATTGAGGTCAGTGACGTGCAATTGAAGAGGTTCACTGTGGTAAAAATTATGAATGAATTCATTGGAGTTATTTTTATGCATTTATGTTACTAACTTTCATATCTTTGTTCGTTAATCTGTATATCTACATATTTAGGATGAGTATCCATATCCTTATACATCTTCTTTACAAATAAATAAAATTGAACTGTCTGTTTATAATGTTAATATTACAGCTTTTTACTAAATGCATGTGGAAAGTATGTACGGTACTTATAACAATAAACAAATTTAAAAAAATATCTCTTTCTTCCTGTTTGTTCCGGCTAATCTCCAAAACGGCTGGACTGATTTTGAAGGAGCTTTCATTGGCAGATAACTGATGTTATAAGAAGACTTTTATTTTAGAAAAACAATTATGGGGTACACGCGGACGAAGCCGCAGGCAGCAGCTAGTACAGTAATATTTTCAGTACTGTTAGACACGTTCGCACGGACGTAAAAATATAGCGGCAGGATTTTATCGGGCACTGGATTTTTAACTCTCTGAGAATCCAACGCGCTGGGACGCACTCTCATTCCAGTGCGTTGAAAAACACACTGTTGGATTTTCAACTGTCAGCGCTAAGCAGAGCGTTGAAAATCCAGTGCACGAAAAAAAATCTCCACGAGGAAAAAAAGCGATTTTTTACTGTGACAAAACAGGATATAAGCCATTATTGTCGTCATATAACTATTATGTAATGAAGACATAACGAGTGAAAAATGCGAAATCTTGCATGAGTATATACAAGGTGGCAGGGACATCGACGCGAAAACTGTTACCATGGATTCTGTACATGATTCTGAACCCCCTTGCGTTGAAAATTTACTTCGGTTATTAAAAAAAACAATCTGCTGTTTCATAGAAAAGTGCTATATTTACACGGTGAAAATGTATGGAGTATCAGATTTTTTTTAAATAGCCGATAGGTTCAGAATCATGTACTGAATTCATAGTAATAGTTTTCACATCGATGTCCCTGCCACCCTGTACCTATAGACGTAATATCATAGTTACGTAATTTTTATATCCTTATACATGTCACCGTAAGATTGTGAGAATCGTTAGTTTATAATCTGTCGGAATTATTTCCGTTAAATTATAAACTGTCGAAAAATGGTGAATTGGGTGAAATGGGTTAGGTTAGGTTAGAACTGTGACCAAACGCGCGCGAGCCGAGCGAGCGAAGCGAGCGGTGCCAAGGCAGCGGCTGGCGAGCGCTACTTCCAAGTTGCTCGCAGCCAGGCAGGCTATTTAATATTAACGCAAGGTGCGTTACGTCGCAAGCAAGTTTGATACCATTTCACAATTTGTCGATTTCCCATAGAAAAATTATAAATTAGCGAAAAATAATACGTTAAATTGTAAATGATTCGTTGCAGTTCACAATTTTTCAACAGTTTATAATTTAACGGAAATAATACCGATAGATTATAAACTAACGAAGTTCATAATTATACGGTGACATACATATGACATAAGCTTGACTGCTACCGAAAGGACTGGCCGACTAGCTATCAATCTCCCTAGCCTTTCCCCAACTGTGTTAGGGAAGGCTTCCAGTCTAACCAGATGGAGCTGAATACTAATATTTTACATGAAGCGACTGCCTGTCTGACTTCCATAACCCCACTGGGTAACAGGAGTCCCCATTGAAAAGACTGGTTGTCATACTTTCGGGCTTCTGACTACCCAAAATGACTGTCAAAGATCTACGAATGACAGCCAGGACTAACGGCTCAACATGCTTTCCGAGGCACTTTCTGATCCACGAACCGACCTCGGCGAGCGTAGCTTAACCTTCGAACGACCCGTTTGGCTGTTATTATTTAGCCACAAGCCCTTTCTAGCTAAATACAGAATTGTGTGGAAAAGGGAAAATACAGGCAATGGTGCCGATTCCCTCGATTCCCTTGTTCACAAACTAAAATAAATTTAAGTTCAGTGCATCTTTTTCTTTCTATTTCATTAAGAAAAGGACAGAGGATAAATTTTAGTTTAGTCCTGTCAAATTAATCAGCGCCTGTCACTCTCCATACAAGTTTACAACTTGCCGACTAAAATTACGTCAATTTACGTCAAGCGCCGATTAATTTGACAGGACTAAACTAAAATTTATCTTCTGTCCTTTTCTTAATTAAATAGAAAGAATAAGATGCACTGAACTTAAATTTAGTTTAGTTTGTGAACAAGGGAATCGGCACCTATGTAGTTAAATTAGATTAGAAATGTGACATCCGCCAACCCGCACTGGGCCCGCGTGGTGGATTACGGCCCACTCCCTCTCACTGAAAGGAAGCCTTTAACCCAGCAGTGGGAACGTCATAGATACAGTGATTTTATGTCTTTGTATAAAACTCACCAGCTGCATGATGGTGAGGTACTTCTTCCACCAGAGGTACTTGCTGACGGCAGGCCCAAAGACTGACAGTCCGTAGTAAGTGTACATGAGCACGTGGATGCCACTGTTCACCATGGCAGGGAGGAATGCTGGAAAGAAATTGTGGAGTTAATAACGTGAACATCAAATCATTGCTTTTAAATAGTGGTAGAAAAAGATAATTTTGCTCGGCTCGGCAGTATTAGAAAATAATTATTACAATGATTGGTAGTAAGTAATAACTTTTCCTTGGCAACCGTTCTACATTATTTTATGTTTGTAAATCCAGGTCAAATTAATTACATACATAGCATCACGCCTTGTTTCCCCGAAGGGTTGGGCAGAGGTGTCCCTGTAGCAAGTACAGGGTACATTTCGTAACTGGCGTTCTGGCGTAACTGGTGTTTAAGTCCCATGTAATAGGGGGCGAGCCTATTGCCATCAACCGGGCACAAATCCAGACTCCGAGCTGCTACTGAGAAATTTCAGATAGAAAAACCCAATAACACTTTTCCCGACCCGGGAATCGAACCCAGGACCTCATGCTCAGCAGTAGCGCTTGTGACCACTAGACCAACGAGGCAGTCAAATTAATTAATTTTCTTTATTTCTTTCTAAAAATATGTTTTTTGTTTTTGTACTATCTATAGTTAAAAATAATCTTAGGTCTAAAGACAAAAGACCCAATTAAGTTCCTACTAATTAATTTAATCCATAAATTATTCTCAGAGCTACAAATTTTCTAAGAACAGCTTTGTGACACAAAGGCCTTTCAAATAGACAATTCACTGAATTCTAAACTTAGAATCGTATAAATTTTGAAGTCAAAAAAACATCCAATTTCAATATAGCAGATAGTATGGAAGAGGTCAAGAACGCTTTTATATTAACCCTAGACATTCATCTCGAACTCAATAAATCTTTATTTTATAGAAAAAACTGAATAGCCCTTAATTTCCCAATATCTGAAAATAGCTGTGACTTTTTGGACGACTTTTGAATAATAAAATCGCTGCCCCGCAGAATAAACGCGCAAGTGTAAAAAGTCAATTTTACAGGAAAAATAAAAACCTAAATTGATCCATAACTTTATGACTACACCGAATAGAAGTTTGTTTTTTACGTCGTTTAAAAGATTTTTTTTTTTCGTAGATAATCTAATTAATGTTAAGTGTTAAACAGGTACTGTTTTTGAGTCATTGATAAAAAAAACATTTTACAGAAATGTTTTAGTTTTTTTTAACGTTAATGTTACTTTGAGTTATTTTTTCTTATCAACTATTGTTTTTTTTTTGTTTTTCAATGTTATATTACTTGCGTTTTTCGCAGTACAGTGATACCGTTAATGGGCTATTACGCGTTTATTCTGGTGCAGTCGAAAAAATTCTGATAATGTTATAGGTAATTAAATTTTTATATCATCAAGGTCGGAATTATAACATTATGTTACGGTATATCGTGTGTATGTAACTTCGTAAATAATTGATGTAAAAATCGGGAAAAAATTGAGGTGATGTATTTTGACCTATATACATAACGAATATGGATTAACATCAAAACCGCCTCAATAGCACTTACGCGTTTATTTTGCGGGGGCGGCGAAATGATTCAAGCAATTTTGTTTGTTGTTGTTATGTCTGTCTATCTAAATACTGGTATTTAGCTACATCCAGTAGGGCTAGGGCTGCGACATAGGGCGGTGCGTCTTGCGTCGCGGGGTGGCGCTCGAATGTTCCCGGGCCGCTCTCCACTCCGCAAGTCACACCGCGGTGTCTCATGGCATGCTCTAAATAACTTCTAACATTTGCTCTCGCCGTGGTCACAGACGCAAGACGAAGTTCACGCAAGCGGTGATGTCGTGGTCAAGGGGTTAGACGGGAAGCCGGCCGTAGAATAATTGGGAAAAGGCTAATTAGGTCACGATTGATTCTGAAGGAACCAGTGGAAAGTAATTTATATGCAACACACATAATTTTCGATGGCTTTACCAAAAAATGTCCTGAAGACGGATCAGATTATCATACGGACCTCGATTTTGCAAATCTCGTCTTTCATTACTCCCTAAATTCCTCGTACGTTATAATAAATTAGGGGACCTAATCGATCCATTGAAGTCTAGACGATCTGCATAAAAAATAATGCTTTCCGAGAAAGAAAATGTTCAACTAATTGTATAGTGGACCTTGTAATTACTTGACCACACTAATGTTGAATGTCACTTGCATGTCATAAAACGACGAAGTCTATTTGTCCACGTGACAGCTATATAGTTTTAATCTTATGCTGCGGTCGTATCTGCGTCTATTGTGACGAAGCAATGCATGCCGAAGCTTCGATATTTTGCGCGCTAAAGAGTTATTGCGCTAATACGGTATTCACATTAGCGTTAGCGCGCTAAAATCCTTTTATGTACCCGGGCGATAAGCGCTACGCAGCCCGAACTTTCGCGACGATAGTCGATAATGGTTGGTCCCACCCGTGTATCGTAGGTTAGTAGTAGAATAGTAGGTAGATTGTTCAGGGATCACTCATATTTTAACTGTCACATCTTATTTACTGTACCTGCAATCTATGCAATAAATGTTTTTTTTTACTTTATGGATCACTGTACGAAGCTTCGTTATGATTGACATATAAATAAAGTTTCAATTTGCTAGGAATTTTATGATTCTACAAAGTGGTAAAAAAAATACGGGGTTGACTATATCGATCTCATTAATGTAATGGAAAGAATTATTATGTGACAACTGATGTCATCGAGTAATTAATGGTTGTCGAAAATGTAATTTCCGATGCCCTTCGGTTTATTTGACGTTTGTCATCATCACAAGTGTTTGTGTTAAAATATTTATTCAGCGAATATTTTTACTTTAAAATTTTCTTCGTCGTGGTTGAATGGAAATTCCAATATTTAAAGACGTGTTTCTTAATGGATTACAGACGACTTGTCAAAAAGACCATGGATGCCAAAATTATGTCCATAAGATATTATTAATATTAAAGTGAAACTTTTATTACATCGTCTCAAACTTTTTCGTCTGTGTGTTGCATGTCGCGTGACGGTCGGCCGCGGAGTAGGGATAAAGTGAAAGGCGCTCGTCAGAGCAGCCAAGGCCAATATGGCGGCGCCTATAGAAGTTTCATAAAACCACGCAATCCTTTTTTTAATTTAGGTAAGTATGTTAAATCAGGGAAATTAATTGTTTAGCAAATTGACACCCTATGTCAATTCAAACTCAAATGATTTATTTCAATTAGACCTTTTACGGGCACTTTTGAATTGTCAAAGAGTCGGTCAGTTAGTCAGAAAGTTGAAGCTAGTTGCCCATTCCAAAACGTAGATCTCTATGGAGAAGAACGGGCAAGAAACTCCAAGGACACTCTTTTAGGTATTACAAAATCCTAGGTACATTATTTTTGTTGCTTCTATATGTGAAAACAATAAAAAAAAACAATTCAAAATATAAGATTAAAAATTAAATTTAATTTCGGAAGTCGGTGTCTTGTGTTTTTATTTTCGTTTTTTGCCACCGACTTCCGAAATTAAAGTTATTTTTCACTTTGTAGTGTTTTTTTTGGAGGTCGGTTGTTTTTTTTTTGTAAAAAGTTTTTATTTTTCACTTTTTAGTTGTGGTACCTACCCCACACACATTCAAATACCACTACCTGCTACCAGTGACAGAAACTTAACATATCATCTACATACTAAGTGGGAAAAAAATACGTATTTTGTAGCTAACTCAAAAACCATCCAAGCAAAGTTAATAAAATTTATATGGAACCAATTCGAGAGCACACCCTTTCAAACAAAAAAATAATTTTCAAAATCGGTCCACAATTGACGGAGAAATCGGTGGACATACATAAAAAAAAAAAAAAAACATACGCGACGAACATAATTATAACCTCCTCCTTTTTGGAAGTCGGTTAAAAATAAGCCCTGGCAGATAAGAGATGACTAGTCTCAACTGACAACGCCCGTTAACGAACATGACGCGTAGATAAGCACTATCCAACTCAACCATTTTGTAAGGAACCGAAAGATCCAACCATAGAAATATAAAAAACAGGAGAAGTGGCATGGGGGCGTGTCTGTGTCCGCGAGCCATGATCAAAATGCTCATGGTATAAGCAAATGGCCGTTTCCGCGAACTAGTGCGCATCCGATCGTGATCGTGATAACATTTAAAAATACCGTGTTGTTCAGTGGTTTCTTGTAAAAATCGAAGCCAAACTAAAATCTTTATAAATCATGGAACCATTTGTCATTTAACAGGACAAGTATTTTACTATATTTGTCTTGAAAATCATGAAAAACAACAAATCGTAAAATATTTCTTGCCTTTACTACGTTATTTATGTTTTCATATATCACAGCGACTGTACTATTTTTGCAACAAATACATTGCTTCTTAACCACTACCTAAGTATGTCACTTACTGACTGGACAAGCAATGTAAAAATCACAAAACGATACTTTAGTTACGCGGTTGCATCGCGTAGTACGGCCGCTGTATCTTGCGACGAGCTAGTGATGTGCTTGTGCAGATCCACTAACGTAGGATATCGACAACAATGTCGATTGTCGTACGAATTTAAATTACTTTGAAAGTTTATTCTTCAATTTGTCGCCTGGTTGGAAGACTGATGTGAAATCTTGTTTTATACTCATTTAGATTTTCTCATAATGTTGAAATTAATTGATTTATTTATTTACTTAATTTTTTTGGAGTTTACTCCTTAAGAAACGATTTTGATATTTAGCCCGCGGCATGAAAATTTTATGAGGAGTAAAATCGAGCGTTAACTAAAAGTGAGGCGTTACGTTCCTTTGCGCACCTTTCAGTTCGAAATTATGTATGTGTGTATAAGTAAATTATACTCAGCTTACTAAAATGCATATAAAACACAAATATAAGGTATTTACTTAAGTAATTACACCTTTTTAGAACAAACATTTACAAATTATTAACTAAATAAAATTTCCACATATAAAATGACCGTATCTTTTTGTTCCGTAGGCCGATTTTCATGAACTTAACGTGACAAATGGTTTAAAATTAAAGAAATATCTTTACAAACAAAAAAGTGAGTTTTTAAGTTACCTACGTAATTATGACAATTTCAATTTGCTAAAATTTCCTTCTAAATTAACTTTTAACACTGTTAATGGATCAAAATAAGTATTTTAACACGAACCTAATAAGAATCTAATATGTATTTACCTAGATCACTACATAATAACAATTTCTTACTGAAATCCAGTCGTGCATCGGAGCTGCCACACACACTTTTTTTTGTGCCGTTTCCTTTATTCAATTTATTCATATCATTTTATTATATGTAAATTGTTTTTATTTATAATTTTTTCAAGAACTTCCAAAATGTTTAATACAATAATAATAATTAATGGGAGAATCGATAAGTTTCCGATTTAGTCAATCACTAGCGTATATGTAAAATAAATTGCTTGCGCAAAGCACAACGATAACTTTCGTGTGAGTGAGTTGTACGGTGCATTGTAAATGCACGCTGTGTTCGAAAGCATAAGGTTTATAATTGATTGTGTAGTACGTTATGATTTATGAATTGCAAGTGTGAGCGCGACTTCGTATCTATTAGGTTTACTGATAGCGTGTGTAGTTGTGGCGATGTGGTGGGGACAAATTGGAGACATTGGGTTTCGATACATTTTCAACTACCGGGCATATCTCCTTCTTTCTTATATCTATGGATCCAACACACGCGCCACCATCAGCGAGATATTTGCCGTGTTATAGCCATTTTAAATATGTAGGTACCTTACTGTCAAAGAATGATAGTCGTGATTTGAATATACAAGCAGTTTAAGTTGGTAATCAATTTGATAAACAATTTATTTTTCTCTGACTTTACTCGTACACACGGCTACACATCAAGCTATAAATTTCCAGTTTATGCTGATCTCGCATTATATAGGATTTCTGTACAATGCGAGCTCAGCTTATACTGGCTTGATGTGTAGCCGTGTGTACATGAATATTATTTACCGAATACTCTTGAAAGTCATTACAAAATCCTCGGGAATGTATCAAATCAAAATCAAATCAAGTCATTTATTTCTTTGCAAAAAATGGGTATAGTAGGTACATAGGTGTTTTTATAATAAAGTTCTCCATATTAGAGCAGTTCTTTTATGGTGATTTAACTCATCGAATTTTGTATAATTCGATGAGTCACAGATTAATTAATACAGATGGTTCACTCCGCAAAATCATTTAAACAATTTTGCGGAGCTGCGCAACTTGCTACGACACAATAAAGTGCAATTTAGGTCACACAGCTCTAATTACCTACAGTTATATTCACCTAGAAGTTGCTTCTCTTTCTTTCGCGTAACTCTTATATCTTCTGACTACGTTACGCTCGCTGAATTGGCCCGACAAGACGGGCCCGCCGCGTACTTGTAGCTTGTAATGACTAAAATGCGGAGTGCGTCTTCTGTACCTAATCTGTGATGCAACGTGTGATAGGTGTTTTTAATTGGACTAACAACTCAAACGTTACAGGAATTACCTGAATTCTCAAAAAACGTTGATGTGTGACATTGTGACCGGTTGTCAATCGAGATGACATTAAGCTGTTAATGGTAATGTCTGAATGTGTAAGATCAAACTTTCAAATTCACTTTTGGAGATAAGTGATTTAAATATATTTAAAAACAACATAAAAACACTGTTATTAAATAAAGCATATTACTCTGTCACTGAATATTTACAGGACAAACTTAAATAATGTCATTCCATACGATATTTTAAATAATGTCTTTTTATTGTTAAATTCTAGTTTCATAGGTACCTGTGTATTTGTAAATTTGCATGCCTTATGGTAGGATATGGTTAACGGACACTATTTTTTGTATAAGACCTTTTTGTTTGTACCCATATTCGCAAATTAATAAATGATTGATTGATTGATTAAACAAGGCCAAAGGGGCTTACCATGCTTGTATTAAATTTTAATACAAAGCCTGTAAGCAAGTCTTGCATTAACAAAAGTCATGTTGTTAAAAATCAATATATTACAATATGAAATGTAACAGCGGAATATGCAAATAAATTCTGTTCAACTTTGTCAAAGTCGTAAATTCAAAGTTTACGATATTTGAGTCACACGTGATTCCTCTAAATCATTTCAAACTCCTGAAAATTTCTTCCACAACTTTGTCTATTAGAGAAAGGGTTGCTGTAAATAATGTGGCGTCAAATTGTTTTCTTATTACGTACTTAGGAAGTGTTTCAGAACAAATAGGAATAAATTATATTGGAACATTAGGCAATAAGTGCTTCCCAGGATTAAAGTGAAAACGCATCTTTCAAACTAAACTCTTTCGATGGAATGGTTCATTTGCTTTTAGAAAGATGAATGAAGGTGTACTAGCTAGAGGAAGTTCACTATAGATCCACATTGTTCTCGGATTTTTATACGTATCGTCTGGGATCAATAAAATAAAAACTAATATAAAACCAAGCTCACGAACGTTACCCAAAAAACCGCTAAGCTTGAACCCTCCCGCGGACAGGTGCGACGCGACACCTGTATAACAATTTCCGTAAAGTTTTCATAGAAATAATTCCACCAGAGTCACGTCGTACCTTCGCGTCGCGCCTGTCTGCGAGAGCCTTAAGTGCAACTGGGTCAGACATGCCCTTTGGCATTAGAAATTTCTCAGTAGCAGCTAGGAGTCTGGTTTTGTGCCAGGTTGATGGCAATAGGCTCGCCCCGTATTACGTGGGACTTAAACATAACTGGCGAAATGTGGGTGAGCTATACGTACACCCTGACTAACCTTTCTGGGATTGCAGGCGTGATGTTATGTTACGTCATTATACAAGTAGGTTATAAAAAAAAAATACTTACTAGATCCACTAGGAACCCATTTGATCCCGATCCACCAAAAGCTGAACATCGTGGAATGGTGGTACACGTGGAGGAAGGTGAGCTGCTCATCCTTCTTCCTCAATATGAAGAAGAAAGTGTCGCAGAATTCAAGAAGCTTCGAGAAGTAGTACCACCAGACGGCGTCTGCTATCTGAAAATTAAAATAGAACTTTTAAAGAAAGAAAATAGTGTCAAAGTCAAATAATTTATTTCAATTAGGCACTTTTGAACGTCAAAATTTACAAAAAATAGAATTAATTCTAGTAGGGGCGACTAGAATCAATTCTATTTTTTGTAAATTTTCCAAAGGGTAGTTTTTGTATGGAGAATAATGGACAAGAAAGTCTACCGTTACTCTTTTAAAATGTTATACAATATTAAATATTATAATTATATTATGTGAAGATATTGTGTTTGCCGTTGAGAAGAATGATATGTAGACAAATTATATGACAGTGTTCTAAATGGAAAAGAGACTACGAACGGACGACGTAAACGTTACGTAAATTCGAACGGTTTTTGAATCGAAAATACAACTGTCTTATAGAAATTTCGTTTAAGTTTTTACAACAATCACAATCAATCACCCATCATAATTCTTCTATCCTTCTTCTAAATTTGTGGTCAGTGCAACTTGCCTTTTCCTTCCATACTTCTCTAATTATACATAATAACTTTATGCACAAGTAAAAAATACCGTACAAAGGCAAACTTAATGCCAGAGATATTTTCTACCAGTCAACCTTAGAAAGACGCAGAGACAAAACATAGCAGGTGCAACATAAGGGATTGATAACACGAAATTACTATAAAATACAAGAATAAATACACAGATACATACATATTAACAGAATAAACTTTGTCAGGAGAAATAACGATCGGTAGAGGAGAAATCACGATTAGTAGAGGAGAAAACGAATCCAGCAAATCAGCGCTATGATGTTTGTGCCAACTTCTTACGTATATGCTCACGTGCCTTCACTTTAAAAGACAACCGACTAGTTGCCGTCCTGATTTTCAGAGATAGATTTCTTCCTCTATTAGTCTTCATCTTGGTCCCTTTCTAGCCATATCATCATTCACACCAGGGATGTAATGGATATCCGTATCCGCATCCGCAATTGCAGAGCATCCACATAAATTTTGATATTCGCAAAACATCCGCTTCCTCAAGTTTTGATTTTAAAAGCTCCGCATCCTCATAATTTCTATGGGAATGTGACCCTACCTACGTTGTTCGCTCAAATTGTGAATTTTTTCATACTCGCTCCGATTTAAATGTGCGGGCCGGAGTGTAAGTGGCGCTTTCCTATTGTCTGAATTCGCAGTGTCCCTGTCCTATGACAGACGATCGGCCGCACGTCACAGTGGTGGTATGATGTGGTGTATCAGGTGTCAAAACAAGGGCTATTTTTCATGCGATATCTGCATCTGCACCCTCATCTGCATCCTCAATAAGGAATTTTCCAATATCCGTATCCTCTTCCGCATCTTCAAACCCGATTAACTCGATATCCTCATCTGCATCTTCATCCGTTATACAACATCCGTTAAAACCCTGATTCATACAGTCCATCCATCGTTTCTTTGGTCTTCCCCTACTCTTATAGCCATCCACATTCATGCTTAAAACTTTCCTGATGACATTTCTCTAATTCCTCCGCATCATATGCCCATACCATGACAACCTATTTCCATACAGCTTTTCAGTCACCGGTGTCACTTTCAGTTTTCATCTTATATACTCATTTCTTATTCTATCCATCCAGTACCACCCATAGATATGAATAAAGTCTTAAAACTAAGTGAGAAACGAGAATTTAAAATTCTAAAATCGTTGGAATTTACGTTAGGTTTACTTCTGGGGCCGCAGCCACAGTATTGTTTCCATTAGACAATTGACAACTGTTTCGCAAGACGTATACGGTAAACAAAGTTTGCTTCTAATGAGGTCAAGACCATCGCAAAACTACAAAAGAACAACAAATCGTTTCTTAGAATATTTGAGGTACTAGCTAACCCATCAACAATGGGAAATAGGTTCAAGCGTAACAATGCGTTATAACACAAATGTATGCCATCACTACAAATATTAAGTTGACTTTACTAAATTTTATCTTCCGTTCTCCCCTGTCCACTGTCACGCTATCATTCACTCCCATTGAATTTACACTTTTGTTGGAGATTCTAAAAACAAATGACTTCACATTGTCAAAGTATTTTGCCAAAACCAAACTCTTCAAAAGGTTTGTTCTTTCAAAAGTGAGAGCAAACCTTTTGGAGAGTTAAAACATGAAGATTGTTAAGTAAACTCAATCAAAATTATTTATGCAACAGCGTAAATAATTTTAAATTACACTGATGTTCTTGCTTCAGATAACAGAATATTTAATTTAAGATTTGATTGTGTTTACTCAACAATGTTCGCGGTAAAATAAACGTATGTTTAAGAATGTTGGAGAAGTTTAAAATAGACTAACATGGAGTAGATATTCCACAGAGCTTTAGCTTTGTAGCAGATTTTTTGTGCTAGGTTAGGATGTTGTAATACTGACATCGATCGATGGTACTGATCAACTTCAATAATAGACAGATCGAACGAAGAAGTATACAGAAATGAAAAACTATTTTGCAAAAATAAAAAACAACACAAAGTGAAAAACTGGATCTATGGATCTGTATTTTAGTTTTTTTTCAACCGATTTCACTTTGTAGTGTTTTTTTTGGAAGTCAGTTGTCGTTTTTCTGGGTATGGTACCTACCCCACACCAATTCGTATACCGCTACTTGCTATGTAAACAACAGTGACAGAAAGTATAATATCATCAAGATACACAAGTGGATTACATCAAGCAAAGTTAATAAAAATATAAGGGACCACCGCGCAAGTTTCTTCTACCAAATGAAAATAGAATTTTCTAAATCAATCCACTATAATTGACGAAAATATCGATGAGGATACATTTAAAAAAAAAACGTGTGGCACTCGGGGACTGCCGCGGTAAAGCTATTGCATAGCATTTGTAACCTCCATTACAACATCACGTTTTCATGGGAACCATCATTACATGGTAGGCGGAGTGGTGTTAGGTTTTATTTTCGTTACGTTACGGAATTTCTTGATTCGGTCGCCGCGCTCAAAGCCCGCGATAAAAGCTATGCAATAGCTTAAAACATACAGACAAACATAATAACCTCCTCCTTTTTTGAAGTCAGTTAAAAATAAGAATAGATTGTTCAATGTTGATCATAATGTGCTACAATACTTAACTGATCTGTTTTACTAAGATCGATCTGTCGTTTTGAGGTACACCTTGCCTTAGGAGCTGATCATTTGGATCAAAGTATCCTGCTTCGATAAATTAATAAATTGTTTGGAATGGTCAACTCATCGCTGAGACATCACGAATAAATTAAATAATAATCATAATTTTATTAAATTACTAGCTGACCCCGGCAAACGTTGTTTTGCCAATTATTTGTTTGGGGTGGACAACCCTTATCACTTATGGGTATAAAAAATAGATAGTAGCCGATTCTCAGACCTACTGAATATGCATATAAAATATGGTAAAAATCAGTAAAGCCGTTTCGGAGGAGTAAGGTAACTAACATTGTGACACGACAATTTTTATATATAAGATCGATCATATCTGTTATCTTATATGAAATACATATTACACCGAAGCTCACAAATGATTCTTATATCTTCATTACTTTGTTTCTCTCTGTTTAAGATAGTGTAATATTTCCATATACGTAGCATATCGTAGTGAGCCTGACTACCGCAGCGCGATTTTATGCAGTTGGATATCTGTTCATTATCTACTCACTAGCTTGAACGTCATATTTTCTTTGAAAGTGTTACAACAAAAATGGAATTACTCGACTGGTAAAAAAAAAGTTATTCAAAACATTTACGTAACACTAATTTTCACGTAATAACTTTAAATATTTTATGAGGCCCAACTTTAGTTGCGTGCTCAACTGTTTATAATTAAATTTATTTGGTAAAACGATTTACTGTAGCAGCTTTTTGTGGGTACATAATAACATGACGCCTTGTTTCCCCGAAGGATTAGGCAGAGATGTACTTATGATATGACCACATTTCGCCAGTTATGTTTAAGTCCCATGTAAAAAGGTGCGAGCCATTTGCCCAATATCCAGCACAGATCCATACTCTGGGCTGCTACTGCGAAATTGGAGATGGAAAACCCAATAACACATCCAGCAGGCCTAACATGACACACGCGACAATTATCTACTCTCACGCGACAAATTTTTGTCTATTTCTGTAGTTTTATCGTTTTCTGACAGCTACGCCATACAAAGTTTGACAGAACGAGTTGAGACTCGTTCTGTCAAACTTGTTGTTTTATCGATAAACCCTAACATGACACGTTATTTATCTCGATTTTTGACAGTTCAACACGAGATAATCAATCATTTTGTCGTATTTAGTCGTCCTCGATTTTGACGACGAGAAGAGTACACAAAAAGACAAAATTATGATACATAAAAAAACTCGAAAATAAGATCGCAGATTCATAGTCGTACTTATAGTAGGCATTTTTTTTTAAATGTGGGTGTACACTGGTGTACTGTAGTGGAGGGGAGCACTATCACGTAGATGACTATTACTTTCAGTAGTAACCAGTCACTTTGCCAGTTATGGTGATTAAATAAATAAATTAACGAAATCTAGGGATTATGGCTGTATGGTAATATCAAACCTTCGCAACATAATTACTAAAATCACCAGTTTATTTCTTAAGAGTGGTGATTAACAATTTTTATGGTTATAATAGCGGAATCAACTCCACCTGCCAATTTATTTGAATGTCAGTCCTTTTGAGGTGAGTGTGGTGATTAACAAAATTTGCAATGTCATGGACTTTATGGTGATTGTTACAGTAATAAACTTCGATTTATCAAATTGCGATCGTCGGCCCATTTGTCATTTGTGGTGATTATCTAACGAGTATAGGTGCCACTAATTTTAATATCCGTCATTTTGTATTATAATTTCAGCATGCCAAAGAAATTATTTAATTTTAATCAAAAAGTCGGTTACACAAAAAACTAATCATAAATAATTAAAAGAGAGAGACGTTTATTCAATAAAGTACATAATTCCATGCATAAAATTGAATGAATGAAACAGAACTTCAAGCCGATGTTGCTATCATAAAAATAATTTGTTTTAATAATTTGCAACATCGGTCTCTCGTCGTGCGACAAAGAAGTGTCAAAGTGCCTTTTTCCAGTTTACTCGTCGTTTACGGTCATATTAGGGATTATAATGACGTCAGAATCGTAGACAAATTACGATAAAACGAGAAAAAGCGCGTTCTCGCGCTTGTCACGTTAACCCTACAGGATTACATCCTCAGCTGTAGCGCTTGCGACCGCTAGGTCAAGAATGTTTTACTTATAGGTTCTGGGTTTGTTTCGGCATTTTTTTCAGGGATCAATCAGTCAGTTCAGAAATGCCGACGCCATCTAGTTCAAATAAATTATATTGACCAAAAATGTTCACGTAAAGTTTTTTGAAGATCTACTTACAGAAATAAACATTTAATTTCCTTATATTGTTACCTATTTATTATTTACAAATTACTGAACCTGACTTGATTTCCATTCGTCTTTTTCGGGTGACCACTAAAAATCAGCGCTGTGCTGTGGGTCCCCCATAGCACAACATCATGCTGAGTGGAACCCTTCTTGTCACAGTCATGTCGTGCAGCTGCCGACTATTTCTGTTTTATACTCATGTTGGCCGAGCAGTGGTGGCCCAGTGGTAACGGCCGCGAATTACTAGTTGTAGGTCGTAGGTTCGAACCCAGACAGGCGCATTACTTTGTGTAAATTATTTCATCACCACTGCTCTCAAAACGGTGAAGGAAAACATCGTGAGGAAACCGGCAAGTCCTAGAACCGAAAATTCGAAGACATGTGACATCTACCAACCCGCACTGGGCCCGCGTTGTGCATTACGGCCCACTCCCTCTCACAGAGAGGAGGCCTGTGTCCCAGCAGTGGGAACATTTATAGGCTGATGATGACTCATGTTGGCATATTTAAGTTATATCTATTTTGTTTTCTGTTTACCTACTCTTGTCTTTGTATGCACGTGTTTCTGTGACAAATAAATATATTTTTCTTTTTTTCTAATTAAAATGAGAGATGACATCACCTAATTAAAAGAGATGGTGGATGATGTAAACAAAAGAATACCTAATAACAGGGTAGATATTCCTTTGTTTTGAGATCAAAGCGGAATTGCAAATTAAGCTCTTAAAAAGTAGATATTTTTTTCTACTTCGGTTTTCATTTCACATGAATTATGAAAATCTCAATAAACAAAGACGCAGAATCGTTAGAATCACAATCGTATTTATTAGCTATGAATATGTACATTTATTTATTGCTTTGAAAAACAAAGAAAAGTGGGTAAAAAGGGCATAAAATAACGGTCGACCTTAAGGTTTTCCATCTGAATAAAGAAATTACCGTTTTAACACTTCTATGATCGTCAGTTGTTTGTAAGACCTTTGTTGGAGTTCAACTAGGTTTCATGGCCTTTTGTACTGAGATTCTATTTCTATAAGCAATGTACGAATATGGAAATGACATTGAAAATGGGAAATTTCTTTCTTTACTGATTTAGAAAACAAAGTTATTGGAGCTGTCTTTGAAAGGGGCTAACAAAGAGAAGTGGTTTTTAACCGTTTCCACTAAAGGATCTAAACAACCTTAACTAACCGCGATCTGTAGTTGTGCACTGACTTAACTAAGAGGACATTCAAGTTCTATGATTTTTAGGGTTCCGTACCTCAAAAGTAAAAACCGAACCCTTATGGGGTCACTCGTGTGTCTGTCTGTCTGTCACAGCCAATTTTCTCCGAATCTTATGGACCGATTAAGTTGAAATTTGGCACATAATGTATTTCTGTGACCCAAATTTTATATTTTTTTAATGAATTTTGAATATGCGGTCACTTTGGGATGCAAATAAAAGAAAAAAAAGTTTTGCAAACTGTACCGTGTGACATATCAAATGAAAGGGCTTCTCGCAAGAATCTATAAAATAAATGCATTTTAAGATATTAAGAAAATAGATGAAAATTGACCATTAAATTTTAAATTGACCTTATCTCCGAAACTACTGAGCCTAATATTTTGAGAAAAATACAGAGAATGGCTCTTTACTCATATGTTACAGGAAAATCTACAAGAAGTCTATGGTCTTAAAATGGCATGGTAAATCTCTCAATATTATGCGTACAAACTTACATTTGCAGTTGGAATATATGGGAGAACATGTATTTTAACTACAATGTTAAGTTTGTATTTGGGATAAATTCATCCCAACTACGGAACCCTTCATTATGCGTAGTCCGACACGCACTTAGTCGGTTTTTTGTCGTAATATTACTGCTAGATTTTAGTCTTTACAATCTGAGAACGGTCAATGTACTCAAAACGAAGAGGCTTGACCTCCAAAACTCTTTCCCAATTTAGCTAGATAAAGGGTTTGGAGCAAAATCTGGCATCTACTCATAAACACGATGTCATTTTTTTATAAGTCTCTGACCTCATTGTGATACACAAATAAAAGTTCAAAGGCAATTGCTTAACAAAAGCGTCACCAACAATGAAAGTACTTACTTGTAATTCATCAGGATCATATTTCTGCCGGCAAGGTTCACAAATATAACTGTATCGCAACCTAAATGAGGCCGTCAGCAACCTCAGTGCTATATACGCGTTTAAAGCTGCCATCGCTAGATTGTAGGGAACCAGCAACCAGGTCAGCGTGAAGGGTCTTCTGTTCTTCATAATTTTGGGGCCTATCCATACGATGAAGAGGTATAGAAGGGTGTACAAGAAGGTTGGGGCTGGAGAGTCGACGAGTGGCCAGCCTTTTGTTCTATCATCTGTAACAAAAAGTTTTTTCTTAAAAGTGGTTATATTGGCAGATATTTTTGAGTCTAATTCTTGCAAATTAATTTTGAGGAAATGGTTGGTATCTGAGATTAATTCAAAGCAATAATAACATAACATAACATCACGCCTTGTTTCCCCGAAGGGTTGGGCAGAGGTGTCCCTATAACAGGTACACCCACATTTCGCCAGTTATGTTTAAGTCCCATGTAATAGGGGGCGAGCCTATTGCCATCAACCGGGCACAAATCCAGACTCCGAGCTGCTACTGAGAAATTTCATAGCAATAATATGTATAGAAAAACCTTAACAATACCAGCAAGAAGTCACAAGGTACCTACTTTAAATGCTACTCTTAAGCACCAAAGATATTTTCAACATAATTAAAAATTAATAAACGCTTTCATGTAGGTACAATACGGCACTACAATACATCTCCCGCTCTGGGTGGAGCAGAAGGGCGTATCAGACTCTTACTGACTAAAACCCACCCGTGTTCCTTCAGTTGCCATGCTGCCATGCCACGGTAACTCTTTCGGACAAACCTGCAACCCCGGCAGACTCACACTCGCCTCATGTCACAATTTGGTTCCCAAAAAATGTTATTGCGCTGCCTTCTGCGCAAAGTTCGGACCGGCCATGACTCATCGGCCGTATTGCACGATTTTCTAACATTTCCGGTAGAAAAACGTACATGAAAGCGGGCGTCAATATTGACATATTCGCGATTCGTATTTATTTCTTGAAAACAAAGCCTGACTGATATTAAAACGCGAATCTATGTTCGTATATTGCAGTGCCGAAAAATCCACGGATTGTTTACGTTCAGAAAATACCAGGAACAGAATAGATCTTTAATTGCACAGAAAGTAGGTACAAGTTATAGATGTTAAGTTTAAAATGATCCTTATACTAACTACCTTAACTAAGGCTTGCAAACAGCTTAAGCTATAATGACAAAGACTCCCGCATAGACACAACCTTGTAGCCAGGATTATCCATCAGCAACTTGCTCTGAAATACAGCTTTGTGGAATCGGAAGTGTCGTACTACAGGTATGTGCCCGACCCAGTTCTCGAAAATGGAAATGTCACATTGTACTGGGATCGATCCATCATCACTGACAGGACTATTGTTGTCAATAAGCCTGATATAGTGGTGATGGATCGAGAAGAGCGGCGCGCAATGATTATTGACATTACGGTCCTGCATGACGGGAACCTCGTGAAAGCCGAGAAAGATAAACAAATCAAGTATCTTGACTTGGCTCGCGAGGTTGTCGACATATGGGATGTGGACTCAGCAATCATTGTGCCGATAGTCGTATTAGCCAATGGCTTAATTGCCAAGAGCCTCGACCAATACCTAAGGATGCTCTCGTTGGGCAGCTGGATTAAGGGCTTGATTCAGAAAGCGGTACTCCTGGACACGCTCGCATTGTTAGGCGGTTCCTCTCTCTGGAGCCCTGACCGCCGGTATCTTGGACCCTGCACCTCATACCGGTGGGGATATTTTTTTTAATATTTTTATTCTAATATTTAAAAATATAATTATATGTAAATAATGAAATAAAAGACTCCCTCATATTATTAACACATTCAATCAAATCAATACAAGTTTACCATGTCAAGATGAAATTCAGTAAACTATTTGAAATAAGCAATACAATACATAACGCCAAGTTTAATAAAATGGGATTATAAATTCGTCAAGTCCGAGGTCAATTCAATTAAATTAAAATGATTTAGTACGAGTCAGGAGTACTCAGGAGTCATCATCATCTGCCTAGCCTTTTCCCAACTATGTTGGGGTCGGCTTCCAGTCTAATCGGATGCAGCTGAATACCAGTATTTTACATGGAGCGACTGCCTATCTGACCTCCACAACCTAGTTACTAGGTAACACGATAACCCTTGGTAAGACTGGTTGTCAGACTTTTTGGGCTTCTAACTACCCGTAACGACTGTCAAAGATCTACAAATGACAGCCGAGACCAACGGCTTAACGTGCTTTCCGAGGCACGGAGGGGTCTTGGTATGTAAAGATGGTCACCCATCCACAGACCAACCGCGACAAGCGTAGCTTAACCTGATCGATCGAACCGTGCAGCTGTTGTTACTTAGCCACAAGCCAGGAGTACTCAGGAGTACAGAGGTGAAATAGATTGTTACATAAAATATAACATATATCAGAATGGTGTGATCATTATATTTCAGTGTATGGTACATAATATATATAGTCCTCTTCACCGTATCCGGCGACAGCGACCCAGACTAATTTTTTTTTTCCTTTCGTGAGCTCTCTGATGACTAGCAAAACCAAATTTGGTCTTGAAAACCCGGTCACACCGTGTACAGAAGACCTGATCAGCATCGTTGTATGTGTACGCATGTGAAGGCTTTTGCGGATTTGGCGCTTCTTGTCTAAGTCTTCAAGACGACTTGCTTCAAAGCATTCAGTTGCTTTGTGGATTGACGTGCGCCACCTTCCTCCATTTCGAGCAAGCTCCTGCCAGCGATCAACAGGTATGCCGCAGGTCGTACCATCAAACTGAACATCGTAATCACGAAAAAATCATCAACTCGCGTTTTTTTTCGCGATTGTTGGATCCATGTAGAAAAGTTGTTTAGTTTCTGGTACAGCCTGTATATAACCTAACCTTCATAGTATTTATCGTATATCTACTCATCAAAATGGCGAATGATTGTGATGGAAACGTGAACAGGTAGGTAGTAAAAGTGTACCTACTGGGTGCTGGGTGTGACAATTCATACTAATGCAAAACTGTCTGTATATCTCTAAGTTATGCTGTCACGGCTAAACGGCTGAACTGATTTTGATGAAAATTAAGTGTAGTAAGTAAGACAAGAAGCGTATGTAGGCATTACTAAAATGATGTCAAAAACACGAAATCCACGCGAACGCGGTCGCTGGCACTGTTAAATATTTTACCGAGTTTTCCAATCCAATATGAATCTCATCATCTTTTATATATTTTGACTCTGGTATAATCACACGACATTATTAATCAAATAATTATTATTAAATGAGTAGCGATAGCAAATATAATTACGTAGTGGTAATTCCGCTAGCTAATTGGTAAACAGCGTAATAATTAACCGCTAAAGAACCGCGGTTACCAATCGGTGAAATCGGAAAGCACTAATGATTTAAATTACTACTGTGTATTGTCTCCTGCAAAGTAACGCCTGATTCAATTATTTGAATTATTGAATGCATTCATGAATATGTATGTTTTGAATTAAACTAAAAATAATCAGACAGGCAACAATTTATTGCTGACATTTTTTATGACAGATCCATTTAAGTTTGTGTCGTAAAATCTCTTTAGCTGTCGTCTACAAAAGAAGACATAAATTGTGCAAGTAATACGGATTTTTATCTCAGAAAATAAAAAATCTAGGCAAGAAAATAGTATTTGCTTGCCTAAATTTAAAAAAAAATATTATTATAAATATTTTAATCAGGCGTAACCTTGTTGAAATCTGTTATAAAATACAATTAATTGGAATAGGTTATTAAATATATTATATCTACGTCTATTTTATTTAGGTAATATTATGTCCAACTTGTGTCTAGGTAAACACGAATAAATTTTAGGTTCACAAAGTATTTGGTTTATTTACTTTATCACAAGTAAAGTAGTTAATGATTTATTACATAACATACCATTAGCCTGTTTTCCTCAAAAATTCAAAATATTTTATTTCACATAAACCTACAAGGGCACTTATGAAACGTCAGAAGCTAGGTGCACGGTTCCAATTGGCCGCTTCCTATGGAGAAGAGCCAGCAAGAAACTCCACGGTTACTATTTTCAAAATAAATGGTTTCTACAATGTTTCCAAATTACAGTGTTAATAGGTATGGGAGGACAGTGTAGGCTTATCAACAAGTACAAGGTACTTAGTAAAATAGAAAATGATCCACAAGTCTACAGCCTACAACGTTCTCACATTCACAAAATGTAAATTTAAGTAGGAAATTGGTTGTTACAGCTCACAGACTCAGATCTGGACACATTCCATGTAATAAGTTTGCATTTATGATGAAAAAAATTAACTCGACTAATTGTGTGGAGTGTGGAGTTGTGGAAGACTTACATCACTTATTGATGGACTGTGTTCGATATGAGTCTGATAGAAATGATGTGTTTGGGGCCTTGAGGTTGAACCGACTTGATTTAGGCACGTTTCATAAAATTCTATCTCAACCAAATGGTGATGATGCGAAGAGTCTGTTCAGGTTTATGGCCCTAATGTAATCCATAGCAATGTGATTTGTTACTATTTGTTTAGGGTATGATGGGACTGTCATACGCATTGCGATTATAAAAGTCCCAAATTAAAATAGAATTAAAAAATAATAATAATAATAAACAAAATAGTAGTAACTGGTAGAAAATGCCTATGTCATTAAGTCCGCCTCTGTACATTTCTGTGCTTGAAGTATTAAATAAATAATAAAAGTTAAGCACAGATGTGTACACCCACATTTCGCTAGTTATGTTTGTTTCATGTACTTAATACGGAGGGGATCTATTGCCAACAACTGGACACAAATACAGACTCCAGGCTAAATTAAATATTATTTATCCAACTTAACAACTCAACTAATAAATAATACTGTCTTATTATGTAGTTTATTTATGTTGAACATACCATGGATTCAGTACATGATTCTGAACCCCACTGCGTTAAAATTTGTCGTCGGTTATTTATTTTTTTATCAGCTGTTCCATACATTTTGACCGCGTAAGTATTGCACTTTTCTATGAAACAGCTGTTTATTTTTTAATAACCGAAGAAAAATTTCAACGCAAGGCCCGTTCAGAATCATGTACTGAATCCATGGTAACAGTTTTCGCGTCGGTGTCCCTGCCACCCTGTATAATATTTATAAAAAAAAAAAAACGAACCAAATTGTATAAAAGTTTTTACTAAATAAAATACATGAAAAGTTGCTTCAAGGTAGATATTACTATGTGCATTTAAAAACTGCTTCTGTTTGAGAGTATTCGATTATGCCATATCTCTAAGGATTATACCAGGAAAGTAAACCTTAAAAGCCAATTAATTAGCTATTAAATCTGTCAACTAAATGTGCTTATAAGAAACTAGCTGCGCCCCGCGGTTTCACCCGCATAAGTCTCGATCCCGTGGGAAAAAAAAAGTATCCTATGTACTTTTCCAGGGCATCATCTATATATGTGCCAAATTTCATCCAAATCCGTTCAGCCGTTTTAGCGTGAAGGCGTAACAAACAAACTTACTTTCGCATTTATAATATTAAGGATTACGATGCAATGATTGATATGATTTCCTTATAAATTACAGTGAATCCAAGATTCAATCCAAGATTTCAGCCACAATTTTCTGTTTTTAAATCCGTAACGAAACTCGAAAACATAAAAGATAATCCAGTAAACACAAAATTCGATACATTAATATTCCTTTCCAAAACGCTTCGGCTCTGCCGGTCCATTAATAATGGTTGAGTCGGTAGAATGTAGCCCGCATTATTCACGATACGATCCCATGTAATATGTATGGATGAGATAGGCTATTTCTCTTTCAATTATTCTTATATTCGATGGACGCCTATAAGCATTTTATTGGCTTTTGTAAAATGAAAATTTCTGGATCAATCAGCCTTGCCTTTTCCCAAATGTTGGGGTCGGCTTCCACTCTAACCGATTGCAGCCGAATATTAGTATTTTATATCGAGCGACTGCCTAACTAACCTCCACGATCTAATTACTGGGTCACACGGTATCTCATGGTAGCCGTTGGTCTTGACTGTCATTCGTAGATCTTTGACAGTCATTATGAGTAATCAGAAGCATAAATGTCTGACAACCAATGTCAGACATTTATGCTTCTGATTACTCATAATGACTGTCAAAGATCTACGAATGACAGTCAAGACCAACGGCTTAATTTCGAATGTGGGATAAAATGCTTATACATTTGGGAGTAACGTAAAGAGGCATAAGGAATTTAAAGGGTTAATATAGTTCCTTTAGGGCTGATTTTTAACGGTCAGATAGATTTTATCTGAGAAGTGAATATTACGGTTTAACTGATTTTGTATTGAAAATAATATACTGTCACTAGCTGACCCTGGCAAACGTTGTTTTGCCATATAAAATATTTATGTTTGGGGTGGACCACCTTTATCATGAAGGGGTATAAAAAAAATGATTACGACTGATTCTCAGACACATATAAAATTTCATAAAAATCGATCGAGCCGTATCGGAGGAGTATGGCAACTAACACTGTGACACGAGAATTTTATATATGTATAATAAGATAAGATAATTAATTATTTATTCTCCCATTTGCTATTTGCTAAAGTCAAAGTCAAATCATTTATTTCAAATAGGCCCATGTATGGCACTTTTGAACGTCAAACATTACAAAATAATAAAATTGATTCTAGTCGCCCCTTCCAAAAGGTAGTTTTCGTATGGAGAAGAATGGGCAAGAAACTCCACCGTTACTCTTTTAAAATGTTTTACAATTGTTTGTATATGTACGTACATTAGTTAAATAATTATTATAGGTATGTGAAGACGATGCACCTAGAATAAAATTACTATACCATAATAGGTAAAAAGAATTAAAAATTAAGCAACGACAGATAATTTAATGTGTGATAGATACATGGTGCTCACATATTTACAATCATTGTAAAAATAGATGATTTTCCTAAAATTTTTTAATTAATAAGTCAGTGTGTGAGGAAGTAATCACAGAATGTAAAATCAATGTCATAAAACACAAAATAATAAATTTTACAGTTAAATCAGCAACCAGTTTGATTTTATCTTGATTCTAAATTGTCCTATGTAGCAGGACCAGCATGTTTCCAAGCACTCTTATCTTGGATATAATCCTCTAATTTGAAATATGCTTGTTTACAAAGTGTACTTTTAATATGAGTTTTAAGTTTTCTTTCATTTAATTGCAATATGTCACAAGGTATTTTGTTGTAACATTTAACACAGTACCCCATAAAAGATGTATGTACTTTAGATAATCTGAAAAATGATTGATCTAGTTTATCTTTATTTCTAGTATTAAAATGATGTCTATCACTTATTTTAGTAAAGAGATGTGGATTTTTCCTTGCCTATATAGGGTACCGGCTAGGTATATCTCAGTTTGGATGTAAAAACAATGTAAATAAGTAAATCATTCAATTTCGGCCATACTTTTACTTTCACGCCTTTCAATCAAAATGAAATCAATTTGGTTGAACCGTCTCTTAAGTTAGAATAAAATACATTGTCTGGCAACTGTGTGGAGAACTTTCTGGATGCTTATTGAAATAGAATTTAATTCATTTTAATATAATTTTGTACACATATAAATTTAAATAAATCAAATAATCGCTTATTATATTTGGACAGACTCGCAGATGTCGAAGTTCGTAGTTTTAGTCTATTACAAAACATAACTGGCGAAATGTGGGTGTACTATAGCTACACCTCTCCCCAATACTTTTGGGATTGCAGGTGTGACGTTTTGTTATGTTATTTTAATAATTGTTTTCATCTCTTACCTGACAATGATAGCGTCCATAAGTAATAGTCGTATGTTTCTTTCAACACGCTTTGTGTGGAATTCATTATTATATCCGCCATCTTGGATTATTGAATCTGTAACAATACAAAATCAAGATTAATATTAAAAAAACCGGCCTAGAGCAAGTCGGACCACGCACAATGAAGGCGGAACCCTTAGTTGAGATGAAGTTATCCCAAGGACAAACTTAACATTGTACTTAAAACATGTTTTCCTATATATTCCAACTGCGAATGTAAGTTTGTACGCACAATTTTGGGAGATTCACCATGTTATTTTAAGACCATATACTTCTTATAGGTTTTCCTGTAATTTATAAGTATAGCACTAATTTATCTCCGAAACTACTGAGTCAATGGTCTGAATGGTAAATTTTCATCTATTTTCTCTAAAAGTATTTATTTTAAAATGATAAAAAAAATAGATTCTCACAACAAGCCCTTTCATTTGCTATGTCACGCGGTACAGTTTGCATAACTTTTTTCATTAATTTTCCAATTGGCCCCCGAAAAGTGACCCTCATATTCAAAGTTCATTTATTTACGTTACACGTTTGGGTCACAGAAATTCATATGTATACCAAATTTCAACTAAATTGGTCTAGTAGATTCGGAGTAAATTAGCTGTGACAGATGGACAGACAGACACCCAGCCAGATACATGAGTGATCCTCTTGACAGTCCGGTGCTCTCCTGGAGATCCATAACAATTAAAATTCTATTGTGTCTCATTAAGGTTGAAGGTTTAAGGGTTCCGTTTTTTTTCCTTTCGCGGTACCGAACCCTAAAATAGCTACATTATTTTCTTCAGTCTAATGTAAAGACAAGAAAAATACTCGCAAAAATATATAATTAAGTTTTCTTGTTAGATAGAACCAAGTTATTTTTTCAATGAAATAGCCGAATTCTTAATTAAGTTACAAGCTAATGTGATTGTTATAATATTAATAATCCCAACTAAGCAGTTTTATGTGCCTTATAAAAGAGTATTTGTCCCCGAAAAAATATTAATATTATCTTGAAAATAATAACGAAGTTCTATATTAATACCAAAGATCTTGGAAAAGTTTTTGTTTCAAGTGCTAAGCTGTGTAGATATTGCAAAAGATGACAACTGTTTTTATGACCTGTTAAGTTCTTACTGGAATATCTCCGAGTACCAATATAATCTCGAAACACTCTTGAATATCTTCAAACAAAAAGTATTACCTTTTCTTTGAAAGTTATAGTTTCATTACGTTTCGACACGTAAAAAAATATTTTACTATTGCCACTCGAAAAAGGGCATTTGATTCATTGATAACAGTGAATAAAACTCTCTTTCTATCTGATAACGTGGTTGTTTTATGTCATTGGAAATCTATTAACATAATTTTATTAACATAAAATAAATTCTTCCAGTGACGAAAATGAGACACTGACTCCAGAATCATTTCATTCTAAAGCAGCAATTATAGTAGATAATTTGTTCCCGTAAAAAATTATTTTCTCGCAGTCAGTGGTAAAAAGTAGAGTAAACAATTCCTGAAAAAAAAAATCGGTCCTTGTATCCCTCGCTCCGCTCAGGATTCTAATCTAGAACTCTTTGGTTCTCTCGGGATCCAACTTAGTCCCTAGAATTAAATTACTTTTTTCTTCACTTGTTGTATAATCTACTATTAACCTAATTGTTTGTGTAACTACTAGTATTGACCGTTATCGATTTGAGAATCCGTAGCCTTAGATTTGAGAAACTGAGGCTACGGACGCTCGGCTCAAAACCGAGAGTTGGTCCAATGCGCGATAAAATCCCGCCGCGACATTCTTACGACCGTACGAACGTGGGCTTACAGAAATAAAATCTTTTATCTTTTATGATAACGTATAGATAACCACTAACCATTAGTACCTATTACAATAAACAGACACCGGACTAAGTCATTGGGTCGAAGCAGGCATGAGTATGAATAAAGAGAGGTTTCTTTTATAGACTAACTTAGATTTATGTCGGATCGTGTACAGGCATTTATAGTATGTTATAATGAAAGTAATCGATCAAGAACTTTATATTTTTAACATAAATATAAACTCGCCTTTTCGCATGGGGTTTGGCAGAAACTATAGAATGCCACCTAATACGATCCTTACATATATTCCTTTTGCTTCGTTTACGGTCATAGGTAATAAATAGGTAATACGGACTGGTATAGATAGTGCAATCCACGAAGACGCGCCCTACTCCGCTCCGCGTCGTACTAGAGTTCAGCTTACAGTACAGTAATCGCGGAGTGAGGCGCGTCTTCGTGGATTGCACTATCTATATCCGTAACTCAAAGCGCGTATTTTGCGTACGGGTGGGAAAATCTGTTATTAGATCCACCCCAGGTCCTCAAAGAAGGCCAGCAACACCTTGGTGTCACTGATAATTTCACGTAAGGTACCTGGGTTACCGAAGTACTTTGCCCTGTATGTCGTTAACAGTCATACACGCACGCCGGCTGCAAGTATGGAACATCACCACCACGGTCAGTGTATGTCCTTCTCTCTCCTAGCGTTTCAATCACATCTGCCTAATATTTTTTACTGTATTAACTATAGATTTTAGGTAGGTCGTGGGAATCCGCTGAATATGAGAAGCACAAGACAGGTCAATGTGGCAACGCTTGGTCTACTTTGGGGGATGTCCCGCAGATAGAAATGATAATGATGATAATGAGGATGTATGTAGTTCATTGGAAGATGCGTAGGTAGCATTGTACATGCAAATTAAGTTGATTTCAGAATGAATAGTACCTACTATTGAGAAATTCATAAAAATATTTTAAGTTTTAGCGCAAACTGAACATTGTGTGGTCTGTTTTAAAGTTGTTTTTCCAAAAACACATGCTTGTTTTCATTTTTAGAAACTAAACCGTGAACGCAGTGTAAGTCGCCATTGTGTAAATGTTGAAAGCCGTCCAGGGCACGGTATTGTCATGTAAACTAACCCGTTTGGGTTAGTTCACACCCGTAATCGGTTTGGGTAACACAAATGTTTATTTGTGTTACCCAAATTTACTTTACTTTACATTACTTTAATTTCACCGCAATGAATGAGAGATCAATCTGGAAGGGTAATCTGCGCATGTCTAAGTTAACCCGTGAATCAGCGGCCATGCTTTACTCCTAAAGACCCCTATGGGCTTTGGAGCCTACGTTAACCTGTCGATCTCAGTTGTCAAACAAAAACAATGGCAGTATCGAGATAATACGATTGTTTTTATTCCTTTGTTTTGACAAAAATCGCAATTGTATACAATGTGTAATTGAAATACTTAACTGAAAAAAGGCTATAGGGAGTCATTGTTCTCATTATACTGAACACCTTTTACGATGGGACCAAACCTGAAATTGCAGATTTTTTTACTACTCTATACATTTAAGTGTTTTTGCATAACTTGACAAAATTGTAGGGAATAGCTGATTCCTTTTTCGCTATTTCAGGGTTGGTTTCATCCTGCCGGCGTTGCGGTTTTGTCCGAAAGGGTTACCGTGACCCCTGGAAATATAGGCAACGGAACACGGGTGGATTTTAGTCAGTAAGAGTCTGACACGCCCTCCCGCTCCACCCAGAGAGGAAAAAGTTATTTGATAATTTCCCATCCAAAAATAAAATAAAAAGAGGGTTGGTTTCATATTTGAAGTTGTTTAAAATGATGAGTAAAATGACTCCTTAAGGGGGATGCGCTAAGGTAGCCCGCGAAATTAAAATTTTCTTACGTTATTTTGCAATTTGCAGGTCAGTGTCAGGTTGTGTGTTGATGAAAATATAATTCGCGAGCGTAAAAAATATGACTTTATAGAATTCTAAATCATTAGAATCAGCAATACAACTCTTAAAATTAGAATTGGCCTCAAATGTCATGATTTCATGAAATTGTCATTCAATACGGTAATATGAACTTGAAGAGTTTTATTGACAATTTTTATGATTATAATTCTATAAATAAAATCAACATACAATATGATGCTTATCTACAAATTGCAAAAAACGTAAGAAAATTTGAATTTCGCGGGTTACCCTGACGCTTTCGCCATAAAAGGTTTTAAGTTATTTCAATAACTCTAAAAGAAAAGAAAAACATGAAATATTTTTTTCATCAAGGACTAATCAAATTCCTCTTACTAAGCAAGCATAATTTTCATAACAAGCCTTGGCAATAACAAAATGCCTACCGCTCCCTTGAGAACGTTGTTTGAGAAAGGCGAATATGACATTCTTCAAGCCTTGATGTACCTAATTTATTAAAAGGTTTGTGTCTTTCAAAGGATATATTATAAGATATTTAAAGGACTGAAAGCTGTATACAAAAATAATTCCATAGCTCTTTCCATATAAATGGCAGTGAAGGCTGGTTTTCCTGTCACGCTGACCGCACGCTGACGGTTGGCGCTGATGGGTCAGTATGTATGTAGTTATAGGTAGCGTTTTTGAGTCACGCTGACCGCTCAGCGTTTCAACTACATACATATTGACATCACCGCCGACCGCCAGCGTGCAGTCAGCGTGACAGGAAAACCAGCCTAAGAGTAAAATATATTATTTGTTTCGGCCTACTTTAGTTGTAAGTTCGGATCAAAGGACCACCGACGTTCAGTCATTCTAATTTTTACTTCATTACAATGAGATAAGAGTTACATTGCAATGACTAACTACGGCTTTACGTTTTTGTTTATCGTGACAGTGCTCCTTTATTTGTCAATCGACAACTTCTGACTCTCATCAAACAGTTGTACCGATGTATTGCGTAAAGGCGTTGCATGTGACTTTTATGACAATGCCATAAAGTCCATTATTGTTCACAAACGTTTGGTCAAATAAACAACATCCACTTTCATTTGTGGAGTGGAAAATCGTTTGAGTCCTGACACTGAAACATCTGGCAAATTGACAAACTCAACTTTAGCACCACTTAAGGGCCATATCACACACTGACGATTTACCAGCGTGTTACCGGCGAGGCGATTATTTAACACCGTCACTGCGTGTGCGTAGCGAGCGCAACGTGTTCGTCGCGTTTTCGGAATGAGAGCAATTAAAGTGAAGAGAGAACGACACAAGCAAATGTACAATGTTGTGAAAATGCAGAGGACACGTCGCGTGGTCGCAACTGGCTCGCTTTGCACCCGCAGAGAGTACGTTCATAAATCGCCTCGTTGGAAAAACGCCAGTATGATAACGCTCTAAGGTGAAATAAAAAAAATATTGAAAACAAAGGAAATTTCGCTAAGGCTATTTTGAAGGACTCATTGTAAGAATTTGAAAAGTTCTCAGAAACTGGATGTTAGATGTTCAAATTTTTGTAACTACGCTTTGGAATGGGCAACTAGCTTTATCTTTCTGATTAACCGACTGCTTGACAATTCAAAAAGTGTCTGTAATTGATTTAATTGAAAAATGAAGCAGGAATTTTTTTTTTTTTTGGTTTCCCGACAGTGAAGGCTAATTCCTGTAATTAACGCTTTCGCGGACGGTAAACGTCCATAGAATTCATAACAATAAAACTTCAATGGTGTCTCGTTCAGTGTCCACGAAAAGCATTTCAAATAAAGCAAATCAATATGCAGCCTGTGGGCAAACTTTACACAAAAAGTCTACAATTCCTTGCGCGTCCAGTATAATAATGTGTTCAGGGCGCTGTTTCGGCTCCCTCGATGCTACAGTGCATGTTTACTGACACCAGCGTAGATGACTTCTACGCAATAATACGTAAAAAAGTTGCGTCGGTGGTGCGACGAGTACGGGGGAGCCCGAATAGCGTCCTGAGGATGATTGGCGAGAGAACCGATACTGTTCTGCTCAGTAGGTACACTGAATTCCATTTTTTTGGGAGACCGATGACCCTACTGTGCAGGGGTAGCCTCTAGTTTCTTCTTTTTACTTTTAGTTACTAACATTAGTCATAAGCGGAATAATTGTTACTAACAACCTCAAATTGCCTTGGCTATGGACTATTTTGTCTGAAATAAATGATTTTTATTTTTTCAATTTCATTTTTATTAATATCAATAAAAAACATAAGTAACAAATATATCAATTTCGCAATATCATGTCAACGACAATCAATGTCACAAATATAAGTAAACGCTACTTATACTATTTTTGCATAATATACAGATTGACACTGAGATTGATTGTGAATGTTCTTAAAAATGTGGCAACTACAAATATTGAAATAAAATCAAACTCAAACTCAAATCATTTATTTCAATTAAACCATTTACAGGCACTTTTGAATTGTCAAGGAATCGGTCAGTCAGTAATAGGTATGAAGCTAGTTGCCCATTCCAAAGCGTAGTAGGTACCTATGGAGAAGAACGGGCAAGAAACTCCACGGACACTCTTTTAAATAAAAAATTGTTACAAAATATTGGTTACATCATTCATGTTGAAATTATACATGTGAGAACAATGTAGAAAGACGTGCACATGAGAAGCGTCCGTAATAAAAAGATTAAAAAGAACAATTCAAAAAATTAAAAATAAGCCCTGGCAGCTAAGAGATGACCAGTCCCAACTGACGGCGCCCGTTCACGAACATGACGCAATAAGAGGGAATCTCAATATATGAAAACCGATATTACGAAAAATAAATCGGCTCGCCCCCTATTACATGGGACTTAAACATAACTGGCGAAATGTGGGTGTACCTGCTACAGGGACACCTCTGCCCAACCCTTCGGGGAAACAAGGCGTGATGTTATGTTATGTTATGTTAAATCGGCTCTAATACAATAATATTTATGTACATTCCAAAAATATTTATATGACAGCACATTTAATAAAAGTAGAGAGTTGCGATTTATCTTATTTGCCGACGTAATGTATTGTTTGAAATCTATCAACGACATGTTACTTCTATAAAAATCAATAAAAAAAAACTGTGTTTATGACAGTTAGAAAGTTTATTTGTGTATGACATATTTTAATTTCCAAGATAATATTAACATAATTTAAAAGCTAGTATTAACAGTCTTAAAATAATAATAATAACGTGGTGGTTGGTCAACTCTACAGGGCTGGCCTAATATTATTTTGGTCAAAGAATCAGCATTGTCTCGTGAAGTGCCCAAAAGGCTATACGGATGCAACCATTTTTGTATGTAGGCTGCAGAAGCATCCAATGCATTTTATGATGAACATTTTTGTGAAGAAAGTTGGATCGACAACTTTGTTTTTTTTTATTATTTTAATTGAAAGAAAATGCGTCATTTACTTATCTGCCGTGCTTGCAATAACTGCAGTAAGTATGATTTTTGTCAAAATTGAGTTAAATATAGATTCGGAATCAGCTCATTACGCTGATTCCGAATCTATATTTAACGCAAGCGCGGCAGTTATGCCTACCTAATAATAATTATTATAAGTGCACGATGATATTTTTTTAAAGAAACAAAATTATGGAATATAAAGAATCGGGACGATATCTTTTGGACGCTCGAAATCAATCAGTTACATTCATAATTTGCAGTCGACAATAAAATTTCGTTCAGAAAAAGACATGTGGGCCTAGACAAAGTGACATTCTATCAGCGATAACGATGATGGAAATGTCAAAACTGTATCCAATATTATTAAATGAGCAATATTTGTATATATCTGTAATCACGTTCTCGAAAACAGCTCTAACGATTTCGATGAAAGTTGCAATATAGGGGTTTACGGGGGCGAAAAATCGATGTAGGTCCTCATTCCTGGGAAAATTCGTTTTCTCCGTATTTTCACTCGAGCAGAGCTCGGTCGTTCAAAGTTTAGAACAAGACGGCTATTTTAAAATAATGAAATGGCAGCATGGAATTACTAAATACTATCAAGGTAACATGCAATTAATATGTAGGTTACTATATATGGAATTAGTATGAACTATCCTATTTTATTAAATGAGCATTCTCTATTTTCACCAGAGCAGAGCTCGGTCGCCCAGATACTTAGATTGACATAAGCTACCGAAAACCATAATAAGGTCAATCTGTTGAAAGTTTTTGTAGAAATACGAAACGCTTAAAAACGATAGCCACTTGTCTAGGCCCTCAGTTTTGTATCTAAAACGGAAAAAAGATACGATCAGTAACTTTAGCAAAAATTTCGCAAGAAAAAAAAAATCACATTCACAAAACAGGAAGAACGTCGTGACTTTCTTCAAATTTTACCTTACATATTTGGTAACGAGATGAAAGTCAATATGTTAAAGTGAACACATAAAGAATTATCAATACGTCACTCTCTCTCTCAAAGGAACCTGTGTCACGTCTCAACGAGATGTATAGTCAACAAAACAGTTATTTACACAGGCAAAAATAATTATATTTCCAGTACGCTCTTAAATCATCATTTGCTTTGCCTTTACCCAACTCTTTTGAGGTCGGCTTCCAGTCTAACTGTATGCAGTTAACCTTTCAACTGTCATTAACGAGACGCAATAGAATTTTAATTGTTATCCACCTTAATGAGGCGTCGTAACAGATGATGGGTTAAACACCAGTATTTAAATATTCATTGTTATTGTGTGCGTCCGTTTAGTTTAACTTATTTATTTATTTATAAGTGTTCATCTGAAATACTGAAATCCACCAAAAACATCATCTGCCTAGCCTTTTCCCAACTATGTTGGGGTCGGCTTCCAGTCTAACCGGATGCAGCTGAATACCAGTATTTTACATTTTTAATTGGGTAATACGATACCCCTTGGTAAGACTGGTTGTCAGACTTTTGGGCTTCTGACGACCCGTAACGACTGTCAAAGATCTACGAATGACAGCCGGGACCAACGGCTTGACGTGCTTTCCGAGGCACGGAGGAGTCTCGATATGTTAAGATGGTCACCCATCCATTGACCTACCCCGGCAAGCGTAGCTTAACCTGATGGATCGACCAGTGCGGCTGTTGTTACTTAGCCACGAGCTCCTCTGAAATCCACCAAAAACATTTCATGTAAAGTAAATTGCCAAGACCCTAACTCTACAAACCTTACATCTTGGTCAAAATGTACGGCTTGGCTGTTTTGCGGCCGTTTGCACAGACACTATTAAGCGCTTAAGGTAAGAAATAAGTCACTGATCTTTAATGTTGTGTCATGCAATAGTTCAGTGGAACGGTCACGCCATACATTTGAGAAAAGATAGATAGTATCGCTGCTTTTTATTTTTGGCTCGTCTTGGCAGATATCGTTTAGGATTCGGATAACAACAAAGCTTAGGTAGAAATGGAAAGATTGAAGGGAGGTTTTTACTCTGCATTGGGACACAAGGTTAATAATAATATTGTGTGCGTAATATATTCAGAAGATTTCAAAAGAGACTTCATACTTCTTCGACATCAAATACTTTACTACTTAGGGCTACATGGATTGCAAATAAAGAGAAAAAGAAAGAAAGAATACTTGTTTATTCTGCACAAACAAAACGCACATTTAAAATACTAAACATAAAATACACACAATACAAAAGTAGCCAAAAGCCTCGTATTCAATACAAAAAAAAATAAAAAGTTTGACAATGTTGTTCATAGCTGAATGAGCTGCCTAGACACCCTAACCCTTTTGTTGACTGTACCTATGGCTGGTTGATTGTCAAGAACACATGACAAAGTACTGCCTTATTTGGGAAAGATTAATTTGTTGAAAATTCTTGAATGGATTTTTGCTGAAACAGAAAATGGGTGAGACTAACATGACGGATTGGCGAAATGAGGTATGTGACTGAGGAATATTGGATGTTGAGTAAAAGTGACTAGAGTAAGGAAAAATCGGCCAAAACCGTGTCGGACTACGGACAATGAAATGTTCCGTAGTTGAGATGAATTTATCCCAAATACAAACTTAACATTGTAGTTGAAATACATGTTCTCCCACACGTTCCAACTACAAATGTAAGTTTGCACACGCAATATTGTTCGATTTACCATGTCATTTTAAGACCATAGACTTTTTATAGATTTTCCTGTAATCTATGAGTGAAGAACCATTCTCTGTATTTTTTTTTAACAATTTTGGCCCAGTAGTTTCGAAGATAAGGGGGGGAATGGTCCATTTCATCTACTTTCTTAAATATCTTTCAAAGTATTTATTATATTTTTTTTTTTAATCCTCTCTGTAAGCCCTTTTATTTGATATGTCACACAGTACAGTTTTCAAAACTTATTTTTAAATTTTCTTATTTGCCCCCCAAAAGTGACCCCCATATTCAAAATATATTTATTTTCGTTACACGTCCGTGTTTGGGTCACAGAAATACATATGTGTACCAAATTTCAACTTAATCGGTCCATTAGATTCGGAGTAAATTTGCTGTGATAGACGGACAGATAGACAGACAGACATTCGAGTGATCCTATAAGGGTTCCGTTTTTTGCTTTCGAGGTACGGAACCCTAAAAAGAAAGAAAAAGTATTTACTGGAACTCGCACAGGAAAAGCACAGACTTTAAATACAGACACAGTATTAAAATACAGACATAGAAAAATCTAAAGAAATAAAACGATCTGTATGAAGCCAAAAGGCCCATGCAGTGTCTCAGCATGATACCTACAGCGAAATTTAAAATGAATGTTTGTTGTTGGCATAAATTAAAAGGTACTTTATGCTATGACAAAATGATGAAAATCTGGCTGTCCAAGTTTTTGACAGGGGTGCAGCAATAATGGAGCAATCAGATTATTTTAAATCCACATTCTGTCTCCGCAAGATAATCTGATTTCTACTATTTTCGTTTCGTTTCGTTTCCTATCCACTCGTCTCTACTTTAAAGGTGAAAAGAAACAAAACCATGTTATGTTTTAATTACCAAAAGTTAGAGTAGTGACTTGCATTTTATTCTTGGGATTATTCCGCTAGTAAACGTCGCGTTTTCCTTAAGGAAAACGGAACTAAAAACCGTTTCAACTGTAAATTACTGTAGCCTTAATAGGTTTGAAAGTCAGATTAGATACGTAGGTATCTAATGTTACTTTTACTTTTTTAGGGTTCCGTACCTCAAAGGAAAAAAAACGGAACCCGTATAAGATCACTCGTGTGTCTGTTTGTCCATATGTCACAGCCAATTTATTCCGAATCTAATAGACCGATTAAGTTGAAATTTGGTACACATTATGTATTTCTGTGACCCAAACACGAACGGGTAACGTAAATAAACGAATTTTGAATATAGGGGTCACTATTGGGAGGCAAACAAGAAAATAAAAAAAAACAAGTTTTGCTAACAATACCGTGTGACTATCAAACGAAAGGGCTTCTTGTAAAGATCTTAAAAATATTTTTTATATAATTTTAAAATAAATGCTTTTAAAGATATCTAAGAAATTCGATGAAAATTTACCATTCTCCCCCCTTATCTCCGAAACGGCTGACCCTAAAATTTTGAAAAAAATACGTAGTATAGCTCTTTACTCATAGATTACAGGAAAATGTATAAGAAGTCTACGGTCTTAAAATAACATGGTAAATCTCTCAATAATGTGCGTAAAAAATATTTGCAGTTGGAATGTATGGGAAAACATGTTTTACAACTACAATGTTAAGTTTGTTCTTGGGATAAATAAATACATCTCAACTACGGAACCCTTCATTGTGCGTAGTCCGACATGCACTTGGCTGGTTTTTTTTTTGTAAGATTTCCCTAATTCCAAATCTTTTTCTATAAAAGAACCAGACATGCTCTAAAAATATTTTATTTCTTAAAAAGTTACGCTGTAGGACTTACTTTTTTTTTTTCTTAGCCATTATTGTCCCACTGCTGGGCAAAGGCCTCCCTACCCTCTTTCCACCTCTCTCTGTCTAGAGCTTCCAAGGACCAATCTTTCTTAAAGGAGTCCAGCTCATCAGTAGGATTGACTAAAATCAGTTTTTTTAATAACTTAGCCATAACACCGTAACATACAGAATAGTTAGAATAACTTGTTATCTTATACGAGATTGTAGATAACAATGTAACGTTACCATTTGATACCGGAGCTTAGATCTACGCGGCACACAATGGGAATTTTATTATGTCGATAATGATTGAGGTATACGATGGATTAATGTCTAGACATCAAACCTGCATTGAAATAGGTCAGTAAAATGGTGTGTCGAACACACTGTTGCATTATTATTGACTACCTTCTACCGGCGACTTCGCGGTTTTTCTATAAATTTTATTTATTTTTCTAACTGAACAGACAGCTGTGCTGCTGGGGAGTTTGTTGCGCCACTTCTTCTTCCCAGCTAAAGCACTAGGAAGTGGTGAAGGGTGGGCGTTTTGGGGGACTGTCTTATGTAATTTTGACGTTCGAAAAGTGCTGATTCTCAGCCTAGTTTGAATAAATAACTTTTGAATTTTGAATTTTTTTGAATTTTTCTTTTCGGCGACTTTTTTTGTTTTTATATAAAATATAATTAGCCTATAACATACAACCATACTGTAGCTTACCAATAGTGAACAAATTTTCAAAATTGGATCAGCAGTTCCAAAGATTATCTCCTACATACAAACTCACAAAACCTCTTCATAATATAGGTATAGATGAAGAATTTAATTACGAAATAGGGTAACCAGTCAATGCTTGAAAAAGGAAAATTATGTAGTCTTTATTTGAATTCAAAATTGGAACGCAAATTTATTGCAAAACGAATGTCAATTAGCGCGAGTTAAATACTCTACCCTGTATTTTATTGCTTTTGGTCGTTATCATTACATTACAACCGTACAGAAAAAGCATCAGGAAAGGTAATAAAAAATATCGATATTTTATTCAATGAAAAATTGCCAACTATGTAAAGTATTTTAAAAGCGAAAGTTGAAAAATCAGAAAATTTCCTGAATTCTTAAGTCTCATTGGGCCATTTTTCCGGCAATTTTCCGCTGAACCAAATAAACTTTTCTCTTATTTTTATTATTTCGTAATAATAACTTATAAACACAACAAAAACTTGACGTGCAACTGATGGCGGTCATTCATTGTCACTTCCTATGTCGATGGTCATGGTGGAGAAAGTGAAATCTTAGAGCGGAGCGGATGATGCATCTGTATAGGAATGAGAGGGACGGGTATAGTCGCTGAATCACGTACCGTTTGGAGATGTAAGTGTTCCGCGTTACGAACGGCTTGGAGTTCGGTTAATATAAGGCTTGGTTCATATTTGAGTAGTTTGTTAAATCTTTGTATTATGAATAAGGCAGCCATCATTTTATAACGTCTATGATCTTAGATCATAAATTGTAGCCGTAGGTAACAGGTGTAATCAAATCTTGCAATAAAACGAGAGACAGTGCATAGACCGTTTACCATTAAAATAAAAAAAATATAAGTAAAAATATTTTTAGTAACAGGCTTGTAATGAACTAATAAGTAAAACTAACGTAAACATAGAACTTTAATATTTTCTTAAAAGCTTGAAGCGTGAACGTCCTTTTTACCCTTTAAAATAAAGCCTGAAGATTTTAAGAAAATATTAAAGTTCTATGTTTACGTAAGTTTTACGTTTTAATTCATTAAAAGTTTGTTTTTTAAAACATTTTTACCGATAATTTATTCTGTACTTTTTAGCATTAGAATTTGTTTAAATAGGTATCTGTTCTATCACCTTCACTTGTAAGGTACTTATCAAGATACGTCCAAATAGCCGAAAAACAACTGGGCAATCTTGTTTAGTTGAGGAGTTCCCATAACTACCTTTCGGTTCCATCATCAGACCTTGGACACCATCTAGTGTGTTATAGCACTCGACAAGACAAATCTAATTAAACCACAAACAACGGGGCATTCTGGTTTACTTTAGGTGTGTCCGTGACCACCTTCCTGCTCCATCATCAGACCTTGAAGACTACCTAGCGTTCTAGCGCTTGTCAGTTCATATCCAGAGTCCAAACACGATGGTGCTATGTTATTTGGTTGAGGAGTTAGGGCCCTCGTACGCCTTCCAAAGGTTCGGGACTCCAGGGTCCCGAAATATTATTTTGACATAGGGTCCATAATTGTTTCAATTTATTTTTCCCTACCACCTGCATGTTACATTATGGATTGCAATAAAGATATGTCAAAAACATTTTAAAATAAATCGTCTGCACAAATATTGAACAAAATAATATAAACCAGTACCCTAATTGCGTAACTTATTTTCGTAAACAATTTTGCCTAATTTGTTTCATTTTGACAGTTCAACAACATTCATTGCGTTATTTACGTTGTTGAGCAGATTTTTTTTCCAACTTATGAAGCAATGGATTAGAAATCTGTTTCAAATCGAAACAAATTGTGATTGTGTTGTATTACGCAATTAGGGTACCGTTCTAAGTGCTTAATGTCCCGCAGGAATATATCATTATATTTGCGACGATAATAATTATTTAAACTAAAGTTAAAGCTGCCTCTTTAAACCAGTTAAGGAATAATAAATACGTTTATCAGAAAGGTCAGGTTTATTGTTGAAATAGTACAATTGTTTTTGAACTTATGCTGAATTCTTCAGGCGATTAGAAATATCAAATGTTCAAAACTTGAGCCTCCATCTGAAGACTCTGAAGTTTGAACAACTTTGTTTAAGAAATCAAAAACATCGATATTCGAAATTCAAAAGTTACAATAAAAGTCTAGAATCTTTATTGGATTGTTTTTCTAGGATTGAGACTCACTGAGAGATAAACAAATTATTTGAACAAAAAACAATTTTTATTGATTAATTTTTATTCACATTTACGTTTGAATATCCGTGGCTGGCGTGAATACATTGACATCTCGACTTGTATGTTTTTTTTTTTATTGGTTTAATACGTTCTACGCATTAGGAATTTATTATTCTTGTCATAAAATGAATTAACAAAATACTTCAGCAGTGAACACTGCCTTGCAAATGTTCAATGCATAAAAAGATAAAAAGGTAATGATGATGTTATAATTGAACCTACCGCATAACTCACATTGTGAACACTCATAAGCCCGGGTACACACGGGTGCCTTTTTTACGCAACGCTTTTTTTTTCACGACGGTAAAATATCAAGGTATTTTATCGCGTACTGGATTTTCAACTGTTGGTATTAAGCCAAGCATTGAGAATCCAACAGAGGGTATCCAAGTGCGTCAAGAAAACACGTAGGATTTTCAACTTTAGGCGGTTAGCAGAGCGTTGAAAACCGAGTGCGTGAGAAAAAATTGTCGCGATAAAAATATCGCTCGTGCGTACATCGTCGAAATATTTCGGTTATGCAATATCTACCTGTAGGGCCTTTTAATATTAACCGTGTTCCACTTTCGCATGTTTTACGAGAAAACGAAAATATCTTGCTGCATTGAATGGATGGTTTTGGAAATTTTATGAGGAAATATTAATCATCGGTATCGTCGTACGTCGTCGTTTTAAGATGTTTTCCTTTATTTGGTGAAATACAATTTTTGTAGATGGGAACCAAAGATTGCTTGAGGTGTACTTATTGAATTTTAGTACAATACAAGTTACAAATTGAGGACCTTACAATCTAAGGCTAAGCTGTAGCTTAGCCGTCGAGAAAATGCGTTCTTGACACACGTCAGTGTCATACTAACGAATAGATGGATAGATAGAATATTCTTTATTAAGTACACCATAAAAATTACAGACATGGATATCCTCCGACTTCTCATCTCACCTGACCAACCTAACCTTACCTAACCTAACCTACTTACCTAAATACATACATACCTACCTACCTACATATCTACCTACCCTATCTACATACATACCTACCTAACTTAATCTAACCTAACCTAACGTATTTTGGATGAACACCATGTTCGCACTCGATTTCAACTTAGTTGCTGTAGTATAAATTAAATAATACCCCAAAAGCTTTCACATGGCATAAATTTTATCACTGTTGAGAGTTGAACCCAGACTTCATACATATTTGCCCATAGTCTTTTAGAAATTTTACATTGGCACCATGGGCGGTCTTATCACTAAAAGCAATCTTACGAATGTGTTTTGCAAATTTGATCCTTATTACTATTAGAAATTGTCCAACTGATAGGTGTCAGAAATACATTCTCTCGACGGCCGGACTGTACTAACAGTCGTACCTACAATGATCTATGTACATCGTACTGATAGTTCGTATGTTTCGATGTTTGGATGTTTGTTACTCATTTCTACAACAACGGCTGAATGGATTTGGATCATTTTTTGCACATAGGTAGACCAGGACCTGTGTTAGAAGATAGGATACTTTTTATCCCCATATTACGTTCCTGTGGCAAAAGCTATTTAGCCTGATAATAACTGATAGACAGGCTAGAATGTAATACAAAAAAAATATATATCTCTGAACAGACAGCGAACTGCCACTATACCCCTTAACAACTATTATTCTATATAATTAGACCTTTAAAACTGTTTATAAATTATTTTTATTGGTTTTTATTAGTTTTCGGGTACCAAAACGCCCATCCTCCTTTCATGTAGACCCAGCGGCTTAGCACAGCACGTTGTCAGACAGCAAAATTAATTTAAGATTTTTATTAACTTGATGCTCGGTCAGTAATTGAAAATCAGGCAGTGAGATTTATATTGCTGTTCAACTTGTTACGACTATCGGAACAAGTTATGTAGGTAATATAGGAAACGGTAAATTATTATGCTGGTGTTATCTCATTTTTATGATCATGAGACTTTACTCACGTGCATTCCGGGTTTGTCCGAGCGACGTTTCAATTGTGCCTTTCTTTAAGAGTATTGTGTATTTTATTTATAACTAGTGACCCGCCTTGACTTCACACCGGTCCAATTTAGGTTCATGTGAAGACGGTGTTCTGTTCACGACTCGTTGTGCACAAGTTCTGAGCTAAAAGTACTAGGCTTGCATGAATTCAAGATAGTAACTCATAAGTATTATTAAGAACTTTCTCACGATGTTTTCCTTCACCGTTTTGAGAGCAGTGGTGATGAAATAATTTACACAAAGTAAAGCGCCTGTCTGGGTTTGAACCTAGGACGTACAACTCGTAAGTCTCGGCCGTTACCACTGGGCCACCACTGCTCTCCTACGTTGAGGAAACCGGCATGTCCTAGAACCGAAAATTCGAAGACATGTGACATCTACCAACCCGCACTGGGCCCGCGTGGTGGATTATGGCCCACTCCCTCTCACAGAGAGGAGGCCTGTGTCCCAGCAGTGGTAACCTTATAGGCTGTTGATGATGATGATTATGTACTCCTTCTACTAATAATTCTACTAAGTAATAATTGAACTAACTATATACAAAGGAAAAAATAAAATAAAATATAGGAACAAATCATTGGGCATCAAAAAATTCATTGGAATCGCTGTCGGTGGGAAAGATGCCCAATAAGCTGGCAGCATTGCCACGTTGTATGGCAATGCTAATTCTTTGGCCTAAAAATTGGCCAACCTTCAACAGCCAAAGTACTTATTATTAAATAATTTTTCAGTGCAAATGAATGCAATGCCCTTTTTCCTTTTTTTTATTTTTCTTCGCGTCTGTGGGACCATGATAATTTACTGCCCAGTCGGAATTACATCTTAAGGACCGCTAATGATAACTAGCTTGCCCAGAACTGGCTTCCCTCGAGGATACAAAAAAATTACAAAAAAAATTGATAAAAAAAACAAAATGGATAAAAATTTAATAAAATAAAATAAATAGATTCCTAAAAAAATTACTACCTGCTACCTATTTGATATAATATAATACTCAGATTACGACAGGACGTGGCATATCTATGAGGAAAAATCCCCTAAAACTAAAATCTCAGTGCTGACATCCCGGAATACAGAGTTAAGTTCAGATATTGGCAATTTTCTCGACCCTTGTTACAAGTAAGTTTATTCTCTTTTCGGGAAAATGTGTGTGAATGCCCTTCGAGAAAAACAGACGTGATATTATTGCTATATTTATGAACTGGAGTGGAACTCCTATTAGGGACTTATTACGTTATCAGCTGTGTGTTTGTCAACCACAGCCGTCACCGGGACGTTATTATGAACGAGATGACGTCGCCGAAGTAGCGAGACATACATTTACTATGGTCGCGTGTTCACGCGCCGTCACCCCGCCTGCCGAAGTTTTTTTAGTTCGTCGTGACTGCTAGAACTTGGCCCAAGATTGTGACGGGCCAGCAATAAAAAAACAGTGGCACTCTGGGAATACCGACAGAAGTGAAAACGTGAAAAAAAATCGGCACCGCGGTAGTCAACGCGTTGATGTGTTTTACTCCACGGTGTTGGTAAATTGCGTCACAGTGTCCCAGTGTGTATTTTAACTCCCAAAATACAAGCTTGACTTCGTTTGGGAGTAGGTATATCATTAATACTTGCTGCTGTACAACCATCAAACACCTTAAAAATTGTACTTCATAGATTAAGTTTTTGTTGTATTTCGAGAGTGAAATAAAATGTATATTATTATATTGTTATTATAGTGTCGCGAAATCAATGTTTCAATCCCACCTCAAAAATGCTTGGGCATTTTAAAACTTCTTTAGGCACGTTGGCGTGCCTAAAGAAGTTTTCACTTCAAAAACACGTAACGTTTGATCTTGTTCACACACTGCCGTTGCATCGGCGCCGTTCGCCCAGCGATTGTTTTGTCTATCATAAGTTTATAATTTATTGAACCGCTAAGTTCAGTCGTGGTAGACAAACGATCGCCGTCACCGGGATGTCACGTTCGGTTCGAATAATCTCGTTTCTCAGTGACGTCCCGGTGCCAGCTGCGATGGAAAAATGCCTTTAGTAATACAGTGGGACTTTACTACAAAAAACATTTTTCAAAAAAAAAAAACAACCGACTTCCAAAAAAAAAACACTACAAAGTGAAAAATTACTTTAATTTCGGAAGTCGGTGTCTTTGGTTTTGAATTTTCGTTTTTTGTCACCACACTTCCGAAATTAAAGTTATTTTTCACTTTGTAGTGTTTTTTTTTTGTAAGTCGGTTGATTTATTTTTTTGTAAAAAGTTTGTATTTTTCACTTTTTATTTGTGCTATTTACCCCACACAAATACTACCTGCTATGTAAATAACAGTGAGAGGAATTTAACATATCATCCACATACTAAGTGGGAAAAAATACGTATTATTGAAGCTAACTCAAAAACTACCCAAGCAAAGTTATTAAAATTTATACGGGACCACCTCTGAAGTATGACCTACCAAACAAAAAAATAATCATTAAAATCAATTCATAATTGGCGGAGTACTGGCGTAACAAACATACAAAAAAAAAAAACATACAGTTGAATTTAGAACCTCCTCCTTTTGGAAGTCGGTTAAAAATGAAAGAAAAATGGGCTCCACTGGAAATGTAAGTACATCAAAATCGTGTCTGTTCGAATTTAGCTCATTTCACTCAATGTGTGTTTCCTTTTTTTTTTTTTGGGTGGGAAATTATCAAATAACTTCTCCCGCTCTGGGCGGAGCGGGAGGGCGTGTCAGACTCTTACTGACTAAAACCCACCCGTGTTCCTTCGGTTGCCCTGTTGCCGGGGGCCACGATGTCCCTATCGGTTTTCTTCGAACCCCCGGCAGGCATTGGCCCTAGCGGACCCCGTCAATTCTGCTGACATCTCTTTGAGGCGCGCGTGGAACACAACGCGCCATCGACCCGGGCTTGGTCCTTATCGGACGGCGAGCTACCCATTGCTCACCGTCCGCAAGCCCGCGCCTACGGTGGCCGGAAATCGGCTCGCGATTCCCGAATGTGTTTTTCCTCAAAGAACAATGCCTGTTATTAAATTCCGTACATGGAAATCCCCTTTTAGCACTCTTCTATATAAAATATTACTCATACTGTACATCATCTTCAAAGAAATTTAAGTATATACTCAAACGAACTTGACAAGAGCTCAATACGTTTTAGGTACAGTCGACAAAAGAGTTAGGCATATAGGTAAGTTACAAATAAATTTTAATGTCTTAGGAAGCATAATGGCAGGCATAATAAACAAATTAACGTGAGACAGGCTACGCTTTCACGGCAATGATCAGTGGGTACGATATTTTACTGTATTTTGGGTAGTTTCGTACTCTATTTGTTTTTAACTATGTGAGAGTGGGATGTTGACGTATGATTCTAATTTTTTAATGTATACTATCATAAAGGATAGTGCCACCGTGTGAACGACAGCATACTCTGCACGTATAGGTGACTGTAGAGGTTTTATCCGTTTGGCTTTGATAACCGACATCCGCGAATATTATAAAAGTTGATGGCATGTATAATAAGATAAACAGTGTTTCATATTTAGAAAGATAGAATAAGAGTAGAGGTTCAGCTTGGAGAGCTGATAGAGCGCATCATGATGTAAAAGAAGTAGCATCATTAATTTATATAATTTAATACTAAAAACGCTTGAGAGTACCTACCTGTCTTTTATTACATTATATTTTATTCTGATATCTAATTTATTAAAGCGGACACACACTTCCCTGTTTATTATTCTAGCGTATGGCACTCGTGGGTTGCAGCTGAAAATCAGCGTCAGGTGGTACACTTTGTGTTGTCATCTGACAATATGCTGAGCTGAGGCCCTTTTGGCATTATAATCATTGTTTTGTGTTTTTTATAGTTATAAGGTGTATTTTCTCTGCTGTAATGCCAATAAACGCATTTTTCTTTCTTTCTTTACCTACAACATGGATCAAAAAAGAGTACCTGGCATAGTTACCTCTTTTGCCGGCTGTACATTAAAATAAACTTCCAACAATGCTTTTAATGGCTTGACAGGGCTGAACTTTCATAAATGAGTAATGATGTGTTTGATAGGTGTTTATGCTATGATTATGCATAATGGACACGTTTACATGTTAATAGGCAAACCATAAAACCAGCAGGACACAGACACACTGCGACTATAAAGCCTGATTTACATGGTGCCATTTAATTGCTTGCAGTAATAAAAGTTTCACCGTGTAAACAGTGGGCCAGTTGTGTGCAAATGCAATTTATTTGCTGCTCCAATTGACTGTATGTCACAGGCAAGAAACTTGCATCGTGTGAATGGGAAATTAGATGCATGAGAATTGTGTCGTTTTTTTTTTCTTTTTTTAAGTGAAAACTTCTTTTAGGCGCGTTGAGCATTTTTGAGATGGGACTTAACCATTGATTTCGTGACCTGTTACCGACACCGTGGAGTTAAAGACATCAACGCGTTGATTACCGCGGTGCCGATTTTTTTTCAAATTTTCACTTCTGTTGGCACTCCCGGAGGGTTACTGTTTTTTTTTCTTATTTTATTTCTCATATAAATATTCTTATATTATGTATATCTTATATCACAATTTCCACACTCAAAGACGTCACTCAAAAATCAATCAAACATGAAATGTTTTTAAACTGTTATCAATTTAATTCAATGCCGATAAAGTTTCCTCGTATACTGAAAGCCTAAACAATTTGATCTGCAACTCGTGTTAACTTTGATTGGTAGTAGTTAATTTGATCAATCAATCTCAATACTTTGTTGGGCAGCTGATCAGAGCTTTGACTGAAAATTCAGTAGATAATAATTATCTACGGTATATTATAATATCTACTAGATCTTTGATTATTTATATGTCTACATTGAATGTCGCGCTGCAAAAGAACTAAAACAAACACGCCAACTTTATTATGCTGGTGTGCGTGACAGCTACGTCTTACACTCGCATCACGTTATTGTGCTGTCATTATGCGTGCGTTTAGCGGCCAACAGTTGGACGCTATTTTTTTCGACGAGTTCACATATTTATATCTTTGTACTAGATATTACATATTTACGTAAAAATCAAGCAATGTAACAGTGTTTTATAAACTGTAATGTAAATGTAATCTTCTGTTTAATGTCTGAATATAAATATAATTTATAATAATAACTATACAAGTGTACAGTAATTGCATTTTGACGTGACAACGTCTTATAAATTGGTTTGCCGGGTGACACTTCAAGAAACTGCGTTACGCTCCGCTCACGTTATGCGCTCACAATGAGAGCGAGTGAGAGGCACGCGTCCCTTCCACTCGGGCATGGTTAGCCCGCCTAAGAGCGAGAGAGACAGACATAAAAAGTGAAAGGCACGCGTCCCTTCCACTCGAGCACAGTTAGCCCGCCTAAGAGCGAGAGAGACAGAGCGAGAGAGAGAGAGTGAGAGAGATAGGCTAGATAGATAGGATATCTTTGTATAAATTAATGTTTTAAATATAATTCTTTGTATAAATAAATGTTTTAAATTGTTACTATTATTTCATCCTTCTTCCTACTATACGAATGAATATTCACATTAAAATTATTTTACCACTCAAAGTCGTTGTCACGTAAAACTTTCGCCCGTATACCGACTTTACAGGCAACCAATTTTTTTACTACGAAATGACTTTGTAATGAAAGCGTAAATTGTTTCATAATTGTATTTTTGGCTCTGCCAATAAAACTCTTGATATACGTTTTTTAATCTCCGTTAATTAAAAGGTTTTACTGGAAAGAATTAAACTAAGTATATATATAATTTTAAACTTAAATTAAAATCGAAATTGACATTTAAACTGAAGCACTTGTAAACATAAAAATATATTTATTGATTACTAGGGTTCATTTGGCAGTTACAATGTTGTTGTTAAAACCTGTTACCATGGATTCAGTACATGATTTTGAAAATTAGCTGTTCCATACATTTTGACCATGTACGTATTGCACTTTTGTAGACAACAGTACATTCTTTTTTTTAATAACCTACGAAATATTTCGACGCAGGGATTAGAATCATGCACCTACTGAATCCATGGATTTCGATCAAATTTGGCACACAGGTCGACCATGACCTGGGATAAAAGTACCTATGTTCTAAACATAGGATACTTTTTATTACGGTATAACGTTCCCTTGGGATAATTTCCAACCTCCATTCGGACGAAGTCGCGTGCAAAAACTAGTTCAGTAAAACAATAAAAATTGGTTGTCTGTCGATTTACGGACGATTATTTTACGTGATAACGTCACAAGCCGAACGCTTAGGCCGATTGTGCCTCTCTATCGCTTATTCCGCGCTCTCGCTTGCACGCTCGGCTCTGGCGGAACGTGACACTTTTTCATGCGTGCAGCCGGCGTTCATCAATTTGTAAGACGTTATCACGTCAAAATCTATACGCACCTTACTCTTAAATCCGGAGGTCAGTTAAAAACCAAATCCAATCCGGGTCAAGTTGTCAAAGTTAAATTATAATACTAAGTTATAAATTATAATACTAAGTTATAAATTATAATACTACTAAGTTATAAATCCTAAATACGATTTTCATTCCAACTAGTTCAAGTTTGGATACTTTAAGGACTACCTCCTTTAAGATAGAATTTAGCTAAACTTGCTTTCAGATTAGACCACAATAGGCTTAGTTCGACGTAGCCGAATGTAAAAAGTTAAGATTTTAGCTTCAAATACAAGATAAGCTTGGTTCAGTCAGTAAACTTGTGAAACAATGTAATATTATGAGGAACCCATATTTTGTGTAGGTAGTATGGTACTTAATCTTCGGAATTTAGCTGTATACTATCTAAGATTACCTTGAAAGTTTTTCTTTTCGGTTTATATAGGTTTTATTTACATTTACCAGGAATAGATCAAAAGCAGTGGTGATCCAGTGGTAACGGCCATGACTTACTAGTTGCAGCTCATAGGTTCAAACCCAGACAGGCACTTCACTTTGTGTAAATTATTTCATCACTACTGCTCTCAAAACGGTGAAGGAAAACATCGTGAAAAACCCGCTTGTCCTAGAACCAAAAAATTCGAAGACATGTGACATCTACCACACCGCACTGGGCCCGCGTGGTGGCGCACTCCTTATTTATTTATTTAACAGTTTATGTACACACAAATAAACAGATAAGAAGAAAGGAACAGAAAAATACGAACAAAGGTGATGCTTATTTCTATAGAAATCTCTTGCAGCATACCTGCGATAGGAAAGTAGTTAAAGAGATGTAGACAACGTGTGTAAGAGTAGAAGAGAAAACAGAATACATAAAATAAAACTTAACTATTACTAAAACTTAACTATACACTAATTTAAATATAAACATACAACATAAGAATATACTTAAATACATACTTCTAAAATACATATCACTAAAATACTTAGATAAAATTACTTTATACAATAATAAATACATACGAGTATTATGCAACTATGACGAAGTGGAAAGATAGTGTTCTTTCACTCTTCTTTTAAAAACCGCAACTCCTTCTCATTGAGAGGAGGCCTGTGTCCCAGCAGTGGGAACTTTATAGGCTGATTATATCTAGTTCCATACTCTAGGCTTTAATTAACACTTTGCCCAACTTGGGATTCGAATCCGAGATCAGAATCACACAAACCGCACTTGCGACAACTCGAGTACTCGAGACGAACGTTTGTTAAAGGAACACGGATATTTCAAAATTATACCACAACACAGTTTCTGTTTATTTTACATACGAGTATGAAGTATGAAAGTTGGCTTATTTCCCGACGTGTAGGTAAGCCTTTAAACCGCAGGAAGACAGACAGTTCGCGCGTTGTCTACACTGACGGTGGTTCGAAAAGCTGTTTAACGAATGACAGAATAATTCTGCATTCTTTTGTGGGGAGATATTTCGTGTTATTTGAAAACTTTGCTTGGAGGAGCTTTTAGAGTGCCTATCTATCTACCTTTATTATTTACTAGTTTTATAAATAGGGTACGTTATGGAAAAAACACAAAGCCCACCTACTGATCACATAATATAGTGCTAATTATTGTGGTATTGGGTTTTTCTGGAATTTCTAAGTAGCAGCCCGGAGTCTAGATTTGTACCCGATTAATGGCAATAGACTCGTAAGCATGTATTGGGATTTAAGGCTCCCGCAGACAGGTACGCAACACCGGTAGATCAATTCCCGTGAAATTTTCACGGAAGTTGTTCCACCAGAGTCGCGTCTCGCCTGTCTACGGGAGCATTTAAATGTAACTAGCGAAATGTGGGTGTAATATAGGTAAGTACACATCTGCCTTATCCTTCGGGGATAACAGGCGTAATGTTACGTAATATATTGAAAATTCAAAATAATAGTCTATCGACTATTTAAATATAATTATAAAATAATTATTAAATACTATAACACACACACACACACACAACATACACACAACACACACGTACATACATTTTTTTATTTTTTTATTATATTTTTTTGTTGGTGATGTCGATTGGTCGACATTTAAAAAATTAATATACGCAAGATTGCCTCCCAGCACTGATACAATTACAGGGCTCGCATAACATAATAAACATCGAAATACTTTCTCTTTTTTTAGTCCAAATAAGTGCACGGAAATCAAAGTCCGATGCAGGGGAGATAAAATAAGGTCGTCGTTTATAAAATTGCTCAAAACTGGGTGCTCGAGTTTATATCACTTTCTTTACCGGAATTATGAGTCAAGAATAACATACGTGCTTTCTGTAAATACGTGGTTTCGTTATGTTTCGGTATTTCCTGAACTGACATGTATATATTATTGCATGTATTATTTATTGATGATTATGAGAATCTGTCGTGAATAATTCTAAGACATGATATCTTGTAAAGTAGGTAATGCAGTTATTAGATAGAGCACTCTCATGCATGAAATATTTAAAAAAAAATGTTATCATTCTATTTTCCTATGATAACATACATACATACATACATAAACTCACGCCTTCTTCCCATGGGGGTAGGCAGAAACTACAGAACGCCACCTGCTACGATCCTTACATAGTCCTTTTGCCTCGTTTACGTTCATACATCTGGTCATACACGCACGCCGGTTGCGAGTACTACGCACCTGGCCTTTCTGAAGAACATCACCAATAAGGTCAGTATATGTCCTCCTAGGGCGTCCCCGCCCGGCCTTCAAATCATAAAATTATTGATTTAATTATTAACAGATATAAATAATTTTATTATTCCTTTCATATTTTTAAAAACCACCTGTTACATTGTGATTTAGGAGTAAGCAAATGGATACAAAAGACAGCTGCTACTGCTATGCAGATATTAGAAATTAAATTTAAAAAGTGGGGGGTGTTGTTATAAAAATAGATGACAACTAACAGTACCAATTATAATACTTAATAATGTATTGTATGCTGCACCTTGCTAGAAAGGCAGGATTTTTACACAATCATCAAACTTAATAACCTACATATTAGTTATGAAATAGAAATCAATAGAATAAAATAGAAAAAAATACGCTTGCTTCTATCCACTATCTCAGCGAAAACGATGATGCGGTCAATAGTGCTCGCATGCCAAGTATTCCATTTACTCAACACATTCCCAGCATCTTAGTTGATCTCTACAGAATACTTTTAACGTAACGGTTACACACACAATTAAGTGAAAGTTGGTATACGCATAAAAGCTGTTAGCTTATAATATGAAGTATAATATTATTGATACTTAAAAAATGGTCCGCTTGTTATATAAATATTTGTAGGTACTTTGTACTCGTAACTTTCAAAAAACTTCTTTCGCACAATCAGCAATGTGAGTTCGATAATTGAATGGAATTTCATATGAGAAGAATAAAAACTTTCTTTTGTTTTAAGATTTTATTGTTTTTAAATATTAAATTAACTTGAAATATAAATAAAAGTTTCATAAATTCTAAAATATTATACTGTTATATTGCCTCAAAGTACTCCCCAACTTTAAGATAATTGGAAAAAAAGAATGCCTCGTTTTCATTCAAAAACTATTGAAACTTTATGCAATGAGCAATTGCTTGTGTTGCAAATTGTACAGCAAGTTTATGATGCAATTGCAATGGTAAATTGAAAGTATAAAATACCTACCCTGCAAAACGACTTCCACTTTTTATTAACAACCCAAACTGATGAGCATGTGATTATTAATCATGATAATCATGTAAATTGACAGGAACAGGAACGGAATTGAATGTGAATGATCGATTATATCGGCGATAACTTTACTAACTTTACCGATCTTATCGCCGATAGGGTTTCTTATGAGGATAATTCGTTTTGATACTAAGTTTCACAGGCAATAATTGCCTGTGAAATAATGGTAAACCTCAGCTGTTGTGATTGTAAGGCCAATCAGTCAATCATCACTAATTTGTCTATTGTTTTTAGATACTTATTAGTGACCTATTGACTATGTCTTCATTTTTACTGCTACTTAGTACTCAAAGGGTTAACAGTATCTAGGAACCATACAATTTATTTAATTAAAACCTCTACGTTTCTTAAGTAGTAGGCATACTTGAAAGAACTCAAGTAAATCTTAGAAATTAGAAGATAGTATCTAGGTCATAATATTTTTTTGCATAACTTAGACCAGAATTAATAGCGTGGAAGTGATTTCACCGTTTAGGGGGGTGAAAATTACAATAAAATTTAGGTACTAGTAAATTTTTTAAGATGATATTCTTACAAACATTCTGTTCTCTTCTCGTGACTAATATTTTATCAAATGCTTTAATCTTGTCGACTATTACCTTATAAATATTTTTCGCATTAAATGATCAAATTATTTATGTCTGTCCAAATCAATTATCCAATTTGTCTGCCTATTCTAATTTAATGATGTGTCAATTTGTAAATTGGCGTTTAATTTACATATCAAACATAATTTGCAAAACCGACAATTTATATCTAAATTTTTGCTGTAAATAAACATTTTATAGTTAGTTTGCAGCTTCCGATGCTCGTTTTGCATATTATTCGCATAAAATTATGCGAACTTGTTTGCACGGGCCAATATTTACACAAATGATTTATTTACTATGTGAGTTATTGGCAATTTTTGCAGTAAACGTTTTAGAAAAAAAACTTAAACACCTACCGGAAAAACAAAATGTAGTAGGTAGGTATTTAGTTTTCTCGAAAAACTATCAGTAAAAAGATCACAAAAATCAAAAGAAAAAGATAAAACACTCACCTAAAAAAATCCTATACAAAAAATATTTAATAATTGTAAAACTGAAACTTCACGAAAGGCAACACTATCACTCCCGTCTCCCGCGCACCCGATGCGCCACGCTTGCCAAATGCGACTGCGCGTGCGACGACCGCCGAAACTTTACGACAACTTCCGACAACTTACCTTCACGTGTCGAAGGGTGGGTCTCTGTGTTATGCGTACAATTTTCACAGTGATTACTGTTACGTAAGATAATTAGCGCGCAGAATAGACCGATGGCGTTTTTTACGTCGCGTTTATTACGTGAGTGCGATCAGATTTCTGTGTCCGTAATGACTACTGTGTTACTTAGAGATATTTTGACTTTTGTCAAGTTTTCGTTACTGCTTTTTGCAACCAAGTTTGTCGTAGAGATATTTCGATTTTTGACATGTTTTTTTTACTGCTTTTTGTGACCAAGTTTGTTGTTGACAGGTTGTGGAAAGATAGAGGTCAAAAAAGAAAGCCAAGAGATGACCAGGACAAGAATAGAGACCATGAACGGACATTGGACAAATGCAGCGTAAGACTACTAACTGCAGAAGATGGTAACCGATTCCTGAGTTAACTTCACCATTTCTTCTCAGGGGTAGTCAGATAGGAAAACTCGTCTCTATCTAGCTTATTTAATTTTTGAAGTGAAAACTCCTGTAGACGCGTTGGGCATTTTTGAGATGGGACAAAACCATTGATTTCGCAACACCATGACGGCACCTCGTTTTTGTAAACGCGACTGTGCTCTTTATTTATATTACGTTACGGATCAATGTTCTATGCAAGTATTTTTACTTCAAAGGTTTTGTAAACGCGATTGTGTTCTTTATTTATATTAGGTTACGGATCAATGTTCTATACAAGTATTTTTACTTTAAAGGTTTTGTAAACGCGATTGTGCTCTTTATTTATATTACGTTACGGACCAATGTTCTATACAAGTATTTTTCTTCCACCAAGGCGATCTTGTTCAAGTTTTCACTTTTGTCAGCACTTCCGGAGTGCCACCACTTTTTTTTAAATACGACATGTACATGTGAGGGCTTTGCACATTTTAAGTTCAATTGTATTAAATGAAATTATGCATATAGCATAATCAGCCTACAATGTTCCCACTGCTGGGGCACAGGCCTTCTCTCGGTGAGAGGAAGTAGGCCGTAATCCACCACGCGGGCCTAGTACGGGTAGATGTCACATGTCTTCGTATTTTTGGTTCTAGGACATGTTGGTTTCCTCACGATGTTTTCCTTCACCGTTGAGAGAGCAGTGGTGGTGAAATAATTTACTCAAAGTAAAGCGCCTGTCAGGGTTTGAACTTACGATCTACTAATCGTAAGTCACGGCCGTTACCACTGGCCACTACTGCTCTCAGACCAAATGAAAAACCAAGACATACCGCTGTCAACAGTGACGTGAGGCCGGTTTTGTAAACATGTGTGCACTTAGTGAGGTGTACATAGTTTGATTGTAAATGTATGCTTGTGAGCGTGTATGTACAGAGCGGAGGTGTAGTTTTGGCATGCTTCACTGTATTCTTCGCAGCGCTATGCTTGGTTTTTATTTAGTCTGAGCTACTGCTAGCTCTCTTTGAAAATAATGGTCTCATTGAAAAATGAAATTATGGTCGTATGGTAAGAAAAATAGGTTAGGTTACCTGAGAACTTCGTTATTTAATTTTATTAACCGATTCTTTTTTATTTTATTTGAAAGGATATACTTTCAGATTGCTTCCATATTTTGGCCAAGTTCTGATAAGTGGTTTTTAAGTTAGCTTCAATAATACGTATTTTTTTTTTCACTTTGTGTACGTTGATGATGTTAAAATAACTTCACTATTATTTACTTTGCAAGTAGTGGTACGGATACATATAAATTTGTGTGGAGTAGGTATCACAACTAAAAAGTGAAAAAGAAAAACGTACCTATTAAAGTTATTTTTCACTTTGTTTTTTTTTTTTGGAAGTCTGTTCTTTTTAGGGTTCCGTACCAAAATGGTAAAAAGGAACCCTTACGGTGCGACTCAATCTGTCTGTCCACCTGTCTGTCAGTCACAGCTGAATATCTCAAGAACTAGGTACTAATGCTATCAACTTGAAATTTGGAATAGTTTTAGATGACGTTTGCCCAATTATTTTGCAATTAAGTTTTTTTTTGCAACAGTGACTGAACGGGGTCTTAAAAATTCGAAGTGAGGCTACTAAGGCATGTGGGGAGCGCTATCATATGAAAAAAGCTATTTGCACATTCTCAAACGTATTTTTTTTTTCTTTAGGCCGCATAGTTTTCGACTTTTGAAGAAAAATGTAAAAAATCTGTTCTCCGAAGTTTGCATAGAGAAAAATCTGAAATTATTCTATGTGATAAAAGTTTATGTAAAGATTACAGGAAAAATAAAAAACGTGTGGCACTCGGGGACTGCCGCGGTAAAGCTATTGCATAGCATTTGTAACCTCCATGACAACATCACGTTGTCATGGGAACCGTCATTCCATGGTAGGCGGAGTGGGGGGTGTTAGGTTTTATTTTCGTTACGTTACGGAATTTCATGATTCGGTCGCCGCGCTCAAATATATTTTAATTACCTTACATTACCTATTGCATTTTTAAGCTATTGCATAGCTTTTATCGCGGTCTGATGCTATGCAATAGCTTAAAAATGCAATAGGTAATTTCGGTAGGTAATAGGTAATATAGGTAATTACGGAATTTCTTGATTCGGTCGCCGCGCTCAAAGCCCGCGATAAAAGCTATGCAATAGCTTAAAAATTGTGTCTAAATAGCACACTTTTTTAGAAATCATCAACTTAAATCACATTAGTTCCATTATCGGTCAAGAGATGGCGCTGACCCAAAACTGCAATATTCTACACGGCAGTGTTGTGTTAAAATTCTCTGACGAATACTTAAAGGCCTCGCCGCTGTCGATGAAAATATAAAATGGTACGGAACCCTCGGTGCGCGAGTCCGACTAGCTCTTGACCGGTTTTTTTTTGTTGTTAAAACGTTTTTTTTTGTGTTTGCAAATTGCAATTTCTCGAATGTTTCTCAATACTATCTTATGTCATGAAATCCTATGTAGCAGTCATATTTCAAACTTCTAGAAATACATTTCGACAGTACATCAATTACGCCTGCATTTTGAATGGTTACTTAATTAATTTCATCCTAAATTATTATAAATACGAAAGTGAGTTTATTTGTTACGCTTTCACGGTAAAACGGCTGAACGGATTTAGATAAAAGTTGGCACATGAAAAGAGCATGACATGGATTAGGATATAGAATACTTTTATCTTGGTAGATCGTTCCCGTGGGATAATTCTGACATCTTAGTTTGAAATGAAAGAAATATTAAAAACCTACATTGTTTTTTATGAAGCTATCTAAAACTTGTTTGCAATTTTACAACTAGGTATAATTAACTGCAACTGGTTGTAAGATGTAATGTTAGCTACTCTTATATAAGGTTGTCATAATGACTTTTGAAGGTGTTATTTTTAATGTGCGTTTTATGACAGTTGGATACTTCCGATCTTTGACATCTGCAACACCAGAGGTATTACTAAAGTTGTACCATCCAGTGGCGTGCACACAGTTTTAAGACAGGGTAGGCAGAAAATTTTACTCACCAAAAATACTGCACGTTGGTTTTGGTTCGTCGCGTCGTCTTGTCGATTGATGATTAAACGCGTCTCTATACGATTTTTTCCAAAGGTGTGATATTTAAGGGAAGCTTCTAAGTGTTTTTCAGATTGTTCATGTTTTCTCGCGGCGGTAGGAAAATTATGAATATCAGCGTAACCGGTGTCGTTCCAGACGGTTTTATTATTTGAAAATAGTAGACAAACGAAACAAAATAACCGATTAGGTACTGTGTATGCAACCTGTCAGCCAATGATATGAATCATATTGTTTTTTATTGAATTTACGATTGACTTTACCTTTAATTTGTATTAATTGCAAATCCGGTGTACCACGACCTATCTCGATAACTTGTTTTTTTTTCACCGAAATATAGTTTTGAAAACGCATCATGTTTTATTTTCTCAATACACACACCATCTGAACAACTTTCACAGACAATATTATCCATTTTACACTAATAACAACAATCAAATTCTAATTACCTGATAGCGTATTCACAAACACAACGCACGTCAAACAATATGGCAACTATAGTAAAACGGGCAATAAAGGGTAAAAAAGGTTATACGACAAAAAATTATGGTCATCTAAATGTATAAAATTCAATGAAACAACGTTATTTCCTAAAATATTTGCATTGCATAGCTAACTTTCCTTCGGTAATGTTCGGTACGAGTCGTAATTTTTCGTCTTAGCTGTATAGAATAACTACAAATAGACACTGGCTTTTCTTGCAGTTGTGTGCGTGATTTTTGTCATTGTGTGTCAGCAAAGCCCGCGTAGCTATAGGAACGCACACACATTAAATACGACTTACCACGAGAGCACACATAAAAACATTCAGAGACGAATAGTTTGTGTCTTTACCGTGGCAGAGGCGAGGCGGCGCTAGTGCAGCGCGAATCGAGATGATGCGAAATTCGAATGATGATACCACCGGCACTCGATAGGTGGAGCTGATTTATGATTTGTTTTGTTTATTGATAAAATAATATTAGATCTATTATCAGAACTAGGGTAGGCAGTGTCTTTCTGTCTTTATGAAACGCACGCCACTGGTACCATCCCACCATTTCAGACGAAGCTGAAATGTCACGTGTGTCTGAAACTACACCAAGCCCATAAACTCCATACAGGAATGCAGCAACGATGCTTTAGCATAATCAAGCTATTATATTCCCACTGCTGGGACACAGGCCTACTCTCTGTGAGAAAGAGTGGGCTGTAATCTACCACGCGGGCCCAGTGCGGGTTGGTAGATGTCACATATCTTCGATTTTTAGGTTCTAGGATATCCCGATTTCCTCACAATGTTTTCCTTCCACCATTTTGAGAGTAGTGGAGATGAAATTATTTCCACAAAGTAAAGCGCCTGGGTTTGAACCCACGACCTTACAACTTATAAGTCGGGGCCGTTATCACTGGGCCAACACTAACCGTTGCTTTATTAGTTAGGTATTTCTCCGCTGGAGTTCCTTTCCTATCTATACTCCTGAAAAAGTTTTTAAACAGAATGCTTCATTATCAGTAATCCACATGGAAGAGCTGATAATCGCCATGGCGATAACTTTTTCTTGTTTTTATTTTCAGTCTTGAACTTTTCTTCTTTCTTTCAGAAGTATACCAAACAACAAACAACATCATAACAACGCGGAGGTGAGGGTGGGAAAGAGACAAAACACTGGATATTGTTGTGTAATAATATGTTTTAGGTGGATACATTACTTATGCACGCACGGTGATGCCTGCGGATTAATTTTACGTTATTTCAAATTTATGTAATTGGTTGTATTCATAGTTGCATTATATTCTAAGAACTGTTTATTTTATTTTGTTACTTATTTATGTACAATTAATCAACCTTTTTTTTGTGTGGGAAATTATCAAATAACTTCTCCCGCTTTGGGCGGAGCGGATAAAGGGCGTGTCAGACTCTTACTGACTAAAACCCACCCGTGTTCCTTCGGTTGCCCTGTTGCCGGGGGCCACGATCTAACTTTCGGTATTCTTCGCAACTCCGGCAGGCATCGGCCCTAGCGGACCCCGTCAATTCTGCTGACATCTCTTTGAGGCGCGCGTAGAACACGACGCGCCGTCGACCCGGGGCTGGTCCATATCGGACGGCGAATTACCCATTGCTCACCGTCCGCAAGCCTGCGCCTGCGGTTCCCGACGCCCAGGGCGTCTCCTTCTGCGACGGTTAGGGGCGTGAGGGTGCGAACTTTGCCTCTCCTTCATGCGTTACCATTACCGCTTCGCAGAAGGAGGTGACAGCCTCCCATTTCTTCTCGCTCCGTACCATGGCCTGAACCAGGGCCAGACGCGAGAGATCACCGCCGCTGATCGCCTGCACGAGGACACGGCGATGCTCTGTCCAAGCCGGGCAGACCTCCACTGTAGGCTCCATCGTGTCCTCCGGGCGATCCACACAATGGTGACACCCGGGCGTTTCCTCCCGCCTTATCCTGAATAGGAACCTTCCGAAACAGTCGTGTCTGGTGAGGACCTGCGTCAGGCGGAAGGTGAGGACGCCGCCGTAGCGCCTCTCTAGCCACTCCTAAAATAGGGGTCTTATCGCCGCAATAGTGGCGTGCCCAAATTCATTTAACCTGACTTGGTTTCCGTACGTCATTTTCGGGTGACCACAGAAAATCAGCGCTGTGCTGTGAGACCCCATAGCATAGCATCAGGCTGGGTTGAAGCCTCCTTGTCATAAGGTTTATAAGTGCGGACACTAACGTACGTTAACGAGGCAAAAGGATTGTAGTAGGTGGAGCTCTGTAGTGTCTGCCTACCCCCATAGGAAGAAGGCATGAGGTTATGTGTATATGAATGTGTACCAAGTAGGAACTTATATATTTTTTTTCATTGGTGCCTATTGCTGATGCCATTTTGTAAACTATGCAAGGCACTTGCTTGCAACTTATTTTATATTTCATGATTTGTATTCAGTAAACGTGTATCCAATGTTAGCTTTTTTTTTCTTTAATATTTTGGTACCTTAAGGTTGCACTAGTCGACGGCTTGAACTCGTTGGTCGACATGGCTAATATGCATGCTACTTAGTATAGTTATTTATTTATTCAGTTTTATTTATTTTATATTTATTTATATAGTTTTTATTTAGTTATTTACTTATTTATTTATTGAAATAGACGATGATTTATTACGAAAACGAGCGCGTAAAATTTCTTGAAAAGACTATTGGGCGTATAGATATAATGAACTTTTTTTGAACTTGAAAATTTTCATACTACTACATAAGTCATTTATTTACGACCAGAGATGACTTAAAATTAGTGTTGAAATATAGAAGTTTCGACGCTCATAACTTCCAAACCAATTTTTTTTTTTCCAGTTCTGCTTCCATACAGGGCTAGATAATGATAAGACAAATTGATGTAATTTTTAGTTTTGAACGTACACAGTCAAATAGGCGAGTAATCACCATACTACGTTTGTATGGAAATATGACCGACTAGCGTAACCTTAACTAAATAGGAACTAATACAGTTTACATTGCTGTGTGACAATGTCAAGTTGCTTTGTAAACGAAGTACAAAGCGCAAGTAAGTAAATTTTTACTTTACTTTTCCCTATTGGAAACTGCGGAAAATAAACACAACATTTTGCGTGAGGTCCTCGGATGTGTGTGTTTGGTACACAGCTCTTCGTTATGCAGACGATTCTTGTTTGTTCCGGCAAGATTCATAATCTGCCTAGCCCTGTCCCAACCATGTTGGGGTCGGCATCCAGTCTTATCGGATGCAGCTGAATACCAGTATTTTATTGGAGCGACTCCCTATCTGACTTCCACAACCAGTTACTGGGTAACACGATAAGACTGGTAAGACTGCTTGTCAGACTTTTGGGCTTCTGACTACTCGTAACGACAGTCAAAGATCTATGAATAACAGCCGGGACCAATCTTAACGTGGCACGGAAGGGTATCGATATGTAAAGTAACTTAACCTTCGATCGACCCGTGAGGCTGTTATCGTTTAGCTACGAGCCTCTTGTTCCAAGAAGACTTCGTGTAATACGCATTTTCATATGGCAATACCACCCAAGGACTCCACGAGACAGGCTCGTCCTAGTGTGGAGTTCTTAAGCAATGTACTTCCTTTGCGTCTTATTTCACTAAAGAATGTAAACCTAGCTAATAATGTAGACTATAAGGAAATGTTAAGCACTATTTTTAGCAAATAAACATTCATTCATTCATTCTGCGATTAAATGTAGGTTTTATTTTAAATTTTTCTTTGTTTAAATATAGGTTAAAGGTGACAAAGACATCACGATTGTGTGACACAACATAACAACATTTTATTCAATAAATGTTTTTTTCATCTGCACCTAATTCAAATTACGTAATCAATCAGACTGATGCAGTGCGAATAGTTCGAAATCAGCATTTATAATTCGAAGGACAATGCATCATTAGCATGAGCAGTTTTTAAAGTTAAGTGTCAACAGGTTTTTTGCTTATAAAATTTTAACAATTGTTTAAATTAATTAATTAAATTAACATTACATAACATAACATCACGCCTTGTTTCCCCGAAGAAGGGTTGAGCAGAGTACCTGTAGCAGGTACACCCATATTTCACCAGTTATTTTTTTTATTTTTATTTTTTTTCTGTTGGGCATCTCACAGCTGGTTCCGAAAACCGTAGCTGTTTAACCGGTCAATCCTGTGGTTGCCTTAAGCTACTACACTCAAAGCCTCCAGCCAGGGCACAAATAAACTAAGGTAAAGATTTAAGGATGAACGCTCACTAAGGGCACCCCCTGCGGGGTTCGAGCCTCGGCTTAGGGCGTTATCCGGAGGGAGGACATCAAAAGATGGGACGGGCTGGATCAAAAGGTTTTGATCATTATTATTAGTCGGGGAATTTAAAGCTACGTGCACAGCTGCAACAACTGCTGGCACCTCGTTTTCGAGCAAGGGTCGGGGGGGAGTATTATTTACTCGGGGGCGCGGCGGTCGAGATCGCAAAGGACCTCGGCGGCGAGGTCGGTATGACGGGAGGCGTCTGTGTTTGTACACTGTACTTGTTTCCCTATTGCTCTCCTGGAGGAGGGTTGTGGGGTCATCGGGGTCTACGAGGATATGCCTTGGACGGCGAACATGGCTGATTCTACTCGGGACATAACTGGCGGCCTCGACAACCAGAGGGTTGCGATGTTTGGCCGCGGACTCAAAGAAACGCTTGGAAAGGCGTTTTAGAAACTGGTGGATTGTGGGAATCTTTAGGTCGAGGTGGAGTGCCTCGTTCCTGACGAACCAGGGGGAACCTGTGGCCCTACGGAGGAATTTATTTTGGACTGTTTGCATCCTATGGATATGACGGGGTTTTGCATGAGCGAAGACGGCACCCGCATAGGTCATGATCGGTCGAATGCACGCCGTGTAAACGCGCAATTTGCACCTAAGTGACAATTTGCTACGTGCATTCACCAGGTAAAAGAGTCTACCGAGAGCGAAAGAGGCTCGCGAACGAACCATCTTTATGTGCTCTGCGAAGGTCAAATGATGGTCTAGAACGACACCGAGATATTTAGCTCGCTTCTCCCAAGGGATCGGCTTGCCGAACATGGTGATTGGTCGGGGGAGGGGGTTTTTGAGCCTTGAACGCGGCTTCGTAAAGAGAACCGCTTGGCTTTTATCGGGGTTGACTTCTATCCGCCATTTTGTAAACCAAGTTGCCAGTCTATTCACTGCGCGTTGGAGATTTAGGCGAATGATGTCGGGGGATCTAGAGCTGAAGTAGATGGCAGTGTCGTCTGCGAACAGACCCAACTGCGACCTACCGCATCCTTTAGGGATATCGGATGGGACGGGGAGTGGATAACGCTCCTTCGATGCGATAACGGAAGACGCGATTCGATAAAAAGTCTCGTAAGATGAGTACGAGACGATCTGGCACGCCGAGTTGGTACAGCTTGTATATTAAGCCGTTGTGCCTGACTTTATTGAACGCTTTCGCTACGTCGAAGAATACTGCACCGGTCATAGTCCCGCGTTGGAAACCAGCGCTTATGGATTCTACGATGCGGTGGGCCTGATGCACGCTAGAGTGCTCAGTTCGAAAGCCGAACTGTTCGTTGGGGATGAGGCCCTTGGTCTCGGCGAAATCTCTGAGGCGCTTATAAATAAGCCTCTCATAGATTTTTCCGAGAACCTTGAGCAGACTGATGGGACGGTAGCTAGAAGCCTCGGTTTTGGGCTTGCCGGGCTTTGGGATACCGATAACCGTGGCCTCTTTCCATGACTGGGGGAAGATATTGTTGCTTAAGGCACCATTGAAGATGGTGGTCAAAAGCATTATTAGGTGGGCAGGGAATAGTCGGATCACCCTATTGGTGATGCCATCTGAACCGGGGGCTTTACGGACTTTAAGACCTTTGATGATGTCGTGCACCTCGTCCGGGAGGACGGGGGGCAGTGGACAATCAGGGTCGTCGACGGGAGGGAGGGAGGCTCTACGTTCGACTTCGGCGTCGACCTTTTTCAGGTGAGCTTTGTCTACAGGTAGGGAACTGGGAGTGCATTGGGCCTCGAGGCTGTCTGCGAGGCATTCAGCCTTTTCGGCATCGTCGAATGCAATGGATTTATCGGGACGGGTCAGGGGGGGCATGGCTGAGACCTGGGGAGACCTGAGTTTCCTCTGGAGCTCCCAGAAGGCCTGATGGGTGGGCTCTAGTTCGCCGAGTAACTTTCCTCAGCTCGCGTCCCGCAGCTCCGCTATACGTGTCTTTACAGATCTCTGTAAATAGCGCATATGGGCTTTGTTGGCGTTACAGGGAAAGCTATCGTAGGCACGTATGGCCGCGTTCTTCTCAGTCAGTAATGCACGCACGTCGTCCGGCAAGTTCCAGCGACGGTCATCCGTCGCTGGAACTTCCCTTGAACAATCGTTCAGGACGGTTTGTACGTGATTAGTGAGTGAGTCGATCGCGGCCGTGGTGTCGGCGACCGAGTCGAAAAGGTCGGGGATAGAGTCTAGTTGAGGGGACGTGTTGGATTTCAGCTGTGTGCTTACTTTCTTCCAGTCCGTGATCCTCTTAGTGATAGGGGGGGCGTTCGGGTCGGAAAGAACGCCAGTTATGTTTAAGTCCCATGTAATAGGGGGCGTGCCTATTGCCATCAACAGGGTACAAAAAAAAAAATAACCCTAAAAAATTCGTCCGCATCGCTGTCATTGGGAAAAGTGCCCAAAAAGCTGGCAGCATTGCCACGTTGTATGATGGCAATGCTGATTCTTTGAACTAAAAAATAAAAACTTTTTACAGAAAAAATACAACCGACTTCCAAAAAAAGCACTACAAAGTGTTAAATAATTTCGGAAGTCGGTGTCTTTGGTGTAGAATTTTCGTTTTTTGCCACCGATTTCCGAAATTATTTTTCACTTTGTAGAGTTTTTTTGGAAGTCGGTTGTATTTTTTTTGTAAAAAGTTTTTAGTTTTCACTTTTTAGTTGTGGTACCTACCCCACACAAATTCGAATACCACTCCCTGCTATGTAAATAACAGTGACAGGAACTTATCATATCATCCACATACTAAGTGGGAAAAAATACGTATTATTGAAGCTAACTCAAAAACTACCAAAGCAAACTTAATAAAATTTATATAGAAATTTATATAGAAATGAAGTATGACCTATCAAACAAAAAAGAATCATCAAAATCAATTCATAATTGGCGGAGTAATCGCGTAATAAACATACAAAAATAAAAAAAACAAAAAAAACATACAGTCGAATCGAGAACCTCCTCCTTTTGGAAGTCGGTTAAAAATTGGCCAACCCTCTCACCTATTGAGCTGTTCCTTTATTTTATTTTTTTCTGTATGCTTGTACATAATTTATATATTTTAGTGTTAGATGAAAATTGTAAAATGAATAATGTTTGATCATCATAAATATTCAAGAATTTAGCAAGAGTCATGATGAATGACAATTGATATAGCTAAATTTGCTTTAACTATTCGTGAGAATAATAATATATTACATAACATAACATCATGCCCGTGTTCTCCGAAGGGTTAGGTATCTATACTACAGTACGCTCTTTGCCACCTATGTTTAAAACCCATGTACCGGGCACAAATTCAGATTCCGGGCTGCTACTGAGAAATTACAGATGGTAAAACTTAATTTAAACACTTTGCCCGACCCCTTTTCTTTTGGTTGGGAAATCATCAAATAACTCCTCCCGCTCTGGGTGGAGCGGGAGGCCGTGTCAGACTGTTACTGACTAAAACTCACCCGTGTTTTTTCACTTGCCTATATTGCCAGGGGCCACGGTAACCCTTTCGGACAATAACCGCAACCCGCAACCGGCAGGCATCGGCCCTATCGGACCCCTTCAGTTCTGCTGACATCTCTTTGAAGCGCGCGTAGAACACAACGCGCCGTCGCACTGTGGGAAAGCCCCATACAAAGCCGTCTCAAAACCGTTTTACGTGAAAGTCGTTGTAATGGAATAAAATTAATAAATTAATATAGTCTAATAAGTAAGCTTTCTTTTCGCAATTTTTTTTAATTTTTTTATTTAATCATAATGTATATAAATAGGCATCAAAGCTAACTCATGTTCAATAACGTAATTTAAACGCAATACGTTACTACAATTCAACGCCACATTACTCAAAAGTTTTGATATAAGTGTACAAGTATTATACAGTTTTGGAATGCTTATAATGTCCTCATAACGTATAGTAATTAATATTATTTACATTGGTTTAATAAAATAAAATTAACCAATATAGTTTAAGATGGTATATTTTTAGTTTTTTTTTTTTTTAACGAGACTTTTTCCCATTACCGCTGCTTGCCGCTGTCGAGATATTTATTGTATTAAGATCTTTATACATTAGTATATGCAAGCAAAAAATAAAAACTTGCGCATACTTGCGCTTTTTCTGACACGGGATCAAAACGTATCGCGAGATAAAATTATATTTTTTTTTCAATTTCGTTTTATGTCTCATAAAATTATTTTTTATTTATTAAGGTCAAATTGATAAAAAGTTCTTTACAGTGATGATTATGAATAGTTTTTTTGTGGTTTTAATACAGTTTTGACCACCTTACTTGATAAAATATGACCAATTATCTATTAGGGTCGAATTAAAAACAGGTTTGTTATGGGAAGAGTGCAAATTATCAGTTTCTTATCAATAAAGATAAGAAACTGATAATAAGCACATAGCACTATTTCATTGACCAATAAAAGGAAGACGAACCCTGAAACATTCACAGTTGTTGGTCAGATATTCAGTTGCCCTAAAAAGCAGTTATTACTGATTTTCAAATATTCGCAGAAGTTGAATGATTTGAAAAATGGGTGAATTTATGGGCGATAGTTGTGCAATTTGTTGATAAATGGGCATAATATAGAAGACTACTTACAAGAAAATTTCAATTTGTCACCAGAGGATATAGCTACTGTGGTCTCCTACATTCAAAGAAACTTATTACTGTAGTACAGCCCAACTGTACTGAAATAATTATAACGGGTATTATATGCCTTCCTCTGCGCATAAAACACTTATTCACGGCGAAAAAACCATTGAGTACTATGCTACTTTACCTATCGGACAATTGTCTGAAGACGCGCAAAAATCCCGAAATAAGGATTACAAAAAATTCAGACTTCATCATTCTAGAAAGTGTTCAAGAGCGGCTACCGATGAAGACGTGTTCCATACCTTATTGTACACTTCTGATGCATATATACCAAGTTTGAGAAAAACCTCAGAAACAATATCGGAAGAACTTTTAAATGAAGCCAAGGCCCTTCTTGCTGTCAATGAAAATCTGTAGGAGCTTGCTAAATTGTGTACATATTTTGTTTTCTCGTTTGGTACTATGTATATTCCGTTTTATGTAAATTAAACAAACATATTTTGCATTTTTTTTCTTATAAAATGCATGTATTTTTTTAAGTTTAATTTTATAATTAATTAATAAACATAATTTTCAAAATCAAAATTAATTCCATTAAACTTTATACATCCAAGTATATGTGTGCAAAATTACAGCTCATTTAGTTTTGGAACAACTGAGATACAGAGTTTTGAGACGAAACATACGCGATTTTCCCACTGTGCGTCGACCCGGGCCTGGTCCTTATCGGACGGCGAGCTACGCATTGCTCACCGTCCGCAAGCCCGCGTCTACGGTGGTCGGGAATCGGCCTGCAATTCCCGACGCCCAGGGCGTCTCCTTCTGCTACTATGCTATTATGATGCCTCTTCCTTCGTGAGCATTACTGCTTCGCAGAAGGAGGTGATGTCCTCCTATGCCGTCTCGCTCCGTACCATGGCCTGGACCAGGGCCGGACGCGAGAGATCACCGCCGCCAATCGCCTCCACGAGGACACGATGATGCTCCGCCCAAACCGGGCAGACCTCCACCGTATGCTGCACCATGTCCTCCGGGCAATCCACACAATGGCGACACCCGGGCATTTCCTCCCGCCTTATCCTGCACAGGAACCTCCCGAAACAACTGTGTCCGGTGAGGACCTGCGTCAGGTAGAAGATGAGGATGCCGTGGCGCTTTTCTAGCCACTCCTCAAAGAGGTGACTTATCGCTGCAATTGTGTCGTGCTCACTTTGCCCGAACCCGGAATTAAACCCAGGTTCTCATGCTCAGCAGCAGTGCTTGCGACCACTTATACTAACAGGCCATTTACGACGATTCGATATTATGGAATTATTTTCAATTGCTGTGCAGTTATTTGAGTAGCTTATTGCAAATTTATTTTAATAATTTATTGCGACGCATATTTATTTAATGGCGGCAACCAATTTATTTACGCACAAGGCTTAATTTGTATTGTATTTTTTATAACACAGTTATTTCACTGGTACGCTAAAATATGAAAGTATTTTATTAGACTATGGTGATTAAAAGAACGTGTAATTGAATACAATTTATTGCCATTTATATTTTAATTAAATACACAAATAACAATAAAAGTTAATCTTTTATTAATTCATGGAACGATATGATCACAATAGCTCGCGGCTAAGTAATAACAGCCGCATGGGCCGATCCATCAGGTTAAGCTACGCTTGCCGGGGTTGGTCCGTGGATGGGTGGCCACTGATCATCTTTACATACCGAGCCTTTGGTCCCGGGTGTTATTCGTCGATCTTTGACAGTCGTAACGGGTCGTCAAAAGCCCGAAAGTGTAACAACCAGTCTTACCAGGGATATCGTATTACTCAGTTACTGGGTTGTGGAGGTCAGATAGGTAGTCATCGCTTCATGTAAAATACTGATATCCTGCTGCATCCGATTAGACTGGAAGCCAACTCCAATATGTAGTTGAGAAAAGGCTCGGTAGATTGACGAACACAATTTATAGATGTAAAGAAAAAGTATTTCATATTGCAGTTTGTATAGTAGCGCTAAAGAGTTTATGACAGTGACAGTACGGATGTCAATGTCATCCAGAAAAAGAAAGGGATGTCAAGAGATGTCAAGATAGCATGAATAAACCTAATTATCTTTTAGTTGTTAAATATTTTATTATTTGAATATTTTAATAGGGTGTAATAAAAGACTCTAAATGTTGTTTCTTTGATTTTAGCAACACATTTGGTTTTTATTATTACGCCTATCAAGCCATTAAGAAATATCTTATATATAATGGATATTGCCATTTTATACCTGAATTTATCAGCCTTTCCGGCAAAGTTACTTCAGGCGAAGTTAACAACTGAAATGAGTTATTAAACATCGTCTCTAGTCCACTAAGTCAGGATCTAAATGACAGTATTTTATTTACTCCGTTATAAACCTTATATACAATACCTACAAGCTAACACTTAAATATATATAGTATATACAAGTATTTAATAAAAATAAAAAAAGGATCATTGGGCATCAAAAAATTCGTCGGACGCTCTCAATGGGAAAAGTGCCCAAACGGCTGGCAGCATTGCCACGCTGAATTGCAATACTGATTTTTAGAGCTAAAAATAGGCCAACCCTCTGGTTACGTGAAACGTTGACCAACCGCTTGGAGATGTCCCGAAATACTCGATGAGCACTCGGACCCCAAGGCCCTAGTGTTTCAAACATATAGCTCCCATTAAGGTTGTTCAATTTGCACCGTTTTAGGTTTTCTGCTCCTAGAGCAGCCGCCCCAGTACAGCCCACCGTGCTAAGAAGAAGGGCTAGCGCGAAGGTGTCGACACAGATATAAACAAAATTTAAACTAATTCATAATTTATCCGAGAATTTCTTATCAAATTTTGGTCCAGAAGAGATAGTTCACTAAAAAGTTATGCAGTTGACCTATTACTCCATAATAATATTAAATTGATACTATAGTTTGCTTTTTAATCCCAGATACTAATTTGACATTTCAAATGATTGTTGTTAGTTTTTTCAATTTGGAGTTTGACATTTGCACCTGTCAAATTAGAATCTGGGATTAAAAAACGAACTATAGAGGTATACTAGTCTTTGTCGTGTAGAAGAATGTCAATGCCGCTCAATGTCATTTAGGTTCAAATCATCCTTGTGAAATAAGAACCATTTTTATTCTAAAATAACTAATTTAATTCCGAATATAATTATTTAACCTCAAAATAGATACTAATACCCAAATGAATCTTAAAGTCACTATGGGCTAGCGACTTATATATTATAATGTAAAACTACATATTATAATGGAAAATAATATGAAACACCAATATATTTTTTCATTCATTTGTATTTCTTTGCCAACATCAAATTCAATATTCTACACCATACCATCACATCTCCTATTCTCCACATAATATCACTATTTAATCAGTATTCTATTATTTGCCATTAATATGCCAATCTATATTTTTACCGACACAGCCACTAAGCACGTCTTACCGCCACCGCCTACTATCAGCTCATAAAGCAGTATTATTTTAATATTATTTCAGTGTGGGAAAGAGATGAAGCTCTATAGGACGTATATCTCCATCTCTTTCTCCCACTAAAGTAATATTAAAATAATACTGCTTTTGAGCTGGTGGTAGGCCCCCAGCGCCTGACCCAGAAGCACGTTCCCGCGCTACTTTTTGACACATCGAATCTTTGGGTGTTGCCAGTACAATATCCAACAATTATGTATTAATAAATTGAAACCTAACACTTGTATTATACTTCCTACTGTTATTTCACAGATTTGCTTCGGATTCAATGCACAAATGCTCTAATAACTTATAATTATTTAAGTATTATCTTTGTTACGTAAGTAAACCATTATCGTCATGCTCTTTGAAGAGAAATGGAAAGTGAGATACGGCGAGGTAACACGAAACTAATAAGTAGAATAATTATTTAATTAAACATATCTCAGTGGGCTCCTATTTCAGCATAACGAAAGACTTAGATGCTACTTACGTAAGTTAATACTAACTTATTTTTATAGTTCCTTACGTCCGAATGAAAAAATGCAACCCTTATGTGTGTTTGTCTGGCTGTCTGTCTGTGGGTCTGTCACAGCCAATTTGCTCCGAATCTACTGGGCCAATTTAGTTTAAAGGTACACATATGAATTTCTGTGACCCAAATAAGGATGTGTAACGTAAATAAATTAATTTTGAATATGGGGCTCACTTTTCGGGCGCAAATTAAAGTTTAACCAATAGTACCGTGTGATATACTAAACAAACGAAAGGGCGTGTTGTACGGATCTCATTTTTTTTTTGTAATTTTAATAAAAATACCTACTTTTAAAGATTTTTAAGAACTTAAAGATTTTTAAGAAAATAGACGAAAATTGACGATTCCGCCCCATAGAATGTTTGTTCTTAGGATAAATTCATCCTAACTACGGAACCCTTCATTGTGCGTGATCCAACATGCACTTGGCCGGTTTTTTAATGTAGCGCAATAAACAGATTCAAGCCATAACTTTCAGTAAAATTATTTTTTATAGATAGCAATGATTATAAAGGAGTCAATTCTTTGATTATTTGACGTCACAGGTGCTAGCCCAACTATTGCCTATTAAAACTGCTTTACCTTTTAGAGTCTACCTCAAACTAACATAGAAACTCCAGGCCTAAGAAAAGTTCAGCCCAGCTAAAAGAAAATTGCCTTAATCTATCTATTTATGTATATTATTATCTATATGTCGGAGACGGGTATGTAACTTTCGTTATTATCAGCGATATTTTAACTACTGTGGGCGTAGTGTGGGTAGTGTTGGTTAATGCGCAATAGAAAAACAGTTTGCAGTTCAGATCACATTATAATTTACTATCAAATGAATCACACTAGCTAAATTATACACTTCGTGGTGCGACAGCGGTTATTAAAATCACCAATTAACAAAATCATCACAAATTAAAACTAACACAATAACTGAGCACCACGAATCGAGAACAGTTCCGCGACGTCTTCACTCCAATGCGACCAGAGGCTGAATGCCCTCCTTGCCGTGGCCTTAACATCAACATCACGACTCTGTAGAAGCGCGCCTTTTTTGGTGTAGGTAGGTCACTCTTGATGTCGCCAGTGGCGCGCTTGTGATTCATTTCGTGTACGTGCTAATGACCGGATCCGACATATACATATTTTATTATTGAATCCATAATAATATATGCAATAAATGAATCCCCATTTCCCTTGGTCACGGCATAACGCGTGAACGGCTGGACCGATTTCGCTAATTCTTTTTTTTTTGTGTTTGTTATTGTCAGGTGAATATTTGTATGAAAAAAAAATTAAGAAAGTTGCGTGGAAATTAGATTGCACCCGTGCGACTGCGAGGTCACTAGTTTTCTATTTAACGTGTTAAAAGAATTACCTACTTTTATTGTAGGTAATTCTTATAACACTTTTGTTGAATTGATTGTAATGAATTCCAAGGGTCAGCAAATCGACCCCTTTTGGTGCAAAACAAACGCATGCATAATTATGTTATGCAAAATTATGCTAATTCAAATTATACAGTCCCAAAGTCTTTTCCAAAAATACTAGAAAAATGAAACTTATTTTTGCGAAAGATAAAATCAATACTGTAACTAGGAGCATAAATATTTATCCCAACTTCGGAAATCTTCACTTTGCGTCGTCTGATACCCACTTGGCCTGTTTTTTCAGATAAAACTCGAAACTAGCGCCTAAACTGAGTTACCTAACTAAATCTGGGTACATTTTAGACATAGTTCTGAAGGATTAGGTTTCGATTAAGGCTACCTACGTGATCTGTGTGTGAAAATACTAAGAGTTGACTTGCTATTATGGTTCGTGATTTAATTTAGTAATTAAATGGCATGTACCTGTAGGCATCCTTCCGAACATGCGTGAATTTACGCGCGTTACTCTGACTAACTAATTTCAATTGAGACTAATTTCACCGAATATCGTCAAATTATCTCTACTTCTTATTAACAGAAATTGTTTCTCCATTTATTTAAGTATTACAATTCTGTAAAAGAGAAGGTGTCAAATTATCTAATACCTTTAAACGAGCAATTTCTTGTATACAGGGCGTCCCAAAATTATGGGACATGAAGGGAAAGTACCTTAATATCGTTGATAGGGTATTTTGCTGAAAGAAGACTTTATGTTATTTTTAAAAGTTAGTAATTCTGCATTCAACGATTTTCAAAAAATTACTTGCCTCGTCTGGGAATCGAACCGAATTAAATGTAAAAAAAAAACACCCCTACTTTTATGATGCCAATCGAAAGAATGGCTAAAAAATAATAACTCTTCTTAAGTAACATAGTATTTTAAAAGAAAGGAACAGCGTGAAATTAATAATTTTAATCAAATTAAAAACATACATGAAACTGCCGTAGTCAATTAAGTGGGTATTTTTTTGTAAATTAATTAATAAAATGCTCAAAATGTGATTCCTCTTGTCTTACGCAAATCGCCAATGTTTTAATGAGTCCGCTGCCTGTTGATTTTCTTATCATTTTATGGTGAATACTCGATATGATATGGCACAATTCTGTTTGTAACTCGCCCACGTTCTCGTATTGCTTTTTGTATAGCATATCTTTCACGTATCCCCAAAAGAAGAAATCTAATGGTGTAAGGTCCGGGGATCTGGCCGGCCATCTAATCGGTCCATTTGTACCAATCCAAGTAGGAAAACATTCATTTAGAAAATCTGCTGCTCTCCGACTATTATGAGCCGGATCAATAATATTGCAATCAATAACTTTCTTGAAATTTGACTCAAACATTTTACGTTGTTCGTTTCTTTTAAAATACTATGTTACTTAAGAAGAGTTATTAGTTTTTGGTCATTCTTTCGATTGGCATCATAAAAGCAGGGGTGTTTTTTTACATTTAAGTCGGTTCGATTCCCAGACGAGGCAAGTCATTTTTAGAAAATCTTTGAATGCAGAATTACTAACTTTTAAAAATAACATAAAGTCTTCTTTCAGCAAAATACCCTATCTACGATATTTAAGGTACTTTCCCTTCATGTCCCATAATTTTGGGACGCCCTGTATACTTATCTTTATATATATAATTCTTCTGTGAGTGTGTATGTCACTGAACTTCTCTCAAACGACTGGACCGATTTTGATGAAATTTTTTGTGTGTGTTCAAGGGGATCTGGGAATGGTTTAGATTCACAATCGGACCCGATAGGTGGCGGTATTCGGTCAGGACAACGTCTGTCAGGTCCGCTAGTCTTTATATATATAATTCTTCTGTGAGTGTGTATGTCACTGAACTCCTCCTAAACGGCTGAACCGATTTTGATGAAATTTTTGGTGTGTGTTTGAATGAGTCCCTGGGTGGTTTAGATTCACAATTGGACCCGGTAGGTGGCGCTGTTCGGACAGGACAACGTCTGTCGGGTCCGCTAGTGTATATATATAATCTGAATCTCGGAAACGGCTTCAACGATTTTCATGAAAGTATGCAGGGAAAAAAAAAAAAAACGGGGTTTCGGGGGCGATAAATCGATCTAGCTAGGTATTATTTTTAGAAAACATCGTTCAAAAAAAAACAAAGATGTTATTTTATTCGAAGTTCATGTTTCACATATCAATTCTCAACGCTGAAATTGATCGAAACTACTTGATTTTGATTGATTATATCATATGTTACTAGTTTTTGCGCGTGGTGTAGTTATCCCAGTAGTGGGAACATTTTAGGCTGATTATGGGATTATCAGTATGGATATACTGTTATTCTGTAAATAATTTGGTGGCCTGGTTGTATTTATGTAGGTATTGAATGCTCGGATATATTTTTATCTCTGAAGCAATAAAAATAGTTCCAGAAACAGCGCTAGCTTAAATTTGGAATTCTTAGAAATCGAAGCGCCGTGGCGTCAAAACCTAACGCTTCAGTGACGATGACAAGGTCAAAAGAGTTTCCAATTTCTAATAAAGTTCCTATTATTCGGATGCCACAATAGAGCAACGGCAAAGACACACGTGGTTGAACATTATTTCGAACCACACTTTACACTCGTTTTTTATTGTCCTTATAAATACTGACTTGGGTTACAGCCATATACAATGTGTAAAAAAAAACCTATCTGATCCGAAAGAGGCACATAGGTATTGCAATAACATTACCAAAAAAACATAATATCATTGAAAATAAAAAAGTTATTACTATTATAATAATTCTCATTTTTGGTACCAAAATTACTCCAAATCCATAAAAAAATTAGCAAATTTTCGTCAGGGGATATTATATATATATTATTATTATATATATATTATCATAAGTTATTACTTGTAGACACCCGCTTAACTACGGCCGTCCACACCCCATTTAATTAACCGGCAAAATTACTCTTTGAAAAAAAAAAGTGTTTTTTTTTCCTTTTTTCCAGAAAATTACCACATACGCAGATTCTCAGTACGATACCTAACAACGCCCACACAGATCGGACAGGGATTTTTACATGTTGTAATACAATTAATTTGTATAATTAAGTTGTATGCATATGTAAGCGGGCACGCCCTATATGCCTGGAGGCTTTTATTTGAGTAGTAATTTCTGTTTACGTTTTTAGTTTTTATTTCTGCTTGAGTAGGTATAGTTTTCGATGTTTTTTTGTTGGTATATACATAATTGGCGTGTGTCAGCTGTATATGACAAATAATAAGATTGAATTAATTGTGTTGCGTAATGTTAATTATTTTGCATACTATATAGTTAGCTGTGCTGCTGGAGAGTCTGTTGCGCCACTTCTTCCCAGCTAAAGCACTAGGAAGTGGTGAAGGGTGGGCGTTTTGGGGGACTGTTTTATGTAAGTTTGACGTTGCTAATTCTCAGACTAGTTTAAACAAATTACTTTTAATTTTGACCAGTAAATAGACCAGCACCTGACTCGGAGCCTTTCTCTGTGTGCGACTTGAAGGCGATGTTTTAATCTAGATATTTAATTAAACAAAATAAAACGGCATTGGGAAGACCTGGATGAGACTTGCACAGACCAGGGAAGCATGGCACAAAAGAGAGCAGACTTATTAGCAGTGGGTGGAACAAGGCTACCAATGATGATTACTCGTATGATAATGAAAACGGTATTAGGAGTTTCTGTAACCTAAGCAGTAACTTAAATTGTACTATCTTTTTTGAAGTGAAAACTTCTTTAGGCGCTTTGAACATTTTTGAGATGGGACTAAACAATTGATTTCACGACATTGTAACGGAATTTACCGACACTGTGGAGTAAAAGACTTCAACGCGTTGATTACCGCGGTGCCGATTTTTTTTCAAGTTTTCATTTCTTTCGGCACTCCCGGAGTGCCACAATTTTTTTTTTCAGGGTGAAAGATAAACATAAAACATTATATCTTACCTCGTATCAGCTTGACGAGGTTTAAGATAAAGTAGACTTTTAGTTGTGTTGGATTGAAATCAAACATCAAAGCTATCAATAGTTAGATTATTAATCATCGGGGTTTAAGTACTTATATTGGGCCTTAAGAACTTACCATAAGGTCATGAGCACTTACCATCGGGTCATGAGCACTTACCATCTGGTCATAAGAACTTAACATCGGGTCATGAGTACTTACCATTGGGTCGTAAGGACCTAAATAACGACCTGATGATAAGTACCTACTTACCTTCAGGTCGTTAGTACTTACACTAAAATCTAACTTGAGTTTGTTAGGAGAAAAAGTAACAGAGTGAGAAAGTTTTATATTTTAAAAATGTAACTATTTGTCAAATGTCACACTTTGACATGGGAGTGGTAACCATCACTTTACATCACTCCCAGTTAAGTACGTTAGTAAAACTTTTAAGATTAATGTCTTCTTAAAACAGATGGATCCCTGCTCAATTCAACAAAACTAATTAGTAAAAGTAATAAATTATTTTAATATAAAAAAAGATTCAAGGCTGTCGCTGAAAACCAGTGCTGAGGCTCTGTCTTGCATAGGGTCGCAGCATTATTGAGCGATGGCCGTTTGGCGTGGATGTGAGGCATATTTTCTCCCAACTTGTACTTTTTAGGAGTCCGTACGACTGAATGAAAAACGGAAGCTTATAGGATCACTCGTGTGTCTGTCTGTCCGTCTGTCACAGCTGTTTTTCTCCGAATCTAATGGACCGATTACGTTGAAATTTGGTACATATATGAATTTCTGTGACCCACCCAAATATGGACGTCTAACATAAATAAATGAATTTTGAATATGGGGTCATTTTTGGGAGGCAAATAAGCAAGAAAAAGTTCCCAAACATATTTTTCATATTATTTTAAAATAAATAGTTTTATAGCTAACAAGTAAATTTAAAGTAAAGTAATTTTATATAATAACGATAGAAAAGAAGGCCGCAGGAATCCGCTGGATGCGGAAAGCACAGAATCGGTCGAAGTGGAGGTGCTTGGGGGATGCCTATGTCCAGCAGTGGACGTCTTTCGGCTGAAATGATGATGATGATGACAACAGAAAATAACTAAATCACTATCTACTTCATTGATCTATTTTTAGTCAAAGCTCAAGCTATGACAAGTACTTTTGGGAGACAATGGGGTTCAGGAGATTGACAATACACGTGTTTGTGCTTATGCCGATATCGTCTGGTTTTTTTCAGGAATAAGAAACCTTTCACCTTAATTTACCGAATTAATTTCCATGCTACCTACGAAAACTAGTTGCATCTATACTAATAAAAAAGCTGAAGAGTTTATTTGTTTGATCGCGATAATCTCTGGAACTACAAGTTGGATTATAAAATTTAAAATTGTTTTTGCCATTTGGTACCCTAATTAAAATTACGCTATGACTCTGAGGAGCCGAGCAAAAACAAAAAACGTCGGAAAAAATGCTAACCGAAAACGAGGGATTAGCACAGGCGGGCGATGGGACGCGATGCGGATAAAATAACAAAACATCACGCCAAGACAGGGCCGGGGTAATACACTTACTTTTCCCCAGCTTTAAGTTCCATGTAATAAGGATCGTCCTCTATAAGTCCGGATTTGACACAAATCCAGACTTCTGACTACCACTAAGAAATTCCTGATAACAAAACCCATTGTCACTTTTCCCAACCTAGACAAGCGAGACAGACCAATTATGTAGCTCTGTCCACGAACCTGAACTTAAACAAAACAATGCCAAAGTGAAAGTGCTTTCCTCCCATTGTTCAACGGAACCTTTAAACGTTTACTAATAATAACTAATAGCTAACAATGGCCGTCAATGAAGTGACATCTGATTTCTTGGAATGTTAAAGTGGCCTGGGGGTCAGTAAGTATCACATGGTAGATAGGTACAGAAGACCGGCTCCACATAACTAGCGAAAACGCACGCACACATAAATACGCTTCACGTGCACACAGCGAGTGCAAGTGCACTTATGACTTGCATTCGTTTGAGATAATTTAGGATCTCCGTATACGCATCTATGTGTGCGTGCGTCGGTTTTCGCGTTCTTTTGAATAGCCCTTCTGTACCCGGCTATTTATTCTCAAAACGAAGCTTTGGATTTATTATATTGTAAAAACGATGTACGTGTTAAAAGCTTGATTTAACAGTATAAACCTGTTGACCCCGATTTGGTGATTAGTCTTCGTGCCTTAGGGACAGTTTTCTCGTTAACATCCAAAGGCAAGGCAATTATTTTCTAGAATTTACCTCAAATAAGGTAAGAATAATGAGAAGGTATTTGTTACTACAAATAACGCTAGAAAACTTTTAATAAAATACCCTCTTCTATTAAAGCGAATGTTTTGTGAGCCAATCAAAACTTTTGAATTTGGTGCATAGAAACTGGAGATATGGTCTAAGATCCACAGAGGAACGACCTTCACTCATCTGTTTATTGAATGAAAAGTACTTTGTATCAAATTTAGTATGTTATAAAATGTATAGCGAGTGGGTTGGCTAAAAAATTCCTGGCCAGACTATGATTGATTAAATACTCAAAAATGACTTTTTTCAAAAATTGCACTCGACGATTAATTCGTTTTAGTAACAAAAATGTATCTTAAAAAGCACTATCCATTGATATATCACTTATGGCTATTGGGCGACAAGAACATTCCTAAACTTAGGTGGCCAAGTAGTAACCTATTTAGGTCATTAACTTTGAACTGACTAACAATTGGCAAAAGTCGAGTTAGTAGCAAAGCTCCTTGAGTTCTTTCAATTGCTCTTTCTTGCAATGTTAAAAAAAAAAAAAACATTTTTGAATTTTTAATTAATCACCATCTTGCAAGGAATTTTTTAACCAACTCACTCACGTTCTAACATACTAAACATTATAATACTTTCATTCATAAAACAGATGGGTGAAGGTCATTCCTCTGCGGATCCTCTACTAATAGCTTTGAAATTCAAAATAGAGGTACAGGCTGATACATCCTTGTTTTCACAAAAAGGTAAAATACAACAACAGTTTGGTCGAACAAGAACCCAGTGAGTGGGGAAGAGAACTAACTACACGTCATCTTATGATATCAACAAAGGTTCGCGAAATTGACTCTTTATTCGATAGGGATCTCTTTGAACCATTCATGACATTATGCTGATTTTCCTTCATGTGAATTCTTTTGTCCATTACCTACTGAATTTATTAAAATGATTTTTGTGGTTATTATATCTTATACAATATTGAATAAGACTTGTGTTCCAATTTTGGTGTACAATCAAGATGAACATTCTCCTGCCGGGGTTGCGAATAAAACCGAAAGGGAAATCGTGGCCCCCGGCAACAGGGCAACCGAAGGAACACTGGTGGGTTTTAGTCAGTAAGAGTCTGATCCCGCTTCGCTCAGAGCGAGAGAAGTTATTTGATAATATCCAACCCAAAAAAAAAAAGAAACAAAAAAGACGTACATTCTATCCTATCTATTGTGGTTTGTCCCTGTGTTTTGATAAAAATTGACTTAAATAACTAGGGAAGTGTATGAATGTGTGGTATGGTAGTATTAACCTGTCGTGTGTCGTAACTTAGATCAACGCTCCACAATAAATTACAGTAGGCTGCCGGAGGGTATATCTATGCGAAATTATCGCACTCGAGCGCATACATATTCCTCGGCAAGCAGCGCTTTCATGTACACAGTGTGGCCCGGCCATACGAAAAGTTATTACTAAACTGTACATCAGATTTTGACGCGGTTTTCACCATCATTTAGAGAATTTATTAAATAAATAAATAAAATTCATTTATTTCAGGTAAATAACACCCATTACCAAAACATAAATTAATATTAATTTTAAATACAATTAAACTAAAACAAATAAAATCAAATAAATAATGTCAAATAAAGTAAAATTAAATCAATTAAAATCAAATTTAGTACATCAAATCAACTCAAATTAAATTTAATAATATTAAACTTACAACTATGTGGGAAATACGTCACTGATATGACTAATTGGGGCACCAGCGCCGCGCCGCCTAGCGGCGCTCGATAGAGTCTACAAAATATCGCTAGACCGCAACCGGGGTTAAGCAGAGCAATATTAGTCTATGAAGCAGACTGCAGAGTTGGTCGGTGGAGGTCAAGCAGTGAACACATTTAGAAACTGTCGTGCGTTCCGTATAGTTGTGTCGTGTACCTACATTGTGTGAATTGCCAGTGTGATTAATTTGATCGTAAATTATAATTTGATCTGAACTGCAACCGGTTTTTCTATTGCGCAATAACCAACACTACCCATAGTACGCCCACATAAGTTAAAATATGGCTGATAATAACGAAAGAGAAGTACCTTCTAAGCCACATAAAATAAAGAAATCAAGATATAGTCAAGTCGTAAAAACCATCCGAAGCAGGGGCGGGTCGCTAGTCCTACTAATATATCATCGCTCGGCATCCAATACCGCGAATGTGAAATTTTTGACGAAAATCATTTTTAAATGTAGGATCACGTATTTGAACGTGTAGAATGAAATAAAACAAAAATCTGATTTTCGTCAAAAAATTTCACATTCGCGGTATTGTATGCCGAGCATTAATATTATAAACGCGAAAGTTAGTGAGGATGAATGGATGTTTGTTACTCTTTCACGAAAAAACGACTGAACGGATTTGGATGAAATTTGGCACACAGATAGTTTATAACCTGAATTAACACATATGATACTTTTAATTCCGATATTCCCACGGATTCGGGATTTATTTATTTATTTATTACAGCATGGAAGACTCACAGCTAAAAAAAACAACAAAAAAGGAAACAACGTCGACAGAAAACCAATTACAAGACTTCACGTTTAGACTTACAATAGAATTTGTGTTTTGAACATACAAAAGCAGTAACATATCACTATATACAATATTTTAATAGTTAAAACGATTAAAATAACCAGTTGTGTCTGCAATTCAAAAGTGAGAGAGCAAGAAGAAAAAACCGGCCAAGTGCGAGTCGGACCACGCACAATGAAGGGTTCCATAGTTGGGATGAATTTATCCCAAAAACAAACTTAACTTTGTAGTTGAAAAATATGTTCTCCCATACGGAATGTATGGGAAAACATGTTTTTGCAACTGCAAAGTTAAGATTATCGATTATTACTCGGTAACCTGTAGAGCCTACTTAGCTGTGATAATTTTCCTTTTAATTTCGTTATATCAGCTACTGTTGTGATTTTTTTCACACACCCAAAACCAACCATTTAGCCGGCAGGGGGGGGGGGACACTTGACTCTAACAAAAATTAGCACTTTAAAGCTTAATATTTCGCAAACGAATCCCTGAATCCAAAAATGGTTTTCACAAACTCCCAATATTTTTGAAGGACCTTTCCAATGATACCCCTCACCTTGGGGTAAAAAAATAAACATTACCACTTTACGTGTATGAGAGATACCCTAAAAAAAAATGTTTTTCATAATTTTGTTTTACCACTTTGTCGGCGTAATTAATATGTATATCTATGTCAAATTACGTACTAAGGGTCTCGGAGCTAGACCGCGGACAGACAGACAGACGGACATGACGAAACTATAAGGGTTCCTTGTTTACTACGGAACCCTAAAAAGAAAAAATACATTTAGGAGCACTGCAGATATGTGAGTGAAACCGCTGGGCGCTGCTAGTATGCAAAAAAATCATACATTCAAGATTTTTTATTCGAAATCTTAGCTTTGTGTCCCAGCTGAAAGGAAAAAGTCATTTGTCAAAAGTATATGAAACACCAAAAGTAATAATGGCCATCACTAATTTCTGCTTTAATTTTCTTTTATTCTTTATCGTGTAGGTATGTAAAAGAAACAAAGATAATTAAGAATATAATAGAAAAGAGGATAGGTACTTCATCATCTGCCTTCCCAAATATGTTGGGGTCAGCTTCCAGTCTAACCAGATGCAGCTGAATACCAGTATTTTACATGAAGCGACTGCCTATCTGACCTCCACAACCCAGTTACTGGGTAATTCGATACCACTTGGTGGTTGTCAGACTTTCGGGCTTTTGACGACCCTTAACGACCGTCAAAGATCCACGAACAACAGCCGGGACCAACCGCTTTATGTACTTTCCGATACACGGAGGGGTCTTGGTAAGTAAAGATGGTCACCCATCCACGGACTAGCCACGCAAGCGTAGCTTAACCTGATCGATCGACCCGTGCGGCTGTTATTACTTGAGTCAGTGACAGCTCGGCCCGAGTCAAGTCAACCCGAGTAATAAATACCAGATACCACTCCCGGTTACGGTGATTTGTACAGTCAGGCAGAAAATCAATGTTTTAAAATAAATCATTACGAATTTAATTAAATTTTCCAAAAATTTTGGTTTTTTTTTATATACAAAGCAAGATAACATAATTATCTAAATAAATAAAGAAAGAAAAACATTTATTTGGACACAGTTCGTGAAAAACAAAAAACAAAATAATGTTTCACATCTACAACGCTTATTTCATTATTTATGTAGCCTAACTTCATTCGTTGTTTTTTAAATTGCCTGGACTTAAAAAGAAAACGTTCCTTTGCTAAGAAAATAACACATCGGATCTGATGACATGTTTTTACAAGCTTTTGCAATTTTTAGAAGCAATGAAATGAAATAAAAATTGTTTATTCTGTAAATAAAACACTTTTTCACTTCATGTTAAATTAGTTAGATTTAGCTAGAAGGAGTCAAAATTTCCTATCCGACTACCCTCGAGAAGAATTAATGTACTTAGTACAGTTAACTGCACATCGGTGGAAACATTTGTATAGATTATCCACTCTGAAATGACGCGCCCCACTACCTCATTTACGCACATGTGGATTTCTTTGGGTAACAGCACATCTGTGGTAACAGTTTGTTGACAGCGCCTTTATGCCTAAGCTATAGGGGCGGTTTTCGTAGTAGAGCTTGTCCACTTTGAAATGACGTGCCTCACTACTGCAGTTTTTCGTAGTAGACCTTTTCCACTCTGAAATGACGCGCCCCACTACTGCATTTACGCACATGGTAATGCGGATTTCTATGGGTATTGCGGTAGTGGGGCGCGTCATTTCCGAGTGGACAAGCTCTGCGATAAAAACCACCCCTATTGCTGAGGTATAAAGCTGTCACTGCTGTAATGTATAATAAATATAGGCTGCATACTGATGGGGTGACCGGTAGTGGGGAGCGTGGCAAGCGCATGACTTGCCGCACCTCCTACCCGACCGCCGTACGAGTAAGTGCGTTATTATCCTAGTTGGTGTATTATTTAATACTAGTATAGTGACCTATACAACTGCCAAATTTTTACCACAGATGTGCTGTTGACTGTTTAATAATAATATGAAGAAGAACGATGTAATGACGCGACGTAGATAGCCTACCAAATTAATGTTGTGGCCGAAAAAAGGCTAAGATTAATTGAAAGTATACAACTAGAGATCTCCTTGTGCGCTAAGACTGCCCATTTTACAGTCAAGTCTTTTATAAATCGTCGTCAGTTTTCGAATTCTTCCATTTATCAAGTCAGGGCAGATCATGACATGGAAAACTATACTGTTTGTCTTGGAATCAAAGATCAAAATAACATACACCTTTAACCAATGTCGAGTTGATATCAACCTAAAACCTTTTAATGGCCTGGTAATTTTATCTATACTAATATATAATAATAAAAAGAGGTAAAAATTGTTTGTTTATTTTTTTGTAAGTTGGTATGTAGTATCTATGAAAAAAAAGCAATTTTTTTTCGGCCTGATGTATAAACAAGATGGCTGAATGATATTCTGCGGTATTGACATTACGACGCAATAATATGTAGTGCTGTGTAAAGCAGATTCTATCCTGCAATGAGCACACAAAAATAGCCCTTACACTGTTTGTCCACCGCACCGTGAACATAGTAACATAGTAAATGACATTTACTATGCTACTATGTTCACGGGCATTGTGTCGTTACTACTTCGGCGTCGTCGTCTCGTTCTCGTTGACATCCCTATCACGGTACGATGGACAAACGGCCTTAAGGTGAAGAACATATTTTGGCTGTGACTATACACTTGTTTTAAATAATATGTTTGCACTTTTTGTTTTATGTGGTGTACTTACCATAAAGTTTAATGAATAATAAATTATTAACTAGTTTGGTAACAGTCTTCAAGCGTTAACCTTAAGTACCTGAAGACTAACGTAAATATTTTCTTTAGATATTGATTAGATCTTGAACACAATGGACGTTGTCAGTCATGTTTGAAATTGATAAATACTTAATTACAATCACAATCAATCAATCCTGTCTATCGAAACGGTAGACCACTGCTGAACATAGCCTTTAGAGACCTTAACACAAACGTGTGACGTAAACGTTACGTAAATTCGAAAGATTTTTGAACGAAAATACAACTACCCTACAGAACGTTGGTTTGAATTTTTGCGACAAGTACAATCAATACTTTTTAGGGTTCCGTAGTAAACAAGGAACCCTTATAGTTTGTCATGTCTGTCTGTCTGTCTGTCCACGGTTCAGCTCAGAGACGCTTAGTACTAGAAAGCTGTAATGTGGCATGGATATACATATTAATCATGCCAACAAAATGATAAAATAAAATCACGAAAAATATTTTTTTTCAAGTACCTCTCCTAGACGTAAAGTGAAGATGTTTTTTTTTTCTCTCAATAATCCCATAGTGTGGGGTGTTGTTGGAAAGTTCGTTTAAAAATATTGTGAGTTTGCGAAGACCATTTATGTATTTAGGGATCCGTTTTAGAAATATTAAGCTTTAAAGTGCTAATTTTTGTTAGATACAAGTGTCCTCCCCACCTGCAAGTTTAATGGTTGGTTCTGGGTATGTGAAAAAATTCACGAAATTAGCATATATAACGAAATTAAAAGAAAAACTATCACAGCTAAGTAGGCTTTACAAGTTAACGAGTAATAATCGACCAACTTAACTTTGCGGTTGCAAAAACATTTTTCCCATACATTCCGTATGGTAAAACATGTTTTTCAACTGCAAAGTTTGTTTTTGGGATAAATTCATCCCAACTACGGAATCCTTCATTGTGCGTGGTCCGACACGCACTTGGCCGGTTTTTTATTAAACAAGCAAGCATTATTTTGACAACCTTCTCCGATATAAATCAAAAATGCTGTACTGGTCAAATTCATGCGAGCAGGCGGCCGGTAATCTGTGTATGAAAATTCATATCTGTCATGTTTAGCGGCCGAATAAATTACTATGAAAACTCATATCTGTCGTGTAATTTAAAAATGTAACGAACTTTTTACTTCAACAAATGGCAACCAAGGAGGTAACTTACGATTTGGCTTGCAAATAGAGCTGTTTAAAGTAAAGAAGAAAAAAAAAACATATTGACGCGTGAAAATTATCATTGTTCGTCTTTGATTCTGGAATTTATAATTAATTTATTTAGTTTGAATTTCCACGGCTTCGCCTCGGCTCACATTGTTACGGTCGTCCATCGATGCGCCTTTTGCAGGACACGGCAGTAATATAATATATACATATCTATGAATACCCATAGATATGTATATATTATATTACTGCCGTCTAAAGTCTTAAAAATAAGTAAACATAACTTACGAAACTAGTATTTTAAATTTTGAAATCATTCTATTTTACGGCAAGTTTTCAACTCCGCACGTTCGTGCTTTGCCCACAGTACGTCAGTCCATCTTGCCGTAAGACGTCAAAAACGACCTATACTCCGTTTGAAATAAGATTAGACATTTAAACAAAACTTTTTACAGTCCGCTCAACAGATTTTGACTTCTATACCGTAGGCATAAGGATGGCATTAAAAGCAAAAAAGTGGTTACTATACCAACTGCTTCCTGCAGCTGCCATTTGTCATGTCACCAACGCAATAGAAATCAAAATCGGTTGAACGGACTGCAAAAAAGATTTATTTAAATATCTAATCTTATTTCAAATGGAGTATAGGTACGTTTGCCAATCCGCTGTTTTTAACCGACTTCCTTTTGGAAGTCGGTTCAATTCGACTGTATGTTGTTTTTTTTTTTTGTATGTTTGTTACGCGATTACTCCGTCAATTATGCATTGATTTTGATGGTTCTTTTTTTGTTTGGTAGATCATACTTCAGAGGTGGTCCCATATAAATTTTATTAACTTTGCTTGGGTAGTTTTTGAGTTAGCTTCAATAATACGTATTTTTTCCTCACTTGGTATGTGGATGATATTATGATAACTTCCTGTCACTGTTATTTACATAGCAGGTAGTGGTATTCGAATTTGTGTGGGGTAGGTATCACAACTAAAAAGTGAAAAATTAAAACTTTTTACAAAAAAAAAAAACAACCGACTTCAAAAAAAACACTACAAAGTGAAAAATAACTTTAATTTCGGAAGTCGGTGACAAAGAACGAAAATTAAAAACCAAAGACACCGACTTCCGACATTAAAGTTATTTTTCACTTTGTAGTGTTTTTTTTGAAGTCGGTTGTTTTTTTTTTGTAAAAAGTTTTTTTATTTAATAAAAACAGCGGATTCCCTAGGTCGTGCTCTCTCTGTGGGGACAGAGAGAGCCTGGAGACGCCTGCCTTGGCAACCGCCGCTAGGGGTTGCATTGTCAACACTTTGCATACAAACCAAGCGTGTCACCATTTCCTTGCACTTCGACATAAATGACGTGTAGAAACTGAAAGCTCTGAAGGCGGTCCGTGACAGAAGGTGTGCGCTGAACGCATTTTTAGCGCCACGAATTTTATTAGTACTTCTCTAGATGCTGCCGGCGCCACCGGGCGGCGCAGCGATTCTATTTTGGTGACACCCTGTTTGCCACTTGCCACTGTTCCCATGTTTTTTCCAAAAAACTTTATGTAGGTACAGGTTTCATGTTAGCCCCTCTATTTTACGTTCGTAATAGATATTTAGAATTTAGAATTCGTACTCACAAACAGGCTGTGAAGTCAAAAATGAAATACAGCCGAATTTCTTTAAAAAAATAACAAAAGCAATACAGACTCTAATTAAAAGGCCAGATTTTATGGTTTCACCTCCATCCAGAACGAAACTTGAACCACTTTCACGTGATATAAATGTCAGAAAACGAATTTAACTCGATATTTTAGGTAGGTACCGACTGCTCCAAATATTTTATATCATTCCATAAAGTGCACCAATTCGTGATTCAATCAAAAGTGAACTCTTTGTCAATGAAATACAGTCAATAATGTATTACTAGTTATCAATGCTGTCGTTCGTGATGAGAAAAAACCATTTCATACATTTCAAATTGTTGATAGTTGTAAGAAACTGCGCTCGATGAAAATGCAATTCTATTCCATGTTGGATAAGTTTCGTCCTTTAACCTTTTTCTGCAACCGTTTTCGTCGTCGGAAAAACGGTTTCGTCCATCAACGACCCACCACTAATGTCTAGTATCAATGTCAGTCAGCTCATGCCAGTACAGAACATGCACTGCCAGTGACGTAGACTAAAAATATAAGACTGATGTTAATCGATATGAAATTAATAAGAATTATTTTCGTTTTTCAGTAATCTATGATGTTTTATTTAAATTAAATGCACTGTATTGTATAAAAGTATTTATAGTGCATTTAATTACTTTGAGTTAATTACATTACCTAATGCTACCTAGTCGTGGCTAAGTAATAACAGCCGCACGAGTCAATCTATCAGGTTAAGCTACGCTTGCCGGGGTTGGTCTGTGGATGGGTGACCATCTTAACATACCGAGACTCCTCCGTGCCTTGGAAAGCACGTTAAACCACTGGTCTCGGCTGTCATTCGTGGATTTTTGACAGTCGTTACGAGCAGAGGCGGCGTCAGGCGTGGGCGACGTGGGCCACCGCCTACGGCCTCGCGGTCCGAGGGGCCTCGCACCTTGAAGGTTTATGCATTGCATAAAAGCCGTGAACGCGTCGAAAAAATTCGTCCTAAAACGATAAATATATTGACATATATGAGCCCTGAAGTATGGTTCCCAGCACTGAACATGTTAAAGCTTAATATTACGCAAATGGATCCCTGAATAGAAAAATGGTTTTCACATAGAAAACAATATTTTTGAACAGCCTATCCTATAACTCGACTTAATTTGACAACTGTTCAACTGTTTTTTTTTTCGTCTTGCGCCACCAGAGGGCCTCGCAAAATGTCCGTCGCCCACATTAAATTTTGATCTTGCCCCGCCACTGGTTACGAGTCGTCAGAAGCCCGAAAGTCTGACAACAGTCTTACCAAGGGGTATCGTATTACCCAGTTACTGGGTTGTGGAGGTCTGATAGGCAGTCGCTCCATGTAAAATACTGGTATTCAGCTGCATCCGGTTAGACTGGAAGCCGACCCCAAAATAGTTGGGAAAAGGCTAGGCAGATTGATTGCTACCTAGTGGGTAGGTCTTCTTTTTTTAGTTGTGTAATCGATTACTTTAATCGATAACCTCACGAAAACTATTCACTTCTCCGCTTCCAGATGGAGGATTGAGCTGATTTTTGATATTCAAGGATAAACAATATGACAAAATTTTAGATCATGTCTCAACTTACTACATTTGGGCCCACCGTTTCCCATCTCCTTTAATCTATTTTATCACCTTCACTCGTTAGGTACTTGTTAGTACAAATCCAACGAACCCAACACTACAGGGCTATCTTGTAAAGTTGAGGAGTTTCTGGCTCTATCAAACACTGGACTACACCTTGGGCTAATGATTTTGTCAAAACTAACGAGACCAAACACAAAGGTTATCTTGTTTAGAGGAGTTCCTGTGGACACCTTCTGGCTCCACCATCATGCTCTAGACCAGGGCCCGGACCAGGGCTGTAGTAAGTACTTGTCAAGATAAATAAAAATAGCCGAAAGACAAACACAACAGGGTTATCTTATTTCGTTATGGAGTTCCTATGGCGAGCTTGTGATTTTCAGTATAAAATCATTAAAAGTCGGTTATCGTCGCCTTAAGACTCATAAACGTACGCACACAAAACGGCACATTGAATAAATAAATCTCTCCAATTCGAAATTATGCAACAACACGGAAATCCTACAATTGCTTGATCATCATTTTGCTTTGATGAGCTACAAATGATTGTGCTTCGGAAGTGGGTCTCAGAATGTACTAACGTTTTGCGATTTTGAAGACACCTTTATTCAGAGGTCTTAAAATAAATAACTTTCTAACCTAGTTTTGTGTGTTGGGTAAGGATTGTGGATCGTTTGCAAGCTAAGATAATTCTTTATTGACATAATAGGTTACAGAAACTTGTTTGAAGCGTCCTGAACTGGTTGTTCCTGTATGTCAGGAGTCAGCGCCCTCTTCCATTTGGCTTAGGTACAACTAATGTCAATAACATAGGAACGTAAGTGCTAGACAAAATATAATTTTAAAGAGATAAAAATAAAATAAAATAAAATACAATAACAAAAATTATGAAAAAATATGAAAAAAAAAACAAGCAAAATATTATTTATTCTTAAATTATTAATCTTGCTGTGTGAGTGTGGGAAGTGTGTACGTGTGCGGCGTGTGGGTGGGTTCGGCAATTTTTTTTTTGTCATACGTATATAAACTCACGCCTTCTTCCCAAGGAGGTAGAAACTACAGAACTATTCTGTCAAAATCTCACCGTGATAACTTAGGTGAAGTGAGTTGCCAATAGTGTCAATCCTTAGCAACTGACAGCTCACTCCACGCTCACTTCACCTAAGATAACACAGTGAGATGGTTACAGAATAGCACTACTGGTCATACACGCACGCCGGTTGCGAGTACAACGCACCTGGCTTTTTTGAAGAACATCACCAATAAGGTCAGTCAATGGAAATCTCTGTTGGAAACATAGAAGCCTTCTAAGGTTGGAAACGAATAACCAACTCTATATAAGGATACGATAGATTTTAGCACACACAAAACATCACGCCAGTATTTCCCGTAGGGCTGGGCAGAAGAGCACCTACAGTACACCCATATTTCGCCATTTATTTACAGTACCTGGACGACCGAGCTCTACTTTGGTGAAAGTAGAAAATGCTCTTAATAGTATAGGAAAGTTCATACTAATCCATGTATAGTACCTACTTTTTCCATGCTGCCATGATAGTAGGTACTTACTAATTCCATGTTCCCATGATCATTATTAACATGTCATTATTCATTATCTTGTTCTAAACTTTGAGCGACTGAGCTCTGCTCGGGTGAAAATACGGAGAAAACTAATTTTCCCAGATATGAGACCTAGCTAGATCGATTTTTCGCCCCGTAAACCCCTATATTGCAACTTTCATCGAAATCGTTAGAGCTGATTTCGAGAACGAGAGTACAAATCTATATACAAAGAAATATAGGTACAAATATTGCTCGTTTAATAGCATAAGATTAATGTTGCATAATGAGTCTATAATATTTCCAAAGCCGGGACACAGGCATCCTTTCTATGATAATATGTAACGTCTTACAAAAGAGATTGAGTAGATTTGAACATAAGATGGTCTAAACATGCTGACGATAATTATTATCAACTCGCCTTAGGCAACCTATGACCAAGGATACTTTCATATTTATTTGCTTGCCAAAATTTCTAATGTTATACAATCAATTTCAGTAGACAACAAAGAGAATATACCTAACTATAGTTATGCTTCATTTGGGAGACAGAAAGTTGGTTCTAAAGTCTCATGTCCCGGAAGTAATCAATATTCTTACTTCATAACCAATATCAAGTGACGAGGATGACTGTTTCAATTTTAATAAAGCTCAACTATACACAGTACAGGATAGCCCTGTTTTACACGATTACCCAAAAAGGAGTGTAATGTTTTCAAGGTTCGTCGGCAGAGCATGACACAAGCTTCTTTGTTCCACCATAACTTTTAAATGCGTGAACAGATTTGGATATATGTGGTATCGTTAGAATCCTTTCATCATCCCGAGTGACACAATATGCTATGATTCAAAATGGCGGCAGTATGGCTCCATATTCAAATGAGTTAATAAATTAATTTCTTCATTTATCACAATATGGGTATCCAATTGAACTGTCAAGGTTCGATATTGAGTCCATTCCTCTTTTTAGTTTACAATAATTTACCCCAGTTACTTCGAAATCAACTGAAGATAGTGTTATTTGCAGATGACAAATCATTAATCTTTAAAATAAACCGACGGTCACAAAATCTTGACAACGTGAATAGCTCTATTCTGCAAGTCCAAGATTGGTTTACGGTAAATTATTTGGTACAAAATAAAAAATAAACCAAATGCATTAGATTTAAATTAAACAGTGTTAGAGCGCATGTAACATCATATTGAATGGAGAAAAACTGGAATTTATTAATCAAATGGTTTTCCTAGGAATCACGCCAGACAAGAAATTACAATGAGGACCTCATGTGACATCTCTTGCTATGCTCGGCCGCTTATTCTGTTAGAAAAATAAGACAGCAGATGTAGAAATCGCGCGTTTGGTCTATTTTATCTACTTCCACAGCATTATGTCCTATGGCATTTTACTGTGGGGTCGGGCTGCTGACATTGAATCCATCTTTATTTTGCAAAAGTGAGCTGTCAGAGCCATTTATAATCTACGTCGCTGCAAATCTCTCAGGAAACTATTTAAAGGGATTAATATTATGACGGTACCTTGCCAATTCATTTAAGAAAATATTATGTATGTAAGGAAAAATCAACATATCTATACTAATATTATAAAGAGGAAATATTTGTATTTTTGTATGTAACGAATAAACTTAAAAACTACTGGACCGATATGAAAAATTATTTCAGCAATGGATAGCTACATTATCAGCAAGTAACATAGGCTATATATTTTTATCCCTGTACTCCCACGGGAATGGGAACTACGCGGGTGAAACCGCGTGACGTCCGCTAGTCTATACATATAATAAAATCGTAGCGAAGTCAAAACTGTACATTGAATATTTTTGAAAAAAAGTAATTGCTACGAGGTCTAGGATCGATTGTTATGCCGAAAATATTTTTTTTAGAATTTTTGTCTGTTTGTCTGTTTGTCTGTTTGTCTGTATGTATGTTCCAGCATGGCGCAAATTCTACCGGACAGATTCTGTTAAAATTTTGCATAGATATTCCCTGTGTGTCTGGTCAAACTATAGGGTATAAACTATCACGCTATTTACTATGGGGGACGAGCAATATTACATTATGTTGTATTTTTATGTTCTAGCATGACGCAAATTCTACCGGATAAATTCTGTTAAAATTTTGCATAGGTGTTCCCTATAAGTCTGGTCAAACTATAGGGTATAAACTATCACGCTATTTACTATGGGGGACGAGCAATATTATATTATGTTCGTATTTTTGGAAAAAAACGCGCCAAAATTTTAGGATATTGTAGATGGTTATCGATTTAACTTTTTAAATGATTATCATCACGCTATACCTTTATGGAACTAAGCAGTCAATCATGAAATATATAGGAACGGCTATTTTAGACAAGCATCAACAAAGCAATTAGCTCAACGGTTGGGCGGTTGCTTTGCAAACATGGGGTTGTAAGTTCGATTCCCACCTACGGTTTTTTTCTTTTTTTTCACATTTTGTTATATGATTATTATTTTTTTTGATTATGTACCTATAATCTATAGATATAATAAAATCGTAGCGAAGTTAATTTTTTTAAAGAAAGTTATTGCTACGAGGTATGGGATCGATTCTTATGCGGAAAATAAAGTTTTTAGAATGTTTGTCTGTACCAAGGGCATAAACTATCACGCTATTTGCTATGAGGGATGAGCAATATTACATCATGTTCGTATTTTTCTCTGCAAATTGTAAAAGGATGCGCCAAAAGGTTGGGATATTGTAGATAGGTAGCTACCGATTTAACTTTTTAAATGATTAACATCACGCTACCTTTTATATAGGAACGGCTATTTTAGCTAACTTTCAACAAAGCGAATAAGTAAGCGGTTGGATGAATGATTTGAAGTCCTGAGGGCCTACCACCAGCTCAAAAGCAGTATTATTTTAATATTACTTTAGTTTACTTCAGTGTGGGAAAGAGATGAAGCTCTACAGGATGTATAGCTCCATCTCTTTCTCCCACTGAAGTAACATTAAAATAATACTGCTTTATGAGCTGGTGGTAGGCCGCCCGGGGTAGTAAGTTCGATTTACATCTGTTTTTTTAAACTCTTTTTGTAAAACGATTTTTTTTTTTTGGATTGTGTATGTAAGTAATAGTTCATAGAATGTATTAATTCCCAAAAAATGAAAAACTTCGTAAGCTATGGGAAACTACTAAGTTACAAGTACTTTACAGTCACAAAACATTCTAGGTTGTATTCTGATCATTTTAGAGCAAAGGACTGTAGGAATAAAATGTTTTTTTTACAGATTTTGACAGCAGATTTGTCCAAGCGATTTTAAAATATGTATGTGTGTGGATCTTCTGGAATCGCTGCCACACTACTTCCTGGTGGCAAAACAGCGCACGTCATGTTTAAGATTCCCATCGATTTAGAGAGCAACGAAACGCCTGTTTGTGGGGTGTCACGCAACAGTAACAAGGGATGTGTGCTTAGGGGATTGCGCTTCGTCGTATGGGATGAATGCATTATGGCAAAAAGTAAAGCAGTGGAAACTGTAAACAGAACCCTGCAGGACATCCGCAGAAACCAAGATATGATGGGTGGTGTCATAGTTTTGACAAAAAAAGTGAATACTTCGTTGAAAAGGTCGACTCTATGGTCGAGAGTTCATAAACTGCGCTTGACCATCATCATACGACCTCGGCTTGGCGGTAATTCAAATGCTCAAGTATTCTCCGATGTTCTTCTAAAAGTTGGTGAAAGCACTCTACCAGAGACTCTTGGTAGAGTAGATCCCACTTTAGAAGATCTTATTCGTCTGATATACGAGGATATCAGTCAAATACCGTACCAAGAGAATTCTTAGGCGTGTTTCCGTTTTAACCGAAGATGATCAAGCTGCAGCGATCAACCACAGTATTCTCTCACAAATTGAAGGGAGTGAAGTGATATACACCTCCATTAATACTGATGTGGAGGAAGATGATGCCAAATATCACCCCGTAGAATTTCTCAATTCACAAATGGCAAGTGGACTGTCGGTTGTATATCTGTGTAACGGAAACCAGCTCAAAGTCATGTTTTTGCAGAGAAACGTCATCGAGGTGGAAATTCTAACAGGTTGTGGCGATGGTGAGACAGTGTTTATAGCGCGTACAAAGTACAAATTCCCCATAATTACCAGTTAAAGCGCGTGCAGTTCTCTGGGAGTGTATGCTTTGCGATCAACAAGTCACAGGGGCCGACACTGAAGGCTGAAGGCTGCGGGTGTCGACCTCAGGATAAGCTGCTTCTCACACGGACAACTGTTACGTCGCTTGCTCCCGAGTCACCATTCCTGACTCTCTGTATATTTTGGCTGCTGAGAATAAAACTACAAACGTAGTATACAGGGAAGTTTTATAAAAATATGGCTATTATTGTAGTATATTGTGATGTCTTACGATTTCCATGCGAACGAAGTCGCGGGCAGAAGCTAGTTTTTAATAAATTAAGTGATAGATATAATTTTAATACCAGATATAAAGATAAATTAAAAAACCATTTTTCAGATTATCTAAAGTACATACATCTTTTATGGGGTGTTAAATGTTACAACAAAATACCTTGTGACATATTAAATGAAAGAAAATTTAAAACTCGTATTAAAAGTACACTTTGTAAACAAGCATATTACAAATTAGAGGATTATATCGAAGATAACAGTACTTGGAAACAGACAAATTTAGAATCAATATTAAATCAAACTGGTTGTTAATTTAATTGTAAAATTTATATTTTTTTGTAACCTATATGACATTGATTTTACATTCTGTGATTACTTCCTCACATACTGACTTATTAATTATAAAATTTTAGGAAAATCGTCCACTTTTACAATTTTTGTAAATAATTATGTGAGTATCTACTACACAATTAAAATATCTATCGTTGCTTCGTTTTTATTTCTTTTTTTTTTTGGTATAGTAATTTTATTCTAGGTGCATCGTCTTCTTACATAATTATTTAACTGATGAAGAGTGCTTGGAAACATGCTGGTCCTGCTCCATAGGACAATTTAGAATCAAGACAAAATCAAACTGGTTGCTAATTTAATTGTAAAATTTATTACTTTGTGTTTTAAGTATGACATTGATTTTAGATTCTGTGATTACTTCCTTACACACTGACTTATTAATTGTAACATTTTAGGAAAATCGTCTACTTTTACAATGTTTGTAAATATGTGAGAACCATGTATCTGTCACAAATTAAATTATCTATCGTTGCTTCATTTTTAATTTTTTTACCTATTGTGGTATAGTAATTTTATTCAAGGTGCATCGTCTTCACATATAATAATTATTTAACAAATGTACGTACATATACAAACAATATTGTAAAACATTTTAAAAGAGTAACGGTGGAGTTTCTTGCCCATTCTTCTCCATACGAAAACTACCTTTTGGAAGGGGCGACTAGAATCAATTTTATTATTTTGTAATTTTTGACGTTCAAAAGTGCCATACATGGGCCTATTTGAAATAAATGATTTGACTTTGACTTTGACTTTGATGTAGGTAGGTACCTACACACAATATTGTAAAACATTTTAAAAGAGTAACGGTGGAGTTTTTTGCCCATTATTTTCCATACCCACGAAAACTACCTTTTGGAAGGGGCGACTAGAATCAATTCTATTATTTTGTGAATTTTGACATTCAAAAGTGCTATACAAGGGCCTACTTGAAATAAATTATTTTACTTTGACTTTGACATCCACCAAACCGCACTGGTCCCGCGTGGTGGATCGCAGACCATTTCCTCTCATTTATGAAAAGAACGTTTGTTGCGGCTTTTAGAGACATTTTTCAATTTGTAAAAGACGGAAGAAATATTTAATACTAGAAAACAACGATGTGTAATTTCTTTATTAAATTCAAAGTTCTTCTTTTGTGGTATTGCTCACAAACAACACCAAATGAACTTTAAAATCTTTCACTAAAAGTACAAAATTTACTCAATAATTTAGCCTAATAACAACACTTCAGTAAATTGGCCACTTGTACAGTACAGTTTAATTTATTTACTGCTAAATTCTAAGTCAAACGGAACGTTCCAGGAATTTTCAAACAGACTTGTAAGTCATTTTAATTTTGTTGAAATTAAACAGCTTTGTGTCTGGAGTTCTATTGGGACTTATTTTATTTCTGGGACTCGTAGATAAGAGCAACGTGGATTTAATTTCAAGGTGGAGATTCCAAATGGCATCGTGTGAATTGCATAATTAACATAGGTATCTAGATCCAACAAACATTCAATCGGAAATAACAAATAATAATTATAAAAATAAATACAAAAAATTCTTTGAATCTCTTTGAAAATGCATCCTCCTGTTTAAATTTCGCTCAATTAGTAATTAGCATCGACGGACTGCCTGACCCGCGCCGTCGTCGTTCTTGTACTTTTTTCGTTATTGTTCAAACTACCTTACAATGTTTTATAAACTATGTTTTAACCATAAATTATATATTTCGTTAGCATTAAGATTGCTTCGTGTTTCAACTTTCGGACAAACCTATTGAGGTTTTTGTGATGTTTCTGTTTATATTTTATTTTGTTCCTTAATTAATAAACAATGAAAAAAAGATACCTACCTTATTATAGGCCTAATAATCATAATCAAGTATTATTTTGATGTTTTATTTCGATGGAATGTCGTGCGACCTTAAAGGTTTGTGTTAAAACCCAACGAACTTGGCAATGCACTTCAACTCAACTTCAAACCGCTAGTCAAGATCTTACCTACCTTAAGGCCATCCCCACATTGAACAACTTGAATAAGTTGGCGACCATTAATCGGTTGCTGACGGTATAATTACTATTACTTTTGACTGATTTTATTATTCAACTAAATCCTGAAGCCTGCGTATAAGTTAAAATGATTTAGTGATAAAGTAAATCTTTCAGAGGTAATTTTTTTCGAATAAAGGTTTACAAGACAACGTTTTAGTTATTGCCTATTTCAGGGAAAACGCGGAAACAAACTTTAAGGCTTTAAAGGATACTCTATAAAAAAATCACACTAAAGACGGACATCTTAAAAGTTTGTTTTTATCGTTTGTTTCTTTATTTTAATAACTTTATTTTATTTTTGTACTCAACGATAGATTGGCAAATGTATGAAAACTTGTGTTAAGGGTGCCAGTGGAGATAGTCAGTGATTAAGGCAGTGAAAAATATATTTAAAAAACATAATAATAACCTATCCTATGTAAATTGGGAAGTTAACTTATTATTTTATTTTTAAGTATGAACACTTTTTTTTTTTTGGTGGGAAATTATCAAATAACTTCTCCCACTCTGGGCGGAGCGGGAGGGCGTGTCAGACTCTTACTGACTAAAACCCACCCGTGTTCCTTCGGTTGCCCTGTTGCCGGGGGCCACGATTTCCCGATCGGTTTTCTTCGAACCCCCGGCAGGCATTGGCCCTAGTGGACCCCGTCAATTCTGCTGACATCTCTTTGAGGCGCGCGTGGAACACAACGCGCCGTCGACCCGGGCTTGGTCCTTATCGGACGGCGAGCTACCCATTGCTCACCGTCCGCAAGCCCGCGCCTACGGTGGCCGGAAATCGGCTCGCGATTCCCGCCCCGGGCGTCTCCTCCTGCGGCGGTTAGGGGCGTGAGGGCGCGAAATTTGCCTCTCCTTCACGCGTTCCGCCTCCTCCTTCGCGAGCATTACCGCTTCGCAGAAGGAGGTGACGGCCTGCCATTTCCTCTCGCTCCGTACCATGGCCTGAACCAGGGCCGGACGCGAGAGATCACCGCCGCCGATCGCCTCTACGAGAACACGGCGTTGCTCCGCCCAAGCCGGGCAGACCTCCACCGTATGCTCCACCGTGTCCTCAGGCCGATCCACACAATGGTGACACCCGGGTGTTTCCTCCCGCCTTATCCTGAACAGGAACCTCCCGAAGCAGCGAACGTAATAGTAGTATTGTCTAAGTCACTGAAGTAAAAGTACCTAACATTAAGACAGAGCGACCATAAATTAACAGACGTTATAACCTCCAAGCGTGTCTGTGACTGTGAAAAATGTAGGTATGTATTAAGTAGTTGCCAGTTCAAGCCGATTTCGAGTCGCTTAGTTCGCAAAGACCCTTGTTCGTCTAATAGGACGTGGCCCCACTAAATACAAGTTCTGGTGTCGTAATAACGAGAGTCGAAAGCAAGTGGCATTCCGTCGCCTTTCACTGCTTATTATAAGAGGCTCTTGTGCCATGACCGGTACCGATGCTTTGATATTCGACGTCTTGTAGAGTTCTGATGCCTTGGTAGTTTTGAAGTCGAATAGTTTTTTTAGGATAGTTTTTAGCAGTAGTTTTTTTTTTGTATTGTACATTATAATGATTTAATTGAAAAAAAAAAACTGGCCAAGTGCGTGTCGGACGACGCACAATGAAGGGTTCCGTAGTTGGGATGAATTTATCCCAAAGACAAACTTAACTTTGTAGTTAAAAAATATGTTCTCCCATACGGAATGTATGGGAAAACATGTTTTTACAACTGCAAAGTTAAGTTGGTCAATTATTACTCGTTAACCTGTAGAGCTTACTTAGCTGTGATAGTTTTCCTTTTAATTTCGTTATATAAACTACTGTTGTGATTTTTTTCACATACCCAAAACCAACCATTTAGCCGGCAGGGGGGGGGGGACACTTGACTCTAACAAAAATTTGCACTTTAAAGTTTAATATTTCGCAAACGAATCCCTGAATCTAAAAATGGTTTTCAAAAACTCACAATATTTTTGAAGGACCTTTCCAATGATACCCCTCAGCATGAGGTAAAAAAATAAACATCACCACTTTACGTGTATGAGAGGTACCCTAAAAAAAATGTTTTTCATAATTTTGTTTTACCACTTTGTCGGCGTAATTAATATGTATACCTATGCCAAATTACAGCTTTCTAGTACTAAGGGTCTCGGAGCTAGACCGCGGACAGACAGACAGACAGACACAGACAGACAGACAGACAGACGGACGGACATGACGAAACTATAAGGGTTCCTTGTTTACTACGGAACCCTAAAAAGAGGACATTAATTTCTATGTTACTTTTTTTGAATGAATAGCTATTTAGGTACTTATAAAAAATGTACGATACTCCTAAAAATTTGTTTACCTGTACTCCATAGGTTGTTAAATAAAGGTAAACAACAATAATTATAGAGCAGTGGTGGCCCAGTGGTAACGGCCGCGACTTACGAGTTGTAGGTCATAGGTTCGAACCCACACAGGCGCTTTACTTTGTGTAAATTATTTCATCACCACTGCTCTCAAAACGGTGAAGGAAAACATCGTGAGGAAACCGGCATGTCCTAGAACCGAAAATTCGAAGACATGTGACATCTACCAACCCGCACTGGGCCCGCGTGGTGGATTAAGGCCAACTCCGTCTCACAGAGAGGAGGCCTGTGTCCCAGCAGTGGGAACATTTATAGGCTGATGATGATGAAACAAAAAAAACCACGTGAAGAGATAGCTGTCAAACGTAATATCTGTCACTTCAGTTGTTATGCTCATGAAGATTTTATCTATATCTTCATGGTTATGCTACGTCACCGTTGTACTCTTCAATTTAGCAACGTTATAATTCGTTGAAGTTTAGAGATTGGATTATTTAGAATAGACAGATTACAAAATATTATATTATTATTAAAAATCTAACTAATAATTGTGCTCAAGCAGTTGCATCTACGAACAATCAGTCATGTTCGCCGTCCAAGGCATATCCTCGTAGACCCCGATGACCCCATAACCCTCCTCCAGGAGAGCAATAGGGAAACACGTACAGTGTACAAACACAGACGCCTCCCGTCATTCCGACCTCGCCGCCGAGGTCCTTTTCGATCTCGACCGCCGCGCCCCCGAGTAAATAATACTCCCCCCCGACCCTTGCTCGAAAACGAGGTGCCAGCAGTTGTTGCAGCTGTGCACGTAGCTTTAAATTCCCCGTCTAATAATAATGATCAAAACCCTTTGATCCAGCCCATCCCATCTTTTGATGTTCTCCCTCCGGATAACGCCCTAAGCCGAGGCTCGTACCCCACAGGGGGTGCCCTTAGCGAGCGTTCATCCTAAGCTTTTTAGCTTAGTTTATGTATGCCCTGGCTGGAGGCTCTGAGTGTAGCAGCTTAAGGCAGCCACAGGATTGACCGGTTAAACAGCCACGGTTTTCGGAACCAGCTGTGAGATGCCCTACAGCTACGGTATTGCCTAATTGGTCTAGTGGTCGCAAGCGCTACTGCTGAGCGTGAAGTTCGATTGCCAGGTCGGGAAAAATGTTACCTGTTGGGTGTCTACCATCCGGAATTTCTCAGTAGCAGCCCAGAGTGTGGATTTGTTCCTGGTTGACGGCAATAGGCTCGCCCCCTATTACATGGGACTTAAACATAACTGGAAAAATGTGGGTGTACTGTAGGCACACCTCTGCCAAACCCTTCGGGGAATACACTGGCGTGATGTTATGTAATGTGTTGAACGGAATTACAAGTTTTACAACTCATTTTTGCAATATTCTGTTTAAAAGATATGCATTTAATTTAAAAATCTTTATTATTTGCAACAAAACCGATCTATTGAGTGCTGGTATTTTACTGTGTGGTTTCACCCGCATAAGTCTCGATCCCGTAAGAGTATCGAGATAAAAATATCGTATGTATTTACACGGCTGATGTGAAGGGAACGGTCGGGCGGGGACGCCCTAGGAGGACTTATACTGACCTTATTGGTGATGTTCTTCAGAAAGGCCAGATGCGTAGTACTCGCAACCGGCGTGCGCGTATGAACGTAGACGAGGCAAAAGGAGTATATAAGGATCGTAGCAGGTGGCGTTCTGTAGTTTCTGCCTACCCCCGTGGGAAGAAGGCGTAAGCTTATGTATGTATATATATGTCGTGGCCAGATCTTAGAATTGATCATTTCATGAAATGATCGACCACTTCATGAAATGGTAGCATTTCATGAAATAGAACAGCGACTGCTGGCCACATCATGATGTGGTCTGGCCAGATCATTGAATACTCAACGTTTGACGATATGAACAGTTAAACGCACGACTACTTCATGATGTGGCCAAACATTAGTGATCATTTCGTAAAATAGATTATCCACCGGTAGAGGCGTTGATGTCGCTTTGTTTTTGTTGCGCATCATGGCGGCAGACGACAATTCGATTAGAAAAGCAATTATAAATATGCAAATGGAAGATAAAAGTGCAGTGAAGTATCGTTATAATACCAATCTACGTGACTTTTATGAAATTCACTTGAAAAACGAGCGCAACCTTAAAAAACCATGGAGTTTGGAACGTATTTCACAGGTTAGTATAATCTTATTAATTATTATATTTCTTCTGGAATGACAGGTATTTAAAATGTTTTAATTATGCATTGGCCTAGATGACTAAAAGTTAATGAATGCCAGTAATATTTGCATGGATACCTTACTTAATGATATGGCCAAACGTCGACTGACATATCATTAAACGTTGACGTTTGAACGATATGGTCAATTTTAGCTGGCCATTTCATGAAACACAACCATTTCATGAAATGGTCGATTATTTCATGAAATGATCAATTCTAAGATCTGGCCACGACATATATAACCCAGGTCATGATCTACTCATGTGCCAAATTTCATCCAAATCTGTTCAGCCATTTTAGCGTGACAGCGTAATAAACACACATACAAAAAATCAAATGTTTTTTCTTTAAAATATTCGTTTAGATTTTATAGTTCCGCTAAATAGTTGGAATTTAATAAAAATTTAAACATTAATGTCTTTTTTCACCCATAAACACGTCAGATAATAAAGATTTATCATAATTATCATTAATTAAAAAGTAAAAGTGTATTGTATGTTAAAATGCAAGTAGGTGCCATACTTGCTTAGACTTCACAACAGCTTGTAAATTATAACCCATATCCATGGACATGAATTTTGATTAGGTGAAAATCTATTGCAGTTTAATTTGTATGTCACTAGAATTAAGGTTGATATTTGTTTGTTTTTGTTTTGTTTTGTTTTTTTTTTTTTTTTTTTTTTTTTTTTTTTATTTGAGTGGGTGGTGCCTGCCTCTATTTCAAATTAAATTTATTTGAACGTATTATAGCTTTCGGGTACGTAATTGTTTGCTTAAATCAACACGTATGTGTTTCATCCACTATACGTTCGATCTAACTAAAATTGCATAATATTGCAAAGGGACTAACACTTATGTACCTACCTATCTACCTAAATACATAAACCCTGAGAGGTTTTTGTTGTGAGGCTAAAACCAAAATGTAATAGGTTAAGTGTTTTAGAAATAAATAAATAATAGCGACCGTTTTCGGGGGCCCATTATTGAGTGTGCAAGTCATCCCCTACCATTTTATCCGTGTGCATTTAAAATATTGATCAGGCAGGGGCCATAGTCTTTCCATAGTTCCAGTTAACCAATCCATTATAGCCACCCAAATCCATAGCCTAATATGTTTTGTTTCTATGTTCTGCAATAGTCCTACACCAACCAAGGGTTGTCCTTGGGTGCACTTGTATGGCGCATACAGGGATAATCGTCGGTTGGTGCCTCAACACTTATTAATGTCTAAGAGGCCTCTGCGAGTTGGCTTCGGCCCCTCGTACGCCTTCCAAAGGACCGGGATCCATGGTCCCGAGATTTGTTAAAATAAATAATAATAATACATAATTATATTCAATCAAATAAATCGGCCAAGTGCATGTCGGACCACGCGCAAGGAAGGGTTATCCCAAGAACAAACTTAAAATTGTACCTAGTTAAAGAACATGTTCTTCCACACATTCCAACTGCAAATGTAAGTTTGTAGGTACTGTTGAGAGATTTACCAGGTTATTTAAATTATTTTGTTTTTTATTGTTTCTCATACAATCATTCTAAAGCTCAAACTTGAGGCAGCCCCGGTAAGTTATAAGGATACTTGTGATGGGGTTACCTCGTAAGTTCCCATGGGTTACTGCTACAATCATCATCTGCCTAGCCTTTTCCCAACTATGTTGGGGTCGGCTTCCAGTCTAACCGGATGCAGCTGAATACCAATATTTTACATAGAGCGACTGCCTATCTGACCTCCACAACCCAGTAACTGGGTAAAACGATACCCCTTGGTAAGACTGGTTGTCAGACTTTCGGGCTTCTGACGACCCGTAACGACTGTCAAAGATCCACAAATGACAGCCGGGACCAACGGCTTAGCGTGCTTCCCGAGGCACGGAGGAGTCTCGGTATGTAAAGATGGTCAACCATCCATTAACCAACCCCAGCAAGCGTAGCTTAACCTGATGGATCGACCAGTGCGGCTGTTATTACTAAGCCACGAAAAAAAAACATAAATTGGTTTTTGAAAAAACACAAAAAGACAAAGTTTAAAACGTCAAGATTATCTACTGCTTACTAAATTTCGTTTATAGAGGTACATTTCCCTGTTAACAATGCTGTGTCCCATGCATGGTGTCTGTGTTGTAGGGAGTAACGATAATCTTGACATTTAAACTTAGTTTTTTTTGTGTTTTTTCAAAAACCAATTATGTTTTTTTTTTTGGATGCTGTAGAATGGTAATAGACTATGGTCTGAACAAAGTTTGTTCTAGCAAAACTGTGATTCAAATTTCACGGTGTAGATTCAACACTAACTTTTTTAAATAAACATTTATTCTGCCTAGCCTTTTCCCAACTATGTTGGGGTCGGCTTCCAGTCTAACCGGATGCAGCTGAATACCAGTTTACATGAATACATGAAGCGACTGCCTGTCTGACCTCCACAATCTCCAAAACTGGGTAATACGATACCCCTTGGTAAGACTGGTTGTTAGAGTTTCGTGCTTCTGAGGACTGTCAAAGATCCAAGAATGACAGCCGGGACCAACGGCTTAACATACTTTCCGAGGCACGGAGGGGTCTCGGTATTTTAAGATGGTCACCCATCCACGGACTGACCGCGGCAAGTGTAGCTTAACTTGATCGATCGACCTGTGCGGCTGTTATTACTTAGCCACGAGCCCCCCTTATAAAATAACCTTCAATGGGACGTTAATTAAAATAACAGAACACCTCAAAGTTGTTCATAATGCTGAGTACAATTTGAGGTTTTCAGATATTTCAATATTTCAATTATCTACACCTAGTATTACAACATTTTCTGCTTTCCAAAGCAATTTTGACACCAATATCTCAAATATTACACGTCGAATCCAGGACATTATTATTTGGGGTCGCTTCCTGATAGCGCCATCCCACCAATCTTCGAGAGATAGAGGAAAGCATTTGAGGTCAACGGTGTGCAATAAATATGACTTTGACATAAAATAAGTGCGAACGTATGAAGGTGCTTTTACCGAAAGATGGACCTCTGAATTGGCTTCACATGGCGTCGAGAAATATCTCTCAGGCCGGTTTCCTCACGATGTTTTCTTTCACCGTTTTTTAAGCAATTGATAGTTATACGATACGCACATGAATCCGAAAAGTCAGAGGTTAGGTTAGGTTAGCCTTGGGTTCGAACTCGAGACCTATGTCTTGGCAATCTGACGGTCACACCACTAGGCTATCACTGTTGTGAATTGAACCGTCAAGTCAACGGAAATCAACGCGTCATCGATATACTGCGGTGCGGCGCGGCGACGACGCGGGTCGGCCCGATGACCACACGCTTCGACGGACTCCACCGCGACGGAAGATATTCCTCTCTATAATTACCAACTGTTTTTCCGGGATTTTATAGTTTGTACATGATAAGATGGCATTAAACCATTGCCTAAAAATACAGTCCACTCTTTTATTGCTCCACGCGCTAACAATCACTGCTCTGGTCTAGTGCTCTGGCTGGTCTAGTCTGGTGGATAATCTCCTGAAGGGGTTGAATAGAAGATGAAAAATTATAGGGAAGTTCGTCATTTTAGTTGATAGAAAATCACAACATGGCTTGTTGTTATTATATTTACTCAAATTATCATCATCATCATCTACCAAGCCTTTTCCCAACTATGTTGGGGTCGGCTTCCAGTCTAACCGGATGCAGCTGAATACCAGTATTTTACACGGAGCGACTGCCTATCCGACCTCCACAACCGTCGTGTTACTAGGTAACACGATACCCATTGGTAAATAAGGTACAGTCTTACCACAAAAAATATAATTATAAAACATGGATTTTTAACTAAAAATCAAAAGCCTACCTACTTATAATTTTAAATAAATATCTAGAAGTCTATCATGTTGGTATAACCCTTTTAAAATTGATCATCCATTAATTTAATAAACCGTTTTTCAGGCTGAATTAAATAGGTAATGCTTTGTTTTACAAATTACCATCATTAGTCATATTTTGCTATAACAATTTCCGCAGGCGCTTAAGACAAAATTTCCATATTTTTTCACACTTTTATTAATTTAATAAAAGTTACCCGACAGCTTTCTAAATCACTTTCATGTTACAATTGGATGCAGGATTGGTTGGCACCTATATCAATGTCAGAACAATCTAGCAAATATTGCCGTCGCGTGTCGGTCATTTGTCAACCCAGCTCTATTTGGCGACTGTTTGCTAGCATATTTGTCATAGGCGTTTATACCACTCTATTTCTCACATTACAAGCTATGTGCTTGCACTATTAGTAAAAATGAGAAATAGTTCTTTAAAGGTAAATGAACATGATATATCAGGGTACAATAAATAAGTGAAATTTTCGTTTTATCTTGAAAACATTAATTGGTATATATAATTGGATAAATCATTCGGACCATTTAAAAAAAACCAACTATGTTGGGGTTGGCTTCCAGTCTAACCGGATGTAGCTGAATATCAATATTTTACATCGAACGATCGCCTAATACTTAACTTCCACAACTCAGTTACAGTTACTGGGTAACACGATACCTACCCATTGGTAAGACTGGTTGTCAGACTTCGGGCTTCTGACGACCCGTAATGTCAAAGTCAAAGTCAAAATCAAATAATTTATTTCAATTAGGCACAAAAAGGCACTTTTGAACGTCAAAAACAAAAAAATAGAATTGATTCTAGTCGCCCCTTCCAAAAGGTAGTTTTCGTATGGAGAAGAATGGGCAAGAAACTCCACCGTTACTCTTTTAAAATGTTTTACAATATTTTGTATATGTGAAGACGATGCACCTGGAATAATATTACTATACCAAAATAGGTAAAAATAATTAAAAATGAAGCAATTACAGAAAAAATAATAATTATGTAATGGATACATGGTGTTTACATATTTACAAGCATTGTAAAAGTAGGTACCTATACTATATTCCAAAAAAAAATACAAGTGATACTAATTAGTCAGTGTGTGAGTAATCACAGAATGTAAAAAAGATAATAATAATGTTATAGTATTTAATTACACAATTAAATTAGCAACCAGTTTGATTTTGTCTAGAAGCAACCAATTTGATTTTGTCTAGACTTTGCCTGTCAAGGATCTATAAATGATAGTCGGGACCAACGCTTTCTGAGGCATGGAGGAGTCACGGTATTATATTGGATGGACATACACAAACTGGTCTTATCAAGCCATCGACCCAGTTATTATTACTAAGCCACATGCCCCTCTAAATCCGTTTGTACACCTGTTACTAGCATAATAAAAAAAATGTGTGGCACTCGGGGACTGCCGCGGTAAAGCTATTGCTTAGCATTTGTAACCTCCATACTTCCCATTTGTCAACGCTACACTTGGGATGATGACGTGATGACATAAAACAAAAATTACGTTCCCATGACAAAATCACGTTGTCATGGGAACCGTTATTACATGGTAGGCGGAGTGGGGGGTGTTAGGTTTTATTTTCGTTACGTTACGGAATTTCTTGATTCGGTCGCCGCGCTCAAAGTCCGCGATAAAAGCTATGCAATAGCTTAAAACTGGATTTATGAAAATCTTCTCACTGTGGAATAAAAGAAAATAAAAAAATACAGGCTGTAATAAACAAGGGGTGCGATCGAATCCTGCCTCCCGGCACAACGTATTATAATTTGACGACAACCTTGTGGCTTTTAGTCAATAAGAATGTAACAGATAACTTCAGTTATATTATACCTACCCCAGGGCGAAGGACGCATAAAGAAAGGCTTTTATTATATATTCCTTTCACAAAATCTTTATAAAGAAAAATGTTTTGGGCAATTTTTTACTGGTCAACGAACTTTTTGTTATTTCTCAAGTGATTTTTTCAATACTCAATATCTTTATTGCTTTACCATAATGTGTACTTAGGTGGAACCCAACAATATAATTTAGATCATCATGAACCCTGTAGGGCACAGCAAAAAGGGTAGAAGAGAGGAGGGGTAAGGGTAGGGATTTTAATTCATGTAAGTTGCTAACACTTCAAAATAATACATAACATCACGCTTGTATTTCCCCAAAGGGTTAGGCAGAGGTATACCTATAGTTCACCCACATTTCGCCAGTTATGTTTAAGTCCCATGTAATAGAGGGCGAGCCTATTGCCATCAATCGGACACAAATCCAGACTCCGGGCTGTTACTGATAAATTCCTGATGGAAAACACAGTGACACTTTGCCCGACCCGAGAATCGAATCTGGGACCTCATGCTCAGCAGTAGCACTTGCGATCACTAGACCAACGAGGCAGCTTCAGTACAATATTCAAAATATGGATTAAAATAATAATAGTTTAAAACTAAAGTACCTACTTCAAACTATTTTATTTACCTACTTCTAGCAAATTTTTGCTATTGCATTTTTGTTAGGCGTAATATATTTTTAATGCTAATTACCTCAATAGGAAAACTGATAAAAAAGATAAAACTTTGTTATTAGCTGTTAAATGAAAGAAGCCTTTAAAATAATTCTGTAAGTTTTAATTTGGATTAAGAGCCTATTTCCAAAAAACTTTGTGCCAAACGGGTTTGTGAAAAAAGTAACGAAACTGGCTTTTACCTAGTAAGTTTTTTTGTAGCACTGTAAATGTGAATATAAATTGGCCGTTTTTGCAAAGAGAAATGGCCATTAAGAGATCACTAATTGCCCTTAAAAATGGATGGCCTTGTTTTTAAACCTGCAATGCCGAAACTCATGTTAAATGTGTTTAATGTAGCTTATGCGGGTAAGCTACATTAAATACATTTAACATGAGTTTAACTTCCATTGTTACACATTTTTAACCATTTACATAAAATGCAAATGATTTTTAACCGACTTCCAAAAGGAAGAGGTTCTCAATTCGACTGTACGTTGTTTTTTTTTTTTTGTATGTTTGTTACGCGATTACTCCGTCTATTATGAATTGATTTTGATAGTTTTTTTTTTGTTTGGTAGATCATACTTCAGAGGTGGTCCCATATAAATTTTATTAACTTTGCTTGGGTAGTTTTTGAGTTAGCTTCAATAATACGTATTTTTTCCTCACTTAGTATGTGGATGATATTATGATAACTTCCTGTCACTGTTATTTACATAGTAGGTATTCGAATTTGTGTGGGGTAGGTATCACAACTAAAAAGTGAAAAATAAAAACTTTTTACAAAATAAAAAAACAACCGACTTCAAAAAAAACACTACAAAGTGAAAAATAACTTTAATTTCGGAAGTCGGTGACAAAGAACGAAAATTAAAAACCAAAGACACCGACTTCCGAAATTAAAGTTATTTTTGACTTTGTAGTGTTTTTTTGAAGTCGGTTGTTTTTTTTTGTAAAAAGTTTTTATTACAAACATTTATACTCGTATTGAAACCATTCCATAAGATTTCAGTTCGTAAAATTGAAATCCGTATAAATTATGGTTTATATTTTTGTGTTGTGTACAAAAAATATAATATGTTTTCGTTATTTTTGAAATATTAATTGTAAATATAACTAGGCAGGTAATAAACGTAATTTCATTGAAACAAAATACCGTTTCCAACTTAATTGGAATCCTTATGTTGTTTTATTCGCCGAGAGAGCGTTTTCTGAAACACGTGTAATTAAAGTTATTTTGGAAGCAATCAGAAGATAATATTTATATAAATACACGATATCTAGTTATCTGTCATTATTTTATTATTTTGTCAGTTTGTATTTCTAGGTTTAGAGCGTTTATTCTGAAATAAGTGGGCAACGTCGCAAATAGATGTCAAATATTTCACTGTTTTGATTAATTTGGCAATATTACTGTATGGAAACATGAAATCTGGCTAACTTGCGAACTAGAATATTAAATAAATAATAAATAAATAAATAATAAAATTCATTTATTTGCAAACATAAGTGTCACTGTTACATAAAATCTCTGCCTCCCGAACTAGGTAGTTAATATGTATCTCAGGAGATAGTTCCCTTCCTTAATATATAATTCATTTAGCTTACATGCTAGGTGTAATACTAATTGTTACATTAATAAAAAAAAATACAATATGGTTATAAAAAAAAAAACTAAATTAGATAAAAATTTTAAATATTATTGCCCTAGTGGTTTGGTGTGTTGCGCGTGATAGTGTGGTTTTGTATGTAATCGTAAGAATTACGATGTGTGTGTATGTGTTCGTAGTGCAGTCCTTTTATTTGTTTGGGTTAGAGGTGACAAGATTAAAGAAAGGTTAAAAATGCATTTCAATTAAATGACTGAATTTGATGTTGTAACCGTTTTAGGTATAAAAAAAGCATTTGGAAAGTTTCCAAGTACTTTTTTTACATCTAAAACTAAATATTCGGTGTTACGATATTTTAATGATTGCATTTCATAATCAATATTTTAGTTCACTAGTTAGCCACATTTCATATTTCGGTACAGTAATATTGCCAAATTAATCAAAACTGGTGAATATTTGACAGCTATTTGCGGCGTTGCCAACTTTTAGGATAAACGCTTTTAAAGTGCCATAAAGCAGTGATAGCCTAGTGGTGTGACCGTCGGACTGCCAAATCATAGGTCTCGAGTTCGAACCCAAGGCACGTATCTCTGACTTTTCCGATTCATGTGGGTATTGTATAATTATCATTTGCTTCAAAAACGGTGAAGGAAAACATCGTGAGGAAACTGGCATGCCTGAGAGATATTTCTCGACGGCATGTGCAGCCAAGTTAGAGGCCCATGGGTGGCTTTAAAACTCTGACACCAGGTTAGTCACTAACCACACGAAAATATGAAGAAAAAGTGCCATAAAAATTCAGTTGAAAAGATTTGGGTGCCAGTGTAATGACAAGCCATCAGACATTTCACCTTTATCTCAGGGATAGAAACGCATCCTGTAGATGATATTTTACCTCGATGGTCCTAGTTTATCATTTATAACTTCCAATTTACAGCTTTATGTAAGCGGGCACGCCCTTTATGCCTGGAGGCTTTTATTTAGATATTTAGTTCTTTTTACGTTTAGTTTTTATTTTTTAATTCTGCTTGAGTATAGTTCTCGATGTTTTTGGTTGGTATATTGGCGTGTGCTAGCTGACATATGGCCAATAATTTTATACTTAATTAAAATATTGTTTTGTGTTGCATAATAATTTTGCATACTATTGTATAGAGTCATTTTTATTTTTTTTTCTAACTTGAACAGACAGCTGTGCTGCTGGGGAGTTTGTTGCGCCACTTCTTCTTCCCAGCTAAAGGCACTAGGAAGTGGTGAAGGGTGGGCGTTTTTGGGGGACTGTCTTATGTAATTTTGACGTTCGAAAAGTGCTGGTTCTCAGCCTAATTTGAATAAATGACTTTTGAATTTTGAATTTTGATCGATGGCTGACCACTTTCCATCAAGTGGGGATATGAATTGTTTTGAAAAACACAGTCCTTGTATTCCCTTTCTATCAAATATAAATTGCGTAATTTTTTAATTGACAAAGCATACTACACGATCCAAGATTTTCTTAGTAATTAGTGCCTACTACAATCTGTCACCATACACCTAATTGTTTTTCTATAAGATTTGCTTTATAAGTGACACCTAAGATTTTTTTTATATTGCATGTTGACATATTTATTGTAGCCTATTTTAGGCAGGACATTATGGAACTTTAATTGACCTAACATCTGTCTGTATAACCTATGCCCACAATAAAAAGATTTGATTTGATTTCTTCTTCTTGGCGTATCGATGACAAATAAGAAAGATGTGAAAATTCAAATATAATTTTTGGCTCAAAATTCAGCCACGCGAATTCCATTCGCTGACGTGAGCGATCGGAGTTCGCGTGGGCCGTGGTTGAATTTTAAGATCCTCAGGTATTCCCTTTAAATCATGTCAAAATGATATTCGGGGATACCATAATCCCATCCCTTAAAGTGCTACATTTGTTTACCTATTATAAATCTATAAAAAATCTGCTGTTAATACAAAAGTTCAATACCTATTTGACCAAAATGTATGAAACAGCTGTTTTTTTTTCGTGATTTCAGAGTTGCTCCCATAGTGAAAAATGTTTATATTCATGGGTAGAAAGAGAAAGAACATTCTGTAAAAAGTTCGAGAAGGTAAAAAAAATCATCCGGTATTATATACGTAGGTGATCATCTGGAAAATTTGTGTCACACACCGGTTGAAAATCATAAACTTGGGATAATTTCTCAATAAATAAAATACTGTGGGTAAATCATAACATAAACAGAACCGTGAGGAGAACTAGTTTTAAATTAATTGTAAGCATCAATAAAATAAAATCTTTTTAGACAGTCGTGCCAAGGGGTGCTTGTGGTTAAGTAATATCAGCCCTACGGGTTAATCGATCAGGTTAAGCTACGCTTGTCGCTATTGGTCCGTAGATAGGTGACCTGGGAAAGCATGAAAAGTCGTTGGTCCCGGCTGTCATTCGCAGATCTTTGACAGTTGTTACGGGTCATCAAAAGCCCGAAAGTGTGACAACCAGTCTTACCAAGGGGTATCGTGTTACCCAGTAACTGTGTTTTGGAGGTCAGATAGGCAGTCGCTCGATATAAAAAATTGGTATTTAGCTGCATCCGGTTAGACTGAAAGCCAACCCCAACATAGTTGGGAAAAGGCTAGGCAGATGACCACACTCGTGCCAAGATGAGGTTTTGGGGCTAAGGATTTGTATGTTGAAATTAGTTAAAATTTGATACTCTTTAAATAATTTAGACGCAGCAAAAGGATTATGTTAGGATCGTAGCAGGAGGTATGTTGTAGTTTCTACCTAGCCCATGGGAAGAAATCGTGAATATATATATTGGTCGGAAATACGGTAATAAAATGACTAATCGGGACGCCAGCGCCATCTAGCGGTGTTCGACAGAGTCTACAACATTGCGCTCAACAGGGGAAAAGCAGAGTTCGTTGGTGGCTGTCAGGCAGTGAGCACGTTTAGAATCTATCTCGCGTTCCGCAGAATTGTGTCGTGTACCAATAGTGTGTGAATAATTGCTAGTGTGATTAATTTGATCGTAAATTATAATTTGATCTGAACTGTTAACGGTTTTTTTATTGCGCAACAACCAACACTACCCATAGTACGCTCACAGTAGTTAAAATATGCCTGATAATAACGAAGGAGACACCTACTTTCTCCGTTATTAATGTAGTAGACGCTACAATTATTAATTACTATTGTTATAAATCTACGTTATCCCACACTGCAGGGCTTTTTTTTTAGGTAGGTCATCTTGTAGTTGTCCTCTGAGATCATGAATACTTAACCGGGCTTTCCTGTGGGTGCCTTAAGCTACTACACTTAAAACCTCCAGCCAGGGGTTATTCAACTATGCTAATTAAAACTAGGTGAACGCTCGCTAAGAGCACCCTCTGTGGGGTACGAACCTCGGCTTAGGACGTCAACCGGAGGGAGGACATCAACGATGGGACGGGCTGGGCTGCAGGGTGAAGGCTTCCCTTCCCTCTTTCCACTTTTGCTAATGCAATAGTGGGTCAATCCTTTAAAAAGTAATAGTTGCACACTTGTACAATCTAATGAAAATGTGTCATTGTTCCCAGGGAACCTTTGTACGTATTTTTCTGTTCCTTTCTTCTTATCTGTTTATATGTGTGTACATATACTGTTAAATAAATAAATAAATAATAATTATAAACCCGACTGCTTTTGTATCAACATACTAACATGAAACTATTTCTGGTGACCTGTATGTAACACAGGTTTTTCCTAAGCCTACATCTGTAGTGCTATTCTGTAAAAATCTCACCGTGATATCTTACAGAATAGCACTACAGGTAGCTTTCACAAAGTGATTTTTTATAGTTTAAAAAACCATTGTGAGAGAAACAATAAATAATCTAATTCATTAATAATGAACAGCTGGATCAGGGATAAGAAATCCTATTTTAAATAGCCTGAAACGTGCAAATGGCGCAGAACCGTTAAGTTTCACTAGAAATTCTGAATTCTGAAAGCTTAATTGTGGTTTAGAAATTCAAATTAAACTCGCAGACACACCCCCACATACAACACACACACAGATACATACAACACGCACACACACACAATCGAAAACAATATTTATAGTGCTTAAAGATACTTTAAGGTAAAGTATATATTATCTTCACTGTGTGTGGTGGTCCATTAAATTGCACGGTGAGCGATATGTCGAAGATAATAGAAATTTTATATTATATTCAAAGTCTGAGACGAGGGTTAAGCCTAGATGTACCCGTCCGATTTCCTCAAACAGACTGTAACGGAATCTGTAAAGATTCTGGAATTTCCTCAAGCGGAATCTAAGAAGATATCCTTCTACGCAGATAATTATTAATGAGATTTACTCTTACTTAAAATGCTCTTAACTCCACATGCAAAGGGATTTAATTATGAAGACTAATTAATAGAGTACTTCACTAGTTTAATTAGTACAAGTAGAGTTACATTTTCTACCAAATAACCTCTTAACATAAGTACTTTAGTAAGCTTTTAAGATCAAAAGAACCCTGGGTAGTGATGCTGTCTAGACGCATTCTTTTGATGCTGGAGTGTCTCTTAATTCTTTTTCAACAAATGTTTTTAATGTTTTAGTGGTTCACGATTCTTTAAAATAATATCAGTTTTGACAACGTTAATATAACAAACCATCATCTTCCTAGCCTTTTCCTAACTATATTAGGATCGGCTTCCAGTCTAACCGGATGCAGCTGAATACCAGTATTTTACATGGAGCGACTGCCTATCTGACCTCCACAACCTAGTTACTAGGTAACACGATACCCCTTGGTAAGACTGGTTGTCAGACTTTCGGGCTTCTGATTACCCGTAACGACTGTCAAAGATCTATGAATGACAGACGGAACCAACAGCTTAACGTGCTTTCTGAGGCACGTTAAAATATCAAGTAATTATATGATACAAAGTACATTTTTTTAAGTTATCAAATAACTTCTCCCGCTCTAGACGGATAGACTCTTACTGACTAAAACCCACCCGTGTTCCTACAGTTGCCTGTATGTTGCCAGGGGCCACGATATCCCTTTCGGACTTTCCCGCGATCCTAGCAGGCATCGGCTATAGTGGACCCCGTCAATAGCCGTCTTTGAGGCGCACGTGGAACACAACGCGCCGTAGACCTGGGCCTGGTCCTTATCGGACGGCGAGCTACCCATTGTTCACCGTCCGCAAGCCCGCGCCTACGATGGATATACATAGTATATAAATGTAAATTTAAGCTAGTTAAGATCATTAATTTTCGTTAAAAATGAGTAAAGGTCGGGTGTTTTGGGGGACCGTCATAAGCTTTGATTTCTTAGAAAAGTGTTTCCGTCATATTATTATTATGACCGATAAGAAAATCTGACGCGTTCACCAGTATTTGCCATTAAGATGTCAAAAACGCTCTGTATTTGGAAACTCGTTATTCTGTGACCGTTCATCGCTTTCTTAGAAAACCGAAGTTTTATGGAATTTCGACGTTCAAAAAGTGCTGATTTTCAGAGTGAATTATTTTTCATTTAACATTAACTAACCCACCTGATACCTTCTTAATGAATGAAACACGATAAATTGATGTAATTTTTCGATACCCGGAATTATTAATCGTGACATGCACACATTTAGGTATTGATTACGATGTTGTCTAGCCTCTGAGACCGAACTCTATAAACACGACGTACTTTGACTTGACATGTTCCCGTCTCTTTCTTGCTCTTATGGTTTGACAGTTGTTTGAAAGTGACAGGAATAACGTTTAGTTAAAGTACGTGCTAAGAAACGTTTAAAGATCTCGGCTCGAGTCGTCTAGAATTCGCTAAAGAAAATACACATGACATTGTATGTAAATTCAAGTAGATCCAAGCAACACGAGCCCGTAAATTAAGCAGCTGCGAGAAACTAGGCAAACACCCAGTACTTATCTCTATTGAGAATTTGATGTTGAGATCTTTTTAAACTATATTAGCAACACTCATGGTGATTACTTAAAAAAAAAATATTTGAAAAAAACGTAACAAATTTGAAATTTCGTATTTTCGTTCCAAACGTATCTAATGCTAAAATAGAGTTTGAAAAGTTCTCAACTTCAAATTTTTTATTCGGAAACCGTATGTAAGAAAATTATCGTATTTATAACTGTTGAAGTTTAATAGTATGGTAGACCTCAACAATTAGTAATAATTAGCATTGTTCAAAAGCAATTTACTTAATTTATGTCTATTTTTACCTACTGAGAACATAATTACTAATCAAAATGTTGCCTCATAAACGTAGTCATGCTATACTAATGTCCTATACCCATATTGTGGTACTAGAATATAGTTTCTTTGACATATCTCGGGACCTTGGGGACCGGACCTTTGGAAGGTGTATGAAGGGCCGAAACCAGTTCGAAGAGGCCCGTTAAACGCTTTTAATGAAATAAGGCACCATTCAGTAGTAAAATTCTCATGAGTCCCACAGTATGAACAATCAAAGAGATTATGAATGGAGAGGGTTTGAAGGAAGCTACTGGTTAGCCTCTTCGTGGGAACATATCCATTGAAACACACGAGTAGAACTATACATAGTGAACATCACACCCGTCTTCCTCGAAGGGGTAGGCAGGCAGTTCATCATTTTTTTATATGATAGCCCGCAGGTTTGTACGCTGGGCCAAGTCGGTCAAGCAAATACTTTTCAGAGCTCCTCATTGTACACGTGCAGCTTGTGGGTGAATCATACCCAAAAAGCATACGAAGCCCTTCGCGTCCAATATAATAACACTTTTAGAGCGCTGATGGGGCTGCCGCGACACTCTAGTACCTCGGGCATGTTTGCAGAAGCTAGCGTCGATTGCATCTATGCAACGATGCGTAAGCGAAGCGTGTCTCTGATTCGCATGGTGCGCGGCAGCCCCAACAGCGTGCTGATGATGATATCGGACAGGTTCAACTGCCCATACATTAGACGCTGCAGTGATTTTCATGTCACCTACAGTCGTCAGGTACTAAATAATGATTGTGTGTTGATAGTGGGGTGGTTTTAGTTTTGTATTGTAATGTTATAATGTATTAAATATTTATGTATGAATCTTGTTACTTGAATAAATGAATAATAATAGGTAAAACCAACGCTCATTGTTGCCAGTTACAGCTCAGTGCGGGTTGGTAGTCACATGTCTTCGAAATTTTGGTTCCAGAATTAGCCGGTTTCCTCCAGTGTTTTCCTTCACCGTTTTGAGAGCAGTGGTGATTAAATTATTTACATTATTTATTTTAAGTAAAGCGTCTTTCTGGGTTCAAACCCACTACCTATAACTCGTAAGTCCGCCGTTACCACTGGGCCACCACTGCTTCGACTGTCTATTTGTACATATTATAAATTATAGCCGCTTTTCATGTCTGCAACGGCAACAGCAACGAACTTTGATGCGGTTATAAAAATCATTTAGAGAATTAATTCCAGGAGGTTCATTATGTGTAATACATTTATATAGTTAACTTACATAATAATTATGATAAAGAAATCTCGTTGTTTTGTCAAGTTATATATAAAAATGAATGTTGGTCTGTTTAGCTGATATGGAAAATAGTTTAATTTAATGTTTTGTGTTTCATAATGTTAATTACTTTGCATAATAGTATAGAATCAAGTTTTTCTAACTGAACAGACAGCTGTGCTGCTGGGGAGTTTGTTGCGCCGCTTCTTCTTCCCAGCTAGAGTAGGTAGTAGTGAAGGGCAGGTGATTTGAGGACTGTCTTATGTAATTTTGATGTTCAAAAAGTGCTGATTCTCAGCCTAGTTTGAATAAATGACTTTAGATTTTGTGTTGTGTTTGTCTGTCTGTGTTTAATAGACTTCGACACCAACTGACCGATCAGGATGAAAGTGCGCACAAAATTATTTTACAATGCATATATGCTTGAAAAGAGCGTTTTCCAAGCAGTCAAACTGTGCGGAAAGTGCCAAGTGAAAGTTTTTTTTTTAAAGTGAAACTTTTATTACATCGTCTCAAACTTTTTCGTCTGTGTGTTGCATGTCGCGTGACGGTCGGCCGCGGAGTAGAGATAAAGTGAAAGGCGCTCGTCAGAGCAGCCAAGGCCAATATGGCGGCGCCTATAGAAGTTTCACTTTTACCGTGGTTTCATAAAACCACACAATATTTTTTTTATTTCCGTCGTCAGCTCGACGCCGACGCTAAGAGTTTTTATTATTTGAGATTTTTTTTACAAATTAAATGATGATGATGATGACGATGGCAATGGCGATCGTTAGGCCAATGGCAATGGTGATGACGATGGTCAAAGTTAAAGTCAAAAAGTCAAAGTCAAAGTCGATAGCGCTGACGATAATGATGGCGATGATGATGATTTATAGTATACATCATTTATATACGTCAGTCAAGATGTCAGATGTTACAGATCATATGCGATTACTGTAAGGTTCACTCGTTTTTTTTATTCCCTCGACATTGCATAATAAAACGTATGATACAGGTGCGTAAGATAATTTCCGACTCGTGTCGACTTATACACTCGTTGAAAATAACCTACTTTCCGCACTTGTAGCATAAATAACTAATACATAGATAGATAGAATATTCTTTATTATGTACACCATAAAAATTACAGACATTAATATAGAAATTTTACATTGGGTGACACAATGGGCGGTCTTATCGCTAATCTCGCGATCTTTTACAGACAAACTTTGGATGGATTTAAATGGAAAAGGAGAGACAATACTGCACACATATTCTTTCATGGAGAAGGTTTAAAGGTTTTATCGACTTCCACGTGGGTGAAGCCGCTGGCAAAAGCTAATCTAGTTTCATATACATAAATCCCATGTTACAGCGGCAAAACCTGTTGCTATTGTTGGCTGTAATCGAAAATTTCGTAGTGGAAAATATAATATCACTTTTCCCGACGCCCCGAGTCGAATCCATACTCAGAAGTCGCGCTTATAAGCACTGTACCAGTACGAAGGCAGACTTGTTGAGAATCGAGACATGAAGTAATATTGAACATATACCTACCTACTTACATTATTTTTTACCTTGACAACAAGTGTTTTGATTTCACACCTTTCACAGATAAAATCAATATTTATGGATGTTTCGACAGATCTTACAATCTACACGATTCATCGTAGTACCTACATAGTCTACAAGATAAGCTTGGCCCACACGATGTGAGATAAATTTCAGATGCTATCTGTACATGCTGCATAAGAAATTTAGGACCTATATGGACATAGTTTTAAACCGACTATAATTCGTTAGTTTCTCAGTGAAACTGTACATACGTCCACCCTAAACAAACGTCATGTAAGGCCACAATACTGTTAAGAATGCGGCGACGCAAGAATTGTCCATACAAACATAGTACATAAATCATTTGCAATTTGAGCATATTTCCACCATATTATGTTGATATTCGGATTGAGACAGTATTTATCTAGCTCTTACGTATTTTTGTTTCCAAAAACTTATCTTTAAATGAAGTACATTTCATTTAAGCGAATTGCATTTCGTACATTTTTACAGCGTAAGTGTATTTATATTTTTCTGTATTATAAACAACAATATTTGTAATATTGTTTCCGCAGAAGCATAGTTTATGTTATCAAATTACAAATTATCGAAAAAAAAAATGGAAATACATTATGTTTTCATTCATAATTTTTTGTATTACGGAACACATCTAAATTTATCATAAATTTTCGAAAGCTAGTAGTACTATCGCGTCAAGCAATAATTATCAATGTCTGCGTGGTAGTATTGCTCTCTGTAGGTGTATATCGCTCCGACAGGCACTCACACTAACGTAACGTGCTTGGAATTGAATTTTGCAAACATCTCGATTTGTAGTTGCGAGCCGTGTCGCCGGCCTCTTAAGGGTGTGATAATACATGAAAATATATGTTAAAGTTATAAATTAAAGGAAGTTACTAAGACCTACAAGCCTAACAGTCCATACGACTCTAAGCCCTATAAGCCCTGCAGCCCTAATCTATCATATACCTAGTGTGATAGATAAATATATAAATAAGTTCAGGATGTCTGCACCATGCGACCTAAGGTTACAGACGGATGGTAGACAGGATTTCCAGGTTCGGGAAAGGTACACTCACTGCCAGTCCCGCCGACTCACGAGACTGATCAGACATGGCTAAAGGTGTCTTGGCCACAGTGAGGGGTAATGAGACAAGAATATAAAATTCAAATCTGATTTATTTACAATATTTTACAGCTTATATACTACAATTACTTAACACACAATTACATAAATTCTTAGTGTTCTATGCGTGTGAGATGTAACTAAATCAATATTTTAAATGGGCCGCGCGTGAGCCGGGCCGAGTGCTGAGTCAATGTCCAAAGGTAACATTGAACAGAAACCAATAAAAAACTTTTTAGAAAAAAAAAACAACCGACTTCAAAAAAACACTACAAAGTGAAAAATAACTTTTATTTCGGAAGTCGGTGTCTTTGGTTTTTAATTTTCGTTCTTTGTCACCGACTTCCGAAATTAAAGTTATTTTTCACTTTGTAGTGTTTTTTTGAAGTCGGTTGTTTTTTTTTGTAAAAAGTTTTTATTTTTCACTTTTTAGTTGTGATACCTACCCCACACAAATTATAATACCACTACCTGCTATGTAAATAACAGTGACAGGAAGTTATCATAATATCATCCACATACTAAGTGAGGAAAAAATACGTATTATTGAAGCTAACTCAAAAACTACCCAAGCAAAGTTATTTAAATCTATATGGGACCACCTCTGAAGCATTACCTACCAAACAAAAAAAGAATCATTAAAATTAATTCATAATTGGCCGAGTTATCGCGTAACAAACATACAAAAAAAAAAGAAAAAAAAACATACAGTTGAATTGAGAACCGCAAAGCCGAAAGCTATTGGAACCGAATGTTCATTAGCTAATTTGCTATGTAGGTCTTTATTAACCTACCTATAATTATGTATTACAAGAAGGAGCTCGTGGCTAAGCAATAACAGCCACACGGTTCGATACATCAAGTTAAGCTGCGCTTGCCGGGGTTGGTCTGTGGATGTGTGATCACATACCGAGACTCCTCCGTGCCTCGGAAAGCACGTTAAGCCGTTGGTCCCGGCTGTCATTCGTGGATCTGTGACAGTCGTTACGGGTCGTCAGAATCCCGAAAGTCTGACAACCAGTCTTAACAAAGGGCATCGTATTACCCAGTTCCTGGGTTGTGGAGGTCAGATAGGCAGTCGCTTAATATAAAATACGGTATTCAGCTGCATCCGGTTAGACTGGAAGCCAACCTCAACATAGTTGAGAAAAGGCTAGGTAGATTGCAATTATGTAATACAAGGTTATTTTCATATAAGTACGTCCTAGTGATTTACTATCAAATAACATACTTATAAATTATTATGGCCGTATTTCAATCTACATTTCCAAAATACTGACTGCCTCATTAGTCTGGTCGTAAGCGCTATTGTTGAGCATGAGGTCCGGGGTCTGATTCCCAGGTCGGGCAGTGTTATTGGGTTTTTCTATTTAGAATTTCTCAGTAGCAGCCCGGAGTCTGGATTTGTGCCCGGTTGATGGAAATAGGCCCCTATTACGTGGAACTTAAACATAACTGGCGAAATGTGGGTATACTAAATAGGTGCACCTCTGCCCAACCCTTTGGGAAAACAAGACATGATGTTATGTTATTTCCAAAATTTTATTTCTTACTGAATTTTTTTACTGTGTCACAATTATTTAGGAAGATATAGTGCCATAATTTTTACAGTTGGCAAGAAACGTTGTTTGCAAATGCCATTATTATTGCACTGGATGCTGCCTGCTACCTCTTCAAATAGAACCTAGTAAAATATTGACAGTGAGACAGGCTCCCGCGAACATTCTTTGATAAAATTTGTACCAGATGTCGACCTATACCATGATTCCATAAAAGTCTTTAAAGCCAAAATGCTGAAGTCCCGTAAAACGCAATCTGATAATGTGTTATGTTAGTATATTTTGGTAACTCTTCACCCTTTTTATAATTTATTTTTTACTTTCCTTTATGATCTCATATTTATTTCAGTTTATATTGTTTACTAGCTTCTGCCCGCGACTTCGTTCGCATGGAAATCGTAAGACATCACAATATACTACAATAATAGCCATATTTTTATAAAACTTCCCTGTATACTACGTTTGTAGTTTTATTCTCAGCAGCCAAAATATACAGAGAGTCAGGAATGGTGACTCGGGAGCAAACGACGTAACAGTTGTCCGTGTGAGAAGCAGCTTATCCTGAGGTCGACACCCGCAGCCTTCAGCCTTCAGTGTCGGCCCCTGTGACTTGTTGATCGCAAAGCATACACTCCCAGAGAACTGCACGCGCTTTAACTGGTAATTATGGGGAATTTGTACTTTATACGCGCTATAAACACTGTCTCACCATCGCCACAACCTGTTAGAATTTCCACCTCGATGACGTTTCTCTGCAAAGACATGACTTTGAGCTGGTTTCCGTTACACAGATATACAACCGGAAGTCCACTTGCCATTTGTGAATTTAGAAATTCTATGGGGTGATATTTGGCATCATCATCCTCCACATCATTATTAATGGAGGTGTATATCACTTCACTCCCTTCAATTTGTGAGAGAATACTGTGGTTGATCGCTGCAGCTTGATCATCTTCGGAGTTAAAACGGAAACACGCCTAAGAATTCTCTTGGTACGGTATTTGACTGATATCCTCGTATATCAGACGAATAAGATCTTCTAAAGTGGGATCTACTCTACCAAGAGTCTCTGGTACAGTGCTTTCACCAACTTTTAGAAGAACATCGGAGAATACTTGAGCATTTGAATTACCGCCAAGCCGAGGTCGTATGATGATGGTCAAGCGCAGTTTATGAACTCTCGACCATAGAGTCGACCTTTTCAACGAAGTATTCACTTTTTTTGTCAAAACTGTGACGCCACCCATCATATCTTGGTTTCTGCGGATGTCCTGCAGGGTTCTGTTTACAGTTTCCACTGCTTTCCTTTTTGCCATAATGCATTCATCCCATACGACGAAGCGCAATTCCCTAAGCACACATCCCTTGTTACTGTTGCGTGACACCCCACAAACAGGCGTTTCGTTGCTCTCTAAATCGATGGGAATCTTAAACATGACGTGCGCTGTTTTGCCACCAGAAAGCAGTGTGGCAGCGATTCCAGAAGATCCACACACATACATATTTTAAAATCGCTTGGACAAATCTGCTGTCAAAATCTGTAAAAAAAACATTTTATTCCTACAGTCTTTTGCTCTAAAATGATCAGAATACAACCTAGAATGTTTTGTGACTGTAAAGTACTTGTAACTTAGTAGTTTCCCATAGCTTACGAAGTTTTCCATTTTTTGTGAATTCATACATTCTATGAATTACATGCACAATCCAAAAAAAAAAAAAATCGTTTTACAAAAAGAGTTAAAAAAAACAGATGTAAATCGAACTTACTACCCCGGGCGGCCTACCACCAGCTCATAAAGCAGTATTATTTTAATGTTACTTCAGTGGGAGAAAGAGATAGAGCTATACATCCTGTAGAGCTTCATCTCTTTCCCACACTGAAGTAAACTAAAGTAATATTAAAATAATACTGCTTTTGAGCTGGTGGTAGGCCCTCAGGACTTCAAATCATTCGTCCAACCGCTTACTTATTCGCTTTGTTGAAAGTTAGCTAAAATAGCCGTTCCTATATAAAAGGTAGCGTGATGATAATCATTTAAAAAGTTAAATCGGTAACTACCTATCTACAATATCCCAACCTTTTGGCGCATCCTTTTACAATTTGCAGAGAAAAATACGAACATGATGTAATATTGCTCATCCCCCCTAGCAAATAGCGTGATAGTTTATGCCCTACAGTTGGTACAGACAAACATTCTAAAAACTTTGATTTTCCGCATAAGAATCGATCCCATACCTCGTAGCAATAACTTTCTTTAAAAAAAATTAACTTCGCTACGATTTTATTATATCTATAGATTATAGGTACATAATCAAAAAAAATAATAATCGTATAACAAAATGTGAAAAAAAAGAAAAAAAACCGTAGGTGGGAATCGAACTTACAACCCCATGTTTGCAAAGCAACCGCTCAACCGTTGAGCTAATTGCTTTGTTGAAACTTGTCTAAAATAGCCGTTCCTATATATTTCATGATTGACTGCTTAGTTCCATAAAGGTATAGCGTGATGATAATCATTTAAAAAGTTAAATCGATAACCATCTACAATATCCTAAAATTTTGGCGCGTTTTTTTCCAAAAATACGAACATAATATAATATTGCTCGTCCCCCATAGTAAATAGCGTGATAGTTTATACCCTATAGTTTGACCAGACTTATAGGGAACACCTATGCAAAATTTTAACAGAATCTATCCGGTAGAATTTGCGTCATGCTAGAACATAAAAATACCTCATAATGTAATATTGCTCGTCCCCCATAGTAAATAGCGTGATAGTTTATACCCTATAGTTTGACCAGACACACAGGGAATATCTATGCAAAATTTTAACAGAATCTGTCCGGTAGAATTTGCGCCATGCTGGAACATACATACAGACAAACAGACAAACAGACAAAAATTCTAAAAAAAATATTTTCGGCAGTAGAATCGATCCCAGACCTCGTAGCAATTACTTTTTTTCAAAAATATTCAATGTACAGTTTTGACTTCGCTACGATTTTATTATATGTATAGATGTCTTAGTCTTAAGTAAGTAGGCAAAATTGCAATATTGTTCGTCTTGTAATTTTATTTTTCCTTATGTTATTTTTCTAATGTTTAAGTATTTTACCATAATTCTTAATTCAAGAGCCTTTGTTTTATTAAGAAGTGTTTTGTGACCTATTTCTGTGATTGTTGGTTATCCTGTAATTGGCGACTGTATAAGTCCGAGGCTATTGTTAGCTATAGTATTTATGATATATTATATACAGAAGCTGTTGGTGTACCTTTATAAATAAATAAACATTAGGAAATTTAGAAAAAAATATCTATTATAAGTCATAAGTCATTTATTCATTTGTTTAATATAGGTGTACAATAGTAATGGTATTTAAAGATAAAGAGTTCGCTATGTTATACCAGAGGGCGTACAAATGTTTGTAATTGAGTAATTATTGAATTAAATAAGCCTGAACAATAAAAAGACAATTATAAAAAATCACACATTTCATAATACAAATTAATTAATAATAAATAGCAATAGAAATCAATGTAAAAATAAAAAATAAAAATACAAATGTCAATACAGTGCATGACATGACACAGACTGAAAACAAATAATAAGGCTATGTCATTACACAATACTAAAGTTAACATACAAAAACTGATGTCAATTAATATTTAATTTATTGCCTGAAATATAAATTGAAAACGATATAATGTACCCGAACAGAAACATTTGTTAGCAACTTAATAAAGTAGACTATTAACTATATTAATTGCATATTTAGTCTACAATGTTCCCACTGCTGGGACACAAGCTTCCACACTGAGAGGGACTGGGCCGTAATCCACCAGGTATCAGCGTATTTCCAATCTATACAAGGCCAGAATGCAGCCATAGAAAACTGCTCGCATATACATTGTAAAGCTATTTTTAACCGACTTCCAAAAGGAGGAGGTTCTCAATTCGACTGTATGTTTTTGTTTTTGTATGTTTGTTACGCGATTACTCCGTCAATTTTTTTTAGGTAGATCATACTTCAGAGGTGGTTCCATATAAATTTTATTAACTTTGCTTGTGTAGTTTTTGAGTTAGCTTCAATAATACGTATTTTAACCTCACTTAGTATGTGTATGATATTATGATAACTTCCTGTCACTGTTATTTACATAGCAGGTAATGGTATTCGAATTTGTTTGGGGTAGGTATCACAACTAAAAAGTGAAAAATAAAAACTTTTTACAAAAAAAAAACAACCGACTTCAAAAAAACACTACAAAGTGAAAAATAACTTTTATTTCGGAAGTCGGTGTCTTTGGTTTTTAATTTTCGTTCTTTGTCACCGACTTCCGAAATTAAAGTTATTTTTCACTTTGTAGTGTTTTTTTGAAGTCGGTTGTTTTTTTTTGTAAAAAGTTTTTATTTTTCACTTTTTAGTTGTGATACCTACCCCACACAAATTATAATACCACTACCTGCTATGTAAATAACAGTGACAGGAAGTTATCATAATATCATCCACATACTAAGTGAGGAAAAAATACGTATTATTGAAGCTAACTCAAAAACTACCCAAGCAAAGTTATTTAAATCTATATGGGACCACCTCTGAAGCATTACCTACCAAACAAAAAAAGAATCATTAAAATTAATTCATAATTGGCCGAGTTATCGCGTAACAAACATACAAAAAAAAAAGAAAAAAAAACATACAGTTGAATTGAGAACCGCAAAGCCGAAAGCTATTGGAACCGAATGTTCATTAGCTAATTTGCTATGTAGGTCTTTATTAACCTACCTATAATTATGTATTACAAGAAGGAGCTCGTGGCTAAGCAATAACAGCCACACGGTTCGATACATCAAGTTAAGCTGCGCTTGCCGGGGTTGGTCTGTGGATGTGTGATCACATACCGAGACTCCTCCGTGCCTCGGAAAGCACGTTAAGCCGTTGGTCCCGGCTGTCATTCGTGGATCTGTGACAGTCGTTACGGGTCGTCAGAATCCCGAAAGTCTGACAACCAGTCTTAACAAAGGGCATCGTATTACCCAGTTCCTGGGTTGTGGAGGTCAGATAGGCAGTCGCTTAATATAAAATACGGTATTCAGCTGCATCCGGTTAGACTGGAAGCCAACCTCAACATAGTTGAGAAAAGGCTAGGTAGATTGCAATTATGTAATACAAGGTTATTTTCATATAAGTACGTCCTAGTGATTTACTATCAAATAACATACTTATAAATTATTATGGCCGTATTTCAATCTACATTTCCAAAATACTGACTGCCTCATTAGTCTGGTCGTAAGCGCTATTGTTGAGCATGAGGTCCGGGGTCTGATTCCCAGGTCGGGCAGTGTTATTGGGTTTTTCTATTTAGAATTTCTCAGTAGCAGCCCGGAGTCTGGATTTGTGCCCGGTTGATGGAAATAGGCCCCTATTACGTGGAACTTAAACATAACTGGCGAAATGTGGGTATACTAAATAGGTGCACCTCTGCCCAACCCTTTGGGAAAACAAGACATGATGTTATGTTATTTCCAAAATTTTATTTCTTACTGAATTTTTTTACTGTGTCACAATTATTTAGGAAGATATAGTGCCATAATTTTTACAGTTGGCAAGAAACGTTGTTTGCAAATGCCATTATTATTGCACTGGATGCTGCCTGCTACCTCTTCAAATAGAACCTAGTAAAATATTGACAGTGAGACAGGCTCCCGCGAACATTCTTTGATAAAATTTGTACCAGATGTCGACCTATACCATGATTCCATAAAAGTCTTTAAAGCCAAAATGCTGAAGTCCCGTAAAACGCAATCTGATAATGTGTTATGTTAGTATATTTTGGTAACTCTTCACCCTTTTTATAATTTATTTTTTACTTTCCTTTATGATCTCATATTTATTTCAGTTTATATTGTTTACTAGCTTCTGCCCGCGACTTCGTTCGCATGGAAATCGTAAGACATCACAATATACTACAATAATAGCCATATTTTTATAAAACTTCCCTGTATACTACGTTTGTAGTTTTATTCTCAGCAGCCAAAATATACAGAGAGTCAGGAATGGTGACTCGGGAGCAAACGACGTAACAGTTGTCCGTGTGAGAAGCAGCTTATCCTGAGGTCGACACCCGCAGCCTTCAGCCTTCAGTGTCGGCCCCTGTGACTTGTTGATCGCAAAGCATACACTCCCAGAGAACTGCACGCGCTTTAACTGGTAATTATGGGGAATTTGTACTTTATACGCGCTATAAACACTGTCTCACCATCGCCACAACCTGTTAGAATTTCCACCTCGATGACGTTTCTCTGCAAAGACATGACTTTGAGCTGGTTTCCGTTACACAGATATACAACCGGAAGTCCACTTGCCATTTGTGAATTTAGAAATTCTATGGGGTGATATTTGGCATCATCATCCTCCACATCATTATTAATGGAGGTGTATATCACTTCACTCCCTTCAATTTGTGAGAGAATACTGTGGTTGATCGCTGCAGCTTGATCATCTTCGGAGTTAAAACGGAAACACGCCTAAGAATTCTCTTGGTACGGTATTTGACTGATATCCTCGTATATCAGACGAATAAGATCTTCTAAAGTGGGATCTACTCTACCAAGAGTCTCTGGTACAGTGCTTTCACCAACTTTTAGAAGAACATCGGAGAATACTTGAGCATTTGAATTACCGCCAAGCCGAGGTCGTATGATGATGGTCAAGCGCAGTTTATGAACTCTCGACCATAGAGTCGACCTTTTCAACGAAGTATTCACTTTTTTTGTCAAAACTGTGACGCCACCCATCATATCTTGGTTTCTGCGGATGTCCTGCAGGGTTCTGTTTACAGTTTCCACTGCTTTCCTTTTTGCCATAATGCATTCATCCCATACGACGAAGCGCAATTCCCTAAGCACACATCCCTTGTTACTGTTGCGTGACACCCCACAAACAGGCGTTTCGTTGCTCTCTAAATCGATGGGAATCTTAAACATGACGTGCGCTGTTTTGCCACCAGAAAGCAGTGTGGCAGCGATTCCAGAAGATCCACACACATACATATTTTAAAATCGCTTGGACAAATCTGCTGTCAAAATCTGTAAAAAAAACATTTTATTCCTACAGTCTTTTGCTCTAAAATGATCAGAATACAACCTAGAATGTTTTGTGACTGTAAAGTACTTGTAACTTAGTAGTTTCCCATAGCTTACGAAGTTTTCCATTTTTTGTGAATTCATACATTCTATGAATTACATGCACAATCCAAAAAAAAAAAAAATCGTTTTACAAAAAGAGTTAAAAAAAACAGATGTAAATCGAACTTACTACCCCGGGCGGCCTACCACCAGCTCATAAAGCAGTATTATTTTAATGTTACTTCAGTGGGAGAAAGAGATAGAGCTATACATCCTGTAGAGCTTCATCTCTTTCCCACACTGAAGTAAACTAAAGTAATATTAAAATAATACTGCTTTTGAGCTGGTGGTAGGCCCTCAGGACTTCAAATCATTCGTCCAACCGCTTACTTATTCGCTTTGTTGAAAGTTAGCTAAAATAGCCGTTCCTATATAAAAGGTAGCGTGATGATAATCATTTAAAAAGTTAAATCGGTAACTACCTATCTACAATATCCCAACCTTTTGGCGCATCCTTTTACAATTTGCAGAGAAAAATACGAACATGATGTAATATTGCTCATCCCCCCTAGCAAATAGCGTGATAGTTTATGCCCTACAGTTGGTACAGACAAACATTCTAAAAACTTTGATTTTCCGCATAAGAATCGATCCCATACCTCGTAGCAATAACTTTCTTTAAAAAAAATTAACTTCGCTACGATTTTATTATATCTATAGATTATAGGTACATAATCAAAAAAAATAATAATCGTATAACAAAATGTGAAAAAAAAGAAAAAAAACCGTAGGTGGGAATCGAACTTACAACCCCATGTTTGCAAAGCAACCGCTCAACCGTTGAGCTAATTGCTTTGTTGAAACTTGTCTAAAATAGCCGTTCCTATATATTTCATGATTGACTGCTTAGTTCCATAAAGGTATAGCGTGATGATAATCATTTAAAAAGTTAAATCGATAACCATCTACAATATCCTAAAATTTTGGCGCGTTTTTTTCCAAAAATACGAACATAATATAATATTGCTCGTCCCCCATAGTAAATAGCGTGATAGTTTATACCCTATAGTTTGACCAGACTTATAGGGAACACCTATGCAAAATTTTAACAGAATCTATCCGGTAGAATTTGCGTCATGCTAGAACATAAAAATACCTCATAATGTAATATTGCTCGTCCCCCATAGTAAATAGCGTGATAGTTTATACCCTATAGTTTGACCAGACACACAGGGAATATCTATGCAAAATTTTAACAGAATCTGTCCGGTAGAATTTGCGCCATGCTGGAACATACATACAGACAAACAGACAAACAGACAAAAATTCTAAAAAAAATATTTTCGGCAGTAGAATCGATCCCAGACCTCGTAGCAATTACTTTTTTTCAAAAATATTCAATGTACAGTTTTGACTTCGCTACGATTTTATTATATGTATAGATGTCTTAGTCTTAAGTAAGTAGGCAAAATTGCAATATTGTTCGTCTTGTAATTTTATTTTTCCTTATGTTATTTTTCTAATGTTTAAGTATTTTACCATAATTCTTAATTCAAGAGCCTTTGTTTTATTAAGAAGTGTTTTGTGACCTATTTCTGTGATTGTTGGTTATCCTGTAATTGGCGACTGTATAAGTCCGAGGCTATTGTTAGCTATAGTATTTATGATATATTATATACAGAAGCTGTTGGTGTACCTTTATAAATAAATAAATAAATAAACATTAGGAAATTTAGAAAAAAATATCTATTATAAGTCATAAGTCATTTATTCATTTGTTTAATATAGGTGTACAATAGTAATGGTATTTAAAGATAAAGAGTTCGCTATGTTATACCAGAGGGCGTACAAATGTTTGTAATTGAGTAATTATTGAATTAAATAAGCCTGAACAATAAAAAGACAATTATAAAAAATCACACATTTCATAATACAAATTAATTAATAATAAATAGCAATAGAAATCAATGTAAAAATAAAAAATAAAAATACAAATGTCAATACAGTGCATGACATGACACAGACTGAAAACAAATAATAAGGCTATGTCATTACACAATACTAAAGTTAACATACAAAAACTGATGTCAATTAATATTTAATTTATCGCCTGAAATATAAATTGAAAACGATATAATGTACCCGAACAGAAACATTTGTTAGCAACTTAATAAAGTAGACTATTAACTATATTAATTGCATATTTAGTCTACAATGTTCCCACTGCTGGGACACAAGCTTCCACACTGAGAGGGACTGGGCCGTAATCCACCAGGTATCAGCGTATTTCCAATCTATACAAGGCCAGAATGCAGCCATAGAAAACTGCTCGCATATACATTGTAAAGCTATTTTTAACCGACTTCCAAAAGGAGGAGGTTCTCAATTCGACTGTATGTTTTTGTTTTTGTATGTTTGTTACGCGATTACTCCGTCAATTTTTTTTAGGTAGATCATACTTCAGAGGTGGTTCCATATAAATTTTATTAACTTTGCTTGTGTAGTTTTTGAGTTAGCTTCAATAATACGTATTTTAACCTCACTTAGTATGTGTATGATATTATGATAACTTCCTGTCACTGTTATTTACATAGCAGGTAATGGTATTCGAATTTGTTTGGGGTAGGTATCACAACTAAAAAGTGAAAAATAAAAACTTTTTACAAAAAAAAAACAACCGACTAAAAAAAACACTACAAAGTGAAAAATAACTTTAATTTCGGAAGTCGGTGACAAAGAACGAAAATTCAAAACCAAAGACACCGACTTCTGAAATTAAAGTTATTTTTCACTTTGTAGTGTTTTTTTTTAGTCGGTTGTTTTTTTTTTGTAAAAAGTTTTTATTAAATCTGTGATTCCAATGTATACACAATATTTGCGTATTGCTGGTGTATAGTTTGTAACGTAGACGAGCGCGTCCTGGTTCCAAACTTACTAGATCACTTACGCCTGATAAGAGTTTTAAAGATATAGTCTATAAAAAAAAGAAAAGAACAAAAGTGTGAACTGGGTGAAATGGGTTAGGTTAGGTTAGGTTAGAACTGTGACCAATCGCGCGCGAGCCGAGCGAGTGAAGCGAGTGGTGCCGCGGCAGCGGCCGGCGAGCGCTACTTCCAAGTTGCTCGCAGCCAGGCAGGCAATTTAATATTAGCGCACGCTGCATTACGTCGCAAATAAGTTGGTTACCAGTTCACAATTTCTCGCAATCTAAACTCGATTAGTCCGTATGTGTACTGGCACTGTATACTATGGAATGAGGTAGTTAATTTGGTCACTACGAAGTATACGCGAGTATTTTCGTATAGATATACTACTCTTGTATAGATTGGAAGAACTTAGTAAAAAAGTGATTTCCAATCTATACGCGATTAGTTTCACACCCTTGCGTTCTGGCCTTGTATAGAATGGAAAAACGACAAGTGTTATGATGTCACTATATTCTTTGGAAAACTCCAAATCATATAAGAACGAATTGACGATAAAATAGATTTTCAAGTTATCTTTTATGATAAAAACCTGATTCTTTATCTCATGTCCAAATTGACATGCAACATTGAAATCTAGGTGAAAATTCGTGCTATTACCATCTTCTGTTACTTCATCACTATAATAAACTTGCTGCGTCCCAGGGTTTCACCCGCATAAGTCTCGATTTTGTAGGAATATCTAGATAAATGTATCCTATGTTCTAACCCAGGTCATGGTCTACCCATATGCCAAATTTCATTCAAATCTGTTCCGCTTTTTTAGCGTGAAAGCATAACAAACAAATATACAAAATATCAAATATTTTCTCTACATTTAATTAGTGTTGAGTATATAACTGTTGATTATAGTTTAGACTAGCTTCTGCCTTTTTTTTTGGTTGAGAAATTATCAAATAACTTCTCCCGCTCTGAGCGGAGCGGGACCGGGCGTGTCAGGCTCTTATTGACTAAAACCCACCCGTGTTCCTTCAGTTGCCTGTATGTTGCCAGGGGCCATGGTAACCCTTTCGGACAGATCCGCAACCCCGGCAGAGGCTAGCTTCTACCTGCGACTTCGTTTGCGTGAAGATTCTTGTATTAACATAAAATATCCTATGTTACTCGGCAATAGTGCAGCTTTTAACAAGTGAAAGAATTTTCGGAATCGGATCAATAATTCCGAAGATACAAATTCAAAGACGTTAGTTACCTCCGTATAATAATAGTGTAAAGATTGATTGACAGTGGAAAATATTCCTTTTTAAAACTAACATTAGATACTGTATTTGCTTGCGTAAATGTTTAATTATTGAATTATTTCAAAAAGGAGTTGTCGAACCCGCTGTGAAAGTTCTCGCCCGGGATACTCTGTTCCTATTTTTCCTGACAGGTCCATTAGTTTCGGACACATCCAACTTGAATGCAACTGAAAACCTTTTAGTGGTTCCAAAGCCAATTTTGAGAAAACTATTTTTCTTTTGTCTGCCTCTTTGGTCTCGTAGTCGCAAGCGCCACTGCTGAGAAAGAGCTCTTGGGTTCGATTCCCAGGTCATGCAAAGTGTTATTGGGTTTTTCCATTAGGAATTTCTCAGTATCAGCCCGGAGTCTGGATTTGTGCACGATTGATGCCAATAGTGTCGCCTTCTATTACATGAGACTTAAACATAACTGACGAAATGTGGGTGTACTAGGTACACCTCTAGGTATTTATGGTATTTTTTATTGGCCCATCTATACTGCCCTGCTAAGACCAAAGACGATATCTCAACCGGAGTATGTTTAGAGAAAATTACTATTTGTAAATTGTAATTTAAGGAAGAATGGAGATATAAAAAGCTTCCTAGTGGTTTTTAAGCTATTGCATAGCTTTTATCGCGGGCTTTGAGCGCGGCGACCGAATCAAGAAATTCCGTAACGTAACGAAAATAAAACCTAACAGCCCCCACTCCGCCTACCATGTAATGACGGTTCCCATGACAACGTGATGTTGTCATGGAAACGTAATTTTTGTTTTATGTCATCACGTCATCATCCCAAGTGTAGCGTTGACAAATAGGAAGTATGGAGGTTACAAATGCTATGCAATAGCTTTACCGCGGCAGTCCCGGATTGCCACACGTTTTTTTTAAATGTTTTAAGTTAGATAGTGTTATTTTGCTTATACCATTAGATGAGAAATTGTTAAAACTATGAATATAATAATTTTAAAATATTAATTTATTTATTGACACCAAAAAATATTAACACTACATAACAACCATATAGCGTAAAAATAAATTTGTAGGCTATAATGAAAATTATACAACATAGGAGCATCTGCAGCCGAACTAGGTGAAAAACCTGTATCTCGGCATACAGAGCCATACCTCTGTGATAATAGACTGGAAAAAATTTAGCCAACATTTACAATTTTGTTAAAAAACTAAGAGGGCATCTCATATCTCAGAGATAGCGCCTTTCAGCTTATCAGGGCACTATATAATAAATAGCATTTGCGTTGCGTTTGGTTAAAAAAATGAGTCAAATCAAACAGTTTTTACTAGCTGTTCCAGGTCACTGCTACGCAAAAGATGACTTTTGCGTACCTGGAATAGTCATCTATTCTTTATAAATTCAATCTCATTCCGGTCATACAACCATAACGTAGAAAAAGATATCAGCTGTATTTCTGTAGATAACAAAATATGAACTCTGATCAGCAGACCAAAACGTGACAATAACAGGGTTACAATTAAACATATGTTTCTTACACCTCAGTAATTTGCTGTTGCACAGTAAAAAACATAGTAATCGAATGCAAAAACATTGTAGTCACAATCTACTAATGAATACCGGTCACGTTGGGCGTAGAATCGGGTCCAACGGTTACATTAGCTAAGAATAAATGAATTAGCCACAAGGATCCTCATTATACGATCTGAGGTCCAGATTACAATCAAAATATAAATATAAATTAAGTAGGTTCTGTGTGCTAGCAGAACCAATTGCAGAAAGGAGGCAAAACAAATTTTTCGATTACAGAGCACTCTCTAATGCTTCGCATGTTGAGTCGTTTAAAATGGGGGTAAATTAAAACAGTCTTCGCGAATGATGATACTTGTGGATTTCTATTGAAGTCATGTTGGAGTCGCCAAATCTTTTTACCACTGCGTGAACTTTTGTGGTACAGTTTTCAAGAACGTCAACCAGGAAGAAATCAACCAAGATTTATCTATAAAGAGAATGGATTGGAAGCTCAAAAATCTATCGCATGTCGGCGTCAGGTGAAGAGAAGACTTAAGTGATAGAAGTGTAAAGAAATTGGATAATATCTAGCCTAAGCCTCGTTCTCAGCGCTATTATTACTATTAATACTACTATAAAGCCCATTATTGCTTACTCAAAAGTAATGTACTGCGACTACTTAGAAAATAGAACAAATAAAAAATAACTTACAAAATAAACAGTGAACTTTTCCAGACTGTCATCATGACGATGACGTACGAACCCAAGTTCAAATAAGACTTAAATCTAATTTTCTTCTAAAAAGGCGTGGCGGATAGTGTTGATGAGTCACAGATCCACATGCTAGCACTTTATGTCCTAAGCAGCCATTTCATACTCAGAGCACACGTATCAACATCTTAATTAGCTATAAAAATGACAGTAGCGGTGTGAAGATAGAAATCAGAGCCTTCAACTCTGCTAAATGAGTTGCTGGAAAGAATAACGAAGAGGTTTTTTTATTTACAATCTTATATTCACTTGACAATAAACTTAGGGTAGTCCCTTTACGGTCCAAAGTCACTGGACTCTAGATATTCGTAAGAGTGTATCTTACGAATTTCCAGAGTCCAAGTACTAACTAAGGTTTTGGGAAGTTTGTCGCTTATTCTTTGTGAGGCCTTTGATTTTATTAGGATCCTAATTACTACTAATACGATCTAAAACCCTATCCCCCATCATAATCCTATGCCTAATGCCTAGCATTTTCCTTATTAAGGCTTGCTACACGGCTGCCAACCGCGTCCCCGACAAAGGTGACCTTAGTTGGCGACAGGCAGAGCTGTTTGAAATTTGGTCGTAAAACACCATCTACATGGTTGTAAACTGCCAAGGTCACCTCTGTTGGGATGCGGGTGGCAGCCGTGTAGCAAGCCCTTCAACTGGGATCGGGTTCCAGTCTAACCGGATGCAGTTGAATACCAGTATTTTTTAGCAGCGACTAGCTATCTGAACTATAGGAGCTCATGGCTAAGTAATAACAGTCACACGGGTCGATCCATCAGATTAAGCCACGCTTGCCGGGGTTGGTCCGTAGATGGGTGATCATCTTTACATACCGACACTCCTCCGTGCCTCGGAAAGCGTTGGTCCCGGCAGTCATTCGTGGATCTTTTACAGTCGTTACTTAGTAAAGGGTACCGTGTTACCCAGTAACTGGGTTGTAGAGTTCAGATAGTCAAAATCAATTTACCTAGCCTTTTCCCAACTGTGTTGGGGTTGGCTTTCAGTCTAATCAGATGCAGCTGAATACCAGTATTTTACATGGAGCGACTGCCTATCTGACCTCCACAACCCAGTAACTGGGTAATACGATACCCCTCGGTAAGACTCATTGTCAGGCTTTCGGGCTTCTGACGACCCGTAACAACTTCCAAAGATCCACGAATGACAGCCGGGACCAACAGCTTAACGTGCTTCCCGAGGCACGGAGGAGTCTCAATTTGTAAAGATGGTAACCCATCCACGGACCAATTCCGGCAAGCGTAGCTTAACCTGGTGGGTCGACCCGTGCGGCTGTTATTACTTAGCCACGAGCTTAAATCTATACGACATATTATTATATTTTCAAACAAGTTGCACACGCGTTCTTATTAAGAAATGCCAGTTCCGTAGGGCAGCAACTCTTGACCTTCATGACCCAGATAAAACAAGTTTTCTTAACAATATGATGTCATCTGAATGCAGGTCACTGCTCACCGTATGTTATGGAAACTTTGAAGATCATCGTGAATAAGACATTGATACTTGACCATCAGTTTTGAGTTCTTTCCTGCTGGCTTCATCTGAGTAATTGATATTTGTGTCTTGATTCAATTATGAGATAATTATTCATCATCATCAGCCTATAGCAGTCCACTGCTGGACATAGGCCTCTCCAATTGCACGCCATTCAGCTCGATTCTCGGCAACTATCATCCAGCTGCTACCAGCCACCCTGCGAAGATCGTCACTCTACCTAGCCTGAGGGCGTCGTACCTTACGTTTGCCAATTTGCGGTCTCCACTCAAGAACACATATACTCCAACGGTCATCGGTTCTACGGCTGATGTGGCCGGCCCACTGCCACTTCAGCTTGCTTATTCTGTGAGCTATGTCGATAACTTTGGTTCTCTACCAGATCACCTCGTTCTGGATTCGATCCTTCAGAGACACTCCAACCATAGCCCGCTCCTTGGCTCGCTGAGCAACCTTAAATTTATGGACCAGCCGTACCGTGAGTGTCCACATTTCGGCTCCGTAGGTCATAACAGGCAAGACGCACTGATTGAAGACCTTCGTCTTTGGGCTCTGTGGAATACGCGACGAGAAGACTCGAGATAATTATTAATGATCTTTATTTCTGTAAGAACAGAAGTCAGGTATATGAGTCGATACTCTATTTTGAATGAATTCTTTTATGTACCGTGTGGTAATGACCAAATGGTTAGCGCATGGACTGGCGAGCAAGAGGTCATGAGTTCGTGACTCCCACTCACAAGCATAATTTTAAGTCTAGCAGGAAGAGTTTTAGGTAGGTAATCAATATTAATTAGTTATCTCTTAGGAATATTGCCGAAGTAAACTTGGAGTGTGAGGTTCCTTAAGACGGGTGTATAACGTTTGAAATACTAACAAACGTTCTAATGATCATATGACCTAATTTCATTTATATGTATATAATAAATTATTGATATAATTTAATTTTACCTAAATTTATATGGTATTTTAGTGGCATGAGAAACAGGGTGTAAAGTTCACTCATCCACCATAGAAAAGGGAGGATCCTCCGACCAGACGGGTGTTATGTCTGGCGGGTAACTGCCCATCGGTTTGATGTTGAAATCTTGTATCTATGTCGATCGCTCGGTAAACTCTAACTGCGCGATGCAGGATTTGTGTGACGTCATGTCTTTGATGCGTAGTTCGTATGTGGCGGTGTAACCGTTACAGTATAATGAACATTTTCTATAATGCACATTTGAATTAATATTCAATTAGTATAATATACAGTTACTATAATATTCAAGTAACGTTTAATATAATTAGAAACGATGTTTAATATAATTTAGAAACGTGTACTTTGTTTTGTATATTTTTGCAAAACTGATTAGATTTTCAACGCCTGCCATTTGAGTTAGGTTAGTTGGGTTTGGGTTGGGTAGCATTTGGGTTAGATTAGGTTAGAACAGTGACAATTAACGCGTGAAGGCGAGCGAGCGAAGCGAGCGTGCCGTGGCAGCGGCCGCCGAGCGCTAGATCCCCTTTATTGTTCGTGAATCATTTGGGTTAGATGAGGTTATTATAACAGTATGATGTTTCCTAATATCCTTACATATTATAAAACAAATTCCCCCACCGCGTCTGTCTGTCTGTCTGAATGCGATAAACTCAAAAACTACTGAGCGGATTTTACTGGCGTACGCCGCGTAAGTCAATACTAAATACTTTATTGCATTCCACAATGTATGTGCTTAGGTGGTAAACATTTGCTTATGAAACAATCGTGAACCCTGTCGGGCACAGCAAAAGAAAAATAGTAGAGATGAGGACTTATCATTTATCTTATAATTTAATTTATTTTAAACATTTATTGTGTATTTTATATGAGTTTTAGAGATATATCATTCAAATGTTCATTTACACTGTAACATGTAACATTTACTTAATAATAGATTGTTTAATTTATTCGTGAATATATGGAGTCTTTTTTTCTTTTCTAACTTTAAAAGATATCACAGATTCAAAATAACGCGTAACAAAATAATTATGGTTGACGACAAAGCGAGTGCAGCGTCTGGAGTCAATGACCTTTTCCTCGGCTATTAGGTATCTAATTCCGGTAGTACGTACCCGTGGGATATTTTCCGACAGCCACGCGGGCGAAGCCGTGGGCAAAAACTAGTTTAATTATAAATTATAGAATTTTAGCTGAAAATGAGTAAATATGAAAAGTATATTAACTGAACGTTATATAAAAAGAGCATTATACAAATTGAAAATTATTAATAATTATATGAAATGAACGTTATACTAAATTTTATTAAAATAAAAGGTTATATGAAATATAACATTAGATCACATGAAATTAGGTTATTTGTTTTTATAGCATATGAAAATAATATAATGTGAACGTTATTTCAAGTGATATTATACTATTTGTTATTATGCCATATATTACACATTCCCTTAAGACACCGTGGTTTAAAATAAAGTGAACAAATAATTTAGGACTACGGCTTAAATGCCCTTTTGAAGAAGGAAAGTTCAACTTAGTCTGGTTTTAACAGCTCGTACATATATTATGCTTACACGTGCTGTAACACAACTCTATATAAAAGAGTTGAACGACCCTAACGTAAGTTGGTAACAATCAGTATTGATCATCAATCAATCATATATTTTTGTGTTGATTTGATTGGTATTTGTGCTGATTTTGAAGACAAGTGGATTTGGATGGATAAAATTACATAAATATAAGTCAATATTTAAGAACTTATTGTTAGGTTTCAATTTATTAATACATAATTGTTGAATATTGTTCTGGCAACACCCAAAGATTTAATATGTCAAAATGGCGGAATAACGTTCTTCTGGGTCGAGCGCTCGTGACGGTAAGACATGCTTAGTGGCTGTGTCGGTAAAAAGATAGATTGGCATAGTATTGGTAATCCACTGTAAATTATGGTAACCTATTAGTTTTATGGTAAATATTAGAATACTGATTAAACAGTGATATTATTATTATGTGGGGAATAGATGTAATGGTATGGTGTAGAATATTGAATTTGATGTTGGCAAAGAAATATAAATGACTGACAAAATATCTTGGCGTTTCATATTATTTTCCTTATCCCTGAAATATTGTAAATATGTAGTTTTATTAAACAGTTTTAGATTATGAAATTGGGGTAACGACTTTAAGATTCATTTGGGGATTAGTATCTTTTTTGAGGTTAAATAATTATATTCAAAATTAAATTAGTTAGTTTAGAGTAATGGTGGTTCTTATTATATTACGATACTAGAAACAATCTAACTTTGTCAAATGCTTTACTTACTTTTTCTTTCCTCTCCCTTTCCTGCAAATTGTGGAAATGGATAAAATGGAACTGGATAGGCCACATGATAAGAAACAAGAGAAATAAATGGTCTAAAGATGTCACAATGTGGTAGATGGAAAAAGAAGCAAAGGGCGTCAAAGAGCGAGATGGGAGGATGAAGTTAAAAAGACGGCAGGATCGACATGGAGAAGAAAAGCCACGAATAGAAAATTATGGCAAACCCTAGGGGAGGCCTTTGCCAAAGGGCAAGCTGATACTAATGTTACCGATGTCAATGATTAATAATAATTTAACAATAATGAATGAAACCAAAAAATGTACAACAATATTTATTAGAATTTAGATAATAATAATATAATTAAATGCATGAAATGTGAATGAATGAATCAATTAAAATTAAATCGGGCAAAACTTGTAGTAATGTAAGTAAATAACAATTTGTTTTATATGATGGAAATGTAATTGCATGTACAGTATCAGAAATAAAGGCTAATTGAAATTGAAATTGAATCTATTTTGAGGTTAAATAATTATATTCAAAATTAAATTAGTTATTTTAGAGTAATGGTGGTTCTTGTTATATTACGATACTAGAAACAATCTAATTTTGTCAAATACTTTACTTACTTTTTCTTTCCTCTCCCTTTCTTGCAAATTGTGGGAGTGATTTCGTGAAAAGGGACGGAAGTGTGTAACAGGAAACCGGGGAAGCACGCGCCATTCAAACCATTTTCCGAGTGGTTGTAAACATGATGATGATGATAACGATGACGATGATGATGATGAATATTATTTATAACATATATTCTTCAGCCAAGATGTCAGATGTAATACATCTTAAGCGACTATTGTAAGTTTCGCATGTTTTTTTTAGGGTTCCGTAGTAAACAAGGAACCCTTATAGTTTCGTCATGTCTGTCTGTCTGTCCGCGGTCTAGCTCCGAGGCCCTTAGTACTAGAAAATTGTAATTTGGCATAGATATACATATTAATTACGCCGACAAAGTGGTAAAACAAAATTATGAAAAACTTTTTTTTTAGGGTACCTCTCATACACGTAAAGTGGTAATGTTTATTTTTTTATTTTTTTACCCCATGGTGAGGGATATCATTGAAAAGGTCCTTCAAAAATATTGTGAGTTTGTGAAAAACATTTTTGGATTCAGGGATTCGTTTGCGAAATATTAAGCTTTAAAGTGCACATTTTTGTTACAGTCAAGTGTCCCCCCCCCCCTGCCGGCTAAATGGTTGGTTTTGGGTGTGTGAAAAAATCACAACAGTAGCTGATATAACGAAATTAAAAGGAAAACTATCACAGCTAAGAAGGCTCTACAGGTTAACGAGTAATAATCGACCAACTTAACTTTGCAGTTGCAAAAACATGTTTTCCCATACATTCCGTATGGGAGAACATATTTTTCAACTACAAAGTTAAGTTTGTTTTTGGGATAAATTCATCCCAACTACGGAACCCTTCATTGTGCGTGGTCCGACACGCACTTGGCCAGTTTTTTCAAGACATTAGTTATTGAGATGCTGCGAGGGTGTAGGGCACAGATATAGATATACCTAGATAACGCACGAGCAACTACTTCGCGTGCCATTTTCGTGCCCAGCTTACGCACAATAATCGTAAGCTGCCACTTTTGCGCTCAGTCTGCATCGGTGCCACGCTTGTCGGAAGTCAGTTAAAAAATTGAAAATGGTTAATTACGCTGTTATAAATTGTAAAAACTGTGAAAATGCAAGGAGAAAAAATAAAAGAAACGTTTCCTAGTGCTTATGACGTCATAGTAGGTAGTCAAAAAATGGCACGCCTGGTTTTCATACAGATCGTGACACTTGCGTTATCTAGGTCTATCTATATCTGTGGTTATTGACGTGTAAACTCCGCCAATTTTATTTTATGAAAAACTGGTCAAGAGCGAGTAGGACTCACGCACCGAGGTTCCGTATCATTTTAAATTTGAGAATGTGCAAATAGCGCTCTTTCATATGATACCCTCATGCCCTAGTAGCCCCATTTTGAATTTTTAAGAACCCTGTTCAGTCACTGTTGCAAAAAAAAGTATACATTTTTATTTCTTTCTTATTTGCAAAATAGTTGGGCAAAAGTCATCTAAAACCATTCCACAAATAGCATTAGCAGTTCTTGAGATATCCAGCTGTGACAGACAGACGGACAGACAGACTGAGTCGCACCATAAGGGTTCCTTTTTACGATTTTGGTACGGAACCCTAAAAATAAACCTTTTACCATCTTTTGACCTAGACGAGTCGATAGACACCTCGTATACTAAAATCCATCGAGCCGTTAGGATGCTGCGAGGGTGTTATGAATCCCAACAAAGAATCAATCTTTGTTTCTTTGTTGGTGAGCGAAAAACATAAACCTGTCTGTTATTTTAAAACTAGCAACACCCTTGCGCTATCTCATGTTTCTAGCACGGCGGACTGTCCTAGCGCCATTGCTGCGGCTGCTGAGATCCTCAAGCGGCGCAAATACTGAAGTCTTATGGGTAACTACAGTTTTGAGCCGTTTGAGGTCGAAACGCTCGGGTGATGGAGCCCGAGTAGGCGTCTCCTTTTTAAGAAAATTTCTCGCCGACTGGTCGACACTTCACGTGACCAGAGGGTTGGCTCGTTCTTTGGACAAAGAATTAGCATTGCCATTCAACGTGGCAATGCTGCCAGTTTTCTGGACACTTTTCCGGATGACAACGATGCGGACGAGTACTACGACGCCTAAGTGTCTTTTTTTTGTACAGTTAATAAGTATTTTAATTTAGTACCTAGTGTAAATAGTTGTGTTAAAAATTGTAAAGTTATATTACGTGCAATAAAAAAAAAAAACATTAGTAACAAAGACTTAAAGATTAGTTTATTTATGAGCCAATTAAATATACTCTTTTAGGCTATGGCTTTTTAAGGCTTTTTTTTTTGGCTTTTTTAAGTTTCAGAAATAAAATTACATTGTGTCTCTGATTTTGAATAAAAATATAGCACATGCTACATATAACAATTAAAAAAGAACACTAACGTAATTAATTTGTTTTCGGTGATTATTTCAATAATGAATCCCATTCGAAATTCGATTTACAAATTAGTCTTGACTCTCGATCACATAACGATGCGATTGTGAATTCATTGGCGATTTTCTGATGACACTATTATTCTAATTATGTTAATTGCTGATTATCCAATTAACTGGTAAGTGCAGATTTGGCACTAATTTCAAATCAATGTAACTATTTAAGGCCATTTCTTCAATAATAGCCCCTAGAAATATTTCTAACTAGCTGTGCCTGCGACTTCGCTCACATGATTTTGAATTCTTTGAACTTTCAATGTTTACGTTCTATTATATCCAGAAACAAATTTCGTAAGAATACCTAATGATTCATAATCACTTTCGGATCCCGGAGTTAAAATATTTCAAATTCAAGAAAGTCGTAATGTAATTACAAATTCAGTAAATCAACATACCGAGAATCTTAATCCTAATTATCCTAATATTATAAATGCAAAAGTGAGTTTGTTAGTTTGTTTGTTACGCTTTCACGCTAAAACGGCTTAAAGGATTTGGGTGAAATTTGGCTCATGGATAGACTATGACTTGAGTTAGAACATATGATACCTTTTTTCCCGATATTCCCATGGGATCGAGACTTATGTGGGTGAAACCGTGGGGTGCAGCTAGTTAGAAATAATTTTTAGTATGCTAAAAATGAGATTTAAACAGATACTGCAATATTTTCTATTGATTGGGAGTCATTTTGGGCATTTTAGTGGTAGTTTTTTTTAAGTTGAGCAGACGCTCTTCTCATTTATCTAATGTTTGATATAGTATTTTTATCTCATGAAGCGACACGTGCTTTACTTGTGGTTACCAAGGGTACAAGTACACTGTGAATATGTTTGTTAGCGCAGGATATCTCGGTACCATCCGAGTCGGCCCAAGACAATGGCGAAGTCGGAAGTGTATGTGTGTGTGTGTTATGTGCTGACACTACTCGTTTTCACGCACACATTTACAGCGTATTTGCACTGCCTCGTTGGTCTAGTGGTGGCTGAGCATGAGGTCTTGGGTTCGATTCCCGAGTCGGGCAAAGCGTTATTGGGTTTTTCTATCTGGAATTTCTCAATAGCAGCCCGGAACCTGGATTTGTGCCCGGTTGATGGCAATAGGCTCGCCCTCTATTACATGGGACTTAAACATAACTGGCGAAATGCGGGTGTACCTACTACAGGTACTCCTCTGCCCAACCCTTCGGGGAAACAAGGCGAGATGTTTATGTACTAAAATTCTATTTACACGATACAACTGTTTCACCTGTGGCCTGCACAGAAATTGTAACAACAAACGACTTGCAACATTCACATTGCACATTGACTTGCAAACAACGGTAAATTATTGTTGCTTTAACTTATGATATGCCAAAGGCAATTAAATCGCACCGTATAAATTAGGATTTCAGAAAAACCGGCAAATTGAATAAAACACTTAAGTAACATTATCCTCTTAGACCATATTTTTATGGTCATAAAAATAACCAAGTCGAGGTTAATCGGGTGCTCAGGATAACTACTAAAACGACCTTAAACTATATTATAGGGGAACATACAACCTTGCAGTGAGGTATTGTTACATCATATTTTTGCAAGAAGAAGCTTAAAGGAAAGTTACGACATGAAAAGTGTCTATTAGCTAACTTAATTACCTACTTTAAAAGAATGGAAATTTGATGTTTTGTACGTGCAAGAATTTTTTTTTTGTTTTTTTTTTCTGTATGGCATCCTTCAGGTCAGCCTAGGAGGTTATCGGTTGCTTAGCTGAGTTATCCTGTTCATGTTCTACTTATAAACAAGGCTTCCAGCCAGGGTAAGTACAAGTTGCAGCATATCCTGACACTCATTTTCCTCTAGGGGTAAGTAGAATTATTTACACGTCTACAGATGACGTCCCACATTTCAAGTCCATGCAATAGGAGAAACTAATTTAATTTTGACTCAGGTTAAGGCACATAACATTCAAACAAACAAAAAACCGGCCAAGAGCGTGCGGACTACGCATAATGAAGGGTTCCGTAGTTGGGATGAATTTATCCCGAAAACAAACTTCATATTGTAGTTGAAAAACATGTTCTCCCATAAATCGATATACGCTACAGTCAATTGTCTAACTGCAAATTTAAGCTGTTATCGCAAAATAAAAAATGTTTTGTGATAAAACTACAAATTAACGATTAATTGGACTTTTTCCTTTACTTGTCCTGTGATACCTTGCTTCTTGCCAAATATCATGATTCTAGGTTTTGAATTATTTGCGAGTATCAAAATAAATCGTATAAATAGCCATATTCTTTTATTGCGTTGACTTAGAAGCTTGATTTTTAAAGCTCCAAGGGACCGCAGACCTACGCATTTGACATAAATTTCAACTTCTGACCTATACGCGGACTTGACAGATAGACAGACATCGAAGTGGTCCTATAAGGGTTCAGTTTTTTTAGGTACGGAACCCTAAAAAATAGAAAAAAAATAGTTTTATAAAAATAAAACTTGCTCAGAATATTGTCTGAGATGAAACTCCACAATAACGCCTGTACTCTAGAGGGCATTCGCTACTTCGCTTAAAAATAAAATTATTTTTTGAATAAGTACCTCGTAGTAAAGCTCATTATGCAATAGTTCTTAGAGTCTAGGGAAATCATCAGCACGCGTAGCATGACCACCGTAAAAACGAGTTTTGTCGACGGAAGAATAGACATAATGACAGATAAACAATCACAATCTGTCATTTTGTCTATTCTACCGTCGACAAGACTCGTTTCTACGGTGGTCATGCTACGCGTGCTGGTACCGTACTGGTTCGGCGACTGCATGACTGCACTTTAACCTTGAGCTGGCCTAACGTACACACGGATGCACATCAAGCTATACATTTCCAGTTTATGCTGATCTCGCATTACAGAGGATTTCTTTACAATGCGAGGTCAGCTTATACTGGAAAATTATAGCTCGATGTATAGCCGTGTGTACTAGGGAGTTTCAATAGACTAAGAGGCCCACTTCTACTGGTTTTGTTGCGGCCTAATTTACGTATAGTAGCCAAGAAACATCGTGTGTAGCAGTTTCAAAACTGCAATACGGCGGAGCTTGTGACATTGGATTTTTCCGATTGAATTTTGAATTTTTTTAATAATAGCACAGCAGCATCACCACCATCGGACTATCAAATCATAGCCCTCGAGTTCGAACCCAAGGCACGCACCTCTGACTTTTCGGATTCATGTGCCTATTGTATATTGTCACTTGCTTCAAAAACGGTGAAGGAAAACGTGAGGAAACCGGCATGCCTGAGAGATATATTTCTCGACGGCATGTGAAGCCAATTCAAAGGCCCATGGGCGGCTTTAAAACTCTGACGCGGCTTTAAAACTCTGAAACCAGTTTAGTCTCTAACCACACAAAAAGATGAAGATTTTAAAATAGGAAAATTTTATCTATCCTGGTTTTCTATAGAATTCTTATATATAATATCACGCCATGTTTCCCCGAAAGTTTGGGCAGAGGTGTACGTGTAGTACGCCCACATTTCGCCAGTTATGGTTAAGTCCAAGTAATAGGGGGCGAGCCTATTGCCATCAACCGGGCTGAAATCTAGACTCTAGGAATTCTTTTATTTAACAATAATATTGACCCTATGTATAATATTATTTACTAGCTAAATCGTTAACTGTTCCATCTTCACTAGCTGCCTCGTTAGTCTCGTGGTCGCAAGCGCGACTATTAAGCGTGGGGTCCTGGGTTCGATTCCCGGGTCGGGCAAAGTGTTGTTGGGTTTTTCCATTAAGAATTTCTTAGAAACAGACCGGAGTTTGGATGTTAGCGGTGTGATCCCCCGTGTCTCAGAAAGCACGTTACGTCGTTTGTCCTGCGCCTGATCTTTCTCCGGTCGTGTTGGGTTGCCGTCCCATCGGACTATGAGAGTGAGGGAAGAGAGAGTGCACCTGTGTCTGCGCACACACTTGACCGCCATGGCCAAAATACGGTCTGAAGGACTATATATTTGTATCTTCATCAATATCAAAGTTGAACTTTGACAGGTTATAATGAGGAACCTTCCATCTAAAGTTCGTTTTTTATTCCCAAAGTCTTCTTCGACATTTGAAGTGATAGTTGTTTGTTTTTCTATTTGGACTCTGACATTAGCACCTGTCAAATTAGTATCTGGGATTAAAAAAATAACTGTAGTAGAAGCATTTGTGGTAAAAGGCTTTTAGGATCCATATTTTATATAAAATCCGGAACGAAGTGATCCGGCAGAGAACCAAAGTTATCGACACAGCTCACATAATTAGCAAGCTGAAGTGGCAGTGGGCCGGCCATATCAGCCGTAGAACCGATGACCGTTGGGGTACACGTGTTCTTGAGTGGAGACCGCGAATTGGCAAACGTAAGGTAGGACGCCCTCAGGCTAGGTGGAGTGACGATCTTCGCAGGGTGGCTGATAGCAGCTGGATGAGAGTTGCCGAGCATCGAGGTGAATGGCGTGCAATTGGAGAGGCCTATGTCCAGCAGTGGACTGCTATAGGCTGGTGATGATGATTTTATATAATAAATGCAAACTCTGTCTATCTGTTAACCTTTCAGCTTTAGTAGTTGAACGAATATGGATGAAATTCGGCACACGAAAAGACCATGACCTGTTTTAGGATATAGATTTTTATCCCAGTAGTACGTTCCGCGGGTGAAGCTGTGGGCAAAAGGTAATAGCGAGAAAATAATTTTAGTTAGAGATTATACATTTTGTTTACAAAATAATTGAGTTACTATACAACGTGCCGCTACAATGGCGACATTAATTTAACATTCGGGTAGCGCTAGTGGCCAGTAATCATAAAAATATAATAAGAAAAAACAAATCGTTAATTGAAAAATTAAAATTTTCAAACGCTCGCCGACATAGGGCTCTCTCTTTCTTTCAATTCGCCTTCTCTTTGCACGTTATTCGTTTCATTTTCATTGATGCGATGTTATGATCCGTGATCCCGGTAAATGACCTCAGCGCTACTGTTGTTAAGTACAGGTTGCACAAAGATGCTATTTTAGAAAGTGAAAATAAATCAATAAATAATAAAGTTTAATTAAATTAAAATATCTTCATAAAGATAAAACGCTTATCCGTATACATGTGTTAAATTAATGTCACCATTAAAGCGCCACGCTGTATACCACGAAGTAAAACTCGAATACCTCATATTAAAAGTACACTTTGTAAACAAGCATATTATAAATAAGAGGATTATATCCAAGATAAGAGTGCTTGGAAGCATGCTGGTCCTGCTCCATAGGACAATTTAGAATTAAGACAAAAACAAACTGGTTGCTATTTTAATTGTAAAATTTAGTATTTTGTGTTATATGACATTGATTTTACATTCTGTGATTACTCCCTCACTCACTGATTTAATAATTATAAAATTTTAGGAAAATCGTCTACTTTTACAATGTTTGTAAATATGTGAGCACCATGTATCTATCACATAATTAATTTATCTGTCGTTGCTTCATTTTTAATTCTTTTTACCTATTGTGGTATAGCAATTTTATTCTAAGTGCATCGTCTTCACATATAATAATTTAACTAATGTACGTCCATAAACAAACTATTGTAAAACATTTTAAAAGAGTAACGGTGGAGCTTCTTGCCCATTCTTCTCCATACGAAAACCACCTTTTGGAAGGGGTGACTAGAATCAATTCTATTATTTTTTAAATTTTGACGATCAAAAGTGCCATACATGGGCCTATTTGAAATAAATGATTTGACTTTGAATTTAACTTCAATCGTGTCTTCTTCAGCAAAAAAAAAATTTAAAAGAAAGTTTTAATTCGTTTTTCATATTTACCTTGTGAGTTTTAGCTGAAGAGGTTCCGGAAATTGCTTGAGCGTCCGTTGTGATGAATTGAAAATGAGAAACTTTTTTTATTCTGGTAGTATGTTTCCACGGGATAATTTCCGACCTCCACGTGCTAGAAACTGTGGGCAAGAGCTAGTATATTACATTTTAAAAACCGTTCTTGGATTCAAGAATACGGCACATCGATTCCTATTTCAAAAATTGACCCTAATCACGTAACAGGCTCGTAATCACAGTCGCTTTTTATGACGCTTATCTATCCATCGATTAACCGCGGACAAGAGCTAGTATCATCATCATCATCTGCCTAGCCTTTTCCCAACTTTGTTGGGGTCGGCTTCTAGTCTAACTGGATGCAGCTGAATACCAGTATTTTACATGGAGCAACTGCCTATCTGACCTCCACAACCCAGTAACTGGGTAATACTATACCCCTTGGTAAGACTGGTTGTGAGACTTTCGGGCTTCTGACGACCCGTAACGACTGTCAAAGATCCACGAATGACAGCCGGTATCAACGGCTTAACGTGCTTTCCGAGGCACGGAGGAGTCTCGGTATGTAAAGATGGTCACCCATCCACTAACCAACCCCGGCAAGCGTAGCTTAACCTGATGGATCGACCAGTGCGGTTGTTATTACTTAGCCACGAGCTTCTCTAGACAAGAGCTAGTATATTACATTAAAAAAACCGTTCTTGGATTTAACACGGTACATCGATTCCTTTTTCAAAAATCGACCCTAATCGCGTAACAGGTTCGTAATCACAGTCGCTTTTTTATGACGCTTATCCATCGATTAACTGCGGACAAGAGCTAGTTAGTATATTATATTAAAAAAACCGTTCTTGGATTTAAGAACACGGTACATCGATTCCTTTTTCAAAAATCGACCCTAATCGCGTAACAGGCTCGTAATGACAGTCGCTTTTTTATGACGCTTATCCATCGTTGATTCCTATTTCAAAAATTGCCCCTAATTGCGTAACAGGCTCATAACCACAGTCGCTTTTTTATGACGCTTATCCATCGATTAACATCATGATCTAATTCCATTGCATTGTTGTCTCCACTCAAGGCTATGTCAACGGCATTTCGATAATCATGGCCACGTTATTGATGCTGTTAGAATAAACACAAATTATATGAAAACTACATCATTCGCTGGTCACGTATGGTTGCTGGGCGTCAATATTTGTATTGTAAAGTATTCGACACGTGTGTCAAACAAAAGTGATCCGACTGAATATAGGTATTATTGCCATAGGTAATCATAATTCTAGCAAATTATTTTGAAAGAGAGAAAGGAGGCCTGTGTCCCAGCAGTGGGAACATTTTAGGTTGAATATACTACTATTATTACGTCTATGTGCACTAATGTAGGTCGTAAATGAAGAATCGCATCAATAACGTGCATTTAATTGGAGGTCACAAAGTAGGTTGTGTTGTGATAATGATTTGTGACAAATAGTGCGATTGCGCACGCGCTGCCGGTCAGTCAGATTTCGAGTGTCGTGCGGGTAGTAGTGCCTGATTTACTTATTGTTATTTTATGCTTCGTTCCGTCAATGTGACAGCTGCCAGTGTTTTTTTTTTTACTCGTTTGGTTTTTCTCTACGTGTTTTGAATAAGGTTTGTAAGCTTTTATATTAATTTTATTAGAAAATATTGGTTTTTGTTTTGTGTATTTTTGTGAACGTTGTTTTTTCTTTATTGTATTTATGTTTTTTTCTCGATAAGGAGTGGAAATAACAACAATCGTAATGAACTATAATCGATTTGATTCGGAAATTATTCATGCGCATTCCGATGGTTAAAACGTTTTAAGTTTTTCTTTTTATTTCATCCATTATTACGTTAGTGCTATTTAACTAATGAGAAAAAGATACCTTAATTTAGTTTAAACTAATTTAGTTAAATACATAAAATCAAATCACGATGTCTAATTAGGGCTATCCATTAAATTATTAAAATTATTCGAATTAGCTCGCATTTAGATTAATATTTAATTTTAACGTTACAAACGTAATTATACCTAAATACAACTAGTCAGGTATTCGTTGTACAAAAAATACCTACTGATAAAGTTTTAAAACTCTACAGACGGATGTAGTTTAGTGTTTTTAGGGTTCCGTACCTCAAAAGGAAAAAAAGGAACCCTTATAGGATCACTCGTGTGTCTGTCTGTCTGTCTGTCTGTCTGTCTGTCCGTCTGTCACAGCCAATTTACTCCGAATCTAATGGACCGATTAAGTTGAAATTTGGTACACATATGTATTTCTGTGACCCAAACACGAATATGTAACGTAAATAAATGAATTTTGAATATAGGGGTCACTTTTGGGGGGCAAACAAGAAAAAAAAAAAAATAGTTTTACTAACAGTACCGTGTGACATATCAAATGAAAGGACTTGTTATGAGGATCTTAAATATATTTTTTGTATCATTTTAAAATAAACACTTTTAAAGATATTTAAGAAATTCAATGAAAATTGACCATTCCCCCCCCCTTATCTCCGAAACTACTGGACCAAAAATTTTGAAAAAAATACATAGTATGGCTCCTTACTCATAGATTACAGGAAAACCTATAAGAAGTCCATGGTCTTAAAATAACATGGTAAATCTCTCAATATTGTGCGCGCAAACTTACATTTCGTCACTCGGCATCCAGTAGGCTCATCTCTCTAGCTATTATAATATCAACAACAAAATATCAAAAGTGTTTGACAGTCTGCTTAATATACAACTAAAAAATAAAACTGTAAATGTTCATGACAACCAATTCGGGTTTCGGCGTGGTTTGTCAACAAAAAGTGCAGTGTTGTGTCTTAAGTACACTGTCACATACTATACACAGCGTGGGACGCAGATTTATGTTAGCTTCCTCGACTTATTCAAGGCTTTCGATCTGGTGGCTTATGACGTATTGCGGAGAAAGATGGAGAAGGATAGGTTGCCAATGGAGCTTATAAACATCTTTAAATATTGGTATGGTAACAATATCTTGGTCATATATTGACCCCTGACCTCAATGACGGACTCGATATTGGCGGGAACGAAGGGTGTTGTCGGTAAGGGCGAACATGCTGGCTCGCTGGTTTGCACGCTGCTCACTTAAAAAGTCAAAATGACTCTGTTTCGAGCTTATTGTACAACGTTTTACACGTGCAGCCTATGGGCTAGATATACCCAAAGGTCGTGCAACACCCTTCGTGTCCAATACAACAACGCTTTCAGGGTACCTATTGGTGGGGCTGCCCCGTTTTGGTTGCGCATCGGGAATGTTCGCGGACGCACATGTTGATTGCTTTTACGCAACGATGCGAATGAGGTGTGCATCTCTATTGCGCAGAGTGCGGGCCAGCTCCAACAATATCCAAAAAATGATCACTAGCAGGCTGGATTGCATGTACATCAATCACTGCAGTGTCATCTCCCATGGGGTGAAATAAATTTAAACTAGATTACGTGGGGCACTCGGAAAGTTTTGCGATACTAGAAAAAAATAAACTACAGGTTATATATTTTTTAATTATATCTTTTCAAAGAACTCTACATTTCTTTCTATTTCTTTCTCCTTCTGCTTTTATTTTAATTTTACCTTGTTTTTTTATTAATGTTAATGTGAGTCTCAATAAATACTTTTTCTTTCTTTTCTTTCTTTCTTTTTGATTTTGCTGGTAAAAAAATGTGGAGGGAATTTAGAATGTTATTTTTTTTTATTTGTAATAAATAGTCATATTTTTTATCGATATCAAAACCAGCCAGTATCCCATAGACAAAAACTGTTAATCGCAAAACTTTCTGAGTGACCTGGTAAAATAAGCTAACATAGTTCATAAGTTTACTAACACAATGAATGAGTCCTTGTTACTTGAATAAAGAAAAATATAGTGACCATTTTTCTTTTTCAACGACGTTTTCTAAAAATGTAACCTAGCTAGATCGATTTATCGCTCCCGAAACCCCCTGCGTACTAAAGTTCATAAAATTCTATGAGCCGTTTCCGAGATTCAGATTATATATACATATATACAAGAATTGCTCTTTTAAAGGTGTTAGATTTATATTATTATTATATTAATACCGCAAATGTGAAATTTTTAACGAACATCAGATTTTAGTTTTATTTAATTCTTCTACACGTTCAAATAAGTGATCTTGCAATTAAAAAAAAAAAACGTAAAACATCTCACCTTCGCGGTATTGGATGCCGAGCGACGATTTGTAGTTGGAATGTATGGGAGAACATGTTTTTCAACTACAATGTTAAGTTTATTCTTGGGATAAATAAATTCATCTCAACTACGGAACCCTTCATTGTGCGTAGTCCGACACGCACTTGGCCGGTTTTTTTTTATAAGGATTGCAAGATTGCAAACCAAAAAGAAAATAAAACTACAACAAAAAATGGTCCAAAAGGTTGTTGGTTAAGGAAAATTTTTGAAAAACTTTTTTTTTTTCAAATCTTTTTTGCATCATTTAAAATCAAAGTTGATTGTGCACTTATGCAGTCGGTCAAAAAAAAAACTTATTTTTTGCACAAAAAGAGGTACGTTTGTTTTATGGCACCTGATGTGGTTCAAAACTTCAAATCGAACACATTACTCAACTGGCGCACCTTTACTGTTGCACTATTGCCAATTCCACATTGTTGTTTAGTTATAGTCAACCTCATACTTCCTTTACTACCCTAGGGTTGAATGTCTCTTGTACGTTATAAAACCACTAGATCTATTGTCTATCTGACAGTTATATTGTTTCGACCTAAGTGACGTATCAAATTGGTGGGAATAGTTGTCAAAAGTGGCTGGTGGAGGGGCTTGTGGCTAAGTAATAACAGCTGCACGGGTCGATCGATCAGGTTAAGCAACGCTTGCCGGGGTTGGTCCGTGGATGGGTGACCATCTTTACATACCAAGTCCCCTCCGTGCCTCGGATAGCACGTTAAGCCGTTGGTCCCGGCTGTCATTTGTAGATCTTTGACAGTCGTTACGGGTAGTTAGAAGCCCAAAAAGTCTGACAACCAGTCTTACCAAGGGGTATCGTGTTACCTAGTCACTAGGTTGTGGAGGTCAGATAGGCAGTCGCTCCATGTAAAATACTGGTATTCAGCTGCATCCGGTTAGACTGGAAGCCGACCCCAACATAGTTGGGAAAAGGCTAGGCAGATGATGAGTTGTCAAAAGTGGTAAAAATACAAGGTCGACCTAATTTATCCACGTTATTGAAGCCATATATATCATCATCATCTTCTTCTCCTTGTCCCATGTTACTTGGGATCGATGCAACAGGTTTTGTCCCTCCTTTCTCCCCTGTCAACCATCACGCTATTTTACTCCCTAATTCTCTTTCACATCATTCCTCACACGATCCATCCATCTTTTCTTTGGTCTTCCTCTCCCTCTCCATCCATCAACATTTATATTCATCACTCTTTTAGTCACATGCGTTTCCTATCCTCATCACATAACTGTAACAAGCCAAATGATTGCCTATCAACTTATTGAAGCCATTATGAAAAGAGAAATACTTGAAATAAACAATTATCAAGAATAATGCTCGGACGCCACGCTTAAAATAAAAACATATTTTTTTATACAAGCAGAGCTGATTCATTATTCCCATAAATCTCAATGGTGTTACAAATACTATTTACAAAATACACTACTTGATTTCCAATTCCCATATTGCCAGCTACAGTGCTTGCAAATAAACACCATGGCACTTGTGAATAGCCCACTAAAACCTTAGGGCCTTAGCAGACATACAATTGTAAGCAACGTCGATATGTTGCATCGCGTTTGGGCAACTCTCCTCGTTCGAATGCGATTGCAAAATTGCGCGTTCCAGCGATTGCTTCCAAGCTGCATTTGGCGGCTTATTACATTTGGGCGTGGTATTCAATTTGTAATGCTCTTTCTATCTATGCATTCGTTGACAGATAGGTCAGTCGGTCTCTGTATCGAGCTTCCAGAAGGCGGATTAATAGCTAAAAGCCATTGCAAAAACTGAGGTGTCTGCTGAGGAGCAGTGAATTGTCGTTTAGCGCAAAACTTCTGCCAAGGACCGCCATCAAAACCGTCAGTTTCTATACGTCATTTAATTTTGTCGTATGCAAGTGACACGCTTAGTTTGTATTGAAAGCGTAGACATGTCGCCTCTATCAGTGGCCACCGAGGCTTCTCCGTGCCATATGGATAAGGCCCTAAATTGCTAAATTTAATGGAGTAATCTAACTTCACCACTAATGGCATATTGCCGGGCAATAATGACTGAAAATGACCCGTGTTTGCGCAGCTTTAGGTATCTAGATTGCAGTTCTAGACTCAGACAACTAATTTATAGGAGTAATCTTATACAAGGTCTAGAACGTCTCGGATATGAATGCATCGTATTCAGCAAGTGAACGGCTTCAGTGAAATGATATAGAGAAATGTATTCAGCTCTTGTCAACTGTCTTCACCAGTTTTAGGCAATTGTCTTTTATCTTTTGTTGAGATTTAAAAGGGTAAACGATGTTTTTACGTGGACTATTTAGCTGCAATAATGATGCAATGACTTATGAATACATTATTCATTACTTATTTTCGTGTGTTTGCAAAGTTTAAAGCTATTGTTCTGTGATGGGAATATTTATACTGAATAGATGCCAATCTATTCTGTATAAATCTAACCGGAAACTATAAGTGAAGCCATGGCCGGGATGGCATGGGTGGCATGGACGTGGCCGTGGTGGCTTTAAAAATCTGTCACCAGTACCCTAATTGCGTAATACAACACAATCACAATTTGTTTCGATTTGAAACAGATTGCTAATCCATTGCTTCATAAGTTAGAAAAAATATCTGCTCAACAACGTAAATAACGCAATGAATGTTGTTAAAATGTCAAAATGAAACAAATTTCGCGAAATTGTTTACGAAAATGAGTTACGCAATTAGGGTACAGGTTAGTCATTAACCACACAAAAAGAAGAAGAAGAATTAAAGTGAGCTTCATTAGGTAGAGTGGCAGCTCCAAACACCTCACTTTAATTAAGTTCACTTCACCCAGATTTCCAAGGTGAGAGATTATAATAGTATACCTACAATGTTCTTTTATAGCATAATCAGCCTTTAATATTCCCACTGCTGGGACACAGGCCTTCTCTCTGTCAGAGGGAACGGGCTGTAAATCCACCACGCGGGCCTAGCGCGGTTTGATAAATGTCACATGTCTTAGAATTTTTGGTTCGAGGACATGCCAGTTTCCTCGCGATGTTTTTCTTCGACGTTTTGAGAGCAGTGGTGATGAAATAATTTACACAAAGTAAATTGCCTGCCTGAGTTCGAACCTAAGACCTACAACTCGTAAGTCATGGCCGTTTTTACTGGGCTACCAATGCCCTCGTTCTGTTTTTCTTGTGTACTGAGAGAGGATTTTCTTTAGAACATGAGCTGATTCAGTGATTAGATCTTTATATGGGTTTCCTTTTTGTGTTTTTTTCTAAAAATAAAAATCTACAGCTTTTTTGCTCAAAAAGGCGTCATTACCAAAATCAATCACCGCATTAGGCACATTTAGTTTTCTTTTAAATCAAAGATGCATTCTTTAATTTGATTTTATCAACTACCTATTTTATTTTTATAACATCAATTTTATTCTCAAAGAGCGAGCAAAAAGGAACCCTTATTAAATTGCTCTTTTACAAAATTCTCTTTTTCTTATACAGAATTGCTAATAAATCCTTCCAATGTTTTTTCTTTGTTTACTGTCGAAGTTTATTTTGCGATCAACTTAATACCGTTGACCTTCACTGGAGCTGCATCGAAGTGAATGTAGCATCGTAAAACAACAACCGCGATAAAACGGCTTTTCTGTCACAGTCCTTAATAAGCCTATATCAGCAGGATAATAAGGCAAATTGTAGGGGATATAAAGGAGGATTCCATGGATTTCATTTCCCAATAAGGAAATAGTGCTTTGTGTTTCGGAAATGAATCAATTGATATATACGGAACTTTATTTGAGACTGTATTTAAGGATAATGGATTCTGTGAAAATACCATGTAGCCCATAATATGATTTTTGGATTATTTTTATTACGAACTCTTATATCGTGCACGTCTTTCTTCATCGTTCTTATAATTTCGACATGAATGATGTACCCAAGTGTCCGTGGCGTTTCTTGCCCGTTCTTCTCCATAGGAACCTACTACGCTTTGGAATGGGCAACTAGCTTCGTCTTTCTGACCAACCGACCCCTTGACAATTCAAAAGTGCCTGTAATTGGTTTATTTGAAATATAATTATGCTTTGAGTTTGAGTTTGGAAGTCATTTAAACATTATTTTGAATTTTATTAGAGTGTAAATTCGGTGGTTTAGCAGAATTAGAAGCTGTGTCCTAACAGTAGGAACATTATAGGATGATTATTGATTATGTATGTATATACGTTTAATTGAGAAATGTTTTTTTTTTTATTGATGGGCTTTTATCAATGATTATTTCAAATTATGAAAGATTTCGAAATAGTATGTCTGAATTAATCAAATTAAAAAAAAAGTGGCAACAGAAGTGAAAACTTGAACAATTTTATGAGGTGTCGGTAACGATAACGGTAACAGTGTCGTGAGTTCAATTGTTTTTTCCCATATCAAAAATGCCCAACGCGCCTAAAATAGTTTTCACTTAAAAAAATAATGTCTGAATCAATTACCTTCGTTGTGTAGTTAATCATTTCAGACTACTTGCTATATTTAGTCTACTGTTTCGCAGTAAATTACTCAGGCTTTGTAGAGAATGTTTGACATTGTTGCTACTATACCTATAGGAACTGTATATACACCGGTACACCAGCTGCGGCAATGGATAGGTACTTTATGCCTTGTAGTGTACCTATGTATGTACATACTTGTTGTGTCGCAATCTTAAGACTTAACCACTAGCGAACCTGTTTGATTTATTTGAGAACGTTTTAACGTCAGTAGAAACCGAAATTTTAACGTGCGGTCCAAATCATAAATATTGACCACCATTCACCTAAATATTCACCACACACCCTTTTTTTTTTGGGTGGGAAATTATCAAATAACTTCTCCCGCTCTGGGCAGAGCGGGAGGGCGTGTCAGACTCTTACTGACTAAAACCCACCCGTATTTCTTCGGTTGCCCTGTTGCCGGGGCCACGATGTCCCTATCGGTTTTCTTCGAACCCCCGGTAGGCATTGGCCCTAGCGGACCCCGTCAATTCTGCTGACATCTCTTTGAGGTGCGCGTGGAACACAACGCGCTGTCGACCCGGGCTTGGTCCTTATCGGACGGCAAGCTATCACCACACACCCTTTGACTGCTTTTGTTGTTTTTTTTTTTAAATTATTTGTAGAAATACAAATGTCACCTGCCTGTTTATTTGTACGATGCCGCTAAGTGCCTGGTGACCTGTAATATAGGTTTTTTCTAAAACCTTCTTCATGCACCAGCTTTCACAATGTGAATTTTTATAATTCAAAACTGTTAAGTAACTGCCAGTATAAAGCCATTGTAAGAGAAAAAAAACAGTAGCACTCCAGGTGTGCCGACAGAAGTGAAAACTTAAATAATTTTAAAAAATACTTCCAAAACCTTTAAAGTAAAAATGCTTGCAAAGAACATTGATCCGCAACGTAATATAACTCATTATCTGTCACGATGCCTCATTGAGGTGGATAACAACTAAAATTCTATTGTGTCTTGTTAATGACAGTTGCGACGCGAAACTGGGCAAACGAAGCGATGATGAGCTGCGAGTGGGGCAATTTGGAGTTGGACGTCGAAACCACAGGGGTCACCTACTGGCCAGTTTTATGGAGAAGGAAGGCCTCTTTATGATGAATTCCTTCTTCAGAAAACGTGAGCACAGAAAGTGGACCTGGCAGAGCCCTGATGGTGCAACAAAAAATGAGATTGACTTCATTATGTCGACGAAGAGGCAAGTATTCAATGATGTCTCTGTGATCAACGCGGTGAAAACCGGAAGTGATCACCGTATGGTAAGAGGCAAATTGAACTTGAATATCAAGCTGGAAAGATCTCGACTGATGAAGTCTACGCTCCGCCCAGCACCGATCCAAGTCCAAAACCCCCAGAGCTTTCAGCTCGAACTTCAGAATCGTTTCGAGTGCCTAGGGAGCTCCGTGGACGATTATAACGATGGGTTCGTGGAAACTGTCCATACGGTCGGGTCCAAGTTTTTCAAGACCCGTCGCACAAATCGAAACAAGAGGCTCTCTGATGCTACTTTACAGCTCATGGAGGAGAGGCGCGAGATGATTCTGCAGTCTTCAGACGATGCGCTTAAATACCGGCGGCTCAATAGACAGATCTCTAAGTCCTTGAAAAGCGACCTTCGACTCTATAATACGAACCGTATTAAGGACGCAATAGAGCAGAATAAGGGCTCCAAGGTATTTGCTAGAGATCTGTCTATTGGACAGAGCCAGCTTGCGAAACTGAAGACCAATAATGGCAGAATCATATCCGCCAAACCTGAGCTGTTGAGAGAGATCGAGAGTTTCTATGGACAGTTATACACGTCAACCAGTAACCCCGTTACGAATCTAGCAAACGACCCAAGAGCTAGATTGACCCGACACTATACCGAAGACATCCCGGACGTCAGCTTGTACGAGATTAGGATGGCTCTGAAGCAACTTAAAAACAACAAGGCGCCGGGTGATGACGGAATTACGGCTGAACTCCTGAAGGCCGGGGGAAAACCTGTTCTTAAGGCCCTCCAGAAGCTTTTCGATTCCGTCATACTCGAGGGTCAAACGCCACAGGCATGGAACAGAGGTGTGGTGGTACTCTTCTTTAAAAAGGGCGACAATGCCCTGCTTAAGAATTATAGGCCCATCACACTTCTGAGCCATGTCTACAAGCTGTTTTCAAGAGTTATCACGAACCGTCTCGCGCGCAGGTTTGACGACTTCCAGCCTCCCGAACAAGCCGGATTCCGTAAAGGCTTTAGCACCGTAGACCACATACATACGCTGCGGCAGGTTATACAGAAGACCGAAGAGTATAACCAGCCTCTCTGCTTAGCGTTTGTGGACTACGAGAAAGCCTTCGATTCGATCGAGACATGGGCTGTGCTGCAGTCTCTTCAACGGTGCCAGATTGACTATCGGTACATCGAGCTGCTAAAGTGTTTGTACAAAAACGCCACTATGTCAGTTCGACTCCAGGACCGGACCTCGAAACCTATCCTTCTGCAGCGAGGTGTGAGACAGGGAGACGTTATCTCTCCGAAACTGTTCACCGCTGTACTGGAGGATGTCTTCAAGGTTCTGGATTGGAAAGGGTTAGGCATCAACATCAATGGCGAGTATATCACTAACCTTCGGTTTGCCGACGACATAGTTATCATGGCTGAGACCATGGAGAAACTCAGTACAATGCTCGATGACCTCAGTAGAGCCTCCGAAAGAGTGGGTCTTAAAATGAACATGGACAAGACAAAAGTCATGTCAAATGCCCATGTGACACCCACTCCCATGAAGATCGGAGACGCTACGCTCGAAGTTGTGGACGAGTATGTTTACCTAGGACAAATTGTCCAGCTAGGTAGGTCCAACTTCGAGAAAGAGGTCAATCGTCGAATCCGACTCGGCTGGGCAGCGTTCGGGAAGCTACGCAATATCTTTTCGTCCCACATACCACAGTGTCTCAAGACGAAAGTCTTTGACCAGTGCGTGTTGCCAGTGATGACCTATGGTACTGAAACGTGGTCGCTCACAATGGGCCTTATCAGAAGGCTAAAAGTCACCCAAAGGGCAATGGAGAGGGCTATGCTTGGAGTTTCCCTACGTGATCGAATCAGAAATGAAGAGATCCGCAGGAGAACCAAGGTAACCGACATAGCCCGAAGAATTGCCAAACTTAAGTGGCAATGGGCAGGGCACATTGCTCGCAGAACGGATGGCCGATGGGGTCGAAAGGTTCTGGAGTGGCGACCACGTACCGGAAGACGTAGCGTTGGAAGGCCTCCCACAAGATGGACCGATGACCTTGTGAAGGCCGCAGGAATCCGCTGGATGCGGAAAGCACAGAATCGGTCGAAGTGGCGGTGCTTGGGGGAGGCCTATGTCCAGCAGTGGACGTCTTTCGGCTGAAATGATGATGATGATGAATGACAGTTGAAAGGTAAAGAGCACAATCGCGTTAAAAATCAGGTGTCGGTAACGGTGTCGCGAGTTCAATTGTTTTTTCCCATCACAAAAATGCGCAAAAAACTTATTAATGAAGTACAAGCGACGCGCCCCTGCTTCGTAATATTACTGTATTAAATAAAATAAAATAAAGTATTTTTAATTTATTACATAATGTTTCTGGATTTTTTTGAACCGCATCAAAATCCGTTATGTAGTTTAGAAGAACACCGCGGTCACTTAATTGTAGAATTGTAGACAGACACGAAAAGCGACTTTAATTTATAATAGGCCTGCTCCAGGATAAGTAAAAGATCACGTTAAATTATTGATAAAGGGTCAAACCAAATTAGCTTGCGAAACTACGTAGCCGTGATGGATATCGGTAAGTAAACACTAGTAAGATGAAAGAAAAAAGTTGTTGATTTTTTTTTTGGGTCAATGTCTGTATTGTAGTTTTACTAGAAATATCTGTTTTTTTTGTGTATACTTCAGAGACGTTATAGCTAACACATCGATATCTAAACACGATGAAACAAAAAAAAAAAAATACGGAATTTCTCAACTCGTACTTCAAGTAGGTAGGTATACGGCTCTTTAATATAATGTAACACAATGTGTTAAATTAATGTCACCATTAAAGAGCCACGCAATCAATAAATAATAACGTTTAATTTCATTAAACGTTATATTTATTGATTTATTTTCAATTTTCTAAAATAGCATCTTGGTACAACCTGTACTTAACAACTGTAGCGCAGAGGTAATTTATCGGAATCACAAATCATAACATCGCATCAATTAAAATAAAACGAATAACGTGCAAAGAGAAGGTGAATTGAAGGAAAGGGAGAGCCCTATGTCGGCGAACGTTTGAAAATTTAAATTTTTCAAGTAACGATTTTTTTATTTTATTTAATATTTATGATGGGCGACCTACTCGTGTGTTAAATTAATGTCGCCATTGTAGCGGCACGTTGTATACTACCAGCGGTCGTTGACAGAAAAAAAAATATTCAAATAATTATTTTTCGTTTTTTCATGTTTAGATATCGATACCCATCACATTTGCGGAGTTTTGCTGGCCAATTTAATTTGACCCTGTATTAAAAAAAATACAAATGATTGCTTTAATTTCATACACAAAATGTTAATTTTATCGTGAGAATAAACAGAAACGTGCAAATAACAATAAGACAGGACACTATTTATTATAATGGTAGGTAGTAAATTACTACACATGTTTTTATAATAATGCAAATTAAAACAGTTTTACATAACTTTGCCTTACTTCAATGTAATTTATAAATAAATAAAATAGCCTTTATTTACTACTACTAATAAAACTTGACATAAATCTAGTTTATAACAGTATCGGTATATGTAAGAGGATGTATTATCCATATCCTTACATATTATAAAACAAAGTCCCCTGCCGCGTCTGTCTGTCTGAACGCGATAAACTCAAAAACTACCAAACGAATTTTCAAACGGATTTCACCAATGGACGGAGTGATTCATGCGAAAAGTTTTAGTGTATAATTTATTAAGTTTTTGTGTAAATTGGCTGAAATTTGACGATTATTGTTGAAGAAGTCGGAAAAAATCATGCCGAATGGGAGTTTACTGGCGTGCGCTGCGTTAACCGAAAAAGATACATGAAATTTAAGTTCTACGGTATTGTTCATCTTAAAAAGTTCAACAAAAAAATTTGGGATGGCATATGTCTATCTTCTAAGGATAACCCACAATAACCATTATTATCTTTCAGAATTTGATAAAAATGTAATTGTTATTTCCGAACCTTTTTTGACCGGTATAGTATTAATCCTTATCCAATAAAATATGTTATTTAAATTGGGCATTTAATTTAGATTAAAATATGCCTTGACATCATCTAATTTATATGAATAGTTTAAAAGAAATCTCAGTTTCAAAATTACGCGTAGCAACGCGGGCGCAGCGGTAAGAGTCAATGACCTTTTCCTCTGTTATTAGGTGTGAAATCTCAGTAGTACATTCCCGTGGGATATTTTCCGACATTCACGCGGGCAAAAGCTAGTGTATAATAATATGCAGTTTATAGTGTAGTTTTATTCTTAAAGGTTCGCTCCGACGTTGCAAATTTGTAGTGTCATATCCGCTTATCCGCCACGTAAATGTTGATCCATGCGGATATTCAATGTGTACTCTATAAATTTTAAATTTGCCATCTCGCGGTATTGGATGTTTGGTTTACTTGAAGGCAGGTAAAGTTATGAATAGCATCCTTTTAAAAGGGTTATATTTTCTGAATAATATTTTCCTAATAGATTTTTTTATGCTCTTCAATAATGTTTTCAAAGAGCCTTTTGGTTATTTACTTATTTAACTGTTGAAGATAATTGACCGACAAATTGAATGTTCTCACTTTAATAAGTAGGTAGATGGCAAACAATGAAACAAAACAAAGAATTTTGATTGGTAAACTGAGACTGAGGTAAAACCCAGTGTCGTGTTTTTTTGGAAGCAAGTTCGGTTTTTTTGTCGTTAAAGGCAACCGAGGGCAAACTTGTTGCTCTTTATCCATTTTTTTAAGTTAAATTAACTCTTAAAACTGGTATCAGAAGCGTTTAATTAATAAAAACACAGGTTACGTTGCTTTTCCTAAAGATGGTTGGAAGGAGAGACTATACAATGTGTTTCTTTTGGTGTCTCATAACTATAAGGTATATATGCTATAAATTAAAAATAATACAAAAACTCCTAGAACAATTACATAAGTGTTTCAAAAATACATAGTTTCGAAGATAACATAACACTAGACGCTAGTATCTAAGTTTCATTGATAAGTAAGAGTAAATCATTTTCATTCAAACTAATCTTTCATATTTATAGCTAAGAAAATGTGACGTTGTCATTTTTTTTTAATGGAAAAAAATTGTCTGAATTAATTAAACGAATTTCGCAAAAAAACATAGAAAAATAATTCGAACATATACCAGTTGATTCTTTGACATGATCTCTAATATTCTAGAGTAATGGGAGGTCAAAAAAGGAACACGTTGTTTAAAGAGATTCATTTCACATCAACTTTATAACTTTTCATTTTTTTTTTAATAGAGACTGGTTCGAATTCGTCTTTGAGCCCATAAATGTGTTGTTTAGAAAATATTTTTAAAGTCTACCGATAATCGTTTTTCTTTTTTATATATAAAATCTGCCCGTACAGTTATAAAGAAGAAAAAAGGATTTTTCTTATTAGCGGTTCGACGGCAATTTATATAGAGTCAGCCCTGAATTTGGCTACGAGTTTGTTTTTTCACCTTCAGTAGTGTGCATCTTGTAAGGACACGCTGGACACGATATTAAGTGCTCTATTGTTTATGGGACAGCACCACATTTACACTCGATTGCGGAGTCATCTATGAATCTACACCTGAGCAGGTTTTCCTTGCTTCAACCTACCTATACTCCATTTGAAATAAGATTAGACATTTAAGCAAACCTTTTTTACCGTCCGTTCAACCGATTTTGACTTCTATACCGTACGCATAAGGATGGGATTCAAAGCAAAAAAGTGGTTACAATACCAACTGTTTACTGCAGCTGCCATTTGTCATGCTGCCATCGCAATAGACGTCAAAGTCGGTTGAACGGACTGTAAAAAAGGTTTAGTTAAATGTCTAATCTTATTTCAAATGGAGTATAGGTTATAAAAAGTATTGAACAAGAGATTAACATTCCTGCGTTTACTCAGGGGTTCTAGAAAAGTTCTGAGGAACAATCCAGAATTATGCAATGCACAAACAATCTGTTATTTAGAAAACTCAGAGTTGTTAAACATAATGAACTAAATGCTTAATACAGTTTAATGATAATAATAATTGCTTAGATAATGTCCTTGCGTGCTGCCTATGCAGATAAAATTGCACAAATGCACATGTGAAGGCAAAATTGTTGCATAGACGCATTTGACTTAATCAAAAACGAATAAATTAAAATAGTTACATAATTTTTCGATGGATTTTTTTGCAACATGCGCTTGAAATAAAACAAATCGAAATTAAAAACTTAGGTCTTGAAAATGAACATAGTTTGAATTAATTTGTTTTTTTTTTTTGTTTTATATCAAAAACAAAAATCAAAATCGAACGCCATTATTTTATTCAAACTAGGGTGAGAATCAGCACTTTTCGAACGTCAAAATTACATAAGACAGTCCCCCAAAATTTTCCCGTCTGTCACCACTTCCCAATGCTTTAACTGGGAAGAAGTGGTGCAACAAACTCCCCAGCAGCACAGCTGTCTGTTCAGTTAGAAAAACTTGATTCTATACAATAGTATGCAACACAAAACATTAAATTAAATTATTTGATATATGTCAGCTAGCACACGCCAATATACCTACAAAAAAACATCGAAATCTATACTCAAGCGAAAATAAAAAACTAAAAACGTAAACAGGCTTGAATCTGGCAGACAGATTTGAATCTGCTCTCAAGAGATGTGCGAAAGACAACTAAAACAAATCGAGATCAAAAACTTACTGTCTTGAAAATAAACATAATTTGAATCAATTTGTTTGTTTTTTGTTTTATTTTTATCCGCTCTCAATAGATAACATAACATCACGCCTTGTTTCCCCGAAGGGTTGGGCAGAGGTGACCCTGCAGCAGGTACACCCACATTTCGCCAGTTATGTTTTAAGTCCCATGTAATAAGAGGCGAGCCAATTGCCATCAACCGGGCACAAATCCAGAATCCGGGCTGCTACTGAGAAATTCCCGATAGAAAAACCCAATAACACTTGCCCGACTCGGGAATCGAACCCAGGACCTCATGCTCAGCAGTAGCGCTAGATATATGTCGTGCTATATTTTATTTTACGAAAGACTGATCAAGGTGAACCTGTAGTAACTTCCCGAAGGTGTCATCCTCTATTTCCTTTGCAAATGACTGATCAAGGTTAACCCGTATTAACTTCCCCATGGTGTCATCATTATCCGGGAAACTTCCTCCCATTATATTACTATTTCCTTGACATTGAAGTGTCGCCATGTCGGTAGCTGTGAGGAAACTATTACAAACGCAACCTTGAGACAGGTTGCGAATTTCTCATTGTGTTTATAAAGATCCAAATTTTATGCAAAATCTTCAAATCAATTGATTAGGTTTTTCAACATCGGACTGTGAACTTTTACTAGTGAATTTGAAGGTCTTTACTACACTGCTTTAAACTATACCAAATACGTAAAACTGACAGTTTTGAATACTGATATTTTGTCTATTATTGTTGGTGGAATAATAGTGGTTTCTATAAACAAAAACGAATTGTTTTCTTCCCAATGGTATCTCTTTTTAACCGACTTCCAAAAAGGAGGAGGTTCTATGTTCGTAGCGTATGTTTTTTATTTATTTATGTCCACCGATTTCTCCGTCAATTGTAAACCGATTTCGATTTTATTTTTTTGTTTGTAAAAGTATGCTCTCAAGATGGTCCCATATAAATAAATTTTATTGGATAGTTTTTGAATTAGCTTCAATAATACGTATTTTTCCCACTTAGTATGTGGATGATATGATAAGTTCCTGTCACTGTTATTTAAATATCAGGTAGTAATATTCCAATTTATGTGGGGTAGGTACCACAACTAAAAAGTGAAAATAATTTTAAAAAAAACTTTTCACTTTTTTGTTGTGGTAATAACTTTAATTTCGGAAGTCGGTGGCAAAAACAAAAATTCAAAACCATAGACACCGGCTTCCGAAATTAAAGTTATTTTTCATTTTGCAATGTTTTTTTGGAAGTCGGTTGTTTTTTTATTGCCAAACTGGGCATATAAATAGATTTGTAAGCTATTTATCTGCGATATCTACTGCCATGGGAGGCTCTACTATGCTAAGCTATGAATGAGGTGTTTGCTTCATTATTGCAAAGATACAAGAGTCTTAATTTTAACCAATAACGGGCCGTAAATTATAGAAATCGTCCAACAGTCTTTTCACAACTATTTTACCTCTAGCAGCAACAATCGAAAAACATCCTTATTGTTACGAGAATAAAGATCACTGTCATTTTGACGGACATTTTAGTGGTAGCAACCCAACAGCAACCATATTGTAACAAAAATAAAGATCATTGTGATTTTGACAGTGATGCAAAATAAGAGGTAAAATATTATGTCGCTGTTATTCTGCTACACGTTTTTCTCTCTCTCATGATTAGGGTTATCCATTGTCCTTATCCCTAACCCTTGTTATGGTTATGTCGAACTCAAACCTTGTCCTACATTCCAAACCCAGCTTGTTATGGGATGCCCGACATTTCACACCTGACATGGCCGCTAATCCAATAGATTTTACCCCATCTGTCATGATACCTTTCTACATATCATCGAGTTTCATCCACTCGAGTCCTTACTGATCTGTGACAATCCATCCTTTAAAATTCTCTATCGATTCTCTCTTCTATATCGATCACAAATATCATAAATGCGAAAGTGTGTGTGAGTACATTTATTTGTTATGCTTTCAAACTAAAACGGCTGAACGGATTTGGATGAAATTTGGCACATGTGTAGACTATAACTTGGGTTAGGGTATAAGATACTTTTTATCTCGATATTTCCACGGGATCGAGACTCATGCGGGTAAAACCGCGGGGCGCAGCTAATCTAAAGTATTGTTGATTCCTTACCTATAGTGATTCCGGTATCATCAACCTAATAAAGGACTTTAAGAAGCTGGCGACACGGCTCGCAATTACAAATCGAGATGTTTGCAAAATTCAATTCCAAGCACGTTGCGCTAGTGTGAGTGCCTGTCGGAGCGATATACACCTACAGTGAGCAATACTACCACGCACACATTGACAATTATTGCTTGACGCGATAGTACTACTTATATAGCTTTCGAAAATTTATGATAAATTTGGATGTGTTCCGTAATACAAAAAATTATGAATGAAAACTTAATGTATTTCCATTTTTTTTTTCGATAATTTGTAACTTGATAACATAAACTATGCTTCTGCGGAAACAATATTACAAATATTGTTGTTTATAATATAGAAAAAAAATATGAAAACATGTCATTTACGCTGTAAAAATATACGAAATGCAATTCGCTTACACTTCATTTAAAGGTAAGTTTTTGGAAATAAAAAGACGTAGGAGCCTAGATAAATACTGTCTCAATCCGAATATCAACATAATATGGTGGAAATGTGCTCAAATTGCAAATGATTTATGTACTACGTTTGTATGGACAATTCATGCGTCGCCGCATTCTTAAGCCGTCTATCTTTATGACTATTGCTTTATGAAGCACATTAGCTTCATAAAGCTGAACAAAACTCAACAAAGGAATACCTTTGTTGAGTAAACTGTCTGTCAGGATTGTGTTTCTACCTCTATGCTAAATACGAACCATTGTTTGATTATTGAGGAAGAGAACAAAAACCATGAGAATTAAATTGTCAGCAATATTTGCGTTGAATTTTCTAGCACAGTATAATAAAGTAGCAGTACTATGTCTCGGCAGTAACCTTGAAATAATTACCTACGGCCGCTCAGTAGATAAACCTTCCGCGTCTGTGCGTATTTGCGTAACTGCCGCGCACTCAACTAACTTTCAAAGCGCGTCGTTTCGGCTGTTTTCTATTAAGACATAATACTGTTACTTATTTATACTGTGCTAATAGCTTAAGAAAGTTCCACTTTGTCTTATAGGTAACTAGCTGCACCCCGCGGTTTCACCCGCATAAGTCTCGATCCCGTGGAAAAAAAAAAGTATCCTATGTTCTTTTCCAGGGCATCATCTATATATGTGCCAAATTTCATCCAAATCCGTTCAGCCGTTTTAGCTTGAAGGCGTAACAAACAAACTTACTTTCGCATTTATAACATTAAGGATTAGGTATATGCTGCATGCATTCAGAATTTCCACGATTCCTTTCTTCTTTATCATCATCTGCCTAGCCTTTTCCCAACTATGTTGGGGTCGGCTTCCAGTCTAACCGGATGCAGCTGAATACCAGTATTTTACATAGAGCGACTGCCTATCTGACCTCCACCACCTAGTGACTAGGTAACACGATACCCCTTGGTAAGACTGGTTGTCAGACTTTTGGGCTTCTAACTACCCGTAACGACTGTCAAAGATCTACAAATGACAGCCGGGATCAACGGCTTAACGTGCTTTCCGAGGCACGGAGGGGACTTGGTATGTAAAGATGGTCACCCATCCACGGACCAACCGCGGCAAGCGTAGCTTAACCTGATCGATCGACCCGTGCAGCTGTTATTACTTAGCCACAAGCCCCTCCATTCCTTTCTTCTTTATATTATCTTAAAAAAATCAGTAAATGATTGGTTCATCCCAAAGACCAGCAGCATTCTTGCACACCTTCATCTAATTGCGATCAGCGATTTAATTGATCAGTGCAAAAAGATACATTTTCTAAAATGCAGGGGTTTTTTGTAACGTGTAGTGAGTGAATTGGGCTGACTATGATGATTATCACAATCCTCTATTATATCCTAACTAATATTATAAATGCGAAAGTGAATTTGTTTGTTACGCTTTCACGCTAAAACGGCTGAACTGATTTGGATGAAATTTTACATACCTGTAAACCATGACCTGGGCAGCAGTATCCATAATTATAAAGTCAGAATGGATAAAAAATAAAGAAAAAACAATTTCGAAACTCCTTTTATCTACTCTCATAGCGTAATATTCGAATTATGAACTTCAAAACGAGTTTATATTGACATACTTTATAAACAGAATACCGAAATTCAAAAATAGAATCATATTATAACACTTTTTCTCTAACAAAATAATACTATAAAACAATTTTTTTTCTATTACGATACAGCGCTAATCCAAGAAGTTAATATCACCAAAGAGTTTCCATCAACTGTTGGCGGGGGACAGCAGCACCCGCTGTAGCGCATGTGCGGTGATGTGCTGGTGCAGGCGACATTCATTTTGTAGTACTTACTGAATTTCGTGGGATTTTTAAATTTATTCTTGATCTTTAACTTTGATCTTTTATTTAGTATTTGTTTCAATCCCAATGTTTGAGAGTAGATAAAATAGTGTATGAAACTGCACATAACTAGGTATTAAAACATTCGTGTGATACTATTAAAAACCTCGCCTCTCATATTTTAATACCCCTTATTATGCAACAGTTTCATAAACTACTATTATGCAAAACAAAACAAATACTGACATAATGCTCTAATCAAAGTTTCTTACTTTTCTAAGAGCGACCAAACATCGACTTTCCTCTCTTTTTCAAATTCATGAATTCAAATTTGGAACAATGGTGATACCGAAATGATGGCCAGTATGTCAGCTTCAAAACTGCAGAAAAACATTTTCTCTGACTTATCATTATTTTGATGTTTTAGGCCTTTATAGGACCTAGGATATTTTTTATTGCGGTTGTACGTTCTTGTGATATAATTTTTGATGATCACGCGGGTGAAGCTGCGGGCAAAAGCTAGTCTAAACGAATTATATAATATTAATTAATGTGATAAAGAGAAAAGATTTCATTTTTTGTATATTTGTTTATTAAAAAAACCGATTTAAAAAATTCTTTCACCTATAGAAGAAACCTACATTATCAGCGACCTGATCTGACCAAGATTATGTCTGGACTTTAAAAGAGACTGTGACCTCTGAGTTTGTTTCGGTCTTTCTTCTCAGAGTAGTCAGTTAGGAAACGCCGACCTCACCTAGTTTTTAAAATATGATGACTTACAGAAATAAAATCATTTATCATTTAGCGAGTAACATGGGTTATATTTTACCGAATTCCACGCGAACGAAGTCGCGGGCAAAAGCTGGTGATATTATAAATGTGAAAGTTTGAATGTTTGTTACTCCATCACGCAAAAACGGCTGAACGAATTTTGATGAAATAACACACAGATAGACCATGACCTGGCTTAGGACTTAGGATACTTTTTATCATAGTAATACGTTTCCTTGAGATGATTTCCGACCGCCACGCTGACAAAGCCGTGAGCAAAAGCTAGAATATTAAATTTCTCTACTTCCGTATCTTCAGCTGTTCCGTATGCCTTAAGGTTAACCAGAGGAAAAATTATAAATGATATTAATAGCATACTTATGGTAAACACAACAGGATAGTTTGATCGATCGAATTCTTAATTAGGTTTAACAATAATAATTATCATTAATCTTAAAGTCATCAGAATGGCTTGTGGCTAAGTTACAACAGCTGCACGGGTCGATCGATCAGGTTAAGCTACGCTTGCCGCGGTTGGTCTGTGGATGGGTGACCATCTTTACATACCAAGACCCCTCCGTGCCTCGGAAAGCACGTTAAGTCGTTGGTCCCGGCTGTCATTTGTAGATCTTTGACAGTCGTTACGGGTAGTTAGAAGCCCAAAAAGTCTGACAACCAGTCTTACCAAGGGGTATCGTGTTACCTAGTTACTAGGTTTTGGAGGTCAGATAGGCAGTCGCTCCATGTAAAATACTGATATTCAGCTGCATCCGGTTAGACTGGAAGCCGACCCCAACATGGTTGGGAAAAGGCTAGGCAGATGATGATGAATCTTAAAGTCATCAGAATACAAATATAACATCACACTAAGACTACTTCTCATGGGGATAAGCAGAATCTAGAACATGCCATGCCTCGTCTATATAAATAAAATGAATGTCTACAAGAACAGTGAAGTGAGATATTAATGCCAAAATTAAAGTACCAATTTTAATGAGTAAATGTAATAGTATGTTGGTGAGTCAGACCTAGAGATATCGCTGCGAACAAAAACTACACGTCCGTTCTGTGTAAATACGCTTAAACGCATACATTTACAATGACACTACAATCAAACTACACCTTACTAAGTGCACACATGTTTATGAAACTGGCTTCACGTCACTGTTGAAAGCGCTGTCTTGGTTTTTTATTTGGTCTGAGGTTGGTGACAAGAATATCCTTATCAAATGTGTAGATTTTTTTTAATATAATAATTTTTGCTAGATCAAGCAGGGTTTCTCAGACCTTCAATCAATAAATAAATCCAGCCTATCGAAATATTAAAAATATATCAAGTTAAGTTTATTTACGTTTGCTAATGAAGAGTTTAGTATCTACGTGGTTAAGTAGAAAAATAATTATTTGGTAACAATTAGAACGACTGCTGATTATCATTTGTAGTGAGAGTCACGTTTCAGTGATAAATGACGTCACTACATTGTTCATTTTGTGGTCAGCAAAAAATTTACTTATACATACATAATTCACGCCTTTTTCCGATGGGTGTCGGCAGAAACTACAGAACGCCACCATCCTTATAATATACAGTCAAACCTGAGTAAGTGAGAACTGGGTAAGCGAGAAAACTCTATAAATGGGAGTAATTGCCAGGTCCCGTTATGTTAAGGGCCTATAGTACCTCAAATTGCTTAGCACGATCCTCCGTTAAATCGAAAATACTGCAGCATTAATTTTGAAATAAATATATGTTAAAGTTGAGGATTAATGTTAAGTACTAGGTTTGACGAAAACACGATTCTATGACATTTTCTCGATAGAAAAAAAAAACTAAAGTTGCCTCCAAACCGAACAATAAACCGCTAGTAGTCAAAAAATACTTCAAAATAGATCATGAAATTTTGCATATTATCTGAACTAACTATAAAGCAGTGACTAAGTATTTTTTTTTAAATTACCATTATTTTCGCCATCAAATCAAACAAAAATCACATCAAATCATTCATAAAAAAAAAACAATTAAAAGCAATTTCCTAAACTATTCGCGCCTTGGAGCAGCCAGCACTCCGTCCTGCTCTCACTCAGTCCGCGAGTAGTATGGTGCGAGCAAGATGAAAGTCAATTTGAGCTGAGGTAGTATGGGCTCTTAACCTCTATAAGTGAGAAACATTTAAAACCTTTATAAGAGTAAGTAGTTTTTGACTCATGGACTTCTATAACTGAGACAGCAAGTGCTCTTTACCTCTATAAGCCACAGTTGAGCGTAATTTAGCATGTGCTATTTATGACTCATCATTTCGTGGATATAACATTGTTTTTGTTCCTTTCAACCTTTCCCAACCAGCCTCAACCTCTATAAGTGAGAACGGCCATTCCTGTTCCTCTATAAGTCAGAAAATCGAAGTTAGTGATAAACCTCTATATGCGAAAAGGAGATCGCGATCCCTTGAACTCTCGCTTATCCAGTTTCGACTGTACTAGCTTCTGTCCGCGTGAAATTATCCTCCACCCGCGCTTTTATTTCGTTTTCGCTTTGTGTTCTTTCTCCTCCTAAGGGTCGTTAGGGTGTAGCGTAATAAGTTGTTAAATAAGTTCCTCAAGAATTGGGCTATAAAATGAAACAAGAATTTTTCAAATCCGACTAGTAGTTCCAGAGATTAGCGTGTTCAAAAAAACCAAAAAAAAAATCTTCAGCTTTATTATAAAGATATACTTATGTAGGTACACACGGCTACACATCAAGCTATACAAATCCAGTTTATGCTGATCTTACATTGTATAGGATTTCCGTACAATGCGAGGTCAGTTTATACTGGAAATGTATAGCTTGATGTGTAGCCGTGTGTACCTATATTTTTGAAGTGAAAACTTCTTTAGGCGCGTTGGGCATTTTTGAGATGGGAAAAAACAATTGAACTCGCGACACCGTTACCGACACCTCATTTTTGTAAACTCGATTGTGCTCTTTATTTATATTACTTTACGGATCAATGTTCTATGCAAGTATTTTCACTTTAAAGGTTTTGGAAGTATTTTTTTTTAATTGTTCAAGTTTTCACTTCTGTCGGTACTCCCGGAGCACCACTGTTTTTTTTTTCTTTTTACCGTGATTTCTTAAGTCATTGCAAAGCTGTCAAGAGTAGCTGGGAAAATGGCATTAGCACGGTAGTCTTATTATTCCCACTAAGTACATAAGTAACACTATCCATCAGTCAGAAAAACAGTTAAAAGTTTTATCGTACTTAGTGAAACTTATTTCCAAATAATGAAAACAAATATGTCAGAATGATTAAGTTCATTATTTTTGACTAAAAGTCGCCATTTCGATGCATAAGTCAAGTCTAAGACTTAATTAAATCTTAAAGTAAGCATAATAACTTAATCGCCGCTGAACTTTCTTGCAAAAGTCACAGTAGGTCACAGTGCTCTAAGTTGGCGACTCAAAAACTTTACAAATCTTAAGATTTAAATAATTTTTAAGTAGCTACCGTAAGTTTTCAACTTAAGGACGATCCGCAAAAGTAGCCCGTGAAATTCAAATTTCAAATCTATCTACTCGTATATATAAAATTCTCGTGTCACAATGTTAGTTACCTTACTCCCTCCTCCGAAACGGCTTTACTGATTTTTACCAAATTTTTTATGCATATTCAGTAGGTCTGAGAATCGGCTACTGTCTATTTTTCATACTCCTAAGTGATAAGGGTTGTCCACCCCAATCACATAATTGGCAAAACAACGTTTGCCGGGTTCAGCTAGTCTATACATATATAAAATTCTCGTATTACAATGTTAGTTGCCATACTCCTCCGACACGGCTTGATCGATTTTATGAAATTTTAAATGTACATTCGGTAGGTCTGAGAATCGATCGTAATCTATTTTTCATACCCCTATGTGATAAGGGTAGTCCACCCCAAATATAAATAATTTATATGGCAAAACAACGTTTGCCGGGTCAGCTAGATTATATAAAAAAACTTTATACAAAAAAAAACAACCGACCTCCAAAAAAAACATTAAAAAGTGAAAAATAACTTTAATTTCGGAAGTCGGTGTCTTGGGTTTTGTATTTTCGTTTTTTGCCACCGACTTCCGAAATTAAAGTTATTTTTCACTTTTTAATGTTTTTTTTGGAGGTCGGTTGTTTTTTTTTGTATAAAGTTTTTTTATATAATCTAGCTGACCCGGCAAACGTTGTTTTGCCATATAAATTAAAAGTTTTTATTTTTCACTTTTTAGTTGTGGTACCTACCCCACACACATTCGAATACCACTACCTTTTTTTTTTTTTTTTTTGGGTGGGAAATCATCAAATAACTTCTCCCGCTCTGGGCGGAGCGGGAGGGCGTGTCAGACTCTTACTGACTAAAACCCACCCGTGTTCCTTCAGTTGCCGTGTTGCCAGGGGGCCACGATTTCCCTATCGGTTTTCTTCGAACCCCCGGCAGCTTCGAACCCCCGGCAGTCTTCGAACCCCCGGCAGGAATACCACTACCTGCTACCAGTGACAGAAACTTATCAGATCATCTACATACTAAGTGGGAAAAAAATACGTATTTTGTAGCTAACTCAAAAACTATCCAAGCAAAGTTAATAAAATTTACATGGGACCAATTCGAGAGCACACCCTTTCAAACAAAAAAAGAATTTTCAAAATCGGTCCACAATTGACGGAGAAATCGGTGGACATACATAAAAAAAAAAACAAACATACGCGACGAACATATAACCTCCTCCTTTTTGGAAGTCGGTTAAAAATGAATCCCTATTTCCCTTGGTCACGGCATCACGCGTGAACGGCTGGACCGATTTCGCTAATTCTTTTTTGTTGTGTTCGTTATTCTCAGGACAAGGTTTTAGGCAGGTGTAGGTAGGTAGGTAGATAGGGTAGGTTAGGTAGGTGAAGGTAGGCAGAGTAGGTATATAGGTAGGTGCGCCGTAGATAAGTACTTAGTGCTACCCGTGTGAAGCCGGGGCGGGCAGCTCGTCCTTATCCTCCTTAACCTTACATTATTATAAAACAAAGTCCCCCACCGCGTCTGTCTGTCTGTCTGAACGCGATAAACTCAAAAACTACCAAACGGATTTTTAAACGGCTTTCACCAATACACGGAGTAATACATGAGAAAAGTTTTGTTCTATATTTCACTAAGGTTTTGTGTAAATTGGCTGAAATATGACGATTATTGTTAAAAAAAAAACAAGTTGACTGGGATCTTTACAGGCGTGCTCCGCGTAAACCTTGAGAGATAAAAAAAAAGCGGCCAAGTGCGAGTCGTACTCGCCCATGAAGGGTTCCGTAGCAGCAAGTAACATTGAATGAAAGGTAAATTGCGGTTTACGATTTATGACGTATTAAAAAAAAACTACTTGCTAGATCTCGTTCAAACCAATTTTCGGTGTACATCATATATTTTTTTTAGTTTTATCATTGTCTTATTTTAGAAGTTACAGGGGGGGGGACACACATTTTACCACTTTGGAAGTGTCTCTCGCGCAAACTATTCAGTTTAGAAAAAAATGATATTAGAAACCTCAATATCATTTTTGAAGATCTATCCATAGATACCCCACACGTATGGGATTGATGAAAAAAAAAATTTTGAGTTTCAGTTCTAAGTATGGGGAACTCCAAAATTATTTGTTTTTTTTCTATTTTTGTATGAAAATCTTAATGCGGTTCACAGAATACATCTACTTACCAAGTTTCAACAGCATAGCTCTTATAGTTTCGGAAAAAAGTGGCTGTGACATACGGACGGACAGACAGACAGACAGACAGACAGACAGACAGACATGACGAATCTATAAGGGTTCCGTTTTTTAACGGAACCCTAAAAAACGTGTGGCACTCGGGGACTACCGCGGTAAAGCTATTGCATAGCATTTGTAACCTCCATACTTCCTAGTTGTCAACGCTACATTTGGGATGATGACGTGATGACATAAAACAAAAATTACGTTCCCATGACAATATCACGTTGTCATGGAAACCGTCATTACATGGTAGGCGGAGTGGGGGGTGTTAGGTTTTATTTTCGTTACGTTATTTTCGTTACGTTACGGAATTTCTGGATTCGGTCGCCGCGCTCAAAGCCCGCGATAAAAGCTATGCAATAGCTTAATAAAATTTATGTTCCACAGGATTGTACATCTTGAAAAGTTCAATAAAAAGTCCGCGATGGCATATGTCTATCTTCTAAGGATGACCCACAATAACCATTTTTATCTTTCAGAATTTAATAAAAATTTAATTGTTATTTCCAAAGTTATTTTGATCGGTATTATATCAATCCTTATCCAATAAACTATGTTACTTAAATTGATCATTTAATTTAGATTAAAATGTCTTTGACATCATTTTGTTTAAATGAATGGTTTAAAAGATATCACAGATTCAAAATTACGCGTTACAAAATAATCATTGTTGACGGCAACGCAGGCGCAGCGGTAGGAGTCAATGACCTTTTCCTCGGCTATTACATATGTAATCCCATTATCGGTAGTACGTTCCCGTGGTATATTTTCCGACATCCACGCGGCGAAGCCGCGGGCAAAAGCTAATAATATATAATATAAATAAAAAACAGCGTGCAGAAATTTACACCTATTCAATTTAAAAGATAATAAGTTGCAGTCCCACTTCAAAATATTTCAATACTCACCTTGGTCTTATAATCAAACATAAATTAAAGATAAACAATACATTAATTATACCCATACATGATCATGCCAAAATTATTCATTCCTTAAAAATTGCAGCCTGTCACCTTACAAGTAAAGAAGCCACGCGGCCAAGGCGAAATTTTAAATGTCATTACCTTTTATGGAAAAAAGTTTTACAAAAAATAACGGCTATTTCATAATAGCTTCCAAAACAGTATTTAAATACAAATTGGTGTTACTTTCAAAGCACTTTCTGTTACAAGGACTTCTGCTTAGATTTCGTAGAACTAATTTTGCAAACAAATTAGTTTTTGCTAATGTTGCACTGGTTTACTTTTAGGACTTTAGGTGATAGAATCTAGGTTCATAAATTTATTAAGATAGAGATAAGAGAATAAGAAAGATTATTATTATTTACGACTGCAAATTTTAAATTACATACTAAATCCAAAAAAAAGTGATTAAGATAAATAAGTATCTAACTTAATCAGTTTTTTATTCATAAAGTCAAAGTCAAATCATTTATTTAGGCCCATAAAAGGCACTTTTGAACGTCAAAATTTACGAAAAAAAAAAAAAAAAATAGAATTGATCGATCCATCTACTTAGATGGATCGATAGGATACCAAAATTGTAACTGCTCTAAAAAGCTGCCAGCTGTCTGTTCAAGTTAGAAAAAAATGATTATATGGAATAGTATGCAAAATAATTTAAATTACGCAACACAAAACAATTTAAATGATAAATTATTGGCCATATGTCAGCTAGCACACGCCAGTATACAAAACAAAAACATCGAGAACTATACTCAAGCAGAAATAAAAAATAAAAACTAAACGTAAACAGAACTAAGTATCTAAATAAAAGCCTCCAGGCATAAAGGGCGTGCCCGCTATGATTATTATTACAGAGACAGAACGGTGTTTGTGTTTTAGTGCTAAACGTATTTTGTGATTTGTGATGCGACTAGGCCTATGTAAATCAATCCACGTCGATTGATAACGCTGAAAGACGTCGATTGATGTCGGTTGCTGGTGGTTCACGGTTCAATGGTTGTCTGGCAACACCCTTAGCGCGGATTATTATTCGTAGGCAAATTCTCGTAAGCGAAATACTTCAATGTTCATAACCTTGTGGAGAGATGATATACCTCAATATCACAAATGATATGAAATTTTTGACATTCATGACATAGAAATTAAATGGAAGCTGGATTTCGAACATTTTCGGTACGAGAAACAGTTTTCTGAAGTGGATTTCAAATGGGTTTAAAAATCCTTAAGCCAATTTAACAGATAAAAAACACTAGAAAGATAGTAGTATCAAAATATTTCCAAAGATTTTAGATATTGCTTCTTATTCTTATCTCAACTGACCTTCAACTGCAAACATCAGTTCACTCATAATATTGATAAATATTAGTAAATAGCTATCTGGAAAAAGATTGTCTTATCGATAAGCAATCTTCTGGTTGAGATAAATTAGGAAGTTGCTTGCCCTTGCCTCGTGTGTACTATGCATAGAAAAGAGAAACAATGCAATTAATAAACCCCTGGCTGGAGGTTTTAAGTGTAGCAGCTTAAAGCACTCACAGGAAAGCCCGGTTAAGTAGTCATGATCTTAGAGGTAAACTACGAGATGACCTACCTAAAAAAAAGCAATTAATAAATAAAAACAGTACCTAGTAAAATAAAATGTATTTGGCCTTTAAGTTTTATATAAGTTGTAGGTAATATTTTGATCTGAGCGTCTCGTCGCAATGTGGATCGAAAAAAGGATCTCGAAACATGCGAGCTTAAATTTGAAAGTGTCGGTTTTTTCCTTGAAATGGCTTCTGATAGCCAATATTATGTATTAATATATCATAGGATATAATCTAGTAAGCAAATTGGATACTATTATAATTTTTGCAAAAAAAATGTAAGAAGCTAATGCTGATAACTCCGGAACGGAAAGAATAACCATAATATCCATGCACACAGTGATGTAACTATTTATTTATTAGCAGGCATTATGCATTAGCTAAGGATTGGAAAGATTTTTAGGAGAGCCTCACATAAGGAAGGAATTAGGTACTCAAAAGGTCAGATTTGATAAACCTAGTTCACTCAACCTTCACTTAAAGATTCTGGACTAGATTTTACCTTCGCTTTTGACATACGTTTGGGGTTAATGATATTTCACGCGCGCCTCAAAGAGATGTCAGCAGAATTGACGGGGTCCGCTAGGGTCGATGCCTGCCGGGGTTGCAAATAAGGCCGAAAGGGAAATCGTGGCCCCCGGCAACATGGCAACTAAAGGAACACGGGTGGGTTTTAGTCAGTAAGAGTCTGACACGTCCTCCCGCTCCAGTCAGAGCGGAAGAAGTTATTTGATAATTTCTAACCCAAAAAAAGGGGGTCAATGACACAATCAAGTTTTATCTGAGCAGCATACATACATGTTCAGTCCCCACTGCTGGGACACAGGCCTCCTCTCTACGAGAGGAAGTGGGCTGTAATCTACCACGCGCGCCCAGCGTAGATTGGTAGTTGTCATATATCTTCGAATTTTTGGTTCTAGTACATGCCAGTTTCCTCACAATGTTTTCCTTCACCGTTTTGAGAGCAGTGTTGATGAAATTATTTACTCAAAATAAAGCGCCTGCTTGGAGAAGCCTGTGGCTTAGTTATAACAGCCGCACGTTTCGATCTATCAGGTTAAGCTACGCTTGCCGGGGTTGATCCGTGGACGGGTGACCATCTTTACATACAGACACTCCACCGTGTCTCGAAAAGCACGTTAAACCATTGGTCCCGGATCTCATTTGTGGATCTTTGACAGTCGTTACGGGTCGTCAGAAGTCCGAAAGTCTGACAAGCAGTCTGACTAAGGGGTATCGTATTAACCAGTTACTGTTGTGGAGGTCAGATAGGAAGTCGCTCCATGTAAAATACTGGTATTTAGCTGCATCCGGTTAGACTGGAAGCCAACTAGGCAGATTGATTGAAAGCGTCTGCCTGGTTTCAAACTCACGATCTCGTAAATCGGGGCTGTTACCATAGCTCGTACCATCATCATCTGCCTAGCCTTTTCCCAACTATGTTGGGTTCGGCCCAGTCTAACCGGATGCAGCTGAATACCAGTATTTTACATGGAGCGACTGCCTATCTGACCTCCACAATCTAGTTACTAGGTAACACGATACCCCTTGGTAAGACTGGTTGTCAGACTTTTTGGGCTTCTAACTACCCGTAACGACTGTCAAAGATCTACAAATGACAGCCGGGACCAACGGCTTAACGTGCTTTCCGAGGCACTGAGGTCTCGGCATCTAAAAATGGTCACCCATCCACGCACTGACTATGGCAACTTGATAGAATGTAAAAAATAATAGGGCGTTTCTAATGACACCTTTAAACACAGGCCGCACAAGAACGAAGTCAAACGAAACTGAGAGAGGTCTTGGTATGTAAAGATGGTCACCCATCCACAGACCAACCGCGGCAAGCGTAGCTTAACCTGATCGATCGACCCGTGCAGCTGTTGTTACTTAGCCACAAGCCCCTCCATACCATTGCCATAGCTCGTACCACTGGTCGTTATTATACCAATCGTAATCTCAGCAATCCTGTAAAGAGTTCAAATCAAAACAGTCTCAAATGCATGAAGAATCAGTCAATATTAAAGTGTTAGTAAAACCTATAAAGGTTGGCAAGTTAATGAAATCGGACATGGGTCAGTGGAAATGTCAGTTCGCCATTTACAAAGAACTGTAGCTTAGGTAAAGTGAGATAAATTAATTGTTTATCAAATTGACTACAACTTAAATTACCCATACATTCAAATCTTAACTAACATTCTTTGACTAACTGTCTCTGTGTTTTTGTGTTGACCAACTGTCAAAAAATGTCAGTACAAAATGACTATAACACGGCAAATTAACGTAGCGTGTCAAAATATAAGATTAATAATATAGTTCACAAACAATTAATTACCCTAACTGCATCTGCATTAGTCTGTTCCTTGAAAGTCACAGATTAAACCTTGACACATTCACTTTTACTGCACATAATATTCCAAGGTTTCCTTTCAACAGGTAGTTTACTTCACAACTATACTCCATTGGTTTAGGTAATTACTAAAGGTAAACAAATCGTAAAAAGGGTTTTAATCCGATCATCTGACAATTGGCCTTTAGAAGGCCATAAAAATTATAAATTTTATTGTGTCTCGTTAATGACAGTTTTATAGATGTCATTAACGATGTTATAATCAAATTCAATTTATTTTCATTTTTTATAACTGCTTGAGCACTACTTTTTGTTAGATTTAAGTACTATAATAATATAATATTTTGTAATCTGTATATTGTAATAAAGAGCCCAAAAAGACTGGTTCTGTAAATCTCAACGAATTATAACGTTGCTAAATTGAAGAGTACAACTGTGACGTAGCATGACAACAGAAGTGACAGGTATTACGTTTATTCGGTTAACCAGGCGTCTTTGATAGCTCTTTCAACACGTTTTTTTTTTGAAGTGAAAACTTTTTAGGCGCTTCGGGCATTTTTGAGATGGGACTAAACCATTGATTTCACGACACCATGACGACACCTCATTTTTGTAAACGCGATTGTGCTCTTTGTTTATATTACGTTACGGATCAATGTTCTATGCATGCAAGTATTTTTACTTTAAAGGTTTCGGAAGTATTATTTTTTGCAAATGCGATTGTGTTCTTTATTTAGAAAAACTTACGGACCAATGTTCCATAAAAGTATTTTTCTTCCACGAAGGCGATCTTGTTCAAGTTTTCACTTCTGTCGGCACTCCCGGAGTACTACCACTTTTTTTTTTGTTTACCTTTAGTTAACTACCTAAACCAACGGAGTATAGTTAACTATACAGCAAGAAATAATATCGACAAAATAATTAATGCATGAAGCATCGAGGACCTCGTATGCTGTGGTCTAGTTTCAAACTTGATGTATGATTAAGGTCATAGATTTAATCAATATTATGATAATGAAGCGACGACCTTAAAAAGGTGGTTGGGACGGACTGGATGTGTAGAGGACAGGGTGTTGGGGTGCAACTTGAGAGAGGCTGATGTCCAACAGTGGACTGTAATAGGCTGAATTGATTGAATGAAGCAACTTCTATACTAATATTAAATATTATAAAGACGTAAGATTTGTTTGTTTTTAAGTTTGTGTGTAGGGGGTAATCTCCAGAAAGAACTACCAGCCGGATTTAAAAAAATATTTTTGCATTGGATAGCATAGGATTTTGATCGACTTTCAGTCTTGCCGGATGCAGCTGAATACCAGTCTACATAGAGTGACCATCTGACCTCTATAAAATAGTTACTGGGTATCCCGATACCCTTTGGTAAGTCTCGTTGTCAGACTTTCAGACGTGGTTGATGTCGATATCTCATGATTTAATGATGATAAATTATATTAGACTTGTAGCGGTTACACCGCCACATACGAACTACGCATCAAAGACATGACGTCACACAAATCCTGCATCGCGCAGTTAGAGTTTACCGAGCGATCGACATACATACAAGATTTCAACTTCAAACCGATGGGCAGTTGCCCGCCAGACACAATACCCGTCTTGTCGGAGGATCCTCCCTTTTCTATGGTGGATGAGTGAACTTTACATGCTGTTCCTCATACCCCTAAAGACTTATAATTTAAAGTACGGTAGCTACTATACTACTTGCGGTCGTTGACTCCAGTTTCTTGATATTATGAGTTTAGTTAGAAAATCTTTATTCTTTTGTCATCATGTTTGCGCGGTTATTTCAAAATCACAGTCCATTTCTGGACATAGGCCTCTCCCAGAAAACACCCAGTCCTGCGCCTTCTGCATCCAGTCTGTCCCAACCATCTTCTTAAGGTCGTCTGTCCATCTAGCTGGAGGGCGTCCCACACTACGCTTGCCGATACGCGGTCTTTATTCCGGGACTTGTCTACTCCACAGGCCATCGGTCCTTCGACAAACATGGCCAGCCTACTGCCAATTCAGTGTACTTACTCTGCAAGCTATGTCAGTAACTCCGGGTCTATACTAACTCGGGTTATTTGAGCTTGTATACATATTGTGATACATAACATAATGTATGTTATTTTTATTAATACTTACATTGAGATATTATCAGGGATTTTAATGCACTGCACCGTTTCATTTATGTGCCTCCGCTTTCAAATGACTCTTCCAACATACTATTTACATTATACATAAAATAAAACGTATGTCATTTCATTGTTGACCAAATGTCACTGTTATTCATTAGTGTCCTACTTTTTTCTTGGTATTTCATCGTCCGTTTATTGACTATCGATGCAAATTACTTGTCACAATGTCAAGGTCATGCTGCAAAGTCAGTGTCGTTTTTTACACTTTGTTAGAACATAAAACCGGCCAAGTGCGTGTCGGACCACGCACAATGAAGGGTTCCGTAGTTGGGATGAATTTATCCCAAAAACAAACTTAACTTTGTAGTTGAAAAATATGTTCTCCCATACGGAATGTATGGGAAAACATGTTTTTGCAACTGCAAAGTTAAGTTGGTCGATTATTACTCGTTAACCTGTGGAGCCTACTTAGCTGTGATAGTTTTCCTTTTCATATCGTTATATAAGCTACTGTTATGATTTTTTTCACACACCTAAAACCAACCATTTAGCCGGCAGGGGGGGGGGACACTTGACTCTAACAAAAATTAGCACTTTAAAGCTTAATATTTCGCAAACGAATCCTTGAATCCAAAAATGGTTTTCACAAACTTTCAATATTTTTGAAGGACCTTTCTAATGATATCCACACCATGGGGTAAAAAAATAAAAAAATAAACATTACCACTTTACGTGTATGAGAGGTACCCTAAAAAAAATGTTTTTCATAATTTTGTTTTACCACTTTGACGGCGTAATTAATATGTATACCTATGCCAAATTACAACTTTCTAGTACTAAGGGTCTCGGAGCTAGACCGCGGACAGACAGACAGACAGACGGACATGACGAAACTATAAGGGTTCCTTGTTTGTTTACTAAGGAACCCTAAAAAAGATTAGAAACAATGTTGCCTACTGTATCTTCTTCTTCTTTTCGAGTTGACGGTACCTTAATTGATTATTACAATATTGTTTGAGCCCAATAGCCTCCATTAATTGCAGCATCACTGGCATTTTTAGGTCTGCAAAGGTGCAAGTTAACGGACAGTTTAGACACTCTAAGCACATGAGCAAATAAACGGAGTGACTCTAGCGTTTCGATTGGCAAATCCGACTCATTCTTGGTACCAAGTTTTTGTAACTGTCAAAACGGTTGTTACGTATGTTACGTTCAAAAGGCTGCATCGGTTCCTCTAATAAAGGCGATGACTAAAAAAATTTTTTTTTGTCCTTGTGGTAGATTATTAAAAAATATTAGACGCATATTTTTTTATATTTTTACTTTGTCAAAAGATTACGGCGATACATTGAGTTAAAATGTGCCGTGACGTCACTTGTAAGTAGATTTTATACTTATTTGTGACGTAGCGACCCCTACTCCCCAACTTTAATGCGTTTTATCTAAGTCATTTTTTATTAATATGAGAAAGCAAAAAATACGTGTCTAATATTTTTTTTTTATCTGACTGACGGACTAAATAGAAATTCCTTTTTTTTTTGACCCAGGCATAATGCCTATTCGAGCCCTATGGCATGCATTACAGAAATCTTAGCTAGCTTTATCGATCAATGAAAATAAGCCTTTAAGCAAAGCGTTGAAATAAAGTGTGCGGAAAAAAAAATCGCCCGTTGGTACGAGGGTTTACTGCCACTGCCAAATTGCAGGGCAAAGACCTAAGACTGAGATCACTATGCTTGTCCTGTTCAATATATTAACAACCCAAAGTACCTATGTAAGTGGTGACGTACATAATAATAACGACCGATTGTTTATGATATGTTATAGAGTCCTTATTGTTTATTATATAACATTCGATACACCTGTTTTGAAAGGACAATAACAAATTGTCTTTGTATTGTACTTTAGGTTGTTAACATATTGACTGCCCCGTCGCGACTGCTGAGCGTGGTCCTTTTTTTTTTTTGGGTGGGAAATCATCAAATAACTTCTCCCGCTCTGGGCGGAGCGGGAGGGCGTGTCAGACTCTTACTGACTAAAACCCACCCGTGTTCCTTCAGTTGCCGTGTTGCCAGGGGGCCACGATGTCCCTATCGGTTTTCTTCGAACCCCCGGCAGTGCTGAGCGTGGTCTTGGGTTAGATTCCCGGGTCGATCGGGCAAAATGTTATTGGGTTTTGCCATTAAGAATATCTTAGTAATAGTTTGGAAGTTCGGGATGTGATACCTCACTTGCCTCGCCCTGCGTCTGATCTCTCTCCGGTTGGATTGCCGTGCCATCGGACTATGAGAGTGAGGGAAGGGAGAGAGATTAGTCGCCATGGCCGAAATTCGGTTTATATTGAATAGAACAAGCATTGGTACTGTACTTTTATTTAGACTTTCACGTAGGCGTAGTGAACAAAAAAAGCAACGAAAATAAATGAAAATTTTTCTAGCCTATAATAAAAAAAAAACATAAATTAATAATAACTTTAAAAAATCTAAAATCTTTTGACAAAATTCTCATGCAAAGCTTTTCAGTCTGTGAAAAGAAATTATAAACGTTGATACTGATATTTTTAAACTGAAAGCAACCCAAATTAAATTCTGATTACTAAGAAAATCAAAAATGTATATTTTTGCTAAAAATAAATAAATGTACCGTATCGTGTTTATTTTTTGATGGCGCCTATAATGTTTTTCTCGCAACGCCATTTCAAGTGAGATTGAAAATAAATTGATTTAATATTGGAGAATTATTTCTGACTGATACCTGTCGGCAATAATTAAGCCTAGAGTTTCGGCAACGGTATTTTTGGGAAATAGGTACTCTCCTATTTCCCAAAAATCCCGTTTAAATGCTACCCATTTTACCCAGGTAGGCTGAGCTTTTCTTAGAATCCCGTGGGTGCAGGATTATTATTGTTTACACAGGAGCGAAGTACGAGAAAAAATGAGGGTTTAGTGGGGGGAGTTAATGTAGCCCGCGATATTAAATTTTTATTACGTTTTTTGCAATATGCAGCTCAGTTGGTTTTATGTTGATCAAAATATGAATCGTTACCGTAACATCAAACGTAATCAACAACAACGTAAACAACGCAATGAATATTGTTGAACTGTCAAAATGAAACAAATTTGTCATAATCGTTTACGAAAACAAGTTACGCAATTAGGATGCGGCAACGGCTGCGACTTACGGCTTTTATTTCGAAGGTTCGAATACCAGATAGGTACTTTTCGTAGGCGCGGGCTTGCGGACGGTGAGCAATGGGTAGCTCACCGTCCGATAAGGACCAAGCCCGGGTCGATGGCGCGTTGTGTTCCACGCGCGCCTCAAAGAGATGTCAGCAAAATTGACGGGGTCCGCTAGGACCAATGCCTGCCGGGGCTGCGAATATGGGCCGAAAGGGAAATCGTGACGTACCGGCAACGTGGCAACTGAAGGAACACGGGTGGGTTTTAGTCAGTAAGAGTCTGACATGCCCTCCCGCTCCACCCAGAGCGGGAGAAGTTATTTAATTATTTCCCAATCAAAAAAAAAGATAGGCACTTTACTTTGTGTAAATTATTTTATCACCACTGTACGCGTAGCATGACCACCGTAGAAACGAGTTTTGTCGACGGAAGAATAGACAAAATGACAGATAAACAATCACAATCTGTCATTTTGTCTATTCTTCCGTCGACAAAACTCGTTTCTACGGTGGTCATGCTACGCGTGCTGCTCTCTATACGGTGTAGGAAAACATCGCGAGGAAACCGACATGTCCTAGAACCAAAAATTCGGCCCACTCCCTCTCACTGAGAGGAAGTCTGAACAGCGGTGGGAACATTATAGGCTGATTATGCTATGCTTATGCTATTTTTATTTTAGGAATACACCATAGTTTACACCAGATTACAAAATAATTACAAAACATTACAATACAATAAAGCCATGGAAGCCAAAGTCATAGCCTTACAAAAAGCACTTCAGTAGATTTTCTAAAGCTCAGGGAGATATGTATTATATGCCTGAAACGAATCATTATTTAATTAGAACACAAAAAGGCAAAGTTTCACAATTTAAACTACCCACAAATTGAATGTAAAGTTTTCAAAACATTGTCTTCGTTTACTTTTGTTTGCTCAGATACCTTTAATGTTAAACATACCTTATTAGATACGTTCATTATTTCAATTTCGTATAGTGAAAATAATGAATGTATTTAAGAGCTAGTAAAAACAGTTTTCGTGAAATAATATTTGCACTTAATTTACGCTTTGTTTATCAAGCTACTGCGTTGCATGAAACGTAATATTTACTTCATTCTAGCTTAACATGGTCTTTATGCTCGATTTAGGGCCAAAGACAATGACAGACCGTTACTTTTAGCCCAGTTTACACCAAACTAGTTTCTGGGTCAGCAATTTACTCTCCCAAAAAGGGGTTAACTTTTGTATTTTTGTTAATTGAATATCAAAATTATATACTAACTTAAGAATGCGGCGACGCATGAATTGTCCATACAAACGTAGTACATAAATCATTTGCAATTTGAGCATATTTCCACCATATTATGTTGATATTCGGATTGAGATAGTATTTATCTACGCTCCTACGTCTTTTTATTTCCAAAAACTTACCTTTAAATGAAGTGTAAGCGAATTTCATTTCGTACATTTTTGCAGTGTAAATGACATGTTTTCATATTGTTTTTTCTGTATAAACAACAATATTTGTAATATTGTTTCCACAGAAGCATAGTTTATGTTATCAAGTTACAAATTATCGAAAAAAAATGGAAATATATTAAGTTTTCATTCATAATTTTTTGTATTACGGAACACATCCAAATTTATCATAAATTTTCGAAAGCTAGTAGTGCTATCGCGTCAAGCAATAATTGTCAATGTGTGCGTAGTAGTATTGCTCACTGTAGGTGTATATCGCTCCGACAGGCACTCACACTAGCGTAACGTCCTTGGAATTGAATTTTGCAAACATCTCGATTTGTAGTTGCGAGCCGTGTCACCGGCCTCTTAACTAAAACTATTCACAAACTAAAATATAACATCGAAAAATTCATCCGTAACGCTGTCGACTGGTAATCTACCCAAGAGCCTGGCCGCATTGCCACGTTGTATGGCAATGCTTAGCCTCTGTCCAAGGTAAAAGCCAGCCTTTGGGTCACGGAAAGTGTCAAATAGCCATTTTGAGATGTCACGAAAGAGGGCATGGGCTCTCGGACCCCACGGCCCGAGGGTTTCAACCCCAAACTGCTCGAAAATATAATTACCAATAAGGTTACTGCCATACAACGTGGCAATGCGGCCAGTTTCTTGGGTATATTACCAGTCAACAGCGAAGCGAATTAATTTTTCGATGCTATATTTTAGTTTGTGAATAGTTTTAGTTAAGTTATATTTATAAATTTGTTATTTTTATCAATTAATTAGTTAAAAGTTGTTACTTACTTATATATATATAATTTATAATACCTAATAAGTTTGCAAATAAATAAATTCTCTGTTGAATATTATTATAAAGAAAGGTGCGCAAAAAAGGAAAAATATATTTCGAATAAACCTGTTGAATTCTTCATCCCCAGCGCCCGTCAATTCTGTTTTGTCGTACGATAACTTGATTATACTCACTCACCGATACGGTCTCGTTCATCTGTTCGATCTCACTCCCTGTTAATTCGTCGAACAACTTTTTATCGAAACGAAATTAGTTTGTATCTAGTATAGGTTACGGAGAATTGGTATGTAAAAGCTTAATACCCTGATATTACCCTGAATTATCCTTCTAGCAGCAGTCTCTTTACATCTTCAAATATTCTAACTTAATATCATCATCTGCATAGCCGTTTCCCAACTATGTTGGGGTCAATTTCCAGTCTAACTGGATGCATCTGAATACCAGTATTTTACGAGGAGTGACTGCATATAACCTCCACAATCCATTTACTAGGTAACACAATACCTCTTAGTAAGATCGGTTGTCAGACTTTCGGGCTTCTGACGACCCGTAACGACTGTCAAAGATCCAGGAATGATAGCCGGGACCAACGGCTTAACGAGCTTTCCGAGGCACGAAGGGTCTCGGCATCTAAAAGTGGTCACCCATCCACGCACTGACCATGGCAACTTGATAGAATGGAAAAAATAATAGGGCGTTTCTAATGCCACCTTTAAGAGCAGGTCACACGAAACCAAGTTCGTTTAGATAGGTTCGTTTTGTTCAAGATATAATACAGTTTCTGGAACTAAGATATTTTTGAACCAATCAGCTTTCTACCAGGTACTTATCATCTTGACTGATTGAAAGTTTTATGCGCTTCAAATGTGCTTGAGATCTCGCTGTTAGCCAAATCAAAATCAAATCAAATCATTTATTTTTGCAGAAAAACACTGTTACAATGGTGTTATAAAAATTTACACGTTTCAAGTGATTCTACGTAAGGCATGCAAAATGTATAGGTACAATCATAAAATACAATCAACAAATAGATAAAAAACAATCATAAAATACTTTAAGATATTAAATTAATGCAATTTCATACAGATTAATTATTTATTCAATAATAGTAGTACTTAAATCATTTTAATGTCGTTCCTAGAATTATTACAATATTTAAAGATTAATGCAAAATAATAATTGTTATTGCTTGATGTCACTGTGAGGTCTTAAGTTTGGAAAAATTATCGTTTAAGAAGTCATTCAAGTTATAGTAACATTTATCAACTAAAAGACTCTTTAGACTTTTCTTAAATAAGGCAGTATTCATTACCCTTATTTCTTTAGGCAATTGATTGAAAATGACAGGAGCCATGTGAAACATACTTTCGTGCGTTAAAGCGGGATGTGTTCGGCGGACACAGAGGCGAAATTCGTCACGTTGTTACCTATTATTCACTTCTGAGGCTAATGTAAATAGGTAATGTTTTATTGGGTCACAACAATCTCAATGGGTAGATCGCCATCTGATAAGGACCAGGCCCGGGTCGACGGCGCGTTGTGTTCCACGCGCGCCTCAAAGAGATGTCAGCAGAACTGACGGGGTCCGCGGGGTTGCAGTTTTTTGTCCGAAAACGTTACCGTGGCCCCTGGCAACACAGGCAACTGAAGCAACACGGGTGGGTTTTAATCAGTAATAGTCTGACATGCCCTCCCGCTCCACCCAGAGCGGAAGAAGTTATTTGATAATTACCCACACAAAAAAAGGCCACACACTGAGAACGAAGGAAAATAAAGCTAAGTTCATGCTTTACTCATGTAGCTACCGCATCTTTTCATACTTCGGTTCACACTACGAAGTATGAACCGAAATTTCGCTCACAGTGTAGCCTGCGCTTGAGGATGTTGTGGCTAATGGTGAGATTTCAACCACTCTCGAAGAGCATAAAACTTTTAATCAGTCGAAATTGTAAGTACCTCGTAGAAAACTGACTGGTTCAAAAATATCTTAGTTCTAAAAACTGTATTAAAGCTTTAAAAAAAAAAAAACCTATAGCAGTCGGGGTCTGCCGCGGTAAAGCTATTGCATAGCATTTGTAACCTCCATACTTCCTATTTGTCAACGCTACACTTGGGATGATGACGTGATGACATAATACAAAAATCACGTTCCCATGACAACATCACGTTGTCATGGGAACCGTCATTACATGGTAGGCGGAGTGGGGGGTGTTAGGTTTTTTTCGTTACGGAATTTCTTGATTCGGTCGCCGCGCTCAAAGCCCGCGATATAAGCTATGCAACTAGCTTAAAAATCTTTCATATTTGGCCCATAATGTTGTTATTAGAATGACTTACAAACTATTATTATTAAAAAAATGATTTAAGTATTAGCCGCCCTCTGGAGCCCCGGGCACACGCACTTGTTCTTGAACCCAGTTGCTTGAAACCCCCCACAGAAGGGGGCTGTCCAGCTTTTAACTGAGCATGCTCAGAATGGTGTGTTGGCAATGGTTTTATCAAGAAAATTAGAAAAATACAGATAATATTATTTTATCCGTTTTGTTTTCCTTCAGAAAAATTGACACACGTTTATTTCGAAGAAAGATTTGTAACAATACACAAGATTTGACTGCTCAAAAGTGACGTTATCTATTGTTTTGTGCAGGTAATCTGACAGTTTTGTTGAGTGTTTACTATAATCTAATCTATTAGCTGTAGTCGACAGAAGTTAAACTGGATGTCACAAAGGGCTTATGCTTATGAAGAAATTTACTCAGATGATTATCATAATGACGAGACTTACAAGTGAATCTGGATAAAACTATGATAATCTAAGATTTAGGGGATCAGCTGCAAAAAATGTTTTTTTTTTTTGTGGTTGAAGAGTAATAACTATGTGTTCAGAAAATATCTATTTTTAACTGTAAATAGGTAGGTACAGTCGGCGACAAAAGTCAATTAACACTTCAATTTTCTTCATTCACACACATCCTACACTTACTCACTACACACACACACATGCACTCGGACCCTACATTTATTCACCTCACCACACAGCTAAACGTTTTTCATTTCATTTTGTGTTTTCTTTTCATAGATTATATCCTGTTTTTCTTTTACACCATTTGCTTTTTGTTGTAACGTCCCGTTTTATTATATTGTGGCTTTGTCTCGTTTGTTACGGAGAATCACTGACTCCTAAGATACAGGCACATACACCTAGTTTAGGAATCAGGGTATTTAAATTATTGTGACCTAGTTATAAGCTTTATAATATGCTCTTAGTTCTTTGGTTCTTGTACTGTGATGGCTTTTGGTGAAATAAAGAATTTATTATTTTAAGAATATCAACTCTTAGATATATTAATTTGGTGTCTGTTTAGACAATGTGTAAAAGTATCAGTGTTAATCGACTTTTATCGCTGATTTTATCGTACACAGACCCCTAGGCTAGGCTTAATTTTCATTTCTTTCAGCCTTCACAAGTAATAATATTCTTTTCAAGTTATCTTAATAAATCACAGATAGAGATGATAGAACAGTCGAAAAGTTTATATTTTCAATTATTATGAGAAAAACTGATTTTAAAAAAATGTGAGGTTTTCTATTTGAAGTCTGCAAACAGCCTCAAGTTAATTAGATTTTTTTAATTTTTTTATTTATTTATTGTAAAGTTATAATGAAGCAAAGTCACTTTCAGCAATTTCTTTGATGTTGTGCTCTTTGACGTTTTGATGTAATTTTTTATTTTATTTTTAAAAATGTTATTTATTCATTTTTCAATCTTATGAATGCGTGAAAAATATCTACAGAACTGAATAATTAATTAACGTCATGTAACGTTCTTTATATATGAGATAAAGAAAATAAGTTATTGTGATTAAGGCTCCGTGCTGCCCCACCGCACGAAATCACTGATTTTGATCAATTTTGTTTATTCGTTGTGAGAAAGGAGACGAGAATTTAAACAAAATTATTTGTGATTTGAAAAGTCCAATTCTTCGTCTTGTACATAGGGAAAGGGATTTTTCAAATAAATTAAGGATTCGTGGAAAATCATTAAAATTCGCAACAACTTTTCCAAAAAATGACGCGAGACTGACGTTTGATCGTTTCGTTAGAAGAAACTGCTTCTGATGTTGAAAATTAAAAAATATCATCAACATCATTATATGGTCTACTTGTACATAGGGGAACCACTTTTTTCAACTTTCATACAAAATATAGCAGAAAGAAAATTTTGAAATAACGTAACTTTCTCAAAACTTCAAGCCAAATAAATATTTTTTTCTAATACTTAGAAACACTTTTAAGAAATTTTAAAAATTATATATTAATCTTAAGTTAACTGTTTAATAGAATCTAAATTTTATTTTATAAATAAACAATTACTTCATTACGTAAATAAATGGCAAAGTGAACTATATAAACGATCGCGGAAAACCTATTCCGTCAGTAGCGAACGGGCCTTCCCAGCGTGAGGACGTATCATTTTGCGTCGCAGCACGCACACACACACGTACGTGTTTGATATTAACATATTCCAGAAATTGTACGTCGACTACCACATTTTGATCCGCATTTTATTTTAAAGTACTTTGCTTGTTTTTGAAGAACATTAAAATTTTGTATGCCTGACAATAAATAAAATACCGGTGTACGTGTGTTCGTAATTCTTCTTATTCTAAACGACTTGACTGATTTAGATGTTTTTTTATTTAATTCTTTTTGTGTCACTTGGATGGTTCATAACAATAGTTGGACCCGCGTGGCGCTGTTGTCGCAGGACAACATCTGCCTGCTGGGTTCACTAGTTATATTTTGACTTTAGATTTCATAGTTTTGAGTGATTTTTGGTAGGGGAAAAAGTTATGGGTTCGCGTCACCGATATGCCTATGCCGATATGCTGTTGTAGCAATAAGTGAAGTATTTTTGGAACGAAGTTCTTTAACGCTACTGAAGACTTTGACTTTAAGTCAAAATAAAGATCCAAGATGGCGGCTGCGAACATTTAAAAATATTTCGTCATGGGTATCGTTTTCATAATTTTCGAGGATGCTAAAGCTGATAGTGAGGTCAAAATATAAATCCAAGATGGCGGCTGTGACAATATTCAGATTTTTCGTCATGGGTGTCTTTTTCATAGTTTTTGAGGATTCTAAAGCAGATTTTGATGTCAAAACGTAAATCTAAGATGGCGGCTGCGAAAATTTTCACATTTCTTCATAACATCACGCCATCAATTTCAAAGTGTTGGGCCCTTTGAAATTGATGCCGTGATGTTATGAAGAAATCTCATTTCCGCAACTTTTTCGCGCAAGTGGGTTCGCGCAAGTGTCTTTCGCGAAAATGTCTTTCGCGCAAGTGTCTCAGATCCCTTTATGGATACTGGTGCCAATTCTCTTTGATGATTTCCCATCGTGAAATAATTATAGAATATATTTTATTTTGACAGCACTAAGAAGGCAATATGGTGCCGATTCTCTTGTATACTGAACTAAACTTACTAAACTATTACTAAAATTCCTTACTTTTGGCTATGAAAATCTTGAAGCTATTCTGCAACAAAAATTCTCTAAATTTAAATATATTTTGACACACTAAAATTATATTTGACAATCGCGAGTCCACGTGGTACTTGTTTGCCCTACCCCGTGAATTTTTTTCGAGCTGGAGGCGCACAGGGGGCAGCGTTGATGTTTTATATAGAATTTTTACTTTTTGTAAGGAAAAGTATGAGTGTCAGGGGTTTAAGGGTCTTATAAAGGGGATAGAAATTCTCACTATTTTTGCGATTGGACGCACCATTTTCGAGATATATGCAAAAGAAAAAAAAAGATACAGTACGTTTTTTTGCACCTGAAGCGAGGTGTTGGTGTGAATTTTAGTTCAAGACAACTAATTTTATTCCGCACCTTTTTAATCGCGATTAAAAACAGTCAGATTTAGTTAGACATGGTGCCGATTCTCTTGTCACAAATGCCTCTAAACTAGACTAAAAATCACCAAAATTTTGTTTATTCCTGTCAAACGACAATTTCCCATTCTGAAATAGACTAAAGTGACACAACTTAACTAGATGTTAGTTTGACAGCACTAAGATGATAATAGTGCCGATTCTCTTGTACACCGAACTAAACTAGCTAAACTATAACTAAAATTCCTTACTTTTGACTATGAAAATCTCAAAGCTATTCTGCAAAATAAATTCTCTAAATTTAAAAATAATTTTGACACATCTAAGTCGAATTTGACAATCGTGATACCTAACCATGTGAATCTTTTTAGAGCCGGAGGCGCGCAGGGGGGGCAGCCTCGACGTGTTTTATATGGATTTTTCACTTTTTGTATGGAAAATAAGAAAAAATATTACCTACATGTAGAGTATTTGGGGTTTAAGGGTTTTTATAAAGGGTGTCGAAATTTTCATTATTTTTGCGATTGGACACACCGTTTTCGAGATATAAGCAAAAAAAAAAAAATTTGTACTGTTTTTTCATCTGAAGTCGAGGTGTTGGTGTGAATTTTAGTTCACGACAACCAATTTTATTCCACATGTTTTTAGTCGCGATTCATTTTCATTTTCAAATATCTTTATTTATCATCGTTACAAACAAAAATGCACTTAACCTAAGACACATTAACTCATTAAAATTACGACACTTTATGAGGCTAGCGATGCACTTTTCAAAGCTTTTAAAGGGATATTTTTTTATAATTGTTAACAACGTAAACATAACACACAATAATTAATAATGGGCACACGATGACATTTGCGCAAATTATTTAGTTACTTATAATTTACTGATTGTATACAGTCGCGATTAAAAATAGTCATATTTAGTTAGAAAATCTAAATTTTAGGTTAAAAACGTCAAATTCAGAATAGCAAAATTGCCATTTTCACTAAACTAATATTTTAGTGCCATTTTAGTGCTGTCAAACAAAAATTTTGTTAAGTTGTGTCGCTTTAGTCTATTTCAGAATGGGAAATCGTCGTTTGACAGGAATAAACTAAATTTTGGTGATTTTTAGTTTAGTTTAGAGGCAATTGTGACAAGAGAATCGGCACCACTGAGATTTTCATTTAGTGAAAATAGCAATTTTGCTATTCTGAATTTGACGTTTTTCACCTAAAATTTAGATTTTCTAACTGAATCTGACTATTTTTCGCGATTAAAAACGTGTGGAATAAAATTGATTGTCATGAACTTTAAATTCACACCAACACTTTGATTTCACATGCAAAAACAGTAGTGAATCTTTTTTTTTCTTTTGCTTATATCTCGAAAACAGTGTGTCCAATCGCAAAAATAATGAAAATTTCGACTCCCTTTATAAAGCCCTTAAACCCCTTATACTCTACATGTAGGTAATATTTTTTCTTATTTTCCATACAAAAAGTGAAAAGTTCCATATAAAACACGACGAGGCTGCCCTCCATGCGCGCCTCCGGCTCTAAAAAGATTCACGTGGTTATGTATCACGTGTGGAGTCGCGATTGTCAAATTTGATTTAGATGAGTCAATTGTTTTTTTAATTTAGAGAATTTATTTTGCATAATAGCTTTGAGATTCTCAAAGTCAAAAGTAAGGAATTTTAGTGATAGTTTAGTTAGTTTAGTTCGGTGTACAAGAGAATCGGCACCAATCAAAATTTTAGGTGAAAAAAGTCAAATTCAGAATAGCGAATTTTCAATTTTCACTAAATTAATAACTCATTCATGTGCAAAAACTGTACTGTATCTTTTTTCTGTTCTTTTGCTTATATCTCGAAAATTGTGTCTTATCACAAAAATAATAAAAATTTCGACCCCCTTTATGAAACCCATAAACCCATAAAACTCAACATGTAGGTAATAATTGTTCATGTTTTCCATACAAAAAGAATAAAATTCCATATAAAATAGAATTGTTATAAATATACTAAACGAATTTACACAAACATTCCAGACTTATTTCATAAGCGTACCTACGTAACTTAACAAAATACCGTCTATAGGATCAAAACTGTTTAAGCGATCATTACGCTCGATGTTTAGGCGTGTGTGCGTGAACGGTGCACACAAACATAGCATCGCCAGAATTTACCTAAACTCTGTCGAGTGAATTCATAGCACGGGGCCTTAAGAATTGATATGAAGTACTTTTAACAGAAATATATAGAAAAATCAGCCCATGCCTACGTCGAGTAGCATTACTTCGTGCATAATTTTTTCAAAGTGGTTCACAAATGCCAATTACCAAAATTGGTGCATTTTTAGTTTTCAGCGGCCAATAACAAAACTTACGTAACATACGTCACTAACGAAATCTTGCATGTCCTCGATTCTGGAGGAAAATAAAACTGCATTTTTTGAGCTTCCCAACCCGACCCGTTTTGCAAAATAAACATCCTGTATTTTTTACACGGACCGATAAAACACAGAGTGCTTAAAAAATACACCTTTGCTCCTAGTCCAATTTTGTCATTGACTTTTTACTAAGCACACTGACAGACAGAGAGAGAAAAATACAATAGACATAGATATATTATTTGGTAACCTATTCCGCTTAGCTATTTCTAAAGAACCATAAAAAACCCTAAAAGAAATCGACACAATCAATCAATCAATCAATTTTTATTAAATAAATAGATAGATTTACACTTACTTACACATTTTATTTTTATAGATGGAAACCCACACTTAAAAATGTTTTAATCTGTCATATTTTTGACTAACATTACGTTGGTCTGAATAAAGTTCGTAATTAAAATATGGCTCGATGGTTAAAACCACGTCAAAAGTAAAACTTTGTCTTGTATTATGAAAACTATACAATTTTTAACCGACTTCCAAAAGGAGGAGGTTCTCAATTCGTCTGTATGTTGTTTTTTTTTTTTGTATGTTTGTTACGCGATTACTCCGTCAATTATGAATTGATTTTGATGGTTCTTTTTTGTTTGGCAGATCATACTTCAGAGGTGGTCCCATATAAATTTTATTAATTTTGCTTGGGTAGTTTTAAGTTAGCTTCAATAATACGTATTTTTTCCTCAGTATGTGGGTGATATTATGATAACTTCCTGTCACTGTTATTTACAGAGCAGGTAGTGGTATTCGAATTTGTGTGGGGTAGGCATCACAACTAAAAAGTGAAAAATAAAAACTTTTTACAAAAAAAAAAAAAACAACCGACTTCAAAAAAAACACTACAAAGTGAAAAATAACTTTAATTTCGGAAGTCGGTGACAAAGAACGAAAATTAAAAACCAAAGACACCGAGTTCTGAAATTAAAGTTATTTTTCACTTTGTAGTGTTTTTTTTGAAGTCGGTTGTTTTTTTTTTTTTGTAAAAAGTTTTTATCTTTGAAATTTCTGAAAAGGACTTCAATTGTTTTCCTTAATTTGTTTTGTAGGTAAGCTACAAGTGATCAGTCACGTCAGCACGTTGCACTGCGGGTCGTTGGCCATATTGTAGTGAGTTCTCCGTGTGATGCGTTATGGCATATTGTATGGTATCTTTTGTTATCATTATAAAAAAAACAAAAATTAACACCAAGACAATTACACAGGGTTATTTAAACATTGCAAGGTATTATCTGTTCTAGCGCGCGCTGAGTATCTGTTCCTCATAGAACATTTTGATAACAGTGATATCCAAATTCCAGTTAAATATGACGTGAATACATGACAAGCTTTGCTAAATCATTTCAAGTGCCACGCAAAAATAACTTTTATGGCAGGCGTACCGCTTCTTTCACAATACCCAATTTACTAAACCAAATACCTGTAGACATTGGTGCCGATTCCCTTGTTCACAAACTAAACTAAATTTAAGTTCTTTGCATCTTTTTCTTTCTATTTCATTAAGAAAAGGACAGAAGATAAATTTTAGTTTAGTCCTGTCAAATTAATCAGCGCTTGACGTAAATTGACGTAATTTTAGTTGCCTAGTTTTTAATCACGTCTAAATGTGTATGGAGAGTGACATGCGCTGATTAATTTGACAGGACTAAACTAAAATTTATCTTCTTTTTTTTATTGAAATAGAAAGAAAAAGATGCACTGAACTTAAATTTAGTTTAGTTTGTGAACAAGGGAATCGGCACCATTAGAGACTCAATGAATAGTAAAAACATAAAGCGTAAGCTGAAGGAACATCACATCAACTCGATTACAATTAACTATTCTAACTAATTTTATATCAAATCTCAGGCCATGGCATGCTAAGATAGACCCCAGAGGTCTAATTGTGTGCCTTTTTTAAGTATAAGGAACATGTTATTAATAAAAGAAAAATAAAATATATCTTGTCAACTAAATTATGTTTAAACGGGAATAATACAAAATCAAACTGGTTCAAGACAAAATCAAACTGTTTGCTAATTTAATTGTAAAATTTATTACTTTGTGTTTTATGACATTGATTTTACATTCTGTGATTACTTCCTCACACACTGACTTATTAATTGTAAAATTTTAGGAAAATCGTCTACTTTTACAATGTTTGTAAATATGTGAGCACCATGTACCTATCTATCACATATTAAATTATCTATCGTTGCTTCATTTTTAATTCTTTTTACCTATTGTGGTATAGTAATTTTATTCTAGGTGCATCGTCTTCACATATAATAATTATTTAACAAATGTACGTACATATACAAACAATTGAAAATGTCTTTCGCGCAAGTGTCTCAGATCCCTTTATGGATACTGGTGCCAATTCTCTTTGATGATTTCCCATCGTGAAATAATTATAGAATATATTTTATTTTGACAGCACTAAGAAGGCAATATGGTGCCGATTCTCTTGTATACTGAACTAAACTTACTAAACTATTACTAAAATTCCTTACTTTTGGCTATGAAAATCTTGAAGCTATTCTGCAACAAAAATTCTCTAAATTTAAATATATTTTGACACACTAAAATTATATTTGACAATCGCGAGTCCACGTGGTACTTGTTTGCCCTACCCCGTGAATTTTTTTCGAGCTGGAGGCGCACAGGGGGCAGCGTTGATGTTTTATATAGAATTTTTACTTTTTGTAAGGAAAAGTATGAGTGTCAGGGGTTTAAGGGTCTTATAAAGGGGATAGAAATTCTCACTATTTTTGCGATTGGACGCACCATTTTCGAGATATATGCAAAAGAAAAAAAAAAAGATACAGTACGTTTTTTTGCACCTGAAGCGAGGTGTTGGTGTGAATTTTAGTTCAAGACAACTAATTTTATTCCGCACCTTTTTAATCGCGATTAAAAACAGTCAGATTTAGTTAGACATGGTGCCGATTCTCTTGTCACAAATGCCTCTAAACTAGACTAAAAATCACCAAAATTTTGTTTATTCCTGTCAAACGACAATTTCCCATTCTGAAATAGACTAAAGTGACACAACTTAACTAGATGTTAGTTTGACAGCACTAAGATGATAATAGTGCCGATTCTCTTGTACACCGAACTAAACTAGCTAAACTATAACTAAAATTCCTTACTTTTGACTATGAAAATCTCAAAGCTATTCTGCAAAATAAATTCTCTAAATTTAAAAATAATTTTGACACATCTAAGTCGAATTTGACAATCGTGATACCTAACCATGTGAATCTTTTTAGAGCCGGAGGCGCGCAGGGGGGGCAGCCTCGACGTGTTTTATATGGATTTTTCACTTTTTGTATGGAAAATAAGAAAAAATATTACCTACATGTAGAGTATTTGGGGTTTAAGGGTTTTTATAAAGGGTGTCGAAATTTTCATTATTTTTGCGATTGGACACACCGTTTTCGAGATATAAGCAAAAAAAAAAAAATTTGTACTGTTTTTTCATCTGAAGTCGAGGTGTTGGTGTGAATTTTAGTTCACGACAACCAATTTTATTCCACATGTTTTTAGTCGCGATTCATTTTCATTTTCAAATATCTTTATTTATCATCGTTACAAACAAAAATGCACTTAACCTAAGACACATTAACTCATTAAAATTACGACACTTTATGAGGCTAGCGATGCACTTTTCAAAGCTTTTAAAGGGATATTTTTTTATAATTGTTAACAACGTAAACATAACACACAATAATTAATAATGGGCACACGATGACATTTGCGCAAATTATTTAGTTACTTATAATTTACTGATTGTATACAGTCGCGATTAAAAATAGTCATATTTAGTTAGAAAATCTAAATTTTAGGTTAAAAACGTCAAATTCAGAATAGCAAAATTGCCATTTTCACTAAACTAATATTTTAGTGCCATCTTAGTGCTGTCAAACAAAAATTTTGTTAAGTTGTGTCGCTTTAGTCTATTTCAGAATGGGAAATCGTCGTTTGACAGGAATAAACTAAATTTTGGTGATTTTTAGTTTAGTTTAGAGGCAATTGTGACAAGAGAATCGGCACCACTGAGATTTTCATTTAGTGAAAATAGCAATTTTGCTATTCTGAATTTGACGTTTTTCACCTAAAATTTAGATTTTCTAACTGAATCTGACTATTTTTCGCGATTAAAAACGTGTGGAATAAAATTGATTGTCATGAACTTTAAATTCACACCAACACTTTGATTTCACATGCAAAAACAGTAGTGAATCTTTTTTTTTCTTTTGCTTATATCTCGAAAACAGTGTGTCCAATCGCAAAAATAATGAAAATTTCGACTCCCTTTATAAAGCCCTTAAACCCCTTATACTCTACATGTAGGTAATATTTTTTCTTATTTTCCATACAAAAAGTGAAAAGTTCCATATAAAACACGACGAGGCTGCCCTCCATGCGCGCCTCCGGCTCTAAAAAGATTCACGTGGTTATGTATCACGTGTGGAGTCGCGATTGTCAAATTTGATTTAGATGAGTCAATTGTTTTTTTAATTTAGAGAATTTATTTTGCATAATAGCTTTGAGATTCTCAAAGTCAAAAGTAAGGAATTTTAGTGATAGTTTAGTTAGTTTAGTTCGGTGTACAAGAGAATCGGCACCAATCAAAATTTTAGGTGAAAAAAGTCAAATTCAGAATAGCGAATTTTCAATTTTCACTAAATTAATAACTCATTCATGTGCAAAAACTGTACTGTATCTTTTTTCTGTTCTTTTGCTTATATCTCGAAAATTGTGTCTTATCACAAAAATAATAAAAATTTCGACCCCCTTTATGAAACCCATAAACCCATAAAACTCAACATGTAGGTAATAATTGTTCATGTTTTCCATACAAAAAGAATAAAATTCCATATAAAATAGAATTGTTATAAATATACTAAACGAATTTACACAAACATTCCAGACTTATTTCATAAGCGTACCTACGTAACTTAACAAAATACCGTCTATAGGATCAAAACTGTTTAAGCGATCATTACGCTCGATGTTTAGGCGTGTGTGCGTGAACGGTGCACACAAACATAGCATCGCCAGAATTTACCTAAACTCTGTCGAGTGAATTCATAGCACGGGGCCTTAAGAATTGATATGAAGTACTTTTAACAGAAATATATAGAAAAATCAGCCCATGCCTACGTCGAGTAGCATTACTTCGTGCATAATTTTTTCAAAGTGGTTCACAAATGCCAATTACCAAAATTGGTGCATTTTTAGTTTTCAGCGGCCAATAACAAAACTTACGTAACATACGTCACTAACGAAATCTTGCATGTCCTCGATTCTGGAGGAAAATAAAACTGCATTTTTTGAGCTTCCCAACCCGACCCGTTTTGCAAAATAAACATCCTGTATTTTTTACACGGACCGATAAAACACAGAGTGCTTAAAAAATACACCTTTGCTCCTAGTCCAATTTTGTCATTGACTTTTTACTAAGCACACTGACAGACAGAGAGAGAAAAATACAATAGACATAGATATATTATTTGGTAACCTATTCCGCTTAGCTATTTCTAAAGAACCATAAAAAACCCTAAAAGAAATCGACACAATCAATCAATCAATCAATTTTTATTAAATAAATAGATAGATTTACACTTACTTACACATTTTATTTTTATAGATGGAAACCCACACTTAAAAATGTTTTAATCTGTCATATTTTTGACTAACATTACGTTGGTCTGAATAAAGTTCGTAATTAAAATATGGCTCGATGGTTAAAACCACGTCAAAAGTAAAACTTTGTCTTGTATTATGAAAACTATACAATTTTTAACCGACTTCCAAAAGGAGGAGGTTCTCAATTCGTCTGTATGTTGTTTTTTTTTTTTGTATGTTTGTTACGCGATTACTCCGTCAATTATGAATTGATTTTGATGGTTCTTTTTTGTTTGGCAGATCATACTTCAGAGGTGGTCCCATATAAATTTTATTAATTTTGCTTGGGTAGTTTTAAGTTAGCTTCAATAATACGTATTTTTTCCTCAGTATGTGGGTGATATTATGATAACTTCCTGTCACTGTTATTTACAGAGCAGGTAGTGGTATTCGAATTTGTGTGGGGTAGGCATCACAACTAAAAAGTGAAAAATAAAAACTTTTTACAAAAAAAAAAAAACAACCGACTTCAAAAAAAACACTACAAAGTGAAAAATAACTTTAATTTCGGAAGTCGGTGACAAAGAACGAAAATTAAAAACCAAAGACACCGAGTTCTGAAATTAAAGTTATTTTTCACTTTGTAGTGTTTTTTTTGAAGTCGGTTGTTTTTTTTTTTTTGTAAAAAGTTTTTATCTTTGAAATTTCTGAAAAGGACTTCAATTGTTTTCCTTAATTTGTTTTGTAGGTAAGCTACAAGTGATCAGTCACGTCAGCACGTTGCACTGCGGGTCGTTGGCCATATTGTAGTGAGTTCTCCGTGTGATGCGTTATGGCATATTGTATGGTATCTTTTGTTATCATTATAAAAAAAACAAAAATTAACACCAAGACAATTACACAGGGTTATTTAAACATTGCAAGGTATTATCTGTTCTAGCGCGCGCTGAGTATCTGTTCCTCATAGAACATTTTGATAACAGTGATATCCAAATTCCAGTTAAATATGACGTGAATACATGACAAGCTTTGCTAAATCATTTCAAGTGCCACGCAAAAATAACTTTTATGGCAGGCGTACCGCTTCTTTCACAATACCCAATTTACTAAACCAAATACCTGTAGACATTGGTGCCGATTCCCTTGTTCACAAACTAAACTAAATTTAAGTTCTTTGCATCTTTTTCTTTCTATTTCATTAAGAAAAGGACAGAAGATAAATTTTAGTTTAGTCCTGTCAAATTAATCAGCGCTTGACGTAAATTGACGTAATTTTAGTTGCCTAGTTTTTAATCACGTCTAAATGTGTATGGAGAGTGACATGCGCTGATTAATTTGACAGGACTAAACTAAAATTTATCTTCTTTTTTTTATTGAAATAGAAAGAAAAAGATGCACTGAACTTAAATTTAGTTTAGTTTGTGAACAAGGGAATCGGCACCATTAGAGACTCAATGAATAGTAAAAACATAAAGCGTAAGCTGAAGGAACATCACATCAACTCGATTACAATTAACTATTCTAACTAATTTTATATCAAATCTCAGGCCATGGCATGCTAAGATAGACCCCAGAGGTCTAATTGTGTGCCTTTTTTAAGTATAAGGAACATGTTATTAATAAAAGAAAAATAAAATATATCTTGTCAACTAAATTATGTTTAAACGGGAATAATACAAAATCAAACTGGTTCAAGACAAAATCAAACTGTTTGCTAATTTAATTGTAAAATTTATTACTTTGTGTTTTATGACATTGATTTTACATTCTGTGATTACTTCCTCACACACTGACTTATTAATTGTAAAATTTTAGGAAAATCGTCTACTTTTACAATGTTTGTAAATATGTGAGCACCATGTACCTATCTATCACATATTAAATTATCTATCGTTGCTTCATTTTTAATTCTTTTTACCTATTGTGGTATAGTAATTTTATTCTAGGTGCATCGTCTTCACATATAATAATTATTTAACAAATGTACGTACATATACAAACAATTGTAAAACATTTTAAAAGAGTAACGGTGGAGTTTCTTGCCCATTCTTCTCCATACAAAAACTACCTTTTGGAAGGGGCGACTAGAATCAATGTTATTATTTTGTAATTTTTGACGTTCAAAAGTACCATACATGGGCCTATTTGAAATAAATGATTTGACTTTGACTTTGAATACAAATTCGTTGCTCGTTTTTGTCTAAATGAATAGTATTGTATGAGATTTAAAAAACAACTGACAATAATTATGTGTGTTGAACTCAGCTTCTGGTAAACAGTGCTATTGTAAAATAGTCAAAGTATTAATCAGTACATTAGTGTTTGTTTTTGTCAATCAAGTACTTAGCACGTACGTAGCCTAAGCAATATTCCTGTCACTGTCACACAACTGACAAATTAGCTGATAGAAGAACACATCTAAGTCAAATCACTAGCTAAGTAACGTTTTTAGATCAAGGCCTAAGTTACTGGGCATCTTATCGGATCCATCTTTTTAAAGCTCTCTCTTACTTACTTGTTTTACGTACATTACCTGAGACCTACTTAAGTTATATTTTCCTGCCTGGACAAATTGTTAGTAATATTCGGATATCTCAATCTCAAGAGGGAAAATGCTGTCTTTCCTTATTCTACTACCCGCAAATATGATTTACGTGTCTGATTGTTGGCTTTATTTTGATTATTTCTTTGGTGTATGCCGGTTGAATTATATGGCTTCTATGCCACAATTTGTTTACCCCTCGCATGTACCTAATAATAACAAGTGCACGGATCGATCGAAGATTAGACTTTTTTTTTGTTTTAGAGGAATACTGTAAGTCTCTGGGTTAAAAGATACGAGGAAACCTATGTTAGTTAATTGATTCAAACGTGACCTTGCAGAAATACATCATAAAATACAATAGACGTAAATATATTTAATAACCTGATCCGCTTAGCTATTTCTAAAGAGCCATAAAAACACTGAAGGAAATCGATACGTGTTTCACCTCTCAATGAGGCATCCTCAGGATGACGATTGACTTGTCGCGAACCTGAACACGGCGTGTTGCCACACCGAGCGTTGGACGCAGAGAACCTATGTTTTAAAATCTACCTAGAGTGCGCGCCACGAAAGAAGGCCGACGGAAATATCGCCGCCCCCGCAGAATAAACGCGCAAGTGTAAAAAGTCAATTTTACAGGAAAAATAAAAAAAACCCAAATTTATCCATAACTTTATGACTACACCGAATAGTAGTGAGTCATTGATAAAAAAACATTTAACAGAAATGTTTTAGTTTTTTTTTAACGTTAATGTTACTTTGAGTTATTTTTTCTTATCAACTATTGTTTTTTTTTTGTTTTGCAATGTAATATTACTTGCGTTTTTCGTAGTACAGTGATACCGTTAATGGGCTATTACGCGTTTATTCTGGTGCAGTCGAAAAAATTCTGATAATGTAATAGGTAATTAAGTTTTTATATCATCAAGGTCGGAATTATAACATAATGTTACGGTATATCGTGTGTATGTAACTTCGTAAATAATTGATGTAAAAATCTGGAAAAAATTGAGGTGCTGTATTTTGACCTATACATAACGAATATGGATTAACATCAAAACCGCCGCAATAGCACTTATGCGTTTATTCTGCGGGGGCGGCGATATATTGAACTACGTTTTTTTAATGCAATGTGATGCAATGACGTAGACACTAGCGCCGCATCGAAAGGACTTCAGTGGTGGCACGGACTCTATGTTGGAAAGATTGGTGGCCAAATATTTGTTTTGATTAATTCTGTTTTCTTTTGTTTGCAGCTATCCAAAATGGCGAAGACTAAGGAGTTGATGGAGATAGACAACTTTAAGTCCACGTAAGTTTCGGATACTTGTTATATACTTTAAAGCTTATTTTATTGATTAAATATATACATAAACTCACGCCTTCTTCCGCTGGTGGTAGGCAGGAACTTCAGGACGCCACCTGCTACGATCCTTACATACTCCTTTTGCTTCGATTACGTTCATACACGCACTTCGGGTGCGAGTACGCACCTGACCTTTTTGAAGCACATCGCCAATTATTGCGGTTTAAAAGCTTTTGTATAGGTAGAAAATAAATACCACCCATAGGGTTTGACATCCGATAAAATAAAGAAAGGAATCGTTGGAAAAAGTATTTCACTCAAATTTAATGTCAAACTGTCATATTTATTCTTTAGTACCTTTTTTTTTTTTTTTTTTTGGGTGGGAAATTATCAAATAACTTCTCCCGCTCTGGGCGGAGCGGGAGGGCGTGTCAGACTCTTACTGACTAAAACCCACCCGTGTTCCTTCGGTTGCCCTGTTGCCGGGGGCCACGATTTCCCGATCGGTTTTCTTCGAACCCCCGGCAGGCATTGGCCCTAGTGGACCCCTTCAATTCTGCTGACATCTCTTTGAGGCGCGCGTGGAACACAACGCGCCGTCGACCCGGGCTTGGTCCTTATCGGACAGCGAGCTACCCATTGCTCACCGTCCGCAAGCCCGCGCCTACGGTGGCCGGAAATCGGCTCGCGATTCCCGCCCCGGGCGTCTCCTCCTGCGGCGGTTAGGGGCGTGAGGGCGCGAAATTTGCCTCTCCCTCACGCGTTCCGCCTCCTCCTTCGCGAGCATTACCGCTTCGCAGAAGGAGGTGACGGCCTGCCATTTCCTCTCGCTCCGTACCATGGCCTGAACCAGGGCCGGACGCGAGAGATCACCGCCGCCGATCGCCTCTACGAGAACACGGCGTTGCTCCGCCCAAGCCGGGCAGACCTCCACCGTATGCTCCACCGTGTCCTCAGGCCGATCCACACAATGGTGACACCCGGGTGTTTCCTCCCGCCTTATCCTGAACAGGAACCTCCCGAAGCAGCCGTGTCCGGTGAGGACCTGCGTCAGGCGGAAGGTGAGAACGCCGTGGCGTCTCTCCAGCCACTCCTCAAAGACGGGTCTTATCGCCGCGATTGTGGCGTGCCCAGCGCGGGGTTGCGACAATCGCACCCTCCATGACGCCATGAGATCCCGCCGGAGCTCTGTCCGCTGTGCCGCAATTTCTTGCGGCATCGGGGTTAAGCCCCGGCGTTTCGCCTCCTCGCGCCACTCCCAGACGTGCGCGAGGACCTTTGCCTCCAGATCTCATGGCGGTAATCCGGCAAGGAGGCTCGCCGCCTCGCAGGAGACCGTGCGGTATCCTCGGGCCAGCCGGATGGCCATGACCCTCTGGGACGCGTTCAACCGGCGGGCTGGCCGCAGCCTCAATGAACGCGCCCACACCGGTGCCCCGTAAAGGGCCATGGACCGCACGATCCCCGCATAGAGCCTCCGGCAGGAGGCGTTTGGATCCCCTAGATTGGGCAGGAGCCGCTTCAATGCAGCCCCGGCCCGCTCAAGTCTGGGAGCCAAACGTCGGAAATGTTCTACGAAGTTCCACCGGCTGTCGAGGACGAGTCCCAGATACTTCATCGTCGACTCGACACCGATGTGAACCCCTCCCGCCATTACCTGGGAACCCGACGGTGGCGCATTCCGAGGACCATGAAAACCCATGGCCTCAGACTTGTGCAGGGCCACCTCGAGTCCCAGCTGCCGGATCCTATCGACGGTTGTCGCAACCCCGCGTGTCGCTAAATCGGCCGCCGCCTGGTACGACCCCCCCTGCGCCAGGACAAGCGTGTCGTCAGCGTAACAAACGACGCTGACGCCGCTAGGGAGGTCGGCGCGCAGCACCCAGTCGTATCCGATGTCCCACAGATGCGGCCCCAGGACCGAACCCTGTGGGACACCGCACGACATCTCTTGCCGGTTCCACTCTCCTTGGTGACCGGGGTAGATGACGGCCCTGTCCGTCAGATAGGCCTCGACCACATGACAGAGGTAGGTCGGCATCCGGTGATACCGGAGTGCCTCCCTTATGCAACTCCAGGGCAGGGTGTTGAAGGCATTGGCGATGTCTAGAGACACCGCCAAGACGACTCCACCCCGGGCCACAGCATCCCCCGTCGTGAGGGCCCGCACGCGCATGATGGCGTCCACCGTAGAGCGCCCCCTGCGGAAACCGAACTGGCTCTCCGCCAGATCCGGCCCCACTCGCACCAGCTGCCCGACGAGGCGGTCTGCAATGACTCTTTCAAAGAGCTTGCCCACCTCGTCGAGCAGCACAATGGGCCGATAAGCGGACGGAGAGTCCGCTGGGCGCCCCGGCTTCTTGATGAGGACCAGTTTCCCCGTCTTCCAACGAAGTGGGAACTGGCCCCTCTCCATGCATGCGCTTAGGAGCCCCCTCAGTCGAGGCCCGAGAGCCCCCATGGCCAGGATCCAGGCTTTTCCGGGTATGCCGTCGGGTCCTGGGGCGGTATTCTTCGCACTCATCTTGCGTACCGCCACTCTCATTTCTACCTCAGTCACCTCAGGAGAATCGTCGTCGTCGGTGTGGTCCGCATCGGGCATCGCAGTAGGCGGAGCCATGGGCGGAGCAGTATGATCCCCTCTAGAGGGGAACAGAGCGCTCACCACGTCCCCCACAAGCTGGGGCCGGAGACTCTGCGTCAGCGGGGGAGCCCATGGGCGGAGTTTCTCCCGCACCATCTTATATGGGCGCCCCCACGGGTCCCGGTTGAGAGTCTCCAGCATCTCCTCGCGGGCCAGCGCCCTGGCCCGCAGGATCTCCGCTTGGTCTTCGCCGCTCTGTACCCCTCGTACAGCTCCGCCTCAATGGCTTGCGTATCCGGAGGGCGGATACGGAGCCTGCGATGCCTGGCGTACCGGCGTCGCGCAGCAACACACGCCTTGCGTAGAGCCTCCAGCTCTTGCGACCACCAGTACAGCCGTCGCGAAGCATGTCTAGGATGGACCCGGGGCATTGCCATGTCACACACATTGGACATGGCCTCCCGGAACCACTCCGCCTCGTCGTTGATGTCGTCAGGCCTGTCAGGTGATGACACCCAGGCCTGCACGATCGAGGCTTCCAGGAGAAGCTCCCGGTCCAGCTGCTTCAGCGCCCACCGCGGACCACTCGGGGCCTGTCGGACCAGCGCACTCGAGGTCTGGGTGGAGACGTCAAACCGGATGTACCGGTGATCGGAGTAGGTCTCCACCCCCTCCATGACGCGCCAGTCAATGACACGCGGCGACAGAGCGGGGCTGGCGAACGAAATGTCGACCACCGATTCGCCCCGCATCCGCACACACGTGGGGACAGAACCCCGGTTTAGGACGACCAGGCCTGTCTCCAGAGCCCAGTCCTCCACCATCCTGCCCCGTGTGTCCGTATACCAGGAACCCCAAGCCAGATTCTTGGCATTGAAGTCCCCGAGTACGAGAACGGGGAGGGAACCAAACCCGACGACGACGACTCTTAACTCCGCAAGGGAGTTGTGGAACTCGGCAAGAGTTCGGTTCGGGGAGAAGTAAACACCCACCACGACAATCTCCCCGAACCGTGCTGCAACGCAACCCCGTCCTCTCTTGACCGACTCGAGGGACGGAGTACCGGCGGCGGCCGATGAAATGAGGGTCACTGAGCCGCTCAGGTTCTCCACCCAGTCATCCCTGGGCGGGACAAAGTACGGCTCAGCGACCACGGCGATGTTGATCGACCACTGCGCCATGCTCTGGAGCAACAGATCCTGAGCGGCGGCGCAGTGGTTGATGTTCGCCTGGAGGAGGCGAAATGGGGCCGTTATTGGCATTCCATCTCTACCTCCCCCCGAGCCCCCTGCGAGGGCCCTGCCGCGGCGGAAACGGCAGCGGCGACAGCGACGGTGGACGCGGCGGTGGCCACGGTGGAAGTGGCGGCGGCTGCGGCGGTGACGGCGGTGGTGGCGGAGCGCTTGCCCCTGCCTCTGGCCTCGGCGGGTGGAGCGCAGGCCCTGCTCCCAGCCCGGTGATCGGCCGGCTTGCCAGCCGCCGCACATACGACACAGTGCGGCGTGGCGTTGCACGAGCCGGCCTTGTGACCGGGCTGACCACAGCGGAAGCAGAAGTTGCTGCGGTCTACCTCCGAGGTGCACTTGGCCCCCACGTGGTGGCCCACCTGGCACCGGAAGCACCTCAGAGGTCTGGGCTCTAGCAGTTTGACCTGCGCCGAAACCCAGCCCACCAAAAGCCTTTGGCCCTCCCCGGCTATCTTTTTGGCCGCCGTCACGGGGCAGCTCACCCTGATGGCTTGCATCCCCGTGTGGTCAGGATGGAAGGTGCCTGCCTTGACCTGCTCGACAGAGCACCCTCCAGCCTTAGCGACGGCGGCCACCACCTTTGCCTCCGTCACGGAGTCGTCCAGGCCATGGATGCGCAAGTCAGCGCACTTGGTGGGCCTGGAGACTCGGGCCTCGTCCGCATTTAGGGCCGCCCTGAGCTTTTCAGCCAGAGCGTCAGCGGCTGGGCCACTGGCCGCACCAGGGACCTCCAGCATCCGGGCCCCGGTTGCCGTGATTTTGACCTATATGCCCTTTTTGGCCCCAATCTCCTCTAGGTCCATCACCTGGTCCACCGTCGCGAACACCTGCTGGTAGGACATGCCCCTTTTCTCCGCTTCCGGCTGCAGTGTGACCACCACAGCTGCGGATTTCGGGGCGCGGAGCCAAGCCGCAGCACTTCGCTCCTTGCGCCGCTGCCGCCTCGCCTTCTTTTTGGCCGCCCTTGCCTCCTTACTGGCCTTCTTCTTCTCCTCGGCTACTTGCCATCCGGCGTTGGCCGGAGGAGAAGATTTAGGAGGCGGAGGTGGCCGTTTCGCCGCCGCCTGGGCCGGAGCCCTCGCCGTCAGGGCCGGGGCCTTCGCCGCCTGCGCAGCCGCTCCGCCCTTGGCCTGTCCCTGCCTGCCTTGGCCTGGCTTGGCCGCGGCAGATGCGGCGGCGGCATACGACGCCGCCTTCCGCTGATCTATGGCCGGCTGGCTCGCCGCTAGCGGGGGGCGCAGGACAATAGCCTCTAGGGCGGAGAACCTGCTCCGCAGGGCAGCCATCTCCTGCCGCACCAGGGCCAAGACCCGGTCCTCCGCAGGCACGGGCACGGGCTCCTGCCCATGCCGCTCCCCTCTCTGCGGCGCCTCCCGGGGGCCGGCTGCTCGCAGCCCAGCCAGGTCCGCTCGGAGCTTCTCGTTCTCCTTTCGGAGAAGCTCCATGGCGGCAGTTAACTTTGCAACCTCCGCCCGCATCTCGGACATACCGTCCGACGGAGGCCCAAAGTGCAGCTCCTTCGCTGCCGCCAAAATAGAGGCCGCGGCCGCGGGTATGGCCTTGTCCTTGGAGGATTGAATCCTCTTCAAGGCCACTGCCCTGATCGCGGCTTCCACGACCTCCGCGAACCTGACTTCCTGCTGTGGCTTGTCCCCGCCGACAGCGACGTCCGGCTCACCACCAGAGGCCTCTGAGAGGACCGGCCCGCTGCTGGTCTCTCCCGGGTGGTGCTCCTCCGTGGCGAGACTCTCAGTTCGCCGGGCCTGTTCAACAGGGCCGGCCTGGCTTGTCTCACCAGCCTTCTTGGTGGTGAGCCCTCTACCCACACCTTTCCCCTTTTCTCGGGCCTTACCCCGCCGGCTAGTGTGGATTTTCCGCCTGCTGTCAGCGGAGGACCACTCACCATCGTCCGATTTGGGGCGCTTCCGGAATAATTTGCGGATTATTCCGTCAGCACCCACGACTTCGCGCCCCGAGCTAGAGCCCTCTGCGCCCGATGCAGCGTCGGACTCCGACCCCGCATCGCTCCCCTCCTTTTGTGTTGTTTTGTTTTTGTATTTTTTTACCATATTGTTCCCACGAGTATTAAACTTTGTATTTCCCAAAAATGTGTGGTTCGCACTAGTGACTAATTAAGCTACCCATTAGTCAAGCTAACAACCTCCCTCACGGTGCGCCGCCGCTTGGAGGTTTGGGGTGATTTTTTATAGAGGTTTTCTACCTCGCGGTCCGGGCGGTTAAGGCAAGACCCTCGACCCCCGTCAAATGCCAGAGACATGACCTTGACACTCTTCGGGGCTACGAGACCAGCGGTGACAGGAGAAAAGACTTCCTCCTGCCCGCCCGACGGCAGGGTTAGTGCACGCCGAGCCCGCTCCCACTCTAACGCTGCTCAACGGGTGCTCCCTAGTGAGTACCCGTTAGAGCGTTATCCTCCGACAGGATATTGGCATACGGACAACGAGACCCCTAGCTGGGGAGTCATTGCCCGTACCCCAGGGTGCACCGTCCCGGAGACTGGCCTTCCCCCCGGACGCATCCATAAGGGAACTCCAGCCCCCAGGCACGCGGGGAGGTTTCCTGTCCAGTTATTTGGCTATTGAAAAAAAATTAACAAGTGCGAGTCAGACTCGCACACGAAAGATTCCGTACCTTATTACCTAATTGAGCAAAAAATTGTGAAAAAAATACGTTTCTTGTATTTGTTGTTATTATAGCAGTAATAGAAACACACAATCTGTGAAAATTTCAAGTGCCCACCTATTATGGTTCATGAGATACAGCCCGCTGATAGACAGACAGACGGACGGACGGACAGCGGAGGCTAAGTAAGTAGTTAGGCGGGCTCCGTTTGGCACCCTTGGGGTACGGAACCCAAAAAATCTGCCCTAACGTAACTGTTTCTGGGTTTTATAGAATAGAATAGAATTATTTATTTGTAAAACATAGGTAAAAAGTCAAGGTCTTATATAATAATTATATGTTGCGCTATGCTTTGTCATTGATGACATACAAATTGTGAATACACAAAATAAAGAAAAAACAAAATTTACCATAGACAACAAACTAAAAAAATTCGAAACAAAATAAAATACATGCATGCAATTCATTGATCCAATGATCATTAATATGTAAGTAGTTACAGTGTTCTATCATTTAGGTAATCATCTAGGGCATAGTAACATTTCTCAACTAATAATTTATGAAAACACTTTTTGATTTTTTTTAAGAAATAATAATAAACCCGCGTCAGCTGGTTTTAACAATATTACAACCTTGTCAATTAAAATTCCATAGACACTTTTTTCAATGGAAGATTCTCAAGGCAAAGGAAACAATACTTTAAGAAAACCGTGTGAAAATGCTCCATGACGTCATCAGCTCAGCAAAGTTCAAGAATCTACAAAATTATCACTAAATCGCACATCCTGGTTTCACTTTTTTATTTTTAGCTTGAATAGAAATGTGGTTATTAAAACCAATCTAATAAAATCGACGGCCCCCACGTTATCGAAATTACAAAAAAGCCATTTTCGTTTTATTGCACTAACAGCAAGTAGAGATAAAGATGTATGATTTTTTATAAAAATTATGTACTAATTTTTATACCCTCAATTGTTTTTCAATTGAACAAAATCGAAAGTACATAAACTGAACACATTAAAACATCGAACTTGCCACTTTCGATATTATAGGTGGTCAGCGGTGCGCGGACGCAACACGAAACTACCTGTTTCGTTAGTGTTACCCGAAATTGCGAGCTGAATCTCATATCGAATCTAGTCTTATGTTACCTGGACTTAAGCAATGTAACAAAGAAAACAATCGAAAGTACCACATTCAATAAATTTACTAGAAATATTTGCAGCGGAACAGTATCGAAACGGGCACATTCGATATTAGACTAATAGTTTTTTTATGACAAAATATTCATTTTGTCATAAAAAACTATCGAAATTGGCATATTCGGTAAAAAAGTAACCAGCAGTAACCAAGTAAACTATCGAATGTGTAATATTAGAAAAAGTATAATAATTATCAAAAACTATAGTAGATAGTATGAAATGGTCAAATTTTCCACTTTAGATACATCGATAATATAAAATTTTCGAATTTCATGTTCGAAAAAAATTTAAATCTAAACTTAGAATCGCTCTCCTGTAAAGTAGAGGTTTTGTAGTTTCGATACTTTACGTGGTGGCCGTCGAAATTGCAGAAGTAATGTTAAACCAAAAAAAATTGTGATGGTCCCGGGATCGTGTTCCCGCACCTTACATGAACGCGCGGAAATTAACATGACATAAATTCGAAAGATTTAAAACACTCGTTTATAATGCTTCGCACTTCGTTTTAAGACTTATTATGGGTGGATAATATTTGTGCTTGTCGAAAAAAAATTAACCAAAATGCTGTAGAATAGTTATGTAATTAAAAATCGTTCGAAATTACGTAACTTTTACGTCACGCGTTAGGGCTTTCAATTTTACCACTTTTCCACTCGTAAGTGTCGCGAATCCTGTCATAAATCAGAGTCTAACGCATTATTTTAGAAAAAAAGCAGTTGTATACTTCTTTCGGATTTTTAACATACCGCGAACGTGAGCTGATTATGACGATTTTTCAAAAAAAAAATCCAGCAACCACGTTGATCACCCGTGAGTGACGCGAAACCTGTCATAAATCAGTCTAAGGCATTATTTTTAGAAAATAAGCAGTTGTATACTTATTTCAGATTTTTCACATAAGTAGATAGATACTACGATTGTGTGCTGATTTTAACGATTTCCCAATTTTTTACCAGTGACCACCATATTCATTGGAAAATCTACTTCAATCACTATAATTTAACGGCCTCCTAAGCTAAAACATTTCGGCATGTCACGATTTTTTGCGCACATCACGAAAACCCATCAAAACTAAATAATCCTTCAATTTATAAGTGTGCAAACAAGTCAATGATGCATATCAACAATAGAAATTAAGCCTAGAGGTTTTCATTGACTGTTTGATGAAAAACCCGTTCCGTACCATTGGACATCACATCAACAAGGTCGCTACTGAGAGAGATATTTGTGAATCAGTTGCGTAGTTCGTGACGCACTTCTGATACTCGTGTAGCAGAAATCGAAGCAAGTTTGTATAATAATGAGGAACTTTAGGAACTAAACTGCCTCGGCTATCGTAAGAGCTACTGCTGAGCCTGGGTTCGTTTCCCAGATCGGGTAAGGTGCTATTGAGATATTCCATTCAAAATTTCTTCTGTATGTCTGTGAGTCTGAGTCTGTGCCCGGTTGAAGGCAATAGGGTCATCTCCTATTACATGGGACTTAAACATAACTGGCGAAATATAGGTGTATGGTATACCTCTGCCTAACCCTTCGTGGGTGATTACAGTCATGATGTTATGTTTACGTTTAGGACCTAAAATACACATGTGGGTTGTCATTACTCTGTTGAAGTATCGATTTGTAGATAACAGCTGTATACTAATACCCTGTTTCTAAATTAAGAATTTCAAGTTGAGAACTCGACAGACTCTAGCATTACAAATTAAGAATTTTGTGGGCTACATTAAAACAATCAGCTCTCAGCTTCAAAATCTCTCACACACATCTCCACACACACACCCACATCCACACAGATACACATCCCCACACACACACACCCCCACATACACGACTCACATAGGGTGCTCTTCAGGAAAGCTGAAATTACTTAATATATTTTTACGTGTCTTATAAAACAAAATTGTATTATGTCTTGCATAATATTACGGACAGAATTTTAAATGTTCACGGTCGAAAACTGGACCTTCTAACAAATCATTACAACAACCTTGTTGTCTTAGGTATCGAAATAATATTGCTTTGTTGACCATGCTAGATTTTGATGTAATATCCTTCATCATCGAACACTTCTATAATTATAATATTTTTGTTTTTTCAGAGCGGACTTGACAAGCAATCCAGGATTCCAGTCTTCACTTAGCATAGCTTCGAAGAACGTCGATGAAAAACCATACAACCCGTTCGAGCATCGAACTGTGGAACATCCTAATTCGTAAGTGCAGACCTATAGTTTACTATACAGCGTGATCCTTTTGACATCCAATAACTCTCCGACCATGTCAAAAAATCAACTGCCATAATAATATGATATATTTCTCAATTATTTTTAAGCTATTGCATAGCTTTTATCGCGGGCTTGAGCACGGCGACCGAATCAAGAAATTCCGTAACGTAACGAAAATAAAACCTAACACCCCCCCCACTTCGCCTACCATGCAATGACGGTTCCCATGATAATGTGATGTTGTCATATGTTGTCATGGGAACGTAATTTTTGTTTTATGTCATCACGTCATCATCTCAAGTGTAGCGTTGACAAATAGGAAGTATGGAGGTTACAAATACTATGCAATAGCTTTACCACGGCAGTCCCCGAGTGCCACACGTTTTTTTTGTTTTCGTTTTCATTTTCCATACAAAGTAATTCGATAAATTCACGATTATTTATGTAAAACATCCTTATGTGACATATACATTTTTTGTTAAGCTGACTTTAAAAAAAAATTACAACTTTGCATTTTCTTAGCTTTAAATATGAATGATTGGTTTGAATGAAAACGATTTACTCGTACTTATCAATCACATCGAGAGTAGTCTTATGTTATCTTCGAAACTATGTATTTTTGGAACACTTGTTCTAAGACTTTTTGTATTATTTTAACATAAATCATTTATCCTTACTATGCGTTCGCACTGGCGAAACATTTACAACGAAACATGTTGGAATCTCTATCTTCTGTCAATTTTCCATACAAAGTTTGACAGGCGCTAGAGATTTCAACATGTTTTGTTGTGATGTTTCGCCAGTGCGAACGCATAGTTAGAGTTATGGGACATCAAATCAAAAGGAAAACGTAGATAAATATTTTTGGATGGCCTTAATAAGGCCGGAGTTTTCTTTTAGTTTGACACTATCGAATCATTCGACGAAGAAAAAGATTAGCCAATTAGTGTCTTAAAAAGAAAAGAAAAAATAACTCTATTTGTCTCTTGTTGATTTAAAAATAACTACGTGCAGGATTACAGATCGTACTTTGACTTGACTTTCGTAAGTAAACTAAGCGTCCCATATTAATAAGAACTTTGTCTCGTATTACATAACTCATAATCAGCCAATAATGTTCCTACTGCTGGGACACAGGCCTCCTCTCTTCGGCAATGTGCAGTTTGATAGATGCCATATGAACTTTATCTACATTAGATTAATTTTCCTATTCATATGAAACGCTGGCTCAAATTCGCTTATGCTAATATGAATATTAAAGTATTACAAATAAAGTTTACATTCTTCTGAGACGCTTACTATACTTAATAAAACTCAAAGTTTGGTCTGTGACTCTTGCCCTAAGAGCAGACCAAATGAAGAACTTTACAAAACCTTAGTCTAAATTAAAATGATTCAATGAAGATTGATTTAAAAGGTGAATATTTTTTAAGTGCGGAAACAAAATAAATGTACAAAATAAATGAATACCTTAATAACCCAAAATCTTATAAAACACGCGATCGCTAATGATACACATTATTCAAACGATGTCATAACATCCTTTATTCTTCTCCAGAATTTAAAAAAGGAATGAGAAATGCGACCTCTTTTATAGGCTCGGGATAATGTGGCGCTATACATCAGATAATTTAAATCATTTATCTTAAGAACGGTCTGAAGAATGTCTAGAAGCATCCTTATTAATTTTTAAAGCGTAGTTATGCTTTTTCATGACATTTTTCTTAGATTTTTTAACACAAAAGATTGGCAAAAGACTTAAAAACCGACTAAATGCGTGTCGGAGTACGCACTTAGTCAAGGGTTCCGTAGTTGTGATAAATAGTTACACATCCATGGTATTGATTTTACTGACAAACAAAAGTTTTTTTTTTCATAGTATTTCTAGAAAAAACTATGACAAAGTTATTTCTGCAGTTGTAATCGAAAACATTCCTTAACTCACATACTATTAAATTAAATAAAAACGTCACTTATAAACATCATCGTATTTTTTAATGCCTCTTTAAGGAATCCAATTATTATTTTTCATTGCTCAGTTACATGAGAGTGCCACAATTTTTTTTCGTAATTACACTACATAATTGTTTAGCGTTGCAAAGACTACACCTTCTTTCCAATTTTGATCGATATAGTGGAAATTGTCTCCGAGTAAAATGGCTGTGCAATGTTGCAAACGGAAGGACAGACTGCTAGGACATGACGAAATTGTAAGGGTTCCGTTTTTACTATTTAGTTACTGAACCCTAAAAAGAACTAATTTGCTATGATTCTTAAAACTTGCGGGTAAAAGTGGGTTGTTTTTGAGTTAAAAGCCTTTATACAAAAAGTGGGCAATGTCGCAAATAGCTGTCAAATATTTCGCTGTTTTTATTAATTTGGCAATATTACTCTATGGAAATAAGAAATATGGCTAACTAGTGAACTAAAATATTGATTATGAAATGCAATAATTAATATCGTAATACCGAATATTTCGTTTTAGATGTAATAAAAAGTATTTGGAAACTTCCAAATGCCTTTTTTACACGTAAAACAGTTACAACATCAAATTCAGTGTTATAATTGCAATTCATTATTATTATTCTAGTTAAATAGTTAGCGATATTTCATATTTCCATACAGTAATATTGCCAAATTAATCAGAACAGGTAAATATTTTACAGGTATTTGACACGTTGCCAACTTTTTGGACGAACGCTTTTAAGGCACTTTTATTTTATTTTTTTCGCCTTTCAAGCAAAAACTGTTGATTGCGAGAAAACTCAAATCGGGACGTAATTTTTTTTTTTAACGCTCATAATCGTCGTAAGTATAATACCAATTCAAAAACTAATTCATCACCAAAAAATCACCCACACTTAGGGCCCAATCACACGTGCCACAACTACACCACAACGACAACACGTGGTCGGGCGCAATTTGTATGAAAATGAATAGTTTCTTACACGGATCACATTTTGCAAAATCAACCGTCTTGGCAATACCGACCACGTCGCAGTCAGAACGCAACCATAACGGTATGTCTGTCTGCAAATGAATAAAAATAATGTCATTATTTTGTGTATAACAGTAGGCAGGTATTGTAAAAAAAACAGTGGCACTCCGGGATTGCTGACAGAAGTGAAAACTTGAACAATTAAAAAAAATACTTCCAAAACCTTCAAAATAAAAATACTTGCATAGAACATTGATCCGTAACGTAATAGAAATAAAGAGCATAATCGCGTTTACAAAAATGAGGTGTCGGTAACGGTATCGCGAGTTCAATTGTTTTTTTCCATCTCAAAAATGCCCAACGTGCCTAAAGAGTTTTTCACTTAAAAAAAAAAAACTGTTTAAGAATAATTTTATTATGTCATAATGTTGTCCTAATGTATTTGCACACCTGACATGGTTATAATACAGTGAGCCTTAAGATCCATTCTGTAACATCCTCTGAACCTGTGTTATGCAAATAAATGATTTGATTTGATTTAAAATTGAAACAAATTCTCAGAATACCGTAACGTCAAAATATTGAACATTCAATCAAAGAATAAATATGTTTATATCTTCCTAAATTAGCATACAATTATTAACTTAAAGTAAACGTGAGGCGAAGAAGATGTAAATTAACTCAACAAAGCAAAATAAACCGATACGCAAATTACTCGAATTCAGTACTTGGTCATAATTCCTATGTAATAACAATTTGTGAATATTATCCACGCATTTTAAAAATTAACATGTTTTATTTCAAAATATTTTGCGACTCTAGATAAGTACCTAAGAAAAAATCTTAAGAAACTTTTGTAACGTAAATTATTCCACAGATATTCTTTTGTTGCCAGAATATAAAAGGTAAAACTAATTTAAAGTGTCATCTTTGTTATAATAAACAGATTTGAAAATAAAAGAACAACGTCGGTGAACCATACATAGCAAGCCCAAAATAATGACAGCACATTACGCAAACGTGAGCAATATATGATGTACGTAAAAGGTAAAGACAAAAATTAAAAATCGTGTGTTCAGATTTTTTCATTACAACCACGTTTTTGTAATCAATCTCTTACAAAGAATTGCATTTTGCGCATCTATGATATATCGTTGTGTAGGCAAAATAACTCAGTGGTGCGCTTCTTTACGAGTTATAGGATTTATTCCCGCTCCAAATAAATCTAAAAATCTATACACGGTGAAAGGAATATTAAAAAAACTGACCTAGTGTATGTCAGACTCACCCATGCAGGGTTCCGTAGCAGCAAGTAACATAATATAAAAGTTCTTTTATTGAGTTGATTGAATGAAAGGTAAATTGCGGTTTACGATTTATGACGTATTAAAAAAAACTTTACTAGATCTCGTTCAAACCAATTTTCGGTGGAAGTTTACATAGTAATGTACATCATATTTTTTTTTAGTTTTATCATTCTCTTATTTTAGAAGTTACAGGGGGGACACACATTTTACCACTTTGGAAGTGTCTCTCGCGCAAACTATTCAGTTTAGAAAAAAATGATATTAGAAACCTCAATATCATTTTTGAAGACCTATCCATAAATACCCCACACGTATGGGTTTGATGGAAAAAAAAATGAGTTTCAGTTCTAAGTATGAACCCCCAAAATTTATTGTTTTTTTTCTATTTTTGTATAAAAATCTTAATGCGGTTCACAGAATAAGATAAGACAAGATAAGATCATTTTTTTTTAATACATCTACGTAAGTACCAAGTTTCAACAGCATAGTTCTTATAGGTTCGGAAAAAAGTGACGGTGACATACGGACGGACAGACAGACAGACATGACGAATCCATAAGGGTTCCGGTTTTTTGCCATTTGGCTACAGAACCCTTAAATCCGACCTAGTGCATGTCGGACCACGCACAATGAAGGGTTCCGTAGTTGGGATTAATTTATCACAAGAACAAACTTACCATTGTAGTTGACAAACATTCTCCCATACATTCCAACTGCAAACGTAAACGTTTGACCGCACGATATACTAATAGACTCTTCATAAGTTTTTCTGTAATCTATATGTGCCTCCCTAAAGTGAACCCTATAGTCAAAATTCAATCATTTATTTACGTTACAAATGTCCGTGTTTTGGTCACAGAAGTAAGTAATTCTTATATTTTAGTTTTAAGATTACCTTGTATTTCTCATATTAAGTGAATTGTATTCTTTTTGAGAAATAAATGTCTTAAACCGTAAATTCATCTGTGTAGCAAACAATTTAATCGGTCCATTAGATTCGGAGCAAATTGACTGTGACTGACAGACAGACAGACAACACTCGAGTGATCCTATAAGGGTTCTGTTTTTTCATTCGGACGTACGGAATCCAAAAAATCAGTTGTTCTGTACATTTTGACCATGTAGATATTGCACATTTAAAAAAAAAAAAAAAAACAAACATACGCGACGAACATATAACCTCCTCCTTTTTGGAAGTCGGTTAAAAAGTGGTTTTTTGGAACGAAAGTTCCTTATCGCGCGTTGCGAAAGGGGGCTAGACGGAAAAAATTAAGACCAAAAGTTGTAACGACACTTTTTTTTTAAATTTTAAATATCTCGGAAACGGCTGGGAATATCAAAGTTTTGATAAATTTCCCCCCCCCCCCCTAGTACTCCCCCTCTCAGCTAGAACCTACATTCAGTTAGACCCCTTAGACCCCATTTATGACCCCCTTTTCTTTGACCCCCAATATCTGTAATTAAGTATATCTTACAACTCTCTTATATATATAACCTCCCCCCGAACCCCCCTTCGATATCCTCCCACGACCGCCTGATCCCGATACACCCCCTGCACACCTCACCCCCCCGGGTCTTAACTTTGGAGCCAGAGGTCGTAGACCTATCAAGTTTGGGGTCCCCGAAATCAGGAGAAAAAGACCTCTCTTTTGGCTTCATTAAAATCACGGGAAAACGCCGCATTATTCCCTATTTTGGTATTGTGTGGTGCTGCGGTGTACGCTGTGTGTGTGGCGTATGCATTCACTTACCTACTCATTTTATTACAATTCCTTCACTAATTAATCGAAAGGAACTTCGTTCCATCCGGGTGTCCCTTGACACCTCTCAAGTTTTTTTTTGTTATTTTTTTTCTACCCTGGAGGTTCTGAAATCATGTGCGGAATTCATGATTATAATAATAAATATTTACGTATCGATGTCCCATACCCTGTTTGTATACCTATATTTTTCCTAACTACCCTATTACTTAAATATTTTCATATTGCAGATTTTGTATTTGTACACGAAAAGTCCCGATGCTTTCCCAATATCAGTTTTTGTACCAAAACTGGTGTAGGTACCTATTATTTGCACATAAAATATTTGCCTCTTTCTGTTCTGAAAGTCAGAAAGTGGTCTGTAAAGTAGAAATTGTTAATTATCAAACAAAATGTAAGAACAGTTAATTACTCGTGAATTAATGAAGACTTACTTATACCGCGTACATAATAATTTTACTCAAGAAAATTTTCGTTCTGAAGTGGTAAGGAAAAGTTTTAGCTTTTAAGTAAAAGCCGATATTTTGAGGCAAACTTATTTATTTTATAAAAGAAAATACGAAAATGTAGCGTAGCGGGTTAAAAATGGTTATAATAAGTTGATAAACTCACTAGCACCCTTGCGTAAAATACGATCAATCACAATCTGTTTCATTTTGATAGATCAACAACATTCATTGCGTTATTTACGTTGTTGAACCGATAAATGTTTCGAACATATGGAGCACTGGATTAGCAATATCCTTCAAAATTATTCAGATTCATTGATCATGTGTTACGGAATTAACACGAATAACATTTCACTAGTAATAATACGTCACTTGTATATTTTTTAGTTTAATCGTTCAACACAATCATAGATAGCACATGATCACTTAGCACAGTTTTACACTTAATATTATAATATTATAAACGTCTCTGTACGACTTGACGGTTGGAACCCGAATTTAAAATGAGTGCACATACTTAAAAACATAAAATTCAAATTATGCGCTTATTAAACATGATGCACCTATTGTAGATCAAATAGGCCACGCCATTCAAAGGCACCTCTATTCCTGGTGACTCAAGAGTACATTCAAGGTATAGTCGAATCTTGGGCAGAATGTATGGCTCAACTTTAATTCTTCACGACCTTATTTGTATACCTGCATTCTAGCAAATTAATAATTTGATTTGATTTGATTTGATAATTAATTAAAGTGAAAACCTCAAAGTCGGGTTTATCGTATAACTCAGTATTTTGAACAACTTTTTCTACGGGACCACCCCTGAAATTGCTGGTAAAAATCAAAGTATAATTTAATTTCTCTGTTTACAGAACTATTGGATCAATAGTACATCTCCTCAAATGTTGCCTGGGTTCCGGTATCTTGGCAATGCCTGCTGCCTTCAAGAACTCAGGACTTATAGTTGGCACCATAGGAACGTTAATAGCTGGATTCGTTTGCACACATACAGTACATATTTTGGTAAGTGGGATTTATCTCTTGATATTGATACCTTCTCTTGATATTAATTTTTATCTCTTGATATTAATTCCGCACAAACGTCTCCATACTCCAAGAACTCGGTATCAAACAGCGTCTATTAGCACTAGTACAGGCTCGAATACTAAAGTTTTTTGGTCATGTCTCCAGGCGGAATAATGACTCCATAGAGCGTCTAGTGGTGCAGGGCAGAGTGGAAGGTAATAGGCCACGCGGAAGGTCACCAATGAGGTGGACCGATCAAATAAAATCCGCGGTTGGAGGCCCTGTTAATGAATGCGCTAGACTGTCATATAACAGAACCAGATGGAGGGAGATCGTGAGGCGGGCAACGACTACACCTGCGATTGGACATAGTTTATTGTGACCACGACCGCTCTGTCAAGAGCGATACGAAGAAGAAGAAGATTGATACCTAATGATTGTACTATAGTTCGTGCGCGACGGCTAGTTACCGTCGGTAAAGTGAGGCGAGGGAGGTGGACAAAGGCCAAGATAAATCAGTCTGCCAATTTTAATCTCTTATATATAAAATTCTCGTGTCACAATGTTAGTTACCTTACTCCTCCGAAACGGCTTTACTGATTTTTACCAAATTTTATATGCATATTCAGTATGTCTGAGAATCGGCTACTATCTATTTTTCATACCCCTAAATGATAAGGGTTGTCCACCCCAAATAAATAATTGGCAAAACAACGTTTGCTGGGGTCAGCTAGTAAAATCATAAAATCATGAAATTGTCAATGGCGCCTTCCCCCGTCTCACAGCTCACACAACTCAGGTGACTAACCGTCGCAAGCGGACTTTAGGAACTAAATACACATAAAGCTAAACGAACATTTCAGCCGCAGCGTATCGAATTTCAATACAAAATAGTGCCCGCCTGTAATGCGCCATGGTTCATACAAAATTTACCTATGAGGATGTATGAAAGTGATGTAGCTTTGAGGATTTTTCATAGCGGTGCTGCCCGTACATATCTTCGTCAGATTTTAGTGTGTAACAAGGATAGTGAACCCTAACCTTATCGTCCGTACCTAAACGATAAATGTCTGAGGATGATGGAGGGCGGACGAAGGAAACTAATAAAAGAAGGCTGGGCCGTATGGAAAGTGGGTTATGTACCAATAGCGATATCATTTCAATTTTTGTGTAAGAATACTCTAAAAGTTACGGACAGTCTCGAACGAATATTTTTGTTTCCGGACTGCGTAGATGCTCTGTCGAAATAATGGAGCGCCATCTTGAATGATTGCACGATAATTCATTAAAATTATGAAACCTCTAAAGTGACTACCGGATTAGCGCGATAATTTTTTTGCAAGCAAAACATTCTAAGCTTCGGTACGCATTGCTTTGTCACGATAGACGAAGATGCGGCCTTAGTATGAATAAACTAAGACGAAATAAATGATGTGGTTAGTTTAACAGTCACTCGTTTGAACTGTATCAGACTGTACCTATGTAACTACATGTATAATTCGGTCTTCCAAAACTGAAAGACAAATTCTATGTATACAATATCTTACATACCTACATAAATACTTACAAATAAATAAAATTGAAGTGTGTGTTTGTAATGTTAAAATAACAGCTATTTACTAAATGGATATGAAGGTATATACGGTCCTACTCAATTTTTTTTCAATTTTGTCTATCTGTCTGTCTGTTTGTTTTGGCTAATCCCCGAAAAAACTAGATCAATTTTGACGGGACTAGCAGATAGCTGATAATATAAGGAGTAACTGTGGCTAGGCTTTTATTTTAGAAAAAGAATTAGGGTCCACACGGGCGGAGCTACGTGCAGCAGCTAGTGTACAACATTAATGGTTAGGAACTGAATGTCTAGAAACTTAACTACTCCACGCTGTTCCCTCATTACAACGTTAGTTAACATAAACCAATTATTGTCTAGACGCTTGGCAAAAAGTTATGAGAAGCATTAATTTCCACCCACGACTCGTAAAGATATTAAAATATGTAAATTGCAATTAAAATATAAACCTGTCTTCAGTTTAACTGAAGACAGGTTTTTATTTAACACTTTGAGCACAGTATAATAAAGTTACAGTATTATGTCTCGGCAGAGACCTTGAAATAATTACCTACGGCCGCTCGGTAGTTAAACCTTCCACGTCCATGCATAACTGCCGCGCACTCGAGACTGTTGCGTACTGATATGCGATCGTCTTCTACGATGTCCTTCTCACCGTTCTGGTTTCATTCACTCTTCTTTCTTCGTCCAGGCTGTTTTTCTTTAGAATACGCTCCCTCTGAACATCAGGACGGCAACCAGTCGGTTAATTTTTAAAGTAAAGGCACGTGAACATTCATAAGAAGTTGGCAGAATTATCCCAGCGCTGATTTGCTGTATTCGTTTTCTCCTCTACCTATAGTTATTTCTCCTAAGTTTATTTTGTTTACATATTTATGATGTATGTATCTATGTATTAGTATTTATTCTTTTTCGAGTTATCTACCAATTATGTTGCACCTGCAATGTTTTGTCTCTGCATCACCCTAAGATTGTCTGTCTGATTACATGATTTTTTTTTCTTGTGCATAAAGTTTTGATAAATAAATATGCAATGAGATTTCGAAGGGCGTCGCTTCGGCCGTTTTCTATGAAGACATAATACTGTTACTTATTTATACTGTGCTTAGAGGGGATTACTAAATACCTATAGATGTTATAACAATAAATCTTCTATTATATCATTCAGTGTCCTTGAATGCGTAGTCAGGTATAATTAAAGTACATACTAGTATTTTATCGTTTCACGGAAACGTTTCTATTCTCTTAATATTATTAATTAAAGTCGCTTATGTCTGTCTGTGTGACCGCGTTGATCTTCTAAACTACACAACAGATTATGATGCAGTTTTCACAATCATTCAAAGAATTTATTCCGGAATTTTTATGTGTAGGTATTTCATGACTATAAAATTTACAGATTATAAAATTGGCTCAATTTCGCAATCATTTTTTACGGCAACTTGTGGATTGCTAATTCTTGACCTGACAATTGTTTCTTGTTTAAATTCCATCATTCATAATATTGTTCTTCATTTTATTGTTACATCTTAAACTTTTTAACAACCTACTATAATTATTTAACTTAATCTGATTCATTGATTGTATTTTTGTTGATTTATTGATCTTATTATTATTAATTTATTGAAGTGAAAACTTCTTTAGGCGCGTTGGGCATTTTTGAGATGGGACTAAACCATTGATTTCGCGACACTGTAACGCAATTTATCGACACCGTGGAGTAAAAGACATCAACGCGTTGTCACTCCCGGAATGTCACTGTTTTGTTTTAATTTTATTGAAATTTTTATCACTTCAATTATAAATAGGCAAACTATGGAAGTACTGTGCACACCTTTAAGTGAGAATTTCACTGTAGTTTATAAGTTATAATATAATATGCTTTCTGTTAATGTTTTTGTGATCTAGTCGTTGGAGTGCTATAATAAATAAATACATATAGTAAAGAAATCTCAATGTTTTTTCAAATGGTAAGAACCATGCTCAGCAGTGGCGGGTCTCTATTTTTAATATAAATGAGGGTTGGTGAGAACGATTACCGAGATAAGCCTGTGAACAGTGATCCATCTTTATTATCATTGCATATGTAAGTTAGTACTGGCAATCTCTTTTATCATTGGCCACTTCAACGTTCTAAATAAAAATTGAAATTAGGAAGCATGAACTGGCCAGTAACCAGTCTTACCAAGGGGTATTCTGTTACCCAGTAACTAGGTTGTAAAGGCAGTCACTTCATGTAATATACTGGTATTCAGCTACATCTGGTTAGACTAGAAGCCGACCCCAACATAGCTGAGAAAATGTTGCGAAAAAGAAACAGAATAACAAATTAGCTGTTTAAAAAAACTTTTTACAAAAATAAACAACCGACTTCCAAAAAACGCTACAAAGTGAAAAATAACTTTAATTTCGGAAGTCGGTGTCTTTGGTTTTGAATTTTCGTTTTTTGTCACCGACTTCCGAAATTAAAGTTATTTTTCACTTTGTAGCGTTTTTTGGAAGTCGGTTGTTTTTTTTTTTTTGTAAAAAGTTTTTATTTTTCACTTTTTAGTTGTGGTACCTACCCCACATAAATTTGAAAACCACTACCTGCTATGTAAATAACGGTGACAGGAACTTATCATATCATCCACATACTAAGTGGGAAAAAGTACGTATTATTGAAGCTAATTCAAAACCTATACATAGAAGCAAAGTTAATAAAATTTATATGGGACCACCTCGAGAGCATACCCTTTCAAACAAAAATTAATTTTCAAAATCGGTCCACTATTGACGGAGAAATCAGTGGACATACATAAAAAAAAACAAACCTCCTCCTTTTTGGAAGTCGGTTAAAAATATGCAAAAAAGTTCAACGAAACATAGTGGTAATATTTTCATGGCTAGAAACATATTTCAATAATTAATATTAGCATACACTAATTCTAAAGATTATTCTAACTGAACTGTACAGTTTTGAAAGACAATAGGTTAAGTAAGACAATGAACTGTAATGAAACAAGACCTAGTACATTAAACTTGCAACAAAAGCTAGTATTTTCATTAACATTTTGCAATGAGAAATATAAGAAAATGATGTTTAAATGCTTCTAAGAAAGATTACTGAAGTAGCTGAGGATCGAGTTAATGACTTGTAATTGGAGAGGCCTAAAATGAGGACGAGAATGTTTGTAGTAATAGATTACTATAGACATTGAAAGTGACACTAGTGACATTAAAGTTTAAAGGAAATCGTTTGGCTTGGTGATAAGGAGGGAGAAAACGCAAGTGACTAAAAGAGTGATACGTATAAATGTTGATGAAAGGAGTGGTAGAGGAAGGCTAAAGAAAAGATGGATGAATTGTGTGAGAAATGATATGTAAGAGAAGGGAATGAATGATAGAGTGACGGTTGACGGGAGAGAGTAGAAAAAGAAAACGTGTGCGCCAACCCCACGTAACATGGGACAAGAGCAGGAAGATGATGGTAATGGATTGCTATAGAATGATGATGACATATTTAATCAATCAATCAACTCAGCCTATCTTAGTCCACTGCTGAACATAGGCCTCTCTCAGGCTGCACCACAACACCCTGTCCTCCGTCTTCCGCATCGTCTGTCCTAACCACCTTTTTAAGGTCGTCGATCCATCTAGTTGGGGGGATAACGTATTGACCTTAAAGAAAATCAATACCACTATCTCATATTTTTCAAACTGCCTCGGTGGTCTAGTGGTCGCAAGCGCCACTGCTGAGCACGAGGTCCTGAGTTCGATTCCCGGCAAAGTGTTATTGGGCTTTTCCATATGGAATTTCTCAGTAGTAGCCCGGAGTCTAGAATTTGTGTCCGATATTGCCAATAGGCTCGCCCCCCTTTGTAGTCCGTGCAATCCACGAAGACGCGCCCCACTCCGCGATTACTGTACTGTAAGCTGAACTCTAGTACGGCGCGGAGCGGAGTGGGGCGCGTCTTCGTGGATTGCGCGAACTTAAACGTAACTGGCTAAATTTTGGTGTACTATGGGTACACCTCTGCTTAACCCTTTGGGGTAACAAGGCGTAACGTTATGTGTAACTTACTTCAAATAACCGCTTTTTTTCAATTTTTTAAAATTTAATTTGTGGTTAGAAAAAATCACAGTGCGTTAAAGCAAGTCTAAAAGTAAATTCTGTCCTTTTTCAGGTAAAAGTGTCGCAAGAAGTATGCGTTGACGCAAAGAAACCATCGCTTAGTTTTGCTGAAACTTGTGGAGCGGCGTTTACTTACGGACCTAAGAAATTACAATCATGGGGTAATTTTATAAAGTAAGTTAAATTATTTAAGCTTGCTTGAAAAGTATCTTACTTAACTAGAGATTAACATAGATAAAACTATTTAGAGAATGCATTCCTGACACCTGTCAGTTGGACAATAAAATTTCTAGTTGTAATAAGGATCAAATTCGCAAAACTGACAGGTGTCAAAAATGAATTCTCTCGACGGCTGAACTGTAGGTGACACTTAAGGCTAAGCGTATGCTGAGACGCAGGTGACGCAGCACAGCACAGTACAGATTTTGCAGGGTAGGGCAGGCGAGGCAGACATAGGCCGCGAGCCCATACTGCGACGCAGCTACACAAACACATTCACGTCCTCGCTAGTACAAACAATCTGTAATTGAAACAAAATTATGAATCAGTGGTAAAAAACAAGTGACGACCTGCAGGCGTCGCGTAGATCTGTACCGGCTCGGTCCACGCAGGACCTGCGTCACCTGCGTCTCAGCATACGCTTAGCCGAAATGACTGCCTAAATAAAACCTATTTGTTGGATCTTCAAATTTTGGCTCAGCGCTTAGAGTAATAAATGCAACTGTGCATTAATATTTGCGCGTTAATTTGGGTGTTTTCTAGTAATAGTAAAAACTGGCATACGTCTCATTTAGCTAGGTTCCCAGGTTGGGCAAAGTGTTATTGGGTTTTCCTATTACAAATTGATGAGTAGCAGCTACGAGATTGAATTTATGCCCTGACAGCAATATACTCGCCCCGTATTTTATGGGCTGTATGTACTAAAATGTATTAAAGTAACATCCCCAGCTTTTATCGCCTTCTCTTATAGTTTCTTATTCAAAAACTGTACAGTAATATCGTTTTATCCCTTATTATGAAAATAGCTTTCCAAAACAGTCCTTTTCAAATAAACCTTCCTTAAGGTTGCACTAGTCGACGGCTCGAACTCGTTGGTAGCGTGGCTAATATGCATTATTGATTTGGTAAAGTTATTTATTTACCTAGTGAAATAGACAATGATCTATAACGAAAACGAGTGCGTAAAATTTCATGAACAGACCTTTGGGCGTATAGATATTATGGAAAAACTACTTGATGTAGAGCACCGGTGGCCCAGTGGTGACGGCCGCGACTTACGAGTTGTAGGTCGTAGGTTCAAATCCAGACAGGCGCTTTACTTTGTGTACATTATTTCATCACCAGTGCTCTCAAAACGGTGAAGGAAAACATCGTGAGGAAACCGACATGTCCTAGAACCGAAAATTCAAAGACATGTGACATCTACCAACCCGCACAGGGCCCGCGTGGTGGATTACGGCCCACTCCCTCTCACAGAGAGGAGGCCTGTATCCCAGCAGTGGGAACATTATTGGCTGATGATGATGATGATGATGATGACTGGACGTATCTACTCAAAATAAAACTATTTTAAATTTTCAATAAATTATTTATCACTGTATGGTTTCTATTTTGCCATTTTCATACTACCTATGTTACGCCCAATGATGAGTTAAAATTAGTGTTGAAATATAGAAGTTTCGACGCTCAATAACTTCCAAATCAATTATTTTTTCCCGATTCTGCATGCATATAGGGACAAAGAAAATTGATATCATTTTTAGTTTTGAAAGTATACCGTCAAACAGACAAGTTATCAACATACTACGTTTGTATGGAAGAATGACCGAGTAGTGTACCCTTAAACATTTTATTTACAGTCTGGTTTATTATTTTATTTCCAGAGTTCTAGTGGACTATTCAATGGTTGTAACATACTTCAGCGTGTTATGTGTCTACGTTGTCTTCATCGGATCTTCTATGAAAGAGGTAAGTAATCATTTGTACAAGTACCTAAGTCAGTGAAATTAATTGTCTAGCAAATTGACTACCAACATAAATTGCAATGACTGCAAAACGGCAAACTGACGTAGTCTATCAATTTGATAAAAAAAATATTTGCTTGACTGTACTACACTGTTTAGTGGGTTGGTTTTTAATTTATCTTAGTTAAAATAGCCTAATGTCAACTACTCATCAAAAATACCCAAATCGCTATAGATGTGCCTATAATATTTGAAGAGTTCCCTCGATTTCTCCAAGATTCCATCATCAGATCGTCACCAAATGACAATGGTACTAACTTGAAAGTATACCCTTTCAAACGAAAAAGAATTTTTCAAATCGGTCCAGCTGTCTTTGAGTAATCGGGGAACATACATTAAAAAATATCCTGACGAACTGAGAACCTACTCCTTTTTTTAAGTCGATTAAAAATAATCTATATGGATTACGGACTACGGTTGAAGTCATAGACATAAATGTTAAAATGAACGTATTTTAATTAGTTTGTCTTTGGCACTTCAAGTTGACAGAATTATTGAGCCTACAATTTTTTTTATAGCAATCAGTGACTTAGCAGCAACTACCTACGTATAAAATATAAAAAAAAAACCTGTCCAATCCGAAAAAAGCTCATAGATACTGCAATAACATTAAGTATCTAAAAGTAATAAAAAATCTCATTTTTAGTCCCAAAATTAGCCCAAATAAACTCATTAAAAATTTGCAAATATTCTACAGAGGTAATAAAGTTATGACTTGTAGTCACCTGCTAAATGACAGGCTGCTCGTGCCCCATGTAACAACCCTGTAAAATTCCCCATTAAAAAAACGAGACAACTTTTTGTTCCATTTTCCTGAAAATTTCCACATAAATAGAATCTCGGCACGATACCGAACAACTCCCTCACGGATCGGACATTATTTTTCATGTTGTATACTTTTTTCTTATGTGTGTTCTGTGTTACACATTGAATAATCACAAAATAGCAAAAATACTAACTATCATTTCGTGAGTTACTTTTATATAAATATTTAGAAATGGTGTAGTACTGACTAATACTTAAGGTAACTAATTTATTAATTAATATAAACAGTGATATTCACAATGTTAACACTAGAAATAAGGACAAACTACGAGCTCCCTTTCACCGGCTTCATAAGGTTCATAACTCATTTGTTGGGCTTGGTATAACCTTTTATAACAAGCTACCCTCTTCTTTGCTAGATTTGCCTTTAATGCATTTAAAACTAAAGTAAAATCCAACCTTTGTTCAAAGGCATACTATTGTATCAACGATTACTTAAATGATAAGAATAGTTGGTCGCTGTGATTAACTCAAGACAATGTTTATGTTCTTTCTCCAGAATTAGCTTACCTACTGACAGTTTATATGAGTTTATATAATTGATCATTTGAATTATGTTTTGTGTTGCATAATGTAAGTTATTTTGAATACTATTGTATAGAATCATTTTTCTAACTTGAACAGACAGCTGTGCTGCTGGGGAGTTTGTTTAGCTGGGAAGAAGAAGTGCATAAGACAGTCCCCCAAAAACGCCCACCCTTCACCACTTCCTAGTGGTGAAGGGTGGGCGTTTTTGGGGGACTGTCTTATGTAATTTTGACGTTCGAAAAGTGCTGATTCTCAGCCTAGTTTGAATAAATGACTTTTGAATTTTGAATTAGGAATCTACTTACCACACAATTTCGATTCAATGAAATTTTGTTCCCTAACTGAATTTCTATTTCAAACCGTTTCTTCGAAAGCTTAAGGTTTAAAATCAGTTGTTTCATAATCCTTTGTGATAACGAATATTCTGAATACGAAAATACTTCAAACCACAAGAATGTGGCCTATTTGCTTTCAAATATATTGAAGTTAGGTATACGCAATTTTTGACTTTATATGCAGGCAGTAAGTATTGTTTTCGATTGGCAATACGGGGACGGAAAGGTTGTTAAAATTTCGGCATAATAAGTAAGTGGTCAAAGGTTAGTTAGACTATGTTTTGTCTAATAACTACATTAAAAAAATAACGCAGATAATGTAAAAATAAATATATACAGGGTCAAACTAAATTAGATAGTAAAACTCCGCAATATCAATATCCTAAAACTTATCTATTGTACTCCATGTAAAGCCACTTACAGCAACTAAATAAGCTTCAAATCCTTGTTCTCAGGTTCTCGACGTCTACATGCCAGATAACCCTTTATCCATCCAAGCTGCTTGTGCCCTGACCTTAGTGCCTCTAGTCCTAATCTGTCAGATACGGAACCTGAAGTACCTGGTACCTTTCTCCGCACTGGCCAACATTCTGATCCTCGTGGTCTTCGTGATAACCCTGTACTATGTGTTCCTGGACCTTCCACCTATTAAGGAGAGGGAGCTCGTTGCTGGTATTACGCAGTGGCCTCTGTTTTTGAGGTAAGTTCTTGATGTTTTGTAGTTATTTCTAACCAATATTATAAAATAAAATGACAGACTGTTTATTGGTTTGTCTCATTTTTATGCAGCAAAAGATTGATAGTTAATTGATCCAGGCGTGACCTTGCGGAAATCCACTATGAAATACAATAAATGTTGATATATTTAGTAACCTGTTCCGCTTAATTATCTCTAAAAAGCCATAAAAACTCTGAAAGAAATCGACACGGGTTTCACCTCTCAACGAGGCATCCTCAGGATGACGATTGACTTGTCGCGTACCTGCTATTCTGTAAAAATCTCACCGTGAACGCTTAGGTGAAGTGAGCTTGAAAGTGAGCTGTGGTGGTGCTATTCTGTAAAAATCTCACCGTGATATCTTAGGTGAAGTGAGCTGCCAATAGTGTCAATCCTTAGCAACTGACAGCTCACTCCACGTTCACTTCACTTAAGATAACACGGTGAGATGGTTACAGAATAGCATTACTGTTATTAGTGTCAGTCTCTAGCATATGGTAAAATGACAGCTCACTTCGCCTAAGCGTTCACGGTGAGATTTTAACAGAATAGCACTGCTGAACACGGCGTGTTGTCACACCGAGCGCTGGACGCAGCGATTTCTTTCAGGGTTTTTTATAGCTCTTTAGGAATAGTTAAATTGAACAGGTTACTAAATATATCAACATCTATTGTATTTTTTTCTTAGCAAAGAACTAACGGATCATCGTAAGGTTCTGCTTAGAGATAGTTTATGGGCCGGAGCGTCATAATCATTGTCATTGTCTTCCCCTTATCCCAAGTTAAGGACTGTTGTTAACCAAAGTGACAGACTCTCAAAGTCAAAGTCAAAGTAAAATAATTTATTTATCCAGCGGATTCCTGCAGCCTTCACAAGGTCATCGGACCTTGTGAAGGCCGCGGGAATCCGCTGGATGCGGAAAGCACAGAATCGGTCGAAGTGGCGGTGCTTGGGGGAGGCCTATGTCCAGCAGTGGATGTCTTTTGGCTAAAATGATGATGATGATGAGGCACTTATAAATCATTTAGAACGTAAAAAATTACAAAAAAATTGAATTTATTCTAGTAGTCCCTTCCAAAATGTAGTTTTCGTATGGGGAAGAATGCGCAAGAAACTCCACCGTTACTCTTTTAAAATGTTTTACAATATTTTGTATACATTAATTTTATTATATTATTATATGTGAAGACGATGCACCTGGAATAAAATTACTATATCACAATAGGTAAAAAAACAACCGACATCCAAAAAAAACACTACAAAGTGAAAAATAACTTTAATTTCGGAAGTCGGTGTCTTGTGTTTTGTATTTTAGTTTTTTGCCACCGACTTCCGAAATTAAAGTTATTTTTCACTTTGTAGTGTTTTTTTTGGAGGTCGGTTGTTTTTTTTTTGTAAAACGTTTTTATTTTTCACTTTTTAGTTGTGGTACCTACCCCACACACATTCGAATACCACTACCTGCTACCAGTGACAGAAACTTATCATATCATCTACATAGCGAGTGGGAAAAAAATACGTATTTTGTAGCCAACTCAAAAACTATCAAAGCAAAGTTAATAAAATTTATATGGAACCAATTCGAGAGCACACCCTTTCAAACAAAAAAATAATTTTCAAAATCGGTCCACAATTGACGGAGAAATCGGTGAACATATATAAAAAAAAAAAAACATACGCGACGAACATGTAACCTCCTCCTTTTTGGAAGTCGATTAAAAAGAATTAAAAATGAATCAATGACACATAAATTAATTATGTACATGGTTCTCACTTTACAAACATTGTAAAAGTACACGATATTCCCAATATTTTAAGAAGTTATACTAATGAGTCAGTGTGTGAGTTCAAGCAATCACAGAATGTAAAATCCATGTCATAAAATAATAAATTAGATAAACAGTTAAATTATCATGATTTTTTCTATACTCTAAATTGTCTTATGGAGCGAGACCAGCATGTTTCCAATCATCATTATCTTTAATATAATCCTCTAATTTGTAATATGCCTATTTACAAAGACAGTGTACTTTTAATATTAGTTTCTAAAACCTTACTAAGCTTTTTAAATCTAACATAAGCTGTGATTGGTTGGCCCAAGTAAAATCAACCAATCAATCACTGGCATAGAGACTTAACAACAGATTATAGTGAATAACTAAATAGGCTTTCAAAAACTAACATAGGCAGCTGTGAATTATTAAACTCTAAGGTTTTTAAATTTTATCGAAACGCACTTCGAACACGACGCTCGATGTTTTGTAACAACCTGCTTTTAAAAACCAACGAGTGTATTGGTGTAACATTTTATCGAGCAAAGACACGAGCGCGGGCGACACGAAGTGAGGTGCGCGGGCTGAGGACAGTAGTGCTAATCTGTAAAAATCTCACCGTGATAACTTAGGTGAAGTGAGCTGCCAATAGTGTCAATCCTTAGCAACTGACAGCTCACTCCACGCTCACTTCACCCAATACACGGTGAGATGGTTACAGAATAGCACTACTGGTCGTTACAATGAACGCAAGGTAGAAAGAAATGTTACAGGTAAATGCTCACTTGCCGTGAGCATTACGTCGAACGCAGCGTCGAGCATTCGCAGGAACGTTACATTACATGGAAAGGCTCTATAAAATACTCTAGTGTGTACTTACCTTTAAGCGAAAATAAATTTGTATACGATGTAATTTCAATAATTATGTAGGTCATCTTGAGTTGAAAACAACATTGAAACAAAGCTATGTATCCTAATAATATTAATCGATAATTTTGTTTGTTAAATAAGTCAGAGGTTTCACAACTTATTTATTTATGGGATCTCCAACAAAGGCTACATAATTTCATGCACGTTTACAAAAACATGGACAAATACTAGTGTGTACTTCCAATTATGGGGGACCACATCATTCTCTTATAATCTAGGTAGTTAAATTAAGTTTGACAAAGCAAAAATGATAAAATAAATTAAAACATACGCGAAATCAAAAAAGGAAACAAACTGAAATACAAAACAAATAAATAATAAAAATATGAACATAAAGACAACAGACAAACATTGTGAAACACTTTACCACAATTGGATTAGGTTGAAAATGTGACTACAAAGAAGGCCAAGTAAATTAATTGTTTATCAAATTGACACTCCACGTCAATTTGCCTAGTTATTTCATACAACTGTCAAAGAATTGCAGTTGTGATTTGAATATACTGAATTTAAGTAAGTAGTCAATTTGATAAAAAAGTGGTGGCACTCCGGGAGTGCCGATAGAAGTGAAAACTTGAACAAGATCGCTTTGGTGGAAGAAAAATACTTGTATAGAACATTGGTCTGTAACCTTATCTAAATAAATAGCATAATCGCCTTTACAAAACCTTTAAAGTAAAAATACTTGTTTAGAACATTGATCCATAACGTAATATAAATAAAGAGCACAATCGCGTTTGCAAAAATGAGGTGTCGTCATGGTGTCGCGAAATCAATGGTTTAGATCTCAAAAATCTCTAATGCGCCTAAAAAAGTTTTCACTGCAAAAACATATATCTTAGACTTTACCTGCAAAAAAATGTCTACAAATAATTTCTGCCTGCTGAATCTGTAGGTAAACAATAACAATATTTAAAAAAAAATCTTTTATTAAACCTAACCTTTGATAATATTTGTTTGATGTAGCCTTTTCAGAAAAATGTTCAGGGTTTTACACACAAAACGTATTTTTCCCATTTCTCGAAAAACGAAAACAACGGAAGAATGGCTTCCGAAGGCTAGAAACACATTAAAAGTTAACATATTCTAAAATTCCGCTTCACATTTCAGTTATAAGAGCATGCATGTTTTTGGTCCTTTATGGTTTTCTAGGAAGAGGAGCTTGTAGCTATGTAATAACAGCCGCACGGATCAATCCATCAGGTTAAACTACGCTTGCCGGGGTTGGTCCGGGGATGGGTGACCTTCTTTACATACCGATACTCCTCCGTGCCTTGGAAAGCAAGTTAAGCCGTTGGTCCCGGCTGTTATACGTGAATCTTTGGTAGTCGTCACGGGTCGTCAGAAGCTGGAAAGTCTGACAACTAACCTTACCAAAGGGTATCGCATTACCCAGTTACTGGGTTGTGGAAGTCAGATAGGCAGTCGCTCCATGTAAAATACTGGTATTCAGCTGCATACGGTTAGACTTGAAGCCGACCCCAACATAGTTGGGAAAAGGCTAGGCAGATTGATTGTGGTTTTCTCGGAAACATCTCGAGAACGTATGCTTGACAAACATTTGAGATACACTCTGTATGACCGCACCCTAAATAAATGAATATAGTGTTGAATATCTACTAATTATAGGAACATTTCGGTAAAACAATGTGGTAGAAATAGAGATAATTTTATTCACACTGATTATTTTTTGATGCCGAGTTCTAAAAACATTCTTCTTGCATTTTAATTTTAATTCCGCCCAACAACTAAGTATATTTTTATGCGAGGTTAGCCATTTTCGTTCTGGTTCATTATTCCGCTCTCATTAATAATCGCAGTAATTAATCATGAAAATATATCGGTTTGCGATCTCATGCCGCGTAAAAATGATTTTTGAACAAATATTGGAAAAAAATAAAAATAAGATAGTTTTCGAATTTGAAAATAGGAGTTGTCAAATAAATGCTCAAATAAAATTGCGAGACACTAAAAGACGACATGCTTTTAAGACTAACGTTTTGCAAGAAGTCAAACACAGGTATGTTTGTCAAATGCATTCAACTCACCGACAATACCAAAGTAAAATACATTTTAAAGGATGAAAATTTCAACTTCAGACATCTAGCCGCGTACATTACTTTGTATCCGGGGTTGCACATGTCCATATATTCTCATCCCAACGACAGCGGATGCATCTGATGTAATTTCAAGGAGAGTGCTTTCTATGTGCTTCGCATTTTGTTCAATAATGTTGTGTTACTTAGGTATGAAGTGTGCTTTGAGTGTATGTAAGGTTAGGGGTGGGGGGGGGGTGTAGGGTTAAGTAAATTAACTGCCAACTTAAATCTTCTTCTTTTCGTGTGGTTATGTGACTAACCTGGTGTCAGAGTTTTAAAGCCGCCCATGGGCCTCTGAATTGGCTTCACATGCCGTCGAGAAATATCTCTCAGGCATGCCGGTTTTCTCACGATGTTTTCCTTCGCCGTTTTTGAAGCAAGTGATAATTATACAATACGCATATGACTCCGAAAAGACAGAGGTGCGAGCCTTGGGTTCGAAAAAAAATCTGCTGTTTATAGAAAAGTGCAATACCTATGCGGTCAAAATGTATGGAATAGCTGATTTAAAAAAAATAACCGACGAAAAATTTCAACACAGGGGGCTTCAGAATCATTTACTGAACCCATGGTAATAGTTTTCGCGTCGATGTCCCTATCACCCTGTGTATACATATACATAATTGTCTGCGTTTTAAATTTGTTTTATTGAACACATAAGTTCTACAAACCAAATTGCCTGACAAAGCTTGCACTGACTGGACAGGTCCACTCAAATCTGTGTGGTTCTTTCCTCAAAAGACCTTTTCAGACACTAATCTACATGGTCCTCATATGGCCTGACCAAGATTATGTCTGGACTTTAAAAGAAACTGCTACCTCTGAGTTTGTTTCGGCCTTTCTTCTCAGTGTAGTCAGATAGGAAACGCCGAACTCATCTAGCTTATTTTTTTTTTTTATATGACGTGTAAAAGTGATTCCGATATCCTATTTACAGAATAAACAATTTCATTTCATTGATTTAAAAAATACAATCATCTTATCAAAGTAACACGATGTGGGGATAGCCTTTTATACGCTTCGTAAGATTCAGTTCATAGTTTTTACGTTGTAATTGAGATTAACTGGAAAAGGAGTACGTTATGGACACTAAATGTGCACAAACATACAAAAATAATTTTAACAAAGTAACATGACGAAGGGGTGGATACGCTTTCAGTTTCTAGATTTTACGATGTAGGTAATTAAGTTTAACTCCAACAAAACATTGGTACATTTATGAAGTCGAAGACATTATCAATACAGAATTAAATACATTGAATTGTATTAAAGGAGCTTTCCAATTCACTGAATACAGTTTGTAATAATATCGATGATACAGAATTTCAAATTAGTCAAAATACTCGACTTTACCTCTATTGTTTGATCTAAAATGTGAAAATTCCACTTCACTGCTTTTGATGATGTAATAAGCTTTTTGACACACTGTGAAATCAGATTTTATTACAAAGCGAAGCAAAAAGGTACTACTTCAAAATTTTATTACTAACTGTAAGAGCCGTCTTTTTTATTCGAATCGTTCAACTATGCAAAATTACTATTTACAAAAATGATAAATATGATTCAAAATCAATAACAATCATATCTTGAAATATTTTCTTTTATCTATATATCTCACGTGAGAATAAATGTGACTAGCCACATAGAGACAGAATATGACCTTATTTTTGTTATTTCACTATAATTGCAATATTTTTGTGCAATTGTTTCAACAATATTAAGACAAAATAAATACGGAAAATAAGTAATTTATGATATTTGATGTTAAAAGAATTGCCTGTGCAAGCATAGACTGTGAGTCACATCACAATTATCTGAAAATAGATACCTACTTACGTAAAAACTGCCTCGAATTGCGACCATGCTCCATGTTTAACTTCTAGATAAAGCCAGCCGTCCGAGTTAAAGCAATTCCTAAAAAAAACTTTTGAAACATCAGTCAATTAGATCGAGCTTATTACATCGTTGTGGCAACTTTTCAAGAGGAATCGGTTGCTTATCTGCTTTGAATACTATCAACTTTAATATGTGAGCAATTTAATTGATATGCAGACATGCGATAGATTAAATGACGGATAAAACTTTGGGACAAACATTTAAATAGTTTATTAAATTTGCACTCAAAGAAAGAAAGAAAGAAAGAAAAACAACATTAATTATATTATTCAACACAGACCTCAATTCAAACAAAACCACTTACATATTGATTGATTTAAATCGTATACAGTGTGATTCTTCATAATGTGCACATTTCGAAATGATGGAATCTATGCTAAATTTTAAGGACAGAAAAAATATTTAAAAAATCTAAATATTTTTTATACTTTTTATGGAATTAAAAAAAATAATTAACAAAACTGTGTAACTTTTAAATTAAATCATCTATCGCGATGAAACAAACTCCATAATGATTGGAAGTAATTAAGCGTCCACATAAAATTAAAATTGAGAAAAAAAACGTGTGGCACTCGGGGTCTGCCACGGTAAAGCTATTGCGTAGCATTTGTAACCTCCATACTTCCTATTTGTCAACGCTACACTTGGGATGATGACGTGATGACATAAAGCAAAAATTACGTTCCCATGACAACATCACGTTTCCCATGACAACATCACGTTGTCATGGGAACCGTCATTACATTGTAGGCGGAGTGGGGGGTGTTAGGTTTTATTTTCGTTACGTTACGGAATTTCTTGATTCGGTCACCGCGCTCAAAGCCCGCGATAAAAGCTATGCAATAGCTTAAAAACCCTCAATTGAAAATAAACATGTTTTTAGCAAAAATCTGTATTTTTTTCATAAATTTTTACAATAATTGTAAAATTTATAAATAAGATGCCAAAGAGAATTTAAAAAAAAAATAAGCATAGATTCCCTCATTTCGATATGTGCACATTATGAAGAATCACACTGTATATATAGATCGAACCCAATGACAGCATGATATCGTAACTTTAAGACGCGCTTGTTCCACAGTTTAGCATCGGTCCGTTGTCTGAAGCGAGCTACATCATTTAACAAAACTAAGACAGTAAATTATTTTGTTCTAAAACTAAGCGATTGTGAGGCATCCAACACGGCTAAAGGCGTTGAACTGATAAACTCTGGTTCGTTACTCTATAAACGTGAACAAATATATTTATTGCTTTACGAGAAAGGTTACAAGGTTAGGGTAGGTTATGTAAAATTAGAACCTTTTTTACGGTCCCTGTCAACCTCTTTTCTCACTGCTGGGTGAATACGCCTAGCCTAAATTACTCTGCTACTCTTTACACTTTTTTGTCTCTTTATTCTTGCCAGCTTAAACTGTGGTAGAAAAAAATAGACGTCAATTAGCGAGGTTGGTATAGTATTTTTATCTCACGAAGCGACGCGCGCTTTACTTGTGGTTATCAAGTGTACAAACACGCTGTGAATGTGTGTGTTAGCGTAGGACCTCTCGGTACCGTCCAAAATAATGTCGAAGTCGGAAGTGTGTGTGTGTTATGTGCTGACGCTACTTGTCTTCACGCACACATTCACAGCGTGTTTGTACTTGGTTACCACAAGTAAAGCGTGCGGCGCTTCGTGAGATGAAAATACTGTAACCAAACTGACGATGCGTTTGGCGTATTTGAATAAATATCGTCACTCTTTATTAAATGTATCCTAACAAAGACTGTCGAAAACTCAAAATACATCATTCTCTTTCAGCACGGTGATCTTTGCCATGGAAGGCATTGGCGTGGTCATGCCTGTTGAGAACGAGATGGCTAAACCTCAACAGTTCCTGGGCTGTCCTGGAGTGCTCAACGTAGCCATGGTCATCGTCATCACGTTGTACGGAGTCGTCGGGTTCTTCGGATACCTGCAGTATGGAGACTTCGTGAAGGGTTCCATTACGCTGAATCTTCCTGAAGAGGATATGTGAGTAGAACTTGGATTATAGATTACTTTTCAAATAGAAATAGAAATTATTTATTGGCCAATAATGTAGGTATACATATACCTATGATGGTTATTTTGATGAGAGTCCCGATACATTTTGTCTTACGGCATGCAAAATTATTTAATGTAATACATTTACTAGACAAAAAAAACAATCATAAAAAGAAAAAAATACAAAGAAAACAAAAAAGGATTCCATTCACTAAGTAACATTACTATTCTTTGTTAAAAATACTCATATTATTCAAAAAATCATTCAGAATTAGGCACAAATGTCAACAAATTAAACTAAAAAAATGTTAGAAAATTCGATTATAAATGTCAACAAATTTTAATAAATAAATAAATAATCAGTTATTATTCAGTTTTGTGAATAATCGAAATCTTTGCTTGTTAGTAACGAACTAGTTTTTGTATCAGCCAAAAAATACCTACAATTGAATGTCTGCCGTAGTAAAAATACAAGGCGCAGCAAAGTGGTAAAGGGGCAAATGTAAATGATATTACTTCTTTCATTATCTTCATCGTAAAATGCATGTATGTTTAAATTCGATTCAGCTGTCAAGTCTAATATTTAGAGGACCCCGAAGAGCAATAGCAATACACCTGCGACGTACATTTTTAGACAACGTATAAAATAAATGTCAGGTTTTTATTACTTTTTAAGGGAATGAGACGTAATAAATTCAAGGCCCTTCTCTTTTACATTCAGTTTTCTGTATTGCACTCGCTGTTGCGGTATAAGCAGTTTTTATTGACAACAATGCATTTGGTAAGTTTCATGAATAGCAAAACTTATATCGAAATTGTCCGAAGGAATAAGCACAGATTGTCTCATTGGTCTTGTGGTGACTGCTCAGCGTGAGGTCCTAGTTTTAAATCCCAGGTCGGCCAAAGTGTAGGTAATTGGGTTATCCTGTCAGAAATTCAGCAGTAGCAGCCCGGTGTCTAGATTTGTGCCCGGTTGATGGCAATTGTCTCACCCCTTTCACACAGACTTAAATATAACTAGCGATGTGGGTGTACTATAGGACCACTCTACCTAACCGTTGGCGGAAAATCGGTGTGATGTTATGATGGCAGGGATTTTATCTAACCAGATTTTGCGCGTCCCATGTAACAGGGGGCGAGCCTCTGAGAAACTCCGATCTAATTCTGAGAATTTCTTATTAGAAATAGAATAGAAAGAAGAAATCATTTATTTGACAAAAATGTAGGTATACAGATATGAAGGTTATTTTGATGAAAGTCCCGATACATTTTGCCTTACGGCATGCAAAATGATTTAATATAATAATACATTTACTAGACAAAAAACATAAACAAATATAAAAAGAGAAAAATACAAAGAAAACAAAAAGCATTACACACACTAAGCAACATTACTATCATTATTAAAAATACTCATATTATTCAAAAAAACATAGGGTATTAGGCACAAATGTCAACAAATTAAATTAAAATATGTCAGAAAATTCAATTACAAATGTTAACAAATTAAATTTAAAATGAAGTTGCAAAATAATAAATAAAATAAATTTAGAATTGCAATAATCTAAAGATAGAAATGTCAGTAATAAATCACAAAGTCTACACACCACCAACAGAAAGTTTTGTCATTAACAAAATCTTTAATTGCGTAGTAACACTTGTCCAGTAGTAGTTTTGTTAACCCTTATTGAAAAACTCTTTAACATCGAAGTCTGTATAATGCTATGAGCTTGAAAACTAAACATGGACGCCTAAAACAATAGTAGATGTCAGGCAAAATTCAAAGTAAACTTCTTTTAAAATAAAGATATTTTTCAAGTCAGTTTTTTCAACAATAAAATATCTTTGGATAAATATTAGGCTACAACCTTATCGTTTTAGATTGTCAAATACTTACTACTCTATTATGATCCATAATATTTATTGAACCCTCATAAGTTCAATCGCTTGAACCTTTAAATATTTATTTGGGGATAAGTAAACGAATAACGTTCTTTTGACAAATTTGTTTTCCAGCGAGTAATATGTTTTTCAGTAATAGAGGTTTACAATTTTTGTGTACTGAGTGCATCTTTGCCTGCATATAATATTTTTATTAAAACTAGGGATCGAACAAACAAACCAAGTAGGCAGTATTCCCAAAATAATACTTTAAATCACAAACATTTAGTACAAATTATTTATTTATTAAATTGATGGAACAACAAAACCTCGAGCTGTGAGCTTAAAATGCCATTAGAAAATTGAAGACGGGGTAAAATTTTTAAATCTTTTCGGCTACTATTGTCTGGCCTAGTCAGTTACAGGCCGACCGCTTAACTGAGTCCGTTCCTGAGGTAGCTGCGCGGTGCGGGAGGGGTGTGGTGTCATTGGAATAATTTAAAAGTCAGTAAGCGTGTTGAATTACGTACCCCTTCTTGTGTATTCCAAACGAATACGGAAGATTTATATGAAAAGTCCAAGATAGCACCAAAGTTTCTAATTAGTTCTAATATAGTAAACCTACTTTCCGACAACTTGTTACGTGATTAAGGTGAGAAATTTTTCCAGTGTCAGCACCTTTTCTTTTGATGAAGTAGTTTGAGTATTACTGACTGTTATTGAAGTGAAACTTCTTAGGCGGCGAGTCAATAATTGGACGAAAATTAAGGGTAAAATTACAAGGACGCGTCACGTTTAGGCACATTTCGTTACATGAGAGAGAAGAAAGATTTATCTCTCTCTCTGTCTCTCACACTAAATCTCTCTTATTCTTTATTTTTTAAGAAGTTTTACTTCTATAACGTGTACGGTGCAGCACGCACAATAAAATAAAATAAATGGAAAGTCCCAAAAGTGCACGCTTCACAGACAGAAACATGTTAGTGATTTACGGAAAAATATCTAAGAAAAATCATCGATTTTTGTAAATAGTATGAACGGTTATGAGTTTGATTACAAAAATCAATGGGACTCATCCGAAGGATGAAAGAAAACTCATAGAAGAAGATTTAGATTCGTGTGTGACGACATGAATCGTGACGACAAGCAGACACACTTCCCAACTAAAAGCACTACACGTATTTTTTTTTTTGATTTCCTTCAATTTTTATTACACTTACATATAATTATATCAAGGTATATCTATCTAAAAATATATTAATCTTATAACGTTAAGTCTCCAGTTTTTTTAAACTTCCCAGTTAATATGAATTCCATGTATAATAATTGAGAGTTAAGCGATTTTATGTTACAAAATATTGTCAAGCTCAAGGTAGAGAACACTCACTCGCTGAAACGTTGTGAGGCGTGCAATTGTATTACAGCTCTTTTACGCCGTCATGAATGGTTTTTTTTCCGGATCTTAATTTAATTTATGTATAGTTTTAATATTTTATGTGGCATATGAACTGCTAAGGTCGCAGTCACATGCTAACAAATTGTGAAAAGTTCAGATACGTCAGAAAACAGTTGGATCCGTCATAAATAAAATCCGGACAATATAAGAGATTTTAAGTTATTTATATATAAACCTTTAGAAACTTTAATTATTACACATAAACCTATATCAGCACTTATGAAACGTCAGAAGCTAGCTGCACGGTTTCAACTGATCGTTTCCTATGGAGAAGAGCCGGCAAGAAATTCCACAGTTACTGTTTCAAAAATAATTGGCCTTTACAATGTTTCCAAATAACAGTGTTAATATGTATGGGAGGACAGTGTAGGCCTGTCAAAAAGTACCAAGTACTTAACAAAATAGAAAATGGTTAACAAATCTACAGTCTACTAGGACAACGTTCTCACATTCACAAAATAGAAAAGACAAATAAAATAATAATAAACAATAAAAAAAACATCGGCACTCCGGGAGTGCCGACAGAAGTGAAAACTTGGAAAAAAATCGGCACCGCGGTAATCAATGCGTTGATGTCTTTTACTGGACACACCGTGATAAACAACGCGTTGATATCTTTTACTCCACGGTGTCAGTAAATTGCGTTACAGTGTCGCGAAATCAATGGTTTAGTCCCATCTCTAAAATATCCAACGCGCCTAAAGAAATTTCCACTTCAACAGTGTTTCATCATCTGAGTAATAGATATTGTTAAGGTTTGAAAATTGAATACTTTAGAATAATTAATTCGGAAAAGTTCTTATTGTAGATGTTTGCCTCCAAGCAACATTGAAGTGATCCTGTTACAAAAGTAAGAGCACGTATTCCTTTGGAAAAACACAAAGAAAAATACCTTTGACGGGAATTGAAGTAAATTTACAGTTCCAGAATAAATAAATGTGTCGGATAATCTCATTGTGTTTGTTTTGGTAGGTCGACAAGACTTATACCAACGAGGTCACCACATAACATATTATACTGACAATGGTGCTGATTCCTTTGTTCACATACTAAACTAATTTTTAGTTCAGTGCATCTTTTTCTTTCTATTTCATTAAGAAAAGGACAGAAGATAAATTTTAGTTTAGTCCTGTCAAATTAATCAGCGCTTGACGTAAATTGACGTAATTTTAGTAGACAAGTTTTTAATCACGTCTAAACTTGTATAGATTAGTGACAGGCATTGATTTGTGGCGGGGCTTGTGGCTAAGTAATAACAGCTGCACGGGTCGATCGATCAGGTTAAGCTACGCTTGCCGCGGTTGGTCCGTGGATGGGTGACCATCTTTACATACCAAGTCCCGTCCGTGCCTCGGAAAGCACGTTAAGCCGTTGGTCCCGGCTGTCATTTGTAGATCTTTGACAGTCGTTACGGGTAGTTAGAAGCCCAAAAAGTCTGACAACCAGTCTTACCAAGTGGTATCGTGTTACCTAGTCACTAGGTTGTGGAGGTCAGATAGGCAGTCGCTCCATGTAAAATACTGGTATTCAGCTGCATCCGGTTAGACTGGAAGCTGACCCCAACATAGTTGGGAAAAGGCTAGGCAGATGAGTGACAGGCACTGATTAATTTGACACGACTAAACTAAAATTTATATTCTGTCCTTTTCTTAATGATATAGAAAGAAAAGATGCACTGAACTTAAATTTAGTTTAGTTTGTGAACAAGGGAATCGACACCATTGACAGTTCCCTTCATTTTGCCAATCCAGCAACATTTATCGCGTGATTTACGTAGTCACACAGACGAATTTTCAAACAATTATGAAGCAATGGATTAGCAATTTTCACTCCACTTCGAATTTTGATTGAAAGTGTGTTCCGTAATTGGGGTGCTGGTCTAATACAAGTCAAGCAGATAGATTTCAACTGGAAATTATAGCCTCAGGGACATTAATTTGATACTGACAAATAAAATACCAGTTTTTTACCAGGGTGAAGACTAGAGTACTTTTTGAACTGTAATAGTGATTTACCTATATCAGAAGGTACAATCCAGATTATTTTGGGAAAAATGTTGATGTGTGTGTATTTTAAATTGCTTGAGGACCACAATTATAATGACATTTCAAACTGTAACTTTTATGTCAAAGAATCAGCATTGCCATATGGTGGCAACGTTGCCAGCCTTTTGGGCACTTTTCCCACTGACAGTGATGCGGATGAATTTTTAATGCCCAATGAGCTGTTCCTATATTGAATTTTTTTCCTCTGCATACTTCGATTTTAGTGTTAAATGTATATTGTAAAATAAATAATGTTTGGTTTAACGAATTAATAAAATATGGTTAATATTTGAGAGCGTTTATACTAAAAGTTGGCAACGTCGGAAATAGCAGTCAAATATTTCGCTGTAATTTGGCAATATTTACTGTATGGAAATAAGAAACATGGCTAACTAGTGAACTAGAATAATAATAATGAATTGCAATTATAACACTGAATTTAATGCTGTAACCGTATTAGGTGTAAAAAAGGCATTTCGAAAGTTTCCAAATACTTTTTCCAAAACGGTGACGTTGCCCACTTTTACTATTAACGCTCTTAATAAACGCTAACATAACCGTTTCTCTCAATTAAATTATTACTGTATGGAGTTAAGAAATGCAGCTAACTGGGGAACTAAAATATTGATTATAAAATGCTATAATTAATATCATAAAACCGAATATTTTAGATGTAAAAAAGTATTTGGAAACTTTCCAAATGCCTTTTTACACCTAAAACGGTTACAACATGAAATTCAGTGTTATAATTGCAATTTATTATTAATATTCCAGTTTGCTAGTTAGCCACATTTCTTATTTCCATACAGTAATATTTCCAAATTAATCAAAACAGCGAAATATTTAACATTTATTTGCGACGTTGCCAACTTTCAGAATAAACGCTCTTATGTAGGTGGTTTCAATTACGTAGGTATATTATTATGTTATTGTAATATAATTTAAAAAAAATATATAACGTTTAAAGCCCCATTAGCAGTCTTCTTATATATCTATAGGTACCTACTCGTTTTTATTCAAATTTATTCCGATATAATAATTTTTAATTTTCAATATTTATTTTATTCATTCTACAAGGACAAAATATATTGTTTCGCGCACATGTTTTCTGTAAGAACAGTGTATCGTATTATTTGCATTTTAATATCTTTAAGAGCATTTTCTCTTTATTTCTGTCCATATACGAACTCGAAAAAATAATATTCTTATCAAAATTCTTTTAATTAATATTCTTTTCTTGTTTAAATAATATTATATTCTTATTCTAAGGTTTTTACGAGTACAGTATGAACGTAAAAATGAAAACGGATTTTCCTATAACAGATGTTAACGTGTGAACTATTTTCCTATTTGTGGTTTAGATGTGAAAATAATGCATTGGGACAATATTGAATGCTTTCACGGTAGGAAATTTTTAGGGCCATATCACACTGACGATTTACCAGCGTGTTATCGGCGAGGCGATTGTTTAATGTGATGATTTCATAAAATCATGACATTTGACAGTTAAGGCTCTTTCAAACAGGCGCGACAAGCGACGCGACACAAAGGCACCGCTCGTCGCGCAACAGGCGGTGTTTTTGTGACGCGTCGCGTGTCGCGCTGGTCTGCACGAGCCTTTATGCTAACTTATGGAGTTGTATTGCTGATTGTGATGATTATCTTAATATATATAAAATACGTGTCACGTTGTTTGTCCGCGATGGACTCCTAAACTACTTAACCGATTTTAATCAAATTTGCACACCGTGTGCAGTTTGATCCAACTTGAAAGATAGGATAGCTTACATCTTAGGTAGGGTAGGTAGGGCAGGTAGGGCAGGTAGGGCAGGTAGGGCAGGTAGGGCAGGTAGGGCAGGTAGGGCAGGTAGGGCAGGTAGGGCAGGTAGGGCAGGTAGGGCAGGTAGGGCAGGTAGGGCAGGTAGGGCAGGTAGGGCAGGTAGGGCAGGTAGGGCAGGTAGGGCAGGTAGGGCAGGTAGGGCAGGTAGGGTAGGAAGTGATAAAGATGGTCCACCCCAAACATTTATATGGCAAAACAACGTTTGCAGGGTCAGCTAGTAACCATATATTTTAATCAACATAAAACTTGACACTGACCTACAAAACGCAAAAAACTAAAAAAAATAATAATTTCGCGGTCTACTTTAGCGCATCCTCCTTACGGCACATGTATGCAACATATTCGCCGCGTTCTCGGTAAGTGTACAAGACAGAGCGAGACACGCGAGTATACAATATTGTGAAAACTCAAAGAACACGACACGTGGTCACGGCTAGTTCGCATCGTAACCGCGGGGAGCATATTCGAAATCAACTCGCTGAAATCACGCTGGCAAATCGCTAGTGTGATAACGCTCTTAGCCCACATTCGCACGGATGTAATAAAATCGCGGCGATTTTTTTTCGTGTAAATTTTCAACACTCTGCTTAGTGCCGAGAGTTGAAAATCAAAAACAGTGTATTTTTGCAATGCGCTGGGACGAGAGTGCGTCCCAGCGCGTTGGATTCTCAACGCTCGGCTTAACATCGAGAGTTGAAAATCCGGTGCACGATAAAATCCCGCCGCGATTTTATTACGTCCGTGCGAACGTCAGATTACTCCTTCACAGAGTAAAGTTATCTCAAACTTAACCCTCGAAAAATATGTGGTCTGGAGATAATACTGGATGGAACTTTACTTCGCGTTTATTAATAAGGGGGTTAGCTTTCAATAATAGGCACTTCATTGCCCCTCTTCTTAGCTGAAAGCCAGAATTTGAGATTGCGATTAAAGATTATGTTCGTACTTTAACTTTCAACTGAGAGAAAATAAGAAGGTAAAGGAAATTGGTTGAATTCTCTTGCCAAGGGTTACAATTATGTAATTCAATATGGGTGGTTTTCGTCTAATGAAATTAATTAATAATGCATTTAGTTTTTTCACATTTAGATGTATGAATTTGGAATTAAAGCAGCATATTTTGTTGCTATGGAAATCATCCGGTACCATGGCACAGAGTCATTACATTCCTCTGAAGTGAAGGGTGGGCGTTTTTGGGGGACTGTCTTATGTAATTTTGATGTTCGAAAAGTGCTGATTCTCAGCCTAGTTTGAATAAATGACTTTTGAATTTGAATTTGAATTCTGAATTTAACTGAGTAGGCTGATATTTATGACGCCAGACAATGCCATGTCCGATATTATTGCTTTCTAATAGCAGACACATCTTTTTGAAGCCGAAGCAGCATCCTATATTTTGACTACGCTTAATTTTGATGTTCCTTCGATGTCACATATTTGTGCTGCAACTTTTGTATCTCTTCCACAAATGATCACATATATGTGTGCCGTAATTTTGATGACAGATTATTGGATGAATCATGAAATCAGATATTATTGCCAAGCTGTTCATAGTAATATATTTATGCTCGTGACTGTACATGAAGTTGAAATAAATGTCACTGAGTTATAACTTATTATTTTTTTTCTTTTCAGTATCGCCCAAGTTGCAAAAGCGCTGATGGCGTTCGTGATATTCCTGTCATTCGCCCTTCAATTCTACGTGCCCATGGAAATGATCACCAGGATAAGGAAAGGCAAGGAGTCCCGATATGAGAACCTGGTTCAAATCGTCATCAGGACAGTCATTGTCACTATGGCAGGTAAGAATTACTAACTATATTTATGTTTTACAAAAGAACAATATACCTGTATTTAATGAAGAGAAACCTAGGTAGTTAAATAAAAGGTGTTTAACTACTATGAATTCAGCACAAGATTTTAGACCATCTAAGAGCAGAGATTTCTCATCGGATTTTAAAATAAAATCAGCAATTTTATACAAAAGTGCAATAATTACACGGTCAAAATGTATGGAACAGCCGATGTTTTTTTAATAACCGTCGAATAATAATTTCAACTCTGTTTGGTCTAAATTATGTATTGAGTTTATGGTAACCGTTTGTGCGGCGATGTTCCTTACTCGTTGCTAAACGTATTTTCGTCAGATAAGTAAGTAATAAGTCCCATGTGATAAGAGGCGATACAATTGATTGCCATTTACAAATCCACAGCTACTACTAAATATTATCAGCAAAAAAAAACAGATTTTATTGTTCATTCAAGACACAGTAACTTTAGTGAGGACTTGAAAATTACATAAATAGCATAACAGCATAATCAGCCTATAATGTTCCCACTGCTGGGACACAGACCTCCTCTTATCGAGAGGCTGTAATCTGCCACGCGGACCCAGTGCGGGTTGGTAGATGTGACATGTCTACGAATTTTTGGTTCTAGAAAATGCCGGTTTCCTCACAATGTTTTCCTTCACTGTTCTAAGAGCAGTGGTGATGAAATTATTTACACAAATTATTTAACAATTAAATACAACTATATATTTTTTAAGATAAATAACAATAATTAATTATGCACAGAAAGCAGTTTGGAACCAACGTACGTTGTCTGACGTTAATTGCTTTTGAAGCGAAAACCGGTAGCAACATTCCTTGAATGCTTAAAATGACAACAAATTCCCGAGAGATCCTTCGTTTAATAACGTAATGTTACTTATCATATTCTGGAAGGTTTCATAAATCTTACTTAATTATACCTATAACTTGTTGCTCCCCTCAAGTTTGTGTCAAAACTCTTTGAGAAATTTTGTCAGTTCCATTTAGAGTTACTGTTACTTCTATGTAGGTACTGTCTTTACGTAATATAGTATCGTCAAAGTAACTATCACTTTATCAACTGACGCCTTTGGAGGTTCGACCGTCTCCCAAGAGTGAGACAAAATAGGCTGACTAAAAAAGTCATTTTGACTATCACCAAACATATTATTGTATTCTTCATGTTGTGTCTACTGATGTTATCGTTTGTCGCGTACATCTATAACGAGTTGTAAGGACTAGTTGTATATGCCCCCGGTTCAGATGGCATCACCAATAGGGTGATCCAACTATTCCCTGCCCACCTAATAATGCTTTTGACCACCATCTTCAATGGTGCCTTAAACAACAATATCTTCCCCCAGTCATGAAAAGAGGCCACGGTTATTGGTATCCCAAAGCCCGGCAAGCCCAAAACCGAGGCCTCTAGCTACCGTCCCATCAGTCTGCTCAAGGTTCTCGGAAAAATCTATGAGAGGCTTATTTATAAGCGCCTCAGAGATTTCGCCGAGACCAAGGGCCTCATCCCCAACGAACAGTTCGGCTTTCGAACTGAGCACTCTAGCGTGCATCAGGCCCACCGCATCGTAGAATCCATAAGCGCTGGTTTCCAACGCGGGACTATGACCGGTGCAGTATTCTTCAACGTAGCGAAAGTCTGGCACAACGGCTTAATATACAAGCTGTACCAACTCGGCGTGCCAGATCGTCTCGTACTCATCTTACGAGACTTTTTATCGAATCGCGTCTTCCGTTATCGCATCGAAGGAGCGTTATCCACTCCCCGTCCCATCCGCGCAGGTATCCCTCAGGGCTCTGTGGTCCCCCCCCTCATTTTCACGCTATACACAAGCGATATCCCTAAAGGATGCGGTAGGTCGCAGTTGGGTCTGTTCGCAGACGACACTGCCATCTACTTCAGCTCTAGATCCCCCGACATCATTCGCCTAAATCTCCAACGCGCAGTCAATAGACTGGCAGCTTGGTTTACAAAATGGCGGATAGAAGTCAACCCCGATAAAAGCCAAGAGGTTCTCTTTACGAAGCCGCGTTCAAGGCTCAAAAACCCCCTCCCCCGACCAATCACCATGTTCGGCAAGCCGATCCCTTGGGAGAAGCGAGCTAAATATCTCGGTGTCGTTCTAGACCATCATTTGACTTTCGCAGCCGTTCGTTCGCGAGCCTCTTTCGCTCTCGGTAGACTCTTTTACCTGGTGAATGCACGTAGCAAATTGTCACTTAGGTGCAAATTGCGCGTTTACACGGCGTGCATTCGACCGATCATGACCTATGCGGGTGCCGTCTTCGCTCATGCGAAACCCCGTCATATCCATAGGATGCAAACAGTCCAAAATAAATTCCTCCGTAGGGCCACAGGTTCCCCCTGGTTCGTCAGGAACGAGGCACTCCACCTCGACCTAAAGATTCCCACAATCCACCAGTTTCTAAAACGCCTTTCCAAGCGTTTCTTTGAGTCCGCGGCCGAACATCGCAACCCTCTGGTTGTCGAGGCCGCCAGTTATGTCCCGAGTAGAATCAGCCATGTTCGCCGTCCAAGGCATATCCTCGTAGATCCCGATGACCCCATAACCCTCCTACAGGAGAGCAATAGGGAAACAAGTACAGTGTACAAACACAGACGCCTCCCGTCATACCGACCTCGCCGCCGAGGTCCTTTGCGATCCCGACCGCCGCGCCCCCGAGTAAATAATACTCCCCCCCGACCCTTGCTCGAAAACGAGGTGCCAGCAGTTGTTGCAGCTGTGCACGTAGCTTTAAATTCCCCGACTAATAATAATGATCAAAACCTTTTGATCCAGCCCGTCCCATCTTTTGATGTCCTCTCTCCGGTTAACGCCCTAAGCCGAGGCTCGAACCCCGCAGGGGGTGCCCTTAGTGAGCGTTCATCCTTAAATCTTTAGCTTAGTTTATTTGTGCCCTGGCTGGAGGCTTTGAGTGTAGTAGCTTAAGGCAACCACACGATTGACCGGTTAAACAGCTACGGTTTTCGGAACCAGCTGTGAGATGCCCAACAGAAAAAAAAAAAAAAAAAAATAGTTGTATATATACAAAACTTTTCAAAAAATGTCAAATAAGTTAACGAAATATGTTTTATACACTTCATGTTTTTGACAAGATTTTTAAAAGACATGTTGAAAACAAGTGGGAAAGTATCACAACTAGTGTATTAGATATGGGTATAGAGACAGGGGATCAGATTGAAAAAAATAAACAAATACAGCTCAGAGAGGGTACAAAAGACGATGCTTGTCTTACATAATCCAAAACAAATTGCCCTATTTTCCCCCGTAAAAAATTCTGCTTGTTCCAAATCTCCTTTTAAACGGACAATTTTTGGACCAATTAGCTGTCGACGAACAATCGCTGAACTATATGAGGCAATTAGTTTTCGGCGGTATTTCTGAGCGGGAGTTGAAATTGCAGCTCTGATTGACCAATTTAGCAGTTTTGATTGTCCGTGTGAAAGCGCCTTATTGATCATTGCAGTTGGGTTTAAATTGTTTTTATTTTAGGTATGATTGGATCAACTATCGACATAATTAAGTTGCATTGCTAAAGTGTATGGAAATGTTTGGAAGTATGGAAAGGAAGGAAGGAAGTGAGGAACATTGAGATTTCAAAAAAATTAAAAATATAACGCAGTATTTTTTTTTATTGTTTAGTTCAGATGAATTATACAATAGAAGATTATTGTTTGAAGATATTAAAATCCAGACGATTATATTGAAACTAATTTCAATTAAACGTAAAATCTTACTATACCAGCCAGATATTTATCCATAAATTACTTAAACCAGAGGTCTTTGACCAATAAATTTGTAATACCTTAACATAATATTTTAATATTTATATAAAGCAGTTATTTACCTACTAATCTAGTCTTAATTAAAATCTGCTTTTCTTTAATGCACAATGGTTAAAAACAAAGACAGAGCAGATGTCAACTTCATTTATGAAAGCCCTTGAAGAGGTCTGGTTTTGAAAATTAATGAATAATCTAAACCTTCGTTTATTACACAATTGAATTTATGGATCATGTGCTAGATTATTAGACTCACAAAGCTAAGCTGAGTTATATTAGATCTATAATTACAATTAAATATAAGGATTACCATTAATTACCTAGGGAGGTCCCAAAAAGATTTGTCATGTTATTCAGTAAACAGTGGATCTGACAAAATTCCTTTTACCTTTACAATTTTTTTTTTATCTTTTACAACTTTTTTTCAAACTCACGCAAATAAAATTGTTAAAGTTAGTAAGTAAGTAATATAAACAAGTACTTTGAATTTGTAAACACTTAATTTAATAATTCTGAATTTATTTTTAATATTATTGTACCTACTGTAGCTACAAAATTTGCACGCCACTGGCAAAACATAGAGAGTCAACTGAATTTTTACTGAAGACCAAATATATGTGTTTAACAAATAAATATTCATTCATTCATTTATAAATACTTCTGCTGTTTCCCGGACCGTCTTCATCTCTTTTCTTCGAAAAGAAGGGCGCTTAGTTAGGTATAAGGTAATTATGGTAGCGTTGTGACACATTTGAATTAAAAGTATTTTAAAAGTTCATATTTGTAATGTGAAGCATAAAAACCAAATCATAGAATTAAAAATATGGCTATACTCAATTATAATCATTTTAATCAGCAATACAACTCCATAAGTTAGCTTCTTCTTAATCACTATTGCTGATAGTAATGATTATAATTGAGTAAAACCATATATTTGTTGCGACCGCGAATCATATTTTAATCAACGTAAAACCTGACACTGACTTGCAAAATACAAAAAACATAAGAAAATTTAAATTTCGCGGGCTACCCTGACGCTTCCTGCTTAATATAAATTATTAATTCCTTATTTCTTTTGTCCACAGTCGCCATCGCTGCAGCCTTCCCGAACCTGGAACTGGTCATCAGCTTCGTTGGCGCGGTTTTCTTCTCAACCCTTGGCCTCTTAATACCAGCCGTGGTAGACACCGTTTACAACTGGGACACTGGTCTAGGACCCTTCAAATATGTTCTATGGAAGAACCTGCTAATTGGAATCATTTCCTTAATTGCTCTTTTCTCTGGAGCTTATGTTTCTATTCAAGGCATGATTGAGGATTTTGGTGGTCATGGTCTTGAAATCCACGATGTTCACGACAATGCAACGTTAACGTGATTTTGGAGTCAAACAAATAACTGTGTGACATTTTAAAGGAACCTGATTGGTCCGTCGTTTAGATAAGTAGATAAAAACCATACATTAGTATTAAACAATATGTTAATAAGTGAAAATGCAATGTAAGTCAAGTTACCATTAAGAAATTTTTAAGAAACCTGTGAAGAAATTTGATATAAAAAAACTTCAGAATTTTGTGACTCTGCAGACCTTGGATCGCAGTTAGTTATGTAATATTTTCGCCACGTGTAGTATGACCACATCTATCTCTATTCTACTAAAAAAAAGACATATCTCTCTCTCTCTCTCTCTCTCTCTCTATTCATAGTGATATTTGTATTCTTCATTTTCGAAGCCGTAGAAATCTTTCTACAATCTGTAAATTTTTCGTTCTTTTGTCGTTTCCTCGATGGTCTTATGCTACGCGTGCAGAAATAAAGATGATTTGTAGGTATTCATTTATCTAAGAATTAACTAGAACTTTGAATATTGGTTGTGAATTTGAAGTTTGTGAAGAATTTTGTGTTCCAAGTCATAATTTAAAATAATATAGTTTAAGATCCGAAGTAAGATCGACCTTCTTATACTTAAATATTGTTTTCATACTAAGAAGTTACAAAAGTGAAGTACAAACCACTTATTTGTAAGTAATCTAGTAGAGATTTATTATAATTTTATATGTTACAATATTTTACTTTTAATGACCTACTTACCAAATTTTTTTGAAGTGAAAACTTCTTTAGGCTCGTTGGGCATTTTTGAGTTGATCCCATCTCTAATAAACCATTGATTTCGCGACACTGACGGAATTTACCGACACCGTGGAGTAAAAGACATCAACGCATTGATTTCCGCGGTGCGTGGAGTAAAAGACATCAACGCGTTGATTTCCGCGGTGCGTGGAGTAAAAGACATCAACGCGTTGATTTCCGCGGTGCGTGGAGTAAAAGACATCAACGCGTTGATTTCCGCGGTGCGTGGAGTAAAAGACATCAACGCATTGATTGCCGCGGTGCCGATATTTTTTCAAATTTTTTACTTCTGTCGGCACTCCCGGAGTCCCACTGTTTTTTTTTTGGAATTTATAAAAAATGACTAGCTTCTCTTTCATTATGGACCACGAGAGGGGAATAAGGAAGATAATCGTTTTTACTAACATACATAAATACATAAGAAACAAGAAATATGCAAATGTCGAACATTAGAACAGTCACGACTGATGTCAGGAATATTAGTAATGCACATGGTAATGATATTGGCTTTTAACCAAGTCGGTCAAACAGTATGCCGAAAGCAGCAGTTTCTCCTTTCGACAGTTAAACTTCCCCCAGATCGAATTTCGGTCATGGTGGCCAATCTCAACGAAGACTAGCCAGCAACGCGGGAGTTATTATAATCTCTTCCGTCACTCTCATAGTCCGATGGAACGGTAACCCGACACGGCCGGAGAGAGATCAGGAGAGAGGCGCAGGACCAACGGCTTAACGTGCTTTCTGTGGCACGGGCGTTCGAGAACTTGAATTTGGTCAGTTGACAAATCTGAATTGATTGAGTTTTGTTATTTCAGTCAGCAAGTCACAGCAGTAAGTCATGATTGTGACTACGTGCAAGTATTTTGTTGTGGTTAGTCTCCATTTTAGACACCAAGTGCTAGTCTCTAAGGGGTTTTTATTATTTAATCTTATCCTCGCCCTTACATGGGACTCAAACAACATAACTTGCGAAATGTAGGTGAACAATAGAGTACACTTCTGGCTAACTCCTCGGAATTACAGGTGTGATAATTATTATGTGCGTTATCCTGCTGATAATGATAATAAATCGCATGTCAGAAAAAGTAATTTTTCTGACATGCGATTTATTATCATTATCAGCAGGATAATTCATTCATTATCAGAAGTAATTGTTTAATGTTCTTATAGTTAATTGATTCAGGCGTGCCCTTCCGGAAATCCATTGTCAAATACAATAGACGTGGATATATTTAGTAACCTGTTCCGCTTAGCTATTTCTAAAGAGCTGTAAAAAACCCTGAAAGAAATCGACACGTGTTTCACCACTCAACGAGGCCTCCTCAGGATGACGATTGACTTGTCGCGAACCCGAACACGACGTGTTGTTACACCGAGCGCTGAACGCAGAGATGTTAATGTTCTTATTCAATGCAATATGACAGCTTAATTGAAAACCAAAAGCAAGTCATACGTAGATCATTAAAATCAAACATTGATTAATCAACTTTAACTTTATTAATAGTTATGTTCATCAAGAATGGAATAAGAGGTTCTTAATCCACTATTGATTTCACTTAGGTAGTTTATTTAGACATGTATCTTATGTTTGTGTTCAAACACAAATTGCAGACGTAGGCAACACAGCCCCTAAATTAAAATGGAACTGAGCAGGTCACATCTGCCGCATGTCACATCAGAGTTGGGTGAAATTAGCCACAGATTGGGTTTCAAACAATAGGAACTGGTGATACGGTAGGCCCAGAAAGAGATGACGTGATGAGTTGGAGTTAGGCCTCATTAGTGCATTGCGTTGTGTCGCTGCCGCGTCAACACTGCATTGATTTACATATATTTTTTAGTGACATGCCACATCATGCGGTTTCAACGGATCGACGAACGACAGATGAAGCGGGGGGAGGGTGATGCGCTGCACTGTTCGAGCTCCAGTGCGACGACGGATAGCGTTCCATTGCTAGAGGGGCAAACTAGGGCAAAAAAGCAAATATCTCTTGCATTGCGACGTCGTGCGTTGTCGCAATGCAGGTGTGGCATATAACGCGTTGATCCATTGCGACGACGCAATGCAATGCCCTAATATGGCCTCACCCTTAGACTCCTACTAAAAGGTAAAAGAGAGAGAAAATGGAAAGACGGAACGGAGGCCTATATGCAGTGGAACACAATAGGCTCATAGTAAAAATAATAATAATAGGCTCACGAGGTTGTCGATATGTGGGATGTGAATACAGTAGTCATTGTGTCGACAGGCTTGACGGCCAATGGCATAATAGCCAAGAGCCTCGACCAACACCTAAGGAGGCTCTCGTTAGGCAGCTGGATCATGGGCTTGATTCAGGAAGCGGTACTTCTAGAAATGGCGCGTATCGTTAGGAGATTCCTCTCTCAGAAGCCCCGACCGCCGGTGGCTTGGACCCTGTTCCCGATACCGGTGGACTACTATTTTTTTTTTTGTTTTTATTAAAAATATTTAAAAATGTAAATTATATGTATACAGGGTCTGCCACCCTGTATACATATAATTTACATTTTTAAATATTTTTTGCAAAAACTGTTACCATGAATTTCCATACATGATTTTGAAACCCACTGCGTTGAAATTTTACGCCGAATATAAAAAACAATGGTTTTCCACACATTTTGACGGCATAGGTATTGAATTTTTCTATGAAACAGCAGATTTTTTATTAATAACTGACGAATAATTTCAACGCCCTCTGCGTTGAAATTAATTTTTCGGCTCAGAATCATGTACTGAATCCATAATAACAGTTTTTGCGTCGATGTGGGATGCCACCCGGTATAGATGAAATAAAGGACATACTAATAGAAAAAACTTATTACAATATCTTAATCATAGTAAAAAAATAGATTTCGCTAGGAGAAAATGTGGAAATAATCCTCGCGTTATTTATATTTCAATATTTATGGCAAATTTTATGTAGGTAGGTACTTATTTAATATCTACGTCTTATTTGTTTTATATAATTGTCAATTTCAACATCTGTTCTATTGTTATTCCCAAACTTATATTTAACCTACCTATTGACACAGTCTGTGCACAGCCATAATTATATTGTGTAACAATAGAAAAAATTTATAAGAAAATATTATAGCCGATTATCTTGTGACTGGTACCACAGTATTATCTGCTTAATCTTTTGAGATAATCAGCGTGAGGATGATATTAATAATGCAATTATGTAGGTAATTATATATTTTTCTAGTAGTAATGTAAATATTATGTCGTCATAATATGAAATGTGTACATAGCTTAATAGCGAATGACGAATTATTAACTAATAAATTCAGTCGTGAAATAAACCTGCTTTTACTTAAACTTATTTTATTTCTACAATTTGACTAATTTGAGATAACTTCATAATATACAGTCAGGGAAATTTATTGTTAAGCAAATTAACATGCTACGTCAATTTGTCGTGTTTAGCCATTTCATGCAACTGTCAAAGAACTGACAGCTGTGATTTGAATATACGCACAGTTTAAGGTGGCTGTCACTTTCCCTAACTTTAAAAAAACCTGAAAATAAAAACTGAAAGAAAAGAGCATAATTTTCGATCATTCCATAACTCTTTGTTCTTCAAGCTTTGTATGGAACGATATTCCACAACTTTCATTAAAAAAATTAAGAATAAGAGAGATTTTGTGTGAGAGACAGAAAGAGTTATATCTTACTTCTCTCTGTAACGAAATGTACCCATATGTGACGCGTCCTTGACATTTCACTCTTAATTCTCGTCCAATTCTCGAACCGCCGCCGCCTAAGAAGTTTCACCTCAAAAATACCCTGAAAATTTTCCCGACTAGTAATGAAAGGGGTTAGGATTGCGAGCATTTTATCGATATGGGCAATTGTCAATAAGGTGCCTCATAAGTTTCCTGGCTTTCCAATCTTATCACAAAACCCTAATAAAAACAATACCAAATCCGGAACTAAAATGACGGTTTTCATGAAAATTCACACCACCAGTTGGCGTCACTTTGACAAAAGGTCTTCCATTTCGACAATGAATATAAAATATAAGATGACGTTCATCATTCGTTTCATTCATTCGTTCATCATTCAGTCACGAAAAAAAAATTTGGGCTCAATTTTGACAGGTTTGATAGATCTGACGTCTCAGTGCTGCCACCTAATGAACGTCATTTAAAAAACCTTTTTTTTAGTTAGGTCATCTCGTAGTTGACCTCTGAGATCATGACTACTTAACCGGGCTTTCCTGTGGGTGCTGTAAGCTACTACACTTAAAACCTCCAGCCAAGGGTTATTCAACTATGCTAATTAAAACTAGGTGACCGCTCGCTAAGGGCACCCCCTGTGGGGTACGAACCTCGGCTTAGGGCGTCAACCGGAGGGAGGACATCAAGGATGGGACGGGCTGGATCAAAGTTTTAATCATGATTATTAGTCGGGGAATTTAAAGCTACGTGCTCAGCTGCAACAACTGCTGGCACCTCGTTATCGAGCAAGGGTCGGGGGAATTTAAAAAAACCCTCATTCCATTTAATTTTATCATGTTTACTGATATGTGAATATTGCTTTTAAGAACCTCATTTAACGTTTTCTGCACGGTTTCAAATTTTTAAAATTAAAAATAATCTAAAATTGGTGTAAACTCAAATAACACATTAAAATAAACAATTTTAAACTTTCATTTTAAAATGAACGTAGATAAACGTACTGTAGTAGTCTACAGTAAAAGTCGTTGAACTTCAAAAAACAGAAAATGGGAAATGGTTACGGTCTTTTTAAAAGACACAGCGCGCTTACCTACCACTCGGTACACTAAATTAATTGTTTATCAAATTGACACACTAACCCTTAATAAAAACAATAAAACTCACATCAATTTGTCGTGTTATCATGTAGTGTCATTTTATACAACTGACAGTATATGTACGGACAATTAAGTTGGGAGTCAATTTGATAAAAATATTTTATCTGACTGTTTTTAACATCCCTGTAAAAAAATGAGATTAGGTTTGGCCTTCAACGGTAGCGAAGATCAATCTCTGGGGATATCAGGGTATCAGAAATGAAGAGATCCGCAGGAGAACCAATGTAGCCGACATAGCCCGAAGAATTGCCAAACTTAAGTGCCAGCTGGGGCAGGGCACATTGCTGCCGATGGGGCGGAAAGGTTCTGGAGTGGCGACCGCTCACTGGAAGTCGTAGCGCTTCCCACAAGGTTGACCGATGACCTTGTGAAGGCTGCAGGGATACGTTGGAAGCGGGAAGCACAGAACCGGTCGAAGTGGCGGTGCTTGGATGAGGCCTATGTCCAGCAGTGGACGTATTTCGGCTGAAATGATGATGATGATGATCTGGGTAAAATTTAATTGTTTATGTTATTCAAGGTTTGTTGAAAACGACCGTTAAAATATAAGGTTTCCTCAATCATGCTTGGAAATTCGAACATTATTTTGACAACCTTCTTCGAGATAAATCGAAATTGCTGTACTGGTAAAAAAAAAGTGAGTAGGCGGCCGGCAATCATCATCTGCCTAGCCTTTTCCCAACTGTGTTGGGGTTGGCTTCCAGTCTAACCGAATGCAGCTGAATACCAGTATTTTACATGGAGCGACTGCCTATCTGACCTTCACAACCTAGTAACTAGATAACACGATACCCCTTGGTAAGACTGGTTGCCAGACTTCTGGGCTTCTAACTACCCGTAACGACTGTCAAAGATCTACAAATGACAGCCGGAACCAATGGTTTAACGTACTTTCCGAGGCACGGAGGGGTCTTGGTATGTAAAGATGGTCACCCATCCACGGACCAACCGCGGCAAGTGTAGCTTAACCTGATCGATCGACCCGTGCGGCTATTATTACGTAGCCACAAGTCAAGTAGGCGGCCGGCAATATTACTATGAAAATCCATATCTGTCGCGTTTAGCGGCTAAATAAATTACTATGAAAACTCATATCTGACTTTTTACTTCGACCCGTGGTAACCAAGGAGGCAACTTATTAAATATTTTATTAAAATTTCGAACTGGCTGAGCAAATAGAGCTGTTTAAAGTAAGAAACAAATGAACAAATAGGCGCGTAAAAATTTTCCTTTGGTCGTCATACATTCTGGAATTTGTAATTCATTTAATTAGTTTGAATTTTTGTGCATTGTTTGACAAAAGTACTACACAAGCCTTGGCCGCAACCAGGCATTTATGAACGATCGTGAAAAGGTGGGTCGAGGCGAAGCCGAGGCACACATACGTGAGTCCAATATCAATGCCCTAATTGCTGGCCGCGACAGTAATGTACTATATCTAACTTCAAACCTGTTTGTAAATATAAGTAATCCTAAAAACTTTTTATCCTGCGGGATAAGGTTAAATAATACCTAGTCACCCAGTGGGTATCATTATCATACTTGACAAGCGTAAAACCCGGGGTTTTGTTAATAAAACCGAAGACGAGGCCAGATTTGCGAACAAAATGCGAACGTAACCCGAATTAAACTGCTTATTAAAAAATGTATTTGGCGGCAACCACGTTAGGGATTTCATAAAGTATGTCAGTTATCACACGACCCTTTTATGAAAACCTTTTTGTAGTTGTATTTTATAGAATAGGTTGGTAAGTTAATTGACTTTAATAAAAATAGTGAACAATTTTGAATTAACCTATTAAATTAATATTTAGTCATAATTTGACTACCTACTTTTTGGCAATAAATTATTATTGAGAATAAAGTATTTTCCTAGCTACACTATAAAACAATTGACTTCCGGGAGAGTAAGCACCTAATGATTTTCACCATATTTTTGTTCAATGAGGTAATTATTATATCATTGGTGATGTTCTTCAGAAAGGTCAGGTGCGTAGTACTGGCAACCAGCGTGCGTGTATGAACAAATGTATGAACGTAACCAAAGTAAAAAGTGTATGTAAGGAGCGTAGCAGTTGTCGTTCTATAGTTTCTACCCCTATGGGAAGAAGACTCGAGTTTATGTATGTGTTTCCTTGCTCTTGTTTCATGTTTATAATTTTATGTATATCTGTCTTATATATATATAGGTAATTATATGCTTTATGTATCTGTGTATTCTGTTGTATATGTAAATGGTACACCACTGACTACCTGCAGTATTGTCTCTCCTTTTCCATTTAAATCCATCCAAAGGTTGTCTGTAAAAGATCGCTTTTAGCGATAAGACCGCCCATTGTGTCACCCAATGTAAAATTTCTATATTAATGTCTGTAATTTTTATGGTGTACATAATAAAGAATATTCTATCTATCTATCTATGTACTAAGTAATTTTTAAACGGTAAAAGGTCAACAAACACTGTAACTCTTATTTACTCGAAGTTATAAGCTATTAGACACAATATATTGTTATTCAAGGGTCGGTTTATCGTTTCAATGGGAATAAATAATATTTACATCTTAAATTGCTCTAGCCTTAACAGATGTTATATTTTTCTTGATAGAAGTTGTAATACAAGATTGTTTACTATACACGCCGAATCGATTCAAAAACGTTTAGAATTATAATCTATTTATTACCTATCTTTCATATTAAAATGATAAATAAAACGTCAAAATCAAAATTTTCAGTTGGACTTTTGAGGAAAAAACAGACAGATTCGAGAGGGCCTGACCAGTCAGTGCACGCATTTGTCAGTAAGTGAACATGTAGCTCAACTTAAAAGTTAAGGAGCTCAACGAATCGACGAACATTACCAAAGAAAGGACATAAAAAAGCTTTACAAAGTAAATAATTCATGTCAATGTATTAATAATATTCATCAAAAAAGTCGAAGTGTCTATGTGTGTTAATAGCAAAAAATACCATTCAGTGTATAACAATAGGAGCAGCTCAATCCCACGTCTTTTTGTCGTCAAAGTACTCGTTAACACCATAAAAAAGCTTTTTGGCATAGTTTTATAAATGATTTGTATTTATTAAGGGTTAGTTGTTGAATGTGGCCTTGTAAGTACAACCCTATATATTTTTAGTACTGAACTTACATAAGTTAACATAATAAATGTACATAGCCATAGGTATCTATACATCTCGAATTCCAAGAATACCACTGCTGATGTATAAAATAATATGATAATAAAATTTACCAAAATATTACGAGGTAAATAAAATAAAGAAAATAGGCACAAAGAAATTACAAGTTCTTTTATTAAAAGACAAGAGTAATTTCAAAGTTTGCTGAGATTTAAATGTTAAGAAGTGCTTATTTGTTACTTTGAGTTGTCATTTATTTTCGACTAAAAGTTTGTGTAGATATTTAATTACAATTACGAATACATTTTAAGACACTGTTTTAAATGAACTGGTAAACTGTATTTTGATTGCGATTAATATGCGATGAATTACAATCTTACTTAGCATAATAAAGACATACGGAGGAATGAAGAAAATGTCGTGAAAAAAGTTTTGAGTATGAATGTAGATGGCCAAGAGTAGGGGAAGACCAAAGAAACAATGGATGGACTCTGTGAAAGATGATATGGCTAGAAGGGTGACTACGGAAATGACTAACAGAGAAGTATAGGAGAAAGACATTTTGTCCTCCCCGACCCTTGCTCGATAACGAGGTGCCAGCAGTTGTTGCAGCTGAATACGTAGCTTTAAATTCCCCGCTTAATAATCATGATCAAAACTTTGATCCAGCCCGTCCCATCCTTGATGTCCTCCCTCCGGGGGTTCGGGTCCTTTTTTTTTTGGGTTGGAAATTATCAAATAACTTCTCCCGCTCTGGGTGGAGCGGGAGGGCGTGTCAGACTCTTACTGACTAAAACCCACCTATGTTCCTTCGGTTGCCCTGTTGCCGGGGGCCACGATGTCCCTTTTGGCCCGTATTCGCAGCCCCGGCAGGCATTGGCCCTAGCGGACCCCGTTAATTCTGCTGACATCTCTTTGAGGCGCGCGTGAAATACAACGCGCCGTTGATCCGGGCTTGGTCCTTATCGGACAGCGAGCTACCCATTGCTCACCGTCCGCAAGCCTGCGCCTACGGTGGCCGGAAATCGCCTCGCGATTCCCGCCTCGGGCGTCTCCTCCTGCGGCGTTTAGGGGCGCGAAATTTGCCTCTCCCTCATGCGTTCCGCCTCCTCCTTTGCGAGCATTACCGCTTCGCAGAAGGAGGTGACGGCCAAGCCGAGGTTCGTACCGCACAGGGGGTGCCCTTAGCGAGCGTTCACCTAGTTTTAATTAGCATAGTTGAATAACCCCTGGCTGGAGGTTTTAAGTGTAGTAGCTTAAGGCACCCACAGGAAAGCCCGGTTAAGTAGTTATGATCTCAGAGGTCAACTACGAGACGCAGTTCACAAAAAGAAAAGACATTTTGTGCCGACCTTAGATAAATTATTGGGGCAAGATAATCATTATAGCATAATAATGAAATTATATCTGTATTCCTTAAAAGAGCAAGCAGATGTGTCCTACAGTACTAGACAAACACAGACACTGCCGGAATCCCGGGATTTGAAATATATATGATTAAATAAGTTAGAAATTACTTTGTGAAAAGCTATTCACGCCTGAAAGCAATATGAACGAACACATATCCCTCCACCCCTCCGACGGGTAAGTATAAAACGGACACGTTTCAAGTTAATGAAATTAAAAACTTTATTTTTTAAATAATATTTTTGTTTGATTTTCTGTAACAATTATGTATAGACAAGTATCAATAGCCATTACAAACTTATTCTAACGTTCTACAAGATCATGTTCAAGATCATGATCTGCCACATCGTGCGTGTGCTCATTGGACATTAGCAACGCGTTGCTGATGTTAGTTTGAAAACGTCGTGCGCTCACTGCCAGCACATAAAACAAGCTTTCTTTTATCCTTGTTAATAAAAATCAATTTATTTTTTCGAATCCCGCAGTTTTAGTTAGAATCCCGGGGAATGTCCACATCAACGTTTGCGGTTATTGAACCAAAATAGCTCTACCTACTTCGATCACTGGTTATAAGACACGTGTAGGTAAACAGAGGACGAGCCTAATGCCGGACACAAATCCAGACGCCAGACTGATACTGAGAAATGCACAATTAAAATATGCAAATTGTAACCGCATATTATTCGTACTCTGACTAACAACATCCATAACTTGTGCAGATACCCTAGTTTCACGCGCAATTTGTAGAATTTGAACCAACTTGTATAATTGCTCTCAATGTTAATAATTTGTTCAGAACTTGGATATGAGTGTAGAGTAATGGCTACTCGAAACTTTGCCTAGAAAGTAGGTTATACTTATAATTTAAAGACCATTATTTAAAGAATTAGAGATAAGAGAGCATAACACATAATATGACGCAAGTATTTACCGAAGGGTTAGGCAGAGGTCTGCCCATATTTTACCGGTCATGTTCAAGTCCCATATAATAGGGAGCGAGTCTATTGCCATCAACCAGGCAAAATTCCATACTCCGGGCTGCTACTGCGAAATTCCAGATAGAAAAACCCAATAACACTTTGCCCACCCCAGAATCGAACACAGGACCTCATGCTCAGTAGTAGCGCTTGCGTCCACTGGACTAACGAGGCAGTAAAGTTATACATAGACTTTAGTTAAGGTAAATTGAGTACAGTTTCCTGTGACAAAAGTTGTTTAAGATTTTATTATAAGGTACTTATTTTTCCATTAAATAAAACTGCCTTAACAATGTTTGTCCTAAAATAGCTTCCTTTTAGTAATCCATTAGGTATCAGTCAATTTCATCTAAATTGAAAATGATCCTACTGGAATATTTCTCCAGCGTCCTCCTACGTTCAACGTTTGCCGCGACGTGACATGATTGACAAGAGAACAGAATAAGTAATTACCTTATTTGGCGGTTTTTTATTAAGATGGCCTGAGGTCTTGGCAATGAAACGTGTGGAACCATTCACGCTTGTAGTAAACCTAAAGCAACACTTTCTCTCTCCTTAAACATCGTCATTACATATAGTTCCTTATAGCTCTTGTTTCATGTTTATAATTTTATGTATATCTATCTAATATATATTTATATAGGTAATTATATGCTTTATGTATCTGTGTATTCTGTTGTATATGTAAATGGTACACCACTGACTACCTGCAGTATTGTCTCTCCTTTTCCATTTAAATCCATCCAAAGGTTGTCTGTAAAAGATCGCTTTTAGCGATAAGACCGCCCATTGTGTCACCCAATGTAAAATTTCTATATTAATGTCTGTAATTTTTATGGTGTACATAATAAAGAATATTCTATCTATCTATCTATCTAAAGTTGAATGAAAAAAAAAATGTTTTTGACACGCAAGTTTCCTCTTCCAAATTAAAAAAAAGAAATTTCAAAATCGGTTCACAATTTATGAAAATATCGATGAAAAGACATTTTTTTAAACATGCAGACGAACATAATAACCTCCTTTTTTTGAAATTATTAAAAAAGATCACTTGTTTCAAAAACAGTTGAGAATTTCTTACAAAGTAAATGAAGTTTAGCGACTATTGCAGAAGCCCATTAACGTATTTTTGGCTGAAACCTGTACGGTTTCAGCCTTCAGCATTCTAAGATGTCGAAATTATAAATCGTTTTGTCATAAATAGATTCTATTTTGAGAACTCGTCGCTATTATGACAATAAAAAAATCAATTATCATAAACACCTGACGCTTTAATTTAATAAGCTGCTAGATATTCCCTAGACATACAACCGTGGTTTTTGCTCCAGAAAGTTTGACCCCAACGTTAATATTACAAAAGTTTTAAACGCTGGCGGTGATAAGTGCAAAAAGATGACAATTTCCCTAATTTATCGCTTGGTTAGCTCTTAACTTATTGACTTATTAAAGTTCTTGTAGTTTCCTGTTGAGGAATTATGACTTCAAGATAGTATTTTTTTTTTCTTTTTGCGATTTACTTTCCTTGTTTTTATTGTATATATCTAAGGTAGGTAAAGGTAATAACTTATAACTAATTTGATAAAAATAACAAAATTATACGGGGTGGCATCGACGCGAAAACTGAAACCATGGATTCAGTACATGATTCTGAAACCCCTGCGTTGAAAATTTTCGTCGGTTATTAAACAAAAAAAAAAGCTGTTCCATACATTTTGACCGCGTAGGTATTGCAGTTTTCTGTGAAACAGCAGATTTTTTTTTGAATAACTGGCGAAAAATTTCAACTCAGGGGGAATCCATGGTTTCAGTTTTCGCGTCGATGTCCCTGACACCCTATATACCAACTTAACTAAACCTATTTACAAACTGAAATATGGCGTCAAATAATTCGTCCGCATCGCTGTCGACTATTTGACACTTCCCGTGACCCAAGGGCTGGTTTTTACCTTGGCCAGAGGCAAAGCATTGCCATACAACGTGGCAATGCGGCCAGTCTCTTGGGTACATTACCAGTCAATATAGTTGAAATTGTTAAATATATCAAGGACGAATCGGTATGTTAGACTTTAAGCTGGTTTACATCCGTCACCTCACACTTCAGGTCCAGTTGACCAGTTGGTCCAGTTGTCTGGCATTTTTGCTGAACTGAGCCTTTTTGGCGCAGCCGTGAGGCACAGTCTACTGCTAGTTTCTTTCTTAACACTTATTATATGTTTCCTTTTTTTAATTTATTTTTTATTTATATTATAATAATAATGTTGTTTGTATGACTGTGCTAAATAAATGTATTTTCTTTCTTTTTTTTTTCTTTTAAACTTTAATAAAATTCTGTTAGGAAATTAAATCAAAAACTGTCTCAATCGAAGGCTTTAAACACAGTAATGAATGACTTATTGTCACTCGCCAACTGTCCTTATAAACTAAGCCAGGGGTTACCGAACTTCGGACCCAAACCTCGAATCAATACGAATGCCTGGAGTCAGGGAACAATCGGATCTCGTGAACTCGGGTAAGGGTTTACAATACACTAGAAATGCCACAATTTCGAAGACTTACTACATATTTCCAGTTCAAGATGTGACCTTAATTTCCAAGTAAAAGTTACGCACGAAGAGTATTATACAGTTATTTTAATTTATTTGAATGAACAATCTCGCTGGTAGTTCGATAAAACTGGTTTAGAATCCAATACAGCCTCAGTTAGACAATAGTTTATGAATGACGCCTTTTTTTACCCGACTACGGCAAAGCAAAACGGTGGGTTATGATTTTGTTCGGTATGTATGTATGTTCATCTGTTACCTCATAACTTCTAAATTGCCGATCATAATTTGACAAATGAGGTGTTATTGGAAGCGTCTTGATTGTCCGCTGGTTATAAGCTATGTAACGTCACATTTAATTCAAAATAGCGCCCTCTAGAGGACACAAAGTCATGAACTTAAAAAAGTTTTTTAATTGTGCCATGTTGGGTATCAACTGAAAGGGCTTGACGAGCACATTACAAATATGTATACAGGGTGTGGCGTAAATAGTGGTCCAACGTTAAGGGGTCGACACGCGATATATTCAGCTATCACTTACCACAATTTGAATAATTTTTTACCATAGGTCTCAGAATAAAACACTTTTTTTTTTTTAATTTACACCTTGCGTTACTAATTTGGCTCTAATTTCAACAAAAAACATTATTTTCCTTTTTTGTTTGTTACTGCTGAATACATGTGCTATTATATGCAAATAACTATTTTACTGTAAACTTAAAGAGATTAAAGAAAAATTGTGTTTATTTCAAATTTTAACTATAATCTTCAAAGAATCATGAGACTTTGGGCGCGAATGGTGTAAAAGAAATGTATTACACTGTCAGTGCCCATTATTTGAAAAAAAATGTACATTAAATGCAGATTTTAATCTGGTATAATAATAATTGATAATTTAGGGGCTTGTGGCTAAGTAATAACAGCTGCATGGGTCGATCGATCAGGTTAAGCTACGCTTGCCGCGGTTGGTCCGTGGATGGGTGACCATCTTTACATACCAAGTCCCCTCCGTGCCTCGGAAAGCACGTTAAGCCGTTGGTCCCGGCTGTCATTTGTAGATCTTTGACAGTCGTTACGGGTAGTTAGAAGCCCAAAAAGTCTGACAACCAGTCTTACCAAGGGGTATCGTGTTACCTAGTCACTAGGTTGTGGAGGTCAGATAGGCAGTCGCTCCATGTAAAATACTGGTATTCAGCTGCATCCGGTTAGACTGGAAGCCGACCCCAACATAGTTGGGAAAAGGCTAGGCAGATGATGATGAATAATAATTGATACCATAATTTAAAAAAAAGTTATTGCCATTTACCTTGAAAAGGACCTTAATTTAAAAAAAACTTTTCAGTTTAAATACGTTACAAGTATTGCAAAATGTTTTGGACTTAATTACAAGTAATATTTAACTTAACTATTAACCAAGTGTTATTTAAGTTAAGTACAAAGGTAAAAAAGGGTCAATACTATTCCTAGAAATCGGTACTTACCTTTTATTTTTTATTTTTATAGGTGTGAAATTATCAAATAACTTCTCCCGCTCTGGGTGGAGCGGGCGTGTCAGACTCTTACTGACTAAAACCCACCCGTGTTCTTTCAGTTGCCATGTTGCCGAGGGGCCACGATTTCCCTATCGGCCCGTATTCGCAGCCCCGGCAGGCATTGGCCCTAGCGGACCCCGTCAATTCTGCTGACATCTCTTTGAGGCGCGCGTGGAACACAACGCGCCGTCGACCCGGGCTTGAGTAGTACTATTTAGTTTTTGTAGAAATTCTTGATAGAAAAACTTTTTACTAAAAAAAATCAACCGACTTCCAAAAAAAAACCACTACAAAGTGGCTAACTTTAATTTCGGAAGTCCGTTTCTTTGGTTTTGAATTTTCGTTTTTTGCCGGGTAAGTCGGGTGTTTTTTTTTTTAAGTTTTAATTTTAATTTTTTTTGTTGTGGTATTTACTCCACACAGGTCTGCTTTTTAAATTAAAAAGCGCCCTACCAGATCACCTGTACGGAATACTAAAATCATTTCTACAACAGCGCCACTTCATAGTACAAAGTGGGGAAGCACTGTCTGATCTTTGTCCCATACATGTAGGAGTGCCACAGGGTAGCGTACTGGATCCCGTACTCTACTTACTGTTCACTGCAGACTTGCCGACATCCGAATCACTAACTACTGGGACCTTTGCTGACGATACTGCCATACTAGCTGCGCATAGTGACCCAAAAATTGCCTCACAAATACTCCAAGAAGGACTAAATGACATATCAGACTGGCTTAAAAAGTGGCGGATGAAAGCCAACGAAACCAAATCAGTCAATGTTACGTTTACTTTAAGAAGAGGATCCTGTCCTCCAGTCACACTAAACAACATTGAAGTCCCACAAGCAGATCATGTGAGATATCTTGGATTGCATTTAGACAAAAGACTTATCTGGCAAAAACATATTTCCACTAAGAGAAAGCAACTTGGTATCCAAACACGAAAACTTTACTGGCTCATAGGGCGAAAGTCTCAGCTATCTCTCGAAAACAAAATACTCTTGTACAAGGTAATACTGAAGCCCATCTGGACGTACGGGATCCAATTATGGGGCACCGCATCTCACTCAAACATAGAAATCATACAGAGGTTTCAAAATAAAGCTCTGCGTATGATAACCAACGCACCCTGGTTTGTACCCAACGAACTACTACACCGTGACCTACGAATGCCCACTGTGAAGCAGGAAATTGTACGCCATACCAAGTCCTATAAAGAACGAATCCAACAACACCCAAATACTCTAGCTCGGTCACTAATGGAGAATCACAACAAAGCGCGACGATTAAAGCGCAAAATACCTCAAGACCTAATCCAATCACAGTAAATATAACTACTGTTTAAACAATGAGGATGTGACACAGGTTACATACTGAGCGAGCCAGCGATAGCACCAACCAACATACTTCTGAATGTCCCATGAAGGAGACAGATTGTTGTAAATAAGGAATATAAAAAATAAAAAAAATTTACTCCACACAAATGCGAATACCACTACCTGCTATATAAATAACAGTGACAGGAACTTAACATATCATCCACATGCTAAGTGGGAAAAAATACGTATTATTGAAGCTAACTCAAAAACTACCCAAGCAAAGTTAATAAAATAAAATATGGGACCACTTCCAAAGTATGACCTACCAAACAAAAATCATTAAAATCAATTCATAATTGGCGGAGTAATCGCGTAACAAACATTAAAAAAAAACATACAGTTGAATTGAGAACCTCCTACTTTTGGAAGTAGGACTTCACCAAACTTGCGAATCGAACCCAGGACTTTATTCTCAGCATTAACACTTGCGACCACTACACGAACGAGGCAGTCTAATTATTCTATGGAAGCAATTAAACTTATGAGATGTGAGCACCATGTATCTATCACATATTAAAATATTATCTTTCGTTGCTTCATTTTTAGGGTTCCGTTGCCAAATGGCAAAAAACGGAACCCTTATAGATTCGTCATGTCTGTCTGTCTGTCTGTCTGTCTGTCTGTCCGTCCGTATGTCACAGCCACTTTTTTCCGAAACTATAAGAGCTACGCTGTTGAAACTTGGTAAGTAGATGTATTCTGTGAACCGCATTAAGATTTTTACATAAAAATAGAAAAAAAACAAATAATTTTGGAGTTCCCCATACTTAGAACTGAAACTCAAAAAAATTTTTTCATCAATCCCATACGTGTGGGGTATCTATGGATAGGTCTTCAAAAATGATATTGAAGTTTCTAACATCATTTTTTTCTAAACTGAATAGTTTGCGTGAGAGACACTTCCAAAGTGGTAAAATGTGTGTCCCCCCCCCCTGTAACTTCTAAAATAAGAGAATGATAAAACTAAAAAAAATATATGATGTACATTACCATGTAAACTTCCACCGAAAATTGGTTTGAACGAGATCTAACCAGTAGTTTTTTTTTAATACGTCATAAATCGTAAACCGCAATTTACCTTTCATTCAATGTTACTTGCTGCTACGGAACCCTTCATGGGCGAGTACGACTCGCGCTTGGCCGGTTTTTTAATTATTTTTACCTATTGTGGTATAGTATTTTTATTCTAGGTGCATCGTCTTCACATGTAATTATTTAAATAATGTACGTACCTATATAAACAATTGTAAAACATTTTAAAAGAGTAACGATGGAGTTTCTTGCCCATTCTTCTCCATACGAAAACTATCTTTTGGAAGGGGTGACTAGAATCAATTTTATTATTTTGTAAATTTTGACGTTCAATAGTGCCACACATGGGCCAATTTGAAATAAATGATTTGACTTTGACTTTGATTTTGCTATTAATTTTATATCTATTTTCACCATTCTCTTCCTGAAGCTACGCGATCTTGCCGTTTGTATGACGTAAGCTTAGTGCACGTTTTTGCACTCATTATTGTGTTAAACTAATGACCTTGGCTCGGTGATAGTCAGATTAATGTTTATATAATGAGTAAGCAGAACATAGCAAGGCAACACGCAAGCTGAAAACATGAACGTTGATTTTAGAGTTGCTTTGTAACTTGTATCTGAAACAAACTTTTCAAAATGTGACCTATCATGACGCCTGCGATTCCTGAACAGGTCTGCAGAGGTAAAGTCACACAAAAATTTCGCCATTTAACGTTTAGGAGTCACGTTCCCATTAATTTATTATGAATTGCAATAGATTTCAGTCTTATTGAATCGCAAAGTTTAATAACGTTAGGGGTCTCACCCTACCGTTATTAAACTTTAGTACAGTAGGCCGTGTGGTGCCGGATGTAAAGAAGGAGAGATGGAGAGTGCGATTGTCGCAACCCCGCGCTGGGCACGCCACAATTGCGGCGATAAGACCCCTCTTTGAGGAGTGGCTTGAGAGACGCCACGGCGTCCTCACCTTTCGCCTGACGCAGGTTCTCACCGGACACGGCTGCTTCGGGAGGTTCCTGTTCAGGATAAGGCGGGAGGAAAAACCGGGTGGCACCATTGTATGGATCGGCCTGAGGACACGGTGGAGCATACGGCGGAGGTCTGCCCGGCTTGGGCAGAGCAACGCCGTGTCCTCGTAGAGGCGATCGGCGGCGGTGATATCTCGCGTCCGGCCCTGGTTCAGGCCATGGTACGGAGCGAGAAGAAATGGCAGGCCGTCATCTCCTTCTGCGAAGCGGTAATGCTCGCGAAGGAGGAGGCGGAACGCATGAGGGAGAGGCAAACTTCGCGCCCTCACGCCCCAAACCGCCGCAATAGGAGGAGACGCCCGGGGCGGGAATTGCGAGCCGATTTCCGGCCACCGTAGGCGCGGGCTTGCGGACGGTGAGCAATGGGTAGCTCGCCGTCCGATAAGGACCAAGCCCGGGTCGACGGCTCGTTGTGTTCCACGCGCGCCTCAAAGAGATGTCAGCAGAATTGACGGGGTCCGCTAGGGCCAATGCCTGCCGGGGGCTCGAAGAAAACCGATAGGGACATCGTGGCCCCCGGCAACAGGGCAACCGAAGTAACACGGGTGGGTTTTAGTCAGTAAGAGTCTGACACGCCCTCCCGCTCCGCCCAGAGCGAAGTTATTTGATAATTTCCCACCCAAAAAAAAAAACCGGTCAAGTACGTGTTGGACCACGCACAATGAAGGGTTCCGTAATTGGGATGAATTTATCCCAAATACAAACTTAACTTTGTAGTTGATAAACATGTTCTCCCATACGGAATGTATGGGAAAACATGTTTTTACAACTGCAAAGTTAAGTTGGTCAATTATTGATAAACATGTTCTCCCAAGGACAAGGGGATGTCATATCTCCAAAATTGTTCTCTAACGCATTGGAGGATGTGTTTAAGACGCTGAACTGGGAAGGGCGTGGCATTAACATCAACGGCGAATACATCTCACACTTGAGATTTGCAGATGACATCGTCATACTGGCCGAATCGCTGCATGACTTGCAGCAGATGCTGGACGGCCTAATTAATTCTTCTGTGCGCATTGGTCTCCGGATGAACTTGGACAAAACCCAGGTTATGTTCAACAAACACGTCACTCCGGGGCCGATTGCTGTCAATAGCGGTGCTCTCGAGGTTGTTCGAGAATACGTTTACCTCGGGCAAACTCTGCAGTTTGGTAAGAACAACTTTGAGAGGGAGGCTAACAGAAGAATTCAGCTGGGCTGGGCAGCGTTTGGGAAACTTCGTCGAGTCTTCTCGTCGCGTATTCCACAGAGCCTAAAGACGAAGGTCTTCAATCAGTGCGTCCTGCCTGTTATGACTTACGGAGCCGAAACGTGGACACTCACGGTTCGGCTGGTCCATAAATTTAAGGTTGCTCAGCGAGCCATAGAGCGGGCTATACTTGGAGTCTCTCTGAGGGATCGAATCCGGAACGAAGTGATCCGGCAGAGAACCAAAGTTATCGACATAGCTCACAGAATTAGCAAGCTGAAGTGGCAGTGGACCGGCCATATCAGCCGTAGAACCGATGACCGTTGGGGTATACGTGTTCTTGAGTGGAGACCGCGAATTGGCAAACGTAAGGTAGGACGCCCTCAGGCTAGGTGGAGTGACGACCTTCGAAGGGTGGCTGGTAGCAGCTGGATGAGAGGTGCCGAGAATCGAGCTGAATGGCGTGCAATTGGAGAGGCCTATGTCCAGCAGTGGACTGCTATAGGCTGATGATGATGATGATGTTCTCCCATACGGAATGTATGGGAAAACATGTTTTTACAACTGCAAAGTTAAGTTGGTTGATTATTACTCGATAACTAGTAAAGCCTACTTAGCTGTAATAGTTTTCCTTTTAATTTCGTTATATAAACTACTGCTGTGATTTTTTTCACACATCCAAAACCAACCATTTAGCTGGCAGGGTGGGGGGACACTTGACTCTAACAAAAATTAGCACTTTAAAGCTTAATATTTTACAAACAGATCCCTGAATCCAAAAATGGTTTTTACAAACTCATAATTTTTTTGTAAGACCTTTCCAATGATACCCCACATTATGTGATAAAAAAATAAAAAATAAAACATCACCACTTTACATGTATGGGAGGTACCCTAAAAAAAAATGTTTTTCATAATTTTGTTTTACCACTTTATTGGCGTAATTAATATGTATACCTATGTCAAATTACAGCTTTCTAGTACTAAGGGTCTCGGAGCTAGACCGCGGAAAGACAGACAGACAGACAGACAGACGGACATGACGAAATTATAAGGGTTCCTTGTTTACTACGGAACCCTAAAAAGGGGTCTCAGCCTACCGTTATTAAACTTTAGTACAGTAGGCCGTGTGGTGCCGGATGTAAAGAATCACCATCGTATTTCTTCCCGTGGGTGTGGTAAAAGGCGCTCACTAGAGAATGGGCAGCAACGTTCTGTATCTATTTTAACGCCATACTGCGGTCAACTCACCTGTCAAACCGCCTCCCAAAATATCAAGCGCTAAAACGGCCCCTACTACCCGGCTACTCGCCTAGCCTTGGCTGCAGTAACGGGCCTGGTGAACGCCGCAGGAATCCGCTGGATGTGAAAAGCACAGAACTGGTCGAAGTGGCGGTGCTTGGGAGCGGCCTATGTCCAGCAGTGGACATCTTTCGGTTAAAATGATGATGATGATGACAGTGGACACACGCTCTCATTCCATTGAAATATTACACTACGCTAGTTCAAGGTCAAAATGTTACAACCGACGTGCTGTACAACGTGCACCACGACTGTACATAGCTAAAAGTTGCGATGGCGCAAAGTTAAGGCGCTAATAAACGAGTGAGAGGTCGTGAATTCAAACCAGAGGAGTTACACTACTTACGTGAAACCAGTTCTACAGCTAAGCGATTGTAGACTTAGTAATTTCGCTAAACATGACTAGCGAAATGTGGGTGTACCTGCTACAGGGACACCTCTGCCCAACCCTTCGGGGAAACAAGGCGTGATGTTTATGTTATATTATGTTAATTTCGCTTAGTTTGGCACATTAGTTGGAAGATAAGTAACGTGTAGCCTACAGTACTTATATTTTCATTAATATACCTGATCATCAGACTACCCTGAGGGTCTCGACAAAATGACATTTTATCAGCTATAACGATGATGTAAACGTCAAAAATGCATTAAATTGACTACCGAAATGCTTAATAAATATGTAGGTATGTCAATTCTGTTGAAAACCGTTGCAGAAATAGGAAACACTTCAAAAGCGATTACCTCTAGGTTACTACCAAAAAGCTTCATTAATAGGTAGGTATATCAATACTGTTGAAAGGCGTTGTAGAAATAGGAAGCAATTTGAAAGCGATTGCCTCTAGGTTTGGGGGAGGTTCCATAAACTCAGTAACGTATTAAAGCACAGCAAGAATAAAGTTATAAGCACCTACAACATTTTATTTTATTAAAATAAAAACCACCATGATGACCATGAATTTGTACTTTATTTACACAACTGTAACTGGAATACAATACATAATGTTCTGACAATTTTTGTCTTTATTTTGCCAAAAAAATATTAAACCAGATGTACTTGTATTTATACAAATTAAATCACTTATTAGTGTAAATAGTGTGGAGCATAATAATATAGTTTACATAATGTGTATTAATTTTCTGACGTACAATAAAGAGTCTGATATTATATATGTACATGTTATAACTTACATTTTCACAGTCATTTTTATTGAATTTAAAGTAAAATGGTCCATTTGTCATTGTTAAAAATTTTGGTTATTACAAATCAAATGTTTCTGAATTACTAATTATTAAAGTTCAACAATTATACAATTCTATACAGTTTTAATTAATAATAATATCCTCAGTTTCTTTGGTTACAATTTCAAAGGTACAAATACGAAATAGTTAATTATTCTTGAGTCGTTAAACAATGTCAACCCAGAAAATAAATTGAATTTAATTGGCCTTAATATTATTTATACTGATCACCGAAAAAATATACAAGTTTTAACAATAACTTCAGTCAATAACGTGGACAAAAGATAGACAAGCGAGAATGACATTTTTTTATTAATCTTGACACAAAGTTTACGAGATAAAAACAAGCACTTTATTTTCAATATAAGTGGATAAGTAACAGCATTGTCATTTTTTACAACAATTTTCACTATAGTCGTGATTAGGCATCGGCACAGTACGTTTCATTGCAGTAACAGACAAGTTCTCAACTTGCACATCATCTCCTAACCTAAGTTTAACATCGCTACAGGGGAAAAAACGACTCGTGAAAGTAACTTCACCATCCCCACAGAATAGCTCAATGGAACTTGCGTCCACAAGGATGTACCACTCAAGTTTGTCAGTATCAGGCCTCCACTTTGTTCTACGGATACCATCTTCACCACCACGATCGAGTGTCACCTTACCTTCAATGGGATCATAACTAATTGAAACACTCGAATCTGTTGATTCTATAAATAGATTAAATTTTTGACACTTTGGTGCTGTTATTTTTATTTCGCCAGCCTTATCTTCCAACTGAACGGTAAGACCACCTTTTGCCTTCCCGGAGTACAGTGTGCGGCCACGGGCATGTGAAATCTCTTTAACGGGTTTCTGGATTAGTCTTAAATTTTTTGAGAGAGTTAAAACTCTCGGGATTATCATTTGACCAGTCCAGCCATCGTCGCGCTCAGGATAAACATTCTCCCACATATCATTCCATGCTATTTCTATCCTACGGTTATTTTCGTCCAACATTGTTTGCGTAGCATAAAAATCATGTCCATTATCCAATTCCATGAATTCGGTTACAGGCGTAAACGAATGAGATTCGTAATCAAAATTGCCAACTATATAACCAACCTGATATAGATTTTTGTACATATCCCCCTGAGGTTTAATACCTTGTGGTGAAAATAACAGTACATAATATCCGCACAACTCGAAGAAATCTGGACACTCCCACATATAACCTAGAGTGCCATTCGACTTAGCTAAAGTTGCCACCTCCGTCCAAGAAATTAAATCCTTCGACGAATAAAGTAGTGCTCGTCCGAGAGTATTATTATCGTAAGAATTTCCCAACACCATGTAATAACAATCACCGTGTTTCCATACTTTCGGGTCTCTAATATTCGGCTGATGTTCCTCTGCTTTGATAATTGGATTACCTGCATATTTCGTAAATTTTACTCCATCAGTACTTGTGGCTAAAGCTTGACGTTGCTCGTTATCTGGATTATTAACATTTCCCGTATATAACAGATACATTGTATTGTTTTCAATTATAGCACTTCCCGAGAACACTCCATTTTTGTCATAAGATTCGTCTGGATACATTGCGATTGGTAGATGTTTCCAATGGATTAGATCTTTGCTCTTCATATGTCCCCAGTGCGCTATACCAGGCTCCTGACTGCTCTTAGGGTTGTATTGATAGAACAAGTGATAAAAACCTTCAAATTTGCAGAAGCCGTTGGGATCGTTCATCCAGCCTTCCAATGGATTAGCGTGGTACCGCGGAAAATAGCAGCCATTAACTTTACCAGCCGAGCATCTGTAAGAAAACAGTGCTATTAGCAAAAACTTTGTCACAACTGCTAACATAGTGCGCGTCAGTAGAACAGACACGATGACTGAGCTCTTCTGCCTGAATAGTTTATTTCCGCCGTCGTGCTCATTTATATGCCGTCGTAATGTCTTGTCGCATCCAGTTGTGTCGATTCAATGTACACCTATAGAAATTATTGTAACCATTATCGTGGGCGATAGTTCAGTTTAATTGTCTGCCAGCGAAATGTTGCCGTAGTGTTTTGTTTAAATGAAATTGCAATACGTATTTATTTGTTAAAGATAATACTTGCGATACTTCGTAGAAGTAAAGTAGCGGTATAAATAGGTACAAAATAGTCTTTCAATATAATGAATGACCTAACTATAAGTAAGCCCATACGATTGGCATTCTACGCAATGGATTAACACATCAATCTTCCACGGAGTATGTTTTACGATTCCGTCTTTGCCCTTATTTTTCTGTGGGGAAATCCTCATGGATGGGTCTATCTTGGGAGAACGGAGGGTCATGTCGGACTTTGTACTTTTCACTACTATGAGTCGGGGGCCCGGGAGACATTCGCACATTCGCCGCATCCCCGAAAAGACGGTCTTTACCCAGAAAAAAAGGTAAAAAGAACATCGCTCATTTTGATTTCGAGTTTTATAGGTAGCAATAAAAATTTATTTAGCCTTATTGATCCATTATTACGATCTATAATCCATATACTTACACATATAATTATATTATGTTTTCACCATGACATAATTTACCTTTTACGTGTTGCTAGACAATTATCTTAAACTACTTGAAAGTGTATTCATACGAAACCATAGTTAAAGAAACATTGATAAGTACAATGGTGATTACTTTAAGAGAAATATCTTTTGATGTGTACCTAGCACAATGCTTTTCATTATGATTTGTATATACATACATTTTAATCAATAAATCACTATACTTAGTTAATACAATCAATTTGCCAGTCATGTTGTCATCATTAATCGCATTGATTGATTGTTTAAATCCGTTCACACTTCCATCGCCACTGAGAAGCCAGAAACTACAGTAACTGCGTGTGTACCTAATCCGCCTATCATTATGGCCAAAACAAATCCTTATAATTATTATCTTCTAAGTAACAACCATGACAATAAATCCCTAGTCATAGCGAGCAAATTTTTTGGAAGGGGCACGTTTTCAGCTATAGAAATCATTGATATGAAACGGTCCTATTTTTTTATCTTTCTCGGTACCCCTCCATCTACGTGGAACCTTGGCTTGCGTATCACCAAGCGTAGAATAATGGGAAACGCCCCCAGATACCTTAAAAAGGTGGCCGGGACAGACTGGATGTGGAAGGCGGAGGATAGGGTGTTGTGGCGCAGCTTGGGAGAGGCCTATTTCCAGCAATGGACTGCTATAGACTGATTGTTTATGCGTTATGCGTCTTCCTCTTCGAATTTGTGGATGCGGTTGAGTGTGAAATAATAACTTCTTGATTTCCCCAGAATATAAATGGTTTATTGCAAAAGAGTTAGTGACTTGTACAATATGAACTCGTCTCGACTTAAGAGTTTTGAAAATAATATACAGAGCAAGGTCGATTCAAAAATGTGTTAGTTTTAGGAAAAACTGAACGTTTTAACGTTCCGCGAAGAAGCATTCGAAAGTCTTCGTAAATTGCTCCTATTGGTGTTTCTTCGATGAAATCCCTTGAGGACCTCTCATTGGCTGTCCGAAGGTGACTTGACAATTTTGGTTCTCGATGCGTAAGTAGGTGGGTAGGTAGGTAGAAGAGCGCCTACAGCTTATGTGATAGCAACACGCAGATTGTCAACATCATGCGTGAACACTGATTAAACAGTAGACAGCATTATTATTGGGTTCGTTTTTGCAATCTTTTCTGTCACTGGATTTTTTGTTGTCTTCTCCGATTGTTCATTTTGCAAGGCTGTATCGGCAAATAAAAAACGTTACTGTGAATGATGAGGCTGATACAAAAACAATTACCTAATTTATATCGTTCTCTCTTGATGAGAAGTAACATAAATTGCGTACATTTTGCTACAAAGAAGCATTATTTTAGATTCATGATTTTTAAGCAAAAAAGCTGCATATCATAAATTAAAACACAATTGGTTCGATTGTGTAATTCACTTCCGTCTGAAATTAGGGTTTGCCAAACTGTTGCAGTTTTTAAAAGAAGAGTGAAAGAACACTATCTTTCCACTTCGTATTTTAGAAGTATTTAAGTATATTCTCATATTGTATGTTTATATTTAAATTAGTGAATAGTTAAGTTTTTAGTTTCTGTTTTCTCTTTTACTCTCACACACGTTGTCTACATCTCTTCAACTACTTTCCTATCGCAGATATGCTGGAAGAGATTTCTTTAGAAATAAGCATCAACCTTTGTACGTATTTTCTGTTCCTTTATTCTTGTCTGTTTATATGTGTGTACATAAATTGTTAAATAAATATCTCATTTACTTTTTGATGTATTTTTCGATAAAATTATAACCACTGCCGCTGAAATCAACACAAGTTCCTCTGGCGACATGTTGGCGACGACTGCAAGATGCGTAGACAGACAACGTTGTTCAACAAAAGTTCCACGCTGACTTTCAACATATTGGGCAACTTGTTGTGCAACATGTTGCGCGTCAATTGTTGCCTAGTGGAAACGCGGCTTAAATCATTTTACACAACACGTGTCTTAAAACGATTAAAATTGTTCCAAATCTGACAGAATTAAGCCTCAATCTAAACAGTGGGTATTGTTTATATTGAGACAACAGCCGTCATTTTAACTAAAATGGTGTTTGTTTAATAAATCTATCACAATTTCAGTAATTTAAAACACTAATATCACTATCACTACTTGTTATAAAACAAAGTCCCCATCGCATCTGTCTGTCTGAATACGATAAACTCAAAAACTACCGAACGGATTTTCATACGGTTTTCACTCATGGAGTTTTCGATTGATTCATGAGGAAGGTTTTGGCTTTTCCTCTTATTAATTTAAGTTTTTTGTAAAATGGTTGAATTATGACGATATTCTTCTTTTTCGTGTGGTTAGTGACTGACCATGTCAGAGTTATGAAACCGCCCATAGGCCTCTGACTTGGCTTCACATGCCGTCAAGAAATATCTCTCAGGCATGCCGTTTTCTTACGATGTTTTCTTTCACCGTTTTCGAAGCAAGTGATAATTATACAATAAATAATTATATTATTACATATTAAATATGACGATGATTGTTGAAGGTGTCTAAAAAGTCATGCGGACTTGGGAGCTTTACTGGCCTGCGCCACGTAAATCAATAGAGTTATATGAAAACAATGTACTTCGGTATTAATTTATTGTTTACCTGAATTAATACATACCCACGTTTAATCTCGGTAGTATGTTCCCTTGGGGTATTTTCCGATGTCCACGCGGCCGAAGCCGCGGGCAAAACCTTTTTTTTTTAATATTTTTCCGCTGAATCTCATCGTTAATTTGAAAAACCGGCCAAGTGCGTGTTGGACTACGCACAATGAAGGGTTCCGTTAGTTGAGATGAATTTATTTATCCATTGAACAAACTTAATATTGTAGTTGAAAAACATGTTCTCCCATACATTCCAACTGCAAATGTAAATTTGTACAAACAATATTGAGAGATTTATTTTGTTATTTTAAGACCATAGACTTCTTATAGGTTTTCCTGTAATCTATAAGTAAAGAGCCATACTATGTATTTTTTTCAAAATTGTTGGTAAGAGATTGTAGGTGAGAGGTGGTGTTTTGGAGATAAGGGGTGGTCAATTTTCATCGAATTTCTTAAATATTTTTATTAAAAAATTATATAAAAAAAAAATTATGAGCCTCGCAACAAGGCCTTTCATTTGATATATCACGCGGTACTGTAAGCAAAACTTTTTTTAAATTTTCTTGTTTGCCCCCCAAAAGTGACCCCAATATTTAACATTCATTTATTTACGTTACACGTTCGTGTTTGGGTCACAGAATTAAATATTTACGTTTATAAAATTTTAACTTAATCGGTCCATTAGATTCGGAGCAAATTGGCTGTGACAGACGGACAGACGGACAGATAGACAGACAGCCAGACAGCCAGACAGATAGATACACGAGTGATCCTATAATGGTTCACTTTTTTTTCTTTTGAGGTACGAATCCCTAAAAATGCCGAGATAATCGGTACCCAGGCATATTTAAATATGGTCGGACCGTCAGATAACGGTATGGTAACGGTATTTCTAAAAATAAACGATAGTTCGCTAACCTTGAGTTCGTCGTCATTTTAGCGGGAAACTTCGCAAGCGAGCACAAAACACGTCCTATCTTCATGACGTCTGGGACGAGTACTGGCAAAATATTAGAGTAGAGAAGCGGTGCAAAGGGGCAGGGGGGCTTAACCACGTGACTATTTAGTACAATAGACTTGCTTGAACGTTAAAAATGATTATTAGCCGATATAGTAGTATATAATAAAGTCTAAATTAAAATTGAACTAGTATTTTGGTTAGTGTAGTTATTAATATTATTGAAACAATACAGAGTACAGGCAATAAAGATCAGAAATAGGTTTACCTCGAATATGGACCTCGGTCTGTCAAACAAGCGTATTTCAATGATTTTGAAGCCTACAAAGACTGCACAGTAGTTTTTTTGTTTTTGTTTTTAATCATTATATTTTTTTAATACTGGTATTCAGCTGCACCCGTTTAGACTGGAAGCCGAACCCAACATAGTTGGGAAAAGGGCTAGGCAGATTGATTTTGGTATATTTTTAAATGTATACTCAAACCATTTTTTTGTTTTGTTTTTTTTTTTTTTTTTTAGTAGTCGGGTTTTTGTTTTTGAATTTACTTTTTTTCTTTACTTAGGCAATCAACAGCTATACACAGAGGGCAGAGTATGTGTATTACTGTAGTGTATGGCTAATAATAGGTTTCCCTGTACAACATGCGAACAGACTACTAAGAAATATTTAAATTCATAAGGTGCAATTTTAGGTTTATTATAAACAAAATCCTTTCTTTGGTACTGTTCGTCGAGTCGTTGAGCTTCTTAAGTTCTCAAATCTATAATTATGGTTCTTTCCTGAAATCAACATTTCTGACACCTTCTGACACCAATCTGGTCCTGAAATGACCTACACCCTAATTGCGTAAATACAACACAATCACAATTTGTTTCGATTTGAAATAGATTTCTGATCCATTGCTTCATAAGTTGGAAAAAAAACTGTTCAACAACGTAAATAACGCAATGAATGTTGTTGAAATGTCAAAATGAAACAAATTTCGCGAAATTGTTCACGAAAATGAGTTACGCAATTAGGGTACTGACCAAGATTATTTCTGGATTTTTACATACACATTGGCGTTGATGAGTTTTATATATTGACCTTGTAAAGTATTATATCATTTTAATATTGTGAATGTGTAGACTAAGGCTTTTTTTGCTTTTTTCTTCTCAGCTTGTTTTAATCATGGTCGGACAGTTTCAGTAAATGCGGGCTACCCAAATTATCTATCATTGATGTTGTTCGTCGAATTGTTGAGCTCCTTAAGTTTGGAGTTGAGCTGCACGGTTACTGACAAATACATGCACTGACTGGACCAGTCCACTCAATGTGTGTGGTTCTTTCCTCAAAAGATAATTTCAGACACCAATCTACATGGATTTTATCTGAACGAAACGCCGAACTCATCTAGTTTTAAAAATATGATTGACATGTAAAAATGTTTGTACAAACCTACTTATAGAAATAAAATCATTTATCATAAAATACTTAAATTTTAAAGAATAATAGGTTAAATGAATTAGAAAAAAAAAGTGTTGGCACTCCGGAAGTGCTGACAAAAGTGTAAACTTGAACAAGATCGCCTTGGTGGAAGAAAAATACTTGTATAGAACATTGGTTCGTAACCTTCTCTAAATAAAGAGCACTATCGCGTTTACAATCAAAATACTTCCAAAACCTTTAAAGTAAAAATACTTGCATAGAACATTGATCCGTAACGTAATATAAATATAGAGCATAATCGCGTTTACTAAACCTTTAAAGTAAAATACTTACATAGAACATTGATCCATAACGAAATATAAATAAAGAGCACAATAGCGTTTACAAAAATGAGGTGTCGTCATGGTGTCGCGAAATCAATGGTTCCCAGTCCCATCTCAAAAATGCCCAACGCGCCTAAAGAATTTTTTACTTTAAAAACTTAATTCATTAAATAAAAAGTTATTATATCTTTTAAAAATTAACTTGAAGTTGCTTGAAAGCTTTATAAAACCAAAGTAACATAACTTACCTTGATGTTACACATCCAAGAATCTACTAAAACGACTCTGTCTCGATAGACACTATCGTTTTAGTAGATTCAGAGAAGATTCTACGACCAATCTAAGAGGTATCACCTTTGCAACAGATGCAGATTGCTCGCGCCTGCCAGTTTGAATAGAAATTGCTTACTTCGTCGAAAGTCTGAATTACGCCCAATTTCCTCTTAAAGCCAAATTGTACTCTCGTCTGACACTTCCCTAAAAGCAAAAAAAAAATCGACTCACAATTGACAGCTTATGGATTGGCTAAATAAGCGTAATGGCGTAGATTGGCGTAAAATGCATTGCACATAATGGGTCGTGGGTTTTTTGTCTCGTCTAGCCAGGCCCTTAGGATGTTTATTACAGCTGCTCGCTCGTGCATAAAAAATAAAATAATGGTAATGCTAAACAAGATTGAAGTTTAATATATCAGTTGCTTCATAAAAAATAAAATGGTTCAGAAGAAAAGAAAACTCAGTCTGATTAGAAAAATATCTATAAAGAAATCTCAATTTCACGCAGCCCTAAATTCATATTTCTTTTGATTTTTAATAGGTTAGGCTCGGTATGCCTTTCTAAATATAGTTATCAGTGGAATTGCTGATGTTTGAATTTCAATTTGGGTTGATTGTTGAAGAAAATAAACAAGTAAAGTTCGTATCTGAAATCGACCTTTCTTATACTTAATCAAAATTATATTCTTTTGGCAATTTCAAAAGAAAATAATCCACAGACAGTAGTGACAGTGTCGTATTCGATAATATACAGAGTGGCTCGTTTAAAGTGGTTCAAAACGATTTTAAGAAGCCTCACACCAAGGGCTTTCCGAAATACCCAGTATACCAATGTTCAATAATTATAAATTCATGACATAGGAGAAAAATTGCTTAAAGTAGTTCGACAAAATTCTTTCGAGATTTGAAGTCCCTAAAATATAAATAAATAGGGAAGTGTGGTAAAAACTTTCTTACCTTTTTTCGGTTTTTATTTTCTACAATTATCAATCATAGAGGAACAAAAGATAAAATTTTAACTTTGACTGTTCAATTTCAATTTTATCTTTGTAGTGAACACTACTATTTCATTCAGTTCTAAATAATTTACACTTAAACTTTTGGGTGCCTAAGAAATCTCCATGTTTCTCAAATGTATTGACTACTGCTAAGAATATAATAAAAATAAATAAATAAAATAAGCCTTTATTGCTATTAGAGTTTTAACTTATTTAATTAAACATTACTATTTAAAACTAATAAAAATAACTTAAACATATTCTCGGCATTCGGTTCACCTCTCCTCTTAACAGCTTGTCTTTCGACAAAGGCCTCCTCTAAGGATTTCCATTTGTTTCTGTCCTTTGCTGTACGTAACCATTCTGGTCCAGCTACTTGTTTCAAATCGTCTTCCCATCGCTTTGTCTGTCTTTCTCTACTTCTTCTGCTTTCTCTAGGGTACCACTCCGTTATTATTCTGGTCCATTTCTCTTTCCTTTCTCTCAGCATAATATGTCCTGTCCAACGCCATTTTAATTTTTGCAAAGTGATTGAACTTTTCCAAACTTAGTCAAAATCAAAATCAAAATATTTTATTTCACATAAACCTACAAGGGCACTTATGAAACGTCAGAAGCTAGGTGCACGGTTCCAATTGGTCGCTTCCTATGGAGAAGAGCCGGCAAGAAACTCCACGGTTACTCTTTTCAAAATAAATTGTTTCTACAAAGTTTTCAAATTACAGTGTTAATAGGTATGGGAGGACAGTGTAGGCCTATCAACAAGTACCAGGTACTTAGTAAAATAGAAAATGGTCCACAAGTCTACAGCCTACAACGTTCTCACATTCACAAAATCTAAAAGAAAAGAATCTATATAAAAGATAAACAAAATAATAAAAATAAGGACCTATTTAAACCAAATGACATGATTGCCTAGTGGCATGATACAGCTGTAGTCAGCTGTAACAAATCTAATTTAATTTAAAAAAAAAAATATAGAAAATTGTAGGTATATTATGTCAAATACTGAAGAGATTATGTCAATGAAGTAGGTAAAAAAAAAGTAAAATAAAATAATCATCGTAATTTGGGAGCAGTTAATAGACATTTACATTATTATGCCGTTAATGAGGTACCAGGGAAGCCACATGTGCAGAAGGAATTATTGCCAGACTTCCTTGTCTTCAACGTAGTCTTTAATCTTATAATATGCTTTTTTGATAAGGACACGTTTGATGTGGGTTTTGAACTTTCCATCGCTTAGTTCTGTAACAGACTTTGGCAACTTGTTATAAAAGCGGATACCGTTTATAAGAAATGACTAACTAGTTTTAGTTAATCTAAATTTGGGTATCACAATTTCATGTTTACTACGTGTATTTATATTATGGAAATCGCTTCTTATTTTGAAAAGTCCTAGGTTTTTGCGAACATACAAAATACTTTCTAAGATATAAAGAGAAGGCTGAGTCAGTATATCAATTTCTTTGAATTTATTTCTAAGGGACTCACGAGGACTCATTTTATAGAACGCGCGAATTGCCCTCTTCTGTAAAATGAAAATTGAATCTACGTCAGCTGCCGATCCCCACAGCAAAACGCCATAAGACATAATACTGTGGAAATAAGCAAAGTATACTAACTTAGCTGTGGCTACATCAGGTAACTGCCTTATTTTTCTTACTGCATATGCAGCTGAACTTAATCTACCTGAAAGGGCTCTAATGTGGGCGCCCCATTGCAATCTCGAATCTAGAGTAATTCCTAGAAACACAGTTTCCGTAATAGCATCTAGCTTCTTGCCATCAAGTTTTAAATTGAGACCTACTTGAGGTACATTTGGTAATGAGAACTTAAGACATTTAGTTTTGTTCGCATTAAGTAACAGATTATTAGCTGCGAACCATTTCGAAAGAATTGCCAGACTATCGTTGACATGTAAGACATCCGTGTCTTTTCTATCTATTTTAAAAATAAGAGAAGTATCATCAGCGAATAGAATTATATCCGATAAATTAGCCATCATGTAAGGAAGGTCATTAATATAAACTAGAAATAAAAAAGGGCCAAGAATTGATCCTTGAGGCACGCCCATCTTAACTAGAGACCCTGAGGACGTCGCCCCGTTAACATTTACTTTTTGCTGCCTGTTTGATAGATAGGAAAGAACAAGATCAGCAGCTTGTCCACGAATTCCGTAGTGGTGTAATTTACAGATCAATGTTTTGTGTTCAACGCAGTCAAACGCTTTTGAGAGGTCACAGAAAATGCCAATTGCATCCTGGGACTTTTCCCAGGATTCCAAAATGTGACTGATGAGTTTTACTCCTGCGTCAGTCGTCGACCTACCTTTCGTGAAACCAAACTGGTGACTATGTAAAATTCCATTTGAATTAAAATGTGATAACATCTGGTCTAGCATTATTTTTTCATATATTTTACTCAATGCTGGTAGCACAGATATAGGTCTATAATTTGAGGGATCACTCTTACTACCCGATTTGAAAATTGGTACTACTTTGCTATGTTTCATTAAATCTGGAAACGTACCGCTATCTAAACATTGATTAAATATGCTTGTTAGGACAGGGGCAATTGTGTCAATGATATCCCCAAGAACCTTAACGGAAATCCCCCAGAAGTCTTCTGTGTTTTTTATGTTAAGACTATTAAATGCTTTTTTAATTGTGACAATAGAAATGGGCTTGAATTCAAAACTTGGAATGTCCTTACTGAAATTTTCTTTTAAAAGGGATTCAGCTACTATTGATGATGAGGGGAGAGATTTCGTAACCTCTATTGGGATGTTGGTAAAGAACTTCTCTAGCGTCTCAGCAACTTTAAGCTTATCTGAAATGGTTTCATTCTCAATTTTTAAAGATAATTCATTCTGACCTCGCTATTTTGTGTTTCCAGTTTCTTTATTAATTACCTGCCACACAGTTTTTATTTTATTGTTAGAAATTCTAATTTTATTACTTATTAATTTTGATTTAGCTTGGGCGCAGACTCGTTTAAATCAAACTCAAACTCAAACTCAAATCAAATCTTAGAATAGTTTCTAACATAATTATGAAGGGCTGGATCAGAGGTCAATGACTTCTCGTTGTACAAATTATACAAAATATCTCTGCTTTTTCTAATGCCAGCAGTGGCCCATTCATTAAATTTTGGTTTAGTATTGATTGTTACTTTTTTTACAGGACACGCTTTATTGAATTCATGACATACTGCAGAAAATAATGTACCGTAGTTTAATATTGGGGTCTTGTGAATCAAAACTAGCAGTTGAGAGATTGCTGAGAACATTATTATTAAACATTTTCAATTTATTTTTAGTGAGAGGTCTTAATTCAATGGTTTTATCTAGGTTTAACTTTTTATCTAAATTAAATGATACAAGTTGACCAGTATGGTCAGACCTTTTTTTTTTTTTTTTTTTTTGGGTGGGAAATCATCAAATGACTTCTCCCGCTCTGGGCGGAGCGGGAGGGCGTGTCAGACTCTTACTGACTAAAACCCACCCGTGTTCCTTCAGTTGCCGTGTTGCCAGGGGGCCACGATTTCCCTATCGGTTTTCTTCGAACCCCCGGCAGGCATTGGCCCTAGCGGACCCCGTCAATTCTGCTGACATCTCTTTGAGGCGCGCGTGGAACACAACGCGCCGTCGACCCGGGCTTGGTCCTTATCGGACGGCGAGCTACCCATTGCTCACCGTCCGCAAGCCCGCGCCTACGGTGGCCGGAAATCCTCTCGTGACTCCCGACGCCCAGGGCGTCTCCTGCTGCGGCGGTTAGGGGCGCGAGGGCGCGAAATTTGCCTTTCCCTCACGCGCTCCGTCTCCTCCTTCGCGAGCATTACTGCTTCGCAGAACGAGGTGACGGCCTGCCATTTCCTCTCGCTCCGTAGCATGGCCCGAATCAGGGCCGGACGCGAGAGATCACCGCCGCCGATCGCTTCCACGAGGACACGGCGATGCTCTGCCCAAGCCGGGCAGACCTCCACCGTATGCTCCACCGTGTCCTCCGGGCGATCCACACAGTGATGACACCCGGGCGTTTCCTCCCGCTTTATTCTGAACAGGTACCTCCCGAAACAGCCATGTCCGGTGAGCACCTGTGTCAGGCGGAAGGTGAGGACGCCGTGGCGTCTCTCTAGCCACTCCTCAAAGAGGGGTCTTATCGCCGCAATTGCGGCGTGCCCAGCGCTGGGTTGCGACAATCGCACTCTCCATTCCGCCATGAGATCCCGCCGGAGCTCTGTCCGCTGTGCCGCAACTTCTTGCGGCATCGGAGTTAGGCCCCGGCGTTTCGCCTCCTCGCGCCACTCCCAAATGTGCGCGAGGACCTTTGCCTCCAGATCCCATGGCGGTACTCCGGCAAGGAGGCTCGCCGCCTCGCAGGAGACCGTGCGGTATCCTCGGGTCAGCCGGATGGCCATGACCCTTTGGGACGCGTTAAGCCGGCGGGCTGGCTGCCGCCTCAATGAAGGCGCCCACACCGGCGCCCCGTAAAGGGCCATGGACCGCACGACCCCCGCGTAGAGCCTCCGGTAGGAGGCGTTTGGACCTCCCAGATTGGGCAGGAGCCGCTTCAAGGCAGCCCCGGCCCGGTCCAGTCTGGGAGCCAAACGTCGGAAATGCTCCACGAAGTTCCACCGGCTGTCGAGGACGAGTCCCAGATACTTCATCGTCGACTCGACGCCGATGTGAACCCCTCCCGCCATTACCTGGGAACCCGGCGGTGGCGCACTACGAGGACCATAGAAACCCATGGCCTCGGACTTGTGCAGGGCCACCTCGAGTCCCAGCTGCCGGATTCTGTCAACGATTGTCGCAACCCCGCGTGTCGCTAAGTCGGCCGCCGCCTGGTACGACCTCCCCTGCGCCAGGACCAGCGTGTCGTCAGCGTAACAGACGACGCTGACGCCAGTAGGGAGATCGGCGCGCAGCACCCAGTCGTATCCGATGTCCCACAGATGCGGCCCCAGGACCGATCCCTGTGGGACACCGCACGACATCTCTCGCCGGTTCCACTCTCCTTGGTGACCGGGGTAGATGACAGCCCTATCTGTCAAATAGGCCTCGACCACACGACAGAGGTAGGTCGGCATCCGGTGATACCGAAGTGCCTCCCTGATGCAACTCCAGGGCAGGGTGTTGAAGGCATTGGCGATGTCTAGAGACACCGCCAAGACGACCCCACCCCGGGCCACAGCATCCCCCGTCGTGAGGGCTCGCACGCGCATGATGGCGTCCACCGTAGAGCGCCCCCTGCGGAAACCGAATTGGCTCTCCGCCAGATCCGGCCCCACTCGCACCAGCTGCCCGACGAGGCGGTCTGCAATGACTCTTTCAAAGAGCTTGCCCACCTCGTCGAGCAGCACAATGGGCCGATAGGCGGACGGAGAGTCCGCCGGGCGCCCCGGTTTCCTAATGAGGACCAGTTTCCCAGTCTTCCAACAAAGTGGGAACTGGCCCCTCTCCATGCATGCGCATAGGAGCCCCCTTAGTCGAGGCCCGAGAGTCCCCATGGCCAGGACCCAGGCTTTCCCGGGAATGCCGTCGGGTCCTGGGGCGGTATTCTTCGCACTCATCTTGCGTACCGCCACTCTCATCTCTACCTCGGTCACCTCCGGAGCATCGTCGTCGTCGTCGGCGGTGTGGTCCGCATCGGGCACCGCAATAGGCGGAGCCATGGGCGGGGGCGTATGTTCCCCCCTTGAAGGGAACAGAGCGCTCACCACGTCCTCCACAAGCTGGGGCCGGAGACTCTGCGTCAGCGGGGGAGCCCATGGGCGGAGCTTCTCCCGCACCATCTTATATGGGCGTCCCCACGGGTCTCTGTTCAGAGACTCCAGCAACTCCTCGCGGGCCAGTGTCCTGGCCCGCAGGATCTCCGCTTGGAGGGCGGTCTTCGCCGCTCTGTACCCCTCGTACAGCTCCGCCTCAATGGCTTCCGTATCCGGAGGGCGGATACGGAGCCTGCGGTGCCTGGCGTACCGGCGTCGCGCAGCTACGCACGCCCTGCGCAGAGCTTCCAGCTCTTGCGACCACCAGTACAGCTGGCGCGAAGCACGTCCAGGATGGACCCGGGGCATTGCCACGTCGCATATATTGGACATGGCCTCCCGGAACCACTCCGCCTCGTCGTTGATGTCGGCAGGCCTGTCCGGTGATGACACCCAGGCCTGCACGATCGAGGCTTCCAGGAGAAGCTCCCGGTCCATCTGCTTCAGCGCCCACCGCGGACCACTCGGGGCCTGTCGGACCGGCGCGCTCGAGGTCTGGGCGGAGACGTCAAACCGGATGTACCGGTGATCGGAATAGGTCTCCACCTCCTCTATGACGCGCCAGTCGATTACACGCGGCGACAGAGCGGGGCTGGCGAACGAAATGTCCACCACTGATTCGCCCCGCATCCGCACACACGTGGGGACAGAACCCCGGTTTAGGACGACCAGGCCCGTCTCCAGAGCCCAGTCCTCCACCATCCTACCCCGTGTGTCCGTAAAGCGGGAACCCCAAGCCAGATTTTTGGCATTGAAGTCCCCGAGGACGAACACGGGGAGGGAACCGAACCCGACGACGACGACTCTCAACTCCACGAGGGAGTTGTGGAACTCGGCAAGAGTTCGGTTCGGGGAGAAGTATACCCCTACCACGACAATCTCCCCGAACCGTGCTGCCACGCAACCCCGTCCTCTCTTGACAGACTCGAGGGACGGGGTACCAGCGGCGGCCGACGAAATGAGGGTCACTGAGCCGCTCAGGTCCTCCACCCAGTCATCCCTGGGCGGGACAAAGTACGGCTCAGCGACCACGGCGATGTTAATCGACCACTGCGCCATGCTCTGGAGCAACAGATCCTGAGCGGCAGCGCAGTGGTTGATGTTCGCCTGGAGGAGGCGTAATGGGGCCGTTATTGACACTCCATTTCAACCCCCTCCCTAGCCCCCTCTGAGGGCACCGCCGCGGCGGCAATGGCGGCGACGACGACAGTGGAGGCGGCAGCGGCGGCGGCAGTAGTGGCGGCGGCTGCGGCGGTGACGGCGGTGGCGGAGGGCTTGCCCCTGCCTCTGGCTTTGGCGGGTGGAGCGCAGGCCTTGCTCCCAGCCCGGTGATCGGCCGGCTTGCCAGCCGCCGCACATACATTGCAGTGCGGCGCGGCGTTGCACGAGCCGGCCTTATGACCAGGCTGACCACAGCGGAAGCAGTGGTCGCTGCAGTCTACCTCCGAGGTGCACTTCGCTCCCACGTGGTCGCCCACCCGGCAGCGGAAGCACCTCAGAGGTCTGGGCTCCAGCAGTTTGACCTGCGCAGAGACCCAACCCACCAGAAGCCTTCGGCCCTCCCCGGCTATCAGCTTGGCCGCGGACACGGGGCAGCTCACCGTAACGGCTCGCATCCCCGTGGAGTCAGGGTGGATGGTGCCCGCCCTCACCTCCTCGGCAGAGCACCCCCCAGTCCTGGCGACCGCGGCCACCACCTTTTCTGCCGTCACGCAGTCGTCCAGGCCCCGGATGCGCAAGTCAGCGCGTTTGGTGGGCCTGGACACTCGGGCCTCGTCCGGATCCAGGGACGCCCTGAGCCTATTGGCCAGAGCGTCCGCTGCCGGGCCGCTGTTTGCACCGGGGATCTCAAGCATCCTGGCCCCAGTCGCGGTTATCTTGAGCCGGACGCCATTGGCGGTCTCCTTGAGATCCACCGCCGCATCCACCTTGGCGAGCACGTGCTGGTAGGACACGCCCTTCTTTGCCGCTTCCGGCTGTAGTGTAATCACTACAGCTGCGGACTTCGGGGCGCGGAGCCTAGCCGCGACGCTTCGCTCCTTGCGCCGCTGCCGCCTCGCCTTCCTTTTGGCCGCCCTTGCCGCCTTACCAGCCTTCTTCTTCTCCCCGGCTACTTGCCATCCGGCGTCGGCCGGAGGAGATTCAGAAGGTGGTGGGGGCGGCCGATTCGCCGCCTTAGCCGAGGCCCTGGTTACCCTGGCCGGGGCCCCTGCCGCCTTGACTGGGGCACCCGCCGCTTTGGCCGGGGCCCCCGACGCCTTGGTCGGGGCCCCCGACGCCTTGGCCGGGACCCCCGCCGCCTTGGCTGGGGCCTTCGCCGCCTGTGCAGCCGCCCCACCTTTGGTCGGCCCCGACGAGGCTGGACCGGCTGTGGCAGCTGCAGTGGCGGCGTAAGACAACGCCCTTAGCTGGCCCGGGGCCGGCTGGCTTGCCGCCAACGGGGGGCGCAGGACTATGGCCTCCAAGGTGGAAAACTTGCTCCGTAGAGCAGCCATTTCCTGCCGCACCAGATTGAGGATCCGGTCCTCAGCAGTCACGGGCCGTCCCTGCCCATGCCGCTCCCCCCCCTGCGGCACCTCTCGGGGCCCGGCTCCTCGGAGCCCAGCCAAGTCCGCTCGGAGCTCCGCATTCTCCTTTTGGAGGAGCTCCATGGCGGCTGTCAAGCGGGCGATCTCCGCCCGCATCTCCGACATACCGTCCGGCGGAGGCCCGGGTTGGAGGGCCTCCGCTGCCGCCATGATAGAGGCAGTAGCCGCGGATACTGCCTTGCCTCTAGAGGACTTCGTCCTCTTGAAGGCCACCTCCCTAATCGCGGCCGCTACCTCCTCCGCGAACTTGACCGCTCGCTCCGAATTGGAGCCACCAGCGGCGTCCGGCTTATCACCACGGTGGTCCAGCTTATTTTTGGCCCGCTCCCGGAGCGGACGGGCCAATTCGGCGACCTGTTCGGTGGCGACCACCCCACCCAGAGCACTCTTCACGGCGTCAGGCCGCACCTTCGTGCCCACCGGTGAGGCGGCGACCACCACCTCCGACTCCTCAGTTGTGGCCTCGGAGGACGAGGCCCCGGTGTCACTCTCCGCACTGAATATCGGTGTATCCGGCCGCTTGAGGCGACCCCGATTGCCTCGCCCCGGCCTCGAAGCGGAAGCTGCTCCCGCTACCGCTCGTCCTCGGCCTCTCCTGACTGTCGGCACTTTCGCAACCGGGAGACTTTCCTCGCTCGAGGATTGCCCCGCCGATCCTGTGCGCTCCGACCCGCGCGCCCGTTTGCCCCAAAATTTGGACTTGGAGCCCCCGCTTTTTGTGTCCTGGTCGGACATGCTTTGGTCCCCTGAGGGACTGGAGCCTCCTCGGCTCTTGTTGCCGTTGCCGGCAATCGGTAACTTCTCCGCCAATACAATTGGCACGTCATCTTGGTTTTGTTTTTTGTTAATAATTGTTTCCATTCTTAATCCCACGAGTATTGAGGAACTACATGTCCACCTAGGCAGAGCCTCTTGCCTAGGTAAGCCTACATACTGTAGAGTTCGGCAGGTATCTACAGGTGAAACGCTAACGACTGGTCCCCCACCAGCCACTCATCCTCTCGCCGCGCTTCAAAACTTAGGATTAGGTGGTTTTTTATCTTAGAGGTGTCCTTCCTCTGGGCCGGGCGGTTAAGCCAAGCCCCCGGCGGCGGCATTATACATGCCTCCGTCCGCTGTCCAGATAACCTGGCTCAGCGAACCCGCCGAAAGTTCTCCCTCAAGATCGCTCTTGAGGGAGAAACGATAGCCGCTTTGGTGCGCCTGCACCGCAGCGGCTGGGGTCACGTCCAGTGTCAATCGACGAACGTCGATCGATCAGGAGCGACCCGCCTCCTTCGTTCCCCCACTGTGCCCTCTGCAAATCAGAGGGACAAGCGGAGGAACGTCGAGGAGCATGCTGCTCCCCCGCCCACAGAAATTAGCCACAAACAATACCCTCTCCGAAAAACTCCCAAACCTTTTCCGAAGAGTATATTGTTCATGCCCAGGGTGCACCGGCCTGACAACTGCTCTTCCCCCCGAACGTATCCGTAAGGGACCAGCAGGTATCAGTCACGCGTGGAGGTTTTCTGTACGCACCCCGTATGGTCAGACCTAACGCCACTAATTAAGGATGAGTCTTGTATTTTACAATTAGTAAATATATTATCAATGCATGAAGCTGAGGTTGCTGTTATTCTAGTCGCTTCATTAAATACACACTTTAAATTGAATTATTTAAACAATGATATAAGCTTATATTTATCAGGTGAGTCAACTAATAGATCAATATTAAGGTCACCACAAACAAAGACTAATTTATTAGCTTTAAAAAGTTTACTTAGTATTTCTTCCATAATGATTAAAAATGATGACAAGTTTGAGGCTGGTGGTCTATAAACACATAAGAAAGTATGTCCTTCAACTTCTGCACATGCTACCTCACATAAGCGATCAACAGAGCAAGCAGTGATATCCTTCCTTTCCTTATGTCTGAAACAACTGTTACATAATATCAAGGTACCACCCCCTATTGAGGACCTGTTGTACACACTGGCAACTGAAAAAATATTTACATTAAACAGCATCCTATCTGGTCTTAACCAGGTTTCACAAAAGCATAAGATATCCATATGATATTTATCTATTAACAATTCCACGTCTAGGATTTTGCCAGAGAAGCGATTAATATTTTGGTGATACAGTAAAATATTCTTATCATGCTTCTCTTTTGTCGAGTCTAAAAGTTTAAAGAGCCTATCACAGTATTATTAGAAATACTAGATAATACTATTTCGTCACTTAGCCTAGTCTCAGTTAAATTATCAATAACTGCGTGTATATTGTAAGCTAACAAAGTAGCCAATACATGTTGACTTTTCTTGGGAAGAAACATATGTTCCCGAGTTAAAACAAAATCTCTAACAAAATTGTTCGTATCAAAATACAATAAACGGTCACTATGACGACATGTCAAAATATGCATTAAGTTATTTAAACTATAATGTAATCATTTTCTTCAGCATACAAATGATCTAAATATGGCAATGCACATAATATTAATTTACCTAATTTTAATTTAAGTAGGGTGTCGACACCATTAACTATGTCCCTTTTAGTAATACTCAGACTGTTTCCAATTAAAAGAACTACAGTAGTCTGCTCATTCATTTGTGTGTTTTTTATTTTATGAACAAGCTCATTAAAATGCAGGTTATGGTAGTCTTTCCATTGATCTTTTTAAATTGTATTTTATCCCTTCTTCTTACTCCCAATACGCTTCTCTCTATCCCATTCTGACATATATTTAATTTATTTTGTTGTTGTTCAGATAAGGCCCAAGTTTGGCATCCGTATGTAAGACATGGCAGTATGCAAGCATTGAAGACTTTTCGTTGCTCTGCCATAGGCATTTCTTTATTTTTCATTACTTCGCTCAACGACCAACCATATTAGCCGTTGAACCGATGACTGTTCGGGTAGACGTGCTCTTGAGTGGAGATCGCGAATCGGCAAACGTAAGCTGGGACGCCCTCAGGCTAGGTGAAGCGAAGATTTTTGTAGGGTAGCTGGTAGCAGCTGGATGAGAGTTGCCGAGAATCGAGCTGGATGGCGTGCAATTGGAGAGGCCTATGTCCAGCAGTGGACTGCTATAGGCTGATGATGATGATGACATAGTTAAAAGGCCTTTGTACTTATCTGGTTGTTACGTGCAGTAAGTGCTAAGCCAATAATTAAAACGACGTAGATTTAAATGTCTTCGTGATTCTCATTAATTATAAGGATTAATCAGTGACCAATAAAACTCACCAATTACTTTTTCTAAATATGAAATTATTATTTCTCGTTGCTAATTCTTAAATTGGTATTTCGTGTTGAGGGTATTTTAGTTTGAGAGGGTTAATTGCAGTAGGTACGTACCTCCGCCATCAAAGCAAATTGTCTTCAGCTAGAACAGGCACTGGGTCCTGAGATATAAAAATGCTTGTGAAATGACTCTCGAACTCGTTAAAGTCAGGCTAATTCTATTACATGGAAAAAAAAAGAAGGAAAGAAAGAAAATACCGCTGGAGAAACAGCTGTTTCTTTTATTCACCTCAAATGAGCCGTATACCTAGCTGTAATTGCCTTTCAGGGTAATATTTTTGGGAGTAGTAAACTTAAATGCTGCAAGTCCTGTACATCATGTCTTTCATAAATTAATTCCGTATGAAAATGTAAGGAAAATAGTTTTTATTTTTATTTTCCTATATGATTTTGCTTCCCAACCTAAATATAGATACCTATTTAGTTACCTACAATAATCTCATAATCATAGTCACCCTATAACCCCCCACTCCTGAGATACAGGCGTTCTCTATGAGAAATTACATACATACATACATAAACTCACGCCTTCTTCCCATGGGGGTAGGCAGAAACTACAGAACGCCACCTGCTACGAGAAATTAGTGGGCCATAATCCACCACGCGGGCCAAGTGCGCTTTGGTGGATATAATCAGGCAAGCAAGCATGCGTGATGATGAATGCACGTTCTTTTTCAGTGGTTAAAAAAGGTATTTTTCCTGTAATGATAAAACAAAAATTTTACCTAATCCATCCATACTAATATGATAAATACTAAAGTAACTCTGTCAAGTAACTCTGTCTGTCTGTTACCTTCACTTTAACGGCTGAACGGATTTGGATGAAATTAGGCACATAAATAGACCATGACCTGGACATGGCATAGAATACTTTTTATCCCGCCAAGCAGCATGTTCCCGTGGGATAATTTCTGATCTCCACGCGGGCGAAGCCTTAGGCAAAAGCAACAAAAGTATAATTACAGCGACTGGTGAAATATTTTTTTAAATCGGTCTACAAGAGGCGTCGTGATGACTACGAGGAAAGGATTCCTCTTTTGCGGGTTCGAACCTTCAAGCTCTTGAGGTTGAAGGTTCGAACCCGCAACAAATTTATAAAATGACTAGCTGACCCCGGCAAACGTTGTTTTGCCAATTATTTGTTTGGGGTGGACAACCCTTATCACTTAGGGGTATGAAAAATAGATAGTAGCCGATTCTCAGACCTACTGAATATGCATATAAAATTTGGTAAAAATCAGTAAAGCCGTTTCGGAGGAGTAAGGTAACTAACATTGTGACACGAGAATTTTATAATATAAGAAGATATAGTATCAATGTTACTTTATAAATTCAATTTATGTAAGTTAATAAGTAAGTCTTCGAGAAGAAAGCATCATAAGGATTTTTTTTGTTTAAATGGTCTTATATCGCCAGCCTCGAGAAACCACCGTAATGAGTCTCGATCCATTGGGTAATCCTTGTGTAAAATAGTATTGTTGTAGTAATTTTGTTTCTAACATAACATATCATCACGCCTATAATTCCCAAATAATTATAATTATAAATAATTATATTATAATTCAAATACCAAATAATTATATTATAATTCAAATACCAAATAATTATATTATAATTAAATAATTAATAATTATATTATAATTAAATAATTAATAATTATATTATAATTAAATAATTAATAATTATATTATAATTAAATAATTAATAATTATATTATAATTAAATAATTAATAATTATATTATAATTAAATAATTATATATTATACCAAATAATTATATTATAATTCCCATATAATTCCCAAAAGGTTAGTCAGAGGTGTACCTATAGTACACCCATATTGCGCCAGTTATGTTCTTTCGGCCGGTCAACAAGAAGAGCCAATAAGTCCTCTACTGGTCGACGCTAGCAATCAGCCTCATCGCGGCGCTGTTCTACATTTGACTCACTGGAGCATAACGCAGAGCCACTCCGACTCACTGGTTAATAAGCGCAGACAATTGCGACTGACCGTGAACTGTGCGGCATCCGGTCCCATGTAATAGGGAGCGAACTTATTGCCATCAACCGGTCTAGAATCCAGACTTCAGGCTACTACTGAGCAATTCTTGATAGAAAAACCCCATAACATTTTACCAGACTTGGGAATCGAACTCAGAATTTTATTATCAGCATTAGCACTTACGACCACTAGATGAACGAGGCAGTCGAATTATTCTATAGAAGCTATTAATTTTATTTCTATTTTCAGCATTCTCTTCCTGATGCCACGCGATCTTGCCGTTTGTATGACGTAAGAGTAGTGCACGTTTTTGCACTCATTATAGTGTTAAACTAATGACCTTGGCTAGACGATTGTCAGATTAATGTTTATATAATGAGTAAGCAGAACATAGCAAGGCAACACGCAAGCTGAAAACATGAACGTTGATTTTAGACTTGCTTTGTAAATTGTATCTGAAACAAACTTTTCAAAATGTGACTTATCATGACGCCTGCGATTCCTGAACAGGTCTGCAGAGTTAAAGTCACACCAATTCAAAATTCAAATTCAAAATATTTTATTTCAAATAACCCTACAAGGGCACTTATGAAACGTCAGAAGCTAGGTGCACAGTTCCAATTGGTCGCTTCCTATGGAGAAGAGCCGGCAAGAAACTCCACAGTTACTCTTTTCAAAATAAGTGGTTTCTACAACGTTTTCAAATTACAGTGTTAATAGGTATGGGAGGACAGTGTAAGGCCTATCAACAAGTACCAGGTACTTAGTAAAATAGAAAATGGTCCATAAGTCTACAGCCTACAACGTTCTCACATTCACAAAATCTAAAAGAAAAGAATCTATTTAAAGATAAACAAAATAGTAAAAATAAGGACCTATTTAAACCAAATCTACCTAATCTACCTTTTTAACAAATCTTATTTGATAAAAAAATATATATAGAAAATTGTAGGTATATAATGTCAAATAATGAAAAGATTACTATAACATTTCTCCATTTATCGTTTAGGACTCACGTTGCCATTAATTTATTATGAATGGCAATAAATTTCAGTCTTATTGAATCGCAAAGTTTAATAACGTTAGGGGTCTCACCCTACCGTTACTAAACTTTAGTACAGTAGGCCGTGTGGTGCCGGATGTAAAGAATCACCATCGTATTTCTTCCTGTGGGTGTGGTAAAAGGCGACTAAGGGACTCACTAGAGAATGGGCAGCAACGTTCTCTATCTATTTTAACGCCATACTGCGGTCAACTCGCCTGTCAAACCGCCCCCCAAAATATCAAGCAGTAAAACGGCCCCTACTACCCGGCTACTCGCCTACCCTTGGCTGCAGTAACGGGCCTGGTGAACGCCGCAGGAATCCGCTGGATGTGAAAAGCATAGAACCGGTTTAAGTGGCGGTGCTTGGGGGCGGCCTATGTCCAGCAGTGGACATCTTTCGGTTAAAATGATGATGATGACGACAGTAGACACATGCTCTCATTCCATTGAAATATAACACTACGCTAGTTCAAGGTTAAAATGTTACAACCGACGTGCTGTACGACGTGCACCACGACTGTACTTAGATAAAAGTGATGATGGCGCAATGGTTAAGGCGCTAATAAACGAGTGAGAGGTCGTGAATTCAAACCGAAAGTGTTACACTACTTACGTGAACCCAGTTCTACAGCTAAGCCGTTAATAATTTCGCTTAGTTTGGCACTTTAGTTGAAATATAATTAAGTTACGTGTAGCCTAAATTATTTATATTTTCATTAATATAACTGATCATCAGACTTAATAGGAGAGAGACGTACCCTGAGGATCTAGAATGACATATTATGAACGATGATGAAAACGTCAAAAATGCAGATTGACTTATAGATACTACCAAAAAGCTTAATTAATAGGTAGGTATATCAATCCTGTTGAAAGGCGTTGTAGAAATAGGAAGCAATTTGAAAGCGATTGCCTCTAGGTTTGGGGGAGGTTCCATAAACTCAGTAGCGTATTAAAGCACAGCAAGAATAAAGTTATAAGCACCTACTACATTTTATTTTATTAAAATAAAAACCACCATGATGACCATGAATTTGTACTTTATTTACACAACTGTAACTGGAATACAATACATAATGTTCTGACAGTTTTTCTATTTATTTTGCCAAAAAAAATATTACACAAGATGTGCTTGTTGTTACAACATTAAATTACACTTACGTACTACATACAATATTACAGCTCCAAGTAATGAGAGGAAGGGAAATTAATTTAAAAAAACAAAAGATGTGCTATGTGTGTCTTGGAGGTTGTGTGTCCGTGAGTGCAATATAAGTCCCAGCGCCCAGCCCCCACGAAGAGCACTGTGCGCGAGCACCTACATGCCCGAGAGTGTGTGTGTGTGTGTGTGTGTCTGTGTGTGGTTAACAAGGTGAAACGCGATTGGGCACGCCACAATCGCGGCGATAAGACCCGTCTTTGAGGAGTGGCTGGAGAGACGCCACGGCGTTCTCACCTTCCGCCTGACGCAGGTCCTCACCGGACACGGCTGCTTCGGGAGGTTCCTGTTCAGGATAAGGCGGGAGGAAACACCCGGGTGTCACCATTGTGTGGATCGGCCTGAGGACACGGTGGAGCATACGGTGGAGGTCTGCCCAGCTTGGGCGGAGCAACGCCGTGTTCTCGTAGAGGCGATCGGCGGCGGTGATCTCTCGCGTCCGGCCCTGGTTCAGGCCATGGTACGGAGCGAGAGGAAATGGCAGGCCGTCACCTCCTTCTGCGAAGCGGTAATGCTCGCGAAGGAGGAGGCGGAACGCGTGAGGGAGAGGCAAATTTCGCGCCCTCACGCCCCTAACCGCCGCAGGAGGAGACGCCCGGGGCGGGAATCGCGAGCCGATTTCCGGCCACCGTAGGCGCGGGCTTGCGGACGGTGAGCAATGGGTAGCTCGCCGTCCGATAAGGACCAAGCCCGGGTCGACGGCGCGTTGTGTTCCACGCGTGCCTCAAAGAGATGTCAGCAGAATTGACGGGGTCCACTAGGGCCAATGCCTGCCGGGGGTTCGAAGAAAACCGATCGGAAAATCGTGGCCCCCGGCAACAGGGCAACCGAAGGAACACGGGTGGGTTTTAGTCAGTAAGAGTCTGACACGCCCTCCCGCTCCTCCCAGAGCGGGAGAAGTTATTTGATAATTTCCCACCTAAAAAAAAAGGTGAAACGCGATAAAAGATAAATTTGAGTAGGTGCATATTCCCGGAAGGCGAAATTATTTTAAAATATTTAGTAAATGTTTAGTCTCTGCATAATCCAATTCAAATAGCCATTTCGTAACAGTTTTTTACATTCTGATCTGCACATTGGGTGTATATTTAAAATTTTATTATCCTTGTTATAGACGTACGTGTAAATTGTATCTGAAACAAACTTTTCAAAATGTGACTTATCATGACGCCTGCGATTCCTGAACAGGTCTGCAGAGGTAAAGTCACACTAATATTTCGCCATTTATCGTTTAGGAGTCACGGTCCCATTAATTTATTATGAATGGCAATAGATTTCAGTCTTATTGAATCGCAAAGTTAAATAACGTTATGGGTCTCACCCTACCGTTATTAAACTTTAGTACAGTAGGCCGTGTGGTGCCGGATGTAAAGAATCACCATCGTATTTCTTCCTGTGGGTGTGGTAAAAGGCGACTAAGGGACTCACTAGAGAATGGGCAGCAACGTTCTCTATCTATTTTAACGCCATACTGCGGTCAACTCGCCTGTCAAACCGCCCCCCAAAATATCAAGCAGTAAAACGGCCCCTACTACCCGGCTACTCGCCTACCCTTGGCTGCAGTAACGGGCCTGGTGAACGCCGCAGGAATCCGCTGGATGTGAAAAGCATAGAACCGGTCGAAGTGGCGGTGCTTGGGGGCGGCCTATGTCCAGCAGTGGACATCTTTCGGTTAAAATGATGATGATGACGACAGTAGACACATGCTCTCATTCCATTGAAATATAACACTACGCTAGTTCAAGGTTAAAATGTATAAGAACGTATGCGTTCTTATTTCTATCAGGTGTTATATACTTGTAGGTTTTTAAAAAATGAAAAACACAACTCACTTTGAACTTTTATACTGAATTTCTAATCAACTTCTTACAGTTACACTTGCACATGTACACAGTAGTAAACATCCACCGTACGAGTCGACGGTCCAGCCGATAGTGCGCTCCTCCGGCAATGTCCCTCTAAGGTGTCATTCTGACAACCGGAAGTCGGTAGTTTAATATTTATTAAAGGTAATATTTAAAACATTGTAACAGGAAGTCAAAGCAGTGTTTGCTAGAACATTTAGAATTAAATTACAACATTGTATACAGGAAGTCAATGCACGCTAACAGCTCGGCCATCTGACATTCGGTTACGTCCTCGTACCGCACAAAATAGAACATCATTGAAAAAATAAAAATAAATCAACAAACCTATCATCATAAATAATTATAAATTACATTCATTTAATTCAAGTAAGAATAATGATTCTAAACAATTGTAAGTAGTACAGGCTCAATTCGAGGAATTCATAAAATAATCAGATTTCATTTAAAATATCATTCAAAATGGTAATTAATTAGAATACAGTTAATAACTTAAACCCTTAAGGTTTACAAAAATAAGAACACATAGGAACTAATAAACAACTAAACAAAATAATAAAGATAGTGACATAAAGATAGTGGCTAATCATTATCACATTCAATATGCACTTCATTTGTCTCATTTGTTACCCCACTGTTCTCCTCGTCAGAACTACTTGCTAAATCAGTGCTTAGATTAAGCCAAGGCCGCAATTTATCCCTTGCTACAATACTTTCGTATTTATGATTGTGTTTTCTAGTAATAGGGGTATCTTCTATTAAAAATCGGTCATTGGGGAGTGTTTTAACAATGCGATAAGGTCCTTGATATTTTGCTACTAATTTCTTAGATTTACCATCGTTTTTACTGATTTCCCTTTCTACCCTGACTAAATCTCCTTCATTATTAATGGTTTGATTAGTTATTTTCCTATTTTTATTAAAACGTTCTCTGTCTTTTTCTTGTTGCTTTCTTATAAGTTCTCCTGATTTTTCGCGCATTTGTTCTATTTGGTCTACTGAATTATTATCTGACGTATCACTAATAACATCACTTAAAATAGAGTCTGAAACGTTCATTAATCTAAATCCGAAAAGTAGCTCTGAGGGACTTTTTTGTGTAGTTTTATGTTTTGTGGAATTAATCCCTATCTGGATATCTGGCACGTATTCATCCCAAGTTCTATCCTCTTTGCCATAAGTTTTAGTGGAAAGGGCATCTAAAATCGTTCTGTTAAATCTCTCAACTTGGCCATTTGCCCTTGGAGTTGCAACTGCATTTAAAATGTGCTTAATACCAGACTCTTTAATAAACTTACTAAATATGTTACTTGTAAAACATGAGCCTCTATCGGTTATCAATCGTACGGGAGCACCAAAATAACTGATATGCTCTCTTATAACTCGGATAGTTGTGGTTGCTTTAGTATTTTTAACTGGTGTAATGTTTGTATATTTCGTGAAGCCATCGACAATAACAAGTAAGTAACAATTGCCACGTTTACTTCGTACAAACGGTCCTAAGTGGTCCGCATGTATTGTATGAAACGGTTTTTCCACTTTTGGAATAGGATGAAGTTCACCTTAACGGGGGCCACCAGGTACTTTGTGGTGAGCGCACGCAAGACAAGCGGCAACATACTTTTTTACAAAACGTCGCATCTTTGGGAACCAAAATGAATCCCTAACTCTAGCTAATGTTTTATCGAATCCAAAATGACCAATGTCGTCATGGTTTTTCTTTAGAATTTGCCAACGAACAGCTTTTGGAACGACCCATCGAAGACCGTTCTCTACTATGCGATAAACACGATCATTTTTAATCTTAAAATTATTATGAACTTCGACAATTTTATCAATTTCTGGACTGGTCAATATATTTTTAATAGACATTATTTCATCATCTATGGATTGGGCGGTGCTTAACCAATTATCTGTTTCAATATTGAGGATATCAAAGATGTGGCTTTCTGAAATAGGTGGCTCGATGGGATGACGACTCAGAGCATCAACGTGCATCATTTTACTTCCCGATCTGTATTCGATATCGCAATCATATTCCTGTATTTGTATCCACCAGCGAGCTATACGAGGGATAAGATCGCGTTTGGTTAGAATTGTCCTTAAGGCACTACAATCTGTGTATATTTTAAAATGAATACCTATTAGATATACTCTAAAAGAGAGGCAATAACAGCTAACGTCTCCAGTTCGAACGAATGCAACTTTTGCTCATCGACAGTAGTTTTTCGACTATAGAAAGAAACTGGTCGCAGCATACCATCTTTACCTTTTTGTAAAAGAATACCAGCCACTCCAAGTTTAGATGCATCTGTGTGTAGTTGCGTCTCGTAAGAAGGGTCATACAAAGCAATAACAGGGCGTTCTACTAATGAGTCTTTGAGAGTCTGGAAGGCAGAGGCCTGTTCGGAACCCCAGGCCCACTCACAGTTTTTCCGCAAAAGGTCTGTTAAGGGTCTTGCCAATATGGCGAAATTTCTAATAAAACGCCTAAAAAAACTTGCAAGCCCCATGAACTGGCGTATCTCATGGGGATTTTTAGGAGCTGGAAAATTTGAAACTGCATTGATTTTTCTAGCACCGGGGCGGACACCATCAGGACCAATTTCAAATCCCAAAAAATCTATATTTTTGTAAAAGAAGTGACATTTACTTAGTTTAAGGGTTAAACCTCCTTCTCGAAGCAACTGCAATACTTTACGAAGTCGGGAAAGACCTTCTTCAAAGCTATGCGAAGGAATTAATATGTCATCCATATATATAACGGCAAACTTTATCTTTGCGTCAGCTAGGATTTTGTTTATTGTTCGCTGGAAAACCGACGGCGCGTTAACCAGACCAAACGGCATTCGCAAATATTCATATTGACCATCTGGAGTTACGAATGCAGTTTTAGTTCTTGACTGCTCAGAGATCGGGATCTGATAGTAACCAGAAGCAAGGTCTAATGATATAAAAAACTCGTGACCAGCTAATAAATCAATTTGATCATCTATGCGGGGAAGAGGGTAATGGTCCTTTATTGTTTTACGATTGAGTGCTCTGTAATCTACGCAAAGGCGTTTTTCACCAGTCTTCTTTTTGACTAACACAATTGGACTGGCATAAGGGGATGATGTCTCTTGAACAATGTCAGCATCCAGCATTTCTTGGACCATATCTCGGACAAGTGTTCTCTCAGAATAGGACATTCGATAAGGGCGATAAGCAACAGGTTCAGAATCTTTAAGTTTAATTTCCATCTCACTCACAGTTGTATAACCAAGATCTTTAAGGTTTTTAGAAAAACATTCTTTAAATTCACTTAACAAGGATTTTAAATTGTTGACTTCTATATTAGTTAAAGAGTCACCATAATTAATAGAATTACCATCTTCGATATCGGCAATGGTTAATTGAAATACGCGGCTAACATTATCCAGGGGTACGGCGCGAGCAATTAAAATATCTTTTTGGAAAGTGATGGTATTAAGTGTTAAATTTTGTACTAGTAATTGCCCTACACCATTCACCAATGTGTATTCTCCAGGCAAAAGATAAAATTCCGAACCTATTCTTCCTCTTACAGAACCGTTAATAAAAACCTGACCAGTAAAATCCCCATCAGCATAAACTGGTATAGACTTCATCGCATGACTGGAAACATCCGTTAACTCAGAAATCGTAAGGAACACTTTATTCGTCCTTTGAAATATAAGACAAGAGGGTGTCTTAGTAATAAGAATACCAGGAAGCTCAGTAAAAGAATGACCCAAGAGCATTGGATATTTCAAAACAGAATCATCCACGACAAGAACATCGATTATTTCCCTAATTCCCTGAATTTCTATAACCGCCCGAACTTTACCTACCGGCTGCACTAAATTATTACCTAGTCCTTTCATTAGAGGTAAATCACAATGGTCTAAATGTAAATTAAAATCTTTCGCTTCCGTTTGTCGCATTATCGTACATTCACTACCAAGATCCACGTAACAGGAGATGGGAAAATCATTAAGTTTTGCAGTAACAATATATTTATCATTTGGGTCGTAGATTTTCGGATTACTGATGCTAACGTTACAGTCTACCTTCAGGACCTGTTTTTCTTGTCTTACTACGTCAGGTTTAAAATTTTCACGACTCTTTTGCGTGATATTGGGACAGTTAGTAGTGGTATGTCCGATTTTATAACAATTGTTGCATTTTTCGATAGGTTTAGGACAGTTAAAGCTAGGATGACCTTCGACGCCGCAATTAAAGCATCGAATTGGTGGTTTAGTTAGCGTTGAACTCGATTTATTATCCGATTGATTTATTTTCTCTGATTGTAACCCTAAAGTTTTCTTATTGTCGTTTCTACTCTTAAAGTTATTTCCATAGTTTTCTCTTGCCCGACCTACTTTAAAAGATTTCAGGTATCTAAGGACTTGCTCAGGTGTATCATATTGTGCTGCTTGAGCTCCTACTTTAATAGCCCGATCTTCTATACCGTATAGTATACAATCTACTGCTTTTTTTCCCGTTATCTGACATCTATGTAACAAGTTAAGTTTACAATAATAGTACTGTTCTAAAGGTTCCCCATATTTAGCCCTCAGTGTAAGCATCTCTGTTAATAACTCTGCGTAATCTTCTCTACATGGAAACGATTGAAAAAGTTTCGTCTTCCATTCCGAGCAGGTAAATTTTACGCTAGGTAGACTCTGATACCATGCCTTGGCTAAACCCGTGAGCTTTGGAAGTGCATAGTGTATGATTTCCCGTTCTTCCAATTCATATATGTCTGCGCATTCCTCAACTTTATTAATCCAATCTAAAATGCTCTGATTTTTTGACATAGGGTCAAATTCTGGAATAATATTACTAATATTGGTCAATTTATGACTGCCTGATTTCGAAAAGCCCTTAAGAGCATCAATAAATTGACAAAACATATGATTAGGATTCTCATACCCGGTTGTTCTTTGCGCGCGATGACCGTGACGACTACTGCTCCTCGAACGCCTTTCGTCCCGAGTTCCGCTTCTCGAACGCCTTTCACTGCCTGACCTGCTTCGGGAACGCCTCTCGTTCCGTGATCTGCTTGATCTTGCTCGGTCGATTATATTTCGTGATGAAATATAATTTCTTCGTGGTATCTCGTCCCTCAATTCATCTTCAGTGTAAGCCGAATTATGCATTGGTCTCATGTCCAATTCCCTGTTACTAGAGCGTCGCTCAAGCTCACCGCTCATCATATCATAAGTGCGCTTACTGGATAACCTCGGCCGCCGCTCAAGCTCATCGGCACGGGGCTCACCAGCAAACGCACGGCTTGTACTCGGCTGTCGCTCAAGCTCACCAGCACGAGACTCGCCAAAAATCAATTGGTTACTACCCGGCCGTTGCTCAAGCTCATCGGCACGGGGTTCACCTGAAAACGCACGGCTTGTACTCGGCTGTTGCTCAAGCTCACCAGTACGAGACTCGCCGAAAAACGATTGATCCCCACCCGGTCGTTGCCCAAGCTCACCGACACGGGGGTTCCCTCTCAATCTACAAATCACAGCATCATTTTGTCTACGCCGGTTCAGTCTCTCAACTTCTCTATCTTGTCGACTTTGCTGTGATCTAGATGGTAATATAGGGCTACCAGGTTCCGAATTATTTGTGTCCATTTTGGTTCTGAAACTCAAACATATGCGTTAATATCATTATTCATCACGAACGTTTAAAACAATAGTTCAAAAATAAATTCAAAAATATATTTGGATGAAGAACACATCAATTAAATAAGGGAACAGGATTAACTGGGTACTGGTATTACTGACTGGGTACAGAAAGAAAAACATTATCGTATTCACAGTACTCGTAAAAATAAACAGTAATTCATGTACCCATATTCATTTTAGTACTGGCACTGAATCTGAGCAGCAAAGGCAAAACGAGGGAAAGAAAAAGAAAAAAAAAAAAATATTGAAAGTCGATTTTCAAACTAGGCTGAGAGTCAACATTTTCAAATTTCAAAGTAACGTTACGTTATAAAAAAATAAAAATAATAATAAACTGATTCCATCTACCGATCTATAATAACAAAGAAAAGTTAATATAATTTCAAAATAGGAACAAAAATAAAATATAATCCATACTAAATAGTAGTGATATTTTGTAATATCATTCTTCGTAAAATATAAGCAAAATTGAAAATATCTGAAATAATAATAGCAAACACAAATGCACAGTATAAAGGTACGTCTTAATTTTAAATACTTTTTTTTTTTCACTAGTTTCCGGAAGCAATACAATGTAAATTACGTTACTTACGTTTTCTATATTTACTTATTTTTTTTTATTAGATGGCACAGAAGCGTATTTTTGCGTTCATCCCACTTCTGAACTATAAGAACGTATGCGTTCTTATTTCTATCAGGTGTTATATACTTGTAGGTTTTTAAAAAATGAAAAACACAACTCACTTTGAACTTTTATACTGAATTTCTAATCAACTTCTTACAGTTACACTTGCACATGTACACAGTAGTAAACATCCACCGTACGAGTCGACGGTCCAGCCGATAGTGCGCTCCTCCGGCAATGTCCCTCTAAGGTGTCATTCTGACAACCGGAAGTCGGTAGTTTAATATTTATTAAAGGTAATATTTAAAACATTGTAACAGGAAGTCAAAGCAGTGTTTGCTAGAACATTTAGAATTAAATTACAACATTGTATACAGGAAGTCAATGCACGCTAACAAATGTTACAACCGACGTGCTGTACGACGTGCACCACGACTGTACATAGATAAAAGTGATGATGGCGCAATGGTTAAGGCGCTAATAAACGAGTGAGAGGTCGTGAATTCAAACCGGAAGTGTTACACTACTTACGTGAACCCAGTTCTACAGCTAAGCCGTTAAAAATTTCGCTTAGTTTGGCTCTTTAGTTGAAATACAATTAAGTTACGTGTAGCCTAAATTATTTATATTTTCATTAATATAACTGATCATCAGACTTAATAGGAGAGAGACGTACCCTGAGGATCTAGAATGACATATTATGAACGATGATGAAAACGTCAAAAATGCAGATTGACTTATAGATACTACCAAAAAGCTTAATTTATTAGGTAGGTATATCAATCCTGTTGAAAGGCGTTGTAGAAATAGGAAGCAATTTGAAAGCGATTGCCTCTAGGTTTGGGGGAGGTTCCATAAACTCAGTAGCGTATTAAAGCGCAGCAAGAATAAAGTTATAAGCACCTACTACATTTTATTTTATTAAAATAAAAACCACCATGATGACCATGAATTTGTACTTTATTTACACAACTGTTACTGGAATACAATACATAATGTTCTGACAGTTTTTCTACTTATTTTGCCAAAAAAAAAATTACACAAGATGTACTTGTATTTATACAAACTAAATTACTTATTAGTGTAAATAGTGTAGAGCATAATAATATAGTTTACATAATGTGTATTAATTTTCTGACGTACAATAAAGAGTCTGATATTATACATGTACATGTTATAACTTACATTTTCACAGTCATTTTTATTGAATTTAAAGTAAAATGGTCCATTTGTTATTGTTAAAAATTTTGGTTGTTACAAATCAAATGTTTCTGAATTACTAATTATAAAAGTTCAACAATTATACAATTTTTTACAGTTTTAATTAATAACAATATCCTCAGTTTCTTTGGTTACAATTTCGAAGGTACAAATACGAAATAGTTAATTCTTGAGTCGTTAAATAATGACAACATAGAAAACAATTTAAATATAAGTGGCCTGTATATTATTTATACAGTTCACCGAAAAAATGTACAAGTTTTAATAATAACTTCAGTCAATAACGTGGACAAAAGATAGACAAGCGAGAATGATACAAAATCGTGATACAAAGTTTACGAGATAAAAACAAGCACTTTGTTTTCAATACCAGTGGATTAGGAAAAGTATTGTTATTTTTAACAACAATTTTCATTATAGTTGGGATTAGGCATCGGTACAGTACGTTTCATTGCAGTAACAGACAAGTTCTCAACTTGCACATCATCTCCTAACCTGAGTTTAACATCGCCACAGGGGAAGAAGCGGCTCGTGAAAGTAACTTCACCATCCCCACAGAATAGCTCAATGGAACTTGCATCCACAAGGATGTACCACTCAAGTTTGTCAGTAGCAGGCCTCCAATTTGTTCTACGGATACCATCTTCACCACCACGATCGAGTGTCACCTTACCTTCAATGGAATCATAACTAATTGAAACACTCGAATCTGTTGATTCTAAAAATAGATTAAAGTTTTGATACTTTGGTGCTGTTATTTTTATTTCACCAGCCTTATCTTCCAGCTGAACGGTGTGACCACTTCTTGCCTTCCCGGAGTACAGTGTGCGGCCACGGGCATGTGAAATCTCTTCAACGGGTTTCTGGATTAGTCTTAAATTTTTCGAGAGAGATAAAACTCTCGGGATTGTCATTTGACCAGTCCAGCCATCGTCGCGCTCAGGATAAACACTATCCCACATATCACCCCATGCTATTTGTACCCTACGTTTATTTTCGTCCAACATTGATTGCGTAGCATAAAAATCATGTCCATTATCCAATTCAATGAATTCGGTAACAGGCGTAAACGAATGAGTTTCGTAATCGAAATTGCCAACTATATAACCAACCTGAAATAGGTTTTTGTACATATCCCCCTGAGGGTTAATACCTTGTGGTGAAATTACCAGTACATAATATCCGTTCAACTCGAAGAAATCTGGACACTCCCACATATGACCTTGAGCGCCATTCGACTTAGCTAAAGTTGTCACCTCCGTCCAAGAAATTAAATCCTTCGACGAATAAAGTAGTACTCGTCCGATACCATCGATAGAATTTCCCAACACCATGTAAAAACTATCACCGTGTTTCCATACTTTCGGGTCTCTAATATTCGGCTGATGTTCATCTGCTTTGATAACTGGATTACCTGCATATTTCGTAAATGTTACTCCATCAGTACTTGTGGCTAAAGCTTGACGTTGCTCGTTATTTGGATTATTAACATTTCCCGTATATAACAGATACATTGTATTGTTTTCAATTATAGCACTTCCCGAGAACACTCCATTTATGTCATAAGATTCGTCTGGAGTCATTGCGATTGGTAGATGTTTCCAATGGATTAGATCTTTGCTCTTCATATGTCCCCAGTGCGCAACACCAGCCTCATGACTGCTTTTAGGGTTGTATTGATAGAACAAGTGATAAGAATCTTCAAATTTGCAGAAGCCGTTAGGATCGTTCATCCAGCCTTCAAATGGATTGGGGTGGTACCGCGGTGAATAGCAGCCATTAACTTTATCAGCCGAGCATCTGTAAGAAAACAGTGCTATTAGCAAAAACTTTGTCACAACTGCTAACATAGTGCGCGTCAGTAGAACAGACACGATGACTGAGCTCTTCTGCCTGAATAGTTTATTTCCGCATTCGTGCTCATTTATATGCCGTCGTAATGTCGTGTCGCATCCAGTTGTGTCAATTCAAAGTGCACTTATAAAAATTATTGTAAACATTAACATAGGTGATAGTTCAGTTTAATTATTATCTGCCAGTGAAATGTTGCCGTAGTGTTTGTTTAAATGAAATTGCAATGCGTATTTGTTCAAGATAATGCTTGCGATCGATGCATACTTGCGATACTTCGTAGGAGTAAAGTAGCGGTATAAATAGGTACAAAATACTCTTTCAATATGATGAATGAGCTAACTATAGGTTAGCCCAAATGATTGCCATTCAAAGGATTAAAACATCAATCTTCCACCGAGTATGTTTTACGAATCGGCCTTTGCCCTTATTTTTCTGTGGGGAAATCCTCATGGATACCCTCTGTCCTGGGAGAACGGAGGGTCATGGCGGACTCCTACCGACTAAACCCCCACGGTACTTTTCACTACTATGAGCCAGGGGCCCGGGAGACACTCGCACATTCGCCGCACCCCCGAATAGACGGTCTTTACCCAGAAAAATTGAATAAAAGGCAACAAATTAAAGAAAGAAAGAAAGAAAAAGTATTTATTGAGACTCGCATAGGAAATCACAAATTAAACTAAAACACACTCATTAAAACATTAATAAAAACAATAAAAAATAAAAACAAAATAAAAGCAGAAAGTCCTGTACGAGGCCAAAAGGCTCCTATCTCAGCATATGTTTCGACAATTAAGAAAAAAAAATATCAATTTGAATATTTTAAAAAGAACATCGCTCATTTTGATTTTGAAGTAGGTAGCAATAAAAATACCTTTAGCCATCTTGATCACGATCTATAATCCATAAACTTACATACATAATTATATTACGTTTTCTTAACTATAAAATAATTTACCTCATACGTGTTGCTTGACAATTATCTTAAACTACTTGGAAGTGTATTCATAGGAAACTATACTTACGGAAACAATGGTACAATGGTGATTAATTTATGAGAAAGATTATTTCATATGTATCTACGTACATTTTAATCAATAAATCACTTTACCTAGCAAATTGATTGCAATACAATCACTTTGCCAGTCATGTTCTTATCGTTAATCGCATTGATTGATAATTTAAATCCATTCACACCTCTATCGCCACTGAGAAGCCAGCAACTATAGACACTGTACGTGTGTACCTTACACACCTAGGCATTATGGCAAAAACAAATCCTTATATTTAATTCTGAGTAATAACCATGACAATAAATCCCTAGTAATAGAGAGCAAAATTTTTGGAAGGGGCACGTTTTCGTCTACAGAAATGATTGATATGAAACGGTCCTATTTTTTTATCTTTCTCGGTACCCCTCCATCTACGTGGAACCTTGGCTTGCGTATCACCAAGCGTAGAATAATGGGACGCCCCCAAATAGATGATCTTAAAAAGGTGGTTGGGACTCGATGCGGAAGGCGGAGGACCTATTTCCTATAGGCCTATTTCCAGCAATGGACTGCTATAGACTGATTAAACAGTGGACAGTTAGCATTATTATTGGTTCGTTTTTGCAATCTTTTCTGGCACTGGATTTTTTGTTGTCTTCTCCGATTGTTCATTTTGCAAGGCTGTATCAGCAAAAAAAAGGTCACTGTGAATGATGAGTGTGATATAAAAACTATTACCTCATTTATATCGCTCTCTCTTAATGAGAAGTAACATAAATTGCGTACATTTAGCTATAAAGAAGCATCATTTTAGATTCATGATTTTTAAGCAAAAAAGCTGCATATCATCATCATCATCATCAGCCTATAGCAGTCCACTGCTGGACATAGGCCTCTTCAATTGCACGCCATTCAGCTCGATTCTCGGCAACTCTCATCCAGCTGCTACTAGCCACCCTTCGAAGATCGTCACTCTACCTATCATAAATAAAAATAAAAAAGAACAAGCAAAACACACAAAGCAGTTTAAGTATCTACTAGATAAATCAACAAGATTTTAGACATGAACAATAAATCGTTTCACACAACACGTGTTTCAAAATAATTGAAATTGTTTCAAATCTGACAGAATGAAGTCTCAATCTAAACAGTGGGTATTGTTTATATTGAGACAATAGACGTAATTTTAACTAAAATGGTGTTCGTTTAATAACTCTATCATAATTTCAGTAATTTAAAACAGTAATATCACTATCATTACTTGTTATAAAACAAAGTCCCCATCGCGTCTGTCTGTCTGAATACGATAAACTCAAAAACTACCGAGCGGATTTTCATACGGTTTTCACTCATGGAGTTTTCGAGTGATTCATGAGGAAGGTTTTGGCTTTTCCTATTATTTATTTAAGTTTTTTGTAAATTGGTTGATATATGACGATATTCTTCTTTTTCGTGTGGTTAATGACTAACCGTGTCAGAGCTATGAAACCGCCCATAGGCCCCTGACTTGGCTTCACATGCCGTCAAAAATATCTCTCAGGCGGTTTCCTTACGATGTTTTCTTTCACCGCTTTTGAAGCAAGTGACAATTATATAATAAATAATTATGTTATTACATATTAAATATGACGATGATTGTTGAATATGTCTTAAAAAGTCATGCGGATTGGGAGCTTTACTGGCCTACGCTACGTAAACCAATAGAGTTATATGAAAACAATGTACTACGGTATTAATTTATTGTTTACCTGAATTAACACATACCTACCTTTAATCTCGGTAGTACGTTCCCTTGGGATATTTTCCGACATCCACGCAGCTGAAGCCGCGGGCAAAAATTAGTATTTTATAAAATATTTTCCGCTGAATCTCGTCGTTAATTTAAAAAACCAGTCAAGTGCGTGTCGGACTACGCACAATGAAGGGTTCCGTAGTTGAGATGAATTTATTTATCCCTAGAACAAACTTAACATTGTAGTTGAAAAACATGTTCTCCCATACATTCAACTGCAAATGTCAATTTGTACGCACAATATGAAATGAAATTGTTTATTCTGTAAATAGGATATCGGAATCACTTTTACACGTCATATAATTTTTTTATTAAAAATAAGCTAGATGAGTTCGGCGTTTCCTATCTGACTACTCTGAGAAGAAAGGCCGAAACAAACTCAGAGGTCGCAGTCTCTTTTAAAGTCCAGACATAATCTTGGTCAGGCCATATGAGGACCATGTAGATTAGTTTCTAAAAAGGTCTTTTGAGGAAAGAACCACACAGATTTGAGTGGACCTGTCCAGTCAGTGCAAGCATTTGTCAGTAATCGTGGAGCTCAACTTAGAACTTAAGGAGCTCAACTCGACGAGCAATACCAAAGAAAGGACATTTGGGTAGGCCGCAAAAACTACTTAAACTGCCAGACCATCACTAAAACTAGAAGAGAAATAAAAATAATGTCCATATAGTCCTCACATTCACAATAGTTAAAATAATATAATACTTTACAAAGTAATCATGTCATTTTGAATATAATTTTCAACAATGTCAACGTGTTTATAAACCTGGTATATGTTGATTTTACAGAATAATTAAAATGTCTAGTTTTATGGTTTTATCACAAGGCTTAGCAGAGCGAGCAGTTCAATCCCAAGCTTTTTTATCTTCTAAATAATCGGAAATTGTATAGTACCCTTTTTTACAAAGTTTGGTTTTAATACAGATTTTAAATCGTTTAACGGGTAAGTTTCGAATGTCAATGGGGAGTTTGTTGTAAAAGCGTATACATTGACCCATGAATGAGTTGCCTATTTTGTGGAGACGTGTGCGATGTACAGCAAGGTTGTGTTTATTCCTGGTATTTAAACTATGAATATCGGACATTTTCTTAAAATTTGATATATTTTTGTGTACATACAATAGGTTTTCAAAAATATATTGTGAGGCTACAGTCAGAATATTTATTTCTTTGAATTTTTCTCTAAGGGAATCTCTTATACCTAGGTTGTAAATGGCTCGAACAGCCCTTTTCTGTAAAACAAAGATATTATTAATGTCCGCACAGGTTCCCCAGAGAAGAATCCCATATGACACAAGACTATGAAAATAACTAAAATAAACAATTCTGGCTGTATCTACGTCAGTTATCTGTCAAATTTTTTTAACAGCATAGGCGGCCGAACTTAGCCTTCCTGACAATTTTTCTATGTGTGGGCCCCATTGTAATTTACCGTCAATAGTGATTCCAAGAAAAACTGTCGACTCAACAGGGTCCAACTCTGTTCCATTAACCTGAACATTGGTAGATAGCTGCCTGACATTTGGCATTGAAAATTTAATGAGTTTAGTTTTTTTTTTGTTCAGGAGAAGATTATTTACATTAAACCAATGCACAACTTTAGAGAGTGCATCATTAACTTGTTCAAAATTGACTAATTGATGTTTGATTTTAACAATGAGGGAAGTATCATCTGCAAATAATACGATCTTGTGATTATCCCTTATGTGATAGGGCAAGTCATTTATATAAATTAGAAATAAAAAAGGACCAAGAATTGAACCCTGCGGAACGCCCATGGTGATGGTGCAGATCCTGCAGATCTCATGCCATTAACATCGACCCTCTGAATTCTGTTGTTCAGATAAGAAGTCAGAAGGTCAAGAGCCTTGTCCCTCATACCATAGTGGTACAGTTTCCTGATGAGTGTATCATGATGTACGCAATCGAAGGCCTTGGACAAGTCGCAGAAAATGCCAAGAGCATCTTGCGACTCCTCTCAGGCCTCGAATATGTTCTTTAGTTATTCCGCGCCCGCATCTGTAGTTGAACGACCCTTTGTAAAACCAAACTGTTTCAGATGAAGTAAATGAATATATGAACAGATGAAGTATATTGAGATATTTACCATGTTATTTTAAGAAGTCTATACTTTTTATAGGTTTTCCTGTAATCTATAAGTAAAGAGCAAAATTGTAGGTCCAGTGGTTTCGGAATGCTCAATTTTAATCGAATTTCTTAAATATTTTTAAAAGTATTTATTTTAAAATTATATAATAAATATTTTTATAATCCTCGCAACAAGCCCTTTCATTTAATACATCACACGGTACTGTTAGCAAAACATTTTTTTAAATTTTCTTGTTTGCCCCTTAAAAGTGACCTCAGACGGACAGACGGACAGATAGACAGGCAGCTAGACAGATACACGAGTGATCCTATAAGGTTTCCGTTTTTTCATTTTGAGGTACGAATCCCTAAAAATGCCGAGATACCTGGGCATATTTAAATACGGTTGGACCGTCAGATAACGGTACTATTTCTAAAAATAAACGATAGTTCGCTAACCTTGAGTTCGTCATCATTTTAGCGGGAAACTTCGCAAGCGAGCACAAAACACGTCCTGTCTTCATGACGTCTGGGACGAGTACTGGCAAAATATTAGAGTAGAGAAGCAGTGCAAAGGGGCAGGGGGGCTTAACCACGTAACTATTCAGTACAATAGACTTGCTTGAACGTTAAAAATGATTATTAGCCGATATAGTAGTATATAATAAAGTCTAAATCAAAATTGAACTAATATTTTGGTTAGTGTTGTTATTAATATTATTGAAACAATACAGAGCAAGGCAATGCAATAAAGCAAGTAATACAAAGCAAGGCAATAAAGATCGGAAATAGGTTTACCTCGAATATGGACCTCGGTCTGTCAAACAAGCGTATTTCAATGATTTTGAAGCCTACAAAGACTGCACAGCCGTTTTTTGTTTTTGTTTTTTTTTTTAATACTGGTGTTCAGCTGCACCCGGTTAGACTGGAAGCAGAACCCAACATAAAAGCCTTTTCCCAACATTGGGAAAAGGCTAGGCAGATTGGTTTTGGTATAGTTTTAAATGAATACTCAAACCATTTTTTTTTTGTTTTATTGTTTTTAGTTGTCAAACTTTCTAGTTTTTTGATCTGCGGTATCTCGAAGTTATGTAGATACAAGAGGAGCCAATGCTTCTCTTGTAGCTACATCATTCAGAATATTCAAAGTTACAGCTAACAACGTAAACTTTGAAGGCGGCCGATGAGACCTCTAAAAGTCCAACGCAGCGCCAAGGATACGTAAACACGTTGGTTTTGTGAAGTTTGAAGAACCACCTTAAGAAGTTTTCACTTAAAAAATCTCGGTGTTTTGAAGCAAGTCAAGTCGCCAGTGTATCATAATTTAACTTGAAGCCTTTTTGGCCTCGCACAGGTCTTTTTTTTGATAACACATTTTTTTTTTATTTCAATTTTTTTCTGAAATTGTTGTTGTTTCTATAATTTTCTTAGTATCATAGTGCTGGGCTATAGAATATAGAAAGAAAATACATTTATTTAGCACAGACAAAAAAGCACACAACACAACATAATTATAACACAAGTAAAAAATAAAAAAGGAAACAAAAACAAAATGTAAAATAATAATTTAACAGGAAAGTGTGCCTTGCGGCTGCGTCAAATAGGCCCAGTTCAGCAAAAATGCCAGACAACTAGTGCCTGACGCTGGTTTTCAACTAAACCTGAAGTGTGAGGTGACGGATGTAAATCAGTTTAATACCTACTGCAATATGTGTGTGTATACTTTAATAAAATCAATTAGTGTAAGATAATAATAACAAATAATTCGTTTATATGGCATCGTTTACATGGATGGAATATAGATGGCGCTGATACCAGTTTTGAGTTTTTTAATAGTATTGTTTCTTTTTATGGAGATACAGGGCAACAGAATGATGATGATAAATATTATTTATATCATATACAGGGTGGCATCGACGCGAAAACTGAATCCATGATTTCAGTTTTCGCGTCGATGTCCCTGCTACCCTGTATATCAGTTTTAAGTTTTCACTTCTGTCCCGAGTCCCCATGACTCCCTATTTTTTTTCATTATTTCAAATTAAGATGAATGTATTATACACATATATCTAAATGATGATGAAATCCGTAACAAAATCCATTCTGTAGTTTAGAAGAAATAAGAGGGCACACAGACAGACATGATAAGAAACTGTTTTATACCTACTATGAATAGATAAAAACGTGTATTAAGTTTGGATAAGGTTTGGAAACTTCTTTTGTTTTAGCATAATGTGTAATATTGAACTATTGATTACAATAGTTTATTTACCGACTTAACAAACTAATGACACCAAATTAAATGGGCGATTATTTACTTTCATTTATATTTAAATTTCTACCGTCTTATCGATAGTTGGAGCTATCATAAAAATGTCAATAACCTTAAAAGCAGTAACTTTTAATTAAGTAACCCTATAATTTTTTTAAATACCACTAAATCCATTAATAAAAAACAAATTGGTCTGTTTCCACAATAAATTGGATCTACACGATGTTTATTTTATAATTTTTAATATAAAAGCGATTGTCATGTATGGCAACTATGAAACAGGCTGCAGTGTAATTAGGGAAGAACATAAAAAGGTTTGTAAATTAGGTTGTTATTATTTTCTTAGAACCGTTTGCAGTGTATTATGTGGAGCCTTGTAGGTTGACCTTGAAAATATAACGTCACTACCTATGTCATTTTGTTGCAGCTGAGCACGTAACTTTAAATTCCCCGACTAATAATCATGATCAAAACTTTGATCCAGTCTGTCCCATCCTTGATGTCCTCCCTTCGGTTGACGGCCTGGGCCGAAGTTCGTACCCCACAAGGGGTGCCCTTAACGAGCGTTCACCTAGTTTTAATTAGCATAGTTGAATAACCCCTGGCTGGAGGTTTTAAGTGTAGTAGCTTAAATCACCTACAGGAAAACCTGTTAAGTAGTCATGATCTCAGAGGTCAACTACGAGATGCCCTATCTAAAAAAAAAAAAAACTATGTCATCTATCGGAGCCTAAGTGCTTTGATGTGTAACATCTTTCCTCGCGTTTTCCTGCAATCTGTGGGAGTGATTTCGTGAAGAGGGACGGAAGTGCGTAACAGGAAGCCCGAAGCGCGCGCTATTTGATTTACCAATGAGCGCGCGTGGTGCTAGAGTTGGCCGTCAGATGATACCAACCATTTTCCGAGAGGTTGGTACTGTCAGCTAAGATGTCAAATGTTACACATCATATACGATTACTGTAAGGTTTGCTGGTTTTTTATTTAGCCGATATTGTTCCACAGCTGGGCAAAAGCCTTTCCCAAAATCTTCCAGCACACTTAGCAAGACCATAATAGACACGCGTTTTGTCGACGGAAGAATAGACAAAATATCAGATTGTGATTTTTGTCTATTTTTTCGTCGACAAAACCCGTTTCTATGGTTGTCATGCTACACGTGCAAGATATCCTTTTCCTGAGCCACCTCGAGCCAGCCTTTGAGATACGCGTCTAGGTTGGTTCGCCACCTCTTCCTGAGTCGGCCACGGCAGTGTCTTCCATACGAATAAACTAAACATACAAAAATATGATAAGTGCTAGAGTATCAACGAAAATTGTACTTAAATTGGTATTTTAAGCAAAATTTCTGTTATGAAATATGAGATGTTACGATAATAAATTAGAAACAATACATACTACAAATAAACAAAATTGTAATTTAATGTCAAAATAACAGAAGCTGTAATTTTGAGGTTTATGTATTCACACAGTGAAAGTATATCCGGTATAACGTCTAAACTCCGAAACGGCTGGACCGAATTTGATGTTATAAAGAGTAACTAAGGCTACTTTTGTTTTAGAAAAAAATATTGGGTTCCGCGCAATAAAAATAAAACCCATGAAATCTGTATTTACACATAAAAAAGTTGAAGTGTCTGTTTAACATGTCAAAATAACATAACATCACGCCTTGTTTCCCCGAAGGGATAGGCAGAGGTGTCCTTGTAGCAGGTACACCCACATTTCGCCAGTTATGTGGTCATGATTTCTCGGAGTCTAGATTTGTGCGAGCTGCTACTGAGAAATTTCAGATAGAAAAAACAACAACTTTTTACTAAATGCATATGAAATTATACACAGTACATACAATAAAAACACAATTTTTAAATTATTTTGTCTGTCTGTCTGTTTGTTCCGGCTTATCTCCGAAAACTTTCACTACCAGCTATACAAATAAATTAAATTATAGAATTCCACACGGACAAAGTCGCGAGTAACAGCTAGTTTTAAAATAAAAATGCCATTCAGGAACGCATAAACAAGCAAGATTAGTGCCGCGCCGCCGGCCACAGCAATTTTTTGCAAGAAGCTGCACGTGCTGCATAAATCTTTCATAATAATGTTCCTACTTTTCTATATACTCAACGCTAGAGTTAATGCGTCGCTAGAATAATATATTCATATTCATTTACTCATTGTTTGTCACAGGTGAAAAGACAGTTCTTACAGTTAATATTATTGTATCACTGTAACATACCCATGGGGTGTACAATCTTCTTGTTAATATATATAAATTACGTGTCACGTTGTTTGTTCGCGATGGACTCCTAAACTACTTAACCGATTTTAATCAAATTTGCACACCATGTGCAGTTTGATCCAACTTGAAAGATAGGGTACGTAGGGTACGTAGGGTACGTAGGGTAGGTAGGGTACGTAGGGTAGGTAGGGTACGTAGGGTAGGTAGGGTAGTAAGTGATACGTAAGGTACGTAGGGTACGTAGGGTACGTAGGGTACGTAGGGTACGTAGGGTACGTAGGGTACGTAGGGTACGTAGGGTACGTAGGGTACGTAGGGTACGTAGGGTACGTAGGGTACGTAGGGTACGTAGGGTACGTAGGGTACGTAGGGTACGTAGGGTACGTAGGGTACGTAGGGTACGTAGGGTACGTAGGGTAGTAAGTGATAAAGATGGTCCACCCAAACATTTATATGGCAAAACAACGTTTGCAGGGTCAGCTAGTCTTATATATAAAATTCTCGTGTCACAATGTTAGTTACCTTACTCCTCCGAAATCTAATGGAAGTATAAACAAACCCTGTTCGGGTTAAATTCTTTCGCAATCACTCACTTAAAGGAATTTGTAACACATTCATATGTATCAAGAAGGTTTCAACTTTATATCTCCCAACTTTTTCCTTCAAATATTGTTTGAATGAACATTATTCAATTTTAATTGAAAAGTCATCAGAGCACTCAATTTATTTGCGGTACTACAAATTGGCACCCTTTTTTTTGGGTGGGAAATGATCAAATAACTTCTCCCGCTCTGGGCGGAGCGGGAGGGCGTATCAAATTCTTACTGACTAAAAACCCACCCGTGTTCCTTCAGCTGCCATGTTGCCGGGGGCCAAGATGTCCCTTTAGGACTTCTTCGCAACCCCGGCAGGCATCGGCCCTAGTGGACCCCGTCAGTTCTGCTGACATCTCTTTGAGGCGCGCGTGAAACACAACGCGCCATCGACCCGGGCCTGGTCCTTATCGGACGGCGAGCTACTCATTGCTCACCGTCCGCAAGCCCACGCCTACGGTGGCTGGAAATCGGCCTGCAATTCCCGACGCCCAGAGTGTCTCCTGCGGTGGTTAGGGGCGGAGGGTGCGAAATTTTGCCTCTCCCTCACGCGTTCCACCTCCTCCTTCGCGAGTATTACTGCTTCGCAGAAGGAGGTGACGGCCTCCCATTTCCTTTCGCTCCGTACCATGGCCTGAACCAGGGACGGACGCAAGAGATCACCCCCTCCGAATCAAATTGGCACCCACTGGTAAATTTTCTGAACTACTTGTTTACATTTTCATCAGATAGTTTTGAAACAGGTATAGTCTATTTCAAAAGTATAGTCGAGATCATGGCCGAACACGGTCTGAAGGACGGTATCATTTTTTAGGCGTCTTCCATTACTCATACATCATTAATTAATGTATAATTTTACTACCGTCTCTAGAAGTTGCCGTTGCGCGGCGATTCCATGCCCAGTGCCCAAAACATTACTTGCAAGAACATTGTCTGTAAGAATCAATGCACCAACTTCACATGCATCATTATTTCGTTAGTAATGAATCATTTAACTTGTTGAAATGGTTTTCATAAAGTATGTCGTCCAAAAGATATTACCTGCTACAATAATGGAAAAAATACTGGATAAAAAGTAATAACCTGCGGGCCTTGGGAACCATCCCGTTATTGCTTTGCGGTATCTTATAATAATAATAGTTTTTGTTGTCATGAATAAATAAATAAATCATACAATCCTTAGTTTTTGTTTACCCTATGAATGTACTTCTACTCATATTATTAACAACTTTTTCGGTAGCAGTTTCAAGGGCCTGCTGGCGGCAACACCAAAAGTGACAACGATGGCGCTGGTGACAGCACAAACTAAAGTGGCAACGATGGCGCTGGTGGCGGCAGAAACTAAGGTGGCAATGGAGGCGCTGGTGGCGGCAGAAACTAAGGTGGCAACGGAGGTGTTGGTGGCGACAGTAATCAAGGAGGCAACGGAAGCGGAAGTGGCGACAAAAACCAAGGCGGCAACGGAGGCACTGGTGGCAACAACTTCCAAGGCTGGAACGCCCTTATCCTGCTACGGCACCCGTTTGGCAGCGCATCTGGCCGCGCTAACTTAGCCATAGAATCGTCTGTCAAGCTTTCCAGGTCCATTCCAGAAGACATCATCAGCCTAATTGACCCAATGGACGCCTCCCCGCCGCGATTGTAGCTACTCCCTTCGGCAGCCATGGCATTCCTCAACAAATTATTTTATTTATTTGTATCTTTAGCTTATTGTTGACTTGTTTTATTGTTTTTGTTGAAATTCTGATAAAATTCAAGTGTCGTTTGTAATGTCAAAATAACAGCTTTTTACTAAATGCATATGAAAGTACGATACAGTACATACAACAAAAACACTTTTTTTTTTGTCTGTCTGTCTGTTTGTTCCGGCTAATCTCCGAAACGGCTGGACCGATTTTGACGGGAGTTTTATTGGCAGATAGCTGCTGTTATAAGGAGTAACTTAGGCTACTTTTGTTTTAGGAAACTATACAATTAGTAAAATTGATGTATAGATTTCCACGCGGATGAAGTCACGGGTAAATAGCTGGTAATTATAAATAAATGCGAAAGTAAGTTTGTTTGTTACGCTATCACGCTAAAACAGTTTTGGATAAAATTTGGCTCATGGGTAGACCATAGCCCAGGTTAGGACAAAGAATACTTTTTATCCCGATATTCTCACGGGATCGAGATTTATGGGGGTGAAATCGCGGGGCGCAACTAGATGTTATATAAAAAAAAGAGTAAATGGTTTTACCGTAACCGATGAAATAATAATTTCTAAACCGGTAACTAAGCGAGTGACATTGGGTAGCTGTTGATAAATTAAATACCTAATTTGTTACGCTCTGTTTCACATAGGCCCAAAAATAATTAAATATTAAATTGGTGTTACTTTTAAAGTATAGTTTTGGAATTAACAATTTAGGTAGCGCTAAATACTAACTGGTTAAGAAACAATATGGCTTGTTCTAATTAATTCCGTGAGTTTGCCGTTCTGCTTATAGGGTTTTTTTTTTAAATTGTAGGCTTGATCAATGGATATTTCTGCAATAGTGTATGCTATGAGTCCTAAACGAAAGATTGGATATTTATTTATTCATAAAAGTTATGAAAAATTAAAAAAATACTGTACAAACGCGGACTTACGGACGGCTATGTTACTATCTCAGCTTTTAGTACAGCTACATCTTAACTACCAACTCATATAATAAACTATACGTTTACTGTGTGTCTGACTTCATCTTTTATCTTTTTATCTAGACATGCAACACATCGTTAAACATTAAAATTGGTTTACAAATTCATTTTAATGTTTCTAAACGAATTATGCCATGTATTACAATATCTAAAATGTTTGACCTTCCTGTGGTTACCTACGTACATTATCTACTATGTACATATACGTCGTGTATATTTGTTTATATTTGGTTGGTATACTAGACAGTAAGCAAATATACATAGGGTGAGTAATGGCAAACCTTTACACATAAATAAATACAGAGTACCTGGGCGACCGAGCTCTGCTCTGGTGAAAATAGAGAATGCTCATTTAATAGTATTGGAAAGTTCACACTAATTCGATGTACAGTACAACTGCCATGATAGTAGGCACTTACTAATTCCATGCTGCCATTCATACATACATACAGTGCGATCCGCCGTTGCAATCGGACGCGCTTACACTGTTAGCGGAAATTATTTTGCGCTGAGCGCGGCAAATGCCGCTGCCACTATGCGGTCGGAAGAACTTGTGGCTAACGAGGTCCTGGCATTCCTGCAGTACCAGCTGGATGTCATGGACGAGGTCAGTGTGATCCAGATCTGCAAATCCAACTTCAATGAAGAGGAGATACGCAGAGCGAAAACATTGCTGTATGAGTCGCTACATATGGCCGACCGAATGCCGTCCCGCAGGAGGGATGAAAAGGGAGAGAGGAGTCTCCAAGACATTATTAAAGTGTTGAAGGAGACCGACCCGGACGACGTGCCGACTTTCGTGGCGAAGGACTTGCGCAAGCTGCCCCCCGTCACTTTCGACCACGTCGACGTTTCCAGGCTGCTACGGGACATCACAAGCCTGAGATCAAGCCTGGTCGAGATGCAGTTGAAGTTGGAAGCATCGCAATCCACCATCAGTGATCTACGTACCGAGGGAGCAGATTTACACAACGCGGTATGTAGGTCACACGAGCCTGCCAACAGCGTCAACACACGTCACGGCGTACTCAATGCATCGCAGCTGAGTTTCGAGTCAGCAAAATTTGACTCGTTGCCGGCCGCCGTCACTGCGAGCGATGCACAACCGCGCCCCGCCCTCCCCGCGTCCCTCATCGTTGGGACGCCGACGAATATTAGCACGTCCACACCAGGACGAGCTTATTCGGCTGCCGTTATTGCAACTCCAGCAAAACAACAGCGGCAACCTAAGCTTACGAGGGGTGCCCAGCGGCTCTCCAAACTTGTTCGAAGCTCGTTACCGCAGGTAGCACGCCAAGGACAGGCCGATGAAGAAGGCTTCATACGTGTGGAGAAGAAGAAGAAGAAGCCTGCTTGTCGCAATCAATGCGGTACCGCATTGAATGGTCCAAACATGTTGCTGCGTCCCGCTATTCCATCGACGCAGCTGTACGTGTCACGGTTACATCACTCCACGAAGGCAGAGGACATCGTGGAGTACATAAAGATAAAGACCAAGTTCACCTTAAGAGTCGAGCAGTTGGAATCGCGCCACAAAGTTAACTTTAAATCTTTTGTGGTGCGCGTTCCGACTCATCACCTGGAGACCTTCATGAAGGAAGAATTTTGGCCGAAGGGTGTTGTGTATCGGCGTTTTCGCGGAAGGCTACATGACACCTCGACTCAGCGCAATACGTCGCCGACCCAACGTACTACTTAGTTATAAATAGATTAATGTTTTTTAACAATTATGTATTAGTTTATTATTTTATAAGAATATTTGTGTATTTTATCTATGGGCCTTAGTTGCCTGAAATAAAGGAATTATTATTATTATTATTTTTACGTCTTTGACATTTCTCGGGACCCTAGGGTCCCGGACCTTTGGAAGGCGTACGAGGGGCCGAAGCCAACTCGCAGAGGCCCCTTAGACGTTTTTAATGAAATGAAGTACCAACCGACGATTATCCCTGTATGCACCATACAATTGCACCCAAGGACAACCCCCGGTTGGTGTAGGACTATTGTAATTAAGGAAACAAAGATATTGGACTATGGGATTGGGTAGCTAAAGTGGACTGATCACCTGAAACTATGGAAGGACTATGGCCCCTGCCTGATCAATGTTTTATATGCACACGGATAAAATGGCAGGGGGTGACTTGCACACTCATTAATGGGCCCCCGAAAACGGTCGCTAGCACAAAGTGTCGTAGCAACAAGGGGGCAACATGTCTTGAGGTGCTTGAGAAGTGGAGAGGTATTCCACGGCTTTCAGAACAATCCCAGAGCCCGGAAGATGGTCAAGATCCCTACGAGCACTTACTGAAATACTTTCTTCCTCCGAGCACGTTTGCTCTTGCGAATCTCCACTCAAGCCGGCCAATAAAGGCGAGAATGAGGTGGGAGCTCTGTTCCTCGTCAGTGCTCACTCCAACCGGTCAATTAAGGCAAGCCAGAGGTGAGGAACAAGATTTCTCCGGGGAGATAGGGTCCGTGGGGTCGCTACTGCCCAACAGCTCGCCACATGCTGCCCTGCGGGTTTTTGTATCTCTCTTGGTCTGGCTCCTCATCCTAGACCTGTTCCGGTAAAATAAACTACCGGCACAGACCCAGAATTCGGAGCGCGCAAACCCCACCACGACGTCAACGTAGAGATACGGCGGTGGGGTTATTATTATTATTATTCTAAGGTTGACGTCTTGTTCTAAACTTTGGGCTACCGAGCTTTACTCGGGTGAAAATATGGAGAAAATGAAGTTTCCCAGATATGAGGCCAAGCTAAATCGATTTTTCGCCCCCGTAAACCCCTATAGGTATTGCAACTTTCATCGAAATCGTTAGAGCCGTTTTCCAGAACGTGGTTACAAATATATGTATACAAATATACAAACTACTGTTACTACTATTTATAAACTGCCTCGTTGGTTTAGTGGTCGCAAGCGCTACTGCTGAGCATGAGGTCCTTGGTTCGATTCCCGGGTCGGCCAGTGTTATTGGATTTTTCCATCTGGAATTTCTCATTAGCAGTCCGGAGTCTGGATTTGTGCCGGCGTCTGACGTCACTCCTCCATTTTCTATGCTCTAGTTCCCGCCTGACAAATTTAAAAGCGATTGTCCCGCGAACACGCGATCGGTCGCATGCTTATTAATTATGTCACTTTTTGTTCGAAAAACCGGAAAGCACCCTCTGGTGGTGGAACCACGCGTTCAGGTTCACCGAACAAAAAGTTCGTACCATCGTGAATTCGTGCGACGATCGCTTTTAAATAGGACGCGGGGTCACGGTACGAAAAAGATACTTAGGTACCTACAGAAGGACACACGCATAAACACGTAAACACGAAGATCTCAAACTACACACATCAAAAGTGTCTAGGGATCAAGTACATTTTTAGCTATAAAAAATTATCCAATTACCAAATCTAATCTACTAGACTGGCTTCTTACTTTAATTCCTATGTTGAAGTTATCCCTACATTTTGTAAAAATTAAGAAAAATTACAATTTTTGCAAATTGTGGCAAATTAACCTAAGATAATGTCGTAAATTAAAAGGCAAAAATTAGCATTTTAATTTTATTTATTGTAAAGATAAAAAATAATAATCTGTGTTTCCACCATTGACACGAATCACACAACCACAGCGATTTGGCATGCTTAAAATCAGTACATCAAAATCAATTTGAGGAATGGCCGCCCACCTTCTTTCTAACAAGTCGTAAAGTTGTTGTGGGTTATGCACGGCATCCATACTCGGCAGAGCTCTTCTTTGGAGCATATCCCATGCGTGCTCAATTGGGATGAGGTCTGGCGATTGAGCAAGCCACGGCAGAACGTTGAATGTGAGCATCGGCAAGAGTGCGTGAGATATAGTCTAGCCGTGTGTGGACGGAAGCGCATTGTCGTGCATTAGTCGAAACGATGGGTGATTCGACTAATGCACGACAATGCGCACGGACGCTCTGTGTAGTGCCAAGAGCGACAGCCACAGTACGTTGCCTGGAACCAGCTTGCAACATTCCGATGGTTCTCTCATCTCTTCTCGTGTCAAATGATGTCGTCGCTCCATATCAATGCAATTTTTATATTTGATTTTCTATTTTTAATCAAACTTTAAAGAAAATTCTTTATTCAAATAGTGAAATTCCCAAAAAAAGAATCAATAACGATCCAAAAAAGGTAAAAAATAATCCTCAATTGCGGCGATACTCTAAAACGTACTTGATCCCTAGACACTTTTGATGTGTGTGAGTCGTGAGAGCTCTTGCAGTCGCTTTACGTGACCCGACTTCGCGAGTCTGTTGTTTACTTTTTCACTCGTTGTAACTTCTGAAGCCCTAGCACGAACGCGCGCAGTTATTAAACTAACTTAAAGGGCCGTGCACGAAATCGACTGATTTTGATCAATATTGTCCATTAGTTGTGAGAAAGGGAAACAGAATTTAAACAAAATTATTTGTGACTTGGTTCGCGTAGATGACGAAACTTAACAATGTCTTTTTTAGTGCTGTTGGAAGATATGCAAGTACTTCTTTATGTACAATATTAGCTGTGGAATCTCCCCTATTAATAATAATGATCAAAACTTTTTGACCCAGCCCGTCCCATCTTTTGATGTCCTCCCTCCGGATAACGCCCTAAGCCGAGGCTCGTACCCCACAGGGGGTGCCCTTAGCGAGCGTTTTCCTAAGCTTTTTAGCTTAGTTTATGTGTGCCCTGGCTGGAGGCTTTGAGTGTAGTAGCTTAAGGCAACCACAGGATTGACCGATTAAATAGCCACGGTTTCAGGAACCAGCTATGAGATGCCCTACAGAAAAAAAAAAGCTGTGGAACCATCTGAAGCATACAAAAAAAGGTTATTGGGGTTGTTTACGCGTGAAAGAGCTACGTATAAATAAATAATAATAGTATAGATTCCCACAGACATAGGAAATCAAGCCGGTTCTTGGTTATGTCAACGAGCTACTTTGACTCCCCGCAATGTTTAGCAATTAGTTTAAAAATATTCCTAATAACTTTCCTTTCTCTTTCAAACGAATGCAATTCCCAGTCAGTCTCTGTTATACCATGACCATTAATAAAGCTCAGGGCTAGACATTATCCGTTGCGGGGGTGGACCTAAGTATTGGATGCTTTTTCCCATGGTTAACTATACGTAGTTCTTTCAAACAACCCCAATAACCTTTTTGTGTACGCTCCAGATGGTTCCACAGCTAATATTGTATATAAAAAGCACTTGCATATCCTCCAACAGCACTAAAAACACATGGTTAAGTTCCGTAATCCACGCGAACAAAGTCGCGGGCACAGCTAATTATTAAATACATCTGCAATGGTATTCTTGGAATTCGAGATGCATCGATACTTATGGCAATGTATAATACATGTTTATTTAAGTAAGTTCGTTACTATAGTGCAGACCAAATATACAGGGTTATACAGGGCCACACTCAAGATCTAACCCTTAATAAATTCAAATCATTTATAAAACTATGTCAAAAAGCTTTTTTATAGTGTTAACTAATATTTTGACAACAAAAAGCTTGGGATTGAGCTGCTCCTATTGTTATACACTGAATGGTATTTTTTGCTATTTACACACATAAACACTTCGACTTTTTTGATGAATATTATTTACATGAATTAAAAGTTTTTTTTTATGTTTTTGTGAATTTGGATCATTTTATGTTAATTTTATTTTCATTTAGTTTTTAACGAATTCCTGACATTTTGAGTTCTTTATGCGCCTTATCCAAATGTCCTTTCTTTGGTATTGTTCTTCGAGTCGTTGAGCTCTTTAACTTTTTAGTTTGAGCTATACGATTACTTACTGACAAATGCGTGCACTGACTGATCAGGTCCACTCAAATCTGTTTGGTTCTTTCCTCAAAAGACCATCTCAAAATTTTGACGTGTAAAAGTATATATTTAAACCAATTTATGGAAATAAAAAAGTATATTTTATCATGTTAATATTAAAGAGGCCTATGATAGTGTGTGGAGGGAAGAACTGTGGTCGACACTATCCAAGTACGGTGTGGACTGGCGCTTGGTACGGGCACTGAAATCTTTATACAAGGATTCCAGTGCTTGTGTTAGGATAAATGGGGCATACACGAACTGGTTCTGCATCTCGAGGGCTGTTAGACAGGGTTGTGTAGCGTCACCGTGGCTGTTCAACTTGTACATGGATAGTTGTCTGACAGATTTGAAAGAGGGTGAGTGCGGATTGAGGATGAATGAGTTGCCTGTCAAATGCCTTATCTACGCAGATGATCAAGTTCTACTTGCATCATCAGCAGAACAGTTGCAAGACATGGTGACTGTGATGGGTGAAGCATATAAGAGGAAAGGGATGAATATAAATGTGAATAAGACGAAGGTCATGGTGTTTGAAAGAGGAGAGGATGTATCGGTGTGTGATGTGAAAATAAATGATAAGAGTGTGGAGCAAGTAAGTGAGTTTATATATTTGGGGAGTCTGTTTACAAGGGATGGGAAGATTGATGGAGATGTGGAAAAGAGAGTAAACGCGGGAAACAAAGTGAATGGTGCTATACATGCGATTGTGACCAACCAGTCGATGTCTAAAAAGGCTCGACTGGCTGTTCACAATGGTGTGCTGGTGCCCACGCTTATGTATGGTAGTGAATGTTGGGTGTGGCAAAAACAACATGAAAGTAGAATAAATGCTGTGGAAATACGTTCCTTGCGAAGCATGTGTGGCCTGACTATGAATGATAGGCTGAGGAATGATGTGATAAGACAGCGGTGTGATTTAAAAGAAGATGTAGTGACAAAAATTGAAAAGGGTATGCTGAGATGGTTTGGGCATGTTGAGAGAATGAATGAAAGGCGACTAACAAAATGTATTTACAAGGCTGATGTAAAGGGAAAGGCCGGGCGGGGACGCCCTAGGAGGACTGACCTTATTGGTGATGTTCTTCAGAAAGGCCAGGTGCGTAGTACTCGCAACCGGCGTGCGTGTATGACCAGATGTATGAACGTAAACGAGGCAAAAGGACTATGTAAGGATCGTAGCAGGTGGCGTTCTGTAGTTTCTGCCTACCCCCATGGGAAGAAGGCGTGAGTTTATGTATATATGTATGTAATATTAAAGATAGGTAATAAATATATCATAATTCTAAATGCTTTTGATTCGATTCGGCGTTTATGTTAAACAGTCTTGTATTACAACTTCTATCAAGACAAATTTATCATCTGTTAAGGCCAGAGCTATTATAGAAGTAAATATTACTTATTCTGATAGAAACGATAAACCGACCCTTGAATAACAATATTGTATCTAATAGCTTGTAAATTCGAGTAAATAAGAGGTACAGAGTTAGTTGAAGTTTTACCATTTAAACATGATTTAGTACATACATAAATTCCACGTCACGTTCGTCGTCAATTTCACGTTTTTTCCCATGGAGATAGGCAGAAGTTATAGAACGCCAACTGCTACGCTCCTTACATACTCCTTTTGCTTCGTTTTCGTTCCTACATCTGGTCATACACGCACGCCGGTTGCGAGTACAGCGCACCTGACCTTTCTGAAGAACATCACCAATGATATAATAATTACCTGATATGGTGAAGAGCATTAGGTGCTTACTCTCCCGGAAGCCAATTATGTTATAGTTTAGCTAGGAAAATACTTTTTCATTTCTCATACTCGTAAAGTAGTGTTTGTTTGATCCAAGTAGCGGGTGGAAGACGCCGACTCATAGTAATTGCTTCCCTCTCTAGGGCGGGAATGAATTTTAAAAATAGAACTAAAGGGAAATGCCCATTTGATAAAGTGATTTTGGCCAAGTGACGCCCATGAAAGAAACAAGTTATAGGCATTAGGGTTGATATTATAGATAAAGAAACAACCACAATTTGTTACATAGAACTCGGTAGGTCTCTTATAAATTAAAGATTAATAAAAAATATTTTATAGTTTTGGTGTAATCCATCTGCAATTATAGTTCTTATTTGTATGTCTCTTGTGCCTGTTTTGCGTTGGTATAAATGATGAAAGTACTTTCTTAATACCGATTGACCACATATTTGTCAATGCCCAACATTTCGTTCTTGTGGTGCAGAAGACTGCTGTGCATTCCTTGCCAACATCTAACATTGGTCACACATCAGACTATTATCTGAAACATAATTGCATACTGTCATTAACATAATTTATACCTATTAACATGCTGTAGCATCAAAGTAGGTAGGTCTTTATCTATAAATACATTGAACGACACCGGTCTTGTGATACCATTTTTGATGATCACACAATTCATTACTTATGTCACATAAAATATGTGGCAATGGTTTGAGACAAAACAAACTTCAAATATTTATTTCTATGGTTTTCGTGACACTAACCAACCGAATTATTTAATTCAAACCTAACGTAAAGTAGCTATGCAGTGAGAGTTGCTGAGTATGTACCTTGTATGTTCATAAAGTAACTTAGTTTTTGTGGTGCAATCCATTGCTGAAATATAAACCGAACTTCCACGTTGCTTAAGGGAACTCTCTTAAAATAAGTCTTCGTGTACCCAGGCCACAGTTGACACAGAGATGGCTCCGTGGTGAGCTGGTAAGTTTGTGTAATTCAGGTTCCATATTCGTGTCAGATCCTTGGCGAGAAACAGGTACGGTATCCATTGGCAAGCTGGTGTCGTCGTGGGAGGTGGGTAAAAAATCCAATGTAAAGCCAAGGTCGTCATCGGGAGAGGTTACAGGCTCCATAATCGTAATCAAAGTCTTCGGAAAATCAAACAGAAAAACGCAGTCGGAAAAATACAGCACCAAACAAAATGTGAAATATCAATGTCAATCAGTTGTCAATTACGATTATTATTGACGTAGGGATGCCATATGACATCAATTTTTCGAAAAATCGATATTAAAAAAGAATCTATACAGAATCGGTTCAATAGAAAAACTTTTTTCAAAAAAAAACAACCGACCTCCAAAAAAAAACACTACAAAGTGAAAAATAACTTTAATTTCGGAAGTCGGTGTCTTGGGTTTTGTATTTTCGTTTTTTGACCATACCACTACCTGCTACCAGTGATAGAAACTTATCATATCATCTACATATTAAGTGGGAAAAAAATACGTATTTTGTAGCTAACTCAAAAACTATCCAAGCAAAGTTAATAAAATTTATATGGGACTAATTCGAGAGCACACCCTTTCAAACAAAAAAAGAATTTTCAAAATCGGTCCACAATTGACGGAGAAATCGGTGGACATACATAAAAAAAAAAAAAAAAAAAAAAAACAAACATACGCGACGAACATATAACCTCCTCCTTTTTGGAAGTCGGTTAATTATATTTAGAAGCCGGAAAATGAACAAACACATTGTTTTTTGTCTCTAAAGAAAATAACAAAACCGGAACAACTGACGATGACGAGACGCTGGGACAGTTAGACCAGATACTGCACAGCCTAAATAGAACCTCTCGGCTGATTGGCCTCGGCATGAATTTGGACGAGACGAAAGTCATGTACAATTCGCATGTCTTGTCAAATGCAATCCACATCAAAGGGTCGCTTCTCGAAGTTGTGAAGGAGTACGTCTACCTAGGGCAAGTCATCCGGCTCGGTGGGCACAATTTTGAGAAAGAAGCCGACAGAAGGATCCAGTTAGGTTGGGCAGCATTTGGAAAACTTCGTCAAGTCTTGCCGTCGCCAATCGCGCAGTGTTCGAAGACTAAGGTCTTTAACCAGCGCGTCCTGCTCGTTATGACACGGTGCCGAAATGTGGACACTGACAGTCGGGCCAGTCCACAAATTCAAGGTTGCTCAGTGCGCTATGGAGCGGGCTGTGCTCGAAGTTTCTTTAAATAAGATCAGAAATTAAATTATCCGAAAAAGAACCGGATTTACCGACATAGCCTGCAGAGTAAGCAAGCTGAAGTGACAGTGGGCTGGTCATATTCGTTGAAGGACCGATGGCCGGAGCACACGAGTCCTAGAGTAGAGACCGCGTATCGGTAAGCGTAGTGTGGGACGCCCCCAGCTAGATGGACCAACGACTTTAAAAAGGTGGCTGGGACAGACTGAATGCGGAAGGCGGAGGTTGTGGCGCAGCCTGGGAGAGGCCTATGTCCAGCAGTGGACTGCGATAGGTTGAGTTGATTGTAACAACTACATAATAAATGATCGATTTTCCATAAATCTATTTTTGGTAACCGGTTTTGAGTGCATCGATTTTTTCAGTAAAAGTTGCCATCCCTACTTTGACAGGATTGACCAACAATCGGAAGTGGAAGTGGAATAAGGAAATAAACGATTGAGTGTCTCGATTAAATCAGCTTTTAATTCCGGAGATTTCGTTACAAATAAGTAACAGCAATATTTTAGTTACTAAATGGGTATTTTTTTTGTATTTACTACATTGCTGGGCAAACTATGGCCAAAAATAGGCGTTTCCCTTTGATTATGTAGTCGACTACGAAAATTTTTACTAAGGGTGTATTACACTGTCGAGTCTGTGGTCATGAATCTGTGATCGAAGATATGATGGAATTGTAAAATAGACATTTGTTATGGGTATATCCCCCTTGGGGGATATTACACTATCATGTTACATCATGTACCTATCTACGAAGCTCACAAATTACCCATGTTATGTCTATTTTACAATTTAGTTATGTCTTTAATCATGGATCTGTGATTGTAGATATGATGGTGTAATATAGAAAAATACTGATTTAAAAAAAATGCTGCACTCTTATTATTGTATAAACAGCCAGTGTGAATTAAAAAAATACCTAATGGCGAATCCACACATGCCGGCGGCACGGCCGGTGGCCAACCCGGTGGCACGCGCATCTTTTTTTCTATTCAGCGACAAGGCAGCCTGAAAGCCGGCGGCAAACCCGGCGGCATGTGTGGATGCGCAATAAGCGGGAAGACGCGCGGCGGTGACGCGGTGTGTTCCATATCTAAAATTAAAAAAGACTAATAGGTACTAGAATACCCATGTTATTATTATCAATTAATATTTTGGAAAAACTACAACTTTTAACTTTCCTTATATTCGAAATGAAAAGTAGAGTGTTTAACACGGATGAAAGTCATCAATTCCTACTCGGACAATAGCCGCCCTCGATGCGCTCGGGCGTCTAAATACCTCGTATGGGAATTGATTCCTGTCGACCCTTGTATAACAATCTACTATTTCACAATTTACATAGTAAATTGTGAAAAAGTTTAGTTATTATTAGTTGCCTAAAATCAGGTAGTCAAATCATAACTAACTATGGATTTAATAGATTAATTCACAATTTTTTATTAAACTCAATTGTTATTGTTAACACTACAAAAAGGTTTCATAAAGGGGTCATGTGATAACTGATATACTTTATGAAATCCCTAACCGAGTTACCGCTAAATACATTTTTTTACAAAACTACTACTGGACAAGTGTTACTACGCAATTAAGGATTTTGTTAATGACAAAACTTTCTGTTAGTGGTGTGTAGGCTGTTTCTTTATGATTTAATTTACTGACATTTCTATCTTTAGCTTTATTGCAATTCAAAATTTATTTTATTTCTTTTTTTGGAACTTTTTAAATTTTTTAACATTTGTAATTGAATTTTCTGACATGTTTAATTTAATTTTTCCAAAAACCCAAATGTTTTTTTTGAATATTATGAGTATTTTTAATAATGATAGTGTGACTGTTTGTCATTTGCTCCTATTTTAATAACAAAATATTATAATTATTTTAAAAACAGTACATGGTTCAACTCAACTTAGAAACACATAAATTCTCTATTTAATGGGAAACAAAGAACGAAAAGGTTGAATGTAATATTTCACCGAATTCTAAAGAAATAGCAAAATATCCAATTTCTAATCTCGACTCACAATACCAGTGTCAGCATCTGGTAACGATTAAGTTGGCCTCCGGCAATTCAAATGGACCCTTTTGAAACAATTGAGAAATTGTACAAAAAAAGGCCATAAAACTATTCTGCAAAAGTGTGGGAAGATGGGCCAAACGTGGTGTTTTAGGAATTTACGGGGACGGAGGGAGAAAGTCAGGGCAGTTGGTTTTGAGTCGCGATAGGCTACAGACGTGATAGTCCAGGCAGTTAGGTTGGGAGTCTAAGTGCATCGGAGACGAGTCACGATCGAGGAGCGGTGTCTGAGGCGAAGCTGGTACGTGGTGTATTCCGTGAGTTGTAACCTAATCCTCTCTAAGGAATTGGTAAGTGTCAACTTTAATTAACTGTTATATTTAGTAGTAGTATGTACATTGAACTTCACCATTATGATTGTTCTTGCAAGTTGATTTGTATTATTACTTATAGGTAACAGTTAGGTGATATGGCTGACTAGCTATTAATGATCGTTTATTCCAGAATGGCGAAATAACTCATATTTAGAATAGTGGTTTATAATTAACGCTACATTCCTGTGTATTACGTGTTCATATCCTAATCCACCCCTTGACAGAGTAGTCACTTGCTTTTGGTTATAGGGAAATGGCGAAAGCCTTCCACCATACTTGACACTGAGCATTAATGCTCCTGACCTTTGACGACTCTTGATCTTGAGCTGACACACTACATTTGGAAGGCAGAACCATAAATACTCGCAGCTCATTTAAAGCTGAACTAGGCTATAAAGCCAATGTGCAATTGCATTATAAAACAACCAAATGTTAGTGATGATATCTGTATCCAAAAAGGTCTCGCCACAGAATACTTTGCGTGAGGCTTGTTGACGTACATTTCCGGGAGAGGGGGTAGGCTTCACCAAGTACCCCAAACTGAATTGGTAGTCGTTCAAAGAACGTTAGGGACCGTGTCTCATTAAAACTCCACCCGGCCACTGGTAGGCCTATTACTAAATCGACACTATTTATTGAGACACGCTATTGGGACGCAAGCCGCTTAAATGCCGCAACGCATCCTCTAATGGGGCAGATTAACGAAATGAGAAGTGACGAACCACCACTTCGGCGTTCACCAGGTTCGATCGTAATGTATTCTGCTAGAGATTGAGTCTACGGTGCGCTTGTGCTAGTTTTATATTATCTTAGTAAAAGGGGCTATACCGCCGTAAGGGTGTCTTTCACACAAGTACGCGATTAGAACTATCCGATACTTGTCTTCCTCAATAACAGATGGACTTCGCAGTACTCTGTCATAGGATTGAGTAAGACATTTATTTAATGCTTAGGGAACGTGTTCCGTTAGAATCGTATTAGTTCCTCAGAGGTTCTATGCGTTAGGTCTAGCAGAACACGTACATTGAGACAAAACGTTGTAAAACGGTTCCCGGTCTCACTGAAGTGGGTTAATGGTAAACAGACAAATTAACGTAGCTATAAATAGTGATTTGAAGTGGAAGCGTAACGATCCTTTACCTCTTCACCTTATAAAGGTTATATTACAGTTATTGGTGCTCAACTGCGAGGGGGGAGGCGCTGGTGTTCCAACATTTATAATACTAAACATAATATTATATTATATACTTTTGCATACCCTCTTGTCTTCTTAGCTTCATATTATTATACTTATGTTTACTAACTGTGAATTCCCAATATTAACTTCACCTAGTGTCCCATCCTTGTCCCTGAACTTTTTATAAGCCGGGACAAGGCAGTTTTAGGGTAAGGGAATTCATTTCTTTCTTATATCGGTGGGAGGGTGACCAGTCTGGGACGAGCCCTACAGAACTGTGCGGAAAGGAGGGGCACTGTTCTTCCCCTAAGGGGGAACCGACTTAAACACTAATATTAGCATAATTGGGAAAAACGAAAATTTTATCAGCCTAGGGTATTTCTCGTACAGTCACAATAGTTATGTTGCTTAGTGAATGGAATGCTTTTTGTTTTCTTTGTATTTTTCTCTTTTTAACTGACTTCAAAAAAGAAGGTTTCTCAATTTGGAATAGTTTGCGCGAGAGACACTTCCAAAGTGGTAAAATGTGTCCCCCCCCCTGTAACATCTAAAATAAGAGAATGATAACACTAAAAAAAATATATGATGTACATTACCATGTAAACTTCCACGGAAAATTGGTTTGAACGAGATCTAGTAACTAGTTTTTTTTAATACGTCATAAATGGTAAACCGCAATTTACCTTTCATTCAATCAACTCAAATATAATAATAAAAAAGCAGAGAATAGTTCTATATTTACAGATAACAGAAAAACCTATAAGAACTCTATGGTCATAAAATAACATGGTAAATCTCTCAATATTGTGCGTACAAACTTACATTTGCAGTTGGAATGTATGGGACAACATGTTTTTCAACTACAATGTTAAGTTTGTTCTTGGGGAAAAATTCATCCCAACTACGGAACCAAGTAATTAACTGTTCACTTATTTTACCTCGATGGTCCTAGTTTATCATTTATAACTTCCAATTACAGCTTTATGTAGGCGGGCACGCCCTTTATGCCTGGAGGCTTTTATTTAGATATTTAGGTCTATTTACGTTTAGTTTTATTTTTTTTAATTCTGCTTGAGTATTATTTTATTAATTCTCAATGTTTTTGGTTGGTATATTGGCGTGTGCTAGCTGACATATGGCCAATAATTTATCATTTAAATTATGTTTTGTTGCATAATGTAAGTTATTTTGCATACTATTGTATAGAATCATTTTTTTTTTCTAACTTGAGCTGTGCTGCTGGGGAGTTTGTGGCGCCACTTCTTCTTCCCAGCTAAAGGCACTAGGAAGTGGTGAAGGGTGGGTGTTTTGGGGGACTGTCTTATGTAATTTTGACGTTAGAAAAGTGCTGATTCTCAGCCTAGTTTGAATAAATGACTTTTGAATTTTGAACTCTTCATTGTACGTGGTCCGACATGCACTTGGCCGGTTTTTTCGTAAGTAGGTATCTATTTTTAGATAATTGTGACAAACAGTCTATGTATGCACAGACAATTCTTATAACATCAAATATAATAAATTACTTATATCCTGTATTTATTTTGTCTTAATATTGTTGATACAATTGCAAAAAAATATTGGAAGTATAGTGAAATAACAAAAATAAGGTGATATTCTGTCTCTACGCGCCTAGTCACATTTATTCTCACGTGGGATGAATAGGTAAAGGAAAATATTTTAAGATATACTTTTTATTCATTTTGAATAATACCTATCATTTTTAGGGTTCCGTAGTAAACAAGGAACCCTTATAGTTTCGCCATGTCCGTCTGTCTGTCTGTCTGTCTGTCTGTCTGTCCGCAGTCTAGCTCCGACACCCTTAATACTAGAAAGCTGTAATTTGGCATAGGTATACATATTAATTACGCCGACAAAGTGGTAAAACAAAATTATGAAAAACATTTTTTTTAGGGTATCTCTCATACACGTAAAGTGGTGATGTTTATTTTTTATTTTTTACCCCATTATGAGGGGTATCATTGGAAAGGTCCTTCAAAAATATTGCGATTTTGTGAAAACCATTTCTAGATTCAGGGATTTGTTTGCGAAGTATTAAGTTTTAAAGTGCTAATTTTTGTTAGAGTCAAGTGTCCCCCCCCTGCCGGCTAAATGGTTGGTTTTGGGTGTGTGAAAAAAATCACAACAGTAGTTTATGTAACGAAATTAAAAGAAAAACTATCACAGTTAAGTAGACTCTACAGGTTAACGAGTAATAATCAACCAACTTAACTTTGCAGTTGCAAAAACATGTTTTCCCATACATTCTGTATGGGAGAACAAATTTTTCAACTACAAAGTTAAGTTTGTTTTTGGGATAAATTCATCCCAACTACGGAACCCTTCATTGTGCACACACACTTGGCCGGTTTTGTAAATACTAATTTTATATAGTTGAATAATTCGAATAAAAAACCGGCCAAGTGCGTGTCGGACTACGCACAATGAAGGGTTCCGTAGTTGAGATGAATTTATTTATCCCAAGAATAAACTTAACATTGTAGTTGAAAAACATGTTCTCCCATACATTCCAACTACAAATTGTCGCTCGGCATCCAATACCGCGAAGGTGAGATTTTTTACGTTTTTTTTTTAATTGCAAGATCACTTATTTGAACGTGTAGAAGAATTAAATAAAACTAAAATCTGATGTTCGTTAAAAATTACACATTTGCGGTATTAATATAATAATAATATAAATCTAACACCTTTAAAAGAGCAATTCTTGTATATATGTATATATATAATCTGAATCTCGGAAACGGCTCCAAGAATTTTATGAACTTTAGTACGCAGGGGGTTTCGGGAGCGATAAATCGATCTAGCAAGGTTAAATTTTTAGAAAACGTCGTTGAAAAAGAAAAATGGTCACGATATTTGTCTTTATTCAAGTAACAAGGACTCATTCATTGTGTTAGTAAACTTATGAACTATGTTAGCTTATTTTACCAGGTCACTCAGAAAGTTTTGAGATTAACAGTTTTTGTCTATGGGATACTGGCTGGTTTTGATATCGATAAAAAATATGACTATTTATTACAAAAAAAAAAAACATAACATTCTAAATTCCCTCCACATTTTTTTACGAGCAAAACCAAAAAGAAAGAAAGAAAAGAAAGAAAAAGTATTTATTGAGACTCGCACAGGAAATCTCAAATTAAACTAAATACCTTCATTATGAACATTAATAAAAAAACAAGGTAAAATTAAAATAAAAGCAGAAGGAGAAAAAAATAGAGAGAAATGTAGAGTTCTTTGAAAAGATATAATAAAAAAATATATAACCTGTAGTTTATTTTTTTCTAGTATCGCAAAACTTTCCGAGTGCCCCACGTAATCTAGTTTAAATTTATTTCACCCCATGGGAGATGGCACTGCAGTGATTGATGTACATGCAAACCAGCCTGCTAGTGATCACTTTTAGGATATTGTTGGAGCTGGCCCGCACTCTGCGCAATAGAGATGCACACCTCATTCGCATCGTTGCGTAAAAGCAATTAACATGTGCGTCCGCGAACATTCCCGATGCGCAACAAAAACGGGGCAGCCCCACCAATAGGTACCCTGAAAGCGTTGTTGTATTGGACACGAAGGGTGTTGCACGACCTTTGGGTATATCTAGCCCATAGCCTGCACGTGTAAAACGTTGTACAATAAGCTCGAAACAGAGTAATTTTGACTTTTTAAGTGAGCAGCGTGCAAACCAGCGAGCCAGCATGTTCGCCCTTACCGACAACACCCTTCGTTCCCGCCAATATCGAGTCCGTCATTGAGGTCAGGGGTCAATAAATGACCAAGATATTTAAACGTAAATACTATTTGTAGTGGAGTCTCATTGAGTAATACAGGTGGTACATAACCTGGTCTACCCCAAGCCTCAAAGACCATGATCTCCGACTTATTGGAGTTATACATCAAACCATGTATTTTGGCATACTACTCACATTTGGCGACCAACTTTCTGAGACTACAGATTGACGCACTCAGAAGCACCATATCGTCTGCATAGCTAATATTATTTACACAAATACCATCTATATAGCTACCTACTCTGGTGCTGTTGAGCTCGCCAATCAGCTCGCTCGAAAAGCGAGGGTGAGCTCAACCCTCCCTCCCGCATTCCAACCTGTATGGCCTGGAAAAAGTTCCAGCCCATCATACAATATTGATCTTGTTACCATACCAATATTCCCAAATAAAATATTTTTCTTTCTTTCTTTAAAGATGTTTATAAGCTCCATTGGCAACCTATCCTTCTCCATCTTTCTCCGCAATACGTCATAAGCCACCAGATCGAAAGCCTTGAATAAATCGAGGAAGCCAACATAAATCTGCGTCCCACGCTGTGTATAGTATGTGACAGTATACTTAAGACACAACACTGCACTTTCTGTTGACAAACCACGCCGAAACCCGAATTGGTTGTCATGAACATTTACAGTTTTATTTTTTAGTTGTGTATTAAGCAGACTGTCAAACACTTTTGATATTTTGTTGTTGATATTATAATAGCTAGAGAGATGGGCCTATTGGATGCCGAGTGACGAAATGTAAGTTTGCGCGCACAATATTGAGAGATTTACCGTGTTATTTTAAGACCATGGACTTCTTATAGGTTTTCCTGTAATCTATGAGTAAAGAGCCATACTATGTATTTTTTTCAAAATTTTTGGTCCAGTAGTTTCGGAGATAAGGGGGGGGGAATGGTCAATTTTCATTGAATTTCTTAAATATCTTTAAAAGTGTTTATTTTAAAATGATACAAAAAATATATTTAAGATCCTCATAACAAGTCCTTTCATTTGATATGTCACACGGTACTGTTAGTAAAACTATTTTTTTTAATTTTCTTGTTTGTCCCCCAAAAGTGACCCCTATACTCAAAATTCATTTATTTACGTTACACATTCGTGTTTGGGACACAGAAATACATATGTGTACCAAATTTCAACTTAATCGGTCCATTAGATTCGGAGTAAATTGGCTGTGACAGACGGACAGACAGACAGACAGACAGACAGACAGACAGACAGACAGACACACGAGTGATCCTATAAGGGTTCCTTTTTTTCCTTTTGAGGTACGGAACCCTAAAAATATCAATACTAGATAAAGTCGATTATTTTGACTCATTTGAAATACTGTATCATCAAGATTATTACAAACTGTATTCACTGAATTGGAAAGCTCCTTAAATACAATTCAATGTATTTAGTATTACATTGATAATGTGTTCGACTTCATAAATGTACCAATGTTTTGTTGGAGTTAAACATGACACGCCCTGGGCGGAGCGGGAGAGCGCGTGTCAAAATCATACTGCCTAAAACCCACCCATGTTCCTTCAGTTGCCTGTATGTTGCCAGGGGCCACGGTATCCCTTTCGGACTTTCCCGCGACCCCGACAGGCATCGACCCTAGCGGACCCTGTCAGTTATGCTGACATCTCTTTGAGGCGCGCCTGGAACACAACGCGCCGTCGACTCGGGCGTGGTCCTTATCAGACGGCGAGCTACCCATTGCTTACTGTTCGCAAGCCCGCGCCTACGGTGGCCGGGAATTGGCCTGGGATTCCTAACGCTCAGGGCGTCTCCTGCGGCGGCTAGGGGCGTGAGGGAGCAAAATTTGTCTCTCGCATACGCGTTCCGTCTCCTCATTACTGTTTCGCAGAAGGAGGTGACGGCTTCCCATACCCTCTCGCTCCGTGCCTGGACCAGGGCCGGATACGAAAGATCACCGCCACCGATCGCCTTCACGAAGAAAGGGCGGTGCCCCGCTCAAACCGTGCAGACCTCCACCGTATGCTCCACCGTATCCTCCGGGCGATCCACACAATGATGACACCCGGTCCTTTTCGCCCCCTTAAAGATGAAATTTCTAAAAACCCCGTCTTAGTACTCCCCTACATTATAAAAGGAAGTTATGTGCAAAATTTCACGTTCCTAGTCCCAGTAGTTTCGGCTCTGCGTTGATATGTCAGTCAGTCGGTCAGTCAGTTTCTCCTTTTATATTTTTATATATAGATGTGTTATTATGAAAATTTAAATAAATAATACGTATATAAATATATACTGGTATTCAGCGGCATCCGATTAGACTGGAAGCCGACACCAATATAGTTGGGAAAAGGCTAGACAGATTGATTGATATATATGTATAATATACAGGGTGTTTGGCAGAATGTTGAACACACGAAAATGGTGGATAGGTGGAGTCATCTGCTACTTACTCAGCCCTAATTTATTTGGCCTTGGCCCCCTGGATATTAAAAAAAAAATATTGCTTTCTTCTAGTTTCACCACTTTCTTAACTTTAAAGTGTATTTTTAATAAAAAATGGGTAAAACAGACAATATTTTTGTTTTTTTTTTATCTTTAATGTTGGCAGATTCTTACAAAATTATTGCTTTATTCAGATGTTAGCTAGAAAAAAAGTTATGAGTCCTCAAACTTACAGAAAGATGTAAAAAATACTTAAATCTTAATTTCAACTTGCATTAAAAAAAAGAAACTAGGGGGCCAGGGCCAAATAAATTAAGGCTGAGTAAGTAGCAGATGACCCCATCTATCCACTATTTTCGTATGTTCAACGTTCTGCCAAACACCATGTATAATAATACACATAATTACATACTCTCTTTTAGATTTTTTTTTTGTTACACGGAACCATTGAATTCGGTACAGTCAGAAAAAAATTATACCCTACGTGAATTTGCCATCTTGATTGAATTTGAATTTAATGGACAATTTAAGTTTGTCCCTAGTCAATTTTTTTAACCATAAATTTCCCTGACCTGTATGTAAGGTCAGGGAAATTTATGGTAAATTCAAAGCACACTTCAAACCTAAGTAACACAACATTAGTGAACAAAATGCTAAGCACATAGAAAGCACTCTCCTTGAAATTACATCAGATGCATCCGCTGTCGTTGGGATGAGAATATAAGGACATGTGCAACCCTGGATACAAAGTAATGTACGTGGCTAGATGTCTGAAGTTGAAATTTTCATCCTTTAAAATGTATTTTACTTTTAAATGCATTTGCCAAACATACCTATGCTTGACTTCTTGCAAAACGTTAGTCTTAACAGCATGTCGTCTTTTAGTCTCGCAACTTTATCTGAGTAGATATTTATTTGACAACTCCTATTTCTGAATTCGAAAACTATCATAAACTTTTCTAATATTTGTTCAAATATCATTTTTACGCAGCATGAGCTCACAAACTGAATTTTGAAATGAAAACTTCTTTAGGCGCGTTGTGCTCCTTATTTATATTACGTTACGGATCAATGTTCTATGCAAGTACGAGTATTTTTACTTTAAAGGTTTTGGAAGTATTTTTGAAGTGAAAACTTCATTAGGCGCGTTGGGCATTTTTGAGATGAGACTAAACCATTGATTTCGCGACACTGTGACGACATTAGCTTCTGACCATTAAAAAGACATCAACGCGTTGATTACCGTTTTTTTTTCAAGTTTTCACTTCTGTCGGCACTCCCAGAGTGCCATTGTTTTTTTTGTAAACGAGATTGTGCTCTTTATTTAGATAAGGTTACGGATCCATGTTGTATACAAGCATTTTTCTTCCACCAAGGCGATCTTGTTCAAGTTTTCACTTCCGTCGGCACTCCCGGAGTGCCACTGTTTTTTTATGATTAATTACTGCGATTATTAATGAGAGCGGAATAATGAACCACAACGAGAATGGCTAACCTCGCATAAAAATATACTTAGTTGTTGGGCGGAATTAAAATTAAAATGCAAGAAGAATGTTTTAGAACTCGCCATCAAAAAACAACCAGTGTGAATAAAATGATCTGTGTTCCATACAAGTATTTTTCTTCCACCATGGCGATCTTGTTCAAGTTTTCACTTCTATCGGCACTCCCGGAGTGCCACCACTTTTTTATCAAATTGACTACTTACTTAAATTCAGTATATTCAAATCACAACTGCAATTCTTTGAGAGCTTTATGAAATAACACGGCAAATTGACGTAGAGTGTCAATTTGATAAACAATTAATTTACTTCGCCTTCTTTGTAGTCATATTTTCAACCGAATCCAATTGTGGTAAGGCTGTGGTTTAACAATTTTTGTCTGTTGTCTTTATGGTCATATTTTTATTATTAATTTGTTTTGTATTTCAGTTTGTTTCCTTTTTTGATTTCGCGTATGTTTTAATTTATTTTATTATTTTCGCTTTGTCAAACTTAGTTTAACTACCTAGATTATACCTAAGAGAATGATGTGGTCTCCTATAATTGGAGGCGCACACTAGTATTTGTCCCTGTTCTTGTAAACGTGCATGAAATTGTGTAGTCTCTGTTGGAGATCCTATAAATAAATAAGTTGTGAAACCTCTGACTTATTTAATAAACAAAGTTATCGATTAATACTAGCTGTGCCCGCGACTTCGTTCGCGTGGATGACGGAACTTAACCATGTGTTTTTTAGTGCTGTTGGAGGATATGCAAGTGCTTTTTTAAATATAATATTAGCTGTGGAACCATCTGGAGCGTACACAAAAAGGTTATTGGGTTTGTTTACGCGTGCAAGAGCTACGTATAGTTGATCATGGGAAAAACATCCAATACTAAGTATTCCACTCCTGCAACGGACAATGTCTAGCCCTGAGCTTTATTAATGATCATGGCATAACAGAGACTGACTGGGAATTGCCTTCGTTTGAAAGAGAAAGGAAAGTTATTAGGAATTATAGGTATTCTTGGAATAAAAACAATATCACCGGCACCGCAACCGGTTAAGATTTCAGCTTCGATTATGTTTTGCTGCAGATTTTTGACTTTGAGCCGAGTGCCGTTACAAAGTTTGGGAGGACATTTTCTGAGGACAATTGGTACACCGATTTTTAAAACTGCTTCGTGGGCTGGAAGTCCGGGTATGTTGAAGGAATCCAAAAATTCTACCTCGTAGTGCGTGGTGTCATCTTCTTCCATAACTATATTTATAAAGGTGTATTTTCTACTATGCCCGGACACATGAATCAATATTTTTAAATTTATTGCTACAGCTTGGTCACTGCGGGGAGTCAAAATTAGCTCGTTGACATAGCCAAGAACCGGATTGATTTCCCATGTCTGGAATCTCCGTACACAGAAATTAGATCTTGTTGTAATGTAACGCAACAACAGAGATTATCAACTAAGATAACTTTTCCATCTTCTTGTACGATGTATGTGCCATCACCATCACATGTAATAATAAATTGGAAAACTCCTGTGCATTTTCGCAGCCTCCTAACTGTGCACGCATATTTACACTGAGAGTGTAGATGATATATTGCGCCATAAAATAGAGCTTTTCACACAGGCAGCAATTTCATCGGCTCTCGTTTCCCTAACAGTAGGATTAACTTGGTATAGTCCAAAATTGTATCCATCTTCACCGTGACAATATATGAGCGGATATTGCAGTGCATCGTATACTCAATGTGTTTCATAAATACGTTGCAGACGATCATCTCGAGTGCGTAGTACGATGTCACGCCTTTTGCACTCTTGATCGACTAAAACAACCGCAACTTCGTCTGCAACGGGAACGTTGTATCTCCCGCGGTGTTCACTAACAGGACGTCTATCTGCGCTGATAATTATTTTAAAGTCATTACTGCCGTGCAGAATCGATTCCAATCGATTTGCGGCAACTTTGAAATTATGCACATATTATAGATATGTGCATAATTTGTATGTATTGTATTCCTGATATAAGGTCACTGTTAAGCTGTGAAAAATGACGATTTCTAACACTAGCCTGTTCGGTATAGTCCGACACAAAATAAATTTGGAGAAATTTAGGGTCATTTTCCGGTAACAATGATCCAATGAGGTGATATACTGGACCTTGTACTTTAAAGGTTGGCATGAACGGTTCCTCCGTTATTTGTTTTGCTCCAAAGGATATCATTTGGAAAGCGCTGTTATATGATCGGAAATTATCTAAAAAAAAAATAGACTGGGTATGATCTCCATTTAGAAAAGTGTGAGGGATCTTGAAAATGTGGGAGAACAATTTTCCCACTTAAACAGCACATACCATTTGCCTCTTTTCTCCATTTCAGAGCATCTCAAAAATTGCAAATTTCAGTCATACCACCCACACACGCGAATACCGCATATTCAATTCTAGATGAATACATAAATCCTGCTTTTTCCCTATTGTCCCATGGTAGAATAATATTTGAAACATTATATTCCAAAGACTCATCAGCGTCGCTAGCTATACCTCTGTTCAGATGGTATCGAGCTCATTCAACTCCTAGGCGAGATGGAAATGGGTTTTGTTGGTTATCGTTTAAAACCCGGGCTATTTTTTTTGGAAATATTTTCGATGTACAAAACGATTTTCAACAGATTTATTATATGTATAGATTTGGAAAGTTAAATTCTTTGTCTTGTACATAGCGAAAAGGGATCTTTCAAACAAATTAAGGATTCGTGGAAAATCACTAAAATTCGCAAAAAGTTTTCCAAAAATGTACGAAACAAATTTGGTGAGACTGACGTTTGATCGTTTCATTAGAAGAAATAAATGTTGATTTTGAAAACTATGTAAAATGTATCATCAACATTATTATATGGTCTACTTGTACATAGGTGAACCACTTTTTTCAACTTCTAAACAAAACATAGCTGAAAATTAATGTTGAAAAAACATCTTTTTTTAAATCTTGTCAGTAATGTATTTTTTTCCTATTATTTAGCAAACTATATCAAGAAATTTAAAAATCACACATTAGTCTTCGACTACTCTTGAGATAAAATCAAAATGTTATTTTATGATTATACAATATCTTCAGTACAACTATTAATAGGTGCTGTGACTGACACGAATGGTTTAAAAATAAATAAATAAAGCTTTAATTAATTCCGTGCAAATTACAAACTAATAACTATACAATTTTTTTTTTTTAATATTCAGTAACTTGCGCGGGCCCCCTACGGGTAAAAGCCTCCTGGTTCCAATGGTTTAGCACCACTAAAACTGTACTTTTATAGTTACACTGACTTAATGTTTCAATTACTTCAAGCTTTCTTATAATTCGATAAGTTATTTACGAAAGACTTTTTTTTTTAATGTTTTCTATAATAATATCGTTCGAATTTTCGTTACGTTTACTCCGCGCGTTTGTGCTAGGCCCACTGTACATCTCTATTTACCTTTTGTACTCACGATAGATACGTTTCGATAAAAGTCTTTGTTACTAGACGTTTTACCGAGCACACAATCAAATCAACAGATTTTAAAACGAGTTTGTACATTCGAATATTTTCCACTCAAATTTTGAGCATTCGAATTTCAGATGAGTAAAAGTTATTGCAAACTTTTAATTGGAGCATTGCGATATGTTTGTTCTCATTCAGACACGGTCTGCTGTGTCCAGTAACAATAATATACCCGTTCATCCAATAGGGATGAATCCCTGGATAAAAAAAAAAGAAATTATATTTAGTCCGTCAGTCAGATAATAAAAAATATTAGACACGTACTTTTTGCTTTATCATTATCATATTAATAAAAAATAACTTGGATAAAACGCATTAAAGTTGGGGGGGAGTGGGGGTCGCTACGTCACAAGTAAGTAAAAAATTTACATACTCATGACGTCATGGCGCATTTTAACTCAATGTATTGCCGTAATCTTGATTACGTAAAAAAAAATAAAAAATATGTGGCCAATATTTTTAATAATCTATGACGGACAAAAAAAAAATATTTTTATAATTTTAGTTTTTTGTCACCGACTTCTGAAATTAAAGTTATTTTTCACTTTTTAGTTGTAGTACCTACCCCACATAAATTCGAATACCACTACCTGCTATGTAAATAACAGTGACAGGAAGTTATTATCACATCATCCACATAGACTAAGTGGGAAAAATTATTGATAGTAACTCAAAAAAAGCAAAGATAATGGTGCCGATTCTCTTGTCACAAATATCTCTAAACTAGACTAAAAATCACCAAAATTTAGTTTATTCCTGTCAAACGACGATTTCCCATTCTGAAATAGACTAAAGTGACACAACTTAACTATATTTTAGTTTGACAGCACTAAGATGGTACTGAGATATTAGTTTAGTGAAAATGGCAATTTTGCTATTCTGAATTTGACGTTTTTCACCTAAAATTTAGATTTTCTAACTAAATCTGACTATTTTTAGCCGCGACTAAAAACGTGTGGAATAAAATTGGTTGTCATGAACTTTAAATTCACACCAACACCTCGACTTCAGATGCAAAAACTTTATACAAAAAAAAAAACAACCGACTTCCAAAAAACACTACAAAGTGAAAAATAACTTTAATTTCGGAAGTCGGTGTCTTTGATTTTGAATTTTCGTTTTTTGTCACCGACTTCCGAAATTAACGTTATTTTTCACTTTGTAGTGTTTTTTGGAAGTCGGTTGTTTTTTTTTGTAAAAAGTTTTTTATTTTTCACTTTTTAGTTGTAGTACCTACCCCACACAAATTCGAAAACCACTACCTGCTATGTAAATAACAGTGACAGGAACTTATCATATCATCCACATACTAAGTGGGAAAAAGTACGTATTTTGAAGCTACGTCAAAAACTATTGAAACAAAGTTAATAAAATTTATATGGGACCATTTCGAGAGCATACCCTTTCAAAAAAAAAAGAATTTTTAAAATCGGTTAACAATTGACGGAAAAATCGGGGGATATACATAAAAAAAAACAAAAAAAACAACCTCCTTTTTGGAAGTCGGTTAAAAACAGTACTGAATATTTTTTTTTCTTTTACTTATATCTCGAAAACGGTGTGTCCAATCGCAAAAATAATGAAAATTTCGACACCCTTCATAAACCCCTTCAACCCTTAACACTCTACATGTAGGTAATATTTTTTCTTATTTTCCATACAAAAAGTGAAAAAATCCATATAAAACACGTCGAGGCTCTCCCCCCTGCGCGCCTCCGGCTCTAAAAAGTTTCACGTGGTTATGTATCACGTGTGAAGTCACGATTGTCAAATTCGATTTAGACGTGTCAAAATTATTTTTTAATTTAGAGAATTTATTTTTCAGAATAGCTTTGAGATTCTCATAGTCAAAAGTTAGGAATTTTAGTGATAATTTAGTTAGTTTAATTCGGTGTACAAGAGAATCGGCACTGTTAACCTATTTCAATAAGCTAATACTAGTACTGTCGAAAAAAAAAACTTTATTTCGCATAGAATAACCCTAGAGCCTAGTTTCACAGTAAAAAATAATAACTGTAATATATACTGGCATAAAAAGCTATCACTATAATTAGATTACTGTTATTCTTTTAATTAAAACATACTGAGTATTTCTCAAACTCATATAACAGCGCAGGGAATGGCGCTAGAGATTTGGTCCGATAGTGAAAAATGAAGAGAATAACATGTTCTATCGGAATATCACTTTTTTTTTGTTTGGCCGGCACTTTCATAATTTAGCCCAAAATGAAAACGCGCAAGCCTCTGCCAAATGAAAAATGATTTTTTTTTTCAGAATCGAACATGTAGAACCTCCTCCTTTTCGGAAGTCGGTTAAAAATAAAAATGTATAAACGACAACCTATTATTTCTAAGCAGCAACATCATCATTATCTTTTTGCCCTTGCCCCTGTCACTTGGGGACGATAAAACACCATTAGAAGCAAATTTTGACAGAAATTATGTAAGTACACCCAGTTTCAGATCATTTTCACACAAGTCGGTTTAAGGAATTATTATAAATAATTACACGAAAATGTAACGTCATAACTATCATGTTAATTTTATTATAAAAAATAATGACTACAATAAATAAATTTATTTTATCTAAACTTCCCTATAATTTCGCTAACAGCCGCATAACACCCAGATATTAACACAATGAAATAGAATATCAAAAGTAATACGTTCTTCCATAAAATGTAGTTAAATTTTCCCAGCCCTCGTTCCCAATGGTGAACTGTTTGAACCACTACTGGTATCAGGAGGCCGAGGGTTGAGAAGAAGATGGCCCCTACGAGACCTATGAGGAGCTCGAGGTCTGGTACTGCAACTGCTAGTATTACTGAAACAAAACGAAAATAAATTAAATTAATGATCTTGGCCATTTTTAGTTTCAGTTCTATAAGCTTTTTTAGGGCTCCGTAGTAAACAAGGAACCCTTATAGTTTCGTCATGTCCGTCTGTCTGTCTGTCTGTCTGTAGGTATGTCTGTCTGTCCGCGGTCTAGCTCCGAGACACTTAGTACTAGAAAACTGTAATTTGGCATAGGTATATATTTTAATTACGCCGACAAAATGGTAAAATAAAATTATGAAAAACATTTTTTTTTTAGGGTAACTCTCATACACATAAAGTGGTGATGTTATTTTTTTTCTTTTTTTAACCCATAATGAGGGGTATCATTGGAAAGGTCCTTTAAAAATATTGTGAGTTTGTCAAAACCATTTTTGGATTCAGGGATCCGTTTGCGAAATATTAAGCTTTAAAGTGCTAATTTTAGTTAGAGTCAAGTGTCCCCCCCCCTGCCGGCTAAATGGTTGATTTTGGGTGTGTGAAAAAAATCACAACAGTAGTTTATATAACGAAATTAAAAGAAAAACTATCACAGCTAAGTAGGCTCTACAAGTTAACGAGTAATAATCGACCAACTTAACTTTGCAGTTGCAAAAACATGTTTTCCCATACATTCCGTATGGGAGAACATATTTTTCAACTACAAAGTTAAGTTTGTTTTTGGGATTAATTCATCCCAACTACGGAAACCTTCATTGTGCGTGGTCCGACACGCACTTGGCCGGTTTTTACTACCAATTTCAAACAGGTGTCCAGTTTTAAAGGGCGAAAGTATTGTTGAAACTACAAGCTTAGACGTTATCTCTTCGTTTGCTTATACATTGGCAAGCTCCTTGATGATGGAGGCAGACGTAAGGAATATCCTTAAGATCAGTCAATTTGCCGATTTTTTTTATCATCGTCCTTCTACCCATAGCGACTGTTTAATGGTTAGGTACAAGTATGTAAGTTGGTTGAGATAGTCCAACCAAAATCCGTCGCCCCCCATCAAACAGGACCCGAGATGACGGCGCATAGTGTTCCACGTGCGCCTCTCTAAGACATAAAGGGGGGAGTTTCATCACGTCACTCCCCCTACGGAACGGGGCCTGCAGTACGTGGGCCGTCACCAGTCCGGGGCAGCGGTAGTCGCATTTGCGCCCGCAGTAGCCCGACGCAAGTGTGCGAGGGAACACCGGGGTGGTTTTAGTCAGTTAAAATCCGATAGACCTCTCTACCCACACAAGGGCGAAGGACATCCTGATGAGGATTTCCACTCCGACAATAAAAAATAATAAAAAAGATAGCCCAACCAACTAACATGTTACCATAAAAAAAAAAAACCGGTCAAGAGCGAATCAGACTCACGCACCGAGGGTTCCGTACCTACCCATTATACCGCCGTGATAAAATTGGTATCATTTTTATTGGTACAAAGATATGGCCAAATTTAGATTTTCGCGAAAACTTGTAAGTACCAAAAACCTTAATTTTCAACATTTTTTATTTTTCGTAATTTTCCCTTTAGTTGTCTGACCTTGCTTTTTGCCAAATTTCGTGATTCTAGGTCAACGAGATGGTCTACTTCAAAATTCCGAAAAATAAAAAAAGTTGTAAATTAAGGTAATTTTTTTACTTACAAGTTTTCGCGAAAATATAAATTTGCCCAAACCTTTTTATTGTGTTGACTCAGGACTTTGATTTTTATACACCTAATACCAAGACCTCAATAAAAAAAAAATATAAATTTCAACTTGCTAGGTCCACCCGTTCCTGAGAAAATCGGTGGTGACACATGGACAGACAGACGGACAAGAGAGTGATCTTATAAGGGTATAAGAGTTCTGTTTTTTACCTTTTGAGGTACGGAACCCTAAAAAATCAAGATAAGTATCAATACACTAACCAGTCAAAGCCACACTGAGAGTCCTGAGCGTGATCTGGCTGATGTTATAATACTCCTTGCTGAACCTGGATTTGATCCGGGTCCATATGATGTCCATAGGCGCGTACATCTGAAGGCAGTACGTGAAGAACACTGCCACAGCCACCAGGATCTTCGCTGTTAATGCCAAACTGAAACAAAATAAAGATGATCTAAGTTGACTTTACAAGAGCCCGTTAGGGGTCGGCTATAGGCAAATCGTGTTATGGGTTTTAGATAAGTTTATATCGAAAACTTAAAATAGTAGCCACGAAAAAAAAAGGTCTGACTGGCTGAAGAGTTTAACCACAACATAACATAAAATCACGCCTTGTTTCCCCGAAGTGTTGGGCAGAGGTGTGCCTGTAGCAGGTACACCCACATTTCGCCAGTTATATTTAAGTTCCATGTAATAGGGGGCGAGCCTATTGCCATCAACCGGGCACAAATCCCGACTCCGGGACTGTCCGGGAGTCGAACCCAGGACCTCATGCTCAGCAGTAGCTCTTGCGACCACAAAACCAACGAGGCAATCAGTGACAAAATTTGATTTAAGATAATAATAATAAATAATAATAATTTTATTTCGAGCAACAAGACTCATAGTGTTAGTAACAATATACTTACAAACTATGTTAGTAATACACGTATGAAGACAAAAATAAAACCAAAAACAGAAAAGAGATTGTGACGTCACTGCTGCAAGGTGACAGGCCCAGCCGAAACCTTGCAGCAGTGGTTCACAAACGCACAATCAAGCCTGCTCGCTATCATAGAGAGGATGCTGTTGGCGCTGCCCCGCACCCCACGGACCAAGGATGCGCACCGCTTCCGCATCACCGTGTAGAAACAGTCTACATGAGCTTCAGCGAACATCCCTGATGCGCTGCAGTATCGGGGCAACCCCATCAACATCCTGTATGCATTGTTGAATTGGACTCGTAGGGCGCTGTACTGTCTTTGAGTATAGTTAGCCCACAGGGCGCTCGAATAAAAACAGGTGCAATATGCTCTGAAAAGAGTCTTTTTTACTTCCTTCGAGCATCGTGCAAACCTGCGAGCTATCATGTTCGCTCTAACAGACAACGCCCTACGTTCCCGCTCTATGTCTGAATCGTCTTTTAGGTCAGAGGTCACCAGATGCCCAAGGTATTTGAAGGTGTCAACCCTGTTTAGCGGTACATTATTTAACTTGATGCCAGGGATACTATCTGGACATTTACCCCTGGCCCGAAAAACCATACACTCACTTTTCTTGGTGTTATAGAGAAGACCATGACTGAGAGCATATTTCTCACAAATGCCGAGCAGCTTAGACAGGCCACAGACCGAGGCGCTCAGCAGCACCATATCGTCCGCATAGCTAATGTTGTTTACACAAACTCCACCAACATGACATCCGACATGCGTGCTGCTCAGCCCCTCGATAAGTGCGTTTACATAAAGGTTGAAGAGCGTTGGTGATGTCAACCCCCCCTGCCTCACCCCGCACTCCAACCTGTATGGTTCAGACAGCATCCCCGACCATCGAACTACGTTGACCTGGTTCCCGTACCAATATTTAAGTATACGAATGCATTCGCTTGGCAGGGATGTGTCGTTAAGTTTATCCCAAAGGATATCATAGGAAACCAGGTCAAACGCTTTCGTAAGGTCGAGGAAGCAAGCATAGACTGGTGTTTTGCGATCAGTATAGTACTTGACAGTCTGCTTCAAACACAGAATAGCTGTCTCAGTGGAGAGTCCCGATTTAAAACCGAATAAACCTTGTGGATTATTGTAAAACAAAATTGAATATCACTAAAAACAGTAAAAACATGCAAAAGGCACTGACGTATTTTGATAACTTTAAGAAGTCACCTAAACTTAAATAAAGACAACAAAAAACAGTGAAAAGTTCGGAAATTTTCGGAATTTTCTCGGTCACAAAAATGTAACTTTAACTTGACGGTGAAAATTCAGAAAATTTCTGAACATTTTACGCAAATCAGAAGTAATGTTATGGAAAACCGAAAAAATCTGTGGGTTTACTATTCTTTGTTGTCTTTATTTAAGTATAATATTTGTTGGGTGACTTCTTATTTTCGCCAAAGTTTTCAAAATACGGCAAAATGCGGCTATTTTTGTGCATATTTAGTGATATTCATTTTTTTTTTAACAATCCTCTGCTAAATTTATCAGAAATTTAATTTTTTCACTGACTAGTGAAACTCTTCAGCTATCCAGACGTTTTTTTTCGTGACTACTACTTTAAGTTTATTATTTAAACTCACATAAAAAAACACGCAATACGTGAAACACGATTTGCCTGTAGCCGACCCTTAACACTTCAATGGGGAAGGTAACTGTCCAATTGATTCCGCGTAGAGAACGCTATGTGTATGTTACTTATATCCAGCTTCCGATGGATTTTCTTAATGCAAACTTCATCGCGAGATAGTGCTAAGTGTTTTGTCTTATCGCTCATTGGTGGCTTTTCATTCATGATGACTTTGACAAGTGACAAACGACCAGCGCCCTCTTGCGGCAAAGCTTCTAGCAAGCTACAATATCCACTGTAATTTTTGATGCTGGAAGGACATTGACTGTCAGCTCATTCTGACTTAATAAATTCCAATGTAGATCTGATTTACTTTAGAAGTCCAAAGATAAACAAAATTATGGTTGCCATGTATTGTAACAATTTTCGATTAAATCCGCCAGTAAATAAGACTACCGTTTTTTATTTTCTCGCCACACTTCTCGAAACTTTACAAATTCTGTATAGCAATGACCATTTTAACGGCATGATCTTTGTAAAACCACTTTATTTCAGCCATTACTTTAATATTCACACTATTAATCTAGCTTTTAGTCTAAGCCTTATTTACGGCGAGAATATTTTCAGACAAAATGTTTGTATTGCTGCATAAAATATTTGTTTGTCTCTTTTTCAGAGAGCCTAAAATGTAGTGAATGGTGGTCCTCACCACCTCATTTAAATTCTCTGACAGTAAGTCTACATTATACCCAAATGAAACTGAATGGAGAGGTATACTCTATTTATTTATTTATTTATTACAGCATGCATTGTATTTATTTGCCAACTGTCTCTTGAAGACTCTTTCAGAATTGGCAAGACTGCCTAGCCAAAACCACATACGAGCAATTACGTTCACATAGACTTGAAAGAAAGAAAAAAAGAAAAAAGCGGCCAAGTGCAAGTCGGACTCGCCCATGAAGGGTTCCGTAGCAGCAAGTAACATTGAATGAAAGGTAAATTGCGGTTTACGATTTATGACGTATTAAAAAAGAACTACTTACTAGATCTCGTTCAAACCAATTTTTGGTAGAAGTTCACATGGTAAACATCATATATTTTTTTGATGACAGACATTTTACCACTTTGAAAGTGTCTCTCGTGCAAACTATTTCGTTTAGAAAAAAATTATATTAGAAACCTCAATATATTTTTAAAAACCTATTCATAGATACCTCACACTTATGGGTTTGATAAAAATCTATTTTTGAGTTTCAGTTCTAAGTATGGGGAACCCCCAAAATTTATTGTTTTTTTTTCTCTATTTTTGTGTAAAAATCTTAATACGGTTCACAGAATACATCTACTTACCAAGTTTCAACAGCATAGCTCTTATAGTTTCGGAAAAAAGTGGCTGTGACATACAGATGGACAGATAGACAGACAGACACGATGAATCCATAAGAACCCTAAAAATGCGTTTATTGGCATTGCAGCAATAAAAACAATAACTCGAAAAATATCGAAAACAATGCTTTTAATGCCACAAGCGCCTCAGCTCAGCATAATGTCAGATGACAACACAAAGTCACCACCTGACGCTGATTTTCAGCTGCAGCCCACGAGTGTCAAATGATAGAATAATAAACACAGCGCAGACTTAGGATGCGGAACAGAAGCGAAGACTGCTTTTTCGCTGTTCACGTCGACGGAATTTGGGCAAGCTGCCAGAAACTCAACATTTTACAGAGTTCTAAAAAAAAATGAGACATGATAATTGTTGGGGCTTCAATGATCTTCAATGAAACTCCCGTATCGAGGTATGGTTGTTTAATTATGGATAAACTGTATTTTACAATAAAAATATGTGGAGCGTACAAGTTCGTGATGATGGTCAAAATTTTGACTAAAATAATAATTTGTGACGGTATAAGCAAAATAAAAATCCGTACGGCGCCTGGCCTGTTAGAATAGCAAACACGACACACGCGCACACACACTGAACGTCTTCAATTAATATGCAGGCGTAAACAATAATTATTCATAGTATTTTCACTTTCTGATTTAAACTCGCCTAAGTAGTTTTAAATCAATGCAAGCTTAGAAATCAATACTCTTAATTGTGCATTGGAAATTATTCATTTCCTTTACAAAGAAACAATGCAAACATTTATTTTCTTTTACAAATGAAACTCAAGCACCGTTTTCCTGTTAGCCTTGTTTTTCTCCGCTTCCGAAGACTTCCAAGTAATTACTGGAAAGCCATTAGCTTTAAAAGGTCGGTAAATGTATGGAAAAATTTAAAAAAATGAACAAGTTAAAGCCTTTTTTTAATTGGAGGAAGTGGACTATTGATTCTAGATAAATCCATTTGTGCATATATTAATCCACTTATGTTACAACTTTTTTGTGAATTTTTCCTTGATTGATAAGAGTTTGGGCGGGTTCGGGTTTGAGTAGTTGGGTTGGAGTTTGGTTTGGGGGTTAGGGTGTTTGGATTTGGGGTTTGGTTTTGGGTTTGGGAGTTCGGGTTTAGGTTTGCGCTTGGCTTGGGTTGATTTGAGTGTTTGTTTTGGTTTTTTGTACCGTCTTCGGAATTTTACCTTAAATCTTTAAGCAATTCTAATATTAACGCACGTTCTTCCACATGGTAAAGCAAAGGAGACGGAAACGATTACGTACACTCTTAGGCCTGAGAGAATTAAGCTGATTTTTGATTTTCAAAAATAAAAAAAATATGACTAATTTTTAGATCATATCTCAACTTATTACACTTGGGCACTTATAACATTTTCCATCTCCTTTATGGGCGCTTCTTTTATTTATTCAAACCTATCTTTTCCTGTTTTAGAATTTTTTAATGAACCTGTCAGACATTTCTAAAGTAGATTGTCTGAAGGATTGATTGAATGGGTGGATTGGGTGGATTGTCGGATTGATTGTCTGTTGTTTCTAAAGGTTGTCTGTAAAAGATCGCTTTTAGCGATAAGACCGCCCATTGTGTCACCCAATGTAAAATTTCTATATTAATGTCTGTAATTTTTATGGTGTACATAATAAAGAATATTCTATCTATCTATCTATTGAAACCAATAATATTTACCTACCTACCTAAATTGAGAAAAAATAAAAGAAAGTTGTTTCCGTGAACGTAAAAGGAACTTCCGCATCAACTTACGATAAAAGCTGATGTCGATATGTATTTTCATCAAAATTGATTTATAATCTATATACACAAAGATTACCTAATGATATATTTTTTTAAATCTTATTTATTTTAAGGGATTTTTGTACACATTTGCGACGATGTCAATCGTATCGTACTTTGTAATGCTGGCGAAGCCATAATTACTTAAAAGATCAATCGATCTAACATAACATCACGCCTTGTTTTCCCGAAGGGTTGGGCAAAAGTGTACCTGTAGTAGGTACACTATCAATCGATCTATTCTGTAAAAATCTTACCGGGGAAATTTTGGTGAAGTGAACTTGGTGCGGCGGAGTAAGCCTTAGGGTGAAATCGAAATTTCTTTAGTGGACTGTATCAGGGGCGGTTCTGTGACACAATTAGGTGTTTTGGCGATATGGGAAATACGGAATGGTACCTGCTTGGTTAGCTATGGCGGAGACACGGTGAGAAGTTTCCTTAGCCACGTGGCGGGCGCCCGTCCAGGATATCACGTACGGATGAGGATCTGCACTTCCCACAACACACAGACACACACTTGCACAGTTTAATCACAATCTTCGTTCTTCGCGGTGAAAATATGAGTCCTTTTCGACTTTGGGTTTATTTTGACCCACAATCGGCGATGTCGATTGAGAAACTGCGGTTTTTTTATAGTGGCGGCGTATGCACCATGACGAATCTTCCCTTTCGCTCTCGCTCAGGTACCACAAGGGTTGCGGAAAGGAGAGAGAGGAATCGGAACAAAGAATGAAGCGGAAGGAATCTTGTGTAGCACAGATACCAATTAGAGTTGCCAGTAATTAGGCATGAAATATAAAAATGAGTAAGTTATGGCGTTAACAGAACTGTCATACTGTCACTCCCTAGCATCAGGGGGAATGACAGCTCGCTTCACCTACGTTATGTAAATAAGTCATGAATGTAAGCGATTATCCCCTCACAATAAAGGCCCAATTATGCTTCCCTGAAGAACCCAATTATAGACATCAAGTTCTTTGTAAAGGTAATGCTAATTTGAACTTAGATTGAATACAAATGTGACAGATTATAATGATAACGATCAATAGAGAAGTAAGGAAGAATGAGATAAACAAATCGAGATAACTATGGGCAGGAGAATTTTCGGAAAGCATTCTTGATTAAATGAATAATAATACTTATTACTTAGAAACTGCAGAATAACTACGATTTTACCATAAGGACCTTTTACCAAGAAAAATCATTTCAAATCTTGTTCTATAATTGAAGGACGACGTAGTACGAACGGATGAAGAACAAAACATCGGATTATGGAGAATAAAATGTTTTATTCAATAATAAGAATACAAATCGGTTTAGGGTCATTTTTCTAAGTGTATTTTCTCAAAAGCTGGCTAAAATTGTTTAAGCTTTAGTGAAGAAGTAAAAGATTTTTCGAAGTTCCCTAAACAAACCACATGGTGTGTTGCATGACGAAAAATATAAGTCCGACTTTACATTTATACAACGTGTTCCTTCTGATTCTGATATCCCATAACTCTACGGTATTAATGAGACCATGCCAAAGAATCAACTGGCATACGAATTTTTAAAAACAAAAAAAAAAAAAAATAGCTCTCCGGGAGTGCCGACAGAAGTGAAAACTTGAACAAGATAGCCTTGGTGGAAGAAAAATATTTGTATGCAACATTGGTCCGTAACCTTATCTAAATAAAGAGCACAATCACGTTTACAAAAAAAATACTTCCAAAATCTTTAAAGTAAAAATACTTACATAGAACATTGATCCGTAAAGAAATATAAATAAAGAGCACAATTGCGTCTACAAAAATGAGGTCTCGGTAATGGTATCGCGAGCTCAATTGTTTTTTCCTATCTCAAAAATGCCCAACTCGCCTAAAGAAGTTTTCACTTTAAAAAGCACCCACATTCGACAGTCACGATTATATAAGTAAAACACCCTTAAGTGAAATATGATAATGTCGCATTTTCTTAGCTTTGCTTTGCTTTTGCTTTACTTCTAAATGAATCTTAGATACACACATCGAGAGTCTATTGTTATGTTATCTTCGAAACTATGTATTTTTGTAACACTTGTTCTAAGACTTTCGTAATATTGTTACTTATAGTTTGGAGTTATGGACATCAAAAGGAACATGTTGTATATTCCTCGGATAACGTAAAAGCAATCATATGTCAATTTCCTAACGGGGATGAAAAAGAGCTTGGAATAAAAGAATAGTTCGAGTAACAATGCTCGTGGAAATGAACATGTGATGTGTTATTTCCTCATGCGTGTCCAGGAAAATGGAATTTTTATAAGATACTAGCTGACCCTGCAAACGTTGTTTTGCCATATAAATGTTTGGGGTGGACCATCTTTATCACTTACTGCCCTACCTACCCTGCCTACCCTGCCTACCCTGCCTACCCTGCCTACCCTGCCTACCCTGCCTACCCTGCCTACCCTGCCTACCCTGCCTACCCTATCTACCCTATCTTTCAAGTTGGATCAAACTGCACACGGTGTGTAAATTTGATTAAAATCGGTTAAGTAGTTTAGGAGTCCATCGCGAACAAACAACGTGACACGTAATTTATTTATATAAAGATTTTTAATCTCATTGCGTGATAACTGAAAACAGTCGGGTCCAACCGACTTATTGTTACAAAAAGTATTTCGTATTCATAAATTTTGTTGAAAACCTCCCTACAATTATTGCTCGACTCGACAAATTCAGGCGTATTCAAAATCACCCAATTAACACTGTACAAATTGATTGGCTCGTATAATTGAAATGAATGGATCACATCTTTTGTGGGTAAAATTAGAACATCGTCCGCAAAATCTTAGAATAAATTGAGGTCAGTAGGTAACGTTTATTTACGTACCTCAATTATTGCTATTCATAGTTCCAAATTGTAGAGACTATTACTAAAGGTTTGGTCTAATTATAACTATGGTCGAAGTTATGCGTAGTTTTCGAATTTGTGTTATTTCTACACCCCTCGAATAGTCATCTAGTTTCATTTAGATAATAGATAGAAAAAATACGCAAGTTTCTAAATCTGTACTTTTGGGAGACCCGTACGGGTAGTGCCCGCAGTGCTCTGAAACGAGGAAGTTAGTACAATACGGTTGCTAGCGTTGTACGGGCTCTACCCGGAGCGGGTCGCGTACGGACCAATCCGCGTCGCTGTGAAACAATGTTCTAGCTCCTCACGCGTGTTTCCATTCCGGAAGCCCGTACGGGTCTTCCACACAGCTGTGTAACCAGCCTTAAGAAAATTTCTTCAAAATTGTTTGGTTTTGCCGTGGAAGTGTATTAAACTTTCGAAGACACACTTTTTACTTATGAAATTATCATAGCTCTATGTACTATCGCGGTCACGCATATCTAACCACTTTGAAAACAAAATCCCGCGCATACGATGACCACATCTGTTTACCACGCCTTTTTTATATTTAAGTGTTACCATAGCGGCTGAGTGCTAGCAAGAATAGTCCTTACGGTGTTCAAAATTCAAAAGTCATTTATTCAAACTAGGCTGAGAATCAGCACTTTTCGAACGTCAAAATTACATAAGACAGTCCCCCAAAACGCCCACCCTTCACCACTTCCTAGTGCCTTTAGCTGGGAAGAAGAAGTGGCGCAACAAACTCCCCAGTAACACAGCTGTCTGTTCAAGTTAGAAAAAATGATTCTATACAATAGTATGCTAAATGCATAATGTAAGTTCATTATGCAACACAAAACATAATTTAAATGATAAATTATTCGCCATATGACAGCTAGCACACGCCAATATATATATTCAGATATGCATGTCCACGATAGTACCTTATACTCACATTTCACCCTCCGGCAAATTCAGCGTGATGCTCCCAAGGACACCCTCACCATACTTCATGTAGCCAAACACCCCAACGATTCCATACAAAACGGCGACGAAAATCATGGTCACGTTCAGAACACTGGGACATCCGAGGAAGTCTTGGGGCTTAGCCATCTCATTTTCCACTGGCATGACAACGTTGATGCCTTCCATTGCAAATATTGCTGTACTGGAAATGGAGAAAATTATTAGTGAGTTGGATTTGATGGACATGAATTTGAACCTACTGGAAATGTGAGTCACAATATTTCAAAACCTTTTTTAAGGGTTGTAGTATTTATAAATCAATCGATGATTTTATTTGTATTCGTATACAAGATAATTTTTTATCCAGTGCGCAAACTTTAACACGTGACTTTACTCATCATTATGAACAACTTTTACTATGGGACCAAACTTGAAATCGCGAAAAAAATATCAGCTGTTCCATACATTTTGACGAGTTGTGAACATAATTGTAGGGAACAGCTGAAGTGGATCATAATGATGAGTAAAGTCACGTGTTAAAGTTTGGCACTGGATAAAAACTTACCCTGTATAGATAAGATAGGCATTGCTATTTTAATCGGCATACTAAATTAACATTCGACTGACGGATAACAAATGTACAGCTGCAATAACTGAAGGATATAAACAGTTGGAAAAATTATTAGAAACTAGCTGCGTCCCGCGGTTTCACCCGCATAAGTCTCGATCCCGTGGGAAAAAAAAAAGTATCCTATGTTCTTTTCCAGGGAATCATCTATATATGTGCCAAATTTCATCCAAATCCGTTCAGCCGTTTTAGCGTGAAGGCGTAACAAACAAACTTACTTTCGCATTTATAATATTAAGGATTAGTTGTGCCCCGCGGTTTCACCCACCTAAGTCTCGATCCCATGAGAATATCGGGATAAAAAGTTTTATGTCCTAACCCAGGTCACGGTCTATCCATGTGCCAAATTTCATCAAAATCTATTTAGCCGTTTTAGCGTGAAAGCGTAACAAACTTACACATTGATATTATTATGATAGGATACTATACATGGATCGAGTCAATTAAATAGTACGTTAAAGTTTAGGCAACAACTTCAGTATTTAATACCACTGCAAAACTAAAGCCACATTCTACGTGATATTTGAGATGTCAAATGCAAGTAACAAAGTATTAAATTTTACCCAGCTCGTGCTGTCATCTCATTAAAATGGTGGTCTATTGGTCCTCGGTTTTGCTGTGCTAGTCCACCCAGTGTTAACTTTAGCTGAAAGGTCATTATTAAGGATATTTTGGCTCTAAGAATAAAATCGGAAATAACGCTTCCTTTAATTGTTTCAGTACATTGTCACAAACTCAAACTTAAAACATTTATTTCAACTAAACCACATGTTTACAGGTACTTTTGAATTGTCAAAGAGTCAGTCAGTTAGTCAAAAAGTTGAAGCTAGTTGCCACTTCCAAAACATAGATATCTATAGAGAAGAACGGGCAAGAAACTCCACAAAACCATTTCACTAAATGATAACCGAATATTATTCAAGCGCCCAAAGATCCGTGTAGCACAAAGCTTTTCATCCTAATTCATTAATATTATAAACGCTTTCACGGCTAAACGGTTGAACCGATTTTGATAAAATTTGGTATAGGGATACTTTGAAGGGGAAGGACATAGACTACTTTTTATCGGCATACCACGTGGGTGAAGCCACGGGCGAAGGCTGGTTTCCTAAAAAAATATTACTTTCATTATTCATTATAAGTCTTTGAACTGCTAATATTTTTTGTCATACGGGATCAGTTATAATATGGGTACCCGTTACTTTTGTAGAAAAACCAAATCTACAAAAAAAAAAAATCTTTAGTAAGAATGCCTGCAGGCGGCTCCATTCATTGTATCCGATTAGTAATACTAAGCCAACGTTCGCTCGGACTTAATAAAATTAACGATTTTTTTTTCGTGCACTAGATTTTCAACGCTCTGCTTAGCGTCGAGAGTTGAAAATCCAACAGTGTGTTTTTTCAACGCACTGGGACAAGAGTGTATCCCAGCGCGTTGGATTATCAACGCTCGGCTTAACACCAAGAGTTGAAAATCCTGCCGCGATTTTAATACGTCCGTGCGAATGTCGGCTTATGTGCGGACTTATGGAGCAGAATAAACAAACCAAATTACGAAGGCCTGCGTCTTTTTTGTCTCTGACATTCAAGAATGGAAAATCTATCCATTCATGAGTTACCAAACATTTACATAATTATTCACATTCTTCAACAATCAAAATGTTTGACACAACTGCGATCCTAAATTCAAAATGCAAATAAACCAATCCAATAAAAAATCGATAAACTCACACACAAGGAATCTAATATAAATAAAGTTCAATAATGGCCGGGACTGGGACCCGAAACTGAACGTAAATTAACTTTGAAAAGTGAAAATCGTTGTCTGGGCCTGAAAATGTATGTGAATACTAATTGGCATTCTTCTGGATAAACCTACCATTAAAAAGAGAAAGCTTTCAAAAGTAAGTACACTCGACGTAATAAAATCGCAGCGGGATTTTATCGCGCACTGGATGTTCAACTCTCGATGTTAAGCCGAGCGTTGAGAATCCAACGCGCTGGGACGTACTCTCGTCCTAGCGCGTTGAAACAATACACTGTTGGACTTTTAACTCTCAGCGCTAAACAGAGCATTGAAAATCCAGTGCACGAAAAAAAATCGCCACGATTTTATTACGTTTTGCGTACGTCGGCTTAATATCTTTGAAACTAAGACTGCTCGAGGATGCTTGGGACGAGCTTCGGCGATGTGTGAGATAACGGTATTCCGCTCCAATTACGCTTTGTGAGCTGAAAATTGCATTGATAGACGAATGGGAGAATATTCCCTAATATCGCTTCAAAACCTTGGTGTAATATAATCGTAAGTAATATGTTAATAACGCGCAGAGGTAATGAAAAGTATAAAAATGGAAGAAAATGTTATTTTATATCTGCAATAAAAATGGTTTTGTTAAATTTTGTTTCGCGATGGAATTAACACACTTCAATAAGTAAAACTAATCAACAAAACAGTCTGACAACCAGTCTTACCAAGGGGTATCGTGTTACCTAGTCACTAGGTTGTGGAGGTCAGATAGGCAGTCGCTCTATGTAAAATACTGGTATTCAGCTGTATCCGGTTAGACTGGAAGCCGACCCCAACATAGTTGGGAAAAGGCTAGGCAGATGATTAATAAGTAAAACTAATGAGCCCGTATTACAGAACCTTGCTCAAGACTCAAGCATTACTTAAAACTAGTTTCAACCAAACAAAAGCCTTTAAACGAGTTTTAAGTAATGCTTGAGTTTATACGGGCCAAAAATTATGTTTATTTGAATAAGGTTAAGTAAGGTTTCTGTTGGTGACCCGAAATCCTTGCTCGCGAGTGTAAGTTTTATTTTTAAATACCGAAACTTTTTAATCCTGCACAAAATGAGCTGATAACAATGTGTCTAAATTTAATATTTGTAAAGCTTTTTATGATAAAAACAAATTGACAAAAAGAACAACATTACATTTCGTAAAATGATATAATTAAGTTATAGTAGTTTATGAAAGTGTTGCATAATAAGGGGTATTAAAACATGAGTGTGTGTTTAAAAACCGAGCCGTAGGCGTGGTTTTTAATAGTATCACACGAATGTTTTAATACCTAGTTATGTGCAGTTTCATACACTACTGTATCTACTCTCAAACATTGGGATTGAAACAAATACTAAATAAAAGATCAAAGTTAAAGATTAAGAATAAATTTAAAAATCCCACGAAATTCAGTAAGTAATACAAAACAAATGAATGTCGCCTGCACCAGCACATCACCGCACATGCGCTACAGCGGGTGCTGCTGTCCCCCGCCAAAAGTTGATGGAAACTCTTTGGTGATATTAACTTCTTGGATTAGCGTTGTATCGTAACAGAAAAAAAATTGTTTTATAGTATTACTAGCTGACCCCGGCAAACGTTGTTTTGCCAATTATTTGTTTGGGATGGACAACTCTTATCACTTAGGGGTATGAAAAATAGATAGTAGCCGATTCTCAGACCTACTGAATATGCATATAAAATTTGGTAAAAATCAGTAAAGCCGTTTCGGAGGAGTAAGGTAACTAACATTGTGACACGAGAATTTTATATATAAGAAGATTTTGTTAGAGAAAATGTGTTATAATATAATTCTATTTTTAAATTTCGGTATTCTGTTCATAAAGTATGTCAACATAAACTCGTTTTGAAGTTCATAATTCGAATATTACGCTATGAGAGTCGATAAAAACATTTAATCTTAACATAACATAACATCACGCCTATATTCCCCGAAGGACCGTGCAGAGGTGTACCTATAGTACACCCACATTTCACCAGTTATGTTTAAGTCCCATGTAATAGGGGGCGAGCCTATTGCTATCAACCGGGCACAAATCCAGACTCCGGGCTACCACTGAGAAATTGCAGATGGATAAACCCAATAACACTTTGCCCGATCCGGGAATTGAACCCAGGACCTCATGCTCAGCAGTAGCGCTTGCGACCACTAGTAAAACGAGACAGTCTACATTTGATTTTAATTCCGCAAAAACTACTTAGATCTTGGCTTGGATGCAGAATGCAGCACCACCCTCCCGCTTAAATATGCACATGCATAAGATGCGGTTATTATGATGCAACATGCAACCCAAACCTATGCTAAAGTTTCGAAGACGAACGGTGACCGTCATAAAAATCTGTCATTTGCACAAATATTTGACATTTAGGTGTCAAAATTGGCTCTGTGTTTGACATTTGTTATTGTGTGACCATTCACCGCTTTCTTAGCCTAGGGTCTCTTTAAAACGTCAGACGCTATGAACAGCGTGCGGTGACTTCACAATGGAAGACCAACATGCAGCCAGTTGACAAAACGTTAGTTGCCGCTGTCGCAACTGTTCGTCGTGGGCGACCTGAGCGAGATCACGCACTTGTCTTTACGTATATAGTATTAAGCCGTCATCGGTGACGGACAGCTACACGTCGTCGGTCGCGATCAGTGTGTGGTCAGATAGATCGTAGCCTTAGCATAAGGTCTCCTTAAAACGTCAGACGCAATCGACAGCGTGCGGTGACGTCACGATGAAAAACCAACATGCAGCCAGTTGACAAAACGTTAGTTGCCGCAATCGCAACTGTCCGTCGCGGGACCGCGCCCTTGTATTTACGTACATACAGTCGAACCTGGATAAGCGAGAGTTCAAGAGACTACCGTTTCTCACTAACTCTAATTTCTAGCTTATAGAGGTACCGGAGAGGCCTTTATCACTTATAGAGGTTGAACAAAAACAATGTAAGTTCCACGAAATTTAAGAATGAGTCATAAATAGCAATGTTAAATTACGCCCATCTGTCGCTTATAGAGGTACAGGGAAGCAGCAGTATCAGTAATAGAGAATCGCGAGTGAAATACGACTTTCTCTTATAGAGGTTTCTGTTGGTCACTAATAGAGGTTTTAGAGGGTTAAAATGACGGGACCTGACAATTACTTTCATATATAGAGTTTTTTTGCTTACTAAGTTCTCACTTACTCAGGTTTGACTGTAGTTTTCGCCCATCGTCGGTGACAGACGGCTACACGTCGTCGGTTGTGGTCGGCGTGTGGTCAATGATAGATCTCAGCCTAAGTAAACAAAAGCTTTAAAGACCTATAATACCAACATTTACCTGAGAAACAGCGGCCATTTTTCTACACTGGCGACCATTTCAATATTACTCAGCGGCGGTAGATCAGTGAACGTGTAGTAACACGTAATACCAAACGTGACTACTAAGCATACGTTAGCTAACACTGAGAATGGTACCAGGAACTTCAGGTGACGTATCTGCGTTATCAGGATGAGTGGGAGGAGTAGGATGCCGCAGTAGACTTCGACTTCGTACTTCGTCGATGGCACGAAGTGATCGAAGATCTGGAAAGAAGATTTTGGTAGTTAAAATAAAATAATCCTACTAATAAAATGTTTGTATCTATGTCTGTGAATCGTCTTCGACTGAACAATTTTAGATGTAATTTGGCTCACGGGTACACCTGGATCAGGACATAGGATACTTTTATCCCGGTAGTAAAGAAAAAAAATCAAAATTTAAAAGTCATTTATTCAAACTAGGCTGAGAATCAGCACTTTTCGAACGTCAAAATTACATAAGACAGTCCCCCAAAAACTCCTACCCTTCACCACTTCCTAGTGCCATTAGCTAGGAAGAAGAAGTGGCGCAACAAACTCCCCAGCAGAAGAAATAAAGAACGTGACGAATAAAGAAAAAAATTAAGCACACCAAACACGAAGGGTTTTGGGGAAAATATGCATCACATTTACATAAACAGGCATCGTTTAGCATAATGTCCTAATCAGAACGTTCTGTGACTGCCTGTCATTTACTCCTATTTTTAACAACAAAATATTATAATTATTTTAAAACCTAAGGTTTATTGATATTAAAAAATCATGTTTGAATTATATCTCTTCTCTTTGTGGTACTTAGCGTGGCTGAATATTAAAAACAATTTCATTGGAAGTGCATACATAAAGCCAGATTTAAATTACGAAAAAAATTCAAAGAAATAATGATCTATTTGCATGGAAATGATCTATTTGCGTGAAAATATCAATGAATTACTAAGTTTGCGCAACTAGTTTCGTAATGTATTTCCGGATTTAAATGAGAATATTTTTATTATTACTTTTTTATTAGTCATCAGGTTTATCAGCTCCAAGATCTACAATAATAGTAGTTTATGAAACTGTTGCATAATGAGGGGTATTAAAACATAAGTGTGTGTTTAAAAATCGAGCCGTAGGCGAGGTTTTTAATAGTATCACACGAATGTTTTAATACCTAGTTATGTGCAGTTTCATACACTATCTACTCTCATACATTGGGATTGAACCTACTAAATAAAAGATCAAAGTTAAAATGTCGCCTACACCAGCACATCACCGCACATGCGCTACAGTGGGTGCCGCTGTAGCACTACTATCAGTACTCGTATAATATATAATTTTAATCTATCGTCAACACAGATTTTATTTGAATTGTAATTGAAAATTCTTCGTTCTGTAATTTTTTTTAGAAAAAAAAAAAATTTCATGAGGCATATTAAAATTTTAACCTAGACTACACATATTTTATTTAAAAAACTAAACGATTTTACCATTGATTTCGCGACACTGTAACGTAATTTACCGACACCGTGGGATAAAAAACATCAACGCATTGATTACCGCGGTGCATGGCATAAAAGACATCAAACACGCAGTACCGATTTTTTTTCACTTTTGTGGTACTCCCGGAGTGCCACTGTTTTTTTTTTTTGTTTATTTCACAGACTCATAATTCATTTCTATAAACTAGATACAATGTTATTAAAAATTGTGCAATGTCTTTTAGATAAGCGTAATTTAATGTTTCTCAGCAGTCACTGTGCTTCTAAATTAACAAAATTCTCGTAAAAACAATTTTCGTGTTAAATTATCAAACTATGAAAAAGCTTTGATTTCATAGTTTGATGTTTACATATTTGTATTACATTAAAGTCTTTCATGCAGACGCAATTTTGGTAACAAAGGAGCATACTTCGTTGCAAAATGAATTATAAAGATAATTGTGTTTAAACCATGTTCTTAATTGAAGAGTGTAATGAATTTTCAGTGTTTGCACTGCAATACAAAATATATTTCAATATTTAAATAACAAAAATCTCATCAAAAATAAGTAATATGCAAACATTTTAAATATTGATGTCATTACATAACTTACTTCTGCCCGCGTGGAATTCAAATAAAACAAATAGTAGATTGTTATACGAGGGGCTAAAATAACCCATTCTATCGAGGCAGTTTTACTCCCGAGCTTTAGTGAAGGAGTAAATAGAAATCGAGTTAGAATGGGTTTTAGCGCCATGTATTATACTCCACTTTTCACTACGATTGCAAGAAAATAAAATAATCCAATACAATATTATATAGTTTATTTTATTCAAACAAATATACAAATGTACATTCTGAATTTTTAAGGAAACTTTTATCCCGGTATACGGTAATAAAAAGCTAGTTTTATATAAGAATAAAGTCTTTTTCGTTTTTGTAGGCTCGTTGGTTACAAACAAAAATTACTTTTTCCCCTAGAGCATATGCTATTTTTTCCCCGCTCCTGGTACGATACAATGACGGACTTTTTGAGCAAGAGAAGTGAAAAAACATTTGTCCCGCACTCGGCAATTATGTAGATTTCTAAACATAGATATATCTTTGATTGTCCCAGTGATAGTTTTTTTTGTAATTGGATCAGTACTTCTAGATATTTCTCCTTACAAACAAACACTTTTCACTTTTTTTTGTGATACTGAGTGGCTTCCCTTGTCTACATCCAAATTAGATAAAGTATTGACTACAGAGTAATTTGTACTGGAACAAATGAGGACGAGCGAAAAACGCCTGGAAATTGATTTCTCTCATTAACTTAGAAGCGTACGGATTAGTCTTTAATTCATCGAATTCCAATTATCTGGATTTGAGATGGACGGGATACGAAATGAGTTAATCAGTTTTTACGCTTTCAAGGTTAAAATGAAAAACATAATTTGATGAAAGTCTGAAAATGTGGATAAATTTGCCAAATCAATATAACAACCTGTAAGTTATAAATAAGCAGTAAATGTAGGTAAATTTTTTGTATGGTATGTATCGGTACTTATTTTGGTTAAAGAAAAAAAAAAGAAATATTATTTATTCTGCACAAACTAAACGAATACAACATAAAATCATTTAGAATACATGAACAGAACAGAACAGAATTGATTTACGCTGTTCCCCGTACTAGTATAAACTGTATTACGGTGGAACAGTTCTCCTCGTTCTTTGTAAAATGTAGGTACTTATAGTAAAAAACTACATAAGGTACTGGGTAGGTTTATTACAAAATATTAAGAGGCCTGCAAACACAGCTCGCAACTACAAATCGAGATGTTTACAAAATTCAATTCAAAGCACGTAAGTAGCGCTAGTGTGAGTGCCTGTTGGAGCGATATACACCTACAGTGAACAATACTACCACGCACACATTGACAATTATTGCTTGACGGGATAGCACTGCTAGTTTTCGAAAATTTATGATAAATTTGGATGTGTTCCGTAATTTAATTGTAACATCTTGCATACCATGTGTGTGTATACTCATGTTTTGGACAAATAAACGATCTTTATCTTTATCCTTAATACCAAAAATGATGAATGAAAACTTAATATTTTTCAATTTTTTTTCCATAACTTGTAACTTGATAATATAAGCTATACTTCTGCAGAAACAGTATTATAAATATTGTTGTTTATAATACAGAAAAAAAACAATATGAAGACATGTCATTTACGCTGTAAAAATATATGAAATTCAATTCGTTTAAACTTCATTTTAGAAAAGTATTTTTGGAAAACAAAAGATGTAAGAGCCGAGATAAACACTGTCTAAATCCGAATAACATTGTATGGACAAGCCATGCGTCGCCGCGTTCTTAATAACATTATTAATAATAACAGAATCTGCCATAATAGTCAGTTGCAGTTCAAGAAAAAACAAAACAAAAAAAAATGTGTGTCTAGCTAAGTATTTTCGCAACTACATTGGGATCGGCTTCCAGTCTATCCAGATGCACCTGAATACTAGTATTTTATATGGAGCGAATACTTATCTAACCTACATGGGTAACATGATACCCCTTGGTAAGACTGGCTGTCAGACTTTTGGGCATCTGACTACCCATAACAACTACCCGTAAAGAACAAAAACTAAATCCGAATAAATATTACAAAGTGTATAAAGTTTGCGACGCGACGTGACATTTTGACACTTCTTTGTAGTACATTATTTCATGATATGTGTGTTACATAAAAGAGCGATTTGTCGTGCTGTGACAACTTTTTTAAGCGACGAAGAGTAACATGACATTATCGTGAAACTAGTTTTAAAGCAATAACGGCAAAACATGACACAAAGTGCTGCCGTGTCAATCCAATACACTGTAACTCGAGTTACAGTGTTTTGCCTTAAGGCAGTTACATATCCCTATATTAATATTTATTTTATTTTATAGTATATAGAAGGAGATATGAGCACATACAAAACACTGTATTTTAATTATATGTATGTTTTAAAAAAGTTTTAAAAGCCCATTTCACGAAATAAGTATTTCTGTGATACAGTGTTTTGGATTGATACGTCAGGGTAGTGCAATGGTGCCACACGGCACTTCTCTGTGTCCTGTTTTGACGTTTACCAACAGTCAAATGCTTGGATGACATTCAGATAATCGCGGGTATGTAAGACATGATTGAGACTCACACAGACGAGGGAAGCATGCCATATAAATGACGAGACCTTTATTCACGATGATGATGATACGAGGTTTTCAAATCAGGGTAGTTGTATCAGGAATATATTCTTTTTGTTTGTTAATTATCTTAATCAAATGAATTATAAAAATTCTATAAACCTCACATTTCAATTTTAAAATTATAATAAATTAGCGTGGGAATATCGGGATGAAAAGTATTCTATGTCCTAACCTAACCCAAGTCATGGTCTACCAAATTTCATCTAAATCCGTTCAGCCGTTTTAGCGTGAAAGCGTAACAGATAAACTTTAGTGGTATGAGGAACAGGGTGTAAAGTTCACTCATCCACCATAGAAAAGGGAGGATCCTCCGACCAGACGGGTGTTGTGTCTGGTGGGCAACGGTTTGAACTTGAAATCTTGTATTTATATGTCGATCGTTCGGTAAACTCAAATTGTTGTTGCAGACAGACTGAGGCAAAGGATGCTAGACGCGACTGCACATTTATTGGAACGAATTTCTTTAACGCGGCTTGTAAACTTTCAGATATCGTCAACTGTCTTCTTCTAATTCAAAGAGAAATAAAGAGAGAGAGAGAGAACGCCGGCAGAAAAAAACAAAAGAAAAGAGTAAAGTGATTAGTGGCGTGGCATGGGATAAATTTGTACACATCGGCCCGAGTACACTGCACTGCCGGAGAGAGAGAAAGTGTGAATTTAGCCAAAATAAAAATCCAAAATGGCGCCACTGAAATTTTTCAAATTTTTCGTCATGAGTATTGTTTTCATGGTTTTCGAGGGTGTTAAAGCTGATGGTGGGGTCGAAATGTAAATCCAAGATGGTGGCTCCGAATATTTTCAAATTTTTCATCATTTATTTATTTATTTATTTTATTTTTTGGAAAACTTACAGCTAAACAGACACAATAAGTACAAAATATGAACAAAATATGGCCAATTACAAGTTTCCACATGTAGTATCATGGGTATTGTTTTCATAGTTTTCGAGGGTGCTGAAGCTGATATAAGGTTAAAATGTAAATCCAAGATGGTGGTTGCAATTGCTTTTGTCCTAAATCATACAGGAGAAAGAACTTCGTTCCTGACGGGGGTTCCCCGACCGCACACGTTTTTTGTTTTAATGATTTGGAAGTCACACGACTATTCGCGCTAGTTTGAACATCTCCACACATGTTAGTTCACACAATCGGCGCGAGCGAATTTCATCTCGCACCCCGCGCAGAATTCACTTCAGTTTGGCCACAGCTTTCTAATATTTTAGCGGAATAAACTAGCAGTAGTTTCGTTTGTTTAAAATATACAATTCCCTAGAGACTGCCATAGCTGCTTAATAAGGTATACGCTTGTTTAAAACGTGGCTGGTTTATCAAAATCCGCGACAAAAGGGCTATATAAATTCGATTACCGAGTTTGACTGGCGTCATTTGGTTTACGAGTACAATTATTTTGTTGACCTTATTTGGTGTGCCAATATTGTCAGGAGGTTTAAAAGTAATGGATATTTTTACTGACAAAGCGACGTCCAGGTAGGGACACGGTATTGAATAGAAGTATCGAGACTGTACTCATGAGTAGTATCGATAAAAAATAATCGTACTCATAAAAGTATCGAAACAAAAGCATCGATACTTCAAGATATCGAGTACTTTTCTTAAGGCCTAATGCGCATAGAGCATAGGTCAATATCAGTCAATAAATAACGTTAGTTTTACTTCAGTAAGGCAGGACATGAAAAAACAAATGACAACGGTGAACGAGTGAGTGAATGAGTGTGATTAGTGTAGTAAATGAATGAAGGAAAGGTTAGGAATTTAACTGTGAACGGAAGGAACGATTTCGAGCAAAGATCGATGTAATGTTTTAGAAGGTTCAGAACGAGTGAACTAGATGGCGTTGCCATAACCACAAACATAAGCCGTAAGGTCGCAAGTTTTAAATGGGTAATTTCTAAGATTACCCATTTAAAACTTAATTTCTTATTCGATACGATACCTGCCAAATAGTACTCATTGAGTAAAAGTATCGAATGCAAAGTATCGAGTACAAAAGTATCGGTATCGAATGGAAATGTACTCGATACCACAAAGTATCGATACTTTTTTCGTGTCCCTACGTCCAGGACGAAATTTTCATCTTCTGTGGTGGCAACAGTACCTATCATTAGATTAGTATTTTATCGGCAAAGTGTTTTTGGGTTTTTCCATTAGGAAGTTCTTAGTAACAGCCCGGAGTTTGGAAGTTGGCGGTGTGAAACCCCATGCTTTGGAAAGCACGCTAAGCCGTTGGTCCTGCGCCTGATCTATCTCCGATCGTATAGGTTAGCCTTTCCATCGTACTATGAGAGTGAGGGAAGAGAGACTGCACCTGTGTCTACGCACACACTTGTGCAATATATCTCCCGCGCCCAAGGCTAGTCTCCGTTGAAATTGGCGGTTATGGCCGAAATACAGTCTGGAGGACTATACTTTGTCACACAGCAAACGTGCAGTCCATGGACATCCAAATATGGGCCTTCCAATAACAGTAAGATTACCTCACGAAGGCGTTGTAGAAGGAGAATTTGTTGCAATAAAAACAAGGGGCTTTAGACAAAGAGACATTCTCAGCAATAATGTGTACGATAAAGATGAGAGAAATATCAAAAATATATTGAATTGACATAATTGTTACTGAAAAGCATATGTCAATATTGCTGGAAGTCGTTGAAGAAATGCGAAATGCTTTGAAAGCTGTGTTTGGAAGCGATTGCCGCTTGTTTAGGCCTTCAAATTTGGCAGAAACATAGATACACCGTACTTGTTTTAAGGCAGGTTTATACGAAGCCAGTAATGTGACAGTACGGTAAGTAAGTCCAGCGCTAACTTGCAACTGAGCTCGTGTGGACACTAGTTTTAACCTAGTCCAGTGCACTGTTTTCGTGCCCTCAAGTCAGTCCAGTTGACTAACCTACCCGTGTATTTTCGGGCCCAATAGCTTCTCCCGCTTGACTTACTTGTCTAAATGAACCCACTGACTAGGTCCGAAATTTCAAGTCACTGGGTCCAGTCACTGCCATTTTATAAACCGAGTAATTGACTATAGGCTAACTGCTTAACTGAGTTTGTGAGTGGTGCGGGAGAGGTGACAGTTGTCACAAGTTGACGAATCACTGAGCTCTCGCATCACGACACCACACCCCTCCCGCACCGCGTAACTACCTCAGGAACGGATTTAGTTAAGCGGTCGGCTTTTTAAGTGCGAACATGGATTGTTATAATTTGCTGAAAGGTTGTATTACTCTATAAAAGAATACTCTAAAGAAAAATAATTATTTAATATTAAAATGATTGTGATACTTAACTATAATGTGATATAAATTATAAGAATAGTATGATATAATATCAAATGTATGAATAATGATAAATTAATATAATATAATGTAAAATGTATAACTGGAATATTGAGTATGTTTATGTTTTATTTAATTTTTTATTAAATTTTTATTATCATTTGATTGCAATGCCTTAACAGGCAGGCAGTTCTAAGAACCTACCTATTGTTAACATCTTCAAAATGTTGTACACTTAGTTCGCAATAAAGAATTTGAATTAGAATTTGAAGGTTTGAGATATGAAAGGTTTCTTTGGTTTTGCGAGAAACATTCGATTTCTACGTAATAATATAAGCATCAAAGGAGTCTTTGTGCATTTTATAAATAGCACTCAAACGTTCGTCAAAGACGGTGAAAATTCCAGGGACACTCAAACAGAAGTGAATGGATATTAAATTTTCACAGTTTTGTTCACAATCGACAGGCACTTACCAAGTTTCGCGATAATATTACCTACTTAGGTAATTTTCACAGACTATTTTTTTTTTTAGTTTAAGCGTTTTTACCAAAAGAACAGAATAGTACAAAAGGCGTACTCCGCATTTTATGTATGAAGCTGCAAGTACGCGGCGGGCTCGTCTTGTCGGGTCAATTCAGTGAGCGTAAAGTATTCAGAAGATAGAAGAGTTACGCGAAAGAAAGAGAAGCAACTTCTAGATGAATATAACTGTAGGTAATTAGCACTGTGCGACCTGAATTGCACTTTTTTGTGTCGTAGCAAAAGTCGCTTTTTATTTAAATGATTTTGCGGAGTGACTGTGCCAAAAATACCAAATGTGTAACAAAAGCATCTGAGAGGTTTTTGGTTTTCATTCTCTGAAGATTACGAGAAAAGAAAAAAATTGTCTATTGAAACTAAAAGTCAACGCATAAAAGAAAACTGAACCATACTTAATAAATAATTTAAAAAAAAAACCGGCCAAGTGCGTGTCAGAATACGCACAATGAAGGTTTCCGTAGTTGGGATGAATTTATCTCAAATACAAACTTAACATTGTAATTGAAATTCATGTTCTCCCATACATTCCAACTGCAAATGTAAGTTTGTACGTACAATATTGAGAGATTTACCATGTTATTTTATTAAACCCATAGACTTCTTATAGGTTTTTCTGTAATTTATGAGTAAAGAACCATTCCACTTTTTATTTATTTTTATTTTTGACCCAGTTGTTTCGGAGATAAGGGTGAATTTAAAAGAAAATGGTCAATTTTCATCGATTTTCTTAAACATCTTTAAGATTATTTATTTTAAATGTATAAAAAAAAATTGACATCCTCGCAAAAAACCCTTTCATTTCATATTTATTTATTTAATACTTCAAGCACACAAATGTACAGAGGCGGACTTAATGCCAAAGGCATTTTCTACCAGTCAACCACACACACACATATGTCACACACTACTGTTTGCCAAACTTTTGTTTTTTATTTTTTTTATTTAAAAGTGACCCCCATATTCAAAATTCATCTATTTACGTTACACGTCCGTGTTTGTGTCATAGAAATACATTTGTGTACCGAATTTCAACTTAATCGGTCCATTAAATTCGGAGAAAATTGGCTGTGACAGACGGACAGAAAGACAGACAAACTGACAGACACACGAGTATAAGGTTTCCGTTTTTTTCTTTTGAGGTAGGTACGGAACACTAAAAATATATTTGACCCTTATTTTTTATAAGCTCTGAGAAAAGAAGAACGTCTGAAAAATCACTGCTCTTGTGAACAAAACTAGTGCTAGTGCTTAGAATAATTTACTCATCAGTTAAAACTCAAACACAGACGAATGCTAAATTGATATACCTAGTACGCTAGCTGTCACTTTGAAATATCTTCAACAAAATTAAATGGGCATGTTATTTGTACATGACAGTGTAATACCGCACTCTACAGAATACAAATGCATTTTATGCGGTTACAAGGTGTCTGCACAATTATGTAGCATGAAACGACTTGGTATTCCAAATTAAACTCGATTATTACCTACTATGAACAGGATTATTATGTTGTGGGAGCAGATATTCATTTCTTAAGAACGCGGTGACGCATGAATTGTCCATACAAACGTAATACTTAAATCATTTGCAATTTGGGCATTATTATTCGGATTTAGACAGAGTTTATCTAGGCTCCTACATCAATTTTTTTTTTTTCAAAAAACTTTTCTAAAATTAAGTTACGAATTTAATTTCGCACATTTTACAGCGTAAATCACATGTTTTCATATTGTTTTATCTGTATTATAAACAATAATATTTGTTATATTGTTTCTGCAGAAGCATAGCTTATATTATCAAGTTAAATAAATAAATAAATTCTTTATTCACAAAAAACATAAACTTTGACAATAGATAGGTATACAGAAAGGTAAGCAAACTTAAGTATAATTTACAAAAGTGAGGTCGAAAGTCCAAGAAGAAATGTACCCTGCCCCAAAACTAGGAAAATCCTGTATCTTGGGTGGCAGTGTCTTCGCGTAGATACAATAAGGTCGAGCGATTATTATGAGCATACAAGTTGATTTAGAGTTATAGAATTGTCAAAGATAAGATTATGTACTAGTGAAAAGAAAGAATCAAAACAAAATAAAATAATAAGACGTTGGTAAGTGCAGATGTGTATGTTAGTGTGATTTGGTGGTTGGTGATGAATGTAATTATGTATGTTGTATGCGTTTGTGTGTGTGAGTGTGTGTGTGTTGTGTGGTGTCGTGTAATGGAATGAGTGTTGTGTGCATATGTAACAAGTATTGAGTGTAGGTGTGTGCGTGGAGATGGGCGGGGGGTGATGCTGTCGTGAAGAAAAAAATGTTATAGAATCAACAGATCCAGGTAAGAAGATCTTCAACAGCCTCATACCCTTGTTCAATTATCCACTCCTCAATCTTAGCTTTTACCCTGTAACCATCCAATTTAATAATATTTATTTAATTATTTATTTTTGTGTACAAACAAGAACATAATGCTGGCGTCAAATTATCGAAAAAAAAAATGGAAAAATATTAAGTTTTCATTCATCATTTTTGGTATTAGGGAACACATCCAAATTTATCATAAATTTTCGAAAGCTAGTAGTGCTATCGCGTCAAGCAATAATTGTCAATGTGTGCGTGGTAGTATTAGTACACTGTAGGTGTATATTGATCCGACAGGCACTCACACTAGCGCAACGTGCTTGGAATTAAATTTTGCAAACATGTCGATTTGTAGTTGCGAGCCGTTTTCGCAGGCCTCTTAAGAGGTTTATAAGACGTTTTATAGGGTAATTTCCAGTAAAAGCCATCTCACCCTTCATCTCTTGTGAACAAAACGTCACTTAGGAGTGAGGTTACGTCAGTTATGTGTTCTGTGGTTACGTCAAGCGGTGTATTTAAGTGTGTTTATAAAAGCACTACCATTTGCCCGCGGTTTTGCCCATTTGGAAGTAGGAAATTATCCCACGGGAACATACTACTGGGATAAAAGTACCCTATGTCCTAGACCAAGTCTCCTTGTGTACCAGACATCGAAATCCGTTCAGCCGTGAAAAGGTAACAAACAGACAGAGTTATTTTCGCATTTAAAATATTACTATGAATTCTCATAATATTACTTAGGTACCTACCTACTTCTAAGCTTTCTTTCCTATGCAAAAGTGTATGCATTAAAACATGATTGATGATTTCAAACTTTTGTTCCGTTTGCAAAAATATGAGTCTGTCAGCAAGATTGCGGCACTGTCTATTATCCAAGGCTCACCAGACGTACCGGTCTTCTTCTGTCCATTCGTGAAGTTATTTCATGCATTTATTATGTTACGGTCGAAGTTTTTGCTCATCGCTTGTCAGTGCCATCCTCAGTCAAATACGAGAAAAAACTTTTTGACATTGAAAAAGTCACATCGCTTTTTACAGAATTGACATAAGCTTATGTCAATATTTTCATTATTTTTGACTTTTTCATCATCATTATCGCTGATAGAATGTCACTTTGTCTAATACCTTGATCAAACGTACCGAGTAGATGGGTGAGACAGTTCTCTCGGCCGTGTTCTCGGTACGTGTAAACACAGCACCGAGTCCTCGGCCAAATGTTCGGCCGAGCTAAAGGGCGAGACAGTCACTCGGACCCAACCCCACGCTTTCCCGCACTGACTCGCTCGCCCACTCGGCAGGGATAAACATGCACTCGGTGCATACTCCCCACTTGGCACACTCATGTCGCTCGCAGCACGCTACCGTTTTCTCCGATTTTTGTGAGACGACTGACAGATTCGGTGCTACGTTAAAAAATACGTGTAAACTCGTCCACCCAACTCTCTCGGCCTCGTTTGATCAAGGCATACGCCTTGAGGTCGTGAATCCGAGCACAACCACTACGAGGTTGGAATCATGTATGTCGCTGTCTCCTGGGATAAACCACTGCCATTGGTTTATTTATTTCTAAGTACTATACTTACATCTTTGAGTGAAGATGCGATAAATATCACGTATACACTTGTTCCTCCGAGACATACGCCGGCCATCGCCGCGTCCACAAAGTGCCTGAAAGTTTTAGTACGTTTAATATTTTATTTCATGTGATATCTTTTTGTATTACGATGAAAGTGATGGAAAGGTAATTTGTCTTTAAGCAATGTCAATATTAGAAATGTATAAATGTCGCCTTCAATACGAATGCTGTGTATTTAAGGAGCTACACACAGAGAACGTGGTGCGGCAGCGCCTGTCGGCAATATGAAACTTCTTGTGCTTCCCGTATGTATTATATTGCTCCAATTTAGGTACAGACGCCAGCACATCAAGCTACTATAATCTGTCAAATTTATTTAATAGATCTTCAACTTTATCGCTGAAGTCTAAGGTTCAAAGTTGATTGGGAAAATTAGACAGTTTCGGGTAGCTTGATGTGCTGGCGTCTGTACCTCATCTTCAAAGAAATATAAGTATATACTCAAACGAATAAATTGTACAGAAACGATCTCTTTCTTAACCAAATATGTATCAAATTCATCTACACCGATTTAATCTGTGTGAATAAATAGATAAATAGTTAAAGCAAGCCGGTACGGCGCAGTTTTCAACTTCTCCACACCACACCGCATTTGGTGTATTGAGATCCTATCTATATTCTATGTTGCAAAGGTTTACGTGCCTCTTTAGCTACCGTGCACTTAGTCTCAATGGAATCTTGGCGATTGCATGTTGTTGCTGTTGTATTGCATCCACGTGCCTCTTCAGGCCAACGAATTCGGTTTTCAAAAGCCTGACATATACCAACGTACCTGATATGTTTAGAGTATTGTTTCAATTTCTTTGGGCCTTGTTTGAATACTTCTTCACATGTGTCTGTATAGCTAAGTAAAGGCACTCGGGATTTCTTGCAAACTTCACGTGAGGTTGATACCTGTAACAATCAAACCTTTATTATCACAAACAGTTTATTTTTCTGATTGTTTTCATTATCTTGATCAATCCTTGATAAGCAACATAAGTGGCTCGACTAAAAATTAAAAGTGAAAAAACAAAAGACTGATTAATAGTAGAAAATAAATATATTTGGAAAATCTAAAAGTGTACGCCTCATAACGCTCATTCAAAAACAGAAAAATATTTAAACGACTTTTCATGAAGTATGTTTTGACTACTTTTTACCCATAAATATGGGTAAAATTTCTCACCTCGCAATCTTTACATACTATCAAACACTATTTAGGTTTGCTTTGTTGGTTGCTAGGCAACGAAAGAGGGTCGAAGTTGGAAATAACTAGATTATAGATATTAAATCAGTTAGTTTTTAAAGTGAAACTTTTATTACATCGTCTCAAACTTTTTTGTCTGTGTGTTGCATGTCGCGTGACGGTCGGCCGCGGAGTAGGGATAGAGCAGCCAACGCCAATATGGCGGCGCCTATAGAAGTTTCACTTTTGCCGTGGTTTCATAAAACCAAACAATCCTTTTTTATTAATTATAATTAAACTGCTTTGATTAAAAGAGCCATTTTCAATAAGGTTCCGCCTATAGCTGAAACGAAACTAATGAAAAAAAAAAAACTCAATTAATTGATTTTCTTGCATGCTACAATATTTTCAGGTTTCATATCGATGTCTTACGGCCGAAAAGGGATAAGCGACATTTTTTGAAAAATTCAGTTATATACATACTTAGAATCGCCTTTTTTTTCTGCGTCGATTGGTCTAGGTAACGTTTGCCTACGTGAAACTTTTTGTCGGTTACGCGGTAGGAAAAATATAGACTTCTGTCAATTTATTTCGTTGTAAACGACTTCAATTTTTGTAAAATAATTTTTTTGGTGTTTGATCTACGAATTATTTAAGAATAAAGAAGTTACACCTTTTGGACTTTTTGTAATATTTTAATGATTGTACGTTAAACTATTTTGGCTGGAAGTAAAAATTCAGAAATATGTATTTAGTTTGTTATGCCTGTTCGTGTTTAAAACATAATTAGTCGTTTATTCCGTTTTGGCCGCATTTTGCAGACTCTGTTTGGTATGTAGTCTTTTAGTGCAATAGTTCTAAGTCTATTTGATCACGGTGGTTTTTTGATACAATACGAGGGTTTATTACAAACAATTGTTATTTAGTATGTTTTTAATTTGATAAGTGTGAGGTGCCATTTTTATGTTAATTAAAGACTGAGCTGATTACCTAATTAAATGGTTTTTTATTGTATACCTATACCTCTTGGGTGAACTTGAAATGTTAAATGCAGAGATAACAGTTTTTTAAAGTAAAATAATCAAAATACATCCACTAAATAATTGACATCTTTTAAAAAAATGTGCTTGATACAATTTTCCTTTCAGTCAACTATTGTTACATTGTTGGTTAGATTATATTATCACATTTTTTTCTCTAAAAACCAAGACTTGACCTTTTTTTCCTTAATTTAAATAAAACATGGGTTGAATTTAGGTCATTTTTACTCGCATCAGATAATTTGATAATTCAATTTACGACATTTTGGGTGATTTTAAAATAAAGACCATTTGGGGATAACCGACAGTAACTGCTTCTTGCAGGCTGAATTACGTAAAAATAAAAACGCCATCTTATAGATAGCATGCTAAATATTATAAAATCTCATTTCCAGGCTTTCGGGAGCTATACTTAATTTTTTATGATTTTTTTTCGTTTATTTTGAACTTTAAATCACTCCCCTGTAAAATTTGAAAAGAGGCGGTTATCCTTTTTCGCCCGTAAGGCATCGATATATTGACTGACGGGATTAAAAAAAAACCAATCTGATGTTTTTTTTTTTCGTTTCTGCTGCATTAAAGAATTTTTTGAAAAGTACAGTATTAATCTCCATTAAATTATTTATACAATGGTATATAAATTAAGTAGGTTCTGTGTACTAGCAGGAGTGTAACAATAAAAACAGTTGCAGAAAGGAGGCAAAACAAAGGAGATGTCCGCTTTTTGTAGGGACGTTGGTTTTTTATTCCGAGAAAAATCTAACCAGCATCAAACTATATCTAAATAAAAACGACAAAATATGGAACTAGGAACCACTGAAATAATATTTTTAGACCCCTCCATTTAAGAGAAAAAATATAAACTATTTAAAGTACAAATTTATTTGTTGATGGCAACTAGGACAAATATGATACAAATTGACACATGGTACAGTCATTACTGTCAATCAGTTGACAGTGATGATAGTAACATATGTCAATTTTGACAAGTTTACTATTTGAATATGTCAATATGACATAAATTGACACATAGTACTGTCATTACTGTCAATGAATTGACAGTAATGACAGTAACATATGTCAATTTTGACAAGTTTACTATTTTATGGGGTGTGTTCACTATATTATCCTAGATAATTAGAAAGGTTTGTTCGTTTTAGGAGTAAATTCTTACTAAAATAAAAATAAAAAATTCTCAAAATTGGAGGTCTTTAAAAATGTATGATATAGTTAGAACCACTAGTTTTTGAGGTATCTATCCAAATATATTTAACTTATCCTGGTTAGAATTATTGAATAATAAAAAACCATTTTAGGACATGTCCTTTATCGATCGCAGAGCACTCTCTAATGCTTCGCGTTATGAATCATGCAAAAATCTTTTATACTAGGGGCTAACTAGGGAATGAATAATAAGTTCCCTTTTAAAGGGACAGTTTTTTTCTTCTCGTGTTGGCCTAGTTGGTCTAGTGGTCGCAAGCCCAACTGCTAAGCATGAGGTCTAGTTTGGACAACGTGTTATTGGGTTTCTTCCATCTGAAATTTCTTAGCAGTAGTTTGGAGTCTGAATTTATGACCGGTTGATGGCAATAGCAGTGGTGGCCCAGTGGTAACAGTCCCGACTTACGTGTTGTAGGTCGTGGGTTCAAACCCAGGTAGGCGCTTTACTTTGTATATTTAATTTCATCACCACTGCTCTCAAAACGATGAAGGAAAACATCGTGAGGAAACTGACATGTCCTAGAACCAACAAATTTAAAGACATGTGACATCTACCAACCCGCACTGGGCCCGCGTGGTAGATTACAGCCCACTCCCTCTCACCGAGAGGAGGCATGTGTCCCAGCAGTGGGAACATTATAAGCTGATTATGATGATGGCAATAGGCTCGCCTCCTATTATTACATGGGACTTAAACATAACTGGCGCAATGTGGATGTACTATAGGTACACCTCTGCCTAACCCTTCGTGAAATACAGGCGTGATGTTATGTTATGTGTATTTAAGTTTTTAGGAGAACCCGGCAAATATCGTATGAAACACCGATTGTTGATAAGCAAAATACACTCGAAACTACAATAAAAATAATCGTGAAAATCGTTGAGCGGTTACATGCGAACACCTAGTAGGCGATCATTTCATGAGTTTATAACTTTCCATCACAGGAATTAACATAGATAATTATTATGTATGGTGGTGGATTCAAGGGTAGAATGAAGTACTACTTCTATTTCTGTAGTGAAACTCATTTTAATTTACTAAAACATAGACTAGTGCTACATGGTCTCTCTTATACATATATTAATTATTATTTTCAGTGACAAAAAATTTTAGTTTTAAAATTTAGCTTAAAATACTAATGATCATCTCCCAGACGATCGATAGTCAATATCTCAATATTTTTTATGCTAGCTGGGCTCGTGATCATCCTCTAACGCATTGCGGGTTACCCTGAGTCGGCACGAACTTAGAATCCGATGTGACCCCGCAATTTCAAATTAACCAAAAAAAAATACCGACTGCGGCCTGTCATAGGCTATGATTAGTACTCTAGGGCAAAGATATAAATATGTCTAAAGTCAAAGCTATGAACTCGTCGAAAAAAATTGCGGCCAACTATTGGCCGCTAAATGCACACACACTAGAAAATCACAATGACAACACAAGGACGTGGCGCAAATACAAGACGTACATAGCTGTCATGCACACCAGCATAAGAAACTTGATTGGTTGTTTTAGTTCTAAATAATCAAAGATCTAAGGTTATTCACGTGACCTTAATTATTATGTGTATTTATGTTACACCACTACTTTTGTTACACCATAATTTTATTATTTAAAAGGCGCTGTTATCTTTGACATCACCAAAATTAATAATAATGTTTTTGTGTATTCGAAGGTGAAACATAATTACAGACTACATCTTTTTGTAATTTACTAAAACACTATTGCTTGTTTATTTTTGGAACTAATATGAAAACGAATGAATACTTCTGAAGAGTTCATTTCTGTGACCAACGTGTCTACTCGTACTCAGTTTCACAACATATTTCTGACGACAATTGATATTGAAGGGTGTGACTTGTTTTTATTCCACAACTTAAGCAAACTGACTGTGACATATATTTCGTAAAATGCCATTTCTAAAAGGGACTGTAAAACTGGAATCTTTTTTAACATTCAACGGAATTTTGTGGTTGAGTTTAGTATTTGGGTTTTATTTCAAACGTAAAACTTCAGCTACTATTTGCTTATTAACAAAACTTTACTGCATCATCTTCTGTGTCCTAAACATTTTATATATTATTAAGTTCAACATCCAAAGTCCCATATCCTCAGATGCATATTATTATGCAGCAAATGTGTACAGCGTTACCATAGTGACAGAGATATCAGCTAATGTTTTATTATCGTTAATTACCGAGACAGATTCCTTTATTAAGTTCTCTTCAAACTTGGCCGCTAACTCTTTGTCTACTATAAATAAACATTCTTGTTTTGTGTCATATTTCATAATATTTATAGCTGTTACTGTAGATATTGCGATTTTTCTGCATGCCAATTTACTAGAAAATGCGGCACTAGCATACTTTATATACGCCTGTCAAGATTGCTCAAGTTACTTTAGCCGTATACCTCTAATTTATGTGTCAGATAATTATAGAAAAACAGTACAAAGTATTTGTGAATCGCTTAACGCTAATTTGAAAAATAAACAAATTAATAATGCAGAGAAAATCAAACATGTGAAGGACTTTATTGATGCGTATATAAAACTATCGAAAAATTTGAATTCAACGATTACCATCATGAGGGTGAAGGTAAATAATTTAATTTTATTTTTTTAAGAAAAGTTACAGCTAGGATACAAATAGTTTATAGTTAGTGAAAGAAGGCCAATTAAAAGTTTTCACTGACAATATTAGGGTAGCACAAGAAACAGCAGACAGGCAAGCTAAAGTAAGAGTAAATAAGTACTCGGACTACGAATAAGAAAAGTATTATTCGTAGACTCGGAATTAAGAATAGACTAAACAGGTTTTAGTGATCTTCAAAGAAGTTTTTACATAGTATTTTTTTAAGTTTAGGAACACTGGTGGAAAATATGTTGAAATATTTATAGTCTGTGACTCTTGTGTTTTAAACTTCGCGCCTTTTTATATGTTGTCGTTTTTTACTACTCTGTGAACATCACTGACAAAGTTTGTACTCCGTAAAACTATTTTATTAAAGTAATCTCAAGTAATCCGAATATTTCATTGCATTATTGTAATAGGTTATGCGCCCAGGAAGCCTGTTATATGTGGACACAGTGTTAAAATAGTGTATTACGTAAAAACATTACACGCCGGTATAAACAACCTCAAAGTGAGTGCCGGTTTTACAGACTGTGCAAATACATTCAGTTCGTCAAATTATAGCTTAAAAAATGTCATCAAGCAATCCTCTCGTCATGATCGAAAAGTTAACTGGTCGGGAAAACTATTCCACATGGAGATTCGCACTCAAAACATATCTCCAACACGAGGAACTGTGGGACTGTGTTGAACCTGTACCCGGCATAGCTGTCGACTCCAAACGTGACATTAAAGCAAAATCGAAAATTATTTTGCTCGTGGACTCTGTAAACTACGTCCACATACAAGATGCAACGTCTGCAAAGGAGGTGTGGGACTGCTTGGCAAACGCATTTGACGACTCGGGGCTTACACGCCGTGTGGGATTACTTCGAGACTTATGTACAACAAATCTCGCTGGATGTTCAAATGTGGAAGAATATGTGAGTAAGATCATGACTACGGCTCACAAACTTCGCAATATCGGCTTCAAAGTAGATGATGAGTGGCTTGGGACGCTGCTCCTCTCCGGTCTACCTGAAGAATATAAACCAATGATCATGGCAATCGAAAGTTCAGGCATGAAAGTAAGTGCAGACTCCGTTAAGTCAAAAATCCTACAAGATGTCAAAAAGTGTGAAAGTGACACCTCTGCTTTTGCAGCAAATTATAAAAATAAAGGGAATAAAGGTTTCAAGAAACAGGTTAAAAAGGGACCCCGCTGCTACAGCTGTAATAGGTATGGCCATGTTGCTGCTGAGTGCAAGTCAAATCCTAATAAAAAGAAGAATCATGAGAGTTCAAGCTATGCGGCTGCCTTCATAGCTTCTACAGCGAACCCTTATGAAGATCCATGGTATATAGACTCAGGCGCTTCAGTGCACATGACCAAACATAAGAGTTTATTGCAAGATGAGAAAGTGTCACTTATCAAGACAATTAAGGTAGCAAATGACAAGTCATTATCAGTTCATAGTACTGGACAGTTGAGTTTAGATGTGTGCAATAATAAAGGTCAGTACAATAAAATTCTGTTTCAAAATGTACTCTATGTACCAGAGCTGGCAACAAATCTGCTATCGGTCAGTCAGATCATCAAAAATGGAGGTCAGGTAAAATTCAACAGTAAAGGCTGTGTGATATTAAATAAAAATAATGTGGTTGTTGCAACGGCAAGCTTAGTCAACAATATGTACAGGCTGGATGTGAAATGTGAACATGCATACATAACTGATGTTGACAAGGAAGATGTTTACCTCTGGCATCAACGCATGGGCCATTTGAATTTTCAAGATCTGGAAAAATTAGCAGATAACACTGAAGGTGTAAAATTATCAAAGAAAAATGACAAATTAACATGTGTAACATGCTTACAAGGTAAACAAACACGCTTACCTCTAAAACAAAGTGTAACTAAAACTTCTAAGTTACTCGAACTGGTACATTCTGATATCTGCGGTCCAATGGAGACAAGTTCGCTGGGTGGTGCAAAATATTTTATGACTCTGATTGATGACTACTCAAAGAAAGTTTTTGTTTACTTTTTACAGAAGAAATCTGATGCTCTGGAAAAATTCAAAGAATACAAAAGCCAAGTGGAGAAACAACTAGAATTCAAAATAAAGTGTCTTCGCTCTGATAATGGCCTTGAATATGTTAACTCCAATTTTTCTGAGTTATTAAAAACTGCTGGAATAGTTCATCAAACCACCACTCCATACACTCCTGAACAAAATGGAGTTGCCGAGCGAATGAACAGAACATTGGTAGAAAAAGCAAAGTGTCTGTTAATTAATGCCAACTTATCTAAACAATACTGGGCTGAATCTGTACACACTGCTGCTTATCTTATCAACAGAACTCCAACTCGATCACTGAAATACAAGACACCAGAAGAGATGTGGTCTGGACAGAAACCAAATGTCAATCACTTAAGAGTATTTGGGTGTGAAGCAATGATTCATCTTCCTAAAGAAAAGAGAAGAAAATGGGATGCAAAAGCACAGAAAGCAATATTTATTGGCTATTGTGATCATACAAAAGGATTCAGATTTGTTATTTCTGGTTCCAGAACAGTAATAAAGAGTAGAGATGCAGTCTTCCTTGAATCTACAGTAAAAAGAAATTATGTTCCGGTGGACTTGATACAAGACAGCTCAATGAGTGACTCATCATCTGTACCAATTGACAAGCATTCATCTGAGAGCTTTGATGTTAATGACACATTACAAACCACAAACAGTAAAGATTACTCTGAACCAGATAACAGTACAGACAGTGAATACTTACCAACTGAAAACATTAAAATGCCATCTCCCTCAAACATAACACTGAGACCTAGAAATAAAGACAAGTCTAAAGATAATCAAAAAAAAAGTTACCTGTGCTGCAGTGAAGATACTCCTGTGCCACTAAATTACACTGAGGCAATCACATCAGATGATTCTGAAAAATGGAAAATAGCAATAGAGAAAGAACTGGAATCTCATCATAAAAATGGAACTTGGATATTGGTAGAAAAACCTCAGAATGCAAAGCCAATTGGAAGCAAATGGGTTTTCCGGATTAAAGATGAACCAACAGGTCCTCGTTACAAAGCTCGACTGTGTGCAAAAGGTTATGCACAAAAAGAAGGAATTGACTATGATGAGACATTCTCACCAACAGTAAGGTACGACTCTATTCGCGTTTTATTGTCCATTTCAGCTCAAGAAAATTTAGAAATAATTCAGTTTGATGTAACCACTGCTTTTCTCTATGGTGAGTTAAAGGAAAACATACTGATGACAGCACCTGAAGGACTAGACTGCAATTCTAACATGGTATGTAAACTTGTTAAATCATTATATGGACTAAAACAGGCACCCAGGTGTTGGAACACAAAATTTAGTTCAGTCCTTAATAGATTTGGCTTTAAGAAAAGTAAAGCAGATCAGTGTGTTTATATTGGAATAATAAATGATTTCAAATGTTATCTGTGCCTCTATGTTGATGATGGTCTTTTGTTGTGTAAAGATAAATCTACCATGATGGAAGTAATTAATGATCTGCAAGCAAACTTTGAACTAAAAGTATGTTCTGTATTAACTAATTTTGTTGGTATGCAAATTGAAAAGTTTGAAAACTGTATTTTAGTACATCAGACCAAATACATAGATCAGTTGTTGAGGAAATTCAACATGCAGGATGCCAACCCCAACTGTGTTCCTGCTGATCCAAATGTAAAGTTGCAGAAGGCTGATGATGCACTGAAGAAAAACTATCCTTACCGAGAAGCAGTAGGATCACTAATCCATGCAGCTACTGTAAGCAGACCTGACATTATGTTTGCTGTGAGCCAGGTGAGTCGATACTTACATTCGTATGATGACTCCCACTGGAATGCTGTAATGAAGATATTAAAATATCTGAAAGAGACAAAAAGTTATGGATTGTGCTACACATCTAACTCTGACAGTACTGATTTAATTGGATACAGTGATGCTGATTTTGCAAATGACATAGTAACCAGACGTTCGATAACTGGCTATGTATTCCTTAAAAATGGAGCCGCTGTCACTTGGTCATCTCAACGTCAGCAAACTGTGGCCTTATCCACGACAGAGGCCGAATTTATGGCCGCCTGTGCAGCTACCAAGGAAGCCATGTGGTTAAGACAGTTACTCAGTGATATTAGTGAATTTAGTCAAAAATCTGTGTGCATAAACATTGATAATCAAAGTGCTATAAATGTCATTAAAAATAGTGAATTTCATAAACGATGTAAACACATAGATGTTAAGTACAATTTTGTTAAAGAAAAATACCATGAAAATATTATTAGTTTGAACTATGTACACACTGATAATCAGTATGCTGATATTTTTACAAAGGCTCTGCCTAGAGACAAATTTAGATCTCTAAGAAATAACATTGGCATGTCAAAACTAGATAACTAATTTGTATTGTAGTTAACATGTAGTAGTATACATATAGTTTATATAGTACAGTGTTGTAGTATTGTAACTGTTTTTATTATACTAATATTAAAATATGTAAATGTAACTCTTTAGGTATATAGAAGGCTCGAATTTGGTAGGAGTGTTGAAATATTTATAGTCTGTGACTCTTGTGTTTTAAACTTCGCGCCTTTTTATATGTTGTCGTTTTTTACTACTCTGTGAACATCACTGACAAAGTTTGTACTCCGTAAAACTATTTTATTAAAGTAATCTCAAGTAATCCGAATATTTCATTGCATTATTGTAATAAAATAAATCAAGATCATTAACACTTTGACACATCGAGTTGTATGCCCTGCTAGCTCTTATCATATAAGAGCGTTTTGTCGATAAATGCACCGCACAGAGGGAACATACAGAGGTTGATGATTCCTTAAGGTGAAGGATGGAACACGCAGCCCAATTTTGCTCATCAATTCAGAACAGTCTAATAAAAATAACGTACGAGTATACACGTGGACAATAAAAAAACAAAAGAAAAATTAAAACCTAAATGACTGACTCGTTGGTCTAGTGGTCGCAAGCGCTACTGCTGAGTCCTGGGTTCGATTACCGGGTCGGGCAAAGTGTTATTGGGTTTTCTATCCGAAATTTCTCAGTAGCAGCCCCGAGTCTGGATTTGTGCCCGGTTGATGGCAATAGGCTCGCCTCCTATTACATGGGACTTAAGCATAACTGGCGAAGTGTGGGTGTACCTGCTACAGGGACACCTCTGCCCAACCCTTCGGGGAAACAAGGCGTGACGTTATCTATATATGTAAAACCTAAATATTATTGTTTCAGATGATAATAGCATTTGGGTGCGATTTTTTAAAATTAATTTCTTTGATTTATTACATTAATACTATGAGGATTATGGTACGTTTATTTTTATATCTGCCATTGCCAACGAGTAAAAACTTTTTGAAATATTCTAATTAAGGATAATGTTATATTTTTAACCGACTTCCACAAGGAGGACGTTCTCAATTCAATTGTTTTTTTAAGCTATTGCATAGCTTTTATCGCGGGCTTCGAGCGCGGCGACCGAATCAAGAAATTCCGTAACGAAAAGAACCTAACACCCCCCACTCCGCCTACCATGTAATTAATGGTTACCATGTAATTTATTGGATGATGACATAAAACAAAAATTACGTTCCCATGACAACATCACGTTGTCATGGGAACGCATCCCAAGTGTAGCGTTGACAAATAGAAAGTATGGAGGTTACAAATGCTATGCAATAGCTTTACCGCGGCAGTCCCCCGAGTGCCACACGTTTTTTTTTTTTGTATGTTTGTTTCGCGATAGCTCGGCCAATTATGAATTGATTTTAATATTTATTTTTTGTTTAGTAGGTAATACTTCAGAGGTGGTCCCATATAAATTTGAATAACTTTGCTTGGGTAGTTTTTGAGTTAGCTTCAATAATACGTATTTTTTCCCACTTAGTATGTGGATGAAATGTTAAGTTCCTCTCACTGTTATTTACATAGCAAGTAGTGGTATTCGAATTTGTGTGGGGTAAATACCACAACTAAAAAGTGAAAAATAAAAAGTCGGTTGTTTTTTTTTGTAAAAAGTTTTTTTTTACATAATTTTTGTTGTTCTAGAAACCTGCACTGATTACCTGTTGGTGTACGGAAGTGATTATTGCTATAACACTATTGTGTTTCCCATTATTTTTAATGGAATTAAGCGCAAATGACCTGGATGACATGAAATATAATCTTGCAGATCAGATGTTAATATATAAAGGTATCTTAATCTATTTCTAAGTCTATCTTCTTATTTCATATATAATAGATGTATTATGATATAATACATTCACTGTCTGGAATCACGAAATCTCAAGAGCTGTCAACTACAGAAACTTAAAAGTAAGTTTTTTTATAAAATGTGGTGCCGGTACCCGCTTCGAATTTTATTTTTGGAAGTTATATCCGTCAGGGGGTTAAAATGAGTATGAGTTTGTATGGCAGTGTGTTATAAATTGAGAAGTTTTATATAAAACTAGCTGACCCCGGCAAACGTTGTTTTGCTAATTATTTGTTTGGGGTGGACAACCCTTATCACTTAGGGGTATGAAAAATAGATAGTAGCCGATTCTCAGACCTACTGAATATGCATATAAAATTTCGTAAAAATCAGTAAAGCCGTTTCGGAGGAGTAAGGTAACTAACATTGTGACACGAGAATTTTATATATAAGAAGATTATATACTCTATATCTGAAGTTCTTCAAGAGATCCTACCTAAATGGATAAGAGAGCAAGTATGACTGTAGAAATGTCGTCTATAGAACATCCGCGGACCGATGTTATTAAATATATTTCAATATATAAAGAATAATAAATAAATACTATTAAAAAAAAACTCGTTTTCAACACACATGCTTTCAATGTCAAGTTTTGGCATGGTCACAACATCGTAAAGCACACACCTCTGACTTTTCGGATTAATGTGCGTATTGTATTATTATCGCTTCCTTCAAAAATGGTGAAGGAAACCATCGTAAGGAAACCGGCATACCTGAGAGATATTTCTCGACGGCATATGAAGCTAAGTTGGAGGCCCATGGGCGGCTTTACAACTCTGACATCAGGTTAGTCACTAACCACACAAAAAGAAGAAGAGAGCTTTGTAAAAGTAAAGTATACTGTAAAATCTATATATTATACGAAAGCCCAACAGCTAGCGTTGAGAATAAAATCTTAGAGGTACTGTGCAAATAACGAACCTCAAGAGTAACGCCTCAAGAGTAACGGAACAGCTAGTTTAGTATGTGTGTATGTTTGCGCTAGCGGTCACAGCAGCAATATGCCAGTGGTCCCAGCAATGGCACCAGATGGCGCAAGTCACGGGGTAGACCAGAGAAAATAAAATTACGTTAAAAGCAACTGAATCAATAAATATTTATAATTATTAAATTAAATTAAAATTAAATTCATTTAATTCAGACTAATTGATATGTCCATAAATTGTTAGTAATAAAGGTCTTAAAACTATGTTAGTAATCATTGATAATTAAATAAAAAATACGTAAAATTCCAAATGCAAATAATAAGATCACTCATGTCATAAAAAATCATCATCTCGTCACGTGAAGCTGAATGCACCTACCCAGCACTGCAGACTCTGGACTCTCAGAGATCATCCTTAGGATTCTGTTGGCGCTCCCCGAATCCGGCGCATCAGAGAAGCTGTTTTCTTACGCATAATGGCGTAACAGTCATCGACTCTTGAGTCAGCAAACATACCCGACGCGCTGGAGAATCGAGGGAGCCTCACCAGAATCCTAAAAGCATTATTGTATTGTATTCGAAAATTATCATTGACCCCGAGTTTTAAACAATTTTTGTATTTTTGCAGACAAAAAACTACGCGATGCCATATACGACGCCCTGGACTATATTGACGCCTATTCTTCTAAATACACAATGTGGAACCAGTTCCCTCTCAACGTGAATTTAGTTCTCGCTTATTTTAATTTATGCGCTTCTTATGTTGTAGCATTACTGCAATTTGCATATTAGTTTTACAGCAGGAATTGAGAGTGATTTGAGGTTTAGAAGCACCAACTAAATTGTTAATATAAATTAAAATTTAATTCAGCACACAATCTATGTAACTCATTTAATTATCAAATGAATAATTCTACTTTGAATGTTTTATTTCATTGGAATTTAAAAAAAGAACTTCCCAATTGCTTATCACACAACACTTGAATCTTTACAGATGAACATGAAAAACGCCGCGTTCCAAAAAAACTTCTAATCGTAAAATTAAATCTTGCCGTAACGAAATACATAAAGAGGAATTACGATCGAACGAAAATGATCGGCCTACAAAAAGGCAGGATGACAAAAAAAAATCACTTATTAAGTGTCATGGTTCAAAATGACATAATCTGGAGGTCGCTTTTTTGCATTGTGAGCAAAAGTTAATTTAACTATCAAAGAGCTATCTTTTGACATCCAAAGAGATATCCTGCTTTTATGTTCCATGAATTACTTACATTATTTTCGTTTTGATATTAATACCAATGTTTCATGAAATTAATTGAAATACTTGAGTACCTGAATTCACCAAGGCTGCTGCTTAGTAGTAGCACTCGTGTAATGTTTTCTAGAAACCTACTAGGCATATATAAATAGACTAAAATCTTATAAATACCATAAAAGATAATTAATAGGATCAACAGACTTACTGTGGTAGGTTTACTATTACTTTCAGTGTTCAAAATTGTCATCATATTTTAATACCGTGTTATTTTAACTTTTGGATTAAGGTACCATTCCGTAGCCGACCGCAGGTGGCTGCAGCAGGCGACGTGTCGCCGCGACACTACTGTTTCCAATGAATTTCTGTGAAACCAACGACGTGTCGCTACCTACGTAAGGTATTTCAAAAAAATACATAGAAACCAGTCGTGTCGCGGCGACACGTCGCCTGCTGCTGCCGCCTGCGGTTGGGTACAGAATACCTAGTACTTCTATTGTATATATTCAAATTTGTATAACGCTACCACTACGAGAAAATTGTAGTAAAACTTGAGTACCTAACAGTCCATGGAGTTTTGTGGTTTAGACTAATATTTGGCTATTAGATTCATATAAATGAACATGTATCGTGCACTAATAAATTCCATAAAATATTCTATCCTTACGGTCATCGTTTAAACGTTACGTTTGTTATTATAATCTGCGTATTTTTTTCCATCTTTCATTTTTCTACAGTTTTGCACGCCAGATAGGTAAATATTTTCCGTTTTTTCTCGACCGTTTTCTCGACGCAGTATGAAAGCTATTAATTTTAAGAGTATGCCAAAGGAAAACATGCTTCAAATAATAACCTCGGTTCAAGCACTTTGCCAAGCGCTTGATAACGATTATAACTTAGCAAATAGTGAAAAAAAAATCACGTGTCTTTGTTGAAACGTTGTAACTGGATTGTAGAGGGTCATATGCCTTAGAGAAGAATTTATGACAGAGACATCGTTTTTTAAATGATAACGTTACCACCATTATAGGTCCCATTTAATAGAGAGTGAACCTATATCCAATAACCGGGTACAGTAATAATTCTACTTATTCAATCAGCCCTGAAGCCCAACTTATTTTTTTTTAATTATGACATCTCCCAGTTCAACCTACGAGGTTGATAAACTCTTCAGTTTTTATTGAAATAAGGCTGCTCTTACTGCTTCAAGCTCGTTTATAAGAAAGCAATATACTTTACCATGTTTTCGGTTTGTTGGCTCAAACAATGCGGTTGGTACTTATACGGTTTTCACAATGAAGTGTGTGATCTAATTTGGATTTCTTAGGCACCCATAACATTGGGAGAATTTGAATGAAACCTGTAAATGCGTGAGCAGCATTTCAACATGAAAATCTAAGAAGCTTCTCCCTGTATTATTTTTACAAAATAAAAATAATTCCATAATAATTAATTGTAGCTTTGGAATTGTACCTACGGGGTCATTTACCGGACCAAACGAAAAATTTATGTGGTATTTATACTTTATTCATAAAGGGTTACGAGCTTATGTTCAATGTTCAGTGATGCTGATGTTATAAGTATACTGTGAAGGTCAGATTATCCCCATCGACCATCGTATTAACCGGGTGTCGGGCACTCGGGGCTGCACTTAGCAAATTCTGCCCATTACAGAGCCATGTTGGTTGACCAGATTTCAATGAAAGCTCTCTGAAACTTTCAGTAGGTACTTTCGAAATATTTTAATTTAGTTAATTGATTCAGGGGTGACCTTGTGGAAATCCATTGTAAAATACAATAGATGTTGATATATTTAGTAACCTGTACCCTAAGTGCATAACTTATTTTCGTAAACAATTATGCCTAATTTGTTTCATTTTGACAGTTCAACAACATTCATTGCGTTATTTACGTTGTTGAGCATATTTTTTTGTCCAACTTATGAAGCAATGGATTAGCAATCTGTTTCAAATCGAAACAGATTGTGATTTTGTTTTATTACACAATTAGGGTACTGTTTCGCTTAACTGTTTAGGAATAGTTAAGTCTATTGTATTTTTAACCGACTTCCAAAAGGAGGAGGTTCTCAATTCGACAGTATGTTTTTTTTTTTGTATGTTTGTTACGCGATTACTCCACCAATTATGAATTGATTTTGATGATTCTTTTTTGTTTGATAGGTTATACTTCAGAGGTGGTCCCATATAAATTTTATTAAGTTTGCTTAAGTAGTTTTTGAGTTAGCTTCAATAATACGTATTTTTTCCCACTTAGTATGTGGATGATATGATAAGTTCCTGTCACTGTTATTTACATAGCAGGTAGTGGTATTCGAATTTGTTTGGGGTAGGTACCACAACTAAAAAGTTAAAAATATTTTTTTTTTACAAAAAAATAAAACCGTTTTCCAAAAAAAAACACTACAAAGTGAAAAATAATTTCGGAAGTCGATGGCAAAAAACGAAAATTCTAAACCAAAGACACCGACTTCCGAAATTATTTTTCACTTTGTAGTGTTTTTTTTGGAAGACGGTTTTATTTTTTTGTAAAAAGTTTTATATTTTAATATTTAACATAGAGTTAGGCAGAGGTGTGCTTGAAATATACCCACTCTTCATTTTTTTATTTTGTTATTTTTCACTCACCAAAATATGCACGCAATGTGTAGCTATGACTCCAACGAGAACTGTGCCAATACAACCAGGAACCAGCCCGGTATTCTTGAAGGCAGCTGGCATCGCAAGCAATCCTGACCCTAATGATGATTTGAGTAAGTGGAAGAATGCGCCTAAAGTCCTGTGAACAAAAACCATAATTTTTATTGATGGATACGGACAGTAACCAGCAGGCTGTAGCCCACCAGATGCAACACTCGGCTGGTCGGAGGATCCTCCCTTTTCAATGGAGGATGAGCAATTTTTCACCCTGTTCCTCATACCTCTAATTAAACCCAACTTTTAATTCGACTTGCATTTCAGTAAAACACTAAAATTATTGACCGAGTTCCTAAAGGACAAACTTTGTTGAAATACTTTTAAGAAGCTTTCGAGAAACAGTATCAGATACGTTGATAGACGGTCACGAGAGTGATTAAAATGATTAAATTTTCCGTTTCGTTTATGATGTATGGAATCCCAAAAACCTGTGACACAATGTTAACAATTACTATTTTCTATTCAATTTTTAATGTCCATGATTTCTTTCAAATGTTTGTAATTGTGTGTGATTTATAAACGTTATTTCTAAAAAGTACAACAATAACAGTTTTTATATTAAAATATCATTGCATTGAAATGCTTCTTAAAAGTCTATTCTATTTTAGAAAGCTTAAATATTTTGCTATCTCTGAAAGTATTCGTATTCTTACAGAAATATAATAAAATGTTTGTTATTTTTTCAGAATGTGAGGTAAAGTTTTTATTAATTGAATAAAAAACTTGGGTTTACAAGATTCTATTGAAGGAATAATAGTGTAATAAGCTGTGTACCTGATGGGATTTTCCATCGGTAAAACAATGATCTTCCATATAAATTACCCCCTTTTTAACCCCGGTTTTTTTTGGGCTGTGAAATTTTCAAATAACTTCTTCCACTCGGGGCGGAACGAGAGTGCGTGTCAGACTCCTATTGACTAAAACCCGCCCGTGTTCTTTCAGCCTGCCTGTATTGCGCGGGGTCACGGTATCCCTTTCAGACTTTCCTGCGACCTTGGCAGGCTTCGGCCCTAGCGGACCCCGTTAGTTCTGCTGACATCTCTTTGAAGCGCACGTGGAACACAACATGCCTTCGACCCGGGCCTGGTCCTTATCGGATAGCGAGCTACTCATTGCTCACCGTCTGCAAGCCCCGGTTAACCCCCTTAGGGGATGAATTTTCAAATAACCTTCCATAGTCCTTACCTTCGCTTTATTATGAACTCTTGTGGAAAATTGCATGCTTCTAGACGCAGTGGTTTATTATAGGTTGTGCGTTGTCAGATTGTTGTAAGATTTTTATTAAGTAGAAGAAAGTATAGAAATCTTATTTTTATTTGCATTAGAATAAGGTTTAGAGTAGAGTGTATTGTAAAGGAGCTAGTCTGGAAATGTATACTTCCACCGAAAATCCCGATTACAGCTGTAGCGGGCCACGTTGCTGTATCTTGTTTAAAGCTCTGGTCAAACTAGGGTTGCCAGATTTTTTTTAATTCTTTAAGAGACATATGCTTCATTTTGTTTAAATAAACGAGATTTACTTGACTCTAACAAAAATTTGCACTTTAAAGCTTAATATTTTGCAAACGGATCTCTGAATTAAAAAAATGGTTTTAACACACTCATAATATTTTTAAAAGACCTTTCCAACGATACCTAGGGATAAAAAAAAAAATATCCCCACTTTAGGTGTACCGAAAAATTTTTTTTTTTTCTAAATTTTATTTTACCACTTTTTTGGCATGATTACTATGTATACCAATGCCAAATTACAACTTTCTAGTACTAACAGTCTCGGAGCTAGACCGCCGACAGACAGACAGACGGACATGGCGAAACTATAAGGGTTCCTTGTTGACTACGGAACCCTTAAAACTGTGTTGCAGTCATCAACGCCCGTCTAAATATAAGATACACATTGCTCCAGCCTTAACTGTGACATAGATACAGTTTAATTAACTTTGGTAAGAAAGATAAATAGATAAATGATCACTGGCAGCAGTCAATATTTACCTATTACCAGGAGGCCATAAGATTGATTATCACAAATTAACATTTTAAAAAAAACTTACGAAGTTGGATGAGCCACATCCCTGTGCTCAAAGGGATTGTATTCGTCCTCCTTGTCATCCTCCTTTCTGTCAAGCGTGATCGTTGATTGTGTTGTAGATGGCACATTTTCTGTGCTGCTTCGTACACTGCAATTAATAAAATACCCATTAAAAAATTAAAAGTAATTACTTTAAAATGGAAAATGTATTTAATGTTTGTTATGCAACAAACGTTCATTAATCACTAGTTAAACATCAATTTCGTATATTACTCTTTGAGGAGCTCGTGGCTAAGTAATAACAGCCACACGAGTCGATCCATCAGGTTAAACTACGCTTGCCGGGGTTGGTCCGTGGATGGTGACCATCTTTACATATCGAGACTCCTCCGTACCTCGGAATGCATTCCCGGCTGTCATTCTTAGATCTTTGACAGTCGTAAAGGTACCATTCCGTAGCCGACCGCAGGAGGCAACTACAGGCGACGTGTCGCCGCGACACAACTGGTTTCTATGAATTTCTATGAAATATTTTCCGTAGCTTGCGACACGTCGTTGGCAGCTACGGGCGAGTGGTAGGCGACACGTGCAACCCAACCGCAGACCAGTAGTGCCGCCAACGCTCAAGCAATAACACGTTTTAAAGTGAAACTTTTATTACATCATCTCAAACTTTTTCGTCTGTGTGTTGCATGTCGCGTGACGGTCGGCCGCGGAGTAGGGATAAAGTGAAAAGTTTCACTTTTACCGTGGTTTCATAAAACCACACAATCCTTTTTTTTATCTTCTGTCTACCGACTGGAATACGGGCTGCTGCCGCCTGCGGTCAGATTCAGAATCATGACTGCAGCGACATGACGTCATGACGTGTTGCCGCGACATAATGCTGCGACACGTCGTCTGCAGTTGCCACCTACGGTTGGGTACGGAATGGTACCTTAACAGGTTGTCAGAAGCCCGTAAGTCTATCAACCAGTCTCACCAAGGGGTATCGTATTATCCAATTACTGGGTTGGGAGGTTAGATAGGCAGTCGCTCCATGTAAAATACTGGTATTCATCTGCATCCGGTTATACTGGAACCCGACCCTAACATAATTGGGAAAAGGCTAGGCAGATTGACTCTTATCATCGTCATCCTCCAGCACTTATCCTAGCTTATGCAATTATTACACTGTACCGCGCTCCGTCGCGCGTCGCCGAAGTGGGGGGCGGCCGTAGCATGCAACCTGCAGATTGTGTTTTTTATACAAACTGCACCGCGCTGCGCGAAAATATATAATATAATTGCCTTATTTGATATCGGCGTAGTTGCACGTTTTCTTTCATATAACTCTACTAGTCAATATCTACCCCCTTTTTACCCATTATCATTTTTCATACAAACCATCCAAGATCTTACCTACGTGTTTTTTGGATCTTTAAATTTATTGTAATTATTAAAAATGGTTACTTAAGAATTTATATCAAATAAATAATTAATACATTTTGTTAGATAAATTATTATTAATTAAATTTTACGTAGAAATTGAAAACTAACACTAATAATTCAGATAAATATAAAGTCTATTGTCTGCTTAGACAACAGTCTTTATTTAACTCAAACTAATCTGTATAGCTATAAATAGATTATTTTATTCTTAGATAACCAAATCTGTTATTATTCAAATGTTTTCAAAGAATTCAAGCTTCATCATTAAGTCGGAAAGTGGTTGAAAGTGCGTCAAATGATTGTGAAATACTGTGTTTGATGTTAGGAAAATTCTCAGTACAATCCCAGTCTAGATTTGTGCACTGGATAATGGGTTCATCTCTATTATTATATTATATGAAACTAACAGCATATTAACTAATTAAGTGTAGATGTACTGAGATCTCTGCCTAACCTTTCGAAGAATACTCCTCGAAAGGTTAGGCAAAGATTAGGAGAGGTTTGGGCTCATATTGTTATCATTCATTTACACAACATTCAAAAGCGCTTAGAATTTTCAAGATACCAACTTTAATCTCTGGCCACGCTGACTCCCACGCGGGATATGGGACGCGACTACGCGTCGATTGTCGATAGTAAGGAGTCTCGTGACTATTCGCGCCAGGTCGAATATCATACAAGTTTGTTGACATCATTATAGATAGTGCCATCCACGAAGATGCACCCCAGTCTTCTTCCTAATCGCTTACAGTATAGCTTATAGTACAGCTTATAATATAACTTACAGTATAGCTTACAGTATAGATTACAGTATAGCTCACAGTATAGCTTACAGTATAGTTTACAGTATAGCTTACAGTATAGCTTACAGTATAGCTCACAGTGTAGCTTACAGTATAGCTTACAGTATAGCTTACAGTATAGCTTACAGTATAGCTTACAGTATAGCTCACAGTGTAGCTTACAGTATAGCTTACAGTATAGCTTACAGTATAGCTTACAGTATAGCTTACAGTATAGCTTACCGTATAGCTTACAGTATAGCTTACAGTATAGCTTACCGTATAGCTTACAGTATAGCTTACAGTACAGTAATCAGTGATCACTGTACTGTAAACCTAAACGTGATTAATAATCACGTTTAGGAAGAAGAATGGGCGCGTCTTCATGGATGGCAATATCAGTAGAGCGACTGAATTTTGTTTTACATTCCGCGCGGGATTCCCTCAGTTAGACCAGAGCTTTACTTTTTGACAGATATTGAGTGTCAACCTCCTTGATGTACGGTTGGATTGTCTAATAACCTGTTTGAATAAACAACTTTTTCTTTCTTTCGGTTTCAAAACCTATCTAAAAGGTACTTACTAATGTGATTTATAAAGTACTTAGCTTGAGATTACTATGAAGCACAGAATGTATCTATGAATTAGTATTTTTCGAGTTATCTTTACTTTGTGTTGCACCTGCCATGTTTTGTCTCTGCATCACCCTAAGGTTGACCGGTAGAAAATGCCTCAGGCATTAAGTCGGCCTTTGTACAGTATTTTTTAATTTACTTGTGCATAAAGTGTTTAATAAAAAAAATATGATTAAAGCCTACTTTGAGCGAGATGATTTTTTTGTTTATTGAAGCGGTAGTTTCCTGTGATTTTCAGAGTTAATATTTATCACGTGTACCTTTTCAGGACCGAAATAGGTAGGCAATAAAGTGGATCAAGTGAATTCCTATATACGTAGGTATAATTATGTATATCGCAATAATTATTTCTCGGAATCCTCGTCATGTCAACTTTTGACGGCAGAAAGGATGAAGGACGTGTTATTGCCTTTCTCTTATTTTTGCCCTTTTATTATATTATCTATTCCAAAGGATTTATTAACTTTTTTCATATAACAGTTATAAACATCTTCAAATTACAAAACAATTAAATAAGAAATAATTGGTCAATAAATGGTCTTTAATTTGCGATACGTTTTATTTTCATAATTTGCGGCATCGATCCTAGCGGACCCCGTCAGTTGTGCTGACATCTCTTTGAATCGCGCGTGGAACACAACGCGCCGTCGATCCGGGCCTGGTCCTTATCGGACGGCGAGCTACCCATTGCTCACCGTCCGCAAGCCCGCACCGTCCGTAAGCACACTAGGTTCGAACCCTGACAGGCGCTTTACTTTGTATAAATTATTTCATTACCACTGCTTTCAAATCAGTGAAGGAAAACATCGAGAAGAAACTGGCATGTCCTAAAACCAAAAATTCGAAGACATGTGACGTCTACCAACCCGCACTGGGCTCGTGTGGTGAATTACGGCTCGCTTCCTCTCAATAAGAGGAGACCTGTGTCCCAGCAATGGGTGTTCCCGGTAGATCAAGACGATCGACACAATTTTTTTCGTCAGTATTTCTACCTCTTATGACTACGAAGTACTAAAGCAAACATGTGTGTCGATCGTAAAACTTGAGTAAATCTGTAGGTACCATTACTCTTGTGTTATAAGTGGATAACAACGTGTTTTTAATTATCTGTAGTTGTTTCGCGTCGTCATTAAAATAATAACAGCATTGGCTAAACTCATTTTGTAGGACATGTTTACATTATTTTGGTGATTATGAATGTAGAGCAGTTTAAGGTAATCTGTCTAATTATAGTCTTAATTTTTTGTGGTGTCTTTTTATAAGTCCTCCAAATATGGAATACTCAAGGCCAAATATTGCTGGTATTTTATGGAGCAACTTTCTAAGAAAGTGTTGCGTAGTTTTTTTTTTGTCTTTTGTTGCTAAACAAGCTGGCTTCCCAACCAAATGATATTATTGCATAAAACTAGACAACTGCAACATCGAGAAAAATTTCAGTTGCGTTGTAGGTCTTTCCAAAGCTAAAATGTCTCATGCGTCTCCCACGGATTCTCACCCGACACTTCGCCTTTGTGGTGGTTGAACTTCCCCGGATGTAGTTAGTTTAACTTAGTAGGTAATTTGTACACATAATACTACTATTTAGACTTTGGTAACAGTGCATCAGGTTAATCGTGTTACGTGTCGCGGTTACAGCACTCCACGAAGACAGAGGAGACCGTGGAGTACAAAAAGATCAAGACCAAGTTCACTTTAAGAGTCGAGAAGTTGGAATCAAGCCACAAAGTTAACTTTAAATCTTTTGTGGTACGCGTTCCGACTCATCACATGGAGACCTTCATGAAGGAAAAATTTTGGCCGAAGGATGTCGTGTATCCGCGTTTTCGAGGAAAAAATCAGCTGTTTCATAGAAAAGTGCAATACCTACGCGGTCAAAATGTATGGAACAGCAGATTTTTCAGCATTGCTATACAACATGGCAATGCTGCCAGCCTTTTGGGCACTTTTCCTATTGACAGCGATGCGGACCAATTTTTGATGCCCTATAATTATTGCCCCTCCCCTTTTTATATACTTGTACATATTATGTATTAGTCAATTATTTTGTAAGAATATTTTGTATATTTATCTATGAGCCTTAGTTCCCTTACAATTTTTAAATTTTTTTGATAGCAAAAGCTGTTGATAATTATATTATAAGTACAATTATTTATTTAAAAATATAAAATAAGCTTACAGTACACCAACTCGCATAAATATGCAATGAGTCTTTGAAGGTCCGTGCACGAAAAAAAACCCTTTTTCGTCAATAACTTATTGTAAGAAAACTTGAAATAATTGAAACACTAAGTCTGTGTAAGTATAAAAGTACAGTTTTCGTGGTGCTACACCATTCGTGTCAGACACAGCACCTGTTAATAGTTACATCATTTCTTGAAAATATGGTTTATTTCGCCTTTGATTTACTTAATGAAGATATTATATAATCATAAAATAAAATTTTGATTTCATTTCGAAGATAGCTGAAGACTAATGTGTTGATATGGTTTTAATTTTTAAATCTCTTGATATGGTTTGCTAAATATAAGGAAAAAAATGCATTACTGACAGGGTTTAAAAAAAACGGTTATTTCAACATTTTTTCTGCTATAAATATCTGCATATAATAACGTTGAAGATATTTTTTAATTTTCAAAATCAAAAGTAGTTTCTTCTAACGAAACGATCAAACGTCAGTCTCGCGTCCATTTTTGGAAGACTTGTTGCGAATTTTAATGATTTTCCACGAATCCTTAATTTATTTGAAACATCTCTTTACGCTATGTACAGCACAAAGAATTCGACTTTTCAAATTACAAATAATTTTGTTTAAGGGGACGATAACCGACTTTTAATGATTTTATACTGAAGATGACGTCTAAAGTGTTAGTGATTTGGAAAAAATATATGTTAAATTAGAGCATTTTTTAATATTTTAATACAGGCATATTTTTGATTATGTTAATATTACATAGTGAAATTAATTTGTAAAGTTATGTCTTACGCGGATAAAAAACTGAGAATGACGCAAAATCTATCAAGCGTATTTTTCTGAAAAACTTCACCATTTTAAAGATAGTTAAATTATTGATCTTTTAGTATACGTGTTTTATTAAAATACCTTTAGTTTTACGTGTAATAAATTAATAATGCGTCTAATTTGGGACAGCGCTCCTTGATGGGCGAGTCCTATTGCTGGCTGGACGTACGACGCGTTGCGTGAGCTCAGTACAGAACACGCAAGCTAACCATTCAAGGTCACTGTCATATATCCGCGTCTTAATTTCTGTTTCCCTTTCTCACAACTAATGAACAAAATTGACCAAAATCAGTCGATTTCGTGCACAAACCCTTAAGAGGTGTTCAGTTATTTCAATTACACCTTGCAAATACTTAGGTTTATGTACTATGTTCTATATCGATAGGCTGGAGGTCATTGACCGATTACGTGCGATCTCTTCACACTACTTGAGTCGGCTCTAAGTGATTCATTAGTCTGAGTTCCGTTTAATTGTTGATTCTATTAAGATATGTTTGTGCAAAACACTGATGTCTTATCGTACCTATAAAATCTTCATTTAAGTCGTTGATTTATAAAAATACTACGTTTATATTTTGTGAGCGTAAAATTTGTGTAGTAAATAGATGAAAATAATTGAATTTTTATTCTAAATCGTATTTTGCAAAGGTACAAAAACTGTCAAACACATTTTTTTTAATCCACGGAAACAGACTACTGATTTTGGAAAAATCAGACCTAAAAGAAATGGCAAATGGTGGAATTTAATCTGTATTTTACGTTTCGTCTCAGCTAAGATTGGTTAGTTGGTTTGTTGTGACAACCTTAACTGATACGAAACGTACATACAATTCTGATTAAATTCCATACCATTTCCTATATCATTTAGGTTCAGTATGCACTTGCACTTAATTTGATAACTACATTTATCATGTAGATTGTCTGATATAGTCTTTATTGCTTCCAAGTGTGTAAGAATTATTATGATTTTAATTTTATGAATTCTGAAGTGGATTTAGTTCTGGGGAAAATGGATGAGCACGTGTCATAGGTATAAACACACACACATTATCTTGATTTTAATGATTACTACAATCCGTGACATTAGGGATAAGTGTGAGTATTATGGTGGATTTGAGATATCCACCAAAACGTCAAGAAGAAGAAATCTATCAAAATTTTAATGGAAAATCAAAAGCGGGTAGATAATGTACCATCCTAAGTGACGACCTTGGCTTTATTTAGTTTATTTTACAATGTATTGCATAAAGTCTAACCATTATCATTGTATTTGGTACCTAAATTGAGTAAAGATAAAAATTACCAAAAATTGCATTTCCAACGTTAAAAAAACTTTTTTTTTTAAATACAACCAACTTCCACCGACTTCCAAAATAAAGTGCTTTTTCACTTGACTGCCTCGTTGGTCTAGTGGTCGCAAGTGCTACTGCTGAGTGTGAGGTCCTGGGTTCGATTCCCGGGTCGGGCAAAGTGTTATTGGGTTTTTCTATCTGAAATTTCTCAGTAGCAGCTCGGAGTCTGGATTTGTGCCCGGTTGATGGCAATAGGCTCGCCCCCTATTACATGGGACTTAAACATAACTGGCGAAATGTGGGTGTACCTGTTACAAGGACACCTCTGCCCAACCCTTCGGGGAAACAAGGCGTGATGTTATGTATGTTATATGTTTTAAAATAGCCTAATGTCAACTGCTGTGCCTATAATATTTGAAGAGTTCCCTCGATTTCTCCAAGATCCCATCATCAGATCGTGACCAAATGACAGTGGGACCAACTTGAAAGTATACCCTTTCAAATCGGACCAGCCGTCTTCGATTAATCGGGGAAACCACATTAAAAAAAAAAATGTTCCGACAAACTGAGAACCTCCTCCTTTTTTGAAGCAGGTTAAAAATTCTCAGAAATTAAAATTCCACAAGTATGAATAATGTTAATTACGTTGCGTCGGAATACAATCTAATTTTATGAATTTACAATATGTACCTATATACCTACTAGTACGCGGATTACATTCATGTACAGGATGTGTTTTCGAAAAGGGATACATATTGCAGCTGTGCCCGGGTCAACGGCGCGTTGTGTTCCACGCGCGCCTCAAAGAGATGTCAACAGAATTGACGGGGTCCGCTAGAGCCGATGCCTGCCGGGGCTGCGAATAAGGGCTGAAAGGGACATCGTGGCCCCCGGCAACAGGGCGACCGAAGGAACACGGGTGGGTTTTAATTAGTAAGAGTCTGACACGCCCTCCCGCTCCACCCAAAGCAGGAAAAGTTATTTGATAATTTCCCACCCAAAAAAAAGCTGTGCCAATCAATAAAATTGAGATAGGAAGTTTTTATAAACAGCAGAATATCATTCAAAAGATTGTTGAATAATTTAATTAAGGAAAAAGAGACCGGACACAAAACTGATGTCGGTTATGTTGCAACTTATGGATTTAAATCAACATATCAAACTAAAATAGGAGTTATTAATAACGAGTACCTGGTCGACCGAGCTCTGCTTGGGTGAAAATAGATAAACATAATCATCCAGTTACACCAACGTTGTATCACATTCCCGAGGCTGTGAAAATAGAGAAAACGAATTTTCCTACCTAGTGACCTAGATAGATCGATTTTTCGCCCACGTAAACCCCTATATTGCAACTATCATCGAAATCGTTAGAGCCATTTTCAAGAACGTGATTACAAATATAAATGTATATGTCGTGGCCAGATCCTAGAATTGATCATTTCATGAAATAATCAACCATTTCATGAAATGGTTGCATTTCATGAAATAGAACATCGACCGCTGGCCACATCATTGAATACTCAACGTTTGATGATATGAAGAGTTAAACGCATGACCACTTCATAATTTGGCCAAATATTAGTGATCATATCGTAAAATAGTTAGATTATCCACCGATAGAGGCGTTGATGTCGCTTTGTTTTTGTTGTGCATCATGGCGGCGGACGATAATTCGATTGAAAAAGCAATTATAAATATGCAAATGGAAGATAAAAGTGCAGTGACGTATCGTTATTTTACCAAGCTACGTGACTTTTATGAAATTTATTCGAAAAACAAGCGCAACCTTAAAAAACCATGGAGTTTGGAACTTATTTCACAAGTTACTATTTAACTATTTAAATCTTATTAATTGATATTTTTCTTCTGGAATGAAAGCTATTTAAAATGTTTTATTTATTCATTGACCCCCCAGATTACTAAAAGTTTATGAATGCCAGTAATATTTACATGGATATCCTACTTAATAATATGGCCAAACGTCGACTGACATATCATTAAACGTTGACGTTTGAACGATATGGTCAATTTTAGCTGGCCATTTCATGAAACACAACCATTTCATGAAATAGTCGATCATTTCATGAAATGATCAATTCTAAGATCTGGCCACGACATATACAAATATTGCTCGTTTAATAGTATAAGATAAACATAAGTAGCTGGTAGTTGCCATAACTCTATAGATATAAAAAAAATACCTTGAGTGTAGATAAGAATCTAGCAGTATTTTTGTCTCGTAAATACGAGTACATTCTAGACAATATGATTATGAACACAGACGTAGGTCATGTATGTTGATGATAACAAATGTACATAATATAATATTATGATTGATCGTGTAAATTACATGATTGTGTGCAAATTATAGGTAACTGCGTCATTAAAATTTATAATATTCCATGCCAAATCTTCTTTTTGTAGGGTAAAGAAAAAGGAGCAAGTAGCAATGAAGGGTAATTATAATACTCTCTGCTCATTGAATTTTTGGGTTTCATAGATTTATTTATTATGACACTCCAACGACTAGATCTCAAAAACATTTACAGAGAGCATATCATATTATAACTTACAAACTACAGCGATCTTGTCACTTAAAGGTGTGCACAGCACTGACATAGTTTGCCTATTAATAATTAAAGTGATAATAAAAATAACAATAAATTCAAATAAATTAATAATAATAAGATCAAATAAATCAATAAAAATACAATCAATTAATCAAATTAAGTTAAATAATAATAATAGGTAATTGAAAAGTTAAACATGTTACAATAAAATGCAGATTAATAATAGAAATGATGGAATTAAACAAGAATCAATTGTCAGGTTAGGAGTTAGCAATCCACAAGTTGCCGTAATAGATGTTTGCGAAATAGAGCCAGCGTGTTGGAGAAGATGTCAATGCTATTGGTGCGAGAGTGGCTTTCATTATATGTCCTCTTGAAACGGTCCAATGGCGCTGATCGCCTGCTTAACATCACGCATGCATTTGCTAAAGAGGTAGGGTAGCAGGTGTATTGATATTTGCGAAGATAATAAAAGAGTTTGTTTTTTCATAATTCATACAAACTACAACAAGTAGTGTCTGATCTGTCAGGGACGTGGGCGGAAAGGGAAGTGCTCAGTGTGGAAATGTTTACATTAGTGTTCGCAGACTCAAAGTGTTGTCACAAAAACACTGTCCTGGCGACGATTACTCAGCGACTGGATTGCCCCTACGTTGGGCATTATTGTAGCAGGCATATTGCTGGTGCTGGATTTGCCATTTCATTTAATGTTATGAATATTATAATTTAAATTTTTACTTCTGACATAACTTCACTTACTTAATTTAATTCATTGTCCTATTTAATTTAATTTTTGTTTTGCTGTGTGCTTTTGACATTAATTGATTTGTTCTTGACATTTATCTGTGACTCAAATAGTGACACTTATAAAATTGACAAATATGTGTATTGGTAAATATGGGTCTAGGACCTGAAATAAATGAATATTGTTTTATTTATTACAGTAGGGATATGTGAATGTTAAGCAGTTGTAGTAAAGTCCCATGTACTAAAAGGGATTACTATTTTATGAATGTAAAAGCCAATAACCTTTCGCCCGAACACGATCACAGATCCAAGGTAAGTCGCGAAGTTTGTAACCTTACCTAGACAAACAAGGCTGGCAAATTCAAACCTTTCAACTGTCATTAACGAGACACAATAGAATTTTAATTGTTATCCACCTCAATGAGGCATCGTGACAGATAATAAGTTACTTTTTTTCACATAAACCTACATGGGCACTTATAAAACGTCAGAAGCTAGGTGCACGGTTTCAATTGGTCGTTTCCTATGGAGAAGAGCTGGCAAGAAACGCCACGGTTAGTCTTTTAAAAATAATTGGCTTTTACAATATTTTCAAACAACAGTGTTAATAGGAAGACAGTGTAGGTCTTTCAACAAGTACCAGGTACTTAACAAAATAGAAAATGGTCAACGAATCTACAGTCCACTAAGCCTACAGCGTTCTCACATTCACAAAATAGAAAAGAAGCTATATAAAAGATAAATAAATTAATATAAATAAAAATATTTCAAACGCAACGGTAGATGAAGATTTACTACAATTGCTAGTAGTAATAAGGATAAAATTTGTAAAACACAAACGTAATTAGGAAACTGACAGGTGTCAAAAACGCATTCTTTCAAGGGCCGGACTGTAGAATTTTTAAAACTGTGTCCATAGTAAAGTTATCTAGATTACTCGATAGAATACTTAATCTACAATTATTATTATGCTACACAAGGTAAACCGCTTTCTGGGCACGCCGCAATTGCGGCGATAAGACCCCTCTTTGAGGAGTGGCTAGAGAGGCGCCACGGCGTCCTCACCTTCCGCCTGACACAGGTGCTCACCGGACACGGCTGTTTCGGGAGGTACCTGTTCAGGATAAAGCGGGAGGAAACGCCCGGGTGTCATCACTGTGTGGATCGCCCGGAGGACACGGTGGAGCATACGGTGGAGGTCTGCCCGGCTTGGGCAGAGCATCGCCGTGTCCTCGTGGAAGCGATCGGCGGCGGTGATATCTCGCGTCCGGCCCTGATTCGGGCCATGCTACGGAGCGAGAGGAAATGGCAGGCCGTCACCTCGTTCTGCGAAGCAGTAATGCTCGCGAAGGAGGAGACGGAGCGCGTGAGGGAGAGGCAAATTTCGCGCCCTCGCGCCCCTAACCGCCGCAGCAGGAGACGCCCTGGGCGTCGGGAGTCACGAGACGATTTCCGGCCACCGTAGGCGCGGGCTTGCGGACGGTGAGCAATGGGTAGCTTGCCGTCCGATAAGGACCAAGCCCGGGTCGACGGCGCGTTGTGTTCCACGCGCGCCTCAAAGAGATGTCAGCAGAATTGACGGGGTCCGCTAGGGCCAATGCCTGCCGGGGGTTCGAAGAGAACCGATAGGGACATCGTGGCCCCCTGGCAACACGGCAACTGAAGGAACACGGGTGGGTTTTAGTCAGTAAGAGTCTGACACGCCCTCCCGCTCCGCCCAGAGCGGGAGAAGTTATTTGATGATTTCCCACCCAAAAAAAAAAAAAAAAAAAAAAGGTAAACCGCTTTAGAAGAGCGGAAAAATACGGGAAAATGGTGTCACATCGTGCTTCTGTTTCTAAATGTTCTTGGATTATTTTTTTGTCTGTTTCTCAGTTTAGATTTTATCTGGCGGAATGACTGATAAAAACTTAACAAAATGTTGGTATTCTTTATTTGCCACCCTATGTATTGACGTCTCTGATCATATACAAAATATTGTAATAAAAAAAACCGGTCAAGAGCGAGTCGGACTCGCGCACCGAGGGTTCCGTACCTACCCATTATACCGCCATAGTAAAATTGGTATCATTTTTATTAGTAAAACCGGCCAAGTGCGTGTCGGACCACGCACAATGAAGGGTTCCGTAGTTGGGATGAATTTATCCCAAAAACAAACTTAACTTTGTTGTTGATAAACATGTTCTCCCATACGGAATGTATGAGAAAACATGTTTTACAACTGCAAAGTTTAGTTGGTCGATTATTACTCGATAACTAGTAAAGCCAACTTAGCTGTGATAGTTTTTCTTTTAATTTCGTTACATAAACTACTACTGTGATTTTTTTTACATATCCAAAACTAACCATTTAGCTGATAGGGGGGGGGGGACACTTGACTCTAACAAAAATTAGCACTTTAAAGCTTAATATTTTGCAAACGGATCCTTGAATCCAAAAATGGTTTACGCAAACTCAAAATGTTTTTGTAAGACCTTTCCAATGATACTCCACACTATGGGATAAAAAAATAAAAAATAAAACATCACCACTTTACGTGTATGGGAGGTAACCTAAAAAAAATTTTTTTTCATAATTTTGTTTTACCACTTTGTCGGTGTAATTAATATGTATACTTATGTCAAATTACAGCTTTCTAGTACTAAGGGTCTCGGAGCTAGACCGCGGACAGACAGACGGACAGACAGACAGACGGACATGACGAAACTATAAGGGTTCCTTGTTTACTACGGAACCCTAAAAACTATGGAGTTTGTTGCTCATTCTTCTCCATATAAAACTACATTTTGGGAGAGGCACCAAGAATCAATTCTATTTTCTTGTAAAGGAGATTGGGTGAAAGTGATATATGGACCAATAGCGATACGGTTTTGATATTTGTGTAGGGATCAAAATTTTGAGAAAAATCGTTCAGATGTTCTTTTAACGGCCTACTTGAAATAAATGATTTGACTTTGATTTTGACTTCATAATCTACCTAGCCTTTTCTAAACAATATTGGAGTTGGCTTCCAGTTGAACTGGATACAGTTGAAAACCATTATTTTACATGGTGCGACTGATCTGACGTTCACAACCCAGTTATTAGGTAACACGTTATCCCTTGGTAAGATTGCTTGTCGCACTTTCGAGCTTCTAAATGCCGTAACGATTTGACGTGTCTAAACCCATCAAATGTTATCAACATCATCCACAGTCCTTTATCCACTGCTTGGCATTGGCCCCTGTTTTCTTGTGCCATTCGCCACTTTCCTATGCCAGCCTTATACAGGTTTTGCCCGCGATGACATCAATATCTTCCACCCATCTCATCACCGGACAACCGACACCATCAAACGTAGTACTGGATAATCCATGAGATTGAATCCAATTTGTTGTGTAACAACATCATAATTATCTTATTATTTTTGTTGGTATGTAACTTTTTGTCCTTGGTATAAAATTAGTCCCAACCGGCTGTTATGTTTGCAAGTACGTAGGTTTTTATTACTGTTACCAGTTTTGCAGAAAACTGGTTCTTAAAGTCAAATTGTCCAGTTACGTGTACATTTTTATTTAATCAGACATCTCGTGAGAAACTTCGTCTTTAACAACAACAAAAATGACATCTGTAGTTCATATTTATTCTGTATTCATGTTTGTTTTAAAATTTAGTTGATGTCTGAAATTAGATTTTTTAAATTGATACTTTGGTTATAATTTTTTTTAAGTGAAAACTTCTTTAGGCGCGTTAAGCATTTTTGAAATGGGACTAAACCATCGAATTCGCGACACTGACGACATCAGCTTTTGATCATTTAAAAGACATTAACGCGTTGATTACCGCGGTGCCGATTTTTTTTTTTTTAATTTACACTTCTTTCGGCACTCCCGGAGTGCCGCTGTTTTTTTGTATACGTAAAAATATGAAGCAAAGTATGCAATAGAGTTCCTTGAAATGAGTTTCATGAAAGCTTTCTATTCCAATTTGAAGAGTATAGGTGCACATTTGGCTCAAAAACTGTCCACCGAGTTCCGATAAAAAGTCAATTAACACTGTTACGTTGTCCACGAACAACGGACCGAATAGGAGTCTAGTGCAGATAATGGAGTTCACATACATACAACACTGCTACTTCTACATTTATCATCTAATTTGATACAAAAATTATTCAAACTTAAACTCAAAGCATTTATTTCAATTAAACCATTTACAGGCACTTTTAATTGTCAAGGAATCAGTCAGTCAAAAATATGAAGCTAGTTGCCCATTCGAAAACGTAGTAGGTAGGTGGTACCTATGGAGAAGAATAGGCAAGAAACTCCACGGACACTAGTTTTTAAACAAAAAATTATTACAAAAAATTGGTTACATCATTCATGTTGAAATTATATATGTGTGTTAGAAGCGTCTGTAGTAAAAAGATAAAACAAAGAACAATTCAAAAATTAAAATAAATTAAAAATAAGTGATGGCAACTAAGAGATGACCAGTCCCAACTGACGGCACCCGTTCACGAACATGACGATTAACTATCAGTGTTTCACGTAATAACTAACTCTTTAAATTTTACATCAGTTCAGATTTTTAAGAATATTTTGCTCATTAATTACGATAAAAAAAAAACTATTGTTGAATAATGTCGGCGTGATGAGTCATATTATGTAAAGAAGCAGAAATCATGTCTTAAAAAGTTTTTTTTTCATTAAAAAATGCATTGTACAGCTAACCTCCTTTTTGTAAGTCGGTTAAGAATTACGTTCTGCATTCTTAAGCATTGCTGCATTTTTATTTATTATCTTACTGCCTCGTTGGTCTAGTGGTCGCAAGTGCTACTGCTGAGCATGAGGTCCTGTGTTCGATTCCCGGGTCGGGCAAAGTGTTATTGGGTTTTTCTATCTGAAATTTCTCAGTAGCAGCTCGGAGTCTGAATTTGTGCCCGGTTGATGGCAATAGGCTTGCCCCCTATTACATGGGACCTAAACATAACTGGCGAAATGTGGGTGTACCTGCTACAGGGACACCTCTGCCCAACCCTTCGGGGAAACAAGGCGTGATGTTATGTTTGTTTTTATCTTACACAAGTAATTATGCATATTCTATAGATTACCTACAATTACTTTAGGTATAGATACCTACTAGATAAGTTGCTGATTGTAGGTATATAGGTACCTATATTAATAGATACAACAGACGATCATTGTAGACAATTGCAGATGAGAATAATTTGAAACAATCTATTGTCAATCGACAATCAGTTTTAATATTGAAGTCAAATAGTTCAAGCGGGTTTTTTTCTCTACACTACATTACTTTAGATAGGTGCTTATATACTTTTTCCCAATGGAAGATTTGGGTTAAAAAAACAATTTTTCACGAAGGTGCCCGATAGGGTTTATGATTGATACAATGTCTAACATGCCAACTGTTTTATCTCACATTATGGAATGCAATAAAGTATTGAGTATTGAGTTGTTACTCAATACTCAATACTTTATTCAGTCATGAATCGATTCCAAACCATTCATGATTAATTATTTTTTTGTCCGTCACGTATATTATTAAAAAATATTGGACACGTATTATTTATTTTTTTCGTAGTTAAAAGATTACGGCGATACATTGAGTTAAAATGTACAATGACGTCAAGAGTATGTAGATTTCATACTTAATTGTGACGTACAATCCCCACTCCCCAACTATAATGCATTTTATCCAAAAGCAACAAAATTAGGGAACTCCGCCAGTTATGAACCGCTTTTATATAACTGCGATATATACATTGGTCAAACAGTCAGACTACTAAAAGTTACGTTTCTGAATCTAGTTGCTAACATGCATACCACGGCGGGGCTCTCTTCATGCGGGGTGCCTATGAAAATAGGCAGAAACTACAGACCACTAAGTTTTAAGGCATACGTACTCCTTTATCTGGCTATCACAAGATGTACAAGCATACTATTTCAGAACAATTGTTACAATATGTCTGTCAAAATCTATAACCAAATACCCAAACAGATCAGAGAGCTGCCACTAACCTACTTCTAAAAAGAAACTTAAGAAATGGCTGTATAATAATACGTTCTATACAATAAGTGAGTTCTTAAATTATAAGCAAAGTTCGAAATATGATCTCATTTGTAATTTAATTAAATAACATTTTAAAGATTTTTATTTTTTACCTCATCAAATAGTAACAATTGAAGTGTTTTTGTATATAATTTTATTTTAAGATATTTTGTGCATGCTGAAGTATGTAAGTAAGCAAAATATGTGGAACTTCTTATATTTAAGACCTTTTTATGTACCATATTTTATGCAAAGTAAAGAAATTTAAATTCAAATTCTGCTGTCATGTTCATATAATGATCATATACAACGAATGCACCTGACCTAGAACAGCATCATTGTCATGATCTTAACAAGACAGTGATTATCAAAACAAGTAGGTACAATAAAAGCAACATAAACAAAACTAGATAAACTTGATCTTTGTTTAATTCTTGAATATTTGACATTGGTTACGTTTTACGGAAAACTCCATTCATTCACCTTGTGAATAATTGTTGTATTTTTTTTAATAACATAGTAAAACTTGTACACAAGCACACACAACTGAGTTAACGTGACTGGTTTTCTAGTTATGTCGAATTGTTTTCGTAATACAACTACCTACCTAATTTCTCCAATCCACTTACCCAGTGGGGGGGAAATTCCGGGAGGAAATTATGTTCATGGTTTATTTATTAAATCCGGGTATTTATAATCAAACATAATAATATTATCGGTTTATCAAAAGGCTTCTTTAGCGCACTATCAATGTTTACAAAAGAAATATAAGACACAATAATGATTAATTCATCAAATCGTATACACTGTATCGTAGAGTCAGTTAATGTGTGATCAATATCAAACAGTAAATAAATACATACTTGTATATAGATAGTATCATCACTAATGGATACTCTATCAATCATTTCGTTCACTGCAATCCTCTAAAACGAACAAGATTTCTATCAAACACTAGATTTTACCTTGCATTTTCCATGTTCAAATTCATTACACAACACAATATCAACTTTGTCACTGTTTAAATAGAGTTTGTTTTGTTGTGTCACTTGTTCACATTTTCAACGCGCGAGTGGAGACGTTCATCGAATGGCGTAGCTGTTATCTTAAGAGCAATCGTCAAAGGTTTTCATAACTGTAGGTTTAGAGTTGGAGTGGGGAGACGGATTGACAGGTGATGACTTTGTAGACTTGATTGAACGACGCGCGGGCTACGATAAATTGACCATTGACCACCCAGTCATTGTAATGTATCTACTAATATTGTAGCTATTAGCTTTTGGAATGATCGGTATGTTTTTGTAGCGTTTTTTAGGGTTCCGTAGTAAACAAGGAACCCTTATAGTTTCGTCATGTCCGTCTGTCTGTCTGTCTGTCTGTCTGTCCGCGGTCTAGCTCCGAGACCCTTAGTACTAGAAAGCTGTAATTTGGCATAGATATACATCTAGACACGCGGCAGCGTGTCGAGCCAAGTACTAGGCAAAACACGGCTGCAGTGTGTTATATTACACGAACCATTTGGAGCCACTTTTGACCCCTTAATAACTCAAAATCTATGTAACATAGACTCATGAAATTTGGTTTATTTATAAAAACCCCTTAGATTAACTAGAACTCCAAATTTCATGAATAAAACTCAAACGGTTATTGAGATATTAACGTATAAAAATCGGCATTTTTATCAACGACCCGTCACTAGACATCAAAAACATTTAACCCATTTCCGGGTGACCTAGAAAGTTGAAAAGAGATTTCCCGAAAGCAGGCCCATGGTATGATACTGTGTCAAAGCTTATTTATCAAAAATTATGTCGTATTTTTTTCAAGTCGTTTTATGAAAATTTATTTCTTCTAGCATTAGAGAACCTAATAAATATTTATTTTGTTGATACTTAAAGAACTACATCCGCCATTCAATCCTAACCTGAATGTTGCCAGATGACAGACTAATCCAATAAAATAATTTGTAATCGATTGAAAATATCGATACTAACCCACATGGAGTAGGTGGAGTATCCACTACACGAGTATGTTTTAAATGCTATTTATTATACTCAAATACTGTAAAATTATGATTTTACAATAAATAAAATATTATATGGTCTGAAAATACTCAACAACTTAAAAGTGTTTCGAGGCAGTAATGTTATTTTATAAACTACCAGTGATCAGAGTAAGTAGATTGATTTGAGGTCAATGAACTGGCACGTATATTAGTATGGATACGCCTCCGGGATTCCGGGATTTTGAAATTATTAAGATTTTTTAAGGAATTTCAAATGTTGTAATGTGTAGAATAAAGAATACATCAATATGAATAAGAAATGTTCAACCCTTTTGCTGTCTGTTTAATAGTATATAGGTGATCGGACTCCAAGAAAAGGATAGATATACTATAAAACAATATAATATATTTATCTATCGCATTCTATAAATTTCTAATGTAGTAGTTTAAAAATCCTTACTTTAACAATATTTGATTCAATCCCGTAAGTACCAAAATGAAATCCCGGAAAAAAGGCTTATCCATGTTATGATTTCTATGACTATTCATGATGCGAGTACGTAAAATCAATCTACCTACTCCGATCACTGATAATCGATTGGGTGATTATCAGTGATCGGAGTAGGTAGATTGATTTTACGTACTCGCATCATGAATAGTCATAGAAATCATAACATGGATAAGCCTTTTTTCCGGGATTTCATTTTGGTACTTACGGGATTGAATCAAATATTGTTAAAGTAAGGATTTCGTCAATCGATTACCAAAATAATTAAACCTGGTAACACTGACACCATGCATAATGTCAAACTGTCAAAAATAATCTGTCAGATCAATGGCATTGTTGGCTGTTTGTTTTACGTTGATTTGAATTTATTTTTCCGTATTTACTTTATACTTATATTACGTTACGATTTAATGCTGTCAATTTAAATTGAAGCCAGAGGAACTATTGCTTATCTTTCCATGGCTCTGGGTAAGTTTATTATGTTCTCTAAATATTTATAAACACCGTCGTATTGTATAACCTCATTGATTTTAGCAGCCTATTAGTAGAAGGCCTATGTTCAGTCAGGGGTACGTCGCGCGTCGTCAGCTGTAAATGTCTATAGTATGATGTAATTATATAGGATAAGTAAATACACTGAATTTTTTTACCTTTTTCAGGTATGACGATGACATGTGTTATTGCAAGACTTGACATTATTGATTATATTATCTACAACTCTATCCCAAGTATTACTTGCTCAGCAAAATCTAAGCATATTATGTTATGTATGTGGCATGTCAACTGCAAGTCACAGAAGTCATCAGGTTAGTGTTTTTAAAATGGCAGAATTACTATGAGTGATATAATTATTATACAAAAGTAAATAAACAACAATAAGAGTATTTTCTTACTTTCTAGGTTAGGTATACATTTGGATAAAGTTTGTCATGCTTACTGAGAGAGGCTGCTACCAGAGATGTTTATAGGCAAGCAAGTGATGATAAAAACAGAGCCACCCTAGAGTGTAAAAGATTTACCCATAATAGATCAAAACAATAATCTGGCTACGCTGCTTTCATACCATGACTACGTTATGAGAATGAAGCTGAAGCTGTTTTAAATTCTATGAGAAATAAAATGTTTTTAGTATTTAGGTATTGTTGTGTTATTTGTTAAAGTAAACCTTCCTATAGAAGCACTGAAAATGCTGCTGCCAATGAGATTATTCATCTTTAATTAAGAGAGTTGGCTAAAATAATGTTTATGCCATTAAATCTTTCATATTTAGCGCGCAAGATTATTAATTTACCTTTATAAAATTCAAGTCTGTAAATGCGATAATCGCCATTTTGATGACAGTCGAGGTCGAGGCTAAAAAACATAAAAATTGGGGATTGCGAACATCCAAACTCCACCATAAGGACAGCGACTATTACAACATTTAATTATTTGACGAATTCATCCATTTTTCAAGTTAAATAAGTAGTAGTAATGAAGTTTTTGATATCAAAAGTCGAAGATTCGCGCCAATCGTGCGTGTTTACATTTTAACTTTTCACAATTAACACACATACACATATCTGATACGACTTTAAATGTGACAAATGTGATTAAAAATATTATAAGTAACTAGAAAATGCCCAGATCTTTACTTATTATACGAACACATGTTCAATAACACGTAATATTCATTACTACTACTCAATTTGTGTTAAAAATCGTCGATAATTGTTTTTTTTTTTTTATTGTAATGATGTGCGAAAACGATTATGCCAAACGTTTTTTTTTTTTTTTCAATTTTGATTGTCTCGATTAATTTATAATTATGTCGAATGTCTGAAATCTATACTTGAAAATAAAAATAAAATTGTTTTAAGCATTAAATACAATAAACATTGTTTAAAATAATTATTTATACTTTTCTAGTGTTTAATCGTTTTTAGGACATTCAATATAAAACGAGTCAACACATAGAACGAGGATAGATACTTACCTCATTTATTGAATTTCGCGCCGAATTGTTTCTATTTATTTGAATTTAAATTCGGAACGTTGTTCAAAATTATTTTTAATTTATTGGACAATTATTTACTGTGGATTTTATTTTTGATACTTTCTGATATAGAATGCCTAGTATACATTTTTTAGGTAGGCTTAAGAAAATTTTGTTTGGGAATGATGTTAAATTAATTATATAAATTAGGTAGGTATTCCGCAAACACTTTTAAATGACGTCTATATTTTTAAATTGAAACTTTTATTACATCGTCTCAAACTTTTTCGTCTGTGTGTTGCATGTCACGTGTCGGTCGGCCGCGGAGTAGGGATAAAGTGAAAGGCTATCGTCAGAGCAGGCAAGGTCAATACGGCGGCGCCTATAGTTCGCAGCAGCTGACCGTGTAAAGTTTCACTTTTACCGTGGTTTCATAAAACCAACAATCATTTTTTTTTAGTTGTATGAGTTTGATAGTATTTGTTTTTAATAGGATAATCTTACTCGAGTAATAGAAATTGTTTATTTTTGAGGTAGTTTCAAAACGAAATTTAAAAAAAACTGCCCAAGTGTATGTCGGACTACGCACAGTGAAGGGTTCCGTAATTGGGATGAATATTTACGCATAAACATTGCATAGTATCAATTTTATCGACTGCAAAAATAAGTTTGTATTTCTCGAAAAAACTATAACAAACAAAGTTAATTCTGCGGTTGTAACCGAAAATAAACTGTATCTCAAAAATTATTGACTTCAAAAGCAAAGTCACTTAGAAACATCTTAACATTTTAATTATGAGATCCAACAATACACGCTTTATATGCATAGATTTTTCTCATCTCTCGGTTATATGTAAGTATGGAGAATGCCACCCCCACTATTATGTTTATCGTAATTTCACTACACCATTGTTTAACGGTGCAAAAAATACACCTTTTTCAAAATTTTCATCGATAGAGTGTAAATAGTCTGCATGTTAAATGACTGTATGACATCCGGACGCACGGACAGACGAACTTGACGAAATTAAGAGGTCCGTTTTTTTACGGATTTTGATTATCAAGTTTTGGCATGTATTGGCATGAAATTGATGTCTATAACAATTGATCTACAATATTATTATTATTTGGAATAGCCGCCATCTTAAAATCCAGAATGTCCATCTAATTCGATATCAGCACTATCTCCCGAAAACCATGAAAATGACAGTCATGATGACAAATTTTCAAATGGGGTTAAAAACTGCCACTTGCTCACTTCAGATGGCGCTGATCTCCAGCGTCTTATAATTTGACAGCTAACTATACATTTTTGATTCGAATGCCAAAAGTTGATGTAAATTCCTGAATTTCATGTCTGAATTCAAAACACCCCGTTGAGTCAACTGATGTGTCACGTGTCAAAATCTTGGTCCCTAATGTTAGGCGGCAGTGAATTCATTTCATTCATTCTCTGATCTCGAAAAACGTTGTTACAAACGTCAGGTTGGTATGTTCAAGGTAGTTGGTAGGTTGGTACTATGCTTGAGACGTTTTTGAATTGATAGATCGTATGACTATTGTTTTAGGGACTATTGTCGTTTCATTTTTTATATAAACTTACGAATAGTTAAGTCCATAGTGAGGTCAAAATGTAAATCCAAGGGGCGGCTGCAACGGCGGCGGTGATCTCTCGCGTCCAGCCCTGGTTCAGGCCATGGTACGGAGCGAGAGGAAATGGCAGGCCGTCACCTCCTTCTGCGAAGCGGTAATGCTCGCGAAGGAGGAGGCGGAACGCGTGAGGTAGAGGCAAAGTTCGCGCCCTCACGCCCCTAACCGCTGCAGGAGGAGACGCCCGGGGCGGGAATCGCGAGCCGATTTCCGGCCACCGTAGGCGCGGGCTTGCGAACGGTGAGCAATGGGTAGCTCGCCGTCCGATAAGGACCAAGCCCGGGTCGACGGCGCGTTGTGTTCCACGCGCGCCTCAAAGAGATGTCAGCAGAAATGACGGGATCCGCTAGGGCCAATGCCTGTCGGGGGTTCGCAGAAAACCGATAGGGACATCGTGGCCCCCGGCAACAGGGCAACCGAAGGAACACGGGTGGGTTTTAGTCAGTAAGAGTCTGATACGCCCTCCCGCTCCGCCCAGAGCGGGAGAAGATACTAAAAAAAAAAAAAGGGGCGGCTGTAAAAATTAAATAATTAAATCATACGTGAGAAGGAACTTTGTTCCTGACGGGGTCAAAGTCAAAGTCAAATCATTAATTTCAAATAGGCCCATGTATGGCACTTTTGAACGTCAAAAATTACAAAATAATAAAATTGATTCTATTCGCCCCTTCCAAAAGGTAGTTTTCGTATGGAGAAGAATGGGCAAGATACTCCACCGTTACTCTTTTAAAATGTTTTACAATTGTTTGTATATGTACGTACATTTGTTAAATAATAATTATATGTGAAGACGGTGCACCTAGAATAAAATTACTATACCACAATAGGTAAAAAGAATTAAAAATGAAACAACGACAGATAATTTAATATGTGATAGATATATGGTGCTCACATATTTACAAACATTGTAAAAGTAGACGATTTTCCTAAAATTTTACAATTAATAAGTCAGTGTGTGAGGAAGTAATCACAGAATGTAAAATCAATGTCATAAAACACAAAGTAATAAATTTTACAATTAAATTAGCAAACAGTTTGATTTTGTCTCGATTCTAAATTGTCCTATGGAGCAGGACCAGCATGTTTCCAAGCACTCTTATCTTGGATATAATCCTCTAATTTGTAATATGCTTGTTTACAAAGTGTATTTTTAATATGAGTTTTAAATTTTCTTTCATTTAATTGCAAAATGTCACAAGGTATTTTGTTGTAACATTTAACACAGTACCCCATAAAAGATGTATGTACTTAAAATAATCTAAAAAATGGTTGATCTAGTTTATCTTTATTTCTAGTATTAAAATTATGTCTATCACTTATTTTATTAAAGAGATGTGGATTTTTCCTTACATACATAATATTTTCATAAATGAATTGGCAAGGTACCGTCATAATATTAATCCTTTTAAAATGTTTCCTGAGAGATTCGCGGCGACGTAGATTATAAATGGCTCTGATAGCTCTCTTTTGCAAAATAAAGATGGATTCAATGTCAGCAGCCCGACCCCACAGTAAAATACCATACGACATAAGGCTCCCCGACTGTACACGTTTTTTTTAATAATAATACTTGCCGCGCCGGCTCAGCGATCTGACATCATTGCGGAAAATTGTAACAATTGTTACGAAAGAAATACCTACATTCTTACACAATATTGCTACGCATATTTACAAAAAGAATTTAATAGATCACGTTTGATTGACGAATAATAATAATTTCTTTACAAAAAGTAATGATATCCCATCAAAAACATAAATGTGAAAATGGGAGCCAAATTCCATAAACATGGTTGTCGACTTCGCCGACAAAAGAATTGAAATCTAAATGGGTGCCAAGTTCTGTAGATAATCCTGAAATTTATTTATAAGAACATGCAACTTTCTAAAATAAAATTAAAACACAAATTCTTGTTTTTTCTGCTATAACAATGTTTGCTATTTAAAAATATTACTTCTTAAATTTGAACAGTCGAATTATTTACACAAAGCACTTAGGATAAATTGAAGCTCAAGATTTGACTTGGCTAGTTTTTACCAGCAAGCTGAAATTTTAGAGAAAGAAGATATTTTGACCTTACAGTTACAATAAGAAACAGTAACTTGCGCATAACATAAAGAACAAATATATAAATACGCCTAGGTAGACAGTCAAAGCTGTAAACAGTTACAATAAGAAACAGTAACTTGCGCATAACATAAAGAGCAAAGATATGAATATTTTACTTTATTTATTTGGCTCACCAACAATTAAGTACACCGATACAAAGATATGAGATACATGCAATAAACTTATAGACTAGTGTACAAATTTCTTACAGGTAAGCACATCATGAATTACTTATTTGATGTTGAGTGCCTACTTAAAATTAAATAATAATAATTAAATATGCCTAGGTAGACAGTCAAAGCTGTAAACTCGATAAAAAAATAGCGTCCAACTGTTAGCCGCTTAATGCACGCACACTAAAAAAGTAAAATTACAGCACAATGACGTGGCGCGAGTGTAAGACGTAGCTGTAATGCACACCAGCATAAAAAAGTTACCCTGTTTGTTTTAGTTCTTTTGCACCGCGACACTGTAGACAAATATAAAGATGATAAATTGATTAGCCAAATATAAGATAACTTGTATGTAAAAACTAGCCAAGTCAAATCTTGAGCTTCAATTTATCCTAAGTGCTTTGTGTAAATAATTCGACTGTTCAAATTTAAGAAGTAATATTTTTAAATAGCAAACATTGTTATAGCAGAAAAAACAAGAATTTGTGTTTTAATTTTATTTTAGAAAGTTGCATGTTCTTATAAATAAATTTCAGGATTATCTACAGAACTTGGCACCCATTTAGATTTCAATTTTTTTGTCGGCGAAGTCGACAACCATGTTTATGGAATTTGGCTCCCATTTTCACATTTATGTTTTTGATGGGATATTAATTACGCCGACAAAGTGGTAAAACAAAATTATGAAAAATATTTTTTTTAGGGTACCTCTCATACACGTAAAGTGGTGATGTTTTTTTTAACCCATAGTAAGGGGTATCATTGGAAAGGTCCTTCAAAAACATTGTGAGTTTGTTAAAACCATTTTTGGATTCAGGGATTCGTTTGTGAAATATTAAGCTTTAAAGTGCAAATTTTTGTTAGAGTCAAGTGTCCCCCCCCCTGCCGGCTAAATGGTTGGTTTTAGGTGTGTGAAAAAAATCACAACAGTAGTTTATATAACGAAATTAAAAAGAAAACTATCATAGCTAAGTTAGCTTTACAAGTTAACGAGTAATAATCGACTAACTTAACTTTGCAGTTGCAGAAACATGTTTTCCCATACATTCCGTATGGGAGAACATATTTTTCAACTACAAAGTTAAGTTTGTTTTTGGGATAAATTCATCCCAACTACGGAACCCTTCATTGTGCGTGGTCCGACACGCACTTGGCCGGTTTTTATGTTTAAATAGGATATATGAGGAGGAAGTATAAATATTTAAATAAGTTTTTTGCTTGATTACCGAACATGTTCTACAGTTGTCCGAAATTAAATTCGTGTTATACAGCGACTTCGACTTAATAACCAATGAGACAATTGCATTTGACGAAGCACACACAGATAACGATTGACTTGGTCCTTTGAGTAGGCAAAGGACCAAGTCAATCGTTATCTGCCGTAACTGGTCAAAGCCAACCGATATCAGGTCAGGCTAAGTCAATTTTGCTAGGCAATTCCCAGGTAGACTTACCTCGATTGACAAGTTAAGTGAACGGACAGTTACTCTTCAAAATGATCGAGGGATTTTCCTGAATCAGGTCACGTTTAGGAACTAAGGACCAGCTATCGTAGCTTGGATAAAAACGATATTTGTGAGCGAGTTACTATTCGCTGGCTGTTTTTATACTTTTGTAGTTAAAATATGCTCTGTTTCGTTTCATATAATTCCAGGCAAAGGCATATTTTTAATACTACTAATCTTACTACCTACCTATACTTTTTGTTCCTAATTTTGTTCCTTTTACAATGTTTGTAAATATGTGAGCACCATGTATCTATCACATATTAAATTATCTGTCGTTGCTTCACTTTTTATTCGTTTTACCTATTGTGGTATAGTAATTTTATTCTAGGTGCATCGTCTTCACATATAATAATTATTTAACAAATGTACGTACATATACAAACAATTGTAAAACATTTTAAAAGAGTAACGGTGGAGTTTCTTGCTCATTCTTCTCCATACGAAAACTACTTTTTGGAAGGGGCGACTAGAATCAATTTTATTATTTTGTAATTTTTGACGTTCAAAAGTGCCATACATGGGCCTATTTGAAATAAATGATTTGACTTTGACTTTGTAATATTTGTGTACCACATACTGTCGCAGGACACAGTGATACCTACTTTATAATGTTAAACTAATATTATGAAGAGAAAAGATTTGATTTTTTGTGTTTGTTTTTTCCATTTAATTGCAATGCCTTAACAGGCAACTAAGTTCTAAGAACCTACCTATTGTTAACATCTTCAAAATGTTGTACACTTAGTTCGCAATAAAGAATTTGAATTTGAATTTGGATAAACTCAAAAACAACTGGACCGATTTTAAAAATTCTTTCACCAGTAGAATACAATAATAACACTAAGTAACATGGGCTATTATTTACAAAGATATCACGCGGGCGAAGTACCAATAAATAAATGTATTTGCGCTAGTTACGATAAAAAAGTTTTTTATTTTTATTTGTTGGCGAGCTCCCTATTGCAAAAGGCGTGAGTTTATGTATGTGTGTGATTAATTTCTGGTACCAAATAGCGTTGCTGTCTTGAAGCTGAAAAAGAAGATAAAGGGTACGCATACGTGAAATTACAGCTTTTTGAGATATTTCAACTTCGCGAAACTTCTGGCATTGCCGGTTTGATTGTTAGTATATTTAATTTACTGTGAACATAAAATTGAATGTTCTCTGAATAATGTCCATTCAGTTAAAAGCCTCGGATTAATCTGAAATTCATGGCAAAATTTAAATGAATAAATTTTCCTTTATGATAATTGAATATTTTGTTCGTTTGTGTGTTTTGTTGTTTTGTCGTTTTCGAAATAATATAATGAAAAAAGAATATCTCATATGTCTGTGTATTCATTAAAATAATTTATAGAGCTATTATAATATTCAGATATGTATATATTGGACAATAACAGTCAATGCGATCTCTTTTATTTACATTTCATCGAACAGACGACAGTTAATTATGACATATGCCGTGATAATGTCGTATTCGTGAAAAATAAATTTTTATTCGTTGCTGTGCAAAGTGTAATGTTATAAGACGATGGGCGATCGGCCATTTAAATGACTAAAAATATACAAAATGATAATTTTTGCTACCTATAAAAAAATTATACCTACCTGTGTTGACAAGAACTGATGAAGAAGAGGTATTAATAACTTTTTGAGTTATAAATTGTGTTATGCAACTTGTGTTGCTGATTGTACATGTCGCAGGGATATTGTCAAACCAGTGATATTATAATTTCACTAGTGAAATTACAATTGCACGAAATTTTGTCAACCGCCTCCATTTCTCACAATTTAACGGACTTTTTAAGACGCAGATATATGACAGTGACCTTGAGTGGTTAGCTTGCGTGTTCTGTACTGAGCTCACGCAACGCGTCGTACGACCAGCCAGTAATAGGACTCGCCCATCAAGGACCGCTGTCCCAAATTAGACGCATTTTTAATTTATTATACGTAAAACAAAAGGTATTTTAATAAAACACGTATACTAAAAGATCAATAATTAAATTATCTTTAAAATGATGAAAATTTCAGAAAAATACGCTTGATAGATTTTGCGTCATTCTCAGTTTTTTATCCGCGTCAGACGTAACTTCACAAATTTATTTCACTATGTAATATAAAAATAGTCCTAAATATGGCTATATTAAAATATTAAGAAAATGCTCTAATTTAACATATATTTTTTCCAAATCATTAACACTACTCGTTTAGACGTCATCTTCAGTATAAAATCATTAAAAGTCAGTTATCGTCCCCTTAAGCTATTGCATAGCTTTTATCGCGGACTTTGAGTGCGGCGACCGAATCAAGAAATTCCGTAACGTAACGAAAATAAAACCTAACACCCCCCACTCCGCCTACCATGTAATGATGGTTCCGTTGGTGACGTCGGTGATGTTGTCATGGGAACGTAATTTTTGTTTTATGTCGTGACGTCATCATCCCAAGTGTAGCGTTGACAAATAGGAAGTATGGGTGTTACAAATGCTATGCAATAGCTTTACCGTGGCAGTCCCCGAGTGCCACACGTTTTTTTTTTTAGTGTTATTGTATATTCACGGGAACGCTGTAGTGATTTTATAATAAACCTAGGTATATTATGAGTCAATTTAGTAATGGGGTCTTGGTGCATTTTGACTGGTCAACTCTTCTTCATCCGCCTTTAAGATCTACATAATTACGTGTAGAAGTTTATTCATTTTATGAAATAAGCAAGGCATGACATTGGAAACGGACCAATCATTGACCGTCTCACAATTTAACGGGCTTACACATACAGTGAAATTGTCAAAATATTACTGCCTTGCAATATCACTGCGTGAGTCCAGTAGAATTATAATGTCACTAAAAAAAGTCCGTTAAATTGTGATAAATGGAGGCGGTTGACATAGTTTCGTGCAATTATAATTTCACTAGTGAAATTATAATATCACTCGATTGACAATATCCCTGTGATATATACAGAGAGCAGTGGTGGCCCAGTGGTAACGGCCACGACTTACGAGTTGTATGTCGTGGGTTTGAACCCAGACAGGCGTTTTACTTTGTGTAAACTGTTTCATCACCACTGCTCTCAAAACGGTGAAGGAAAACATCGTGAGGAAACCGGCATGTCCTAGAACCGAAAATTCAAAGACATGTGACATCTACCAACCCGCACTGGGCCCACGTGGTAGATTACAGCCTACTCCCTCTCACAGAGAGGAGGCCTGTGTCCCAGCAGTGGGCACATTATAGGCTGATGATGATATACAGAGATTAAGCTCCCTACACATGCGCTTGGATGAATAATAATGAATATAAGTAGGTATCTAGTTTAAACAAGTGTGGTAGGTACAAGCATGAAAACAGCCAATTGTTTTCAAAATATTATTACCAAACCTGAGTAGGTTGGTGCAGCTTACTGAAATAAACAAATTTTGTTATGACATAACAATTTTCGTTGTAACACATTCGTTACTAACGTAAATATAAATATTATCTTCAGGTCTAGCAATAAAGACACTTCCTTAAATTCACTCAAACAATAACATAAGTTTTGGCCTGACGTGTTTCAGTCTTTTGGCTTCTTTCGCGGAAATAAGGACCAAAGTGAGGTAATTTTACGAAGAAAAGTCACGTACTTCTAGGTTGAAAGGTGTCTGATAAATGGCTTGACAGTGTACCACAGGGTTCCAGCCAGTAATAGGACTCGCCCATCAAGGAGCGCTGTCCCAAATTAGACGCATTATTAATTTATTACACGTAAAATAAAAAGTATTTTAATAAAACAAGTATACTAAAAGATAAATAATTTAATTATCTTTAAAATGGTGAAGTTTTGAGAAAAATACGCTCGATAGATTTTACGTCATTCTCAGTTTTTTATCCGCGTTAGATGTAACTTTACAAATTAATTTCACTATGTAATATAAATATAATCAAAAATATGCCTATATTAAAATATTAAAAAAATGCTCTAATTTAACATATATTTTTTCCAAATCACTAACACTACTCGTTTAGACGTCATCTTCAGTAAAAAATCATTAAAAGTCGGCTATCGTCCCCTTAAGGAAACTAGCAAGTATGCGCCTCTGACGCCGCGCGCCGCGATAAATGAGCCCACAATACAGCGTGGCGCTTTAATGGTGACATTAATTTAACACACGTATACGGATTAGCGATTTCTTTTATGAAAATATTTTAGTTTTATTAAACGTTATTATTTATCGATTTATTTTTAATTTTCTAAAATGGCATCTTGGTGAAACCTGTACTTAAAAACTGTAGCGCAGAGGTCATTTATCAGGATCACGGATCGTAACAACGCATCAATGAAAATAAAACGAATAACGTGCAAAGAGAAGGCGATAAAGGGATGTCAATCGCTCGCCGACATAGGGCTCCTATGTCGGCGAGCGATTGACAGTTTTAATTTTTCAATTAACGAATTATTTATTCTCCTTATATTTTTACGATTACTGGCCACTACCCGAGTATTAAATGAATGTCGCCATTGTAGCGGCACATTGTATAAGAAACGTATATATACCGTCGCAACGACAAGAAGAAGACATAAATATCACCCAACATCACGAGAGCATGGTAACTAGAATAAAAACAATGACGTCATTCGAAAATCGATTAATTTGTTTCAAAAACAACCTGAGAATTCCAATAAATCTATGACAGATATAAAATATATTATGACTTTAAGACGCAGATATATGACAGTGACCTTGAATGGTTAGCTTGCGTGTTCTGTACTGAGCTCACGCAACGCGTCGTACGTCCAGCCAGTAATAGGACTCGCCCATCAAAGATCGCTGTCCCAAATTAGACGCATTATTAATTTATTACACGTAAAAAAAAGGTATTTTAATAAAACACGTATACTAAAAGATCCGTAATTTAATTATCTTTAAAATGGTGAAGTTTTCAGAAAAATATGCTTGATGGATTTTGCGTCATTCTCAGTTTTTTATCCGCGTTAGACGTAACTTTACAAATTAATTTCACTATGTAATATAAACATAATTAAAAATATGCCTATATTAAAATATTAAGTAAATACTCTAATTTAACATTATATTTTTTCCAAATCACTAACACTACTCGTTTAGACGTCATCTTCAATATAAAATCATTAAAAGTCAGCTATCGTCCCCTTAATAGCATAACATACTCCTGCGCTATCCTGCATTGTGCAATTAAAATAAGATCATGTTGGAAATCATTGTCACGTTTTTAACCGCCAAACTAACTCATTTGAGTCGCATTGGGCATAAACACACCTTGTGGTATATAACAACGGTAAGTGTCTAACTACGGTATCGATCAAGGCCAGTATTGCCCCAGAAATGAGGAGGAACTCTTTGAAATGAGATCCTTAAGGCGAAAGCGTCAGAGTAGCCCGCGAAATTCAAATTTTCTTACATTTTTAACAATTTGCTGGCCTGTATCAGGTTGTATGTTGATCTAAATATGTTTCATCAATTATATGAAATATGTGTTTATAGAATTATAGTCATAAAAATTATCAATACAACTCTCCAAGTTCATATTACCCTATTAAATGACTATTTCATGAAATCATGACATTTGAGGCAAATTCCAACTAAGGAGTTAAGATTTTATAATTCAGTAAATCTATATTTGGTTTTTTTTTTTTTAGTATGGTATCTCGTTGCTGACTTCTGAGGTACTTAACCGGACTATCCTGTGGCTGCCTTAAGCTACTAACTTAGCCTTCATAGTTACGGTTGCGAATCATATTACAATCAACATACCTAACACTAACTTGAAAATTGCAAAAATTGTAAGAAAATTAAAATTTTGCGGTCTACATTAGCACATACTTAAAAAGGGGCTTTTAAGTAGTCAAATAACATTACGCCCGTCTTCCCCGAAGGATTAGGCAGAGGTGCAATTTTATGTAGTACACCCGTATTCCGCCAGTTATATCTAAGTCCCATGTAATAGGGAGCGAGCCTATTGCCATCAACCGGGCACAAACCCAGACTCCGGAGTAATCATTTTGAGAATTTTAGAGATGTTACCAGCCATCGTGTCGAAGTCAAATTATTGACCGATAAGTTAAGGAGGACATCATCATTATAATCTACCTACCAACTTGTTATGTCCTTTTCTTGCGCAGTGAAAGTGTGTCTCTAGATCAACTTTCTCGACTCGGTTTCTCAAATTGATTAGCATTTGTGTACAATGACTCATGATTGTAAGATAGTTTTGAATTGCATTATATTGAATTAAAGACTTTATTTAAGATCGTGTGTCCATTTTGTTAGTAACAATGTTCTTATGGACTAGTGTTAGTAATACTGAAAAACTACCCACAACAAAACATATAAAAATAATAATACACATAAGGATATACATAATGATTAATGGTAAATTGCATCAAAATGTCATTTATTTTGATTTAATTCATGTTCTCTTTATAGGATTTAAGACATAATGGGCCTCGCTATTGTTGGAAATTATGAATTGTTAGGTGGTATTTTGATTGAGAATAGAATTGTGGGAAAAACAACTACCACATTTCGCTCAGCCCCAGGAGCATCTGCCACCCGGGCGTGACGTGCAGTGGCATATATGGAAAGCAATCAATCTACTGCGGATCCAATTATGCCGCTGCAAGCACAATCTCGCAAAATGAGGGATTATTGACCCAACCGACACCCAGTGCTATTGCGGTGCTCCTGACCAAACCATGTCCCATTATGATAGAATATCCAAAGCGTCCATACACCTGCACTTCTGAGGACATAAAAAATGCCACTGATACCGCGATTGGCGTGGACGTCTACTGAGTCCCAACTCAACATAATATAATATTTGTACCTTTGCCATCGACTCAAAAAGAAGAAATAAACTTAAAATGCAGTCTGTGTTTCCTCTAAAATAGGGCTAACGGCATCATTAGTCATTTTTCTCTAACTATTTTTAGTTATGTGATATTTAGTTTCGATTTTTGACCCTAGCTTTAATTCACGCGTTTCATAACAGATGAAATCAATACAAAATTATACCATCAAAATAACTAATACACTATGTTACTGAACTGTTAATTTGCATAAAATGTAAGCCAGTTGCAACAGCCGGTTCGTGTTCGACAATCTATGATTGAATCTGTCAATTCGTTTTGAATTCTATTGAACTCCAGAATCGCAGAATTTAATTTTACGTCTACAATGCTTTCTAAGGGTAAAACCTTGAAATATGTAACAATAGCAGAAAAAAGTAATTTGTGTGCTTACATTAAGTCGGTTGCTAACGGTAATTTACCAGAATATATTTTACATGATTTGTGTTTTGTAAATGACGGGTTTATGTTACGGAAAATACTTCTAACTTCATTTGTGTTTTCTTATAATTATGTTTCCGTACTTCGTTTGTCTTTTCTGGCGTTGATACAAATTATAAGTCTCATTAATTCGACGCATTTTTAACTAATTAATTTTCAAAGGTGATCGTGGTTTTTTGCCGGCTCTCCCTGATAGTAAACAACCAATTGGAACCGTGCACCTAGCTTCTGACGGTTCATAAGTGCCCTTGTAGGTTTATAGGAAGTAAAATATTTTGAATTAGAATGTGATCGTTAGGTTAGGTCCGCTAGGGCCGATCTGACGGGGTCCGATGCCTGCCGGGGTTGCGAATAAAACCGAAAGGGAGATCGTGGCCCCCGGCAACATGGCAACTGAAGGAACACGGGTGGGTTTTAATCAGTAATAGTCTGACACGCTCTCCCGCTCCGCCCAGAGCGGGAGAAATTATTTGATAATTTCCCACCCAAAAACATAAATGTGGGTACCACCCCTAGAGAATACATTTGTGAGACATCCTTAGGAAATTAGAAATTATTTATTTATTTATTAATAACTGACTTATATCAAAGCGAAGCTCTTGGCCTGCATTCCACCTGATAGTAAATAATGATAAGGCCGAAGGTGGAAGCGAGCTTCACCCGGAATCCTCAACCAAAGAGGAACATACAGCGAATATTACAGGGTACATAATATTTATCTGGTACTTCTAATAAAATAGTAACGAAGACTTTAAGTCCGTTTGTCTGGAAGTATGTTCCGGATTGCCGCAAAAACGGCTGAACGGAGTTGGATGAAACTTGGCACACAGATAGTTTTTACTACTTTTGCTACTGTCGGGGTATCAAAGTCAAAGTCAAATCATTTATTTCAAATAGGCCCATGTAAAGCACTTTTGAACGTCAAAATTTACAAAATAATAAAATTGATTCTAGTCGCCCCTTCCAAAAGGTAGTTTACTAGGGTGGGGGGGGTAGGTTGGGGTAGGTCGGGTACTTTTAATCCGAGTATTACGTTCTCATGGGATATTTTCTGATATCCAAGGAGGCAAAGCCGCGGGAAATAGCTAGTCTCTCTATAAAAAACAATCCCAGTAGGTAGATTTTGATATACCACGAAAAACAATATTAATGGAAATGAAAAAATACACATTTCCATCAAAGGGACCACGATACATAAATGTTTAAGGAAGTTATAATGACAAAGAGCCTCAGGAATATGTACCGCTTATGTGAGTGGTATTTCATTACTGAGAAGAATCCATTTAAAGTACTTAGTAAACATTGAAACGTAATGGAGACTAAGCCCACATTCGCACGGACGTAATGAAATCGAGGCGATTTTTGATCTTGCACTTGATTTTCAACGCTCTTCTCAGCGCCGAGAGTTGAAAATCCAGTGCGTGATCCCGCCGCATATAATTGATTTATATTTCTACGCATATATATTGTTTCAACTATTCTGTAAATCGATTAGATGTTCGCTCGAGAAATGATGTTTCAAGATAATGGACCTTCGCGCTGCCTTCACGAGACACAATAGAATTTTAATTGTTATCCACCTCAATGAGGCGTCGTAACAAATGATGAGTTATAGTTATTCGAGATTTTGATGCATCGAGGTAGTGAACTGTCAAGCTCATAAATTTATCGATTTCAAGTACTGTCGAGTTAACGTTTTCGAGCAAATATTATTCGATCTCACGTGATTCCATTTCAAGTAGGGAACCCCTTTCGAGGATATTGTCTGTTATTTTATTAATACACTAGCTTCTGCCCATGACTTCATCCACAAGTGTAACCTTCCTCAAGAACAAGAAGGGCTATCCAATGCAAAAAGAATTTTTGAAATCCGTCTGGTAATTCCAGAGATTACCCCCTACACACAAACTTACAAACAAACAAACAAATACCTCTTTATAATATTACTAGCTGACCGAACAGACGTTGTCCTGTTTCCTATAACTCGATCGCAGCGCCACCTACCGGGTCCAATTGTGAATTTAAACCACCCAGGGACTCATTCAAACACACCCCAAAAATTTCATCAAAATCGGTTCAGCCGTTTAGGAGGAGTTCAGTGACATACACACTCACAGAAGAATTATATATATAAAGAAAGATTAGTATTAGAATATTAGTATTAGTATATTAGTATTAGTAATCAGTATAGATTACCTACTGCTAACTCGCATTGATTCACTAAATTCGATTAATTCATAATGTGAGTTTCAAATCCCCGAAAGTTAGTTTTGACTAATATACTGACCGTCGGAATTGATACCAGGAATCCATTTTAATTAACAGATTAATTTACTCTAAATTCTGGTTTAATATGTAAAAACTGGAACGAGTTCTACGTATTAAAGACTTGTTTGTTTTCATACTGACCAAAATATTCACAAATCCACTTTGACTTTACTGTGCTCAGCAAAGTAAGCGTTATAAATTAATGTGAACCTTATTTTCATGAACATAATGTTTACATTCATAAAAGCGAATGTGAGTAACCGTTTTATACGAAATAAACTTTTAATATATTCGTATCTAATGCTTAAGTACTTAGGAAAATCGCGATGTCTCTCAATCTTGCTCTCTGTGTCTGTTACTGGTAGTTGTAATAATAAAGCCACATATTCCCTATTGTGTTCATAGTACATAACATAACATACATAACATAACGCCTTGTTTCCCCGAAGGGTTAGGCAGAGGTGTATCCATAGTAGGTACACACGACTACACATCAAGCCATACATTTCCAGTATAAGCTGACCTGGCATTGTACGGAAATCCTATACAATGCGAGATCAGCATAAACTGGAAATGTATAGCTTGTGTACTTTTATGTAGTACACCCGTATTCCGCCAGTTACGTTTAAGTCCCATGTAATAGGGGGCGAGCCTATTGCCAACAACCGGGCACAAATCCAGACTCCGTTCTGTTACTGAGAAATTCCTAATGGAAAACTCAAAAACACTTTGCCCGACCTGGGAATCGGACCTAGGACCTCATGCTCAGCAGTAGCGATTGCTACCACTAGACCAACGTGGCAGTCAATTTTGAAAATGATCGCTGCCAGTCCGGACTGTCCCTTTCAGGGACACTGGGTGAGGACAGTTATTAACAGATCTACGTAAATAAATAATTCGTGAAAACCAACCATACTAATCTACTTATTTAAGCACCATCGTCCAGCCAGTCCCATCCTTGATGTCCTCCCTCCGGTTGACGCCCTAAGCCGAGGTTCGTACCCCACAGGGGGTGCCCTTAGCGAGCGTTCACCTAGTTTTAATTAGCATAGTTGAATAACCCTTGGCTGGAGGTTTTAAGTGTAGTAGCTTAATGCACCCACAGGAAAGCCCGGTTAAGTAGTCATGATCTTAGAGGTCAACTACGAGATGCCCCATCTTAAAAAAAGAAGCACCATCGTTACGAACACCTTTTTAAGCTATTGCTTAGCTTTTATCGCGGGCTTTGAGCGCGGCAACCGAATCAAGAAATTCCGTAACGAAAATAAAACCTAACACCCCCACTCCGCCTACCATTTAATGACGGATGATATCATAAAACAACAAAAAACGTGTGGCACTCGGGGACTGCCGCGGTAAAGCTATTGCATAGCATTTGTAACTTCCATACTTCCTATTTGTCAACGCTACACTTGGGATGATGACGTGATGACATAAAACAAAAATTACGTTCCCATGACAATATCACGTTGTCATGGGAACCGTCATTACATGGTAGGTTTTATTTTCGTTACGGAATTTCTTGATTCGGTCACCGCGCTCAAAGCCCGCGATAAAAGCTACGCAATAGCTTAAAAGTTACGTTCCCATGACCACATCACATTGTCATGGGAACTACGCTACTATCCCAAGTGTAGCGTTGACAAATAGGAAGTATGGAGGTTACAAATGCTATGCAATAGCTTTACCGCGGCAGTCCCCGAGTGCCACACGTTTTTTTTTTTTTACTATTTCTCTTCCAGGTAAAAAAATAATCTGTAATAAAGTTTCTTTTTTTGTGCGTACTTGCTTTCAGAATTATAACCATTATTCAATTATAATTATGGCTAACAATCAACAGAATTTGGTTAAATCTCAGTCGAAATGCCAAAACTTCATAACATTTCTGTGAGGTATTTTAATGTTTATTCGCAAAACCTTTTACTGTGAATGTTTTGACGATCTAAAGGTAGTTGCTAACTGATGTGTTAGTCTAAGAATTTGGAGCGTGTTTTCGCATCCAGTTTCAAACGAAGTTTTTAGCGTACTTTTTGTTCTTGTTAGACCGTGTGCAGGCTGATACATAAGGCCAGGGCCAGAATTGTCTATCATTGATGTCATAATTGTTGATTTTGACAAGTTTGGTAATCTACTATTAAAATGGCGTCATTATGACTTTCCAATGGTCAGCCACTGACACTCCATTGAAAGAAATGGCACTTATTGGTAATCTCGTACATAATGACAAATGAATTACTGACTAAGGCGGTATCATTGGTCGTATTGTACGACAATGCCATTATAACACAATTTTATTACGAGACCATTGACCGACCAATGATCGACCATTATGAATTTAGCAGATTACGAACTTTTAGCAAAATGACAATGGGATCGTGTTGGAATGACGAATTTATAAAAATAGCATACTTGGGCCCCTGGTATTTTACAGTTGAATAGTAATAAAAGCAAATAAAATTGCAAAAAGTCGCTTGCTAATTAGTTTCATAAGGTCGGTCACCTAATGGTGTCATTAACTTTCAACAAATAAAACGTTTTTTTATTTTATGGCAGGCGACATCGTGGCAAGCCCAGCACGGTTAGCATGACAGCAATTGAAACAGGTTTTGTCGACGGAAGAATAGAAAAAATGACAGATAAGCAATCATAATCTGTCATTTTGTCTATTCTTCCGTCGATAAAACCCGTTTCTATGTATGTCATGGTACGGGTGAAGTGGAGTTGGCGGGATGGAGTCCTTCGATAGACTGCTCCCAAATAGGCGTAGATAGCGAGAAATGGTAAGAGAGCAGGGAGGCGTTTGCAATACAATAGGGAAATCAAGCAATTTTTATTTTTTATTTTTTCGAGTGTCTTTTTATGTTCAAATATTTAAAATGATTTTTTTTTAATTTAATTAACAAAGGAGAAGAATAAAATAAAAATGAATTGACAAAATAAAAAATTCCTTTCTCCGAAGATTATTCACGGATTAGTTTTCACAGACCTTTATAGCAAAAGATTTAAGTAACTCTAACTTTATAATTATCTCTGAGTCGTCGTACTTTTGGTGAATGTCTAAATTAAAATTAAATTCTAGGTAGGTACTACATTAATTTGAATGGTTTTAGTCATTCCAACTTTTGTTGATAAGTCACTATTTGTAAAGCAAAGTTGAAAGATAACAGACTAATTTGTTTGCAAGTTATTTCTATACATATAGTCTAAACTTTCTAGATTATAGTTTTACATAAATTAATATTAGAGATATGTTTTTAATTTCTAGTTCTTGATAAGTTAATCCTGATCTTTTTTGATGAAACTGTGGTTAAATTCAAAAATCATTTATCATCATTGGATCTTGAATCCATTCAAGATCGTTTTATTATTTTATTATGTTGTACATTTGAAATAAAATTACAATTTCAATCATCAGAAATATATAATACTATTATTACCAAAATAATAATAATAAAAAATATAATCGAATAATAAATATATATAAAATAATTAATTAAATAATATTAGCAAAATTAAAATTATAAAATTAAATTAAACAGTCATTACATACATTTCGTCGCTGTATCCTCGAGATTTACATAATTCAATAATATTGAGGAGTGCCTGGGGCTACTGCTGAGCATGAGGTCCTGTGTCCGATTCCCGTGTCGGGCGAAGTGTTATTGGGTTTTTCCATCTGGAATTTCTCATCAGAAGTCCGGAGTCTGGCATTGTGCCCGATTGAAAGTAATAAACTCGCCCTCTATTACATGGGACCTAAACACAACTGGCGAAATGTGAGTGTACTAAAGGTAGGTACACGTCTGCCTACCACTCTCTATCTCTTCAAACGCAGCGACTCACGTAATTATGGTCAAACTACACTTAGATTTAAAAAACAGTGGCACTCCAGGAGTGCCGCCAGAAGTGAAAACTTGAACAATTTTATTATACAGGAAGAAAAATGCATGTATAGAACATTAATCCGTAACCTTATCTAAATAAAGAGCACAATCGCGTTTACAAAAATGAGTAGTCGATAACGGTGTCGCGAGTTCAATTGTTTTTTCCTATCTCAAAAATTCCCAACGCGTCTAAGGAAGTTTTCACAAAAAAAAAATACCTTTAATAACACTGATGAGCAATTTAAAAAAGCCACTTACCTACTTGCAAACTGCCATTAAAAATCTAAAAACCATCTAAACCACACAAGTTAGCTACATGAAGTAAAATAAAAACTTGAAAACAGTTTTATATGTGTTTTTTACGCGCTATTAAATACACTTGAAGAAGCTAGCTTGCGCGGTTTTTGAAATATTTCATGATAAATTAGTGGCTTTTTAGGGTTCCGTAGTAAACAAGGAACCCTTATAGTTTCGTCATGTCCGTCTGTCTGTCTGTCTGTCCGCGGTCTAGCTCCGAGACCCTTAGTACTAGAAATCTGTAATTTGGCATAAGTATACATATTAATTACGCCGACAAAGTGGTAAAATAAAATTATGAAAACATTTTTTTTTAGGGTACCTCTCATACACGTAAAGTGGTGATGTTTTATTTTTTATTTTTTTAACCCATAGTGAGGGATATCATTGGAAAGGTCCTTCAAAAACATTGTGAGTTTGTGAAAACCATTTTTGGATTCAGGGATCCGTTTGTGAAATATTAAGCTTTAAAGTGCTAATTTTTGTTAGAGTCAAATGTCCCCCCCCCCTGCCGGCTAAATGGTTGGTTTTGGGTGTGTGAAAAAAATCAGAACAGTAGTTTATATAACGAAATTAAAAGGAAAACTATCACAGCTAAGTAGGCTTTACAAATTAACGAGTAATAATTGACCAACTTAACTTTGCAGTTACAAAAACATGTTTTCCCATACATTCCGTATGGGAGAACATATTTTTCAACTACAAAGTTAAGTTTGTTTTTGGGATAAATTCATCCCAACTACGGAACCCTTCATTGTGCGTGGTCCGACACGCACTTGGCCGGTTTTTTATATTGCTCGTCAGTGTATTTGGGAATTTAAGAATCATAATAAAATCAAACAAACCAGTAGAGGAGTATTTGTTTCTAGATATAGGTAAAAGTGCTTGTTGCTCAAGTAAATACGTTAGAATAATTACACGGTCTAATTAAAAAGATACATTGTTTAGAAGCAGGTACATGGCTCCAGTGCAAACGTTAAAAAAAAATGTTTTAATGCACAGTAATTAATTAGTTCTGGCTCATTAGTCGACGCTTGATAAATTAATATTTTATCTCTATTGGGGTGGTTTATAGAGCGATAAACACATGGAATATTGATAAGTATGTTTTAATAGAAGGTATACAAGTATAAGAGTGTAAAACATGAAGAAGCGTACAAAAACAATATCTGGCTATTTCAAAACTCAAACTCAAAACATGTATTTCAATTAAACCATTTACTGACACGTTTGAATTTTCAAAGAGTCGGTCAGTTAGTCAGAAAATTGAAGCTGAAGTTGAAGTTGTTGCCCATTCCAAAACGTAGATTTCTATTGAGAAGAATGAGCAAGAAACTCCAAGGACACTCTTTTAAATATAGATTTTACAAAATCCTGGCACATTATTCTTGTTGCTTCTTTAAGTGAGAACAATGTACAAAAAATAATCGAAAGCAATTGAAAATATAAGATTAAAAATAAGTTCTGACAAATAAGAGATGACCAGTCTCAACTAACGGCGCCCGTTCACGAACATGACGCGTGGATCAGCACCATCCAGCTCATCCATTTTGTAGGGAACCGAATGATCCAACACACTCGCGACCATCAGCGAAACATTTAAGTGAGTATAACATACTCTCAACTGCCATGCTCTTGCAAGTCAACATACATCTTATAACATAATAAACGGCTCCATGGTACTCGCATTTACAAAAAATCAAAAAATGCTTCTAAATTATACAAAACTATAGTTTGCAATTTATTTAAGAAATTAATAGAATTTTACTACCAAAAAGTAAGAAAATCATTATTATCTAATTGGAGCATTCAACAATTTACTTGGTAAAATAAAAACAATTTAGACAGTTCCCTATCTAGCCAGAAGCCAGTGTACATAGAGGTGATATATCTTCAACTAATATGACTGCATTAACAGGTCTGCTGGAGGGAAAACTATCTCCTCCTGCTTCTCTCGGGTATCAGTGCGAACCAACGTAAGAATAGCTCACATGTTATGATGGTATAGCAGATTGTTATGCAATGGTCGAAAGGAATCAATTCTCATACAAAGTATTTAGACGCCCGAGCAAAGCGAAGGCGGCTATAGTACGAGTAGGAATTGATGACTTTCACCCGTGTTAAACTCTCTACTTTTCACTTCGAATATAAGGCAAGTAAAAAATAGTAATTTTACTAAAACATTTATTGAAAATAGTGAGTTAGTATTCCGCCAAATTATTTAGTTTTTTTTTTTTTTAATATGAAACACACCGCGTACCACCACGGGCCGTCCCGTGAATTAAAAAAAAACCTAAGTATTAAATTTAGGTTTTTTTTTTTAATTCACACTGGCTATTTATACACTAACAAGACTGCTACATTTCATATTTATTTTAATCTATATTTTTCTTAATTATGTAAAAGAATTCGTAGCCCACTATCTAACCAAATTTAGTTGTATTTTTGAGTGAGTCTTTCCCGGCCGATGGGGAGCAGCGTCTTCCACCCGCTACTCGAATCAAACAAACACTACTTTCCGAGTATGAGAAATAAAAAAGTTTTTCCTAGTTATAAAATTGACTTGATAAAGTCGAGCCGCCTTCGGATGATCCTTAGGTCACCTGAAGTAGGTACATTCAAGTATCGCCTCTCTTAAAAGCAAATTTCAACGCTCTATCTTCGTACTGTATTAAAGTTACGTACTTCTGAGAAGAGAACTAATAAAAAGTAGTTTTATGAACAGAAAACTATGGAACCGAGTGAAAACTTCGTTGATTGAGAAAGCTACAAGATCTAGGGACGTGATGGAGTAGACACTCAAATTTTAATTTAATTTAGATGGAGAGGCAAAATTCAAAGGCTTAGAGCCACAAAGACGGGCCCAGATCATAACAAACTGGACTCTCAAAGCTGTCAAAAGAAAAAGAGGCAGGCCTTATAAATGATGGACAGACGACTTCGTCTAATTATCGGTAACCTTTGGGCCAGAACAGTCAAACTTCGCGACGAATGGTAGTATTTGGAGGATGCTTTTACAGCCTTAGGTGGTCCTTACATTGAGTATTTTTTTTTTATTCCTCCATTTTCGTAATTGCACCTATCACAGTTTGTCTCTGCATCACCCAAAGGTTGACTGATAGAAAATGCCTATGGCATTAAGTCCGCCTCTGTACATTTCTGTGCTTGAAGTATTAAATAAATAAAAAAATAAAACCTAAGCAACGATAGTATTAACACACAGTACTAACAAAATATAAAGTTAAGTTTTTCATTTCATTTTTACTAGCTGCGCCCCACGGTTTCACCCGTATAAGTCTCGATCTCGTGAGAATATCGGGATAAATAGTATCTTGTATCCTAACCTAGGTCATGGGCCATCGATGTGCCAAATTTCGTTCAAATCCATTTAGCCGTTTCAGTGTGAAAGCCAAACAAATAAACAAACAAACTCACTTTCGCATCACTACATAGTATAAAACAAAGTCGCTTTCTCTGTCCCTATGTATGCTTAAATCTTTAAAACTACGCAACGGATTTTGATGCGGTTTTTTTTAATAGATAGAGTGATTGAAGAGGAAGGTTTATATGTATAATGACCCGGTTTATACCTGTGCGAAGCCGGGGCGGGTCGCTAGTTTATAATATTCTAAATTAGGATTTTTTATTTTTTTGTAACTCAATTGAATATTCTCATATTATTTGTTTTATTTTATTAAATAAATTGTTTTAATTTTATCTATTTTACTTTCTCTCTACTCTTACACACGATGTCTACATCTCTTGTTACCCTCTGTCCTATCGCAGGTATGCTGGCAGAGATTTCTTTAGAAATAAGCATCACCTTTGTGCGTATTTTTCTGTTCTTTTCTTCTTGTCTCTATATATAATTATGTATACATAAATGGTTAAATAAATAAAATTATAACAAATTCTTGATTCTACTACAACTGTCAACCTTTTTACTCATTAAGGCTCGTGCAGACCAAAACGACACACGACGTGACACAAAGGCACTGCTCGTCGCGCGACGAGCGGTGTCTTTGTGTCGCGCCTGTTTGAACGAGCCTTTAATAAGGAATCAGTGCAAGCTTTTTTTCACTTTTACGAAGAAAAATAATACTTTCTAACATACTTCTCTTTTAAGTCAGCTACGCATTGGTTAAGTTCTTGACGGCAAGGTTAACAGCTTCATTCTTCTTCAGGTAGAACTTGATTTTAAACCTAAAAAACCAGGCAAGTGCGTGTCAGACTAGCACACGAAGGGTCCAGTACCGAATTAAGACCGAGCAAAAAATACCGAAAAAACACGTTTCTTGTATTTAATTTTTATTATTTGTTATTATACCGGCCAATAGAAATAAATGATCTGTAAAAATTTCAACTGTCTACCTATTAGCGGTTCATGAGATATAGCCCACTGACAGACAGACGGACGGACGGAGAGCGCAGGCTTTAGTAATAGGGTTCCGTTTGGTACCCTTCGAAAATGGAACTCTAAATAAAAAACACTCATAGCTCTCATTGGAACCACACACCCGTTGTTTCTTAGGCCATCTCATTTACACTTGAGTTGTTCTTATTAACGTAGAATTAACGAATTAATTTAGCTGTTTGTTAGCTCGCCTCCATTCAAGTGTGACAAATATCAGTAATTGCATTTAGATGGTAGTTTAGTGGAAATTAGGTTTCTTTAAATACTCTTACAGAAAGTTCAGTTTGCTAAAACTTCAATCATTTTTTATTGACTTTTTCAAGGGTTAGGTAGTAAAAGCTCCGAAAAAAATTTAAAACATGAGCATACTCAAAATATGAAATTGACTGCTATAAATACTAATTTTATATGCGAATACAAATAAAGAAACGACCGAAAAAAATACTGAATATTCCGAAAAATCAATACAGCTTTTGCTGACGTAATATTTTTCAAACAAGCATACACCATATAAGTGAGCATGCAATATGCAGCAGGCATGATTTCTGTCACGGCTCCGGCGCTGCAAGGCTCCGGTGGTCCCACGGGAGCTTATCGTCGCAGATGGTTTTAACGCTCACCACTGCAGCTTCGGTTTGCTGGCCGGCTACGCCAGCCAGCCTCAGCCACAGGCGGCGACCGTTATAAAACCACCTGCTCCTCAGCTCGCGGGCTGCCTCGCCCCTCCACGCCTACGCGGGCTTAAATTACACTCTAGGGGTAGGGCAAATAAGACTACGTGGAGGCAGTTTTGCAGCGATTCGTTTCCGTCACTAACTTTTGTAGCACAACATATTGAATTTTCGGAAACTTTATATTTTTTTGGAAGTTTAGTACTTTTTTGGAATTATTTGAAAGTATAGATTGATTTTCGGTAATTCATTTAAAAATACAGCTTAGTTAGTATTACAGTCAACCACAGATCGTCGAAAGTTAATTTGTTTTTCGGAAGATTTATTATTTCTCCTTTTTTCAATAGTACTAGATATTCTGAAATCAACGTAAATATTTACTGAGACAATGAAAATGAAAATGACATCAATTAGAAACAAGGTTTTGAATATGGAATAGAATGCCAGTGTTATGAGACGCAGATTTAAGTATACCAAAATGGAATAGTATCAGTATGATTTTTTTCAGAAAGTGTCTAAGATTGCATTTAGTTTCTATGCCAAGAAGAGTCACGTATAACGAACGTAGTGCAGTTCGGTAGCATGCAATCACGGAGTGTAACTTACCTTCAAAGTATATCTACCTAATCGTGTGACATATGCTGTCTACCCCATATGTTGCACCTATATTATTTTTATTTCACATAGTGACGCGCGCTTTACTTATGGTCAACAAGTGTACAAATACGCTGTGAATGTGTGCGTGAAGACGAGTGGCGTCAGCACGTAACACACACATGCACAAGCACACACTCACTTCCGACTTCGCCATTGTCTCGGACGACGATCCCGAAAGTACCTGCGCTTACACACACATTCACAACGTGTTTGTATACTTTGTGACCACAAGTAAAGCGCACGTCGCGCGTCGCTTCGTGAGATAAAAATACTGAACCATGTTTTGTCTTTGTATCACCATTATTATGGTTGACTGGTAGAAAATGCCTCAGGCATTAAGTCCGCCATTGTGTAGTATTTTTTTACTTGTGCAATTTGATAAATAAATAAATGAATGCATTTAGACCCTTACTGGACCCTTAATTGTATCGAAGTCTGTATGATTCACTGTGTAGCCCCAAGTGTCATAAATAGTCCACAAGTCGCATACATTTGAATTCACAGTCATAATTATATCAGCGTCGTAATCATTGTTAGAGCCCGCACCACTACTGAAGTCTGGCGGAAAATTGTGTAACTGGGTCGTTCTTCTTTTTTATCGACAATGAATCGGTATTTTTCAGTTTTTCGAGTTTTTCAAGTGACAATATTTTGATTTCAGTGTTAGATATTTTATTCAGATGCATTTAATTTTCATTTGGATCGTTTAATCTTTGTTTTCATGCCCATAACTATGTTTTTTTTATTTTCGAGAAAACACTGACAGAGTGGTCCTTTTTGGGTAGGACATCATTATGAATTACTACTCCGTCACGGTATTTAATGAAAACTAAACACACGCAAAAAAAATATTGGCTACAGAAAGTTAAAGATTACTTAGTATTAAAAGGTATAAAGCGATGAGAATGTAAATTCAAACAATGAAAACATAATAATTCATACTCTAATATGACACAAAATGAGGTGAGAGACCGACCATTGTCGATAAAAAAAGAAGAACGGCCCAACTACATTTTTTTAAATGCAATTTGATGCAATGACATAGACACTAGCGCTGCGTCTATCGGACTTGAGTGGTGGCGCGGATTCTAGAATGCGTTTGAATTATTTTATACGTTATATATGTTACAGTGTTGCAAAAAAACGGTGTCTCTTAAATATTTTTTTCGGAATGTTGATGGCTTGTAGGTAATCAAAACAGAAACTCATAAAACTCATCATAATTTTATTATGAAATTCAAATAAGAACGGTCAACATCGAATTTATCAGATAATCCAACTATAGTAGACAATAGTGAATAAAACAGTCGTATTATTATGTATTTATTACTACGTAACACAATTATTTATTATAAGAATATTTATATTTATTGAACAACTTTCCAGAAATAAAAATTTTTGTACACATGGACAGTAATTGTAACGCGGTTTGGAACAGTCAAAAATCTCAGTTAAGTCACAGTTTCCAAAAAGAGCGGTGGCCGCTACATAACGGCGCCAATGACAGCCGTCATGACAATGATGGCAGCGGGGTTTGACTTTACGGTGTCAAAAACGCTCTCTAAGAAAATACATCAACTTACTTTAATAAAAAACGTGTCAGTGACGTCATTTGACGGTAAACTGCCGAAGCTATGTGACGGCCACCGTAGTCTTACCCCGCGTACTATGTAAAAGCGATTATCGCGCGAATATAGATAGTGCAATCCACGAAGACGCGCCCCACTCCGCTCCGCTCCGTACTAAAGTACAGCTTACAGTACAGTAATCGCGGAGTGGGGCGCGTCTTCGTGGATTGCACTATCTATACGCGATCGATCTTTTTGTTCGGTGATTCTGAACGCGTGGTCGCACCGACAGAGGGCGCTGTCTGGTTTTCCGAACAAAAAGTGACAATATACACGCGACTGATTGCGTATTCGCGCGATGATCACTTTTTAATATTATGCGGGGTAAGACTGCGGATCGCCACAAAACATCTACAGTTTATCGTTAAATGACGTGACTGAAATATTATTTATAAAAGTAAGCTTTAAGAAACCCCAGCTTTAGTTATCAAATCGCCATTTGATTGTCTATTGATAATTTGTTCTAATCACAACAGTTATTATGCGACTTGGCAACAGATTTAGTGATCAAAATCTGCAATACGTTACCAATAAAAATTACTCGAAGGAACATCGTTTTATGACGTAGAGAAAGAATCCATACAGTGCCTTCATTATAAGTTGTTCCGTGACGTGATTGGCAGCACTGTTCTGTCAGTCGCCATTTTGAACTCTATTGGTATTCAAACTAAGCTTGACAAGCAATCGTGCCAACATGACGGCAAAGAACGATAGAAGACGAAATTATGTTGAACGGTCTGTAGATAATATAGTATTTAATAATGTACTCAAAATAGTCTGTATTATAAGGTTGGCATCACATAATATTACCAGAAATATCATAGTTACAGTACTATAATATATAATATTTTCTTAATGTCCCTCGGCAAATTTCGTGTTTCGTCAGTTGTCGGATTTTTATCAGTTACCCTTTGCACTTGGTGCAGACCGAACGCTCTCAATTGACTTGGAAGTATATAGAGTTGTTAAAAAAATGGTAGGAAAGCCGCTAAAGTCGCAGGCGCGACAGATAAGAAAATAGTTTTACAGCTCTATATAGTTCACACGAAAATCGAAACAAAACAACAATAAAGTACTTAGTTATGAATTCAAATTATTACACACGATAAATCTAATAATTGATGGATATGAAAATTTGCATTCGTTTGTATTCGGAAATGCGATGATACCCGAGGGACAGTAAGAAAATAGAAATACTGTAGGTATGTACAGTATTACCAAAAGTCGTTGATGGAACTTTTAATAGCAAGTAGTTTTTGTTTTAAACAGTACTAACTGTTGCCCGCGACTTCGTCTGCGATCTAAAATGAAAAGTAGCCTAGGTCCTTACCTAGGTCATGGCCTATCTGTGTGTCAAATTTCATCTAAATCCGTTCAGCCATTTTAGCATGAAAGCGCAACAAACAAACAAACTCACTTTCGCATTTATAATATTACTCGTAGTTACGATGTTACAGTGTTGTAAAAACTATTCAGACATTTAATAATGTAACAGAGTATTTAGTATTTATCACAAATTTTAATAACTTACACTATATTTACATAACTTTGATTAGGTCTATTACATTATTTATTATAATACATAATATATTATTATAATAATTATTAAGAATAATCAGTTTATCGTTTCACACCCTTTTTATTAACTCTCACGGTAAAATATATCTCTTACTTTACAATTATAGGTACATTATGCTACATAAGAAATAAATTATACTTTTTTTGCTTTTTAAAAATAAAAGTGATTTGGTTTTTGGACCCGCTTTTCAAGCACTTGAAATTATTATTAAAAGACCTGAAAATTACTATTTTATTATACGTATTTTATATATTTCAGGTTAAAAGAATAGGTAGGTTAGATTAGGTATAAAATACAATAGACGTGGATATATTTAGTAACCTGTTCCGCTTAGCTACAGGATATGGCCTACGTTATGGATTTCAGCAAGGCCTGAATCTTAACTGAACTGATCTGAACTGAATTTGATTAGGTATGTTTAACACTTTCCGGGACAAACCGCGTCTCGAGATGTTATCTCGATACATTGTTACATGACCAGTACGATTAAGGGCGGTGAATTTTATTTCATGTAATTTGGCAAACTATCGATAGCCATTGCTTGCCCATAACATTTCTAGGAAGCACATGATCTAGTGTCACATCACGCGACTTCATTCGTTCGTAGGTGTCACGGCATACTCTTTTTAAGTCATTTTTCAACACATACATATGCTGTGCCTTATGATACATTCACACCGCTGACAGGTGTAGACTGAGCCATACCAGTACAGTGATGTTGATATTTAGTGTCACGGCATGTGCACACGCCGCTTTGCACGGCCGGTAGTACGACTGTAGATGGTATGATAAAATGTATGGGATTTTGAAGTATCATCATCATCATTTCAGCCAAAAGACGTCCACTGCTGGACATAGGCCTCCCCCAAGCACCGCCACTTCGACCGATTCTGTGCTTTCCGCATCCAGCGGATTCCTGCGGCCTTCACAAGGTCATCAGTCCATCTTGTGGGAGGCCTTCCAACGCTACGTCTTCCGGTACGTGGTCGCCACTCCAGAACCTTTCGACCCCATCGGCCATCCGTTCTGCGAGCAATGTGCCCTGCCCATTGCCACTTAAGTTTGATAATTCTTCGGGCTATGTCGGTTACTTTGGTTCTCCTACGGATCTCTACATTTCTGATTCGATCACGTAGGGAAACTCCAAGCATAGCCCTCTCCATTGTACTTTGGATGACTTTTAGCCTTCTGATAAGGCCCATTGTGAGCGACCATGTTTCAGTACCATAGGTCATCACTGGCAACACACACTGGTCAAAGACTTTTTTTGAAGTATCATATCATGAGATTTGCAAATAGTCAAGTGTCCCGGAATATGTTAAAAGATTTAGTGACAAAAATTTAACAAAGTATGCTTAGATGGTTTTGTCATGTTGAGAGGATGAATGAAAGGCGAATAACAAAAGGTATTTACAAGGCAAACGTGAGTGGAAACAGTGGAAGGGGACGCCCTAGAAGGATACAACGGTGATCTAATTGGTGGTGTTCTTCAGAAAGGCCAGGTGCGTAGTACTCGCAACTGGCGTGTGTATGACCAGATGTATGAACGTTAACGAAGCAAAAGGAGTATGTAAAGTACAGGTGGCGTTTCCATTTTTTCTGCATACCCCCATGGGAAGAAGGTATTAGTTTAAGGTATGTATTTTTTATCTAAGACAATAAAAAAATACGGTGAGAATTTAAACAAAACAACATCGTAATAAAATTGCCAATTTCGTACTCGTATAAAAGCTATCCTGGATCGGGTCTTTGCCATGTTTTGGGCATGAACTGAATAAATATAGATTTTCTCAAACATGCATGGAAATATTGTCATTATTTTCGAACAAAGAACACGCGAATTATCGAATTTACGGTCATAGAAAATCAAATCCATTGCAGGCGCGTTTTTTGAATTTGGAACATTACAATGCTCCAGCAATGTTGTATGAAATGGCGTGCTGGGGTTATTAAATACTATTTGCTTGGATCTCTTTTATCATTCTTGGCATACCAAAGTTCTCTTTGCTTAGTACAAATTACGTTCACGTGGCTGTATACCCTTAGATTCGTTTGCCTTTCAACACAGATGATAAATAGAAAATTGGCGGCAAAGCTGAAAATTCGTCTTGATTTGTTGTTTTAAGTAAACGTAATAGATAATTAAAATGAGTTCCAACGGTTCAGAGAGTGAAATGGAGATTGATTGTACTCCACCAGATTTAAGATCAAAAGCCAAATTAGCAATGGAAAACCTGCTTCCAGCGAAGTCAAAAGAAAAATACATGAAAGTAAGTATATGAAAATTTTATGATTTGGAAAAACGAGAATAAAGTGAAAATTTTCTACAAACTGTGTATTTTTGGCGTATTTTAATGAGATTACTTAAACTAAAAAGCCATCTACATTATGGGCAATTTATTCCATGCTGAAATGTACAGTTCATGTTAAAACATTAACTTGAAAAATTATGGAAATTTAACTACTTTTATTTCTCTGCATTCTTTTGAGAAAAGCACTATATATGCCTCGGCGGAAATGGCAATTGCCTGTCTCGTATTAGTGAAGTCCTCGCCTACGGCTCGGCCTTCAAACTCATACTCGACCTGCAATTGCCTATTTCCCGGCCTTTGCAACAATGTACTTTTATAAACCCCAATCGCTTTAGCGTGGCAATAACGGCCTTTATTTAAATAATTCTTCTGTACGTATGTCCCTATGTCATTGAACTCCTTCTAAACGGCTGGATCTATCTTAATGATTTTTTTGTGTGTATAGTGAGTCCCTGGATGGTTTAAATTCTCAATTGGACTCGGTAGGCGATGCGATGTTTGGGTAGGCCAATATCTGTCGGATCCGCTAGTATCAAATAAATATTAAAATGTGAACAGAGAATAACAATTTTTCACAAACAAAAAGCGACTACCTTTTCAAAATTTTCATTAGATACATATATTACACTTTATATTACAATACAACATTATTTACATGTGGTTAAAGCACAAATTCGAATGTCACCTTAAATTGTACATTAATCACAACACACTTTAAGTAAAGCTTGCCTTACGCCTTCTGATCTATCGTCAGCTTCGTTGGCGATTTATTTGTGCAAAATCTTAGCGATTTATTGGTGCAAAGTCTTGTGCAATAATAATAAATATTATTGACGTACAAACGACGATAGTGCAGCGTTTTCCTAGCGTGGGATTGATGGATATGACGAGAAGATTCTGTTGTCTTAATGCAATATAGATCTACATAAATGTATGGTCTTATAAGAAAAACAAGTTGCAGTTATGTTAACAGCATCTTCTTTTTCTTGCTAGCCATTTCGATACAATATATATTTGTTAAAGATCGAATACAATACAATTTCTATACAAGAGTCCAAGGTGAAACGACAACGGTCACAATAGTAATTTGTTTGATTAATATTTGTGCAAGATATACTTACCACGCTAAATTAACGGCGACAGTAAAAAATGTTCATGCGTAGTGTGCCTTAAGTCGTGCGCACTTTGGACGCGTTTTCGTACGAATTTTACTCGTGCGAACACATACGAACACATACGAACACGCACGAACGATCCCGACCTTCCAAGTACTAAGGGAGCGCGCAGACTGAGTTCGAGTCAGACGTACGTATAGTTCCGACGTCTGAAAACAATCCGAACTTGTTGGGAATTTCGTGCGTTTAATGCAATATCACCGGAACACTACTTTTTTGACGGAAAAAAACGTATTCAGTGTGCGCACTCAATTCGTACGACCACGACCATACGTTTACGTACGATACAAATTCGTGTCGAAAGTACGCGCGGCCTTAAGCACCATTCTACAACTGGATGATATCAAACCACAGTTCAGGAAGTGCACAGCAAGTTGAAAATCTTCACCATAACACTTTATCAGTCACTAATAGTCAATTTTAACCCGAAGGTAAAGCACTGCAGTCTAAAAGGTCATCACTACAATGTCCCTTACAATTCAATATGAACCCTGTGCAGCAAATCTAAAGTGCACAATCATATATCACTGACACGTTGACACAGTCTTTCACTCATAAAGTGGCTGAGTTGGTCCATTGGACTTTGACAGACCCGTTCTCGCCCACGTGATGCGGTACAGGAACTGGCTTCCTTCTTCTCCTGTTTCGATGACCTGAGAAGAGAAGAGGTAATTAAATGCTTTGCATTGAAACTCATAAATAGCATAATTGGCTTATAATGTTCCCACTGCTGGGACACAGATCTCTCTGTGAGAGAGAGTGGGCCCAGTGCGGATTGGTAGATGTCACATGTCTTCGAATTTTTGGTTTTTAAACATGTTGGTTTCCTGACGATATTTTCCTTCACCATTTGAAAGCAGTGGTGATGAAATAATTTACACAAAGTAAAGCGCCTGTCTGGGTTCGAACCTACAACTCGTAAGACATGGCTATTGCTACTGGGCCACCACTGCATCATTAAATCATAAATAGTATAAATTAATAAATTAATCTCAACTGCTGCAACTCTTGTAGACTAGAGAAATTTGCCATGACAATAAAATTCTAAAAGTTATAAATCAAACTGTCTGAAAAAGAACTTATCAAATGTCCTCTATCCCGACGTCAGTCCACAAGGAAAAGGGCCATTTCCTATTGTTCTTAAATTCCTTTGAACCCATTATTATTTCGGTTCGTAGGTTTCAAACATCAGAGGTTTTCATACAAAGGCTGTGACAGAGTAAAAGCGTTCATTACATAACTTCCATTACTTAAAAAATAGACCTGAATTACTGAACCAAAACCTGGTAATTAGCAATCAATAGGTCAATGATTAACGAGATTTTAGTCGAGCCAAAAATCAGTCGAGTTTGGAATATCTTTATTACATCATAAAAACATGTAAACACAAAAAATTTAAATATGAAATCAGTGCAGGTAATATGACCGGTAAACGCTTGGTACAATTTTTCAATTGATACGTAACGCATTGAAGTATCGGAAAATTAAGCTATAAATTGTGCAGCCACACGTTCTATTGGTTTCAATTGAAAGGAACAAGATATAACGCGGAGTATAAAGGTGCTACCTTCTTTCTATTATGCAACAAGGTCGTAAATTGTTAAGGGTAAGTGGGTTGAGTGAAATTTTTCCCCACTTTCTAAAGGTACTTTTTTTTTGGGTGGGAAATTATCAAATAACTTCTCCCGCTCTAGGCGGAGCGGGAGGGCGTGTCAGACTCTTACTGACTAAAACCCACCCATGTTCCTTCGGTTGCACTGTTGCCGGGGGCCATGATTTCTCTATCGGTTTTCTTCGAAACCCCGGCAGGCATTGGCCCTAGCGAACCCCGTCAATTCTGCTGACATCTCTTTGAGGCGTGCGTGGAACACAACGCACCGTCGACCCGGGCTTGGTCCTTATCGGACGGCGAGCTACCCATTGCTCACCGTCCGCAAGCCCGCGCCTACGGTGGCCGGAAATCGGCTCGCGAATCCCGCCCCGGGCGTCTCCTCCTGCGGCGGTTAGGGGCGTGAGGGCGCGAACTTTGTCTCTTCCTCACGCGTTCCACTTCGCAGAAGGAGGTGATGGCCTGCCATTTTCTCTCGCTCCGTACCATGGTTTGAACCAGGGCCGGGCGCGAGAGATCACCGCCGCCGATCGCCTCTACCAGGACACGGCGTTGCTCCGCCCAAGCCGGGCAGACCTCCACCGTATGCTCCACCGTGTCCTCAGGCCGATCCACACAATGGTGACACCCGGGCGTTTCCTCCCACCTTATCCTGAACAGGAACCTCCCAAAGTAGCCGTATCCGGTGAGGACCTGAGGCAGGCGGAAGGTGAGGACGCCATGGCGCCTATCGAGCCACTCCTCAAAGAGAGGTCTTATCGCCGCAATTATGGCGTGCCCATTTCTAAAGGTGCTGTCGTATTCTAATTACGCTTTTACTAACTTAAAAGAAAAAAGAACGAAATGAAAGAGAAAAATTGTTTATTCCTTGATATAGTTTAATTGTAACATCTTGCATGCCATGTGTGTGTATACTCATATTTTGGACAAATAAATGATCTTTATCTCTTTAAACAAAAAAAAAGCACAAAATACACACACTAATACAAAATAGCCAAAAGCCTCGTATTCAAAACCTTAAAATGGCAAGTTTGACAATTTTGTCCATTCTACATCAAGATCAAAGACAATAACTTCGTGTACTGAAATGCTCAAAAAAGAGTAAAGTTAGAGCAACATCGAAAGTTATCAAAGGAAAAAGAGTTGTTAGTAAATTGAACTGGAAACTTAAGGTAGGAAAATATATAAAACAATATTTTTAATATATTTGAGTAAAAATATTCGAGGAGCCCGTGGCTAACTAATAACAGCCGCACGGTTCGATCCATCAGGTTAAGCTATGCTTGCCGGGGTTGGTCTGTGGATGGGTGACCATCTTAACTTACCGAGACTCCTCCGTGCCTAGGAAAGCACGTCTCGGCTGTCATTTGTGAATCTTTGACAGTCGTTACGGGTCGTCAGAAGCCCGAAAGTCTGGCAACCAGTCTTACCAAGGGATATCGTATTACTCAGTTACTGGGTTGTGGAGGTCAGATAGGCAGTCGCTCCATGTAAAATACAGTATTCAATTGCATCCGGTAAGACTGAAAGCCGACCCCAAAATAGTTGGAAAAAGGCTAGGCAGATTAATTGAATCGAGTAAAAATATTAAGAGAAAGAACAAAATAAATAATGTTGTTAGGACCAAAACCTTTGTTATTTTATAAAATCTGAAGAGTTTTGATTGAAAATATCGCGGGGAAAATGATGTCACAGAGATGCAAGACATTGTCACTGTTCGGGCGCGTCCGACCACTCGGCAATCTTCGGCTGTTGTCTGGAGACAACGGAAGGCGGCGGGCGGCGGCGAGAGGTGCGGCGTGCGGGACGCGGGCCATCGAACCACTTCGCTACCGATCACGGACGACGGCACGCGCGCGCACTCCTTACGCTTACCAACATCTTTTGTACCTATTTTGGATTACACCATTTAACATACGGTCCTCTGCTTTTAGTAAAGTCCTTAGTTTAATTGGTCCCTCACAGATGGTCCTTCAAGCCGGATCCCGGGGAAGATGTTCGGGCGTCTCCCGACAACAACCGAAGATTGCCGAGTGGTCGGAGGCGCCCGAACAGTCACAGAGACATTTATCGATTCTCTATGATACGATACGTACTTATTCCACAATCCAAATAATTGTCAGTCTACCTAATGACATTCGACGTAGATAGTTGACCTAATAAAGTTCAAGGCTCGCCATTGAATGTTAACGGCCCGGAACAGATCGTTTTGGAAATCTGTGAGAGAGACTATCTATTGTCCAGTATTGAACGTCATCCAGCTAAAATATGATCAACATTGGGCGGGAGAATCGGGAGCAACAAATGAGGAACAAGTTGTAAAAAGTATTAATTATGAGTGGTTAGAGGAACATAGGCAGAACAAAGTGAAGAAGGATAGATTTTATGAAAGGATTATCAAAGATGTCTGATTGATAAGAAAAAGACAAGCTACCTTTCCCCTTTAACCCTATTCCTGATACAATACCTGTCGAAAGACACAGTTTCCTGCGACCCAGAGTATCCCGCAGAATCCAGTATCAAAAACAAACTAAGTACTGTTACTTACAACGCTGATCCTCAAAAATTGGGAAAAGGGCACGTCGATGATGATAAAGTGGTCTATAATGTAATTGGTTACCTGTGTGATGGGTCGCGCGACCACCGGCGCGGGCAGCGCGGGGTGTACGCCGCTTCCCAAAGCAGTGCTGTGTGAACCGCTGCTAAACACAATCCTCACCTTCCAGTCCATCCAGCTCTAGAACAAAATAACACAGTTACTGAAGGAGAAAGAGACGGCTTTATGGAAAGATTGAAGGGAGAAAAGTGAGAGGTAGATAGATGGAGCTAGACCACACTAATCAAGTAGGTAGGGCTGTGCCGGGGCGGCTGCTGCAGGTGCAGAAAACTTCAAACGGCGCAAATATAGCAACCTTACTGGTAGCTATATTTTTGGGCCGTTTGGGGTTGAAAAACTAGGGCCGCGGGGTCCAAGTGCTCACCGAGTATTCCGGGATATCGCCAAGTAGTTGATCGACTCTTTGCGTGACCAGAGGGCTGGCCAATACTTTGGCCAAAGAATCAGCATTGCTATCCAACGTCCTCCATCCATCCTCTTCTCTTTATTTTTAACTTTCCTTTTACATACTTGTTCATAATATATATAATAGTTAGTTGGATATACATCGACAAGTTAAAAACTCTGTGTTGGTAAATAAAGACAAAAATTAGGTAGGAAAAATGCCATAGTTATTAGAACTGTCCCAAGACTTTTAACCTATCTTCTAGTTATACTATTTTATGTTATAGGGTGGCCAGCAGCACGGTGGCCTAGAGGTAATGGCCGCGACGCGACTTACAAGTTTTGTGGATTCGAACCCCAACAAGCGCTTTACTTTGTGTAAATTATTTAATCACCGCTGCTCTCAAAACGGTGAAGTAAAACATCATGAGGAAACCGGCATGTCTAAAACCAAAAATTCAAAGAAATGTGGCATCCACCAACTCGCACTGGGCCCGCGTGGTGGATTATTGCCCGCTCCCTCTCACACAGATGAGGCCTGTGTCTCAGCAGTGGAAACGTTATAGGCTGATTATGTTATGCATGGGTGGCAAACATGCATGTTGATGCAGCCAATGTGTAAGTAAGTGGTCACCGCCAGTTATAGGTATTTGAAGTAGTCCACTTAGAGCACTCATCCGAATAGCACCTGCGCGAATAACACCTAGCCTAGTCCACGAATAGCACCCAGGTGCACTTTGTGGATTAAGGAGGGATTGGATAAGGGAAACCGACACACCTGCGCAAATGACGGACAGTGGCGAATAAAATTTCCGCGGTGCGCTCTTATTAGTACAGTAATTAGGTTGCACTTTGTCCGCTCAATACCTCATGTCTCGCCTGGCGGTATACACAGACAAATTGCAACCTAATGAGAGTAATAATAAGAGCACACCGCGGACATTTTGTTCACCATTGTCCCTCGTTTACGCAGGCTCTAACGCTGATTTTGCAATAAATGTGATATGTGGAGACTAATTATGATGTGATATATTAAAAATAAGAATGTGCTATTATTAGGTAAGATTTAATTAAGGCTGATTTTGCAACAAAAGTGATATGTGGAGACTGATTGTGATATATTAAAAATAAGAAGTGTTGTTATTTGGTAAGATTAATAATTATTTTCATAGTGATTTTTATTATTTTTCATTTTTAAATGTCACCTAGACAAATTTCATATGTACGTAAGTATGTGTAATTAATAAACATTCTAGTGATTTTTATCGATATCTTTCATTTAAGGTCCTGTAAAACAAATACATCCCAGCATAGTCTGCTGAGTCGTAGGTGCTCTTAGTGGACTAGGCTAGGTGCTATTCGCGCAGGTGCTAATCGCGCAGGTGCTATTCGGATGGGTGCTCTAAGTGGACTACTTCGATATTTCCTCTACCAATGCGTAACAGGTGCGTTGCCATCCGAAACAAAACTGAAACGTTTCTTATGTAAATTTTACTGGAACCCTCCAAACCGGAGCACAGCAACACTCCGTGAAACGTATTTCTCCGGATAAACTGCTTCACAACGAGCTTAACTATAACTAAAACTATGCACACACTCAAAAACCACGTCAAAGGCGGGGATTGTAATTAAACCTTCAGTAAATATCTCAATACGTGTATTCCTTAACTAGAACACAAATTTGTGGGCTGCCATAAATTCCGAACAAGTTTGCGAGGCAGAAATGTAGCATCAGTATTGTTTGAATAGAAATTCAGTATCGGATTTTTTATTGTTCAAATTGTTCGTATACGGGCACATTGATCAGGAATTTCTCAATATCAGCCCGGAGTCTGGATTTTTGCCCAGTTGATGTATTGCTATCAACTGGGCTTGCCCCCTATTACAAAGGACTTAATAAACATAGCTAGCGAAATGTGTGTATACTAAAGGAATCCCCTCTGCTCTGTTAAATTACGTAATTTTTTTGATAAAGTAAATGGAGACATCAGCCAATACTGAGACCTGTGAATTCAATACACTTTCTCAAATATACTTTTCTACACGATTTATACCACAATGTACAAATTCAGATCAAGAATTTAATACGGAACTGTATGTCCAAGATGTTCCAATTTGAAAATTTTGAAATTTTTCCCAACTCAATCACAACCAACAATTGGCAGACTTATTTACAAGAAATATGACTCAGGTTATTGTAGTTTCTACGTTAAAAACATCTATTTGTCGAAGTCTGCTGGATGTGATCTTAAATTATTGGTGGTTGGGACAGGATAGTTACTGGCACGTGTCTAACTCCGGATTCATGTAATCGCTGCCGCTATAAAGTTATACGTGTAACAATCGATGTATGTCGAACTTGGTAGCGAGTTGTTCTTCCATTTTAATTAAAACATTGTTTACCAGATTCCCAAAATTTTACACTGATGAACATTCTCCAATAATGGAGAAATTTTTAACAGAAAAAAGCTATTTATGTAAAGAGGATAAGTGGTATGCCGTCTTCTGATGATATTTTAAACCCAATTGTGGAATTGTGCAATTAGTTGAGAGGGGAAAGGGTAATTTATAGGTGAGTGGTCCTAGATAGTTAATTGATTCAGGCGTGACCTTTCGGAAATCCATTATAAAAACAATAGACCACTCTTGACAGGACCACTTACAAAATACAATAGACGTGGATATATTTAGTAACCTGTTCCGTATAGCTATTTCTAAAGAGCCATAAAAAACTCCTGAAAGAAAACGTACTTACACATGCGCTCAGCGCTCGGTGTGGCAACACGCCGTGTTCGGGTTCGCGACAAGTCAATCGTCATCCTGTGGATGCCTTGTTGAGAAGTGAAACACGTGTCGATTTCTTTCAGGAGTTTTTTATGGCTCTTTAGAAATAGCCAAGCGGAACAGGTTACTAAATATATCCACGTATATTGTATTTTGGGGCTAAGTAATAACAGCTGCACGGGTCGATCGATCAGGTTAAGCTACGCTTGCCGCGGTTGGTCCGTGGATGGGTGACCATCTTTACATACCAAGTCCCCTCCGTGCCTCGGAAAGCACGTTAAGCCGTTGGTCCCGGCTGTCATTTGTAGATCTTTGACAGTCGTTACGGGTAGTTAGAAGCCCAAAAAGTCTGACAACCAGTCTTACCAAGGGGTATCGTGTTACCTAGTCACTAGGTTGTGGAGGTCAGATAGGCAGTCGCTCCATGTAAAATACTGGTATTCAGCTGCATCCGGTTAGACTGGAAGCCGACCCCAAGATAGTTGGGAAAAGGCTAGGCAGATGATGATGATATTGTATTTTGTAAGTGGTCCTGTTAAGAGAATAACAACAACACATCGAACAACACAACTAAACAACTCAGTATAAATTTATTTCTAAGGATTTACTAGGCCCAAGTTTAGTATCTTTCTTTTATGGGCAGATGCAAATGAAAGAAATAATAAAAAATTGTTTTTTAGAGAGCTGATTGGTAAATGTATAAATATCTAAACGGTAAAGGGCGTACAGGACATTTTTAAAATATTGGCCTGGCACACACCGGTACGCAGACACAACATAAAATTTTATATTATGCTTCTATGTATTGTTTTTTAATAAATTATTGACTTTTAATTTAGAGTTCATTAGCATATTATGTTTGATGACATGCAAGGACAACCGTCTTTATCGCCTTTTTAAATTTTATGTATCAGAAATCAATTTATTTAATACCCAACTGCCCCAGAAGAAGGGTTTGTTTTTCGAGAGTATGTATGTATGTATGTCTATTTCTTTGGCTTTTAGCTCTGTAGCGACTTGATGGATTTTAACATATGAGGTGTCGTTAGGTTTGTCTTAATAGTGGTAGTGACATAGGCTATATAATTATTTATATATTGCATCTGAAAATACAAAAAAAGGGAGGGGTAGGTTAAAAAAAAAAACAACATTATTGGTATCAAATAAAAGTTAGTAATGAGTCAGTTACAAATATATATACATATTTATACATATATATAAAATGAAAAGGTTTGAAATATAAAAAAAAATAATAAAAAAACAAAAAACCCGACAGCAAAAACTAACAAACAAAAGTTACACCAAAATTTCAAGTTATTGGTTTGTCCCCACCTGCAATACCAAAATCCTATTGATTATAATGCTTGTTCTCCTCATTTCAGTTATGAGTTTTTGCAGTCGGGTTTTTTGTTGTTTTAAAATAACTTTTATTTTTTATTTTTAGTTAACAGAAGATTACCTATTTTCATGTATGTAAGTAGTCATGTTTGGTAATTTTGTCAATTTACTCGAGTTAAAAATAACGTTCTTCGCTTTTGAACAACAGTATTTCATTTTGATTATCGTGTCAACCAATGAAGCGCACTATTAATTCAAACTTGAACGAATCGAATTGAATAACCGACACGCCGATTAGGTACATTTTGTTTCTATGGAAGTAATTGAATTCCCAGACGAATCCCTAAAATTAGATTTGATTCAGCTATCATATAATATGCTTGGAACTCGCAAATTAGGTAGCTAGAATGTTACTTTTCAATTTAATACTTGACACAAAATGGTTGATAACACTTCAAGAGATTTTTATGTGACGTGGAAGATTATTTAAACCTCCTTTGAAGCATCGGGTTACAGATTAAACCTTTAGCCACCTTTTGTTGTAATGGTTTTTTTTTCAAACTAGTGTTATAAGTTAAACAGTAAAGCAACGATCACAGTTCAGTAAAGCATTGTCAACGAAACTCTCCGAAAAAGCTCCGACGTCATGTAGAAGCCTCTCTTTATAACTATAACTCATTATAATTTTTTTCTTTGTTTATGTCTTTGACTAGGTGAACGATCAACAGATATCTAGCCGAATCTAGTTGATACGTATAAGATACGCAGAGTGATGTTCTTAATTAAATGTACACACAACGCCACATCAATCATCAACCGCTTTCATATGGCTGTATTACGGTATACAACGTGTAACGTTAAATGCGCCAAACCTCAGACACCGCAACTGATTTTTAATTTAATTGACCTATTTCAGAGAGAAAAAACATCATTAAAAAAATTGTAAAGGTTTTATATGCTATTTTAGTTCGTAAGATTCGTATTTGTATTGAAATAAAAGCTATTAATATCCCGCGTATATGAGAAAATTTAAATTGGTCGACAACAATTTGTGTTTGTTTACCTATTTTGGCGGGTTTGTGTATATGATGGCCGTGTCCTCCCTCCGGTTGAAGCCCTAAGCCAAGGTTCGTACCCCACAAGGGGTGCCCTTAGCGAGCGTTCACCTAGTTTTAATTAGCATAGTTAAATAACCCCTGGCTCGAGGTTTTAAGTGTAGTAGCTTAAGGCACCCACAGGAAAGCCCGGTTTGTAGTCATGATCTCAGAGATCAACTACGAGAAACCCTACCCAAAAAAAAACACGGCAACGTTTTTAATGAAGATTTTTTGAAAAATGTGACCTATATTAAAAAGTGGTTTAATTGATTCTGCTCGTTATTCTGATCAAACTGTTTTCAGGTTTTGCGCATTTAACGTTACATGTTGAATAGCTATATCCAACTACAACTAGCAGCAGCTAATAACTACTTTGTGTAGCTATATATCTAACTTATATAAAATACACAAAAAAAAATTGTTTTGATTATAAGATAAACGATAAGTCCTCATCTCTACCTACTATCTTTCTTTTGCTGTGCCCGACAGGGTCCACGATTGTTTCTTAAGACGCAGATATATGACAGTAACCTTGAATGGTTAGCTTGCGTGTTCTGTACTGAGCTCACGCAACGCGTCGTACGTCCAGCCAGCAATAGGACTCGCCCATCAAGGAGCGCTGTCCCAAATTAGACGCATTATTAATTTATTACACGTAAAACAAAAAGATCAATAATTTAATTATCTTTAAAATGGTGAAGTTTTCAGAAAAATACGCTTGATAGATTTTGCGTCATTCTCAGATTTCACTATGTAATATAAACATAATCAAAAATATGCCTATATTAAAATATTAGGAAAATGCTTTAATTTAACATATATTTTTTCCAAATCACTAACACTACTTGTTTAGACGTCATCTTCAGTAGTCTGTAAAAGATCGCTTTTAGCGATAAAATCGCCAATTGCGTTACCCAATGTAAAATTTCTACATTTAAATCTGTAATTTTTATGGTGTACACCAATTTTATTTAATATAATAATATTTATTACATTCATTCATAAAAATAAAAAAAAATTAAGAGGTCGATACTTTTCATACCGATGGTACGTACACCCACTTTTTTGTGGCGTTTTGACGACGTAGTATCTGGTATTAATTGTTCTGGCCCAGTTGACTCTAGCCGAGCTGTCACTGACCTCATAATAAAAAGTATTGTAGCATTATAATACAATGCGAGGTCAACTTATACTGAGTACACTTGCTTTTTGTTCATTCCTGTATCAAAATCAAATCAAAAGTCATAATTCAAACTAGGCTGAGAATCAGCACTTTTCGTACGCCAAAAATACTTATGACAGTACCCCAAAAGGCCTGAGAACTTGTATAAGCATTTTATTACCTATGTTTTATGACAGCAATTTTAACGAAAATAAGGTCAAATCACGAAGATAATAAAAAGGTTAAACCATTGTTTGAATGCCGATAAAAGGTCACGATCTACATGGAATCCTATTGTTATAAACTCCAATTAACAAGAGCCTTTTTAGTACAATCAGGCCTATTAGAGAATGTCTGATATCTTCGAAACGCGGCAGGTACCTAAATTCCGCAGACATTTCTCTAATTGGATCATCATGGTCGATTGAATACATTGATGTTGAACGGAATTATATAATTCAAACTATATCTTAACAAGGTACAAACCGTTCTAAAATTCTTGGAAACTACAATTTTGATCCCTGGTTGTATGTAACTTTTTTATTTGGTGTTTTGCCTGTTACTGGCATGTTTCTGTCTCGAGGAGCTCGTGGCTAATAGCCGCACGGGTCGATACATCAGGTTAAGCTACACTTACCGGGGTTGGTCCGTGGATGGGTGACCATCTTTACATACTATTCCGAGACTTCTTCGTGCCACGGAAAGCACGTTAAGCTGTTGGTCTCGGCAGTCATTCGTGGTTCTCTGACATTCGTAACGGGTCGTCGGAAGCCCGAAATTCTGACAACCAGTCTTACCAAGGGGTATCGTATTACCCAGTTACTCGGTTGTGAAGGTCAGATAGGCAGTCACTCCATCTAAAATACTGGTATTCAGCTGCATCCGATTAGACTGGAAGCCGACCCCAACATAGTTTGGAAAAGGCTAGGGAAATTTTGCCATGTTTCCATCTAGAAACTGTAGGAAATAAATGTCTTCTTCTTCTCTCGTACAGGCACGAACTGTTTAAAAACCTTACCCTCCTTTTAAGCTCTGACGAAGTCTGGTTAAAATACTCAAGCTCGTGCTGTGCTTAAAATACTTAAGTTACGGTTTCCTAGAACAGTGACCGCTCACGTAGCGTCCGCAATTTACAGCCGAATGACGTCACTGAAACGTTGATTATGAAAGTAAGTTGGTGTGGTTTCTTAGAGAGCATTGTTGACATCGTAAAGCAAACCCCACCCCCCAAAGATTTAAATCGCTAGATTTACCCTCACCGTACTCAGTCACAAGAAAAAGTGTCCGTACTGAAAAAAGTGAGCTCACATATGATTAAATAGCGTTTTCATGACAAACAAGTGTTGTCACTGCGTCATTGTGTGCCAGAGGTGTCAAAACGAAACAGAAACGCGACTATTTTCTTTTGATGCGGTAGGGCGAATCTAACGATTTAAATCTTTGCTGCTGTCACTGCGGCCGTCAAGTGCGGTCACTGCTTTTCTGGAAAACCGTAGCTTTAGTAACCAGTCATCAAGATGGTATCGAGGCTGACTACATTTCATACTCCATGCTAAATTATATTCGTACCAGTTTGCTAACCGTCCTTCATGTAATTTACAAACGTCTGTGGCAGCCGTACTTAGTAGTAATATCCAATAGATGCTTCACGGTGTCAGCTGTGGTTCCAGTGAGTCGGAACCAGGTGCCACATAGTTCGCGGTGAGTCGGAACTGTCTGTGGTGATTCTCCAGTGAGTCGGGGTGAATGCGCGTTCGCTGCATGCTGGTGGTCAGGATACCCGTTGAAGCCGTGGGTGCTGGCCGGCTGTGTGAGTCGCCTCACGAAAGCTTGCGGGAGTGATGATGATGATGACGTTACGCCGAAGTAATTGCACGAAGGCTGCGCTGACGTTCATACTCGGGGTCACCAATTGAGTGGTATGAGGAACAGGGTGTAAAGTTCATTCATCTACCATAGAAAAGAGAGGATCCTCCGACCAGACGGGTGTTGTGTCTGGTGGGCAACTGCCCATCGGTTTGAAGTTGGAATCTTGTATGTATGTCGATCGCTCGGTAAACTCTAATTGCGCGATGCAGGATTTGTGTGACGTCATGTCTATGATGCGTAGTTCGTATATGGCGGTGTAACCGCTACACTACCTTAGTTTCCATCTAAGCTTCACTTTACCGTATCCTACTCAATAATGCAATATAAACATTTCCGGGTAGAACAGATACCTTTTTTTTTTTTTTTTTTTTTTTTTTTGGGTGGGAAATTATCAAATAACTTCTCCCGCTCTGGGCGGAGCGGGAGGGCGTGTCAGACTCTTACTGACTAAAACCCACCCGTGTTCCTTCAGTTGCCATGTTGCCAGGGGGCCACGATTTCCCTATCGGTTTTCTTCGAACCCCCGGCAGGCATTGGCCCTAGCGGACCCCGTCAATTCTGCTGACATCTCTTTGAGGCGCGCGTGGAACACAACGCGCCGTCGACCCGGGCTTGGTCCTTATCGGACGGCGAGCTGCCCATTGCTCACCGTCCGCAAGCCCGCGCCTACGGTGGCCGGAAATGCTCTCGTGACTCCCGACGCCCAGGGCGTCTCCTGCTGCGGCGGTTAGGGGCGCGAGGGCGCGAAATTTGCCTTTCCCTCACGCGCTCCGTCTCCTCCTTCGCGAGCATTACTGCTTCGCAGAACGAGGTGACGGCCTGCCATTTCCTCTCGCTCCGTAGCATGGCCCGAATCAGGGCCGGACGCGAGAGATCACCGCCGCCGATCGCTTCCACGAGGACACGGCGATGCTCTGCTAGAACAGATACCTACGTAAATGATTTTTCTGTCTGCTACATAGACCTAGCATGAACTTATTATAGAGGTATGAGGAACAGGGTGTATAGATCACTCATCCTCCTTAGACAGGGGAAGATCCTCCGACCAGACGGGTGTTGTGTCTGGTGGGCAACTACCCGATGGTTAATTTGAGGCGTGGTAAACTTTGCTTGCGCGATGCAGAATTACCACATACATAATTCTTGTGTTACTTTCAGAGGTAGGCAGATTTGTATTAGTATACCCACATTTCACCATCACCAGTTATGTTTAAGTCCCACGTAATAGAAGGCGAGTCTATTGCCATTAACTGGGCAAAAATCCAAACTCTTCTCCAAACGATCTCAATTTTAGTGTAACTATACACTAAAATTGAGATCGTGTGTCAAGCGATAGTAAATACCGTCGTTGTAGAGCGAAAAATCGTTAAGTGCAAAAAGCTAGTTTCGAGATAACTGTTACAGTTTAAGAGTGGTTGTATTGACTAGTACGTTCAATGAGTACCTTGACGTCAAATGGTGGGAGTTATAGCGGGGCGAAATCGAACAGCTCGTGCAACATTCGTTCGACAGTGGTCAAACTGAAAGGTTGTCTCAAGTAACAAAATATTATTGTACGGTGTTATTTAAATGTAGTGTTTGCAATTATGTGTATAATGAACTGAAATAAATTATATTTTGTGAAAACTATAATAAACTTGTGTTATTTGCTGTGGTCTTCCTGAGCGTCCGTTACATAACCGTGTTTTAAAGATTTTTTGTTCTTATAATCGGTATAACACATTAATGCTTAAAGTTACAAAAACGATTTTTATGAACAAAATATTGATATTTTTAATCTTCACTCTAATATTTAGTAAATTATGTAAACATATTTACCGTAACTGAGAAATATAATAAAAAGTAAGATAGTATACTCAAAAAAAATAAATTTAGGTGTAATTATATTCGACGAGAACCACTAATAATGTCTCTTAGTTATTTCTTGCAGACGAAAGCTTTACATGAAATTTAATTAAAATATTGTATGAGAAAAGTAACTAAGTAACATTAATGAGCAGTGTAGCCCCAGTAATTGAGAAAACGTTAGTAAAAACATTGTCATAAATTACTCAAGTACCGTTAGTTCATTTTCATAGACTGTTTTTTTTGCCTTATCAAGTAGTTATGTACTTCTGACATTCTCGTATTATTTAAAATTCAAACAAAAATCTGCTTTTTTACCTTTTCATAAGGTAGATAATGGGTTTAAGAACCCTTTGACATCATTAACTCATTTTGACTAAAATGTCACTCAGTGACTTCTCGCTCTACAACGACGATATGGTAATTTATTTATTTATATAGTTAATTAAAACGGTACAACACCAATAACATTAATTAACATAGAAACTTAAAAGATTAATATTGACAATTTTGTTGTGTATAATTTAATTAAAACTAACATAGAACAGTGGACTTGCTAGCATACTTTTTCTCACAGAACACCAGACATATACGCATAATTTTATTCCATTCATCCGTAAACACATCACATTCAGGGTTGGCAGTCAGAAGAGTGTTGAGCATCTTCAAAGTACGACACACTGGGGATTCAGCTCTGGCGACAGTTTTGGATGACGGTTGTAATATCGCCTTAAGCCGTTCATGTTCATAGGAGTAATCGGTAGGACGTTTGTTTTGGGTATAAGGTGCATTATTAAGAATGTATTAAAATGACCTCCAATAGTGATCTATACTAATATTATAAAGAGGAAAAATTTGTATTTTTGTATGTAACGAATAAACTTAAAAACTACTGGACCGATTTGAAATTTTTTTCAGCAATGGATAGCTACATTATCAGCGAGTAACATAGGCTATATTTTATCCCCGTATACTCCCACGGGAAAGGGAACTATATGGGTGAAACCGCGTGACGTCCGCTAGTCGTATATAAATTTACCTACGGCGCTCTCTGGACTGTAACCCCGGGTCCATACTCTCCAGGAAGCAAGACGAAGTGAAGCGAGCTTGATAGTGTGGATGGCGACCTCGCCTCTCGGTGTCGATTTTTTGACCGGAGTCAAAGGATGCGAGGCGAAAGGCGTGGCGGGCAAACAAAAAAACGAGAGTGTGCATGGGTAGCACTCGTTTAGCCTCCGCTTGCCGCGACTCGAGCAAGGGCCTCGATGAGGCGCATTCTTGAGAGTGTAGACCCGGGGTATTGACTAAAAAGGTCGTTGAAAACTGGACGACGTTAGGACGTGGACGGGACAGAGCTGGAAATTGGTGTTATGAAAACGCGGACGGCTAAGCTGTTTTTAATGCATAAGCATCGTTACTGTGAGGCGAAACTAACGTGCTAGTATAGACCGGAGTAATTGTGTATATGCGGAACTACGGACGGGACATGACGCTCGCGAGGCGGACGTGCTAAACATCGTCGCCGACGATATTTTTCCCGTCCCTTGCGTGCCACGTTGCCGTCCCATCCGTGCGACCGTGACGTATGCTCTTTCGTATACATTTTCTATGAAATAATGTTTCCAAAAATAGTCGTGCCGATTCTTCCTGATTAAAACAGGTTACGTATGCAACGACCTTAACTACATATATATTTTTACTACGGCATGAGCTTTGACGTGAAAACGTCTTTTTATATACTTCATGTCAAAACAAGAGAACAAGAGAAGCAGTTGGGAATATTTTACGACCGGTAAAAATACGTAGGTACGTTGGATTTGCCGTCGTAAACTCGCCGATGACATCAGTTTGCAACGTGGCAATAATAATGTTACTGTTTGACATGTAGTGTTTGAAATAAATGGGAGACTATCCCCAACGTGTTCACATTGACAGTTATGATAAAGCAGAGCTTTTCATTACTTTGCGGCATTTGTCAAGAAAGTCCCTTTTTTCTCGTGATGAATGAAGGTGAACCCAGAGGGTCCGTTTATAAAGTTAAAAGATCAATTTCAGAAGTTTTAGCTTACTAAGCATTTTAGGGCCAATGGGCACTCAAAATTGATTTTTCTTTTTCAATATTAGTTTTTGTTCTGAAATCCTTTTTCAGTCATCAAAATTGCATTGTTCAATGACCGATGAATTTGATTGAATAGTTTTCAATACGTTAATCCAATGAGCTGTCTGAACTCTGCCTTCAAATTATTTTCATCGTAATGAAATGAAATTTAATCAAGTGAGATTGTCCCGCATGCTGTCACCGTTCAACACGAAATATGGCAATAATGTTTGATCATTTTAATTACTTTATTCTTGAATCTCGTATGCTTTTAATTAAGACCCGAGTTCTATATATATTACATAGCTACTGGATTCTATATCAAGGAGGTGTCTCAACCTGTGACGTAATAGGCTCTATTATTTTATTAAATGTTTGACGGTGGCTATATTATTTATTTATTTATTTAATACTTCAAGCACACAAATGTACAGAGGCGGACTTAATGCTAAAAACAATTTTTACCAGTCAACCATTGGGTGATGCAAAGACAAACAGTGGTAGGTGCAATAGCGAGAATTGAGGCTATAGTGTTTATTAAATGCAGATCCTTTGTGTTTGTTTTACTCGACTTGGGCACTACCGAAATGAAATGAAATTGTTTATTCTGTAAATAGGATATCGGAATCACTTTTACACGTCATATAAAAAATAAAAATAAGCTAGATGAATTCGGCGTTTCCTATCTGACTACTCTGAGAAGAAAGGCCGAAACAAACTCAGAGGTCGCAGTCTCTTTTAAAGTCCAGACATAATCTTGGTCAGGCCATATGAGGACCATGTAGATTAGTGTCTGAAAAGGTCTTTTGAGGAAAGAACTATACAGATTTACCTGTCCAGTCAGTGCAAGCATTTGTCAGTAATCGTGGAGCTCAACTCAGAATATAAGGAGCTCAAAACGACGAACAATACCAAAGAAAGGACATTTGGGTAGGCCGCATAAACTACTCAAACTGCCAGACCATCACTAAAACTAGCAGAGAAATAAAAATAATATCCACATAGTCCTCACATTACAATAATTAAAATAATATAATACTTTACAAGTAATCATGTCATTTTGAATATAATTTTCAACAATGTCAATGTGTATATGTATAAAACTGGTACATGTTGATTTTACATAATAATTAAAATGTCTAGTTTTATGGTTTTATCACAAGGCTTAGCAGAGCGAGCAGTTCAATCCCAAGCTTTTCTATCTTCTAAATAATCTGAAATTGTATAGTACCCTTTTTTACAAAGTTTGGTTTTGATAGAGATTTTAAATCGTTTAATGGGTAAGTTTCGAATGTCAATGGGAAGTTTGTTGTAAAAGCGTATACATTGACCCATGAATGAATTGCCTACTTTGTGGAGACGTGTGCGATGTACAGCAAGGTTGTGTTTATTCCTGGTATTTAAACTATGAATATCGGACATTTTCTTAAAATTTGATATATTTTTGTGTACATACAATAGGTTTTCAAAAATCAACCGTGCCCCCCAGTCGAGTAAAACAAACACAAAGGCACAGCTGTACCACCTTTTCTCGAAGCCATTCAGGACATTTTCAACCCGCTGTAACTTCGTTGTGGATAAAGCTAGAAGCCTGAATTTTCAGTAAACAATAGAGCTTAGTATAATTATCTAGGTATATTCTCAAATTACATTCAATTTGAATTTGTAGTTTAAGAACTATTGAAGGTTTAGAGTTCCTTAATTTTGTCACTCACTCACTCACTGAGTGAGTGATTCAGTGAGTATCAGTGACACCGATCATCAAAATTCTAAGGTACTTCTTCTGACACACAAGCTTCATATTTTGAACACAATTAGTATTTAGCCTATAAAGCAAGAAAAAGATATTTTGAACACAATTAGTGTTTAGCCTATAAAGCAAGAAAAAGTTAAAATATACCGCAATTTCAGTCCCATTTTCTAGATATACGAACTGCCTAAAATATGTGAGCACCATGTATCTATCACATATTAAATTTTCTGTCGTTGCTTCATTTTTTTTTTTTACCTGTTGTGGTATAGTAATTTTATTCTAGGTGCATCGTCATCACATATAATTATTTAAATAATGTACGTACCTATACAAACACTTGTAAACCATTTTAAAAGAGTAACGGTGGAGTTTCTTGCCCATTCTTCTTCATACGAAAATTACCTTTTGGAAGGGGCGACTAGAATCAATTTTATTATTTTGTTAATTTTGACGTTCAAAAGTGCCATACATGGGCCTATTTGAAATAAATGATTTGACTTTGACCTAAGTAACTTTGTAATCGCATATTATTAATATTGGATTACAAAGTTACTTATGCAGTTGTCAAATTAAACTGCATTTAAATTTAATGAAGAAGAAATAATAATTAGGTATAACAACCTTTGGGATCATCTACCTACGATGCCGCAGATAGAAATCACACAAATCCACACGTTTTTATTAAACTGACGTAGGTTCAGTATCTGTATCGGGGTATACAAAAAAAAATTAGATCCCATCAAAAACATTACATGTAAAAAAAAAAAAAAAAAAAAAAAAAAAAATGTTTATTTCTTCACTTAAGTAAATAACTATGTTAGGTTTGGAGTCACCTTTTAAGCATAGATTTGCTTGTATTAGGTGGTTCCGCTCCTCCAGTTTACAATAATTCTACAAACGTGTGAGAAATAAGCCAAAAGATTCATTTAAACTAATTAACATTTTACAACCCATTATTATATTAGTAAGGGCACTGGGTGTAGGATATGTTTGTGAGTTTGTGTGTGGGTTCGTTTGTGTGTGTGTGTGTGCTTGTGTGGGTGTGGGGATGTAGTGGGATGTGTGTAAGATATATGTGGTTTGTGTACCGTGGGGGTGTGTGGTGTGTATATGTGTACAAATTTTATGTGTTTCTTAGTTATGTGATCTTGTGTAGGATATCTTCGATTTCTTCGTAATTTTTGCTCTTGAGCCATTCAGTTAGTGTTTTTTTGCAGTCGTGGTATGTCATAGAGTAGATGGCACAATGTAAAAAATGCAAGTCTCGCAACGCAGTTCTTGTGAAGATGTGAAATCTAATGCAAACTAAGTCTCTTCATTTATTCAGTACCTATCTACTTGTCATCTTTATTTTTCTAATAAATAGAATGACTTGGCAATCGCACACGGTGACACGGCAATCGAATCTAAATTCTACATACAACAAATCTACCTAATATTAGCACTGCGTTTTATTTAATTAGGACTATTTAAAATAGTAGATTATTGTTATGTGATGATGTCTGTCAGCGGGCTGTATCTCATGAACCGTAATAGGTAGACAGTTTAAAATTTCACAGATTATACATTTCTTTTGCCGCTATAACATATTTATCTTTCTTTCCTTGGGTTCGAACTCTGGACCTAGGAATTGACAGTCTGACGGTCACACCACTAGGCTATCGCTGCTGATACCTGGGCTTCCTCTCTCCTACCCTTTTTGGTCTGCCCTACAGGGTTCTTAATGATCTAAATTACATAATTACCACCTAAGTCCACATTATAGTAAAGCGATAAAGATATTGAGTATTGAGTTAAAAACTTAGTATTGAAGCTAACTCGATAACTACTCAACGAAAACCAATAAAATTTTAATTGGACGATCGGCGGAATCGCGTAAATCGGCCCTGTAATCATGGAGAAATTGGTGTAAATAGGTAATATAAACAAAAACAGACTGTGGAATGCATAATCTCCTTATTTATTGAAGTCGATTAACAACACTAAAGTAGAGTGATCAGTAATGATTGTGAATAATAGTGAGAATATTCTATCATTTAAGAATGCGGCGACGTATGAATTGTTCATACAAACGTAGTACATCAATCATTTGCAATTTGAGCATATTTCCACCATATTATGTTGATATTCGGATTGAGACAGTATTTATCTAGGCTCCTACGTCTTTTGATTTTCAAAAACTTACCTTTAAATGAAATGTAAGCGATTTTCATTTCGTACATTTTTACAGCGTAAATGACATGGTTTCATATGGTTTTTTCTGTATTATAAACAACAATATTTGTAATATTGTTTCCGTAAAAGCATAGTTTATGTTATCAAGTTACAAATTATCGAAAAAAAAATGGAAATACATTAAGTTTTCATTCATCATTTTTTGTATTACGGAACACATCCAAATTTATCATAATTTTTCGATGCTAGTATTGCCATCGCGTCAAGGATTAATTTGTCAATGTGTGCGTGGTCGTACTGCTCACAGTAGTTGTATATCGCTCCGACAGGCACTCACGATAGCGCAACGTGCTTGGTTGGAATTCGTTCGGGGTATTTTTTGTCAGTATTATAAGATTAGGTATATTATATAGGTACTTTACTGTGCTTATTTGTTTACTAAATTAAAGCAGCTGCCGACTACTTCTGTTTTGTGCTCGTGATTATATTTAAATCTATTGTTTGATTGTTTTACTCGAGTTAATTATCTTTTTGTATACACGTGTTTCTGAAAAAATATATATTTTTCATTCTATCTTTTCTTTCTTTCTATCTTTAGATAACATAAATGTGTTTACAAACATCCGTATCTGGACAAACGAGTACTTATGTTTCATCAGTAATATTAATCGGTAGGTACCTATTTATGCGTCTAAAGACCCTCAGCGAGTCGTAGAAACATCTAAATTATACACACGGCCGAAACGCGGTAGTCCAGGTATAGGTGGCTTGTTGAGAATCCAACGTGCTGAAACGTACTCTCGTCCCAGCGCGTTGAAGAAACACTGTTGGATTTTCAACTCTCGGCGCTAAGCAGAGCGTTGAAAATCAAGTGCACGAAAAATTTCGCCGCGATTTTATTACGTCCGTGCAAACGAGGGCTATATTATAGGACCAGTTTTCGGTTTTTATACTAGGTATTTACTTGCAAGTACGCCGACCAAGTGCCGATCCGAAACACTTGCAAGACTATTTTATTTCTTATTTATATTTAGTTACGGATCAATGTTCTATGTAGGGCTTTCAATACCGGGATCCCGGTATTGGCTAATACCGGTATCCCGGACATTATTTGACATTTTCCAATACCGGTATTGAAATGTCCACTACCGGGATACCGGTATTGGTGATTTTATTTTATCAGTAGACACTACAGTGAAACAATTTATTTTTATTACCTACACATTATATTTCCAACCAATTTTATAATTATCTGGGTAAGTTTTAAAAACTGCGTATTTTAATTCGACAGTTAGTTACTATTTCTGTAGTGTTATCGTTTTCTGATAGCTACGCCATACAAAATACTTGACTCGTTCTGTCAAAGTTGATGTTTTGTCAACAAACCCTAACATGACACGTTATTTGTCTAGATTTTTGACAGCTCAACACGAGATAATCAGTTATTTTGTCGTATTTAGTCGTCCTCGATTTTGACGACGAGAAGAGTAGACAAAAAGACAAAATGATATTTCTTTTTTAATTGTGGGTGTACACCGGTGTACTGTAGTAGAGGGGTTCACTACCACGTAGATGACTATTACTTTCCAGTCACTTTGCCAATTATGGTGATTAAATAAATAAATTAACGAAATCTAGGGATTATAGCTGTATGGTAATATCAAATATTCGCAAAATAATTACTAAAATCACCAGTTTATTTCCTAAGGGTGGTGATTAACAATTTTTATGGTTATAATAGCGGAATCAACTCCACCTGCCAATTTATTTGAACGTCAGTCTTTTTGGTGACTGGTGATTAACAAAATTTGCAACGTCATGAACTTTATGGTGACTGTTACAATAATAAACTTCGATTTGTCAAATTGCGATCGTCGGCCCATTTGTCATTTGTGGTGATTATCTAATGTGTATAGGTGCCACTAATTTTAATTTCCGTCAATTTGTATTTTAATTTCAGCATGCCAAAGAAATAATTTAATTTTAATCAAAAAGTCGGTTACACAAAAAACTAATCATAAATAATTAAAAGAGAGAATAATTAAGAGAGACGTTTATTCAATAAAGTACATAATTCCATGCATAAATTGAACGAATGAAACAGAACTTCAAGCCGATGTTGCTATCATAAAAATAATTTGTTTTTAATCACTTGCAACATCGGTATCTCGTCGCGCGATAAAGTAGTGTCAAAGTGCCTTTTTCGAGTTTACCGTTGCCGTTTGCGGTCATGTAAGGGATTAGAATGACGTCAGAATCATAGACAAATTCCGATAAAACGAGAAAAAGAGCGTTCTTGCGCTTGTCATATTAACTCAGCAGCACTCATATAGAGTCTATTGTAAGAGTTGAATTGGGCATTTATGATAGTTCTGAAGGCGGCCGAGAGATGTATATTGACATGGCGTATAATTATTTACTGAGCATTCTACCTACGAGCGTAGAGGTAGAGAGAACGTTTTCTTCGGTTACATATTTGTGCAACCGTTTAAGGGGACGATAACCGACTTTTAATGATTTTATACTGAAGATGACGTCTAAACGAGTAGTGTTAGTAATTTGAAAAAAAAGTATGTTAAATAAGAGCGTTTTCTTAATATTTTAATATAGGCATATTTTTGATTATGTTTATATTAAATAGTGAAATTAATTTGTAAAGTTATGTCTAACGCGGATAAAAAACTGAGAATGACGCAAAATATATCAAGCGTTTTTTTCTGAAAACGTCACCATTTTGAAAACAATTAAATTATTGATCTTTTAGTATACGTGTTTTATTAAAATACCTTTTGTTTTACGTATAATAAATTAATAATGCGTCTAATTTGGGACAGCGCTCCTTGATGGACGAGTCCTATTACTGGCTGGACGTATGACGCGTTGCATGAGCTCAGTACAAAACACGCAAACTAACCATTCAAGGTCACTGTCATATATCTGCGTCTTAAGAAGCTCGCTCTCAGATAAAACTTTAGATGCTCTTTCCTTTCTACGAACTCATTTTCAGGAAGAAAGAGCCGAAACAATGTTGATTTTATAGAGATTATATGCAGATATTACTTTATAGCAAAAGATGCATGTTCCACTCAGTAGTAACTGTAATAAGTCATGAAGAAAAACCCATAACGGGGAAGCATCAGGGTAACCCGCGAAATTCAAATTTTCTTACGTATTTTGCATTTTGCAGGTCAGTGACAGGTTTTATGTTGATTAAAATATGATTCGCGGTCGTAACAAATATGGCTTTACTCAATTATAATCATTACAATCAGCAATAGTGATTAAGAAGAAGATAAAGGTGTCAAATGTCATGATTTCATGAAATCATGACATCATCATGAATCACTATTGCTGATTGTAATGATTATAATTGAGTAAAGCCATATTTGTTACGACCGCGAATCATATTTTAATCTACATAAAACCTGACACTGACCTGCAAAATGCAAAAAACGTAAGAAAATTTGAATTTTGCGAGCTACCCTGGCGCTTCCCTCTTAAAAGCACGATGAACAATTTTGACTGATTTTTATGTGATTTTATTAAAACATAATTGTATGTTGATTTTAAAGAGATTTATTTTATAAAAACATAAAAATAAATAGATCGCTAAATTGTAATTACTTAGATACTGATTATTCAAATTTAAATGTTTTATTTTATCTAGGTACTTTTCTCATACTATGTATCAGATTATTTTGTTATTTTTGTTAGGAGATTCTGTTTGCAATTTAAAGTTGTATAAAAAAGTGACTTTATATTTAAAAAGCAGTTTTTTATTATTTTGTAGTGAAACTTATTAGTTGTTGAATAAAAAAATGATATTAAGTAAAAAAATAGTCTCATACCGGGATCCCGGTATTGGACATTTTCTATACGGTATTAATACCGGTACTGCAAAAATCCGGTATTCGAAACCCCTAGTAGTTCTATGCAAGCGTTTTTAGGGTTCCGTAGTAAACAAGGAACCCTTATAGTTTCGTCATGTCCGTCTGTCTGTCTGTCTGTCTGTCTGTCCGCGGTCTAGCTCCGAGACCCTCAGTACTTGAAAGCTGTAATTTAGCGTAGGTATACATATTAATTATGCCGACAAAGTGGTAAAACAAAATTATGAAAAACATTTTTTTTAGGGTACCTCCCATACACGTAACGTGGTGATGTTTTACTTTTTATTTTTTTATCCCATAGTGTGGAATATCATTAGAAAGGTCTTGCAAAAACATTATCATTATCGACATTATGAGTTTGTGAAAGCCATTTTTGGATTCAGCGATCCGTTTGCAAAATATTAAGCTTTAAAGTGCTAATTTTTGTTATAGTCAAGTGTCCCCCCCCTGCCAGCTAAATGGTTGGTTTTGGATGTGTGAAAAAAATCACAGCAGTAGTTTATATAACGAAATTAAAAGGAAAACTATCACAGCTAAGTAGGCTTTACTAGTTAACGAGTAATAATCGACCAACTTAACTTTGCAGTTGCAAAAACATGTTTTCCCATACATTCCGTATGGGAGAATATGTTTATCAACTACAAAGTTAAGTTTGTTTTTGGGATAAATTCATCCCAACTACGGAACCCTTCATTGTGCGTGGTCCGACACGCACTTGGCCGGTTTTACTTTAAAGGATTTGGAAGTTTTTTTTTTGTAAACGCGATTGTGCTCTTTATTTATACTACGTTACGGATTAAAGGTTTTGGAAGTTTTTTTTTTTAATGCGTTTGTGCTCTTTATTTAGATAAGGTCCGTACCAATATTCTATACAAGTATTTTTCTTCAAAGTATTTTTTTCGGCTACTCGCTCCTTCGACGCTCGATGCAATTCTGCTCCTTATTTATATTTAGTTATGGATCAAAGTTCTATGCAAGTATTTTTACTTTAAAGGTTTTGGAAGTTTTCTTGAAGTGAATATTTCTTTAGGCGCGTTGAGCATTTTTGAAATGGGACTAAACCTTTGATTTCGCGACACTGTAACGCAATTTACCGAAACCGTGGAGTAAAAGGCATCAATGCGTTGATTACCGCGGTACCGATTTTTTTAATCTGACGTATAAATGTGATTCCGATACTTATCCTATTTACAGAATAAACAATTTCATTTCATATCTACTAGATTTTCTCTACAAGGCCTAGATCCAAAGATATTCTAAAACATTGAGATATTGGCATTGTAAATAAATTTCCAAAAAACACATTACTAATCTGTACATATACTAACGATTCCCCAAAGTATTCAACAGAAATAAAGCAAGTAATGAACATACCTAATTACTAATAATAAAATATAAATGCCGTCGACTCGTTATGAATGAATGGTAAGTAGCTATCTATCCAGTCACACACACACACGGATGCGCACCGCGTCCGCCGCCCGCCTGCTGTTGTCAAACGGAGATAGCAATATTCCGAACGAATTTTGCAAACGTCTTCGATTTGTAGTTGCGAGCCGCGGTCGCAGCGCTCTTAAGTATCAACTTTTACCGAAGGAATACTGGTTGATATGTGAAGAATTTTTCTCTGTTCGGAGAAGCGATGAGCAGAGATTGTGGAGAAGAATTAAGTACTGCACTTTTGTACTCCGTACTTTAGTGAGTTTAGAAGTGTTGCGAGTCTTAACAACGACTGTGTGAAAAGTGCCTTGAGGTGTTGAGCTGAATGCACGTGACAACTGTATTGTGTAAGATTAGCTGTTTCCTGCAAGTTACGAGTTTTGCTTGGATCTTTTTAGAACTGTAAGAGTAGATATTTCGAATGGAAATGCTAAGTCATAATGATAATCATACAATAAACTATACTTCAGCCGTTATCAGACGATTCACTCGAGTGATAGTACATTTTTGTTTCTTTCCACGTTAACAGGACACCGATAAAATTATATAGGAATGACCGTTAGACTGCTTTCACACTAAGGCGACTTTAGCAGCGCGATAGTCACGCAACAGTCGCGCGACCGTCGCGCAGTCAGAATTTTCATATCATAAACAGAAGCATGGCGAAAGCGCGCAGCCGGCGCGGCACCGCTTTCGCTCAATCGGCGATGAGCCAGTGTTGCAAGTGTTGGAATACAAACTCAATTTGATTTGATTGTCTATGCGACTATTGTCTATTGACATTGTCGATGTTCTTTTTATTAATACTTGTCATTTTTGGTTAATTCATTTAAACATGTCTGTATTTTTTTCCCTTCGTCAATAAATAAATAAATTTGTTTAGTGTTTGAAAATTTACCACTGTAATGTTAATTAGATTAAATTCGGGGCGAGAGTCTGGTGATCCGTGACACAGGGTTTCCTAGTATGGACGCCAGCCTCTCGCAAAGAATCATATTTTACGCAATTTTGTCAAAAGCTATATTTCTTGTTTCTATGTTTATAACTATATGAATTAGAGAACAGAGAAATAAAGATTATTACTATTAATTGAAGAAAAAAAATATGAATGTTGAAATATAATTATAGCTATACAAGTAAAAAATCATCACATTTCAGCCGAAAGACGTCCACTGCTGGACATAGTCCTCCCCCAAGCACCGCCACTTCGACCGATTCTGTGCTTTCCGCATCCAGCGGATTCCTGCGGCCTTCACAAGGTCATCGGTCCATCTTGTGGGAGGCCTTCCAACGCTACGTCTTCCGGTACGTGGTCGCCACTCCAGAACTTTTCGACCCCATCGGCCATCCGTTCTGCGAGCAATGTGCCCTGCCCATTGCCACTTAAGTTTGGCAATGCTTCGGGCTTCGGCTGGGGCAGCGTTCGGGAAACTACGCAATATCTTTTCGTCCCACATACCACAGTGTCTCAAGACGAAAGTTTTTGACCGGTGCGTGTTGCCAATGATGACCTATGGTACTGAAACGTGGTCGCTCACAATGGGCCTTATCAGAAGGCTAAAAGTCACCCAAAGGGCAATGGAGAGGGCTATGCTTGGAGTTTCCCTACGTGATCGAATCAGAAATGAAGAGATCCGCAGGAGAACCAAGGTAACCGACATACAAGTAAACCAATTTACTATTATTGCCTGTCTCAACAGCAAGCGCACGTGATTAGGTATTGTCTATTTTTGAAATGAAGTGCGCCACACTGAAATAAACTGCGGCGCGGCAGCCGCGCTGCTAACGCGCAGCTGTTCTTATAATGTGAAGGCATTTGCTTGTGCCACGTTCGCGCTGCTAACGTCCTAATGTGAAAGCGACCTTAATCTGCTCCGTTCATTAAATTTTTCGATGAAAGATGCTGAAAGCCGAAATCCAAAATTGTTGGATCAGTTCACTATTATATTCATGTTCAGACGTTTCATTTCGATTGAAAGACGCTGAATGAAAGGCAAGAATATGAAGCGTCTGATATCGGTTTCACTATTTTTTTCGTGGACTTAGAAACCAAATACGACTGCGTAGGTAGGTACTTTATACTCGTACTTATTTTCCAAGTTGACCCCGTTTTACAATGACGTGCCGTCTAAGTCAATGGGCCGTGGTTGATAAATCTTATAATTTTGATATAAATCATATTAATAATAATGCTTTTTAAGATTTGGGTTGGGGTTACGTGGGGGTTAACACGAATGATCTAAAACATGTTTAGCGTCGAACAGTCAAAATATTATTATAATTTAGTCAAGTTTGAAATATCAGTCAGTCAAGAAAGATTTTAGTAGACAGGTAAGTCGTGAAGAGCGTAACAGGTACTATTTTCCCAAATATTTAAAGATATTAATACTGAATCCATTTTTTTAACCTCACCTCTGAGTAAAATAGCCATATAGTTTTCCATTTAAGTAAATTGAAAGAGATAATCCAGAACGATATTTGTTTCAAAGTCACACTGCAGCATTAAGTAAACGTTCTCTTAATTGCCTTTTCTAATTGCCCAGTTTCCGGGTACACATTGGGAAAATGTTCACATTTACAAAACGGCGGGGTAAATAGCCACTCTTGTGAAAGCTCTGCTAAGCAAACTTAGTATTTACGGAAGCTGGGGCAAAAATACGAAGCAATCGGGTCGTGTGAAAAGTCAGTAACGCTCAATAAAGAACTTAATTGAAAATGAAGGTGCATTATCGAAAAGGTGACAAATGGTTATATATAATTTGAAGGTCAAAACGGTGACTGAAAATTTACACGCATTGATTATGATCAGTGCGATTCATGCATTTTCCTTGGCGAATCCAAACTCAATGACAATCATTTCTTTCATTATAATTCAAGGGTGTTGATTGCTCAGCTGAACAGCCTCAAGGTGAATGTTGACTGTATGGTGATACAACACTATCACTCATTACTATAGCGTAGCAACACTGGCGTCACTTATACTCGCCTGTCGTAATGTATCTTAATAAAAGTATACTATTACTTACTACTGGTGGACTTCATATTTCATACAGCTAATCAGGAGATCAGCTGCGATCAGAGTGAGTGTAGATAGGATGTCTTCGAGGACGAAGACACTATCTACAGTCACTCTGGTATTCATATAGCACACGACCACGTTACATGGTGTCAGAAGTGGGTTAGCTATTAGTGGTTATTCATCATCATCATCATCAGCCTATAAATGTTCCCACTGCTGGGACACAGGCCTCCTCTCTGTGAGAGGGAGTGGGCCGTTATCCACCACGCGGGCCCAGTGCGGGTTGGTTATTAATAGGCTGAATTTAAAAATAATATTATGATCCTGACTCAGAAGTTGTCCTCCTTCTGCCCTTGTTCCAATTTATTTGACATTTTCTCAGCACGTCCTCTATATAACCAAACTAACCTACAAACCTGCTTCCCTAATGTAGGTACCTAAGTATCAAACTCAAAGCATTTATTCCAATTAAACCATTTACAGGCACTTTTGAATAGTCAAAGAGTCAGTCAGTTAGTCAGAAAGTTGAACCTAGTTGTTCATTCCAAAACGTATATCTCTAAGAAGAAGAACGGGCAAGAAACTCCATGGTGACTCTTAAAAATAATATTAAAAAAAACGTGTGGCACTCGGGGACTGCCGCGGTAAAGCTATTGCATAGCATTTGCAACCTCCATACTTCCTATTTGTCAACGCTACACTTGGGATTATGACGTGATGACATAAAACAAAAATTACGTTCCCATGACAACATCACATGACAACATCACGTTGTCATGGGAACCGTCATTACATGGTAGGCGGAGTGGGGGTGTTAGGTTTTTTCGTTACGGAATTTCTTGATTCGGTCGTCCCGCTCAAAGCCCGCGATAAAAGCTATGCAATAGCTTAAAAATTATTCGCAACAAATGGTTCTCCAAATGCTATTAGTACTGCTCGCTTTTCGACTAATGTTATCGTAAACATAACATTATCGTAAACAACTAAATACGGGTCAAAAACCACTTACAACACGGCCTTGTCGATCATGAATCACGAGAAATGTCGAGAACGAGGTTTTCTTGACGTTTCCTATACAAAACTTGATTGAAACTTCCCTAAAGATAAGTCAATATAAACAATACAACGTGTAACATTATATTAACATAACAATCTCATACATAGTTTCCACGAAAATCCATTATTCTCGGTAATGAATAATACATCAACAACGGTTAAATTATAAGGATGTTTTCGTATAATTATATACGAATATGAACAAGCAAAGCGCTCGATAAAGTGTTAGTTTTGAAGAACCGTGAACTAAGGCTGAAGTGGCTGAAGTTAGCAAAGTATATCTTAAAAACATATTGATGTTTACGTTATGAAAAATTCAGAACCGTTATTACTTTTATTATTCTTTAAAATAAATTATGCTTTTGAGTTTTTCTAATATTGCAAAGAAATATATTATCTTAAATTATCATAATTTGCAAGTAGTCTGTGTACTGTGCACAGTTAGCTACTTATGAAATTTTCAATAGATCAGATAAGTATAATGGTTAGAACATGTGAAAGTAATGCATAATTATTATTATCATGCAGTTGATTCGTGAAAATCCTGTTTGCGCGATGAAGGACTCCTTAAAAACCCCAGCTTGATCAAATTACAAGCTCGAACGACATTTTATGACATTGTTTTTATAATACCAGGACTGCCTCGTTGGTCTAGTGGTCACAAACTCTTCTACTGAGCATGAGGTCTTGGGTTCGGTTCCCAGGTCAGGCAAAGTGTTATTGGGCTTTTCCATCAGCCCGGAATTTGGATTTTTGTGCCCCGTAGACGGTAATAGGCTTACCCCCTATTACATGGGACTTCAACATAACTGGCGAAATGTGGATAGATAGATGGATAGATAAACCATTTATTTAGTGCACACAAAAAAAAACCCATAAACACAATTAAATGATAACAAATTACATGGATATGTAAAAACAAGATGCCAATATACAAAAAAGAAAAAACATACGTATAGAAATGGAGTGACATTATGACATACTTCAGAATAATCAAACATATAAGGTGCGGTGTGCGTCTCAAGGTTGCACCAAATAGGAGTCCAACTCAGCATGTGTCAGGCAAATATACCTGACGCTGATATTCTGCTGGATCCCTGCAGTGACATACGGACGTCAAGCAAACGAGATAAATTGGTGTTGTGATTGTGACAAAGTGTTATGCGTGGAGTAAATTATGTAAGTAATTAAAATTATGTAACTATCTACAACAAAGTTTTGCATTGTGAAACGTTCTTGTTCGTTAATGTGTCGATTGTGGTACTGGTACACCTCTGCCTGACCCGTTGGGGATTTTAGGCGTGATGTTATGTTATTTTTATTACAGTAGTATTCTGCAGCTTTTTTAGTGCTAATGTAAGAAACCAATAATTAGGGCGCAGGAATTACAATATTAAAATCGTATATTTTTTTTATCCAATGAAGTATGATATCACTAAGCTACTGGCAAGGTGTAGGTACAACGGTACCTACACCTCTGCGTAACCCTTTGGGGTTTACAGGTGTGATGTTATGTTATGTTATTTTATAGTTGCTACTAAATACCTGTGCGTCCTGTATGGCTGCCCCTAATCACGCAGGCTGTAGCATCCTGGCTGGAGCTCGCCGGGGGAGGAGTAGCCTGCTTGCACTCCGACTTCTCAGGAAAACAGGCCCTGAAACATTCAGGAACGTTAATATATCGCCAGCGATAAAATGAAACGGGTCATTAAAGACGGTTCGATACCCCGTTGGAATAGGTAATGATTTGTCAGTACTTTGGTGGAATTGAAAATGTTTAGGCGGCTTGCTGAATAATGCTGTCGCTTTTTCAATGTTTGAAACACCATTTACACTCCTTCCAGATATTTAGCCTCTGATTTTACATCATTGTGAAAATCACGGTGATCTTTATTCAGTTTATTTATATATATATTCTAGCTTTTGCCCGCGGCTTCACCCGCGCGGATGTCGGAAGATATCCCACGGGCCACGGGAACGTACTACCGAGGTTAAAAGTACCCTATGTGTTATAAGCTATCTGTATGGCTTTTATCCAAATCCGTTCAGCCGTTTTTGTACCAATCCGGAACACACATCTAAACAAACAGACAAAATTCAAAAAACTATATTTTTGGTATCAGAATCGCTCCTCTCACCTCGTAGCATTTTCTTTACTTTTTAATATTCGAAGTACAGTTTTGAATTTGTTACTATTTTATCATAATTGTATAGTTATAGTAGATAGGTACTTTATTGTACACCACAAAAATATGTAACAGTAAATAAATCAAATCTTTATTCTCATTGTAATAAGGTTGCTGTTGGGCTACTACCACTCACAAAATAATAATTTGTAGTTTTTGCTGGACTTTCATAAGATTCGAGTTCGCGGTATTTAAAATCGAATACGGAAAATGCATTGTTCGATATTGTTGTTTTCTGTTCCAACCCTCATGCGACCTTTTCTATTCATTTCAAAATTGCGGTCATTGTGGTTATTCCCTGAGTACCCCGATCCCGGAGGACCCCGAATAGGATAAATAAAGAATAGAATAGAATTTTCTTTATTGGAGTAACCAAGTCTCAACAAGATTGTTAGTAAAACTTACGACTATGTTAGTAAACACAGACACTAAACAAAAACAAGGAAAACAAAGCAATAAATAACGGTTGGTCACCGCTGCGACATCCCATGAGAGAGGGCACAACAGTGACCCACGTATTCACAGTCCAGGCGACTCGCAACCGTGCTTAAGGCACTGTTGGAGCTGCCCCACACCCTGCGCACCAGAGAAGAGCACCTTTTACGCATTGTTGCGTAAAAGCAATCTACATGCGCATCTGCGAATATCTTTGATGCACTACAGAAACGGGGCAGCCCCACCAGTATTCTAAACGCATCCGACAACGCCCTCCGCTCCCGTTCAATGTCATCATCGTGTTTGAGGTTGGGAGTCAATATATGACCAAGATACTTAAACCTGTAGACTCTCTGCAAAGGTGTACCATAAAGTAATACAGGCGGTATCGCATGAGGACTTTTACCCCCAGCTTCAAAGACCATGACCTCTGACTTCTTACTGTTATATGCCAAGCACTGATCACTATTATATGGATACGTTTTTTTTTTCTATCGTTTTCAACTTGTACGGACGACATAAAAAGTGCTTAAATGTATGTGTTTGAAATACATAAGACGAAAGTAGTTTTTATGTCGTCCGTACAAGTTGAAAACGATAGAAAAAAAAAAACGTATCCATATTATAGTGATCAGTTATGCGGACGACATGGTACTGCTGAGCGCGTCAGTCTGCGGCTTGAGAAAATCGGTTGCTCAATGTGAGGCGTATTCTATATAGTTCGTGGCTTGGCATACAACAGTAAGAAGTCAGAGGTCATGGTCTTTGAAGCTGGGGGTAAAAGTCCTGATGCGATACCGCCTGTATTACTTTATGGTATACCTTTGCAGAGAGTCTACAGGTTTAAGTATCTTGGTCATATATTGACTCCCAACCTCAAAAACGATGATGACATTGAACGGGAGCGGAAGGCGTTGTCGGATGCGTTTAGGATACTGGTGGGGCTGCCCCGTTTCTGTAGTGCATCAAGGATATTCGCAGATGCGCATGTAGATTGCTTTTACGCAACAATGCGTAAAAGGTGCTCTTCTCTGGTGCGCAGGGTGTGGGGCAGCTCCAACAGTGCCTTAAGCATGGTTGCGAGTCGCCTGGACTGTGAATACGTTGGTCACTGTTGTGCCCTCTCTCATGGGATGTCGCAGCGGTGACCAACCGTTATTTATTGTTTTGTTTTCCTTGTTTTTGTTTAGTGTCTGTGTTTACTAACATAGTCGTAAGTTTTACTAACAATCTTGTTGAGACTTGGTTACTCCAATAAAGAAAAATTCTATTCTATTCTTTATTTATCCTATTTGGGGTCCTCCGGGATCGGGGTACTCAGGGAATAACCACAACGACCGCAATTTTCAAATGAATAAAAAAGGTCGCTTGAGGGTTGGAACAGAAAACAACAATATCGAACAATGCATTTTCCGTATTCGATTTTAAATACCGCGAACTCGAATCTTATGAAAGTCCAGCAAAAACCACAAATTATTATTTTCTTGAAAATAAAATAACCTGGAAAATTCAACGAAGTTGGACGTTTTAATGCTTCTTCGTTTTTGCGTATTTTAAAAGGTAATAAATTGCTGGGATAAAACTCACTAAGGACGAAAAGCACTTCTTTGAACTATTAAGGCAGGCAGGCAGGTAGTAAGGCTGCTGTTTTGACAGTTTTCAAATAGTGTTGATTTTGTACCACTATTTTCCATCTTTTTGATGTGACAGGTGTTAATTTGATGTTTCAAAGACTTATTTTCGTAGAATTTTTGGGACAAATACTTAGGAAAATAATTATTTATTTCAATTTGAATTTAACAGAAGAATTGACAAAATTAATAAAGACTTGTTGACGGTTTTCAGTAAGTACAGGCAAATTGGTTACCCAGTTACTTATAAATTAAATTCGCTTTTCGTGTCTGTGTATGAAAAAAATCATGTTTCAGATATAATTCCAATCCATAGTTTTCACTCATACATTTAAATTATAAACTCTAATCTAAACAGATAAAAAACCAAAATAAAATCATTATTAATTAAACTCGCTCCCTATTACATGGGACTTAAACATAACTGGCGAAATGTGGGTGTACCTGCTACAGGGACACCTCTATCCAACCCTTTGAGGAAACAAGGCGTGATGTTATGTTATGTGTATGTTATTAATAATAAATTTAAATATTCAACTCATCATCATCAGCCTATAAATGTTCCCACTGCTGGGACATAGGCCGCCTTTCTGTGAGAGGGAGTGGGCTGTAATCCACCACGCGGGCCCAGTGCGGGTTGGTAGATGTCACATGTCTTCGAATTTTTGGTTCTAGCACATGCCGGTTTCCTCACGATGTTTTCCTTCACCGTTTTGAGAGTTATGGTGATGAAATAATTTATACAAAGTAAAGCGCCTGTCTGGGTTCGAACCTACGACCTACAACTTGTAAGTTGCGGCCGTTACCACTGGGCTACCACTGCTCCCTGCTCTATTCAACTCATTAAAAACAAAAAAAATACTGTAAAAAAATTAACCCGCCCCGTTTTTTTAGGTATATGTGGTCGTGTTATTCTTCTAAACTCCGCAACGTGTAGTAATGCATTTTTCACCATCATTTAGAGAATTGAATTCGGAAGATCCTTGGTACCTGGTCAACCGAGCTCTGCTCGGGTGAAAATAGAAAATGCTTATTCAATAGTAGGTATAGGATAGTTCATACTAATTCCGTATATAATAATAATAATAATAGGATTATCCACCAGCAACTTGCTCTGAAATACAGTCTTGTGGAATCAGAAGTACCGTACTATAGATATGTGCCCGACCCAGTCCTCGCAATATCACGTTGTATTGGGATCGATCTATCATCACTGACAGGACTATTGTTGCCAATAAGCCAGACATAGTGGTGATAGATCGATTAGAGCGCCGCACAATGATTATTGATATAGCGGTCCCGCATGACGAGAACCTCGTGAAAGCTGAAAAAGATAAACAGATTAAGTATCTTGATCTAGCTCACGAGGTTGTCGACTTATGGGATGTGGATACAGCAATCATTGTGCCGATAGTCGTTACGGCCAATGGCATAATAGCTAAGAGCCTCGACCTACACCTGAGGAGGCTCTCGTTAGGCAGCTGGATCAAGGGCTTGATCCAGAAAGCAGTACTCCTGGACACGGCACGTTCCTCTCTCAGGAGCCCTGACCACCGGTGGCTTGGACCCTGTTCCCGACACCGGTGGGCTACTATTTTTTATATTTTTAAATGTTTATTTAATTAGTTTTTATAAGAATATTTAAAAATGTAAAAAGTATGTTAATAAATGAAAAAAAAAAAAAAATAATAATAATAATATAGCCTTTTATTCAGATCCATATTACAATTAAATGACAAAATATACATAGAAAACTTAAGTTTAATGTAAACCTTAATCTAGTCTCTTATTTGAGTTTTACTTATTTTCTGTAGATCTGTTTGCCAGTCGACAAAGGCCTCCTCCAACCTTTTCCACTCATGCCTTTCTTGAGCCACTCTGTTCCATGTGACGCCTGCCACTTGTCTTAAGTCGTCCTCCCATCTTTTTTGTGGTCTACCTCTTTTCCGTTTACCTTCTCTAGGATACCATCGTGTCACAATTTTGCTCCACTTGTCTTTCTCTCTTATCATATGCCCTGCCCATCGCCATTTAAGCCTTCTAATTTTGCACGTTATGTCTATAACCTTTGTTTTGCTTCTTATTACACGGTTTCTCAGTCGGTCTATCTTTTTCACATTCATCATGCTTCTTTCCATTGAGTATTGGCATGTTGCAAGTTTTCTAGTCGTGTTTTCTGACAAGGTCCATGTTTGGCTGCCGTACATGAGAACTGGTAGTATGCAAGTATTAAATAGTTTGCTTTTTATATTCATATGCAGGTTTTTATCTTTCATAATCTCTTTCAAACCCCAGTACCTTCTCCAGCCATTGGTTATTCTTCTTTCAACTTCTTTGCGCATCGGATTATCATCTGTTATTAGCTGTCCCAGGTAAATATATTCATCTGTATAATCAATTTGGTTGTTTCTTAAATTGATCGTAATTCTCTCTCCGTTTGTCATTACTCTTGTTTTTTCCGGGTTCAATTTTAACCCTACCTTCTCGCTTTCCGTTGCTAGTTCGTTTATCATTTTTGTTATGTCTTCCGGGGATTTTGCAAATAACACAATATCATCTGCGAATCTCAAGTGAGTTAACGAGACACCGTCTATATTGATACCGAGATTTTCCCAGTTAAGACCTCTGAATATTGATTCTAGTACCGCCGAGAATAATTTTGGTGACAAGGGATCTCCTTGTCGTACGCCTTTGCCTACTCTGAAAGGTTCGCCTTTCTTTTCTAATTGGATTCTCGCAGTACTCTGACTGTAAACATTCTTTATTAAGCGGATGTATTTGTGTTCAATTCCTTGTTCTTTTAATGACTCCCATATCTTTTCGTGAAACAAAGAATCGAATGCTTTGCTATAATCGATAAATGCGATGTAGTAGGTACATTGGTATTCTTTATACTTCTCCATAACTTGGCGTACTACATAAATGTGGTCAATCGCTGAATAGCCTTTACGAAAACCCGCCTGCTCAATGGCTTGGTGTTCGTCTAATATTTTCTCAATCCGATTTAGTATGATCTTGGCAAATACCTTGTATATGTTGGACATAAGACTGATAGGGCGGTAGTTCCCGATTTCATATTTGTCTCCTTTCTTATATAGAAGAATAATGTTTGATTCTATCCATTGCCGTGGGACAATTTCGGTATTTAGTATCTCGTTAAACATGTCAGTGAGAACTGGTGTTATAACTTCTTTGCTTTCTTTTAGGATTTCGTTGTTTATACCATCGGATCCTGGTGCTTTGTCTCTCTTTTGACTATCTATAGCTTTTATTACTTCAGTCAGAAGGATGTTAGGGATATTTGAGATTTCCGCTAAGTCGTTTTTGTCTCGAGCGGTGTTGTGTTCATATATTTTTTTGTAATAGGATGTGGCTATTCCTAATATGTTTGTTCTGTGGTGGTTCCATTCTCCGCTGTCATTTTTAACTTTTGGGATCCAGTCTTTTGAATTTGTTAATTCTTTATGAGCTTTTTTAACACCTCCTGTTTTGGCTATATGTTTTTCGATAATTTCCATTCTATTTGTTTTCCTGTCTGTTCTTATACTTTCTTTGATGTCTTTACTAATTTTCGCTAAATGCCTTCTTCTGTCTTTTACTTCTTTTGCGTTAATTAGCTGGCTTCTTTGCTCTAGTAATTTCATGGTATTAGTTGTTAGCCATTTTTTCGGTTCAGATTTGATCTTAGCAGTGTCTTGTAACTGAACTTTAATAGTATTCTCTATCCAGTTGTACTTTTCCTGAGTTCCCATGGTCTTTGTATTCTCTTTGAAGTCTGTGAATTTATCTCTTAGGGTGACTACTAGTTGCTCCATTTGATGTTTGCTGAGTTTATCAATCGCTAGTTCCTGTCTCGGTCTAGGTTTCTTTGGTTGTACTGATTTTATTTCAGCTCTGATTAGTCTATGGTTGGTATTGAAGTTAAATTTGTTAATGACGTCAAAATTTGTAAAGCAGTTGTTTCTATTGGTCATTATAAAATCGATTTCATTCTTTGTTTTCCCGTCTGGTGAAATCCATGTCCACTTTTTCTTTGTGTTTTTTTTGTATACTGAGTTTAAGATGGTTAAGTTATTTTCTAGTGTAAAGTTTATAAGTTTTTCTCCATTTCTACTTCTAATTTTATTACTGTAGGTGAATGGTCCTAGTACTGTCTCTTCTCCTGGACGCTTAGCTCCAATTTGCCCATTGAAGTCTCCCATGACGATTAGGTTTTTATGGGCATGTTCTTGGATAGTGTTATTTAAGTCAAGGTAGAATTTCTCAATTGTTTCCAGGTCCGATTGTTCTGTTGGTGAATATATTTGTAAAATAGACCATGAATCTTTATATCCCGGTAACTTCAGATTCATCATTGCTATGCGCTCCGAGATTCCAATAAATCCTTCTATAGATTTTTCAAGGTATTCTTTGACGATGAAACCAACGCCATGGTGGCCTGGCGTCATTCCAATATGGTACAGTAAGAAGTCTGGTTGAGACATAATTCTTTCTCCCATTCGTCGTGTTTCACTGAGGCCGACGATACCCCATTTAATTTGTGTTAACGCATTTGTTAGTTCTATAAGATTTTCTTCATTTTTCAGCGTGAGTGCGTTAAGGGCTGCGACGTATATTTTTGTTTCTTTGTAGTTGTTTTCCTGTGTTGTTGGAGGGTTATGGTCTTTGTCCCCCACGAGGACCAGTCGGCTTGGGGGAAAATGTATTTCTTCTGTTTGTTTATTTTCGTAGTTTGTTTGGATTTCCCGTTTACCGGTTAATTGCTATTGTTTATTGGGTGTAGGTTTGTTGGTAAAAGAGTTCGATCTGGGTCTCATTGCATCGAAGGCATTTATCCTGTTGTCTTTGGCAAAGCATAGGATTTGCTGTTTCTTGGGTTGAGTTTTGGAAGGTGACGGTGAGCTAGTTGGTTCCCTTTTCCTTTTTTCAGTCTGGGATTCTTTTACTACTAGTTTGTCGTAATTTAGAAAAGCTGTATTTCCCTTTTCTCTCTCTTCCTTCAATTGTGGTAGCAGTGCTTTCCTTTTCTCCAAAACTTCCTTCGAGTAATCCTCCGATACATGAATATTCTTAAAGCTCTTTCTATTCTTCATAATTTCATCTTTTCTCCATGCATTTATAAAAGAACATAGCACCGGCCTTGATTTATTCTAAACTATATTTTTTCCCAAGCGGTTTAGTTTGTTTATTTCGGATTGCTCTATATTTATGTTTAGGTCTTCTTTGAGGGTCACCTTGACACTTTTAAATAGCTCCGATGTCGAGTTTTCCCCCTCTTCCAGCCCGAAAATAATTATGTTATTACTTTTCTTTTCTCTTTTCAAATATTCCATCTCTTTCTCCAGATCACTAACTTTTTGTTTTAATTGTTCATTTTCTTCAATAATAGGGGTGAGTTTTTCATCCATCCTATCCATTAAGTTTTTTGTAAGTGATTCAGTTAGTTCAGCTGTTTGCTTCTGCATTTCTATCTTCATATTGTCGAATAATAGTTGAAATTGTACCTCCATATTTTTGTGCAACGTAACGTGGAATGGAACGTAGTATAAATGGTATGTATTATTTTTCATGTAGTAGTAACACTGGAATTAATGCCAACTTAACAAACTGACATTAAGTATTCAATTTGGCAGATTTTGTACTTGAATGTTCTAACCTCAAATGTTGTTGTGAATTTTCTTCTGCACTTTTGCTGGGTAGATCCTGTTATTATCCCAGAACTTTATTTCTTCCGAGTCCACTGAAGTACTAAGTATGTGTTTTATAATGGTGTTGACGAGTAAAACAACTTATAACTATTTTTTCTAAAACGATTTGTTACGGATGGAATCACAGTGATGTTTACACTCCAACGTCCGGAAACGGAAAAATTCCGTATATAGCACATACTAATTCCATGCTGCCATGATAGTAAGTACTTACTAATTCCAAGCTGCCATATCATTATTCTAAGGAGGAGTTCGTGGCTTAGTAATAACAGCTGCATTGGTCGATCCATCAGGTTAAGCTACGCTTGCCAGGGTTGGTCCGTGGATAGGTGTGTATCTTTACATACAGAGACTCCTCCGCGCCTCGGTAAGCCCGTTAAGTTGGTCCCGGCTGTCATTCGTGGATCTTTGACAGTCGTTACGGGTCGTCAGAAGCCCGAAAGAAATCTTGATGTTTTATAAAGTTGTAAAAACCGTACGAAGCCCTAGTAAATTATAATACTCAAAATATTTGATTTCTAAAGCTGTCAAAATCAAATAAGCTTCAATTTTATGGTAATACTTGAGTTACTAGAATTGCCCATTTGCTACCACGAACGTGCGGTTGAATTTACATCTGTTAGGTAAATTTTGCGAAGTCTTGTATTGTATTGTATTGTAAGATGTAGCTCCAAGATTCTTGAGAAAACCACATCAAATCAACCGCAGTCTTGTCTGAGTCCTTAATCCAATATATACTCTGACTGCTAATGTTTCTAAATTGTATACACACCCGACATTGATACTGATTAAAATTCTCGTCACTAAATAAAACGAGTCAAATGTGACGATGGAATTGAAAATAAACCTCATAAATTGCTTTATAGAAATTGAAGTTTGAAAACCCATTGGGATCGCAAACGGCGCGACTTTACATTCAAAGTGATGACAATTCTTCAGAAACTGAAACGAAATCGAACGCTCCGGTGAATTTAACTGAATGCGACTCATTTCAACAAATATACTGTAAGCTAAGGTTTATCGCATAAGTTTAAATTGAATCTTTCGAACGTGTTCTGGGAGCTAATCTCAACTTTTTTAGCAAACCTATCGATAAATATAAAGGAACTGGACAATCGTAATCATAATTTTTGAAGTGAAAACTTCTTTAGGCGCGTTGGGCATTTTTGGGATGGGACTAGACCATTGATTTCGCGACACTGGTGCCGATTCCCTTGTTCACAAACTAAACTAAATTAAAGTTCAGTGCATCTTTTTCTTTCTATTTCATTAAGAAAAGGATAGAAGATAAATTTTAGTTTAGTCCTGTCAAATTAATCGGCGCTTGACGTAAATTGATGTAATTTTAGTAGGCAAGTTTTTAATCACGTCTAAACTTGTATAGAGTAGTGACAGGCGCTGATTAATTTGACAGGACTAAACTAAAATTTATCTTCTGTCCTTTTCATAATGAAATAAAAAGAAAAAGATGGACTGAACTTGAATTTAGTTTAGTTTGTAAACAAGGGAATCGACACCATTGTGACGGAATTTACCGACACCGTGGAGTAAAAGACATCAACGCGTTGTTTTTTTTTTCAAGTTTTCACTTTTGTCAGCACTCCCAGAGTGCCACTATTGTTTTATTTATCTCAACATCATATTGTAGGCAATGGTTAATAAAATTCACAATCTTAAATAGAGAAAGGTGTGTGAGAAAGTTTCTGAGTTACAGATCACCTGGCTCTTTAAAGCTGCGTTTTTCACTTAGCGTTCGCGCGGTAAATGAAAACACTTGAGCGAGCGAACATGTTTGTTCTGTGATGATCGGTTGAACTCGGCGAACGAATGCTCATTCGCTCATTCTTTCTGTGATACAACGTCACGATGAGCGACCATTCTTTTTCTCGTTGTAGTGCCATCAGATGTTTTCTGTTTTGAGCGAACATCGGTAGAACAGCAAACATTTGCTCTGAACAAAATGTTCGCTCGACAGTGTAGTGAAAACGCGGCTTTAAATAGGACACTTTAATTTACAAAACGATGTTCATGTCTCGTTTCGACGTTAGTTAAGGAGAATTATTCTTGTCTTTAAACCATTAGTCGTACTTAGGTACCTCTGAGCGCCTAGACAAATAGTGATCACTTATAAAGCGTTTCATATTTCTACAAAGACTTTCAACGGAATTGACATATTTAAGCTTTTCGGTAGCTTATGTAAGTACAATCCCATCAAAAACATAAATGTGAAAATGGGAGCCAAATTCCATAAATATGGTTGTCGACTTCGCCGACAAAAGAATTGAAATCTAAATGGGTGCCAAGTTCTGTAGATAATCCTGAAATTTATTTATAAGAACATGCAACTTTCTAAAATAAAATTAAAACACAAATTCTTGTTTTTTCTGCTATAACAATGTTTGCTATTTAAAAATATAACTTCTTAAATTTGAACAGTCGAATTATTTACACAAAGCACTTAGGATAAATTGAAGCTCAAGATTTGACTTGGCTAGTTTTTACATACAAGTTATCTTATATTTGGCTAATCAATTTATCATCTTTATATTTGTCTACAGTGTCGCGGTGCAAAAGAACTAAAACAAACAGGGTAACTTTTTTATGCTGGTGTGCATTACAGCTACGTCTTACACTCGCGCCACGTCATTGTGCTGTAATTTTACTTTTTTAGTGTGCGTGCATTAAGCGGCTAACAGTTGGACGCTATTTTTTTATCGAGTTTACAGCTTTGACTGTCTACCTAGGCATATTTAATTATTATTATTTAATTTTAAGTAGGCACTCAACATCAAATAAGTAATTCATGATGTGCTTACCTGTAAGAAATTTGTACACTAGTCTATAAGTTTATTGCATGTATCTCATATCTTTGTATCGGTGTACTTAATTGTTGGTGAGCCAAATAAATAAAGTAAAATATTCATATCTTTGTTCTTTATGTTATGCGCAAGTTACTGTTTCTTATTGTAACTGTTTACAGCTTTAACTGTCTACCTAGGCGTATTTATATATTGTTCTTTATGTTATGCGCAAGTTACTGTTTCTTATTGTAACTGTAAGGTCAAAATATCTTCTTTCTCTAAAATTTCAGCTTGCTGGTAAAAACTAGCCAAGTCAAATCTTGAGCTTCAATTTATCCTAAGTGCTTTGTGTAAATAATTCGACTGTTCAAATTTAAGAAGTTATATTTTTAAATAGCAAACATTGTTATAGCAGAAAAAACAAGAATTTGTGTTTTAATTTTATTTTAGAAAGTTGCATGTTCTTATAAATAAATTTCAGGATTATCTACAGAACTTGGCACCCATTTAGATTTCAATTCTTTTGTCGGCGAAGTCGACAACCATATTTATGGAATTTGGCTCCCATTTTCACATTTATGTTTTTGATGGGATATCATTACTTTTTGTAAAGAAATTATTATTATTCGTCAATCAAACGTGATCTATTAAATTCTTTTTGTAAATATGCGTAGCAATATTGTGTAAGAATGTAGGTATTTCTTTCGTAACAATTGTTACAATTTTCCGCAATGATGTCAGATCGCTGAGCCGGCGCGGCAAGTATTATTATTAAAAAAAACGTGTACAGTCGGGGAGCCTTATGTCGTATGGTATTTTACTGTGGGGTCGGGCTGCTGACATTGAATCCATCTTTATTTTGCAAAAGAGAGCTATCAGAGCCATTTATAATCTACGTCGCCGCGAATCTCTCAGGAAACTTTTTAAAAGGATTAATATTATGACGGTACCTTGCCAATTCATTTATGAAAATATTATGTATGTAAGGAAAAATCCACATCTCTTTAATAAAATAGATAGATAGTGATAGACATAATTTTAATACTAGAAATAAAGATAAACTAGATCAACCATTTTTTAGATTATCTTAAGTACATACATCTTTTATGGGGTACTGTGTTAAATGTTACAACAAAATATCTTGTGACATTTTGCAATTAAATGAAAGAAAATTTAAAACTCATATTAAAAATACACTTTGTAAACAAGCATATTACAAATTAGAGGATTATATCCAAGATAAGAGTGCTTGGAAACATGCTGGTCCTGCTCCATAGGACAATTTAGAATCAAGACAAAATCAAACTGTTTGCTAATTTAATTGCAAAATTTATTACTTTGTGTTTTATGACATTGATTTTACATTCTGTGATTACTTCCTCACACACTGACTTATTAATTGTAAAATTTTAGGAAAATCGTCTACTTTTACAATGTTTGTAAATATGTGAGCACCATTGTATCTATCACATATTAAATTATCTGTCGTTGTTTCATTTTTAATTCTTTTTACCTATTGTGGTATAGTAATTTTATTCTAGGTGCACCGTCTTCACATATAATTATTATTTAACAAATGTACGTACATATACAAACAATTGTAAAACATTTTAAAAGAGTAACGGTGGAGTTTCTTGCCCATTCTTCTCCATACGAAAACTACCTTTTGGAAGGGGCGAATAGAATCAATTTTATTATTTTGTAATTTTTGACGTTCAAAAGTGCCATACATGGGCCTATTTGAAATTAATGATTTGACTTTGACTTTGACCCCGTCAGGAACAAAGTTCCTTCTCACGTATGATTTAATTATTTAATTTTTGCAGCCGCCCCTTTTTTTTTTAAGTATCTTCTCCCGCTCTGGGCGGAGCGGGAGGGCGTATTAGACTCTTACTGACTAAAACCCACCCGTGTTCCTTCGGTTGCCCTGTTGCCGGGGGCCACGATGTCCCTATCGGTTTTCTGCGAACCCCCGGCAGGCATTGGCCCTAGCGGATCCCGTCATTTCTGCTGACATCTCTTTGAGGCGCGCGTGGAACACAACGCGCCGTCGACCCGGGCTTGGTCCTTATCGGACGGCGAGCTACCCATTGCTCACCGTTCGCAAGCCCGCGCCTACGGTGGCCGGAAATCGGCTCGCGATTCCTGCCCCGGGCGTCTCCTCCTGCAGCGGTTAGGGGCGTGAGGGCGCGAACTTTGCCTCTACCTCACGCGTTCCGCCTCCTCCTTCGCGAGCATTACCGCTTCGCAGAAGGAGGTGACGGCCTGCCATTTCCTCTCGCTCCGTACCACGGCCTGAACCAGGGCCGGACGCGAGAGATCACCGCCGCCGTTGCAGCCGCCCCTTGGATTTACATTTTGACCTCACTATGGACTTAACTATTCGTAAGTTTATATAAAAAATTAAACGACAATAGTCCCTAAAACAATAGTCATACGATCTATCAATTCAAAAACGTCTCAAGCATAGTACCAACCTACCAACTACCTTGAACATACCAACCTGACGTTTGTAACAACGTTTTTCGAGATCAGAGAATGAATGAAATGAATTCACTGCCGCCTAACATTAGGGACCAAGATTTTGACACGTGACACATCAGTTGACTCGACGGGGTGTTTTGAATTCAGTCATGAAATTCAGGAATTTACATCAACTTTTGGCATTCGAATCAAAAATGTATAGTTAGCTGTCAAATTATAAGACGCTGGAGATCAGCGCCATCTGAAGTGAGCAAGTGGCAGTTTTTAACCCCATTTGAAAATTTTTCGTCATGACTGTCATTTTCATAGTTTTCGGGAGATAGTGCTGATATCGAATTAGATGGACATTCTGGATTTTAAGATGGCGGCTATTCCAAATAATAATAATATTGTAGATCAATTGTCATAGACATCAATTTCATGCCAATTGTAAACTTGATAATCAAAATCCGTAAAAAAACGGACCTCTTAATTTCGTCAAGTTCGTCTGTCCGTGCGTCCGGATGTCATACAGTCATTTAACATGGAGACTATTTACACTCTATCGATGAAAATTTTGAAAAAGGTGTATTTTTTGCACCGTTAAACAATGGTGTAGTGAAATTACGATAAACATAATAGTGGGGGTGGCATTCTCCATACTTACATATAACCGAGAGATGAAAAAAATCTATGCATATAAAGCGTGTATTGTTGGATCTCATAATTAAAATGTTAAGATGTTTCTAAGTGACTTTGCTTTTGAAGTCAATAATTTTTGAGATACAGTTTATTTTCGGTTACAACCGCAGAATTAACTTTGTTTGTTATAGTTTTTTCTAGAAATACAAACTTATTTTTGCAGTCGATAAAATTGATACTATGCAATGTTTATGCGTAAATATTCATCCCAATTACGGAACCCTTCACTGTGCGTAGTCCGACATACACTTGGGCAGTTTTTTTAAAATTTCGTTTTGAAACTACCTCAAACATTAACAATTTCTATTACTCGAGTAAGATTATCCTATTAAAAACAAATACTATCAAACTCATACAACTAAAAAAAAATGATTGTTGGTTTTATGAAACCACGGTAAAAGTGAAACTTTACACGGTCAGCTGCTGCGAACTATAGGCGCCGCCATATTGGCCTTGGCTGCTCTGACGATCGCCTTTCACTTTATCCCTACTCCGCGGCCGACCGACACGCGACATGCAACACACAGACGAAAAAGTTTGAGACGATGTAATAAAAGTTTCAATTTAAAAATATAGACGTCATTTAAAAGTGTTTGCGGAATACCTACCTAATTTATATAATTAATTTAACATCATTCCCAAACAAAATTTTCTTAAGCCTACCTAAAAAATGTATACTAGGCATTCTATATCAGAAAGTATCAAAAATAAAATCCACAGTAAATAATTGTCCAAAAAATTAAAAATAATTTTGAACAACGTTCCGAATTTAAATTCAAATAAATAGAAACAATTCGGCGCGAAATTCAATAAATGAGGTAAGTATCTATCCTCGTTCTATGTGTTGACTCGTTTTATATTGAATGTCCTAAAAACGATTAAACACTAGAAAAGTATAAATAATTATTTTAAACAATGTTTATTGTATTTAATGCTTAAAACAATTTTATTTTAATTTTCAAGTATAGATTTCAGACATTCGACATAATTATAAATTAATCGAGACAATCAAAATTGAAAAAAAAAAAAACGTTTGGCATAATCGTTTTCGCACATCATTACAATAAAAAAAAAAACAATGATCGACGATTTTTAACACAAATTGAGTTGTAGTAATGAATATTACGTGTTATTGAACATGTGTTCGTATAATAAGTAAAGATCTGGGCATTTTCTAGTTACTTATAATATTTTTAATCACATTTGTCACATTTAAAGTCGTATCAGATATGTGTATCTCTGTTAATTGTGAAAAGTTAAAATGTAAACACGCACGATTGGCGCGAATCTTCGACTTTTGATATCAAAAACTTCATTACTACTACTTATTTAACTTGAAAAATGGATGAATTCGTCAAATAATTAAATGTTGTAATAGTCGCTGTCCTTATGGTGGAGTTTGGATGTTCGAAATCCCCAATTTTTATGTTTTTTAGCCTCGACCTCGACTGTCATCAAAATGGCGATTATCGCATTTACAGACTTGAATTTTATAAAGGTAAATTAATAATCTTGCGCGCTAAATATGAAAGATTTAATGGCATAAACATTATTTTAGCCAACTCTCTTAATTAAAGATGAATAATCTCATTGGCAGCAGCATTTTCAGTGCTTCTATAGGAAGGTTTACTTTAACAAATAACACAACAATACCTAAATACTAAAAACATTTTATTTCTCATAGAATTTAAAACGGCTTCAGCTTCATTCTCATAACGTAGTCATGGTATGAAAGCAGCGTAGGTACGGTAGATGGTAGATGTACGCTTTCCCACAAAACAGTAATAAGCAATGATGATCTCTTAAACAATTTGTCCTATTTTGCTCACTTATCAATAATTATGTACACTAAGTCCTGCTGCTCACATGTCACGATTTGATTCTGACCCTAACCAGATTATTGTTTTGATCTATTATGGGTAAATCTTTTACACTCTAGGGTGGCTCTGTTTTTATCATCACTTGCTTGCCTATAAACATCTCTGGTAGCAGCCTCTCTCAGTAAGCATGACAAACTTTATCCAAATGTATACCTAACCTAGAAAGTAAGAAAATACTCTTATTGTTGTTTATTTACTTTTGTATAATAATTATATCACTCATAGTAATTCTGCCATTTTAAAAACACTAACCTGATGACTTCTGTGACTTGCAATTGACATGCCACATACATAACATAATATGCTTAGATTTTCCTGAGCAAGTAATACTTGGGATAGAGTTGTAGATAATATAATCAATAATGTCAAGTCTTGCAATAACACATGTCATCGTCATACCTGAAAAAGGTAAAAAAATTCAGTGTATTTACTTATGCTATATAATTACATCATACTATAGACATTTACAGCTGACGACGCGCGACGTACCCCTGACTGAACATAGGCCTTCTACTAATAGGCTGCTAAAATCAATGAGGTTATACAATACGACGGTGTTTATAAATATTTAGAGAACATAATAAACTTACCCAGGGCCATGGAAAGATAAGCAATAGTTCCTCTGGTTTCAATTTAAATTGACAGCATTAAATCGTAACGTAATATAAGTATAAAGTAAATACGGAAAAATAAATTCAAATCAACGTAAAACAAACAGCCAACAATGCCATTGATCTGACAGATTTTTTTTGACAGTTTGACATTATGCATGGTGTCAGTGTTACCAGGTTTAATTATTTTGGTAATCGATTGACGAAATCGATTGGGTGATTATCAGTGATCGGAGTAGGTAGATTGATTTTACGTACTCGCATCATGAATAGTCATAGAAATCATAACATGGATAAGCCTTTTTTCCGGGATTTCATTTTGCTACTTACGGGATTGAATTAAATATTGTTAAAGTAAGGATTTTTAAACTACTACATTAGAAATTTATAGAATGCGATAGATAAATATTTAAAATATATTATATTGTTTTATAGTATATCTATCCTTTTCTTGAAGTCCGATCACCTATATACTATTAAACAGACAGCAAAAGGGTTGAACATTTCTTATTCATATTGATGTATTCTTTATTCTACACATTACAACATTTGAAATTCTTAATAATTTCAAAATCCCGGAATCCCGGAGGCGTATCCATACTAATATACGTGCCAGTTCATTGACCTCAAATCAATCTACTTACTCTGATCACTGGTAGTTTATAAAATAACATTACTGCCTCGAAACACTTTTAAGTTGTTGAGTATATTCAGATCATATAATATTTTATTTATTGTAAAATCATAATTTTACAGTATTTGAGTATAATAAATAGCATTTAAAACATACTCGTGTAGTGGATACTCCACCTACTCCATGTGGGTTAGTATCGATATTTTCAATCGATTACAAATTATTTTATTGGAATAGTCTGTCATCTGGCAACATTCAGGTTAGGATTGAATGGCGGATGTAGTTCTTTAAGTATCAACAAAATAAATATTTATTAGGTTCTCTAATGCTAGAAGAAATAAATTTTGATAAAACGACTTGAAAAAAATACGACATAATTTTTGATAAATAAGCTTTGACACAGTATCATACCATGGGCCTGCTTTCGGGAAATCTCTTTTCAACTTTCTAGGTCACCCGGAAATGGGTTAAATGTTTTTGATGTCTAGTGACTGGTCGTTGATAAAAATGCCGATTTTTATACGTTAATATCTCAATAACCGTTTGAGTTTTATTTATGAAATTTGGAGTTCTAGTTAATCTAAGGGGTTTTTATAAATAAACCAAATTTCATGAGTCTATGTTACATAGATTTTGAGTTATTAAGGGGTCAAAAGTGGCTCCAAATGGTTCGTGTAATATAACACACTGCAGCCGTGTCTTGCCTAGAAACTTGGCTCGACACGCTGCCGCGTGTCTAGATATTAAAATGAAAACTTCTTTAGACGCGTTGGGCATTTTTGAGATGGGAAAAAACAATTGAACTCGCGACACCGTTACCGACACCTCATGTTTGTAAACGCGATTGTGCTCTTTATTTAGATAAGGTTACGACCCAATGTTCCATATAAGTATTTTTCTTCTACCAAGGCGATCTTGTTCAAGTTTTCACTTCTGTAGGTACTCCCGGAGTGCTCCATTATTCCATTATTTTACATTGTGTCATAGCCAATAGTGTCATCAAAATGTCTTGTTTTCTTCCTTTTATTTTTTTAATTTGTTTGTATATTTGTCACCTTGCGGCTATTTCCTAATAGCTAATTAGTTATCATTTTATCGTGCTATTGTATGTTGTGCTGTCTTTTGTGTGTACTAAATAAACGATTTATCTATCTATCACTGTTTTTTTTTTACCTTTCCGTCATAGCTATCGCTGATAGAATATCACTTTGTCCAGGCCCTCTAGTTAGTGAGTAGACTAACTGCCCAGGGAGGGCGAGAATGTTTTCAGAATAATTGTCAATCGTTACGGCTCTTTTCATGCACACAAAACTGATTCCAAATATAGAATATAACCTACTTCAAATCAGCTGAAATCGCATAAACATTGGACACTAACCCCGCATCCTATTTAGAAGCGATCTTTGTGCGAATACACGATCGCTCAAACCTTTTGTTCGGTGAACCTGAACGCGTGGTCGCGTCGACAGAAGGCACTTTTCGGTTTTCCGAACAAAAAGTGACATTTACACGCGACCGATCGCGTATTCGAGCGACGATTGCTTTTAAATAGGACGCGGGCTGATTGCTTTTAAATAGGACTACTTGCTTGCACCGCAAATAACTAATATTTGGAAAATCCAAAAGTGCACGCCTCATAACGGTCTTTTAAAAACAGTGTAGTGGTATGTAACCCACACATGCACACAACCTGCGTACCCAACTACTTAAGACGTGCGTCGCCCGTCTGTGGGCCAACTCTCCGACCCAGATGACCTCATTACACTCCTCCAGGAGCAGAATAGGGCCACCAGTACAGTGCACAAACACAGACGCCTCCCGTCATTCCGACCTCGCCGCCGAGGTCCTTTACGTACGCGATCTACTCCCCGAGTAAACGAATCCCCCCCCCCGACCCTTGCTCGAAAACGAGGTGCCAGCAGTTGTTGCAGCTGAGCACGTAGCTTTAAATACCCCGAATAATAATCATGATGATAATATAAATTTTATCCAGCCTGTTCCCTCTTGCTGTCCTCCCGTCAGTGATGCCCTAAGCCGAGGTCCGTACCACACAGGGGGTGCCCTTAGCGAGCATTCGCTTAATTTTAATTTAGAATAGTTTAAAAAGCTACTGGCTGGAGGCTCTAAGTGTAGAAGCTTATGGCACCCACAGGAAAATCCGGTTAAGCAGCCACGACCTTAGTGGTCAAAACTGCGAGAAGCCATTTAAAAAAAAAAGTCTGTGGGCCAGTCAATCTGAGTTCTAATACGATACGACACACAAGCAGTTACTACCTGCGTCCCGCGTCATCTCGCGTCACATTATATAATTACTTACTCGTATTAAACTTTATAAACCGTGTTTAGTTATAATAATTTCATAATTTTATATTCAGTGTGTTTATACTAAATGAACATTTCATTTCGTTTACTTATAGAACCTATAACACACCCTAATAAAAGTTCTATAACAGAAAAATATGTTTTGACTGCTTTTTACCCATCAATATGGGTAAAATTTCTCACCTCGCAATCTTTACGTACTGTCAAAGACTATTTAGTTTTGCTTTGGTGGTTGCTAAGCAACGGAAGAGGGTTGAAGTTGGAAATATATTTAGATATGGATATGTATATTAGTTAGTTTTTATTAATTATAATTAAACTAATAAAAGAGCCATTTTCAATAGGGTTCCTCCTAGGGCTGAAGCGAACCTATTTAAAAAAAATTACTCAATTAATTATTTTTTTCGCTAGCTACAATGTTTTCAGGTTTTAGACTTGATTGACGGGATTTTTTTAAAACTATTTTAATGTTGTTTTTGTTTCTGCTGCATTAAATAAATTTTTGTAAAGTACAGAATTAATCTCCATAAAATTATCTATACAATATAAATTAAGTAGGTTCTGTGTATTAGCAGGAGTGTAACAATAAAAACAATTGCAGAAAGGAGGCAAAACAAATTTTTCGATCGCAGAGCACTCTAATGCTTTGCATTATTAATCGTGCAAAAATCCGAAGAAACAAGCGCACAAACAACTGAGCGTTACCGCTCCGGCTCCAGCGTCGCAACGCGTACACTCCGTGTCGTCTCACAATTGAAAAATTATTCTGTCTCTGCAATCTTGAAACCGTTGACAGAAACGGAATGATGTTTTAAATTCATTAAGCGCTAAACGTATTTGAAAATTAGTGGTCTAGAAAAATGCGGATTTGAGCTTGATTGCAGTGATACAGACTCTCCTTGTCATTTGTTTGTTGTGCTCGAATGGTTTGTGGTTTTAGAGCAGATTTTTAAATTGTCAGATAACTTTTATCTGAGGAATTGCTCTTTGACAACTTTCATATGGAAAATATGTCAAACTGACAGTTTTATTCTGCAGATAAAAACTATCTGACTATTGAAAAATCAGCCCTTAGGAAACCACATTAAATAAATAAATACCTAAACGTAAAACAGCATTTAATAAAACTCAACAATGAATGAAACTTCCTAAATACTTTCATTTCTTATCGCTTAAATGTGGATGGCGTTTTGCTTATTGAAAAAACAGACTTAAGCAAATTAACACCAAAAGTGAACAGAAACAAAATTAACTTTTGTGTTCAATGAGCAAGAAAACAATGTTTTATAAACACATTAAAATTAAGAAAAGATGTTCTATCTCTTTTGTTCCATTTGCTTCCGGTTGCTAAATGATTTGATAAACATTTTAAAAGTATAAAGGGTCGCACGAACAGACTCGACGCAACAGCGCGACTCGACTTTAATAAAATAATTTCTAAGAAAACTTCACGGTAGGACAATTAACGGTGTCGCATCGCGCCTATTTACGAGAGCGTTAATGGTATATGGTCCTTTGCCTAAGGCCGCACGTAGTCGAAAAATTCTAATTTTCCCGTTGATCGTAGATTTTTAGGGTACCCTTATAGTTTCGTCATGTCCGTCTGTCTGTCTGTCTGTCCGCGGCTTAGCTCAGAGACGCTTAGTACTAGAAAGCTGTAATTTGGCATGGGTATTCATATTAATCACGCTGACAAAATGGTAAAATAAAATCATGAAAAAAAACGTGTGGCACGCGGGGACTGCCGCGGTAAAGCTATTGCATAGCATTTGTAACCTCCATGACAACATCACGTTGTCATGGGAACCGTCATTACATGGTAGACGGAGTGGGGGTGTAGGGTTCTATTTTCGTTACGTTACAGAATTTCTTGATTCGGTCGCCGCGCTCAAAGCCCGCGATAAAAGCTATACAATAGCTTAAAAAAAAAACAGGTATCTCCCCTAGACGTAAAGTGAGGATGATTTTTTTTCTCTCAATAATCCCATAGTGTGGGGTGTCATTGAAAAGGTTGTTTAAAAATATTGTGAGTTTGCCAAGACCATTTTTGGATTTAGGGATCCGTTTTCGAAATATTAAGTTTTAAATTGCTAATTTTTGTTAGAGTCAAGTGTGTGTCCCTGCAAGTTAAATGGTTGGTTTTGGGTATGTGAAATAATTCACGGCAGTAGCATATATAACGAAATTAAAAGAAAAACTATCACAGCTAAGTAGGCTTTACAAGTTAACGAGTAATAATTGACCAACTTACATTTGCGGTTGCAAAACATGGAGAACATGTTTTTCAACAACAAAGTTAGTTTGTTCTTGGGATAAATTCGTCCCAACTACGGAACCCTTCATTGTGCGTGGTCCGACACGCACTTGGCTGGTTTTTTAATATTCTTTCACTGATATACAGTGTATTATGATAATTGTATTGCCCTTAATAATGAACAGACAGTTTATTAGCACAAGTAGCTATAGCAAGCGCAACTGAACCCTGACACTGTTTGTCTACCGCACCGTGAACGGAATGTCAACATGAAATGAGATTACGCGACCATAATCAATATAGGTACTGTCGCTACTTCTGCGTCGTCATCTCGTTCTCGTTCTCGTATCTCATACACGGTGCGGTGGACAAACAGCCATTAGGGACATTAACGACAATACCTATGTGACAGTAGGTACCTATACAAAATATTGTAAAAATTATAAAACTTCTGTTGTCCAACAACAGAAGTCCAAACTCAATATTTTCCAGCGGGCAATGGAGCGCAGCACAATAGGTGTCAAGCAAACAGACCGTGTTAGAAACAAGTAGCTGATGTTGGAGAAAAAACAGCCAGGCTGAAGTGGGAGTGGGCCGGCCACGTCGCACAAATGCACCCGGAGAGATGGGTAAAGATCGTCACTCACTGGACGCCGAAGGAGGACATCGCCGTCAAGGCAGACCGCGGCAAAGGTGGTGTGATGGTTTAATCATGTTTGCGGGGCCAGCATGGCCTGAAATCGCGCAAAACAAAGAGGTTTAGAAGGAAAAAGGGGAGGCCTTTGCCCAGAATTTAATTTATATAATAAAAAATAAAATCTTATAAGTTTTTTTCCCATTCTTCTTCAAACGAAACTACCTCTTGGAACTAGAATCAATTATTTTATTCCAAAGGGCATTTTATATGAAAGTTAAATAATTTATTTCAAATATGAAATAAATGATTTAACTTTGACCTCAAAATCCGAAATGCTATTCGACCATTCACGACATTGAATGGTCGAATAGCATTTCGGATTTTGAGGTATTACCAAGATATGAAAGTCAGATGGCAGTCGTTCCGTGTTAAATATGGATATTCAGTCCCATCTGGTGAAGCTGAAAACCGAATCTAACCTAATTAGGGAAAGTTTCAGCAGATGATACCTAACAGAGGCTACCAACTACATTATTCTTATCCGTGAGATTTCCCGAATTTCGTTTGAGTGGTAGCAACTGTGCAGTGTGAGGCGAGAGTATAAAAGATTGACTTTGGTGTATCAGCCCTCGTTGCAACACATTTCTTAGATATTTTATAACAAAATTAGACCTTTTTGTTGTTTTTATTTCGTAAAATAAAGAACTTTCATAATAATAGGTAATATAATAAACTGTCAACTTTTTATTAAGATTAAACGTCCAAAATATATTGTAACCCTTAGCATTTGCCTGTATTCTCTTGTTTCAACGTCTTCCGCCTACGTAGTTATTTCCTGATTCTGAATTATTTCTACACAAAATGGAGGAATAATAATAAACTTTCCTACTTGAATTCAAACATGACTTGTTTACTTTATAATACGAGTACGTTCATTGACCTCTAAAGACACGGGGAGCATAACTGGGTGTTAAGATAATACAAACCGAGGCGTCGCCTAATAATATTCGTGTTCGCGTAGTTAGTGCTGTGCGCAAATTCGGCTGCGACAACTTTGTCACGGGCCGTCAGTTTCTATGAGTAAACAATGACATCCACTGTCAGACAATTATGGAAATGGATGAAAATACCATCTCTAGCAGCGGTCGCCGAAGCTTCACATAATACTGAATATTTAACAAGCTTAGTTTACGTCAGAGGTCTATTTAAATAGCCTCTACGACATATACATACTTAGAGTTTGTTAGGTCCGGCACATTTTGAGCAGTCAACGTCATAACCACTTAAATGGGAAATATTTTTAACCCATGAACGCGCGCTTTTACAATTTCCAATGCCTCGTTGAGAGGTGAAACACGTGTCGATTTCTTTCAGGAGTTTTTTATGGCTCTTTAGAAACAGCTAGGCGGAACAGGTTACTAAATTCTAACACCGGTTTGCGCTCACCTGTTCACAGAATAACAGATGCCTACAATAGGACTTTTGAACATATTGACATTTTTGCATGTCCTCCCAGTAAGTTCAAAGGTCTTATACTTAAGGAGCTATCTTGATTTAGGTGTAAATATATAGTTCTAGATAAAAATAAACATGATAGTTAAGTAGGTAAGTTTAGTTTTTATTAATATTATGTATTTATTACCCTAGCGTTTAATTTAATTATATTTATATTCCACAGTTAATCTGTGAACAGCGTTATGGGCTACAATATTGTTCAAATGTTTGGTGTATTTCTTTTTCTATACTGTATATTGTAGCTGTTTGTTGTTCCTTTTGAATAAATATAAAAAATAAATATATCCACGGCGTAAGTATAATAACCTCATTGGTAACTATACTTTCGAGCCGTTTGGGGTTGAAACCCTCGGGCCGTGGGGTCCGAGTGCCCATGGCCTCTTCCGTGACATCTCAAAACGGCTATTTGACACTTCACGTGACCCAAGGGCTGGTTTTTACCTTGGCCAGAGGCTAAGCATTGCCATACAACGTGGCAATGCGGCCAGTCTCTTGGGTACATTACCAGTCGACAGCGATGCGGATGAATTTTTCGACGCTATATTTTAGTTTGTAAATAGTTCTAGTTAAGTTAGTATATAATATCTATTTTTATTTTGTAAATAATTAATAATTAATTAACTTTAATATTATATTCCACGTCTATTGTATATTATAATGGATTTCCACAAGGTCACGCCTGAATCAATTAACTATATAAATGATATTTTTTTTGTCGAGTCATCGACCGCTTTTATTGTAGTTTTAGAAGCATGAGGATCAGGGTGTAAAGTCACACTCACTTATCCTCTATACAAAAGGGAGGATCCTCTGGCCGGGGTGTCGTGTTTGGTGGGCAATTGCCCAACGATTGATGTCGGGGAAGTAATATATATGCTGTTTGCTCGGTAAACTCTAATTGCGCGATGTAGGATTTGTGTGACGTCCGGTCTTTGATGCGTAGTCCGCTATGGTGATGTAGAAAGTAATTTGAAATATCAGTTTAAAAAATGTTGTTTTTTTGTGTAAACTTCACAGATGTGATGGATATCGACATTTAAACACGATAAAACATAATAAAACAGTTTTTCTCAACTCTTCCTTCAAGTAATGATACTAACAGCGGTCGTCCTTCAAAAAATAACATCAAATCTTTTTAACCGACTTCCAAAAGGAGGAGGTTCTCAATTCGACTGTTTGTTTGATGTTTTTTTTTTCTTTTTTTTATATGTTTGTTACGCGATTACTCCGCCAATTATAAATTAATTTCGATGATTCTTTTTAGTTTGGTAGATCATACTTCAGAGGTGGTTCCACATAAATTTTATTAACTTTGCTTGGGTAGTTTTTGAGTTAGCTTCAATAATACGTATTTTTTCCCACTTAGTATGTGGATGATGTTAAGTTCCTCTCACTGTTATTTACATAGCAAGTAATGGTATTCGAATTTGTGTGGTGTAAATACCACAACTAAAAAGTGAAAAATAAAAACTATTTACAAAAAAAAAAAAAACAACCGTCTTTCAAAAAACACTACAAAGTGAAAAATAACTTTAATTTCGGAAGTCGGTGGCAAAAAACGAAAATTCAAAACCAAAGACACCGACTTCCGAAATTAAAGTAATTTTTCACTTTGTAATGTTTTTTGGAAGTCGGTTGTTTTTTTTTTTGTAAAAAGTTTTTATTTTATCGTGTTAATCGTGCTACGGGTCTGCAGAGTTTAGTTAACCAGTACAACAGTAATACAGTAAAATAACGCTGTATTTCCTAACGTTTTACTTACCTGATCGTGATGCTGTGGACGTCTAATATCGTCACGTTAGAAATAATAAAAACCGGCCAAATGCATGTCGGACCACGCACAATGAAGGGTTCTGTAGTTGGGATGAATTTATCCCAAATACAAACATAACATTGTAGTTGAAAAACATGTTCTCCCATACATTCCAACTGCAATTAATGTACCTAAGTATGTACGCACAATAATGAGAGATTTACCATGTTATTTTAAGATCATAGACTTCTTATAAGTTTTCCTGTAAAGAACCATTCTCTGTACTTTTTTCAAAATTTTAGGCTCACCAGTTTCGGAGATAAGAGAGGGAATGGTCAATTTTCACCAATTTTTTAAAAAATTTTAGATTTAATTTATTGTAAAACTTATAAAATAAATATATTTGAAATCTTCACAATAAGCCCTTTCATTTGATATGTCACACGGTACAGTTTGTGAAACTTTTTTATTTTATTTTCTTGTTTGCCACCCAAAAGTGACCCCCATATTCAAAAATCATTTATTTACTTTACCGTCCGTATTTGGGTCACAGAAATACATATGTGTACCAAATTTCAACTTAATCGGTTCATTAGATTCTGAGCAAATTGGCTGTGACAGACAGACAGACACTCGAGTGATCTTATTAGGGTTCCGTTTTTTCCTTTTATAAAACGTATATTGTCGATCGTGAAGTTTAGTACCTAAACTAGTTCGATTTTAACAAATTAGTGAAGTGTCATTGGATAAGAAGTCTAGTCCAGTCTGTGTTTGAAGTTTATAGCATCAAAGGAAATTTAATATAGTGAACGCTAGAGATTATTCAGCAAAGTTTGATAATGTTCAGTTAATTTTCTGCGTTACGGGTCTAGGTTTATAAGATGTTTTCAGAAACTAATTTCAGTCTATTTGTAGGCGTCTGAACTCCCAATTTTCCCGTCAGAAGGAAATTACTTTACCCAAGCACGTATGTGTTGTTGCCAATAAAAATGAAATTGGATTTCAAGATTTCTCATTATTAGCAATAAGTAACACCTGTGTTGGTTGAAAGAAACCTTAAAATACCTTCATATAGTCAATTTTCATATTAAAGCACGATCGACGAAAAATCTGTTTTAATAAAATACCAACAAACAGAATCAACACTAATCCTGAATTTATTTTGTTCGGATTCGATATTATTTTTGTCTGTTATTTTATAAACTTTTATTTTACTCAAAAATAACTAATTAATATACGCTCAATTTGGAAACACAAAAAATATGCTTTTGGTTAGTACCTACTTGAATATACGTATAATTTATTTTTAGGGTTCTGTACCTTAAAACGAAAAAATAAACGTGTGGCACTCGGGGACTGCCGCGGTAAAGCTATTGCATAGCATTTGTAACCTCCATACTTCCTATTTGTCAACGTTACACTTTTTTTTTTTTTTTTTGGGTGGGAAATTATCAAATAACTTCTCCCGCTCTGGGCGGAGCGGGAGGGCGTGTCAGACTCTTACTGACTAAAACCCACCCGTGTTCCTTCAGTTGCCGTGTTGCCAGGGGGCCACGATTTCCCTATCGGTTTTCTTCGAACCCCCGGCAGGCATTGGCCCTAGCGGACCCCGTCAATTCTGCTGACATCTCTTTGAGGCGCGCGTGGAACACAACGCGCCGTCGACCCGGGCTTGGTCCTTATCGGACGGATGACATGATGACATAAAACAAAAATTACGTTCCCATGACAACATCACGTTGTCATGGGAACCGTCATTACATGGTAGGCGGAGTGGGGGTGTTAGGTTTTTTTCGTTACGGGATTTCTTGATTCGGTCGCCGCGCTCAAAGCCCGTGATAAAAGCTATGCAATAGCTTAAAAACAGAACCCTTACAGGATCACTCGTGTGTCTGTCTGTCGTTCTGTCTGTCTGTCTGTCCGTCTGTCCGTTATGGACCGATTAAGTTGAAATTTGGCAGACATAAGTATTTCTGCGACCCAAACACAGACGTGTAACGTAAAAATAAATCAATCTAGAATATTGGGTCACTTTTAGGGGGCAAATATTGAAAATAAAAACCAAAAGTTTTGCAAACAGTATCGTGTGATATATCAAATGAAAGGAATTCTTGCGAGGATCTCAAATATATTTTTTATATTATTTTCAAGTAAATACTTTTAAAGATATTTAAGAAAATCGATGAAAATTCTCCGAAACTACAGGGCCAAATTTTTTGATAAAAATTGTAAAATGGTTCTTTACTCATAGATTACAGGAAAATCTATAAGAAGTCTATGGTTTTAAAATAACATGATAAATCTCTCAATATTGTGCGTACAAACTTATATTTGCAGTTGGAATGTATCGGAGAAGATGTATTTCAACTACAATGTTAAGTTTGTATTTGAGATAAATTCATCCTACACGCACTTGGCCGGTTTATTTTTACTGACTTAGCGAATCAGTTCCCACACTAATTTCGAGGTCTAATCTATTAAAGGCCCATTGTCCACGACGCTATACAAAAGTAACATGTTACAACCTCAAATCACTAATGAGTAGCCAGAAAGCCACAGCACTATTATTTCAATGGCAATGGCGGTCACGACGTAACTACTCATTATATACATAGTTAATAACTTGTTAGTACCGAACTAATCACTCGCAAACCGACCCGCTAGCCACACAGTATTAGTTTTGATTAATCGGAAGCTTTGCTGCGGTTTACATACCACTCGTCCAAATATTTTAAACAAATTAAAGTACCTTGTACGGCCCAGCGTTACTAATGAAATAACTAGTAACATGTCAATATTTCACAGGTTTGTAACAACTTGACAAAGCATTGATAAATGATAAATGATAAATGATTTTATTTCTGTAAGTAGGTTTGTACAAACACTTTTACACGTCAATCATATTTTAAAAACTTGATGAGGTCGGCGTTTCCTATCTGACTACTCTGAGAAGAAAGGCCGAAACAAACTCAGAGGTCACAGTCTCTTTTAAAGTCCAGACATAATCTTGGTCAGATCATGTGAAGGCCATGTGGATTGGTGTCTGAAGTGGTCTTTAGAGGAAAGCATCACACAGATTGAGAGGGTCTGTCCAGTCAGTGCACGCATTTGTCATTTATCGTGTAGCTCAACTCAGAATTTAAGGAGCTCAACGATTCGACGAACAATACCAAAAAAAGGACATTTGTGTAGGCCACATAAATTACTCAAACTGTCAGACCATGATTAAAACTAACTGAGAAAAAATTTGAAACAAAACAAAAAGGAATGACCCATATAGTCTTCACATTCACAATAATTAAAATAATATAATACTTTAAAAGTAAATATTCATGTCATTGTATATATAAAAATCATTAATGTCAATGTGTATATAATAAAATAAAAAAAACCCAGAAATAATCTTGGTCAGAGCATTTCATATGAGGACCATGTAGATTTGTGTCTGAAATGATCTTTTGAGGAAAGAACCATACAGATTTGAGTGGACCTGTCCAGTCAGTGCACGCATTTGTCAGTAATTGTGCAGCTCAACTCAGAACTTAAAAGGAGCTCAACGATTCGACGAACAATACCAAAGAAAGGACATTTGGGTAGGCCGCATAAAGTACTCAAAACTGCCAGATTATCATTAGTAGTAACTGAGAAAATTAAATAAATATATATACATGAGCTACATAGTCCTCACATTCACATCAATTAAAATAATAATAATGTTATACTTAACAAAGTAAATATTCATGTCATTGTGTATATAATTTTGAAGTTTGCAAAATAAACAAAGTTCCAAAAGTAAAAAATAAAAATAATAATTGGAGCAGCTTAATCCCAAGCCTTTTTGTCCTCAATGTAATCTTTAACGGTATAAAAAGCTTTCTGGCACAACTTACGTTTAATGAATGATTTAAATTTATTAAGGCTTAGATCTTGTACGTGGCTTGGAAGTTTATTATAAAAGCGTATACATTGACATCTGAACGAGCCACCTATTTTCTTGAGCCTTGTTGTGGGTACAACAAATTTGTGTTTGTTTCTAGTATTTATGTTATGGATATCACTGTATTTTTTAAACAATTTTATATTTTTATGGGCATATAAAAGATTATCAAAAATATACTGAGAAGGCACAGTCATTACATTAATCTCCTTAAATTTATCTCTGAGAGACTGTCTCGGACTTAATTTATAAATTGATCGAACAGCTCTTTTCTGCAAAACAAAGATAATCTGAATGTCAGCGGCATTTCCCCACAACAGAATACCGTACGACATTACACTATGAAAATAGCTAAAGTACACTAAACGGGCTGTCTCTATGTCAGTCAAATTACGAATTTTTCTAACAGCATATGCTGCGGAGCTTAGCTTTTTTGACAATTTATCTATATGTGGGCCCCACTGAAGCTTAGCATCCAAAGTTAAGCCCAAGAAAACTGTGCTATCTTCAGGATTCAATTCTTCGCCCTTTATTAACACATTAGTTTTCACCTGCCTAACATGAGGTAGGGTAAACTTAATGCATTTGGTTTTTTTTTGATTAAGAAGTAAATTATTAACATTGAACCAGTGAACTACTTTTGAGATCGCGCTATTTACATCGTCAGTAACCAGCTGCTGACGTTTAAGTTTAAACAAAAGTGAAGTGTCATCCGCAAACAACACTATAATAATAATAATAATAAGTTTATTCAAAAAATAATGTAGTACAGTAAAAACATTTTTCGTAATTCTATGTAATAGTTCACAAGTGTTACATGCCTGAACTAGGACATCCTGTGTTTCAGGCGAGAAAAGGTAAAACATTATATCTAAATAATCACAGTAATCACATCATATACAAAAGGTAAATTAGTCAACTAATAGGTATGTAAAAGAGGTGTAAACAGTATAAAATCTTACCTGCTAAAATCTTAGTATATTAATTTAAGCTAACTAATCATAATAAAAAGTGCAATTAATATTTATTTAAGTACAACTAATAACTTCTCTGTATCTTCATAGGACAAATTTTGTAATGTTTCCTTCAGAGTTTTCTTGCAATTTACAAAATTTTGGGAATAAATTTTTGCTTTTGCATTAAGTCTGTTATAGAGTAGTGGTCCCAGAAAAACAAAAAATTTGGCTGTAAAAGCATGTTTTGTGCTTTTTGTGGGACAAACTATACCTTTCCGTCTCTTTTTAATAAGTTCAGTGCTGAAGCGGAGGGCTGCGTGTTGTTTTAGTACAATGCTCATTATGAATAACTGCCTGACTGTTAGTACTTCACAATTTTTATAGAGCTGGTTAGTGGGAAAAAGGAAAGGGCGGCACGTAGACACCTTGAGAATCGCTCTTTGAGCTCTTTCGACTTGTATTAATAAAGTTTTACCTGCTCCACCCCATGAGGTAATGCAGTATGTCAAAATTGACTGACATAGAGCAAAGTAAACTTGCTTAATTATTTTTGGATCCGCAATATGTCGCAGCTGCTTAAATACAAATATGAGCTTACGAACTCTATTATTTAAGACTTCTATATGTTGTTTGAAAGTAAGGGTCTCGTCTAATATAACACCTAGGTATTTTATTTGGTTAGTCTTATTAATATTAGGACACTTTAACGGGCATTCTGCGGGGACTGTGCAACAATGAGCATATAGCGTCGAGGAGTAATCGGAAGTTGGTTTGCGCATGGAAAACTTTATATAGTTTGTTTTATCCGTATTTAGGGTTAATGTGTTATGTTGAAGCCATTTATTTACAATATTGAAGCCGTTTTGCGCAAGCTTGTGAACTTCATGTTCCGATTCAGCCGCAAAAAGAAGAGCAGTGTCATCAGCGTAAGATATTACTGTACCGTGCTGTAGTTTAAGATTACAAAGGTCGTTTATGTATATCAAAAACATAGTGGGTCCTAATACACTTCCTTGGGGAACACCAAAAGACGTGTTTTTTTGGTCTGCGCTGAGGACATTGCCAATCTTAACGCATTGAGTACGGTCTTCTAGGTAACTTTTGAAAAGTTTGAGCTGGATACCTCTTATACCTACTGTCTCAAGCTTGCGCAATAGAGTAGGGATACATACTGTGTCAAAAGCTTTGGCAAGGTCCAGGAAAATACCTACTGTATGGTTACCCTTGTCAAGTTTTTGTGCTAGAAAATCAGTTAGATGATGTACGGCATCGGCAGTTGAAATTTTAGGTCTAAAACCAAACTGTCGATCCGATAAAATTGATTTGTCCTCTAGGTATTTGAACAACCTTTTATTTATAATTTTTTCCAATATTTTGGACATACAAGGCAATAGAGAAATAGGTCTATAATTTGTTACTTGTTCTTTACTGCCTGATTTATGAACAGGGATGATAACTGCTTTTTTGAGACACTCAGGGAAAATGCCCAAGGATAAACACATACGAAAAATGTAAGTCAGTGGAGGTACTAAAATATTTCTGAAATGTTTAATAATTTTATTTGATATTTCATCCCAACCAACTGCGCATTCATCTCTCAATGACATGATTATATTTTCTACTTCTGTCTCATCAGTATCTAGTAAGGCAAAAGATGATAGAGTGGAGTTACCCGTGGTAGAAAAGTTCCCTAAATAAGGAGATTGATCCCGGTTATTTTTTTCCGCCAGACACTTACCAACATTAACAAAGAAATTATTTGCTATGTTAGCAGACGTCAGCTGTGACGAGTGCGCTCGTAATAAACTTGAAGATGACTCATTTTGTTTTGAGGAAAAAGTTACATGTTTAATATATTTCCAGATCTTTTTACTATTTGTTCCAGCCTTATCCAGTGCAGTTTTATCGTAGTTGATTTTAACCTTTTTGAGAAGACTATTACAAAAATTACGATATCTTTTGTATGACAGTTGTAGGACTGTATTCTCTGGATGAGATTTACATTTCATGTGCAGTTTATCTCGGTGTTTCATACAGCGAATAAGACCTGGTGTGATCCAGGGTTTTATGTTGCAATTTTTGTTGCTCAACTGCGATACGACCGTATTTTTCTGAATTGCATGACGTACATTTTCTATAACATACATCATACAATACTGTGGGTCAGCAGAATTATAGACTGGATCGAAGTTGATGACGCGTAAATCTTCATCAAGTTCATTTATATTCAATTTCGAAACTACACGAGTGTTATGTTTAGGTAAATTACAATTTAGTGTTAGTAGGACAGCATTATGATCTGTTATTGTAGAGTTAATAACAAATGCAAGTGAAGGGAAATTGGTTTTAAGTATGATATGGTCCAAGCAAGAGCCACTATGATGTGTAGGAAAACAATGTGCTGGGAGCAAGCCATGATATGCGCATAAGTTTAGGTAGTCCTGAGCAGATGCGTCAGTACTTCCTGGAAGAATATTAATATTAATATCTCCAATTACTACCGTGTTTTTAAAAGGTGATAGGTTTTGCAAGACATCATTCAGAGTGTCAGTAAAATTTTTAGTATTTTTGAAAGAGGGGGGCCGATATAAAGCTACTATCGCAAAATCTGATCCAATTTTCACTACCAAACTGTTACAGTCTTGCATATTTGGTTCCTCAACAGAGACTTTCAGGTGATCTCTTACATAAACTATCACCCCATCATTTTGATTGTAATTCCTATCACTTTTGTACATCTTATACCCTGTGATCAGTGGTATATTATATTTCTTGGTAAGCCAGCATTCCGTTAAAACAATAATGTCACAGTTAATGTTTAGCCGTTGTTGAAAAACGCTGAAGCTGTCAAAATTCTTAAAAATACTGCGAATGTTTTGTGTTAGTATGGTTAATGGTGTTTTGTAGCCGGAAAGATATTGTTTGCAGCTTTCAACTTCACAAAGTCTAGACTCAGATACAGAAAAATTATCTAAATCATTAATTAAATTGTTTATCATAATAACAAAAAGAAAGAAATAAAACTTTACTATATAAACTAAGAAGATCTAAAATAAATAACTTATTGACGGCGCTCTTAGGCACCTTCATAATCTATTGAGTTTATGTACCTTTTTTCGGCCAACATTTTCGCCGGGCAGTCAGCTGCACCTGTGATGTGTTTGTCTGGCTTTTTGAAATGCAAGCAAGTAGCGCATTTTGGTTCATCTGACCTCTTTGGACATTCTTTGATTGAATGGCCTTGCTCACCACAGTGACCACAGGTGTAGGACGTCTGTCGACATGATTTGGCAGCGTGGCCATATTGCTGACACTTATAGCATCGTGTGACCAAAGTAAAATCTCTTACAGGGCATGATGACCAATTTATAAACACTCGTTCTTTTGATATTAGGGCTTTTCGTATGACTGGCGATACTTCTACAACATAGTTGCAATAGTCAGAGTCTCTCTTACCCGACTTATGACTTAACTTGATTGAGGTCAAAAACGTCTCAAGGCTGCAGTCCTGAAGCTTCTCGGCGAGATTTTGGTGGTACAAACATGTGAAAACCTCGTTTTCTGACATGGACGTCGGAACTCCTATTACTACAACCCTAGGCTTCCTTTTGTAAGGCTCGTCGACTGTTAGACCCGATTTTTTTAGCTGCTCCAATTGTCTCACCTTTTCGATGTCGTCTTTCGTCTCAGTGCTGATGATAACACCCCCGTTTTTGGTCTTACGCAGGCCTCTTACATGCAGCTTCATCTGTCCGGGGCAAATGATTTTTTGGACGAGGGATTTCGTTTCGTCGCTGGATTTTAATTTATCTACTGGATAAATGGCCACAGAACTTACGTTTGTCTGCTGGATGTAATTGTTGGCTCCTTTTTTGACCATGTCAGCAAATGACGCGCCCAGGGCAGTTTTCGTTTTTTCTTCGACACTCAACTTGAGTTCCTTTAGTTGCTGTGAGAGGTCGAGTTGGGTTTCAAGAGCTTTGGCAATATTGTGGGATTCCAATCCTTTAGCTTTCATGTACTGGTACTGTACCGCCATTTGCGATGTGCTATGGCCGATCTTCCGGCATAGGGCATTGATGCGCATTTTGTGGTCCATATTCAGCTTGCCTTCCGCTGCGATAGTGCACACCTCCTGCAAGTTCTGGTCGATGGTCGTCATCCAGCTCTGAATTTCCGGTGTCGTCATAGCTTCAAGAGCTTCATTCGTTTGCTGCGGCGCTTGAGGGGGACGAGCGGGGCCGGTTACACCGCCAGGTGTAGGCGGCGGGGAACGGGCACACCTACTTCTAGGGCTGAAGGGACTATCCTCCATCGTAAAGTAGATTATTTACCTATGTATTAATCACTGACTATATCATGGTTATCCTTTATGATGTAAGGCAAGTCATTAATATAGATAATAAACAAGAAAGGACCAAGAATTGAGCCCTGAGGGACTCCCATTGTTACTATAGATCCGGGAGATCTTTTTCCATTAACGTCAACACTCTGAATCCTATTACTCAAGTATGAAATAAGAAGATTCAGAGCGCTGTTCCGGATCCCATAGTGGCGGAGTTTCCTGATTAACGTTTCATAAAGAACGCAATCAAACGCCTTGGACAAATCACAAAAGATACCCAAGGCATCGCATTTATCTTCCCATGCATTATAAATATGACCTAAAAGTTCAACACCGTAATCAGTAGTTGAACGACCCCTTGTAAAACCGAACTGTTTGCTATGTAATAATTTATGTCTATTAAAAAATCTTTGCAATTGCTCTAAAATTAATTTCTCAAAAATTTTACTAAAGGTAGGTAGTACTGAAATAGGTCTATAATTAGTGGGGTCTGATGTACTACCTGATTTAAACAAAGGTATTATTTAACTATTTTTCATCAGGTCAGGAAACTCCCCACAGTCGATACAATTATTAAAGATAAGAGCTAAAGTAGGTGCTACAATGTCAATAATAGACTTGGCAACTTCTACAGAATTACCCCACAGATCTGCTGTCTTTTTTACATTTAAAGTGTGAAAGGTTTTAATTATGTCTCTACAGGTAATATGTTCAAAAAGAAAGTCCGAATCGCAAACATTAACATTTTCCTTTAGCAAAGACTCAGCAACAGAAGGTGATGAGTTTAGGGATTTAGTAGTTGAAACTGGAATATCTGAAAAGAAATTGTCAAAGGCCGCGGCGACTTGTGAGTCTGATTTTATTATGTTGTCATTAATAGACAGGCTGTAGTCAGAATTTCGGTTATTAGACCTTCCCGTTTCACTATTAATAATATTCCAAGTCGTTTTAATTACATTACTACTATTTTTAATCTTCGAACTCAAATAACGCGACTTGGCCATACAACAAACTTTTTTAAATAATTTTGAATAATTTCTAACATATAAATTAAATTCAGCTGTGTTTACATAAGTCCTTTCATTGTACAGCTCATAAAGCCGTGTTCTACTTTTATGAATACCAATGGTAGCCCAATCACTAAAAGATGCGTTACTATTAACCGAAATAGTCCTGGGAATAAAGGTGGAATTAAATTGCTTACAGTATATATTAAAGAAATCATCATATAGATTATTAGGATCAGCATGAATAGACAAAACTGGTAATTTATTAATAAGTTTAACTTTAAAAGTCTCCAAGCGACTTCCAGTTTTGGGGTTAACCGTGATATCCTTTTTAGCCACTTTGTTGTTTTGGTTTGGGATAGTAATCCTCTGCCCGCAATGATCAGAATCTAGTAAATTTATAATTTCTTTGTGGCTTGGTATAACATCTGTATAAATATTATCTAAGCATGTGGCACTAGTAGGGGTTATTCTTGTGGGCTCCAAAAATAGGTTTACAAGATTGTAGGACTGAAACAGACTTACTATTTTACTACAAGAACCTGAGTTTTCTAATAAGTTAACATTAAAATCACCACCAATGATAATGGACTTATTCGAGTTACAAATCTTGTGCAACACTTCATCCATTACCTTTTCGAAACAGTCATACAATCCTGAAGGGGGTCTGTACACACTTAATACAATAAACTGCTCCAATTCTATACAGGCCATTTCAACTGTCCGCTCAACAGATAGGCTCACAATATCCTTACGGTCTTTAAATTTAAGCTGGTTACTTACTAAAATTAATGAGCCACCATGTATAGCGTTAACTCTGCTGAATGAACTACCTACCTGGTGATTATTAAAGTTGAACAAGAACTGGTGGCTTTTAAGCCAATGTTCTGTTATACAAAGAATATCAATACTATTAAAATTCAAAAATAATTCTACTTCTAAATCTTTGTTCATAAATCCTTGAATATTTTGATGCACCAGGTTAATACTATTTACAGATTTTAAACTTTTATTTGATTTTATTTTGCAATTCTGTACACTGTTGCTAGAGGTTGCCTCTATTGTCTTAATTTCTAATTTAAATTATTATCAATGTCAATTTTTGATACTGAATTATTTAACATGTCATAGCATTGCTCAATAGAAGCAATTTTTTTAGCCAAATTCTTGGCTGTAATAGAAAAGTAATATGATAGCGACACAGCTATCTGTCCTTTACAATACTTTGAAAGATAGTACCTATCCATACAAAATCTATCTTTTGTCAAATAAAAGTTGTTACCAACATAATTGTTAGTGTCAATTAAGTGGAATAAATTATTATTACAAGTCAAATTATATAATGTCATATTAATATCAAATCTAAAATTATTTTCTTCCTGTGGCAAACTTTGGCTGTATGGGAAAGTGAACATCACAATTTTTGTTAAACTTAGGTTGCACAATGATCTATAATATTGGAGTAACTCTCCTTTGTTCACATTACCCCTATTACCAACAAATATTAATAATGTACTATCCCGGTTAAAATTGCATTTCATAACTTTTTTCATTATGTCAAATAATGAACAACCAGGCATACAGTAGTTCATTATTGAGTGTCCTGGATATTTATTTGTCAACAACTGGCCTAGATCCTTTCCAATTTCATCACAAAATAATATTATTTCTTTATTTACACTCTGTTTGGACAAACAATTAATAATTGATAATGGCAAACTGGCACTAGACTGCGGTATGGTGGTGTCACAAATTGTCAATGAATGGTCCGGTGTGGGTTCAACAGATGGTGGTTGACAATGTTCACATTTGTTAGTTTGTGAACTTACCAGCTCATTCATTGCCAATACATATTCCCTCATTTGGTTTTCAGAGGCTGTATATTTGATGGTCATACAAGTAAGTTTTTCCTGTAGTTGGTCAAGTTCATACTGCAAGTCTTCTGTGTCAATTTGGTATTTCCTAGTACTTTTTTCTAAGTTAAATGAATACATGTCTAATTGTTTTAATAGATGCAACCTTTCTCTATTAAGCTTAACATTTTTGATGAAGAATTTTTGTTTCTTGACCATTTTCTTAGTTTTAACTATGTATTTGTTAATTTTTATGTATTTTTTTATTTTATTTTTACTAGTAACTACCCTCACTGATTTATTTGATTTTGAATCATCTTTACCTGTTAAATCTATTGTGTAAGAGGGGTTTATTGCAGAAACCATTGATGGGGCTATAGGCACCAATTCATTGAATAGACTTTGATTCAGCGAGGCAGTGATGTTAAGATTTGTTGTCTCAAGTTGTTCAATCTGACTTTGAGCCTCATGTAGCTGCTGTTGTAGTTAATGTTTATGACTAAGAGCTTGTTCATACTCATTGCTACACTGGCTGAACCCGTCCACAACAACTTGGAGCCTGTCCCGGGCTTCTATGGCATCAGTGTGTTGAATGTATAACTGAGCCATTTCGGTTTTTAACTTGCTATTTCTTTCAAGGACACCAAGGAACTCCATTTCATTTTCATCTTTTTCCTTAATCAGTTGGTCACAGAGGTTTTTTTACGATACAGGATTTGTTTTTAACTAGTGTTTAAGTTCACGTGATTAAGTTTGCGTACTGGTAAAAAAAATCCTTGTACACGTAGGTTTAATACTTAAACACAAACCTACCGGAATAAATTTTCGAAATTATGTTGAAAACTGCATCAAAATCCGTTGCGTAGTTTAATCCGGCGCAAAAGACGTGAATAAAATTACACCGACGATGACGCCGGGTCATCATGACCCAGTTTTTATCGAGTAATTGTCATGAAATAAAAAAGTTGTCTAAATTTTAATAATTATTTATTATACAAGGGTTTTTTGAGTATGTAGTAAAATTAAAATAAGTCCAATATAATTTATAAATAAATTGTTTTTAGCTTTCTTAATAGCAGATGCAAAATCAACTCTGAAAACATAACATTAATATTTATTCAAGTTTTGGTAAAGTATTCTAAATAATAATAGGAATCAATAATCTTATATACTAAAAGAGAGACCAAACAAACTTATTACCACAATAATAATAACAAATCAGTCTTTTACTTCCTCACTCAGAGATATGGAACTACTGCAATTATTGCGGTACGGAATCAAATGATCTGGGCATATGTAAATCTGGCATGCATTACAAGTATGAAATGTCTTCTTATACTTTCTAGACAGACATAATTTGACATCTTCTGCGAGTTCCTTGAACCTTCGCGGTACCTCTCCAGAAGGTTCCTGGGTGGGTTCATCCGCACAATCTGCGATTCTTTTGTGCAACTATCGAAGCAGCATTCGACTCTTCTTCGTCAGACTCCGACTCATCTAACACCGCCAAAATTCTGTCAGGGTAGTTTCACAATGCCATATTCGCCAAAAACTTAAAAAAGAACAAGATAAATTAACAACAAATACTAAATAAATGAATGAAAGCATGTCTCAAAAATACTACGCCAGCGATGACGCTGGGTCATATTTACCCGTTTTGAGTTGATGTACGTGTATCTCACAGTATAGGCGCCGTTGCACTTAGCACATCCGTGGTTCGGGTAGAGGGAGGCCGTACCTCCATTGCACGTTCGACGTAAAAAATAATAATGACGAATTTAAGTCGCCCCGGGTCAGTATGACCCAGCGTCATTGGCGCCGGGTTAAGAGAATAACACGGTCACACAGACACGAAAATTGACTTTATCTAAACTAATATTATAAAGAGAAAAGATTTGATTTTTTGTTCGTTTGTTTGTAATGAATAAACTCAAATAATACTGGACCGATTTAAAAATCTATATTATCACTGAGTACCTAACATAGGCTATAATTTATAAAGATACGAGTATCACGCGGATGAAGCCGCTGGCGGAAGCTAGCTTATAACAAAACTAGCGACCAGCCCCTGCTTCACGCGGTTTTCATGGTTTGACAAAACATTGAAATTTCTTAATGATACAAAAGTTTCACACAGTTCATACTCTTGCAATTGCAGTTTTCACAGTTTCAGTTTTTGTTATACACAAACCTTCCGAAATTAATTTATAAATTAGAATGAAAGAAAAATTGTTTATTCTGCACAAACAAAATGCACATTACAATTTTTTTTACATAAAATACACATTTACAAATTAGCCAAAAGCCATGTCCCTATTCATTACTAACCCGTTTCGTCAGTTTTAAGTGGCGTCGTGGGCAATGGGCCTCATTATTTGTCTCACGAAAACTAGTTTTAGTCATACGAAAAAAAGGCTCAGTGTGGTTTACACTGAGCCTCGTTGGAGTATTTTATATCCCCGTTGAGATCAAACGGAGCTTACCACTGACTATGTAGATGTCGGGTGACTATTTGAACTTCTCCCCTGAGGGATTTCTTCACGTATATTTCTATTTTCTATTTTCTTTCGTATTTATATTTTGACTAGAGCAAGAACATTTTTAATGTCGTTTGCATGTTACTTTGATAAATACATAAAAAAAAAAAATAACAAAAAAAAAAAGTGCCGACGGAAGTGAAAATTTGAACAGGATCGCCATGGTGGAAAAAAAATACATAAAGCATTAACGGTATCACTGTACTGCGAAAAACGCAAAGAAAATGCAAGTTCTATTACACCGCAAAAGAAAAGTAGTAGTTGACAAGAAAAAAAAACTCAAAGTAACATTAACAATAAAAAATATCTCAACTTAGCACACGAGGTTGTTGACATGTGCAATGTGAGCTCGGCTATCATTGTGCCGATTGTCGTAACGGCTAATAGCCTGAAGGGCGAAAGCCTCGACCAACATCTCTCGAGGCTTTCGTTAGGCGGTTGAATCAAGCGCCTGATTCAGAAGGCAGTACTCCTCGATACGGCTCGCATTGTGAGGAGGTTCCTGTCTCTGCAGCCCTAACCACCGGTAGTTTGGACCCTGCTCCCGACACCGGCGGACCTCTATTTTTTTTTATATTTTTAAAGGTTTTTTTAATTCTTTTATTTTAAAAAAAACATTTAAAATGTAATTTAATAAGAACCAGAATTAATAAACGAAAAAAAAACTAAAATATTTCTATATAATTTTGTTTTTATCAATAACTTAAAAACGGTACCTGTTTAACGCTTAATATTAATTAGACTATCTACAAAAATATAAGCTTTTGTTTTTATTTTATTTTTTTATGTTAGCCTACACTATCCCACTGCTGAGCAATGGTCTCCCCCAAATGCTTCCAAGCATCCTTTTCCAGGGCCACCTCCATCCGACCCTTGTGGTACGCGTCTAGGTCGTCTCGCTACCTCTTCCGGGGCCGGCTTTGTCGCCGCCGTCCATCCTCAGACACCCACCGTATGGAGACTATTACCCAACGGTCACGATGCATGCGGCTGACATAATCTTTAAAATGACATAAAAAACAAACTTCTATTCGGTGAGTCATAAAGTTATGGATCAATTTAGGTTTTTTATTTTTTCTGTAAAATTGACTTTTTTCTGCGGGGGCGGCGATATTATTAGATATAAGGGTCATCACGAAAATCTGTCATGTTCATCAACGCTTTGTATTTGGACAGTAATTATATAGTTGACCTTTCACCACTTTTTTATTAAACCAAAGCTCTAGAATACTTCGACCAAAGACTATCAAATTACCGTTGGCAGCTTTCATTTAACTAAATAATTTCATTACTCCTGACGCCATTTATAACCTTAAAGGTCGCATTTAAATTGAATAATCTCCCGAGTCAAAGCTAAAAATATCAGTTATTTCCTCGGTAAATAGAATTTCCGTCTCTTTATGAGTTAGCAACGAAACAGATTTATTATTTCATGCGGGTGACAGTGCAAAATCCTTGCTTTGACTAAGAGCCTGTGTACACGATGCGTGACGGGACGCCGCACCGGTAAGATTTCGCCGCATTGGCACACAGGAGCTGCGGCGCCGTAATGCTGTTACGCTGCAGCGGCGCTTTCGTTTTTGACAAATATCATCCGTCAAAATATTTACAAAAATATTTGGAAAATCCAAAAGTGCACGCCTCATAACACTCATTCAAAAACAATAAAATAAACAATTTATTTAAACGATTTTCATGAAGTATGTTTTGAATGCTTTTCTAACCATCAATATGGGTAAAATTTCTCACCTCGCAATCTTTACGTACTGTTAAAGACTATTTAGGTTTGCTTTGTTGGTTGCTAGGCAACGAAAGAGGGTCGAAGTCGGAAATATTATATTAATTAGTTTTTATTAATTATTATAATTAAACAATTTTGAATAAAAGAGCCATTTTCAATAGGGCTGACATGAATCTATTATAAAAATTACACATTTAATTGATTTTCTCGCAAGCTGGTTTTACACATTGATTGACGGGATTTTTTAAAAACTAATTTGATGTTTCAAACTCAAACTCAAAGCATTTATTTCAAATAAACCAATTACAGGTACTTTTGAATTGTCAAGGGGTCGGTCAGTCAGAAAAATGAAACTAGTTGCCCCTTCCAAAGTGTACGAGCATCGCCACATGATATTTATTGTTTTAGTTTTTACCTGATCAAGCAGTTGCTAATTCACCGATTTATGTACATTCGCTGACTAAGCTATTACGCCCGCCACAAGCCACCTACTTTTGGCATTATATAATTTGTTGTTTTATTAAATAAATGGTCAATCATTATCGGACACCAAACAGTGATTTTATTTCCTGTACACATCCCGAGTGATTCATCCACCTACATCCTACATCTCAGTGTGCGGAGCTGCTGCCCGTACATTTATGGTCCTTCGAGCCGGATCGCCACTACTGGAGCAAACAGTCCTGCAAGTCGCACAGGTACGAAGTGTTTCTACTTACGATAGCGAATCGGTTTGACTGGTCTTCCACAAGCGGATCGCCCCAGTCAGATTGAGAAGGCGCACAATATCGTACGGAGAGATTCCTTCGGACCCTGCGATCGCCGTGGGAAACATCAACATTTGGTGGTTCGGGAACTACATACAACAATACAACAGTGAAGTCAACAGAGCTAACGTCCATCCACTCCACGCATACACACTCGTGCAACAATTATGGACGCCAGGCAACAAGAACTTCTCAAGCGGCAGGAAATCATCGCAGAGGGCATCCGAAAAATTGGTGTCAACTTCGGAAAAGATGGCTCTGACCGCAAAACCGCCACATACATCCGGGGCAGACTGGATACCCTCCAGGCGCACTGGAACGAATTCGAAATGAATCATGGCGTGCTACAGGGCGCCATAGACCAGACCGACATATACTACACCACAAAAGTATACGACAGGGTCAAGTCGAACTACTCAAACATACAACATAAGCTGCAAACATGGTCAACAAGCACTGCGGAACTCGCGAGTCGCCCAGAAGAAGAGAACAAGAACACTGGAGTCCTATCGAGATCGGACGAGCTAAAAAATCAACAAGCAACCAACTTTAGAGCCTTCTCACGTTTCGTCAGCAACTTGCGTGCTGCTGACATTATTGAGAAATGGGAGATAGAAGACAAGCTTAGGGTCCTCGAATCGCGATGGAGGGCGATTGACGAAGTGCACTGGCAGCTCGACAACGTTCTCGTCGGTAGCGACGTAAACTACGAGCTCGAGTTCTCGCAGTACGAAGAAACATACGAGTGCACAAAGCGAGGGCTCAACCGCAAACTCAACCACGCTGTCCAACAACGGGATAGCGCGCCAAGGATCGAAATACCGATATTCTCTGGAAACTACACACAATGGCCGACATTCCTCGATCTATACATCGCGGCTATCCATAATAACCCTTCCCTCTCGAAGGGGCAGAAGATGCAACACCTGAAAGGGAAGCTAAAAGGAGAAGCTGAGCGCCTTGTGCAACATCTGTCTGTTTCCGAGAGCAACTACGACTCCTGCTGGGAAATCCTCCACCATAGGTACAATAACTTGCAGATGCTCTTCACCAAGCAAATGCACGTTTTGATGAGTCAACCTACGATTCAAAATCAAAACGCGTACGAGCTGAAGCGCCTACACGACACCAGTCTCGAAACCGTGCACGCGTTGCGTAACTTGAGCATCGACACGGCAACATGGGACCCGATTTTGGTGCACATTCTGGCAACAAAACTAGACACTCAGACCTACGCTGACTACATGGAGGCGAGGAAAAATCCAAGAGGGCTTCCCGACTTCAAGGAATTCATCCAGTTCATCGAAGGGAAGTTCACAGCGCTGGAGTCAGTAGTGAAGAAAACAAGTAAACCCAACAAACAAACAGATGCCGACGTCACCCCAAATAAAGGGGCCTCGATGACAACAGTACCAAGGGATGCGTACAACAGATACAGACGCTACCCCAAAGCAAACCATACAAGTTCCGACAGAAATTGTCCAGTTTGCAAAACAAGCCACATCTTGCTCTACTGTAAAGAGTTTCAAGAAATGACGCCAGCCATAAAAATTAGGACAATTGAGCAATTGAACATTTGCAAAAACTGCATGTATCCGCACAACGGAAAGAAATGCAACTCGCAGAAAAGATGCAAAGTGTGTAACGGCGCACATCACACCACGCTACATGACCTAGTCCGCGATACTACGTCAGCGACACTGTCGTCAAGCCAAATGGCCGAAGGCGTGACAAACAACAACATGCAGCGAAAAACCAATCACGTGTCAGGAAATTTTAACGAAGTTTTACTGGCTACAGTACAACTTAAAGTAAAGGCTGCAGATGGAACTTACACCGTACTTAGATGCCTTCTAGACCAAGGCTCCCAACTGAACCTTATAACAGAATCGGCTGTGCAACGACTTGGGCTTCCGCGACGCAACCACAACTCAACTGTGTCAGGGATCGGAGCATTTGCCAGCCAGAGCAACGGGACCGTTCAGTTGGACTGTAAGTCCCTTTACGGAGATTACGAGTTTTCAACGCCGGCATTAGTAATGGCTAAACTACTCAACAACCTGCCTAACTACTCCTTCGAAAAACAAGATTGGCCTCACATAGAAAACATTAACCTGGCCGACCCACAATTCAACTTATCAAGGCCGATTGACATTCTACTTGATGCTGGGGTATATGGCGACATAGTCATGAGCAACATTACTCGAGGAAACATATACGCACCAATAGCACAACAAACAAAGCTCGGCTGGGTATTAGTTGGAAATACGAATACTTTCAACTGTCATGTCGTGGTGGACACTAGCGATATCTCTCGCTTCTGGGAAATTGAAGAGATAATATCAGACGACCAGTCTACGACTGTCGATGAGGAATACTGCGAGAGGCTGTACGCTGATACAACAAAAAGACAAGAAGATGGGCGGTATGAAGTGAGAATCCCCATGAAGACCAATTTCGAGCAATACTTAGGACGATCAAAGCCACAAGCAGTCGCGCAATTCAAGCAATTGGAAAAACGTTTGACAAGAGACGAAACCCTCGCTTCAAGCTACAAGGCTTTCATCGGCGAATACAAAGCTCTAGGACATATGAAAAGGTGCACAGAGCCGGACACGCCAAGCTGTTTCCTACCCCATCATGGAGTAATGAGACCCGATTCAACGACAACCAAACTCCGAGTGGTTTTCAATGCATCAGCAACCACTAGCTCGGGACACAGTTTAAACCAACTGATGGAATGCGGGCCTAACTTACAACAAGACTTACAAGCTATTATTCTACGATGGAGGGCATTTGAATACGTGTACACAGCGGATATTGAGAAATTCTACCGACAAATACGTATTCAGGAAAAAGACCAACACTTACAAAAAATAGTGTGGAGGGATTCAGTCACAGAGCCGTTACAAGAGTTACAACTGACTACAGTAACATATGGTACCAAGTTCGCTCCCTTCCTGGCAATGCGCACCATAAGGCAACTGGTAAAGGATGACGGCGCACAGTACCCCTTGGCGGCGGCTATTCTGTCCAATCAGCGCTATACATGGACGACTTAATAGGCGGGAGTCACGACTTCATAACAGCACAGAAAGCTCGAAGTCAACTTATAACAATGCTGAAGGGCGGTGGATTCAACTTACGAAAGTGGGCTAGCAACGAAACGCGCCTACTTGAAGGCTTATCCGATGAATTGATAAGCCAAAAAATGTTCGACTTCAAGGATGCAGACACCAACAAAACGCTAGGCATCACTTGGAACCCGCGCACGGATCAGTTTACCTACAAACAAATACCACTCTGCAACAAACGTGATGTCGACACAAAACGCACACTACTGTCGGATATATCAAAACTGTACGACCCACTTGGTTGGCTATCACCGGTAACAGTGAAAGCCAAGCTAATTTTTCAACATGCTTGGTCAACTACAACGAGCTGGGATGAGAAACTCCCACTAAAGATACAGCAAGAATGGGAGCAATTCCGCAATCAGCTCGCACACATACACGACATAACCATACCACGCTGGATCGGCGACACCCAACAACCCTTCGAACTTCATGGCTACTGTGATTCATCAGAACGAGCCTATGCATGTGTCATATATTGCAAGACCACTGATAAAGAAGGTAAACAGATGATAAGGCTAGTAGCAGCTAAAACAAAATTAGCCCCACAGAAAAAGCCTATTTCTCTGCCACGACTGGAGTTATGTGGTGCAGTACTACTAGCCCGACTGATCGAAAAAGTAAAAAACTCCATCAACTCACAGATCCACACCATACATTGCTGGACGGACTCCATGGTGGTGCTTGGCTGGCTACATGGTGATGTGAGCCGTTGGAAGAGTTTCGTAGCCAACAGAGTCACAAAAATTATCCAAACAACACCACCCAATTCCTGGGCCCATGTCAAGTCCGAAGACAATCCTGCGGACTGCGCCAGCAGAGGAATCTCACCATCAGCCTTGATAGCTCACGAACTGTGGTGGAAAGGCCCAACCTGGCTTCAAAACAACAACATACCCAAACAAGGTATTTTTACAACGAACGAAGAGAAAAATAAACGAGGTCAAACCTGCGCAATACAAACAATAGACGCGCCACTCATCGAGCAACTACTGCAAAAATACAGCACGATGACTTATGCAACCCGAGTCATCAGCTGGATCAGACGATTCATAAACAACTCGCGTGACGCAACAAGAGCCATACACAGGTCACACTTAACTACGGAAGACATTGTGCAGACTCAGCACCTGCTTGTGAAAACTACACAGAACAATACATTTGGCGATGAAATAGCATACCTACACAAACATAACAAGGTACGGGCTACAAGCAAACTGTTGAGTTTAAGCCCAATGCTAGACGCACAAGGTATTCTTCGAGTGGGAGGAAGACTTGAACTTGCTAAGTTAAACGACTCCCAAAAACATCCAATAATTTTACCAAACAAACACAAGTTATCAGACCTCCTGATTGACCAAGCCCACAAGAATACTCTCCACGGCGGTGCCAGGCTTACTTTGGGAAACCTTCGTAACAAATATTGGATACTTGGCGGCATGAAACCAATCAAGAAGCAACTCAACAAATGTGTCACCTGCCACCGCTACAAAACGCAACGCAGCAATCAACAAATGGCACACTTACCAACGCCTCGAGTTACACCCTCAAGGCCATTCACACACACGGGCGTGGATTTCACGGGACACGTTGAAATAAAAGCTAACAAAGGTCGCGGCATTAAAACAGTTAAAGCCTACATCGCGATTTTCATTTGTTTATGCACAAAAGCCATCCACCTGGAGCTGGTGTCAGATCTCAGCACGATAACATTCCTCGCAGCATTGAAGCGGCTATGCGCACGACGAGGAACACCAAAACATATCTACAGTGACAACGGAACGAACTTTGTCGGAGCAGCAAGAGCTCTAGCCAAAGAACGCCAGGAGGCACTGCAGCTTCTAGTTAACGACGACCTCATCAACAACACTTCCGAAAAAGGTATGGAATGGCACTTTAACGCACCATCTTGGCCCACAGCGGGAGGACTATGGGAAGCTGCAGTCAAGAGTATGAAACACCACCTAAAACGCGTCCTTGGGGAACAAAGGCTTACGTACGAAGAGTTTACTACTTTGCTAGTACAAATTGAAGCCTGCCTCAACTCAAGGCCACTTGTCGCCCTAACAAACGACCTCGACGACATCGATTATTTGACACCAGGCCACTTTTTAGTCGGTGGACCGGTTCTGGCACCTCCGATGACGTCAGAGAGTGACAACAGCCAGTTAACTTTACGATGGCGCCTGACAGAAAACATGTACAAGGAATTTTGGAAGAAATGGTCCAAAAATTACCTACAAACATTACAATTACGAGGGAAATGGCAAACTCCAACACGCAACATTGCCGTGAATGACGTCGTCCTTGTAAAGGAAGAACAAATAGCCCCAGCCCGATGGTTATTAGGGCGAGTTATAGAGACGCATCCTGGACCGGATAACTTAGTACGAGTCGTCACGCTCAAAACTAAATCCAACATAATGAAGAGACCCGTAACGAAATTGTCCCGATTACCAATTGAAACCGGGAACAACAAAGAAAACAAACCAACACAACCAGAGGCGACGTCATCAACATCTCAACGTCGGGTGAGCCCTAGACGGGCACAGAAGGGTGTTTCCAGCTGTAACGTCCTCCAGTACCTAAGCACGTTACTAGTACTGATGGTTACGTGTGTGACACCGTCCATGCAACAACTTGTCAATGTAACAACTCTAGACCCGACCCGCCTTGTATACTTTGACAAAGCCGCAGACTTACAGATAATACAAGACGAATGGAGACTGGTAGTCTACTACAACATGTCAACTTACTGGAAAAGTACTTCTGCCGTTGAACAATACGTCCAGCAATTACACGGACTTTGTCAACGAAATATAGCGTACTTGACTATATCCACACAACTCGAGCACGAACTAAACGAGCTCAAACACTACAACGAAGTACTACAATCCGACCACGGAATACGTAGCAAGCGAGGTCTCATAAACGGAATTGGGAACATTGCCAACTCTCTATTTGGAGTACTTGATGACAAATTCGCCGAAAAATACAACAACGACATCAAACTACTGCACAGCAATGAAGACCACTTGTACAAGCTGAACAAACAACAGACTTCAATAATCGAAGGGGAATATAACCTTCTGAAGAGGAACGAGCAAGTAATGAACCGGCAGTTCATTGTCATCAACAAAAGTCTCAGAGACTCGCTCCAACAACTGAAAACCGAACAAGACCAAGCAACGTTCCTTACTGCTACTGCACTTGCCGCAAACATGATGGTAACAAACTTGCGGAGAATACAAGACATGTTGATCAGCCTAGCTACAGATCTTCGTCACGGCAAGGTCGACACCCACCTGTTGAAACCCGATGCATTCGAAAAACAGTTGAACATCATATCAGGACAAGTCCCAAAAGGATTATCTCTCCCTTGCTCAAACAAGCTCAAGTGTACCCGGGAAATGTATAAACTAGCAAGTGTGCAAGGAAAACTAACCGAAGACTTCATCATATTCGAAGTAAAAATCCCGTTAGTAGCAGACGAACAGTACGAACTAACCGAAGTCATCCCAATCCGCAACATAAAGGGAACCTCCATGATTAACATAATACCAACAACCAAATACATAGCCGTTAACTTGAAGCTAGACATGATGATACCACTGGATCAACAACATCTTTCATCGTGCGAACAAGTAAACACAAATCAGCTGTTGATATGCAACCTTGACCTACCTATATACAGTATAAAAACAGCCACAACAATGTGCGAAGCAGGCATAATAAACAATCGAGGAGTAACAACCTGCCGCACTAAGGTATCGAATTGCAGCAATGACTGGAAAAAACTGCACAGTAAGGGAGCTTGGTTGTTTACGTGTTGCGAGGAATGCACTATGCGCATTTTCTGTCCTGCGGGAATTACGTCACAGACACTACAGAATACAGGCATCATCACCTTAGCTACCGGTTGCATGATGCGCGGCGATAAACATCTGATTCATGCACATTACAAAATGCAAAGCACCATGGAATTAGGAAATGAGCAAGAGATCTACGTACCAGAGATAAATCTAAACGAACTACTAACAAGCAATAGTCAAATTACAAATATAACAAATATGGAACTTGAAACACATGAAGAACAACTAAAGAGTCTTAAGAGAAAAATTGAGCTGGTTAAAGAACAACAGGACATACAAATGGTTAATTCGGTGGAGGCGGAGCAACATCACTACGTCCTGTACGGCGGTATGATAACCTGTGCAACAATATTCAGCATATGGGTATGCGTCCAAATTAAAGCACGCTGTCTCCGTACACCTCAAGGAAACAGAACAGGAACGCAGGTGCACAAGGAAGAGATTGAGATGGCCCCAAGTCCTACTGAACGGCATCTCCCTACGGAGGGACAAGCAAAGGCAGACACCCCGGATCTAGAAGAGGTCACCAGACATCTTCCTAACAGCAGCAAGGTGGATCGCGAAACGTCGCCAATGACAGTTAGCGACGGACATAGAACCTTCCAATAACTTTCTTTACATATTTTACTTACCCTTGGATAATGCATTTTACTGAACATTTGTACTTTTATAGTCGGCAGGATGTACGAGCATCGCCACATGATATTTATTGTTTTAGTTTTTACCTGATCAAGCAGTTGCTAATTCACCGATTTATGTACATTCGCTGACTAAGCTATTACGCCCGCCACAAGCCACCTACTTTTGGCATTATATAATTTGTTGTTTTATTAAATAAATGGTCAATCATTATCGGACACCAAACAGTGATATTATTTTTTTGATTTTCGTTTGATAGATGGGTATGGATTTTCTTCTAGTGTAGGTACCTATAATGGTAGGTAAACCAATAAGATTTAATTGTTAATGTCCTTTAGCCGAAAACAAAACAACAACAACAACAAAAAAAACTTTGTCATTTTTGTACAGATAATCTTTCAAAAAATTGATACTAGCTACTTGGAAGCAAGCAGTTTGCATATTGTCCGTGAATTCGTCTGCGTGTATTTTGAATTCCATTCTTTTTTTAACACGTTCCGGGTCACTTGACTATTTGCAAATCTCATGATATGACACTTCAAAATCCCATACATTTTATCTACAGCCGTGCGTAGCGGCGGCGCACATGCCGTGACACTAAATATCAACATCACTGTACTTGTATGGCTCAGTCTACACCTGTCAGCGGTGTGAATGTGTCATAAGGCACAGCATATGTATGTGATGAAAAATGACTTAAAAAGAGTTTGCCGTGACACCTACGAACGAATGAAGTCGCGTGATGTGACACTAGATCATGTGCTTCCCAGGAATGTTATGGGCAAGCAACGGTTATCGACGGCTTGCCAAATTATATGAAATAAAATTCACCGCCCTTAGCCGAGCTGTCATGTAACGATAAACCGAGATAACGTCGAGAGGCGGTCTGTCCCGGAATGTGTTAATACAAATATCCAGGAAGAAAAGTGGGATGTCCAGAAAGTAGTACCTACGTCCTTCTCCAGGCAGGCTTCCTATCTGTCAAACATAACGATCGGCTAGTGATTTAGGCGTGAAAAGGTATAGACAGACAGAGCGACAGACAGAGCTACTTTCGTATATAGAATATTAGTATGGATTTAATATGTAAATTCGCAGAATATCACGTAAATAGAAAATTGTTGGATGCCACATTATTCTTAGGCAGGAGAATATGAAATGAAATGAAATTGTTTATTCTGTAAATAGAATATCGGAATCACGTTTACACGTCACATTTTTTTTTTTTTAATAAGCTAGATGAGTTCGTTTCCTATCTGAGTACTCTAAGAAGAAAGGCCGAAACAAACTCAGAGGTCACAGTCTCTAAACGACTTAAAATCCAGACATCTAAGTCAGATCATGTTTTGTTGCTGAATTTACTTCAGTCAAACTGTCTAGCCAACTAACTTGGGGTCGGTTTCTAGTCTAGCCGGATGCAGCTAAATACCAGTATTTTACATGGAGCGACTGCCTAGCTAACCTCCACAACCCAGTAACTGGGTAATACGATACCCCTTGATAAGACTGTTTGTCAGTCAAAGTCCGGACATAATCTTGGTCAGGCCATATGAGGACCATGTAGATTAGTGTCTGAAAAGGTCTTTTGAGGAAAGAACCACATGGAGTGGACCTGTCCACTCAGTGCAAGCATTTGTCAGTAATCGTAAATCCCACGAAATTCAGTAAGTACTACAAAACAAATGAATGTCGCCTGCACCAGCACATCACCGCACATGCGCTACAGCGGGTGCTGCTGTCCCCCGCCAAAAGTTGATGGAAACTATTTCGTGATATTAACTTCTTGGATTAGCGCTGTATCGTAACAGAAAAAAAATTGTTTTATAGTATTATTTGTTAGAGAAAAAGTGTTATAATATAATTCTATTTTTAAATTTCGGTATTGTGTTTATAAAGTATGTCAATATAAACTCGTTTTGAAGTTCATAATTCGAATATTACGCTATAAGAGTAGATAAAAAATTATATGGGACTACCTCTGACCTATCAAACAAAAAAGAATCATTAAAATCAATTTTTATTTGGCGGAGTAATTGCGTAACAAACATACAAAAAAAAAGAAACATGCAGTTGAATTAAAAAACCTCCTTTTGGAAGTCGGTTAAAAAGCAATATACCTTATCTGCTTGGCAATCCACCTTATTATTCATTTAAATGGCTTTCAGACAACAAACAATTCAGAACTTTACAAATACGCGAGAGGGTACAGCTGGTATCTAAATAGGCCCGTATAATGATTACGAGTTATATAACGGAGACTTGAAAGCTTTATGAAATGCTGAATAGCAGAAAGTAATCTGTTTTTAAATTAAAGCCTCATCATATTTATGGTAGAATTTTGCTGTAAACAATATTAATATCGGCCTTTTTATTAACTCTGTATTTGTGTGTTATCAACAAAATTAGTGAATGAGCGACCCCCAAAACTGATATCGCATGTCAAGTCTAAGGACCAACTTAAAAGAGTTTTACAAAAACATTATATATCATTGTGTCCATAGCTATGTCTGTAACAAACCTCACGTTTGCTATAATGCCTTTTTGTAAAATGTGAGATTTTTTTTCTCGACTGTAGGTATATTATTTTATAGTTTTAGCACATTAATTTTCAAAATTCAAAAGTAATCCATTGCTAGACGAGAACAACTGCCAACAAACTGTTATGCAGTTTGGTAGATTTTATGTATTTTATTGATAATACAGATTTTTAATAAATAAATAAACATAACATAACGTAATATCACGCCTTGTTTCCCCGAAGGGTTGGCCAAAGGTGTCACTGTAGCAGGTACACCCACATTTCGCCGGTTATTTAAGTCCCATGTAATAGGGGGCGAGCCTATTGCTATCAACCGGGCACAAATCCAGACTCCGAGCTACTACTGAGAAATTTCAAATAAAAAAACCCAATAACACTTTGCCCGGCCCGGGAATCTAACCCAGGACCTCATGCTTAGCAGTAGCGCTTGCGACCACTAGACCAACGAGGCAATAACGAGGTAGATAAATAAAAATAAATTTCTTTTTGTGTCGCCAGCAAATGTTTTGTTTGTGAGCAACACAAATATGATGCTGGCAACACAGAGTAATTTAATTTAATTGTTGCGGACAACCACAATGCTCCGACAATAATGCACTTCCTTTTTCCGGGATGTAAATATACACCAATCTGGTTGCTAAATAGCAATGCGTAAATAAATTCAATCATTTGAACTAGCTACTGAAATACCAAACATTTATATAGGCAAACGTAGCCAGTAATTAATGAATTGCACATTTTGCTGATTAAATAATTTGGTTTCCCAGAACACATCTAAAATAAATTAATGAAATACATATTAATTAAATTCATGGGCACACAACACAACTCCACACAACACAATAAAACACAATTCCTAAACATACAGATCCACTGTTTCCGTTGTCAATTGGAAAATAATTTCAAATTCAATTACTTCCAGGAAAATTATTCTATTAAATTTCCTCACGGGTTCTTCACAAAGATGAAACAGAATAAACAAATCTGTATTTTAAAGAGACAAAAAGCTTCCCTATTTAATTTGAAATACCACTGTCACCCTGCGGAGAATGTCGAAATGTTGCAAGAGATTTAATTAACTTAATGTGTCCGCATTTACGCCTCGGAAATTTCACGATTGAAGAGTTGAATAAAACGTGGGTGTGGAAAACTAAATTAGATTGATGGTGTTATTCTGATTAATGACATTTGCCTCATTTAATTATTAGACTTTTAATAGTATTATTTGAACTGATTCGACTATAAAAAAAAACTTGTAAAAAAAAATGGTGGTATGGTGGTATATTTTGTGTGACCCACCCTTTACTTCACAAGGTTTTTACAAATTGACAAAACATTGAGATTTCAGTACATATTATACAATGTGGAGACAATACGACAATAAATAAAAACACTGTCAATACTAATACATAAGAGTATTTTCGAACCATCAAATAAATCCTAGCATCGAAATTAAAAAGTGATTTTTTCAAACAAACTAAATAGTAGTGATGTGCCGACTATGGGTTTTGCCAATCTTTGACTAGCTATAGTGACTAAACTATTAGATATATTTGACTGAATTTTCGTATGCGGACTAAGAACGTCATTAGATATACGTAGTTAAATTTATGGTCGTAATGTCGTTTCCACCTTGTATATGTTATTAAATAAACCTTCCGGACTAAGATAATTATCTATGGTGAAAACCGCATCAAAATTCGTTGCGGAGTTTAAAACAACGCGGTCATAAAGACAGACACGATAAGCGATAGGTATACGTAGATATGGAATTATCGCGATCGACAACCCGTGCTACGAAATGGCTACGACGTAGCATAGCGTGCTACGAGCGATAGACGAAAAGCTCGCTCGTCGTAGCTCAAACTCAATCTCAAACTCAAAGCATTTATTTCAAATAAACCAATTACAGGTACTTTTGATTTGTCAAGGGGTCGGTCAGTCAGAAAAATGAAGCTAGTTGCCCATTCCAAAGCGTAGTAGGTACCTATGGAGCAGAACGGGCAAGAAACTCCACGGACACTCTTTTAAATCAAAATATTGTTACAAAATATTGGTTACATCATTCGTGTTGAACTTATACATGTGAGAACAATGTAGAAAGACGTGCACGTTAAAAGCGTCCGTAATAAAAATATAATAACTATTCAAAAATTTAAATAAATTAAAATAAACCGTGGCAGCTAAGAAATGACCAGTCCCTACTGACGGCGCCCGTTCAAGAACATGGCGTATGGACCAGCACCATTTAGCTCAGCTCAGCTGTAGCGACTAATTCTAAAGATTTTGATTAATTTTAGTAATTAAAAAAATAAATATATAATTGCTGCATATTCTTCTGTAACAGTACCTATGTTAACGATAGGATCAAACACATTATAAAATTCATCAAACTTATATAAATATTTGTAATAAGTTGAAAAGGAATATAATCCCAATTTATGTGCATTGCAAACCCTATTTTATTTGAGCACCAACATTAAATTCAAATGCGTACAAATCTAAATACATTTTCTGAAATTACATGCGAATTGGAGTTAAATGACGCAGTTTGATCAATTAAAATACAGGTAAAGGTAACAAAATACTATAATTAAAATCAGTTTTAATACTGAACTGGGTGTAATAATGATAGAAGTATATTTATGATGTTTTTTAAAGGCAGTGGGTTAAAAATATGCTATGTAGTTTTAACTTTTTGAATATTGAGTTAACGCAAGCGTGAAACTACCTTTCCTCAACTCAACTTACCACTCAAAAGAGAGATAAATTATTTTATTTCTGCAAGTAGATTTGTACAAATACTTTTAGCCTAGGTAAGGATGGACGGTTTTATATCGTGCACTGGATTTTCAACGTTCTGTTTAGTTCCGAGAGTTGAAAATCCAACAGTATGTTTTTTCAACGCGCTGCCTAGTACGCACTGTGCTGGATTCTGAACGTTCGGCTCAACACCGAGAGTTTAAAATCCAGTGCGCGATAAAATCCCACCGCGATATTTTTACATCCGTGTGAACGTGAGCTTACCCGTCAATCATTTCCTATCTGACTACTCTGAGAAGAAAGGCCGAAACAAACTCAGAGGTCACAGTCTCTAAACGACTTAAAATCCAGACATCTAAGTCAGATCATGTTTTGTTGCTGAATTTACTTCAATCAAACTGTCTAGCCAACTAACTTGGGGTCGGTTTCTAGTCTAGCCGTCTGGCAGCTAAATACCAGTATTTTACATGGAGCGACTGCCTAGCTAACCTCCACAACCCAGTAACTGGGTAATACGATACCCCTTGGTAAGACTGTCAGACTTTCGGGCTTCTAACGACTGTCAAAGATCCACAAATACCAGTCAGAACCAATAGCATAACCTGCTTTCCGAAGCTCGGAGAAGTCTCTGTATATAAAAATGGTCACCCATCTACGAAACAAACCCGGCAAGCGTAACTTAACCTGATGGATCGATCCGTGAGTCTGTTATTACTTAGCTTATTTGATGGATATTAAAATGTATCCTTTAGTATGGTCAAATCCTCATTGATTGGAATAAGGAGCCACAATGTAAGTACATGATTATTATCATTACTTACCCAAACATCCGGAAAGACTTGATCAGGCTGATGAAGGCCTGCTTGAACTTCCTGTTCATGAAGCAGTAGGTGATAGGATTGCAACACGATGAGCAATAGGCGAGGAGTTGCAGCAAGACCACGCCTTTGGAGCCTATGTACTGGTAGAGCTCATCTGGGTAGAACAGGTAGATCTGGAAAGAAAGTTGGAGTTAAGGAGTTTGCTCTCAAAATTATTTGTTATTGTTAATTGTTAAAATATTTGGAAAAATCGTCTACGGTTGCAAATATGTGAGCACCATGTTTCTTAAAATAATTAATTTATCTGTCATTGGTTATTTTGTTACACTTTTCACCGTTTCACTTTTTGTAGTAAAGTAATTTTATTCCACAAGATGGACTGATGACCTTGTGAAGGCCGCTGGAATCCGCTGGATACGGAAAGCACAGAATCGGTCGAAGTGGTGGTGCTTGGGGGAGGCCTATGTCCAGCAGTGGACGTCTTTTGGCGGAAATGATGATGATGAATTTTATTCCAGGTATAAAATTGTCTTCAGATAGTTAATTGATTCAGGCGTGACCTTACGTAAATCGATTATAAAATACAATAGACGTGAATATATTTAGTAATCTGTTCCGCTTAGCTATTTCTAAAGAGCCATCGACAGAAATCGACACGTGTTGATCGATCGGCATGTTGCCACACCGAGCGCTAAATACACGTTCAGCGCTCGGTGTGGCAACACGCCGTGTTCGACAAGTCAATCGTCTTCCTGAGGATGCCTCGTTGAGAGGTGAAACACGTGTCGATTTCTTTCAGGGATTTTTATGGCTCTTTAGAAATAGCTAAGCGGAACAGGTTACTAAATATATCCACGTCTATTGTATTTTATTTATTTTTTAAATTGTATTCACATAATCAATTATTATTAATGTATTATACAAAATATTGTAAAACATTTTAAAGGAGTTTTTTGCCCAAACTTCTTAGTGCTAATCTACCTTTTCAAGGGGAACTAGAATCAGTTCTATTTTCTTGTAAATGTTAACGTTCAAAAGTGCTTTTTAATGGCCTACTTGAAATAAGAGATTTGATTTTGATTTCGAAATGTTTCATGTTTCGCGTCAAACAAAACGGTTATCCGTGAACATTTCTCTGAAAGTCGACAAACGTTGTTTTGTATTTTTATTGGTTGTAGCATCATGTTTTATTTTATTGTCAAAACCTGCGGCAGCGGGGCAGACAAAAGAAAAATACCAAATAAAAAACAAAAGACTGACGCACCGTTGGGATATTATAAGGACATATTTCATGCTATATTTCCCCTACCATGAATCTTCGTACCCAATAAAGTTAGACATAATGATATTAGTCGAAGTATATTTCCATGATTCATTTATCCTCGCACTAGAACACCATACAGCAATTACACCAACCAAATTAAAATAATTTGCTAGTAGGTTCTAGGAAAAAGAGTACTATGAACTTCTCGACTTTACGAAATATTATAATAATACCAGTCTTTAATAAACTTCAGGGCAAAAACCTCTTCGCGAACAAATACACGTAAAAAACCACCAATGGACTGTTTGTCTAGCGGTGGTTTAAAATTACCAAAACGTAAATATCACGAATAAATTTTATTTACCAAGTCTTCTTTTATTTTTGCAACAGACAGAATATGCGCCACACGGTTTTATTTCTGCACTGATACACGACTGAAAACCTAAAAATACAATTCCTGTTTGCTGTGAGATTTGTTTTTTGAAAAAAAATCTCACTGCAAACAGGAATTCGTAAACGAAAACATCCCGACAATACTGGAGAAATTTCTATTGTTGTACGTTGTTGTTGTAAGTTCTATTTATAAAAAAATTAAATCCCACCTTTCCTTTTATGAAGTAAAATTGTTACGGTTGCTTTATAATATAATCCCATCAAAAACATAAATGTGAAAATGGGAGCCAAATTCCATAAATATGGTTGTCGACTTCGCCGACAAAAGAATTGAAATCTAAATGGGTGCCAAGTTCTGTAGATAATCCTGAAATTTATTTATAAGAACATGCAACTTTCTAAAATAAAATTAAAACACAAATTCTTGTTTTTTCTGCTATAACAATGTTTGCTATTTAAAAATATAACTTCTTAAATTTGAACAGTCGAATTATTTACACAAAGCACTTAGGATAAATTGAAGCTCAAGATTTGACTTGGCTAGTTTTTACATACAAGTTATCTTATATTTGGCTAATCAATTTATCATCTTTATATTTGTCTACAGTGTCGCGGTGCAAAAGAACTAAAACAAACAGGGTAACTTTTTTATGCTGGTGTGCATTACAGCTACGTCTTACACTCGCGCTACGTCATTGTGCTGTAATTTTACTTTTTTAGTGTGCGTGCATTAAGCGGCTAACAGTTGGACGCTATTTTTTTATCGAGTTTACAGCTTTGACTGTCTACCTAGGCATATTTAATTATTATTATTTAATTTTAAGTAGGCACTCAACATCAAATAAGTAATTCATGATGTGCTTACCTGTAAGAAATTTGTACACTAGTCTATAAGTTTATTGCATGTATCTCATATCTTTGTATCGGTGTACTTAATTGTTGGTGAGCCAAATAAATAAAGTAAAATATTCATATCTTTGTTCTTTATGTTATGCGCAAGTTACTGTTTCTTATTGTAACTGTTTACAGCTTTGACTGTCTACCTAGGCGTATTTATATATTTGTTCTTTATGTTATGCGCAAGTTACTGTTTCTTATTGTAACTGTAAGGTCAAAATATCTTCTTTCTCTAAAATTTCAGCTTGCTGGTAAAAACTAGCCAAGTCAAATCTTGAGCTTCAATTTATCCTAAGTGCTTTGTGTAAATAATTCGACTGTTCAAATTTAAGAAGTTATATTTTTAAATAGCAAACATTGTTATAGCAGAAAAAACAAGAATTTGTGTTTTAATTTTATTTTAGAAAGTTGCATGTTCTTATAAATAAATTTCAGGATTATCTACAGAACTTGGCACCCATTTAGATTTCAATTCTTTTGTCGGCGAAGTCGACAACCATATTTATGGAATTTGGCTCCCATTTTCACATTTATGTTTTTGATGGGATATCATTACTTTTTGTAAAGAAATTATTATTATTCGTCAATCAAACGAGATATATTAAATTCTTTTTGTAAATATGCGTAGCAATATTGTGTAAGAATGTAGGTATTTCTTTCGTAACAATTGTTACAATTTTCCGCAATGATGTCAGATCGCTGAGCCGGCGCGGCAAGTATTATTATTAAAAAAAACGTATGCAGTCGGAGAGCCTCATGTCGTATGGCATTTTACTGTGGGGTCGGGCTGCTGACATTGAATCCATCTTTATTTTGCAAAAGAGAGCTATCAGAGCCATTTATAATCTACGTCGCCGCGAATCTCTCACGAAACTTTTTAAAAGGATTAATATTATGACGGTTCCTTGCCAATTCATTTATGAAAATATTATGTATGTAAGGAAAATCCACATCTCTTTAATAAAATAAGTGATAGACATAATTTTAATACTAGAAATAAAGATAAACTAGATCAACCATTTTTTAGATTATCTTAAGTACATACATCTTTTATGGGGTACTGTGTTAAATGATACAACAAAATACCTTGTGACATTTAGCAATTAAATGAAAGAAAATTTAAAACTCATATTAAAAATACACTTTGTAAACAAGCATATTACAAATTAGAGGATTATATCCAAGATAAGAGTGCTTGGAAACATGCTGGTCCTGCTCCATAGGACAATTTAGAATCAAGACAAAATCAAAATGTTTGCTAATTTAATTGTAAAATTTATTACTTTGTGTTTTATGACATTGATTTTACATTCTGTGATTACTTCCTCACACACTGACTTATTAATTGTAAAATTTTAGGAAAATCGACTACTTTTACAATGTTTGTAAATATGTGAGCACCATGTATCTATCACATATTAAATTATCTGTCGTTGTTTCATTTTTAATTCTTTTTACCTATTGTGGTATAGTAATTTTATTCTAGGTGCACCGTCTTCACATATAATTATTATTTAACAAATGTACGTACATATACAAACAATTGTAAAACATTTTAAAAGAGTAACGGTGGAGTTTCTTGCCCATTCTTCTCCATACGAAAACTACCTTTTGGAAGGGGCGAATAGAATCAATTTTATTATTTTGTAATTTTTGACGTTCAAAAGTGCCATACATGGGCCTATTTGAAATTAATGATTTGACTTTGACTTTGACCCCGTCAGGAACAAAGTTCCTTCTCACGTATGATTTAATTATTTAATTTTTGCAGCCGCCCCTTTTTTTTTTAAGTATCTTCTCCCGCTCTGGGCGGAGCGGGAGGGCGTATCAGACTCTTACTGACTAAAACCCACCCGTGTTCCTTCGGTTGCCCTGTTGCCGGGGGCCACGATGTCCCTATCGGTTTTCTGCGAACCCCCGGCAGGCATTGGCCCTAGCGGATCCCGTCATTTCTGCTGACATCTCTTTGAGGCGCGCGTGGAACACAACGCGCCGTCGACCCGGGCTTGGTCCTTATCGGACGGCGAGCTACCCATTGCTCACCGTTCGCAAGCCCGCGCCTACGGTGGCCGGAAATCGGCTCGCGATTCCCGCCCCGGGCGTCTCCTCCTGCAGCGGTTAGGGGCGTGAGGGCGCGAACTTTGCCTCTACCTCACGCGTTCCGCCTCCTCCTTCGCGAGCATTACCGCTTCGCAGAAGGAGGTGACGGCCTGCCATTTCCTCTCGCTCCGTACCATGGCCTGAACCAGAGCCGGACGCGAGAGATCACCGCCGCCGTTGCAGCCGCCCCTTGGATTTACATTTTGACCTCACTATGGACTTAACTATTCGTAAGTTTATATTAAAAATTAAACGACAATAGTCCCTAAAACAATAGTCATACGATCTATCAATTCAAAAACGTCTCAAGCATAGTACCAACCTACCAACTACCTTGAACATACCGACCTGAGGTTTGTAACAACGTTTTTCGAGATCAGAGAATGAATGAAATGAATTCACTGCCGCCTAACATTAGGGACCAAGATTTTGACACGTGACACATCAGTTGACTCGACGGGGTGTTTTGAATTCAGTCATGAAATTCAGGAATTTACATCAACTTTTGGCATTCGAATCAAAAATGTATAGTTAGCTGTCAAATTATAAGACGCTGGAGATCAGCGCCATCTGAAGTGAGCAAGTGGCAGTTTTTAACCCCATTTGAAAATTTGTCGTCATGACTGTCATTTTCATAGTTTTCGGGAGATAGTGCTGGTATCGAATTAGATGGACATTCTGGATTTTAAGATGGCGGCTATTCCAAATAATAATAATATTGTAGATCAATTGTCATAGACATCAATTTCATGCCAATTGTAAACTTGATAATCAAAATCCGTAAAAAAACGGACCTCTTAATTTCGTCAAGTTCGTCTGTCCGTGCGTCCGGATGTCATACAGTCATTTAACATGGAGACTATTTACACTCTATCGATGAAAATTTTGAAAAAGGTGTATTTTTTGCACCGTTAAACAATGGTGTAGTGAAATTACGATAAACATAATAGTGGGGGTGGCATTCTCCATACTTACATATAACCAAGAGATGAAAAAATCTATGCATATAAAGCGTGTATTGTTGGATCTCATAATTAAAATGTTAAGATGTTTCTAAGTGACTTTGCTTTTGAAGTCAATAATTTTTGAGATACAGTTTATTTTCAGTTACAACCGCAGAATTAACTTTGTTTGTTATAGTTTTTTCGAGAAATACAAACTTATTTTTGCAGTCGATAAAATTGATACTATGCAATGTTTATGCGTAAATATTCATCCAAATTATGGAACCCTTCACTGTGCGTAGTCCGACATACACTTGGGCAGTTTTTTTTTAATTTCGTTTTGAAACTACCTCAAAAATAAACAATTTCTATTACTCGAGTAAGATTATCCTATTAAAAACAAATACTATCAAACTCATACAACTAAAAAAAAATGATTGTTGGTTTTATGAAACCACGGTAAAAGTGAAACTTTACACGGTCAGCTGCTGCGAACTATAGGCGCCGCCATATCGGCTTTGGCTGCTCTGACGATCGCCTTTCACTTTATCCCTACTCCGCGGCCGACCGACACGCGACAAGCAACACACAGACGAAAAAGTTTGAGACGATGTAATAAAAGTTTCAATTTAAAAATATAGACGTCATTTAAAAGTGTTTGCGGAATACCTACCTAATTTATATAATTAATTTAACATCATTCACAAACAAAATTTTCTTAAGCCTACCTAAAAAATGTATACTAGGCATTCTATATCAGAAAGTATCAAAAATAAAATCCACAGTAAATAATTGTCCAATAAATTAAAAATAATTTTGAACAACGTTCCGAATTTAAATTCAAATAAATAGAAACAATTCGGCGCGAAATTCAATAAATGAGGTAAGTATCTATCCTCGTTCTATGTGTTGACTCGTTTTATATTGAATGTCCTAAAAACGATTAAACACTAGAAAAGTATAAATAATTATTTTAAACAATGTTTATTGTATTTAATGCTTAAAACAATTTTATTTTAATTTTCAAGTATAGATTTCAGACATTTGACATAATTATAAATTAATCGAGACAATCAAAATTGAAAAAAAAAAAAAACGTTTGGCATAATCGTTTTCGCACATCATTACAATAAAAAAAAAACAATGATCGACAATTTTTAACACAAATTGAGTAGTAGTAATGAATATTACGTATTATTGAACATGTGTTCGTATAATAAGTAAAGATCTGGGCATTTTCTAGTTACTTATAATATTTTTAATCACATTTGTCACATTTAAAGTCGTATCAGATATGTGTATGTGTGTTAATTGTGAAAAGTTAAAATGTAAACACGCACGATTGGCGCGAATCTTCGACTTTTGATATCAAAAACTTCATTACTACTACTTATTTAACTTGAAAAATGGATGAATTCGTCAAATAATTAAATGTTGTAATAGTCGCTGTCCTTATGGTGGAGTTTGGATGTTCACAATCCCCAATTTTTATGTTTTTTAGCCTCGACCTCGACTGTCATCAAAATGGCGATTATCGCATTTACAGACTTGAATTTTATAAAGGTAAATTAATAATCTTGCGCGCTAAATATGAAAGATTTAATGGCATAAACATTATTTTAGCCAACTCTCTTAATTAAAGATGAATAATCTCATTGGCAGCAGCATTTTCAGTGCTTCTATAGGAAGGTTTACTTTAACAAATAACACAACAATACCTAAATACTAAAAACATTTTATTTCTCATAGAATTTAAAACGGCTTCAGCTTCATTCTCATAAAAAAGCAGCGTAGGTACGGTAGATGGTAGATGTACGCTTTCCCACAAAACAGTAATAAGCAATGATGATCTCTTAAACAATTTGTCCTATTTTGCTCACTTATCAATAATTATTTACACTAAGTCCTGCTGCTCACATGTCACGATTTGATTCTGGCCCTAACCAGATTATTGTTTTGATCTATTATGGGTAAATCTTTTACACTCTAGGGTGGCTCTGTTTTTATCTTCACTTGCTTGCCTATAAACATCTCTGGTAGCAGCCTCTCTCAGTAAGCATGACAAACTTTATCCAAATGTATACCTAACCTAGAAAGTAAGAAAATACTCTTATTGTTGTTTATTTACTTTTGTATAATAATTATATCACTCATAGTAATTCTGCCATTTTAAAAACACTAACCTGATGACTTCTGTGACTTGCAGTTGACATGCCACATACATAACATAATATGCTTAGATTTTCCTGAGCAAGTAATACTTGGGATAGAGTTGTAGATAATATAATCAATAATGTCAAGTCTTGCAATAACACATGTCATCGTCATACCTGAAAAAGGTAAAAAAATTCAGTTTATTTACTTATGCTATATAATTACATCATACTATAGACATTTACAGCTGACGACGCGCGACGTACCCCTGACTGAACATAGGCCTTCTACTAATAGGCTGCTAAAATCAATGAGGTTATACAATAAGACGGTGTTTATAAATATTTAGAGAACATAATAAACTTACCCAGGGCCATGGAAAGATAAGCAATAGTTCCTCTGGCTTCAATTTAAATTGACAGCATTAAATCGTAACGTAATATAAGTATAAAGTAAATACGGAAAAATAAATTCAAATCAACGTAAAACAAACAGCCAACAATGCCATTGATCTGACAGATTTTTTTTGACAGTTTGACATTATGCATGGTGTCAGTGTTACCAGGTTTAATTATTTTGGTAATCGATTGACGAAATCGATTGGGTGATTATCAGTGATCGGAGTAGGTCGATTGATTTTACGTACTCGCATCATGAATAGTCATAGAAATCATAACATGGATAAGCCTTTTTTCCGGGATTTCATTTTGGTACTTACGGGATTGAATCACATATTGTTAAAGTAAGGATTTTTGAACTACTACATTGGAAATTTATAGAATGCGATAGATAAATATTTAAAATATATTATATTGTTTTATAGTATATCTATCCTTTTCTTGGAGTCCGATCACCTATATACTATTAAACAGACAGCAAAAGGGTTGAACATTTCTTATTCATATTGATGTATTCTTTATTCTACACATTACAACATTTGAAATTCCTTAAAAAATCTTAATAATTTCAAAATCCCGGAATCCCGGAGGCGTATCCATACTAATATACGTGCCAGTTCATTGACCTCAAATCAATCTACTTACTCTGATCACTGGTAGTTTATAAAATAACATTACTGCCTCGAAACGCTTTTAAGTTGTTGAGTATATTCAGACCATATAATATTTTATTTATTGTAAAATCATAGTTTTACAGTATTTGAGTATAATAAATAGCATTTAAAACATACTCGTGTAGTGGATACTCCACCTACTCCATGTGGGTTAGTATCGATATTTTCAATCGATTACAAATTATTTTATTGGAATAGTCTGTCATCTGGCAACATTCAGGTTAGGATTGAATGACGGATGTAGTTCTTTATTAAGTATCAACAAAATAAATATTTATTAGGTTCTCTAATGCTAGAAGAAATAAATTTTGATAAAACGACTTGAAAAAAATACGACATAATTTTTGATAAATAAGCTTTGACACAGTATCATACCATGGGCCTGCTTTCGGGAAATCTCTTTTCAACTTTCTAGGTCACCCGGAAATGGGTTAAATGTTTTTGATGTCTAGTGACAGGGTCGTTGATAAAAATGCCGATTTTTATACGTTAATATCTCAATAACCGTTTGAGTTTTATTTATGAAATTTGGAATTCTACTTAATCTAAGGGGTTTTTATAAATAAACCAAATTTCATGAGTCTATGTTACATAGATTTTGAGTTATTAAGGGGTCAAAAGTGGCTCCAAATGGTTCGTGTAATATAACACACTGCAGCCGTGTCTTGCCTAGTACTTGGCTCGACACGCTGCCGCGTGTCTAGATATAATAATAATAATAATAATCCATTTAATTCAGGCGACGCAGGCCCATAAATAAATACCTTAACCTAAACATACATATTAGGGTTCCGTTAAAAAACGGAACCCTTATAGATTCGTCATGTCTGTCTGTCTGTCTGTCTGTCTGTCCGTCCGTATGTCACAGTCACTTTTTTCCGAAACTATAAGAGCTATGCTGTTGAAACTTGGTAAGTAGATGTATTCTGTGAACCGCATTAAGATTTTCACACAAAAATAGAAAAAAAACAAATAATTTTGGAGTTCCCCATACTTAGAACTGAAACTCAAAATTTTTTTTTTCATCAATCCCATACGTGTGGGGTAAAATGTGTGTCCCCCCCCTGTAACTTCTAAAATAAGAGAATGATAAAACTAAAAAAAATATATGATGTACATTACTATGTAAACTTCCACCGAAAATTGGTTTGAACGAGATCTAGCAAGTAGTTTTTTTTTAATACGTCATAAATCGTAAACTTATCGTTACTTGCTGCTACGGAACCCTTCATGGGCGAGTACGACTCGCACTTGGCCGCTTTTTTTTAAATTATAATAACAAATAACTATTGTACACGAAGTGATGACTGTGTCGGCGTCGTGTTGCGCTGCACGGTGTCGCGTAACCTTCCACGAAATCGTCGGTACGCCACACCTTTCGGCCAAAACTCTTCTTTCATGAAGGTTTCTAGGTACTGAGTTGGAACCCGCACCACAAACGACTTGAAGTTTATGTTATGGCGCGACTCCAACTTCTCCACTCTCAATGTCCACTTGGTCTTGGATCTGATGTATTCCACGATGTCTTCAGTCATCGTGGAGTGATGCAGACGGGATACGTACAGCTGCGTCGACGGTGTAGCAGCACGCAGCAACATATTTGGTCCCGCTAGAGCAGTACCACATTGATTACGGCAAGTGGGCTTCCTTCGCTTGGATTCCACCGTCACGAAGCCTTCCTTGTCTGGCTGCCCTTTCTTAGGGGCTGGGGACAAGATACCGGGAACCAGTACATTGCGGCTCTTAGATGCCCCCTCGGTTGATTTTGCATTTTTAGCAAAAACTTTCTTCTGTTGCTGCTCCTTTTGGATGGGAGGTTGTGCAGCTGCTGCTGAGTAAGCACGGCAAGGTGTTAACGTGCTAACTTGTGACGTCACCTTTACTGCGGTAGAGGCGAAATCGGCGGAGCGCGGAATTGCATCGCTTGCAGTGACAGCGGCCGGTGACGAGTCCAATTTCGCTGACTCGAAACTAGACAGCGACGCGTTGTTTGCACCACGACGAGAGTTCACCTTTGATGCGAACTCAGGTGACCTACATACCGCTACAGTATTGCGTAAGTTAACCATATCGGCACGTAACTCACTGATGGTGTTTTGAGACGCATCCAGCTTGAACTTCATCTCGGCCAGGCTTGCCTTCAGGGTAACAATATCCTTCAGCAACCTGGTGACGTCGACGTGGTCAAATGTAACGGGGGGCAGCTTCCGCAGCTCCTTTGCCACAAAGGACGGCACGTCATCAGGGTCAGTCTCCTTAAACACCCGAAACATGTCTTGGAGACTCCTCTCTCCCTTTTCGTCCCTCCTGCGGGACGGCATTCGGTCGGCTAAGTCGAGCGATGTGTACAGCGTCGTCTTTGCACTGCGTATCTCATCTTCGGTGTAGCTCGAGGTGCAGATCTGCATGAGGCTAACTTCATCCATGACGTCCAGTTGATGTTGCAGGAACGCCAGGAGCTCGTTTACTATGAGTTTTTCGGAACCCATGACGGCGACGGCTAATGCCACGCTAAGCGCGAATTAATAATTCGTAGCGAAGAGTGATGCGCGACCGTTTCCGAGCGCGCATCGCACTGACTGACTTTATGCCATCCACTAGGACAGTAATTATCTCAATATCTTATAATTAATTTTGCCCTGAATACAGTTACGTTTGCTATCAGTTTGTAAATATCTAAATTGTAATCTGTGGATAATTATGCCTATTTTTAATATACTATTGTTTATTTTCCCTTATAAAAAAACTATTTACAAAAAAAAACACTATTGAGTGTAAAATAACTTTCATTTTCATAAGTCGGTGTCTTTGGTTTTAAATTTTCGTTTTTTGCCACCGACTTCCGAAATTAAAGTTATTTTACACTTTGTAGTGTTTTTTTTTGGAAGTTCGTTGTTTTTTTTTTGTAAAAAGTTTTAATTTTCACTTTTTAGCTGTGGTATTTACCCCACACAAATTCGAATACCACTACCTTCTATGTAAATAACAGTGACGGGAACTTAAGATAGCATCCACATACTAAGTGGGAAAAATACGTGTTATTGAAGCTAACTAAAAAACTACCCAAGCAAAGTTTTAAAAATTAAATGGGACTACTTCTGAAGTACGACCTACCAAACAAAAAAAGAATCATTAAAATCAATTCATAATTGTCGGAGTAATCGCGTAACAAACAAACAAAAAAAAGAACATACAGTTGAATTGAGAACTCCCTCCTTTTCGAAGTCGGTTAACAAAATGAAATAAAATATAAAACTAGGAGGGTATATTATCTTCTTGATGAGAGCCTCAGTAAAGGATGTGTGACACTCATTGTCCAGTAAAGATAAGAGGTAATCTACAGAATTTGGAAGTTTTGTCTCCAGGGTAAACATTTTGTAGGATTTGTAAATTGGCAACATTTTTCTCGTTTATGAGTTGAAATGAGATAAAACGTACCTTTATTATTTGGTATTTTGAGAAAATAAAGCTTTACTGATAGTGTTATTTTTGCTAAATGATTCAGATTAAATAGATTAATATTAATGAGTATTATAACAACGTAACCTAGGTTGGCCCTCTCGGGACACACATGGACTTTTTAGGTAACATAATTATACTAAATACCTCTGTCCACCGCTTTGGGGAATTCAAGCGTGACGTTATTTAATATACCTTTAAAAAAATACATTGGAACGAAAAACTCATTAATAGTTCTAAAAATAATTGAATTGTTAACCTAGCTTTTAGAAAAAGTTTTTAGATCAAAGTTTAAATCCACCCTCTAATTTAGAAAAAAAGTTTTTTTTCTTTCTTTCTTTTTCCTTCAATCCTGTTAAAGCCAGGCAATTTAATAGGCTTTTTTCGAGTCGTGAATGCCTCAGACAAACTTATAAGTAGTTAGGGGTGAGAGTTTCCGATTTTGCTTAAGAGTACAAAGCAGAATGATTTCTATTCAAAGTTAGTTAAGTGCCAATTTATAGTGGTGCACTTTGCTAAGTTCACAAACACCCTTTTGACCTCTAAACAATGGAAAAGTCGTGAAATATACGTGTGTTGACTTCGACAATGATAAAATCGGTCGTTTAAGATAATTTGTTTTGTTTTTATTTAAAACGGTAATTTGTTGTTGGCGTGATTCCTAAACTGTGTTATAGTTCACGCTGGTGTAGACTAGCATAATCACAATAATTTGTTTTGCAACAATGAGTCATGAGTTTGTTGTATTACATACAAATATCTGGGTGACCATCGTTCATGAAAATCGTTGGAGCCGTTTCCGAGATTCAGATTAAATATATACAAGAATTGCTCGTTTAAAGGTATTTATTTATTTATTTAACTGTTTAAGTACACACATATAAACAGACAAGAAGAAAGGAACAGAAAAATACGTACAAAGGTGATGCTTATTTCTATAGAAATCTCTTACACATTACATTAGGTATTACATATTATGGCAAGTGCTATTATGGATTAAGAACAAGATCCCAAAAGATTTTTATATCTTAGATTCTAAAAAGATGGCCGATTTACTGTTTTTTTTTTTTTTGACACCGCTGTCTACACCTCAGATATACAATGTTGAAGAGACTTGAATGGCTATGAAAAGCCATGTGAGCTCAATCTTTTTATTATGGACACTGTTTTCGCGACTTAGTTAGGTGAAGGAAAATCTAACGATTTAATTCTTAAGTGGAGGTCCCTTTACTTATTTCGAGGACTGCAAACTACTTCAACGCTTCACACTAAACGTGGCGTATATCCAATGACGTTTCAACTAAGCCTCCATTAAAGAAAGAAAAAGAAAGCTTCTTTGACCAAATCTGCGACCTTTATTCTTTTAGAAGACTAGACTGCACTTCAAAATGGTTCTCACTCAACACTCGAGGGATAAACCATTAAAATACCAATGATCACTGACATTTTAACTATGCTAATATCCAAACTTATGATCCAATTCTTCAAATTAGTCATTTGGGGTAGCAAATATGAATATATGAGCTCAATATGAATACATGCAAACGGTCGTTTCGTATTTATTGTAATAGTAGGTAATTAGATAAAAGCAAAAACTAACCGTAACATAGTTATTTGGGAAAATAATGATCAAAAAACAACTTTGAATCGTATATTATTAAATTTCTCATTAGCCTCGCCCAGATTGTAATATAAATAAAGCACTAATTAATACATTTACTAAACTTTAGTGAATAAAATAAAACGTATTCGTGGTAAACAGAGCTCGAAAAAGGATCACGTACGGATCAAAAAACAGTTTTTAAGTATTGCTTAAACACAAATAATTAACACTGGAAATTCTGAGGTAAATAAAAGGAGAAATATTTTATAATTGTCCTGAATAAATACAAATAGTTCTAATTATTACATTGTATACCTAGGCGTGTGTTTATATCTTTAAAAGAGACCGTGAATTCTGAGTTTGTTTCGATCTTTCTTCTCAGAGGAATCTTTTGACTAGTAAAAGGGTTTTTTTTCCAATTTACAGAAATAAATATCGTTCATCATTCATGATCATCATCATCATTATTATTATTATAGCAGTGATGGTCTAGTGGTGTGACCGTTGGACTACGAAGTCATAGGCCTCGAGTTCGAACCCAAGGCACGCAACTCTGGGTAGCTCGCCGTCCGATAAGGACCAAGCCCGGGTTGACGGCGCGTTGTGTTCCACGCGCGCCTCAAAGAGATGTCAGCAGAATTGACGGGGTCCGCTAGGGCCTGCCGGGGGTTCGAAGAAAACCGATAGGGACATCGTGGCCCCCGGCAACAAAGCAACCGAAGGAACATAGGTGGGTTTTAATCAGTAAGAGTCTGACACGCCTTGCCGCTCCGCCCAGAGCGAGAAAAGTTATTTGATAATTTCCCACCAGAAAAAAAAAACAAACAAACGCAACTCTGACTTTTCGGATTCATGTGCGTATTGTAACAAAAACGGTGAAGGAAAAATTCGTGAGGAAACCGGAAATGAGAGATATTTCTCGACGGCTTGTGAAAACAAGTCAGAGGCCCATGGGCGGCATAAAATCTCTGACACCCGGTGCATCACTAATCACAAGAAGGAGAAAATTAAATAATCATCATATTTATCTTTTTGATAATTATGGTAGTCATAAATGTTTATGAGGGTACCCATCAGCAACTGTGCTAATGATAACTGGAGTTTATGTATGCATCCTCATTTGGACGGTAATAATAATTTTATGGGACTTTAAAAAGCGTTTATCGAGGCCAGTTCTGATTTTAGTGACTATGAGTTTTGTTATATACATATGTAGATAGTTATTATGAATTAATGGTATTTTTTTTTTAATTGAATTGCTAATTTGCTAACAATCATAATTTGATTGTTAGCAAATACCAAATTTTTAATAGCATTATGAGAGTCATAATAACTATCTACATAATTATGTATATTTGTCGGAGACGGGTATGTGACTCTCATTATTATCAGCGATATTTTAACTATTGTGGGCGTAGTGTGGGTAGTGTTGGTTAACGCGCAATAGAAAAACAGTTTGCAGTTCAGATCACATTATAATTTACTATCAAATTAATCACACTAGCTAAATTATACACACACTGCTTGCGACGACGTTTATTAAAATCACCAATTAACAAAATGATCACAAATTACAACTAACACAATAACTGAGCACCACGAATCGAGAACAGTTCCGCGACGTCTTGACTCCAATGCGACCAGCGGCTCAATGCCCCTTCGCCTTATAAAAATGTACTCTGTGCTTCGCCTTGGCCTTCAGACATCACGACTCTGTAGAAGCGCGCCTTTTTTGGTGTCAGTAAATCACTCTTGATGTCGCCAGTGGCGCGCTTGCGATTCGTTTCGTGTCCGTACTAATGACCGGATCCGACATATTAATATGTAAAAAGTCTGTTAAAAATTTAATTTAAACTAGGAGATGCTTTCTTACTATGCTGGTGTCAATTTCCATACAAATAATTATGTTTATTATTAAAATTAGCAATAAATATAATAAAGTCGAAAGCTGTGGCCACAGGAATCGTATGTTTTATGATCAAATCGCGGCGTATTTTCTTGTACCTATCCTAACTCACGAGCCAACACTTTCGATTGAAGATTCTTCTTTCTCCCAAATTGTACCAAAACCCTACAACTAGCTATTATTATTATTGTATACCATCGAAAAACCGGAAAACGGAAAAGCTGGAAAGGTGGACGTGTACAGATTGAAGGTGCCATTAACAAAGGAGAATATTGCCTACAAAGACACCTTTAAAAGCAATTCATTTTCTGAATTCCCAGCAATTCTTCTATGGTGACACATATTTTAACTGAATCATATTCAATTCAGTTCATATCATAATCATATTTGATGTAAATGAAAATGAAAAAAATTAAGACCGTAATTTTACCGGATAATCTTAACAGTTTTTACCAACCAAATGAGAATATTAATTTTATGTCTACAGTTTTTTTTAAATATTATCTACTTAATTATTCGATTAAGAGAATTATGTCGATTGTTGAAATTCTTAGGAAACACTGGAGTGCATTAAGAGGATTTATCCTAAAAGTTGGCAACGTGGTAAATACCTGTCAAATATTTACCTGTTTTGATTAATTTGCCAATATTACTGTATGGAAATAAGAATAGTGGCTAACTAAAATAATGATTATGAAATGTAATAATTGATATCGTAACACCGAATATTTTGTTTTAGATGTAAAAATAGTATTTGGAAACTTTCCAAGTGCCTTTTTTACACCTAAAACGGTTACAACATCAATTTCAGTGTTATATATTTGCAATTAATTTATTAATATTCTAGTTCGCTAGTTAGCCACATTTCTTATTTCCATACAGTAATATTGCCAAATTAATCAAAACATCGAAGTACTTGACATTTATTTGCGACGTTGCCCACTTTCAGAATAAACGCTCTTAAAATTGCTACAGTGGCGATTGTTATGTTCGCTCGAGTAGAGCCCTCGGCAGTCAGGTACCAATTATTTTTACCACGGCGCGCGGCGTGAGGTACTCGCATAGAGTTCGTGCCTAGGGATATGAGAAAAAAATCGGACAAGTGCGAGTTGAACTTGCGTGGAGACGGAACCCCCGTGTGATGAATAAATTTAGTCCAAGAACAAACTAAACACTGTAGTTGAAAAACATGTTCTTCTATACTTACATTCCAACTGCAAAATATATAAGTTTATACGCACAATATTCAGAGATTTACCATGTTATTTTAAGACCATAGACTTCAGGTTTTCCTGTCATTACTTATAGATCACAATCTATAAGTAAAGAACTACTTTCTGTCATTTTCATAATTTTAGACTCGGTAGTTTCGGAATTGTTATAGTCAATTGTCATCAATTTTCTTAAATAACTTTAAAATGATGTTATTTATTTTGAAACCCAAAAAATAATATTTGAAATTCTCACAATAAGCCTTTTAATTTGATATATCACACGGTATAGTTTACAATGCTTTTATTGAAATTTTCTAATTTGCCCCCAAAAGTAATCCCTACATTCATAATTGATTATTTTATTTACATTACATTCAGGCTGTCACAGACGGACAGACAAGCAGACACACGAGTGATTCTTTAAGGGTTCTGTTTCTGCATTCGGACGTACGGAACCCTAAAACCGATTTTAATTCGGCTAAAAACTGCAGCCAACCGCAACAATTATTGGGAAAATTGTAAATTCAACTTCCACTTTGACTTTCAAACTTACATTAATTCAACCTGATCCCTTAAAATCTGTGCAATCACTGAAAGTCTGTGGCTTTGTAATATAATTTAAAAAAAAGCTAGCTGTAAGTGGTACTTTTCCCGGAAGTTTTATAGGATTTAAACCATTTTTTTTTAACTTTTCTTGTTAAACTTATATCCGACTAAACAATTATACGAAAATTGCGAATTGTTAACTGTTAGACAATTATATATATCCCAAATTATATTAAAAAAACACAAGCAAACCCCCTGTGATGTAAATGTGTATAAGAGAAAACGGGTTATTGCTAGCGTATGCTTACCTGTCAGATGTCGGACAGCTACGGTTAGACGACAGCAATCTTATAGGTCATCCTACTTATAGAATAAAATAAATAAAATAATAAACATTCATCCACTTACTGTTCGAGAAACAAAAATGAAAATTAAGAACTGGCTACTTCAATTAAACTACGACCAAACAGAAATGTTATTGCTCACAGATTAATATTCTATACTACCACATACCTCACCTACACCTAACATCCATCACACATGCGCACCCTCACATACTCGCACACACACGTACACACAAACACGTTATCTACATGCATAAACACAACATGAGTAAACCTTAACCCATTACTTATTTGATTTATTTCATCTTGTTTTTTCTTTTTATATTTTTTATTCGCAATTTGTACCAAGTAGAAAGTGGGAGAGGGCACTGACTTCTGTAATACAGGTTTTTACCTAGCTCAGAAGTCAGGGTTTTCATAGGAAATTTGTAAAAAAGTTTGTGAATAAAATTTACTATTACTATTATTAAGAAAACGAATTTTTCATAATATGGTCGCGTCCTCAGCAATGCGATCGTCATGCGGCCGTATGCGATCGACGCGTTCATTTTGTTCGGCATACACGAATGCGTGGTCATGACAACAGAGGGCCTTTCGATTTTCCGAATAAATGAGTGACAATTATGATCGCGTATTTGCGCGAAAGATTGCGTTGGTGAGGATGCGAGGTGACTTACTATATAAGTGTTGACGACGTTGTTATCAAATTAACATCACAGTTTATAAAACCAACATAGTGTTTTTTTTTTTTCTTTTTAGGTACCACCTTCTGGACTAGGATAAAAACTTTATCAATTTCCTTATTTTCCAAGAAAATACTTCAAACTGAACTTTGTTCTGAGCGCACAGTCCATCAAGTGAATCTCAGCAAAGTTCAAATCAAATAAACAAAGATCTGACAAGTACCCGACTAGTTCTTTAGTAGTTTAATCAAAGTTAGATTGACCAAGAAGTTAGAAGTTAGTTTATTTAGAAATAACTTCGGTCAGAACTTCCTTCTACAAGTTAGTGCATATATTAAAGATAGAAGAAAATTATGAGCAGATGTGGCCCAGTGGTAATCGCACCGACTTACGAGTTGTAGGTCGTGGGTTCGAACCCAGACAGGCGCTTTACTTTGTGTACCTAAATAATTTCATCACCACTGCTCTCAAAGCAGTGAAGGAAAACATCGTGAGGAAACCGGCATGTCGTAGAACCAAAATTTTGAAGACATGTGCCATCTACCAATCCGCACTGTGCCCGCGTGGTGGATTACGGCCCTCTTCCTCTCACTGAGAGAAGGCCTGTATCCTGGCAGTAGGAACATTATAGGCTTATTATGCAAAATATTTTTTATTAACTTGTGAATTATGAGAAATTATATTTATTTTGTAGATTGGTTTTATACACTTTACACGTCAAAGTAATATTTTAAAATTCAAACTAGAATGAAGCTTTTCAATTTCTGACATTTTATAGCCACTTTTTTCTTAATGCGTCTCCTAATCGTGCTGATGGCACATTATTATTCAATATTATCAGCCCAGTATGTTCCCATAAAAATAGCTCTTTTATTACATTATAACTTTCTCTCATAATTTATTATCGACCCGCCCCTGCTTGGGACGGTTTTTACGATATGACAAAACCATCGAGATATTCAAGATCATCAAGAAATTCAATTTAAAAAAATCTTATCAGTTACTTATTGACATTATAATTTTTTATTATTGATAGTCAAAGTCAAAGTCAAAGTCAAATCATTTATTTCAAATAGGCCCATGTATGGCACTTTTGAACGTCAAAAATTACAAAATAATAAAATTGATTCTAGTCGCCCCTTCCAAAAGGTAGTTTTCGTATGGAGAAGAATAGGCAAGAAACTCCACCGTTACTCTTTTAAAATGTTTTACAATATTGTTTGTATATGTACGTACATTTGTTAAATAATTATTATATGTGAAGACGATGCACCTAGAATAAAATTACTATACCACAATAGGTAAAAAAATTAAAAATGAAGCAACGATAGATAATTTAATTTGTGACAGATACATGGTTCTCACATATTTACAAACATTGTAAAAGTAGACGATTTTCCTAAAATGTTACAATTAATAAGTCAGTGTGTAAGGAAGTAATCACAGAATGTAAAATCAATGTCATACTTAAAACACAAAGTAATAAATTTTACAATTAAATTAGCAACCAGTTTGATTTTGTCTTGATTCTAAATTGTCCTATGGAGCAGGACCAGCTATTATTAGATATAGATAGATATTATTGCATTTCGTTAAATATTTTAATTACCTGACATTACCTTTTGCATTTTTAAGCTATTGCATAGCTTTTGTCGCGGGCTTTGAGCGCGGCGACCGAATCAAGAAATTCCGTAACGTAACGAAAATGAAACCTAACATCCCCCACTCCGCCTACCATGTAATGACGGTTCCCATGACAACGTGATGTTGTCATGGGAAACATGATGTTGTCATGGGAACGTAATTTTTGTTTTATGTCATCGCGTCATCATCCCAAGAGTAGCGTTGACAATTAAGAAGTATGGAGGTTACAAATGCTATGCAATAGCTTTACCGCAGCAGTCCCCGAGTGCCACACGTTTTTTTATTTTTTATTGACATTCATACCACTGAATTATTATAAATTAATTTACTTAATTGGCAAAAGCCTCCCATAAATGAATATTGTACGCCAAATAGCAAAACATAGAGAAACTATAACATAACAATATTGTAACATCTTGCACACTTTATTGTAAATTATGTTTACAAATAAGGAATATTGATTGATTTATTTCTCTATTTTATGTAAGTTTTAACTTTATGAATGTGTGTTATACACACAAACTTTCCAGAAAAATGCTCTAAAGAAGGCGAAAACTGAATCAAAATCCGTTGCGAAGTTTAGAATAATAACGCGGTCACACAGACAAACACGAAAAGCGACTTTAATTTATAATATGTAATAGATTTAAATAGATATTATTTTTATGTAACAAATTTAAATAGATATTAATTTTTTCAAAAAAATCAATATCAAAATATTTTATTTCACATAAACCTACATGGGCATTTATGAAACGTCAGAAGCTAGGACACGATTCCAATTGGTCGTTTCTTATTATTAGAATCTGTGATGCAATTATGCAAATGCATTGTGCATGTCTGTTATATTGACGTAAACATTAGTCCTATTCCACTGAAGTGCGACATGTCCTTGTTTCTGTTAAAAGCCATTAAAAAAAAACAGTGGCACTGCGGGAGTATCGACAATCCACTCAAGTGCCCGGCCGGCGCTGTCAATTTTCGGCCGACCGCCAGCGTCCGTGCGAACAATGACATGTTGTTTGACAGCTTCCGACCTAAGCGATAAAAACACCTGTCGTTCGCAAAGTACAAACGCTTTAACAAAATAAAAAATACAATTATTAAGCTGAATAATTAAGGAATCTATCTATCTAATAATCAAGAGGTATAATTTTAATTTGAAACCAAAAAAAAAGATCTTTGTATTTAGCCTATCAATCGGCAGCATTGTTCGCATCACAAACAATAACTTTTTCAGAGACTAAAACTATGTAACAAATTTAAATAGATATTAATTTTTATTATCAGAATCTGTGATGCAATTATGCAAATGCATTGTGCATGTCTGTTATATTGACGTAAACATTAGTCCTAGTCCACTGAATTGCGACATGTCCTTGTTTATGTTGAGAAGCCATTAAAAAAAAACAGTGGCACTGCGGGAGTATCGACAGAAGTGAAAACTTGAAAAATTTAAAATATACTTCTAAAACCTTTCGCCTGCATAGAACATTGATCCATAACGTAATATAAATAAAGAGCACAATCGCGTTTACAAAAATGAGGTGTCGTCACAGTGTCGCGAAATCAATGGTTTAGTCCCATCTCAAAAATGCCCAACGCGCCTAAAGAAGTTTTCACTTAACAAAACGAATAAATTGTTTACAATCACACAGAGGTTCCATGGTAAAAAATCTTGTCAAACTGCAAAACAATCTTAAGTTTATGTGTGTGGGTGTCGGTAACGGTGTCGCGAGTTCAATTGTTTTTTCCCATCTCAAAATTGCCCAACGCGCCTAAAGAAGTTTTCACTTCAAAAAAATACCACGCAGTGTAAAATCAATGTAAAATTATTGCACACTTTACACATAATTAAAGACAAAGCAAGAGATTGAAAGAAAACTTCTTAGGTATATTGCGTTGCGTGAACATTTGCACTTTTAATTTCTTCTTATACAAAAATTAATAACACAACTACTTTTGTTTTATGATTTATTTATTTAATTAAAAGTTTTTGAACTGAATGGAAAGTTTTCTAAGCGATCTATCATCTTAAAGTTCATCTCAAAAGAGTATAGAAAAGATCCGAGTTTTAGTAACAACTTTTTAGTTATGAACAAGTTGTGTAGTTGGAAGATTGTTCTAGCAGGAATAATTTTGAGAGAGCGCCAGGCATTAAGGTTCATTTGTGATGCTGTGTTTTTCTCTTTGCTGTAGCAAGTTTTATATTATTAGAATAACTGTTAGTAATGTTAACGTTAGTAGCTAAGTTTTGTGTTAGATTTCTGACTTTAAACTGAATATGTAGATAAATAGATAGGTACCATCGCTGTTACACATATCTAACTACTTTGAAAATGAAATATAGGGGTTTATCGCCCTTTTTTTGGAGGTTTCTATTTCATTTCATTTATTTATTCATTAACAATTAATATTGTGTTGAACATTACATATTATAAAATTATCACATGCAGAAATAATACATTTAAAGCCTAATTAAAATTGAAGTGAAAAGTTATTTCAAAAGTCAAATTAATTTAAAATATGACAATTACCAAAAACAATGTCAAATTAAATAGCAAATATAAAGTCAAATTAATTTAAAATATGTCAACAAATAAATACCTACAATGTCAAAATAAATAGCAAATATCATGTAAAATACAATGTCAAAATTTTTTTTAAATAATTGAGAGTATAACTTCATCAAGGTCCTAGTAATGAGCAAATAAATTATTTTATAGCTTGTTCACTGCTATTATTATAGTTGACTATTTTTATCATTTGACATGTATTCTGATACCGAGTATAAATATCTTTCCAACAAGAAGGCTTTTAATTTAGTTTTAAATGAGTGAGAGTTATAAATTAATAATTTTAAATCAGTTGGTAACCTATTAATAGGCAAGCGTTACTATAGCGGCCAAGCGCAGCAAGCAGGAATAGTCCTTAAGGTGTTCACATATCCCTGAAAGCGGATATCCTGCGGGCCAGGATACTGGCCCGCCTCCCCAATTTTCACAAAATTACATGAAGATTTTGTGACACGGTTTAATTATGAGTAAAACGTGTGGAACGGTGAAAATAATAGCAAATAGGTATTTGCTTTAAAACTCAACTTTCCACATAAGTTCCGCATGAGTCACTCGCAACTATGAATTGCAAACATTTATTGCCCTTTGTAAATAAGGCCTTATTTACAAAAGGAAAACGTGTAACTCACGAATGGTACGGAGCGCCTTTCAAGTACGAAAACAATAAGAAGCACTCAACCGAAAATTGAATACTTAACATAATATTTACATTTTATTACGTTGTTCGCGAAAATGAAAATGAAAGAAATACACACTTGACAACCCTTGGAACTGGCATGCCAGATATGCCGAAGGATTTAATTAATTTTCCGTAGGGGTTCCGGGTTGAGGTTTTTTTTATCACAGAATAAACCTTTTCCTGATACGAAAATACTCGCGATATCGAAAATATTTATCTTTCTTATCGTTTTTTTTTATATATCGCGAATAAAAAATCCTTATTTTTTATCTTTTTAGGGTTCCGTACCAAAATGGTAAAAAAGAATCCTTATGGTGCGACTTATTCTTTAGTCCGTCATGGTAAATTTAAGACACGCATAATTTATTACTTGTTTTTATTTCGATGCCAATGTCTGTTGCGGTCTTGCTTGCCAGTACATTCACATTGGTTGGTTGTCGAAACGCCTATTATTATACTAAAAAATATACTTGCATAGATAAATTAACGTAACATAACATAGGTTCGAAAAAGTGACATCTAGATATTAGAGTAGGTAAAATATTTATTTTTCAAATACGTCACATAGTCACATCCACGGCAAACTAACTCGAATCTGCAGTTTTTGCAATGTTTTTTTTTTTTCATTCCATGAGTGTAGACAGCGTTCATAATAACCTTATTAGGTACTCACAAGTAAAATCAAAACTGTTCCACATAAACTAAACTAAATTCAAAAGTAGGTAACCCCATAATAATATCAAATTATATCCAAGATAAGAATGCTTACTTGTCCTGCTCCATAGGACAACTTAGAGTCTAGACAAAACCAAACTGGTATTTTACACTCTGTGATTACTTGAACTCACACACTGACTTATTAGTACATTTAGGAATATCGTAAACTTTTACAATCTTCGTAAATATGTGATCACCGTATCCATCACATAATTAATTTATCTGTCATTGCTTCATTTTCATTTTTCATTCTTTTTACCTATTGTGGTATAGTAATCTTATTCCAGGTGCATATCACATGGACGCGTTCCGTGAAGCGGCGGCCAGTCCGCCGGTTGAACGCGTCCCAAAGGGTCATGATCATTCGGCTGACCCGAGGAAACCGCACGGTTTCCTGCGAGGCGGCGAGCCTTCTTGCCGAATTACCGCCTGGGATCTGGGGGCAAAAGTTCTCGCACACATTTGGGAGTGGCTCGAGTAGGCGAAACGCTGCCGCCGGGGCTTAACTCCGCTGCCGCGAGAAATCACGGCATAGCGGACAGAGCTCCGACGGGATCTCATGGCGAGTGCGATTGTTGCTACCCAGCGCTGGGAACGCCACAATTGCGGCAATAAATCCCCTCTTTGAGGAGTGGCTAGAGAGGCGCCATGGCGTCCTCACCTTCCGCCTGACGCAGATCCTCACCGGACACGGTTGTTTCGGGAGGTTCCTGTTCAGGATAAGGCGGGAGGAAACGCCCGGGTGTCACCATTGTGTGGATCGCCCGGAGGATACGGTGGAGCATACGGTGGAGGTCTGCCTGGCTTGGGCGGAGCATCGCCGTGTCCTCGTGGAGGCGATCGGCGGCGGTGATCTCTCGCGTCCGGCCCTGGTCCAGACCATGGTACGGAGCGAGAGGGCATGGGAGGCCATCACCTCCTTCGGCGAAGCAGTGATGCTCGCGAAGGAGGAGGCGGAACGCGTGAGGGAGAGACAAAGTTCGCGCCCTCACGTCCTAAACCACCGCAGGAGATGCCCTGGGCATCAGGAGTCGCAGGCCGATTCCCAGCCACCGTAGGCGCGGGTTTGCGAGCAATAGGTAGCTCGTCGTCCGATAAGGACCAGGCCTGGATCGACGGTGAGTTACATTCCACGCGCGCCTCAAAGAGATGTCAGCAGAACTGCCGGGGTCCGCTAGGGCCGACGCCTCCCGGGGTTGCGAAGAAGTCCGAAAGGGATATCTTGGCCCCCGGCAACATGGCAACTGAAGGAACACGGGTGGGTTTTAGTCAGTAAGAGTCTGAGACGCCCTCCCGCTCCACCCAGAGCAGAAAAAGTTATTTGATAATTTCCCAATAAAAAAAAACAAAAAAAAGGTGCATATCATATTCATATTAATTTATTTGCGTTCCACAAGATAAAACAAGATGTCAACAAAAGGTTTAAAGCCTCAAAAAGCCTCTCAGAGGCTCTCAAAGGCTTATCGTCTTTACATATAATTATATAATTAATGTATGCAAAATATTTGAAAATATTGTAACACGTTCTAAAAGAGTAACGGTGGAGTTTCTTGCCCATTCTTCTCCATAGGAAAATTACTTTCTGGAAGGAGCAACAAGAATCAATTCAATTTTTTGTAAATTTTTTTGTTCAAAAGTGCCTTTTTTGTGCACAATTCAAATAAATTATTTAACTATGATTTCGACATATTCATCCGTACAGGTACGCTCACCTTTTATAAAAAAACGCGTATTTCAAAAGAGGAAAATATCAAATTCTAACTGGCGATAGCGTTGTTACAATCTAAAATTCCAATTCAATTGAAATCAAATGGAATATTTTTTTTACGTTGGGTAGTGGAATTCTACAGGCAATATATGCGCCCGTGTAGTTTTCTAGTAAAAACTTGGAAATAACTTTTTCACTCATTGGCAAATCAAAGTTTCCTTCAAAATTGGATGTTTTAATCTATAAACATTTAAGTACTGGACTTGGTTCCCGTACATACTGTTTGGGTGACCACTGAAAACCACTGCTGTGCTATGGGTTAACCTTGCCGTTTTATGATTTGCAAGTGACATTCATCCATAGGGTGATAAAGCATTTGCGTGGTTGACTACACTTTGCCAATACATTTACGTTATTTTACAACGTTGTGTCAATATTCCATATCGTCGTTCAGCATCCAATACCGCGAATGTGACATTTTTTACGAAAATCAGAGTTTTGTTTTATTTCATTCTACACATTTAAATCGAAACAACACCAAAGAAAGAGAGGGAGAAAGCATTGGAGATGGGAAGATGACATAAAAAGAATAGCAGGCGCCACATGGAGAAGAAGGAAACAAGACCGAACTTTATGGCAAGCTTTAGCTTTGCTGAGTAGCAAGACAATGGTGCCGATTTCCTTGTTCACAAACTAAACTAAATTTAAGTTCAGTGCATCTTTTTCTTTCTATTTCATTAAGAAAAGGACAGAGGATAAATTTTAGTTTAGTCCTGTCAAATTAATCAGCGCCTGTCACTCTCCATACAAGTTTAGACGTGATTAAAAACCTGCCGACTAAAATTACGTCAATTTACGTCAAGCGCTGATTAATTTGACAGGACTAAACTAAAATTTATCTTCTGTCCTTTTCTTAATGAAATAGAAAGAAAAAGATGCACTGAACTTAAATTTAGTTTAGTTTGTGAACAAGGGAATCGGCACCAATCTTCGCGAAACTAGTGTCTATGTTAAATATATTATTTTAGTATAAAAGAAATATGTGTTTTATAAGATTGCTTAATAAAGGCTTATTATTATTTCACGTTCAAATACGTGATCCTGCATTTAAAAATGATTTTCGGTATCGGATGCCGAGCGACGATATGTCATACCCACTGCATCATTAATCAGTCTGGCAAAAATGTGAGCAGCGAAATTCAATTAATCTACTGTGACTTCAATATCAGCGTGACCTATTGATCGTTATTAGTTTAATAAATAACGTTGCCTTTTCTATTTTAGAAAAGTGTCATGAATTCATCAAAGGGGTTTCCGTATTTTTAAAACCAATTGCATTGTAATCTCAGTCTGACAAAAATACCTCGCATTTACCATAATTTTTGACAAATTTTTGACATTGCTTGTCACTGCGGTGAGATTGCTACAATATTTTGAATCAAATCAAATAAAATCATTTATTATTTTGCAAACATGGGTAATTAGTACTTGAATCCATATTATATTATACATATTGAATAATAATATATACAAAAATGAATCCCTATTTCCCTTGGTCACGGCATCACGTGTGAACGGCTGGACCGATTTCGCTAATTATTTTTTTGTTGTGTTTGTTATTGTCTGGAAAAGGTTCTTATGAAAGATTAAAATAAGAAAATTGCGCGGAAAATTAGAAAATTTAAGAAAACTTAACGACCACATTAACTTTTCTAATGTAACCTTAGCGCTTTTGACATAACTGTCAGTCGTTTGACAGTTGGCGCGATTGGTTACTTTTTGACAGGATAACGACTGTCAGTGTCGGTTCAGCTAGTGTATTAATAAAAAGTCCTCCATGTTCTACCGTCACATGGGCATGCAAATCATGTTTATAACACAAAATAAAAATACATTGAATTTTAAACAATTAGGAAAAATTATAATAATTTACAAATTAATGTCAAATCGTTCGAAATACAGTAAAAATGACAAATTAATACAAAAATGTCAAATTTCAACAAGATTTTAAACATTTTAAGTACGGGACAATTCCCGTACTTAAAAACGTTTAAAATCTTGTTAAAGGCCAATGCCTTCTGGTAAAAAGCAAATGATAGATAAAAATAACAGAATGCATAATATTAAATTCTTCACATATAGAATTCCTTTAAAAATATAATATTAAAAAAAACAACAACACTTCTTTGTCATACAAAAAAAAAACAATCCTATGAGATTTGAGATGCTTTGATTCAGTTCGTGATTTAAAATCTAGGTCACATAAAACTCTAATTGGGGCACAGCGAGACATTTTCAAGCCCAGTTTTCTAATTAAGGCTAGTTTGAAAAGATAGACGGAACACGGACATCCGAGTGTAGACTGTCACTCGTTCGCAGAAAATGGAAATAATAAACGCACTGTGATAAAGGTATGAGGTACAGGGTGTAAAGTTTATTCATCCTTCAAAGAAAAGGGTGAATCCTCCTACCAGACGAGTGTTGTCATGTTGTGTCTTATGGGCTACTGCCCGACGATTGTTTTTTTTTTTTTTAACTTGCCTTAGTTTTGACCACTGAGGTCTTGGCTGCTTAACCGGACTTTCCTGTGGGTGCTTAAGGCACCCACAGGCTTCTACACTTAAAGCTTCTAGCCAGGGGCAAAAACTTTTCTAAATTAATAAAAAGCAAAATTAAATATTTTGAAAAAACCCACGACGGTTAAAAAGGATAAAAGTTTTGCACAAATAACGCCCCCTGGTAAATTGTCACCGTAACACTTATCTAAGAACATGCACTAATCAAACCCAAACCCATCACTACAAACTGCATCAAAATCGGACCAGTAGTTTTGGAGAAAAATGGCACCATGGATTTGCATAAAAATTTTTGCTGCAGCGCCCCCTAGTGAATTGTCACCGTAACACCTAACTAAGAACATGCACCAATCAAACTCGAATCTATAACTGAAAACTGCATCAAAATCGGACTAGTAGTTTTGGAGAAAAATGGCAACATGGATTTGCACAAACATCCTCTCACCCCAAACGCATATACCATCTACGTTCCGTCGTGGGTAAAAATTAGGCGAGCGCTCGCTAAGGGCACCCCTTGTGGGGTACGCACCTCGGCTTAGGGCGTCGCTGAGGGGTGGACAGCAAGAAGGGACAGGCTGGATCAAACTTAGATTTTCATCATGATTATTATGCGGGGTATTTAAAGCTACGTGCTTAACTGGAACAACTGCTGCACCGCGTTTTCAAGCAATGGAGAGTATAATTTACTCGGGGGCACAGTCGCGATCGCAAAAGACAGGCAGCGAGCTCGGAATGATGGGAGGCGTCTGTGTTTGTGTACTGTACTGGTGACCCTATTCTTCTCCTGGAGGAGTGTTATGGGGTCATCTGAGTCGGAACGGGATCCTTTTCCGACCGACGATTGATGTCGGGACGTTGTATACCTATATGCTAGTCCCGGGGTAAACCCTGCTTGCGCAAAATACTGCTATTTTGCGTGACATCAGTGTGTTGCGTAATTCACATGTGGTGTTTTAGATAACTACTGTTTTACAGTTGTTCTACGGTTGCATTTTCGAAAAGAAATAAATTGTACAGAAATTCGGGATGCTAAGTGGTCGGTGATTAAGTTAATTTTACCTACTGAGTTACTTCATTATAGGTATATAAATAACTAAAGACAACTACTCTAATCTTAAACTAAGTTAGAATAAAGGCTTTAGGGCTCTGGGGCTCTGTCTCGCATAGGGTCGCTTTATTATTATTATTTCGTTTATTCATTTTGATTCCTATTAGGTTACATTTTTAAATATTTCTTAAAATAAAAGAATTAAAAAAACATTTAAAAATATAAAAAATAGAGGTCCGCCGGTGTCGGGAGCAGGGTCCAAGCTACCGGTGGTTAGGGCTGCAGAGACAGGAACCTCCTCACAATGCGAGCCGTATCGAGGAGTACTGCCTTCTGAATCAGGCGCTTGATCCAACCGCCTAACGAAAGCCTCGAGAGATGTTGGTCGAGGCTTTCGGCCATCAGGCCATTAGCCGTTACGACAATCGGCACAATGATAGCCGAGCTCACATTCCACATGTCAACAACCTCGTGTGCTAAGTCGAGATATTTTATTTGTTTCTCTTTCTCAGCTTTCACGAGGTTCTCGTCATGTGGAATGTTATTGTTATTATTATTATTATATATTTTAACAAATCTCGGGACCATGGATCCCGGTCCTTTGGAAGGCGTACGAGGGGCCGAAGCCAACTCGTAGAGGCCCGTTAGACGCTATTAAAGAAATGAGGCACCAACCGACGATTATCCCTGTATGCACCATACAAGTGCACTAAAGGACAACCTCCGGTTGGTGTAGGACTATTGCAGTACATGGAAACAAAACATTGGATTATGGGTTTGGGTAGCTAAAGTGGACTGGTTACCTGGAACTATGGTAAGACTATAGCCCCTGCCTGATCAATGTTTTATATTTACACGGATAAAATGGCAGGGGGTGACTCGCACACTCAATAATGGGCCCCCAGAAACGGTCGCTAGCACATAGTGACGTAGCAACAAGGGGGCAACATGTCCTGAGGTGCTTGAGGAGTGGAGAGGTATTCCACGGCTTTCAGAACAATCCCAGAGCCCGGAAGATGGTCAAGATCCCTACGAGCACTTACTGGAATACTTCCTTCGCTACTGCCCAACAGCTCGCCACATGCTGCCCTGCGGGTTTTCGTATCTCTTTTGGTCTGGCTCCTCATCCTAGACCTGTTCCGGCAAAGTAAACTGTACCGGCACAGGCCTAGACTTCGGAGCGCGCAAGCCCCACCACGACGTCAACGTAGAGATACGGCGGTGGGGTTATTATTATTATGCTAAGCGATGGCTGTTTTGCGTGGATGTGACGTACATTTTCCACTCCCGACTTTTAGTCACACCGGTCACACCAGTGTGACAAACAGGTTTTTATTTCTTGTTCGTCACACTACGGGTTTTACTACGCCTTTTAAATCTTAACATTAGTGTTGTGATTATGTACAAATTGTCAAAATAAACAAAGACGTTTGAATGTACCTATAGGTATATCAACGCAGCATTTCCATAAAATATTATGTTGGTTTCAATTGCGTATTAATGACGAAGTTATCTTTTTCAATTTGTCTCTTTTTTCTTGGGCTAAACTGACAATTGCAGAGCGAAATATCCAAAACATTATTTATCTCGTGGGAATGAGAGTTTTTCCCACCGTAAAAATAGCCTGCCTGCCTTCGTGGTCTAAGCTACCTCCGTAAAAATTACGTGACGGCGGATTAGCCGTGGCAGAGGCAAAAATAACATTTTCCTTTGGGAATGAGGTGTTTTTTCAACCAACTTGTTCTTTTATTTTGTTTGTGTTCTTTCTTTGCGTCATATTTACCTCAAATAAACGTATTTGCTTTCTATTATAATAATAATAATCTTAAAAAACATGCTTTTTTTGGTTTTCTTGGTTTGGGACCCCTCTTGGGTAAAGGTCTCGTCTAGTTTTCCATTCATACATACATACGATACGTAGGTATGCCTTTAAACCAATTATTATTTTTGTAGCTTATTGAGAAATTTGGCACTTTTGTACTTTACACTATTCACTAACACATGTTTGTGTCCAGCTTCTCGACCACACAAACATAGAAGACTAAAAAGAACAAATTCGTTCGAGCTAGTGTTTAGTAAATAGTGTAAAGTACAAAAGTGCCAAACAAACACAAAAGCGAAGTGTATTCGCCTTAATAGAGACAATAAGAAAAGTGCTATTGGACACATTCTTAGTAAAGACAATTTAATAGTATAGGTAATAATTAAATTACTTATTAGTCTATTTATAAGGCTAGATTATAATAAGATTAAGGTCCATCCTATTGTTGAACCATAGGACAAGGGAAAAAAATTAAAAATTGAGAAATTATAAACATTTTGTTATTTCTCAGTTTCTGTCAAATGTATGGGCGAAGAATCAATGTAAGTAGTTAGTAACTCTGTGATGAAGGTATTTTTGACTTTCCAGATCAAAGGAATACCTGAACTGTAGTTAGATGAAAGCCAGCATAGACCATAGTGTATTGACTTGTGTAACTTACTGCTTGATTGGGTTTTCAGGTTGAATAAACACTGTTTGCATTCGTAATCGAAACTGTATTGATGTTGCCATACATAGTTAGTTACTAGAAGAGTAAAGCTATACCTATTATAGCAAAAAAGTGATGGTTTTCCACATTCAAGTAAAATGTCGACCGGGAATCGAACCTTAGACGACGTAGCTTATGGAATAAAAGGAGGTATTCAGGTAAAATCACAAGATAATATATACGGATACAACAAAAAAGAACAACAAATAAAAAAAAATGTTGACTCGCCGCCAGTGTAAAAGTTTTTTTTTTAAGAAATTATTAATTTAAAGACTATAATTTAGGCTAAATAATTGGAGGTTTAGAGGCATGAGGAACAGGGTGTAAAGTCCACTCATCCACCATAGAAAAGGGAGGATCCTCCGACCAGACTGGTGTTGCATCGCCTCACGAAAGCTTGCGGGAGTGATGATGATGATGACGTCATGACCATCGGTATACGTAATTTAACTCGATATTCGGAATGACTTGGGCGGACGTCTCGATAGCTATCGCTCGTAAAGCCGATAATCGTGTATAATGTCGTAATCAAAATTTGTCGCGATGAACCCAATTCGTTTGAAGTTCCCTTTTTTTAAGGTAAACGAAGCCTATTTGAGTCTAATATTTATCACTAAAAATAACTGGATTAGATAATGCTAGTAAAACGGAAGAGGTAGAATTTGAAGAAAAAAAGCTTGACTGAAGAGGAACCGCTTTGGAGTTGCCTGCACCAGAACAAGCTGACGCGCTGCTGGGTGACCCGGCAGGCGCTCTCTGCACTCGCTGTCTCGGGGTCACTCGCAGAACCGCCTACGTCGCCTTCGAGACACCGGGACGCGGCACTCGGCTCCGCACGGTCCACGGCCGTCAAGGGCGCCGCGATGTACAGGACCCAGTATGCTGGCTCTAGCCCGAGGGTGCGGCCGAAATCGGCCTTTTCTAACTTATGGGAGAAAATATACCGCTCGATCTTCGGGTAGGAGACCTAATTAAAGCTGAGAAAGCTGGGTTCACAAAAAAATTACTCAGAGAAGATCATTTTAACACATGTTCACATGACCAAAGGCGGGTGACAACTGAATCAAACAAAAACGAATCCTTTTTTTATTCTGTTTCCACAAGACCGAATTCAAAAATCGGTCAGTCGTAACAAAATTTTATAAATAAAACATGTTCGGCTATTTCGCATATAAAGAGACCTATTTGGCAGCGGAATGCTGTGCTATGTACATTTTTTGTTTCGCACCTTATATACATGGTGATTTTTAATTCACTGCTGTTAACCTTCCACAGTGTGAAAGTACTCATGATTATCATGAGCAACTTTCACTATGAGACCAACTCCAAGTCCCAATATCGGAAAAATATTTGCTGTTCATACAAAAATGCGCACGCACGAAAAAGTGTCACGTTCCGCCTGAGCCGAGCGTGCAAACGAGAGCGCGGAACATGCGATAGAGAGGCACGATCGGCCTAAGCGTTCGGCTTGTGACGTTATCACGTAAAATTATCGTCCGTAAATCGACTTTACAGACAACCAATTTATTTAAGGAACTTTTTTATGCAACTATCATATGAATCGATCACTTTGGTTTTATTAAGCACTTACAAATTGTACCTGTATAGTTAACAGTTAATAAAAACGGAGCGAGTGACGATGTACTCACAAAAAAAAGAAAATAAGGAAAAAAAACTTCATTACGCTGGAATACTGGAGGGGCTAGTGGCTAAGTAATAACAGCCGCACGGGTCAATCGATCAGGTTAAGTTACGCTTGCCACGGTTGGTCCGTGGATGGGTGACCATCTTTACATACCAAGATCCCTCCGTGCCTCGGAAAGCACGTTAAGCCGTTGGTCCCGGCTGTCATTTGTAGATCTTTGACAGTCGTTACGGGTCGTCAGAAGCCCGAAAGTCTGACAACCAGTCTCACCAAGGGGTATCGTATTACCCAGGTACTGGGTTATGGAGGTCAGATAGGAAGTCGCTCCATGTAAAATACTGGTATTCAGCTGCATCCGGCTAGATTGGAAGCCGACCCTAACATAGTTGGGAAGCTAGGCAGATGATGATGCTGATGACGCTGGAATACCGAAATGTTGACGACTCCATGCATTTTTGGTACCCGGGCGTCGAAATAAGTCGTGGGAGCGCGAACGCGCTGCTCCCATGCGCCATTGTGTGCTAATGGAAGGTCAGTTGTGTTTAGAAACCGTTTCTTGAACAATGTAAAAGAGATCAAAATATTCTATATTTTCGTACAAATTTGAAATGTGTGCTGTTTAATTATTATCATTACGGTACTCTGACCGAAAAAAGTTGCGTCCTTCCGGAAGTTGGTACTTAAAGTCCTGCTGGCGATCTATCATTAAGCCTCGGTCACACAGTGAATACTCGCTGCAATTAGACACTCGTAGCGAAAATGCGCTGTGTATGACAGGCTATTCGCTGCGAATAGATTCATTTGCCGCGAGTTGTATTCGCCGCGATTTGAATTGGGCATGTTCAATTTTACTCTCTGCGAATACGCACTTGCCACGAGAATTCGATGTGTGTGACAGGGTATTCGCTGCGAATAGCTATTCCACTCAGCGTGCTGCTTCAGATTACGTACACGCCCGTGCTAGTTCGTTTCGTCGCTGCATAGATATGTAGAACTCGCTGTGTGTGACCAGCGCCGGCTCGAGAAATCCTGGCACCCTAGGCGAAAGGCTAGAACAGCGCCCTTTTAAGAAAATTCGTGACAAAATAAAACAATGTTCTTTCTTTTTCGTGTGGTTAGTGACTAACCTGGTGTCAGAGTTTTAAAACCGCTCATAGGCCTCTGACTTGGCTTCACATGCCGTCGACAAATAATATCTCTTAGGCGCGATCGGTACAGTGATCGCGGTCAAACTATAATAGTCAAATTAATTTTGAACAAAATATTATACCATACAAAAAGAGAAGAAATACATTTGAAATCGCGATTTTTTTAGCAATGGATTGGCCTCAACTCGCTTTTGATTTCCAGATGAACTGTACCGATGGTTTCGTAAATGTCTATGAGCGCATTTTGGTAGAAAAATGGGTAAAAAATTGGAAGAATTTTAAGTTGTAGTTAAATAAAAAATAAATGTAATGCATTATTTTTTCATTTCGATGCCGCTGATTGCCGCCCCTCTAATACGAGCGCCCTAGACCGTGTGTGACAGGCAGACAGTAGCTGTGTGTGACCGAAGCTTTAGGAATTTGAAATGCCATCAAGACATTTAGGAAAAAAATACAGAAGCACACTCAACGGCACGTCAGTAGTACCTACATTACACTTGAGCTACGTAAAAGGTGTCCGAAACGATCAATTGCAATCGTCAATTTTTATACATTGATTGATTGATACACATTGATGCGCAAATTGATCGTCTACCAAATGCAATTGAAGCTTTTGACAATATACTACAATTGGAATTATCGCCATAAAAGGCACTGTCAAAGTAACATTTATACCATAGACGTGTTGACTGTACCTACATGATCAAAGTTGTTATTCGAAAATAATTGAGTACTTTATTTTTTTAATTAGAGTTTTTAATACATTAGCAAATAAATTCGTGCAAATATTGCGTGTAAAGCTTTTCGTAAATGGTTATTTGATCATCAATAACATTTTTGTAGCTTCTAAATTAAAATCCACGAACCGAGATTTCATAAATCAATTACTTAGGTACCGTTTTAATTGAAACATGTAATTAAAACCTATATGTATTCAGTTCCAAGGTAAAGTAAGGTAAAATGCCGATAAATGGGAGTACCTGAATCGCTACATAACTTCATGAGTATTTGGGTAACACTTAAGCTACTCCTACTCTTACTTTTTCACGATTGAACGAGACCATTTTAAACGGCTGGATGAACAATTTGACAATTTGATTTTTTTTTTATTATTTCTCCATACTTCATGGAGGTTACAAATGCTATGCAATAGCTTTACCGCGGCAGTCCCCGAGTGCCACACGTTTATTTTTATTTTGTTAAAGTATTTGACCTATTGAAGAAGTCCAGATAAGAAACAAAGGGGTGCATACGTTTGTTGTCAAATTACTTATTCATCGAAACGGACGGCGAGACGAGACAAAAATATGTAGTACAAATTATTCATCCAGCCGTTTAAAATGGTCTCGTTCAATCGTGAAAAAGTAAGAGTAGGAGTAGCCTAAGTGTTACCTAAATACTAATGAAGTTATGTAGCGATTCAGGTACTCCCATTTATCGGCATTTTACCTTACCTTGGAACTGAATACATATGGGTTTTAATTACTATTTGTCAACGCTACACTTGGGATGATGACGTGATGACATAAAACAAAAATTACGTTCCCATGACAATATCACATGACAACATCACGTTGTCATGGGAACCGTCATTACATGGTAGGCGGAGTGGGGGTGTTAGGTTTTTTTCGTTACAGAATTTCTTGATTCGGTCGTCGCGCTCAAAGCCCGCGATAAAAGCTATGCAATAGCTTAAAATTCGATCACATGACTCGCCTGTTTTAAATTACACGCTAGACAGGGTCACGTGGACGTCAGTAACATCTCGATAAATCGGTTTTTGTTTCATTTCAGGTCTCAATTTATACATAAATGAATGTCTGATCAAGCTGAAGTTAGTAGGGCACGTTATTTCCATACCAAAGACAAGTGCCAATCGGTTTCAAAGCGTTTCGCATTTATTTTCTACGACGACCTTCAACAGGATTGACATAAACTTTTCGGTAGCTTCTGTCAATCCCATATACCTATTTTTGACTTTTCAAGCGTCGTTATCGCGGATGGAATGTCATTTTGTAAAGGCCTACTACTCTTATCTTGAGTTATACAGGGTTATTGATTATACGTCAGCGATAAGGGGATGTAGGAGAGGTCACTTGCAACCAAATTACCCCTGATGACCCTTATGCCAATGTCAACCATTTTCGAGTAATGACATTTTATATTTTAAAATGTATGAAACTAAAATATAAAATGTCAAATTACAAATTGTTGACATTTGCATAGGAGTCAAACGGCGTCATTTGATTACAAATGACCTCTCGTACATTGGCTTAATGGATTGTCGACGCATAACCGATAACCCTGTATATAAAACGTTCAACTATTTACTTGGACTCTTTTCTTACGACCTACCTACACTTTTACTCAGTTTGATTGACATCTCCAGACATCTGATGGAACCTTTATTTTCTGGGATCGACACGACGATGACTTTCAGACAAATAAAGTAGCTTTATGAATGTTATTTCCACAAATTAAACACGTTTGACACTAACTTATTTAGTTCCAATGATTGTCAATTCGATGGTCATTTCAAGCTCTGGTCAAACTGATATGAATCCCGCGCGGGATGAAATTCGCTCGCGCCGATTGTGTCAACTAAATTGTATGGAAGTAGTATGTAATAGTCGCGAGACTTCTTAGGCCATCATCATCTGCCTAGCCTTCTCCCAACTATGTAGGGGTCGGCTTCCACTCTAACCGGATGCAGCTGAATACTGTATTTTACATAAAGCGACTGCCTATCGGACCTCCCCAACCCAGTTACTGGGTAATACGATACCCCTTGGTAAGACTGGTTGTCAGACTTTCGAACTTCTGATGACCCGTAACAACTGTCAAAGATCTACAAATAACAGCCGGGACCAACGGCTTAACGTGCTTTCCGAGGCACGAAGGGGTCTTGTTATGTAAAGATGGTCACCCATCCACGGACCAACCGCGGCAAGCGTAGCTTAACCTGTTAGATCGACCTGTGCGGCTGTCATTACTTAGCCACAAGCCCCTCAGACTTCTTAGGCTCAGACTCTATTAAAGCGGAGATGTGCGGAGATGTCCGAAGAGGAGACGAGAATAGATGTTTTCAGCTAGGGCGTATCCACCGAAGCTGTGTAGAGATGCGTACTGGCTGGTTAGGGCAGAGATGTGTGCTGGCTAGAGCGGGACTATTACGGCGCCGCTCACTACACGCCGCTCACGTCTCTTCTCGTCTCCGCTGCGCGCCGTCGGTCGCCAGCTTGCGAGACGAGACACAGCTCACATCTCCACTTTTTGCCGCCACCTAGCTCTCAGCGAGGCACAGCTCACATTTTCGCTTTGATCACGCTATACAAATATAACTCATCTCCGCTCAGTGCTTTCCACTGAAGCCGAGATGTGTGAATAACGAAATTCCATTGTTTGTTTAAAGCACATATCCTCTCCTTTCGTCTCGTCTTCGCCTTGGTGAAGTCCGTGACTTAGTCATTAAAACAATCGCACACGCAGACGCGTCTCGTATCCCGCGCGGGGTTCGTTTGTAGTTTCTTTTTCGCCAGTATTTTTCAGTTAGGTACGGTTACGCAAATTAATTGTTTATCAAAATGACACACTACTGCCGTGTAAAACCATTTCATACAACTATCAAACAATGACAGTTGTGATTTGAATATACGGACAATTGGTTCTTGGATCAATCTTACACCTCTACTGATACAATCCTTAGTATAAATGTTACGGCTAGAACCCGAAGTGCGGCATACCTAGTTTTAGTCGGCTACAACTATGTAGATAAGGCCAGTAGCAGTTGGTTAAACTTAGGTCTAGCTTATTAATTCACGGGTAGAACTAGATGTAACCGGTTGTATTGTGCTAAAACTAGGTGAAGCCAATGGCTGAAAGGTAGGTTAGGTTAGAACTGTGACCACACAACGGTGCCGCGGCAGCGGCCGGCGAGTACCAGGGTCCGTTTAGGCACAAGAGTTACATTATTTTGTGTAAAGGTGTGAGTATATAACTATTGTGCCTAAATGGACCCTGGCACTCGCCGGCCGCTGCCGCGGCACTGCTCGCTTCGCTCACTCGGCTCGTGCGGTGTGTTATGTGGTCACAGTTCTAACCTAACCTACCTTTCAGCCATTTTCATTTGCTACAACTAAATTTAACCAACTGCTACCTATCGCACCTAGGTGTAGCCGGCTAAAACTAGGTATAGCCACACTTTCGGGTTGTAGCCGTGACATAAACAAATAAACACCCTTACCCACACGCACACACATGCATAAAACAAAACAGCAGCAAGACCGTAAATGATACCAAGTTTGATCTATAAGAATTGATTTTAGTTTTCTTTAGTACGAGTAGTTTGGGACTAACGCTTCATCTCCATATTGTAACTGTAATGTTGATAAACGATTTTTTACTTTGGACAATTTGGTAAACAATTACCTAATTTATCTAACGATACATCAACTTATTTATTTCTAGTAGGTAAGTTTATTTATTGAACTTTTACGTGAAATAGAGTCCAGCTTTTATCCTGACCTTGAAACAGAACTGTACACGTGTCTGGATTGAAAAATGGCCAGGCAATAAATAATACGTGTCAGTATGGAATCCAATCCTGTCAGAATTGTATAATCAAAGCCGACCTAAACAAATAAAATATTTTTCTTCTTTTCACAGGCCACACGATTTTTTTTAGTTTCTTTTTTTTGTTGAGTTCAGAATTTTGAAACAGAATTATTTAATAAAATCATTCAAGATATTTTTTTCATTTCATTTGTTTTAAATAAAAAATGATGTTTGAAAGAAAAAATATAGGACCGAAAAGCCACGCCAAACACTGTATTCTTTGCTTTCGTTTTATGGGCTTGGTGAATAATATTGTTACGGAATTATTTAAAAGTTTGGCAAAAAGGCCGACGGATATTCCTTTATGAATTTTCTAAAAAATACAGCATAGATTTGAAAAAACGGGTGGCATTTGAGCAGAATAGGATAAAGAGTGGTTGCCATCGATTTTATAGAAAACTATACTCCGTTTGAAATAAGATTAGACATTTAAACAAACCTTTTTTACAGTCCGTTCAACCGATTTTGACTTCTATACCGTAGACATAAGGATGGCATTAAAAGCAAAAAAGTGGTTACAAACCAAATGTTTACTGCAGCTGTCATTAGTCATGCCACCAACGCAATAGAAGTCAAAATCGGTTGAACGGACTGTAAAAAAGGTTTAGTTAAATGTCTAATCTTATTTCAAACGGAGTATAGGCGCCGTACAATGACACCGACACTCCGTCCCACCGCTCATATACCTAAGGCGCGGCCAATTAGTTCCGCGCGGACTATAGCTTCTGCTGAAGACTTCGTCCGCGTGTAATTTCTTGTTCCCCCGCCCCACCACGTCGCAATACATCGCTTACCAGCGCCATTACTTCGTTTTTGCTTAGCGTTCTTTTTGATATTTATTTATTTTTGCTCAGGTGCTAATGGTCCTAGCATGATGTTAAATAGCCTATAGCCTTCCTCAACAAATGGGCTACCAAATGCAAAACAAAAAAATCCGACTGGTAGTTCCAGAGATTAACGCGTTAAAACAAACAAACAAAAAAGCTAACTCTTCAGCTTTATTATTAGTATAGATAGATAGATAGATATAGAATAACAAAGTTAATATTTCTCGCTGCTTTTAATTTTTAATATTATTTAATTTGGCAGTCATACTTTAACCCAGAATAAACCACCGCTGCTTGGCAGCAGAAATACATAATGTATGGTGGTAGGACTCTTGCGCATAATCATAATCAGCTTATAATGTTCCCACTGCTGGGACACATGCCTCCTTGATGAGACGGAGTGGGCTGTAATGTACCACGTGGGCCCAGTGCGGGTTGGTAGATGTCAAATGTCTTCGAATTTTTGGTTCTAGGACATGCCGGTTTCCTCACGATGTTTTACTTCACCGTTCCGTTCCTATTTCGCAGAGTTCTTTCCAAAATCTACTTGGTTAAAGCCATGTGTAGGCCTTACGAAACCACTCTTTTTTTTGTATCACCGTGTAAAAGGTACTTTCTATAAGAATATGGAGAAAGCCATTACAGCACCAGTGGAAAGTATCAACTGACAAAGATTAACAGTGATAGCCTAGTGGTGTGACCGTCGAACTGCCAAGTCATAGGTCTCAAGTTCGAACCCAAGGCACGCACCTTTGACTTTTCGGATTCATGTTTTTTTTTTATCTATACCTATATCTATATACTAAATATAGGTATAAAAATGAATCCCTATTATAGGTATTAAAATGAATCCCTATTTCTCTTGCTCACGACATTACGCGTGAATGGCTGGACCGATTTCGTAAATTTTTTTTTTTTTTGGTGTTTGATTGTCAGGAGAAGGTTCTTATGAAAGCAAAAATTAATTAAGTTGCGTGGAAAATAGATTGCACCTGTGAGAAGCATGGGTGGGTCGCTCGTAATGTATAAAAATCAATTGTCTCGCAAAAACACGAAAATTGTTCGCCTCAATAGAGGGTTGGTTTATGTAAAAAAAAAAACCTGTGGCACTCGGGGACTGCCGCGGTAAAGCTATTGCATAGCATTTGTAACCTCCATACTTCCTATTTTTCAACGCGACACTTGGGATGATGACGTGATGACATAAAACAAAAATTACGTTCCCATGACAACATCACGTTGTCATGGGAACCGTCATTACATGGTAGGCGGAGTGGGGGGTGTTAGGTTTTTTCGTTACGGAATTTCTTGATTCGGTCGCCGCGCTCAAAGCCCGCGATAAAAGCTATGCAATAGCTTAAAAATTGGAAAACCCAAAGAAACAGCCGAAAAATCGAAATTAAAATTTTGGTAGGACAACGTCTGACGGGTCAGCTAGTCCTACTAATATTATAAAGGCGCAAGTTTGTGAGTGTGTGTGTGTATGTTTGTCTCTTCTTCACGCTCAAACGGCTGGACCAATTTGGATGAAATTTGGCACACAGATAGTTTATAACCTGGATTAATACAAAGGATACTTTTTATCGAGACTTACGCGGGTGAAACCGTGGGGCGCAGCTTATAATAATTATCACTTACTTAAAAAACGGTAAAGAAAAACATCGTGAGGAAAGCGGCATGCCTGAGAGATATTTCTCGACATTATGTGAAGCCAAGTAAGCCACCGGTGGCATAAAAACTGACACCAGTACCCTAATTGCATAACTTATTTTCATGAACGATAATGACTAATTTGTTTCATTTCGACAGTTCAACAACATTCATTGCGTTATTTACGTTTTTGAGCAGACTTTTGAAGTGAAAACTGCTTTAGACGCGTTGGGCATTTTTGATGGGAAAAAACAGTTAAACTTGCGACACTGTTACCGACACCAGCTTTTGACCATTAAAAAGACATCAACGCGCGATACATTTTCTTTGGGATTAATGGCATTCCAAACCTTGAGACATGACAACGACATGATTGACATATACCTTTTTTTACCGACTTCCCTGCACAGTAAAATTGTTCAAGTTTTCACTTCTGTCGGCACTCTCGGAGTGCCACTGTTTTTTTTTTCCAACTTATGAAGCAATGGATTAGCAATCTGTTTCAAATCGAAACAAATTGTGATTGATCGTGTAATAAAAGTAGCGTGTTTCTTTTACATAACTAGTCATAATATATATATTATGACTAGTTATGTAAAACAAGCGTAGTTTAAGTGGCACTATGGGTGCCCTCCCTTAGAACTGTGTGTTTTCCATTAGCAATTCTTCGTGTCAGCTCGACCCAGTAATTAATGTAGGTAATAAGATTTCTAATCAAACATTATAGCGATATTAATGTGGGTTATTTCCGTTTCCTATGTAGATAACGCATACCTATATCATACTCAACGTTATGGGTGTACTTTTATGGTTTTATGATAAAACCATTAAAATTATTATAGCATTTTGGCGAATTTAAGACTTCCTTTCATTTGAAGTCCATAATATAATTTTGGAAAAGGCCCTGCAGTTGACGTTCTTCTGTTGTAGATGGCGTCATTCAACCTGTTTTGTATCACTGCTAGGCAAATAAGAAGAAAAAGAAAGAAAAAATAAAATAAACTTACTGTCGAATTCAGCACTTCCTTTTTGAAGTCGGTTTAAAATACGTTTATTCGAGGTAAACATGACGCAAAGAAAAAAAAAACGTGTGGCACTCGGGGATTGCCGCGGTAAAGCTATTGCATAGAATTTGTAACCTCCATACTTCCTATTTGTCAACGCTACACTTGGGATGATGACGTGATGACATAAAACAAAAATTACGTTCCCATGACAATATCACGTTGTCATGGGAACCGTCATTACATGGTAGGCGGAGTGGGGGGTGTTAGGTTTTTTCGTTACGGAATTTCTTGATTCGGTCGCCGCGCTCAAAGCCCGCGATAAAAGCTATGCAATAGCTTAAAAACACATATGAAAAGAACAGGTCGGAGCAAAAGATCACACACACACACAAAACGAAACACACATCCACATCCTCGCAAAACGGCCAAAGGTCTCTCCCATAGCTTTTCACTGTTCCTCGTGCTGATCATAATGTTACTTTAATAAATTCTTACCGTATTTATGACGTGCAGTGGCGTCCAACACACGAAGAACTCCATAATGATGACAAACAGCATTCGTATTACCTGTAAGGATAATTGAATTTAATATTTTTAATTTTACTGGTGAAAAAAATCTCTGTGCGAGTGTTTTTTTTTTGTGCTAACTTGTTTATTTACACACACGTATTTACATTATTTAAAAACTATCAGACTTAAATAATAATATTTACAAGTATATAAAAAGGGGGCATCAAAAAATTCGTCCGCATCGCTGTCAACAGGAAAAGTGCCCAAAAGGCTGGCAGCATTGCCACGTTGTATGGCAATGCTGATTCTTTGACCAAAGAATAGGCCAGCCCTCTGGTCACGTGAAGAGTCGACCAGCCGCTTGGCGATGTCTTGAAAAATTAGGTGGGTATTCGGACCCCATGGCCCTAGTGTTTCAACCCCAAACGGCTCAAACATTATAAGAAAAGTGGATACATTAGACATCTCTGCCTACCCTTCCTATACATGCATGATTCTTTGTTGTATTGCAGTCAAAGCTGACACAGGTGGAGTTGACCATTCTTCTCCATACGAAAAGTACTTTTTGGAAGGGGCGACTAGAATCAATTCTATTGTTTTGTAAATTTTGACGTTCAAAAGTGTATTTTAAGTGCCTATTTGACTTCAACGTTGACAGGTAACATAAATCGCATCAGTCTTGAAAAATGTGCGGGGGAGTAGCAACAACATCCTGAAAATGATAGCAGATAGGTTAGACGCGGCTGTGTTCAAACAATTCATCAATCTGCATGTGAGAGGTGCGGGTGATGAATCGACATTATTTTCTACTTTTATTTTTGTATTTATACTTTTTAGGCTTTTTGTAACTATCACTATGGGTATTTGTTGTCTGAATAAAAAATGTAAGGTCCTGATTTTCTTGAATTCGAATAAATCAATTTTGATACTTGTTTCACCAACGTTTTCTACATTATTTAGTGCTTTCAGGAAGTTTTTGAGTGTACAATATGTCAAAAAATCTCTGTCCGATCCGAAAGGGACAAATAGGTACTGCATTACCTAAAAGTAATAAAAATTGTTATTAATATTGTTAAAAAAAAAACTATTTAAAAATCACATTTTTAGTACTAAAACTACGCCAAATACATTTAAAATTTGGAAATTTACAACAAGGGTCATAAGTTATGACTTGTAGACACCCGCTAAACAACGGCCGCCCGCGCCCCATGTAATCACCCGGTAAAATGCCCCATTAAAAAAAATGTGACGATATTTTTTTATTATTTTTTCCTAAAAATTACCACATAAATATAGACTCTCAGTACGATACCTAGCAACATCCTCACGGATCGAACAGGATTTTTTTAACATCTTGTATAAAAAATACAATTTTTTTTTTTTTTTGAAAAATTTAAATTGAATATGGACAAGACAAACGTCATGTCAAATGCCCATGTGACACCCACTCTCATGAAGATCGGAGACGCTACGCTCGAAGTTGTGGACGAGTATGTTTACCTAGGACAAACTGTCCAGCTAGGTAGGTCCAACTTCGAGAAAGAGGTCAATCGTCGAATCCGACTCGGCTGGGCAGCGTTCGGGAAGCTACGCAATATCTTTTCGTCCCACACATCACAGTGTCCCAAGACGAAAGTCTTTGACCAGTGCGTGTTGCCAGTGATGACCTATGGTACTCAAACGTGGTCGCTCACAATGGGCCTTATCAGAAGACTAAAAGTCACCTAAAGGGCAATGGAGAGGGCTATGCTTGGAGTTTCCCTACCTGATCGAATCAGAAATGAGGAGATCCGCAGGAGAACCAAGGTAACCGACATAGCCCGAAGAATTGCCAAACTTAAGTGGCAATGGGCAGGGCACATTACTCGCAGAACGGATGGCCGATGAGGCCGAAAGGTTCTGGAGTGGGGAGTGGCGACCGTGTACCGGAAGACATAGCGTTGGAAGGCCTCCCACAAGATGGACCGATGACCTTGTGAAGGCCGCAGGAATCCGCTGAATGCGGAAAGCATGGAATCGGTCGAAGTGGAGGTGCTTGGGGGAGGCCTATGTTCAGCAGTGGACGTCTTTCGACTGAAATGATGATGATGATGATAAAAAATACATTAGGTTATTTTCAACAGAATTTTTTTATTTATCTTCTTTTGAAGAGCACGGAGTGGATTGATATTTTTGCACACGCAAGTGTATTATGATCTGCTGTCAAAATTTATGTTAACCGACTGTGACTGGGTCATTAAACTAACAAAAACTAGTCATCGAAGTTGACAGCATAATGGATTAGGCATTCGAGATCCGAATACTCGAATAAACTTTGTTTTCTTGAAGGTTATTGGAGCGTAGGTTAAGCCGGGATTTACACTGGTTGATTTTATAGCCGCACAGTTTGACCGCGTCAATGTCAAATTGATAACGCTAGAGGTAAATAATATAAGTTAGAAATCGCTAACCCGTCTTGAGTATGCGTGGTCATCAATACTCATGTCTTCTCTTTATGAGAAGAGGCCTTTGCCCTGTACTGGGACATTAACAGGCTGATATTATTATCTTCTGTATTTCATTTATGTACATATCGTTTACATTTTTAAATATTTTTTATAAAATTAAAATTAAAAATATATTTAAAAATATAAATAACAATGGCATTCCGGTAATCAACACGTTGATGTCTTTTTAATGGTTAAAAGCTGGTGTCGTCACAGTGTCGCGAAATCAATGGTTTAGTCCCATCTCAAAAAATGCCCAACGCGCCTAAAGAAGTTTTCACTTCAAAAATATTATATATTATTATTGGGGTAACCAAAATAACTAGCGCCTACGTAGGTTATACAGTCACGAGCACTAATATGAATACAATTATCAACATTTTGAAGTTATTTTCTCCTACTGTATTGATTGCAATTGTATGTTGTTAGGAATATAATATTTTGGAACCCACAGTCCCACACTAACATAGGGCTTATGTCAAGTTGCAATTGTTAGTCCATGAGAAAATCATTTTAAATTTTGCTAAATGTATGCAGAGCAAAAATGCTCGTGACGTACCTATATAGTCTACGTAGGCGTTAGTTATTTTTGTGCGGAATTGCAAACATGAAACTGGCATGTGGAGACTAACATTTTAGTCACCACGTGTTAGCTCAACTGCCTCATTGATTTAATGTTCGTAAGCGCTACTGCTGAGCATGGGGTGTTTTTAGGTAACTGGGTTTTTTCATCTGGCCCATGCCCGCATTGCAGTGGGCATTATGTCCGGTTGATGGCAATAGGCTCGCCCCCTTTTACATGTGACTTAAACATAACTGGTGAAATGTGGGTGTACTATAGGTACACCTCTGCCTAACCCTTCGGGGATTAAATACATGAGATTATGTTATATGATAGCTCGATGTTTTTACTTTCATTATTTTGTTTGAGGATCGTAGCAGGTGGCGTTCTGTAGTTTCTGTCTACCCCCATGGGAACAGACGTGAGTTTTATGTATGTATGGATTTTGAACAAAGTATGATTGAAATATGGTACAGTGCCAAAAAATATGTATAAGAGCTAGTTGTAATCTGCGAACCACCGACAGTTGCAAGCCTTATTTTTAAAATATGAAAATGGTAGTGGTATTTTTATTCCGATTCAGCCTATCCCTTGCTGTCCTGCCCCAGCGACGCCCTAAACCGAGGTCCGTACCCTACAGGGGGTGCCCTTAGCGTGTAGTTTCTAAGTTGTATGCCTTGGCTGGAGGCCTTAATTTATTGAGGCAGTCACAGGAAAGTCCCGTTAAGCAGCCTCCAACCTCTTAAGTTGACCTGCAAGATGCCATACAAAAACAAAAAAATAAAATGGCATTGGTATTTTGTACAGACCTTTTTTTTCTTGTTTTTATGTTATGTATTTATCAGTGGAAACTTGTAAATGGCCTTCAATTTTATATTATTTACGAACACTGTGTAATTAAGCTGTAAGTTTCCCGAACAGAATAAAATAAATAAATAGTAAGGATTTTCATATTTTACAAAACAGCTGTTTGTTAAAAATAACATATATAGATTTTCTCGAGTATCAAGTCAACGTCGATGTGACCAGTTAAATTTAGTTGGATCTAGAACCGATAATTTGCCATACACAAAAAAAGGCAACACGTGCCGCTAGTAGTCCACGTAGCTCAGCTTTGGGTGAATTTTTGCCATTAGAAAATAAGGTTTCTGTGTGTTATGATGTGTGATTCTTAATGGGAGGACACGTGCGGTCATGGCATCGGCCGCACTTGGTGGTGGGGCCCGCTAGGCATGACGGGCTGATACTAGTTGCAGTCGGGGGTGCGCGCGAATGTACCATCATCTCTCGGCCCCCCAACACATGGTAGCGAAAGGAACTGTGGGGGTTTTAGTAGGTAGGAGTCGGATTTAACACTCTGTTCTCCCCAGACGGAGGGTATCCATGAAGACCTCAAATAAAAAAACAGTGGCACTCCGGGGGTGCCAACAGAACTGAAAACTTAAAAAGAAATTGGCACTGTGGTAATCTACGCGTTGATGTCTTTTACTCTACGCACCGCAGTATTCAATGCGTTGATGTCTTTTTAATGGTCAAAAGCTGGTGTCGTAACAGTGTCGCGAAATCAATGGTTTAGTCCCATCTCGAAATGTCCAACGAGCTTAAAGAAGTTTTCACTTCAAAAATACTATGCTTTAAAATATTTCACCGTAACATATTTATAATATCGAATAATATTTAAAAGGATGGCTATGCGGCTTTGTCAGGCGATTTGGTTAGCAACTAAATAGACCGATGGAAAGGTGACTCGTGTAAGATTCCATAAAAGCTATCAGAGCGATTTACTGTTACGTCAAGTTATGTGAACCGAATAATACTCAGTTTTCTTGTTCAATAGGTTTACATGGTTCAAGATATTATCGTTCTATTGAATCTCATTTGATTTTAGTTACGGGTATGTATTGAATAAGCCTCCTGCAGACAGATGCGACACAACAGTGCGATGCAACTCTAGTACACAATTTGTGTACAAAGTTCTATCAAAACTTCATGGAAATTGTTGTACTAGAATTGCGTCAAATCGTCGCGTCGCGCCTGTCTACGGGAGCCTTTAGACGTTGTTTTTTTAAGAATTCTAAGGGTCGGGTTTATGAACTGTTTTTAAAATAATAACATCATCTGAATGAAAGCCTCTAGGTATCATAAAATAAAACCCAAGGCACGGACGGAGTGGGCCGTAATCCACCACGCAGGCCCAGTGCGGGTTGGTAGATGTCACATGTCTTCGAATTTTTGGTTCTAGGTCATGCCGGTTTCCTCACGATATTTTCCTTAACCGTTTTGAGAGCAATGGTGATGAAATAATTTACACAAAATAAAGTATCTGCCTAGGTTCGAATCTACGATCTACAACTCGTAAGTCGCTGCCGTTTCCACTGGGCCACCACTGCTCTCGTTATAAAATAAGAAACTTCTAAAGTATGACTTCGAAAGAAGGCTTACTTAATCAAATACGGAAATGTTTTTAATTTACCACAACTCCAGCAAAAAAAAAGTCCTAAAAAGTTTTAATCATTCATTCAGTTCGGACTTTGGGGACTGCAAAACCACTGATGCTGGCTTATGAAATTGGATATGCGTATTTATTGCTTTCTGCTTTTTAGAATTCCGTAATCAGGGGGTGCCAAACGGAACCTATTATTACTGAGCCTTCGCCCGCGCCGTTTGTCGGTCTATTACAGGGCTATAACTTTCAAACCGTTATGGGCAATTAATTATCTTTTTTACAGAATACCTATGCGTTACTTAGCCTAAACTAGCCTACCTAGTCTTGAAACCTTTTAATATTACTTTAGATTTTTTTTAATCAAATCCTTTTATTCATATTCTTTTGAAAACTGGGTTTTTGATGTAATGTACGTTTTAATTGTGTAGAATACATAATATACAATTTTTCTTTCTTCTTTCCGATCAAACATAACGTTGTCAAACGTCAAACGCCTTCTAAGACATTGGCGCTATAGCGCGGTGTACCTATTAAGATCCGGCTCACCGGGATTTAAAAATACTATTGGCAAATAATACAACAATAATAATCAAACGATTTTAAACTGTATAATTTACCGATTATATCAGCTGTGGAGCAAATGCAGCCCAAAGGAGCCTGATGACTAACCAAGTGACCCAAGGGCGTTAGAGAGGAGATTAACTACAACTTGACAGTTTTGGTGGTACAGAACCCTTAGTGCACGCACTTGGCCGGCTTTTTGCTACTACAGGCTTTATAGTGAAGGAAGACTATAATGGGAATTTTCTAACCAAATGGGCATTTTCTAACGAAACGTTTGTCAGTCTGTGATAATACCTATCAACCCAGTGTTACCAATTTCCGTTACTAAATAGGTATTTCAGATGGAGAGTTTGCAAAGGCACTTTGAATGCAATTCATCCGGTAGCATGCATTTCGCAATTGGAATGTGGGCCATCTCTAGAAATAGACTACATTCCGAGCCACAGTTGACTTATACACGTGTCTTTGCTTAAATTCAACGTGAACATATACCTTTAAAATAGACTCGTAAAGTTATTGAATCGGTGAATTCACACATTCACAAAACACATTCGACACACATTTTGTTTTGACATTCTGAAAACGCATTTAAAGAGTTATGCACTCTGATTGTGTTTTATAACTTATAACCATTGAAAAATAATTATAAGTAGTTAACTATTGGCAAGATATTTATAGATCAAATATTTCAACAAAAAAAAATTGCAGTGGTACTCTCAAGATCGCCTTGGTGGAACAAAAATACTTTTATAGAACATTGGTCCGTAACCTTATCTAAATAAAGAGCATAATCGCGTTTACAAAAAAATACTTCCGAAACCTTTAAAGTAAAAATACTTGCATAGAACATTGGTCCGTAACGTAATATAAATAAGGAGCACAATCGCATTTACAAAACTTTTAAAGTAAAAATACTTGCATAGAACATTGATCCGGAACGTAATATAAATAAAGAAAACAATCGCGTTTACAAAAATGAGGTGTCGTCACAGTGTCGCAAAATCAATGGTTAAGTCCCATCTCAAAAATGCCCAACGCGCCTAAAGAAGTTTTCATTAAAAAAAATCTGATAAGTTGTTTACAATCACACAGAGGTTCCATGGTAAAAAATCTTGTCAAACTGCAAAACAATCTTAAGTTTATAACACTCTTCATTGTTAAAAAAGTTATAAAGGTTGTTAAATAAAACTTTCTTGTCCCTAAAGTTAAATAAGAATTATGACTTATTTTCCTCTTCATTCAGTTTTCTTTCAAAAGTTTTAATCGCATTGAAAGTCTCCTATAATTCTATGGAGGTTTTCAGTCAACAGCTTATTACGGAGATGGAGAGGTATTGCCACCTGGGCGCCGCCATTGAGAATCACATTCCGAATGCAAAGTTGATAAAGCAATCACATTCCTATTCATCTCAGTAAAAGGATATCCGTGCTTTTAGGCCATTAAACACAGTCAATGAAGTTTAGCATAAAATAAAATAAATTGAATACTTAATCACAAAAAATTAGGCAACAGAAACCCGTCATCGGCTTACCCTTTTCCTTATTATGTTTGGGTCGGCTTCCAGTCTAACCGGATACAGCTGAATACCAGTATTTTACCTGGAGCGACTGCCTATCTGCCCTCCACAACCCAGTAACTGGGTAAAACGATACCCCTTGGTAAGACTGGTTGTCAGACTTTCGGGTTTCTGACGACCTGTTACAACTGTCAAAGATCCACGAATTATAGCCGGGACCAATGGCTTAACGTGCTTTCCGAGGCACGGAGGAGTCTCGGTATGTAAAGATGGTCACTCATCAACGGACCAACCCTGGCAAGCGTAGCTTAACCTGATGGATCGACCCGTGCGGCTGTAATTATTTAGTCACGAGCTCCTTATAATAATATCAAATTAAATAATATTTCCATAAAACCTTGAAATAAAATAAATGGTTTTCAAACTTTCACATATAAGTATTATGAAATGCTCTAACCTGAAACAATACCTTATTGCATTTCATTCTGATCATAAAGCGTGCGTTATAAAAAAAAGCGGCCAAGTGCGAGTCGTACTCGCCCATGAAGGGTTCCGTAGCAGCAAGTAACATTGAATGAAAGGTAAATTGCGGTTTACGATTTATGACGTATTAAAAAAAGAACTACTTGCTAGATCTCGTTCAAACCAATTTTCGGTGGAAGTTTACATGGTAATGTACATCATATATTTTTTTTAGTTTTATCACTCTCTTGTTTTAGAAGTTACAGGGGGGGGACACACATTTTACCACTTTGGAAGTGTCTCTCGCGCAAACTATTCAGTTTAGAAAAAAAATATTTTAGAAACCTCAATATCATTTTTTAAAGACCTATCCATAGATACCCCACACGTATGGGATTGATGAAAAAGTTTTTTTGAGTTTCAGTTCTGAGTATGGGGAACTCCAAAATTATTTGTTTTTTTTTCTATTTTTGTGTAAAAATCTTAATGCGGTTTACAAAATACTTCTACTTACCAAGTTTCAACAGCATAGCTCATGTAGTTTCGGAAAAAAGTGGCTGTGACATACGGACGGACGGACAGACAGACAGACATGACGAATCTATAAGGGTTCCGTTTTTTGCCATTTGGCAACGGAACCCCAAAAACACGGTTGGCCGTGTCGATCAAAACAAGTTGGAATGCAATTTTGTTTGTTGTCAGTAGTTGAGTTAATTTAGCGTTGCGTGGGTTCGGCTGCCTGTTTGTATCATGGCTTCATTTCTAGTTATCTAGTTTAAATTGACACGGATTGTGTTGTTCAAAATTTCTAGAATATAAAACCAAGTAATAATAGGTATGAAAGGGGATCATGGCTAAATGATAACAGCCACACGGGTCGATTGCCGCGGTTGGTTCGTGGATGGGTGACCATCCATTACCCCGCCGTACCTCGGAAAACAAGTTAACCCGTTTGTCCCGGCTGCCATTCGTAGATCTTTGACAGTCGTTTCGGGTACTCAAAAGCTCAAAAATGTCTGACAACTAATCTTACCAAAAGGTGGCACTCATGTTACCCAGTAACTGGGTTGTGGAGGTCAGATATTCAGCTGTATCTGGTTAGACTGAAAGCCGATCCAACATAGTTCGGAAAAGGCTAGGTGGATTGAATAGGTTTGGAACGAAAGCCCCTATACCTAGGTATTTCTGACTAGAAACCTTTTATTCCGATTCTATTTTACTGTCTGGAGTTACAAGAAAAATACCGAAAAACATCGCACTTCAATATTGATTGAAAAGGTCTACCTACGATGTCAATAAAAATTTGTTCTCTCCAGGCATCAATATTGTTCTGACAACAGCGAAAAAAGGTCTACATTTTTCAGGTTTCTTGTAGCAGGTATATTTTAGCGACATTTCATTTTCTAGAATCCCACAAAAAGTGTTGGATTGCGACAGTTCCCAGCCCCTGATTCACGCAATATTGGTTTTCAGATCGATATCCTTACTTCGTATAAAAATGCGAACGTTTAGGTACTGTTAAGTAGGCCGCACTTAGATTGTAACATCACAGTATAATAAAGTAACAGTATTATGTCTCGGCAGTGACCTTGAAATAATTACCTACGGCCGCTCGGTAGATAAACCTGCCGCGTCCGTGTTCAACTGCCGCGTACTCGATTTTGAAGCGTGTCGTTTCGGCCGTTTTCTATGAAGACATAATACTGTTACTTGTTTATACTGTGGTAACACTTAAACCTTGAACGGACTTAGCGTAGTACGGAGTTTCAAAAGAATGAGACGCCAGCTTAAATTGGTTTTGTTACCAGTGACGTACGGTTTACCATACCTACATTGACACATAATTTTAAGAGCTCGAAATACCCCGTATCTACGTAGCGACAAAACATTAAAGGTGCCTACGAATTTCCTTAAACATTTGGGTAAACAATGGAAAAAAACACAATAACAACAGAAATGTGACCGAACTCGATTAAATTAGGTACCTACCATAAAACATTTCTCTAAAGCGAGCGATTATCTTTGTATTTCCTCAAGAAAATGCCATGTTTTTCTTTTTATTATTGTTTCTTTTTTGGTAATGGATTTGTTTTTATTAAGCTTCTTTAATCCTCCAAGCTGCTGTTTCGAAGAGAGGGACTTCACACGACAGCTGGCAGAGAAATCGGTGGCTTCGTATGCGTACAACTTAATGTTTTAAAGGTATAGTCATTTCAAATGACGAACCTGTATCTATGAGTTTTATGTGTATTGAAATAAAGTTTAAAATATGTACAGTTTTTATATTTTCTTAATTTCCCTCGGGAATCATCGCATTTCGGAATACAAACGAATGCTAATTTCCATGTCCATCAATTATTAGATTTACCTATCGTGTATAATAATTTGAATTTAGAACGAAGTACTTTATTGTTATTTTGTTTTGATTTCCTTGTGAACTATATAGAACTGTAAAACTATTTTCCTGTCTGTCATGCCTGCGGCTTTAGCAGCTTTTCTCTTTTTTAAAACAAATTACATTTTAAGTTAAAAGAGTATTAACAACTCTATATATTTCCAAGGCGATTGAGAGCGTCCGGTCTGCACCAAGTGCAAAGGGCAACTGATACAAATCCGACGACTGACGAAACACGAAGTTTGCCGAGGGACATTAAGAAAATAGAAATACTGTACAATCATTGACGCGCGCTCGGGTAATGCAACTACTTTAAAGGGTGAAACTGAATTCATGGGCATCCTCTTAAGGGGACGATAACTGACTTTTAATGATTTTATACTGAAGATGACGTCTAAACGAGTAGTGTTAGTGATTTGGAAAAAATATATGTTAAATTAACGCATTTTCTTAATATTTTAATATAGGCATATTTTTGATTATGTTTATATTACATAGTGAAATTAATTTGTAAAGTTATGTGTAACGCGGATAAAAAACTGAGAATGACGCAAAATCTATCAAGCGTATTTTTCTGAAACTTCATAATTTTAAAGATAATTAAATTATTGATAGTTTAGAATACGTGTTTTATTAAAATACTTTTTGTTTTACGTGTAATAAATTAATAATGCGTCTAATTTGGGTAAGCGCTCCTTGATGGGCGAGTCCTACTACTGGCTGAACGTACGACGCGTTGCGTGAGCTCAGTACAGAACACGCAAGCTAACCATTCAAGGTCACTGTCATATATCTGCGTCTTAAGGGGTCATTGTACTCATCATTATGAACAACTTTCACTGTGGGACTAACACTAATATCGCGTAAAAATATCTGCTTTTCCCTACATTTATGTTCGCATAGCTCGTCAAAATATAAGGAACAGCTGATTATGACAGATTTTCATACAAACACTGCCGGCCGGGCGATCACATGTATTCGACCAGTACATCATTTTCGATTTAGGTATCTCAAAGAAGGTTGTCAAAATAATGCTCGAATTTCCAAGCATGTTCAAGAAAACTAAATATTTTGTTCGATTGTAAATTCAGGGAAATTAATTGTTTAGCAAACTGACTACCAACTTAAATTGTCCGTATAATCAAATCACAGCTGTCTTTCTTCGACAGTTGTATGAAATGGCTGCAACACGGCAAATTGGCGTAGTGTGTCAATTTGACATGCCTACAATTTATCTAAAACAAGATGTCAGGTTTTCCTTGAGCTTCTATGTCAAATATTACAAACATAATGCTAATATAATTTAAGTAAATTACGAAGTAAGCTACTCACTTTCCTCTTTGCCTCTATGCTCTTGTCGATGTGCGTGGATCTGACAACGTGCCTGAACTCCATGTCAACGGTGTGCATACAATACGACTGGGCGCTGGTATTGTCCACATCTAGTCGTTGCTCTGACTCGTCCTGCGAACAAAAGGATAAATATCGGATGAATATAAACCTAAGAATGATTATATAAAAAAAAAAACTAAAAAAAAAAACGTGTGGCACTCGGGAATTGCCGCGGTAAAGCTATTGCATAGCATTTGTAACCTCCATACTTTCTATTTGTCAACGCTACACTTGGGATGATGACGTAATGACATAAACCAAAAATTAAGTTCCCATGACAACATCACGTTTCCCATGACAACATCACGTTTCCCATGACAACGTGATGTTGTCGTCATTACATGGTAGGTGGAGTAGGGGGTGTTAGGTTTTATTTTCGTTACGTTACAGAATTTCTTGATTCGGTCGCCGCGCTCAAAGCCCGCGATAAAAGCTATGCAATAGCTTAAAATAAAAATAAACAATTTTTCTTTCTTTCTATACAAGGTCTGTGGTGTGAACCACTTTAATATTTATAGTGACAGTGTGTTTCTTCTTCTCTTCAAAACTTTATTTTTATTTTTCCAATTTGCCCCCCAAAAGTGACCTCCATATTCAAAATTCGTGTATTTACGTTACACGCCCGTGCTTGGGTCTCAGAAATACATATGTGTACCAAATTTTAACTAAATTAGTCCAGTATATTCGGAGCAAATTGGCTGTGACAGACGGACAGATAGACACCCAGCCAGATACACGAGTGATCATTATAAAGGTTCCGTTTTTTTTTTCCTTTTGGGGTACGGAACCCTATTGGAAATCGTGGCCCCCGGCAATATGGCAACTGAAGGAACACGGGTGGGTTTTAGTCAGTAAGAGTCTGATACGCCCTCCCGCTCCGCCCAGAGCGGGAGACGTTATTTGATAATTTCCCACGCAAAAAAAAGGCACACACTATTGTTGTTAAAAACATTCTTTTTTATTTTCACTGTGTTATTTGTGTTTTTGTTTCACGAACTGTGTCCAAATAAATGTTTTTCTTTCTTTTCTTTTAATTTCCATAAATGCGTATCTACCTAATAAAATGATTTAAAAAAAATAGGTAAAAATAAAGGTAAGCATAACATACCTAATCCTTAATTGTTTCACAAACAACGTGAAACGACCAAACTTTTTATTAGACCAATTTCCTGATCAGTCATTCAAACTATACCAACAATAATCAACTAGAACTTTATACCACATAACGACCACAATTATTAACAAACTTTATAGTGAGCCTTCCGTGACTAAAAGTTAAATTTCAGTTGTTTACGAGGTTTTTATACAACCCTGACAATGGTGGTACAACCATTTTTATTTTTGTTGGATCAATCGGTTCCCTACAAAATGGTTACGCGAGGATTACCACGCGTTATGTCCTTGAACGGGCGCCTCATCATCGAGGTCATCTTTTAACTACCTGGCTTATCTTTGATCTTATATTTTGAATTGTTTTTTTTTACATTTTTCTCAAATGAAATGGAGCTGCACTGGTCGATTTAATTTCTGTCCTTTGTTTTTGTTTGTGTATATAAATATACCTATTTGAGTAAGTAGTAGATTGTTTACCAAGGGAGCAAACAACTATTTGATTGTTTCTTTGATTGAGCGAGAGTGTTTCTTTGATTCCAGAGCGGAGCGAAGGATTCTAAAGTAGAATCTTGAGCGCAGCGAGGGATTCAAAGTACGTAATTCGAGTAATAGTGTTGCTCCCGAGGTGAACACTCTACTTTTTATCACCCTCTATGAGAAAAAAACGTTTGCGGTCCGACCCCCGTCAGGAATGAAGTTCCTTCTCACGAATGATTTAAAACAAAAACAAAATATTCACCACTATCGTGGATTTACATTTTGACCACACTATCGACTTTAGCACCCTTGCAAACCATGAAAACGATAACCACGACGAAAAAATTTAAAATTTCAAAGCCGCCATCTTGGATTTACATTTTGACCAAATTTACACTTTCTCTCTCTCTCTTGCCAGCTTGTTACTTATTCATACAATGTTCGTGTTTAATCTCTTTGGTGATTGGAACTTTTACTAACAATATACACATTCCAAATTCAAATCACTTTTAATCCCTAGGGATTAAAAAGCTATTTTAGTCCCTGTTTACGAAGAATAAACTACCTCTTTTAGAATAGATGTGATAAAAAAATTATTATGTAACCCTCTGTGCGCGAATCCGACTCGCACCTAACCGATTTTGTACTGATAGTTGAAGGATTGAATATGCATTGAATAAAAGGGATATTTTAAGATTTTATGAAAGGGACATTTTACGAAGTGCTCATTTTGCGAAAGTGACATTCTGAGAAATGGACAATTTGCAACCGGTAGACATTTTGAGAAGTAGTCATTTTGGGGTTTATTTATAAATGTTACTTAAAGTTTAAGTGATGTTCAAACGTCAATAATGTATGGTTAAACAGTCGCTAATCATTACTTAATTTTAAGTAACGTTTATAAATAAACCCCTTTGCGACTGAGCCCTCCAAACTTGCACAAGTTACGAGATTGGATGAAAATAACCATTTAAACTCCTTGGTTACACAAATTTCGATAAAGTTACAGTTGAAGAAGTTAGTGTTCCAATATAACTTGCATAATTATTTGAGACAACTTATATATTTGACGTGAAACTAAATTGTATGTGGTTGAGACCAACTGGATGTGTTTTGGTGTGTTAAAAGTTTTATTACGAGGTAATTTTGAGTAGCGTATATACCTTAAGGCTCCCACTGACAGGAGCGACGCGACGGCACAACTCAACTCCGGTAGAACTATTTCCATAGTTTTAATAAAAATTGTTCCACCAGAGTCGCGTCATGCTGTCGTGTCGCGCCTGTTTCCAGAAGCCTTTAAGAGGCCTGCGAACACGGCTCGCAACTACAAATCAAGATGTTTGCAAAATTCAATTTCAAGCACGTTGCGCTAGTGTGAGTGCCTGTCAGTGCGATATACACCTATAGTGAGCAATACTACCACGCACACATTGACAATTATTGCTTGACGCGATAGCACTACTAGCTTTCGAAAATTTATAATAGTTTTGGATGTGTTCCGTAATACCAAAAATGATGAATGAAAACTTAATATTTTACCATATTTTTTTTGGAGAATATAGGCTATGCTTCTGCAGAAACAATATTATAAATATTGTTGTTTATAAAACAGAAAAAAACAATATGAAGACATGTCATTTACGCTGTAAAAATGAGCGAAATTAAATTCGTTTTAACTTCATTTTGGAAAAGTTTTGGAAAAATTAAAGATGTAGGAGCCTAGATAAACACTGTCTAAATCCGAATAACAGCATAATATGGTGGAAATATGCCCAAATTGCAAATGATTTAGGTATTACGTTTGTATGGACAATTCATGCGTCGTCGCATTCTTAAGCTCTGGCCAAAGTGAGGGAAATCCCTCACGGGACGTGGGTTGAAATTTACTCGGTCCGATATTGTCAAGTAAATTGTATAGAGGGTGTTCGAACTGGGATAGTCGCGCGACTTCCTTTATTCATTAAAATAATCGACTCGTGCAGTCACGTTCCGCTTCCCACACGGGATTCGCCTGTGTGTGACCAGAGCTTTTTTAACCGACTTCCAAAAAGGAGAAGGTAGCGTGTGTATGTTTTTTAATATTTTTTATGCATGTCCACCAATTTCTTCGTCAAATTTTGAACCGATTATATATATTTTTTTTAAAGTGTATGCTCTCGAGATGGTCCCGTTTAATTTTATTAAATTCGTTTGAATAATTTTTGAGTTAACGTCAATAATACGTATTTTTTCCCACTTAGTATGTGAATGATATGATAAGTTACTGCCAATGTTATTTCCATAGCAGGTAGTGGTATTCGAATTTGTGTGAGGTAGGTACCATAACTAAAAAGTGAAAAACAACTTTAATTTCGGAAGTCGGTGGCTAAAAATGAAAATTCTAAACCAAAGACACCGACTTCCGAAATTAAAATTATTTTTCATTTTGTAGTGTTTTTTTTTGTTACAAATCTTTTTTTTTTTCAAAGCTTTCCTATTTTGACGCCTTTAGTTTGACATATAAAAATAACACCAGAATATAAAAAGGTTTTTCTTCATAATGGATGTATTTTTCTATAACTACCCACTCACCTTCTGTAGTTTCTTTGTGTACCATTTCTTGCAGCAAATCTCAGCTGAATTGCTTTTTATGATCGGCGTTGTTGGTATCAGGTGGTTGCTCTTGCAACTTGTTACTGTGGACAAAGAAATAAAAACATAAGTTAGAAGTCTAAGGCCCGTATTACAGAACGTCACTCAATACTCAAGCATTACTTAAAACTAGATTTAAGCCATTTGATTGGTTGAAACTAGTTTTAAGTAATGCTTGAGTATTGATTGACGTTCTGTAATACGGGCCTAAGTTTCACGTGAGCCGTCCACCGTGAGCTAAATTAAGTTAGTTTACACTTAGTTTAGTTTAGCTCGCATGTGGTGCCGATTCCCTTGTTCACAAACTAAACTGAATTTAAGTTCAGTGCATCTTTTTCTCTCTATTTCATTAAAAAAAGGACAGAAAATAAATTTTTGTTTAGTCCTGTCAAATTAATCAGCGCTTGACGTAAATTAACGTAGGTAATTTTAGTAGGCAAGTTTTTAATCACTCTAAAATTGTATGGAGTAGTGACAGGCGCTGATTAATTTGACAGGACTAAACTAATTTTTTTTTAAATGAAATTGAAAGAAAAAGATGCACTGAACTTAAATTTAGTTTAGTTTGTGAACAAGGGAATCGGCACCAATATTTCACAAATTTCCATATGTATGAAAAACTGGCAAGCTAAACTTAAAGCATCATGCTGAGATAGGAGCCTTTTTGGCCTCGCACAGGTCGTTATTAATTTTGTTTGTTAGTTTTAAAATGCTCCTTTTTTATATTTGTTTTTTTTTTTTATTACTGTATTGTATTTCCTGTGCGTGTCCCAAATAAAATATTTTTCTTTCTTTCTTTCTTTCTAAACTAAACTAACCACAAACTAACTGCAAACTAACTTAGTTAAGCTGGCGGTAGACGGCTCGCTTTATGGTGTATGATTCGCAAGGAAGTTTTTTTTGAAAATATTAGGATGGTTGGCAAAGTGCTTAAAGGCATTACTGCCAAAGGCAGTAATGCCTTTAAGCACTTTGCCTTTTAGCACTTTTACTAACAAAGTGCTTAAAGGCATTACTGCCAAAGTCTGCAATAAAACCAAAAGGAAGCAAACGAATCTTTAAATTGTGACCACAAAGATGACTGCCTCATCTGCTAGATGGACTTCAGACCTGATGAACTTGACAAATGCCAGGCTCCTTACGTGGCAGTAAGAAAACCAGGAATTTTAATAAAAACTTGCTTGATAATTGCCTACGTCTAGCAGTTGACGATTAGTTCAAATTTACGTATAAAATACTAACTACTACATTCGCTGCTATTATTATTATTAAGACCTTTAAAACATATATGTTATGCATTCAAGATTTGAATGTCATCATCATCATCATCATCATCAGCCTATAATGTTCCCACTGCTGGGACACAGGCCTCCTCTCTGTGAGAGGGAGTGGGCCGTAATCCACCACGCGGGCCCAGTGCGGGTTGGTAGATGTCACATGTCATCGAATTTTCGGTTCTAGGACATGCCGGTTTCCTCACGATGTTTTCCTTCACCGTTTTGAGAGCAGTGGTGATGAAATAATTTACACAAAGTAAAGCGCCTGTCTGGGTTCGAACCCACGACCTACAACTCGTAAGTCGCGGCCGTTACCACTGGGCCACCACTGCTGAATTGAAATTTGAATGTCAAGGTTGAAGAAATCCTAAATCGTGAAAAACTAAAGTAATTTTATTTCCAACGATTCTGTGAAAGGCTTGTTATCTTACGCTGAGTTACATTATTGTATAGAAACAGAATGCTGCTCATCTTCTAGAATGAATGACTCCTTTATATAATTTTGCCCACTAACGCGTGAGTAGTAAATAGACGAAGCAATATGAAATGGATCGTATGTGGCTCAAGATTAATTCGGAATATGTTCTATTCTTGGAATATTTTGAAGTAGGCATACAAGGAGTAATTGAAAAAACTGACAACCTCATACCCCGCGTCTTAACTATAATGATCGTTCACCCGATTTCGTCGCGTTCATATATCGTCGCCCAGCCGATTGGATGCCGAGCGATGATATCACCTTTTTGTTGGAAAACTGTAAAACGCCCTCTGACAGCGCGACCATGCGTTTGGGTTCACCTAACAAAATGAACGCGGTTGCGTGTTCACGCGATGATCACTTTGGTTAGGACGCAGCCTTAGGGGGTCATTGTGAAGATCAATATGAACAACTTTTAGTGTGGGACCAAACCCGAAATCGCGAAAAAAATCAGCTACTGCAAACGTATAAAGAATCAACAGTTCCATGTTCGGTATAACTCGACACATAGTAGGGAAAAACTGTTTTTTTTTTTTCGCGATAACTGTGTATGTCCCATAGTGAAAGCTGTTCACACGATGTTTTCCTTCACCGATTTTGAAGCAAGTGATAATTATACAATACGCACATGAATCCGAAAAGTCAGAGGTGTGTGCCTTGGGTTCGAACTCGAGACCCCATGACTTGGCAGACTGACGGTCACACCTAGTGGTGAGACACACACACTTTACTTTGAGGTGGACATTGATAGCCTAGTGGCTACCTCAAAGTAAAGTCTCATGTTTAACAGATATTAGATAGTTGGTTAGCTGTGGGGTGGTTTATTTATTTTTAATTATTGTCTTGCCATAACAAACTTTTTATAACAGATAAAACTAATCAGTACAGCAAATATGCGTGAAAGTGAATTCTATTCTTACTTGAATAGCGTAGGAATTTCCTTATAGGTATACACCAACGCAAAAAAAAACTTCATTATCGTTGAATAAAGAACGTAGACTTCCATTGAAGACCCACCTACACGATGTCTGGTCCCGTCATAATGGAATAAGTTGGCACATTATTGTGTTAGAAAGGGTGAGACGTAGGTACATTCATTTTTTTTAATGTTGTTAGACTCTTATCTGCGACGAAAGAGCGTTTTTTAAAGGTCTTTGTAAAAAATTCTAAACAACGTAGGTTACCAGGTGGCAGGTCGATAAATTCTAATGACGCGAACAAAAATGACGTCATCATCATTCGATGAGCTTAATGTATATTCAAGTAATAAATTTTTAAGCACCTTAAGACTGTTAAACAGAAAGTGGGCAACAGCTGTCAAATATTTCGCTGTTTTTATTAATTTGGCAATATTACTGTATGGAAATAACAAATATGGCTAACTAGTAAACTAAAATATTGATTATGAAATGCAATAATTAATATCGTCACACCGAATATTTCGTTTTAGATGTAAAAAAGACTATTTGGAAAATTTCCAAATGCCTTTACACCTTTATCGGTTACAACATCAAATTCAGTGTTTTGCAATTCATTTTTAATATTCTAGTTCACTAGTTAGCCATATTTTTTATTTCCATTCAGTACATTGGCATTTTTTTTTTGATATCTATTTGCGGCTTTGCCAACTTTTTGGATGAACGCTGAATGCTTTTTGGATGGTTATTTATTACGTGCACCTTATTATATTTCCGACTGCGTCATTGTCATAATATATTTACAATGAAAATGACTGTTCGCAAAGGTGGCAAGGTATGTTGGGTAAGGAATTTGTTTGAAAAGCACATTGACTGTACCTACGTAAATAGCTATAGTGCACTTATATTAGAAATTCACACTATGCAGTGAGGACACACTATGCTTATCGGCCCATTGTGCTGCTTGACGAGGTGGGCAAGCTCTTTGAAAGAGTCATTGCAGACCGCCTCGTCGGGAAGCTGGTGCGAGTGGGGCCGGATCTGGCGGAGAGCCAGTTCGGTTTCCGCAGGGGGTGCTCTACGGTAGACGCCATCATGCGCGTGCGGGCCCTCACGACGGGGAATGCTGTGGCCCGGGGTGGGGTCGTCTTGGCGGTGTCTCTAGATATCGCCAATGCCTTCAACACCCTGCCCTGGAGTTGCATCAGGGAGGCACTCCGGTATCACCGGATGCCGACCTACCTCTGTCGTGTGGTCGAGGCCTATCTGACGGACAGGGACCGTCATATACCCCGGTCACCAGGGAGAGTGGAACCGGCAAGAGATGTCGTGCGGTGTCCCACAGGGTTCGGTCCTGGGGCCGCATCTGTGGGACATCGGATACGACTGGGTGCTGCGCGCCGACCTCCCTAGCGGCGTCAGCATCGTTTGTTACGCTGACGACACGCTTGTCCTGGCGCAGGGGGGGTCGTACCAGGCGGCGGCCGATTTAGCGACACGCGGGGTTGCGACAATCGTTGACAGGATCCGGCAGCTGGGACTCGAGGTGGCCCTGCACAAGTCTGAGGCCATGGGTTTTCATGGTCCTCGGAATGCGCCACCGTCGGGTTCCCAGGTAATGGTGGGAGGGGTTCACATCGGTGTCGAGTCGACGATGAAGAATCAGGGACTCGTCCTCGACAGCCGGTGGAATTTCGTAGAACACTTCCGACGTTTGGCTCCCAGACTGGAGCGGGCCAGGGCTGCATTGAAGCGGCTCCTGCCCAATCAAGGGGATCCAAAAACCTCCTGCCGGAGGCTCTATGCGGGGATCGTGCGGTCCATGGCCCTTTACGGGGCACCGGTGTGGGCGCGTTCATTGAGGCTGCGACCAGCCCGCCGGTTGAACGCGTCCCAGAGGGTCATGGCCATCCGGCTGGCCCGAGGATACCGCACGGTCTCCTGCGAGGCGGCGAGCCTCCTTGCCGGATTACAGCCATGGGATCTGGAGGCAAAGGTCCTCGCGCACATCTGGGAGTGGCGCGAGGAGGCGAAACGCCGGAGCTTAGCTCCGATGCCGTAAGAAATTGCGGCACAGCGGACAGAGCTCCGGCGGGATCTCATGGCGTCATGGAGAGTGCGATTGTCGCAACCCCGCGCTGGGCACGCCACAATTGCGGCGATAAGACCTCTCTTTGAAGAGTGGCTTGAGAGACGCCACGGCGTCCTCACCTTCCGCCTGACGCAGGTCCTTACTGGACATGGCTGCTTCGGGAGGTTCCTGTTCAGGATAAGGCGGGAGGAAACACCCGGGTGTCACCATTGTGTGGATCGGCCTGAGGACACGGTGAAGCATACGGTGGAGGTCTGCCCGGCTTGGGCAGAGCAACGCCGTGTCCTCGTATAGGCGATCGGCGGCGGAGATCTATCGCGTCCGGCCCTGGTTCAGGCCATGGTACGGAATGAGAGGAAATGGCAGGCCGTCACCTCCTTCTGCGAAGCGGTAATGCTCGCGAAGGAGGAGGCGGAACGCGTGAGGGAGAGGCAAAGTTCGCGCCCTCATGCCCCTAACCGCCGCAGGAGGAGACGCCCGGGGCGGGAATCGCGAGCCGATTTCTGGCCACCGTAGGCGCGGGCTTGCGGACGGTGAGCAATGGGTAGCTCGCCGTCCGATAAGGACCAAGCCCGGGTCGACGGCGCGTTGTGTTCCACGCGCGCCTCAAAGAGATGTCAGCAGAATTGACGGGGTCCGCTAGGGCCAGTGCCTGCCGGGGGTTCGAAGAAAACCGATAGGGAAATCGTGGCCCCCGGCAACAGGGCAACCGAAGGAACACGGGTGGGTTTTAGTCAGTAAGAATCTGACACGCCCTCCCGCTCCGCCCAGAGCGGGAGAAGTTATTTGATAATTTCCCACCCAAAAAAAAAAAAACGACAATTAGATTGAGTTAAACAAGACCATCAATAAATCATATTTGTGGCTCTTTTATCTACCTGCACATCACCAAAATCAAAAATTATTTTTGCAAATGGCTGAGAATCAGCACTTTTTAAACGTCAAAATTATTTAAATAGTTCCCCAAAACGAAGAAAAAAATTAATGGCGCAGCAAACTCCCCAGTAACACATGTCTATTAAGTTAGAAGATTTTGATTCAAAACAATAGTATGCCGAGTATTAGCATTACAAAACAAAAAGAGGAAGAAATACGCAATAATCGTTCGATAAATTATTTTTCACGTGTCTGCTAGTTAGGATTTTTTTTTATTTCACCACGGCACGCGGCGGTGAGCACACGTAGCGAGCTGGTTAAAGTATAATTCAGCACGCCATGTCTTTTGGGGTTTGCAGAAGGGCGCTTGCTTTCCAATGGCCTCTAATTAGAATAGATGCATAGACGATTGTGATACATCAGCCATTGGTTCAAACAGCCTACTCCAGGAACAATAGCCCTTTTTTTTTGGGTGGAAAGTTATCAAATAACTTCTCCCACTCTGGGTGGAGCGAGAGGGCGTGTCAGACTCTTACTGACTAAAACCCACCCGTGTTCCTTCAGTTGCCATGTTGCCAGGGGGGCCACGATTTCCCTATCGGCCCGTATTTGCAGCCCCGGCAGGCATTGGCCCTAGCGGACCCCGTCAATTCTGCTGACATCTCTTTGAGGCACGCGTGGAACACAACGCGCCGTCGACCCGGGCTTGGTCCTTATCGGACGGCGAGCTACCCATTGCTCACCGTCCGCAAGCCCGCGCCTACGGTGGCCGGAAATCTGCCTGTGATTCCCGACGCCCAGGGCGTCTCCTCCTGCGGCGGTTAGGGCGAAATTTTCCTCTCCCTCACGCGCTCCGTCTCCTCCTTCGCGAGCATTACTGCTTCACAGAAGGAGATGACGGCCTCCCATTTCCTCTCGCTCCGTAGCATGGCCCGGATCAGGGCCGGATGCGAGAGATCACCGCCGCCGATCGCCTCCACGAGGACACGGCGATGCCTTGCCCAAGCCGGGCAGACTTCCACCGTATGCTCCACCGTGTCTTCCGGGCGATCCACACAGTGATGACACCCGGGCGTTTCCTCCCGCTTTATCCTGAACAGGTACCTCCTGAAAGAGCCGTGTCCGGTGAGGACCTGCGTCAGGCAGAAGGTGAGGACGCCGTGGCGCCTCTTTAGCCACTCCTCAAAGAGGGGTCTAATAGCCTCAATTGTGGCGTGCCTAGCGCTGGGTTGCGACAATCGCACTCTCCATTCCGCCATGAGCGAACAATAGCCCTGGAACGTTGTGAAATTTATTGAAACAAAACATTTGTGCCGATATTAATTTGGTACGAATTATAAGTGACAATAAACAACTCGTGCAAAGGATTTATTTTCAGATCTTCAATTACAATTGGTAATATTTTGTGATTTTCGAGTATCATACCCGTATGAAATCCGTTCCACGTGCAAGGGATTATGCCACCACATCAAAATATTGGCAGCCAAATAAGAGATAAGCGTAGAAGCATTTAAAAGGAAAGTAAAACCTTTTTTAGCTAGTAAAGCATATTATGAAGCGAAAGAATTTTTAAAGGAATCATTTTAAATTGACATGCTCTTCTATATATTAATTTAATCTGAAATATATGTAACGTAATAATGATTTTGATACTGATGTATTGAATATTTTGGACCTGCGTTGACATTGTATTATTTTATTTTACTATATAAAGTTTTAAGCTATTGCATAGCTTTTATCGCGGGCTTTGAGCGCGGCGACCGAATCAAGAAATTCCGTAACGTAACGAAAATAAAACCTAACACCCCCCACTCCGCCTACCATGTAATGACGGTTCCCATGACAACGTGATGTTGTCATGGGAACGTAATTTTTGTTTTATGTCATCACGTCATCATCCCAAGTGTAGCGTTGACAAATAGGAAGTATGGAGGTTAGAAATACTATGCAATAGCTTTACCGCGGCAGTCCCCGAGTGCCACACGTTTTTTTTTATTTTTTGAATGTAACTCCTATCTATTTCTATATTAATCAGTTATGTAATCAATCAATTCATTTTAATTTATTTACTTATGTCAGCATGGTCAATGATGATAATGAATGTTGTTATATATTTTTAAAAAAATCTATCATTGTACTTTAATATTTGCACACCATGACAATATGGTAAACATGTTAGCACAACTCCATGTACTTATAACACCTTGCATGCATTGTATTGTATGTACGGTGGGCTGCATCAATTGGGTACCCCAGGTACCCAATTGATGCAACCCACCCACTGTACACACATATTTGAGCAAATAAAGTTATCTGAATCCGATAAAATTTCGCTTCCTAAACATCAGCTCAATCCGATAACCAGCACCCTAATTGCGTAATACAACACAATAACAATTTGTTTCGATTTGAAACAGATTTTTAATCCATTGCTTCATAAGTTGGAAAAAAAATCTGTTCAGCAACGTAAATAACGCAATGAATGTTGTTGAAATGTCAAAATGAAACAAATTTCGCGAAGTTGTTTATGAAAATGAGTTACGCAATTAGGGTACTGATATCCTGAAGGAAATAAATTCGTATCCTCTTTAAAGTGGGGATAAAGATGTCGACAGTTTAAGAGGTATCGAATAATATACAGTAAGATATTCGTCACCAAGAAATTGGATTAAGACTTCCCTGTAGGTACAGGATAATCCGTCAAGTGAGGAATTTCAGTCTCAAGCAATACAGAATGGTTCACTAATATTTCGCCAAAACACCGTTGACAAATTTTTAGTTTACAACCAACGTTTCATAGACTATTTAGTTTACAAACAACTTATTCCGCAAATGTTTTATTTTATAAACACTTATTTTACAAATGCTTCTCATAACAAATGTTTCGCATGATATTTAATCATTAATACATTTTTCATTTAATATTTAGATTCTTTTGGAAAAATCACGTTTATACTACTTAAATATAATTTTATAATAAATAAAAAAAATAGTTTTTATTCCAAACGTTGGTTTATGAGGTAACATGAATAAAAAATAAATTAATAAAAAAAAGTTTAACGGATAATTATTTTCTAAAGTGAATTATTTGGCAAACTTATTGTTGTATAATGATGAAATAACAGCTCATATTTTTGCCAATCGTTACTTGTCAAGTGAAAATTTGTAAATTAATTTTTCGTGAAATGACTGGACATCATACAGAATAGATACGATTAAATCAGTCTCCTTAGTCGCAAGGGGATAAGAAATCTTAACGAAATCTTTAAGTTTTAGGATAAAACAGTCTATCTGGATAATATTGATTGATTGGTTAATATGTTCGGCACGGTTGGCGCAGTGGTTAAGCGATTGACTGCTGCGCTGCGTGTCGCGGGTTTGATTCCCGCACGGAACAAATATTTGTATGACCTACAAGTAGTTGTTCGGGGTCTGGCTGTTTGTGTATGTCAGTTTAAATGTTTGTAAAAGCACCCACAATACAGGAGAAATTCCTAGTGTGGGGCAACGTTTAAAAAAAATAATAATACTTGCAAACTTACAAGTTATTCTCAACAAAGAGCTATTCAAAAAATGAAACTGAAATATGAATCATCTTTCGTTATCTTGGAGTCACTTTTTCGTACAAATCTGGCCGTTTATTAGGATTAATAGAAAATTTAAAAACTGCCTTATAGAATATCAGAAAGAAAAATAATAGATATAGATAAATTTGTCAAGTGTGAGTTATTTTCATTAACCAAGGTTTTCTTATGTTATTGGAAAAAATCGTAACTTAATCAAGTTTAAGATAGTTAATTGAAACAGGCGTGACCTTGCGGAAATCCATTATAAAATACAATAGACGTTGATATATTTAGTAACCTGTTCCGCTTAACTATTCCTAAAGAGCCATAAAAAACCATGTAAGAATTCGACACGTGTTTCACCTCTCTCGTCATCCTGAGGATGCCTCGTTGAGAGGTGAAACACGTGTCGATTTCTTACAGGGTTTTTTATGGCTCTTTAGGAATAGTATCAACGTCTATTACATTTTGAATAAGTTTCCTTCATGAAAATATTCGCTAACAAACTTAGAAATAAACTTGATACCTACACGTGTGACATTGTTTATTGTGCTCGTACTGTTGGGGCTACCGTGGCGTTGTAGTACGTCAGGGATGTTTGCCGAGGCGCGGGTTGATGGATTTGCCGCTATCATAAGGAAAAAATGTGCTTCCCTGCTCACTCGCGTTCGCGGTAGTCCCAACTCTACACTGGGTGTATTTGCAGATCGGGGGAAATCCCCCATGTTTCGAAGGTGGATGCGGCTTCATGTCGCAGTTTAATCTGTTTTTAACCGACTTCCAAAAGGAGGAGGTTCTCAATTCGACTGTATGTTGTTTTTTTTTTTTTTTTTTGTATGTTTGTTACGCGATTACTCCGTCAATTATGCATTGATTTTGATGGTTCTTTTTTTGTTTGGTAGATCATACTTCAGAGGTGGTCCCATATAAATTTTATTAACTTTGCTTGGGTAGTTTTTGAGTTAGCTTCAATAATACGTATTTTTTCCTCACTTAGTAATACCTTGAAATACCTTGTGATATATTACAGTTAATTGAAAGAAAATTTAAAACTCATATTAAAAGTACTCTTTGTAAACAAGCATATTACAAATTAGAGGATTATATTCTAGACAAGAATGCTTGGAAACATGCTGGTCTAGCTCCATAGGACAATTTAGAGTATAGACAAAATCAAACTGGTTGCTAATTTAATTGTGTAATTAAATATTATAATATTTTTTTATTTTTTTTACATTCTGTGATTACTCACACACTGACCAATTAGTATCACCTGTAATTTTTTTAGGAATATCGTACCTACTTTTACAATGCTTGTAAATATGTGAACACCATGTATCCAGTACATAATTATTTTTTCTGTCATTGCTTCATTTTTAATTATTTTTACCTATTGTGGTATAGTAATCTTATTCCAGGTGCATCGTCTTCACATATAATTAATGTATACAAAATATTGTAAAACATTTTAAAAGAGTAACGGTGGAGTTTCTTGCCCATTCTTCTCCATACGAAAACTACCTTTTGGAAGGGGGGCGACTAGAATCAATTTTATTATTTTGTCATTTTTGACGTTCAAAAGTGCCATACATGGGCCTATTTGAAATAAATGATTTGACTTTGACTTTGACTTTGAGTATGTGGATGATATTATGATAACTTCCTGTCACTGTTATTTACATAGCAGGTAGTGGTATTCGAATTTGTGTGGGGTGGGTATCACAACTAAAAAGTGAAAAATAAAAACTTTTTACAAAAAAAAAACAACCGACTTCAAAAAAAACACTACAAAGTGAAAAATAACTTTAATTTCGGAAGTCGGTGACAAAGAACGAAAATTCAAAACCAAAGACACCGACTTCCGAAATTAAAGTTTTTTTTTTTTGTAAAAAGTTTTTATGTGCTGGACATTCGTTTTTTAAGTATATTGTTACTAACAAGAATATGGACCTGGTCTGAAATAAATGTTGAATAATAATAATTGTCCAGTTATCATACAAAATAAATAATACACAAATTTCATACAAAAACAAAATCGCGTCACCAAACTTTTTCAATATTCTGTCAACGTTGTGGTCCATACAATTTGCAAACATATTCACCATTCGGTTACACCGTGTGTACAGAATTACAGGCTCACCGAGATTATTAAGTAATGTATTTACCGTGTACAAGGCCCCTTGAACACAGTGCGGTTTATTTACGGTACGGCGGATAAACCGCGCCGTAGAAAAAATGAGTCTACAAACAAGCTTCCATTGTGATCCATACAACACTGAGGACCGTAAAATACAAAAGACGTGGATATATTTAGTAAGCGGTTCCGCTTAGCTCTGCGACCTTGCACTCTGCGTTCAGCGCTCGGTGTAGCTACACGCCGTGTTCGGGTTCGCGACAAGTCAATCGTCATCCTGAGCATGCCTCGTTGAGAGGTGAAACACGTGTCCATTTCTTTCAAGGTTTTTTTATGGCTCTTTAGAAATAGCTAAGCGGAACAGGTTACTAAATATATCCACGTCTATTGTATTTTATAATGGATTTCTGTAAGTCACGCCTGAATCAATTAACTGAGGACCGTGCCTACATACGGCGTACAAACCGTAGTTTTTCACGGCTAGAAAAACGTGTGTGTATAAAGGGCCTTACTATGATATTCGTCATAATTCTCGATATTCACCCGAGACACGTACCGTCAAAATTGAGTCCTTTTCCCCCACACATGTGTTGAATTACAACCGTTATTTATTTAATCAAATAAATATAAGCCTGTAGGTTTTATATTGTATTTTTGTCGTGAAAGCTATCTTAAAATGAATTTAAATTTTTGAAGTGAAAACTTCTTTAGGCAATTTTGAGGCGTTGGACATTTTTGAGATGGGACTAAACCATTGATTTCGCGACACTATAACTCAATTTACCGACACCGTGGATTAAAAGACATCAACGCGTTGATTACCGCGGTGTCGATTTTTTTTCAAGTTTTCACTACTGTTGGCATTCCCGGAGTGCCACTGTTCATTTTTATTTCATTCCACGTTCTCACGATACCAACAAAATTACTTAGAAATTAACATTAATTTAATTTTTCGATCATTGAAAGATGCCGAATGCCGAAATCCAACATAGTTAGATTAGTTCACTACTGAATTCATTTTTCTCTTTTTATTAATTTTGTATTTAGACATTCGAGTGAATGATGCCGAATAAAACACATAAATAAACAAAAAGTGGAGCGACTATCAGCCGGTATGTTCTGTAAAAATCTCACTAGTAAACCTTAGTCGATGTGAGGTTGAAGTAAGATATCATTCCATCTGATGCTAGGAATTGACACACTATTGACAGGTCACTTCCAGCTCACTTCACCAAAATTTTCACGATGAGGTTTTTACGGAAAAAAACGCTGCTTAGCTTTCACTATGTAAACACTATTAATTAAATCAAGTCCATTTCCTACTTTCCGACCCAGATGAACCCATTACACTTCTCCAGAAGAAGAATAGGGCCACCAATACAATTTACAAAAACAGACGCCTCCCGTTATTCCAACCTCGCCGCCGAGGTTCTTTGCGATTGCGACCACGCCCCCGAGGAAATTATACTCCGTCCCGACCTTTGCTCGATAACGAGGTGCCAGCAGTTGTTGCAGCTGAGCACGTAGCTTTGAGGCTGTGAGGAAAAAACCCAATAATGCTTTGCCCGACCTGTGAATCGAATCCGGGACCTCGTGCTCAACAGTAGCGTTTGTGACCACTAGGTATACCAACGAGACAGTCCAATACCAAAGTCATTGTTGGATATTCGCAGTAACTTTCTATAATTTGAATCAACATTTGAAATACATTTAGGTATAGTATTGCAGCTATCCAATACGCCAGTGAGATTGCATGTAAGCTTCCCGTTACACGTGTACTGCGTTCTATTCATTGCCAAGGTTCCATGAAAGGAAGGATGAAGTAAAGGCAATAGATAGCAATGCAGTATGCAATCTATTGGAGAATTGAACCTGTAATTGCTATTTGTCGACTTGATTATACAGTATGTTAACTAACAAAGGGCGTTCCCGTTAACCCACAATGTTGTATGGCTCCCATAATAATACCAGCCTATTATTGTCCCACTGCAAGGCAAAGGCCTCTTCTCATACAGAGAAGGCACGAGCATTGATCACCACGCTTGCTCAAGATGGGTTGGCGATTTCAAACTTATATTAACTATAAGTCCAGGTTTCCTCACGATGTTTTCCTTCACCGATATCAGTAATTTCTATAAACTCAGAAAATACATATAAATTTAAAAGTTATATTGGTACTTGCCCGGATTTGAACCCACAACCTCATACATGAGAGGCAAGGCCAAGACCACTAGGCCATCACGAAATTTTTTTGGCGTCCATACATGCAAAAAAAAAAATTACCTACGTTAAAAAAAAACACTGTAGAGGCGCACTTGTCTTTTCACGTTGAATCTATTTAATAATTTTTGTGAATATTTTAGTATTACAAAAAAAAAAACGTGTGGCACTCGGGGACTGCCGCGGTAAAGCTATTGCATAGCATTTGTAACCTCAAATACTTCCTATTTGTCAACGCTACACTTGGGATGATGACGTAATGACATAAAACAAAAATTACGTTTCCATGACAACATCACGTTGTCATGGGAACCGTCATTACATGGTAGGCGGAGTGGGGGGTGTTAGGTTTTATTTTCGTTATGGAATTTCTTGATTCGGTCGCCGCGCTCAAAGCCCGCGATAAAAGCTATGCAATAGCTTAAAAACTACTTATTTTTACCCGACTACGGCGAAGCAAAAAGGAGGGTTATGATTTTGACCAGTATGTATGTATGTTCATCTGTTACCTCATAATTTCTAAACTATCGATCATAATTTGACAAATGAGGTATCATTGAAAGCGTCTTCATCGTCCGCTGGTTATAGGCTATGTGACGTCACATTAAATGCAATATGGCGCCCTCTGCCAAAGCCACTGTCGCATGCCTGTACACCTACAATATTATAATGGCATGCGACCACGGCTTTACCTTGACAATTTTTGCACCTATATCTAGGTTTCTGTCTGAATTATTTTCTTGTTTCTTATTTTTTAGAGCGTGATTTTTCAGTAGTCAGGTTTTAGTTTTTGAACTTACTTTTTGGCATGTATGGACACTATACTATTGCGGGTTAGCGGGAACGCCCTTCGTTAGTTAACATACTATATAATACCGACATGGCTACAAACATTTGAACATTTGTTTAAAGACTGTGTAACTATGCGTTCGCACCAGAAAACATTCAACATGTAGATGTTTCGAAACTTGTCACATGAAGCAAATCTCATTACTTGTTTTGTTGAACTTGCGTTCGCACTGCACGAAACATGAGTAAGTCATAAGACAGATGTTAAGATTTGTTGTTATCTGCGTTCGCACTGTCTAGAAACATACACAACAGACATGTTTTGTATAGAGATTTGTCACGTTTGCGTTCGCACTGTTGTTTGTTTAGGTCAAATTATGTCTCGCAACTTGTCTATTGCTTGATGTTTTGTGTTATCCGAGTATGGTGGTAAACATCTTGTGTTTATATCGAAACATGGATTGGTCCAAAGTCCAAAGTAGACATGGTGAAGTTTTTTTAGAAAGTCGCGCATCCAGTATCTAGGTTTCTTCCTAGGTTTTTGCCGTTCCAGGTACTGGCAGTCACAAACAATAAATCGTCTTCATCGCTTGAATCATTTTATTAGGACCCTACTTTTGATATTGGTGCTGTCTCTTTTGTACACCGAATTAAACTAACTAAACTATCACTAAAATTCCTTACTTTTTTGGCTGTGAGAATCTTAAAGCTATTCTGCAAAATAAATTATTTATATTTAAAAATAATTTTGACGCAACTAAATCGAATTTGACGATCGCGACTCCACGTGGGAGGTACTTGTTTGCCGTACCCCGTGAATTTTTTTTAGAGCCAGAGGCGCTCAGGGGACAGCCTCGACGTGTTTTTTTAAGGAATTTTTCACTTTATGTATGGAAAATATGAAAAATGATTACCTACATGTTGAGTTCTAGGGGTTTATGGGTTTTATAAAGGGGGTTGAAATTTTCATTATTTTTGCGATAGGACACCATTTTCGAGATGTAAACAAAAGAAAAAAAAGATGCAGTACTGTTTTTGCACCTGAAGTCGAGGTGTTGGTGTTTTATTCCACACGTTTTTAATCGCGATTAGAAATAGTCAGATTTAGTTAAACAATCAAAATTTTAGGTGAAAAACGTCAAATTCAGAATAGCGAAATTGCCATTTTCACTAAATTAATCTCTCAGTGCCATTTTAGTGCTCTCAAACTAAAATATAGTCAAGTTGTGTCACTTTAGTCTATTTCAGAATGGGAAATCGTCGTTTGACTGGAATAAACGACATTTTGGTGACTTTTAGTCTAGTTAGAGGCATTTGTGACAAGAGAATCGGCACCATTACCCAGTTAATAAACGTTGCAATATTTTTGACTTTGTTTAGTACATTTATAAGTAATTTTGCCTTTGCTACGATTTGGCCACAAATAAATCACTGTTAACATCATTAGGATTCACAGAACATAAAAGTCGGCATGAAATGTCAAAACAAATCTTACAACATGTTGCTAGATTCATACAGATACATTTTGATACGAAACTGTTTTGTAAAAACGTGTGGCGAAGCATGTCAAATGATAAGAAACGTCAAACATGTTTCGCGTCAACAAGTTGGGTGACAATGCGAACGCGAGTCGATACATTGACAGAAAACAGAGATTTCAACATGTTTTTATGTGAATGTTTCGCCAGTGCGAACGCACAGTAAGACCAGCAGGGCTAACATGACAAGCGCGAGAACGCTCTTTTTCTCGTTTTATCGTAATTTGTCTACGATTCTGACGTCATTCTAATCCCTAACATGACTACAAACGACGAGTAAACTAGAAAAAGGCACTTTGACATTCTTTTATCGCGCGATGATAAACCGATGTTGCAAATTATTAAAATTCAAATTCAAAAATTCATATTCAAAATAATTTATTTCAGGAATACACCCATATGAAATTCACGACAGATTTTATTGAATTATTTTTATGATAGCAACATCGGCTTGAAGTTCTGTTTCATTCATTCCATTTTATGCATGGAATTATGTACTTTATTGAATAAACGTCTCTCTCTCTTAATTATTCTCTTAATTATTATTATTTATTTATTTAATTATTTACGATTATTTTTTATTTATTTATGATTAGTTTTCTATTTAACCGACTTTTTGATAAAAATTAAATGATTTCTTTGGCATGCTGAAATTAATTTGACAAATCGAAATTTATTATTGTAACAGAGATTTTTTAAATTTATTACTGAAAGTAATAGTCATCTACTCCACTACAGTACACCGGTGCACACACAAATTAAAAAAAAAAGTCTACAATAAGTACGACTATGAATCTGCCACCTTTTTTCGAGTTTTTTTATGTATCATATTTTTGTCTTTTTGTCTACTCTCTATCGTCGTCAAAATCGACGACGACTAAATACGACAAAATGACTGATTATATCGTGTTGAACTGTCAAAAATCGAGATAAATAACGTGTCATGTTAGGGTTTGTCGACAAAACATGAAGTTTGACAGAACGAGTCGAGTATTTTGTATGGCATAGCTGTCAGAAAACGATAAAACTACAGAAATAGACAAAAATTTGTCGTGCGAGAGTGGATATATGTCGCGTGTGTCATGTTAGGCCTGCAGATGGCAAAGTGCAATGTTCAAAGCACACTTACTCAAATCATTTTTTTTTAAATTACCGAATTAATTAATTCTGGCGTGACCTTGCGGAAATCCATTATAAAATGCAATAGACGCACGACACAACAATGATAATACAATACAATAGATGTGGGTTTGACGGGTGATAAGGCTGAGTCTGCGTTCAGCACTCGGTGTGGCAACACAACGTGTTCGGGTTCGCGACAAGTCAATCGTCATTCTGAGGATGCCTCGTTGAGAGATGGAACACGTGTCGAATTCTTTCAGGGTTTTTTATGGCTCTTTAGAAATAGCTAAGCGGAACAGGTTACTAAATATATCCACGTGTATTGTATTTTATTGTTAACTTATTTTGTCCTGCCAACTGGGCACAGGTCTCCCCATGTTTTTTCAGTTTCCTATTTTAAATAGAGCCTAAAATATTGGTTTGATTAGATAACCACGTTACGTTACGTTACCTTTTTTATCTTATGAAAATTTTCGAGACTTTTTTAGTCTTTCTGATAACATTTATATTTCCGTCTATTTATTAAGACCCTTTTTCTTAGGAAAAGTTAAAAAACTGAAAGTCAATGAAGCCCAAGATTGACTTAGGACAGAAACAGTGAATGAAGACAAAAATAGATGGCTGAACAAAAAGTAAACTACGAACCTCAAAAACTTGGGCTTTACTTATTTTGGTAGGCTTTGTTTTACTCGGATCCCTAGATCTTATTATTTTTACAGCGAATTTATTAAGATTTTACTGCTAAAAACCAAATAAATAGGTAGAAGTACCTACCTTTAGGGAAACTATTTATTTACCAAATTGACTCACTACGTCAATTTGCCGTGTTATAACCATTTTATAAAACTGACAAAGAACGACGGTTGTGATTTAAATAGACGGACCAGTTGGTATTCAATTTGTTGAACCATTGATTTTCCGGACATAACTTACTATACAATCATATTTTTACATAACTTATGTATCAATTCGAAATAGCCTTTTCTTTTACAAATACGTACTAAAATGCCAAGGTCGCAAGATTCTAGACCGATTTTATAAATAAAGAAAACATTCCTCGTATACTCGTATATTTGAAATTCCTGAAAAGTGAGCAACGTTCTTCACGATTCCCAGTAATCGATTTGCATAATCGTATAAAAAATTCATCCTCGTAGATATCGGTTTCTAGAACGGATTTAGATATCCTGTGAGGCGATTGATTGGACAAGGCAAGGAATATAAAAAAGGAAGAGAAATCTTAGGCCTTATTTCACGTATCATTTTGGGCATAATTTTGACAGGGGTTCGGTCTTGAATAAAGGGAATTCATTATTTTATCATAAGCCACGCATTTCAAATAAAATTGGCAGAAAGTCGGTCCATACACAATATTTTGCCAGCTATGTGTCTTATGATATAGATGACGAAACACCTTATATTTTTCTTGGTTATTTTTCTTGTCGCTCACGGAGTCGCAAAATTTCCGCCTAGGAGTTTGCCAAAGATCATTCGAGCGCAGCATTCTGGGTGTAAAACGAACTGACAGAATACGAAACACCACGGTACGCTCCAAAACGGGGATCTTAGACGTAGGCAAAAAGGCTGCCAAGCTAAAATGGGATTGCGCGGGCCATGTCAGCCGTATACATAGTGACTGTTGGGCAACAGTCTCCACACGGTGGGTACCTGATGATGGACTGCGCCGCCGAGGCTGGCCCCGGAAGAGGTGGCTAGACGACCTAGATGCGTACCGCAAGGATTGGATGGAGGTGGCCCTGGAAAAGGATGCTTGGAAATCCTTCCAAAAATCCTTAGAGGAGGCCTTTGCTCAGCAGTGGGACGGTGTAGGCTAACATTTAAAAAAAAAAAACCTACGCCACTTACGCTAACTAAGGGTTGGGCAGAGGTGTCCCTGTAGCAGGTACACCCACATTTCGCCAGTTATGTTTAAGTCCCATGTAATAGGGGGTGAGCCTATTGCCATCAACCGGGTACAAACGGTACGCTACTACGCTAACTTACTAGTTTATTATTTTAAATAATCAGTCATCGCGAATTTAATAGCAAAAATCATCCGTTTTCCCGAAAATACATGACATGACGTCCCCAAATGACGTCCAATTTCCCCCAAATGTCATTACACACTTTCATATTTGGCTTTTCGGTGTTCATAAATCATTGCACGTGAACTCCGGACTTGATGCGAATATTGACATACTTAATTCGAATGCAAGTCACATTTCCAATGCAACTTCTATTTGGTTGATTACCACTGTATGTATATAATTGTACGGATTGGAACTTACCACTAAGACAAAATTGAAACTGTGGTTATCATGGACGAATTAAAAAAAAAAATATGTGCATACATGGTGACTTTTAATTTGCCGTATTCCTTCCAGGACGTGATACCGTGCGCTGTATGTTTAAATATACGCAAACTGAGCGACAAGTGAACTTGGTCCTTCATCAAAAAATATTTCAAATTAGAGTAATGTCTGCCTGTACCTACACAAGTTGATGGGTGTACGTTTTTATAAATTGTTTACCCAGCTGCATATATTTTAGACTCATCAAACATGAAAAATTCTCCAAGTTGGCAGATACAAAGTTTTCTCTAGTCTTTTAGCGGTAATGGTTATTTTGACAACCTTTTAATACTTTACATAAGTCAGTTCAGAAAATGATTTATGCAGAATCTGTAATGCAAGTTTGAACTCAAAGTTCGGACGCACATAATAATGCCAGAAGGTTTTCAGTGACTTTTTAATTCACTTACATTTAACTTTTATTATGGTCAAACAGCGATAATGTAAACAAATTCGTTTCCCACAAAGTGTCCGCTTGTCATTTTTTCGACCTGTCATTTTCAGTCAAAATGTTGGTAATAAAATGACGTAGTCCAAAAAATTTATAGTTAAAAGTTAAGCTTCTTAACGTGCTTGAAAAAATAGAGATGATACCTGGGTAAAAAAAAAAGAAATTCTATTTAGTCCGTCAGTCAGATAATAAATAAAAATATTAGACATAGATATTTTTTGCTATGATAAATATGAATAAAAAATCACTTAGATAAAACGCATTAAAATTGGGGAGTGGGGGCTCGCAACGTCACAACTAAGTCTAAAATCACATTTAAATCAATGTATCGCCGTAATTTTTTGATTCCGTAAAAAAGAAATAATACGTGTCCAATATTTTTTTATTTTCTACCGTAGTAAATTTGTCCGTCAGAACAGATTTTTTTTTGTCATCTTCCCTTTTCCTTGTGTAATATAAATTCACGAGTTTTTCTTATGGAGGTAACTTGAAAAAAAATCGGCACCGCGGTAATCAATGTGTATTTTACTCCACGCAACGTGGTAATCAACGCGTTGATGTCTTTTACTCCGCGGTGTCGGTAAACTCGGTAACAGTGTCGCGAAATCAATGGTTTAATCTCATCTCAAAAACGCCCAACTAAAGAAGTTTTCACATCAAAATATTTTATAAAAAAAATTAGTACTAGTTGAGGGGATAATACGGAAAATTTGTTGGTACTTAGCAGTGCTGAATTTCATTTTTCGGTACCTTAGTATGACAGAAACCCTCGTCATTATAAAATTAGTCATTATAATTTTAAAGCCCACAGCTTATTTTGATGTGCTGAATTTCAAATTAGGGGTTTAATTTAGTACTAATTTGAAATTCATACTGTAACTAGGAAAACATTGTTTGAATAATCACATTTTGTTGCCTGTTTAAGTCTCAAATACTTATAAAAAACCGCGAGCGAGAATAAAATAGTAAGCCGACGTTTGCTCGGACGTAATAAAATCGCGGCGGGATTTTATCGTGCACTGGATTTTCAACTCTCAGTGTTGAGCTGAGCGAGAGAGAAAAAGACGAGGGATGTTTGTCAGATAAAATGTATGAGGGATGAAACTGGAGTAGTTCTTTCGGATGATGAGAAAATTAGAGATAGGTGGAAGGGTTATTTCGAAAGACTGATGAATGAGGAAAATGACTGGAGTGGTGCGCTTGAGAATAAACCAATTAGTGAGGGGTTAGTGAGAATGATTAGTATGGATGAAGTGAGAACAGCAGTAAATGGGATGAAGAATGGTAAAGCAATAGGTCCGGATGGAATACCAGTTGAAGTATGGAAGTTATTACGGGTAGATGGATGGACGTGGTTAGCTTTATTCTTCAATAAGTTGTTGTTGGAAGAAGCCATACCTGACGAATGGTGTAACAGTTTACTGGTACCTATTTTTAAAAACAAAGGTGATGTGCTGGAGTGCAACAACTATAGAGGAATAAAGCTAATGTCACATAGTATGAAAGCGTGGGAGAAAATTATTGAAAGGCGACTGAGAGAAGAGAGTGAAATTTCACAAAACCAATTCGGTTTTATGCCTGGTCGGGGATCAGCGGATGCCATCTTCGCTATCCGGCAGCTGTGCGAGAAATACAGACGTGCGCATAAAAACTTGCACATGGTATTTGTTGACCTCGAAAAGGCATACGACCGAGTGCCTCGCGAAGTTTTGTGGTGGGCCCTTAAGGAGAAATGTGTGCCAGGGAAGTATGTGCAGTTGATTCGAGCGATGTACAGTCGATGCAGTACCCAAGTCCGGTCTACAGTGGGCACTACTGGCAGCTTCAGTGTGGCTGTCGGCTTGCACCAGGGATCGGCACTCAGCCCTTACCTCTTCCTGGTGATAATGGACGCTCTTACGTCGGATATCCAGGAAGAGGCTCCCTGGTGTATGCTGTTTGCCGATGACATTGTGCTGGTTGCCGAGAGCGGCTTAGAGGTCCAGAGTAGATTGGAGGTGTGGCGGGAAAGACTGGAGACCGTTGGCCTGAGATTAAGTCGGACCAAAACAGACTACTTGTTTTGTGATTTTGGCGGTCCTTCCAGTCCTGTGCCCATATCTCTCGCCGGAGCGCCCTTACCAATCTGCTCCAATTTTCGGTACCTCGGGTCGCTTGTCCAGGGGGATGGCGGGGTAGACCGAGAGGTAACGCGCCGGATCAACTCAGGATGGATGAAATGGCGACAGGTCACTGGAACAACTTGTGACCCACGGATGCCCCTCAAGTTAAAGGGGAAAATCTACAAGTCCGTGATAAGGCCTGTCGTATTGTATGGATCGGAATGCTGGGCCGTGAAAAAGATGGATGAAAAAAGATTGCATGTAGCGGAGATGAGAATGTTGAGATGGATGTGTGGAGTGACGAAAATGGATAAAGTAAGAAATGAGTATATAAGGGGAAGTTTAAAAGTGGCGCCAGTGACTGAAAAGTTGAAAGGAAATCGTTTGGCCTGGTATGGGCATGTGATGAGGAGAGAAGAAACGCATGTGACTAAAAGAGTGATGAACATAAATGTTGATGGATGGAGCGGGAGAGGAAGACCAAAGAAAAGATGGATGGATTGTGTGAGGAATGATATGAAAGAGAAGGGAGTGAATGATAGTGTGACGGTTGACAGGGGAGAGTGGAAAAAGAAAACGTGTTGCGCCGACCCCAAGTAACATGGGATAAGGGCAGGAAGATGATGATGAGTGTTGAGCCGAGCGTTGAGAATCTAACGCGCTGGGACGCACTCTCATCCCAGTACGTTGAAAAAACATACTGTTGGTTTTGTTTTTTTCTGTTGAAAATCCAGTGCAGGAAAAAAATCGCCGCGATTTTATTACGTCCTCACGAACATCGGCTAACAAGGACAGGCATGGATTTCAGATGGTAAATTTTCATTACATTTTTAGAAAGAAATGATTCCCTTTCAACCATCTAAAGATATAAATATGTCTAGATAAACAGTCAAAACTGTGAACGAAAAAAATTGCGTTAAACTTTTAGCTGCTAAATGCACTAGAAAAGCACAATGACGTGGCGCAAGTATAAGATGTAGCTGTCACCTCCTTCTGCGAAGCAGTAATGCTCGCGAAGGAGGAGACGGAGCACGTGAGGGAGTGGCAAATTTCGCGCCCTCGCGCCCCTAACCGCCGCAGGAGGAGACGCCCTGGGCGTCGGGAATCACAGGAAGATTTCCGGCCACCGTAGGCGCGGGCTTGCGGACGGTGAGCAATGGGCAGCTCGCCGTCCGATAAGGACCAAGCCCGGGTCGACGGCGCGTTGTGTTCCACGCGCGCCTCAGAGATGTCAGCAGAATTGACGGGATCCGCTAGGGCCAATGCCTGCCGGGGGTTCGAAGAAAACCGATAGGGACATCGTGGCCCCCCGGCAACATGGCAACTGAAGGAACACGGGTGGGTTTTGGTCAGTAAGAGTCTGACACGCCCTCCCGCTCCGCTCAGAGCGGGAGAAGTTATTTGATAATTTCCCACCAAAAAAAAAAGCTGTCACGCACATCAGCAAAAAAGATTGGCCCGTTTATTTTAGTTCTTTTGCAGCGCAACACTCTATCAAGACATAAATAATCAAAGCATCTATCCTACAGTTCATCATAGCAGGCCCTATTAGAATACCAGCGCTGCAACACTTATTTTTAAATGTCGCAACGTCATGCTGAGATAGGCCTCATACAGGACCTTCGGTTTATATAATTGTTTGTAGTGTGTTCTTTTTATATAATTGTATTTTTTATACTTTTATCATTGTGTGTTGAGTTTAGTTTGTGATCTGCCTGTGCGAGTAACAATAAATATGTTTTCTTTTTTTTCTTTCTTTCCTATCGTTAAAAGGAGAAATTCTTCCAAAATAATGTAAAGTGGCTATTATTTTAAAAGACGAAATTGTTGCTCCATACATTTATGTTCACATAACTCAACGAAATGTAGCAGCTGACTTTTAAGCTATTGCATAGCTTTTATCGCGGGCTTTGAGCGCGGCGACCGAATCAAGAAATTCCGTAACGAAAAAAACCTAACACCCTCCACTCCGCCTACCATATAATGACGGTTCCCATGACAACATGATGTTGTCATGGGAACGTAATTTTTGTTTTATGTCATCACGTCATCATCCCAAGCATAGCGTTGACAAATAGGAAGTATGGAGGTTACAAATGCTATGCAATATTATATAATAGCTTTACCACGGCAGTCCCCGAGTGCCACACATTTTTTTTCGTTGTCGTAATTTTAGGGTTGATCCCATAGTAAGAGTTGTTCATAATGATGAGTGCAATGACTCCTTTTCAGGTTTCAGTTATTTCAGCTACACCTTGTATGTAGGAACATAACGTTCTTGTAACTGATAATTTTGAATATTTGAGTTCGGCGCACCGACAGACATGAAAGGCGACATTAATTTATAATTATGTATAGATAACCAACCTAAAAAAAGTATATTTAGAGTTCTCGGGACGTGGCATCAAGTTTCGGCGCAATACGCATCGGCCCATTAGCTCAGTTGGTTAGAGCGTCGTGCTAATAACGCGAAGGTCGCGGGTTCGATCCCCTCATGGGCCACAATTTGTTTTAAGGTTTTTTATGAACCTATGTTTTTACACTGACACAAAAAAGGTCCATCATCATCTGCCTAGCCTTTTCCCAACTATGTTGGGGTCGGCTTCCAGTCTAACCGGATGCAGCTGAATACCAGTATTTTAGATGGAGCGATTGCCTATCTGACCTCCACAACCTAGTGACTAGGTAACACGATACCCCTTGGTAAGACTGGTTGTCAGACTTTTGGGCTTCTAACTACCCGTAACGACTGTCAAAGATCTACAAATGACAGCCGGGACCAACGGCTTAACGTGCTTTCCGAGGCACGGAGGGGACTCGGTATGTAAAGATGGTCACCCATCCACGGACCAACCGCGGCAAGCGTAGCTTAACCTGATCGATCGACCCGTGCAGCTGTTATTACTTAGCCACAAGCCCCACTACACAAAAAAGGTCCGTTAGGTACTAAATCCAAATTGCGCGCCCTCACGCCCCTAGCTGCCGCAGGAGACCGATTCCCAACCACCATAGGCGCAGGCTCTCGGACGGTAAGCAATGGGTAGCGCGCCGTCCGATAAGGACCAGGCCCACTTCGACGGCGCGTTGTGTTCCACGCGTGCCTCAAAGAGATATCAGTACATCTGACGGGGTCCGCTAGGGCCGATACCTGCCGGGGTCGCGGGAAAGTCCGAAAGGAATATCGTGGCCCCTGGCAGCATACAAGCAACTGAAGGAACACGGGTGGGTTTTGGTCAGTAAGAGTCTGACATAACCTCCCGCTCCGCCCCGAACGAAAGAAATTACCTATTTGATAATTTCCCACCCAAAAAAAAGTACTAGCACCATAATATACATGTATTTGTTTTATTTGTATAACGTATAAAAAAAAATGAATTAACCTACTGCCCCAGGACAGAGGGCCAGTTTTTCTGCACCGTGAAATTGATTAATGACTGGAACCATAATCTGTAAATGCTTGTCAGTTGCAGACTTATGCGTTTGGCAGGCAATGTGTTCCAACTGTGTTGGTATAATTATTTCCGGACACTTTGTAATTATAATATAATTCCAGTGTCCGGAAATTAAAAAAAAATTTAAGTAAATTTTTGTTTGAAGAGTAACATTGTTGCGTAATGTATTTTATTGCGCTACTCTCATAGCGTAATATTCGAATTATGAACTTCAAAACGAGTTTGTATTGACATCCTTTATAAACAGAATACCGAAATTTAAAAATAGAATCATATTATAACACTTTTTCTCTAACAAAATAATACTATGAAACATTTTTTTTTTTCTATTACGATACAGCGCTAATCCAAGAAGTTAATATCACCAAAGAGTTTCCATCAACTTTTGGCGGGGGACAGCAGCACCCGCTGTAGCGCATGTGCGGTGATGTGCTGGTGCAGGCGACATTCATTTGTTTTGTAGTACTTACTGAATTTCATGGGATTTTTAAATTTATTCTTGATCTTTAACTTTGAACTTTTATTTAGTATTTGTTTCAATCCCAATGTTTGAGAGTAGATAAAGTAGTGTATGAAACTGCACATAACTAGGTATTGTGATACTATTAAAAAATATCTTTGTTTATTCTCTTCAGTTGTTTCTATGTTTAACTCTCACGCTGTTTGTATCGTTTTGTCAATTTTATACTAAGTTTTTATGAATGGAAACTTGTAATTGCCCTTCTTCTACATATTACTTCTGACTACTCGAATGTATTAGCTGTAAGTTTCCTTAAAATTAATAAAATTAATAATTATGTGTCAATGGTGTCTATATCAACGCACCTGCAATCCATAAAGTAATAAAATTCTGTCTGTTTGGTAAGTTTTCAGACCTTCATGGTTGAACTGATTTAGCATACAGGTTGAACATGACTTGGGTTAGTAAAATAAATGCTTGCGTAGGTCAGCGTAAAAAAAAGAAACAATGGTGCCAAATTCCCTTGACACTAAATTCTCTAAACTAGACTAAACATCACCAAAATTTAGTTTATTCCTGTCAAACGACGTATCCCATTCTGAAATTGACGAAAGAAACACAACTTAACTATATTACAGTTTGACAACACTAATGTCATTTTAGTTAGTCAATTGTGAAAATGGCAATTTTGCTATTCTGAATTCGACATTTTTCACCAAAAATTTTGAACTGAAATTTACAAAGCACATATTTTCTCTTCTAGTTCTTGAAAGTTTGGATACTTGTGAGTTCGGAAAATCTTTGAAAATTATTGTGGAAGCTTATATGATTGCAGCTGTTGGTGATTCGGCAGAAATAAATAGTAAAATTATTGCTATTAGAATGTGAATGAATGCACCGTCGACCCGGGCCTGGTCCTTATCGGACGACGAGCTACCCTTTGCTTACCGTCCGCAAGCCCGCGCCTGCGGTGGCCGGGAGTCGGTCTGCGACTCCCCATGCCCAGGGCGTCTCCTGCGGCGGTTAGGGGCATGAGGACGCGAAATTTGCCTATCCCTCACGCGTTCCGCCTCCTTCTTCGTGAGCATTACTGCTTCGCAGAAGGAGGTGACGGCCTACCATGCCCTCTCGCTCTGTACCATGACTTGGACCAGGGCGGACGCGAGAGATCACCGCCGCCGATCGCCTCTACGAGGACACGGCGATGCTCCGCTCATACCTCCACCGTATGCTCCACCGTGTCCGTCGTGTGCGACCTGAATTGCACTTTATTGTGTCGTGGCAAGAGTCGCTTTTTATTTAAATGATTTTGTGAACCATCTGTATTAATCTATGGCACTAACGCAAGCGGCGACTTTCACACCAAAAATAGAAGTCGTTTCAAATAAATTATTTTTGATCAAAGTTACTTAGTTCAATGTACAGAATATTTGAATGACGACTTCGTGAAGGGTATTTTATACCCTCAATAATTCCAGACATCTGTGGCTGTGAGTTTCCAACAGTTGTGACATTGTCTAAAAGCCTACTCGTGCGAGCTGCGGGCAAAATTTTCGTACCTTTTAACAACATTTATTAACATTACAAGCCGTGTGGCGGATGGAATTTCCCATCGACAAAAATTACGAACTTCATACAAATTTTTTTATCCCTACTTTATTTTATTTATTTGGGACAAAAAACAGTTATACATTACAGCATTTATAAAAAGAAGAGTCAAAAAAACGTATAACCCGCACTATTGTCCACGAAGTGACATCGGAGTGTGAAAACGAACGCATGTTAAATGAAGATAAAAACTTTTTACAAAAACAATTTCGGAAGTCGGTGGTAAAAACCGAAAATTCAAAACCAAACACCGACTACCGAAATTAAAGTTATTTTTCGCTTAGTCGTGTTATTTTTGGAAGTCAGTTTGTTTTTTTTTTTTGTAAAAACTTTGTATTTTTCAGTTTTTAGTTATGGTACCTACCCCACACAAATTCAAATACCACTACCTGTTATGTAAATAACAGTGACAGGAACTTAAGATATCATCCATATACTAAGTGGGAAAAAATACGTATTATTGAACCTAAAGCAAAAACTATCCAAGCAAAGTAAATAAAATTTATATGAGACCACACGGAAAGCACCAGCTTTCAAATAAAAAAATAATCATCAAAATCGGTTCACACAGTCGAAAGTTCTGAGGTAACAAACATTTAAAAAAATACAGTCGAATTGAGAACCTCCTCCTTTTTTTGAAATCGGTTAAAAAGAAAAAAGAAGTACATATTTAGAAGAAAAATACTATATACTGACGAATCGAAGGAAGCGGATGATAAGAGCATCCGTCTTACAGGCGACTTGCAAGAGATTGTGAAACCATTCTTTTAAACTTAGATTGCTATTTAATACCTTTCGGGGTCGAATTTTACAAAAATCCTTCCTCATACTTATCTTCGTTATATGAGGAACTCTTGATCAAAATCATGTTTGCAGAGACACAGCAATTAAGACAGTGCATTGCTTGATTTTCTGGACATTAAATTGCCAGCCTCCGATGAAAAAGATTTTCAAAAGTTATAATTCGAAGATATGTGACATCTACCAACCCGCACTGGGCCCGCGTGATAGATTACAGCCCACTCTCTCTCGAAGAGAGGAGGCATGTGTTCTAGCAGTAGGAACATTATAGACTGATTATGATTATATATCGCTAACGGTGCTGTGCGAAAATTAATAATAGATTGTTATACGAGGGGCTAAAATAACCCATTGTAACGAGGTAGTTTTACTCCCGAGCCTTAGCGAGGGAGTAAATAGAAACCGAATTATAATGGGTTTTAGCGCCGTGTTCTACTTTTCACTACGATTGCGAGAAAATGAAATAATCCAATACAATATGAAATAGTTTATTTTATTTAAATGTACAATTTGTACAATTCTGGATTTTTAACGAGATGTTTTTTTCCGGCAACTTAATTTCAGTCCTCTGTGAAGATGTTCTCACTAGATGATGACATTTTCACTGTTGTAAACTATATTACGGTCACCAATTCAATTCGTAATTAGAGAAACATTCTAAAAATTTCGCGCCAATGCCTTTTTTATTTCTTCTGTAGCTAAGAGACCGAACCGATCCACCGAAGAGATAGCCGCATTTAGTTCCATTTTCAAAAATAAAATGTTCTTCTTTTTTTGTGAACCAGTAATAAGTCGATTCCATAATCATGATTATTCTACATAAGAATAAAGACTTTTTCGTTTTTCAAGACTCATTGTAACAAACAAAAATTAAAAAGAAACTACTTTTTCCCCTAGAGAAAGAAATGCTATTTTTTCCCCGCTCTTGTACTCTACAATGACGGCCTTTTTGAGCAAGAGGAGTGAAAAAGCTTTTACTTTTCATCTATCTAGATATTTTTGAGGAAGTGTACAGCCTAGTCGTTGGTCTAGTGGTCGCAAGTGCTGAACATAAAGTTCTGGGTTCGATTCCCAGGTCGGGCATAATATTCTTTACAATAGGAATTTCTCAGTAGCAGCCCGGAGTCTGGATTTGTGCCCAGTTGATGGCAATAGGCTCGCCCCCTTTTATATTTATGGGACTTTAAATATAACATAGACACGTGTAAACGTACCTATGTTATGTTTATGAATATTAATAATGAATTGCAATTATATAATATAACACTGAATTTGATGTTGTAACCGTTTTAGTTGTAAAAAAGGCATGTGGAAAGTTTCCAAATACTCTTTTTGCATCTAAAACTAAATATTCTGTGCTGCATTTCACAGTCAATATTTTAGTTAGCCTTATTTCATATTTCCATACAGTAGTAATATTGCCAAATTAATCAAAACAGCGAAATAATTGACATCTATTTGCGACGTTGCCCACTTTCAGATTGCACGCTCTTAAGTACATACCCAATCAATAAATTAATAAACAAGGTAATTAATTGTTTATTACTACGTCTGCATATTCTAGACATAGTATGTGCGTAATTATAATTAAGATTATATGCAAAGATGCGAGCAAATACTAATTTCTATTAACACATTAATTAATTGCTGATAGTATGGTGGCAAGGAATAAATATCAATGATAGATTTGCTTCCTAGTTTGTTAGCGAGGTCTACAATTGATGGTGGAAACTTTCTGTCTGGAATAAAGGATACTTTAATTTGCTGGGAATTGTTTTTGATAGTTGTAAAGCAATTGCCTCATCATCATCAGCCTATAGATGTTCCCACTGCTGGAACACAGGCCTTCTCTTAGTGAGAGGGAGTGGGCCGTAATCCACCACGCGGGCCCAGTGCGGGTTGGTAGATATCACATATCTTCGAATTTTCGGTTCTAGGACATGCCGGTTTCCTCACGGTGTTTTCCTTCACCGTTTTGAGAGCAGTGGTGATGAAATAATTTACACAAAGTAAAGCGCCTGTCTGGGTTCGAACCTACGACCTACAACTCGTAAGTCGCGGCCGTCACCACTGGGCCACCACTGCTCAAGCAATTGCCTACTAGGTAAAAATTACCTAGATACTTAAAGTCATAAGCACCTTGGTACTTTATAGTCATAAGTACACGATTACACCTAAAATATTAAAACTTCTACTCACAATGTCTCTGCCACTTGAAGTTATGCTGGATCTCGTGCCGCATACCCCTCCACAGCTTGGTGACTATCAAGGAGTATGCGAATGACATGATAAAGATGGGTATCAGCAGTAGTCCAGCGTCGATACCAAGGTTGAAGGCCCGTTCTAGCTCCAGGCTGGTCCATACTTCTCTGCATTTGAACGCTGCAAAAGAAAAAAATATTTATACTTTTTATATTAATTGACTCTAGCGTTAACAATGAGCAAAATAGTAATAAGGGAGTTATTGTGTTGTCACAGATTTTTTTGCTCCCTTATAACTATTTTGCTTATGTGAGAAAATGAGAGAATCTGTGCTTAATTTTAACGACAGAAAAAATATAAAAAATATATTTTTTTATTGAATTAAAAAAAAAATAACAAAACTGTGTAACTTCTAAACTAAATCATCTATCGCGATGAAACAAACTCCATAATGGAAGTAATTAGTCGTCCACATAAAATGAAAATTGAGAAAAAAAACTACCCTCAATTGAAAATAAACATGTTTTTTTACCAAAAATCTGTATTTTTTTCATCAATTTTTACACTAATTGTAAAATTTATAAATAAGATGACAAAGAAAAAAAACTATACTAAGAAATTTAAAAATAAAATCCGTCGACAAAATTAAGCATAGATTCCCTCATTTCGATATGTGCACATTATGAAGAATCACACTGCATAGAGTAGTACGAAAAACTAATTTGCATTAAGAATTGGTGGCATGAACTCATTTTATGACTTTTATAAACAAAATAGCGACCGGCCCCTGCTTCACACGAGTGCAATGGCGTCATGCCAAAACAACGAGATTTCTGTGCTATATAGACCTTAATGTTCCCACTGCTGGGACACAGGCTTCCTCTCTGTGAGAGGAAGTGGGCCATATTTCCACCACTCAGGCCCAGTGCAAGTTGGTAGATGTCACATGTCTTCAAATTTTTGGTTCTAGAACATGCCGGTATCCTCACGATGTTTTCATTCACCGTTTCGAGAGCAGTAGTGATGAAATGCATTACATAAAGTAAAGCGCCTGCTTGCGTTCGAACCTACGAGCTACAACTCGTAAATGGGGGCCACTGGGCGACCACTGCTCAACCTTCAGGAGTAAACGCTTTAAATAATGGTGAAAACCACATCAAAATCCATTGAAAATAACGAAAAGCGACTTTGTTTTATAATATGTGAGTATAGATTTTACGAAATTGACTATGGAAAAACAAGTTACTTTAAAGCTACGTAGATCATTAATTTGGTTTTCCTGCAAGTCTTAGTTCAAGTCAACGCAGAATTTGGAATATCAAAGATACGAACTTTTACGTCATCACGTAAAAGTTGTTTGCATTTCCGAGAAAAAATATTGGCTTTTAGTTCCATTAAGAAATTGACGTTTTTTCCAATACCTTCATAGGTCACTGGGTCAGTACATAATGATGAAAGCTTCGACTTTAATTGAATATCCTTATTGACCTGCCGATGGAAATCGGTTGCAGATTAAGGTTTCAAGTATTAAAATAGAAAATTAGATTTGGTATGAGATAAGCCGTTTTGTTGCTGTCGGGCTAGTCCACAAATTCAAGGTCGCTCAACGCGAGTGGGCTATGCTCGGAGTTTATTTGAAGGATAAAATCAGAAATTAAATTATCCGGAAAAGAACTGGAGTTACCGACATTGCTTGCAGAGTAAGCAAACTGAAGTAGCAGTGGGCTGACCATGTTTTTCGAAGGACCCATGGTTGGTGGAGCAGATGAGTCCTAGAGTGGAGACTGCGTATCTGCAAGCGTAGTGTGGGACCCCCCCCCAGCTAGATGGACCGACGACCTTAAGAAGGTGACCGGGATAGACTGGATGTGGAAGGCGGAGAACAGAGTGTTGTAGCACAGCTTAAAAGAGGCCTAAGTCCAGTAGTGGACTGCGATAAATTGAGTTGATTCAAGCCGTTTTGACGGAGTCTATGCTTTCCGAATACGATAACTTGAAAACGTCGAAGGATTTTGAAAAGGTTATATTTAAAATAGGGATGACGACGACAGAAACATTTTTTTTGCCGTCTAGTAGATTATTAACAAATATAGGACACGTATTTTTTTTAAGTGAAAACTTCTTTAGGCGCGTCGGACATTTTTGAGTTAGGAAATTGAACTCGCGACACCGTTACCGACACCCCATTTTTGTAAACGCGATTGTGCTCTTTATTTATATTACGTTACGAATCAGTGTTCTTAAGTATTTTTACTTTAATGGTTTTGGAAGTATTTTTTTTTTTTGTAAACCCTGTGCTCTTTATTTACGGACCAATGTTCGATACAAGTATTTTTCTTCCACCAAGGCGATCTTTTTCAAATCTTCACTTTTGTCGGCACTCCCGGAATGCCAGTTTTTTTTTTTTTTTTTCGTGATCTTATGATTACGGCGATACATTGAGTTAAAATGTGGCATGACTTCACGCCTATGTAGATTTTATACTTAGTTGTGACGTAGCGAACACTTCTCAACGTATTCTTTTTATTTTTATTCGTATTTTTTTTTATTAATTATGATAAAACGAAAAATACGTGTCTGATATTTTTTTATTATCTGACTGACGGACTAAGGAGTTTTTTTTTTACCCAGGCTTCATCCCTATTCTATCGTAATATGGTATAACAATAATTATGAATTAAATCATGTAGTTTCTTTAGCTCTGAGACTTTGAGTGTGAGTGTGTGTCAATGTGTCTACAAAAACATAACATAGACTTTCTTTCAAAAAACATTGTTACGGAGAGAAAATACCTATTTTTGAGTTCATAATTTTCTTTTCATTTCCAAAAGTACAGTCTTTTCACACAGAAGGAATCGCAAAACCAGTTATTTCAGCCGCGAACGTTGTGCTCGAGTAAGAGGACCTCATTTCAAACTGAAAATGTAACAGAAGTGTGCTAGCCAAGTACGGGGAAAAATGGACAGTCATGCGCATTGCCGTAAATCATATCTACACCATTTCAGGCTATAATTCACCGAGCGCGGCACAAAAATACCATATCAAAATACTTGCAAAGCGAGGATTTAAATTGCAGATGTGATGCTTTCAGTGTTGTTTTGTAGCCTAAAAATATTGTTTATTTAGAATAAGTAAGTTTATTTATTTGTATAAACATGGTGTAATATACATTGCATGCAAGATATTAAATACAGAAATGTTCTATCTTGTTCATTCGCGTATCATGGCGTACAAATCGATAAGAAGAGATGGTGCACAAACCGCGACTTTATTTTATCAAAATTACATTATAAAATTACTTATTAAATCGTAATTACTTCATTACAGCCGCGTCAATTATTTGGTAATTTTCAAGGTCTGAATAAAATTAAATTATATTGAATGAAATATCAATTTGATTCATTTTCATGTTATTAATGCCAATGTGATTATGATTCTAATCGAATAAATTTCTTACAGACCTCCGAGTTCTCAAGTGTAGTCGAATTGAGAACTAGTTGAAACTTCCACAGATTATAGAAAAATAGACTGTAAAGGTACCATTCCGTAGCTGACCGCAGGTGGCAACTGCAGGCAACGTGTTGCCGCGACACGACTGGTTGCTATGTATTCTTATGTATTTCTATGAAGGCGATGTGTCACTAGCCACGGAAGGCATTTCATAGAAATGCATAGAAACTTGTCGGTATCTTAAAGATACCATTCCGTAGCCGACCGCAGATGGCACCTGCAGGCGACGTATCACCGTGACACGACTGGTTTCTATGAAAGTGACGTGTCGCCGCGACACGACTGGTTTCTATGTATTCTTATGTATTTCTATGAAGGCGATGTGTCGCTAGGCTACGGAAGGTATTTCATAGAAATGTATAGAAACCGGTCGGTACCATAAAAGTACTATTCCGCAGCCGACCGCAGGTGGCACCTGTAGGCGATGTGTCACCGTGACACGACTGGTTTCTATGAGAGTGACGTGTCGCCGCGACACGACTGGTTTCTATGTATTCTTATGTATTTCTATGAAGGCGATGTGTCACTAGCTACGGAAGGTATTTCATAGAAATACACAGAAACTGGTCGGTACCGTAAAGGTACTATTCCGCAGCCGACCGCATGTGGCACCTGCAGGCGACGTGTCACCGTGACACGACTGGTTTCTATTAAAGTGACGTGTCGGTAGCTACGGAAGGTACGTTCATAGAAATTCATAGAAACCAGTCAGTACCTTAAAGGTACCATTCCGCAGCCGACCGCAGGTGGCACCTGCAGGCGACGTGTCACCGTGACACGACTGGTTTCTATGAAAGTGATGTGTTGCTAGCTACGGAAGGTACGTTCATAGAAAATCATAGAAACCAGTCATGTCACGGCGACACGTCGTCTGCTGCTGCCACCTGCGGGTCGGCTACGGAATGGTACCTTTACTTACATAAGATTTCACACCTTCAGCCCAATAGTCTATATAAAAATATTATGTAAGCAAATAAAAATACAAAAAGCCTTTTGCAAACCCTGCTTATATGCATGTTTAACTTTGTTTATATCCGCCTAGGGAATGCTGGCACAGAGTACTGCTGAACTGGCGAGTTTAAGAAAATATGAGCCGCTCTGAGCTTCATAATATACCTACATTTTCAACATTTTACAAGCGCTTTTCCGAGAGAGGTAGAATTTCATACGGTTATTTTATACAAGCAAAATCTGGAAATTTAAATTGCATGCGAAAGAATCGTTGTTTATGTATTATTAATCTTTGAACTTTGAGTTTTTCGGAAAAGTGTACCTACGATAGGAGAACTTTGGTGCAACTTTAGTTAGGACACTTCGGCTAGTTTTAAATTTTGTGTTAGTTAAAACTAGCCAAAGTATCCTAACTATAATAAATTATAAATGCGAAATGACTGTTTGTTTGTTTGCTACGCTTTCACGCTAAAACGACTAAATAGATTTGGATAAAATTTGGCATATGGGTAGACCATGACCAGGGGGCCTACCACCAGCTCAAAAGCAGTATTATTTTAATATTACTTCAGTGGGAGAAAGAGATGGAGCTATACGTCCTGTAGAGCTTCATCTCTTTCCCACACTGAAGTAATATTTAAATAATACTGCTTTATGGGCTTGTGGTAGGCCCCCTGAGTTAAGACAAAGGATGAAACTTTTTTATACCGCGTATACCGCTTATCTCGAATAACTTCCCGTTCCAGTTCAAGCGCATACAATTTCCGGTAGCTACTTGCTTCGCGATGACAATAAACAAGTCTCAGGGTCAGACTCTTAAGACTGCTGGTATTAATTTAAGATCTGATTGTTTTTCCCACGGCCAGCTGTATCTTGCTCGTGAGTCAGTAATGCAGATATCTTTTCATTCTAACTCAAGACGGGAAAACAGTGAATGTGGTTTACAAAGAATTTATGAGTTACATTTGAAAGTAAAAGTTATCCAAAATTTTGGCAATTCTACGCGGACGAAGTCGCAGACAACAGCATAAATGGTCACACTTTAGTACTTTAATATAGTGCCGAAGGAAACCTTAATAAATCATAGCAGCTAGGAAACGTGGTGGTTATATTTTATGTCCTACAATTTCCTTCGAAATATTCTACAATAACAAAAAGCGGTTGGATCAAACATATTTGGAATTCCTCCCCTCGATTTAGAATCAAAGTCAATTTATCGAGACGAGATGTCAGCAGCGTTGAGATGAAGTAAGTTAACCAGCAAAAGTTTTAATGCAATCAAACATTTGACTCTCGCAGCAGATTTATTCATAGAATCCTGCGTAAGTTTTAAATGAACGACAACTTTGAAATTCGCATTTTCACATTGGGCTTTGTTTCGTTGACCAGTAGGAGAGAGTTCCGTGTGATTTGTGGTTGAGCAAAATACCTACTTGACTATGATTTTTCAGTGCAGTTCGGATTTGAGTTCGGCTCATAACCGAAACTGTGATTCTAAAAAATAGGTAGGTACTTTATTCAAAGTTGTAGAAGCTCTAGTTTAGATTTTCGTTTGTTCTTCTTCTTAATTTCGTGTGGTTAGTAACTAACCTGTACCCTAATTGCCTAACTTATTTTCATAAACAATTATGCCTAATTATTTCATTTTGACAATTCAACAACATTCATTGCGTTATTTACATTGGTGAGCAGATTTTCAACTTATTATTTTTTCTAGCTTATGAAGCAATGGATTAGCAATCTGTTTTCCATTGCTTGAGTGATTGTGTTGTATTACGCAATTAGGGCACTGGTGTCACAATTTTAAAGCCGGCCTTGGGCCTCTGACTTGGTTTCACATGCCGTCGAAAAATATCTCTCAGGCATGCCCGTTTCCTCACGATATTTTCCTTCACCGTTTTTGAAGCAAGTGATAATTATGCAATACGCACATGACTCCGAAAAGTCAGAAGTGCGTACCTTGGGATCGAACTCGAGACCTATGACTTGACAGTCCGACGGTCACACCACTTTGCTATCACTGCTATATTTGTTTGTTTATTAAAAAAATCTGCTGTTTCTTGGAAAAGTGCAATACCTACGCGGTCAGAATAGCAGATTGTTTTTAAACAACCGACGAAAAATTTCAACGCAGGTTCAGAATCATGAACTGAATCCATGGAACAGTTTTCGCGTCGATGTCCCTGCCACCCTGTATATTCTAAGTTTGTTCAACTAACTACGAACCTTGAAGATATGTGAGCTCAATTTCTGTTTCCCTTGGGCATTGAAAAAGGACGATCGAAATACTCCCCAGTCAGTACTTAATTCCTAGCTAGATTTCGCTTGGGTTCGATACATCGATACTTGGGTAGGTACCCAAGTATCGATGTTTGTGGTAAATCATCCGGCCGCGTTCGTACGGTCAAGAGCAGTGGTGGCCCAAAGAGCAGTGGTGGCCCAGTGGTAACGGCCGTGACTTACGAGTTGTAGGTCGTAGGTTCGAACCCAGACAGGCGCTTTACTTTGTGTAAATTATTTTCTCACCACTGCTCTCAAAACGGTGAAGGAAAACATCGTGAGAAAACCGGCATATCCATGAACCGAAAATTCGAAGACATGTGACATCTACCAACCCGCACTGGGCCCACGTGGTAGATTACAGCCCACTCCCTCTCACAAAGAGGAGGCTTGTGTCCCAGCAGTGGGAACATTATAGGCTGATGATATTCGTACGGTCCGCTTGACATCAAAATCAACACTGACCTAGTACTTGTGCACCGCAGTGTGCAAGAATATTGGCCATGTGGGAACGAGATGTAATTTTAGGCGGCCCACTGGTTTCATTATAGGTACGGAAAATATCTTCAATATGTCGTCTGAGATGTCAAATATAGGTTTAATATAAAATGTTTAAAGAATATTGGTCAATTATTCTGTTCAATGAAAGGGTCGTCGTTGGTGGCCGATTTTTATATGACAACGATCGACTTTAGTCCGCTGGTCAACATTTCTGGGTCCACGTTTGAATGAAACATATATTGTCGGAATTAGCGGCAAATATTGTGAACATTTTTGCTACAGGTGATCGTCACGGTAGATGAGATAGTGGAGGTGGCGGGTCAAAGCTGGCTAAACACAGCCAGCAACAAAGATTGCCGGCATTCCTTGGAGGAGGCTTTTAAACGTAGGAGGTCCGCACAAACTAGATATTATATTTTTTTGTATATTCTTTTATTTTCTAATTCTAAGTTATTAGTTTGTAATTTGAACAGCAATGAATGAAGCTTTATTATTTTTTATTTATGGGAAGACTAACAGCTAAAAACTTCTGTCGGCACTCCGGTAGTACCGACAGAAGTGAAAAGTTAAGATTAGTTTTTTATACGCGTTGAAATCTTTTACTCCATTCACCGCGGTAATCAACGCGTTGATGTCTTTTACTCCACGGTGTCGGTAAATTCTGTCAAAATGTTGCGAAATCAATGGTTTAGTCCCATCTCAAAAATGCCCAACGCGCCTAAAGAAGTTTTGACTTTAAAAACAACAAAAAAAGGAAACAATAGTCGACAGAAACCCAATAACAAGTCTTCGCGTTTAGACTCTTAATAGAATTTGTGTTGTAAACATACAAGCAGTAACATATCTCTAAATACTATGTTTAATAGTAAAAACTATTAAAATAATCACTTGTGTCTGCAATAGAAAAGTGGCACAGTAAGAAAAAAACCGGCCAAGTGCGTGTCGGACCACGCACAATGAAGGGTTCCGTAGTTGGGATGAATTTATCCCAAAAACAAACTTAACTTTGTAGTTGATAAACATGTTCTGCCATACGGAATGTATGGGAAAACATGTTTTTTGCAACTGCAAAGTTAAGTTGGTCAATTATTACTCGATAACTAGTAAAGCCCACTTAGCTGTGATAGTTTTCCTTTTAATTTCGTTATATAAACTACTGCTGTGATTTTTTTCACACATCCAAAACTAACCATTTAGCTGGCAGGGAGGGGGACACTTGACTCTAACAAAAATTAGCACTTTAAAGCTTAATATTTTGCAAACGGATCCCTGAATCCAAAAATGGTTTTCACAAACTCATAATGTTTTTGTAAGACCTTTCCAATGATATCCACACTATGGGATAAAAAAAAAAAAACATCACCACTTTACGTGTATGGGAGGTACCCTAAAAAAAAAATGTTTTTCATAATTTTGTTTTACCACTTTGTCGACGTAATTAATATGTATACCTGTGTCAAATTACAGCTTTGTAGTACTAAGGGTCTTGGAGCTAGACCGCGGACAGACAGACAGACGGACATGACGAAACTATAAGGGTTCCTTGTTTACTACGGAACCCTAAAAAAGCACTGCAGCTTTTTAAATTTATTATCGTAAAATTTTTATTTTGTTTAAGCGCCGAAAATTTTATCATCAAATAATGGTCGATGAAGCTCGGATATTATTCTTAATGGAAGCGCCGGTTTCTTGTGAGACAACTAAATGTTATAATTACCTATGTCCTGTTTTCTGTATGCAAAACCTCTTTAGGAGCTCACTCTCGTTGAATTTCCTTAAACCTTTTCGTTACCTATTTAGCGTCATTTGGCAAAGAATGACCTACCTACTTTTTATTCGCAACCTACATTGTAAAAACGATGTGTTTAAATGTCTAGAATCCTATCCTTTTAAGTCGAGAACGGAAGTGATAATGAAATTCCTACCGACGGTAAAATGCTTTCCCCAACCACTGTTAACTTCAGGAAACAAGGCACTACATTGTAGCGGTATTTTTTTATTGAATCTACTCGCCTCAAGTAATCCCACACAGAAAAGATTTGCTACTGTGTAGGCGACAAGGGTAACACCACACAGGCGCGACGCGATTCCCCGACACGTTCTTGCTATATTGATGCCAAAGGAGATCATTCACCGTCCATACATTTTTGGGCTAAATAAAAAAAAGTTATATTCCGTTAGAACATGTTATTTTCTTCACTTTTCACAATGGGACCAAATCTGTAGGGCCATTCCCTGCGCTGTTATACAAGTTTGAAAAATACTGTTATCAGTATGTTTTAGTTAAAAGAATAACAGTAATCTAATTATAGTAATAGGTTTTTATGCCAATTAACATTACAGTTATCATCTTTTACTGTGAAACTAAGGCTTTTAGGTCTATTTAGTGGTTTCTATTCTCGCAAAAACAGTGAAATAAAATAACAAGTTATTTTAGGTACATAAATAATGGATGTAAAAAGAAGAAGTAAAAAATTATAAAAGTAAAAGAGTAAGTATTAGTGTAGTAATATAGTGATAATTTTGTATTTATGTTTGAAAATTCAAAACTTGACTTATTGTGTTCTGAATATTTATTATAATAATTAATTGTATTCTAAGTGTTTATTTTAAAAATTGATTGTATTCTTAATATTGAAATTTTTGTTAATTTGTATGTAATATCGATTTTTAATTCTTAAATTGTTAAATAGTTTCTGCCCTAATGAGTTTTTCGAGTTACCATAACCTAATTATAAGACCTACTGTATCACTAAAAATCACACTAATAAATACTTTGACTTTGACATACTCCCCGTCATTGTGATTTTTTTTACTGGACTATCGTCCAGTATGTGCAGATATGCCTCACGCAATAACTTGCCATATTTTGAATTGCGTAACAAACTTTAGGATCCTTCGGTTACGGAGAATATCTCCGGAACAGGAGTTGATAACATTTAAAACTTGTTTTCTTGAAAAATTGTTTATAAAAGTAGAAACTTTGACCTTCAATATCTCCTCTCGGCTTCGTTCTTGACGTGATCTTCAGTATAAAATCATTAAAAGTCGGTTTTCGTCGCCTTAAGTGCCACTTTTGATAATACTTTCCAGTAAATTGAGACTTTACTAAGGTTAAAATTATATAACTGTCCCATAGATAATCCTTGTCGTTTTATGACGTGCAAGTGACATTCAACCTAAGGGTCGTAAAGCAATTACGATTTCGACTATTTTTTTAAGAAACCACACGTGATTCAGATTCCATGAACGGCACATGCAAAGTTGCAACAATATACCGAAATAACGTAAACTCAAAACAAATAAGATACAACATAATCATATCTTTTAATTTTCTGGAAACTTTCTCTTCAGATTACGAGCGAAATAATTAAATGTTATCGTGTACCCATCGTGGGGTCTTTTGACCCATCTGTTATAAATAATTACTTTGTCCTAAGTGTAACATCCAAATACTGAGCATTATTACACACAAACAAAACAAAGGGCTGGGTCGACCCAGCTTACGCGCATATTATTGTTTTATCTAAGTAAAACAATGTCTGAGATTTGTGTTCAAGGAGTGACATTTCTGGGTCATACAAACATTAGATACAATATTTGGCTTTTGGCTTTCATTGTATTACGAGTACCTATCATAATAGACGTATGTTTCCAGACCTTCGAAATCTTATTACTCAAGATCTATATTATTGTGTGTATGTACGAAATGTTATGCTTACTGTAATATTTAGATAGATATACTTAGAGGGATTTTTGCGCAATGTTTCAAATGAATGAAAATGAAACATCGTAGTGCGGTGCGGGATTGACACGCCAAATTAAAAAACAAAACACAAGCGAAAGAACAGCGGATAAAGACCAATCCTACGGTGCGGTTTCTCGAAATACGTTTTAGGTCCACATCCAATTTGTAGAACACATGTGGAACTGGGGAAATTATCACATATTATACTTGGTACCTTAATCTAATTAATAACTAAAGACAGTAAGGAGATCAATTAGCACCTAAAAGCTGTTTCCATATAACTTAAGTAATAAACAGTAGACTAAAATTGGAGCTTGAGATAATATCATAATCTAGTAGTCTCTAAAGACTAAGTAATTAGATCTATATTACCTATGATATACATGACAGGGTTAATTATGATTGCAGTACTGAACTTCGATGTTTAAAATACCAATGTACTGTATTTATAAAGTTTAGAAGTGTGATTTACGTGAGTTAGAATGTACGCCATGACGAATTACTTAACTCAGAATGTTCATCAGCGCGATGTACGGAACTTCGAAAACTCACTATGACGAATTACTAAATACCGAATATTTACCTATTGTCTTTATAATAATATGCAAAGATATTAAGGAAGATTATTAATTAAAGCCTGAGGTTACACTATTTCAAACTTCCCTAAGCAATAAGCTACATATACCTACAGCCTGAGGTAACGTCATTAGTGGAAGACGAGTTAGAACTCTATTCGCTAGCGTAATATGTGAGATTCTAATTAGAAGGCTTATATGTTGGTTGCGTCGGTAAATTGTACTCAATGTAATAATTAAAAGTAATTTGGAAACTTCGATAGTAGTTGTCGAGAAACTTAGTACCAACGGAATATATGGAATATCTTTAGGGAATAAATAAAATCTATGATAAAAATCAGTTTTCAAATGTCTTACTGGAGGAAACCAATCCAAACTAGAGGGACTAGACAAAGTTATAATCTACCAGCGATAAAGATGATGGGAAAGTATTTTTTTTTTTATGGCATCTCTCAAGTTAACCGAAGAGGTTGTCGGCTGCTTAACCGGAATATTCTGTCGCCTCAATAAATTAAGGCCTCCAGCCAGGGTTTAAAAACTTAGAAACTAAGCGACTACACGCTAAGGGCACCCCCTGTGGGGAACAAAAATGTATACAGGGTAGCAGGGACATCGACGCGAAAACTGTTACCATGGATTCAGTACATGATTCTGAAACCCCTGCGTAGAAATTTTTCGTCAGTATTTTTTTAAATCTGCTGGTCCATACGTTTTAACCGCATGGGTATTGCATTTTTCTATGAAACAGCAGATTTTTTTTTTTTTATAACCTACGAAATATTTCAACGCAGAGGGTTTCAGAATCATGTACTGAATCCATGATTCATTTATTTATAACAGCTTAAACTATCATTACAGGGTTTACCTTAATGCGACAGGTAAGAACTTAAACTAATAAACTGAACTATAAAACTAACCACACTATTAAAATTTAAAAAAACACAAAAACATAGCATTACATAATTACTAACATAAACATAGTACAAAAAAAAACGAAGTTAAAATAAATATTATTTTGCTTGTAGCATAATATAAATAGTAATACCCTTGCGAATTCACTAAAACAACATGTAAACACATCAATCTGAGTTTGAAGGTCGTTGACGGTACGGATAGCTCTGGTAAGGGGTGCCTTGGTAAGCAGGTTAGTTCTGGCTATAGGTAGCAGTGGCGGGCTGCACCGCCTCACTTTTGATAATAGTTGACAACTCATGATAACAGTTTTCGCGTCGATGTCCCTGCCACCCTGTATGCTTTTTGGCAGCACGTCAAATATTGACATAAGCTACCGAAAAGCATAGGAAAAACCTTTTAAAAGTAATTGTAGAAATATGAAATTAAAAGCGACTGTCACTTATATAACGTGCCGCTACAATGGCGACTTTAATTTAACACACGGGCAGGGCTAGTGGCCAGTAATCATAAAAATATAATAAGAATAAATAATTCGTTAATTTAAAAAAAAAAAACAATCGGTCGCCGACATAGGGCTCTCCCTTTCCTTCAATTCGCCTTCTCTTTGCATGTTATTCGTTTTATTTTTATTGATGCGATGTTATGATTCGTGATCCCTCTGCGCTACAGTTTTTAAGTACAGGTTGCACCAAGATGGCATTTGAGATAATTGAAAATAAATCGATAAGTAATAACGTTTAATGAAATTAAAATATTTTCATAAAAAGAAAACGCTAATCCGTATGCGTGTGTTAAATTAATGTCACCATTAAAGCGCCACGCTGTATAAGCCTGGACTATGTTTTAAAATACCAATCATATCATGCAATCAGTAAGAATAATAATCAATCTTTGCTACTTCTCTATATAAGAAGAAGTTATTGTCCGACATTTACCTAAAAACCGATATAATAGAACAATGGAAACGCTAAAATCCTTAAATATTTCAATTGTACTTACAAAGATGAAGGGAGACAAATTCCTTGTCATATTTTGTTTTGTCCCTATCGTGGTCAATTCCCTTTGGGATAAAGTTACATAAGTATTCCGACACCGAGATGTAAATAATGTTCAAATCTTTCTCTCTTACTGACAGGTCTTTGAACGTTCGTTAAGATATTTATCCATTGAACTAAGTGGTGTTGGATTTGTTAAAAAAACTATATTCTTTTTGGGGAATGAATCCAAATGTTTTTATTAAGTACCTCAATCAATCTGTCTAGCCTTTTCCAACCTACCGGATGCAGCTGAATACTAGTATTTTACATGGGGTGACTGCCTATCTGACTTCCACAAACCAGTTGTTGGGTAACATGACACCCCTTGGTGAGATTGGTTGTCAGACTTTTGGGCTCCTGACTACCCGTAACGAGGTGCTTTCCGAGGCACGGAGGGGTTTTAATATATAACAGATGGTCACCTATCCATGATTCTAATAGTAAGCTAATAATAACATAAACAGAAAAATATTCAAATGAATTCTAAAATCTATTTCTAAAGAATTTTTGGCATTAGCGATATAGTTTCTGTGAGCATTATTCTAAACATTCCGATATTAATTTTTAGATGGATGTAAAAAATAGTCCTGATTTTTAACCGACTTCCAAAAGGAGGAGGTTCTCAATTCGATTGTATGTTGTTTTTTTTTGTATGTTTGTTACGCGATTACTCCTTCAATTATGAATTGATTTTGATGGTTCTTTCTTTGTTTGGTAGATCATACTTCAGAGGTGGTCCCATATAAATTTTATTAACTTTGATTGGGTGGTTTTTGAGTTAGCTTCAATAATACGTATTTTTTCGTCACTTAGTATGTGGATGATATGATAACTTTCTGTCACTGTTATTTACATAGCAGGTATTGGTATTCGAATTTGTGTGGGGTAGGTGTATCACAACTGAAAAGTGAAAAATAAAAACATTTTACAAAAAAAAAAACAACCGACTTCAAAAAAACACTACAAAGTGAAAAATAACTTTAATTTCGGAAGTCGGTGACAAAGAACGAAAATTCAAAACCAAAGACACCGACTTCCGAAATTAAAGTTATTTTTCACTTTGTAGTGTTTTTTTTGAAGTCAGTTGTTTTTTTTATTGCAAGTTAATATCGCCTTCAACGTTGATAACTTCCAAACAAACATGATACAAAGTAGAAAATATAAAAATTACATGTACTTTCTTGGATATACCTACAATATGCGAGTGCCTAGGAATCTCAAATTTATTTTGTGGTTCACATGAATGAAGAATGATAGATGGAGCGAATGAATGATAGACCGAACTATTTTTAAAGTCGTACGAATAGATTGGATAGTCACGCAACTGACGCAACACAATTTTGGTTATTGTGTAGGCTTATCCCGAATAATTTCAAGATTTTTGTTCGCGCGTTGTTTGAATCTAAAAGGATTATAGACTCAAGATTTTGTATTCGCAGTGCGTGTCATTCGAAAGATTTCTATGTATCTCAGATTTAGAATAGGTATTCGCATTGCGAGATAGGCTTAGCAAAATATCCTGGGATTTTCAGGAGATTTTTTTTGTTACTTTGAAACACAATTTTTTGACCTTATTTGAATCAGGGCTGGTTTTGTGTACCTAAATGGATTATAGGCTCAAGATTTTGTATTTGCAGTGCGTGTCATTCAAAACATTTTTATGTATCTCAGATTTGAAATAGTTATTCGCGTTACGAGGTAGGCCTTAGCAAAATATCCTGGGATTTTCAGAAGATTTTTTTGTTAGTTTTAGACATAGATTTTTAACCTGATTTGAGATCTAGGGGTTTTATTTTTACAAGCTTTTATTTAACTTGCTTTGTTAGTTAGTTAGTACATAAGGGTCAAATCTCCCGAAGGGTTGGGGGAACACAGGCGTAATCCTAATAAATTAAATACATAGAACTTTTCAATTATATTTTGGGGTCGATTTGTTAAATCTATTTACAGTTTAGAATACAGTGTGAGTTTTTATAATGTGCACATATCGAAATGAGGGAATCTATGCTTAATTTTATCGACGGTTTTTTTTTTTTAAGCTTTTGTATAGCTTTTATCACGGGCTTTGAACGCGGCGACCGAATCAAGAAATTCCGTAACGTAACGAAAATAAAACCTAACACCCCCCACTCCGCCTACCATGTAATGACGATTCCCATGACAACGTGATGTTGTCTTGGGAACGTAATTTTTGTTTTATGTCATCACGTCATCATCCTAAGTGTAGCGTTGAAAATTGGAAGTATGGAGGTTACAAATGCTATGCAATAGCTTTACCGCGGCAGTCCCCGAGTGCCACACGTTTTTTTTGTACATTTATGTTATGGGGGCGTCTTATTGAGAAATTTTACGATTATTGTAAAAATTTATAAAAGATTTTTGCTAAAAAAAAAAATGTTTTATTTTCAATCGAGGGTAGTTTTTTTTTATCGCAATTTTCATTTTATGAGGACGCCAAATTACTTCCAAACATTATAGAATTTATTGTTAACACTGGAGTCAAAGAAGCGAACAATTTTTTTTTAAATTAAACAAAAATTAGGTTTTTTTTTTAAAAAAAAATCTGTTTATAAAATTAAGCATAGATTCCCTCATTTCGTTATGTGCACATTATAAAAACTCACACTGTATTTTGGTAATGTGAAATGAGCCCAGCCTTATTTTAACGTTTAATATAACATAACATCACGCCTGTAATCCCCAAAGGGTTGGGCAGAGGTGTAAACTCACATTTCGCCAGTTTTGTGTTCAGTTTAATGTAATAGGGGGCGAGCCTATTGCCATCAACCGGGCAACTATCCAGGCCCCAGACTGAGAAAATCCTGATAGAAAAACTCAATAGGTACCTACCTATTTCCCCGACTTTAGATGTTACCTATACTTAAATATCGCTTCACGTGGAGTTCCTAACAAGGAAAACCTTGACCCCTAATCGCGTGTTCACAAACATAAATAATTCACAATAATATTAATAAAGTGGAAGTAATAATTAATCAAATTGACTGACGTACGAAATTATGGATTTAATTATTCATGGTTACAGCATAATTTCCCGATTGCCTGTTTTGTTTGACTTCAGGGCTGTAAAACGATTAGGTCCCAGTTTAAGGCTTAGTTCGAATAGTCACGTGATCTATTCCGCGAATTTCGTAAGACCTAGGTACAGCAGGCAGCTCCTCTACTATAACTATACTACTATAAACAGCCTGTTCTTACTGCACTGACACAGGCCTCCTCTCTTCGAGAGGTATTGGGCTATAATCCACGCGGGCCCAGTGCGTCTTGGTAGATGTCACATGTCTTCGAATTTTTGGTGCCGGTTTCCTCACGATGTTTTCCTTCACCGTTTTGAGAGCAGTGACAATGAAATTATTTACACAAAGTAAAATGCCTGCTTGTGTTTGAACACACGAGCTGCAACTCGTAAATCGGGGCCATTATCACTGGGCCATTACTGCTCCGCCGCTCCTCAGTCGTAATAAAACCAGTGTAAGCAGGCCCATTGAAACTACTACATTACTGGACCAGCTCAAGGTCAAAATGTTACCATTGACGTGCGGTCGACTGTGCTCCGCTCCGTGCCTTGGAATAAGTAGGTACGTGGGTACCACCTACGCATGTAGGTGGTATCGCACGACATTGTGATAATAATCGGAACTTCGCCTTTAAATCATTCAGGTAATTTTAACTAACTTCTGCCCGCGACTTCGTCCGCGTGGAATAGTTACTTTGGGCTAACTTATTCATGTAAAAACCGACCAAGTGCGTGTCGGACCACGCACAATGAAGGGTTCCGTAGTTGGGATGAATTTATCCCAAAAACAAACTTAACTTTGTAGTTGATAAAAATGTTCTCCCATACGGATGGGAAAACATGTTTTTGCAACTGCAAAGTTAAGTTGGTCGATTATTACTCGATAACTAGTAAAGCCTACTTAGCTGTGATAATTTTCCTTTTAATTTCGTTATATAAACTACTGCTGTGATTTTTTTCATATACCCAAAACCAACCATTTAGCTGGCAGGGGGGGGACACTTGACTCTAACAAAAATTAGCACTTTAAAGCTTAATATTTTGCAAACGGATCCCTGAATCCAAAAATGGTTTTCATAAACTTATAACGTTTTTGTAAGACCTTTCCAATGATACCCCACACTATGGGATAAAAAAATAAAACATCATTACTTTACGTATATGGGAGGTACCCTAAAAAAAATGTTTTTCATAATTTAGTTTTACCACTTTGTCGGCGTAATTAATATGTATACCTATGTCAAATTACAGCTTTCTAGTACTAAGGGTCTCGGAGCTAGACCGCGGACAGACAGACAGACAGACAGACGGACATGACGAAACTATAAGGGTTCCTTGTTTACTACGGAACCCTAAAAAGTACCTATTATACGATGATATTTTAGAAAAACAAATTCTCCCGCTCTGGGCGGAGCGGGAGAGCGTGTCAGACTCTTACTGACTAAAACCCACCCGTGTTCCTTCAGTTGCCATGTTGCCGGCGGCCACGAGTATTTCCTGAGATTAGCGCGTTCAAGCAAACAAACAAACAAACTCTTCAGCTTTGTATATTAAAAATAAGTATAGATAATGGAGGTAATTTATTAACCAGTTGTTACGGGAATCAACGTGAATTTTCCATTTGATTCGCTTAACTTTTTTGTTGTTTAAAAGTTTGTAAGGATTATAAATTAATTGTTCAAAGTTCTAGTTAAGTCTATGGATTACCTATTATTCAATAGACGCTTATATTATTAAAATATAAGAATTTCATTGCTAAGCAAATTGACACCCTACGTCGATTTTTCGTGTTATGGCCATTCCATAGAAGTTTAACTGTCAAAGAATGACACTTGTAATTCGAATATACAAACAGTTTAAGTTGGTAGTGAATTTGCTAAACAAACAATTTTCCTGACATTAAATAAAACCTGATTTACACGGTACGATTAAATTGCCTGTGTCATACCATAAGTTGATGCAACTATAAAAGTTGCACCCATGCGAGAAAAGTGTTTATTTCGCCGTTTTTGAAAAATATTGTTCGGTGGTACGGAACCTTTCGTGTGTGAAGACGAAAAGTTCCGTACCACCGTACAACTTTTACAAAGACGTACGTATGGTGGGACGACGGGACGTAATTTTTTATTTTTTATTTAATATTATTCTTGCTTTAATTTTATTGTTTGCCACAGGCAAGAATCTTGCGTCGCGTAAATCGGGCTTTAGGCAAACTCTAAGTACCAGTTTGCTACAGTTTAGTCTAGGTACATGTTGTATTAGAATATATTCTTTAAATAAATAGCCTAAACTTAATAACAAGAGACTGGCAAAGCTGGCCACTTTGGGTGCGGCTTCCATAAATTTTCAAGCCAGACTTATAAAGACTTTATCGTTCATACGGAACCGCTACAATCCTCAGAATATATTATTATGACCCTGTTAGACTACATTTTGTCCTATTTGTCTTCCTTATATATTTTACACCAACTCTCTCTCAGTCTATCCGTTTGTCTGCTAGAAAACTACGTTTCCGGTGAGCGTGTTTTTTATTAATAAAATATTTTTTTTGTTGCAAGGTTTTCTTTAACATTTTGCTGCATTAAAATAACCTCAAACTCAAAGCATTTATTTCAATTAAACCATTTACAGGCACTTTTGAATTGTTAAGGAGTCAGTCAGACAGAAATATGAAGATAGATACCCAATCCAAAGCGTAGTAGGGCAAGGCCCTATAGAGAAAAACGAGCAAGAAACTCCACAGACACTCTTTTAAACGAGCAGCCTGTGGGTTTTAGCAGCCTGTGGGTTCATCATAATCAGCTTATAATGTTTCCACTGCTGGGACGCATGCCTCCTCTCGGTGAGAGGGAGTGGGCTGTAATATACCACGCGGGCCCAGTGCGGGTTGGGCTGTGGGTTAATTATACTCAAAAGGCATACAGCGCTCTGCGGGTACAATACAATAACGTCTTCAGGATGTTGTTGCGGTTGCCGCGGTTCTGCAGTGCGTCCGCCATGTTTGCCGAAGCGCGTACGGACGACTTTTACGCAATAAGACGCAAGCGTGTGTTGTCACTGTTGAGCAGAGTACGCGGCAGCAGCAACGACATTCTGAAGATAGTTTTGAGTAAATTTCAGTGTCCGATGCACTCGCTCTGGGTAAGCATCGTGGTTAAGACGGTAAAATAAAATGTTTTATTTGTTATTTATATTTACATTCTTGCCTACTACCATAGTTTATAAGCTCTTGTTGTTACTAACCATAATAGATCATGTTGTCTGACATAAATAAATAAATTATATTGTTACATAATATTAATTATGTTGTATGTCAGAACGATGTAAAAAAAAAACCTACCTACACGTTAAAAGCGTTCAGAGTACAGCAAAAATAAAAATAAACAATAAAAAAAAATGGGGACATGGCAGCTATGACATGAGCAGTCCCAACTGACGTTGGAATAATATAGGGCAAAGCTGGATTGAAATAAATATTTAAATTTGTTGAAACAATTTTGTCAATAAGCTGATTGGAGCAATTTAATTGCTCTTCCTAATTAGAAGACATTGAAAGAGAATTCAAACTCAATGGCGTAAGCTATTGGAAAATGGCTTTTAGTAAAATATTTGGAAGGTAAAGCTCTAAAGGAAAATGAAATAAGTAATCCTCTCAGTAGCAAAGGCGAATTATTTTTTTATATAAATTTCAATTTCGCATTAGCGAAATGATGATTTTCGAATATCGTTATTGTATTTTGTTATAACTGGGTATTGGGTAAGTGTGGGTGTTATAGGTGCATCTCTACCGAACCCTTCGGGGAATACAGGCATAATGTTATATGTTAAGTTATGTTATAACCACTGTTAAAACAAAAGTATACTTTGATTTGGTTATTTTTTGACAGTAACGGTAATAAGAATCCCAATAGGCTGGTGAGTTTGAACTCATGAGTTCGGACCTCCCTAATTGAATTTTTTACGAAACCAATGTAACGCACTTTGATTTCTTAACCTTTTTAAATGACCACAAATTATTAGTGTAGTTTCAGGAAAAAAAAGGGCTCGTGGCTAAGTAATAATAGCCATACGGGTCGATCGATCAGGATTAAGCTACGCTTGCCGCAGTTGGTCCGTGGATGGGTGACGGTGTTTACATACCAGAACCCCTCCGTGCCCCGGAAAGCACGTTAAGCTGTTGGTGCCGGCTGTCATTCTTGGATCTTTGATAGTCATTATGAGTCATCAGAAGCCTGAGAGTCTGATAACCAGTCTTACCAAGGGGTATCGAATTACCCAGTAACTGGGTTGTGGAGGTCAGATAGGAAGTCGGTCCATTTAAAATAGAGATGCAACGAATATTCGGCAACTATTCGGTATTCGGCCTATTCGGCCATTTTTTCCAGTATTCGGTATTCGGCCGAATACTACTTACTATTCGGCCGAATACCGAATATCTTATAAAAGGAAATAAAAAAGCAATTTAATCAAAACATTTATTTATCAAATAATCATTAATTGTGAAAACAAGAGTATTGATATTTTTTTAATATTTAAAATTAATTAAAGGCAAATTGTGATGAATAAAAACAAGTTTTTCAGCATTTGTTGGTAAGAGACGATTGCGCTTTTCTTCATACACAATACCTGCTTCTGAGAATAGTCTCTCACTATAAACACTACTGCACGGTGACGACAGGTATTTTTTAACAAATAATATAAGCTCCCAAAGCGAAGCCATTTTAGACAGTATACATTATTTTTTAAATGCGATATCATAAAATACAGCAAGTTGTGACACGACTTGCCGGCTACTGAGCCAAATACTCCCCGCCTCGTCACCGCCGCACGCATTGCACCAAAACGTGTCGTAACTTGTTCGCGTGAAGTGTACTGGATCTCCCGCCGAATATTCGGTATTCTGCTGAGACCACCGCCGAATATTCGGTATTCGGCCAAATCACTATTCGTTGCATCTCTAATTTAAAATACTGGTATTCAGCTGCATCCAGTTAGACTGGAAGCCGAGCCCGAAAATAATTGGAAAAAGGCTGGGCAGATTGATAATTTAAGTTGGTTAATTAACTTGAAAAAAAAACCTGACTTTACCTACTGATGCTTTTGCTAAAAAAGGGTGATGGTCTTTTGCAAACCTGAAAAATATGCATAGTAATGAATAAACAAGCTGCTAATTATCTTATGTAGTAGAAACTTGAGAATCAGTTAAGGGGCTGTACACGAAACCCTTTTTCGTCAATAACTTATCTAATTGTAAGAAAGCTTGAAATAATTGAAACATTAAGACTGTGTAAGCATAAAAGTACAGTTTTCGTGGTGCTAAACCATTTGTGTCAGTCACAGCACCTGTTAATATTTGCATCTCTTTTGCGCTCTCGAAAATATGGTTTATTTCGCCTTTGATTTACTTAATGAAGGTATAGTATGATCATAAAATAAAATTTTGATTTTATTATAAGGATAGCTGAAGGCTAATTAATATGTGATTTTTAAATTTCTTGATATAGTTTGCTAAATAATAGGAAAAAATACATTACAGTTTAAAAAAAAAAATGTTATTTCAACATTTGTTTTTCTACTATATTTTGTATGGAAGTTGAAAAAAGTGTTATAAAGTGACCGTATTATGATGTTGATGATATTTTTTAATTTTCAAAATCAAAATAGTTTCTTCTAACGAAACGATCAAACATCAGTCTCGCGTAAATTTTTGGAAAACTTGTTGCGAATTTTAATGATTTTCCACGAATCCTTAATTTATTTGAAAAATCCCTTTCCGCTATGACAAAGAATTCGACTTTTCAAATCACAAATAATTTTGTTTAAATTCTGTTTCCTTTCTCACAACTAATGAACAAAATTGATCCATTTAAATCCATCCAAAGGTTGTCTGTAAAAGATCCCTTTTAGCGATAAGACCGCCCATTGTGTCACCCAATGTAAAATTTCTAAATTAATGTCTGTAATTTTTATGGTGTACATAATAAAGAATATTCTATCTATATATCTATCAAAATCAGTCGATTTCGTGCATCGCCGAGCGTTGTATGTTGTAGGTAACACATTGTCAAGCGCTTCACATGCGATAAATTAACTTAAGGTAAAAGCATCAGAGTAGCCCGTAATTTTCTTACGTTTTTTTTCAATTCGCAGGTCAGTATCAAATGGTATGTTGATCTAAATATGATTCGCGGCCGTATCAAATATTTATTTGTAGAATTACTAGCTGACCCGGCAAATGTTGTTTTGCTATATAAATGTTTAGGGTAGACCACCCTTATCACTTAGGGGTATGAAAAATAGATTACGACCGATTCTCAGACCTACCGAATATATACATATAAAATTTCATAAAAATCGATCAAGTTGTTTCGGAGGAGTATGGCAACTAACACTGTGATACAAGATTTTTTTTTTTCGGCATGTGCCCGTCCGTATTTTTCTGAATATTCATGAAAAATTATCGAAAAATAACTTTAAATTTTTTATGTTTTGATTAGCGTTTGTCATAATCTCCGATGTTATTGGCTCGATTTGTATTCTAAACTAGCTTCTGCCCGCGACTTCGTTCACGTGAAAGTCGTAAGATACCACAATATACTATAATAACAGCCACATTTTTATAAAACATCCCTGTATACCTACTACATTTGTAGTTTTATTCTCAGCAGTCAAAATATGCAGAGTCAGGAATGGTGACTCGGGAGCAAGCGACGTATAGTTGTCCGTGTGAAAAGCAGCTTGTCCTGAGGTTGACACCCGCAGCTTTCAACCTTCGGTGTCGGATCCTGTGACTTGTTGATCGCAAAGCATACGTTCCCAGAGAACTGCATGCGCTTGAACGGATAATTTTGGGGAATTAGTGGTATACGCGCTATAAACACTGTCTTACCATCGCCATAACCTGTTAGAATTTCCACCTCGATGACGTTTCTCTGCAAAGACGTGACTTTGAGCCGGGTTCCGTTACACAGATGTACAACCGGAAGTCCACTTGCCATTTACGAATTGAGAAATTCTACGGGGTAATGTGCGGCATCATCTTCATCCACATCAGTATTAATGGAGGTGTATATCACTTCACTCAATTTGTGAGAGAATACTGTGGTTGATCGCTGCAGCTTGATCATTTTCGGAGTTAAAATGGAAACACGCCCAAGAATTCTCTTGGTACGGTATTTGACTGATGTCCCCGTATACCAGATGAATAAGTTCTTCTTAAGTGGGATCTACTTTACCAAGAGTCTCTGGTAGAGTGCCTCGAACAACTTTTAGAAGAACATCGGAGAATTCTTGAGCATTTGAATTCCCGCCAAGCCGAGCTCGTATGATGATGGTCAAGCGCAGTCTATGAACTCTCGACCGTAGAGTCGACCTTTTCAACGAAGTATTCACTTTGTCAGTCAGGACTGTAATACCACCCATCATGTCTTGGTTCCTGCGGATGTCCTGCAGGGTTCTGTTTACAGCTTCCACTGCTTTCCTTTTTGCCATAATGCATTCATCCCATACGATGAAGCGCAATCCCTAAGCACACATCCCTTGTTACTGTTGCGTGACACCCCACAAACAGGCGTTTCGTTGCTCTTTAAATTGATGGGAATCTTAAACATGGCGTGCGCTGTTTTGTCACCAGAAAGCAGTGTGGCAACGATTCCAGAAGATCCACACACAGATTTTAAAATCGCTAGGACAAATCTGCTGTCAAAATCTGTAAAATTCCTTTTATTCCTATAGTCTTCAGCTCTAAAATGATCAGAACACAACCTTGAATGTTTTGTGACTGTAAAGTACTTGTAACGTAGCAGTTTCCCATAGCTTACGAAGTTTTTCTTTTTAACCAACTTCAAAAAAAGGAGTTTTCTCAATTCGACCGTATATATATATATTTTTTTATGTGTGTTCGCGGATAAATTCGTCGTTTATGAACCGATTTTGATGATTTTTTTTTGTTGGAAAAGAAATATTTCAAAAGTGGTACCATGATAAGGAAACCAGGATCTGATGATGGCATCCCAGAGAAATAGAGGGAACTCTTCAAATATTATAGGCAAACCTATAGCAATTTGGGTATTTTTTATAGTAACTCGTGCAGTTGCTCTTGGAAAGCACTATTTGGTTAAGTGGAACTGATGATGATGACTACAAATAGCCACCGGAACTACTAAATAATAAGTATTTCACGGGTTGCGATTCAATTACTTTAATAGGTTGCAATGCAATTTATGCTCGTCACAATGCATATGGAGAAGTGGAGTTGATGGTGAAGTACCAGGAGAACTTTCAATGATGAACGTCCCTGCATCGGGAAAAGCAATATTTTGTAAAAAGTGATGAGCAGTTGGCATTAAGCTAATGTAACTTAGACAAATTACAAATTGACCCACTAAAAAGCGAAAAATAAAAACTTTAAAAAAAAAAAACAATCGACTCGTATTACAAAATGTAAAAAAAAGAAAAACAAAAATAAACCGTAGTTGGGAATCGATCTTACAACTCCATGTTTACAAAGCAATCGTCCAACCGCTGAGTTAATTGCTTCGTTGAAATTTACCCAAAATAGCCGTTCCTATATATTTCATGATTGACTGCTTAGTTCCATAAAGGTATAGTGTGATGATAATCATTTAAAAAGTTAAATCAAAAACCATCTACAGTATCCTAATTTTTTGGCGCGTTTTTTTCCAAAAATACGAACATAATATAATATTGCTCATCCCCCATAGTAAATAGCGTGATCGTTTATACCCTACAATTTGACCAGACTTATAGGGAATACCTATGCAAAATTTTAACATAATCTATCCGGTAGAATTTGCGTCACGTTAGAACATACAAATACGATATAATGTAATATTGCTCATCCCCATAGAAAATAGCGTGATAGTCTATACCCTACAGTTGAAATAGACAAACATTTTGAAAACTAAATTTTCTGCATAAGAATCGATCCCAGACCTCGTAGCAATAACTTTCTTTCAAAATATTCAATGTACAATTTTAACTTCGCTACGATTTTATTATATGTATGGATACATAATCAAAAAAAAAAATAGTAGTACAAAATGTGAAAAAAAAAGAAAAACAAAAAACCACAGTTGGGAATCGAACTTACAACCCCATGTTTGCAAAGCAACCGTCCAACCGCTGAGTTAATTGCTTCGTTGAAACTTCCCTAAAATAACCATTCCTATATATTTCACGATTGACTGCTTAGTTCCATAAAGGTATAGCGTGATGATAATAATTTAAAAAGTTAAATCGATAATCATCTGCAATATCCTAATATTTCGGCGCGTTTTTTTCCAAAAATACGAACATAATATAATATTGCTCGTCCCCCATAGTAAATAGCGTGATAGTTTATACCCTATAGTTTGACCAGACTTATAGGGAATACCTATGTAAAATTTTAACAGAATCTATCCGGTAGAATTTGCGTCATGCTGGAACATACAAATACGACATAATGTAATATTGCTCGTCCCCCATAGTAAATAGCGTGATAGTTTATACCCTATAGTTTGACCAGACACACAGGGAATATCTGTGTAAAATTTTATCAGAATCTGTCCAGTAGAATTTGCGCCATGCTGGAACATACATACAGACAAACAGACAAACAGACAAAAATTCTAAAAAATATATTTTCGGCATTAGAATCGATCCCCGACCTCGTAGCAATTACTTTTTTTCAAAAATATTCAATGTACAGTTTTGACATCGCTACGATTTTATTATATGTACTAGCTTCTGCCCGCGACTTCGTTCACGTGGAAGTCGTAAAACATCACAATATACTACAATAATAGCCACATTTTTATAAAACTTCCCTGTATACTACGGATGTAGTTTTATTCTCAGCAGCCAAATTATACAGTCAGGAATGGTGACTCGGGAGCAAGCGACGTAACAGTTGTCCGTATGAGAAGCAGCTTGTCCTGAGGTCGACACCCGCAGCCTTCAGCCTTCGATGTCGGCCCCTGTGACTTGTTGATCGCAAAGCATACGCTCACAGGGAACTGCACGCGCTTAAACTGGTAATGGTGGGGAATTAGTGGTATACGCGCTATAAACACTGTCTCGCCATCACCACAACCTGTTAGAATTTCCGTCTCGATGACGTTTCTCTGTAAAGACATGACTTTGAGCCGGTTTCCGTTACACAGATATACAACCGGAAAAGATACTTGCCATTTGCGAATTGAGAAATTCTACGGGGTAATATGTGGCATTAATGGAGGTATATATCACTTCACTCCCTTCAATTTGTGAGAGAATACTGTGGTTGGTCGCTGTAGCTTGATCATTTTCGGAGTTAAAATGGAAACACACCCAAGAATTCTCTTGGTACGGTATTTGACTGATGTCCTCGTATATCAGAACGAATAAGATCTTCTAAAGTGGGATCTACTCTACCAAGAGTCTGTGGTAGAGTGCCTTCACCAACTTTTAGAAGAACATCGGAGAATTCTTGAGCATTTGAATTCACGCCAAACTGAGCTCGTATGATGATGGTCAAGCGCAATTTATGAACTCTCGACCATAGAGTCGACCTTTTCAACGAAGTATTCACTTTGTTTGTCAGAACAGTGACACCACCCATCATATCTTGGTTCCTGCGGATGTCCTCCAGGGTTCTGTTTACAGTTTCCACTGCTTTTCTATTTGCCATAATGCATTCATACTATACGATGAAGCGGAATCCCTATGCACACATCTCTTGTTCTGTAATGAAATGAAATGAAATGAAATGAAATGAAATGAAATTGTTTATTCTGTAAATAGGATATCGGAATCACTTTTACACGTCATATAAAAAAATATTAAAAATAAGCTAGATGAGTTCGGCTTTTCCTATCTGACTACTCTGAGAAGAAAGGCCGAAACAAACTCAGAGGTCGCAGTCTCTTTTAAAGTCCAGACATAATCTTGGTCAGGCCATATGAGGACCATGTAGATTAGTGTCTGAAAAGGTCTTTTGAGGAAAGAACCACACAGATTTGAGTGGACCTGTCCAGTCAGTGCAAGCATTTGTCAGTAATCGTGGAGCTCAACTTAGAACTTAAGGAGCTCAACTCGACGAGCAATACCAAAGAAAGGACATTTGGGTAGGCCGCAAAAACTACTCAAACTGCCAGACCATCACTAAAACTAGTATCATATACAAACTAATATCCACATAGTCCTCACATTCACAATAGTTAAAATAATATAATACTTTACAAAGTAATCATGTCATTTTGAATATAATTTTCAACAATGTCAACGTGTTTATAAAACTGGTATATGTTGATTTTACATAATAATTAAAATGTCTAGTTCTATGGTTTTATCACAAGGTTTAGCAGAGCGAGCAGTTCAATCCCAAGCTTTTTTATCTTCTAAATAATCTGAAATTGTATAGTACCCTTTTTCACAAAGTTTGGTTTTAATACAGATAAACGCGTGACATCCCACAAACAGGCTTTTCGTTGCTCTCTAAATCGATGGGAATCTTAAACATGGCGTGCGCTGTTTTGTCACCAGGAAGCAGTGTGGCAGCGATTCCAGAAGATCCACACACATACATATTTTAAAATCGCTGGGACAAATCTGCTGTCAAAATCTGTAAAAATAATTTAAATTAGCTCTAAAATGATCAGAATACAACCTTGAATGTTTTGTGACTGTAAAGTACTTGTGACGTAGTAGGTTCCCATAGCTTACGAAGTTTTCCTTTTTTTGCTAATTAATTTAAAATTGTTTTGTACATTTTTACATTAATAAAAAAAAACGTTTTACAAAATGTAAAAAAATAGTTTTAAAAAACAGATGGAAATCGATCTTACTACCCCAGGACTTCAAATCATTCGTCCAACCGCTTACTTATTCACTTTGTTGAAAGTTAGCTAAAATAGCCGTTCCTATATAATTATGTCATGATTGACTGCATAGTTCCATAAATGTATAGCGTGATGATAATCATTTAAAAAGTTAAATCGGTAACTATCTACAATATCCCAACCTTTTGGCGCGTTCTTTTACAATTTGCAGAGAAAAATAAGAAAATAAAGTAATATTGCTCATCCCCCATAGCAAATAGCGTGATAGTCTATACCCTACAATTGGAACAGACAAACATTCTAAAAACTATATTTTCCGCATAAGAATCGATCCCAGACCTCGTAGCAATAACTTTCTTTCAAAAAATTTAACTTCGCTACGATTTTATTATAATTTATAGGGACATAATCAAACAAAAAAAAAAAATCGTGTAACAAAATGTGAAAAAAAAGAAAAACAAAAACCGTAGTTGGGAATCGAACTTACAATCCCATGTTTGCAATGCAATCGTCCAACCGCTGAGTTAATTGCTTCGTTGAAGTTTATGTGAAATAGCCGTTCCTATATATTTCATGATTGACTGCTCAGTTCCATAAAGGTATAGCGTGATGATAATCATTCTAAAAGTTAAATCGATAACCATCACAATATCCTAAAACTTTGGCGCGTTTTTTTCCAAAAAATACGAACATCATATAATATTGCTCGTCCCCCATAGTAAATAGCGTGATAGTTTATACCCAACAGTTTGACCAAACATATAGGGAACACCTATGCAAAATTTGAACAGAATCTATCCGGTAGAATTTGCATCATGCTAGAATATAAAAATACGACATAATGTAATATTGCTCATCCCCCATAGCAAATAGCGTGATAATTTATACCCTATAACTTGACCAGACACACAGGGAATATCTATGCAAAATTTTAACAGAATCTGTCCAGTAGAATTTGCGCCATGCTGGAACATACATACAGACAAACAGACAAAAATTCTAAAAAATATATTTTCGGCATTAGAATCGATCCCAGACCTCATAGCAATTACTTTTTTTCAAAAATATTCAATGTACAGTTTTGACATCGCTACGATTTTATTATATGTATAGATAGATATTATTTTTAAAAGCTTATGAGTTATTTTATCAGATTAACTAACATTTTTATTAAAATTTGTCGATTATGCAAGAAAAAACAAAGGTGAAAACATTTTTTTCTAGTGTAAGTTTATAAAATCTTAGGGAAGTTATTTTCGATAATTTTCCCGATGCGTTGTCAATCTGGCACCTGTCCCGAGGAAGCGATTAACTATCCTACATTCTATTGTTTAGAATCAACTTTTTCTAACTGAACAGACAGCTGTGCTGCTGGGGAGTTTGTTGCGCCACTTCTTCTTCCCAGCTAAAGCACTAGGAAGTGGTGAAGGGTGGGCGTTTTTGGGGGACAGTCTTATGTAATTTTGAGGTTCGAAAAGTGCTGAAAATGACTTTTGAATTTTATCAACGATTTTCTTGCTCAAAAAACATACAAAAGATTGGTCCCGTTTAAATAAAATAGATACCTATGTTAATAGTTGACCGCTGACTAGTCACCGCCGCGCCGGTGAAGAGAGTACTCGCGCCCAGCGAGTGGGCGTGCTTGGCAGAACACTCGCTGAAAGACTATGAGACCATTTTGTGTACCATAATGTGTTCCTGTGACCTTAGTTGTATCGTCTTGTCTGACGGCAGAAACGGGTATGGCATAGCCTTAAGACAAGAAAGTTTATTACTTAATACTACCTAAGCCTACAGAGTGGGTGTGATAATTACTATTAGAGGTCGATACCTAAATCGCTAATAAAAATAAATGAATCGTTACGTAACAGACAGTTTAGCCAACGCCAAAAGATAAATGAGTTTCTTATAATTGAAAAATTGCCTACTTGTCAGTCTGACCTATAAAGGCGTGTACGCACGAACGAACAAAATACGGTGAACATGAACATCGAACACGGAACATTTGGTTTGTACGTGTGGACGTAAATCAGCAAAGCGAACACCTCGAAAACCTCGTAAGTGTAAAAAAGAAGTAACTTTTTAGGAAGAAGAAAATCCGCGTGCTGTAAAATTTTTGTACGGCTTCTTTTATGTTTTTTATTAATTAATATGGAAATTTAACCCGCTTTTATATCCAGAACTGAGAACATAAAAGACGCCGTACAAAATTTTATAGCACGCAGTTTTTTCTTCCTCCTGAAAAGTTACTTCTTTTACACTTACGAGGTTTTCACTCTAAGGCTTCGATACGAACATTCGACTAAAGTTGACGCTCAACTGCTTCGCTCTCTTTACTAGGTTGATCAATAAGTAATGATAATAATTGGTTCATATTTTATATACTAATAATAAAGCTGAAGATTTCTTTTTCTATATTCGAACGTACTAATCTCTGGATTGAAAAAATCTTTTTGCATTCTTCCGTGCAAAAAGAAAAATAACCGATTATAATTACTTTTTGATTAGTAGCCATGAACAACAACGATACAACGAAATTTGGTTCTACACGATCATTTCTGACGAACACAGTGTTTGATGTTCGTTAGCGGTACGCACATGTGAACAAAGTGTTAGATGTTCGTGTTCACCGTGTACTTGTTCTTTTGTGCAGACACGTCTTAACAGAGGACTCTCATTAAATAATTTCATCGATTACCTACTTTGATAAGGTTCTTTATGAACACCCATTTCACAAATGAAAAGTCACTCTGAAAAAAATAAATATTAGAAAGGTCGGTTAACCAAAGCTCGTTTGATTCAAACGAATTCCTCATTCATTTTGAATGAAAACCCTTTTCGAAGGATTTTACTCAGATTAGTGTTCTAAAAGATGAAATGATTACATTTGAAGCCTTTGAGACTTATTTTTTATTTGTATTTTATTTTCTGCCGGTTAAAGAATAGTTTTTTTTTTTTTATAGGATCCAATCTCTCTCTCTTTAGTGTGATTAGTGACTAATCTGGTGACTTGGCTTCACATGCCGTCGAGAAATATCTCTCAGGCATGTTTTCCTCGCGATGTTTTCGTTCACCGTTTTTGAAGCAAGTGATAATAATACAATACGCATAAGAATTCGAAAAGTTAGAGTTGCGTGCCTTGGGTTCGGATTCGAGGCCTGACCCACTTGGCAGTCCGACGGTCACACCGTATCACTGCTATCATAGCTGCTGCTATAGGATTCAATTATTTTTTTATTTGTATCAGAACAGCAAAGTGAAATATTAGTCTGTAGGTAGCTTTCCGATCAATCACCATTGTTAAGAACAGCTTCTTTTTTAGGGTTCCATAGCCAAATGGCAAAAAACGGAACCCTTATGGATTCGTCATGTCTGTCATACTTAGAACTGAAACTCAATTTTTTTTTTCATCAAACCCATACGTGTGGGGTATCTATAGATAGGTCTTTAAAAATAATATTGAGGTTTCTAGTATCATTTTTTTTCTAAACTGTATAGTTTGCGCGAGAGACACTTCCAAAATAGTAAAATGTGTGTGCCCCCCCTGTAACTTCTAAAATAAGAGAATAATAAAACTAAAAAATATATGATGTACAATTACTATGTTACTTCCACCGAAAATTGGTTTGAACGAGATCTAGTAAGTAGTTTTTTTTTAATACGTCATAAATCGTAAACCGCAATTTTCCTTTCATTCAATGTTACTTGCTGCTACGGAGCCCTTCATGGGCGAGTCCGACTCGCACTTGGCCGCTTTTTTATACAGGCTGAAAAGTTAAAGCAGGCCCTGGCCAAGTAGGTTTCATAAATAATTTATATTTATGAAACCTACTTGGCCAGGGCCTGCTTTAACTTTTGCTCCCAATTTTTACTCTAAAACTCAAACATCTTTTTTGAATAATCTTTTTCCAGAAATAGGAATCCAACCAATTCAAATGCGAAAACTAACACCTGTATTTACCTTTTTTTGGCTTCAAATATCTTTAATCAAAATTATCAAATTCTTCATCAAAATATTGGGGCTCCCGCGGAAGGAAGTAGCTTCAATATAGCATCAATATTGAAGCTACTTCCTTCCGGGGCCCGCTTCAACTTTCCACCCTTAGGCACCAGTCCCACCGCCGCCGCCACCGCCGATGAGGAAGCGACTGGCTATCAATGATTTTCTCGCTCAAGAAACGTACATAAGACTGTAGGTCCCGTGTAAGTAAAAGAGATACATTTATATTTATAGTTGATCGCTGACTGTTCACACCACTGGCAAGTACTCGTTTGTAGTAGCCACAAGAGTTATCCTTGTCAAAGAGAGAACTCGCTTAGCCATGCTCGCTTGGCGAATAGAATACTCGCTGAGAAAGAAAGAAAAAACGTTTATTTGCGGTAAACATGACGCAAAAAATAAATATTACATTACAAAAATGAAAAAAAGTTGGGGGAAGCATACGTCACATCCACGCAAATCGGCTATCGCTCAACATTATGCTACGACCCTATGCAAGACAGAGCCCCAGCGCTGGTTTTCAGCGACAGCCGGCGCCGACGTAATGACGTCGACCGGTGCAGCAAACAAATATTAAGACGCTTTACCAGTACAGCGTACTTAAAGGGAGGTTCGTTTCTTTCAAATTTATTCAAATTTATTTCAAATTCAAGTAATATAGTACATCAAAAATAAAAAAAAACATTTCTTAAAGAATCTTATACTAACAAAAATTCGACAAGACATCTGTGCCTGAACTAGATAAATAAATATCTGTATCTCAGACAACAGCGCTCATTCCCAAAATATACATTTAAAAGCTAACAAGTTTAAAGTTGTAGTTATAGACATATTTCGTTATTTTTAGAACAACTAGTAGCAAATAAAGTAAAAATAAAAAATAAAAAGTAAAAATTAAGTAAAGTGGAGTGTGGGGTAGACCTCCTTTTGTGTCGAATGTAGATGAGTGAGTGAAAGAAAAATAATTTATTAAAATTAAAATGTGATGCAACTAAATACACAACTGATATATAACTGATGAATATAACTGATATACTAAATAGATATAAAAGACAAAAAATAAATACACATACTTTATTCTATGTTACGAGAATTCTTGCCTTAAATAGCAGAAGTTGTAAGCATAAAGTGTTTGAGTACATTCATAAGCTGACCTATGACGAAACTGAAAACCTATTAATTGTACCACACTAAGCATACTCACATACTCACCCTCCTACACACACTCACTCATCTACATTCGACACAAAAGGAGGTCTACTCCACACTCCACTTTACTTAATTTTTACTTTTTATTTTTACTTTATTTGCTACTAGTTGTTCGAAAAATAATGAAATATATCTATAACTACAACAAATTTAAACTTGTTAGCTTTTAAATGTATATTTTGGGAATGAGCGCTGTTGTCTGAGATACAGATATTTATTTATCTAGTTCAGGCACAGATGTCTTGTCGAATTTTTGTTAGTATAAGATTCTTTAAGAAATGTATTTTTTATTTTTGATGTACTTGAATTTGAAATAAATAAATTATTATTATTAGTTATTATTATTAGTATGTTACGAGAATATCATCCTCAAAAAACGTTCAAAGAGACTCACACTTGGTACTATCGAGGAAACACATATTCGAGCACCGTAAGGACTATTCTTGCTTGCAGTGCTCGGCAGTTATATTAACTCTTACCCACGGAAAAAAAGGATCGTGTGCACGGGATTTTGTTTTCAAATTGGTTAGATTTGCGTTACCTCGATGGTACATACACATACCAGCGAGTAGTCGCTCATCGCCATCGCGCACTCGCAACTCATTTTGATAGATGCTAGCCCTACTCACTTCTCACGAATCGCTGACAGTGGAACAGGTGCCTTATAATATATATTCTTGAGGATATAGGTACCTAATAATCTCAAAAAGAAATTCAAAAGACGTCTTGTAGGTAACAGATGTTATCAGTCGGCGCCATTTTGTTGAGAATGATTGATTAATTTCTTAATTGGCTCAGATTTTTCGAACTTATTTTAAAACACATAGTTACTTCGTTAACTCAGACATGTATAATTATATTTTAATTTAATTAATTCGTTGTTCGTTGGTCTAGTGGTCGCAAGCGCTGCTGCTGAGCATAAGGTCCTGGGTTCGATTCCCGGGTCGGGCAAAGTATTATTGGGTTTTTCTATCAGAAATTTCTCAGTAGCAGCTCGGAGTCTGGATTTGTGCCCGGTTGATGGCAATAGGCTCGCCCCCTATTACATGGGACATAAACATAACTGGTAAAATGTGGGTGTACCTGCTAAAGGGACACCTCTGCCCAAGCCTTCGGGGAAAAAAGGCGTGATGTTATGTGTAAATTAATTCAAATTGTCTATTTCAACTGGCTACTAGCAACTGGTGTGTGTGTATGACCAGATGTATGAACGCAAACGAAGCAAAAGGAGTAAGTAAGGATCGTAGCAGGTGGCGTTCTATAGTTTCTGCCTACCCCCATGGGAAGAAGGCTTGAGTTTATGTATGTATGTTATAAACGACATAGACATAGTCAGGATTATTTATTCAAGAAGATTAGTATTGGTAATTAGACACCGTTACTGAGGTAATTGAATTTGTAGATGTTAATTTCAGCGATTCAATTTAATTTAACATCACTTGGAATCTCAAATAGTGTTCAGGTGTAAATCTAAGATGAACACCTACTTGTGTTTATTGAACACTTGAGTGAGTTTTGGATTGAACATTACCTACATAATTTTGCACTAGACACCTTTTTTTTTTTTGGGTGGGAAATTATCAAATAACTTCTCGCGCCCTGGGTGGAGCGGGAGGGCGTGTCAGACTCTTACTGACCCGTGTTCCTTCGGTTGCCCTGTTGCCGGGGGCCACGGTTTCCCTATCGGTTTTCTTCGAACCCCCGGCAGGCACTGGCCCTAGCGGACCCCGTCAGTTCTGCTGACATCTCTTTGAGGCGCGCGTGGAACACAACGCGCCGTCGACCCGGGCTTGGTCCTTATCGGACGGCGAGCTACCCATTGCTCACCGTCCGCAAGCCCGCGCCTACGGTGGCCGGAAATCGGCTCGCGATTCCCGCCCCGGGCGTCTCCTCCTGCGGCGGTTTGGGGCGTGAGGGCGCGAACTTTGCCTCTCCCTCACGCGTTCCGCCTCCTCCTTCGCGAGCATTACCGCTTCGCAGAAGGAGGTGACGGCCTGCCATTTCCTCTCGCTCCGTACCATGGCCTGAACAAGGGCCGGATGCACTAGACACCTTGGATTCGATTCAAGATTGGCACAGCCTACCTACCTTACCTATGTACTCAAAAAGCATCTTAACGCTTGTGTTATTGATCCTAAAAGTTGGGAGAGGCTCACTTATAAAATACAAAAGACGTAGTATTAAGTAACTTGTTCTGCTTAGCTATTTCCAAAGAGCCATAAAAAACCCTAAATGAAATCGACACGTGTTTCACCTCTCAACGAGGCATCCTCAGGATGACAATTGACTTGTTGCGAACCCGAACATGGTGTGTTGCCACACCGATAAAGATCATTTATTTGTCCAAAACATGAGTATACACACACATGGCATGCAAGATGTTACAATTAAATTATATCACAATCATGTTTTGCCTTAACGGCGTACAAATATATGTAGGTAGGTTATTACATTTAATCAATTAATTATAAACTTGAGCCTTATTACTAACCGACCGCTGAACGCCGAGCGTTCTGCGTTCAGCGCGATGTATGTTTGTACGTGTTGTGAATGGCTCTTTAGGAATAGCTAAGCGGAACAAGTTACTAAATATATCCACGTCTATTGTATTTTATAATGGATTTCAGCAAGGTCATGTCTGAATCAATTAACTATCTTAGAGGCTCGCTTTACACAGGTCATCTTGATGCTCTGCTGTTCACAAAAGTACAAAATCTTTAGAAAAAAAGCGGCATGACGATATTTTCGAGAAACGCCAAATACGCAAAGAGAGACCTAAGCCCTCCTACACGTATACATATAACACTGCAAGCCAACTTTATTACTCTAGTTTGACCGGGTGTTCAAAACCAAGTTCGGTCTAACGAGCCATCTGAGGGCAAGGAAGTGATTTCGAAGGGTCGCCGTTATCGAAATCACTATGGAGGACTATATAGGTATATACTTCTTCCCTTAATTTTATGCCCCACTGTAAAGGCACGATTCCGATAATAATCGCACACGGAATTTCCAATTTTGTGCCAAAACATACAAAAGCACTGTATGTTGCTAGCTATAAGTAGTAAGTATAATATATATGTCGGATCCGGTCATTAGTACGGACACGAAACGAATCGCAAGCGCGCCACTAGCGACATCAAGAGAGTTCTATCGACACCAAAAAAGGCACGCTTCTACAGAGTCGTGATGTTTGATGGCCAAGGCGAGGAAGGCATTGAGCCTCTGGTCGCATTGGAGTCAAGACGTCGCGGAACTGCAGTGCTATTCTGTAAAAATCTCACCGTGAATGATTAGATGAAGTGAGCTTGAAAATGAGCTGCCAACAGTGTCAATCCCTAATATATGGTGGAATGACAGCTCACTTCAAGCTTACTTCACCTTAGCGTTCACGGTGAGATTTTAACAGAATAGCACTCCTGTTCTCGATTCGTGGTGCTCAGTCATTGTCTTAGTTGTAATTTGTGATCATTTTGTTAATTGGTGATTTTAATAAACGCCGTCGCACTCAGTGTGTGTATAATGTAGCTAGTGTGATTCATTTGATAGTAAATTATAATGTGATCTGAACTGCAAACTGTTTTTCTATTGCGCATTAACCAACACTACCCACACTATGCCCACAGTAGTTAAAATATCGCTGATAATAACGAAAGTCACATACCCATCTCCGACATATAGTATGTATATTCAGAAAACAACTCAAATAAAATAAGTAATACTCGGTATTCAGTTCAATGTGCTCTGCTCAGCAACGCGTTTGAATATTATATTTTCCGAGCATAAGCCTCTACGTATTCCTTATTTACTAGGCTACATGCGATGGTTATAATATTTTCTCACGCAACTTAAGAGAGCCGTTAAAAGTAATAGCTTGAATATTACTGTGAAGACGCATGGAATACTTATGTATGTAAGTCTTTTATTGGCAAGCTTAATATTCTACTTTATCAAGTGTGAACGTATTCAATAAGTAAGCTCATAATGGAAGCAAGTATGTCACGCATTATTCACGAGAAAAATAATGATTAAGAATGAGATAAAACGTCAAAAAACCTCACGAAGTAACCTGTAGCACATTTGATACTAGTAGGTACTCATTCTCCACCTTCCGCCTGACGCAGGTCCTCACCGGACACGGCTGTTTCGGGAGGCGATCGGCGGCGGTGATATCTCGCGTCCGGCCCTGATTCGGGCCATAGTGCGGAGCGAGAGGAAATGGGAGGCCGTCACCTCCTTCTGCGAAGCAGTAATGCTCGCGAAGGAGGAGGCGGAACGCGTGAGGGAGAGGAAAACTTCGCACCCTCACGCCCCTAACCGCCGTACGCCCTGAGCGTTAGGAATCTCGAGCTGATTTCCGGCCACCGTAGGTGCGAACTTGCGGACAGTGAGCAATGGGTAGCTCGCCGCCCGATAAGGATCAGGCCCGGGTCGACGGCGCGTTGTGTTCCACGCGCGCCTCTAATAAATGTCAGCAGAATTGACGAAGTCTACCAAGACCCCGAAGAATACCGAAAGGATGGCCCCCGGCAACATGGCAACTGAAAGAACACGGGTAGGCGGTTTAGTCAATAAGACTCTGACACGCCCTCCCGCTCCGTCCAGAGCGGGAAAAGTTATTTGATAATTTATCACCCAAAAAAAAAAATGTACTCATTCTCCTGAAAAAATAACTTTGGTACGGTTCACGTACAGGCAAATTGCTAACGCCGCGACCTACTTTTCGCTGCACATTTTATTTACTTTTACAACTATGTATAATATGTAGTTTAGTTGACCAATAGCTGCCGTAGCGCTATAACCGCGGATTAGCATCCAACGGAACATTCGTGTAACTTTTACGAATAAACTAAACTATCGTGGAATCTGTGGATTTCGTCAACTCACATCCAACAACTCAACTGTAACTAACTGGCTACCTCTGAGCCATACATAAAAGTAGTCCTTCGAGCCGGATATAGATGCGTACTGTCTCTGTTAACGTTAGCGAATCGGTCTAGCTGGTGTCCCAGAAGAGTGGATCGCGTTAGTGGGGTGCCGACGCACTTAATATCCAAAACTTGCGAAAACTTCGCAACTTTGGTGAACTAGTACCTGCGGTGATACAACTCTACTCCACCAACGGTCAAACCAATAACTAATAACAATAACTAACAACAAAACTAGAAATTTTTCAACAGGGGTTATAAGTTGAGAGAGAGCGAACGTCATTGTTTGTACGATGTAATATGTTAGCTCGCAGGTTTGCACGGTGTAAACAGAAAGTTAAATTACGTTGTTTAAAGCATACTGTCAGTCTTTTTACACGTGCAGCCTGTGGATTGACTATTTGCAGTAGGCGTTCAGTAACCTTAGAGTGCAGTACAACAATGCATTCAGGATGCTGATGGGGCTGCCGCGATATTGCAGTGCCTTTGGCGTGCGCATGCATACTAGTACCAACAGCATCCTGAGTGTTTTGTTGGATCAGTGGGATTTTCCGATGCTTGAGCGCTGAATACGACTGCACGCAGTCAAGTAAACACGCGCATGGGTATCGGAGTTTCCGATAGTGTTTTGTAATTACCCGACTACGGCAAAGCCAAAAGGAAGGGTTATGATTTTAGCAGTCTATGTATGTATGTTTGTATGTATGTTTGTATGTATGTATGTATGTATGTATGTTTTTACGTGTGTTCCACCGTAGCGCCTAAACTACTAAACCGATTTTGATGAATGAGGTATCAATAGATTCGTAATAATGGTCCGGGTGACATAAGCTATATAATTTTTCCCTAAATTTAATTTGGTGGACTTTACACGTAAATTTCTAACCTCGAAAAAAATTAAAATGAGATGATCATGACATGTTTGGTATCAAAAGAAAGGTCTTGACGAGCACATTACAAATATGTATATAATATTATATTTTCAATGTAAATAAATATATTTAAATCGTTAAAAACAAGCAAAAGTGAGACTGCGCTACGTAGTATTGCAAGATGTTAGCAACGTGCGGTTAATCAAATCTTAATAAATAGTAACGATTTGTAATTCCACTCTTATGAAGAAAAACAAGTACAACGAAATATTTATATTTTGGATTTCTTCGAAGCTCGATATCGATATATGGTGTTGGCGTCGAAATAAATCGCTCTATGGTTTCGTCCAAAGCACTATGCACTGCTATTGGAATTTAAAATAGGTTAATTACTGAACTATTGTATTACTCTTATTTACGTTTATCAAGTGTAAAAACGGAAAAGTATAAAATCAAAAATAAAGTTTAATAAAAAACTGTAACCCGACTACCTACGGGAAAATGAAAATGATCTAAAAAGAACGAAACAAGCAAATATTTCAGACAGAAATCAAGACATAGGTACAAAAATGGTCCAGGTAAAGCCGTCGTCGCATGCCATTATAATTTTGTAGGTGTTCCTGGCACCAACATGGTATACAGGCATGCGACCACGGCTTTACCTTGACCATTTTTGTACCTGTCTTGATTTCTGTCTGAAATATTTGCTTGTTTCGTACTTTTTAGATCATTTTCATTTTCCCGTAGGTAGTCGGGTTACAGTTTTTTATTAAACTTTATTTTTTATTTGTATTTAGTTTTTAAAGTGTCTTGTCTTGTCATTACTAACATTAGTTTCTCATAAGCATTTCTGTGTTACTAACAACTATATGGATGTATGTTAAAATCTGTATATATAAAATGGTAAACTGACTGACTGACTGACTGACTGACTGGGTGATATATCAACGCACAGCTCAAACCACTGAACAGATTGGGCTGAAATTTGGCACACAGGTAGATAATATGACGTAGGCATCCACTAAGAAAGGGTTTTTGGAAAATCGACCTTTAAGGGGGTGAAAAGGGGGGATTTTGTTTGTATGAAATTTTTTATTCCTTGAGTTAATAAACTTGAAACTTGGCACGAATACTTATCTATGTAAATTATAAAGTTTGCCATTTTTAGTTTTTCTAAACTACCCCCTAAGGGAGGATTGGGGGGTGTCATAGTTTGTATGGAAGAATTTTAACGCGCGGTCTGATTAACTCAAAACTCAGTATTTATACTTAAGACTGAAAACAAATAAAAACGTATGTCAAGGTTTTTTGAAAATCTACCCCTGACGGGGTGAAAAGAGGTATTTATTTTTACAGGGGAGGATTTTACTGTTTGGCTTGATTAACTTGAAAATTTGTATAAATAATCTATGTCAAATAATGGAAACGTCACAATAGACTTTTCAAAAATTATTATCACGCTGTTTGCTATGGGGGATGAGCAATATTGCATTATGTTCGTATTCTTCTATAGTTTACCGCAAACTGTAAAAAGACTATCCAAAAGGTTAGAATATTGCAGATAATTACGGATTTAACCTCTTAAAACATTATCATCACGCTATACCTTTATGGAGCTAAGTAGTCAATTATAACATATACAGGGTGGATGTTGATATGGGGCAATAAGGGCAGGTACCTTAACCGTTGTCGCTACAAGAAAACGGTCTTAGAAGACTGTCCTTAACTTTTTGATCTGCATTCACAGATTTTGAAAAAATTGTACAGTCAGCAAGAACATGGGTAATTTTCACAAAAACTTTTTTGATGCCTGTCGATCCTATTTCTTATTACTAGCGTCAAAAAAAATATCGGGCCAACGGAGGGCGAATTTTTGAATTTTCTCGTACTCAAGTACGAGAAAATTCAAAAATTGCAAAAAACTTTCCATACTTTTCGTAGAAAATGAGCCTGAGAGGAGATAGAACAACACGAAATATTATCCGCAACGATCAAAATCCGTAGTGCGAGCATAGCCTAAGTTTTTAATACCTATCTATTTCAACTTGATACCTCCACGCGTTTCTGAGAAAAAGTGTCTTGACAGGCAACGATGTCATCCTTTAAGGGTTTCCATTTTTCATTTTGAGATACGGAACCCTAAAACAGATTTATTACCTATCTATCTATTTGTTACCTTTTCATGCCGTAACGGCTGAACAGATTTAGATGAATGGTATACGGATAGGCCATGACCTGGGTTAGGACATTTGATAAGTACTCTGAATATCGGTAGTACGTTCCTGTGGGATATTTTCCGACCTTTGCGCGTGCGAAGCCGCGGGCAAAAGCTAGTCCGAAATAAAAATAAATACACACTCGCTAAACGATGGCCGCCCACGCCCCATGTAACTCGATAAATTTCCCCATAGAAAAAAATGTGGCGTATATTTTTTTCCTCTTTTTCTTCTTTTTTCCTGAAAATTACCACAACTCTCAGTACGAGACTTAACAACACCTTCACGGATCGGCCAAGGTTTTTTAAGGTTCCGTAGTAAACAAAGAACCCTTATAGTTTCGTCATGTCCGTCTGTCTGTCTGTCCGTCTGTCTGTCTGTCTGTCCGTGGCTTAGCTCAGAGACGCTTAGTACTAGAAAGCTGTAATTTGGCATGAGTATATATATTAATCACGCCGACAAAGTTGTAAAATAAAATCATGAAAAATAAAAAATAAACAGGTACCTCCCCTAGACATTAAGTGAGGATGATTTTTTTTTTCGCTCAATAATTCCATAGTGTGGGGTGTCGTTGGAAAGGTCATTCAAAAATATTATTAGTTTGCGAAGATCATTTTTGGATTTAGAGGTCCGTTTTTGAAATATTAAGCTTTAAAGTGCTAATTTTTGTTAGAGTCAAGTGTCCCCCCTCTGCAAGTTTAATGGTTGGTTTTGGGTATGTGAAAAAATTCACGGCAGTAGCATATATAACGAAATTAAAAGGGAAACTATCACAGCTAATCGACCAACTTACATTTGCGGTTGCAAAAACATGTTCTCCCATACAGACTGTATGGGAGAGCATGTTTTTCAACTACAAAGTTAACTTTGTTCTTGGGATCATCCCAACTACGGAACCCTTCATTGTGCGTGGTCCGACACGCACTTGGCCGGTTTTTTTTTTAAATGTTGTATATAACATTCACGAATAAATGAATATTTGACATTTGAAACCCTAAAAATAAGAAAAAAACAAAGGCTCATAGAAAGAAAGAAAGAAAAAGTATTTATTGAGACTCGCACAGGAAATCACAAATTAAACTAAACACCTTCAATAAGAACATTAATAAAGATAATAAAAAAACAATAAAAAAAAACAAAGTAAAATTAAAATAAAAGCAGAAGGTCCTATACGAGGCCAAAAGGCTCCTATCTCAGCATATGCTGCGACATTTAAAAATAAATAAATGTCATCGTGCTAACGTCTCTACTTCATTATTACAAAGTCAACAAACCGATTCAACGAGCCCGAGGACTTAAGTAAACCCACCCAGTGTTCTCGTATGTGTTTACGAAATTAAATTATAATATGCTTAATTTGATTAGTGTTGATGCAAAGCTAACAAAAGTATTCCTATAGTATATTTTAGGTCGTAGGTTCGAACCCAGAAAGGCGCATTACTTTGTATAAATTATTTCATCACCACTGCTCTCAAAACGGTGAAGGAAAACATCGTGAGGAAACCGGCATGTCCTAGAACCGAAAATTCGAAGACATAATGACATCTACCAACCCGCACTGGGCCCGCGTGGTGGATTACTGCCCACTCCCTCTCACAGAGAGGATTCCTGTGTCCCAGCAGTGGGAACATTTATAGGCTGATGATGATGATGATTTAAGTAGTATCGAATAATTGTAAGGTCATCGAATTTTTAATATTTACATAATTTTAACACCGGAGGAGCTCGTGGCTAAGTAATAACAGCTACACGGGCCGATCAAACAGGTTAATCTACGCTTGCCGGGTTTGGTCCGTGGATGGGTGAGCATCTTTACCACCAAGACTCCTCTGTGCCTCGGAAAGCACGTTAAGCCGTTGGTCCCGGCTGTATTTCGTGTATCTTTGATGGTCGTTACGGGTCGTCAGAAGCCCGAAAGTCTGACAACCAGTCTTACCAAGGGGTATCGTATTACCCGGTTACTAGGTTGTGGAAGCCAGATAGGTAGTAGCTCTATGTAAAATACTTGTATTCAGCTGCATCCGGTTAGATTGGAAGCCGACATTAACATAGTTCGGAAAAGGCTAGGCAGATTGATTGATTGCATAATTTTAACAACAAACCATAACTATGTTTCGTAAAAGGAGATGTTTGATTTTGGGCCACCACTATCGTAAATATAAAAATACAAACAAATTAATTTGAAGAAGAGTTCAGGCGTACTAAAATGATTAACCAGGAAGATTTTTTTATAAGGTAACCCTATTTTTAAGGGTGCCATGACAGTTGTGTTTGACATGACGTTTGACGACTTTGACAGTTTTAAGTATCATGACGTGACGTCTTTCTTTGACTTTGTCTTTGCTGTCCTCAGACCACCAAAAAAAGATAGATAGATAGATAGAATATTCTTAATTATGTACACCATAAAAATTACAGACATTAATATATAAATTTTACATTGGGTGACACAATTATATTAAACGAGGGGCTTGTGGCTAAGTAATAACAGCTGCACGGGTCGATCGATCAGGTTAAGCTACGCTTGCCGCGGTTGGTCCGTGGATGGGTGACCATCTTTACATACCAAGTCCCCTCCGTGCCTCGGAAAGCACGTTAAGCCGTTGGTCCCGGCTGTCATTTGTAGATCTTTGACAGTCGTTACGGGTAGTTAGAAGCCCAAAAAGTCTGACAACCAGTATTACCAAGGGGTATCGTGTTACCTAGTCACTAGGTTGTGGAGGTCAGATAGGCAGTCGCTCCATGTAAAATGCTGGTATTCAGCTGCATCCGGTTAGACTGGAAGCCGACCCCAACATAGTTGGGAAAAGGCTAGGCAGATGATGACATTGGGTGATACAATGGGCGGTCTTATCGCTAAAAGCGATCTTTTACAGACAACCTTTGGATGGATTTAAATGGAAAAGGAGAGACAAAAAGCCTTTTTTTTTGGTGTGAGTTGCTGCCGCAATCGAGTGGAATATCCTGTAGACCTATTTTAATAGTAGTATAACTAAAACGAAACTCAAGTGCTTTCAGAATTCGTGTATATTTTTTATCGCACAAACACACATCAATCAAATGTCACTGTCAAAATGACATTTCGCATCAAACATTATACAATTCTGTTTCGCATTTCATGCTGACCCATCATATTTACGTTTTGTTACTTTCCTTGACCGAGTTAATTTTGAATGTATGTATACATTAAAACGAAGTAATATTATAGAAAATTAACATAAAAAAAAACCGGCCAAGTGCGTGTCGGACCACGCACAATGAAGGGTTCCGAAGATGAGATGAATAAAATTTATCCCAAGAACAAACAAAGAATTTTTCCACATTTCCAGAACCAACCATTTAGCTGGCTTCCTCACCCAAAAAAAAATGAGGGGTACACCTTGGCTCTAACAAAAGTTAGTACTTTAAAGCTTAATATTTCGCAAACGTATCTTTGAATCCAAAAACAGTTTTCACAAAGTTATTTATGGATTATATAAATAGTTTTCCAAAAACATTTTTGAACGAGCTTTCTAACGATACCCCACACTATTGGGATAGACGAGAAAAAAGAACATCCCCACTTTACGAGTAGGGAAGGTACACAATTTTTATTTTACCAATTTGTCGGCGTAGTTAATATGTATACTCATGCCAAATTACAGCTTTCTAGTACTAACAGTCTCTGAGCTAAGCTGCGGTCAGATAGACAGACAGACGGACATGGCGAAACTATAAGGGTTCCTCATGACTACGGAAGCTTAAAAACGGTTACTGTATGGTATAGCGGTATTTACATATAGTGTACATAGTATTAGCCCAGGCTCCATACATTTCTGGAACATCTCCTTTTGACATTAATTCGATTTGAATATTTTCAGAAGACCTAACCAAGCAATCGCGGTATAAGTCGTCATTCTCCGACTGCCTTTATTTTAAATTAGATCCACTTTCGCTTAGTGACGTCAAAAAGTAAACCTTTTGATATTTGTGTTTGACCCTTCCATACGAATTTATTTGAACGAACTTTAAACCCTCATTTAATAAAAAAAGTCGCTTTTGATGAGCGTGTTGATTAAAACATTCGTTTTATTTCGATTTATTTTTTGTTTCTGTTTCATCCCTTTAATTCCATCCAAGAATGAAAAACACGTAACTTCCTGTGCATAACACCTGAGCCACACCGGCGGTGGCGCCGGACCGGAACCGCGTGTAAAATAGTAAAGAAACAATCACAGTTCAGTAAAGCATTGCCAACGAAAAATGCGGTCCAGCGCCGGTGCGGCTCCGGCGTCATATTCGGATCATCATCATCATTTCAGCCGAAAGACGTCCACTGCTGGACATAGGCCCAACCACCGCCACTTCGACCGATTCTGTGCTTTCCGCATCCAGCGGATTCCTGCGGCCTTCACAAGGTCATCGGTCCATCTTGTGGGAGGCCTTCCAACGCTACGTCTTCCGGTACGTGGTCGCCACTCCAGAACCTTTCGACCCCATCGGCCATCCGTTCTGCGAGCAATGTGCCCTGCCCATTGCCACTTAAGTTTGGCAATTCTTCGGGCTATGTCGGTTACCTTGGTTCTCCTGCGGATCTCTTCATTTCTGATTCGATCACGTAGGGAAACTCCAAGCCTAGCCCTCTCCATTGCCCTTTGGGTGACTTTTAGCCTTCTGATAAGGCCCATTGCATTAAGGCATATTCGGATTGCCTTACAGTAAAATTTGACAACTATAAGGGCTTTTTAAATGTTGTTTAATGCCCGTTTTCACTAACACTAGGCGAAAAGCTAAATGAAAGTGTGTTGTTGGGTTTTCAACTTTCGGCCATGAGCCGAGCGTTGATAATCTAACAGCGAGCTTTTAGGTGTCGTCTAGTGGTAATGAAAACGGGCATAAATGTCTACCCTTGTCGTTTTAGTGTCAATTAAGTAGTAGAACAATGGCTATTTTGTTTAGTACATGGAAGTAGTGATTTAAGGTGTCAATGTCCCATTTTGGAAAAATCCTTTGAGCTACCGTGGTCCAATTATATGCGGTCCCTAGACGATCATGCAGCATGACATGCAATTCTTTCATGCATGTGGCATGACATGCAATTGTCGTACTGCACTAATTTTGTGCTTGGTAACATTATTCAGTCAATAGATAGTAAAATGAAGAGGTCTTCTGCGCTGGTACGGAATTGTCTTATTGTCATCAATAATTATTTACTATCAATAGTTCATGCATTGTTGGTAACACAAAATCTGTACCTTTTCCATGACATCGGAGACCGATCTGATCTCGGGTCCTGCATTTTTCAATGCATGATGAAAAATTGTCAATCAACTGCCAGCACGTAGTTTGCATGTCATTTACATCATGCAATACAGCTAAACGGTCATGCATGCATGACAGCGAGCATTGCATTCATGCCACATGATCGTCTAGGGACCGCATTCGGCTGGTAACAATGATTATATCATTAACATTCCGTAATAAGTATAAATAATGATATTGATTGTATTTTGACATTTGAATTTTATTTTGACATTTTGATCTTAGTTTGACTATTACGTATTTATTAATTGCATTTTGACTAAATTGATTTTAATTGTATTAAACTGTAATTTTTTTATCTGATAATTTTGTTTAATGTTCTTATTTTTACCAACTTTATTAAAATTTTGCGTGTCGAATCTTGAGTAGAATGTATGACTCAACTTTAATTCGTCACGACCTTATTTGTATACCTGCATTCTAGCAAATAAATGATTTGATTTGATACATAGTATACAGTATTTAAGGTATGTATTTGACTGACGGCGCAGGCAGTCAGGAAGAAGGCGCCGTCTAGTTTTGTTACGAAGTTACTAGAATCGCCGAAGAGGTCGGTTATGAGTGACTCTGGCTGGTGACAATCACGCTTAGCAGAGCGTCGCATCGATGGTTGCGTGGCGGATATTTTCGGATTCAGAAGATGTCAGGGGGAGCTTCTGTCGTACACACAGTGTCAGTATGTGCTAGCCTCTCAAGTTTTAAAATGTTACACTGCTACAACATTGAATTCGTATTTTTATAATGGGTTTCTGCAAGGTCACGCCTTAATCAATTAATTATTATGATAACTGTAAATTATCAAATCAAATTTAAAAAAAATATAAATCTTTGTAATAAAATAAGATCAAAATTTTGTTAAATAATAGCAATGATAAATATTATTAAATGATTATTAAAGTATTTAATGTTCTGGATTTTTTAATTATTTATAAATATTACTAAAACAAAATAAAAGAAAAAGAAAGAAAAGAAAGAAAAATTGTTTATTCTGCACAAAATAAACGCACATTACACAAAAAAATATAACATAAAATACACATTCACCAATAGCAAAAAGCCTCGTATCCAATTTTCAAAAATAGAAAAACACTAATTTTTTTTAAATTATTAATGACAAAAAGCACATTTTGCGCCTAGGATTTGAACCTCCTATCTTATGTACGGCAAGCGGTCTCGAAACTTCCGTAGACGTTAAATAATATTTTGTAAATGTTAACCCTATTCACTAAAAAAAAACTAAGCTTTAATTAATTCCATGCAAATTACAAACAAATAACTATATTTTTTTTTATCTTAAGTAATTTGCGCGGACCCCCTACGGGTAAAAGCCTCCTCCAAGGAATGCCAGTGATCTTTGTTGCTGGCTGTACTTTGCCAGCTTTGACCCGCCACAATCTCATCTACCCATCTAGCGTTAGGCCTGCCTCTGCTTCTAATGCCTCGTGGTCCAGTCCATTTTAACACTCTTCTCGTCCATCTATCATCTTTAAGCCTGGCCACGTGACCTGCCCACTTTCAATTCACTAAAACCATACATTAATTAAAATAATAATGTTTTTGCAAAATATTAAAACCAACTTGGGCCTATCATAGATTTGAACGCACATGTCTTTTGCGGGGGTAACGAGCAGTGTGTCTCACGTCCACGACGAGCTGCTATATTCCGGCACAATCCTGAGGATATTGAAGCTGTTGAACCACTAATACGATGACCACTTCTGGTAAAAGCTGTCCTACGCCTTTATATTTTTAAATGAATTTTATCATGGAAAAAACCGGCCAAGTGCATATCAAACCACGCACAATGAAGGGTTCCGTAGTTGGGATGAATTTATCCCAAAAACAAACTTAACTTTGTAGTTGAAAAATATGTTCTCCCATACGGAATGTATAGGAAAACATGTTTTTGCAACTGCAAAGTTAAGTTGGTCGATTATTAGATAGTTTTCCTTTTAATTTCGTTATATAAACTACTGTTGTGATTTTTTTTTACACACCCAAAACCAACCATTTAGCCGGCAAGGCACTTGACTCTAACAAAAATTAGCACTTTAAAGCTTAATATTTCGCAAATGGATCCATGAATCCAAAAATGGTTTTCGCAAGCTCACAATGTTTTTGAAGTACCTTTCCAATGATATCATCATGGGATGAAAAAAAAAACATCACCACTTTACGTGTATGAGAGGTACCCTAAAAAAAATGTTTTTCATAATTTTGTTTTACCACTTTATCGGTGTAATTAATATGTATACCTACGTCAAATAACAGCTTTCTAATACTAAAGGTCTCGGAGCTAGACCGCGGACAGACTGACAGACAGACGGACATGACGAAACTATAAGGGTTCCTTGTTTACTACGGAACCCTAAAAAATTGCAATAACTCGCGTACAAATGCCGTTCTCAACAAAAAGGGTGTACCATTATATACTATTTCAATTGACATGACTTTCCGTCATGTTATTTGGAATGGACGAGGGTTTCCGTCTAACCCGGATGTAAATTATTGGGAACCTTTTTGAGGTTTAGGTTTAGTACGGAAGTTCTCGGCTTTATATTTGTGGTTACTGAATAGTTCTGGCTACTCAATTTAATACGTAGGTACTTATCTAGTTCCAATTGATTCATCCGGTGTCCAATAAATAGATGTGACTTATTCAAAATTTGCCTATTAATTCAATTTTATATTTTAGGTATCCAGCTGTTGCTCGTGATTTCGTGTGCATGTATTTTGTACCAATTTAACAATTTTTTTTTAAGTCTTTGATGAAAAGCAGCCTAGTTTTTTCACACACCAAAAGTGTCTCATCATCTCTTCTCGTATTAAATGATGTCGTCGCTCCATATCGATGCATTTTTTATTTTTTTATTTTAATGGTTTTGTAAAAACGTTATTAAGTACACACTTTTATAGCAATCCTGATTGACAGTTGATTTTCTATTTTTAGTCAAAATTTAAAGAAAACTATTTATTCATCCAAAAATGTTAAAATAATAATCCTCAATTGCGGCGATATTCTAAAACGCACTTGATCCCTAGACACTTTTAATGTGTTTACTTCTTTCTCCAGATCCCAGGTTACAAATCTGTCATATTTCATAACAATCGGTTCTGTGGTTTAGATGTGAAAAGGTAACAGACAGACATAGTTAATTTTATATTTATAATATTAGTTTAGTTTACATACAAAAAAGATCCCGCCTTTTCCCATTAAAAGATCTATTTTATCTACTCTCATAGCATAATATTCGAATTATAAACTTCAAAACGAGTTTATATTGACATACGAGTACTTTATAAAACACAATACCGAAATTTAAAAATAGAATCATATTATAATACTTTTTCTCTAAGAAAATAATGCTATAAAAGAATTTTTTTCTATTACGATACAGGGCTAATCCAAAAAGTTAATATCACCAAGAAGTTTCCATCAATTTTTGTATGGGAACGTTAAAGCGGGGGACAGCAGCACCCGCTGTAGCGCATGTGTGGTGATGTGCTGCTGCAGGCGCCATTCATTTATTTTGTAGTACTGAATTTCGTGGGATTTTTAAATTTATCTTGATCTTTAACTTTGATCTTTTATTTAGTATTAGGTTCAATCCCAATGTATGAGAGTAGATAAAGTAGTGTATGAAACTGTACATAACTAGGTAGGTATTAAAACACTCGTGTGATACTATTAAAAACCTCGCCGTTTTAATACCCCTCATTATGCAACAGTTTCATAAACTACTATTATGTAACAGTTTATATAATTTCAAACACACTTTGAACCTTCGTACCTACCTAAAAAAATACGAACAGCGAAAATAAAACAGAAAACAATAAAATCACGACTCGTAGGCTCAAACTTACTAACCCTCTAACTCATAATCCTATGATTCGGCTTCGATATAGCTAAACCCGTTCCTTCGATATTCATATACGCACGTGACGTGAATTGGAAATTATAAGGAAAAGACCAAAAAATTGAGTATTGATTCTTTCGCAAACTCAATTATATTTTTATTTATAAGGGTTTTTTTATGCTCATACTATATCGTAGATAAATGTCCTTATTTCGTATTGTTATAAGAAAAATGGGAGCTTATAGTTTGTTACAGAAACATGGTTACTTATCTATATTTTAATTGTGCGACAAAAAGGGTTTCAATTTATTAAGCTATTGCATAGCTTTTATCGCGGACTTTGAGCGCGGCGACCGAATCAAGAAATTCCGTAACGTAACGAAAATAAAAACCTAACACCCCCCACTCCGCCTACCATGTAATGACGGTTAAACATATTCGCCACGGTCAATAAGAAACCGATCAATCTGGAGGCACAACGGTGGATCGACATTTCTTGTCCTCGGGTTCGATCCCGGCCACAGGGATTTCTTTTTGTATTTGTTCAAAGATATTTTATTGCATGTTGTTTACTTTTATTTTGTTTTTCATTGTTATGGTTAATTTTCCGTTAAAGATTTTGTTAGTTTTTCGTTTCCGATGAAGATTTGTAGTTGTTAAGGTGTTAGTTTGTATTTAGATTTTAAAATTAAATTGTTTGTGCCACCTATGTTCTTCTTTCATTAGGTAGTCAGTTTACTTGGAACCCCGGTCATCACGTTGTCATGGGAACGTAATTTTTGTTTTATGTCATCACGTCATCATCCCAAGTGTAGCGTTGACAAATAGGAAGTATGGAGGTTACAAATGCTATGCAATAGCTTTACCGCGGCAGTCCCCGAGTGCCACACGTTTTTTTATTTTATTTATTGGCTATTCACTTACGTTTGTTTTTACATGTGCGACCCCAATGAAACAATTTAGTCACAATTTCCACACTCAGAGACGTCACCCAAAAAATGTAAACAAAAATGAAATGCTTTTAAACTGACAATTATAATTTTGTTACGTGGCAGTTAAATTTTAAAACTGCTCCCTTGTTAGTTTTGTAGCGGTTACCATGTTTAGTTTAATAATTGGAATCCAATGTTATTTAGAATTATATTGTAAACACTACACATTTCATAACCTCTTACATAATATTTTCTCGTTTGACATTTCAACCTATCACATTCATACTTCATTCACATAGACAACAAACGAGGAATAATATCATTATCTATGGCTTAACATGACTAACAAAAATATATTTACAACTATTACTTATTTACTATATTTACAACACACATAATATCTACAAACATATTTAACGAGCAGTGGTGGCCCAGTGGTAACGGCCGCGACTTACGAGTTGTAGGTCGTAGGTTCGAACCTAGGCAGGCGCTTTACTTTGTGTAAATTATTTCATCGCCACTGCTCTCAAAACGGTGAAGGAAAACATCGTGAGGAAACCGGCATGTCCTAGAACCGAAAATTCGAAGACATGTGACATCTACCAACCCGCACTGGGCCCGCGTGGTGGATTACGGCCCACTCCCTCTCACAGAGAGGAGGCCTGTGTCCCAGTAGTGGGAACATTTATAGGCTGATGATGATATTTAACAAATCTAACAATTATATTTACACTCCACATCTATTAATTAAAATGTAAATGTTAATATGTGGGAGAAACGGAGCGTGCGTTCAGACAGTGAATTGAAACACACAGATGATTTGCAAAAAATCATTCCAAGGGTTCAGCGACCTCAGCTGACCTTAGTGCACGATCTCATCTGGATTCGAACGCACGGCTCGCTAAACTCCGAAATCTAGACTTCCTCAAAGCCCTAGATCTCTCTTCGTTACCTTTTGTCGTTTGTGTGATATCTGTTTCTTCTGTACATCTTGTCCTTAGTCGTTTTCATTGTGTCGTACCTTTATATGTTAAGGAAGTGCCGAGGTAGGCAGTAATACAAGCGTATACGTCCAAAGTAGTTTTTATTGTGCCTATTCCCGTAACACTTCAGTTTCACCAACGGTACCGTTATTTAAGTATCAAAATTAATATTTATGTTAAAAAGAGTATGCTTAGATGGTTTGGTCATGTTGAGAGGATGAATGAAAGGCGACTAACAGAAGGGATTTACAAGGACTCGCCCTAGAAGGACATATAGTGACCTTATTGATGATGTTCTTCAGAAAGGCCAGGTGCGTAGTACTCGCAACCGGTGTGCGTGTATGACCAGATGTATGAACGTAAACGAGGCAAAAGGAGTATGTAAGGATCGTAGCAGGTGGCGTTCTGTAGTTTCTGTCTACCCCCATGGGAAGAAAGCGTGAGTTTATGTATGCGTATGTAATTTAATTTACCAAAAAAATAATTTGGAGACTACTTAATAACGTTAATTTCCGTTAAAATCATTCTTTGACATCTTCACATAATTACCAAGGAAGAAAACCTATTAAAATAAGGCTTTGCCGAAAAATAAATACGAAGTAATTAATTAATTATCAAAAGCACTTAAGGCGAAAGCGTCATAGCCCGCGAAATTCCAATTTTCTTACGTTTTTTGCAATTTGCAGATCAGAATCATGTTGTATGTTGATATAAATATGATTCGCGGCCGTAACAAATATGGCTTTACTCAATTATAATCAGCAATACAAATCCATAAGTTAGCAAAGAAATCATGACATTTGACACCTTTGCTAACTTATGGAGTTGTATTGCTGATTGTAATGATTATAATTGAGTAAAGCCATATTTGTTACGGCCGCGAATCACATTTAAATCAACATAAAACCTGACATTGACCTGCAAAATGCAAAAGACTTAAGAAAATTTGAATTTCTCTCTATTAGTCGTCAACTTGGTAGTCACGCCCTTTCTAGCCATATCATCTTTCACACAGTCCATCCATCGTTTATTTGGTCTACCCCTACTCTTAAAGCCATCGATATTTACACCCAGAACTTTCTTCACGACATTTTCCTCATTTTTTCGTATCACATGCCCATACCATGACAACTGATTTCAGTACAACTTTTCAATAACCGGTGCCACCTTCAGACTTCCTCTTATGAAAGCAATTTATTTACCTAAATTACTTTTTTGAAGTGAAAACTTGTTTAGGTGCGTTGGGCATTTTTGAAATGGGAAAAAACAATTGAACTCGCGACATCGTTATCGACACCTCATTTTTGCAAACAGGATTGTGCTCTTTATTGTAACGTTGTATCGTTACTTTCTATAAATAACTTATTGAAAATAATAAAATGTCAAGTAAAACCACACACGTAATAATATTGCCTGCCGGGGCTGCGAATACGGGCCGAAAGGGAAATCGTGGCCGCCCGGCAACATGGTAACTGAAGGAACACGGGTGGGTTTTAGTCAGTAAGAGTCTGACACGCTGTCCCACTCCAACCAGAGCGGGAGAAGTTATTTGATCATTTCCCACCCAAAAAAAAAAGACATAATAATATTAGGGACATCCGAGGTTACTAAACACAATTAGTTGGCGGTCCGTGCTAGTGATGCGAGCGGTCGGCGTATCCGAACGTGTGAGTAAGAACCGATAACCTTCGCTTAACCTTCGCGACACCGCCCGATGATTCTACTTACGGTGACCAGCACATTCGAATTTCTGCTACGGCCGAAGACTCACGTTCACTCGATCCTGAATCACTTGTGACCCTACATACGTGGTCTTCATAATTTTTTAAGGCCTAAAAAGGCAACAGTTTTTTATTGATTCGTATTAGTCAACCCTATTAAATTCTGTGTTTTTGTACCCCCACGTAAACCCATTCCGTCACATTATTTATAAATATTACGTTACAGATCAATTTTCTATGCAAGTATTTTTACTTTAAAGGTTTTGGAAGTATTTTTTTTAATTGTTTAAGTTCTCACTTCTGTCGGGCAAGCTTGACTCCTACCAAAAGGGATGTGCACGGAAAAGTTTGCCACGTCAGCTGTACGGTTCATTTTTGTGTGCCAGCTACGCATTCGTGCGTAGCGTGGCCGTGGGTTGTAGTGGATGATCCCACCTACATTTTTATATAAACCCAAGCTCTACGAGCTCGCATTAGCAATGAACAAAAGCGTGTGGAAAAAGGAGAAAGCCTTTGCCCTACAGTAGGGCAATACTTACCAGTATTGCCCAATGTAGGGCAAAAGCATTCTCCAGATAGATAAATAAACAGATACACTTATAGAACAACGGGTATTTTATCAGTGACAAGCAACCGGCTCTACTACGCACGGGTGCAATGGCGACATGTCAAAATATCTGGCGAGATATCTGTGCTGTCTAAATTAAATATTAATGCATTTTACACCTTCCCCCAACCCCTACCCAACCTTTCATTATTTTTGTATTTTATACTATTTTTTGCGTCATTTTTACCGCAAATAAACGTTTTTTCCTATCTTTTCTTTCTTTCTTCGGGAATAAATTATCTTAAGTAGTTATGAAGAACAATGCCGTCACAGAGATAGACACGAAAAGTGACTTTAACGTACAATAATAATGCTACAGATGAAACACAAAATGATTTTTAAATATTATAGTCTTTCACATTTGCCACCTCATCATAATAATGCAGATTTAATAGCAGATTGTTTGCCTAGGGAGCAAACAACCATTTTTAAGGCGAGCGATTCAAAGTACGTCACTCGAGTTTAAAATAGTGTTGCTCCCGAGGTGAACACTCTACTTTTTATCACTATCTATGAAAAAAAAAAAACGTGTACGGTCTGACCCACGTCAGGAACGAAGGTCCTTCTCACGTATGATTTAACATAAAAACTAAATTTTCACAGCCGTCAACTTGGATTTACATTTTGACCACACTATAGACTTTAGCACCTTCGAAATCTATGAAAACGATGACCATGACGAAAATTTGAAAATTTTCACAGCTGCCATCATGGATTTACATTTTGACCTCATTTTCGACTTTAGCACTCTCAAAAACTATGAAAACGACACCAATGATGAAATTTTTTAAAATGTTTGCAGCCGCCATCTTGGATTTTCATTTTGACCTTATTCACACTTTTTCTCTCTTGCCAGCTTGTTACTTGTTCATACAATTTTCGTGATTGATCTCTTTGGTGATTGGAACTTTTACTAACAATACCCACATTCCAAATTCAAATCACTTACCTACTCCCTAGGGATTATAAAGCTATTTTAGTCCCTTTTTACAAAGAATAAACTAGCTCTTTTTGGAACAGATGTGATAAAAAGTATATTATAACATTACTTTAAGAACTTTGCCGTTTTCGGTAATAAACAGCACAGAGAAAAAAGTGGTTTCAAAATAAAGTTAACCAAAAAATAAATGAGGTAAAATACAATCTAATATCGCTGATAAAAATCTCTACTAGTTTAGTATGACTTGTAATAAACTTAGGTACCTACGTATTTATTCCAAAAAGAGTTACCTACGGGTAAAATTTAACACCCGGTTAACAAACAAAATACCTTTATAAAATACAGGGAGGAAATTTCCCTGGGAATTGGATTTACAAAAATAAAATTAAGAAAATTACTTTTTTTTTCTCTGTAGGCGTCTAGACTGTAAAAAAGTTAGCAGATGTCACCTCTAACATTCTATTCTGATATTATTCCAACCAAATACAGTACGACACAACTTAGATGTAGCATCGGCAAAATTCGTCAAACTGATCATATCCGAATTGAGCGCGCCTTCAAAATCACCAATCTTTATTACTGCTTTTGGCGAAAATTATCTTTACGAAAACGCAGTAACTTGTAAAGTCATATTTATAACCAAATACATTCGTAAAATTTATGCGTAGATTTTGTCGATGCTACATCTTAGTTGTGTTCGTACTTTGCTAAAGTTTTGAATATTATAAACAGGATAGTTTGTTTGGTCTTAAAAGATACGTATGGAAACGTTGTGGAAAATAGAGGCGCCGCTCTTTAGCAACCCATGGCTGAGCTCCGCACGTGTAGGCGCTTCGGTTTGTATGAAAATGTAGGCGCAATCATTCACCGCAACCCACGGTCACGCTACGCTCGAATACATGATGGCTGGCAAACAACTAAACCGCGCAGAAAACGTAGCAAACCTCTCCACGCACAACCTATGTAGCAGTGGAAGGTCGACTTTAAAAAGGTTTCAAGAACTACTAGTATATTAAAATAAATAAATAAATGGTGAGAAAACAAAACTTACACTAGTTACAAGCAAGTTGTGTAAAGTTATGTAACCACATTTTATGGTAGAACATGTTGATGTAAGTACATGGAACATCTGTTGACAATTTACGTTACTCTGTCTTATAAACTAGGGTATACATGTATCTTAAGAGACTGTGGACGGCCATAAAGTTATGTTTTATATTACCTATAATTTAAGTAAGGACCCTGTCGGGTGTCGATCTACCCACAAGTAAACAATTTTCAGATAATGGTAAGTAAAATTGAGTTAAATTAAATAAAGAACTTAATTCTTGTGAGTGTGTATGTGTGTGTGAATGCGTGTCTGTTTGTGTATGTATGTGCGTGTGTGCATGAGTGTGCATGAGCTACGTAGGTTATGTAGGTTAATAGTGATAGGTTAATATTGGATCCAGAAACGTATTTTTTTTTCACGTATAAACCATTTATGCTGCCGTTTCTCTATGAATGGAAGAACATTCTTCTTGTTTTCTCTCGCCGGTGTAATCAAAACGAGTCAATCTGCCTAGCCTTTTCCCAACTTTATTGGAGTCGGATTCAAGTCTAACTGGTGCAGCAAAATACAATTATTTTACATGGACCGACTGCATATATAACCTCCACAACCCAGTTAATGAGTAACACGATACCCCTAGGTAAGACTACTAACCGCCGCTGCTCGTTTTACAAAATCAAATCGAGTAGCGGCAGAAAATATGCAACGCTGCCAACTGACTGCTGCCGAGGCCGAATTTTTAGCACCGCGGCCTAAGGTAGTTGCAGAACATCGTGTGGTTTTAGTCAGTATGAGTCTCACTGAGAACATTCACACGCAAAAAAAAAAGTGTGCGATCGGGGGACCCCCGTCAGGAACGAAGTTCTTTCCCACGTATGAATTAAAACAAAAAAAAAATTTGCAGCCGCCATCTTGGATTTACATTTGACCTCATTATCGGCTTTGGCACCTTTGAAAACTATGAAAACAACACCCACGACAAACATTTGAAAATTTTCGCAGCCGCCATCTTGGATTTACATTTCGACCACACTATCGGCTTTAACACCCGCGATAACCATGAATACGACACCCACGATGAAAAATTTGAAAATTTTCAGACCCGCCATCTTGAATTTTCATTTTGACCAAATTCACGCTTTCTTTTTCTCCGGCATGCAGTGTACTCGGGTCGATGTGTACAATTTTATCCCACGACACTGTAATCACTTTACTCTTTTTTTTGTTTTTTTCTGCCGGTGTTCTCTCTCTCTCTCTTTTTCTTCCTCTTTGAATAAGAAGAAGACAGTCGCAAGTATTAACACTTTTTAGCGTGATGATTTCAGATAATTCTCTGTTGCCGGGGGCCACGATTTCCCTTTCGGTTTTATTCGCAACCCCGGCAGACATCGGCCCTAGTGGACCCCGTCAATTCTGCTGACATCTCTTTGAGGCGCGCATGGAACACAACGCGCCGTCGACCCGGGCCTGGTCCTTATCGGATGGCGAGCTACACATTGCTCACCGTTCGCAAGCCTGCGCCTATGGTTGCCGGAAATCGGCTCGCGATTCCCGACGCCCAGGGCCTCTCCTCCTGCGGCGGTTAGGGGCGTGAGGGCGCGAATTTTGCCTTTCCCTCACGCGTTCCGCCTCTTCCTTCGCGAGCATTACTGCTTCATAGCTTAGGAGGTGACGGCTTCCAATTACGTCTCACTCCGTACCATGGCCCAAATCAAGGCCGGACGCGAGAGATCACCGCCGCCGATCGCCTCCACGAGGACACGGCAATGTTCCGTCCAAGCCGGGCAAACCTCCACCATACGCTCCACCGTGTCCTCCGGGCGATCCACACAATGGTGACACCCAGGCGTTTCCTCCCGCCTTATCCTGAACAGGAACCTCCCGAAATACCCTTAAGGTACCATTCCGTAGCCGACCGCAGACGGCAACTGCAGGCGACGTGTCACCGCGACACGATTGGTTTCTTCTGGTATGAAAGCGACGTGTCGCTGGCTATGGAAGGTATTTGACCCCTTGACAATTCAAAAGTACAAGTTTGAGTTTGATCATAAATTTCGCTGCCTCGTAGATAAATTACCGTAATTCAGTATGAATAAACATAGAGGCATAATCTAATATCAATATGTGTACCCACATCACTTACAACAAAATGTATCGCAAACACAACGCGGTAAAACGTATAAGCATTTCGGGGAAATCTGCTATTTGTACACATTTTACGAGAGTGCTTGTAATCCCGAGAAATGATAATACACGGTATTGCCTTAAAATATTTTGGGGAGTATAATAAATTGTTGTGCAAATTCTGAAATCCTATTTTACCATCATAGAGGCACTTATGGTTGTTGGTTGATTTATTTTGACAAGTGACAACCGCACTTACAATCTAACATTAGAGCAACATTAAATAGGTAAGTAATGACTGTTTTCCATGAATAAACTGATGATATTTTAATTTTATAAAATAGGGGGGAAATGGTTGGCTACTGCAACACATTTTAAAAGTTCAAATCCACTTGAACATTGTGTCTACCTCAGCTCCCTCTGCTTCTTATATGAGAATATAATTAACTACTGCGTTTGAGATGACAATTAATCTGGTTTTGGCGGTTCGTCTGAGGTTCTCTTTGAGCTCGCATAATGGACCGTAATTGCGGAAGTAAACTGAAGGAAAGCCTAATAGGTACGTATATTTATTTTTTAAATGTCGCAGTATCATGCTGAGATAGGAGCCTTTTGGCCTCGTACGGGACTTTCAACTTTTTTTTCTTTTTAATAATGTTTTAATAAATGTGTTTTAATTCAATTTGTGATTTCCTGTGCGAATCTCAATAAATACTTTTTCTTTCTTTCTTTACATTTAAATCTTATGAAGGCATCAAATATTTAACAAACTCTCTAAAAATTTTTTGATCTTTCAATGACGGACACTTTTTTAAATTAACGGACGTCTTAAAACTTTTTACGCTTCTAATGATGCACACTTTTTTTAAATAATTGAGCCTTTTTTTAACTTTCTGGCCTTTTCTCACATTTCGTCGCAGTAGGGCCAGTCCAAAATGGGTTAGGTGAGAAGAGACTGTGATCAACCGGGCGCAAGATGGGCGAGCGAAGCGAGCGATGCTTCGGCAGCCGCCAGCGCGGCGCGAGCGCTACATCCAAATCGGTCGCAGTTACTTGGCTATTTAGTATTTTTAGGATGCCAAAATAAGAAGTGTTTGAGGTTCACAAAAAGAGATGCAATCATTATATAAGAGTGATAAATTAATTTTTTTAGAAATGAGAATGATTAAAGCCTGGTAGCATTAATTTCTACGACGTGATGTTCTCTTGTTTCCCTTGCCATGAAAGTATTTTGATCCATTTCGAAGTGTGTCCTATTCAATAACAAAACGACCGAAACAAAAACGTAACAAATCGGATTCCAGACATAGATATTTGAAACCCGATCTGTTACGTTTTTGTTTTTCAACTTTCTGTTATATATCTCTCTAATATCGGCGCTTAGCCTTGTTATAATTTCAGCTCAGTAATTTCAAGACTTTATTCATCGCATATGAAGCGACTTACATAATGTCTTATATTACAGAGCTTACGTCGGTAAGCTATTTGTTATGCGGGAAGGCAGTTTGAAACAGAAAACGAGGACATAAAATGGTCTAATTTAAGTGGTTCGTATTGTCGTTAGATATAAAAGATCTCAGAAAACCCATTTTTGTAAGTAAGTAAGTAGGTAATCTATCTACAAAAAAATCTCAAAGACGACACATATTGGTTAGATAACTTTTTAAATATATATTACCTAAACTAAGCACAATGAATTTGAGAGTATAATGTAGCCTTATGACATTTAGATATTTTTCTCAAGGTGAAATACTCAATAGATTTAGCCTCAAATGGTCTTTTACCTATATCACTTTAGTCTGTCCTAGAAGACTTAGGCAATTTGAAATCGATTTACATAAATAATAATCATAATAACCCTTTTATGGCTCATTATTGTGTCTTCCAAAACTAAAGCAATTTGACATCGATTTTATAACATTTTGAAACAAAACTTGTGTAATTAGTGTGATAACGTTCTAACCTAACTACTCAAGTTTCAGTGTGTCAAAACGAACTTAATGAGAATATCGATATCGTGATAAAAATATTAACCAGTCAGAAAAGTGGTAGCTAAGCGTACAAAGTGTTTACGATAAGGTTTCTGCGAAAAGGTTTTAAGAGTTTCATTGGGTTATAATTGTAAGAAAAAAAAAAAAAACATTGGCACTCCGGGAGTGCCGACAGCACGCGTAGCATGACCACCGTAGAAACGAGTTTAGTCGACGGAAGAATAGACAAAATGACAGATTGTGATTGTTTATCTGTCATTTTGTCTACTCTTCCGTCGACAAAACTCGTTTCTACGGTGGTCATGCTACGTGTGCTGAAGTGAAAACTTAAACAATTTTACTGTGCAGGAAACACTTTTCTTTTTTGAAGTCGGTAAAAAAAGGGAAATGTCAATCATATCATATCGTCTGAATTGTGTATCTTTGTCGAATCTAACCAATGTAAAATAATTTATGTATATTGTGGTGAGAAAATAAAGTGATTGATTGATTGATTGATATCGTTGTCATGTCTCAATGTTTGCAATGTCATTAATCCTAAAAAAAATGTATCGCGCGTTGATGTCTTTTTAATAGTCAAAAGCTGGTGTCGGTAACAGTGTCGCGAGTTCAATTGTTTTTTCCCGTCTCAAAAATGCCCAACGCAGCTAATGAAGTTTTCACTAAAAAAATCAACGCTGTGCTGTGGGTCCCCCATAGCACAGCATGATGCTGAGTGGAAGCCTTCTTGTCACAGTCAAGACGTCCAGCTGACTACTTATTTCTGTTTTATGCTCGTGATTATATTTAATGATCTATTTTCTTTATTTTTTCTCATAACTCTTATCTTTTGTATGCACGTATTTCTGTAACAAACCTATTTTTCTTTTCTCATTCAAAGTGTTATCGTTACAACTGGTTTCTCGCTTCATTGGATTTGAACAGGTTAAGCCTTACAAGATGTGACATGTTCCATAAAGTCAGACATTCACGACCGACGTAAAACCATTAGTAAGTCATTGCTATGCATTTGCAACTCTTATCTCGGTAAAGTAAGGTATAAAATAGAATGATATACGAGTTACATTGCAATGACTTGAGTACTAATGGTTTTACGTCATTCAAATTTTATCGTGAATGTGCCATCTTAAGACTCTTTGTAAATTTTATCGTGAATGTACCATCTTAAGGCCCTTTGTACACAGCACGGTTTCTTTACGGTATAAACCGTGCCGTAGAAAAAACGTGTCTGTCAACAAGCTTCCATAGTGATCTATATAACACTGACGACCGTATCTACATACGGTGAATAAACTGTAGTTTTTCACGGCAAGAAAAACGTGTAATCGAATGAACGGGTTACCGTTTTAACAACTTAACTCTCAAGTAGGGGTTGTACTTTCCCTAGTGGTAGCAGGGCTAGACGGCTCAGTCAAGTACAAGTATCGCCACACGCGGATGCAACTTTTATGCGTCAGTCTGTGTACTTACTCAAAGTCACTAAGCTTTCGTCTGTTGTCGAAATTATAATGGCTCTGACATAACGTCAACGTTACGTGTCAGTGAAAATGTCGACGTATTTTTTGAAAATAACTGTCTTTTGTGGAACGCACTGATAACAGTGGGCCTAGCACGAATACGCAGAATAAACGTAACGAAAATTCGAACGATTTCAAAATTATAAATATTAATTTCGCACATAATATTTACTTCGTTAAGACTTTGTTAATCAAGATCAAATCATCAAAAAAAAAAACAACCAACTTCCAAAAAAACACTACAATCTGAAAAATAACTGAAATTTCGGAAGTCAGTGTCTTTAGTTTTGTATTTTCATTATTTGCCATCGACTTCCGAAATTTAAGTAATTTTTTCAGTTTGTTGTTTTTTTTTTGGAAAAAATGTTTTTATTTCTAGCTTTTTAGTGAGTCAGTTTGTAATGTATCTAAATTACAATAGCTTAATGTCAACTGCTCATCGCCTTTTACAAAATATTGCTTTTCCCGATACAGGGACGTTAAAATCGTTGAGGAGTTCTCCTGGTACTTCACCATCAGCTCCACTGGCTTGGCAACCATATTAATGTAATCGAATCGCAACCCGTGAAATACTTAATATTGAGCAGTACGAGTGGCCATCTGTGGTCTTCATCATCAGTTCCACTTCACCAAGTGGTGCTTTCCAAAAGCGACTGCACGAGTTATTATTTAATATCAAATTGAATACTCACCGACTTAAATTGTGTGAATATTAAAAACACTACTGTCATCCTTTGACAGTTGTATAAAATGGTTATAACACGGCAAATTGATGTAGTGTCTCAATTTGATAAACAATTAATTTCCTTTACACTATACTTTTCAAAATCACTTACCATTTCCTCTCATTGGCTGAAGATCAGACACGATCAGGATCGGTGAGTTGAGAATGATGGACAGGATCCAGACCATGGTAATCATTTTGTAGGCGTGACATTGTGTCTGCCATTTTCTCGATTTGAGGGGTCGGCAGATCGCGAAGTATCTCTCCAGGGATATCGCAACTAAGGTCCACACGTCCACGGAGACGGACACCGCTGTGGGAGAAAAAGAGGTGTTAATTTTTGGTTCTTCTTTACATAGACATATTATAAACTAAAGTCAATTTTCGTGTCTGTCTGTGTGACTGGGTTGTTCTTCTAAACTACGCAATGAATTTTGATGGTGGTCCCCATCATTAAGAGAATTTATTTGGGTAGTTGTGTATATTATACTAATTTAAAACATAATTATAAAAACGGAAACTGTATATTTTGTTTAGTCGTAAAAACGCGTGAAGCAGGAGCGTCGCTAGATTTAATCAAATTATTTAATGTTGAAACTCTGGCCCTAATTAATTTGCGCATAATAAATTATTCCTAAGCTGCAACAGATTAGTCAGTAAAAAGGAAAGATAACTGTGACCCACAGATAATCTACCGTAATCTCAGTTATGACAAAAACAATTTTACACGAAAATAAAACTTTGTTTTTGTCCCTTCGGATTAAGTTGACCTAACTAAAACTCCGAAACAAGTTAGTACAAAACCGCAGAATAACAGCAGATAAACCTGTTTACATTTTGTAGACTACATCAAATTTATTTTATTTTGATTGTCACTCTTTACACGGTACAAGTTTATTGCCTGTAGCATGCCATGAAATTGAAGCAACAACTGACTATAAAATCTAAACAACACGTATAATTGTGACACAATCGGGCAAGTCTACCATTCAAAACTGGTATTGGTGTAAACAGCACGAAAAATAAAATAGCATGTGCATTAGCAATGAAATATTAAGTTACGCAAATATGGGCCATACTTAATTCAACCCGTCATAAAATGGTACAAAAAGTACAACTTTGTGCTTAGGACGAGGCAAAACTTGAATGCAATAATTGAATTGATGTAAATAGAAGCCGGATTCAATTCAATTATTGAACGGCAAAACTTTCGTTCAGTTATTGTATGCCATTTCATGGAAATCGCCCGCGTATTTAGCATGCAAGTTGCATGTGATTCTTGAATGGCAAAATATGAACGTGCTTTATAGCATACGATTATTGCTCTTTGTTCGTTCAGAAACTTGCACCGTATAAATGGGGCTTTATAGCTCGTCAAACCATACAATATACCCAGATATCCCGTTACGAATGTATTCCACACTCAAGCAACCAAGACAAATATTGGAGTAAAGTCACCGCTTAACAGACTGTAGATAAAATTTGTACCAGATGTCGACCTATACCATGATTCCATAAAAGTCTTTAGAGCCAAAATGCTGAAGTCCCGTAAAACGCAATCTGATAATGTGTTATGTTAGTATATTTTGGTAACTCTTCATCCTTTTTATAATAAATTATTTTATACTTTCCTTTAAGATCTCATATTTATTTCAATTTATATTATTTATGTCTTAGTCTTAAGTAAGTGAGCAAAATTGCAATATTGTTCGTCTTTTAATTTTATTTTTCCTTATGTTATTTTTCTAATGTTTAAGTATTTTACCAAAATTCTTAATTCTAGAGCCTTTGTTTTATTAGGTAAGGTTATGTGACCTATTTCTGTGATTACTGGTTATCCTGTAATTGGCGACTGTATAAGAATGAGGCTATTGTTAGCTATAGTATTTATAATATATTATATACAGAAGCTGTTGGTGTACCTTTATAAATAAATAAAAACCATTTCAAAGAATGCAAACACATTCATGCAAAGAACTGTAGCGTATCTAATTAAAATATTTATAAGCTCGCGCGTCCTAGCTTTAATGAGAAGCTAAAACAATATTTGAAATGTATTGTGCATTTGCAACAGTATAGGTAACAATACACGATTCACTTAGGAATACCATTCAATTTAAATGGACCAAATAAATTGCATCGTGTAAACATGAATTGTCCGTGAAAGAGAATTATTTGACGTCAATTTCAGCGCTTTTCAATCAAAGAGAATCAATTTGGTAGAACCATGTTGGTAAATTATTTTGCAAAAGTTTATATCTGATGCGGTCTGTCTATTTTAGGAATACCATTTCAGGATTGATTTTATGATTTCATAGAATTTAATGATAGTAATTTTTCATATTTGAGCATTCATACAATTTATTAAGCCTGTGTTCAAATAGTAGATTGTTTACCAAGGGAGCAAACAAGGCGAGAGTGTTTCTTTGAATCCAGAGCGGAGCGAAGGATTCTAGAGTAGAATCCCGAGCGCAGCGAGGGATTCTAAAGTAGAATCCTGAGTGCAGCGAGGGATTCAAAGTACTTCACTCGAGCTTAAAATAGTGTTGCTCCCGAGGTGAACACTCTACTTTTTATCACCCTCTATGAGAAAATAAAACCTATGCAGTCAACGAAGTTTCTTCTCACGTATGATTTAAAACAAAAATCGCTGCCATCTTGGACTTACATTTAGACCTCACTATCAGCTTTAGCACCCTCGAAAACTATGAAAACGACACTTATGGCGAAAAATTTGAAAATTTCAGCAGCAGCTATCTTGGATTTGTATTTTGACCTCACTATCGGTTTTAGCACCCTCAAAAACTATGAAAACGATACCCATGACGATATATTTGAAAATTTCCGTAGCCGCTATCTTGGATTTTCAGTTTGACCTCACTATCGGCTTTAGCACCCTAGAGAACCATGAAAACGATACCCATGATGAAAAATTTGAAAATTTTCAGAGCCGCCATCTTGGATTTACATTTTGACCTCATTTTCGGCTTTAGCGCCCTCGAAAACTATGAAAATGACACCCATGACGAAAAATTTGAAAATTTCCGCAGCCGCCATCTTGGATTTTGATATTGACCTCACTATCGGCTTTAACACCATTGAAAACGATAGCCATAATGAAAAATTTGAAAATTTTCACAGCCGCCATCTTGGATTTTGATTTTGACCTCATTATCGGCTTTTACACCATTGAAAACCATGAAAACGATACCCATAATGAACAATTTGAAAAATTTCACAGCCGCGATCTTGGATTTTCAGTTTGACCTCACTATCGGCTTTAGCACCATCGAAAACTATGAAAACGACACACATGACGAATAATTGGAAAATTTTCGCAGCCGCCATCTTGGATTTTCATTTTGATCAAATTCACACTTTCTCTCTCTTGCCAGCCTGTTACTTGTTCATACAATGTTCGTGTTTGATCTCTTTGGTGATTGGAACTTTTTTTTACTAACAATATCCACGTTCCAAATTCAAATCACTTTTAATCCCTATGGATTAAAAAGCTATTTTAGTCCCTGTTTACGAGGACTAAACTAGAAATCTATACATATAATAAAATCGTAGCGAAGTCAAAACTGTACATTGAATATTTTTGAAAAAAAGTAATTGCTACGAGGTCTAGGATCGATTCTTATGCCGAAAATATTTTTTTTTGAATTTTTGTCTGTTTGTCTGTTTGTCTGTTTGTCTGTATGTATGTTCCAGCATGGCGCAAATTCTACCGGACAGATTCTGTTAAAATTTTGCATAGATATTCCCTGTGTGTCTGGTCAAACTATAGGGTATAAACTATCACGCTATTTACTATGGGGGACGAGCAATATTACATTATGTTGTATTTTTATGTTCTAGCATGACGCAAATTCTACCGGATAGATTCTGTTAAAATTTTGCATAGGTATTCCCTATAAGTCTGGTCAAACTATAGGGTATAAACTATCACGCTATTTACTATGGGGGACGAGCAATATTATATTATGTTCGTATTTTTGGAAAAAAACGCGCCAAAATTTTAGGATATTGTAGATGGTTATCGATTTGACTTTTTAAATGATTATCATCACGCTATACCTTTATGGAACTAAGCAGTCAATCATGAAATATATAGGAACGGCTATTTTAGACAAGTTTCAACAAAGCAATTAGCTCAACGGTTGGGCGGTTGCTTTGCAAACATGGGGTTGTAAGTTCGATTCCCACCTACGGTTTTTTTTCTTTTTTTTCACATTTTGTTATATGATTATTTATTTTTTTGATTATGTACCTATAATCTATAGATATAATAAAATCGTAGCGAAGTTAATTTTTTTAAAGAAAGTTATTGCTACGAGGTATGGGATCGATTCTTATACGGAAAATAAAGTTTTTAGAATGTTTGTCTGTACCAAGGGCATAAACTATCACGCTATTTGCTATGGGGGATGAGCAATATTACATCATGTTCGTATTTTTCTCTGCAAATTGTAAAAGGATGCGCCAAAAGTTTGGGATATTGAGATAGGTAGCTACCGATTTAACTTTTTAAATGATTAAAATCACGCTACCTTTTATATAGGAACGGCTATTTTAGCTAACTTTCAACAAAGCGAATAAGTAAGCGGTTGGATGAATGATTTGAAGTCCTGAGGGCCTACCACCAGCTCAAAAGCAGTATTATTTTAATATTACTTTAGTTTACTTCAGTGTGGGAAAGAGATGAAGCTCTACAGGATGTATAGCTCCATCTCTTTCTCCCACTGAAGTAACATTAAAATAATATTGCTTTATGAGCTGGTGGTAGGCCGCCCGGGGTAGTAAGTTCGATTTACATCTGTTTTTTTAAACTCTTTTTGTAAAACGATTTTTTTTTTTGGATTGTGTATGTAATAGTTCATAGAATGTATTAATTCACAAAAAATGGAAAACTTCGTAAGCTATGGGAAACTACTAAGTTACAAGTACTTTACAGTCACAAAACATTCTAGGTTGTATTCTGATCATTTTAGAGCAAAAGACTGTAGGAATAAAATGTTTTTTTACAGATTTTGACAGCAGATTTGTCCAAGCGATTTTAAAATATGTATGTGTGTGGATCTTCTGGAATCGCTGCCACACTACTTCCTGGTGGCAAAACAGCGCACGTCATGTTTAAGATTCCCATCGATTTAGAGAGCAACGAAACGCCTGTTTGTGGGGTGTCACGCAACAGTAACAAGGGATGTGTGCTTAGGGGATTGCGCTTCGTCGTATGGGATGAATGCATTATGGCAAAAAGTAAAGCAGTGGAAACTGTAAACAGAACCCTGCAGGACATCCGCAGAAACCAAGATATGATGGGTGGTGTCATAGTTTTGACAAAAAAAGTGAATACTTCGTTGAAAAGGTCGACTCTATGGTCGAGAGTTCATAAACTGCGCTTGACCATCATCATACGACCTCGGCTTGGCGGTAATTCAAATGCTCAAGTATTCTCCGATGTTCTTCTAAAAGTTGGTGAAAGCACTCTACCAGAGACTCTTGGTAGAGTAGATTCCACTTTAGAAGATCTTATTCGTCGGATATACGAGGATATCAGTCAAATACCGTACCAAGAGAATTCTTAGGCGTGTTTCCGTTTTAACCGAAGATGATCAAGCTGCAGCGATCAACCACAGTATTCTCTCACAAATTGAAGGGAGTGAAGTGATATACACCTCCATTAATACTGATGTGGAGGAAGATGATGCCAAATATCACCCCGTAGAATTTCTCAATTCACAAATGGCAAGTGGACTTCCGGTTGTATATCTGTGTAACGGAAACCAGCTCAAAGTCATGTTTTTGCAGAGAAACGTCATCGAGGTGGAAATTCTAACAGGTTGTGGCGATGTTGAGACAGTGTTTATAGCGCGTACAAAGTACAAATTCCCCATAATTACCAGTTAAAGCGCGTGCAGTTCTCTGGGAGTGTATGCTTTGCGATCAACAAGTCACAGGGGCCGACACTGAAGGCTGAAGGCTGCGGGTGTCGACCTCAGGATAAGCTGCTTCTCACACGGACAACTATTACGTCGCTTGCTCCCGAGTCACCATTCCTGACTCTCTGTATATTTTGGCTGCTGAGAATAAAACTACAAACGTAGTATACAGGGAAGTTTTATAAAAATATGGCTATTATTGTAGTATATTGTGATGTCTTACGATTTCCATGCGAACGAAGTCGCGGGCAGAAGCTAGTTTTTGAATAGATGTGATAAAAAAAATTTTTTGTCCGTCTTTTAGAATAATAAAAAATATTAAACACGTATTTTTTTTTCTTTTTTGACGAATTCAAAAGATTACGGCGATCGTTGAGTTAAAATGTGGCATGACGTCACACCTTGCTAGATTTAATTCTGCGTTGTGACGTAGCGAGCCCCCACTCTCCAACTTTAATGCGTGTTTTCTAAATTATTTTTGATTAATATGATAAAGCAAAAAATACGTGTCTAATATTTTTTTATTATCTGAAAGACGGACTAAATAGAATTTCTTTTTAAAGTGAAACTTTTATTACATTGTCTCAAACTTTTTCGTCTGTGTGTTGCTTGTCGCATGACGGTCGGCCGCGGAGTAGGGATAAAGTGAAAGGCTCTCGTCAGAGCAGCCAAGGCCAATATGGCGGCACCTATAGAAGGTTCACTTTTACCGTGGTTTCATAAAATCACACAATCCTTTTTTTTTTTACCTAGACAACTACCGTATTATCTAGAATAAAATAATAATCTAGTTATAACGCGAAACTATTTCCAACCGCTCTCGCCACAATCCGCGCACTTCTGACGGGAACGTCTCTCGTCCTCGCTCGGCCAATAAGGGTAATTCGAAGCTTCTAGAACATTCTAGAAGCTGCAATAGACGACGCGCAGCTTTATTTCTGACATTATTCATCTAACATCCGTCAACAGGGCCGTGCACCAATTAAAGGAATCTTACTTACAATTTACAAATCTTTGTCTTCGCCCCGAACCCTATTGTTTTATAATATAATATAAATATTATAATGTCGGAGCTCGAAGCTAGGAGCTCGTGGCTAAATACTAACAGACGCTCGGGTCGATCTGTCAGGTTAAGCTACGCTTGCCGGGGTTGGTCCGTGGATGGGTGACCATTTCCACATACCGAGGCTCCTCCGTGCCTCGGAAAGCACGTTAAGCCGTTGATCCCGGCTGTCATTCGTAGATCTTTGACAGTCGTTACGGGTCATCAGAAGCCCGAAAGTCTGACAACCAGTCTTACCAAGGGATATCGTATTACCCAGTTACTGGGTTGTGAAGGTCAGATAGGCAGTCGCTCCATGTAAAATACTGGTATTCAGCTGCATCCGGTTAGACTGGAAGCCGACCCCAATATAGTTGGGAAAAGGCTAGGCAGATTGATTGATAAATATTATAATGTCGTTGTGTGTATGTTTAACGTTAATTAGTATCATAGAGCTTGTGGCTAAGTAATAACAGCTGCACGGGTCGATCGATCAGGTTAAGCTACGATGCCGCGGTTGGTCCGTGGATGGGTGACCATCTTTACATACGAAATCCCCTCCTCGCCTCGGAAAGCACGTTAAGCCGTTGGTCTCGGCAGTCATTTGTAGATCTTTGACAGTCGTTACGGGTAGTTAGAAGCCCAAAAGTCTGACAACCAGTCTTACCAAGGGGTATCGTGTTACCTAGTCACTAGGTTGTGGAGGTCAGATAGGCAGTCGCTCCATGTAAAATACTGGTATTCAGCTGCATCCGGTTAGACTGGAAGCCTTCCCCAATATAGTTGGGAAAAGGCTAGGCAGATTGATTGATAAATATTATAATGTCTTTGTGTGTATGTTTAACGTTAATTAGTATCATAGAGCCTGAGGCAAAATGTGTGGAATTATTATAGTAGTATGACTATTTGCTGCAAAACTTTCATTAGATTTTAAAATTAATAAGTCTTAGTCATAATTATTAAGATAAGAACATAGATAGAACATATAAGTCGTTTAAAGGTTCTGTACCTGTTCTGTCAGCGGGCTGTATCTCATGAACTTTAATAAAATAAAGTATACAGTTTAAATTTTCACAGATTATTAAATAATAATAATTTAATAAAGTTAATAATTAAAAAGGGCTACTCATGGATATACCTTCTGTCATAAGTAGGCATATATTTCCTTTTCCTAGAATGTCAAAGTGAAGCTGAAGTCGATCGTTGAAAATAGAAACTCGTTTTCTTGGAGGCTCAGAAGTCAAGCAGGATGCTTTCCTCGTAAACAAGACAAATTGAATTCTCAGTTCACTATATTTGTTTTACTATTAAAGATAGTTTCTGATTGAATTTGAAGAAAAGTTAAAAACGAGCGAACAATTTTATATTAAAATTATTGTATTTTGAGAGCCAATTTTATCAGTCTTTTACAAAATCTTCAATCTTCTTCTTCTTTTTCAATTCTATCTCTACCTAACCTAATCTAAATCAAAACGATTGACCAACTCACCCTGTAGAAACGGAATGAGCTTGCACAGCAGTGCTCCGAACAGGAACCGCCTGTAGATTTGCCCGACCAGCGTGAATGGAAGGCAGAACACACCCAACAAGAAATCGGATATCGCCTGAAACAAAAAAAAACATTTATTACTCACACAAACTGGAACATTTCCGCAGGCGTTAAATTGTTGTAGACCAGCTGCACACTGTTACAAATGTTCCGTAATCCTGACTATGCGTTTGCACTGGCGAAACGTTCACATAAAATCGAGTTGAAATCTCTATTTAACCAATTTCAAAAAGGAAGAGGTTCTCAATTCGACTGTATGTTTTTTTAAGTGAGATCTTCTTTAGGCGCGTTGGGCATTTTTGAGATAGGAAAAAACAATTGAACTTGAACACCTCATTAAAAGAATTTCCTGCACAATAAAATTGTTCAAGTTTTCACTTCTGTCGGCACTCCCGGAGTGCCACTGTTTTTTTTTTTTTTGTACGTTTGTTACGCGATTACTCCGCCAATTATGAATTGATTTTGATGATTTTTGTTTGGTAGGTCGTACTTCAGAGGTAGTCCCATATTAATTTTATTAACTTCTGCTTTGGTAGTTTTTGAGTTAGCTTCAATAATACTTATTTTTTTCCACTTTAATGTGGATGATACGATAAGTTCCTGTCACTGTTATTTACATTCGAATTTGTGTGGGGTAGGTACAACTAAAAAGTGAAAAATAAAAGCTTTTTACTAAAAAAATAAGTATAACCGACTTCCAAAAAAAACACTACAAAGTGAAAAATTATTTCGAAAGTCGGTGGCAAAAAACGAAAATTCTAAACCAAAGATACCGACTTCCGAAATTATTTTTCACTTTGTAGTGTTTTTTTTTTGGAAGTCGGTTGTATTTTTGAAGTAATCCACTTAGAGCACCCGTCCGAATAGCACCTGCGCGAATAGCACCTAGCCTAGTCCACGAAGAGCACCCAGGTGCTCATACTTAATAACGTCCTGTAAAACAAATACATCCCAGCAGTAGGCTGCTGAATCATAGGTGCTCTTCGTGGACAAAAATGTAAAAATAAATTTTAATCCACGAAGAGCATCCAGGGCTATTCGTGGATTAAAATTTATTTTTTTCACAAACAAGAAACTTGCATCGTTTAAATGGGGCTTAAGTAAGCTTCGTGTAGACGGGATCTAAATGTCAAAAATTCTTATAAAAAAACTTTTTACAAAAAAAAAACAACCGACCTCCAAAAAAAAACACTACAAAGTGAAAAATAACTTTAATTTCGGAAGTCGGTGTCTTGGGTATTGTATTTTCGTTTTTTGCCACCGACTTCCGAAATTAAAGTTATTTTTCACTTTGTAGTGTTTTTTTTTGGAGGTCGGTTGTTTTTTTTTTTTTTGTAAAAAGTTTTTATTTTTTACTTTTTAGTTGTGGTACCTACCCCACACACGTTCGAATACCACTACCTGCTACCAGTGACAGAAACTTATCATATCATCTACATACTAAGTGGGAAAAAAATACGTATTTTGTAGCTAACTCAAAAACTATCCAAGCAAAGTTAATAAAATTTATATGGGACCAATTCGAGAGCACACCCTTTCAAACAAAAAAAGAATTTTCAAAATCGGTCCACAATTGACGGAGAAATCGGTGGACACACATAAAAAAAAAACAAACATACGCGACGAACATATAACCTCCTCCTTTTTGGAAGTCGGTTAAAAACTGAGGAGACAGAACATTCTTAAATTTTCCCGTTTTTAAGGGTTTTTTTATTTTTTGTAAAATTTTATAGGTTTCTCTTGCAAGATTAAGTGAATTAGGTCCATCTGAAACTGTGCAATAAGTAAGATTGATTCAAGAAATGGGCAGTATAAAGTTCATGGACAATAACTTTATGAATCATAAACCACACAATTTCTGTGCTTGTAAGTCTATTCCATTAAGTATCTATGTCATAATAACACACATTTTATACCTAGGTGCTTAATGTGGCCTTGTGACAACATTACGTGATTTTATGTAAGTGTCCAATAACGGTCAGGTGTTTGAGCAGCTAGATAGGTCTCTAATTATTTATAGCCTTAAAATAATAGTCTTTCAGACCGAATTTCGACAATGGCGACCAATTTCAGCGGACACCAGCCTTCGGCGCGGAAGTTATTATAGGACACAACTGTGTGCACAGACACAGGTGCACTCCCTTTTAATTCAATTCAATTTCCACTCTCAATTTCTTAATAACAGCCCTGAGTTTTGGGAGCTGATGTTGTGATACAGCCCTAGAGCCTGATGTCATTGCAAAGTCGACCTTACCTACCTTACCTTGCTTCCACCCTAAGGTTGAATATCACTTGGACGTCATATATCGACATTGTCTATTTGGCTATGTGACAGTGAGATTCTTTCAACCTTCATGAAAGTTTAATTTACTGAGAATTTTTATCGGAAGTGGTAATGCAATTGTGAGGTCAACTAGCTTATAACCTGAATTGTGTATGAAGTATTATCTAAGCCTAAATAAAATAAGAAAGAATACTTATCAATTCATATCAGGTATTAGAATAGAATAGAATATTCTTTATTATGTACACCATAAAAATTACAGACATAAATTAAAAAACCGGCCAAATGCGAGTCGGAAAAACAGAATAAAAAATAAATATGTATGGGAGCCACTTAAATATTTATTTTATTCTGTTTTTAGGGTTCCGTTAAAAAACGGAACCCTTATAGATTCGTCATGTCTGTCTGTCTGTCTGTCTGTCTGTCTGTCTGTCTGTCTGTCTGTCTGTCTGTCCGTCCGTATGTCACAGCCACTTTTTTCCGAAACTATAAGAGCTACGCTGTTGAAACTTGGTAAGTAGATGTATTCTGTGAACCGCATTAAGATTTTCACACAAAAATAGAAAAAAAACAAATAATTTTGGAGTTCCCCATACTTAGAACTGAAACTCAAAAATTTTTTTTTCATCAATCCCATACGTGTGGGGTATCTATGGATAGGTCTTCAAAAATGATATTGAGGTTTCTAATATCATTTTTTTCTAAACAGAATAGTTTGTGCGAGAGACACTTCCAAAGTGGTAAAATGTGTGTCCCCCCCCCTGTAACTTCTAAAATAAGAGAATGATAAAACTAAAAAAAATATATGATGTACGTTACTATGTAAACTTCCACCGAAAATTGGTTTGAACGAGATCTAGCAAGTAGTTTTTTTTTAATACGTCATAAATCGTAAACAGCAATTTACCTTTCATTCAATGTTACTTGCTGCTACGGAACCCTTAATGGGCGAGTCCGACTCGCACTTGGCCGCTTTTTTTTTATTATTTGTTGTTGTAGCGGTAACAGAAATACATCATCTGTGAAAATTTTAACTGTAACTATCATGAGAGATGTCTAAGGTTCATGAGATACAGCCTGGTGACAGACGGACGGACAGCGGAGTCTTAGTAATAGGGTCCCCTTTTACCCTTTGGGTACAGAACCCTAAAATTGCATGCATGCATATTCAGCGGGATAATTGCGTAACACGTTTACAGTAGCAATGGTTTTCATTTTGACAGTTCAACACCATTCATTGCGTTGTTTACGTTGTTGAGCAGACAAATTTTTCCAACATATGGAGCAATGGATTAGCAATATTCTTCAAAATTATTCAGATTGTGATTACGCTATTAGGGTACAGATCTAGACTGTATTTAAGAGCTATTAGAATGTATGGGTGGTACTCTGTAACTATTTATTGCAAGCCAAGGCTAAAAAATCCAAAAAAAAAACAGTGGCACTCCGGGAGTGCCGACAGAAGTGAAAACTTGAACAATTAAAAAAAAGACTTCCAAAACCTTTAAAGTAAAAATACTTGCATAGAACATTGATCTGTAATACAATATAAATAAAGAGCACAATCGCGTTTGAAGTATCGGTAACGGTGACGCGAGTTCAATTGTTTTTTCCCATCTCAAAAATGCCCGAAGCGCCTAAAGAAGTTTTCACTTCAAATAAAAAATAGGGGATTCATTTTGTACAAAAATAAATCATCATTTTTAGGGTTCCGTAGTAAACAAGGAACCCTTATAGTTTCGTCATGTCCGTCTGTCTGTCTGTCTGTCCGCGGTCTAGCTCCGAGACCCTTAGTACTAGAAAGCTGTAATTTGGCATAAGTATACATATTAATTACGCCAACAAAGTGGTAAAACAAAATTATGAAAAACATTTTTTTTTAGGTATAGTGGTGATGTTTATTTTTTTATTTTTTTACCCCATAGTGAGGGGTATCATTGGAAAGGTCCTTTAAAAATATTGTGAGTTTGTGAAAACTATTTTTGGATTCAGAGATTCGTTTGCGAAATATTATGCTTTAAAGTGCTAATTTTTGTTAGAGTCAAGTGTCCCCCCCCCCCTGCCGGCTAAATGGTTGGTTTTGGATATGTGAAAAAAATCACAGTAGTAGTTTATATAACGAAATTAAAAGGAAAACTATCACAGCTAAGTAGGCTCTACAAATTAACGAGTAATAATCGACCAACTTAACGTTGCAGTTGCAAAAGCATGTTTTCCCATACATTTCGTATTGGAGAACATGTTTATCAACTGCAAAGTTAAGTTTGTTTTTGGGATGAGTTCATCCCAGTTACGGAACCCCATTGTGCGTGGTCCGACACGCACTTGGCCGGTTTTTTTAACTAAGTCTACACGGACAGTGGTGCCGATTCCCTTGTTCGCAAACTAAACTAAATTTAAGTTCAGTGCATATTTTTCTTTCTATTTCATTTAAAAAAGGACAGAAGATAAATTTTAGTTTAGTCCTGTCATTGAAATAGAAAGAAAAAGATGCACTGAACTTAAATTTAGTTAAGTTTGTGAACAAGGGAATCGGCACCAGTGTAAGATAAAAAAAAATTGATTTATTTGAATGCTAGGCAAGTCCGAATCATTCCAGGAACTCTTTCATTTTATTTATATGAATGTAAATAACTCGATCGTAAATATTGCTTTAATAGATTTTATTTCCCTTTTATTTTGCACAGGTTCAATGAATTCCCAATATAAATATGATCAACCATTAAAATGGCTTTCAATAAAATAAAATTCCTTTCATCATTTACTCATACCGCCATTTTGAATTCATTGAAATGTTAAACAAGTTGATTTTATTAGAGTTGAATTCAAGCAAATACTAATTAATTACGTGCGATGCCTTAAATTTATTGAATTTTGAAAACCTCGCCGAATTTTAGTATATTTAATCAACCATTCTAAAAGAAATTAATTTCAATTAGCAAAATAATGCACCGTAAAATGATGATACTTATAAATTAATTAACACTGCAGAAAAATATTTACGAAATTTAAAAACCTTGATTGATTAATTTATGTATTTTGATTAGCATTTTATTAAACAACAATGAATTTAAAAGAGGCACTAATGCAGTTTTCATTAAAGCAAGATTATCCTCTCGTAGTTTAGAAATTCTGAAAAATTGGATGTAAAAAAACTTATTCCATCAGTTTTTATTCTCAAGCTTTCAAACTAAAGGTGAGGCAGGTGATTTAAAAACAAAAGGTAAACGAACTAATTACTTGTAATGACAAAACATTTATTCTGAAGTGAAAACGGATTTTTTATTTTACGCTGAGTGATTTTAGATCATTCCATCGCTGTCGAAGCAGCTCATTTACGATATTGAAGTATTAGGTAATTAAAGATATATAAATCAGGGGTAGTGAATTAATAATATATTATCCAAAGCTTTCTATTTCGATAGTTTAATATGTACGATAGGCGCACCCTTGGCAGTCAACCTTGCTGACCTATTAATAGCTATTTTTGTCATGAAGATTTTGAATATTACTTGTTGATACTGTAGCCAATGTGTTTCATACGAGAGAAGACAAATCCAATTAATGGAAAAAGCAGCAGTGATAGCCTATAGTGGTGTGACCGTCGGACTGCCCAGTCATAGGTCTCGAGCTCGAACTCAAGGCACGCACCTCTGACTTTTCGGATTCATGTGCTTATTGTATAATTATCACTTGCTTCGAAAACGGTGAAGGAAAACATCGTGAGGAAACCGGCATGCCTGAGAGATATTTCTCGACTGCATGTGAAGCCAAATCAGAGGCCCATGGGCGGCTCTAAAAACTCTGACACCAGGTCAGACACTAATCACATGAAAAGAAGAAAAATGGAAAAAAGTGACAATTTCAAGACATGTTTTTAGTTCTCCATATTAAAATAAGCCTATCAAAATAGGGAATTTACCTACTTAACTACATATGCATAGAAAAATTTAATGTTTTTTTTAACCGACTTCCAAAAAGGAGGAGGTTATATGTTCGTCGCGTATGTTTGTTTTTTTTTTTTGTTTATGTCCACCGATTTCTCCGTCAATTGTGGACCGATTCTGAAAATTATTTTTTTGTTTGAAAGGGTGTGCTCTCGAATTGGTCCCATATAAATTTTATTAACTTTGCTTTGATAGTTTTTGAGTTAGCTACAAAATACGTATTTTTTTCCCACTTGCTATGTAGATGATATGATAAGTTTCTGTCACTGGTAGCAGGTAGTGGTATTCGAATGTGTGTGGGGTAGGTACCACAACTAAAAAGTGAAAAATAAAAACTTTTTACAAAAAAAAAACAAACGACCTCCAAAAAAAACACTACCTACAAAGTGAAAAATAACTTTAATTTCGGAAGTCGGTGGCAAAAAACGAAAATACAAAACACAAGACACTGACTTCCGAAATTAAAGTTATTTTTCACTTTGTAGTGTTTTTTTTGGAGGTCGGTTGTTTTCTTTTTAGTAGATAAAATTCATAACGCTCTTGAATTGTACATTATAGAGCCATACAACGGAAATTCTAATAATAAAATAACAAAAGCAATAAGGAACCTCAAGCAGCTGTGGTACCACGCGCTACCACGCGTAGGTACCTAATGTTCCTTATTGCTTTTATTACCTACCAGTTGTATAGAACAGCGATTCCTAAAGTGGGTTCCGCAGAACCTAGGGGTTCCGTATAAAAGTCACCAGGGTTCCGTGAAATTATTCAAATAAAAATGTTAAATAATACCACAGTTTAGTACAAATATTATTTTAATGCGATGCTAATCGTCCTAGATTATGAAGCATTCATAGATCTTCAAAGTTCATCCACATTAAAACACACATTTGAGTCTATATCCCTGAATGAGTTTTGGGTTGGTGTTAGGAGTGAATACACTGAAGTAGCCAACAAGGCTATCTTGTGCTCCCATTTGTCACAACGTATCGTTGTGAAACAGGTTTTTCAACTTACTCTTATACCAAAAAAGAATTCAGGTCGAGATTGGATGCTACCCCAATTATATGCCAACAACTGTTGGACATAATACCGAACTATAAAGCATTATAGATAAAAAAGTGAAATAATTTCATTCTTTACATTAAAAATTAAAATAAAGAAGGAAAGTGTTTCACTTTTAAAATATTTCTAATAAAAGTTTTTGTTCTTATTTAAATTAAATCTTTGATTTGTTATCATTTGATATGGGGTTCCATAAAACAAAAGGTATTTGGTGAGTATTCCATTATCTTAAAAGTTTAGGAACCCTTGGTATAGCAAAACGTTATATAATCGTACCTGTTAGGAATCCTAACAAGGACCAAGACCAAAATAGTATAGACCGATCGAGAATCCGAATTATATTATAAAGGTGAAAGATACACTAAAACAGTGGTACTCCGGGAGTGCTGACAGAAGTGAAAACATGAACAAGATCGCCTTTGTGGAAGAGAAATACTTGTTAAGAACATTGTTCTGTAACCTTATCTAAATAAAGAGCAAAATCGCGTTTACAAAAAGAAAAATCCAAAACCTTTACTTGCATAGAACATTGATCCGTAACATAATATAAATAAAGAGCACAATCGCGTTTACAAAAATGAAGTTGGTGTCGCGAGTTCAATTATTTTTCCCATCTCAAAAATGCCCAACGCGCCTAAAGACGTTTTCACTTCAAAAAACTTAAAAAAAAAAACGGCGGAACGGCTTTGGATGAAATTTGGCACACAAGTAGACCATGACCTAGGTTAGGACCTATAATACTTTTTGCCGTTCTTCACACAGGCGAAGTCGCGGGAAAAAGCTAGTTTTTAATAAAATTGAACGCTTGAAACCAAACTAGTTTATTCGAGAGACCCACTTAAGTCAGAACTTTTAAAGCTGCACAACTAACTGAAATTGAACGAAAATAACTTCCTCGGAGTCGACGGAATTGGAATCGATTGAATTCATGGTGACAAAAGCTGGGAAGATTCAAGATGGGTACTGAAGCGAATTACGTCGTGCGGTGGGAACAATTTGATGTTCAGTGCATTTTATTGATTATTTCAGGAATAAATTTTGGTAAATTCGAAATTACCTCTTTCTGTCTGTTCAGTTACCTTGTTACGCCTTAACAGCAGAACTGATTTTGATGAAATTTAGGTTCAGGTTAGACCTAGTAAGAATATTCTATGCAAAAAGTATGAAAGTATCCTGTAGGATACTTTTATCCCGGTGGTTTTCTGACCTTCACGCGGGTGAATTCGCGGGCAAAACTTAGTCTACGTTTAGACTCGCACAAGTTTAGACTTATACAAGTTGAGCCTTGCACCAGTTTAATACACATGGATGCCCCCAGTGAGTACTCTCCTTAAGATAACTTGCGTGGGTTGATCAAAGCTTTAGTAAGATTTTCTTTATTTTCCCATCAGTACGGAAAATTCTAGTTTCATAATAGGATTTGTAGTTGCGAAGAAATATAGTATATTAAACTAGATCTTATGAAATATGGTTATACTGAAGTCCGTCTTACAATACAAAGTAATAAAAACCAACCAACCTCCAAAAAAAAAACCCTACAAAGTGAAAAATAACTTTAATTTCGGAAGTCGGTGTCTTGGGTTTTGTATTTTCGTTTTTTGCCACCGACTTCCGAAATTAAAGTTATTTTTCACTTTGTAGTGTTTTTTTTTTTGGAGGTCGGTTGTTTTTTTTTTGCAAAATGTTTTTATTTTCACTTTTTAGTTGTGGTACCTACCCCACACACATTCGAATACCACTACCTGCTACCAGTGATAGAAACTTATCATATCATCTACATACTAAGTGGGAAAAAAATACGTATTTTGTAGCTAACTCAAAAACTATCCAACCAAATCGGTCCACAATTGACGGAGAAATCGGTGGACATACATAAAAAAAAAAAATACATACGCGACGAACATATAACTTCCTCCTTTTTGGAAGTCAGTTAAAAAGTGGATTTGCAAGAATATTTATAATATAAATCTCTGAGTGCAGTACGTAGATATTTTTAGTTCGATGCATTTTGATACTAGAACTAATGTCTACTTTCTGACAAAGTCTTCGTAGGTATTATTTTTCAAATATTATGCGTCATGTTCGTGAACGGGCGCTGTCAGTAGGAACTGGTCATCTCTTAGCTGCCACGGCTTATTTTAATTAAATTTTTTATTGTTTTATTTTTTATTACGGACGCTTTTAACGTTCTGCATCGTTCTCACATGTATAACTTCAACATGAATGATGTAACCAATATTTTGTAACCATATTTTGATTTAAAGGAGTGTCCGTGGAGTTTCTTGCCCGTTCTTCTCCATAGGTACCTACTATGCTTTGGAATGGGCAACTAGCTTCATCTTTATGACTGTAATTGGTTTATTTGAAATAAATGCTTTGAGTTTTGAGTTCAAGTTTGATTAATTGTTTAAAAAAATCATGCTCTACCATAATTTGTATCGTTCGTTTTCAAAATTCAAAGGTTTAACTATTACTCACATTATATCTTCAGTTCTTCTATCATTATCGTCGTATCGATTTAAAAACTTTCTAGACTAATTACTCAAATCTGATAATAACAATACCACCTTAATGCAGACTTAAATGATTAGGAAAACTTGAAATAAACAGATTTTCTTATCAGAATTTGTCCCGAATATAATGTAGTATTCAAAATAGCTAGCTTGGTACTTACAGAGGACAATTATCGTTAATAAACCATTATCTTCGGATCAGATAAGTTCCTAAGACTTGCCGTTAGTATTTTGAATTTCTATTGCTTGGAATAATTTCGCTGTACCTACAAACTAGTACTTAGGTTATGTGGAGGAACATTATATAAATTGAGTGGAAGATTTTACAGTTTTCTTTAAGCCCCGAATACACTAGGGAACAAAATGTCCCCCAACATGATGCGCAACGCCCAATCTACGTGACGCTGCAACGTTGCAAAGTGTCCCGCAACATTGTACGTGACGCGGGGCATGTTGCTTGCTCCCGCCTTGAGAGCGAGCGCACCTGTCCCACGTCAGTGTCACGCCATTTGTCACCGAGTGTAGTCGGAGATCACTTAAAATATTAACTCTTCTTTCTCGTTGTAGTAAGAAATTCCGCATCCACCACCTTCTCTTTCTCTTACGTTTCAACACACTCGATATAATTACTAGTATACAGCACTAATAGCCACAACCTCCTCGGGCGACATTTCTATGAGCACTGACTAGTGTGGCCGGCAAAATGTTCCGCGACAATTGTCTCGGGACACTTCACGTAGTTGTTGAGGGACATGTTCCGCAACATGTTTCTTCATTTGCCCCCTAGTGTACCCCAGCCTTTATGCTCGTTAGTAGTTGCAAAGATTGCTTACCGGCGTTGGTCCGTGGATGGTGACCATCTTTACATACCAAGACTCCTCCGTGCCTCGGAAAGCACGTAAAGCCTTTGGTCCCGGCTGTCATTTATGGATCTTTGACAGTCGCTACGGGTCGTCAGAAGCCCGAAAGCCTGACAACCAGTCTTACCAAGGGGTATCGTATTACCCAGTTACTGGATTGTGGAGGTCAGATAGGTAGTCGATCCATGTAAAATACTGGTATTCAGCTGCATCCGGTTAGATTGGAAGCCAACCCCAACAAAGTTGGGAAAAGACCGGTATTTTAATAAAAAAATAAAGTTTAAAAAACTGTAACCCGACTACGGGAAAATAAAAATGATCTAAAAAGTACGAAACAAGCAAATATTTCAGACAGAAATCAAGACATAGGTACAAAAATGGTCAAGGTAAAGCCGTCGTCGCATGCCATTATAATTTTGTAGGTGTTCTTGGCACCAACATGGTATACAGGCATGCGACGACGGCTTTACCTTGACCATTTTTGTACCTATGTCTTGATTTCTGTCTGAAATATTTGCTTGTTTCGTACTTTTTAGATCATTTTTATTTTCCCGTAGTCGGGTTACAGTTTTTTAAACTTTATTTTTTTATTTTATACTTTTCCGTTTTTACACTTGATAAACGTAAATAAGAGTAGAGTAATACAATAGTTCAGTAATTTAACCTATTTTAAATTCCAATAGCAGTGCATAGTGCTTTGGACGAAACCATAGAGCGATTTATTTCGACGCCAACACCACATATCGATATCGAGCTTCGAAGAAATCCAAAATATAAATATTTCGTTGTACTTCTTTTTCTTCATAAGAGTGGAATTACAAATCGGTACTACTTATTAAGATTTGATTAACTGCACGTTGGTAACATCTTGCGATACTACGTAGCGCAGTCTCACTTTTGCTTGTTTTTAACGATTTAAACATATTTGTTTACTTTGAAAATATAATATTATATACATATTTGTAATGTGCTCGTCAAGACCTTTCTTTTGATACCAAACATGTCATGATCATCTCATTTTAATTTTTTTCGAGGTTAGAAATTTACGTGTAAAGTCCATCAAATTAAATTTAGGGAAAAATTATATAGCCTATATCACCCGGACTATTATTACGAATCTATTGATACCTCATTTATCAAAATCGGTTTAGTAGTTTATGCGCTACGGTGGAACACACGTAAAAACAAACATACATACATACATACATACATACAAACATACATACATACAAACATACATACATACAAACATACATACATAGACTGCTAAAATCATAACCCTTCCTTTTGGCTTTGCCGTAGTCGGGTAAAAATATCCACACACAATAGTCTAAATTCACCTAACCTCTAAATTTTTTAAACCCAAAAGGGGAAATTGTGTTACACTTTTTTATCTTCCTTTTTCGTTTCACTGAAAATGTTTGCGACATAACATGAACATCGTAGTTTTAAAAATATGACACGCTTTAAGGTAGATTTTATTATTTTTACGTGAGCTAACTTTCATTAGGTAGCTGAAACTAGGGAACGATAAAATGAGAGGACATCATTATTAAATTAGCTTTCGCAACAAATTTTAATTAAAAAGTTTTATGCTAAAAAAGCTTAGAGCGTCGTCGTACTCATACCGAAGTATGAGATAATAATTTGGTTAAAATTATGATAAAATTCAGAAATATTCATGTAAAGCCATAATATCTAGAATTCAGAAAATTGGAGCAAAGATTTAAAAAGAACTCGTAGTTAAGCAGACGACTCGGAAATCGAACTGAAAAATCGAATAATTCATTGTGAATTATTTTAGTAAACTAATAGGTACTATCGAAGAAACGTATATCTGTACACTGTAAGGACTATTCTTGCTTGCAGCGATCAGCTGCTATAATATCGCTTATCTACGAAACAAAAAGGGCTGTATGCACAGGATTTTGTTTTTAAATTGCTTTGATATGCTTTATCGTATGTACCGTAGGGGTACATAAAAAAACCTAACAAAAAGTAGAAAAAAAGAAGTAAAAGTAACGTAACTAATAGTTTCAGGTTTTCCCATACTGATCAACCTCCACGGATCACTTTGTATATTCTACTCCTAGTTTACTGCGGTACCATTTTCTAGGGCGTTATAACACTAGTGTTATATACAACGTCTGCATAAAGAGTCTCGCTGGTACTATATTTTCTCTTAGTGCTTTTGCACTTTTTACAAGCTTAATTTACATTAATTTGCTTCGTTCTAATGTGTTTTCAGTTAAGGTACAATTCCGTAGACGACCGCAGACGACAGCAGCAGGCGACGTGTCACCGCGACACGACTGGTTTTTATGTATTTTTATGAAATACCTTCCGTAGGTAGCGACACGTCGGTTTCATAGAAATACATAGAAACCAGTTGTGAAGCGGCTACACGACACCTGCTGCTGCCGCCTACGATCGGGTACGAAACGGTACTTTAACTGCTATTGTGATACATTTTTCAAGCACTTTCTGGCATCCGATTGTGCTGAAAGTCGGAACCTATACAGAGTGAGTCTTCATAATGTGCACATATTGAAATGAGGGAATCTATGCTTAATTTAATCGACGGAAAAAATGTTTTTTTATTTTGTTTTTTTTTTAATTCTTTTGTATCAAAAAAAAATTTTTTTTATTCTCTTGGGCATCTTATTTATAAATTTTACAATTATTGTTAAAATTGATGAAAAAAATACAGATTTTTGCTAAAAAAAACATGTTTATTTTCAATTGAAGGTCGTTTTTTTTTCTCAATTTTAATTTTATGTGGACGCCTACTTACTTCCAATCATTATGGAGTATGTTTTATCGCGATAGCTGATTCAGTTTAAAAGTTACACAGTTTTGTTACAATTTTTTTTTAATTCCATAAAAAGTATAAAAAAAATATTTAGATTTTTTAAAATATTTTTTCTGTCGTTAAAATTAAGCATAAATTCCCTCATTTCGATATGTGCACATTATGAAGACTCACACTGTATACTGAATGCCGTTAAGCCCAAAAAGTTCTTTCCGAGAAAATGGCAAAAAACAAAAAACGCGGGAATCGTTGTTTCTTAAAAACTATGATTGTTGGACACATCATTTGATATTCTTTTCTGTTTATCTTAAAGAATCCTCTCTGTCCAGAAACTCTTAAAGAAGAAGTGTGGGTTAGACGCTTTCTAGTGATGAAATCATCATAAATTGTGTTACTTAACGGCCTACAAAATGTTCATATCTCTGGAACTATTTTTATTGTAAAAATGTTTCTTAGACAGAAAGATAGAGAATTTTGAACTTTATCACTTTCAATTAAAAAATTAAAATTGGCCATTTGAGGGTTAACAGCTTTCTAGTTAAAGGACGGCAGTATAACTACGGTGACAACGCAAAAATATGATACCATGGAGCTGGCCTGATGATGGAGCTCGAATATGGCCATAGAACTCCTCAACCAAATAAGATGGCGTCGTTGTGTTCGAACTCGTTGGTTGTGTCATGTGTCTTGGCAAGAACAAGGTGGAGTCCAGGGTCTGATGATAACGCAGGAACGTGGCCATAGGAACTCCTCAACTTTACAAGATAGCCCTGTTGTGTTGGGCTCGTTGAATTTATGTTGACAAGTAAGTACCTTATAAGTAAAGGTGATAGAACAGATATTTAAACAAATTCTAATGCCAAAAATACTAAATAAAATATAGGTAAAAATCTCTATAAGAACACGCTTTCAATGAACTAAAAAGTACTAAATAAAACTTAGTAATATTTTCTTAAAAGCTTAAGGCATATCTTTGAGTGTAAGAAGGACATTTAACGCCTCAAGCTTTAAGAAATATTTAAGTCATGAATTTCAAAGCTTGCCTTTGAAAACTTTGTAGTATAAATCGTAGTACCTATCGAATTTGTGTCTTAATGAGATTTTTTATCTCATGTCGATAATTTTGGGCATTTTAACGAAGAATAATAAGAAGCTTTATTTTACCATTTCGGTACATATTTTAACAGTCTGTTAAAACTACTTGTAGGTAAGTAGGTACCTATAACTTGGATAACTTCTCTCCCTCCTTACTTTTATGAGTATCAAGTATTCGATCTACCTATTACATAACGCTGTCTCGTTTCTGTAGTGTCCGATTTATGACTCTCAGTTGCGTAATAAAGGTTTTATGACACAGTTATTGTTCCTTTTATATTACCTACTAGCTTTTGCCCGCGGCTTCTTGTGCAAGGAAATCGGAAATTGTCCCACGGGATCTTGCTACCGGAATATGGGCATGGGCTCAAATATAATGTTGACAAGAGCCAATGCATGGTCTTTAGAGCCTGCGGTGCTAAATTTCTCGAAAATATACCACCAGTCTTTCTCAATGGTGTTCCCCTAGACAGGGTAGACCATTTTAAATACTTAGGGCATATAGTCACGGCTGACTTCAAGGCATCGAATGGGAGCGGAGGGCCTTGTCGAAAAGAGCGAATATGCTAGCTCGCAGGTTTGCACGTTGCTCCGACCAAGTTTAGGTCACCTTTTTCAAGGCATATTGCACCTCACAGTACACGTGCAGCCTGAAGGCTCGCGATACACAAGCGTGCTATAGCGCCCTTCGTGTCCAGTATAACAACGCGTTCCGGGCAGTGTTGAGGCTCCCCTACTTTTGTAGCGCCTCGGGCATGTTTGCGGAAGCGCGCACCGACTGTTTTCACACCTCCACAAGTGGTGCGCGTCCTTAGTGCGCAGGGTGCGGGCCAGCTCCAATACTGTCTCGAAAATGATCGCTGAGTGATTTGACTGCCCCTACATACGACAATGCTGTAACAGACGTATAGCCAGGGCACTTAATCTGATTGACACTGACCTATATTTTTAATGACTTGTTTGATGAAATTATTATTTTTAATTTAATATTTATTCTGTGACCGTTATAATTTAACACATCATTTTAATTTCGATTCTGTGAACCGTATAATTTGTATTACTCATTCGTTTATTTTAATTGCATTTGACATTTTAATTTGAATTCTGTAACCTTTATAATTTGTATCTACTTATTTTAATTGCATTGACATTTTATTCTATTGTGATTTATTCTGTTGCAGTATAGTGAAATTTTATTTTATGTAGGTAATAGGGTTTTGCCTGTTTTTTTTTTTTTTTAAAGTATCTCATTTGTGGTTTATCCCAGGTAACCTCACCTATCTTTTCACGTCAGTCTATCTGTGAACCAATTTCATCCAAATCAGTTCTGCCGTTAAGGCGTGAAAAGGTAACACACAGACAGAGTTCCTTTCGTATTTTTAATTTGAGTATAGACTCAGCGCCCCGCGGATTCACCCACATATGTCTCGATCCCGTGTGAATATCAGAATAAAAAGTATCCTACGTGTTAATTCAGGTTATAAACTACCTGTGTGCAAAAGGAGATGGAAAATGTTGGGCCCAAGTGTAATAAGTTGAGATATGATGTAAAAATTAGTCATATTTTTTTATCCTTGAATATCAAAATTCAGCTCAATTCATTCTCTGGAAGCGGAGAAATATGATAAAGATAGTTTTCGTGAGATCATCGATTATAGTAATCGATTACACAACTACAAAAAGAAAAACTACCCACTAGGAAGCACTAGGTAATATAGTTAACTCAAAGTAATCAAATGCACTATCTATACTTTTATACAATACTAGCTGACCCGTGCCCACTTCGTTGGGCGGTAAACATTTTAACTTGTGATGAAATTATGAGTGTGGTTCGGTTAGTACTAAGTGCTATGATTTATTTCCTGACTGCAAAAAGGAGGGTTTTGTTTTTATTGCATATTTCCGAGCACGGGCCTGCGATGTTCTCGCGCTTTGGCTAGCGAGCCTCTGCGAGCGCTCAGCGCTAGACTCCCCTATCCCTTGTTGCAGAGGTATGCTGCCTTGAATCACTGAGACGCTGCGCACGTTCAGCGCTAGATTCCCGAGCACGGGCCTGCGATGTTCTCGCGCTTTGGTTAGCGAGCCTCTGCGAGCGCTCAGCGCTAGACTCCCTATCCCTTGTTGCAAATATTATTATTCATTTATTTATCAGACAACTAGATCCAATTACAAAAACAAAAACATTATATACAATTCTAGATGTTAGTAAACAATTTAACTTACTTGCTATGTTAGTACTTATATTCTACTACTGACAAGGTGGTTTTAATAAGATGCCTCATTATGGGGCTTTCGTCAGGCCCATCAGCAATAGCTTTCAGGAGGCTGTTGCCACTGTCCCGCAACCTTGTGAGAAGAGAAGCATTTTTTTTCCGCACTACAGCTGAGAAGCTATCCACTCTGGCTCGCGCAAACATTGCAGAAGCACTGCAATAACGGGGCAGTCGCAACAGCGCCCTAAAAGCGTTGTTGTATTGAATACGCACCGCATTGGCGGCACGTTTGGTACAGCTAATCCATAGAGCGCTCGAGTACAGAGATGTGCAGTAAACTTTAAAAAGTGTGATTTTGACCGCATCTGTACATCGAGCGAACCTACGGGCCAGCATATTCGCCCGCACCGCCAATGCCCTGCGTTCCCGCTCAACATCGGCATCGTCTTTCAGGTCGTCAGAAATGAAATGTCCAAGGTATTTGACTTGGTGTACCAGACGAATCGAAACGTCGTTAATGAATAATATCAAAGACATGCTGCCTTGAATCACTGAGACGCTGCGCACGTTCAGCGCTAGATTCCCGAGCACGGACCTGCGATGTTCTCCAGCTTTGGTTAGCAAGCCGCTGTAAACGCTCGGAGCTAGATTCCCCAGCGCGTGCTTGCGAAATATTTTCTCTATTCCTCGAGAGGCGCTGATGATTTTCAAGAGCACTCTTCTGTACGGCGTACTCGAGCTGCTCTTGTCTGGGATGTCTGACGGGAAAGTTGTGATTTCCTTTATAGCATGATAAACAATCGCTGAAACTGTCCGATATCCCAAAAACAGAAATAGCTTCGAACTTGAAGAATGAAAACGAAGTAGTATTTGTGTTTTAAGAAACCGAGCAACCAAAACAATTTTAAAGACCAACAACATGTCATCCAACCTACTGCGTACAACTCTCCTACCTAACGACAAATATTTTAAACAATAACTGGAGACGGTCATTAATTGACGTAATTGCACAACGCCATCTATGGCTAAATGGATAAAACGTCCGTACAAAGCATGTTCTAATGCGGTTCATGAATGGACGGCGGCATTTTGCGATTTAGTAATTTTATATTATACTAGCTTCTGCCCGCGACTTCGTCCGCGTGGAGTAGCTACTTTGGGCTAAAGCTATCTTTAATCCGCGACTTCGTTTAAATAAAGGTGTATTTTTTTTTAATAATGCGTACCTATGTTAAAGAGCTATTTTAGGTACCTACATCACGCTTTAATCAGTAAGCCGACGTTCGCACGGACGTAATAAAATCGCAGCGGGATTTTATCGCGCACTGATTTTTCAACTCTCGGTGTTAAGCCGAACGTTGAGAATCCAACGCGCTGGAACGCACTCTCGTCCCAGCGGATTTTCAACTCTCGGCGCTAAACAGATCGTTGAAAATTAAGAGCACGAAAAAAAGAACCAGATCTCGATAGGGCAACATTTAGTTGCCCGTGCGAAAAACACTCTTGGCGTAAATCTATTCCTACGTGCTTAAATGTTTGTCCCTGGGCCTTATTAATTGTTACCCCAAACGATACCTTCACCGGAAATCGCGCGCAGTACTTGATCATTATTTTGCTGCGATGTTATTTTAAAACTGCGATATCTCCTAAGATATTTATTGAAATCGAATGATGTAAACGGCAATTTTGTTTTAAATTAAATACTTGTGATGAATAACGTATTTATTTGGATAAGGATTAATGTCATGTTTATAAAAACACCTTCGTAAATAACGCATTACTTTTGAACAAATTTGGTTAGCATAAAAAAGGTTAGAGTGAGCCAACCTTAAAAGATAGACATATGCTGTCGCGGACTTTTTTTTAGAACTTTTAAAGGGGAACAATTCTGTCATACATGATTTTTGCGACACTTTAACTGTTTACGCAGCGCACGCAGCGGAAGCTCTCAAAAGGAAAAAAATAATCCCGATTTTGAAACATTCTTCATTGGTGCTCCGCTCCTATTGGTCTTAGCGTGATAATATATAGCCTATAGCCTTCCTCGATAAATGGGCTATCTAACACTGAAAGAATTTTTCAAATCGGATCTGTAGTTTCTGAGATTAGCCCGTTCAAGCAAACAAACAAACAAACAAACAAACTCTTCAGCTTTATATATTAGTATAGAAGTATAGATTCGAAACTATTTAACCAATTGACATACTGTTTTGGGCAAATCGTATCTCTATAATGTTCTTTTGATCATAATAATATTTTTTTCGATAAGGTTTAATATTTTGTTGTTTAAAAAATCGTCCAAAGTACGTCGAAAAATACTTTTTTTAACACATAAAAGCTACTATATCTGCTAAAATATAAAAGATAGAAGTATGGTGTCGCGGACTTTTTTGTAGAAGTATTTAAAGCGGACCAGGTCGCCATACATTGTTTTTAATTATATACAACTGTTAAGGCAGCGCATGCAAATAACTCTGTTGTAAGAGCAATTTTTTTCCGCCTGGCTAGACAAAAATTGAGATAGTTCGGCTAATATACATGATATCTTTATAATTTATAGCCTATAGTACTCACGAATAATGTAGCTTTCTACCAATGAAACAATTTTTAAAATTGGTTCATTACTTCCGGAGATTACCCCCTATATACAAACTTACAAACATACAAACTTACAAACAAATGTTACCTCTTTATAATATTATAGTATATTATAGTATAGATAGTGCATTTAATTTAAATAAACATCATTAATTACTGAAAAACCAAAATAATGATTATCAATTTCATATCGATTAAAATCAGTTTTATTTTTAGTCTATGTCACTGGCAGTACATATTTTTGCACTGGCAGACTGACATTGACAATTTGACACTAGACATTAGTGGTGGGTCATTCTCGAATTTTTGGCGACCGAAACCGTTTTCCCGACGACGAAAACGATTGCAGAAAACGATTAAAGGACGAAACTTATCCAACATGGAATAGAATTGCGTTTTTGTCGAGCGCAGTTTCTTAAAACTATCAACGATTTGAAACATATGAAATGGTTTTTTCGCATCACGAACGACAGCATTGACAACTGGTAATACATTACTGGCTGTATTTCATTTCAAAGAGTTCACTTTTAAGAGTTCACTTTTTATTGGAACAACTGTTTTACGAGTGTGATAGATAGTTGAATCATTGTACCCGACTGTATTTTCTTAGATGTAAAAATCTCACCTAGTAATTCGAAGACTGGTTTGTGCAATGAAGACTGTTTGAAGTTGAACACAGGACGTAAAACGGTTTCATCATCACAAAACGGTCTTTGTAAACGGTTCGTTGTTGCAACGCCCATCCCTACTAGAACTAGACAGCTGTCACTTATTTCGTATTTTCGGATGTGTTTTGAGTGCTTTCCCAATTAATTGTCATTTTCAACGATCACTGCATTGATTTTTACGGATTCTGTCCCTGCCTACCTTGTACGACCCTTGCTTACACACTGGACACCGAAGATCGCTCACATGATTGACTTGGAATTGTAATTTTGGATTTAAACCGCCGCTTTGTGGATTGAATATTGTTGAAACTATGGATCTCTGTGTGAATTGTAGGATAGCAACTAGTCACCGCAATACACTAATGTATGTATGAATCTATAAATTCACACCATTTACATCTCGTTACTATTCAGGCCCAAGAGTGTATGTAATCGTTTCAGTCTCCTTTCAACCTAATCCATTCCGTAGTTTTTGCGTGAAAGAGTAACAAACTTTTGCGTTTATAATATTATTAAGTAGAATAGGATAATATCACAAATTCTGTTACAAGAACATACAGAACATATGTTGCCAAATACCCAAGTGATAGTGATAATGCTAGACGCCCAATATTATCCTCTGTTACAAAGTTTTAAGGTAGTTTCCAGAACAACAGGTATCATTGTTCAGAAACTCTCCAATCTAGTATACCTTTTTTTTTTTTTTTTTTTGGGTGGGAAATCATCAAATAACTTCTCCCGCTCTGGGCGGAGCGGGAGGGCGTGTCAGACTCTTACTGACTAAAACCCACCCGTGTTCCTTCAGTTGCCGTGTTGCCAGGGGGCCACGATTTCCCTATCGGTTTTCTTCGAACCCCCGGCAGGCATTGGCCCTAGCGGACCCCGTCAATTCTGCTGACATCTCTTTGAGGCGCGCGTGGAACACAACGCGCCGTCGACCCGGGCTTGGTCCTTATCGGACGGCGAGCTACCCATTGCTCACCGTCCGCAAGCCCGCGCCTACGGTAGCCGGAAATCCTCTCGTGACTCCCGACGCCCAGGGCGTCTCCTGCTGCGGCGGTTAGGGGCGCGAGGGCGCGAGATTTGCCTTTCCCTCACGCGCTCCGTCTCCTCCTTCGCGAGCATTACTGCTTCGCAGAACGAGGTGACGGCTTCCCATTTCCTCTCGCTCCGTAGCATGGCCCGAATCAGGGCCGGACGCGAGAGATCACCGCCGCCGATCGCTTCCACGAGGACACGGCGATGCTCTGCCCAAGCCGGGCAGACCTCCACCGTATGCTCCACCGTGTCCTCCGGGCGATCCACACAGTGATGACACCCGGGCGTTTCCTCCCGCTTTATCCTGAACAGGTACCTCCCGAAACAGCCGTGTCCGGTGAGCACCTGTGTCAGGCGGAAGGTGAGGACGCCGTGGCGCCTCTCTAGCCACTCCTCAAAGAGGGGTCTTATCGCCGCAATTGTGGCGTGCCCAGCGCTGGGTTGCGACAATCGCACTCTCCATTCCGCCATGAGTCTCCATTCCGCCATGAGAATCTAGTATACCTAGAAGTATGTCTTTATAAACTTCCGAAACCCACACTCAAACTAAAACAAAGATAGTGTTCGAAATATCGACGATACGAGTGCTGTAGCAAAGTTGTACCTGCTCCACTTTGAGTGTAACAACTTGTTCGAAAGTAGCTCATGCAGGAGTTGAAAGCTTTTACGGCATCTGAAAGATCGTGAAGCTGAAAGTGGAGAAACAATAAACTATGTTTTCAGCGCCAAGTTGGGGAGAGAAGTAAATAAACTGACATGTTTCTGATACTGAGAGGGGCTTGTGGTAAATAATAACAGCCGCACGGGTCGATCGATCAGGTTAAGCTATGCTTGCCGCGGTTGGTTCATGGATGGGTGACCATATTTACATACCAAGCACGTTAAGCCGTTGGTCCCGGCTGTCATTTGTAGATCTTTAACAGTCGTTACGGGTAGTTAGAAGCCCAAAAGTCTAACAACCAGTCCTACCAAGGGGTATCGTGTTACCTAGTAACTAGGTTGTGGAGGTCAGATAGGCAGTCGCACCATGTAAAATACTGGTATTCAGCTGAATCCAATTAGACTGGAAGCCAACCGTAACATAGTTGGGAAAAGGCTAGGCACATGATGTTTCTGAATCACACATAACATAACATCACGCCTTGTTTCCCCGAAGGGTTGGGCAGAGGTGTACCTGTAGTAGGTATAACCACATTTCGCCAGTTATGTTTTAATAGGGGGCGAGCCTATTGCCATCTCAACCGGGCACAAATCCAGACTCCGAGCTGCTACTGAGAAATTCCAGATAGAAAAACCCAATAACACTTTGCCCGATCCGAGAATCGAACCCAGGACCTCATGCTCAGCAGCAGCGCTTGCGACCACTAGACCAACGAGGCCAAGAGGCAACGAGACTAATACCTGTTTATTTATTTAATATAAGGTAGCTTCATAGCTGACAGTAAGTATAACATTGTTATTATTCTTAACATTACGCCAATTACGAAGCACACAATAAACTAAGAAATACAGAGAGTGACATAATTTATTTATCCTCTTGACAGTCCGGTACTCTCCAGCACGCGTAGCATGACCATCGTAGAAACGAGTTTTGTCGACGGAAGAATAGACAAAATGACAGATTGTGATTGTTTATCAGTCATTTTGTCTACTCTTCCGTCGACAAAACTCGTTTCTACGGTGGTCATGCTATGCGTGCTGGAGATCGATAACAATTAAAATTCTATTGTTTTTTTTTTTGGACTGTTGGAGGTTTATAGTGTGTGCAGGCGTATTATGTGCGGTCTAGGTGTTGTAAATGTGAAGATGTGTGTATGTACATATGACTAAGCTGGCACTGCTGAGTTGGCAGAGTAGGTATCCGGCGTTTGATGGAGCATTTAGATAATCTTTTCTAAGTCTGTTCCGTGTGGTATTAATGAGTGGACTGTTCATGGTATATTTTTTTAGTCTTCACCCAGTAGGGTCTTTCCAAAGATATACCTAACTAGCAGTGGCGTAGCTAGTAGTAAAGGGGTCCTGTATCAAAATATGTTGGAGGCCCTTTTTACCTGACTGTAGCGAAGCTCAAAAGGAGGGTTTTGTTTTAGTTGACAAAATAAATAAAATAGCATCCTTAGTTGAGAGCTTAAGATGTCATTGTGACTTTATTAAGAGAATCCAAGAGCGAACGAGGCGAGCTAGAAAACTGACTCAGAAACGTTAAGTTTTCACTGAAGAGAAAATAGAAGCATTCTGAACCGAGATTGTTGAAGATTTCATTGGAATTTTACTAAGACAATGCAAAAGCGAACGAAACCTGCTATAAATTTGAAGAATCCTAATTCGGATATGTTAAGCTGTCATTGTCATTTGACTAATAGAATGTAAGAGCGAGCGTAGCAAGCTCAAACATTGGAGCATCCTGCCTCGTAGGTTAGATTTTCTACGTGATTTTACTAAATGGATGTAAGAGCTTGAGAGTCGGACCGTGCTTTAAACTTGAAGCCTCAATAAGCCGTAAACAAATTACGCAAATTTTCATATTTTCATTAGGTATTTATTTATTACAGGCAGGTTTCATATTTTAATATTGTGGGTACGAATTTTTGCTTACACACCTGGGGGCCCTTGTAGCTTGGGGGCCCCATATAATTGATTCGGCTGATACGGCAGTAGCTACGCCCCTGCTAACTAGCTTCTGCCCGCGACTTCGTCCGCGCAAATTTCTTGTTTTAACATAAAATATATTCTATAACACTCGGCCATACTGTAGCTTCCCATTTGTGAAAGAATCGAATCGGTAGTTCCGAAGATTATCCCCTAAACACAAACTCACAAATTTTACCTCTTTATAATATTAATAGGAATTACCTATGTAATTAATTGATTCAGGCGTGACCTTGCGGGAATCCATATAAAATACGATAGACGTGGGTATATTTAGTAACCGGTTCCGCTTAGCTATTTCCATAAAGAACTCTTCAAAGAATACTTTGAAGAAGAGTATTCTTTGAAGAGTTCTTCAAACACACCCAACACACACCAAGCGCACCAAGCGCTAATGCGCTTGGTGCGCTTGGTGTGTGTTCGAGTTCGCGACAAGTCAATCGTCATCCTGAGGATGCCTCGTTGAGAGGTGAAACACGTGTCGATTTCTTTGAGGAGTTCTTTATGGCTCTTTAGAAATAGCTAAGCGGAACAAGTTACTAATTATATCCACGTCTATTGTATTTTATAAGGGATTATGTATTTCGTATCCTAACAAAAAAATTACTTAAACAACCCTATTTGTTGTCATTAGATAACTGACGAGCTCCACTCTTAATATCTCTACCTAACCCTTTGGAGAAGACAGGAGTGATGTTAAGCTATATTTTAATGTAAAGCAACAGCTTATAGCCATCCAAGGCGTAGTGATATTTTATTTGTTGCAAAGAACAATTAAAATCAAACTCATTGACATCATCCGTAATGCTCTTGCCATCATGCCAGCTGTTTGATAACCCAACGGCTTGGCACGCGACGATGGGAAGAGACCAGACGTAATGACCATAATGCCTTGGAAGTTAGGCAGGCCTTTGGTCCAGGATGCAACATGGCTCGACACCCTCGGTCCATCCCATCTTTCTAGTACCACGGGCTGTTCTGGGGCAACTGCTGCAGGTGCGGAAAACCTCAAGTAGGAGTTTTAATTTCGAGCCGTTTGGGGTTGAAACACTAGGGCCATGGGGTCCGAGTGCCAATTTGGTTTTTCGAGACATCACCAAGCGGTTGATTGTCTCTTCACGTGACCAGAGGGCTGGCCTATTTTTTGGCCAAAAAATCAGCATCGCCATACAACGTGGTAATGCTGCCAGCCTTTTGGGCATTTTTCCTGTTGACAGCGATGCGGACGTTTCGATCTGATGTATCTACCTAGCAGTCTACCTGTATCTATTCCTGAATAACGCAAAAGGGTAAAAAAGCACTGATCACAGGCTTTTACTGCACGTAGGCGATTTTAGACCATAAAGTTCGAATTTCCCTACCAAAATAAAAAAATATCATATACGAAGGGATTATTTTATGATATTGTAACTGAAGCCCCAATAAAATAAAGTTATGTATCTTGGCTGTTTTCCAAATCCATGTATAATGGAACAGGGTAAGTAAGGTTTATTATAGTTCATGATAATCATAAATATTTGTGCGAGAAAACTGAACAGATGTGAGAAATATAATGTACATTTAAAAGAAGAGTGAAAGAACACTATCTTTCCACTTCGTCATAGTTGCATAGTTGTTTTAAATTACATTATAATTATAAATATTGTAGTGATATTTATATTATATTTTTTATTCATTAATTTTAGAAGTATTTAAGTATGTATATTCTCTTACTGTATCTTCCTTGATTTATGTTTTTTTTTTTGTTTACTCTTCTACTGTTACATACGTTGTCTACATCTCTTTTTATATACTTTCCTATCGCAGGTATGCTGAAAGAGATTTCTTTGGAAATAAGCATCTCCTTTATACGTATTTTTCTGTTCCTTTCTTCTTGTCTGTTTATATGTGTGGACATAAATAGAAAAATAAATAATTTTGTAATTAGATCGTAATTTAAAATTGCACGCCCCTTCCGCTAAAATTTCAAACGTTTGAAAGATGTGCATGCAACTAACAGTGGAGGGCGTGCAATTATAAATTAGATGATCTCTATATTTGTACGTTTCAAGTAAATAAATGTCTTGTGAGTATTATGGTATTTTCAATCTTAAACTCTTGCTAATTTACGTCAAGTTTACTCCGCACTGTTGCGATAGGCCCACATAAAAAAGTAACTACATAGATAAACCGTACACTTCGTTATGAAAACCTAAATTTTCAAAGCAAAGTTAGAAACATGGATGAATCCCAAATCACAGCCCAGTACAAGATGTGCGAAGACCTCTATAATTAGATGACACCAAAAAAAAATGTGCACAAGTTAACCACGACCCAATTTTGTCGGTACTTAAGTTTTTTCAGCCGTTTTTACGGGTATTATTCTTTTATACTTCCGTTTCAGGATGACCTCACCGGTGTAGCCGCAATTATGGCTTTGGTCACAACATATTTTCAGATAAATTTAAATTATTGTTGTACTTCTGGTGCTTCGTGCCAAATTACACTAATATTATAAAGAGAAAAGATTTGTATTTTTGTTTGTAATTAATAATCTCAAAAACGACTGAAACGATTAAAAAAACAGTAGCACTTCGGGAGTGCCGACAGAACTGAAAACTTTAACAAGATCGCCTTGGTGCAAGAAAAATACTTGTACAGAAATTGGTCCGTAACCTTATTTAAATAAAAAGCACAATTGCGTTTACAAAAAAAAATACTTCCAAAACCTTTAAAAAATACTTGCATAGAACATTGATCCATAAGTTAATAAATAAAGAGCGCAATCTCGTGTACAAAAATGAGGTGTCGGTAACGGTGTCGCGAGTTCAATTGTTTTTCCCATCTCAAAAATGCCCAACTCGCCTAAAGAAGTTGTCACTTCAATTATAAGCTGACATGTCGTAAGAATTCACGTGAATAGCAACAAGCAGGGTTTATAACCCATGCCCTCTAGTGGTAAGATTACCAGTCGGGTGGATGAACTGTTCGACTATTGCCGCTTTGGAATTAATTAATGATTTAAATATGTACGTCATTAATTATTTACGCTCACCTGGCCTTAGACTTGAAATTGAAAAGGCCACTATTGGTCCCTTTTATTCAGGAAAAGTTTGAAAAGCCGGTTGTCACCCTTATACTAAAGTATGCCGTAACGTCTCGGGACGTGCTATTTAGGGGAGAACAAAATCAACGTCAGAGTGTCTACTTAATTACTTTTATTTTAGTGTAACTACTAATGTGATTTAATTAGAAAACTACAATGACCTGATTAAATTAAAGTATAATAAACATGTAATGTATTCAGAAATAAGTCTCTTTTTACCCGACTACGGCAAAGCCAAAAGAAAGGATTATGATTTTAGCAGTCTATGTATGTATGTTTGTTGTTACGTGTGTTCCACCATAGCGCCTAAATTACTGAACCGATTTTGATTAATGAGGTATCAAAAGATTTGTAATAATGGTTTGGGTGACATAGGCTGTATAAGGTCTCCCTAAATTTAATATGTTGGACTTCACACATAAATTTCTGACCTCAAAAAAAATTACACTGAGATAATCATGTCATGTTTGGTACCAAAGAAAAAGTCTTTACAAGCACATTTTAAATATGTTGATATATCACAATTGTTAAAATAAAACAAAAGCGAGACTACTCTACGTACGGCGCGGCTGTAAATTTAATACCTATTATACAACAAAAAGCATGACTAAAGTAATACCAATGCGCAGTTAATCAAATTTAATAATCAAACGTTAAAACGGAAAAGTATAAAATAAAAAAGTAAGTTTAAAAACTGTAACCCGACTACGGCAAAATAAAAGTGATCTAAAAAGTACAAAACATGAAAATATTTCAAACAGAAATCAAGGCATAAGTACGAAAATGGTCAAGAATAAGCCGTCGTCACATGCCATTATAATTTTTTAGGTGTTCCTGGCACCCACATGGCATACAGGCATGCGACCACAGCTTTACCTTGACAATTTTTGGTCAGGTCACAAACGCTACTCAAAAATTTAAAATTGAATAACATGATAAACATTAAAGATAGATCCCTCTTTTAAAGTTAATTTTCGATTTCTTTTCATGAATATTCAGAAAAATACGGGTGATCACATGCCGATGGACCACATTGTATAATATCACTAACTAGAGACCTGCCCCTTCGTCGCTGAATTCTAAGAATTCTGTGCTATATCTAAGTTCAAAAAAAAAATCTTCCAGGTTATATACATGGTTTAAATAATTATTCAAAATTCAAAAGTCATTTATTCAAACTAGGCTGAGAATCAGCACTTTTCGAACGTCATAATTACATAAAACAGTCCCCCCAAAACGCCCACCCTTCACCACTTCCTAGTGCTTTAGCTGGGAAGAAGAAGTGACGCCACAAACTCCCCAGCGGCACTGTTCAGTTAGAAAAATAAATAAAATTGATTCTATATAATAGTATGCAAAATAATTTACATTACGGAACTCAAAACATAGTTTAAATAATAAATAATTATTAGTCATAATTTATATCAGCTAGCAAACGCTAATATATCTACCAACCAAAAATATCGAGAACTATACAAGCAGAAATAAAAACTAAACGTAAACAAAACTTAATATAAGCCTCCAGGCATAAAGGGCGTGCCCGCTTACATATAGCTAGGTATATAAAGCTGTAACTGAAAGTTATAAATAATAAACTAGGATCATCGAGATTAAATAAATAAACAGTTAATTTGTAGTTACAATAACAAAACCATGATCAGCAAGACGACCAGTCATCTCAAGCAGCACCCGTTCACGAGCATAACACAAAAATAAACACACAACCTCACCATATTATGCCATATTATGAAAATCGCATAAAATCAATGGAGCTTAGAAGATTTAGGTGGTCACAGAAATGGACACGAAACGAGAGATTGTTAAGCTTTTGCATAGCTTTTATCGCGGGCTTTGAGCGCGGCGACCGAATCAAGAAATTCCGTAACGTAACGAAAATAAAACTTAACACCCCCCACTCCGCCTACTATGTAGTGATGGTTCCCATGACAACGTGATGTTGTCATGGGAAACGTGGTGTTGTCATGGGAACGTAATTTTTGTTTTATGTTATCACGTCATCATCCCAAGTGTAGCGTTGACAAATAGGAAGTATGGAGGATACAAATGCTATGCAATAGCTTTACCGCGGCAGTCCCCGAGTGCCACACGTTTTTTATAATAAGTTTAGATATACATATAAAATCAGAGATATACTGTAGCACATCCACATTTTCTATGTTAACCCAAAAATTTAGGTCCAAAGTAAAATAAGTAAATAGTTCTGTTTTATTTATTTGAATAAACGTCTGCAGCTGTCAGTAATTTTCTCAGAACCGTAGGAATAATTTGACTATTAAATTGTAATTTCTTTTATAGTCATGGCCCTATTTATTTTTTAATAAAAGGATTATTTTATTACAGAGTAAGGAAAATTCATTTTTAGTAAATCTTGCTCGTGTAATTTATGTAGGTAGTATCATAAAAATATTTTATTAGATAGTACAATGAAAAGAGTCTAGACTAGAATAAATTCGGGTACTGATATAAATTTTCGTTAAATATAAAATAATATTATCATGTTCAATGATGACTAAATTATTGCTGATTTTATCTGCTATTATTGCCTCATAAAATAAATTTATATCAAACTAGCAGCTTTTTCTCGATCCCGAGGAAATAGGATAAAAAGTATTCTGTACTAATCCAGGTTATAAACTATATGTGTGCCAAATTTCATCCAAATCCGTTCAGTAGTTTTTGCGTGAAAGAGTAACAAACATCCATTCATTCATCCATCCACACAAACTTTCGCGTTTGTAAATATTACAGTAAGACTGACGGACTTTTAGATATTTTGCACCAAGAAATCCCCCTGAGTAAAGAATATAAAACAAAATTACCAAAAATGTAATAAACACCGGTCAAGAGCGAGTCGAACTCGCGCAACGAGTCTTCCGTACCATTTAAAATTTTCATTGGCGAGGCCTTTATTCGTCAGAGAATTTGAATACTGCACACTGCCGTGTAGAGTATTACAGTTTTAGGTCAGCGCCATCTCTTGACCGATAGTGAAACTAATGGAATTTAAGTTGATGATTTCTGAAAAAGTGTGCTATTTTGAGACTTTTTTATTTTTCCTGTAATCTTCATATAAACTTCTATCACATAGAACAATTTCAGATTTTACTCTATGTAAACTTCGGAGATAAGGGGGAGGGAACGGTAATTTTTGTAAACATTTTTCGTCTCTAAGTCGAAAACTATGCGAACTACAAAAAAAAAAGTTTGAGAATGTGCAAATAGCGCTCTTTCATATGATACCCCTTCGATTTTTAAGACCCCCGTTCAGTCCCTGTTGCAAAAAAGATATAATGTATTTTTATTTATTTCTTAATTGCAAAATAGTTGGGCAAACGTCTTCTAAAACTATTCTAAATTTGAAGTTAGTAGCATTAGTAGTTCTTGAGATATCCATATCTATTCTTGATATGTGACAGACAGACTGACAGATAGACTGAGTCGCACCGGTTCCTTTTACCATTTTGGTACGGAACCCTAAAAATGATTTGTAATAAAATAACGGTCTGCCCATAGTGAGGTATAAGACCCAACATAACGATGCTAAAAAAATATCCTGAGTGAGGAATATCCTCACAGTGCGTGCCGCACCCACAGTTTGTTAAGATTAAATTAAGGCCTTCAATGAACCCCTAAAATAAAATTATGAAGGGCCCTACAGATGGCACCGTCCGCGTCGGCGTCGTAGCACCCAGTGCGCTACGGCGTAGGCACGTAGCGTAGTACGTCACTAAGCTACGCGCTAATCCAAACCCTCACTTTATATGTTCTATGTTATAGGGTTTGGTTTCCGCACTTAGTCCGTAAGGTGGACCATTGTGCGTGGGCCATGGCGGCCGTTTCCCTCACTTTATATTTGAAGCCCTGAAAATAAACGTAGGTACAACTAATAGAATTTCCGATTTTTCTCATAATAGATGATAGACTTTTTCGAGAATAATTAAATTTTACTCTCATAAATTCATGTTTAGAAATCGGTTCAAAGAAGAAATCTTCTAAGAAACTATACTGGGATCTATTATTTTCCTAAAAGCACTTTGTTATCAAAATAATCAGCTTCAAAAATATAGAGACGCTTTACTTCAAAATGTGGCTGGGCACACATTTAATTTCACAGTAATTTTCGTCTATTCATCATTATTTAAAGGATGAAAAGCACAAAAAAAATGCTGCTTTACTTCTAAATGTTCGTTATTACACATTTTCAATTGTTTCGGAGCCTTGAGGTAATAAAAGCATTTTAATTAAAGAACAACCTTTGAAACAGCATCTCGTTGAAAAGTAGATAGGTTCCTTTTTTTTAATTTCTCTATTGGCAACTCGCTTCACACGATTATTACGTTAACATGGTAATTTCATTATGATATGTACATTTAATATAAACGGATTATATTATCGACTTTAACCTTCCGGAATACATTCCTTAAATTACTGTGAAAACTGCATAAAAATTCGTTGCGTCATGCAACGGAACTTAAAAATAAAGCTGTCCAGGAGACCCGTACGGTCCTGGAACGGAGACACACGTGAGGCGCTAGAACAGTGGTTCTTAACCTTTTAGTGGTAAGGGACCATTTGCCAAAATTTCGATCTTGTCATGGACCACCTAACGTTTGGAGGTAATGTACAGTAAATTAAATTAGTAAAGCGTTGTTCTATCTATAAATTAAATATACATAACAGTATTTAATTTATTTAATTGTATTTGTATAATAGAAGTATTTTATTTTAATGCAATTTTTGTGACTGCATACTCTTTAGTAACTTCTGAATTCTTGGTTTAGTGCCGCTTAAAGGCAAACGGATGTTAGCACTGTTTTTAATTAATCATCAGAAGCACCGAGAACCCCTGCTCGCATAGATATGTCGATGAAAACAAAGTTAGGTACCGTATAGCAATTTCTCGATTCTCGAATCTTTGGGAAAAAGATGTCTTCTCAAAAAATCTTCAAGATTTAAGTTACTATCGTATTGCATTTCAATTACTTCTTCTTGATATTCATCAGAAACCCCAGAAACTTTGACAATGAAAGGATTGCGGATCAGTTTCCAAATACCTTTGTCCTCGCAGTCAGGAAAATAGCGATTGAATTCACTTTAAGATTTTCAAATGAAGTGTAATTTTCTTTTGTATTTCTTCGTCGATGTGTCGACTCGTTGCCACTTATTTAATACTTTTAGGATGGCTACACGGAACACTTCGGTTGGGTCTAGGGACCACCCGTGGTCCGCGGACCACCGGTTAAGAACCACTGCGCTAGAACATTGTTTCTCAGCGACGCAGATTGGTCCGTACGTGACCCGCTCCGGGTAGAACCCGTACAACGCCACCCTTTTTTATCTGAGCTGAAGTGTTTGTAGCAGGAATAACATGATGTCAACATCAGAATAGGAATAAGTTTTCCTAAATAACCCAACGGGGGTGAAATTATAACCCTCGCTCGTCACTCTGCAGGCTATACATCTTATTACACTAATAAACAATATTATTACGCCTAATCTCCAAAATGAGCGATAAACATAAATATTATTATGTAAACAATTACAAAAATAACAATAAATAATTATGTTAATATAATCGTGTATATTTTAGTGTTCGTGGGAATTTAATCAACCGTACTTATACCAAACATTTTGTTTTATTTGTCCGTCCTAATGCTTTATTAAACCCCGGAGCTTAATAAGTTAGTAATTACAAAGTATATGTTGTTGTAGTGGTCTACATAGAACATCAACATCCGACAACGACGGCGCGCGGCCGCGCACTGAGGACCGCCGCCGCCGAATTGTCTCAATACGTTGTTCCAACTATGCGCCGAGTTAGTAACTGGACACGGCGCTCGCGGCGCTGCGTCTTTATATATGAAGACGCATAAGAGCTGTGGACCGAAATACAAAAGGCGCACGACCTTTCTGATTGGTCCATTATAATTTGGGTATAGCGCGCACACGACTATGTACAAAAGTTAATATGTTATATGTCTGATAAAATAAAGAAATACGTATGGTATCATTATCACTAGTTTCATTCCATTTCCAAGACTGTACAAGTTTCCCTAAAGTGGTGACCCCGCGTTCAAAATGTCCAGCGAAGAAGCGATCGAAATGATCAGTGTTAGATCACGCATTCCACAATTCTGGCGTGATAAACCCCGTCTTTGGTTTGCCCAGTTTGAAGTTATGATTGCCAACCAGAAACTTGAAGACGAAGGAAAATTTGGACTGGTAGTAGCGAATCTCACGAAGCCAGAGGTGGAGCAAATAAGTGACATCATCATGACCGCTCCAAACACAGGGAGGTATGAAGAAGTCAAGAAGAGGCTGGTGTCCGTCTACGAAGAAACAGAAGGGAAACAGTTTCAGCAGTTGCTCAATGAAATGGAGCTTGGTGACCAACGGCCATCACAACTACTGCGCCGGATGCGAGACCTGGCGCGAGACAAAATGCCTGATGCTACGCTGCGCATGCTATGGATCGGACACCTGCCCGCCGCGACTCGCGCAGTACTAGCCGTAAGCGACGAGTCGAAATTGGACTCGCTTGCTGCCATGGCAGACAAGATGCACGAGCAAATGAAGGAAGTAAATTCCGTGTGTTCCTGCCACAGTCAGCCTTCAACGTCACAACAGCAAACCTCATCAGAACAGAACATCATCAGCATGATCGAAACCCTGACCAAAGAGGTAGCTGCGCTAAAAATGGATCGTGAAAGAAATTACCGTCAGCGATCCCAACGCTATAGAAGCCGATCACGTTCGAAATCCCGTGATCGAAGGAGTGGGTCGTGCTATTTCCACCGAAAATTCGGCAAAGAAGCTTATCGGTGTAGGAGTCCCTGTAATTACAAGAAAAATACGCAGACGGAAAACTAACGAAGACCGAAGCGGTGGCGGTAGCTGAGGTCGACAAATTATCTACATACCGCCTATTCATAAGAGACGTAACGAGCGGCCAACAATATCTCGTTGACACCGGCGCAAATGTTTCGGTTCTACCCGCAAGTGTGAACGAAAAAAAGAATCGGGATCCGAGCAACTACCTTTACGCAGCAAATGGAACGCAAATACCTACATTCGGCGAGCGAACCGTCGTATTGAATATTGGATTAAGGCGTCAGTACAAGTGGCGATTTGTGATCGCAACAGTCAGTAGGCCGATCATAGGCGCTGATTTTTTGCATCACTACGCACTAATGGTGGACCTGCATGGACGGCGACTGGTGGACCAAAAGACAACCTTATCAACAACTGGGTCCCTGTTATCTGCATCGGAAGGGAGCATACGTACCATCGACGACAATCTTCCATATCACGACTTACTAGCCAAGTATCCTGATATCACAAGACCAAGCTCGTGGAAATTGTACAACAGTGAAGTCGAACATTACATCGAGACTACCGGCCCACCAATGTACGCAAAAGCTCGCCCACTCTCGCCACACAAATATAACGCAGCCAAGGAAGAAATACAATTAATGATGGACCAAGGCATCTGTCGACCATCGAATAGCCCATGGGCAAGTCCACTGCACATGGTGATGAAGAAAGACGGCAAATACAGGCTATGTGGCGACTATCGCAGACTCAACGCGGTAACAATACCAGATCGCTATCCAATTCCACGTCTGCACGACTTCACCTACAATATGCAAGGCAAGAAGATCTTCTCCAAAATCGATCTTCAAAAGGCATATTATCAAATAAGAAACAGAGAGGAAGATGTAAAAAAACAGCCGTTATTACCCCGTTCGGTCTGTACGAGTTTACGAGGATGTGCTTCGGATTAAGAAATGCCGGCCAAACATTCCAGCGGCACATTGACAATGTGCTACGAGGATTGCCAGTATTCCCATTCGTCGACGATATTTTGGTGGCCTCTGAAAACGAAGAAGAACATAGAAGAAATCTCGAAGAAGTGTTCCAGCGCCTCAACGACAACGGTTTGCAAATCAACGTCGCTAAGTGTTCCTTCGGCCAAACAAAACTCGATTTCCTGGGCTACTCAGTAAGCTCAGAAGGCATTCATCCTACAGAAGAGAAAATAAAGACCATAAAAACATACCCACTACCAACAACCGTTCAAGATCTTCGTCGTTTTGTCGGAATGTTAAACTTCTACCGTTCGAACATCCCACACGCTGCCGAACACCAAAAGGAATTGAGCAAATATTTCCATAACGCCAAGAAAAACGACAAAACAAAGATCGAGTGGAGCGAAGAGGCAAAACTAGCTTTCAACAAGTGTAAGCAAGATATTGAAGATGCAGTTCTCATCTCCTACCCATCTCAGGACGACCCATTCGCTATCATGACAGACGCATCGAACACCTGTGCTGGCGCAGTCATTCAACAGAAAATCAATGGGATATGGAGACCACTAGGATTTTACTCCAAGAAATTCAACGATGCACAACAAAAATACAGCACGTACGACCGAGAACTGTTGTCTATATATATGGCAATACGACATTTCCGACGCATATTTGAAGGCCGCGATTTAATCATTTACACGGACCACAAACCATTGATTCATGCACTGACGGCCACCGGTAACAACGAAACACCACGAAGAACAAGATATCTTGAATATATTGGACAGTATACGTCAAATATTCAACATATTACCGGAAAGGACAACCAAGTCGCAGATGCACTCTCTCGAATAGAAACTATAACCTGTCCAACACCAATTGACTACGATGAGTTGGCAAGAAAACAATCCGAAGATAGAGAGCTGAAAACATTAAGAAATACGGGAAAGTATGACTTGAAAAGTATCGTCATGCCTAACTCAACCACGAAGATTATTTGCGACATGTCAACAAGTTCCGTTCGACCGTACTTGCCACATGAATTCCGAAAAACTGCATACCAAGCGATTCACAACCTTAGTCACCCCGGAATAAGGGCCACAAGGAAGCTCGTCACTGCTCGTTACTTTTGGCCTTCGATGAACCGTGACGTAAGCAACTGGACTCGAGCCTGCGATCCGTGCCAGCGAGCGAAAGTACAGCAACACACGAAGTCACCAGTGGCTAGTTTTCAACAAGCAAATCGGCTGGAACATGTCCACATCGACATTGTCGGACCCTTACCTATCTCCAACGGGTACCGGTATTTGTTGACAATGATAGATCGGGCTACCAAATGGCCAGAAGCCTGCCCGATGGAAGACATAACCGCAGAAAAGGTCGCCAGTACATTCTACGAGTGTTGGATCGCCCGATTTGGATGCCCAGTGACAATTACGACCGATCAAGGCAGACAATTTGAATCAGAGCTGTTCAAAAAACTGATGCATCGTATGGGCATACACCGCACCCGAACCACTGCTTACCATCCGCAGTGTAACGGGATGATAGAACGTTGGCACCGAACACTCAAGGCAGCACTCACCGCGCGATTCAATTCGTCAACATGGTCGCAAGAATTAGCTACGGTACTACTAGGACTGCGAGCAGCAATAAAAGAAGATGTCGGCGCAAGCACAGCTGAATTATTATATGGTCAAGCATTACGATTACCCGGAGAATTTTATCAACAATGCACAAGATTTAACGATACAACTTCAAGCGTAATGCATAAGCTGAATGATGCATTTAGGAAAGCACAGGCGCAGCGGAAATCCAACCAAAACCAAGCAACGTTTATACACGACGAGTTACATAACTGCTCGTATGTATATGTCCGTAATGACGCATCAAGCAAGCCATTAACGCCGACATACGATGGTCCGTACGAAGTCATCAAGCGCACAGATAAATATTACACCATACAGCTGCGCAACAGGTGTGCGAATATAACCATCGATCGATTGAAGCCTGCATTCAGATTGAACATGGAACCAGACGCAGCAACGAATACGTCAAAACCTACGTATTCACATGTAACAAGAGCGGGCAGAACATCGAAACCCCCGGTACGATTCACTAGCGGGGAGTAATGTAGTGGTCTACATAGAACATCAACATCCGACAACGACGGCGCGCGGCCGCGCACTGAGGACCGCCGCCGCCGAATTGTCTCAATACGTTGTTCCAACTATGCGCCGAGTTAGTAACTGGACACGGCGCTCGCGGCGCTGCGTCTTTATATATGAAGACGCATAAGAGCTGTGGACCGAAATACAAAAGGCGCACGACCTTTCTGATTGGTCCATTATAATTTGGGTATAGCGCGCACACGACTATGTACAAAAGTTAATATGTTATATGTCTGATAAAATAAAGAAATACGTATGGCACTTGACGCTCGGCACCGGTCACGGACGGTTGTGTGTGCTTGCGCGCTCTCCCGTTCATGACTCATTGCTCTGAGTCATATATTCGTTGCATTCCGTAACGATTTTCGTAGTCGCTCGACTACATCCGATCTCCGATCGTTTATCGATCGGGCATAGATCCACAAAAAAGGCCTTTTTCAAGGCTATCTTATTTCTTTAACAAGAGATTCTCGGTCTGTAAATTCACTAGGCCCCTTCCGGGCAAAACCACAATTTCGTGGTCACTCGGTGGATACCATACGGTGCCAACGAAGCCGAGTGGGGTGTTGACCCAACACACCCGCCGATCCCCTTCAGGGTAAGGCAGTGAATTGGCCGGGTCCCAGTGTTTGGCCTTGGGGGATCTCCTAGTCAACACGTGGTGACAGTTTTGCCTCCACAGCAACTCACCTAGCGTGGTCGGGTATCTTCATACCCTTCACACTAGACTGGTTAGGACCCCGTTGCACATTAAGATAGGCAACGGGCCAAATCAAGCTTAGGGCTCACCGATAGGCACTCATCCTCCCTGTCTTACCCGACAGGGAGGGATTGTACACATCCCCGGCATTCCCACCGGGGAGACAGGCATAGTTAGGCCATTCCCCCCCCCCCCCGCCATTATGGCTACCAAAGTGATTGATCTCGAGCTTCTCTCGAAACAATTAACCCTCTTTCTCGAGTATATACTCGAGTCAGAGCCTTCCCTCCGTGGGAAATATAAGGCTCAGCTCTCCAACCTCTTGAGCATCTCAAGGGGCGAGAACCCCCACCAAGATGTCAGCGTCGCTACTTTCAGCGACGCTCTTGACACCCCTCCGACTGTAGAGTCGCCCAGCCCCCCCTCCCCCTCCCCTTCGTCGGAGTCAATGGACACCGACGCCCCAGCTGCTTCTTCAAAGCAACCCTCCTACCCCTCTGGCTCGGAGGAGGAAGACGAGCCAAAGTCCGCTGCTTCCTCTACCTCTTCCTCCCCCTCCGACGACGGCTTCATAGCCGTCCAAGGAAAGGGAAGAAAGAGGAAGAACAGGAAGCAGACCTCTGCGCAGGCCAGTAAGGTCGCCGCAATAGAGGACTCAGACTCCTCTTCATCCACCGTCACCATCAAACCAGCTGTGGTTAAACAGCGTGCTACCGTCGCGACTTGCGCTACCGTAGCTTCCCCCTCCCCCTCCACCGCCCCACCGATCTCGTTTACGTCCTCCGCGAAGGCCTCCCCCGCGCCCCTCGCCCCCCGTACCGCGTCATCCTCCGCAAAGGATCCCCCCGCGTCCCCCGCCGCCCCGACCGCATCATCCACCGCGATGGATTGCCCCGCGCCCCCCGCGAAAAAGATTCCCCCTCCACCCCCCCTGTTCGTACAGGACAAGGGGAAGTGGACGGTCATCTCGAAATGGTGCGCTGATCAAAAGATCAGCTTCACCAGCGCCCGAAATACCCAGCAGGGTATAAAAGTTCTAGTCCCTACGTCGCGCGACTATAGGGAACTAACCCGTCTACTGAGAGCGAGAGGTGTGTCATACCACACCTACTCTCTCCCAGAAGAGAAACAAGTTCGCGTTGTTATAAAACGCATCCCTAGGGAAATCCTCCCCTCTGAAATTCTCGCCGACCTTCAGTCGCAGAACGTCCCGGTAGACGAGGTCCATCGTATGCACCGCTCCAGAGGCGGTGACCTCTACGACATGGTCCTCGTTATCTGTCCGCCCGTCGAGGGCTACCATCCGATTTTCCAAATTCGTTCCCTGTGTCATCTCACAGGGTTCGAAATTGAAAAACCAATTAAGAGTGGCATTGTCGGACAATGCCACAGGTGCCAGTTATACGGCCACTCACAGCGGAATTGCCATGCTACACCCAGGTGCGTAAAGTGCCTGGGAGAGCATAGCACTTCCGATTGCCCCCGTCCCAAGGACCGTACCCTATGTACCGTACCTCCTAGCTGCGTTTTATGCGGCAAAGAGGGCCACCCGGCTAACTACCGGGGTTGTTCTAAAGCCCCTAAGGCCTCTTCTCCCAAGCTGGGGAAGCGCTCCGGCGCCCGCCAGCAAAGGGAAACTCCCTCCTCATCCTCTTATAGGATTCCCTCCGCCCTTATGCCCCAACGACTAAGCCCTCAGAGGCCTAGTCCGTGGAATTATCTCCACCACCAGCAGTCTTTCCCTGCCTTGGTGCCCTCTTACGGTCATTTCCCCCCCCCGCCGCCCCCCCATCTCCTCCCCCCCCACCTTAGGGACCCCCGCTTCCGTGGCACCGCGCCACCCGCGCCCTCCGCGCGTCCCGCGCACTCTGCGCCCCCCGCGCCCGCCGCGCCCCCCGCTAAACCCGCGCCTGCTCCCCAAGCTCCGCGTCCCCCGACTGCCGGTCCCGCGACCGAGCAGATGTCAGGTGTTGCCTCGTTCAACATAATCACATCAAATTTCGCGTGTTTTGCCTCCCCGCGTGCAAAGGAAATGGCAAAACTCATCGTCGCCGCCCAAGGCAATATCATTAGGATTCAATCCATTTATAATGCGTATCCGGATATTACGCAAGCCCTAGAATCCCTCGCCCAAACCCCTAAATCTTTCAATGGATAACGAGGCCTTAGCTAGATTCAAACCCCGATCCCTAACAATGGGTTACTTCAACGCCAACGGCATAAAATCCCAAAGGGAAGAAATAGGGCTCTTCCTGCGCGATCATCAAATAGACGTTCTCTTAATACAAGAGACTTTCCTAAAGCCTTGCCATCGTGATCCATCACTCGCCAACTACCGGATAGTTCGCAATGACAGGTCGCGATGTCACAAGGGTGGCACCCTGATCTATTATAGAAAGCAGCTTCACTGCATCCCACTAGACCCTCCCCCCCTCTCGGTATTAGAAGTCTCCGCCTGCCGTCTAGGCATGTCAGGTCACGAGCCGATCACTCTCGTATCGGTCTATAATCCCCCCGGTAACACCACGGGGCATTACCATCACCAACGCCTCTCAAACGACCTCTCGATTCTACTCGCTATGAGTAACTCGCTCATTATAGCGGGCGATCTAAATGCCAAACATCCCTCTTGGAACAGTTCGGTAACCAATCTCAGAGGTCAACACCTGTTCGACCTCTCAAACTCTCTGACCTTTGACGTCATCGCTCCCATGACTCCCACCCATTTTTCGCTGATGAACCCAAATCATGCCCCCGATATCTTAGACGTGGCGCTCCTTAAGAACGTCAACCTAAAGTTAGATTCAATAGAAACGGTACAAGAGCTAGACTCTGATCACCGCCCGGTAGTCATGAGACTACACCCCCGCATAGGTCTTTCCGACCCGAACGCCCCCCCTATCACTAAGAGGATCACGGACTGGAAGAAAGTAAGCACACAGCTGAAATCCAACACGTCCCCTCAATTAGACTCTATCCCCGACCTTTTCGACTCGGTCGCCGACACCACGGCCGCGATCGACTCACTCACTAATCACGTACAAACCGTCCTGAACGATTGTTCAAGGGAAGTTCCAGCGACGGACGACCGTCGCTGGAAATTGCCGGACGACGTGCGTGCATTACTGACTGAGAAGAACGCGGCCATACGTGCCTACGATAGCTTTCCCTGTAACGCCAACAAAGCCCATATGCGCTATTTACAGAGATCTGTAAAGACACGTATAGCGGAGCTGCGGGACGCGAGCTGGGGAAAGTTACTCGGCGAACTTGAGCCCACCCATCAGGCCTTCTGGGAGCTCCAGAGGAAACTCAGGTCTCCCCAGGTCTCAGCCATGCCCCCCCTGACCCGTCCCGATAAATCCATCGCATTTGACGATGCCGAAAAGGCTGAATGCCTCGCAGACAGCCTCGAGGCCCAATGCACTCCCAGTTCCCTACCTGTAGACAAAGCTCACCTGAAAAAGGTCGACGCCGAAGTCGAACGTAGAGCCTCCCTCCCTCCCGTCGATGACCCTGATTGTCCACTGCCCCCCGTCCTCCCGGACGAGGTGCACGACATCATCAAGGGTCTTAAAGTCCGCAAAGCCCCCGGTTCAGATGGCATCACCAATAGGGTGATCCAACTATTCCCTGCCCACCTAATAATGCTTTTGACCACCATCTTCAATGGTGCCTTAAGCAACAATATCTTCCCCCAGTCATGGAAGGAGGCCACGGTTATCGGTATCCCTAAGCCCGGCAAGCCCAAAACCGAGGCCTCTAGCTACCGTCCCATCAGTCTGCTCAAGGTTCTCGGAAAAATCTATGAGAGGCTTATTTATAAGCGCCTCAGAGATTTCGCCGAGACCAAGGGCCTCATCCCCAACGAACAGTTCGGCTTTCGAACTGAGCACTCTAGCGTGCATCAGGCCCACCGCATCGTAGAATCCATAAGCGCTGGTTTCCAGCGCGGGACTATGACCGGTGCAGTATTCTTCGACGTAGCGAAAGCGTTCGATAAAGTCTGGCACAACGGCTTAATATACAAGCTGTACCAACTCGGCGTGCCAGATCGTCTCGTACTCATCTTACGAGACTTTTTATCGAATCGCGTCTTCCGTTATCGTATCGAAGGAGCGTTATCCACTCCCCGTCCCATCCGCGCAGGTGTCCCCCAGGGCTCTGTGGTGTCCCCCCTCATTTTTACGCTATACACGAGCGATATCCCAAAAGGTTGCGGTAGGTCGCAGTTGGGTCTGTTCGCAGACGACACTGCCATCTACTTCAGCTCTAGATCCCCCGACATCATTCGCCTAAATCTCCAACGCGCAGTCAATAGACTGGCAGCTTGGTTTACAAAATGGCGGATAGAAGTCAACCCCGATAAAAGCCAAGCGGTTCTCTTTACGAAGCCGCGTTCAAGGCTCAAAAACCCCCTCCCCCGACCAATCACCATGTTCGGCAAGCCGATCCCTTGGGAGAAGCGAGCTAAATATCTCGGTGTCGTTCTAGACCATCATTTGACTTTCGCAGAGCACATAAAGATGGTTCGTTCGCGAGCCTCTTTCGCTCTCGGTAGACTCTTCTATCTGGTGAATGCACGTAGCAAATTGTCACTTAGGTGCAAATTGCGCGTTTACACGGCGTGCATTCGACCGATCATGACCTATGCGGGTGCCGTCTTCGCTCATGCGAAACCCCGTCACATCCATAGAATGCAAACAGTGCAAAATAAATTCCTCCGTAGGGCCACAGGTTCCCCCTGGTTCGTCAGGAACGAGGCACTCCACCTCGACCTAAAGATTCCCACAATCCATCAGTTTCTAAAACGCCTTTCCAAGCGTTTCTTTGAGTCCGCGGCCAAACATCGCAACCCTCTGGTTGTCGAGGCCGCCAGTTATGTCCCGAGTAAAATCAGCCATGTTCGCCGTCCAAGGCATATCCTCGTAGATCCCGATGACCCCATAACCCTCCTCCAGGAGAGCAATAGGGAAACAAGTACAGTGTACAAAAACAGACGCCTCCCGTCATACCGACCTCGCCGCCGAGGTCCTTTGCGATCTCGACCGCCGCGCCCCCGAGTAAATAATACTCCCCCCCGACCCTTGCTCGAAAACGAGGTGCCAGCAGTTGTTGCAGCTGTGCACGTAGCTTTAAATTCCCCGACTAATAATAATGATCAAAACCTTTTGATCCAGCCCGTCCCATCTTTTGATGTCCTCCCTCCGGATAACGCCCTAAGCCGAGGCTCGAACCCCACAGGGGGTGCCCTTAGTGAGCGTTCATCCTTAAATTTTTAGCTTAGTATTTGTGCCCTGGCTGGAGGCTTTGAGTGTAGTAGCTTAAGGCAACCACAGGATTGACCGGTTAAACAGCTACGGTTTTCGGAACCAGCTGTGAGATGCCCAACAGAAAAAAAAAAAAAAAAAAAAAAAAAAAAAAATACGTATCATTATCACTAGTTTCATTCCATTTCCAAGACTGTACAAGTTTCCCTAAATTGTTATTGCTTTAACCATCAGAGGAGATTATGAAGGGAGCGTAATACATAAATTACAGCCTATAGTATCTAACCAGTTATGTGGATTCATTTAATTAATATTAAAAAAGTATTGGCTGCGTATCTATTAATCTGAAACGGTAGGTACGTATAAAACACTGCGTCCAGCGCTCGATGTAGCAACACGCCGTGTTCGGATTCATGACAAGTCAATTGTCATCCTGAGGATGCCTCATTGAGAGGTGAAATAAATAAATAAATTCATTTATTTCAGGTAAAAAATAACACCCATAGCCAAACACAAATTAATAAATTACATCAATAAATTAAAATACAATAAATTAAAATACAATAAAATCCAAGATCAATTAAAATAAAATAAAATGAGAATAAGTTATGTTGAATTGAAGTCAATTAAATAAATGAAAACAAAATAAATCAAATTAAATTAAATTAAATCAAATAATATCAAAAACAATAAATACATATTACATACATAACAAGCACAGACAAAAACGAACACTCACACAGTAACAATATGTCTGCTACAGCATTGCCGGATGTAAGGGCAATCCAGTCTGTTGGCAATCATTGCCAGGACGGTGTTGGGGCTGCCCCGCACTCTGCGCACCAGAGACGCGCACCGCTTGCGCATCGCCGCGTGAAAGCAGTCGGTGCGCGCCTCCGCGAACATGCCTGAGGCGCTGCAGTGTCGGGGCAGCCCCACCACCGCCCTGAACGCGTTATTGAACTGGACGCGGAGGGCGCTGTATGCCGCACGAGTATACTTTGCCCACAGGCTGCACGTGTAGAGAGATGTACAATAAGCTCTAAAGCGCGTTATTTTTACCTCCCTCGAACAACGCACAAACCTACGCGCTATCATATTACCTCTAACTGACAACGCCCTCCGCTCCCGCTCAATGTCCGCAACGTCTTTTAGGTCAGCTGTAACAATGTGACCCAAGTATTTGACTTGTTCCACTTTCTCAAGCGGCGCATTATTTATGTACACAGGAGGCACACTATTCAGACTTATTGGACTAGCCACAAACACCATGAATTTACTCTCTCTACTCTCTCTCTCTATGTTCTCTCTCTTTTCTCTCTCTATTTGCTCTAAATGCGAGTCGATTTCTTACAGGGTTTTTTATGGCTCTTTAGGAATAGTTAAGTGGAACTGGTTACTAAATATATATAATCAATGTTTATTGTATTTTATATTTGATTTCCGCAAGGTCACGCCTGAATCAGTTGCCAACATTACTTTACAAATGTAAAAATTCTAACATTACCTTCCTTGTACATATACGAATTAAATCTTTTTGTAAAATCAAATCCAAGCTATTATAAGACTGCTTCTAAAAGCTATTATAGACAATTACGTGACAAAAAAAGGTTAGAAGTAGAAATACCGTATGGGAAAACGGCATTACTCAATAAAAGTATTATTTGTATGGCATCACTGATTTATAATAAATTACCCGATGACATTAACAAGTTACCTACTCATCTATTTAAGAAGAAGTTATACACATTCCTAATTAAAAAGTGTTATTATAATGTAAAAGACTACTTAGAAGATAAAGATATTGTATTTTGATTACCTATAGCAAATATTTGTTCAATTTAATATAATAATAATTACAATTACTATGACATTAATTTGCTTGAAATTACTGTTATAATTTATTAGTTCAGTTATGACTTTCTATGTATATTTTTAATGACAATGTAATTTAATAAGAAAACTGTTTAAGAATAATTTTATTATGTCATAATGTTCCTAATGTATTTGCACACCTGACATGGTTATAATACAGTGAGCCTTAAGAACCATTCTGTAACATCCTCTGAACCTGTGTTATGCAAATAAATGATTTGATTTGATTTGAAAAAAATGAACTATCTAAAACACCCACATTACGCCAGTTATGATTATATACATGACATCACGCCTGTATTTCCCCGAAAGGTTAGGTAGAGGTGTACCTACAGTTCACCCACATTTCGCCAGATATGTTTAAGTCCCATGTAATAGGGGGCGAGCCTATTGCCATCAACCGGGTGCAAACCTAGACTCCAGGCTACTACTGAGATATTCCAGATGGAAAACCCAATCAAACTGCCTGACCCGGGAATTGAACCCAGTAAACCCAAATAATATGCAGTTGCAACTGAAAATCGCAGACCAAGAGTAGGTAGGTAGGTAAGGTTTCACATCTTACCACTTTATGAACGCAGACGCATTGCAGATATGACGTATTTATTTAAAATCGCAAATGATACTATAGATTGCCCTGAGCTGTTAGGTAGTTTAGGGTTAGTTACACACTGCAAAATGTTTCGCAAACCTAGTTTGTTGCATGTCCCTCATTCCAAGTCCGCGTACAGGCAGAATTAATTTCTAATCCGTGCGTACAGACGTTTTAATAAACTGTCTGGTGAACATGATTTGGATATATTCAACACCAGTGTTTCTCGACTTAAGCATTTATTGGTAGAACGCTTCTTTACGGAAAAGTAATTGTTAGCAAAATCAGATTTTTAGTTTGTAATTTATCGTGTGCTGTTTTTTTTCCTAATTTATGTTTAATAGGTATTTTGTACCGACCTTTTTTTTCCCGTTTTTATGTTACGTGTTTATCAGTGGAAACTTGTAAATGGCCTTCAATTTTATATAATTTAAGAACACTGTGTAAGTTAGCTGTAAGTTTCCCGAATATAATAAAATAAAATAAAAGTACTTTAAAATCAAATGCTAAAGAATAACTGGGAATAAATTTTAAAAAAATTGGCTGCCTCCCCTACACGTAAAGTGGGAATTCTTTTTTACTAAGTTAAGTTTGTTCTTGGGATAAATTCATCCCAACTACGAAACCCTTCATTGTGCGTGGTCCGACACGCATTTGGCCGGTTTTGCTATTAGAGGATGAGTAAACTTTGCACCCTGTTCCTCCCCTACCCTGTTCCTAAGCTTGTTATAACTAACTTCACTAGGTATTATTTGGTATTGTAAATAATTTAGGATGCTTTGCTATGTAAGGATCGCAGCAGGTGGCCTTCTGTACTTTATGTGTTATTAATTTCCTACTAGAAACATTATCAGTCAGACATCCAGGGATTTATTTATAAACGATGCTTATAGTTAAGTAACGTTCAAATGTCAAAAATGTATAATTAAACAGTCGCAAACACGTTTACCGCAGCGGCAAAGTTAAACAAACACTTAACTGCAGGATAACTTTACCGCAATACCTTGAATATTTCAAGAACACTTCCCTTGCATACAAAACAAATTGCTTTAAGTTAAGTAACGTTCAAACGTCAAAAATGTATGATTAAACAGTCGCTAATTATGCTTATGCATGTGGAAGCTTGTAATTAACAAATTTTCTTTAATTAGCATAAAAGATTTCTTTAAAATAAAAGTCATTACATTACTTTAAGCAAAATTTATAAATAAACCCCCATTGTGTGTGGTTCGAACATAGATTAAATTCATAGATAGAATTCACAAATAAACAAACAAACTCACGTTCGCATTTATAATATTAAGTTAGGATATATCATTGCAATTGCAAGCAAATGATGCTTCAGCATAAATTATCGTCATTGTTTTAATATGATATTTTATATCTGTAAATTGGTAACCGATAGCTGTTGAAAATAAACCAGATGTTATATAATATGAAACATGAAACAACGAATTATATAAAATAAGATGAGATATTCAAAGGGGCTTGTGGCTAAGTAATAACAGCTGCACGGGTCGATCGATCAGGTTAAGCTACGCTTGCCGCGGTTGGTCCGTGGATGGGTGACCATCTTTACATACCAAGTCCCCTCCGTGCCTCGGAAAGCACGTTAAGCCGTTGGTCCCGGCTGTCATTTGTAGATCTTTGACAGTCGTTACGGGTAGTTAGAAGCCCAAAAAGTCTGACAACCAGTCTTACCAAGGGGTATCGTGTTACCTAGACACTAGGTTGTGGAGGTCAGATGGGCAGTCGCTCCATGTAAAATACTGGTATTCAGCTGCATCCGGTTAGACTGGAAGCCGACCCCAACATAGTTGGGAAAAGGCTAGGCAGATGATGAAGATGAGATATTCAGAGAGCTACCCTTCATAGTTACTACAGTTCGTTTTAAATTACTTTATTTCTTTTTATCCCTTGTTCGAATCCCTAAGATAGATAATAATCAATTATGCGTACCAAGATCAACCACGGCATTGATGAGTAAAAGTATGTTTAGCACCAATTATAATAAAATCCCAAAACCTATTAGACAAGTGCCTACTACTCTGTTTAAAATATATTTAAAAAAATATATCATGGGCAAATGCTATTTATACTACATCGGAATTTTTAAATGACCGCAATTAATTAAATAGATTCCTATAATTACGACATTTTCACAATTTGACCCTCAAATCTGTAAAAACCAATATTTTTTATTTATTTTTATTTTTTCCCCTTTTTTAATTTGGCTTTAGGATTAAGTTATTAATCTCATAGTTTGTCGTGTCAACTCAATTTTTTTAACCGACTTCCAAAAAGGAGGAGGTTTTTTTTTATGTATGTCCACCGATTTCTCCGTCAATTGTGGACCGATTTTGAAAATTTTTTTTTTTTTTTTGAAAGGGTGTGCTCTGGAATTGGTCCCATTTAAATTTTATTAACTTTGCTTGGATAGTTTTTGAGTTAGCTACAAAATACGTTTTTTTTTTTTCCCACTTAGTATGTAGATGATATGATAAGTTTCTATCACTGGTAGCAGGTAGTGGTATTCGAATGTGTGTGGGGTAGGTACCACAACTAAAAAGTGAAAAATAAAAACTTTTTACAAAAAAAAAAAACAACCGACCTCCAAAAAAAAACACTACAAAGTGAAAAATTACTTTAATTTCGGAAGTCGGTGGCAAAAAACGAAAATACAAAACCCAAGACACCGACTTCCGAAATTAAAGTTTTTCACTTTGTAGTGTTTTTTTTTGGAGATCGGTTTTTTTTTTTTAATGGTTTATTTAAACGAAAAATATGTTGTTTTGTACGCCATAAATGGCAAAACATGCAGATCTACCTTGCATATATTATTTGATGTATACTCATGTTTTACAATAAATATATTCTATTCTATTCTACATTTATATCAAGCATGAATCAATTACGAGGATTCTATTCAGTCTGATCAATCTATGATGTAACCTACGAGGACCGGTCCAATCCAGATATGGGGGCCGGAAGCCGGACATTTGCGGTCAACTTGCTTCAATATAAAATTGATAAGTACGGATATTGCTCCGGGGATGCCAGTGCATCAGTTCCACTAACCTCGTACAATTTCATTTTCGTTTAGCAAAAGAAAATATCTGTATGTAACCCTTCATCTCTTTTTGTTTTCATTGTTTTGTTACTTTAAAATGTCCCTTTTTAGGGTTTCATACCCGAAGGATGCCAAACGGAACCCTATTACCAACCCTCCGTTGTCAGTCTGTCTGTCATCAGGCTGTATCTCATGAACCGTACTAAAGTAGACAGTTGAATTTTTAACAGATTGTGTATTTCTATTGCCGCTATAACAACAAATAATAATTTTACAATGCATATGCTCGAAAAGAGCGTTTTCCAAGCAGCCAAACTGGACGGAAAGTGTCACTTTTTTTGACTAGTGCTTTTTTTTTTAACTCCGTCGTCAGCCCGACGCGACGCAGAGTTTATATTATTTGAGAAAAGTTTCACTAATTAGATGATGATGATGGTGTCAGTAGCGATGACGATGACGATGGCGATGGCGATGACAATGGTTGAACTAGAAGTCAAAGTCAAAGTCGAAGCCGAAGCCGAAGTCAAAGTCAAAGTCAAAATCAAAGTCAAAGGCAAAGGCAAAGTCAAAGTCAAAGTCAAAATCAAAGTCAAAGTCCAAAGTCAAAGCCAATGTCAAATAGATTTTTTTATTTCCTCGCACATTGCATACTAAAACGTTGTATGATACACGTGCAAAAGATGATTTCCGACTCGTGTCGACTTATAAACTCGCTCGCTACGCTCACTCGTGAATAAGAATGCCACTCGTCGAAAATCATCTACTTTCCGCACTTATATCAAAAATAACTATTACCATGTGACCCTTGTTTGTTTCGCCATTTCTTCTCAGGGGTAGTCTGATAGGGAATGTCGACTCGATCAAGCTTATTTAATTTTTTTAAACGTGACGTGGAAAGGGATATGGATATCCTATTTACAAAATAAATAATTTATAGATGCAACGCGAATCTGCACAATCGATGCTCGCAAAAATATTACCATTAATAGAAATTGTTGCACTGTGTGTTGCACGATGTGTTATAACATAATCTGTACCACTTACCAAGTTCAGAAGATAAACATTCGTAATCGTCCTCATTCTTCTGTTGCTAGTGAGCGTTGCTATAACCAGACAGTTCCCAGATATGGACAGCATGAATATCAAGATGTACGGCGGCAGTATAAACCGCCATTCATACGCGTTGCTAGCAACCTTGGCTGCAACGACGCTCGTGTTGCTGACTGCAACGAACGTTGAGATGGTGGAGGTTTCTCTCATACGGAGAAGAGAAGAATTGAGTATTGTGCTTACTTCCTCCATCATGAGTACCTGGAAAAAAAATATAAATGTAAAAAAAACGACCAGTTTAAACCGAAGCTTTTGCATCTAAAAGGAAATAAAGCAATTTCCTTTGTATGCAAGGGAAGTGTTCTTGACATATTCAAGGTATTGTGGTAAAGTTATCCTGCAGTTAAGTGTTTGTTTAACTTTACCGCTGCGGTAAACTTGTTTGCGGGTAGCCTGATAGGTAGGGTTTTGTGCCCTATTAGCTTCGTCTTTAGCAAGATAATTGTATGCTTTTATTGAAGACTAGCTTTTGCCCGCGGCTTCGCACGCGCAAAGGTCGGAAAATATCCCACAGGAACGTACTACCGATATTCAGAGTACTTATCAAATGTCCTAACCCAGGTCATGGCCTATCCGTATACCATTCATCTAAATCTGTTCAGCCGTTACGGCATGAAAAGGTAACAAATAGATAGATAGGTAATAAATCTGTTTTAGGGTTCCGTATCTCAAAATGAAAAATGGAAACCCTTAAAGGATGACATCGTTGCCTGTCAAGACACTTTTTCGCAGAAACGCGTGGAAGTATCAAGTTGAAATAGATAGGTATTAAAAACTTAGGCTATGCGCGCACTACGGATTTTGATCGTTACGGATAATATTTCGTGTTGTTCTATCTCCTCTCAGGCTCATTTTCTACGAAATGTATGGAAAGTTTATTGCAATTTTTGAATTTTCTCGTACTTGAGTACGAGAAAATTCAAAAATTCGCCCTCCGTTGGCCCGATATATTTTTTTGACGCTAGTAATAAGAAATAGGATCGACAGGCATCAAAAAAGTTTTTGTGAAAATTACCCATGTTCTTGCTGACTGTACAATTTTTTCAAAATCTGTGAATGCAGATCAAAAAGTTAAGGACAGTCTCCTAAGACCGTTTTCTTGTAGCGACAACGGTTAAGGTACCTGCCCTTATTGCCCCATATCAACATCCACCCTGTATATGTTATGATTGACTACTTATTTCCATAAAGGTATAGCGTGATGATAATGTTTTAAAAGGTTAAATCCGTAATTATCTGCAATATTCTAACCTTTTGGATAGTCTTTTTACAGTTTGCGGTAAACTATAGAAGAATACCAACATAATGCAATATTGCTCATCCCCCATAGCAAATAGCGTGATAATAATTTTTGAAAAGTCTATTGTGACGTTTCCATTATTTGACATAGATTATTTATACAAATTTTCAAGTTAATCAAGCCAAACAGTAAAATCCTCCCCTGTAAAAATAAATACCCCTTTTCACCCCGTCAGGGGTAGATTTTCAAAAAACCTTGATATACGTTTTTATTTGTTTTCAGTCTTAAGTATAAATACTGAGTTTTGAGTTAATCAGACCGCGCGTTAAAATTCTTCCATACAAACTATGACACCCCCCAATCCTCCCTTAGGGGGTAGTTTAGAAAAACTAAAAATGGCAAACTTTATAATTTACATAGATAAGTATTCGTGCCAAGTTTCAAGTTTATTAACTCAAGGAATAAAATTTTTCATACAAACAAAATCCCCCCTTTTCACCCCCTTAAAGGTCGATTTTCCAAAAACCCTTTCTTAGTGGATGCCTACGTCATATTATCTACCTGTGTGCCAAATTTCAGCCCAATCCGTTCAGTGGTTTGAGCTGTGCGTTGATATATCACCCAGTCAGTCAGTCAGTCAGTCAGTTTACCATTTTATATATACAGATACTGTATATTCAATCATTCAGGCGAAAGAATTCCACCGCTGGACATAGGCCTCCCCCAAACACCACCACTTCGACCGGTTCTATGCTTTCCGCATCCAGCAGATTCCTACGGCTTTCACAAGGTCATCGGTCCACATTGTGTGAGGCCTTCCAGTGCTACGTCTTCCGGTACGCGGTCGCCTCTCCAGAACCTTTCGGCCCCATCGGTCATCTGTTCTTTGATTACACACTTAAGTTTAGTACTTCTTAGGACTATGTCGGTTACCTTGGTTCTCCTGCGGATCGCTTCATTTCTGATTCGATCACGTAGGGAAACTCCAAGCATAAGCATTGCCCTTTGGGTGACTTTTAGCCTTCTAATAAGGCCCATTACTGTATATTAAACGTGCCTTATTTTTATCGAATGCACAATATTTTTTCAAGTTATGTACAATCTAAACTTGTTTTGGGCATTATTTCCTATGATTTTACCTTTTCGTTACAATGTTGCTAAAACACCTATTAATTGAAGATGCTCATAGTTTATGTTTTAAAACGCTATGAATAAATTCATTGAGACACTGCTCAGTGAGGGCCTCGTGGCCAAATAATAAGAGCCATTCGGGTTGATTTTCAAGGTTAAGCAACGGTTGCCGAGGTCGATCCGTAGATGGGTGACCATCCATTATATACCGAGACCCCTCCGTGCTGGCTGTCACTCGTATATTTTTGACAGTTGTTACGGATAGTCAGAAGCCCAAAAGTCTGACATCCTGTCTTGCCAAGGGCTAGGTATCGTGTTACCCAGTAACTGAGTTGTGGAGGTAAGATAAGCAGTCATTCCATGTAAGATATTGGTATTGCTGCATCTGGTTAGACTGGAAGCTGACCCCAACATAGTTGGGAAAATTGCTCACGTCAGTGTTCATGCACCCTAAAGCTATAAACTAGTATCTGAAGGAGTCATATAAATCTTTTAATGAAACTTCATGATATAATTTCTGATTTTGCCAATGTTACGCTCGACTAAGTTCAAACAAACTTCGATCATTAATATTATAATAATGCTGAGAAGAGTATTATACTATATCTTATATGCTGTCGAATTAATTGATATATATTTGTGAAGTTTTAAGTAATAAACATTATTGTGCACATGTTTTAATTTGCTGAACTGATTACACTTTTTGTAAACAAAAAATATAAAGAGCTTTTTATATGTACAATTTTACACTAGCTTTTACCCTCAATTTCGCACAAGTGGATGTGAGAAATTATCTATACTTAACGTAATACCGGTACAAAAATTATCCTATTGACCGGTTAAACAGCCACGGTTTTCGGAACCAGCTGAGTACAGAAAAAAAAAAAAAAAATCCTATGTTTCCCGGTCATGCCAAATTCCATCGAAATCCGTTCGGCTGACAAAGCGTTAAAAAATTTGCAGACAGACAGACCGACAAATATTAAATATGGATACGTTATCGCAAATACTTGCAAACGTAACGACACTGACTTGCAACCTACGCTATTGTATAAGTTTTAAAAAAGACAATGTCACTCCGGGAGTGCCGACAGAAGTGAAAACTTGAACAAGATCGCCTTGGTGGAAGAAAAATACTTGTTTAAAATATGTTCCGTAACTTTTTCTAAATAAAGAGCACAATCGCGTTTATAAAAATGAGGTGTCGATAACGGTGTCGCAAGTTCAATTGTTTTTTCCCATCTCAAAATTGCCCATCGCGCCTAAGAAAGTTTTTACTTCAAAAATTATTAAATCACTTTTTGAGAATTCTAGGGATTACATATATTCCCTTTGAGTATCGTCGTTGCCTTTTCCAGAAATAAGACAAATCTCTTCGAAAAAATAGACGTTTCAAGTTATTCGAAGAAAACGTAAAAAAAACCAGATTTTCATTTGAAAAATACAATTTATTTTCAACATGGAGATCAGAATAAATAAAGCTCTTTTACACGAAATGATGCGAAGATCTAATAGACTTAGAGAAGTTTTATTCTAATAAATTCAATTTCAATTTCAGAAAATGTTTCTATCGTGAAAAACCAGAAAAAAGTTAGCAGAAAGTTTATTTAAAAGATTTGCACAACAATCTGATTCCACACTAATATTATTTAAAAAAAAAACGTGTGGCACTCGGGGACTGCCGCGGTAAAGCTATTGCATAGCATTTGTAACCTCCATACTTCATATTTGTCAACGCTACACTTGGGATGATGACGTGATGACATAAAACAAAAATTACGTTCCCATGACAACATCACGTTGCCATGGGAACCGTCATTACATGATAGGCGGAGTGGGGGGTGTTAGGTTTTATTTTCGTTACAGTTTTATTTTCGTTACGTTACGTAATTTCTTGATTCGGTCGCTACGCTCATAGCCTGCGATAAAAGCTATGCAATTGCTTAAAAAAAGATTACACCTGCACTTCTGAGGGCTAAAAAAACGCCACTTATGTCGTGATTGGCGTTATCACCTACTGGGCCCAACTCATCTAACATAATAAAATATTTTTATTTCTGCCATCAACTCGACGAATAAGCGACAGAAGAAGAAGTCCCATTTAACAAAGAAGCTTGTTGTAGCAAAAACCAATGAAGCATTAGCATTGTCAGCAAAACTTTACTTGTAGAAATGTAACTACTTTCTTAGAAGTCATTAATTTTGGACACAGTTGAGTTGAAGAAAAACTACGTGAGTTATTCTGTACTTAATGGTCCAAAATCACTTACATGCAGTGAACAAATTGTGCTGATTAATTAAACAAGAAGATTAGTACATGAGTTTTGCCTGCAGTGAAACGGTAACAGGCTATCAGTCGAACTTGTACGTACCGTCTAACTAATTAAAAGCGTGCATTCTGAAAGTGGGAAACGTCGCAAATAGACGTCAAATATTTCGCTGTTTTGATTAATTTGGCAATATTACTGTATGGAAATATGGCTAACAAGTGAACGAAAATGTTGATTATAAAATGCAATAATTAATATCGTAACACCGAATATTTAGTTTTAGATGTAAATAAAAAAATAAAGTTTAAAAAACTGTAACCCGACTACGGGAAAATAAAAATGATCTAAAAAGTACGAAACAAGCAAATATTTCAGACAGAAATCAAGACATAGGTACAAAAATGGTCGAGGTAAAGCCGTGGTCGCATGCCTGTATACCATGTTGGTGTCAAGAACACCTACAAAATTATAATGGCATGCGACGACGGCTTTACCTTGACCATTTTTGTACCTATGGCTTGATTTCTGTCTGAAATATTTGCTTGTTTCGTACTTTTTAGATCATTTTTATTTTCCCGTAGTCGGGTTACAGTTTTTTAAACTTTATTTTTTTATTTTATACTTTTCCATTTTTACACTTGATAAACGTAAATAAGAGTAGAGTAATACAATAGTTCAGTAATTAAGCTATTTTTAAATTCCGATAGCAGTGTATAGTGCTTTGAACGAAACCATAGAGCGATTTATTTCGACGCCAACACCATATAACGATATCGAGCTTCGAAGAAATCCAAAATATAAATATTTCGTTGTACTTGTTTTTCTTCATAAGAGTGGAATTACAAATCGGTACTACTTATTAAGATTTGATTAACTGCAAGTTGGTAACATCTTGCGATACTACGTAGCGCAGTCTCACTTTTGCTTGTTTTTAACGTTTTAAACATATTTGTTTACTTTGAAAATATAATATTATATACATATTTGTAATGTGCTCGTCAAGACCTTTCTTTTGATACCAAACATGTCATGATCATCCCATTTTAATTTTTTTCGAGGTTAGAAATTTACGTGTAAAGTCCACCAAATTAAATTTAGGGAAAAATTATATAGCCTATGTCACCCGGACCATTATTACGAATCTATTGATACCTCATTCATCAAAATCGGTTTAGTAGTTTAGGCGCTACGGTGGAACACACGTAAAAACAAACATACATACATACATACATACATACAAACATACATACATACAAACATACATACATAGACTGCTAAAATCATAACCCTTCCTTTTGGCTTTGCCGTAGTCGGGTTAAAAAGTATTTGGAAACTTTCCAAATGCAGTTTTACACCTAAAAGGGTTACAACATCAAATTCAGTGTTTATATTAATATTCAGTTCACTAGCTAGCGATTTCCATACAGTAATATTGCCAAATTAATCAAAACAGTTAATTATTTGACGGCTGTTTGCGACGTTGCCAACTTTTAGAATGAACGCTCTTATCAGTCGAATCTTTAAATTTATTTTTCATACACTTCCTGTCATTTTTGTTAACGGCTAAAAGTACCATCGTACCTACTATTTTAAACGGTTTTTAGAGTTCCGCACCTCAAAAGGAGAAAACGGAACTCTTATAGGATCACTTCGTTGTCCGTCCGTCTGTCTGTAAAGACCCTTTTTCTCAGAAACGCGTGGAAGTTGAAATATTAGCATTTGCTCCAAGAGACCGTGGATATACGTATTTACGTATATCCACGGTCTCTTGGAGCTGTAAAAAAATCAAGCTTCTAAATCAACGCAATAAAAGAATACGGGCATTTATGTGACATATTTTAATACTCGCACATAAATCAAAACCTATAGGGTACTTCCTGTTGACCTACAATCATAAAAATTGGCAAGAAGCAAGGTCACAGCACAAGTAAAGGAAAAAGTCCGAAAATCGTTAATTTCTAATTTTATCACTTAGATTTTTTTTTTGCGATTACAGATTTACATTTACAGAATACAGTTAGGTACAGTTGGAGAATTGACCGTGACGTATATATATATGTACATGGGAGACATGTTTTTCAACTAGAATATTAAGTTTGTTTTTTGGAAAACATCCCAATTACGGAACCCTTCAATGTGCGTGGTCCAACACGCATTTGGCCGGTTTTTTAATCTAAAGTATGTAAGGATCACAGCAGATGGTGTTCTATAGTTTCTGCCTACCCCCATGGGAAGAAGGCGTGAGGTTATGTATGTAATCTAAATAAACAAGACATATTTAATATATTTATAGTTTGTAATAGGTATATGTGTATCGTGAGGAAACCGGCAAATCCCAGAACCGAAAATTCGAAGACATGTGACATCTACCAACCCGCACTGGGCCCGCGCGGAGGATTACGGCCCACTCCCTCTCACAGAGAGGAGGCCTGTGTCCCAGCAGTGGGAACATTTATAGGCTGATGATGATGATGATGATGATATGTGTATCTTTATATTTGAATAATGTTTTATTCCTCAATTTTTCGTAATTGCACGTTTGTCTCTGCACCTTTGGTTGACTGGTAGAATATCCCTAACCCTTTAACGGTCATTAATGAGACACAATAGAATTTTAATTGTTATCGAAAGTTTACGTGACAGTTGAACTCATAAGACATTAAGTCCGCCTCTGTACATTTCTGTGCTTAAAGTATTAAATAAATAAACACTTTACCCAAAGTAAATAATTCTGTATCTACACTTTGGACCCTGCAAAACAGTCTACCCGTAGTATTATACCTAGATAATTAAGTACCCACATTTTACACTCTGAAAGCTGAAAAGTTGACCAGCACTAATGTGTTAAATGTGTCTAATGAAACTCACAGGGTCATAAAACAAATTAACTACTAAGGTACAGTCAGCGACATAAGTCTATGATCATTTAGGAATTTTTGCCGTTTGGGATCGAAACGCTCGGATCATGGGGCCCGAATGCGCGTCTCCTTTTAAGGAAATTTCTCGTCGAATGGTCGACACTTCACGTGACCAAAGGGCTGGCTCGTTCTTTGGCCAAAGAATTAGCATTGCCATTCAACGTGGCAATGCTGCCAGTCTTCTGGGCACGTTTCCGGATGACAGTGATGCGGACGAATACTTTTACGCCTAAGTGTCGTTTTATTTTTATTATTTTTATTTATACAGATAGTTAGTTAGTCTTTTAATTTAGTACCCAACTATTATTTGGAATATATCATAATGCTAGTTGTTTTAGTATTCTCTACTCTTCTATAAATTTTTACAAAGACGCAATAATTAGCCAGTTTTCATTCAAAATCTTTTCAAAAACTGGACTCTTGTTCACCGACTTATGTCGCTGACCGTACCGAGACTACCTTTTCGCTTAGTACCTATAAAAACCTATCGTCTGGAATAAAACCTATTTACAAGTTTAATAGGGGTTCGTTTACAGCTTTCACGCCAATGTAAAGTTAAGCAGTTTTATTATCCAGATTTGTTCGGAAAACTTGGTTTGCTAATTTTCAGTTGGAACATTTGGAATTTATTTCCAATAATGGTGATGGTTTAATTTTTATTAGGGTATCGTATCTGAAAGGTGCTAACGGGACCCTTTTACACGACTTTTCAAATAAACAGGTTTTTGGACCAAAGTTCTTTAACGCAACTTAAACTTTCAGAAATCTGTACGCAAAATGTGTTAATACTTGCAACTGTCTTCTTCTAATTCAAAGAGAAAGAAAGAAAAAAAGAGAGAGAACGCCGACAGAAAAAAACAAAAGAAAAGAGTAGATTGATCACAGTGGTATAAAATTTTACACATCGGCCCGAGTACACTGCATACCGGAGAAAGTGTGAATTTGGTCAAAATGAAAATCCAAGATGGCGGGTAGCTCTGAAAATTTTCAAACTTTTCATCATGGGTATCGTTTTCAAGGGAGCCGATAGTGGGGTCGAAACGTGTGAATGTGTGTCCAAGATGGCGGCTGCGAAAATTTTGTTTTTGTTTTAAATCATACATTAGAAAGAACTTCGTTTCTGATGGCGGTCCCCCGATCGCACACGTTTTTTACGTTCATTTGTGTTTTTTTTATGATTGTTCATCGATATTTTCGTCAGTTGCGAACCGATTTTGAAAAATATTTTTTCATTTGGTAGAGGAAGCTTGCGCGGTGGCCCCATATAAATTTGCTCGGGTCATTTTTGAGTTAGCTTCGATAATTAGTGTGTAAGTTATATCTAATCATACAAGTTATCCATCAGCACCATTAACATAACATAAAACAACAATATTTCATTCATTTGTAGCCGTACAAGAATTTAAAATATAGTAAATTAATTGTAAATCCTACTTGTAATTTTTTTTACTTTAATTTTTGATGGCCATAAATTCTTCTATACCTATTTCATTTCAAAGTTATCCATTAACTACCGGACATCCTGTATAATTATTCAACAAAGACAAAGCTTCATCAAATAAACACACATAATCACATTGTAATAAGCTTTAATAAATTTACCTAACAATGTGGTTGCCTGGTTGTTGTAAAATTAATTGCAGTATCTAATTTGTGTTATTTACCGCTGAACATCGATCACTAATTAGTGATCGATGCCGCTAAAAGATAGAATCCATGCTTTACACGACCACAATAACTAATCTAACTCATACATAATATCATACAATACATACATACGTACATGACTACTTATCTACTTATACTACCTATCAGTATTATTTTCGTTAGATCATAAACTGTCGAAAAATTGTGAACTTGGAGAAATGGGTTAGGTTAGGTTAGAACTGTGACCAAACGCGCGAGCCGAGCGAGCCAAGCGAGCTGTGCCGCAGCAGCGACCGGCGCGAGAGCGCTACTTCCAAGTTGCTCGCAGCTAGGCAGGCTATTTAGTATTAACACAAGGTGCGTTACGACGCAAGAAAGTTTTATACCAGTTCACAATTTGTCGGTTTCACATGCATAGATTATAAACTATCGCAAAATAATGCGCTAAATTGTAAATGGTTCACAATTTTTCGACGGTCTATAATCTAACAGAAATAATACCGATGGATTATAAACTAACGAAGTTTATAATTATACGGTGACATGTATAATTTAATGCTGAAGCAAAACGCTTCGTTGGCTATAATGGAATTCTCTCACAAATAATGTTTCCTCAAAGACATAATTTATAACAGATGCTGGGTAATAGGTACAATTAGAAATACAGTACAACGATTCTCAATAATTTTATTGTTGTTTTGACAATAAGGGCCTATTTCAAACTGTCTGAAAAGCTACCCCCACTCACTGAATAAATTTGAATGACTTTGGTGCCGATTCTGTCGAAGCTATTTCCATCGTTTTCTCTCTTGTTAAGAGCGTTTATTCAGAAATTGGTGTCAAATATCTCGCAGTATTGACTTATTTAGCAATATGAAATGCAATTATTGATATCGTAACACTTAATTTTTAGTTTTAGATATAAAAAGTATATGGAAACTTTCAAGTGCTCATTTTACACCTAAAACGGTTACAAAATCAAATACAGTGTTGTAATTGCAATTCGTTATTAATATTTTAGTTCACTATAAGCGATATTTCATATATTATGTCCATGCAGTAATATTAACAAATTAATTAAAACAGATAAATATTTGACAGCTATTTGCGATGTTGCCAACTTATAGAATGTACGCCCTTAACCAATAAGGGACGGACATAATTATATAATAGCTGTCAATTTTAGTTAAATTAAAGGCTTCTTTCAAACATAGGTAGTTAGTTAATTGATTCAGACGTGATCTTGCAGAAATCCATTATAAAATACAATAGACGTGGATATATTTAGTAACCTGTTCCGCTTAGTTATTTCTAAAGAGCCATAAAAAACTCCTGAAATAAATCGACACGTGTTTCACCTCCCAGCGAGGCATCCTCAGGATGACGATGGACTTGTTGCGAACTCGAACACAGCGTGTTGCCACAGCGAGCGCTGAGTGCAAAAATTATACATAATTTGTACAAAAGTTAAAAGGCTACAAAAATCCATATGACAAAAATATAAACCCTGTCTCTCAAACTAGGAGGCCTGTATCTTGAGTGAGTGTTCGGCCCAGATGGTTGCGTAAATTAAGTTGTACGCTTTAAAAGTGAAGTAGTGTCGATCTATTTATGATTAGATGGATATAGATAGTCGCTTTTTTGAGTTGTTTAGTCACCTAACACACAATGACGCAGTAACTTGACTTAATTGTCATAGAAACGATATTTAATAATGTTAGCTCTCTTCTCAGTATGGACACTTTTTCGCGTGTAGGCTAATCTAGCGATTTAAATCTTTGCGCAGCGGGGTTTGACTTTACGGTGTCAAAAACGCTCTCTAAGAAAAAAAACCAAATTATTTCCATAAATAACGTTTCAGTGAGTCATTCGCCCGTAAATTGCGGACACTGTGTAACGGCCACTGCTCTTCTAGAAAACCGTAGCTTAACTTAGTTCTTGTCTGTCACCGTCCTTTCTTCGAGCTGAATGTCAGTAAGAGATGACAATTCTCTCATTTTAGTTCATTTTGTGATCAAGGTAATCAGGAACATTATCTACCAAGTAATCAGAAATGGTGAAACAGAACCTAACTTCATTATCTTTTCCCTCGTAACACAGAAATATCAATCGAGCCGGCAAATACCATGTTTTTATGCAACCGCAAATATTAGGACGTGGGAAACGTGACACAATTCGTGAATGGCACGCTGTCCTAGTATCGTGTCACGTTCATTCATTACACATATGTCGCTTACATGGAACAGAACCGGGAAAAGAGAATAAGCGCCGTGAAACACGATAAAAGAAATTCTCACAAATGTGACATGATAATTGGAACTTTCTGCTTGTTTTGGTACGTTTTCGTTTGATCAAATGAAGGAAGTTTTGTATGGAACCTGAAACTTTCAATAGTGATAAGACCCCATATCACTTGAAATCGATGTTGTTTTAATATTTTAGATGGCAACCAAGATTAAACCAGGTGCGAAAGGTTTACTAATTATAAGCATATCCTTTCAACTGTCATTAACGAGACACAATAGAATTTTAATTGTTATCCACCTCAAAGAAGCGTCGTAACAGATGATGAGTTAATATACATTGACATAATTTACAATGGCATAACGAAATTCAGCATAATGATCATTACGCATAAAATTATTAGGCATAAATGTTTAGCCATTATGTTCATTGCCATAAATACTGTTGGCATAATAATAATGAAGCATAATTTTATAAACGCATAATGACATTTACACTTAATGATCTTTGGAATAAAAATATCAAGCCTAATAAATAACTCCGCAACGTTAATTATAAATGTAACTCTCGCGTTATTACAAAACTAGGTGACGAGCAAAATCACGAATTGAAATCAAAACCAATACCAAATCACAACCATGAACCTAATGCTTCTCGAAAACAGGTAAATTTTTCATTTTTACTCTTCTAATCCGGTAGAGTAATTCCCAAATGATAATAAATAATTAATAGACGAATAATAAAATAAAAAATTAAAAAATTATGCAACTTCAAATGATGCAAAAACAATCCAAAACAATCCTAACCATTGCATTATGCCAAAGTATTATTATGCCATACTATTATTATGGCTATAAAAGTTATGCGAAAACGTTATTCAATTCAATTCAAAACATTTATTTCAGACGTAGTACATATACTGTTAGTAACACAAAAAACCTTATAAAGCTATTGTTAGTAGGTATATGTATACAAAAACAAAGACACAGGAAGAAATAAAAACGAAAATAAAAACCACAAAGTGACACCGCACAGGAGTGCCAGTTTATGCCAAGTCCTGGACGCGTCCACCCACAGTGTGTAGTCGCATCCAGTGCCACCACATCGGCGAGTCCCAGCGGCCCACAAACACGCTCAGAAGGCTGTTCGAACAATTATGCCAAAAAATGATATGCCAAGAGGGGGATTTGCGGTGCAAAAATGGCGTTTTATTTAGGAAATAAAATGTTCATCATCGATTCGATATTAGAAGTTGTACAATTTAATAACAAATATTGTAGGTATAGAATTTCGTTGGTTTAAAGGTAAAACTTACTAAGTGACATTTTTGGTAAAAATCACTTTTTTCTTTTTCGTCACTAATTCGGCATAATCTTTCATAGGAAAAACTCATTAACTGTACTGATTACTAAACTTTTCGAGTTATCGAGTTAGAAATTATACGTAAGTAAAGTTTTTAAGAAGAATATCAAGAGGAAAAAATCAGTATACAAATGTCATTATCTCCTATTATTCAAAAACACTTAATGACTTTTATCTTTGAACCAACGATATGATCAAGAATAATTTTTATCTTTCTGACTATCTTTCTAAACAAAAACGCCTAATACCGATCATTAAAACCCTAAAATTAAGTAGGTACGCAATGGGTAGATATTTGTTACTAAGTACATAAGAAGACTTACAAAACATAAGTATTAACTTCGATGACTCGTTAGAGTTTTCTATTCTCAACGTAGTTTTTGTTTCATCTCAGAACTTTGAGCATTAAAGGCAGGGGCACCATTTATATTATGCCTAGAATACCTACTTATACGCCCACCATTATGAGGGCCCATCTTTTACGACGCTACTCAAACATAACGTGTTACAAACTCAAATCACCAATTAGGAGCCAGAAACACACAGCGCTAATATTTTAATAGTTGTCTGTAACGACAAAACCAATCACAAACTAGTTACGGGGGGTGCGTTAAGATAGTCCGCGAAATTTAAATTTTCTTACGATTTTTTTGTAATTTTATAGGTCAGTTTCAGGTTTTATGTTGATTAAAATATCATTCGCGATGGTAACAAACATGGCATTACAGAATTATAATCATTAGAGTCAGCAATACAACTCCATAAGTTAGAATAATCCTCAAATGTTATGATTTCATGACATAGTAATTCAATAGCATTATAATTATGAACTTGGAGAGTTGTATTGATGATTTTTATGATTATATTTCTATGAATAAATGTTTGATAGGGCCGCGAATCATATTTATATCAACATACAACCTAATACTGACTTGCAAATTGCAAAAAACGTAAGAAAATTTGAATTTCGCGGGCTACCCCGCTTTCGTCTTAATAACGCGTTAGTAAGTCTAACCAACGCAACCTCGTGGACGATCGACATATATGTTCACCCCTTTTTCACTACACAGTGAATTTTACGAAAACCAAACCATACAGTCAACAGGGTACTGAAGGTAATTTGGGAAAAATACAGTACAAAAAAAAACATAAGTATTTTATTTTATTCGCAATTAATCAATAACTTTATTTGAATGCAAGATTTAAATTAAATTCAATCATTTTAAGTAATACAAAATCAAACAATATAAAAAAAAAAATTATTTATCATTTTAAATGTTATTTGATTGTGTGGAATGAATAAAGTTTGTTCATTATTATTACAGTACTAATGTCTATTAAAAATTATATTTAAAATCCGTACGGATGAAGTGATTGAACAGCAAAAGAAATGAAAGAAAATCACTATACAAGTAAATAGCTAAGCCTAGAGCTTCTGTAGTTTCTGCTTTCCCCCTGGGAATAAAGGCTGGGGCTTAGGTTGTAAGCCTAGTAATTTATTTTTGCTTATTATCTTTCAACATACCTAATTAATTCCGTTGTTCCTAATTGATACCTATTGAACGGAAACGTGACAAGACCCCCAAAGTCCCAAGAGAAAGATTCATTAATCCAATTATTCAAAGCTTTTTTGAAGCCACAAGACTACCTACACCAGATCTTACCAATGCCGTTTATAAATTAGGAGAGCAACCGAACATAGTGGTTGCCGCTTGTTGTGCCTATAAACATCTAGGGAATCAATAATGCATCGCCGGCAACATAACTAATGGAAGCTTCTAGTTTGAACCAAGCCTCATGTATTATTGCAATCAACAGAGTAAAGCCTATCGTCCACGACGCTACACAAAAGTAACATGTTACAAACACATCACTAATGAATAGCCAGAATGTCACAGCACTAATATTTCAATGGCGCATGGCGGTCCATGCACGACGCGACCAATCACAAACTAGTAAGTCACGTCATGATACTTTTGAATAGAGTCGTGAACTCGTGATGGATAGGTCTAATACTGTGGTAACTTAAGCACAATGGGTTTATCACTACATAGTATAAAACAAAGTCGCTTTCTATATCCCTATGTATGCTTAAATCTTTAAAACTGCGCAACGGATTTTGATGCGGTTTTTTTAAATAGATAGAGTGTTTGAAGAGGAAGTTTTATATGTATAATAACCCGGTTTATACCCGTGCGAAGCCGGGGCGGGTCGCTAGTACATATTAAATTACTATTCTTACATCCCCGATTAGAACCTAAATTATTACATCGTAAACAATTTTGCCTAATTTGTTTCATTTTGACAGTTCAAAAACATTCATTGCGTTATTTACGTTGTTGAGCAGATTTTTTTTTTTAACTTACGAAGCAACGGATTAGCAATCTGTTTCAAATCGAAACAGATTGTTACTGTGTTGCCCATTTGATAAAGAGGTTTTGGCCAAGAGACGCCCATGAATGAAACGAATGATAGGCATTAGGGTTGACGTCATAGATAAAGAAACAACCACTATTTTTTACATAGAACTCGGGTGGTCTTTTATAAATCATTTATAAAAATTCAATGTTAATAAAAAACATATTTGTAGTTTTAGTATAATCCATTCTGTAATTATAGTTCTTATTTGTATGTTTCTTGTGCCTGTATTGCTTTGGTATAGATAATGAAAGTGTTTTCTTAGTACATATTAACCACAGTTTACACAATCATATTTGTCGATGCCCAACATTTCGTTCTTTCGGTGGAGAAGGCTGTTGTGCATTCCTTGACAACATCCAACATTCGGGACACACCAGACTATTATCTGAAACATGATTGCATAGTCATAAAAGAATTTATACTTATTAACATGCTGTATCATCAAAAGGTCTTTATGTATAAATACATTGAATGACTCCGGTCTCGTGATACCATTTTTGATGATCATACAATTCATTACTTATATCACATAAAATATGTGGCAATGGTTTGAGACAAAACAAACTTCAATTATTTCTATGATTTCCTTGACACTAACCAACTGAATTATTCAATTTAAACCTAACGTTACGTAGCTTTGCAATAAAAGTTGCTGAGTATATACCTTGTATGTTCATAAAATAACTTACTTGTTGTGATGCAATACATTGCTGAAATATAGACCGAACTTCCACATGGTAAGTCTCTTAAGTCTTCGTGTATCCACGCCACAGTTGTCACAGAGATGGTAAGGTGATAAGTTCGTGTAAATCAGGTTCCATATTTGTGTCAGGTCTTTCCCGAGAAACAGGTATGGTATCCATTGGCAAGCCGTTGTCGTCGTAGGAGGCGGGTATAGAATCCAATGTAAAGCCAAGGTCGTCATCGGGAGCGGTTACAGTATCCATAATCGTAATCAAATTCGCTGGAAAATCAAATAGAAAAATGCAGTAGAAAAAATATAGCACCAAACAAAATGTGAAATATCAATCCCAATCAGTTGTCAGTTACGATTAATATTGATGTAGGGATGCGATATGACTTCGATTTTTCGAAAAACCTATATTTTAAAACCGTATTTAGAAGTCCGAAACATTTTTTTATGTCTCTAATTAAAATAACAAAAGCGTAAAAACTGACGCCGACCAGACGCTGGAACTATTGGATCAGATGCTGCACGGAGTCTTTCGGTGGGTTGGCCTTGGCCTGAATTTGGACAAGACTAAAGTCATGTACAATTCGTATGTCTTGCTGATACCAATCCACATTGAAGGGTCGCTTCTCGAAGTTCTGAAGGAGTACATCTACCTATGGGCAAGTCATCTAGCTCCGTAGGCGCAACTTTGAGATAGAAACCGACAGAAGAATCCAGTTAGGTTAGGTAGCGTTTGGAAAACTTCGTCAAGTCTTCTCGTCGTCAATCCCGAAGTGTTTGAAGACTAAGGTCTTCAACCAGTGCGTCCTGCCCGTTATGACATACGGTGCCGAAACGTGAATACTGATAATCGGGCTAGTCCACAAATTCAAGGTCTCTCAGCGCGCTATAGAGTAGGCTATGCTCGGAGTTTCTTTGAAAGATAAGATCAGAAAGGAAGTTATCCGGAAAAGAACCGGTGTTACCGACACAGCCTGCAGAGTAAGCAAGCTGAAGTGGCAGTGGGCTGGCCATATTCGTCGAAGGACCGATGGCCAGTGGAGCAGACGAGTCCTAGAGTGGAGACCACGTATTGGCAAGCGTAGTGTGGGACGCCGCTCAGCTAGATGGACCGACGACCTTAAAAAGTTGGCTGGAATAGATTGGATGCAGAAGGCGGAGGAAAGGCTGTTGTGGCGCAGCCTGGGAGAGACCTATTTCCAGCAGTGGACTGCCATAGGCTGAGTTGATGGTTACAACTAGGTACATAATACAAAATCCATTTTGTGTAAAAACCGGTTTTGAGTGTATCGATTTTTTTCAGGAAAAGTTGCCATCCCTACTTTGACAGGATTGGCCAACAACCGGAAGTGGTAGATAAGGCAATAAACGATTGAGTGTCTTGATTAAATGGGCTTTTAATTCCGGAGATTTAGTTACAAACAAATAATAGCAATATTTTAGTTACTAAATGGGTATTTTTTTGTATATACCACATTGCTGGGCAAACCATGGCCAAGAATAAGCGTTTCCCTTTATTCTTGATCTTTAACTTTGATCTTTTATTTAGTATTTGTTTCAATCCCAACGTTTGAGATTAGATAAAGTAGTGTATGAAACTGCACATAACTAGGTATTAAAACATTCGTGTGATACTATTAAAAACCTCGCCTACGGCTCGGTTTTTAAACACACACTCATGTTTTAATACCCCTTATTATGCAACAGTTTCATAAACTACTATTTTCACTTTGTAGTGTTTTTTTTGGAAGTCGGTTGTTTTTTGTAAAAAGTTATTATTTTTCACTTTTTAGTTGTGGTACACCCCACACTTGAAATAAAAACTGCCTAACAGACTATGTTTCCTAACACCTACCAAAATCAAACATGGTAAATAATATTACCGGACGATACCCCAAAATTCAATTTTCAGATAATAAAAAAACCATACCATTGACCTTCCCCAAATACTGTAGAAAACCATTAAGAGCCCTGTACAGCCAAACAGTGATTAATGTGAAGCCTTTATGCCAAGCCCTGAATGTGATATTCCTCCCGAACATAGAAATGACTTGCATAATGGTTATTTCATGGAAGCTTTTAGTCAACAAAAGTCATAGTAAAACTCTAAAACTACGTCAGGTTTACACCGTACTGACGCAACTAAAATAGTGATCAGGACTAAAAATAGTCAAGATCGTATCAAAGTTACTTTACGAGAATCAGTTGTGTTGTGGCAAAATACACGGTTCAACGAAATTAATTTACTTTGGTTGAAGAATGTCGCGATAATAAAATAGGAACAGTCAATAAATACGCTTATGTAAGGCTTAAAAGCGATTTACTCCTAAAGTATTGATAGATTTTTAGTATGCTATTATGAAAACCATCGTTTTATGAAAAGGGTTTTTTGTTGTAATTATTATTAAAGAAAAAAATATGTTTTATTTGGGACACGCACAGAAAATACAAACAGTAATAAAAAATATAAAAAAGGAGCATTTTAAATGAACAAACAAAAATAATAACGACATGTGCGAGGCCAAAAAGGCTCCTATCTCAGAATAATGCTGCGATATTTAAAAATAAATAAATACCGCAGCGCTGGTATTCTGATAGGGCCCGCTGTGATGCCATGGACACACATACGGACATATAAATCCCACTAGGGGATTACAAAATAAATAAAACAATAAAAATAATATTTTAAAACAAATAATGAAAATCAAAATTGTTGTATAAATTAAAAGAATCCACGCACACCCGACGCGACGTTCCAACATCACTTGTCCATGGTATGGACTTTTATAATATAATCTATGATGACAAGAGAAGGGACGCGCGCGGGAGTGTATTACGTAACTTTAAGATTCGTAACATTACCTACCTGTGGCAGACATTGAGTATTATGTTATCACGATTCAATTTGGTTCAATTCATGCAAAAGTGAACTTTTCTTTGTTACCATTACATAAGTTACCTTGTACCTATCTAGCTAGCATAACAAGCTACACGCGAGCAGCCCACCGTGATCTAAACTAACTTAGTTTGCAGTCAGTTTACTTAAGCATGTAGGTGGACTCACATGTATGAGAAACTGGTGAGCTAAAGTAAACTAAGTGCAAACTAAGTTAGTTAAGCTGGCGGTGGACTATCGGATTATAATTTTGGAAGCAAAATATTAAAATTCCTTGTAGCACAAAAATCCAACAAAATAGAATAATCTACTGATTGTGTCGCCATCAACTAGGAATTGTAACCAGAGATGTACAAAATAGTTTTAAAAAAGTATTTAAATACAAAATGCAAATAGTTTTCTAATTTACCATTTCAAATGCAAAATACAAAATACTTTTGGTTTTTGTATTTTAAATACTAAATACAAAATACGTATTTTCAAAATATTTTATTCAGATAAAATACTTTTAGATGAAACTAGTGTTGAAAATCCAACACATTATTTTTGATGATAAACACTATTAACGGCATCGAATCAGAAAGGCCGGTAATCGAAGTATATATCTCGTTAAGGCGTAGCGTCATGTTCCACAGATAAAGTTCATTTTGTTTTGTCACATAACACACAGACTCGCAAGGTTGTAGCACTTGCAGCGCCTCTAGTGGCTATTTGTCGAATCGTTAACCCATTTACATCAAAATTTTAGTGGTAATGTTGGCGAAACTTGGCAGTAAAGTATTTTGCATTTTACAAATATAAAATACATCTCAAAAAGTATTTCAAATAAAATGCAAAATGCTTTTAAAAAGGTATTTAAATACAAAATACGTATTTTGCATTTTGTATTTGCATTTTCAATACAAGTATTTCAAATAAGTCACAACTCTGATTGTAACACTACTGTGGCGGCATCTACATCGCCACATGCGAACTACGCATCAAAGACCTGACGTCACACAAATCCTGCATCGCGAGAACAGAGTTTATCACGCGACCGATAAATATACAACATCCAAACATCAATCGTCGGGCAGTAGCCCACCAGACACAACACCCACCTGATCGAAGCATCTTATCTTTTCTATAGAGGATGACTGAACTTTACACCCTGTTCCTCATACCTCCATATAATACTCGTACTACTATAATAATACCATATCCTACTGCTGGACAAATGCATGCCTCTTCTCATACAGAGAAGGCATCACCGTGGTTGTTCAAGACGGGTTGACGATTTCAGACATTCTACTCTGTCAAGAAAGTATCGGGAAAAGACTAATAATATACAAAATGTTAGTTATTTATTCATCCAAATTATTTTACATCTCTCATATTCGGTAAGTAGGTCCTTATTACCCCCAAATGGGGCTTGTAGGTAACCAATTAGCGCTCTAGGGTAATAATGTAGCTAGAAAAGCCCTAGGGCGGTAAGTATTAAAAAAAAAAAATCTTCACTCTTTCAAAAAGTTCTCGTACATCTAACCATCATACTGGCAATAGACATCATGCATTCAGCCCAATGACAAAAGAGGTCGCTTCGCTATTCAGCCTTGTCTTCGTATGAGTATAATAGTCATCAATTTTAAATATCGAACGGCGAAGCTCAATTTCGTTCTTGAAAAAATTTTTTTTTAAAAAAAGATGAAAAAAGGCGGGAATAGAAAACGTTTACTTTAAATATTGTTTGTTTTTGGGATTTTTCGGGCAACTGCCCGACGGTTTGAAGTTGAAATCTTGTATCCATGTCGATCGATCGGACTCTAATTGCGCGATGCAGGATTTGTGTGACATCATATCTATGATGCGTAGTTTGTATGTAGCGGTGTAACCGCTACAGTAATAACAGCCGCATGGGTCGATCGATCAGGTTAAGCTACGCTTGCCGGGGTTGGTCCGAGGATGGGTGACCATTTCTACATACCGAGACTCCTAGGTGCCTTGGAAAGTACATTAAGCCGTTGGCCCCAGCTGTCATTTGTAGATCTTTGACAGTCGTTACGGGTAGTTGAAGCCCAAGTCTGACAACCAGTCTTACCAAGGGCTATCGTGTTATTACCTATTTAGTAACTAGGTTGTGGAGGTCAGATAGGCAGTCGCTCCATGTAAAATACTGGTATTCAGCTGCATCCGGTTAGACTGGAAGCTGACCCCAACCTAGTTGGGAAAAGTCTAGGCAGATTGAATTGGAACGTTTGTTCCAATATTTAATGAAATTGTAAAGTTGTCTACAAACCATAAAAATAACAGCGCTAACTTTCAATGCTGACCGTAATATATAGGTATTGAAAAGTCTATTCTCTGTAAAAGGCTTTTTTGGTTCTTTTACAGTAAAGAAGATAAACGTTATTCAGAGCTTTTGCTTACTTTTCATTTCTGTCGTACTAAATCAGCTAAACTGTAGGTCACAGTATTAATTTCATGATTTGAGTGGAAACATGATGGAAAAGGATGCATGGAAGAATTTGGGGAGGTCTTTGCTCAGCAATGGGATAGTGTAGGCTAACGAAAAAAAAAAGTGGAAACATACGCGGTCAGTAAAAAAAAAAAATTGTATTCTGAAATATAATGGAACAACATAGACTTAGGAGCAGAATATCAGCGTCAAGTATATTTGCCCGACACATGCTGACCTGGACTCCCATTTGGTACAACCTTGACCCCGCTTTCTATTCAAAAGCGATCGTCGCGGCTTTATGTCACTTTTTGTTCGAAAAACCTGAAAGCGCCCTCTGTCGGCGCGACCACGCGTTCAGGTTCAACGAACAAAACTGACATATTACCGCGATGATCGCGTATTCGCGCGAAGAAATAGGACGCCGCTTGAGACGCACACCGCACTATTTGTTCGTTATTTGAATTCGTCATGAGGTGCTCCCATAATTTTATTAACTTTGCTTGGGTAGTTTTTGAGTTAGCTTCAATAATACGTATTTTTTCCCACTTGGTTTATGGATGGTATAATAAGTTTTTGTCACTATTATTTACATAGCAGGCATATTATACAGTATTCGAATTTGTGTGGGGTAAGTACCATAACAAAAAGTGAAAACAAAAAAAAATATTATCATATTTTTTATTGAAATTTTTATCTGCTGTTTAATTATATTGTGTGCTTTATGGTCTGTGCTAAATAATTTTTTTTTCTTTCTTTCAAAAATAAAAGTAAAAATAAAAACAAAAGTTTTTTGTTTGCACTAAATAAATGATTTAAATCGATCTACTTAGGCCCTTAGGCTTCCCGTACACGGATGCCTCTCAGTCACTTTTCAATTTACCTACACTGCGGCAGGAGGCCAGTGGCACCCGCTGAATGTGATTAATTAAAAGTGCCCTTCGCTGACCGCTAGTGGCAGTCGACTGGACCGTGTGTGGTTACACTTAGCATTACCATAGAGTAAAGTGCATACTTAGACCTACTAAGAGAGCTAATGAGCCTAAAATGGCTTCGTTGGTTGCCTAATAGTCATTGGGCCCTTTGCACTGGTACCTATTTTCAGAAAATATTGCTGTGATACAGTTAACCTCAAAAGATGTATACATCGACAAGAATTCATTGAACTATTTCTAAAATCTTTGTTCCATCTCATTTTTTATTTGAAATAAAACGGCCGAAGCCAGTTACACTACTTAAACTTATAATTTATTTAACACATTCATACATTCTTCTCACAAAAATTCAAACATTCTGACAGTATAATGTTCCATTCATTCGCAAACATATCAAGATCTATGTTTGAGTTCAGGAGAGCGTTAATAGCGGCTACTGTCCGAGGAATAAGTGACTTGGAATGTGCAACAGTACAGCAAGTTGGAACAGCCAGTAAGCGGTGTTTTCTGCCACGACATTAATTGTCTCGGACAAATAATATTTATAATAATATATTCTGCAGATCAGGAACATCTATAAACCCCCTAAGAATTTTAAATATTACAGTCTAGCGACCATCTTACTTCTAGAGAATTACAACTTAGGCAACTCAACAGGAATTTAGTGGGATACAAGAGAGGATAAAACCCGCACAAGTGCTCTTAAAGATATCTAAGGAATACTTTTTGAACTTTTTCTAAAGCTAAAACATACTGCTTCTCAAAAGGATTCCATACGTACGCACTAGACTCAAGTTTGCTACGGACCAATGCCCCAAAAACAAGCTTGATAACGTGGGGATTTTGGAAGTTTTGACAGTTCCTTAAAACAAAGCCAAGGCGCTTGAAGGACTCCTTCGCTGTGGATGTGACGTGGTCGTGAAAAGTGAGCTTACGGTCGAATATAACTCCTTTTAATTAAGAAATTCTTGTAATTGTATCTCCATTCAGTTTGTATAGAAAGTTGACTGGGTGCTGCACTCGACCGAAAGACATCACGTAGCATTTTGATTGATTAAATTCCATTTTATTTTCCAAACTCCATTTATATACTGAATCAATGTCTCATTGCAGAGCTTGGCAATCGAGCTCAGATTTTATTTCATAAAATAGTTTTAAGTTATCAGCATATAAGAGAGATCTGGCATTCGCAACTACACCAGGGAAGTCATTGATCATCAAAATGAAAAGGAGAGGGTCTACTACATCTTATAATATCAATGTGTATCCACAAAACATATTACACAGGGTATTTAATTTTAGATACAAATTGATACAATATTTTGGAACACAAATTGTAGACAATGAAATGATTTTTTGCATAATAGATGTAGGTGTAAATTGTTTTGAGGCTGACTGTAGTACCTACGATCAACCGCACCACAGTGGTGCCTAAGCGCGTTTGTCGACCGCAGCCGTCACCAGGACGTCACCGAGAAAAAAGATTATTCAACCCGAACGTGACGGGTGACGGTGATCATTTGACCACTGCAACCGAACTCAGCGGTTCAGTAAGTACGTTATGATAGGCAAAGCCGGATGAACGGCGCCAGTGCGACGGCAATTTGTGGATAAGATCAAACGTGTTTTGTATTGTAGGTACATCGGCCCATCACAATCCCGGGCCGAGTTCTAATGGTTGCACCGAACTATTCGAAACTTCGGTGGGATGATGCTGCTCTGGTAACGGAAATGCAGTGGACACGGGTCCGTATTAAATGTATGTATCGCTACTTCAACGCCATCATCTCTTGGCTGCGAATATGGGCCGATAGGGAAATCGTGGCCCCCCGGCAACATGGCAACTGAAGGAACACGGGTGGGTTTTAGTCAGTTAGAGTCTGACACGCCCCACACCCCACCCAGAGCGGGAGAAGTTATTTGATAATTTCCCACCCAGAAAAAAAAAAAAGCGCAGTCCTCTCATTTTCAGTGACATCCAGGTGATGGTTGCGGTGGACAAACACACTAACACTTGAACTACGAAAATCGCCCTTTTTGCTACGACATACCGGCGATGTTAATGTCAAATTGTTACTACGTGCTCTTGACAGTTTAACAGGATCAGCCCGTTTTTATAAAGTGTGTTCGAGGTAGATAACAATTCGTGTGTACTTAATATAATTTATTTCAACGAAATCTGCCCTCATATTTCTTGGCTTTTTGACACCTGAAGTATTACGCGTCAGTTTCAAGTATACTAAGCAGTCTTAATAAAAAAAAAACTTAGACTTTCACGTTGTGAATCCGCCATATTTTAGAAATTACACCTTTAACGAAACACATTTAGCTTACCTGGTTCATTTTAATTTTATGTTTATACCCAGTTGCCCACTTTGGTTTTAAAACACACTCCATTTACATTTCTTTTTTTTAACCCACCCCTTATTTTATTATTCTCAAACCGAGCTTTTTACACGGTTTTATAGACTCACTCTTTATTTTTTTCATGTAAATAACGTTACCTACATTATTTATATGTAAAATAAAGTTAAACTTATTTCATACGCACTTAAATTCGACTTTGGTCATAACAGTCATTAATAAAAAAACAACCGGCTTCCAAAAAACATTACAAAGAGAAAAATAACTTTAATTTCGGAAGTCGGTGTCTTTGGTTTAGAATTTTCGTTTTTTGCCACCGACTTCCGAAATTAAAGTTATTTTTCTCTTTGTAGTGTTTTTTTGGAAACCCGTTGTTTTTTTTTTTGTAAAAAGTTTTTATTTTTCACTTTTTAGCTGTGGTACCTACCCCACACAAATTCGAAAACCACTACCTGTTATGTAAATAACAGCTGTGACAGGAAATTATCATATCATCCACATACTAAGTGGGAAAAAGTACGTATTATTAAAGCTAACTCAAAAACTATAGAAGCAAAGTTAATAAAATTGATATGGGACCACCTCGAGAGCATACCCTTTCAAAAAAAAAAAATATTCAAAATCGGTCGACAATTGACGGAGAAACCGGTGGACATAAATAAAAAAAAAAACAAACATACGCGACGAACATATAACCTCCTCCTTTTTGGAAGTCGGTTAATAAAATACTATCCTGAAAGTCTAACAACTAGTCTTACCCAGTAAATAAGTAAAAAGAAAATAATAATAAATAAGTAACAAGAATACCATCATACCCATGCATCCCATAATGCTGCTAATCTTTAAATACCTACACAGCGTTCTCTTCTAAACCATCCCCACACACTGTGTGATCTCTTCTTCGTGAATTCATTTTTCCATTCACGAAACTTAATGGAAATCTTTGAAAGCAACTCAATATCAGTAGAACACACAGAGAGGTAAAAAACAGCCAGTAGGGTGAAAGTACCTCAAATATTGACGAGAAAAAATACTCAAGGGCAAACCTTTTTTTTCCTGTTTTTAAAGGTTTTGAAAACTCGCTTGCCTGAGCTTGGAACCTAAACCAATAATGCCTATCATCGTTTAATTTTATGACCTAATCATATTTTGATATACGGTGGAGTTTCTTGCCAATTCTTCTCCATAAGAAAAATACCTTTTGGAAGGGCCGACTAGAATCAATTCTATTTTTAAGCTATTGCATAGCTTTTATCGCGGGCTTTGAGCGCGGCGACCGAATCAAGAAATTCCGTAACGAAAAAGACCTAACACCCCCCACTCCGCCTACCATGTAATGACGACTCCCATGACAACGTGATGTTGTCATGGGAACGTAATTTTCGTTTTATGTCATCACGTCATCATCCCAAGTGTAGCGTTGACAAATAGGAAGTATGGAGGTTACAAATGCTATGCAATAGCTTTACCGCGGCAGTCCCCGAGTGCCACACGTTTTTTTTTTTTTGTAAATTTTGACGTTCAAAAGTGCCTTAAAAGAGCCTATTAGACCTTGCTTTTAGCCAAATTTCGTGATTCTATGTAGGTCAACGGGAACTACCATATAGGTTTTCGACCCAAAACCAATAGGGTACTTCCGGTTGACCTAGAATTGTCAATTTTGGTTACAAGCAAAGTCTTACAGTACAAGTAAAGGGAAAATTCCGAAAAGTAAAAAAGGTGAAAATTTTGGTACTTACAAGTTTTCGTGAAAATCTAAATTTGCCCATATCTTTTTATCGTATTGACTCAGGACCTTTTTATACACCTAATAGGAACTACATACTTCAGTATCTAATATAAATTTCAACTTGCTAGGTGCACCCGTTCCTGAGAAAATCGGTGGCGACACACGGATAGATGGACAAGAGAGTGATCTTATAAGGGTTCCGTTTTTATTTTTTGAGGTACGGAACCTTAAAAATACACTACAAAGTACAAAATAACTTATACGAAAGTCGGTCACAAATAACGGAAAAAAAAAACAAATGACTCCGACTTCCGAATTTAAAGTTATAACTTATTTTGCACTTAGCACTGTTTTTTTATTTATGGTACCTACCCCAAACAAATTCGTTTAGATACCACTACTTGATATGTCAAATATCAGTGATAGGAATTATAACATAATCAATTTAAACGTTACGGATTAAATACGTGTTATTGAAACTAACTCTACTAAGTAAAAATGTTAAAATTCATTATGGCACCGCGAGAGCTTCTTATACCAAAAAGAATCGTGTAAATCGGCCCAGTATTTACGGATAAATCTGTGCACACACACGACATAAAATGTATAACCTCCTCCTTTACACCAGACACAGATCACCAGACAAATCTGTCCACTATCTCACTTAAATATCATTAATAATAATTTCATTCCTCTAGGTGTTTTTTTCCATCCTGTAGATAACCCAAGACTAAGTGCTCAGACACGCCCCAAACAGGTCACCGACAACCATTTATATTCTTTAGCCTCGCCCTTTACTTAGGCTTTCGGTTTTTGCCAATACCCAGCTAAGTACCTATTGCTTTTTTATGAACCAAACCTACACTTATGTCGCACTTTTCATTTTCACCTTTTTAGGGTTCCGTACCTCAAAAATGAAATGAATGAAATGTTGTTTTTCGTTTATTACTAACATAGCTTACAAGTAGTGTATATTACTAACATCATGTGGATCTAAAATAAAGTTTTTTTTTTTAAGGAAAAAATTGAACCCGTATTGTATCACTTCTTTGTCCGTCCGTCAGTCTATCAAGACCCTTTTTCTCAGGAACGTGTGGATTTATCAAGTTGAAATTAATATCAAATACATAGATAGGTCTGTGGTCCTAAGGGACCACAACTAACAACTAACTAACTCTAAGGAGTTAGAGCTCTAAAAAAATCAATGTCCTGCCGATAGATAGATATATTTAGTAACCTATTCCGCTTAGCTATTTCTAAAGCCGAGCGCTGAACGCAGAAAGTGCATTCAGCGCTTGTTGTGGCAACACGCCGTGTTCAGTTCGCAACAAGTCAATCGTCATCCTGAGGATGCCTCGTTGAGAGGTGAAACATGTGTCGATTTCTTTCAGGGGTTTTTTATGGCTCTTTAGAAATAGCTAAACGAAACAGGTTACTAAATATATCCACGTCTATTGTATTCTATTAAGGCTAGAAAATTGTCTTAGGTCCGGTCACTGTGAAACAACATGACAACAAATTAAGTTTGTAACACAACTTGTGATAAAAACAAGATGTAAACGATAACACGATTACCGCAAGGCTGTGGCATAATAAATGGAATGTAATGTTCCATCTTCTAATTGAAAACCGCAAGAATATATTTTCTAGAAAGTTATGTTTTTATACTTCTATTTTAGCAATGTGGAGCAGTGGTGGCGTAGTGGGAACTCAGGCAGGCGCTTTACTTTGTGTAAATAATTTCCTCACCACAGCTCTCATAACGGTGAAGGAAAACATTGTGAGGAAACCGGCATGTCCTAGAACCAAAAGACATGTCACATCCGCCAAATCGCACTGGGCCCGCGTGGTAGATTATAGCTCACTCCCTCCCGAAGAGAGGAGGCCTGTATCCCAGCAGTGAGAACATTATAAGGCTGATTATATATGTTAGCACAGCCACTTTTGCAATTTATTTTTATTTTTGAAATCGTCTCCTCAAGCCTTTTATCACCGTAGTGCGATATGTAAAGCACACAGCATCTAAAATATGCTATTATGATTCAATAAAAACAAAACCAAGCCTATAACCTCATGTATTAAAATCCATCCAGCTGTTATGGTTCAAGGGTACAAATAATCCCTTATACAAATATACATAGATACGCGCCAAAATCACAACCCCTATTTTAGCTGTCGCGTAGTCGGGTAACAAACGATCATTAAACGATAAAACGATTGGTTATGTTCTTCAGAAAGGTCATGTTCGTAGTACTCGCAACCGGCGTGCGTGACCAGATGTATGAACGTAGACGAGGCAAAAGGAGTATGTAAGGAGCGTAGCAGGTGGCGTTTTATAGTTTCTGCCTGCCAAGGGAAGAAGGCGTGACTTTATGTATGTATGTAAACGATAAAATAAAGCTGGGCATATTTCACATTACAAAATATTAAACTGTAGATTCTACAAATCCAGCTGAAAATATCGAAGTTCAACTAATTTAATTTATTAGGAGTCAACCAGAGATTCGTATGTTTGCATAAAATAATTGATTGGTATACCAAGGAAAGAGGAAAGGGTGACACCTAACTCTTGGGCAATGTTAAGTGTTTAGGAAGGAAAGAGGAAAAGGTGACACAAAACTATTGGTCAGTGTTAAGTGTGTAGGAAGGAAAGAGGAAAGGGTGACACCTAACTCTTAGGCAGTGTTAAGTGTGTAGGAAGGAAAGGGGAAAGGGTGACACCTAACTCTAGGGCAGTGTTAAGTGTATAGGAAGGAAAGAGGAAAGGGTGACACCTAACTCTAGGGCAGTGTTAAGTGTGTAGGAAGAAAAGGGGAGAAGGTGACACAAAACTAAGTAAAGTTAAGTGTGTAGGAAGGAAAGAGGAAAGGGTGACACCTAACTCTTGGGCAGTGTTAAGTGTTTAGGAAGGAAAGAGGAAAAGGTGACACAAAACTATTGGTCAGTGTTAAGTGTGTAGGAAGGAAAGAGGAAAGGGTGATACCTAACTCTAGGGCAGTGTTAAGTTGAGTGTGTAGGAAGGAAAGAGGAAAGGGTGACACCTAACTCTAGGGCAATGTTAAGTGTGTAGGAAGTAAAGAGGAAAGGGTGACACCTAAGTCTAGGGTAGTGTTAATTTAAGTGTGTAGGAAGGAAAGAGGAAAGGGTGACACCTAACTCTTGGGCAGTGTTAAGTGTGTAGGAAGGAAAGAGGAAAGGGTGATACCTAACTCTAGGGCAGTGTTAAGTTGAGTGTGTAGGAAGGAAAGAGGAAAGGGTGACACCTAACTCTAGGGCAATGTTAAGTGTGTAGGAAGGAAAGAGGAAAGGGTGACACCTAAGTCTAGGGTAGTGTTAATTTAAGTGTGTAGGAAGGAAAGAGAAAAGGGTGACACCTAACTCTAGGGCAGTGTTAATTTTAGTGTGTAGGAAGGAAAGAGGAAAGGGTGAAACCTAACTCTAGGGCAGTGTTAAGTTAAGTGTGTAGGAATTAAAGAGGAAAGGGTGACATCTAACTCTAGGGCAGTGTTAAGTTAAGTGTGTAGGAAGGAAAGAGGAAAGGGTGACACCTAACTCTAGGGCAGTGTTAAGTTGAGTGTGTAGGAAGGAAAGAGGAAAGGGTGACACCTAACTCTAGGGCAGTGTTAAGTTGAGTGTGTAGGAAGGAAAGAGGAAAGGGTGACACCTAACTCTAGGGCAGTGTTAAGTGTGTAGGAAGGAAAGAGGAAAGGGTGACACCTAACTCTAGGGCAGTGTTAAGTGTGTAGGAAGGAAAGAGGAAAGGGTGACACCTAACTCTAGGGCAGTGTTAAGTGTGTAGGAAGGAAAGAGGAAAGGGTGACACCTAACTTTAGGGCAGGGTTAAGTATGTAGGTTAAGTTTACTAACATTGTTGTTAAGAAATATTGTTATAGTTTGTCCACACTGAAATGGTGCGCCCTACTACCGCATTACCGTAATTAAATAAATTCGTATTTACATATTCTACATTCGTCATAAAATGAAACATGACTGGTAGAACACATAATAATCAAAACTCATTAGGCCTCCAGACACTATCAGTAACTAGTCAGTAATAATGACATTACATTCAAGTAATGTCTGATAAAGATTACTACTGACAGTGTGGTGATTGGAATAATGATGTGATCATAATATTTTCATAGTTTCACGTCAATATTGGAAGGAATAATGACAGTAATATTAATGTCTTTGACATTTCTCGGGACCCTAGGATCCCGGACCTTTGGAAGGCGTACAAGGGGCCGAAGCCAACTCGCAGAGGCCCCTTGGACAATTTTATATGGAACTAGCTGACTCCGGCAAACGTTGTTTTGCCAATTATTTATTTGGAGTGGACAACCCTTATCACTTAGGGGTATGAAAAATAAATAGTAGCCGATTCTCAGACCTACTGAATATGCATATAAAATTTGGTAAAAATCAATAAAGCCGTTTCGGAGGAGTAAAGTAACTAACATTGTGACACGAGAATTTTATAATATAAGACTAGCCGACCCCGGCAAACGTTGTTTTGCCAATTATTTGTTTGGGGTGGACAACCCTTATCACTTAGGGGTATGAAAAATAGATAGTAGCCGATTCTCAGACCTACTGAATATGCATATAAAATTTGGTAAAAATCAGTAAAGCCGTTTCGGAGGAGTAAGGGTGTAAAACTAACATTGTGACACGAGAATTTTATATATAAGATGAGGCACCAACCGACGATTATCCCTGTATGCACTATGCAATTGCACCCAAGAACAATCCCCGGTCGGTGTAGGACTATTGCAAAATATGGAAACAAATCTATTGGACTATGGATTTGGGTGGCTTAAGTTGACTGGTAACCTGGAACTATGGAAGGACTATGGCCCCTCCTAATCAATGTTTTATATGTACACGGATAAAATGGCAAGGGGTGACTTGCACACTCAATAATGGGCCCCCGAAAATGGTCGCTAGCACAAGATGTCGTAGCAACAAGGGAGCAACATGCTTATGAGAAGTGGAGAGGTATTCCACGGCTATCAGAACAATCCCGGAAGTACGTTCAAGATCCCTACCAGCATCTTACTGGAATACTTCCTTCCTCCGAGCACGTTTGCTCTTGCGAATCTCCACTCCAGCCGGCCAATAAAGGCAAGACAGAGGTGAGGAACAAAACTTCTCCTGGGAGATAGGGTCCATGGGTTCGCTACTGCCCAACAGCTCGCCACATGCCACATGTATCTCTCTTGGTCTGGCTCCTAATCCCAGACCCGTTCCGGCAAAGTAAACTCTACCGCCACAGACCTAGAGTTCAAGTGCGCAAGTCCCACCACGACGTCAACGTAGAGATGTGGCGGTGAATGTAATTATTACTGATAGTGTCTGCCCCCTATTACCCCTAATTACTTTACTCAAATCAGACTGCGAATCAACAAAAACAAAATCAAAAGTAAATTATTCAAACTAAGCTGAGAATCAGCACTTTTTGGACGTCAAAATCACATGAGAGCGTCCCCCAAAACGCCCACCCTTCACCACTTCCCAGAGCTTAAGCTGGGAAAAATAAGTGGCGCAACAAAACCCATAGCAGCAGTTTATAAAGGCAAATATTACAGTAGATAACTATCAAAACAAGAGCTAATTTACACAATCGAAAAGTGTTATATCTGACAACTAACTAACGGAAAATAGAAAAGCTAAAATAAGTATAACCGCGCTTTGCATAAAATTTTGACAAAGCCGCGTCGCGCATCGCCGCGTCGCCCAAATTTTCATTCAACATTAAATTGTTTCGAAATCCCGTGCGACATCCTCGTTGTTCCAGTTTTAACAAAACCCTTTTCTCGTTTTGTAAATCAGATGTTAATTCCTTCCAAAATAAAGCATACAATTATCTTAGATAGATAGATAGAATATTCTTTATTATGTACACCATAAAAATTACAGACATTAATTCTAGAACAAGCTCTCAAACTCTCAATTTATTTTAGTTTTTAAAACATTTACAGGCAGTAGTAGGCAGTATTGTCTCTCCTTTTCCATTTAAATCCATCCAAAGGTTGTCTGTAAAAGATCGCTTTTAGCGATAAGACCGCCCATTGTGTCACCCAATGTAAAATTTCTATATTAATGTCTGTAATTTTTATGGTGTACATAATAAAGAATATTCTATTATATTCTACAGGCGGTGTCAACTGTCAAAGAGTCGATTAGTTAGTCACTAAATTGAAGCTAGTTGCTTTTCAAAATGTAGATCTCTATGGAGAAGAACGGGCAAGAAACTCCAAGGACAAAATTCAAAAGTCATTTATTCAAACTAAGCTGAGAATCAGCACTTTTCGAACGTCAAAATTACATAAGACAGTCCCCCAAAACGCCCACACAAATAAATAGTTAATTACTAGATACAATAACAAAACCATGATCAGCAAGACGACCAGTCACCACAAGCAGCACCCGTTCACGAGTATAACGCACACTTTTTTAAATCAAGATATTACAAAATCTTGGGGTACAATATTATTTTTTGTTGGTTCTATATGCCAGGAAAATATTTAAAAAAAAAACTGGCACTTAAGAAATTACCAGTTTCAACTGAAAACGCCGTTCACGAACATGACATGACGCGTGGATCAGGAACATTTTGAAGGGAACCGAATCATCCAACACACACGCCACCATCAGCAAGACATAAGCCGACGTCAATGCAAACCGAAGAACCTTCTCAAGTTACAATATTTGAGAACTTCCGGCACTCCCTGGGCAGTCACAGCACTAACAACCTATCTGACTATCTCATCGTATAACTCATGCTCACCCGAGAAATAAGTCCAAACAGACTTTATTATATCCAGTTTATCATATTTGTGATGGATGTGTAAAACTTTCCCAATTAGTCTATATTACAGCGTAATACATTACATTAGCACCAGTGTTCTTTCTTCTTTAATCTAAGTCAGTGTTACTCAAAGTGTGCTCCGCGGAACCCCTGGGCTGCGCAAAGCCTCTGTTTGGGCTCCGCGAAAATACTGGTTCATTGTGACCTATATTTTCGCGGAGTCCCCACAGAGACTTTGCGGAACCCAGCTTCCTCAAGAAGTAATTTTAGATTTGGCAGCATTTGCTTAATTACGTGTCAATGCAGGATATAATGGAACTACAACAAAGCGCTTTACTTTTTATTCGTGATACTGAAACTACCTAAAAAAACCCAGTGGAACAAGCTATGCAATATCTGAAAAATCTATTTATTTACCCCCCATTAGATGCAAATGTTTTAATGTCAAGTGTTATGATTATTAATGAAGAATACACATAAAACCAACTTTTGATTATTTTAGGGCTCCGTCAAAGATTTTGTTTTCCATAAGGGTTCCACCGCCAAAAAAATTTGAGAACCGTTGATCTAAGTAAATACTCAATCACGAATGAAGGAAAATTTCGTATGAAAACTGGGCCTAGATAAATAGCAATCACTTTGAAACTTTCAAAGCGTTTTTTATTTCTACTAAGCCTTTCAAAGGAATTGACTTATCTAAACTTTTCGGTGGCTTATTTTTGACTTTTTCATCAACGTTATCGCTGATAGAATGTCACTTTGTCTTGGTTCTCTGAACTCGAAAGTATGCAATCAAATCATACTAAATTCTTTTACATAGTTTAAAAAACCAAAATATCGGGAAAAATTAAGAAAATATCGGGGAAAAAATCATAATTATTCCACTTAATTTCGTTCCTTTTCTGAACAAGAAGAGGCCTTAGCTTCAAATTCAAATTATTTTATTTCACATAAACCTACAAAGGCACTTATGAAACGCCTGACAATAAATAAGTTTAAGGTTCTGGTTATTCTTTCTTATATAGATAAGAAAGAAAATGATGAGTAAAGACAGAAAGAAAACGACACACTGACCCCCACAATAAAAAATAAAAACATTTTTTTCTCTGATTGTGTCACCTGTATAAAATTTAATGTTGAGTTCTTTTATAAATCTAATAAAGTGTATAGTCACTGCGTGCCTGCGGCAGTTTAGTGACAGAGTCTCTCTTTATTATTTTTTTAGTTTATTGCTTTAGACAGTTTTGTTCTTTAGCTTTATTTGAACTTTACGATTTAAAATTTTTGACGTTTTATTCCTTTTGGTACGAATTCATTTAAAATAGTACCTTTGTAGGCTTTTGTCCTTTGACTATGGTTTTTTATAGATTTATTTTGCGTGTTAGTGACTACTAAAATAAATGTGATTTTTAAACTATTTCAAATTTGTTAAACGTACCTTCAAATTATATTAAAATAAATTTTAAAAATCTAAGTAAATTCGTTCATTCGCTTAGTTTGTTATTAGCAGAAATAAGTTACGCAAGTTCAGAATGTTATAAAGTTCTATGATTTCCTAGAAAAAAAATATGCTTTCTGATTTTTTTTAACGCCAGCTTTTACTTCCATTAGGTTAGTAATACGAAAATATTTTCTTCAATTACACTTCCGGAACATTAACCAAAAAATTTTTGAGAGTAGGTAAAAAAAAATCAAACACCTAAATTAATTCCTTTAACAACCTAGAACCTAGAAAAAACACAAAAACTTACTTTCAAAACTCAATCCGAAGTTAAGCACAAACTCGTAAAAAGTTTAAACGTTTTCAAATCCATAATGTCACTTAAACACTAACATTTTTACACTTAAATTAGCACACACACACATAGTTTAATTAGCACTAAACTTAGTTTTCACTTAACACCATTTGAGACCAAATTTTCACTACTTTAGGAAAAAGTTGTAAAGTTACGTGAAGTTTTGTGAAAGAGGGGCAGGTGGCTGCGCCGATTGCTTGTGATAGACTGAAGTCTTGAATGAAAGCAGTGGAAATTGTTGTACGCATGCGCGGCGAAATGCACTGTTTTGATGTTTTGTCGGCATCCTTTGGTGTTAGGCTGAGTTCTTTGATGTTAGGCGGCGATTTAGTGGCATGTTTGGGAACATTGTTTGTTTATTATTTTAGTTTAAACTGGTTTTTTATATTAAGTGCATTGACCCAGTACCTACTTTAATACTTTGTTGTATTTTTTCTAAACATGACGTATTCGTCGAGCGTATAATTTGACAAGTTAGTACATAATTTAGTTTTGGTACCTACTTCATTTTTGTCCCGCAAAATACACTTTATATTTAAGTTTTTCTGTGCGTTATGTATTATTGAATTACAAACCAGAAATAGACCGTTCCAACTAATTGACTTAGAAAAAATTATTATCAACAGAAATAGACATTCGAAGGCCGTGCTTCGTTTGTTACAAAGTGTTCATCCTATAATTTGTACATAGGCATTCCGTTTAATGAAGTGTTTTTCCTATAATTTTGTATTTAGAGCAAATTGCTGGTTACCTGTAGGTACTTCGAATGATTGATGTCATACCATTAATTAGGATTGTTACATTTACAATAATTATACCTAGGACTCGCGTAGGTGCTTTTCATAATTGCTTAAAAGTAATAAATTATGTGTGTAGGTAGATAGTTAATGAATTGAGCGGCCAAATTATAGGTGGTAAAAATGGAGCATATTCATACTTAATTAAATTTCGTGTCTCGTTAATGACAGTTGAAAGGATAACGGATTTATAGCATGGGTGTAGATAAACGCTTTTTTGGTACGTCACGATTCTTACCATTCAACTACTTACTACCGCAAGCCGCGTTAAAGAACTTCGTTCCAAAAACAATTTTACCTCTTTAAAATATTAGTTTAAATGACATATACCTATCTACCATAAAGCAACAACAACAAAACTCCCAACACAACAATACACAATGTTATACCCGATGTTATAAATCATGGTGCGTGCTTCCGAACAATGATATAAAGACGATGTCAGACAAAAGACAGAGAGGCGAAGTTCAAGGACGGTAGCGTGTGGCAATGTTAACGACTATGTTGACCGCGACCGTCTGTAGGTAGTCTTGTCTCATGATGGAGTTTCAGATGACATGGCTAATGTAATGGTCACTTATGTGACTTCTGAAGGGTGTGGAGGCCATTATATGGACTGCAATTCATATGTGTATAGGTAAAACCTACGAACCATTAAGTACACACACATGGTAAAATGTGGGTAAGTAAAATATTTTCTTAGAGATGTTATTTTGTAAAAAATAAATAAAAATTAACATTCTTGTTTTTTCCAAAAACCGTGGGTTTTTTTTTAAGCTCAGCATAATTGGAATCAGTGAAAAGGTTCCTGAAAGACTATTAAAGGAATTCTTGGGCACTTCAATAAGTTATAGTTATTTCATCATCATCATCATCAGCCTATAAATGTTCCCACTGCTGGGACACAGGCCTCCTCTCTGTGAGAGGGAGTGGGCCGTAATCCACCACGCGGACCCAGTGCGGGTTGGTAGACGTCACATGTCTTTGAATTTTCGGCTCTAGGACATACCGGTTTCCTCACGATGTTTTCCTTTACCGTTTTGAGAGCAGTGGTGATGAAATAATTTACACAAAGTAAAGCGCCTGCCTGGGTTCGAACCTACGACCTATAATTATTTAGAATTACTTATTTATTGATAAATAATCTGTTTTTAGACATTAGAAATCGATATATTTGTCACTTTATCTAAATCAAAGTAAAAGTGATTTTTAAGTTACAAAATAACATCTGTATAAAATACTAGTCAATTTAATTAAGTATAAACCTATCTGCCTAGCCTTTTCCCAACTATGTTGGGGTCGGCTTCCAGTCTAACCGGATGTAGGTGAATACCAGTATTTTACATGGAGCGACTGCCTATCTGAAAGTGTGATTTTTGTCAAAAGTAAATCCAAGATGACGGCTGGAAGGAAGTTACGAGTGGTAAAATAATGGAAACCGTGATTTTATAATTTTTATGAATTTTCTGCTGAAGATGCAATAAAGTTCTTAATGTTAGAGTGATTGGGACAGAAATGACATTGACACAGTATGCCTGTAAATGTATAGTAATTAGGACCGAAACCGATATTAGGTCATTTTTAACCGACTTCCAAAAAGGAGGCGGTTATATGTTCGTCGCGTATGTTTGTTTTTTTTTTTTTATGTATGTCCACCGATTTCTCCGTCAATTGTGGACCGAGTTTTTGTTGGCCAATTGGTCCCATATAAATTTTATTAACTTTGCTTGGATAGTTTTTGAGTTAGCTACAAAATACGTTTTTTTTTCCCACTTAGTATGTAGATGATATGATAAGTTTCTGTCACTGGTAGAAAGAAAGAAAGAAAAAACAAAAAAAAACAACCGATCTCCAAAAAAAAAACACTACAAAGTGAAAAATAACTTTAATTTCGGAAGTCGGTGGCAAAAAACGAAAATACAAAACCCAAGACACCGACTTCCGAAATTAAAGTTATTTTTCACTTTGTAGTGTTTTTTTTTGGAGGTCGGTTGTTTTTTATACAGTAGGATCTATTTTAGTTCGAAATATCTTCAAAAACAAACGTTAACCTGCAATTCCAGTTAAAAACCAGCGTCAGGCACTAGTTGTCTGGCATTTTTGCTGAACGGGGCCTATTTGGCGAAGTCACACTTTCCTGCAAATTTCTTGCAACGCACTTTACAATATTTATTTATGATAAGATAATCATTTATTTGCTCAAACATGAATACAATATATGCTTTCAACTGTCATTAACGAGACACAATAGAATTTTAATTGTTATCCACCTCAATGAGGCGTCGTAACAGATGATGATATATACAACACAAATTGTCAGCATGCAAGAGATGTTCAAAGTAAAGATAAAAATAGATCATCACGTTTGCCTCAAACAATGGCATGCAAATAGTAATAAAAATAAGATAGTTAATTGATTCAGGCGTGACCTTGTGAAAATCCATTATAAAATACAATAGACGTGGATATATTTAGTAACCTGTTCCGATTAGCTATTTCTAAAAAGCCATAAAAAACCCTGAAAGAAATCGACACGTGTTTCACCTCTCAACGGGGTATCCTCAGGATGACGATTGACTTGTCGCGAACTCGAACACGGCGTGTTGCCACACCAATCGCTAAACGCAGAGACGCAGAGACGCTCTCAACAGGTTTTTAAATATATCCACGTCTATTGTATTTAATAATAAAAAAATAAAGTTTAATAAAAAACTTGTAACCCGACTACGGGAAAATAAAAATGATCTAAAACGTACGAAACAAGCAAATATTTCAGACAGAAATCAAGACATAGGTACGAAAATGGTCAAGGTAAAGCCGTGGTCGCATGTCTGTATATATACCATGTTTGTGCCAGGAACACCTACAAAATTATAATGGCATGCGACGACGGCTTTACTTTGACCATTTTTGTACCTATGTCTTGATTTATTTCTGAAATATTTGCTTGTTTCGTACTTTTTAGATCATTTTTATTTTTCCGCAGTTGGGTTACAGTTTATTTTTTTATTTTTTTTTATTTTATACTTTTCCGTTTTTACACATGATAAACGTAAATAAGAGTAATGCAATAGTTCAGTAATTAACCTATTTTAAATTCCAATAGCAGTGCATAGTGCTTTGGACGAAACCATAGAGCGATTTATTTCGACGCCAACACCATTTATCGATATCGAGCTTCGAAGAAATCCAAAATTTAAATATTTCGTTGTACTTGTTTTTCTTCATAAGAGTGGAATTACAAATCGTTACTATTTATTAAGATTTGGTTAACTGCACGTTGGTAACATCTTACGATACTACGTAGCGCAGTCTCACTTTTGCTTATTTTTAACGATTTAAACATATTTATTATAATTTTATATACATATTTGTAATGTGCTCGTCAAGAACTTTCTTTTGATATCAAACATGTCATGATCATCCCATTTTTATTTTTTTTCGAGGCTAGAAATTTACGTGTCCACCAAATTAAATTTAGGGAAAAATTATGTAGCCCTTGTCACCCGAACCGTTATTACAAATCTATTGATACCTCATTCATCAAAATCGGTTTAGTAGTTTAGGCGCTACGGTGGAACACACGTAAAAACAAACATACATACATAGACTGCTAAAATCATAACCCTTCCTTTTGGCTTTGCCGTAGTCGGGTAAAAATAAGGTATAATGTCAATGTCGTTTTTTTTATTCTGCTTGTTTATATGTTGTATCGTATGCCTTTTAGTCTGTGCTAAATAAATGCGTTTACTTTCTTTATTTATTTTTTCAATTGTTAAGGAATATGCATACTGTTAGATCTCTTCAACGAAGTTTACCACCTTGGTTACAAAAGGATCATCATTCTCCTGCGTTTACCCCAATTTATTTTTTCGTTTTATCGTCTTTTTCTACCATAATTCTTTATTCGTCGCAATCACGGTAGTCACCGCCCTTCCAACCATATAATCTTTCACGCCGTCCATCCATCGTTGCAAAAGGTTGGTCACAAAAGGATGTCAACCAAAAAATTTTTGGACTATGGGCTATCATATTTTTTTTCAAATCCAGCTGGTAGATCCAGAGATTAACGCATTCAAACAAAAAACAAACTCTTCAGCTTTATTGTAGTGAAAACTTCTTTAGGCGAGTTGCATATTTTTGAGATGGGGCTGAACCATTGATTACGCGACACTGTGACAGAATTTACCGACACCGTGGAGTAAAAGACATCAACGCGTTGATTACCGCGGTGCCAATTTTTTTGCAAGTTTTTACTTCTGTTGGCACTCCCGGAGTGCCACTGTTTTTTATTATTAGTACACCGGTTAACTAATAATAAGCAAAAACGAAGCAATAGCAAAAGCGGGCGATGCGATGCGAGGCGGTGAGTCGAGAGAACAAGAAATTTCTCGCGGGGCGAAGTCGCGGACAGAAGGTAGTATTGGCATAATGTTTGATTTTCCTGATCTAAGTACCTACTCTTAATCCACGTGAATCATTATAAAAGCATTCATAGTCCACTTCAAAAGGAGTTCGTTAGAAAATTCGACCTTACATGAATGCTTTGAGGAAAGTGAAATTGCTTGGTGAAGGTTTCGCGAAAGTGCCAATAAATATGATGTAAACTTACACGTGTACCTATTAACTTGCTTTTCTTAGGGCTTATTTACACGTGGAGAGATTTCTCGCCGCGAATAGAAGATTTTCGAAGAAAAATTCATAATCAGCTTATAATGTTCCCACTGCTGGGACACATGCCTCCTCTCGGTGAGAGGGAGTGGGCCGTAATCCACCACGCGGGCCCAGTGCGGGTTGGTAGATGTCACATGTCTTCAAATTTTTGGTTCTAGGACACGCCGGTTTCCTCACGATGTTTTTCTTCACCGATTTGAGAGTAGTGGTCATCATCATCATCTGCCTAGCCTTTTCCCAACTATGTTGGGGTCGGCTTCCAGTCTAACCGGATGCAGCTGAATACCAGTATTTTACATGGAGCGACTGCCTATCTGACCTCCACAACCTAGTGACTAGATAACACGATACCCCTTGGTGCTTGATTTGAGAGTAGTGGTGATGAAATTAAATACACAAAGTAAAGCGCCTGCCTAGATTCGAACCCATGACCTACAACTCGTAAATCGGGGCCGTTACCACTGGGCCACCACTGCTCTAAAGAAAGATAAAAAAGTTAATCCGTGTAATTATTTATTTATTAAAACTTTATGCACAAGTAAAAAAATACTGCACAAAGGCGGACTTAATGCCTGAGGCATTTTCTACCAGTCAACCTTAGGGTGATGCAGAGAACAAAACATGACAGGTGCAACATAAATGACAGATAACTTGATAATGAATACATACTAATAAATTACTGTGTCGCTTTTAAAAATTGGAAGCGTCCATGTAAACAAAAACCAGCCAAGTGCATGTCGGACCACGCACAATGAAAGGTTCCGTCGTTGGAATGAATTTATCTTACAAATAAACTTAACATTGTATTTGAAAAAAAAAATCTTTCAAATATCGATATACGCCACGGTCAACTTGGTGGCGTTCTCCAACTGCAAATGTAAGTTTGAAATCACAAAAAAAAAGTTTAAAACTACAAAAAAAAATATTTTCGGACTTTTTCCTTTACAAAACACGAACGGCTTGTGCTATGAGATCTCGCTTCTTGCCAAATTGGATGATTCAAGGTCAATGGAAATATAGGGAAGTACCCTTTATTTCCATTGACCTTGAATCATGTAATTTGGTTTTGATTTATTTGCGAGTATCAAAATAAACTGCTTATATATTATGGCCCTATCTTCTTATTGCGTCGACTTAGAAGCTTGATTTTTAGAGCTCCAGTAGACCTTAGACTTACGTATTTGATATAATTTTCACTCGATATCTCCATGCGTTCCTGAGAAAAAGGGTCGTTTTTTTCTTTTGAGGTACGAAACCCTAAAAACCGTATTTCTAGTTTACCAGTGATAAATCGCCAACCCGTCTTGAGCGTGCGTGGTGATCAATGCTCGTGCCTTCTCTGTATGAGAACAGGCTTTTGCCCAGCAGCGGGACAATAATAGGTTGGGTATTTGACTTCAGCTAGCTTGTGATACAATTACAGACTGTTTGCAGAGGACCTTTAGATACCATCGCGGAAGCCCATAACTAACCACTTTGAAAACAAAATCCCTTGCACACGATGACCACATCTGTTACCGCCCCGGTTCTGTAGCGGTCAGGTGCTGCAAGCAAGAATAGTCCTTACGGTGGTTCATTATGGCTTTCCGCAATGGTACCTCCTGGTCTGAAATGGTCAACACTGAGTAAACAAGCATGGCGAATGCTCGCTTCATCTGCATATGGGTTCTGCTAGACACTTTGTTCGGGAGTCACCCGCTCGGTTTTTCCGAGCGGACCCGAACATGATTCAGCGATGACAGATGCCGAACGGAGTTTACCGATTAGCTCGAGCCGAATTAAAGCCGAATTTGTGTAGTAATTATTTCGAGTCAGCTTCGTTGCTCAACAATTACTGCCGAATCGAAAGTGCCCCCCCCTTACAGAATATACATTTTCCCTACAGATATAATATCTAATACCTTCATCCTGTTAGTAAAAGTAAACCATTCAGAGAAGTAAAACCTAATGACGATAAGAGGATCATAGTGAGGGAAAGCGGTAAAAGATTAATGTACCGGAAAACTGATGTGACTCGACACGGCTGTTATCGGTCAGGTACCCTTGTTCAAAAGTGGGTGTGAGCGTATTGTGGGTGTAGACTGGGTATGTGTGTGTGCTGTGGGAAAATGTAGGTTGTGTCTCAATGGTACCAATTTAATGAATTATTAGCTACTGCCCGCGACTTCGTTCGCGTGGAAGTTGATAAAATATAACCCATGTTACTCGCCGATAATGTAGCTTTCAAAAAGTAAAACATTTTTTTTAAATTGGATAAGTAGTTGTTGAGTATATCCATTACAAACAAGCATACAAAAAATTAAATCTTTTCTCTTTAAAATATTAGTTTAGATATCTGATTCTAACAAATGATATACTTAATTATTTTGACACCGAAACAAAGTATACCAACTATACAGCATAGTCAAATTAATGTGCTAATAAATATATCCCCCTTGAGTTTGTTCTGCCATTTCTTCTCAGGGATAGTAAGATCGGAAATGTCTAATCAATCCAGTTAGTTTATTTTTTCCTAATTTAATGTGTAAAAGTGATTCTGATGTTCTATTTAAAGAAGAAACAATTTCATTTCATTCCTTTCTCCATTCCATTTATGTAATTCACACAATTTCTCATCACATTGTATTTTATCTCTAAAATAAATACTTCTAAATAACTGTGTCAAAAGACAAAACTAAAACTACGCTTGTTAAACCTAAGAACCGTATTAAGCTCCCTCAAACCTCTCTGAAAAACACAAGACGATTTACTTATCTCAATAAGACAAGACTAGACGACATAAATTTAATTTAAAAAACAAACATGTTATGTAACTGTTAGAAATATGTTACCGTGAGAAAATGAAGGTACTTTAGAGGTATGAGAAACAGGGTGTAAAGTTCACTCATTCTTAGGGACGCGAAAAAAGTATCGATACTTTGTGGTATCGAGTACATTTCTATTCGATACCGATACTTTTGTACTCGATACTTTACTTAATGAGTACTTTTTGGCAGGTATCGTATCGAATAAGAAATTAAGTTTTAAATGGGTAATCTTAGAAATTACCCATTCAAAACTTGCGACCTTACGGCTTATGTTTATGGTTATGGCAATGCCATCTAGGCAACTCGTTCTAAACCTTCTAAAAATTACATCGATCTTTGCTCGAAATTGTTCCTTCCGTTCACAGTTAAATTCCTAACCTTTCCTTCATTCATTTACTACACTAATCAATCACTAGATTCACACACTCGTTCACCGTTGTCATTTGGTTTTTCATGTCCGGGCTTACTGAAGTTAAACTGACGTTATTTACTGACCGATATTGACCTATGCTCTATACGCATTAGGCCCTAAGAATAGTACTCGATACCTTAAAGTATCGATACTTTTGTTTCGATACTTCTATGAGTACGATATTTTTTATTTTCGATACTACTCATGAGTACAGTATCGATACTTTCTATTCGATACCGTGTCCCTACTCATCCTCCATAGAAAAGGGAGGATCCTCCGACCAGACGGGTGTCGTGTTTGGCGGGCAACTGCCCAATGATTGATGTCGGGGAAGTTATTGTATATGGAATTTGCTCGGTGAACTCTAATTGCGCGATGCAGGATTTGTGTGACGTCAGGTCCTTGATACGTAACATGTGGCGATGTAGATGCCGCCACAGTACTAACTTTGAAATTTGTTTGAATGTTCACCAACAACACAGGGTACACAGTGATCATGTCTTTGTAAAACCTACCATCTAAGTTCAAATAGTGATATGCAATAAATATATTGAGTATTGAACCAAGTAATACAGCATGATTGATACTTTTTTTAAGCTATTGCATAGCTTTTATCGCGAGCTTTGAGCGCGGCGACCGAATCAAGAAATTCCGTAACGTAACGAAAATAAAAACCTAACACCCCCCACTCCGCCTACCATGTAATGTTGGTTCAACATATTCGCCACGGTCAATAAGAAACCGGTCGGTCTCGAGGCACAACGGTGGATCGACATTTCTTGTCCTCGGGTTCGATCCCGGCCACAGGGATTTCTTTTTGTATTTGTTCAAAGATATTTTATTGCATGTTGTTTACTTTTATTTTGTTTTTCATTGTTATGGTTAATTTTCCGTTAAAGATTTTGTTAGTTTTTCGTTTCCGATGAAGATTTGTAGTTGTTAAGGTGTTAGTTTGTATTTAGATTTTAAAATTAAATTGTTTGTGCCACCTATGTTCTTCTTTCATTAGGTAGTCAGTTTACTTGGAACCCCGGTCATCACGTTGTCATGGGAACGTAATTTTTGTTTTATGTCATCACGTCATCATCCCAAGTGTAGCGTTGACAAATAGAAAGTATGGAGGTTACAAATGCTATGCAATAGCTTTACCGCGGCAGTCTCCGAGTGCCACACGTTTTTTTAGTTCGACGAATTGAATTAAGCCACGACGTCGACAACGGCGATATTATTGGCAATATATTTCATTCTGCTCATGTAGAGAGAAAATGTTCCAAATTGAAACACTCTTGAACATTATACGAGTACATTGGTACTCCCGATAAACTAGTACTTTTTTGGGGCTTAGCACTAAACAATGAAATAAAACAAGATCTAATAAATTGTATCTTAAATCATGATGTGTAGTATCTACCTAAATCAAATATAGATTTATAAGAAAAATACAGTTTCGGTACAATTTCAAAGGCGACGGCAGACCGCAAATTGCAGCGGTAAAACCGCCCAACCGCAATTACAGACCGCAGCGACACTACTTGTTTTTTGTAACTCTATGAAAACGCTTCCGTGAATAGCGAGATTGCCACCTACTGGTAAGGTCGAGCGTGACTGCAGACGGCCTACCAGTAGTCCTGTCAGTGGGTGTCACTAACATCATATATTTTCACTATTTTCTTGTTTGTCAAAATGACTTTTGCGGAACTAAAAAGGTAAGTGCTTCTGCCGGTGAAATTGTGACGTCGTGTTCGAAATTCAAACCGCAGCAGCACAGTTGCTTACAATTATTGTTAACCGCATTGCCGCCCGGCGTCTGCGTTCTGCCGTCGCCTCCGGGAGTGTACCTTTATTATCAAAACAAAACATAAAAAATAATTAAACGTAAATCACCCTACATAACAGCATCGCAAATTCCAAAATGGCCGACTCATATGTTCCAAAGCGTAACAAGCGTCTTATAAACTCATTTAATCGAGTTACATATATAATTCCGTCGTTTATAACACTTTATTTCTTTGGTATCGTAAAGTATATCGTTTTATCGTATAGTCACCCATTTCCATAAGATATTCTAGCAAAATTACGTATCTTACTGAAAACGTATTCGGTGCTTTCCATGCGTTAGCTCAAGAATTATGCTAATCATGAACCCAACCACTTTGCAAGCGGTTTTTCATCGTGAGAGATCGATATATTAAAGTGTTTAATATATATTTATGATGAAGGGAAGTAGGTATCTATGAATTTTATAAAATGATGAAGGTTCCTGTTGGTTAGCTGGTCTTAAAGGGCTCATGGAAAAATAAACTAATCATCAAATCCAACCAATACCAATAGGTACACAGTACCTACGGCAATGTGTAATGTAATGGAGCTAATCTGTTGCTAGATGGGCAGAATCGCCAGCATCCCAACAGCAACACAATTGCCAAATTATAGTTACAGTGTAGTTAGAGTAAGTCACTCAGTACAACTACATCATAACTAATTTCAAACTGAACTGGAAACTTAGGATAGCAATTTGTACTCCGTCCGTCTGTAATTTGCCGTATTCTTACCTATTGTTAGGTAACAGCTTCTTACCTACTTTGTCAAACAGTAAATATTCGGTAAATGTTTCTAAGACTATCAATATTTTTCCATTTTCTCAGAAGCATTTTTACGTAACATCACGCCTTGTATGCCCCTAAGAGTTGGGAACCGTCATTTCGAAAGTTATGTTTAAGTCCCATGTAATAGGGGGCGAGCCTTTTGCCATCATCCGGGCACAAATCTAGACTCCGGGCTACTACTGAGAAATTCCAGATAGGAAACCCAATATCACTTTTTCATAATCACCAATATCACCTTTTTGCACGATTGATAGAAATAGACTTGCCTAAATATGGGGCATAAACATAACTAGCAAAATGTGTACGAAGTTGAGCGTGATGTTATGTAATATTATTTTAGGACCAGACCTAACTAAAACTAATGTACTTTTTTATTTTCATTATGAAATTAGCTTTTCCTCCTTCCCTATATATTTCCCGAGAAAATTAGGTCATCTTAAGCCATTTCATTAGTTTCAGCCTTATTACCACGAAATAGATTGGTACAGAAGGTCAGCCCCATACAACGACCGAAAACGTACGCATACAGACTCGCTTCAAGTACAGCGAGTGCAAGTGCACTCGCGACTGGCATTCGTTTGAGATCACTGAATGTTAATGATATTTATTCTGTAAAGTTTCAACAAACACGTTTGCACGTTTGGATGAAGTTGGTGTTTCATATCTGACTACTCTAAGAAGAAACACAGTGAGAAACTCAGAAGTTACAGTCACTTTTAAAGTCCAGACATTAATTTTGGTCAGATCATGTGAGAATCACCACGGACCATGCAGATTAGTGTCTGAAATTTTTGTACGTACGTGTCTACGAATGCGTGCGCCTGGTTTCGGTAGTTGTATGAAGCCAACCTTCTGTTTAACTATATATTTTATGTTGTTCCTAGTTAGCAATCTTCTGGGTACTATAGTGTTACTGTTTATTTAGCGTTAATTAATTACAATACTAATAGTTACTATAAGAGATAGTTAAAATTGTTTACATGTTTCGGTTTCAGAAATAGAATTATAATGTGGCTAAGTCATAACAGCCACACGAGTCGATTGACCAGGTTAATCTACGCTTGCCGCGGTTGGTCCGTCGATGGGACACCATCTTAACATACCAAGACCCATCCGTGCCTCGGAAAGCACGTTAAACCGTTGGTCCTGGCTGTCATTTGCAGATCTTTGACAGTTGTTACGGGTCAGAAGCCCGTTCTGACAACAAATCTTACCAAGGGGTATCGTGTTACCCAGTAACTGGGTTGTGGAGGTCAGATAGGCAGTCGCTCCATGTAAAATACTGGTATTCAGCTACATCCGGTTAGACTGGAAGCTGACCCCAACATAGTTGGAAAAAGGTTAAGCAGATAATGAAATAGAAATTATAATGAACAAATGTTAGTTAAGTTCATTCCATTTATTCATTAACACTTTATAAATTATAACATGCTTGTTGCAGCAGTTTCAAACTCAAACACAATTTCAAATAAACCAATTACAGGTACTTTTGAATTGTCAAGGGGTCGTTCAGTCAGAAAGATGAATCTAGTTCCCCATTCCAAAGCGTAGTAGGTACCTATGGAGAAGAACGGGTAAGAAACTCCACAGACACTCTTTTAAATCAAAATATTGTTACAAAATATTGGTTACATCATCTATGTTGAAATTATACATGTGAAAACAATGTAGCTATGCTTGGAGTTTCCCTACGTGATCGAATCAGAAATGAAGAGATCCGCAGGAGAACCAAGGTAACCGACATAGCCCGAAGAATTGCCAAACTTAAGTGGCAATGGGCAGGGCACATTGCTCGCAGAACGGATGGCCAATGGGATCGAAAGGTTCTGGAGTGGTGACCACGTACCGGAAGACGTAGCGTTAGAAGGCCTCCCACAAGATGGATCGATGACCTTGTGAAGGCCGCAGGAATCCGCTGGATGCGGAAAGCACAGAACCGGTCGAAGTGGCGGTGATTGGGGGAGGCCTATGTCCAGCAGTGAACGTCTTTGAAATGATGATGATGAACAATGTAGAAAGACGAGCAGATTAAAAGCATTCGTAACAAAAATAAAAACAAAAACAATTCAAAAATTAAAATATATCGTGACAGCTAAGAGATGACCAGTCCCTACTGACGGCACTCGTTCACGAACAAGACACATGGATCAATACCATTTAGCTCAACCATTTTGAAGGGAACTTAATGATCCAACACAGACGCCACCATCAGCGAGACATTTGAGTGAGCATGACATACTCTCAGCCGCCAGGGCACATTCTAGTCAATGAAAGACGTACCCAGCCAATGATAGCTTTATGAAATGTACATGGTCATCCTGACAAGGTCTGCTCAACTTATCTGGCTGCATGATAACTTCATCCAAATTCTATTAATTGAATTCTGAATGTAGTTACCTAGATAGTGCCTATCCAGACATTGAGAAACATGCAGGCAAAACAGTTATAAAAAAAGCCTATGGTTGGTAAATGTTAGAGCTTAGCCGACCCATTATTAACACTAAGCCACAGTATAATAAAGTAACAGTATTATATCTCGGCAGTAACCTTGAAATAATTCCCATCGGCTGCTCGGTAGATAAACTTTCCGCGTCCGTGCGTAACCTGCCGCACACTCAATACTGTTGCGTACTGATATACACTGAGATTTCAAAGCGCGTCGTTTCGGCCGTTTTCTATGAAGACATAATACTGTGACTAAACTGAAAATAATTACCTCCAACCCTGTTTATCACAGGAAACAAAGAAACAAATCTGATTTCCATAAACACCTCCAGCCGAGTTCGTAATTATTTCATTGAGGCAAATTCTATGTCGCGAGAAAGTTTCTCCCATTCGAAGAGTTTTTGAGAATCATTAATAATACAATACGACATATTAAATGTAATTCTATGGAGAGAATACAGATTAGACGTTTGTTTTGTTGTTTCTACCTGAATTTCTCTGAATCGGAGTTAATTGCGCAATTTGATTCAAATTGTGGAAAAAAATCTGTTTTAAATTCTTTCACTACGTGATTTTTGCTATAATATGGATTTTAAGACTATTTTGTGAAAATATGATGATTTGCAGCAGATGTAATTTCGAGAGCTATACAGATGTTTTAAATGTTTCTAATTTTGTAACTATTTTATCATAGTTGCCGCAAATTGAATTTTGATCAACATACAACAGCGCTTCATTTTGCAAAAAGCGTAAGAAATTTTGAATTTTGCGTGCTGTATGGATGAGCAGTGGTGGCCCAGTGGTAACGGCCGCAACTTACGGTTTCTAGGTCGTGGGCTGTTAACGTTATGAGCTGATTACGAAAGAATGATGAATGTCCTGCATTGACACAAAAATACATTTTGTTGATGGGTATCAACAAAATGTATTTTTGTTGATACCCATCGGTTTTTAGGGTTCCGTACCTCAAAAGGAAAAAACGGAACCCTTATAGGATCACTTTGTTGTCCGTCTGTCTGTCTGTTCTCAGGAACGCGTAGAGGTATCAAGTTGAAATTCTCATATCAAATACTCAGGTCTACTATCCCTTGGAGTTGTGAAAAAATCTAACTTCTGAGCCAACGCAATCAAAAGATACAGCCGTTTATGCTGCAAATTTTCAACACTCACAAGGGAATCAAAACCTACAGGGTACTTCCCATGAACTCAGAATCTTGAAATTTGGTACGAAGCAACGTCTTATAGCACAGATAAAGGAAAAATTGCCAAAAGTATACATTTTTAGTTACATCTTATAATAAAAATATTTTGAAGCTATTGCATAGCTTTTATCGTGGGCTTTGAGCGCGGCGACCGAATCAAGAAATTCCGTAACGTAACGAAAATAAAACCTAAAACCCCCACTCCGCCTACCATGTAATGACGGTTCCCATGACAGCGTGATGTTGTCATGGAGATTACAAATGCTATGCAATAGCTTTACCTCGGCAGTCCCCGAGTGCCACACGTTCTTAGGGTTCCGTAGTAAACAAGGAACCCTTATAGTTTCGTCATGTCCGTCTGTCTGTCTGTCTATCTGTCTGTCTGTCCGCGGTCTAGATCCAAGACCCTTTGTACTAGAAAGCTGTAATTTGGCATAGGTATACATATTAATTACGTCGGCAAAGTGGTAAAACAAAATTATGAAAAACATTTTGTATTTAGGGTACCTCTCATACACGTAAAGTGGTGATGTTTTATTTTTATTTTTTTAACCCATGGTGAGGGATATAATTGGAAAAGTCCTTCAAAAACATTATGAGTTTGTGAAAACCATTTTTGGATCTAGGGATCCGTTTGCGAAATATTAAGCTTTAAAGTGCTAATTTTTGTTAGAGTCAAGTGTCCGTCCCCCCCCTGCCGGCTAAATGGTTGGTTTTGGGTGTGTGAAAAAAATCACAACAGTAGTTTATATAACAAAATTAAAAGGAAAACTATCATAGCTAAGTAGACTTTACAAGTTAACGAGTAATAATCGACCAACTTAACTTTGCAGTTACAAAAACATGTTTTCCCATACATTCCGTATGGGAGAACATATTTTTCAACTACAAAGTTAAGTTTGTTTTTGGGATAAATTCATCCCAACTACGGAACCCTTCATTGTGCGTGATCCGACACGCACTTGGCCGGTTTTTTTACTTTCCTCATGAACGCGGTTTGTATGGAACCCTCGGTGCGCGTGTTCGACTCGCACTTGGTTGGTTTTTTTTTTTTTCTAAATTCAATTAAATTATTTAGAAAACTTAAGCTATCAAGCACGTTCCTTCTATAATTGAAATGAGGTCTTGGAGTGACAAAAATACAGGCTGATGTCAATACTATAAATCCCGCACACGCTCCTCTATTTATTTACCACGAACAGGGTGCTTTATTCAGTCAGCAAACTTACACTTGACATAGATTTATCGTGATGATTAAAACACAATGCAGCTACTTAGTAGCCACTCTGTTTACTAAAGCTATTCGCTTACTAAGAGAATAATTTATTGCCTGGAATGTATCGCAGCCTGCAATTGATGGGCGGTACAATAAGCTAGGTACTGTATACCTTCAACGGTCCTTTATAAGACACAATAGAATTTTAATTGTTTTCGATCTCCAGGAGAGTACCGGACTGTTTGATTATGACAGGGTTTTAAATAGTTTTCTTGTAAGGACAAAAATATGACCGTATGTTTTTTTATGAGTCGCATATGTTTTGATTTGGTTAACCGTATTTACCTGATTAACTGGCCTCTTCGTTTAGTTTTTAACCGACTTCCAAAAGGAGGAGGTTTTCAATTCGACTGAATGTCTTTTTTTTTTGTATGTTTGTTACGCGATTACTCCGTCAATTATGAATTGATTTTGATGGTTCTTTTTTCGTTTGGTAGATCATACTTCAGAGGTGGTCCCATATAAATTTTATTAACTTTGCTTGGGTAGTTTTTGAGTTAGCTTCAATAATACGTATTTTTTCCTCACTTAGTATGTGGATGATATTATGATAACTTCCTGTCACTGTTATTTACATAGCAGGTAGTGGTATTCGAATTTGTGTGGGGTAGGTATCACAACTAAAACGTGAAAAATAAAAACTTTTTACAAAAAAAAAAACAACCGACTTCAAAAAAAACACTACAAAGTGAAATATAACTTTAATTTCGGAAGTCGGTGACAAAGAACGAAAATTAAAAACCAAAGACACTGACTTCCGAAATTAAAGTTGTATTTCACTTTGTAGTGTTTTTTTTTGAAGTCGGTTGTTTTTTTTTTTGTAAAAAGTTTTTTTTTCTTATGAGTAAGTAATGTATCTACTTACATAATTTTATGATTTTAAAATTCTACCAAAAACACCTCGTCTTGTGATCTTCGTGTAGAACCAAAAGACGACTAACGCGTAAACTTCCCAAAGTTATGGCTATGCGGTTTTTTACCTATCTCAATCATCATCTGCCTAGCCTTTTCCCAACTATGTTGGGGTTGGCTTCCAGTCTAACTGGATGCAGCTGAATACCAGTATTTTTCATGGAGCGACTGCCTATCTGACCTCCACAACCCAGTTAGGTACTGGGTAACACGATACCTCTTGGTAATATTGGTTGTTAGACTTTCGGGCTTCTGACGACCCGTAACAACTGTCTAAGATCTACAAATGACAGCTGGGACCAACTGCATAACGTACTCTCCGAAGCACGGAGGAATCTCGGTATGTCAAAATGGTCACCCATCCACGGACCAACCATGGCAAGTGTAGCTTAACCTGATAGATCGATCCATGCAGCTGTTATTGCTTAGCCACGAGCTCCAGATTTTTTACTTATCTCATAGGACTACACTAAAGGGTTCATTTTTTTTAAACTTTGCGAAATTCACTTCGAATTTGTGACAAACGAGCCCACCAAATGAAGTAACGCGTCGTTGCCAGTCTTCATCTCGGTAAGAAGCGACGTAATTTAGGCGAAATGTGTTGCCACTTTTATAGTCATATAATTCTAACATAATTTTCTTCACACAATATGAGTAATATTCATGCCAAATTATTTGACATAAATTAAGTATTATTTCACTATGTTTAATATTACTTTCAGTAAGATTTGCTGGCATAATTAGGGTTCTATAAAGAACAGGTTAATAATTTTGTTAGTTTTGTGAGAATGAGATTCATACTTGGTTGAAAAAATGTACTAGGGATACATATCAACAAAGAATAAACGGTTTATTTTATTATGTAGTCGTGCCATAAAATCAAATAGGGGAGCTCTATGGCAAACTCCGTGCTCCTTTTACAATAGTAACGTAAACTCAGTTCTAGAACAAGCATAATGTCCTGTACTACTAATTATACGAGCAATATTTGTATATATATATTTATTTGTTTGTATATAGATTTCTACTCACGTTCTCGAAATCGGCTCTAACGATTTCGATGGAAGTTGCAATATAGGGGTTTACGGAGACGAAAATCGATTTAGCTAGGTCTCATATTTAGGAAAATTAGTTTTCTCCGTATTTTCACCCGAGCAGAGCTCGGTCGCCCAAAGTTTAGAGCAAGATAATGAATAATGACATGACATTATTGACATTAGAATAATAATCATGGCAGCATGAAATTAGTAAGTACCTACTATCATGGCAGTATGGAATTAGTGGGTACTATCCTATACTATTAAAATGAGCATTCTCTATTTTCACCAGAGCAGAGCTCGGTCGCCCAGGTACTTTACCTTATCTGCATCAATCAATCTGCCTAGCCTTTTCCCAACTATGTTGGGGTCGGCTTCCAGTCTAACCGGATGCAGCTGAATACCAGTATTTTACATGGAGCGACTGCCTATCTGACCTCCACAACCCAGTAACTAGGTAATACGATACCCCTTGGTAAGACTGGTTGTCAGACTTTCGGGCTTCTTACGACCCGTAACGACTGTCAAAGATCAACAAATGACTGCCGGGCCCAACGGCTTAACGTGTTTTCCGAGGCACGGAGGAGTCTCGGTATGTAAAGATGGTCACCCATCCACGGACCAATATTTGTAAATATATTTATTTTATTTGTTTGTATATAGATTCTACTCACGTTCTCGAAATCGGCTCTAACGATTTTAAGCGTATCACATTATCACATAGTCCCAAGGCGCTTACCTACGATTTAATTTCAACTTTTTTTTTTGTGACTTTTGTGGACATGATAATTATTCAGATTGATTACAGTTGTAACAGCAATCATATAATTGCGTTTTATTAAAAATAGGTTTTTTACTTTTATTAATTAATTTATTTTTTGTATAGATTCTTTTCTACATATTTTGTGAATGTGAGATTGTGGATTGTAGACCTGTTGACCATTTTCTATTTTGTTAAGTACTTGGTACTTATTGAAAGACCTACTCTGTCCTCCCATACCTAGAAACACTGTTATATGAAAGTATTGTAAAAGCCAATTATTTTTAAAAGAGTAACCGTGGAGTTTCTTGCCGGCTCTTCTCCATAGGAAACGACCAATTGGAACCGTGCACCTAGCTTCTGACGTTTAATAAGTGCCCATGTAGGTTTATGTGAAATAAAATATTTTGATTTTGATTTAGGAAATTGAGCTTCATAACCAGATAACCGACTAAAAGAAAAGAAAAAAAAGAAAAAGTATTTATTGAGACTCGCACCGAAAATCACAAATTAAACTAAAACACACTCATTAAAATTAAAATTAAAAAACAATAAAAATAAACAAATTAAAATAAAAGCAGAAAGTCCTGTACCAGGCCAAAAGGCTTGGTCCTATCTCAGCATATGCTGCAACAGTAAAAAAAAAGCGGCCAAGTGCGAGTTGGACTCGTCCATGAAGGGTTCCGTAGCAGCAAGTAACATAATATAAAAGTTCTTGTAATTCGTTGTAACTTTGATCGATGTTTAAATAATAGTGTATTTTTGGTTTAAGATTTAAGACGTATTAAAAAAAACTTACAAGATCTCGTTCAAACCAATTTTCGGTGGAAGTTTACATGGTAATGTACATCATATTTTTTTTTTAGTTTTATCATTCTCTTATTTTAGAAGTTACAGGGCGGGACACACATTTTACCACTTTGGAAGTGTCTCTCGCGCAAACTGTTCAGTTTAGAAAAAAAAAAATAGAAACTTCAATATCATTTTGGAAGACCTATCCATAGATACCCCCCACACGTATGGGTTTGATGAAAAAACATTATTGAGTTTCAGTTCTAAGTATGGGCAACCCCCAAAATTTATTGTTTATTTTTTATATTTTTGTGTGAAAATCTTAATGCGGTTCACAGAATACATCTACTTACCAAGTTTCAACAGCATAGTTCTTATAGTTTCTGAAAAAAGTGGCTGTGACATACGGACGGACAGACAGACATGACGAATCCATAAGGGTTCCGTTTTTTGCCATTTGGCTACGGCACCCTAAACAAGTGAAAACTTGAACAAGATCACCTTGGTGGAAGAAAAATACTTGTATAGAACATTGGTCCGTAACCTTATCTAAATAAAGAGCACAATCGTGTTTACAAAACCTTTAAAGTAAAATACTTGCATAGAACATTGATCCATAACGTAATATAAATAAAGAGCACAATCACGTTTACAAAAATGAGGTGTCATCATGGTGTCGCATAATCAATGGTTTAGTCCTTTCTCAAAAATGCCCAACGCGCTTAAATAAGTTTTCACTTCAATAAATGTCGCAGCGCTGGTATTCTGATAGGGCCCGCTGGCCGCTGGTATTTTAACAAAAAGAGATCAGTATCCGAACTTAGCTGAAGACAATTCCTGGAATTGGTTTGCGCTAGCCTATCAAGATTGTTCTGAAGCAATTTTATAGATACTTACATTAGTATTCTGATCGTGGAAAAACTGTGGAGAGTTTGTTAGAGGAAACTGTTCGTAATTCGTTTGGGAAGAAAAGTGACAATGTAAGAAACTGTAGCATTACTGTGGCATTGACTTCTGACTTTTAGGATTCATGTGCATAATGTGTAATTATCACTTGTTTAAAACGATAAAGGAAAACATCGTGAGAAAACTGGCATACCTTTTTTGTTTTTTTTTTTTTTGGTGGGAAATTATCAAATAACTTCTCCCGCTCTGGGCGGAGCGGAAGGGTGTGTCAGACTCTTACTGACTAAAACCCACCCGTGTTCCTTCGGTTGCCCTGTCGCTGGGGGCCACGATTTCCCTATCGGTTTTCTTCGAACCCCCGGCAGGAATTGGCCCTAGCGGACCCCGTCAATTCTGCTGACATCTCTTTGAGGCGCGCGTGGAACACAACGCGCCGTCGACCCGGGCTTGGTCCTTATCGGACGGCGAGCTACCCATTGCTCACCGTCCGCAAGCCCGCGCCTACGGTGGCCGGAAATCGGCTCGCGATTCCCGCCCCGGGCGTCTCCTCCTATTGAAACCGAATACCTGAGAGATATTTCTCGACGACATGTGAAGCCAAATCAAAGGCCAGGGGCGGCTTTACAACTCTGACACCAGGTTAGTCATTAACCACACGAAAAGAAGTAAAATATTCAGATTACAGTTTGATATATTCACACGAAAAATATGATTAAAGTCTCCATTAAATTAATTCTGTACCTTCAGTGAAAAGTGATATATCTTGACCTATATCAGTTTTAATATTCTTACACTAAGTTTAACAGTAAAAAAATGCAATTTTTGGTCCAATTGGTACTCCTCTAAGATTAAAATTGAGCAAGCTTATTTTGGTGTAAAGTGCTCTAACTAAGCATTTTTTACATTTATTAATGTGTAATAAAATACATTTTAAATAATGTCAATGTGAACTGAACAAATATTTCAAGTACCTTAATGTATATTAATACAAATGTATGTGACTCTTATTACGCGATCTGTGTGAATTAGTACAAACTGATATATTTACCTACACATAATCATCCAACACTAACCAATAAATAATGTGTAAAATGGTTCAAGTCATTTTAAATTAATTCACACATAAAACGACTTTAATATATGTTGTGTTAGGTGATACAACTGGATTTCTTTTTAAATTATAAAAAGCTACACAAATTAATCTATTTCTTCTTACACTAAATCGTGCTCTAAGATATTGTTTACCAATGTCAGTAATCAGTTCTCATTTTTTTAGTGAAGTAGACAAAGAGTCAGATTTTTTTAAAATTTTAACATTAATCTCAAAATCATGATTTTCCAGTTACATCACTTTTCACTGAAGGTACAGAATTATGAGCCGAATACTTCGCAAAAATAGTACTATGGGCTCTAGAACTGAAATTTTAAAGGAGCTGTGCCTATAATTCAGGTTCAAGGGCCCACAAGTGACCAATAATTTTAAGATAAGATGTTTAAATGTTGGAGAATTTGTATAAAAGAACTCTAAGTACCTACTTAAGTACTATCTATACGATTATCAAGTCTCATGATTGGAAAAGCGAGTGACCTACTTCGGGAATAAGAAAAACTTGTAGAAAATGTCATGTACCCATCTTATTTCTTCTGAATCACTTACTATTGAATAATATTTTGTGTTCGTAAAAGCTACCTAATCCTTAATGACTTACTGAACGTTATTAAATCTTTTTCTCGAAATTTAGGCGAGCTTTTCATAATTTTGCAGAATTTACAGATCGGTATTTGTAAAGCCTTCTTCTTTTAATAACGCGGCGGAGGATGAATTGTTCATACAAACGTAATACCTAAATCATTGGGAATTTGAGCATATTTCCACTACTATGCGGCTATTCTTCACTATGGGTAAATATCGTTTTCATGGTTTTCAAGGATGCTAAAGTCAATAGTGAGGTCAAAATGTAAATCCAAGATGGTGGCTACGATTTTTTTTTTTTTTTTTATGTCATACATGAGAAGGAACTTCATTCCTGACAAGGCCCCCAACTGCACACGTTTTTTTTATTACATTTGTAACAGTCATTAAGCTTATATGACGTGCATTCTACATTCCGCTATTGACAGCGATATGATGAACATAGGACTTAAGCCCGCTCCACATTCTCAGCGGGCCGTCTCGACGAGAACATTTGCCGAGAAGAACAAGAAGAGAGAACAACAAGAATATAGACGAATATTTCCTCTACACTCTCGTATGCGGCAAGTCTCGTGTAGTTTTGCAGAGAATGTAGAGCGGGCTTTAGAAGCGAGTCCATTTGCGGACGCTATTCCAAATACCGGGTGGCTATTGGTTAAGATAGGAGCATTCTTGGGCCTCGTACAGCACCCTAATTGCGTAATACACTTTCAATCGCAATCAGAGTTTTGAAGCATATTGCTAATCCATTGCTTCATAGGTTTGAATTTTTTTTCTGCTGAACAACCTAAATGACCATAGATGTATTACTTATAAATAACGCAATGAACATGGGTGTACTATCAAAATCAAACTCATTGAAAGAAGAAAGAAAAGAAAGAAAGAAAGAAAAATATTATATTTAGGACACGCACAGCAAATACAAACAGTAATAACAACTAAAAAGGAGCATCTTAAACTAACAAAAATTTTCGAATTATCGAAAGAAAAAAAAGCGGCCAAGTGCGAGTCGTACTCGCCCATGAAGGGTTCCGTAGCAGCAAGTAACATTGAATGAAAGGTAAATTGCGGTTTACGATTTATGATGTATTAAAAAAAAACTACTTGCTAGATCTCGTTCAAACCAATTTTCGGTGAAAGTTTACATGGTACATTATATTTTTTTTTTAGTTTTATCATTCTCTTATTTTAGAAGTTACAGGGGGGGGGACACACATTTTACCACTTTGGAAGTGTCTCTCGCGCAAACTATTCAGTTTAGAAAAAAATTATATTAGAAACCTTAATATCATTTTTGAAGACCTATCCATAGATACCCCACACGTAAGGGATTGATGAAAAAAAAATTTTTGAGTTTCAGTTCTAAGTATGGGGAAATCCAAAATTATTTGTTTTTTTTCTATTTCTGTGTGAAAATCTTAATGCGGTTCACAGAATACATCTACTTACCAAGTTTCAACAGCATAGCTCTTATGGTTTCAGAAAAAAGTGGCTGTGACATACGGACGGACGGACAGACAGACAGACAGACAGACAGACAGACATGACGAATCTATAAGGGTTCCGTTTTTTGCCATTTGGCAACGGAACCCTAAAAACGACTTGTCCGAGACCAAAAAGGCACATATCTCAGCATAGGCTGCGATATTTAAAAAATAAATACCGCAGCTCTGGTATTCTGATAAAGCCCGCTGTGATGCCACGGACACTCCTACGAACACATAAATCCCACTATGGGATTACAAAATAAATAAACAATTTTTTTTAATAATAATAAATAAAAGTTTATATGAAAATCGTAAATGTGTACATAAATATTGCAATCGGCATTGCGATCAATTGTCATTTTATGTATGTGACGCAAGTACCTCGCAGATTTAGAGTAAACATATTTTTTATAAACCACATTTCTGAACATTGAAATTCATGTTATAGAAGTACAGTTTAACATCGATAAAGTCCTACGCACTAAAACAATATTTATTTGGGTATGAAACTTTACGATCTTTTTATTCAAAGGAATATTGCGTGACTTGAAATTCAATATGAAGGCAATTTACTGGAAAAACTTACACTTCATAATCTATATTTGGATAGAAAGTTAATTTTCTATAGGTCGTATCTTGGATATTTTAACTTGAAGTAAGTGTTCCAATATTGACCAATCCAAATGTATTGTTCCAATTTGTAAAAGTTTCTTCTTGACATATCTTCTCATGGAATGTACCATGTGTTTTCTATATAAAAACTGTCAAACCGATATATTTATTCCTCAGATAAAAGTTATGTGAATCGAAAAATCAGACCTAAATAAATAAAACAAAAATATTTTTGCCAAGCCGATTTGCGTAGTAGGCGAGGTCTACGAAATCTCGCGTAGCATGCTGCGTCTACAAAACCACGCGTAGCTGGTTCTACGCGAAACCTACGACATAGTAACTTTTCTTGGTATAGATATAAATCCAAAACGTATTTTATTTATATCTCAAATGATAAATAAGAAGAAGAAACGCTTCATGTAAAATCTATTTAAAGTTTAAAATATTATCTTAAAAGCTATAAAGGGAGTTCAGCGGGTCTAAAACGGCCACATTAAGCAATTCTTCTAAAAGCAATTCATTTTGTGAATTCCCAGCAATTCCTCTATGGTGACACATATTTTAGCTGAATCATATTCAATTCAATTCATATCAGAATCATATTTGGTGTAAATATTGCCGCATGAAAAAATGAAGACCGTAATTTTACCGTATAATTTCTCTTCAAAGTTTTTATTAATCAAATGAGATTTTTATTTTTTAGGGTTTCGTAGTAAACAAGGAACCCTTATACTTTCATCATGTCCGTCTGTCTGTCTGTCCACAGCTTAGCTTAGAGACGATTAGTACTAGAAAGCTGTAATTTGGCATGGATATACATATTAATCACGCCGACAAAGTGGTAAAATAAAATAATGAAAAATATATTTTTTACAGGTACCTCCCCTAGACGTAAAGTGAGGATGATTTTTTTGTTTAAAAATATTGTGAGTTTGCATAGACCATTTTTGGATTTAAGGATCCGTTTTCGAAATATTAAGGTTTAAAGTGCCAATTTTTGTTAGAGTCAAGTGTCCCCCCCCCCCTGCAAGCGTAATGGTTGGTTTTGGGTATGTGAAAAAATTCACGGCAGTAGCATATATAACGAAATTAAAAGGAAAACTATCACAGCCAACTAGGCTTTCCAACTTAACGAGTAATAATCGACCAACTTACATTTGCGGTTGCAAATGCGGTTTAAAACATGTTCTCCCATCCAGAATGTTTGGGAGAACATGTTTTTCAACTCCAAAGTTAAGTTTGTTCTTGGGATAAATTCATTCCAACTACGGAACCCTTCATTGTGTGTGGTCCGACACGCACTTGGCCGGTTTTTACTTCTTCAGTTTCAATGTTATTTTATCATAATACAAAATTGTCAAACAGATGAATTGCGTAATCTAAATTGAACGCAGATAATATTATGAATTGTCAGTTTGTGACAGTTTGTGTGATTCATATTCTACTATCATGATTCTGCCAAAGCGGCCGTTTTAGGCCCCCTGAATCCTTCTAACGATGTCTGATGTTACTAGTTATGGCGCAGTCAGAAAATTACCCTCGCATCGTGTGAGTTTCAAAGGAAAACTTGTAAGTGATGTCTTCTATGCACGTGTACGATGAACGACGGAAAAATACATTGCGTAGGTTTGTAGCCTGTTGGATTGCAAAACCGTCATTTAAGTATGTATATTGTATACGGATAGACCAGTCACCGTAGATACAAAAAGGTATTCCGGTTATACTTTCCCGTGGGATAATTTCAAATCTCCACGGATGCTGTGGGCAAAAGCTACTTACTCCTTTATATTCTTCTTCCAGTTAGCTTGTTCTCAAAAGGTGGTTTCCTGGATATACGGCACGGTCAATAACACAATGGAATCTTTATCTTTTCGTGAAAAACCCAGGATGTTTTATTGTTAGTTGAAACGGAAAACGTGTGATGGCAGTTTTTCTTAAAACATCTACACAATAGAAACTTTTAGGAAACATGCTCTTTTAATAAAATAGCTTTTAAAAAGGAAGTTTCACTTAATGTATTTTGGCGAGCCTCGACTGCCTCGTTGGTCTAGTGGTCGCAAGCGCTACTGCTGAGCATGAGGTCCTGGGTTCGATTCCCGGGTCGGGCAAAGTGTTATTGGGTTTTCCTATCTGAAATTTCTCAGTAGCAGCTCGGAGTCTGGATTTGAGCCCAGTTGATGACAATAGGCTCGCCCCCTATTACATGGAACTTAAACATAACTGGCGAAATGTGGGTGTACCTGCTACAGGGACACCTCTGCACAACCCGTCGGGGAAACAAGGCGTGATGTTATGTTTTGTTATTTTGGCGAGTTTGGCAGGAGTTTCCTTTTAATAAACCTAATGGTTTGACATTTGTCTCCAAATAGTATTTGACTTTTCTTTTCTCCTTGAAATAACATAGACATCTAAACAAATACAGACAGAATTTACTTTTACATAATACACGTGATAATTACAAAAAAAAGGGCAATTGCGTAAATACACAGGCAAATAGTACCTAAAATGGTAACGGGGCGGACAAGTCGTAATAGGTATCTACGTGTTTTGTTTTCGGAAAATAAATAGCTGGTGCTCTGCTTCACCTGTATGGTGAGCTCACTGGCTAATTCCGGCTACAGTTTGGTGAAACGTAATATAAAAAACCGATCAAGTGTCGGACCACGCGCAAAGAAAGGTTCCGTAGCTGGGATGAATTTATCCCAAAAACAAACTCAACTGTGTAGTTGAGAAACATGTTCTCCATTACATCGATATAAGTCATGGTCAATTCTCAAGTTTGTAATCGCAAAAAAAAATGTGATAAAACGACAAATTAACAATTATTTTCGGACTATTTCCTTTACAGTGCTCAAGATCTTGCTTCCTGCCATTCTAGGTCAACGGGAAGTACCCTGTAAGTTTAGATTTATTTGCGAGTATCAAAATATGTTGCTTAAATGGCCGTATTTATTTTAAAGTGAAACTTTTATTACATCGTGTCGAACTTTTTCGTCTGTGTGTTGCATGTCGCGTGACGGTTGGCCGCGGAGTAGGGATAAAGTGAAAGGCGCTCGTCAGAGCAGCCAAGGCCAATATGGCGGCGCCTATCGAAGTTTCACTTTTACTGTGGTTTCATAAAACCACACAATCCTTTTTTATTACCTTGACTTGATGTTTTTAGAGTTTCAAGGGAACATAGATATCTACGTATTTGATATTAATTTCAACTTGATACCTCTACGCGTTCCTGAGAAAGTGCTTCTTGACAGACTGACGGAAGGACAACGAAGTGATCCAATAGGGGTTCCGTTTTTCTGAGGTACAGAACCCTAAAAATCAAATAAATTAATTAAAATAATTTAAATTAATTTAAATAGCACACGTTGAAACAAATTCACATTGTTGTTCGGTTAGATTTCATGTTGTATTGCATAATTTGGACAGCTCATTTGTGTCACATTTCGTGTTATGTTTCACTAATGAGAATGAGGTTTCAGCGCTGCATATTACTAGTCGGACACTGAAATTTATTGTATGGCCCGCAGTTCGTCGTTCTGGATCTGGGTATTATTGTCAGTAAGATTTGTGTCTGTAAACGCATCCGTGAATAGAGAATATTAACTTTATAATACGTACATCATTTAAAAATAGCAGCACTGAGACTTGATTTAATTATCTTTCTGCCCTTGTCCCTTATTACGTGGGGTTGGCGCATACTTGTTTTTTTTCTTCCATTCTCCCATGTCAACCGTCACTCTTTTCACTTCTTTTTTAACCGACTTCCAAGAAATAGGAGGTTCTATGTTCGTCTGTGTTTTTTAGGGTTCCGTACCTAAAAACGAAAAAAACGGAACCGTGAAGGTATTAAGTTGAAATTAATATCAAATACGTAAGTCTATGTTTCCATGAATTCATAAAAAAATCGAACTTCTAAGTCAACTCAATAAAAAAATACGGCCATTTATCCGACACATTTTGATACTCGCAAATAAAACCTACAGGATACTTCCCGTTGACCTATAATCATGAAATAGGGCAGGAAAGGTCTCACAGCACATATAAAGGAAAAAGTCAGAAAATTTATAATTTGTGGATAGATTTTTTGCGACTACATCCTTACATTTACAGTTGGAGGTTTGTTTTTGGGATAAATACATCCCAAACGGAACCCTTCATAGTGCGTCCCCACACGCACATGGCCAGTTTTTTTTTATTTCGGAAGTAGGCGGCAAAAAACGAAAATTCTAAACCAAAGACACATTTTGTAAAAAAGTTTTTATCTCTCATAACATCCCTCATCCAATCCATCCATCTTAACTTTGGTCTTTTTCTCCCTCTCAATCCATCAACTTTTATATTCATCACTCTTTTAGTGACATGCGTTTCTGCGCTCGGACTGAATTTGTATTTGGTTAATATGAATAGGCTTGCTCCCTTTGCTTACATAGGACTTAAATATACTTACACGGGAAAATGTGAGTAAATAATTATCACCATAGATCCATCGGAGAATACGGTAGTGATTAATGTTACACAATTAATATCCTTAATATTATAAATGCGAAAGTAAGTTTGTTTGTTACGCCTTCACGCTAAAACGGCTGAACGGATTTGTATGAAATTTGGCACATATATAGATGATACCCTGGAAAAGAACATAGGATACTTTTTTATTTTTTTTCCCACGGGATCGAGACTTATGCGGGTGAAACCGCGGGGCGCAGCTAGTCCCTACTTATATATAAATGTGAATGTAAGTTTGTTTGTTATGCCTTCACGCTAAAACGGCTGAACGGATTTGGATGAAATTTGACACATATATAGATGATGCCCTGGAAAAGAACATAGGATACTTTTTTTTTCCCACGGGATCGAGACTTATGCGGGTGAAACCGCGGGGCGCAGCTAGTAATTAATAATCATTCAAGCCTAGACGTATAGAAATAAAATTTACCGTAGCAAACACAATTAACTCAAAGGTTTTGCAGACCAGTACCCTAATTACGTAATACACGATCAATCACAATTTGTTTCGATTTGAAACAGATTGCTAATCCATTGCTTCATAAGTTGGAAACAAAATCAGCTCAAAAACGTAAATAACGCAATGAATGTTGTTTAACTCTCAAAATTAAACAAATTAGTCATAATCTTTTACTGTACCCTAATTACGTAACTTATTTTCGTCAAGTTAAAGTTCAACAACATTAATTGCGTTATTTACATTGTTGGGCTGATTTTTGAAGTGAAAACTTCTTTAGGCGCGCTGGGAATTTTTGAGATGGGACTAAACCATTGATTTCACGACACTGTAACGACACCTCATTTTTGTAAACGCAATTGTGCTCTTTATTTATATTAAGTTACGGATCAATGTTCTATGCAAGTATTTTTACTTAAAAGGTTTTGTAAACGCGATTGTGCTCTTTATTTATATTAAGTTACGGATCAATGTTCTATGCAAGTATTTTACTTTAAAAGTTTTGTAAACGCAATTGTGCTCTTTATTTAGATAAGGTTACGGATCAACGTTCAATATAAGTATTTTTCTTCAACCAAGGCGATCTTGTTCAAGTTTTCACTTCTGTCGGCACTGCCGGAATGCCACTGTTTTTTAACCATAACGGTAAACTCTTGGCGTTTATCTCACCTGATGGTAAGTGATGATCAGGCCGAAGGTAGAAGCGAGCTTTACCCGGAATACTCAACCACAAAGGAACTGGCTATCTTACCTCTAACTGCCGAAACACAACAATGCTGTTAACACTGTTGTTATGGCGACAGACTTAGATAAGATGGTGGTAGCTAGCCAGGCAGACTTAGAACAAGCCCTACCACTAACCAAATTGAGCAGAAATTTTTGTCTCCACTGATAATCGAGTCCGGGACTTCTGGGTTTGAGACAGCTGGTCTTACCACTAGTCCAAAAAGAAAGGTTTCATAGTATAGTCAGAAATCCCAGTACTAAAGTAGTAGTATTTGTAAATGTGTAGGTACTAAAAGTCTTTTTAACCGACTTCCAAAAAGAAGTGCCAATATTTTTTTCCAATTTATGAAGCAATGGATTGGTTTCAAATCGAAACAGATTGTGATTGATCGTGTATTACGTAATTAGGGTACAGGTTCCAATTGACCTCGAAGCCGCGGTCTTTATATACGTGAATACGATGAATTAATGTACGGTCAGGTCCATTATATTAAGGGGACGATAACTGACTTTTAATGATTTTATACTGAAGATGACGTCTAAACGAGTAGTGTTAGTGATTTGAAAAAAATATATGTTAAATTAGAGTATTTTTTAAATATTTTAATATAGGCATATTTTTGATTATGTTTATATTACATTGTGAAATTAATTTGTAAAGTTATGTTTAACGCGGATAAAAAACTGAGAATGACGCAAAATCTATCTAACGTATTTTTTTGAAAACTTCACCATTTTAAAGATAATTAAATTACCAATTTTTTAGTATACGTGTTTTATTAAAATACTTTTTGTTTTACGTGTAATAATGCGTCTAATTTGGGACAACGCTCCTTGATGGGCGAGTCCTATTACTGGCTGGACGTACGACGCGTTGCGTGAGCTCAGTACAGAACACGCAAGCTAACCATTCAAGGTCACTGTCATATATCTGCGTCTTAAACGCCTATTCACACATCCGTGTTAAAGGAATCGGGACTTTATTGACTTAGTGTTATGTCACTTTTGGACTGGAGTTTACATGTTCTACTTTTCATTTGTTCGGATTGGCACGAGCTAGGCATCTACTTGATAATAAATTACGTTGCAGTGAGAGGTTGGAGACGAGCTACGTGTTCAACAAGTTGTTTGCGGGTCAGTGTAGAAGTCCGGACTTACTATAGCATCGTTACTCGAAGATGCCCATTATTTATTAAAAAAATATGGTTGTTCGACCAAAGAGTAGGCATCCTTGGATATTTCTAGCATAAGACGCTTTTAGCGCTAAGGCTTGGATTCAATTTGATTCTCCATTCGTGATAAATATCCTGCATATATCCTACAGATAAATGTTTGTTCCCATAGACTTTAAATCAGTCACAAAATAATAATAAAATAGGTCAGTTAAACACAAAAACAGACGTTTTTCTACGATGGATGGATAGAGATGGATGGATTTTCTATGATGAATGGAGTCTGACAGGTGGATGGACAGGTAAGTGAAATAAAAGCTGCCTTAAAAATATTTGTACGTAGACACATCAAGAAAAGTTTGTGATCACTAGCAAAAGCCGATATATTTTTAAAATTTAACTTTATCAAGAAAAAGTGTTTACGTTATATCTTTTTAGGGTTCCGTTTATTTTTTTACAACAGACCCCCGTACTAGGGCATGGGGTATCAGATGAAAGAGCGCTATTTACACTCTGAAATTATTTTATGTGATAGAAGTTTATGTAAAGATTACAGGAAAAATAAAACGATGTCTCTAAATAACACACTTTTTCAGAAATCATCAACAAAAATTACATTAGTTCCATTATCGGTCAAGAGATGGCGCTGACCTAAAACTGCAATATTCTACACCACAGTGTGCAGTGTTAAAATTATCTGATAAATATAGGCCTCACCAATGAAAATTTTAAATGATACGAAACCTTCAGTGCGCGAGTCCGACTCGCTCTTGACCGGTATTTTTAATAGAAAAAAAAAAACTTTATTTTATTTTGAATAGCAAAAATTGAGGAATTCAATCATAATGTAATTGTAACAAAAATTTGATGGGAAGAAAAAGATCGTTTAACAAACTTATACAACAATTTATTAATAGAAGGTTTTTATTTAATACAATATAACTCCTCCCCTGGCTCGCACACATGCGGAGATCCTCCTGGGCATACTGAGGATCAAGTTATCCAGCATTTCTTGCAGTAACCTGTCCCATTCTTGAATAGTGGCTTCCCTGATCTCTGGCATTGTCTGAGGAGGTGGCTGACGGTTCGCTTAAGATCTCGCTTAAGAGCATCCCACGCGTGCTCTATTAGGCTTAAGTCAGGTGAACCGGCACGCCAGTCTAACCTTGTTATGTCGTATTCTCGGAGTGCAGCATTGACTCATTGAGCTCGATGTGCGGGCGCATTACCATCAACCGGTACGAATTGCCGCAGGAATCCGCTGGATGCGGAAAGTACAGAATCGGTCGAACTGGCGGTGCTTGGGGGAGGCCTATATCCAGCAGTGGACGTCTTTCGGCTGAAATGATGATGATGATGATGATGAGTATGAATTGGTGCCCATGGTTTACTCGGAATGTTCTGACAATTCCATCAATAGTGTCTGTTTTGTTCCTATCTGCCGTCATGGAGCCTCGATACGGGATCAAAGGCGTTCTAGCTCCAATCATAATTCCACCCCAAAAGAACACCGATTTCCCGCCTTGCTGAACAGTTCCAGTGGCAGTTCTTTGCCTTTCAGAATCTCCAGGTCTTCTCCAGACACGAACACGTCGGTTATCTGGATGAGTACGGATTCGCAATTTGTCAACGAAGAGACAGTTTTGCCAAATGTTTTCCTCCTCATCTTCTTCATTTTGCTGGAGCCTAGCCCACTGCAATCTCCGTCGCTGACGTTGCTGTGAATTCAGAGGTGCTCGCCAAGACCTCCGTGATCGTATTCCAGCCTGGTGAAAGCAATTCCGAATGGTCTGAGTGCTAACTTCAAGTCCAGAGGTGGCCCGCACTTCGACTTTTATCTTTTATTGTAGTGGCGTTGATTGTTGGATCACGGGCTGCTAGCAATCTGATATAGCGTTTCTGAGCAGCAATCAGAACAATTGGGCGACCACTGTGGGGTCGGTCAGCTAAATTTTCCATGCCGTGGTACTTCTGCAACGTGGTCACGACACAGTTTTGGGATACAGCAACTCTTCGTGCTATTTCTCTCGTGGAATATCCTTCTTCCCTCAAAATTATAATTCTTGCTCGTAAAACTTCTGATAATCCTCTTGGCATCTTATCAATAAAAACTTTCTTCGAAAAAATATTATACATCCGTTAAAATTGACAAAGTTCCCGATTTCTGAATTAGCGTAAGCTTATATTGAATTTCTTTTTAGATCGAAAAACAATTGAATTTCTTTTTGTTTCATATTTTAATTCCATATTTTAAGTAAAGAATCAGAAAAAGAAGAAATTATAAACATAGTCTATCGTAACAAAAAAACTTCGATTTTGACTGATCGCAAACTTTTTTTGATGTGTGTATATTCCTGAAGCGCCAACCTTCCCAATAGGTACCGATTAATGATTTATTGAAAGGCCTTCCAATTTTTCCATTCATATTTAATATTTTAGTGACCACCTCGATGACCAAGCGGTCGCAAGCGCTACTGCTGAGCTTGGTATCATAGGTCCGAAAATTGAAAATTTTCAGTAGCAGTGCCTGGTTGATTGCAATATGTAGGATAAAAATTTAAAATTTGTAAACAGACACTCATTTTCAGCTCCATCGGGCTAGACTAGAAACCGACCACAATATGGTTCGGAAATGGTTAGGCAGATGATGATGGTGTTGGCATTTGGCTGGCTCTCTGTTACATGGGACTTAAACCGACTCGTGGTATGCTTACACCTCTACCTAACCCTCCGGGGTACAGGTGTGATATTCATCATCATCATCAGCCTATAAATATTCCCACTGCTGGGACACAGGCCTCCTCTCTGTGAGAGGGAGTGGGCCGTAATCCACCACGCGGGCCCAGTGCGGGTTGGTAGATGTCACATGTCTTCGAATTTTCGGTTCTAGGACATGCCGGTTTCCTCACGATGTTTTCCTTCACCGTTTTGAGAGCAGTAGTGATGAAATAATTTACACCAAGTAAAGCGCCTGTCTGGGTTCGAACCTACGACCTACAACTCGTAAATCGCGGCCGTTACTACTGGGCCACCACTGCCCCCTGAGCCATCACTGCCCAATGTGTGATGTTATGTTATGTTATTTTAACAGCTCCATTCACAAAACACTTCAATTTTCTAGCTGTGTTAACACATTTACATTCAGACAATAAAGATTTAATAAAATATATTATTCGGTATTGGAAAACTTTTATAGGCAATCAATAGTTTCGACATCTTTTATTTAGTATGTATCCAATTGGATATTTATTACGACTTTTACTAGAGTATGCAGACTTCGTCAATTATTATAGTACGATGAACTGAAAAGGTTGATTAGAAACGATAATAAAATATGGGCAACATTTCTTGTTTATGTTTGTTTGGACTTATCACAATGCACAGAAAATATTAATAAAGCAGATCAACTATTAGTGTACTTATAAATAAACATACGCGCTGAATTAACAAAATTGTATTGAAAGTTAGTTCATAAAACTTGTTTCGTCATAGGATACATTTTAGAAAACAAACAAAACAGATTAATGAGAACCTTTTCTCAAACATGCTTGGAAATTCAAACATTATTTTGACAACCTTCTTCGAGATAAATCGAAATTGCGGTACTGAGTCGGATTACATGCAAGCGCCCGGTCGGCAATGTTTGTATGAAAATACATATCTGTCGTGTTTAGCGCCTTACTGACCCTGACGACCCCATTACTCTCCTCCAGGAGAGCAGTAGGGAAATCAGCACAGTGTACAAAAACAGACGCCTCCCGTCAATCCGACTTCGCCGCCGAGGTCCTTTGCGACCGCAACCGGGTCCCAGAGTAAATGATACTCCCCCCCCGACCCTTGCTCGATAACGAGGTGCCAGCAGTTGTTGCAGCTGAGCACGTAGCTTTAAATTCCCCGACTAATAATCATGATCAAAACTTTGATCCAGCCCATCCCATCCTTGATGTCCTCTCTCGAGGGATCGAGGTCAACTACAAGATGGCATAACTAAAAAAAAAAAAAATTACCATGAAAACTCATGGTAATTTTTCTCTACTCTGTCATGTTCTTTAAAAATGGGACGAACATGGCAAGCAAGGAAGTAACTTTATTAAAGAGTTTATTTAAATTTCGATTTGATTGGCGCGTGAGAAATGATCGTTGTTCGTCATTGATTCTGGAATTTATAATTAATTTACTTAGTTTGAATTTCCGCGCATTATATGAGAAAAGTACTATACATGTTTGATGCTATTCAAAAATTCAATATCGGGATAGCACTATCTTTACGTTATCTTTTTTCTTATTTACAAAGCCTAGTAAATAGTACATTTTCCTAATCGTTAGTACATTCTTGAGGCTTTCTTGGGCTCTTATTTTTCCCAGAATATAGTATCTTAGTAGATAACAACATCGAGATAAAGAGGGTTGAAAGTCGTAGTATCGCTAGGCTAAATATAACTGTTTTATGTAACTGAACACAGTCTTGCAATAAGGAAAACATCGTGAGGAAGGGCGCTTGCATAAAGAAGCGGGTTTTTGGGCTCGACTGCCGGTACAAATCGCTGTTAGTTGATCTTTAGAAAGAAATGGTCACATGTTTTAGCTGATATATAAGTGCGTAAGTTAACATGGGACTATTTCGTCTCATCACCGGGAACCCGCTTCTTTACAAGCACTCTATAAAAAGCTGAGGACTAAGCTAGTATAATCAAAGCTTGTCCTGTACCCTAATTATTTTTAAAGTGAAACTTTTATTACATCGTCTCAAACTTTTTTTTCGTCTGTGTGTTGCATGTCACGTGACGGTCGGCCGCGGAGTAGGGATAAAGTGAAAGGCGCTCGTCAGAGCAGCCAAGGCCAATATGGCGGCGCCTAGAGTTCGCTTAAAAGTTTCACTTTTACCGTGGTTTCATAAAACCACACAATCCTTTTTTTTGTTTTTTGTCATTACGTCACTGCCGGCTGTCGCTGAAAACCAGCGCTGGGGCTCTATTTCGCATAGAGTCGCAGCATTATGCTGAGTAATGGCCGTTTTGCGTGGATGTGACGCATATTTTCCCCCAAATTGTCATTTTCGTGTTTTGTTCTTTCTTTGCGTCATTTTTGCCACGAATAAATGTAGTTTCATAACACACGATCAATCATAATTTGAATAATTTTGAAGGATATTGCTAATCCATTGCTTCATATGTTCGAAAAATTTGTCCGCTCAACAACGTAAATAACGCAATGAATGTTGTTGAACTGTTAAAATGAAACAGATTGTGATTGGTCGTATGTTACGCAATTAGAGTGCTACTCTGTATGAGAAGAAGCCTATATCAGGCTCAGCTTAATGGCTTAGTTAATATTTATCCCAAAATTGGTTTCCTTCAGATACATCAAGACCTAAGAGCCTGTGCACACGATGCGTTGCGGCGGCGGCGCGGCGTCGGAGCGGTGTCGCTGCGGCGTCCTACATACAAATATCTATACCTAGTATGTCACAGGTGCGTTCCGGCATCGCACCACACGTACACCGGACTTGCAACCCGCGAGACGAGGCGGGGAGGAGTGTACGCGCTGCGAGACCAGAGCGGCACTGCTCAGTTGTTTGTGCGTTGTCAAAAACAGTCTGATGTTTGACAGATGACTATATACACGCTTTACGGCGTGGTGCCGCTGCCCCCGTATGACCGTCAATGCGGCGAAATCTTTAATAGATTATTTATTGATTTATTTATTTAAACTTTTCACACTCAAAAAGGTACAAAGGCGGACTTAATGCCTTAGGCATTCTCTACCAGTCAACCAAGGGTGGTGAAGAGATTGGATGGCAGGTGCTCTGTTTGAGAGGAACAAAGAAAAAAATTATTAAAAATAAATCATTAGAAATAAAATAACAGTACATAAATAGGTTATAACTTATATTACACATACATACATATTTTACATAATATACATGTCGGATCCGGTCATTAGTACGGACACGAAACGAATCGCAAGCGCGCCACTGGCGACATCAGAGTGATTTACCGACACCAAAAAAGGCGCGCTTCTACAACAGAGTCGTGATGTTTGATGGCCAAGGCGAGGAGGGCATTCAGCCTTTTGACGCAGTCGAGTCAAGACGTCGCGGAACTGTTCTCAATTCGTGGTGCTCACTTATTGAGTTAGTTGTAATTTGTGATCATTTTGTTAATTGGTGATTTTAATAAACGCCGTCGCACCCAGTGTGTGTATAATTTAGCTAGTGTAATTCATTTGATAGTAAGTTATAATGTGATCTGAACTGTAAACTGTTTTTCTATTGCGCATTAACCAACACTACCCACACTACGCCCACAGTAGTTAAAATATCGCTGATAATAACGAAAGTCACATACCCGTCTCCGACATACATATATTTATTATATTTATACAAAATCAAGGGAGAGAGGTATTGAGATGACTCTACTCTATTTTTAAATATTATATTAGATTATATCAGGCGTATGTCGTAATTCAATCATTCCCTTAACGTTACCGTGAAACTTCGTCTCCTTTAAAATACCTAAGCGTATTATCCAATGAAAAAACAAATATAAAATATTCTAATCTTGTTTACTTGTTGGCAAATAAGCCGTTTGTTTTACTGTTGACGTAACTTTTACGCTTCCACACATGTCATCGTAAAACTAAAACAATTTTGGCAAACAGCCGCTGGCATTATACCCCCAAAGTGACCCTAAAGTTATTTGTAATCTTCTGGCGAAATAACAATTCCAATCTTGAAAATTCAACTTATTTTGTTTTGCTAAGATTTATTTTGTTACTAGCTTTTGCCCGCAACTTCACCCGCGTTGAGGTATGAGATGAATGAGGTGTATGTCAGTTTAAATGTTTGTAAAAGCACCCACAATACAGGAGAAATTCCTAGTATGGGAAAACGTTTATAAGAAAAAATTAAAAATACAAAATAATGTAGCCAAAAGTCTCGTATTCAATCAAAAAAAAAGTTTGAAAATGTTGTTCATAACCTAAATAAAACACTGGTTCATTGGTTGATGTCAAAGTCACGGACCAAAGACAATATTGCGTAATGATTGTTGCAACATTGGCAAATGACAACAAAAATAAAATGCCAATTGTAGAGTTACAAAAAACAAGAAAAATTAAGCTGTGCGTCGCATCTGTGCAAGATAGAACAGTACCCTAATTGCGTAACTTATTTTTGTAAACAATTTCGCGAACTTTGTTTCATTTTGACATTTCAACAACATTCATTGCGTTATTTACGTTGTTGAACAGATTTTTTTTTTCCAACTTATGAAGCAATGGATTAGAAATCTGTTTCAAATCGAAACAAATTGTGATTGTTTTATATTACGCAATTAGGGTACAGGTCATTGTTCAGCGAAAAGCTGTGAATTCGGACGAACCTAACGTCAACAGTGCTGGTTTTCAGCAATTATATAAGGAATTTCATCGATATATGGATTTTTCATGCTCTTAACGTGGAAAGCCTGCTGGTTTCACAGAAGCTTATTTCCTTTGTGTACCAAATAATTATACATAAAAAGTTAAAGCGCGATCAAAGAATCTTAATTGGTGTGTTACATTTCTAAGTATTTAATGTTTATAATTGGGTTCTTCAGGGAAGTATAATGGGCCCCATTTGCCGAGTATATTTTATTCTCATCGTTTTGTAATCTAATGTTTATTATTTCATCCTTAATTCACGAGTTTCGATTAACCGGGCATTATTACATTCAAACGTTCAGCTGCTTCTGAGAATGTTGTAATAGAAAAACCCACTCATACTTATCTACAAAGTAAAAAAAAAAGTGGCACTCCGGGAGTGCCGACAAAAGTGAAAACTTGAACAAGATCGCCTTGGTGGAAGAAAAAACTTGCACAGAACATTGGTCCGTAATTTTATCTAAATAAAGAGCACAATCGCGTTTACAAAAATAAGATGTCGTTACAGTGTCGCGAAATCAATGGTTTAGTCCCATCTCAAAAATGAGCAACGTGCCTAAAGAAGGTTTCAATTCAAAAATTGTTGTGGAGGGTTCAAGAGATGAGTACGAATTGAATTAGTGACCGTAATATAATTTACAACAGTGATAATGTCATCATTTAGTGAGAACATCTTGTTGCCGGAAAAATATCTCGTTAAATATCCAGAATTGTACAAATTGTACATTTAAATAAAATAAACTATTTAATATTGTATTGGATTATTTCATTTTCTCGCAATCGTAGTGAAAAGTAGAGTGTAACACACGGCGCTAAAACCCATTATAACTCGGTTTCTATTTACTCCCTCGCTAAAGCTCGGGAGTAAAACTACCTCGTTACAATGGGTTATTTTAGCCCCTCATATAACAATCTACTATTAATAATTCCAAAAATCTTTTCAAAGTTATTTTTAAAAAAATAAATGAAAATTGACCATCCCCCATACCGAAACTACTGAGCCAAAAAAAATAAAAAATATAGAAAATAGTTCTACAGATAACAGGAAAACAAGAAGTGTATGGTTTTAAAATAGCATGGTAAATCTCTTAATATTGTGTGCGTACTAACTTACATGCAGTTTGAATGCATGGGAGAACATATTTTTCAAATACAATGTTAAGTTTGTCTTGGGATAAATTCATCCCTACTACGGAATCCTTCATTATACGTGGTCCGACACGCACTTGGCTGGGTTCTTTTAGTAACAACTTCGTGTATTATCTAGTTTTTTTTGTATTATGTATACTTTTCCCTTTCATCGAGGGGAGGCTTGAGTCCCAGCAGTGAGAACAATATTATATAGGTTGATTATGCTATGTATACTTTTGAAACATTGTAGTACAGTACAAATATGTTTTTAATGTCCCTCGGCAAACCTCGTATTTCGTCAGTCGTCAGATTTCTATCAGCCCTTTGCACTTGGTGCAGACCAGACGCTCTCAATCGACATGGAAGTATATAGAGTTGTTAATACTCTTTTAACTTAATATATATATATTTTTTAACTGTAGGGAAGCTGCTAAAGTCGCAGGCATGACAGATAGGAAAATGGTTTTACAGCTCTATATAGTTTACACGAAAATCAAAACAAAACAACAATAAAATACTTAGATCTGAATTCAAATTATTATACACGATAAATCTAATAATTGATGGACGTGGAAATTAGTATTCGTTTGTATTCGGAAATGCGATGATTCCCGAGGGACATTAAGAAAATATAAATACTATACGTGAAGTTATCCATTTCTTCCTATTTTTTCGGTGTTATTACTTGGTATGGATCAGCTGCTGCTTCTATTGGAATATCTAGGTTATCTGATTTTGTGAATTTGTCTGCAGGTGATCTGATAACAGATTAGTCTAGAACTAGTCAGGTATACCTACCTACTCAAAATACGAAATGTGACTTACGCCGTATGCACAAGTACCCCTATAAAGCTAATTAGAAGTAGATAGGTACTTCCCTTTATGTGGTACTTATTCGTATGTTCCTAATTAACTGGAAATTCTCTAATTAACTTATTAAATTGATAAAATATGAATGGGTTGTGATCTATCAAGCTTGTGCCTATAATAAATATACCTAAGTATATTTCATAGTAATATGACATGTATTCCATCAACATTAAGTCTAATATTAGCCGCTAAAATTTAGCATTTACCACGCGTAGTACAACAATGTTTCGTAATAACATCACACGAATAAAACATTTATCCTATGCTAATAATGAGTAATATTTGTAAATATATATTTGTAAGCACAGAATCGGTCGAAGTGGCGGTGCTTGGGGGAGGCCTATGTTCAGCAGTGGACGTCTTTCGGCTGAAATGATGAATCACGTTCTAGAAAACAACTAACGATTTCGATGAAAGTTGCAATATATAGGGGTTTACAGGGGCGAAAAATCGATCTAGTAGCTAGGTCTCATATCTAGGAAAATTCGTTTTCTCCATATTTTCACCCGAGTAAAGCACCGAGCTTTACTCGGGTGAAAATATCATCGCCCAAAATTTAGAACAAGATGGCAACCTTAGAATAATGACATGGCAGCAAGGAATTAGTAAGTACCTACTATCATGGCAGCATGGAATTAATATGTACTATACATGGAATTAGGCCTCCCACAAGATGGACCGATGACCTTGTGAAGGCCGCAGGAATCCGCTGGATGCGGAAAGCACAGAATCGGTCGAAGTGGCGGTGCTTGCGGGAGGCCTATGTCCAGCAGTGGACGTCTTTCGGCTGAAATGATGATACATGGAATTACTATGAACTTTCCTATACTATTAAATGAGCATTCTCTATTTTTACCAGAGCAGAGCTCGGTCGCCCAGGTACTAATTCATAACGTGAGCAACATTTTAATCGGAGATTACACATCTTGTTTACAAAATATCAAAATATGTTACTACCAAGAAATTAAACACGAATTTACCTTCAATTACGTCTTCTTCAGCAAAACAAAATTTATAGGAAAGTTTTAATTCAATTTTCATATTTACCTTGTGAGTTTCAGCTGAAGATGTTCTCGAAATTAATTGCACGGCCTGTGTGGTGAATTAAAAATGCGAAACGTTGGTACGAAATGTAGAAGCTAACGTTAAGACTAGGCACTTCAAAGACTATTACTAGAAGATTTCTACGCAAACTCCGCCCCCATGCACCCCGCTACTCCACTATGTGCTAAACGCTAACACACCAGTAATAAAGTTGAATATCGCGTGCGCTCTTTGGTCGTGTTCGAGCACGAAACTGAATGTCGTCAATCTCAATTCTTATTTTATTTTTAACTCATCATCTGTTACGACGCCTCATTGAGGTGGATAACAATTAAAATTCTATTGTGTCTCGTTAATGACAGTTGAAAGGATAACTAAAGTAATAATTGATCTAGAGATAAATTATCTTATATTTGGAAAATAAACTATATTTTCTTACTGTCAATTATTATTTTAGACATAAAAGTCGGGTAATCTTGTTTCTGTTTCAAAAAATCTTTAAAAAAGACATGATTTTCGAAAAAACAATGAATCGAGTGAAAATGTTCCAATTACGTAACTGTCTTATATTTGGAAAGAAAAAGATCCAATAAATCATATTCTAAAGTTCCATTTTGATTGTATGCGTAACTTTTTCAGAATATTATTGCAAATTAACATACGATTTAGGGAGCCTCCTCTTAAAAGTCAAATCAAACGGCAAATACACGCAAAAAGGCCCAGTATACTATTTTTTTTATATTTTGTCTATACACCCCACGTTTACACCAAGGTATAAAAAAATTTGTTGTTGTGTTAAAAGAAAAGTTCTAAAGACTACTTAGTTGTATGCAAAATATGTAAAAAGAACAAAAATGTAGGAATGGAACGTAAGATGTTATTCTATGTTCTCTACTAGTTTAATTACAATAATAAACCACTTAGTAATATTTCCTTTATTTTTCCTCTGACCTCAGCCCCTACTCCTACAAAAATGTGAGCAAAATAGAGTGCTACAAGGATCTTTTGGCGTCTGAATGATATTGACAAGCAAACGTTGTTGGTAAACATTTTGTGAAATAGTTACAGAAATGCTATTGAAAATAAAATGGCGGCGTTAGTTCCAATTTTGGCCGCGTGCAAAAAGATCCGTGTACCATTGTAACAATCCTGTGAATGTCTGAACCAATGACAATACGTGTATGACATATGTTTTATACATGACAAGACTTACAAGACTTTCTTAGAATGGGGTTGGCAACTGTCAAAGTGGCGCTAGCATAGCTTTTACCAAAATAGAAGAATTTTAATATTTGATTTGATTTGACAAAATCTGTTTTCCTTCCTCGTAAAGATGCACCTCGTTTCTTCAATTCAGCTTTTAACTCACTCAATTATCCGCTATGTTGAATACATGTTTTTTCACAACAGTTCTTTTAATATTATAAAAAAAAAACCGGCCAAGTGCGTGTCGGACTACGCACAATGAAGGGTTCCGTAGTTGAGATGAATTTATTTATCCCAAGAACAAACTTAACATTGTAGTTGAAAAACATGTTACGTGTATGTTATGTGACATTCCAACTACAAATCGTCGCTCGGCATCCAATACCGCGAATATGACATTTTTTTACGTTTTTTTTTTTAATTGCAACATCACTTATTTGAACGTGTAGAATAAAATAAAACAAAAATCTGATGTTCGTTAAAAATTTCACATTCGCGGTATTAATATAATAATAATATAAATCTAACACCTTTAAACGAGCAATTCTTGTATAAATGTAAATATATAATCTGAATCTCGGAAACGGTTCAAAGAATTTTTATGAACTTTAGTACGCAGGGCGTTTCGGGAGTGATAAATCGATCTAGCTAGGTTTAATTTTTAGAAAACGTCATTGAAAAGGAAAAATGGTCACGATATTTTTCTTTATTCAAGTAACAAGGACTCATTGTGTTAGTAAACTTATGAACTATGTTAGCTTATTTTACCAGGTCACTCAGAAAGTTTTGCGACTAACAGTTTTTGTCTATGGGATACTGGCTGGTTTTGATATCGATAAAAAATATGACTATTTATTACAAAAAAAAACATAACATTCTAAATTCCCTCCACATTTTTTTACGAGCAAAATCAAAATACTCTGTCTTACTGAAAAGTGGATTTACAACGAGAACATTTTCGCGCGATGATTTTGTACGATTTCAAATGTCGACTAAAACCAGAAGAATTGTTTGAAAGACTTCAAATGGTGTTCATAGAAAAAAGCCCTTCTAAAACGACTGTTTTCCGCTGGTTCAACGAGTTTATGCGTGGTCGAGTAATTTTGGCGGACGAAGAAAGAAGTGGCCGCTCTATGGCGGCTGTTACATAACAAAACGTGCTGGTTGTGAATATTTAATTCAAGAGAATATGCGAATTACATATGAAATGGTTCACCATATACTGCAGATTTGACCGGGAAGTGTGCATGAAATTCTACATGGACATCTTCTGGTAAGGAAGATAGTTTCACGTTGGTAACGCAAAATCCAACGCAGGCTCAGAAGGAGGTTCGGATAGAATGGTGCCGAGACATGATAAAAAATTTGAAGCAGGCTCGTCTCGGCACGTTTAAAATATCATTACGGCTGACGAATCTTGGTTTTATCAGAATGATCCAGAAATTAAGCGTCAGTCGACCATGTGGCTGTTTCAAAATGAACCAACGCCTACCTAAGTGAAGCGAGCTAGTGTGCAACCAAGTGCAGGCAAAATTTTGAACGCAAGTTTTTTTTCTTTGACGGTTTATCTGGTGTCAGTACCCTTACGAGATCAAAGGTGCATCAATACTAAATGGTATGTTACCAAATGTTTTCCAGAAGTTTTTACTGCTGCAAGCAGCAAGCGACCGAACACTGGCCTCCGTGGGCTATTGCTTCACCACGACAACGCGCTGACTCACTCGGCGCTCAAAACAAGGAAATTTTTGGACAGCACACCGGTCAAATTTATAGGTCATCCTCCTTACAGTCCCGATTTGGCTCCGTGCGACTATTTCTTGTTCCCCAAAATAAAAAACCAACTCAAAGGAAAACAGTTTTCATCACCGGAAGCTGCACTGGCTGCATTTGAGAAGGAGATTGAAGAGGTGTTTGATGTGGACTGGAAAATGTGTTATGAAAATTGGTTTAGACGTATGAAACTGTGTATTAAAGATATAATAAAAAAAAATATAACCTGTAGTTTATTTTTTTCTAGTATCGCAAAACTTTCCGAGTGCCCCACGTAATCAATCTAGTTTAAATTTATTTCACCCCATGGGAGATGGCACTGCAGTGGTTGATGTACATGCAATCCAGCCTGCTAGTGATCATTTTTAGGATATTGTTGGAGCTGGCCCGCACTCTGTGCCTCATTCGCATCGTTGCGTAAAAGCAATTAATATGTGCGTCTGCGAACATTCCCGATGCGCAAAAAAAACGGGGCAGCCCCACCAATAGGTACCCTGAAAGCGTTGTTGTATTGGACACGAAGGGTGTTGCACGACCTTTGGGTATATCTAGCCCATAGGCTGCACGTGTAAAACGCTGTACAATAAGCTCGAAACAGAGTAATTTTGACTTTTTAAGTGAGCAGCGTGCAAACCTGCGAGCCAGCATGTTCGCCCTTACCGACAACACCCTTCGTTCCCGCCAATATCGAGTCCGTCATTGATGTCAGGGGTCAATATATGACCAAGATATTAAAACGTAAATACTATTTGTAGTGGAGTCTCATTGAGTAATACAGGTGGTACATAAGCTGGTCTACCCCAAGCCTCAAAGACCATGATCTCCGACTTATTGGAGTTATACATCAAACCATGTATTTTGGCATACTACTCACATTTGGCGACCAACTTTCTGAGACCACAGATTGACGCGCTCAGAAGCACCATATCGTCTGCATAGATAATATTATTTACACAAATACCATCTATATAGTTCTCCATCTTTCTCCGCAATACGTCATAAGCAACCAGATCGAAAGCCTTGAATAAGTCGAGGAAGCTAACATAAATCTGCGTCCCACGCTGTGTATAGTATGTGACAGTATGCTTAAGACACAACACTGCACTTTCTGTTGACAAACCACGCCGAAACCCGAATTGGTTGTCATGAACATTTACAGTTTTATTTTTTAGTTGTGTATTAAGCAGACTGTCAAACACTTTTGATATTTTGTTGTTGATATTATAATAGCTAGAGAGATGGGCCTATTGGATGCCGAGCGACGAAATGTAAGTTTGCGCGCACAATATTGAGAGATTTACCATGTTATTTTAAGACCATGGACTTCTTATAGGTTTTCCTGTTATCTATGAGTAAAGAGCCATACTATGTATTTTTTTCAAAATTTTTGGTCAAGTAGTTTCGGAGATAAGGGGGGGGGAATGGTCAATTTTCATTGAATTTCTTAAATATCTTTAAAAGTGTTTATTTTAAAATGATATAAAAAATATATTTAAGATCCTCATAACAAGTCCTTTCATTTGATATGTCACACGGTACTGTTAGTAAAACTTTTTTTTTTAATTTTCTTGTTTACCCCCTAAAAGTGACCCCTATATTCAAAATTCATTCATTTACGTTACACATTCGTGTTTGGGTCACAGAAATACATATGTGTACTAAATTTCAACTTAATCGGTCTATTAGATTCGGAGTAAATTGGCTGTGACAGACGGACAGACAGACAGACAGACAGACACACGAGTGATCCTATAAGGGTTCCTTTTTTTCCTTTTGAGGTACGGAACCCTAAAAACTGTCAAACCGACATATTTATTCCTCAGATAAAAGTTATCTGAATCGAAAAATCAGACCTAAATAAATAAAACCAAAATATTTTTGCCAAGCTTATTCGCGTAGTAGGCGGGGTCTACGTAATCCCGCGTAGCATGCAGCGTCTACGAAACCACACGTAGCTGGTTCTACGCGAAACCTACGACATAGTAACTTTTCTTGCTATAGATATAAATCCAAAACGTATTTTATTTATATCTCAAATGATAATTAAGAGGAAAAAACGCTTTATGTAAAATCTATTTTCAGCGGGTCTAAAACAGTCACATTAAGCAATTCCTCTAAAAGCAAATTATTTTCTGAATTCCCAGCAATTCCTCTATGGTGACACATATTTTAGCTGAATCATATTCAATTCAATTCATATCAGAATCATATTTCGTGTAAATATTGCCGCATAAAAAAAAGAAGACCGTAATTTTATCGTATAATATTTTTTACAGTTTTTACTAATCAAATGAGATTGAATGAGGTTTTTAAAATACAAAACTGTCAAACAGATAAATTGCGTAATATGAATTGAACGCAGATAATATTATGAATTGCTAAAGCGGCCGTTTTAGGCCCCCTGAATCCTTCTAACGATGTCTGATGTAACTAGTTATGGCGTAGTCAGCCAATTATCCTCGCATCGTGTGAGTTTCAAAGGAAAACTTGTAAGTGATGCCTTCTATGCACGTGTACGATGAACGACGTAAAAATACATTGCGTAGGTTTGTAGCCTGTAGGATTGCAAAACCGTCATTTAAGTATGTATATTGTATATGGATAGACCAGTCATCGTAGATACAAAAAGGTATTCCGGTTATACTTTCCCGTGGGATAATTTCAAATCTCCACGGATGCTGTGGGCAAAAGCTACTTACTCCTTTATATTCTTCTTCCAGTTAGCTTGTTCTCAAAAGGTGGTTTCCTGAATATACGGCGCTGTCAATAACACAATGGAATCCGTATCTTTTCGTGAAAAACCCAGGATGTTTCATTGTTAGTTGAAACGGAAAACATGTGATTGCAGTTTTTCTTAAAACATCTACACAATAGAAACTTTTAGGAAACATGCTCATTTAATAAAAAAGCTTTTAAAAAGGAAGTTTCACTTAATGTATTTTGGCGAGCCTCGACTGCCTCGTTGGTCTAGTGGTCGCAAGCGCTACTGCTTAGCATGAGGTCCTGGGTTCGATTCCCGGGTCGGCAAAGTGTTATTGGTTTTTCCTATCTGAAATTTCTCAGTAGCAGCTCAGAGTCTGGATTTGTGCCCGGTTGATGGCAATAGGCTCGTCCCCTATTACATGGGACTTAAACATAAATGGCGAAATATGGGTGTACCTGCTACAGGGACACCTCTGCCCAACCCGTCGGGGAAACAAGGAAGGCGTGATGTTATGTTTTGTTATTTTGGCGAGTTTGGCAGAAGTTTCCTTTTAATAAACCTAATGGTTTGACATTTGTCTCCAAATAGTATTTGACTTTTCTTTTCTCCTTGAAATAACATAGACATCTAAACAAATACAGACAGAATTTACTTTTACATAATACACGTGATAATTACAAAAAAAAGGGCAATTGCGTAAATACACAGGGAAATAGTACCTAAAATGGTAACGGGGCGGACAAGTCGTAATAGGTATCTACGTGTTTTGTTTTCGGAAAAATAAATAGCTGGTGCTCTGCTTCACCCGTATGGTGACCTCACTAGCTAATTCCGGCTACAGTTTGGTGAAACGTAATATAAAAAAACCGGTCAAGTGTCGGACCACGCGCAAAGAAGGGTTCCTTAGCTGGGATGAATTTATCCCAAAAACAAACTCAACTTTGTAGTTGAGAAACATGTTCTCCTCCTATACATCGACATAAGTCACGGTCAATTCTCCAACTGCAAAAAGTTTGTAATCGCAAAAAAAAAAAAAATATGATAAAACGACAAATTAACAATTTTCGGACTTTTTCCTTTACTTGTGCTATGAGATCTTGCTTCTTGCCCAATTTCATGATTACAGGTCAACAGAAAGTACCCTGTAGGTTTTGATTTATTTGCGAGTATCAAAATGTGTTGCTTAAATGGCCATATTTATTTATTACCTTGACTTGATGTTTTTAGAGCTTCAAGGGAACATAGATACGTTATCTACGTATTCGATATTAATTTCAACTTGATACTTCTACGCGTTCCTGAGAAAGTGGGTCTTGACAGACTGACGGACGGACAACGAAGTGATCCAATAGGGGTTCCGTGTTTCTGAGGTACAGAACCCTAAAAATCAAATAAATTAATTAAAATAATTTAAATTAATTTAAATAGCACACGTTGAAACAAATCCACCTTGTTGTTCGGTTAGATTTCATGTTGTATTACATAATTTGGACAGCTCATTTGTGTCACATTTCGTGTTACGTTTCACTAATGAGAATGAGGTTTCAGCGCTGCATATGACTAGTCGGACACTGAAATTTATTGTATGGCCCGCAGTTCGTCGTTCTGGATCTGGGTATTATTGTCAGTAAGATTTGTGTCTGTAAACGCATCCACGAATAGAGAATATTAACTTTATAATTAAGTATTATAAAGTTTTATTATAGTATTCATATTCATTATTTAAAAGTAGCAGCACTAAGACTTGATTTAATTATCTTTCTGCCCTTGTCCCTTATTACGTGGGGTTGGCACATACTTTTTTTTCTTCCATTCTCCCATGTCAACCGTCACTCCTTTCACTCTTTTTTTAACCGAGTTCCAAGAAAGAGGAGGCTCTATGTTCGTCTGTGTTTTTAGGGTTCCGTACCTAAAAAGGAAAAAACCGGAACCCTCATAGAATCACTTCGTTGTCCGTCCGTCAGTCTGTTTCTCAGGAACGCGTGAAGGTATCAAGTTGAAATTAATATTAAATACGTAAATCTATGTTTACATGAAGTTCTAAAAAAATTGAGCTTCTAAGTCAACTCAATAAAAAAATACGGCCATTTATGCGACACATTTTGATACTCGCAAATAAATCAAAACCTACAGGGTACTTTCCCGTTGACCTATAATCATGAAATAGGGCAGGAAAGGTCTCACAGCACATATAAAGGAAAAAGTCAGAAAATTTATAATTTGAGGATAGATTTTTTGCGACTACATCCTTACATTTGCAGTTGGAGGTTTGTTTTTGGGATAAATACATCCCAAACGTAACCCTTCATTGAGCGTGGTCCAACATGCACTTGGCCGGTTTTTTTAAATTTCGGAAGTAGGTGGCAAAAAACGAAAATTCTAAACCAAAGACACATTTTGTAAAAAAGTTTTTATCTCTCATAACAACTCTCATCCAATCTATCCATCTTTACTTTGGTCTTTTTCTCCCTCTTAATCCATCAACTTTTATATTCATCACTCTTTTAGTGACATGCGTTTCTGCGCTGAGGCTGAATTTGTATCTGGGCTTGTTCCCTTTGCTTACATAGGACTTAAATATACTTACACGGGAAAATGTGAGTAAATAATTATCACCATAGATCCATCGGAGAATACGGTAGTGATTAATGTTACACAATTAATATAATTAATAATCATTCAAGCCTAGATGTATAGAAATAAAATTTACCTTAGCAAACGCAATTAACTCAAAGGTTTTGCAGACCAGTACCCTAATTACGTGATCAATCAGAATTTGTTTCGATTTTAAACAGATTGCTAATCCATTGCTTCATAAGTTGGAAACAAAATCAGCTCAACAACGTAAATAACGCAATGAATGTTGTTGAACTCTCAAAATTAAACAAATTAGTCATAATCTTTTACTGTACCCTAATTACGTAACTTATTTTCGTCAAGTTAAAGTTCAACAACATTAATTGCGTTATTTACATTGTTGGGCTGATTTTTGAAGTGAAAACTTCTTTAGGCGCGCTGGGAATTTTTGAGATGGGACTAAACCATTGATTTCACGACACTGTAACGACACCTCATTTTTGTAAACGCAATTGTGCTCTTTATTTATATTAAGTTACGGATCAATGTTCTATGCAAGTATTTTTACTTAAAAGGTTTTGTAAACGCGATTGTGCTCTTTATTTATATTAAGTTACGGATCAATGTTCTATGCAAGTATTTTACTTTAAAAGTTTTGTAAACGCAATTGTGCTCTTTATTTAGATAAGGTTACGGATCAACGTTCAATATAAGTATTTTTCTTCAACCAAGGCGATCTTGTTCAAGTTTTCACTTCTGTCGGCACTGCCGGAATGCCACTGTTTTTTAACCATAACGGTAAACTCTTGGCGTTTATCTCACCTGATGGTAAGTGATGATCAGGCCGAAGGTAGAAGCGAGCTTTACCCGGAATACTCAACCACAAAGGAACTGGCTATCTTACCTCTAACTGCCGAAACACAACAATGCTGTTAACACTGTTGTTATGGCGACAGACTTAGATAAGATGGTGGTAGCTAGCCAGGCAGACTTAGAACAAGCCCTACCACTAACCAAATTGAGCAGAAATTTTTGTCTCCACTGATAATCGAGTCCGGGACTTCTGGGTTTGAGACAGCTGGTCTTACCACTAGTCCAAAAAGAAAGGTTTCATAGTATAGTCAGAAATCCCAGTACTAAAGTAGTAGTATTTGTAAATGTGTAGGTACTAAAAGTCTTTTTAACCGACTTCCAAAAAGAAGTGCCAATATTTTTTTCCAATTTATGAAGCAATGGATTGGTTTCAAATCGAAACAGATTGTGATTGATCGTGTATTACGTAATTAGGGTACAGGTTCCAATTGACCTCGAAGCCGCGGTCTTTATATACGTGAATACGATGAATTAATGTACGGTCAGGTCCATTATATTAAGGGGACGATAACTGACTTTTAATGATTTTATACTGAAGATGACGTCTAAACGAGTAGTGTTAGTGATTTGAAAAAAATATATGTTAAATTAGAGTATTTTTTAAATATTTTAATATAGGCATATTTTTGATTATGTTTATATTACATTGTGAAATTAATTTGTAAAGTTATGTTTAACGCGGATAAAAAACTGAGAATGACGCAAAATCTATCTAACGTATTTTTTTGAAAACTTCACCATTTTAAAGATAATTAAATTACCAATTTTTTAGTATACGTGTTTTATTAAAATACTTTTTGTTTTACGTGTAATAATGCGTCTAATTTGGGACAACGCTCCTTGATGGGCGAGTCCTATTACTGGCTGGACGTACGACGCGTTGCGTGAGCTCAGTACAGAACACGCAAGCTAACCATTCAAGGTCACTGTCATATATCTGCGTCTTAAACGCCTATTCACACATCCGTGTTAAAGGAATCGGGACTTTATTGACTTAGTGTTATGTCACTTTTGGACTGGAGTTTACATGTTCTACTTTTCATTTGTTCGGATTGGCACGAGCTAGGCATCTACTTGATAATAAATTACGTTGCAGTGAGAGGTTGGAGACGAGCTACGTGTTCAACAAGTTGTTTGCGGGTCAGTGTAGAAGTCCGGACTTACTATAGCATCGTTACTCGAAGATGCCCATTATTTATTAAAAAAATATGGTTGTTCGACCAAAGAGTAGGCATCCTTGGATATTTCTAGCATAAGACGCTTTTAGCGCTAAGGCTTGGATTCAATTTGATTCTCCATTCGTGATAAATATCCTGCATATATCCTACAGATAAATGTTTGTTCCCATAGACTTTAAATCAGTCACAAAATAATAATAAAATAGGTCAGTTAAACACAAAAACAGACGTTTTTCTACGATGGATGGATAGAGATGGATGGATTTTCTATGATGAATGGAGTCTGACAGGTGGATGGACAGGTAAGTGAAATAAAAGCTGCCTTAAAAATATTTGTACGTAGACACATCAAGAAAAGTTTGTGATCACTAGCAAAAGCCGATATATTTTTAAAATTTAACTTTATCAAGAAAAAGTGTTTACGTTATATCTTTTTAGGGTTCCGTTTATTTTTTTACAACAGACCCCCGTACTAGGGCATGGGGTATCAGATGAAAGAGCGCTATTTACACTCTGAAATTATTTTATGTGATAGAAGTTTATGTAAAGATTACAGGAAAAATAAAACGATGTCTCTAAATAACACACTTTTTCAGAAATCATCAACAAAAATTACATTAGTTCCATTATCGGTCAAGAGATGGCGCTGACCTAAAACTGCAATATTCTACACCACAGTGTGCAGTGTTAAAATTATCTGATAAATATAGGCCTCACCAATGAAAATTTTAAATGATACGAAACCTTCAGTGCGCGAGTCCGACTCGCTCTTGACCGGTATTTTTAATAGAAAAAAAAAAACTTTATTTTATTTTGAATAGCAAAAATTGAGGAATTCAATCATAATGTAATTGTAACAAAAATTTGATGGGAAGAAAAAGATCGTTTAACAAACTTATACAACAATTTATTAATAGAAGGTTTTTATTTAATACAATATAACTCCTCCCCTGGCTCGCACACATGCGGAGATCCTCCTGGGCATACTGAGGATCAAGTTATCCAGCATTTCTTGCAGTAACCTGTCCCATTCTTGAATAGTGGCTTCCCTGATCTCTGGCATTGTCTGAGGAGGTGGCTGACGGTTCGCTTAAGATCTCGCTTAAGAGCATCCCACGCGTGCTCTATTAGGCTTAAGTCAGGTGAACCGGCACGCCAGTCTAACCTTGTTATGTCGTATTCTCGGAGTGCAGCATTGACTCATTGAGCTCGATGTGCGGGCGCATTACCATCAACCGGTACGAATTGCCGCAGGAATCCGCTGGATGCGGAAAGTACAGAATCGGTCGAACTGGCGGTGCTTGGGGGAGGCCTATATCCAGCAGTGGACGTCTTTCGGCTGAAATGATGATGATGATGATGATGAGTATGAATTGGTGCCCATGGTTTACTCGGAATGTTCTGACAATTCCATCAATAGTGTCTGTTTTGTTCCTATCTGCCGTCATGGAGCCTCGATACGGGATCAAAGGCGTTCTAGCTCCAATCATAATTCCACCCCAAAAGAACACCGATTTCCCGCCTTGCTGAACAGTTCCAGTGGCAGTTCTTTGCCTTTCAGAATCTCCAGGTCTTCTCCAGACACGAACACGTCGGTTATCTGGATGAGTACGGATTCGCAATTTGTCAACGAAGAGACAGTTTTGCCAAATGTTTTCCTCCTCATCTTCTTCATTTTGCTGGAGCCTAGCCCACTGCAATCTCCGTCGCTGACGTTGCTGTGAATTCAGAGGTGCTCGCCAAGACCTCCGTGATCGTATTCCAGCCTGGTGAAAGCAATTCCGAATGGTCTGAGTGCTAACTTCAAGTCCAGAGGTGGCCCGCACTTCGACTTTTATCTTTTATTGTAGTGGCGTTGATTGTTGGATCACGGGCTGCTAGCAATCTGATATAGCGTTTCTGAGCAGCAATCAGAACAATTGGGCGACCACTGTGGGGTCGGTCAGCTAAATTTTCCATGCCGTGGTACTTCTGCAACGTGGTCACGACACAGTTTTGGGATACAGCAACTCTTCGTGCTATTTCTCTCGTGGAATATCCTTCTTCCCTCAAAATTATAATTCTTGCTCGTAAAACTTCTGATAATCCTCTTGGCATCTTATCAATAAAAACTTTCTTCGAAAAAATATTATACATCCGTTAAAATTGACAAAGTTCCCGATTTCTGAATTAGCGTAAGCTTATATTGAATTTCTTTTTAGATCGAAAAACAATTGAATTTCTTTTTGTTTCATATTTTAATTCCATATTTTAAGTAAAGAATCAGAAAAAGAAGAAATTATAAACATAGTCTATCGTAACAAAAAAACTTCGATTTTGACTGATCGCAAACTTTTTTTGATGTGTGTATATTCCTGAAGCGCCAACCTTCCCAATAGGTACCGATTAATGATTTATTGAAAGGCCTTCCAATTTTTCCATTCATATTTAATATTTTAGTGACCACCTCGATGACCAAGCGGTCGCAAGCGCTACTGCTGAGCTTGGTATCATAGGTCCGAAAATTGAAAATTTTCAGTAGCAGTGCCTGGTTGATTGCAATATGTAGGATAAAAATTTAAAATTTGTAAACAGACACTCATTTTCAGCTCCATCGGGCTAGACTAGAAACCGACCACAATATGGTTCGGAAATGGTTAGGCAGATGATGATGGTGTTGGCATTTGGCTGGCTCTCTGTTACATGGGACTTAAACCGACTCGTGGTATGCTTACACCTCTACCTAACCCTCCGGGGTACAGGTGTGATATTCATCATCATCATCAGCCTATAAATATTCCCACTGCTGGGACACAGGCCTCCTCTCTGTGAGAGGGAGTGGGCCGTAATCCACCACGCGGGCCCAGTGCGGGTTGGTAGATGTCACATGTCTTCGAATTTTCGGTTCTAGGACATGCCGGTTTCCTCACGATGTTTTCCTTCACCGTTTTGAGAGCAGTAGTGATGAAATAATTTACACCAAGTAAAGCGCCTGTCTGGGTTCGAACCTACGACCTACAACTCGTAAATCGCGGCCGTTACTACTGGGCCACCACTGCCCCCTGAGCCATCACTGCCCAATGTGTGATGTTATGTTATGTTATTTTAACAGCTCCATTCACAAAACACTTCAATTTTCTAGCTGTGTTAACACATTTACATTCAGACAATAAAGATTTAATAAAATATATTATTCGGTATTGGAAAACTTTTATAGGCAATCAATAGTTTCGACATCTTTTATTTAGTATGTATCCAATTGGATATTTATTACGACTTTTACTAGAGTATGCAGACTTCGTCAATTATTGTAGTACGATGAACTGAAAAGGTTGATTAGAAACGATAATAAAATATGGGCAACATTTCTTGTTTATGTTTGTTTGGACTTATCACAATGCACAGAAAATATTAATAAAGCAGATCAATTATTAGTGTACTTATAAACAAACATGCGCGCTGAATTAACAAAATTGTATTGAAAGTTAGTTCATAAAACTTGTTTCGTCATAGGATACTTTTTAAAAAACAAACAAAACAAATTAATGAGAACCTTTTCTCAAACATGCTTGGAAATTCAAACATTATTTTGACAACCTTCTTCGAGATAAATCGAAATTGCGGTACTGAGTCGGATTACATGCAAGCGCCCGGTCGGCAATGTTTGTATGAAAATACATATCTGTCGTGTTTAGCGCCTTACTGACCCTGACGACCCCATTACCCTCCTCTAGGAGAGCAGTAGGGAAATCAGCACAGTGTACAAAAACAGACGCCTCCCGTCATTCCGACTTCGCCGCCGAGGTCCTTTGCGACCGCGACCGGGTCCCTGAGTAAATGATACTCCCCCCCGACCCTTGCTCGATAACGAGGTGCCAGCAGTTGTTGCAGCTGAGCACGTAGCTTTAAATTCCCCGACTAATAATCATGATCAAAACTTTGATCCAGCCCGTCCCATCCTTGATGTCCTCTCTCGAGGGATCGAGGTCAACTACAAGATGGCATAAATAAAAATAAAAAAAATTACCATGAAAACTCATATCTGTCATGTTCTTTAAAAATGGGACGAACATGGCAAGCAAGGAAGTAACTTTATCAAAGAGTTTATTTAAATTTCGATTTGATTGGCGCGTGAGAAATGATCGTTGTTCGTCATTGATTCTGGAATTTATAATTAATTTACTTAGTTTGAATTTCCGCGCATTATATGAGAAAAGTACTATACATGTTTGATGCTATTCAAAAATTCAATATCGGGATAGCACTATCTTTACGTTATCTTTTTTCTTATTTACAAAGCCTAGTAAATAGTACATTTTCCTAATCGTTAGTACATTCTTGAGGCTTTCTTGGGCTCTTATTTTTCCCAGAATATAGTATCTTAGTAGATAACAACATCGAGATAAAGAGGGTTGAAAGTCGTAGTATCGCTAGGCTAAATATAACTGTTTTATGTAACTGAACACAGTCTTGCAATAAGGAAAACATCGTGAGGAAGGGCGCTTGCATAAAGAAGCGGGTTTTTGGGCTCGACTGCCGGTACAAATCGCTGTTAATTGATCTTTAGAAAGAAATGGTCACATGTTTTAGCTGTTTCTTTATGATTTGTAAGTGCGTAAGTTAACACGGGACTATTTCGTCTCTTCACCGGGAACCCGCTTAAAAGGAAGCACTCTATAAAAGGCTGAGGACTAAGCTAGTTTAATCAAAGCTTGTCCTGCACCCTAATTATTGTTTTTTTTTATTTTGTCATCACGTCAACGCTGGCTGTCGCTGAAAACCAGCGCTGTGGCTCTGTTTCGCATAGGGTCACAGCATTATACTGAGTGATGGCCGTTTTGTATGGATGTGACGCATATTTTCCCCCAAATTGTTATTTTCGTGTTTTGTTCTTTTTTTACGTCATTTTTTGCATAAATAAACGTAAATTCTTTCTTTCTTTTTTTGATGTGAAAACTTCTTTAGCATCGTTGTGATTTGAAAATCGATGAAACGAAAAAGCTACAGTAAAAAGAGACAGACATAAATTCATAAGATTTAACGTGGGAGAAAGTGAGATAGGAAGCATTATACAGTGTTTCTTATGTTCGTGGTTCTCTGAAGCTGAAGAATTTGTTTGTTTACTTGAACGCGCTAATCTCAGGAACTACTGATGTCCGATTTGAAAAATTCTTTCAATGTTAGATAGCCCATTTATTGAGAAAGACTGAAAACTATATATCATAACGCTAAGACCAATAGGAGCGGAGCACTAATGAAGAATGTTTCAAAATCGGGGGGTTTTATTTTTCTTTTTGAGAGCTTCCGCTGCGTGCGCTGCGTAAACGGTTAAAGTTTCGCAAAAATCATGTATCACAGAATTGTTCCCCTTTAAAAGTTCTAAAAAAAAGTCCGCGACAGCATATGTCTATCTTTTAAGGTTGGCTCACTATAAGCTTTTTTGTGCCAACCAAATTTGTTCTAAAATAATGCATTATTTGCGAAGGTGTTTAATCCTATAATATTAATCCTATGATATTAATCCTTATCCAAATAAATACATTATTCATCACAAGTATTTAATTTAAAACAAAATTGCCCTTTGCATCATTCGATTTCAATGAATATCTTAGGAGATATCGCGGTTTTAAAGAACATCGCAGCAAAATAATGATCAAGTACTGTACTGATATAAGATTATTTGACCCAGTATCAAACATTTTTTTTTTTTTAAACTTTGCCCCACACTAGGAATTTCTCCTGTATCGTGGGTGCGATTACAAACATTTAAACTCACATACACAAACAACTACACACTACACTATGATTATTACTAAAACCTACAATTATCCTCTTCCTGAAATTTTCATTATCTCAAAGCTAAACTTTTTGAAGGTTTCACTTCTACCACGTGTGAATTGCACACGTTTTTTTTTTCTTTCTAATTGCGTTACACACAATCAATCATAATTTGAATAATTTTGAAGGATATTGCTAATCCATTGCTTCATAATAAGTTCGAAAAATTTATCTGCTCAACAACGTAAATAACGCAATGAATGTTGTTGAACTGTCAAAATGAAACAGATTGTGATTGGTCGTGTGTTACGCAAAATTGGGGTGCTACTCTATATGAGAAAAAGCCTATATCAGGCTTAGCTTAATGGCTTAGTTAATATTTATCCAAAAATTGGTTTCCTTCAGATGCATCACGACCTAAGAGCCTGTGCACACGATGCGTTGCGGCGTCGGAGCGGTGTCGCTGCGGCGTCCTACATACAAATATCTATACCTAGTATGTCACACAGTGCTTTCCGGCATCGCACCACACGTACACCGGACTTGCAACCCGCGAGACGAAGCGGGGAGGGGTGTACGCGTTGCGAGACCAGAGCGGTACAGCTCAGTTGTTTGTGCGTTATCAAAAACACAGATGTTTGACAGATGACAATAGACACGCTTTGCGGCGCGGTACCGCTGCGCTCGTATGACCGTCAATGCAGCGAAATCTTTAATACATTATTTATTTATTTAAACTTTTCACACTCAAAAAGGTACAAAGGCGGACTTAATGCCTTAGGCATTCTCTACCAGTCAACCAAGGGTGGTGAAGAGATTGGATGCCAGGTGCTCTGTTTGAGAGGAACAAAGAAAAAAATTATTAAAAATAAATCATTAGAAATAAAATAACAGTACATAAATAGGTTATAACTTATATTACACATACATACATATTTTATATAATATACATGTCGGATCCGGTCATTAGTACGGACACGAAACGAATCGCAAGCGCGCCACTGGCGACATCAGAGTGATTTACCGACACCAAAAAAGGCGCGCTTCTACAACAGAGTCGTGATGTTTGATGGCCAAGGCGAGGAGGACATTCAGCCTTTTGTCGCAGTGGAGTCAAGACGTCGCGGAACTGTTCTCGATTCGTGGTGCTCAGCTATTGTGTTAGTTGTAATTTGTGATCATTTTGTTAATTGGTGATTTTAATAAACGCCGTCGCACCCAGTGTGTGTATAATTTAGCTAGTATGATTCATTTGATAGTAAATTATAATGTGATCTGAACCGTAAACTGTTTTTCTATTGCGCATTAACCAACACTACCCACACTACGCCCACAGTAGTTAAAATATCGCTGATAATAACGAAAGTCACATACCCGTCTCCGACATACATATATTTATTATATTTATACTAAATCAAGGAAGAGAGGTATTGAGATGACACTACTCTATTTTTAAATATTATATTAGATTATATCAGGCGTATGTCGTAATTCAATCATTCTATTCACGTTACCGTGAAACTTCGTCTCCTTTAAAATACCTAAGCGTATTATCCAATGAAAAAACAAATATAAAATATTCTAATCTTGTTTACTTGTTGGCAAATAAGCGGTTTGTTTTACTGTTGACGTAACTTTTACGCTTCCACACATGTCATCGTAAAACTAAAACAATTTTGGCAAACAGCCGCTGGCATTATACCCCCAAAGTGACCCTAAAGTTATTTGTAATCTTCTGGCGAAATAACAATTCCAATCTTGAGAATTCAACTTATTTTGTTTTGCTAAGATTTATTTTGTTACTAGCTTTTGCCCGCAACTTCACCCGCGTTGTGGTATGAGATGTATGAAGTGTATGTCAGTTTAAATGTTTGTAAAAGCACCCACAATACAGGAGAAATTCCTAGTATGGGGCAACGTTTATAAGAAAATAAAAATACAAAATAATGTAGCCAAAAGCCTCGTATTCAATCAAAAAAAGTTTGACAATGTTGTTCATAACCTAAATAAAACACTGGTTCATTGGTTGATGTCAAAGCCACGGATCAAAGACAATATTGCGTAATGATTGTTGCAACATTGGCAAATGACAACAAAAATAAAATGCCAATTGTAGAGTCAACTACTTTTGTAACAAAAAACAAGAAAAATTAAGCTGTGCGTCGCATCTGTGCAAGATAGAACAGTACCCTAATTGCGTAACTTATTTTCGTAAACAATTTCGCGAACTTTGTTTCATTTTGACATTTCAACAACATTCATTGCGTTATTTACGTTGTTGAACAGATTTTTTTTTTCCAACTTATGAAGCAATGGATTAGAAATCTGTTTCAAATCGAAACAAATTGTGATTGTGTTATATTACGCAATTAGGGTACAGGTCATTGTTCAGCGAAAAGCTGTGAATTCGGACGAACCTAACGTCAACAGCGCTGGTTTTCAGCAATTATATAAGGAATTTCATCGATATATGGATTTTTCATGCTCTTAACGTGGAAAGCCTGCTGGTTTCACCGAACCTTATTTCCTTTGTGTACCAAATAATTATACATAAAAAGTTAAAGCGCGATCAAAGAATCTTAATTGGTATGTTACGTTTCTAAGTCTTTAATGTTTATAATTGGGTTCTTCAGGGAAGTATAATGGGCCCCATGTGCCGAGTATATTTTATTCTCATCGTTTTGTAATCTAATGTTTATTATTTCATCCTTAATTCACGAGTTTCGATTTACCGGGCATTATTACATTCAAACGTTCAGCTGCTTCTGAGAATGTTGTAATAGAAAAACCCACTCATACTTATCTACAAAGTAAAAAAAAAGTGGCACTCCGGGAGTACCGACAAAAGTGAAAGCTTGAACAAGATCGCCTTGGTGGAAGAAAAAACCTTGCACAGAACATTGGTCCGTAATTTTATCTAAATAAAGAGCACAATCGCGTTTACAAAAATAAGATGTCGTTACAGTGTCGCGAAATCAATAGTTTAGTCCCATCTCAAAAATGACCAACGTGCCTAAAGAAGGTTTCACTTCTAAAAATTGTTATGGAGGGTTCAAGAGACCCACTAGAACCCCCAAATAACCTCACGTTCTTTCTAGCGAGGCGGCATGTTTCTAAACTACCATATTAATTAAATTGTTGTATATTTTAAATACCTATACTAAACCCAACCCCGGAACCCTTATAGGATCACTCGTGTCTCTATCAAAATTCAAAATTCAAAAGTCATTTATTCAAACTAGGCTGAGAATCAGCACTTTTCGAACGTCAAAATTACATAAGACAGTCCCCCAAAAACGCCCACCCTTCACCACTTCCTAGTGCCTTTAGCTGGGAAGAAGAAGTGGCGCAACAAACTCCCCAGCAGCACAGCTGTCTGTTCAAGTTAGAAAAAATGATTCTATACAATAGTATTCAAAATAACTTACATTATGCAACACAAAACATAATTCAAATGATAAATTATAGGCCATATGCCAGCTAGCACACGCCAATATACCAGCCAAAAACATCGAGAACTATATACTCAAGCAATATTTAAAAAAAATAAAAACTAAACGTAAAAAGAACTAAATATCTAGATAAAAGCCTCCAGACATAAAGGGCGTGCCCGCTTACATAAAGCTGTAATTGGCAGTTATAAATGATAAACTAGGACCGTCGGGGTAAATGAACAGTTAATTACTAGTAACAATAACAAAACCATGATCAGCAAGACGACCAAGCAGCACACGTCCGGGCATGACGAACTTGCTGGTTGCTCAGGCAAAAAAATACGAGTAATATGATCAATTGTCGAGGTCGCTAGCTAACCACAAATTGCAATACAACTCATAACAAAACATTGTAATGAGTAGATTATGTCAACAATAAATTAAATTAAAAATAAAAACTCATATAAAATGACAGTAGGTAAGCTAATTCTGGAGAAAGAACATAAACATTGTCTTGAGTTAATCACAGCGACCAACTATTCTTATCATTTAAGTAATCGTTGATACAATAGTATGCCTTTGAACAAAGGTTGGATTTTACTTTAGTTTTAAATGCATTAAAAGACAAATCTAGAAAAGAAGAGGTCTGAAGGATCTGTCTGTCTATGCATCTGTCACAGCAAATTTGCTGCGAATCTAATGGACCAATTAACAAATGAATTTCTGTGACCCAAACACGGACTCGTAGCGTAAATATATGAATTTTGAAAATGGGTGTCAGTTTTAGGAGAATGTAAAAAAGAAGAAATAAAGAGCAAATAAGAAAATATTTTTTTTACAAACTGTAACTGTGTGGCACATCAAATGAAAGGACTTACTGTGAGGGTCTCAAATAATTATTTTTTCACTCTTCTTGCTCAAAAAGGCCGTCATTGTAGAGTACCAGAGCGGGGAAAAAATTACATTTCTTCCTCTAGGGGAAAAAGTGATTTCTTTTTAATTTTTGTCTGTTCCAACGAGCCTTGAAAAACGAAAAAGTCTTTATTCTTATGTAGAATAATCATGATTGGACTCGACTTTATTACTGGTTCACAAAAAAAAACATTTTATTTTTGAAAATGGAACTAAATGTGGCATCGGTAGAATACGTGCATTGCGTTGCGGCTACAGAAGAAATAAAAAAGGCATTGGCGCAAAATCTTTAGAATTTTTCTCTAATTACGAATTGAATTAGTGACCGTAATATAATTTACAACAGTGAGAAGATTTTGTTGCCGGAAAAATATCCCGTTAAATATCCAGAATTGTACAAATTGTACATTTAAATAAAATAAACTATTTAATATTGTATTGGATTATTTCATTTTCTCGCAATCGTAGTGAAAAGTAGAGTGTAACACACGGTGCTAAAACCCATTATAACTCGGTTTCTATTTACTCGCTCGCTAAAGCTCGGGAGTAAAACTACCTCGTTACAATGGGTTATTTTAGCCCCTCGTATAACAATCTACTATTAATAATTCCAAAAATCTTTTCAAAGTTATTTTTAAAAAAATAAATGAAAATTGACCATCCCCCATACCTCCGAAACTAAAAAGCCAAAAAAAATTAAAAAATATAGAAAATAGTTCTACAGATAACAGGAAAACAAGAAGAAGTGTATGGTTTTAAAATAGCATGGTAAATCTCTTAATATTGTGTGCGTACTAACTTACATTCAGTTTGAATGCATGGGAGAATATGTTTTTCAACTACAATGTTAAGTTTGTCTTGGGATAAATTCATCCCTACTACGGAATCCTTCATTATACGTGGTCCGACACGCACTTGGCTGGGTTCTTTTAGTAACAACTTCGTGTATTATCTAGTTTTTTTTTGTTTTTAGGGTTCCGTACCTCAAAAGGAAAAACGGAACCCTTATAGGATCACTAGTGTGTCTGTCTGTCTGTCCGTCTGTCACAGCCAATTTACTCCGAATCTAATGAACCGATTAAGTTGAAATTTGGTACACATATGTATTTTTGTGACCCAAACACGAATGTGTAACGTAAATAAAAAAAATTTGAATATAGGGGTCACTTTTGGGGGGCAAACAAGAAAATTTTAAAAAAGTTATGCTAACAGTACCGTGTGACATATCAAATGAAAGGACTTGTTATGAGGATCTTAAATATATTTTTTATATCATTTTAAAATAAACACTTTTAAAGATATTTAAGAAATTCAATGAAAATTGACCATTCCTCCCCCCTTATCTCCGAAAATACTGAACCAAAAAATTTCAAAAAAATACATAGTATGGCTCTTTACTCATAGATTACAGGAAAACCTATAAGAAGTCTATGGTCTTAAAATAACACGGTAAATCTCTCAATATTGTGGGTACAAACTTACATTTCGTCGCTCGGCATCAAATAGGCCCATCTCTCTAGCTACTATAATATCAATATCAAAAGTGTTTGAAAGTCTGCATATTACACAAATAAATAAAACTGTAAATGTTCATGACAACTAATTCGGGTTTCGGCGTGGTTTCTCAACAGAAAGTGCAGTGTTGTGTCTTAAGCAAACTGTCACATACTATACTGATACACAGCGTGGGACGCTGATTTATGCTAGCTTCCTCGACTTATTCAAGACTTGATCTGGTTGCTTATGACGTATTGTGGAGAAAGATGGAGAAGAATAGGTTGCCAATGGAGCTTAAAAACATTTTTAAATATTGGTACCTATGGTAACCAGATCAATAGTGTACGATGGGCTGGAACCTTTTCCAGGCCATACAGGTTGGAATGCGGGGTGAGGCAGGATTGGCGAGCTCAGCAGCACCAGAGTGGATTGCTATACAGTGTGATTCTTCATAATGTGCACATATCGAAATGAGGGAATCTATGCTTAATTTTAACGACAGAAAAAATATTAAAAAAATCTAAATATTTTTTTATACTTTTATAGAATTAAAAAAAAATTGTAACAAAACTGTGTAACTTTTAAACTGAATCAGCTATCGTGATGAAACAAACTCCATAATGATTGAAAGTAAATAGGCGTCCACATAAAATTAAAATTGAGAAAAAAAACTACCCTCAATTGAAAATAAACATGTTTTTTTAGTAAAAATCTGTATTTTTTTCATTAATTTTACAATAATTGTAAAATTTATGAATAAGATGCCCAAGAGAATAAAAAAAAAACAAAAAAAAAAAATTTTGACCATTTTTCCGTCGGTAAAATTAAGCATAGATTCTCTCATTTCGATATGAGCACATTATAAAGACTCACACTGTATAGATGGTATTTGTGTAAATAATATTTGCTTTGCAGACGATATGGTGCTTCTGAGCGCCAGCCAGTATCCCATAGACAAAAACTGTTAGTCGCAAAACTTTCTGAGTGACCTGGTAAAATAAGCTAAAGTTCATAAGTTTACTAACACAGTGAGTCCTTGTTACTTGAATAAAGAAAAATATATGGATGAATATTTTTTTTTTAACGACTTTTTCTAAAAATGAAACCTAGCTAGATCGATTTATCGCTCCCGAAACCCCCTGCTGCATACTAAATTTCATAAAAATTCTTGGAGCCGTTTCAGAGATTCAGGTTATATAATATATACATATATACAAGAATTGCTCGTTTAAAGGTGTTAGATTTTTATTTTTTCTACACGTTCAAATAAGTGATCCTGCAATTTAAAAAAAACGTAAAAAATTACACATTCGCGGTATTGGATGCCGAGCGACGATTTGCAGTTGGAATAAATGTTAAGTTTGTTCTTGGGATAAATAAATTCATCTCAACTACGGAACCCTTCATTGTGCGTAGTCCGACACGCACTTGGCCGGTTTTTTTTGTATTATGTATACTTTTCCCTTTCATCGAGGGGAGGCCTGAGTCCCAGCAGTGAGAACAACATTATATAGGTTGATTATGCTATGTATACTTTTGAAACATACTAGTACAGTACAAATATGTTTTTAATGTCCCTCGGCAAACCTCGTATTTCGTCAGTCGTCAGATTTCTATCAGCCCTTTGCACTTGGTGCAGACCAGACGCTCTCAATCGACATGGAAGTATATAGAGTTGTTAATACTCTTTTAACTTAATATATATTTTTTTTTAACTGTAGGAAAGCTGCTAAAGTCGCAGGCATGACAGATAGGAAAATGGTTTTACAGCTCTATATAGTTTACACGAAAATCAAAGCAAAACAACAATAAAATACTTAGTTCTGAATTCGAATTATTGTGTTTATGTTTCGTAATAACATCACACGAATAAAAAATTTATCCTATGCTAATAAATGAGTAATATTTGTAAATATATATTTGTAATCACGTTCTAGAAAACAACTAACGATTTCGATGAAAGTTGCAATATATAGGGGTTTACGGGGGCGAAAAATCGATCTAGTAGCTAGGTCTCACATCTGGAAAAAATCGTTTTCTCCATATTTTCACCCGAGTAAAGCTCGGTCGCCCAAAGTTTAGAACAAGATGGCAACCTTAGAATAATGACATGGCAGCAAGGAATTAGTAAGTACCTACTATCATGGCAGCATGGAATTAATATGTCTACATACTATTTGTCCCAGATAATTACTGTCGTGGCAGGAAACACCGCTTACTGGCTGTTCCAACTTGCCGTACTGTTGCACACTCCGAGTCACCTATTCCTCGGACATTAGCCGCTATTAACGCTCTCCTGAACTCAAACACAGATCTTGATGTTTGCGAATGAATGGAAGTTGATACTGTCAGAATGTTTGGATTTTTGTGAGAAGAATGCATGACTGTGTTAAATAAATTAATTATGTTTAAGTAGTGTAACTGGCTTCGGCCGTTCTATTTAAAATAAATAAAATTTGATAAATTAATTTGATGTACTATACATGGAATTAATATGAACTTTCCTATACTATTAAATGAGCATTCTCTATTATCACCAAAGCATAGCTCGGTCGCCCAGGTACTAATTCATAACGTGAGCAACATTTTAATCGGAGATTACACATCTTGTTTACAAAATATCAAAATATGTTACTACCAAGAAATTAAACACGAATTTACCTTCAATTACGTCTTCTTCAGCAAAACAAAATTTATAGGAAAGTTTTAATTCAATTTTCATATTTACCTTGTGAGTTTCAGCTGAAGATGTTCTCGAAATTAATTGCACGGCCTGTGTGGTGAATTAAAAATGCGAAATGGAGGTTCGAAATGTAGCAGCTAACGTTAATAGTCAATTCCCTACTGTCGATGCATCGCATAGCTTGAGTGGCGCATCTTCCTCGCACAGCTACCTCGCGGCGGCGCACGCCTTATGCGCTCCGCTAAACAGATTTACATTAGTGGGAACAGTCACATAGTTCCGTAGCTTAGCTTTAACATCCTCGCAGAATATAGCTGCATACCACATCTCTGGTGGAAAAGCAGCCTTAGGGCCTCCATGCAACTTTCTTTCTCTCTCTCTGTCACTCTATTATACTCGTATTACATACGAGTGTGTGTGCGTGTGTGGAAAATGGAGAGGGAGGCCTTTGCTCTGGACAGTTGGACAATACGGGCTAGTTAGATTAGATTAGTGTGTGCGTGCAAGTATCGCTTAAAGTCTCCAGTACACGTTAGGCAATACACGCTGCCCTGGCTGGAGGCCTTAATTTATTGAGGCAGCCATAGGAAAGTCCGGTTAAGCAACCGACAACCTCCTAGGTTGACCTGCAAGATGAGATACAAAAAAAAATGGGCAATACACGCAAATCAAACGGCAAATACACGCAAAAAGAAATTAAAATTTTGTCTATATAACCCCACGTTTACACCAAGGTATAAAAAAATATTCTTGTTGTTGTGTTAAAAGAAAAGTTGTAAAAACTGAACGTATGCAAAACTTGTAAAAAGAACAAAAATGTAAGAATGAACCGTTAGATGTTATTTTATATGTTCTCTACTAAGTAGTTTACTTACATTATTAAACCAGTTTGTGATATTTCCCACAAAAATGTGAGCAAAATAGAGTGCTACAAGGATCTTTTGGCGTCTGAATGACATTAACAGGGAGGCGTTGTTGGTAAACATTTTGTGAAATAGTTACAGAAATGGTATTGAAAAACGAAATGGCGGCGTTAGTTCCAATTTTGGCCGCGCGCCATAAGATCCGTGTACCGATGTAATAATACATGTCTGAACCAACGACAATACATGTATGATATATGTTTTATATACGACAAGTCTTACAAGACTTTCTTAGAATGGGGTTGGCAACTGTCAAAGTGGCGCTAGCATAGCTTTTACCAAAATAGAAGAATTTTCTAAGTAATATTTGACTTGATTTGACTAAGTCAAACAGACTTAGTCCACCCCTCCAGGCATAAAGGAATATATATGGATATTTTGTGTCTGAAATAAAACAATTTTAATTTGAATTTTGAATAAAGGGCGTGCCCGCTTACATAAAGCTATTTAAAGCTGTAATTGGAAGTTATTATAAATTATTAACTAGGACCATCGAGGTAAAATAAATAAACAGTTAATTACTAGTTACAATAACAAAACCATGATCAGGAAAACGACCAGTCATCACAAGCAGCACCCATTCACGAGCATAGCGCAAAGATCAGCCATTACCCCCTCGCCATATTTGAGGGAAGGAAGCAACCCGACCCGCGACGCTACCGCAAGCAGTGACATCTAAGGGAGCATGACGAACTTGCTGCTGGTTGCTCAGGCAAAAAAAAAATAATATGATCAACTGTCGAGGTCGCTAGCTAACCACAAATTGTAATACAACTCATAACAAAAACATTGTAATGAGTAGATTATGTCAACAATAAATAAAAATAAAAATAAATTGACTTATAAATTCAAATAAAATAAACAATTATATAAACTGTCAGTAGGTAAACTAATTCTGGAGAAAGAACATAAGTATTGTCTTGAGTTAATCACAGCGACCAACTATTCTTATCATATAAGTAGTCGTTGATACTATAGTATGCCTTTGAACAAAGGTTAGATTTTACTTTAGTTTTAAACGCATTGTATGTCGAGGCTACACTGGCGCTTACGCCTTATGTTTTGCAATTTTATTCTTCGTATAAATAAATACAATTTCATTTGCAAGTGTTCAATAAAGTATTGAACAGTTATCATGCTCAAATTGCTGCAGCAATTAACGCTGCAAAAATATTTTGTTCAAAAAGTGAAAATAAAAACATATTTTTTCCCCGTTTGAGTAAACGTTTCAGGAAAAATAACTCTGGTCTCTGTTTTTCACATTAAATGAAACAGAAACCTTATTTTAATTGGAGCAATGACCTAACCCAAATTGCGTAACACACTTTCTATCACATTCCGAAAGACTTTGTGGAAATTCGTAATCCCTCGCTTCATAATGTTGAAAAATTCGTCTGCTCGACAACGTAAATAACGTAATGAATATTGTTGATAATTATACCGAAATGTCAATGGAATTGTGAGTACATTACGTAATAACCCTGCTGCCGCTGGTATCTGGGTTAAATTAATCTTAATTGTCTCTGTAAAATGAGTGTTGAATTTATTCAACAATTATAATTTGAAACGAAATAATTTAATGGACTTGGAAATGGAATTTTGAGGAACGTCAGGTGTCTATTTTTGATTATTTATATGTCTAGATCCAATCAAACCAATTTTTTATGCTGGTGTGCGTGACAGGTACCTATGTCTTACACTCGCGCCATGTCATTGTGCTTTCTGCGTGAATGCATTTAGCGGCTAACAGTTGGACGCAATCTTTTTCGACGAGTTCACAGTTTTGACTGTCTATCTTTAGCGTTTATGTATGAATAACTAGCAGCGCCCCGTGGTTTTCACCCACATAAGTCTCGATCCAGAGGAAATATCGGAATAAAAGTATTCTATGTGTTAATCCAGGTTATAAACTATCTGTGTGCCAAATTTCATCCAAATCCGTTCAGTAGTTTTTGCGTGAAAGAGTAACAAACATCCATCCATCCTCACAAACTTTCGCATAATATTAGTAAGATATCGTAAATAACACCATGAAAATAGGATACAGTAAATTATAATTTGGACTCAGTTGTGGACAGCTAATGTAGGTAATAATAAATTATTCTTCAGCAATTACGTTAGCTAGGTAGGAACCTACACACTGCGGTTTGGTTATAAATAACATAACATAACATCACGCCTTGTTTCCCCGAAGGGTTGAGCAGAGATGTCCCTGTACACCCACATTTCGCCAGTTATGTTGAAGTCCCATGTAATAGGGGGCGAGCCTATTGCCATCAACCGGGCACAAATCCAGACCCCGAGCTGCTAATGAGAAATTTCAGATAGAAAAACCCAATAACACTTTGCTCGACCCGGGAATCGAACCCAGGACCTCATGCTCAGCAGTAGCGCTTGCGACCACTAGACCAACGAGGCAGCCAGAGGCAGGCAGAGGTTATAAATAGTTGCAAAATAATAATTTTACAATACTACCAGTTGACATAATTACTCAAGCCTTCGCCTTCGAACCATTTCTTATATCACCATACAAAAGTACAGGACCAAAGGCTGAATCTACCTACAATGTTGTACTGCTTATACTATGAACGCGAAAGTTTGTGAGGATGGATGCATGGATGTTTGTTACTATTCCTCGCAAAAACGACTAAACGGATTTGGATGAAATTTGGCACACAGATAGTTTATAACCTGGATTAACACATAAGATACTTTTAATTCCGATATTTATACGGAATCGAGATTTATACGAGTGAAACCGCGGGGCGCTGCTAGTATTTTATGAAGATTACTGCTACTCCTAAACAAAATCAAAGTCATAGTATTTAGGTATTTCAAGTAAACCATTAACAGGCACATTTGAATTGCTAAGGAGTTGTAATTTTAGTAGCTCGTTTGAAAACATAGATCTCTAAACTAACTTACCAAGATACTTAAAGTGCATACGTCTGCAACATTAAAACGCTCATTCCACATGATAGATACTGCTATCTAGATTTACTAGATACTCATAACATTTAATGTAATCATTATAAAGGCATGTCTTGTTTCATGACATGCACTTTAGTAAACTGTATCAAGCTGTTAGCATTCACAGGAAGACGTGTTCGTTTATTCCTAGCTGTGGAGATGGAAATGTAAACGTTTTTGAAGTTTTGGCAAAAGGTCGGAAAAGTAGACGAACAAACGTGCTAAACGGTGATTTACATTTGCATTAGTTAAGTGGCGAGTGTAGTGCGTTAGATAGATAGATAGAATATTCTTTATTATGTACACCATAAAAATTACAGACATTAATATAGAAATTAAGCGTTAAGGTCTACTCTGTACACTTCACGATAAAAACTGTCATTTTTGGACTGATGCTTGGACACAAAACTTGCTACTTGACTAATGCAAATGTAGGTAAGTCTACTATCTACTATCCTAACTAATATTATAAGTGCGAAAGTACATTCGTTTGTTTGTTTGTTACGCTTTCACGCTAAACCGGCTGAACGGATTTGGATGGGCACACGGGTAGACTATGACCTGGAATAGGCGATAGGATATTTTTTAACCCGGTATTCCTACGGGATCGAGACTTATGTGGGTAAAACTACGAGGCGCAGCTAGTTTACTATACCTAAGTGCAGAACTCCAGTTTCATGTATTTTGCCCAGCTTCTGCGCAGGTATAATTCACCCCCACAGCGACATTTTAAGCTATTGCATAGCTTTTATCGCGGGCTTTGAGCGCGGCGACCGAATCAAGAAATTTCGTAACGAAAATAAAACCTAGCACCCCCCACTCCGCCTACCATGTAAATTTTTGTTTTATGTCATCACGTCATCATCCCAAGTGTAGCGTTGACAAATAGGAAGTATGGAGGTTACAAATGCTATGTAATAGCTTTACCGCGGCAGTCCCCGAGTGCCACACGTTTTCTTTTTTTTTTGCTTTTATACAAGTCGTAGGTAATATTAACGTTAAAAATACCGTTTGCGTTGTTTTTCCTAGTTCTGTAATTAGAATGTTAGTCTTTTAAACTCGAATGTATGGACAACAGATGTGTACCTTTTATCATCAAAATAGTTGTGTTGGATGTTCTTAAACTACAATTGGATTTGGATTTATTAAAATACAATGAATACTTTTGAAAAAAAAATCTGTGGTTACGTGAAGGTCGTTTAGTGATGAAACAACCTTCACATATCCACAAAACATTGCACTGTAACAACAATTATGAAATATGTCCATTATAATCTAATAACTGTGCCTGCTGCAGTAATTGGAATAGCACAATTAAGATAAATCATTGTAACCAAAGATTTTTCGGTAGAATTACTTGATTTATTTGTCACAATACTTATTAATTTGTACCTTCTTATTACAACAAGCGTTTTATTAGTCTCCTTGTCTCATGTAACAAAGTGTTGGAATCCTAGGTCTTGGTACAATGTCAGTGTGTGAGTGAGTGAGTGCTTTCTATTAGAAAATTCTCAGATGTTCGAAAGAGTGCTATTACGAACATAGTACTAAAAAAAAACGTGTGGCACTCGGGGACTGCCGCGGTAAAGCTATTGCATAGCATTTGTAACCTCCATACTTCCTATTTGTCAACGCTACACTTGGGATGATGACGTGATGACATAAAACAAAAATTACGTTCCCATGACAACGTGACGTTGTCATGGGAACCGTCATTACATGGTAGGCAGAATGGGGGGTGTTAGATTTTATTTTTGTTACGTTACGAAATTTCTTGATTCAGTCGCCGCGCTCAAAGCCCACGATAAAAGCTATGCAATAGCTTAAAAAATCTGCTGTTCCCCATTTGTTGCCCCACACTGGGAATTTCTCCTGTATTGTGGGTGCGTTTACAAATATTTAAACTCTCAGTATCTACAAACAGCCGAATAATGAGCCGAGCATAATTTTGAAAGGTTATGCGAACATAGGTTGTAAGTGTAAGGAACAGCTGATTTATTTTTTTGCGATTTTAGGTTTGGTCCCATAATAAAAGTTGTTCATAATGATGAGTAAAGTCACGTGTTTAAGTTTCCGCACTGGTTAAAAAAATCCCTATATAAATACAGAACTCTGAATGAGTGAGCCGACACGCATTTTGTGGGCATTTTTTACTGTTTATATTTTACACTCCACTTACCTACTGCAATCAAGCGAAGGTACAAAGCCAACGGAAATCCTTTGAAGACGCAGATTATAGTCAAATAATGCTCGGTTACATTTAAAAAGAGCTTATAAACCCAGCAACTTGTAACCCCCCCTTTTCGTTATTGGAATATGTTGAAGATCACGATGGATATTGATTCAGGTCGTTAACGGACTTCATTTAAGTTGTTAAAATAAAGAATGCTAGAAAATCTAGGTGGGTCAATGACCGTTAATGCCACTCTAAAGTGATTCGGGTATAGCTTAATTCATTGTGATCCGATTGGATGAAATTCCGAACAAAACGCTTTCAGCAGCTTGTTCAGGGGGCCTACCACAAGCTCATAAAGCAGTATTATTTTAATATTACATCAGTGTGGGAAAGAGATAATGCTCTACAGGACGTATAACTCCATCTCTTTCTCCCACTGAAGTAATATTAAAATAATACTGCTTTTGAGCTGGTGGTAGGCCCCCTGTACTGCATTCACTCAGCCAACAAATAGGGTATTACTTGACGTATCAGGGGCGTCGCGTCCATACAACCCGATTCCTACCGGCTTCCCTTCGGAAATTCGGAACACAACCACTCTGTCGTCATTGAATAATCACACCATAAGTATTTGATACACCATAAAGTTACTTCCTTCTTCATTCAGAACTATGTTCTTTAGTTCAGAACCCCGTGTTTTCTGGTCTCTCTAGTAATATTCAAAATGATATAATACAAAGTATTGCATCCGTTACAAGAGACCACTTTTTTTTTGTTCTCCGTCTTACCTCCCCCATAAAACCACCCCTCGCCACTGTGACGTATAGACTTATAAAAAAAAAGGTGGCACTCCGGGAGTGCCGACAGAAGTGAGAACTTGAACAGTTTAAAAAAATACTTCCAAAACCTTTAAAGTAAAAATACTTGCATAGAATATTGATCCATAACGCAATATAAATAATGAGCACAATCGCGTTTACAAAAATGAGGTGTCGGTAACGGTGTTGCGAGTTCAATTGTTTTTTCCCATCTCAAAAATACCCAACGTGCCTAAAGAAGTTTTCACCTAAAAAAAACGGAAATAAGGGGCGTAAAAACTTGAGAAAGGTTAAAGTTCTACGAAAATATTTTTGCCTTGAATTTTACCGGAATTAACTAGACGTCGACGAATTTTTGGAAAAGCAATTTTAGCACTCGTTCGAAAAGTTACGTAACCTTGAAACAAATGCTGAATGTCATGCTAGCAAAAACACAATTTTATGTCTTTAGGCCGTTTTATAAACAATTTCCGTTTTGAAAACTTTTTTCTTTTGTGTACTATTTTTTAAATAATATTTGACAGCTGCTATCCGCCTAGTTACCCAGTAACTGGGTTATGGAGGTCAGATAGGTAGACAGCATGGTGCATCCGGTTAGACTGGAAGCCGACCCCAACGCAAATGGGAAAAGGCTAGGCAGATGATGATCCACCTAGAACATTCACACCTAGGATATTCCAAGTCAAAATTGAAATGCCGGTCAATAATTGCACAGGCACCTTTAAACCTTTCATAGTGGATCATACCAAAAGATCTTCACCAGCGTAAAAATATAATAATAATCTATGAAGAAATAGCAAAAACAGCTGTTATCCAATCAACAGTAGATGCACTTAAAACAAAACATTATAAACTGTTAAACCAGTTTTTAGGGTTCCATAGTCAACAAGGAATTCTTATAGTTTCGCCATATCCGTCTGTCTGTCTGTCTGTCCGCGGCTTAGCTCTGAGACTGTTAGTACTAGAAAGCTGTAATTTGGCATGAGTATACATATTAATCACGCCGACAAATTGGTAACATAAAATCTATATTTTTTTCTCCTCTACACGTAAAGTAGGGATGTTTTTAGGGTTCCGTACCTCAAAAGGAAAAAAAGGAACCCTTATAGGATCACTCGTGTGTCTGTCTGTCTGTCTGTCTGTCTGTCTGTCTGTCTGTCTGTCCGTCTGTCACAGCCAATTTACTCCGAATCGAATGGACCGATTAAGTTGAAATTTGGTACACATATGTATTTTTGTGACCCAAACACGAATGTGTAACGTAAATAAATGAATTTTGAATATAGGGGTCACTTTTAGGGGGCAAACAAGAAAATTAAAAAAAAAAGTTTTACTAGCAGTACCGTGTGACATATCAAATGAAAGGACTTGTTATGAGGATCTTAAATATATTTTTTATATCATTTTAAAATAAACACTTTTAAAGATATTTAAGAAATTCAATGAAAATTGACCATTCCCCCCCCCTTATCTCCGAAACTACTGGACCAAATATTTTGAAAAAAATACATAATATGGCTCTTTACTCATAGATAACAGGAAAACCTATAAGAAGTCCATGGTCTTAAAATAACATGGTAAATCTCTCAATATTGTGCGCGCAAACTTACATTTCGTCGCTCGGCATCCTATAGGCCCATCTCTCTAGCTATTATAATATCAACAACAAAATATCAAAAGTGTTTGACAGTCTGCTTAATACACAACTAAAAAACAAAACTGTAAATGTTCATGACAACCAATTCGGGTTTCGGCGTGGTTTGTCAACAGAAAGTGCAGTGTTGTGTCTTAAGCATACTGTCACATACTATACACAGCATGGGACGCAGATTTATGTTAGCTTCCTCGACTTATTCAAGGCTTTCGATCTGGTTGCTTATGACGTATTGCGGAGAAAGATGGAGAAGGATAGACTGCCAACGGAGCTTATAAACATCTTTAAATATTGGTATGGTAACAAGATCAATAATGGTGGGCTGGAACTTTTTCCAGGCCATACAGGTTGGAATGCGGGGTAAGGCAGGGAGGGTTGAGCTCACCCTCGCTTTTCGAGCGAGCTGATTAGCGAGCTCACCAGCACCAGAGTAGGTAACTATATAGATGGTATTTGTGTAAATAATATTAGCTATGCAGACGATATGGTGCTTCTCAGCGCGTCAATCTGTGGTCTCAGAAAGTTGGTCGCCAAATGTGAGCAGTATGCCAAAATACATGGTTTGATGTATAACTCCAATAAGTCGGAGATCATGGTCTTCGAGGCTTGGGGTAGACCAGGTTATGTACCACCTCAATGAGACTCCACTACAAATAGTATTTACGTTTAAATATCTTGGTCATATATTGACCCCTGACCTCAATGACGGACTCGATATTGGCTGGAACGAAGGGTGTTGTCGGTAAGGGCGAACATGCTGGCTCGCAGGTTTGCACGCTGCTCACTTAAAAAGTCAAAATTACTCTGTTTCGAGCTTATTGTACAACGTTTTACACGTGCAGCCTATGGGCTAGATATACCCAAAAGTCGTGCAACAGCCTTCGTGTCCAATACAACAACGCTTTCAGGGTACCTATTGGTGGGGCTGCCCCGTTTTTGTTGCGCATCGGGAATGTTCGCAGACGCACATATTAATTTATTTTACGCAACGATGCGAATGAGGTGTGCATCCCTGTTGCGCAGAGTGCGGGCCAGCTCCAACAATATCCTAAAAATGATCACTAGCAGGCTGGATTGCATGTACATCAATCACTGCAGTGCCATCTCCCATGGGGTGAAATAAATTTAAACTAGATTACGTGGGGCACTCGGAAAGTTTTGCGATACTAGAAAAAAATAAACTACAGGTTATATATTTTTTTATTATATCTTTCAAAGAACAAGGCAAACATTTGGTAACATACCATTTAGTATTGATGCTCCTTTGATCTCGTAAGGGTACTGACACCAGATAAACCATCAAAGAAAAAAAACTTGCGATCAAAATTTTGCCTGCACTTGGTTGCACACTAGCTCGCTTCACTTAGGTAGGCGTTGGTTCATTTTGAAACAGTCACATGGTCGACTGACGCTTCATTTCTGGATCATTTTGATAAAATTCGTCAGCCGTAACGATATCTTAAACGTGCCGAGACGAGCCTGCTTCGAGCTGACATTTCAAATCGTACAAAATCATCGCGCGAAAATGTTCTCGTTGTAAATCCACTTTTCAGTAAGACAGAGTATTTTGATTTTGCTCGTAAAAAAATGTGGAGGGAATTTAGAATGTAATATTTTTTTTTAACCAACTTCCAAAAAGGAGGAGGTTATTGTAATAAATAGTCATATTTTTTATCGATATCAAAACCAGCCAGTATCCCATAGACAAAAACTGTTAGTCGCAAAACTTTCTGAGTGACCTGGTAAAATAAGCTAACATAGTTCATAAGTTTACTAACACAATGAGTCCTTGTTACTTGAATAAAGAAAAATATCGTGACCATTTTTCTTTTTCAACGACGTTTTCTAAAAATTAAACCTAGCTAGATCGATTTATCGCTCCCAAAACGCCCTGCGTACTAAAGTTCATAAAAATTCTTTGAGCCGTTTCCGAGATTCAGATTATTTACATAATATATACAAGAATTGCTCGTTTAAAGGTGTTAGATTTATATTATTATTATATTAATACCGCGAATGTGAAATTTTAACGAATATCAGATTTTTGTTTTATTTTATTCTACACGTTCAAATAAGTGATCTTGCAATTAAAAAAATAAACGTAAAAAATGTCACATTCGCGGTATTGGATGCCGAGCGACGATTTGTAGTTGGAATGTATGGGAGAACATGTTTTTCAACTACAATGTTAAGTTTGTTCTTGGGATAAATAAATTAATCTCAACTACGGAACCCTTCATTGTGCGTAGTCCGACACGCACTTGGCCGGTTTTTTTTTTCTCGTCTTTCCCATGGTGTGGAATATTGTTGAAAAAGTGAGTTTGATAAAGGCCATTTTTGGATTCAGGGATCGGTTTGTGAAATATTAAGCTTTAAAGTGAAAATTATAATGAAACAAATAAGCGTATAGGTAAGCACGAATATCGTACCTTTGTTTTTTGGGTGTGAAATTATCAAATAACTTCTCCCGCTCTGGGCGGAGCGGGAGGGCGTATCAAACTCTTACTGACTAAAACCCACCCGTGTTCCTTCAGTTGCCATGTTGCCGGGGGGCCACGATGTCCCTATCGGTTTTCTTCGAACCGGCAGGCATTGGCCCACGAATATCGTACCTAGGACATTCACATTCTCTAATCAACTGTTGTATGCCTCCGGATACGCTACAGTTCTTTCAATACCAATCAATCTGCCTAGCCTTTTCCCAACTAAACTACTCAAAAGAAAATAGGGCCCACTAAGTTTTTTAGCTGTTGTTTAAAACTATGAATGATTAAGTAGTTTTCATGGATAGATGTGTTTGGAGTAGGGATTTAAAAATTGTTTAAATCTATCCAGTGGTAAAATTTGTTTATTTTTATCGATTTACACAAACAAAACACTTTTTAGGGAAACAAACTCAAATTAACTTGAAAAATAAACTTAGTCTGTCGCCCATTTCCTGTAACTATTTGATGAAAAATGTTATGGTTAGTAGCAAGGGGGGCCTCCTGTGCTCTTTATGCCCTCTCTGAGCTAATCTGGTACACTTCAATAAGATGGGTAACATTTTGTTCCGGAATTCGTTCCCAACCGAGTTTTAGCGCATAAATGAGCTCCTGCTGACTGTTAACATGGCTCTAGTTTTCTTTAAGGCTTCTTTTCAATTGATCCCATAAATGCTCGATGGGGTTGAGATCGGGACTCATAGTTGGCTATGGCAAAACCGTGATATTGGCCTCTGAAAGTGCTTTTTGTGTGGCACGGGCGATCATACGGATGTTCACGAGCATTTTCATGCATAAAAAACAAATTCAGCAACCACTCTTTGTGAAAATGGGATAACATGAAGTTGGATTACCCGCTCAACGTAACTGGCGGCGGTTACAATACCCTCATCCAGAATAACTAGCTCTGTTTTGTCTACAAAGCTTATTCCCGCTCATACCATAACACTTGGGTCCCCAAAACGGTCTGTTTCGTGGATGTATGGTTCTGTAAAAGGTTTACTTTTTTTTTTCACACGTGGACTCGTTTATCATCACTGGAAACCTTGACCTTACATTCATCTCTAAAGGATAGCCTCCAGTTATCCATTGCCCAGTTCAAATGCTCGCGCGTAGCGTATCTTTATCGCGCTGCACGATTGGCTCCTGTCAGTTTGAGTCGAACAGCTCGCACTCAAGAACGTTCACCATCTTCGTGGAGACGATTACAAATGGTTTGATCACTGACTCTAGTACCAGTTGATTGCCGCAGCCAGATTTGTAAGGCCCGGGCGGTTACAGTACGCTCTCGTCGTACAGTTTACCTGATATACCGGTCTTTCTAGGAAGTTGTAGCTCAAATTCTTCCTGATTTAGGCCTCTTAGTTACACTCCCGATCTCCTGGAAGTGTTTCCATACGTTTCGAATAGCTTGTCGCGACGCACCGAGAAGTATTGCTACAGATGTCTGAGAGCCTCCCTCCTGAAGCATAGCAACAGCTCTTGCTATGCTTTCCATGTCCATATGTCGACGAAAACTAGGCATAGTAATCATGATTAATACCGAAATAAAAAAAAGCTGTGACAGAAAGTGACGGGTAACGTCAACGCTTAGAATAGGACTGAGAACACAAGTTACAGAATTTGTACAACAAGTATTTTTTCAAGAACTTCAAACTTTTTCTGTCTACCCACTTGAATTCAACGCTAAAATTGATGCTCGAAACATTGTTAAGGATCCATAAACATGTTAAGAATAAAGTTTAGTAGGTACTTTACTTCACAAATGCTTACCTAATTATTGATTATTGGACAAAATTCTAAATTAACTTAGGGTGGGCCCTATTTTGTTGAGTAGTTTATATTGGGGTCGAGTTCATTCAATAACAATGTCCAAGAAAATTGCGTCGCAAGCCGTCGTGCGTCGCCCCATTTTCTACATACAATTAATATAGGACAGTATTATTAACGACCTTCTTCCTATTAAATTGAGGGCATTGGGATCGTCAGGTAACCCGATCTTCCATGCCTCGTAGTACTAAAACCTTTGAAGGAATATCGTCTGAGCCGTCATTGTCTTAAGATCTTTTAGGGTATCTCCTAAAATAACCGCAGACAAAACCCCATTTAGTCTGAACTAGGTCGGGACAAATAAACTTCGAGACAGGGCTAGACTTTCGACCACTAATCCAAAGTTACTGTGTTATTTCGTCTATCCATCATTGTTCATCTTATCAAGAAATTCCTAAATGAGAAGTTCAAAATATCTAAAGTTAACATGTTGATACTTTCTCGAAAATTCAAACTTGTCCCAAAAGTCCCAATTAAGGTAACAAGGTATCATGTAGTATCAAGGTTAGTTGGTATCTTTGCTTAAGTTGATCAAACTGCCTATATGAATAAGATAATTATCTTTGTAGCTCAAGAATGCCCAAAACCGCACAAGCTTTTCCGATATATAGGTAGTTACTTAAGTATCTTCTCCTAATTATAATCCTAACTAATATTATAATAGTAGTTTATGAAACTGTTGCATAATGAGGGGTATTAAAACATGAGTGTGTGTTTAAAAACCGAGCCGTAGGCGAGGTTTTTAATAGTATCCCACGAATATTTTAATACCTAGTTATGTGCAGTTTCATACACTACTTTATCTACTCCCAAACATTGGGATTGAAACAAATACTAAATAAAAAATCAAAGTTAAAGATCAAGAATAAATTTTAAAATCCCACGAAATTCAGTAAGTACTACAAAACAAATGAATGTCGCCTGCACCAGCACATCACCGCACATGCGCTACAGCGGGTGCTGCTGTCCCCCGCCAAAAGTTGATGGAAACTCTTTGGTGATATTAACTTCTTGGATTAGCGCTGTATCGTAATAGAAAAAAAATTGTTTTATAGTATTATTTTGTTAGAGAAAAAGTGTTATAATATGATTCTATTTTTAAATTTCGGTATTCTGTTTATAAAGTATGTCAATATAAACTCGTTTTGAAGTTTATAATTCGAATATTACGCTATGAGAGTAGATAAATTCTTTTTCTTCTTCTTTGCGTGTGGTTAGTGACTAACCTGGTGTCAGAGTTTTAAAGCCGCCTATGGGCGACTCTGAATTGGCTTTACATACCGTCGAGAAATATCGCAAAATAAATGTTTTTTTTGTTTGTTTGTTACGCTTGCACGCTAAAACGGCTGAACGGATTTGGATGAAATTTGCCACATGGGTAAACCATGACCTGGATTAGGACATAAGATACTTTTTATCTCGATATTCCGACGGGATCGAGACTTATGCGGGGCTCAGCAAGTACTTAATAATAATCTTAATGACAGCCAAAGCACAGCCTAAGCGTCTAGAAGCATGAAATTTTTCCTGTATAAGGGGTCTTTTATAGCGAAAATGAACACTAAGGAAAGGATTTCTGAAAATTCATCCCACAAAGGGGATGATAGTTTGTATGAAAATTCGTATTTTTTTTAAATGGGACGTCCTTTCGGGGTAACGGCTTGAAGGTAAATTATCTCTTATCTCACAATATCCCCATGATTAACAATACAAGATCAAAGTAAGTTAGCTAGTAAATCTCCGCAGATATGATGGCTATCGATATTATAACATGATAAAACAAAGAATACATTAATTCGATGATTTTTGTTGTGGGGTCATCGACGCTATTAGTATAGTTACTTGAAATATCAGTTTAAAATAGGGTCTTTTTTATGTAAACTTCACAGACTTGATTAATATCGATACCTAAACACGATAAACCATCACTACCACCACCTACCACTGTTTGTCTCTGCTTCACCCAAAGGTTGACTGGTAGAAAATACCTTTGGCATTAAGTCCGCCTCCGTACATTTTTGTAAATAATACAGATATTCTCAACTCATATGGTACATAAAGTGTTATAGTAAATTTGTTTCAGCATATCTTGCCATAACATGGCGTGCAAATGTATTCACAATCAGCAATGTCAATTAATCTAACTTGTCGTTGTTTGCTTAAGTGGAAATAACATCAATTGGAAACCAGGATTTAAATAGACCTTAGGGAATTTAATCACTACAAGGCTAAGAGCACTTCTCATAGGTATAGGCAAGAAATGAGCCAACACCGCTCTTGCTTACTGCATGTTGGCGAATTCAGAAAGGGTTGTAATGCTTCCCCGGGATATTGCCTTTCCTTATAAAGGCTCGTGCAGACCAACGCGATACGCGACGCGACACAAAGGCACCGCTCGTCCCGCGACGAGCGGTGCCTTTGTGTCGCATCGCGTGTCGCGCCTTAATTCAGTGATGTCCAAGATTAACAAAAATATAATAACGTAAGTCAAGGCTGCTCAACCCCAGGCCCACGGGCCATAAAGTGGCCCGCCAGCGTGTTTGAATTTGCCCGCCAACAGCGGTCAACTGGTTTGTATTTTCAGAACAGATTTCAGAATTTCACACCAGATCGAAAATATTTGCCCTCTATGAACCCATTCTCAATTCACAATACCCAGCTAAAAATAAAAGAAATCCAAAACCACACTTCTCTGAAACAGATTTTTATTGAAACAGTTTCTAACTATAGCAGTCTTTAAAAAAAAACATAAAATTTTTGAAAATGTTACCAAAAAAAGACTTTCCAGCATCTTGCTTTGCAGATTTTAAGCAAAGGTCTACATTTTATTCTGTGAAAAATTGTTTTCCACTTTGCTTGGCGTTGTAAAAAACAAATACCTACAGTACTTCAATACAAAACATGTTCTGGCTTGATTTCATCGACCTGAGATTTGTCGCCAAATATTGATAAATTGTAAGCACCACAAAAACGATTATTGATTAACTGAGTAATTAATAGTTAGATGTCCGCCATAACTGTAGGCAAGCTTCAAAATTGCTTAAGCAAACTTGACGTAGGTACTTACTCAAGGGTTGGGTCAATTACCTCTGGACCACCATACATAATCATAAGCAAAACGGTTCAACAGCCTAACTATTTACTGAATATTTTTATTACTATCGTCTTGGCAGGTCTTGTGCTATCACTAATAAATGGGCATTTCTATTCAGCATTAAAGCTGCCGCAGACAGACGCGACGTGAACGCGCGACATGACGGTGTGACGCGACACTGGTGGTATAATTTCCATGGAAACTTCACGAAACTTGTTCTACCGGTATGACGTCGCGCCTGCCAGCTGAAACCTTTATAAGGAAACTTTCTTGCATTGTGGTCAAATGGCCATCACTGCCATGAGAATTTACAGAAGCAAAATTCCTACTTGAACGCATTTATAGGAGCTCGTGGCTAAGTAATGAGGAGTGCGGGCTCGCTACGTCACAACACAGTATTAAATCTGTAATCAAAATTCAATCATTTTAATGTATCGCCGTAAACTTTTGATTACGTCAAAAAAGAAAAAATATGTGTTCAATATTTTTTTATTAATCTACAAGACGGATAAAAAAATATTTTGGACACAGACCTGAAGTTCTCCGCTACAGTTCTCAGGATTCTGTTGCGACTGTCTCTGCATTTTCTAATGTCTGTGTATTGTAGGTTATTATTTTCAATGGGAAGGTACACACGGCTACACATCAAGCTATACATTTCCAGTTTATGCTGATCTCTCATTGCATAGGATTTGCGTACAATGCGAGGTCAGCTTATAATGGAAAACATAGCTTGATGTGTAGCCATGTGTTCTTTCTGTTTCACTTATTATAAGGTTTTATTATTCTGTGCTCCAACATTCTTACCTACACAGAAAATATTATAGTTTAATATTTCAGACAGAACAAAATAATAACGTATGTGGGTATTACCTACGTCTACTTACTTCAATTGTCTTTTTTCTCGTGTAATCTACAAAGTATATTTATCTCGATAAAAGAAGACGATAGGTGCTTAAACGATTGAATGGGGTATAAAATAATAACGACAAAATGATATCGAAGGAAAATAAAAGAGTATATAAGCCTACTAGATTTCTTATTTATGTTTTATTTCTTTTGTGAGCCATACCTGATGTTAAGGCTTTACTCACATTTTTATTTGAGATTTTCCCGACTTGTTCCAACCTCGAACGGAGCTCTTGCCGAAGAACCTATCACACGGCTTTATAAGGTTTCAAGTTTCGATTCGCGACTTTACTAGCTAGCTTGAAAAACTGTAAACCTTTTTTATTTAATTGGAGGATCATTTAATATAAATACCTCTAGTTTATTCAATATAAATACCTCTAGTCTATTTAATATAAATACCTCTCGTCTATTTGATATAAATACCTCTAGTTTATTTAATATAAATACCTCTCGTCTATTCAATATAAATACCTCTAGTCTATTTAATATAAATACCTCTCGTCTATTCAAAATAAATACCTCTAGTCTATTTAATATAAATACCTCTAGTCTATTCCATATAAATACCTCTAGTCTATTTAATATAAATACCTCTTGTCTATTTGATATAAATACCTCTAGTTTATTCAATATAAATACCTCTAGTCTATTTAATATAAATACCTCTCGTCTATTCAATATAAATACCTCTAGTCTATTTAATATAAATACCTCTCGTCTATTCAATATAAATACCTCTAGTCTATTTAATATAAATACCTCTAGTCTATTCAATATAAATACCTCTAGGCTATTTTAATATAAAGACCTCTAGGCTATTTTATATAAATACCTCTCGTCTATTCAATATAAATACCTCTAGTCTATTTAATATAAGTACCTAGAAAGAAAGAAAGAAAAAGTATTTATTGAGACTCGCACAGGAAATCACAAATTAAACTAAACACCTTCAATAAGAACATTAATAAAAATAATAAAAAAAAACAAAGTAAAATTAAAATAAAAGCAGAAGGTCCTGTACGAGGCCAAAAGGCTCCTATCTCAGCATATGCTGCGACATTTAAAAATAAATAAATGTCGCAGCGCTGGTATTCTGATAGGGCCCTGCAATGATACCTCTAGTCTAGTGGTCGCAAGCGCTACTGCTGAGCATGAAGTCCTGGGTTTGATTTCCCGGTCGGGCAAAGCGTTCTTGGGTTTTTCCATGTAGAATTTCTCAGTAGTAGTAGAGTCTGGATTTGTGCCCGGTTGAAGTTAATAGTATCGCCCCTATTACAAGGGACTTGCACATAACTGGCGAAATGTGAGTGTAAGTACTATAGGTGTATCTCTGCCTAACCCTTTGTGGAATATAGGCCTGATGTTATGTTATCCTAATTAATAATATTAATAATTAATAACTATACATATAATAAAATCGTAGCGATGTCAAAACTGTACATTGAATATTTTTGAAAAAAAGTAATTGCTACGAGGTCGGGGATCGATTCTCGATTCTAGTTCGTGTGACGTGATATGCTTGCAGGAGACCTGGCTGCTCCCGCACGACATACCTTTTGTAGGTACGATTGATGGCGGGTTCGGTTACACAGCGACGTCGGCAGTGGATACGTCGGCGGGCATTTTGCGCGGACGCCCCTACGGCGGCGTCGCGGTGCTATGGCGTTACAATACCTTTCAAGAAGTGTCAGTAATTCAGTGTAGTGAGCGTATTTGTGCCATTAGAATAGCGGCAGGCGATAGGTCAGTGTTAGTTATAAGTGCGTATTTGCCGACGAACTCCGTGAAGAATTTGCCGGAGTTTATAGACTGTTTGAGTGAAATTACTGCGATTGTTGAAGAGAGTAACATCGAGTCTGTTTTTGTTTTGGGTGATTTTAATGCGGAGCCGGGTGAGTTATTTTACAATGAACTTATTAAAGTGTGTAATGAGGAGAGGTGGTCGTGTATAGATGTAGAAATGTTAGGGAGAAATTCCGGTACTTATACCTACATCAGTGACGTCTACGGAACGCCCAGCTGGATCGATCATTGTATTGTAACTCACGCGGCGAAGCAGTCTGTTACGAATGTTTTTGTTGAGTATGACACACTATGGTCGGACCACTATCCTCTCATTGTAGAATGCAATCTATATGTATTAACGCCTAAGATAGTAGTAACACATACGGCCTGTGATGAAAATATGGATATTCTATGGCGAGAAAGAAATGAGAAGCAGGTATTAATGTATAATGAGGAGTGTCATAGGAGATTAAAATTAATAGATTTTCCCTCGGAATGCACACAATGTTCGGATTATTTATGTAATAACCATGACCATGAGCGTGTCCTTGACAAATTATACTCCGACATTGTGACTGCCCTTCAGGGCGCGGCAATGGTGAGTGGGGGAAGTGTGCGTAACTGTGGGCGTGGTGCACGCTTGGCGGGATGGAACAGGCATGTGGGCGAGGCTCACGGGGTGGCCAGGCTGAGGCTTAACGAGTGGGTACTGTGTGGCAGACCTAAGTCCGGTTGTGTGTATGAGAAGATGCGAGAGAGTCGAAAAGTGTTTAAGTCCAGGTTAAAGTGGTGCCAGAATAATCAGGACCAGATTAAGATGGACGCCCTCGCTGAACAACATTCGAAAGGTGACTTCCGTGGCTTTTGGAAAAAAACGAGAAAAATAAACTCTCGACCTGGCCTTCCTGTGAGCCTCGATGGCTTAAGTGATCCTAAGAGCATTGCGAACGTTTTCAGAGAACAGTTTACAGGCCGGTCGCCGCTTGGTCCGGCGAGTAGGGTGCTGAACGCTGAGTTGAACGATAAAAGTGTAGGAATAAGTTTCCTCGCGAAAGATGTCGCGAAAGCCATAAGCCAGATTGCGCGGGGAAAGTCCCCTGGGCACGACGCACTCAGCATTGAGCACCTGCAGCACGCCGGACCGCACCTGGCGAGAGTTCTTGCAATGTTCTTCTCGCTGTGTGTGTGCCACTCCTACCTGCCTGCGGACTTTATGAGGACAGTTGTTGTGCCGGTGGTTAAAAATAAAACTGGTGATATGGCGGATAAAAATAATTACAGGCCTATATCGCTTGCAACTGTAGTGGCGAAAGTATTTGACGGTGTGCTTAACACGCAGTTAAATAGACACGTAACACTTCATGATAATCAGTTTGGTTTTCGACCTAAACTGTCCACAGAAAGTGCAATACTGTGTTTAAAGCACACCGTTAAATATTACACGAAGAGAAAGACCCCGGTATACGCGTGCTTCCTCGATTTATCCAAGGCCTTTGACCTCGTCTCGTACGACATCCTATGGGAGAAGCTGGAGAGTACGGACTTACCGTGGGAACTCATTAGTATTCTCCGGTACTGGTACGGGCACCAGGTCAATAGTGTCCGATGGGCGGGGACGATGTCGGACCCTTATATTAACAAATGTGGCGTAAGGCAGGGCGGTCTGACCTCGCCTACGTTGTTCAACCTATATATGGATGAACTGGTCGTCTCGCTCAGCAGTCAACATGTCGGATGCTATGTAGACGGAGTTTGTGTCAACAATATTAGTTATGCGGACGACATGGTGCTGTTGAGCGCGTCGATCTGTGGGCTGAGGAGGCTACTCAGTACGTGTACGGAATACGCGCGTGGACATGGGTTAGTTTATAATGGGAAGAAAAGCCAATACATGGTTTTTCAGGCCATCGGTGTGTCAAGACCTATAAACTTACCGGCTGTTTTTTTAAATGATATTCCAATAGACCGAGTGGACCAAGTGAAATATTTAGGGCATCTACTCACCGAGGACGTGAAAGACCATGCTGACATGGAGCGGGAGCGGAGGGCACTGTCGGTGCGAGCCAACATGATAGCCCGCAGGTTTTCTCGTTGTTCTGCTGGTGTGAAGGTCACGCTTTTTAGAGCGTACTGCACATCACTGTATACGAGCAGCCTGTGGATTGACTATACTGAAAGAGCATACAGTGCCCTCCGAGTCCAGTACAACAACGCGTTCCGGGCGGTGTTGGGGCTGCCCCGTTTCTGTAGCGCATCAGGGATGTTCGCGATGGCACGCACTGACTGTTTCTACGCTTCTATGCGCAAGCGGTGTGCGTCCCTGGTGCGCCGGGTGCGGGCCAGCCCTAATGCCATCCTGACAATGATCGCCGATAGGCTGGACTGCCCTTATGTCCGGCATGGTTGTGGCAGGCATGTTGCTGTTCCTATGCCGGTTAGGAAATTATAATTATTGTTTTATTTATTTATTTTGACTGTAACGTGATTTTATATTATTTAATTTAATATAATTATGAAATTTATTTATAATCTTATAGAAATTTGACATCTTAGTGAATATAATATTTTAATTAATTTATTGTTGATTTTGTAGTGTTTTCAATGTTATTATTATGTAAATAGTTTTTAAATTTATATCACGTGTATCTACTACAAACACCTACTGTGGACCAATAAGTTGTCTTTTTAAAATAAATGAATTTGAATTTGAAAATTTGAATTTGATTCTAATGCCGAAAATATATTTTTTAGAATTTTTGTCTGTTTGTCTGTATGTATGTTCCAGCATGGCGCAAATTCTACCGGACAGATTCTGATAAAATTTTACACAGATATTCCCTGTGTGTCTGGTCAAACTATAGGGTATAAACTATCACGCTATTTACTATGGGGGACGAGCAATATTACATTATGTCGTATTTGTATGTTCCAGCATGACGCAAATTCTACCGGATAGATTCTGTTAAAATTTAACATAGGTATTCCCTATAAGTCTGGTCAAATATAGGGTATAAACTATCACGCTATTTACTATGGGGGACGAGCAATATTATATTATGTTCGCATTTTTGGAAAAAAACGCGCCGAAATATTAGGATATTGCAGATGATTATCGATTTAACTTTTTAAATTATTATCATCACGCTATACCTTTATGGAACTAAGCAGTCAATCGTGAAATATATAGGAATGGCTATTTTAGGGAAGTTTCAACGAAGCAATTAACTCAGCGGTTGGACGGTTGCTTTGCAAACATGGGGTTGTAAGTTCGATTCCCAACTGCGGTTTTTTGTTTTTCTTTTTTTTTCACATTTTGTACTACTATTTTTTTTTTTGATTATGTATCCATACATATAATAAAATCGTAGCGAAGTTAAAATTGTACATTGAATATTTTGAAAGAAAGTTATTGCTACGAGGTCTGGGATCGATTCTTATGCAGAAAATTTAGTTTTCAAAATGTTTGTCTATTTCAACTGTAGGGTATAGACTATCACGCTATTTTCTATGGGGATGAGCAATATTACATTATATCGTATTTGTATGTTCTAAGGTGACGCAAATTCTACCGGATAGATTATGTTAAAATTTTGCATAGGTATTCCCTATAAGTCTGGTCAAATTGTAGGGTATAAACGATCACGCTATTTACTATGGAGGATGAGCAATATTATATTATGTTCGTATTTTTCGAAAAAAACGCGCCAAAAGATTAGGATACTGTAGATGGTTTTTGATTTAACTTTTTAAATGATTATCATCACACTATACCTTTATGGAACTAAGCAGTCAATCATGAAATATATAGGAACGGCTATTTTAGGTAAATTTCAACGAAGCAATTAACTCAGCGGTTGGACGATTGCTTTGTAAACATGGAGTTGTAAAATCGATTCCCAACTACGGTTTATTTTTTTTTTATTTTTTTTACATTTTGTAATACGAGTCGATTGTTTTTTTTTTTAAGTTTTTATTTCTCGCTTTTTAGTGGGTCAATTTGTAATTTGTCTAAGTTACATTAGCTTAATGCCAACTGCTCATCACTTTTTACAAAATATTGCTTTTCCCGATGCAGGGACGTTCATCATTGAAAGTTCTCCTGGTACTTCACCATCAACTCCACTTCTCCATATGCATTGTGACGAGCATAAATTGCATTGCAACCTATTAAAGTAATCGAATCGCAACCCGTGAAATACTTATTATTTAGTAGTTCCGGTGGCTATTTGTGGTCATCACCATCAGTTCCACTTAGCCAAATAGTGCTTTCCAAGAGCAACTGCACGAGTTTCTATAAAAAATACCCAAATTGCTATAGGTTTGCCTATAATATTTGAAGAGTTCCCTCTATTTCTCTGGGATGCCATCATCAGATCCTGGTTTTCTTATCATGGTACCACTTTTGAAATATTTCTTTTCCAACAAAAAAAGAATCATCAAAATCGGTTCAAAAACGACGAATTTATCCGCGAACACACATAAAAAATATATATATATACGGTCGAATTGAGAAAACTCCTTTTTTTGAAGTTGGTTAAAAAGAAAAACTTCGTAAGCTATGGGAAACTGCTACGTTACAAGTACTTTACAGTCACAAAACATTCAAGGTTGTGTTCTGATCATTTTAGAGCTGAAGACTATAGGAATAAAAGGAATTTTACAGATTTTGACAGCAGATTTGTCCTAGCGATTTTAAAATCTGTGTGTGGATCTTCTGGAATCGTTGCCACACTGCTTTCTGGTGACAAAACAGCGCACGCCATGTTTAAGATTCCCATCAATTTAAAGAGCAACGAAACGCCTGTTTGTGGGGTGTCACGCAACAGTAACAAGGGATGTGTGCTTAGGGATTGCGCTTCATCGTATGGGATGAATGCATTATGGCAAAAAGGAAAGCAGTGGAAGCTGTAAACAGAACCCTGCAGGACATCCGCAGGAACCAAGACATGATGGGTGGTATTACAGTCCTGACTGACAAAGTGAATACTTCGTTGAAAAGGTCGACTCTACGGTCGAGAGTTCATAGACTGCGCTTGACCATCATCATACGAGCTCGGCTTGGCGGGAATTCAAATGCTCAAGAATTCTCCGATGTTCTTCTAAAAGTTGTTCGAGGCACTCTACCAGAGACTCTTGGTAAAGTAGATCCCACTTAAGAAGAACTTATTCGTCTGATATACGGGGACATCAGTCAAATACCGTACCAAGAGAATTCTTGGGCGTGTTTCCATTTTAACTCCGAAAATGATCAAGCTGCAGCGATCAACCACAGTATTCTCTCACAAATTGAGTAAAGTGATATACACCTCCATTAATACTGATGTGGATGAAGATGATGCCGCACATTACCCCGTAGAATTTCTCAATTCGTAAATGGCAAGTGGTCTTCCGGTTGTACATCTGTGTAACGGAACCCGGCTCAAAGTCACGTCTTTGCAGAGAAACGTCATCGAGGTGGAAATTCTAACAGGTTATGGCGATGGTAAGACAGTGTTTATAGCGCGTATACCACTAATTCCCCAAAATTATCAGTTCAAGCGCATGCAGTTCTCTGGGAACGTATGCTTTGCGATCAACAAGTCACAGGATCCGACACCGAAGGTTGAAAGCTGCGGGTGTCAACCTCAGGACAAGCTGCTTTTCACACGGACAACTGTACGTCGCTTGCTCCCGAGTCACCATTCCTGACTCTGCATATTTTGACTGCTGAGAATAAAACTACAAATGTAGTAGGTATACAGGGATGTTTTATAAAAATGTGGCTGTTATTATAGTATATTGTGGTATCTTACGACTTTCACGTGAACGAAGTCGCGGGCAATTAATAATATTATAATTGTGAAAGTGAGTTAGTTTATTTGTTTGTTTATTGCGCTTTCATGCTAAAAAGGCTAAACAGATTTGGATGAAATTACACACATGGATATACTATAACCTGGGTTAGGACATAAGATACTTTTTATCCTGATATTCCTACGGGATCGAGACTCTTATGGGTGAAACCACGGGGCGCAGCTAGTTGAGTATAACTTTCAGTAAGCGTCGGAAATTGTTGAAATTGTGTCACCGAGTTCATAATTTTGTATAAAGCCACACTACGAACGTAATCCCGTGTTAAGTTGCTGAAATTAGAACAGTTTCATTACATTTGCGGTGTACACTAGGGATGTTACGGAGCTTCGGTTCCGATTCCGAAAGGTCTGAACTTCCGATGTATTTTACACCTCCGATTCCGATTTCGGTTCCGATAATTTTGAATTTTGACTGCCTCGTTGGTCTAGTGGTTGCAAGCGCTACTGCTGAGCATGAGGTCCTGGGTTCGATTCCCGGGTCGGGCAAAGTGTTATTTGGTTTTTCTATCTGGAATTTCTCAGTAGCAGCTCGGAGTCTGGATTGGTGCCCGGTCGGTGGCAATAGGCTCGCCCCCTATTACATGGGACTTAAACATAACTGGCGAAATGTGGGTGTATCTACTACAGGTGCACCTCTGCCCAACCCTTCGGGGAAACAATGCGTGATGTTATGTTATGTTAATTTTGAATCCGAGTTATACCGAAGTTCAAAATGCAGCGATGCACGTGACTAGAGTGTGTACAAACAAGTTTTAACTCGTCGCCAGGGTAATGTTTGTTTTGATTGTTTTGTTTGTGGATGTTATCGCTAATATTTGGCTGATTAAAAAGTATAATTAAAGAGACTGATTAAAGAGACTGAATTATATTTCTATTGTTTCATTAAGCTTTCCCTTAACACATCTTTCTTCTACTTCCGCCTCTGATAGCGGTTCCGGTTCCGATTTCGATTACGATTAATCAAATTTAAAACCTACGAATCCGGTTCCGGTTCCGATAAAACGACTTCCGTAACAACCCTAGTGTACATCAACTCAAGTCGGAAAATAGGTCCTCGTATAATTAACAAAATTATGTGAAACGTGAAATCTTAACTCATTTTGAATGACGCTAGTTAAATTAATCTGGTTTAAGCGGAATTACATGCGTAACTCCGCGACAGACACTGCAACTCATGAACACAGAGATGCGACATATCTTACGACTTTGAGACACGGTATTTACTTAAATTCTTACCTCCAGCGTTCTTGCGCCCTGCTCAGAACGTATACCTTTTTGTATACATATCTTTATTTGCATTCCTTAATGTTTATAGGTGTTTACAATGGCTTTTAGCTAGGGTACAATACATTACGGACCCTGTAAGGCACAGCAAAAAAAAAATCTTAAAATAAAATTAAATTACGAGACAAATTGACAGCCAACTATTTTTAAGTACACCTACCAAAGATATGTTTGAATTATAACACAAAATCTCTCTCCTCTAACTTAGTTACTGATAATAAGATCTTAAAATTGATCCTGCGGTCAAATTCAGTTTTAGCTTAACTTAAGTTGTGTGGATACGAGCGACGGTCAATTCTAGAAACTCAACTTGCAGTTATTTTTACGACTAAAACGAATTACGATTTACTTTGTGAGATTTGGTCATCTCGAGAAATAAAAAGTCGTATTCCGTCATTTAATTGTCGTATAGAGAAAGTTTCTCGGGTTGGTATAAGGATGTGACACTTCCTTAAAGTAGTAATTAAACTTGATATGTTGCAGTTTTATGCAATGTAACTTGATAACAGTGAGGTCTAGACTCTACTCTAATTTGAGATTTTAATAAACCCATTTAAATATATTACCTACTAGCTTCTGCCCGCGACTTCGTCCGCGTGGAATAGTTACTTTGGGCGTATTTATTTGGATAAGGATTAATATCATTTTTATAAAAACACTTTCGCAAATAATGCATTATTTTAGAAAAAATTTGGTTATCATAAAAAAGTTTATAGTGAGCCAATCTTAAAAGATAGACATATGCTGTCGGGGACATTTTTTTAGAAATTTTAAAGGGGAACAATTCTGTCCTACATGATTTTTGCGAAACTTTAACCGTTTACGCAGCGCACGCAGCTAAAGCTCTCAAAAGGAAAAAATCCCCGATTTTGAAACATTCTTCATTGGTGCTCCGCTCCTATTGGTCTTAGCGTGATGATATATAGCCTACAGCCTTCCTCGATGAGGTAACCTCGTCAACTGTATAATTATCTTCAGTATACGACCTTCTTTGCACACAAAGCTTTATTGACACACTTATAAATGTAAGAATAAAAAGAAAGAAAAAAGTATTTATTGGGACTCGCACAGGGAATCACAAATTAAACTTATCTTGATTAAAACAACCAACTTAATTTATTTATTTATTTCAGACATAATTCTAGTCCATATTTCTGCGTTTTACACTCATACATTTAAATTATAAACTATTTTTAATTCTAAACAGCTAAAAATCCAAAATAAAATTGTGAACAATTAAGATTAAATATTTAACAGGTCAATAAAAAATAATAATTAAAATTTTCAAATATTTTTTTATTTTATTTCTTTTATAAATGTCAGAATCATATAAAAAAAATAACTAACTATGAGGAAAACAAAGAACTAAGCTTCGCCATATACATTTATTTCCTTAGCAGGTGGTGTTAATGTCTTCTCCCAGAGAACGTTACACTTGTTACTGTTTATTGTGGTCGTATCGTGTTCCAAAGACTACATATAACGTTCCCAAGTTTTATTGTACGATAATTATTATGTACTGTACGTATAACCCCACGTTCAATTTCAAAGCGTTCTAACGTCGCGCGAATACGCGATCAGTCGCGTGCATATGTCACTTTTTGTTCGGAAAACCGAAAAGCGTCCTCTGTCGGCGCGACCACGCGATCAGGTTCACCGGACAAATGTTCGAATGATCGTGGTTCGCGCGACGATCGGACGCAGTACAATGTTAGGATCACACGGCAGCATCCCGCTGTTTGTACGTTTATACATATCAAATAAGTGCCTATAACTAAAATAAATAAATAAAGGCCTTTATAATTTTTGGTGGCTATTAAGAGCGTTTATTCTGAAAGTGGGCAACGCCGCAAATAGATGTCAAATATTTCGCTGTTTTGATTAATTCGGCAATATTACTGTATGGAAATAAGAAATGTGGCTAACTAGGGAACTAGAATATTAATAATGAATTGCAATTATAAAACTGAATTTTATGTTGTAACAGTTTTAGGTGTAAAAAAGGCATTTGGAAAGTTTCTAAATACTTTTTTTACATCTAAAATGGAATATTCGGTGTTACGATATTAATTATTGCATTTCATAATCAATATTTTAGGTCCCTAGTTAGCGACATTTCTTAATTCCATACAGTAATATTGCCAAATTAATCAAAACAGGTAAATATTTGACAGCTATTTACGACGTTGCCAACTTTTGGAATAAACCGTCTTAACGAAACTTCATACATTTATTATGTAGTAGAAAATAACATAAAGGCACTCCCTCGCCGGGAGCATTCGCATGTAATGTAATCTTTAGGTACTCCAACCTAGCTATGTTACTTCTACCTATTTAATTATATTATGTACTAGCTGCTCTCCGCGGCCTCGCCCGCGTGAACACTAATTATTTTTCTAAAATTAAAGTAGCCTAAGTTACTCCTTACAACATTAGCTATCTGCCAGTGAAAGTCCCGTCAAAATTAGTCCAGCCGTTTCGGAGATAAAATTAATTTTAAAAATTGTTTTTTTTTTTTTTTGTTATCAGTGCCGTATATACTTTCATGTGTATTTAGTAAAAAACTGTTATTATGACATTACAAACAGACACTTCATTTTATGTGTAATGTATGAATGAAGAAAAAAATGAATGAAGGTATGTATGAATGTATTGTATGTACCTATATGTATATGCTGCTGGTTTCAATTATCTCTCTACACTGCTGCTGGAAGGCTTTAGCTGTTACAATGAAATCTTAGATTGTTACGTTACAGGCGAATGCTCTCGATGAGGGAGGGCAAAATCCGAAACTATGAGTACTTAGTTCAGCAAAGTGTTCAAAGAAACACTGACTTCTATTTTGAAGGAAAATCAAAACCACATGCTTAATTTTTGGGGAGAGGCAAATTTCGCGCCCTCACGCCCCTAACTGCCGCAGGAGACGCCCTAGGCGTTGGAAATCGCAAGCCCATACCCAGCCACCGTAGGCGCCGGCTTGCAGACGATGAGCAATGGGTAGCTTGCCGTCCTATAAGGACCAGGCCCGGGTCGACGGACGGCACGTTGTGTTCCACGTGCGCCTCAAAGAGATTTCAGCATAACTGAAGGGGTCCGCTAGGGCCGATGCCTACCGGGGTTACGGGTTTGTCCAAAAGGGTTACCGTGGACCCTGGCAATATAGGCAACTGAAGGAATACGGGTGGGTTTTAGTCGGAGAAGATATTTGATAATTTCCCACTCAAAAAAAAAAACAGTAATCGAACACGATTTATTTTATAAAAAGAGCAGCCAGCACTGTAAAATAACGTGCTACATAATGGTCTGTGAACAGCTGCTAAAGGTTGTCTCCCCGTTTAAGCCTGTGATATATTTGTGTAATTCAGGTTTAAAGACTTACCGCTCATCATCGGATATAAAAGCATCTTAGCTTACAAATCAAGCAGGATTAAAGCGGATGCGAGGGATCTACACGATTACATGTTATACGAAGTAGGTAAGATTCTTTGCTATGGAGCTCTTCTGGGAAAATTTTGCCATCGTGCTATTACGCGTTGGCCTCCTACCGAAAAACGTTACACGTGACCTCACTGCACAAATAAAAGGTTTGCTCATGGCCCTTTCCGATTACACAAAATTCGTTCGAACAGCAACTGAAAAAACTTTTTTACAAAAAATACAACCGACTTCCAAACTACAAAGTGAAACTCACAGTTCACTTTGTAGTTTGGAAGTCTGATGTATTTTTTGTAAAAAAAACACCTTTTAGCAGGTTGGTTTGTAATTCATCTAAGTTACAATAGCTTAATGTCAATTGCTCATCAAAAATACCCAAATCGCTATAGATGTTCCTTTAATATTTGAAGAGTTCCCTCGATTTCTCCAAGATTCCATCATCAGATCGTGACCAAATGACAATGGGACCAACTTGAAAGTAAACCCTTTCAAACAAAAAAAGAATTTTTCAAATCGGTCTAGCCGTCTTCGAGTAATCAGGGAACATACCTACATTAAAAAAAAAACCGGCGAATGAGAACCTCCTCCATTTTATTGAAGTCAAATAAAATACTACAAATATTATTGGAATTTTGGCGTTTCCCTATAAAACAATATTTTCTACAACACCGCCTGCCGCCTAACTTTGTGACTACCTTGATATCGGATGACCGGATTCAAAACACATTCAGATTCACTACATTTTGTTTCAGGACCACTTCTGTAATCAGGGTCTCTGTTAATGTAATTTAGCTTCTATGTGACCCTTTTACGCTAATATCGTAAGTAAGGGTAAGGATGCCGGAAGGACTGTCTCTTAGAAATGTAAGGATAAGTGAATTTCCTCACGTAAAAATATACTTGAATTCGCGCTGAGAGAATAAAATTGAAAATTCATTCCTTATTCTGAGAGTCGAGTAATAATAGATAATAATATGTACTTTGAATAATTTGAAATATTTAACGATATGAGTAAGGTAAGAAGCTTACTGTTTAAAACATTGACTGTTTTCAAACGAATACTTAGTATTCGTATGAAAACAGTCAAATTACAAAAACAAATTACCTACCTAACCTACTAGTAAATTCGCTAGGTAAAGTTTCAAATGTTTTTTGAATAGTACGTTAGTAGAAAACTTTTATTTCATTAATATGCTTATATAAATAACATTTTTAAATATAAAAATAGTAGCCCACCGGTATCGGGAACAGGCTCCAAGCTGCCGGCGGTCAGGGCTCCAGAGGGACCTTTTATTGTTAGAAGGTTCCTCTCTATGTCTAGGTTCTGCTTTCTGAATTCCTTACTAGGAACCCTTTATTATAAAGTAATATTAAGTTGCTTACCTATATACAATTATTATTGTATTGATAGGCATTTATTTGGCTTACGTTAGTAGGTAGGTATGTAGGTACTACATGCTCTTGTAAATTGTACCACAGTATAAATATGGACAGTATGGAAACTAGGCCTATTTGTTGAAATTATTACCCACCCTCCATTTTTAAAACGGAACGACACAGCACCCGCAACTGGCAGCACCGCGACAATCACTTTGGGGTCTCGGCAATGAGCGCGTCTAGTGTGCCGTTTCGAACGTTTACTACGTAGTTCTGTACTATCCATATTTATACTGTTATGGTTATATGGAACCTTTGTTAGTTTTGAATATTCCTTTTTAGTGTTCCATACCTCAAAAGAAAAAACGGAACCCTTATAGGATCACTCTTATGTCTGTCTGTCGCTCTGTCTATCACAGCCAATTTACTCCGAATCTAATGAACCAATTAAGTTACAATTTGGTACACATATGTATTTCTGTGACCCAAACACGGACGTGTAACGAAATAAATGAATTTTGAATATGGGGGTCACTTTCGAGGGGCAAATAAGAAAGTTAAAAAAAAAAGTTTTTCAAACTGTATTGTATGACATATCAAATGAAAGGGCTTGTTACGAGGATCTCAAATTTATATTTTTTTAATTTTATAAAAAATACTAATGATATTGAAGAAAATAGATAAAAATTGACCATTCTTATCTCCGAAACTACTGAACCTAAGATTTTGAAAAAAAATATACAGAGAATGGTTCTTCACTCATAGATTACAGGAAAACCTATAAGAAGCCTATGGTTTTAAAATAACATGGTAAATCTATCAATATTGTGCGCACAAACTTATATTTGCAGTTGGAATGTATGGGAGAACATGTATTTCAACCATAAGGTTAAATTTGTATTTGGATAAATTCATCCCAACTATGGAACCCTTCATTGTGCGTTGTCCAACACGCACTTGGCTGGTTTTTTACTACTTGTATTTCCTGTGCGTGTCCCAAATATGTTTTTTTCTTTACTTTTATAAGATATACTTCACATAACATAACATCACGCCTTGTTTTCCCGAAGGGTTGGGCAGAGGTATCCCTGTAGCAGGTACACCCACATTTCGCCAGTTATGTTTAAGTCCCATGTAATAGGGGAAATACTTTTAATTTTCATCACTATTTAAATGAAAATCGGCAAAGCAATCATGCATGATAGTTTGTAAAACTAGATCAAAGACCCATTTCAAATACCTAGGTACCTAGGTAGACATTTTCCGTTTGACAAATTAGTGTTCTTTTATTTCAGAAAATAGAACAAAAGAGAATGCAAATAGTTAATCAATACCCGATACAAATGAGCCAGAGTAGACAAAGCTCCATTGACCTGATGAATTCAGAGAACCTATTAAATACATGCAGGTATTTTCAGGGTGATTTTTTCCTTCCTAAAGCTCTGAAATTCTTCTCTGAGCATGGCCACGTTGGATAATTTAGATTTATTTACAAGAGAACGTGGAAAAAAAATGAGCTGTCGCGGGATGTCTAGCAGACGTGAAGTATCGAAATTATTATGTAGGTGATTTATTTATTATTACGGACAAAATAGGTAATATGCATAAAAGGATAGTTTAAGACAGGAAATTGAAAAATAAATATGGCGACTGTTGGCGTGCTGGCTGTTGGCGTCAACAGTCGGTCTGACCCGCAGCTATAGATGTTTTTTTCGGGAGGTTCCTGTTCAGGATAAGGCGGGAGGAAACACCCGGGTGTCACCATTGTGTGGATCGGCCTGAGGACACGGTGGAGCATACGGTGGAGGTCTGCCCGGCTTGGGCGGAGCAACGCCGTGTCCTCGTAGAGGCGATCGGCGGCGGTGATCTCTCGCGTCCGGCCCTGGTTCAGGACATGGTACGGAGCGAGAGGAAATGGCAGGCCGTCACCTCCTTCTGCGAAGCGGTAATGCTCTCGAAGGAGGAGGCGGAACGCGTGAGAGAGAGGCAAAGTTCGCGCCCTCACGCCCCTAACCGCCGCAGGAGGAGACGCCCGGGGCGGGAATCGCGAGCCGATTTCCGGCCACCGTAGGCGCGGGCTTGCGGACGGTGAGCAGTGGGTAGCTCGCCGTCCGATAAGGACCAAGCCCGGGTCGACGGCGCGTTGTGTTCCACGCGCGCCTCAAAGAGATGTCAGCAGAATTGACGGGGTCCGCTAGGGCCAGTGCCTGCCGGGGGTTCGAAGAAAACCGATAGGGAAATCGTGGCCCCCGGCAACAGGGCAACCGAAGGAACACGGGTGGGTTTTAGTCAGTAAGAGTCTGACACGCCCTCCCGCTCCGCCCAGAGCGGGAGAAGTTATTTGATGATTTCACACCCAAAAAAAAAAAAGGGCAGTGTCACATCCTTATACCAACCCGAGAAACTTTTTCTATACGACAATTAAATGACGAAATACGACTTTTTTATTTCTCAAGATGACCAAATCTCACAATCTTATGGTTTAGTCGTAAAAATAACTGCAAGTTGAGTTTCTAGAATTGACCGTCGCTCGTACCTATCCACACAACTTAAGTTAAGCTAAAACTGAATTTGACCGCAGGATCAAATTTAAGATCTTGTTATCGGTAACTAAGTTAGAGAAGAGAGATTTTGTGTTATAATTCAAGCATATCTTTGGTAGGTGTACTTACTTAAAAATGGTTGATTGTCAATTTGTTTCGTAATTTATTATTTTAAGATTTTTTTTTTTTGCTGTGCCTTACATGGTCCGTAATTTCTCAATTCTCAATTCTTTATTGCATTCTATAATGTTGGTAAAACAGTTGGTAGGCTTAAAATTATGGAAACAATTATAGACCCTGTTGGGCACAGCATAGTAGGAGAGAGGAGGAAGAGCGCTTATTTGAAGAGTGTTTATATTATTTAAATCTTCTGGTAATACTACTTCTTAAATATTTCCACTTTATTTTTATATGTTATAAATAATACGTCTGCTTGATAAGTAGATCTTTGTTACGTTATACCGATATAGTTTTAATTAGTTATTCCTATTGTTGTGTAAGGATCAAGCCCGGGTCGACGGCGCGTTGTGTTCCACGCGCGCCTCAAAGAGATGTCAGCAGAATTGACGGGGTCCGCTAGAGCCAATGCCTGCCGGGGGTTCGAAGAAAACCGATAGGGACATCGTGGCCCCCTGGCAACACGGGAACTGAAGGAACTCGGGTGGGTTTTAGTCAGTAAGAGTCTGACACGCCCTCCCACTCCACCCAGAGCGGGAAAAGTTATTTGATAATTTCCCACCCAAACAAAAGCTATAGATGTTTCACATCAAAAGTTTCAATTGTTTTTGTAGCACACCATCTAAATTGTAGAGTACATAGTGCCAATAAACTTCTCCTTCGCAAAAGTGCCAAGTTTTATGAAATTAATCAACTATAAATCACGACAATATAATAGAAAAAGTTTCACTCGACTCAACAGAATGGAAGCAAATGTCCAAGTTTGCAGAATTTCTGAGAAACTTACCTACGTAGGTGTATGTTGCTAATTACGATAAATTTATCACAATTAGAAACAGACACGTACAGTCAAGAGCAATAATATAAATACATTGTCACGTTTTCTAAAATATCTTAACTTTTTCCATTAAAAAAATATGTGTAGGTACGACAATTTTTTTCTAAATTGGGTATTCAACCATCAAACTGTGTCAAAACTAGGTATACGTTGGTTTCACAGTAATATAGGTAAACGAAACAAAATAAGTAAAATGTTTACACTTCTAATGTAAATATGTAATTTTTAAGTATTAAAGAAATTGTCATGGATACATTAAAATAACATTGAAAGTGTATACCTACATTTTCCTGTTTTTAACCGACTTCAAAAAAGGAGGAGGTTCTCAATTCGTCTGTATTTTTTTTATCTTTGCGACCTCAGAACTTTCGACCAGGTGAACCGATTTTGATGATTCTTTTTTTTTTTAAAAGCTGGTGCTTCCAGTGTGGTTCCATTTCAATTTGGTCCAATTCTGACAATGGCATCCATGAAAAAAGTATATAAGTCTTAAATTTGCAATAAGTATGTGCGCGATAAATGGACGAATAACTATGATTTCTATGATTCTTTTTTTAACCGAGTACTACAACTAAAAAGCGAAAAATAAAAACTTTTTACAAAAAAAAACAACCGTCTTCCAAACAAAACACTACAAAGTAAAAAGTAACTTTCATTTCGAAAATCGGTAGCAAAAAACGAAAATTCAAAATCAAAGGCACCTCTTCCGAAATTAAAGTTATTTTTCACTTTGTAGTGTTTTTTTTGGAAGTCGATTGTTTTTTTTTTTGTTAAGTTTATTCATATACCATCGTATAATACAATGCTTTCTGAGTTGGACGAATTCAGTGATGATGATTAATACAATCATCATCAGCCTGTAGCAGTCCACTGCTAATAGTCCAAGCTTTATCGGATACTTTTGTTCTATGCTGTATTATTTTATTTCGGATCCTATCTAGATAATATGTTAAACCAAACGTTATTCAAATATATGTTAATTGATTTTATATCACAATTTAGTCAAGTATAATTCATTGTCGCTACACACAAACATTGTTAATTTTAAATACGAGGTATCTTTAATTAAATAAATTGAAATAATATATTATGATAATAATAATAATAAATTGAAAATTGAATGTGTCACCTTCAGCGTTTATTACATCTTACAACGTTTCTCGCATTGACGAAACCATATTGTAACATACATTATTGCCTCTAAAATTCCATATCTCGTGAATTTATTCCATATTTTTGCGATTTAATATTTGCTACATGAATTTGATTTTTAAGGGCGTTTCAATGTTATTGCTCGTGACTGTACCTAAACCTTTATTTGTTACACTTTATATACCTACAATATTCTATATATTTTTTTAATTATATAAGATTTTTTACAGCTGTAGTGGCAATCATGTCATTTGGTTTAAATAGGTCCTTATTTTTATTATTTTGTTTATCTTTTATATAGATTCTTTTCTTTTAGATTTTGTGAATGTGAGAACGTTGTAGGCTGTAGACTTGTGGACCATTTTCTATTTTACTAAGTACCTGGTACTTGTTGATATGCTTACACTGTCCTCCCATACCTATTAACACTGTAATTTGGAAACATTGTAGAAACCATTTATTTTTAAAAGAGTAACTGTGGAGTTTCTTGCCGGCTCTTCTCCATAGGAAGCGACCAATTGGAACCGTGCACCTAGCTTCTGACGTTTCATAAGTACCCTTGTAGGTTTATGTGTTTTTTTTTGACTCAGTAGCAATTTATTCATCATCATCATCATCATCAGCCTATAGCAGTCCACTGCTGGACATAGGCCTCTCCAATTGCACGCCATTCAGCTCGAATCTCGGCAACTCTCATCCAGCTGCTACCAGCCACCCTTCGAAGATCGTCACTCCACCTAGCCTGAGGGCGTCCTACCTTACGTTTGCCAATTCGCGGTCTCCACTCAAGAACACGTGTACCCCAACGGTCATCGGTTCTACGGCTAATATGGCCGGCCCACTGCCACTTCAGCTTGCTAATTCTGTGAGCTATGTCGATAACTTTGGTTCTCTGCCGGATCACTTCGTTCCGGATTCGATCCCTCAGAGAGACTCCAAGCATAGCCCGCTCCATGGCTCGCTGAGCAACATTAAATTTATGGACCAGCCGTACCGTGAGTGTCCACGTTTCGGCTCCGTAGGTCATAACAGGCAGGACGCAATCAATTAATAATAAGCAATTTATTATATTGACACAATACCTGCCTTAATGCCTTCATCATAGCAGTGATAACCTAGTGGTGTGACCGTCGGATTGTCAAGTCATAGGTCTCGAGTTCGAACCTAAGGCACGCACCTCTGACTTTTCGGATTCAAGTGCGTATTGTATAATTATCACTTGCTTCGAAAACGGTGAAGGAAAACATCGTGAGGAAACCGGCATGCTTGAGAGATATTTCTCGACGGCATGTGAAGCCAAGTTAGAAGCCCATGGGCGGTTAGTTAATAACCACACGAAAAGAAGAATGCCTTCATGAAAATAATTTGGTAGGTAGAGTGTGCGCAAAATGTTAGTCTGCGCGCGACTGGTGGCGAGCTTTATTCTATACTGTAATTTTAAAATATAATCATCATCATCATCAGCCTATAAATGTTCCCACTGCTGGGACACAGGCGTCCTCTCTGTGAGAGGGAGTGGGCCGTAATCCACCACGCGGGCCCAGTGCGGGTTGGTAGATGTCACATGTCTTCGAATTTTCGGTTCTAGGACATGCCGGTTTCCTCACGATGTTTTCCTTCACCGTTTTGAGAGCAGTGGTGATAAAATAATTTACACAAAGTAAAGCGCCTGTCTGGGTTCGAACCTATGACCTACAACTCGTAAGTCGCGGCCGTTACCACTGGGCCACCACTGCTCTATAAAATATAATATTAAATCTATATTAATAATTAATCTTAATATCATTAATCTTGCAATAAAGATAATCTTATTTTAATATTAATTTTCTTGCGTGCACTCTCTCTACCTATGATTTAAGGCAAAAACAGTTGGCGCCTTGACATTTATATTCCTTGTGTAGGTTTTAATTTAGAATACCTAATTAATTAAGTCCCTAATAAAGATTCATTAAGGAATAAATCACTTGTTCTAAAATATAAATTAATTATTCTGAAGAAGCTTAATTATTCGTAATAAAGTTTTTGCAAACTTGGCAGCAAATTTTTCTTCAACGTTGCAAATAAAACATTTTACGATATTCATCGCAAAGGTACCTAGGTAATATTACTTTCTACTAGAGTCGACTAACTACAGTAGGTAGTTTCTTACGCGTACCTATCGTAACCTACCTACAGTCTTTAGTCTTTGGTTTATTGAATTAATTATTTGTTTGTTATATTAAAAAAAACAGTGGCACTCCGGGAGTGCCGACAGAACGTCATGCTTAGGTACTTAAATGTCTCGCTGATGGTGGCGAGTGTGTTGGATCATTCGGTTCCCTACAAAATGGTTGAGCTGGATGGTGCTGATCCACGCGTCATGTTCGTGAACGGGCGCCGTCAGTTGAGACTGGTCATCTCTTATCTGCCAGGGCTTATTTTTAATTGCTTTCGATTATTTTTTGTACATTGTTCTCCCATATAGAAGCAACAAGAAAATTGTACCCAGGATTTATTAATATGTATATTTAAAAGATTGTCCTTGGAGTTTCGTGCCCGTTCTTCTCCATAGAGATCTACGTTTTGGAATGGGCAACTAGCTTCAACTTTCCGACTAACTGACCGACTCTTTGACAGTTCAAAAGTGCCTGTAAATGGTTTAATTGAAATAAATACTTTGAGTTTGAGTGAAAACTTGAAAAAAATCGACACCGCGGTAATCAACGCGTTGATGTCTTTTACACCACGCACTGCGGTAAAAAATAAAATACTAACTGACAAACAATATGGCTTTCAACCTAAAAAGAATACCACACAGCTGCTATCAACGTTCACAGATAGTATTCATAAACACTTAGATGAAAAAAAGCACATTCTAGTTGTATTTATAGACTACAGCAAGGCATTCGATACACTCAGACATGACCGGTTACTAGAATGTCTTCAGGACAGCGGAATTAGAGGCAAACTACTTGATTGGTGCGGAAACTATCTTGATGACAGAAAATACATGGTCAAAGTCAGTGACGCGACTAGTGAACCAGTCATCGTAACGGAAGGGACGGCGCAAGGCTCGGTCCTTGGGCCATTGCATTACCTTACATATGTTAATAGCCTAGTTAATGTAATAAAAATGTGCGAGATTTATCAATTCGCCGACGACACCTGTCTTATAGCTGCTGGACAGAGTGTTAGTGATGCCCAAAAGCAACTACAAGAGGACTTTGATTTGCTAACTAAATGGTCCCATGACTCTGGTTTAGTATTAAACGCTAGTAAGACCAAATTAATGTACATCAGTTCCAGTCAAAATAGAAGCTCTTCCTTGCCTAAACTAACAGCACACTGTCATGAGTGTTTGCATGACAACTTCCGTAATAAAGTAGCCAAGTCTTGCAGCTGTGACTCCATAGATCTCGTGGAGACCCAAACATACCTAGGACTTACCATTGATAGTCGACTAAATTGGAAGGAGCACATTAACGGGGTGTGTGATAAATTGAGATGTTTTTTAGCTAAATTCTCTATTATAAGATGCAAAATTCCATATCAAACACTGTTAATGCTTTACAAAGCCCTCGCCGAATCAACGATATCCTATGGCCTGTCGAGCTATGGTAGGACATATAAGACTCACCTAGATCAAATTTACGCACTTCAACTACGTATATTAAAAGCAATTGTTCCGCATAATATTAAGAAGAAGTACAAAAATGACTACCGTAAATTATTTGAATTCTGTAAAATAATACCAATACATGAAAAAACTAAATTTACACTATTAAAAGAAGAATTTTTTAATGAAAATTTTAAGAAAATTAAAACAATAAATAATAATGAAATTAATACCCGTAGTGTCATCAATGCTAAGTTGTTACTTCCTAAGTATAACAATTTACACGGCAAGAGAACGTTAAAGTATATAATACCTTACCTTATTAATCAACTACCTATATCATTGAGGGACAAAATAACGAATCTATACATATAATAAAATCGTAGCGAAGTCAAAACTGTACATTGAATATTTTTGAAAAAAAGTAATTGCTACGAGGTCTGGGATCGATTCTAATGCCGAAAATATTTTTTTTAGAATTTTTGTCTGTTTGTCTGTTTGTCTGTATGTATGTTCCAGCATGGCGCAAATTCTACCGGACAGATTCTGTTAAAATTTTGCATAGATATTCCCTGTGTGTCTGGTCAAACTATAGGGTATAAACTATCACGCTATTTACTATGGGGGACGAGCAATATTACATTATGTTGTATTTTTATGTTCTAGCATGACGCAAATTCTACCGGATAGATTCTGTTAAAATTTTGCATAGGTGTTCCCTATAAGTCTGGTCAAACTATAGGGTATAAACTATCACGCTATTTACTATGGGGGACGAGCAATATTATATTATGTTCGTATTTTTGGAAAAAAACGCGCCAAAATTTTAGGATATTGTAGATGGTTATCGATTTAACTTTTTAAATGATTATCATCACGCTATACCTTTATGGAACTAAGCAGTCAATCATGAAATATATAGGAACGGCTATTTTAGACAAGTTTCAACAAAGCAATTAGCTCAACGGTTGAGCGGTTGCTTTGCAAACATGGGGTTGTAAGTTCGATTCCCACCTACGGTTTTTTTTCTTTTTTTTCACATTTTGTTATACGATTATTATTTTTTTTTGATTATGTACCTATAATCTATAGATATAATAAAATCGTAGCGAAGTTAATTTTTTTTAAAGAAAGTTATTGCTACGAGGTATGGGATCGATTCTTATGCGGAAAATCAAAGTTTTTAGAATGTTTGTCTGTACCAATTGTAGGGCATAAACTATCACGCTATTTGCTATGGGGGATGAGCAATATTACATCATGTTCGTATTTTTCTCTGCAAATTGTAAAAGGATGCGCCAAAAGGTTGGGATATTGTAGATAGGTAGTTACCGATTTAACTTTTTAAATGATTATCATCACGCTACCTTTTATATAGGAACGGCTATTTTAGCTAACTTTCAACAAAGCGAATAAGTAAGCGGTTGGACGAATGATTTGAAGTCCTGAGGGCCTACCACCAGCTCAAAAGCAGTATTATTTTAATATTACTTTAGTTTACTTCAGTGTGGGAAAGAGATGAAGCTCTACAGGATGTATAGCTCCATCTCTTTCTCCCACTGAAGTAACATTAAAATAATACTGCTTTATGAGCTGGTGGTAGGCCGCCCGGGGTAGTAAGTTCGATTTACATCTGTTTTTTTTTAACTCTTTTTGTAAAACGATTTTTTTTTTTTTGGATTGTGCATGTAATTCATAGAATGTATTAATTCACAAAAAATGGAAAACTTCGTAAGCTATGGGAAACTACTAAGTTACAAGTACTTTACAGTCACAAAACATTCTAGGTTGTATTCTGATCATTTTAGAGCAAAAGACTGTAGGAATAAAATGTTTTTTTTACAGATTTTGACAGCAGATTTGTCCAAGCGATTTTAAAATATGTATGTGTGTGGATCTTCTGGAATCGCTGCCACACTGCTTTCTGGTGGCAAAACAGCGCACGTCATGTTTAAGATTCCCATCGATTTAGAGAGCAACGAAACGCCTGTTTGTGGGGTGTCACGCAACAGTAACAAGGGATGTGTGCTTAGGGAATTGCGCTTCGTCGTATGGGATGAATGCATTATGGCAAAAAGGAAAGCAGTGGAAACTGTAAACAGAACCCTGCAGGACATCCGCAGAAACCAAGATATGATGGGTGGCGTCACAGTTTTGACAAAAAAAGTGAATACTTCGTTGAAAAGGTCGACTCTATGGTCGAGAGTTCATAAACTGCGCTTGACCATCATCATACGACCTCGGCTTGGCGGTAATTCAAATGCTCAAGTATTCTCCGATGTTCTTCTAAAAGTTGGTGAAAGCACTGTACCAGAGACTCTTGGTAGAGTAGATCCCACTTTAGAAGATCTTATTCGTCTGATATACGAGGATATCAGTCAAATACCGTACCAAGAGAATTCTTAGGCGTGTTTCCGTTTTAACTCCGAAGATGATCAAGCTGCAGCGATCAACCACAGTATTCTCTCACAAATTGAAGGGAGTGAAGTGATATACACCTCCATTAATGCTGATGTGGAGGAAGATGATGCCAAATATCACCCCATAGAATTTCTCAATTCACAAATGGCAAGTGGACTTCCGGTTGTATATCTGTGTAACGGAAACCAGCTCAAAGTCATGTCTTTGCAGAGAAACGTCATCGAGGTGGAAATTCTAACAGGTTGTGGCGATGGTGAGACAGTGTTTATAGCGCGTATAAAGTACAAATTCCCCATAATTACCAGTTAAAGCGCGTGCAGTTCTCTGGGAGTGTATGCTTTGCGATCAACAAGTCACAGGGGCCGACACTGAAGGCTGAAGGCTGCGGGTGTCGACCTCAGGATAAGCTGCTTCTCACACGGACAACTGTTACGTCGCTTGCTCCCGAGTCACCATTCCTGACTCTCTGTATATTTTGGCTGCTGAGAATAAAACTACAAACGTAGTATACAGGGAAGTTTTATAAAAATATGGCTATTATTGTAGTATATTGTGATGTCTTACGATTTCCATGCGAACGAAGTCGCGGGCAGAAGCTAGTTACTAATACAATAACATACTTTTTAGGAACAACCTGTATCAATCTAAATCACATTCCTCCACTACTTTTTGTTTTAAGGACGGTCAGTAGATTGGTCACCGATGTTCGTTCGTTAGTAATAAGTAGATAAATATTTCGCTTACTACCCTCGTTGTGTTTTTGTTATGGTCTCATTTTATATTTTTGTTTTAATTGTCTAAATCATGTGGTCGATGATTTTGGTGCACGGTAAAACTCTAATGAGTTTATGTTTGCACCAACTTATTATGTATAAAGATATAAGTATACTACTGAATGAATATAAATAAATAAATAATCAACGCGTTGATGTGTTTTTAATGGTCAAAAGCTGGTGTCGTCACAGTGTCGCGAAATCAATGGTTTAGTCCCATCTCAAAAATGCCCAACGCGCCTAAAGAAGTTTTCACTTCAAAAAATTGTACGCCTCGTCAGGCAAAACATGTACCTACGGACTTTTTACCTATATTTAAGATCTTGCATACTCGATTTGTATGTAAACGCATGTTTGACAAATAAATTTATCTTTTACTAGCTGACCCCGGCAAACGTTGTTTTGCCAATTATTTGTTTGGGGTGGACAACCCTTATCACTTAGGGGTATGAAAAATAGATAGTAGCCGATTCTCAGACCTACTGAATATGCGTATAAAATTTGGTAAAAATCAGTAGGTAAAGCCGTTTCGGAGGAGTAAGGTAACTAACATTGTGACACGAGAATTTTATATATAAGATAAATCATCGAATTGTTGCTGTTGCTGTTGCTGACGCTGTTGGTGATCATAGCCTAGGGGAGCGAATTTTCAAGATCAATATTCGTGGTTTATTACTATTTGACTTTACTAAAGCTAGGATTTCCTAAGACTGCGGTGGCCGCTACATAGCGTCCGTAATTTACCGGTGAATGGCGTCACTGAAATGTTATTTATGAGAGTAAGTTGGTGTGTTTTCGTAGACGGCATTTTTGACGTTGTAAAGTCAATGCTGCCCAGTGGCATATAAGCAGAGTCCACCAACTGAGTTTTGACTGTGGCTCCTGATTGGTCGTTAAAACTCCCATAGTAAGTAGCCTTTGTCTATATGTTGTATAATTTAGGTAAAAACATGTTTTTCGAAAACCATGTGATAAGTTATCACAAGGTCAATCGCTCTCGTTCCGCAAACGCGGTGAACTAGTTGCGCACGCGTGGCGTGCTCGCTACGCACATTCAGCGAGCTCGTTAACCAATCGCCTCGCTCGTAAATCGCCAGTGTGATATGGCCCTTAAGGCGCGGCGCCCACTATCGGTGGGCATCGGTACGGCTCGGCAGAGCTCGGGCGCCTTAGGGCTGCTTGGGGCGGCTTCGGGCGCCTCAGAGCTGCCTCGGCAGTCGTAAGCATATCTAAATACCTTCGTAAGTCTGTATCTTTTAATAGGTTATACAGGCTCGTGCCCGCAACTCCACGTCAACGCGTTTATTTTGCATACAGAACGTTTTATAATAAAACATACTCAATAATTTATCACAAATCAATTGTTATATTTGAATTACATCTCTCAACAGTCAATATTATATTATTTGCTTTACAATTTTACATTAGACGTTCACATACATAAATGGATCGTAACTCTAACATTTATTATAGTCGCTTTATTATTTTGATATAGTTTTTCTTAACTAGGTGGAGCCACTTGTGTCGGATCGAGACGGTTGGTAATTATAAATAACCGATATTATCATTTTTCAAATCGTTAAAATTACTCAAGTGTAAGATTCTGAGACTTTTATGGGCAACGCAGAAGATACCTAGTATTTTCAAATCCTTGTTTCCAATTGACGTTACTTCCCCAGAATGACTAGAACCAAGAACTATTGAAAAATTCATAGAAATTTTTGAAGTTGTAGCACTTGTAACGTAAACTGAACTTTATGTGTAGGAATTTAAATTATTTTTCTAAAAAACATTTTTGTTTACATGTCTGGAAACTAGATTACGAACATAGTATAGGTAGGTACACATTTTGTGCGTCATTATTTTGAAAAGACTAATTAAATGTAATTTCAATGGCTACCTACTTAAACCTCGTTCATTAAAATAGGTTCGCTTAAAAAGGAGTAACCAATAAGTACAAGCATATAAGTACAAGCGTATATTATTTACTGATTATTTGCGCGTCTTTTGAACTATATTACTACATTCTATAATGTCTATTTCTCGGAATAAATTGCGTCACTATTAATCGGAAGTCGTCTAGCGTTTCGCAATTTTTTATCGCTTCGATCCGACAGAATGTGCCATATTTTTTAAGACCTCGTAAAACCTTTCAATTTATCGCCAATCGCCTACATTTTGATATCTTAGATCACAGGAAAAGATTCAAGTTCTATACAAATAGATTATTAAATTTACTCCTTTAACAATGCTAATAGTCATAACTTGAAAGGTGTACAAGCATCTACATTATGTATACGACTTAACATGACTAGAACAATAACATTTTTAATTAAAATAGTGTTTACATATTTTCATTAAGCTATGATATTTATTTTTATTTTACTAAGTAGCTTAACTTTTATCTACAATTAATTAGAAGATCAATGAGTGATGGTACTCACAACAGGGCAGGATGTTTCCTCTCTTTTTGGCATATATACTCCATAGGTTTAGGTAGTTAAAAAAAGGTAAACAAATCGTAAAAAGGGTTTTTATAGATGACACTTTCTTGTTAAAAAAACAATAAAACCAAATTAAATTTATTTTAGTGTTTATCTATAGTTTCCTCCTTTATTAATGTATGTTAAACTTTATCGTTTATTCTTCACTACTTTCGGTGAAGTAACTGCTTGAGCACAATTATTTTTGTCTGATTTATAATATTTTGTAATCTGTCTATTGTAAAGAGCCCAATTTCTAAACGTCAACGAAATATAACGTTGCTAAATTGAAGAGTTCAACTGTGACGTAGCATAACAACTGAAGTGACAGGTATTACGTTTAGTCGGTTACTTGACAGCTGTTTCGTCACGTGGTATTTTTTTTTACCTTTTTTTAACCTAAACCTATGGATATAGTGCTTTCTCACTCTGTCATGCCAAATTTACTTGTTTAAAAGCCGCTATACACATTGGGCGAAAGTGCTGGGCCAACGTGTAGAGATCTACTTGGCGTGTGTTGGTAGTTGGCGACTAGCACTGGCCGGCCAACAAAATAATGTTGGTTTCAAAGGATCTTGGCGCGCTCCGTAAACAGTGTTCAGTGCAGCGCCAATGTGTAAACAGCCACCGTTGCGGATCCAATTTTTTGGACCAACATGCTGGCCTAGAACCTTAACCTAAGTGTACAGCGGGGTTATGGTGCCATCGTCTTATAACTGCTGACCATGACCTGAATTTGGATTTTCAACTCTCAGCGCTGAGCCTAGCGTTGAAAATCCAACAGTGCACTTTTATTTAAGAATTTATTAGTGTCACTTAATGTTAGTGAAAACTGGCATTACAATCACAATCCAAGGGTTTTAAAGGAAATTCCTAATCCACTGCTTCATATGTACGTAAATAATGGAATAAACGTGGAACTGTCAAGATGAAAGACATTGCGATCAATTGTCATTTATTTGTGGTACGCAATTACCCAATAATGCGATATTGGAACTCTGTACTACGCCAGGTTAGCTCAAGGTCGCCGGGGGTATAACCCTATTTTTTTATCTGTGCGCTTGGAGCTGTCAAAGTCGTAGGTTGGTAGAATTGAATTCAACCGCCCGGTTACCTCCTCAGTGCCCCGACGCCTCATATTACAGTCTACACAACTCGTGTCGTCTGCACAATTATTCGTTAAATTGTTATTGTTTACACCTAAAACACTAATATTTTGATATTGACAGGCGCACAGTTATAAAAATCGGGTTATATCGCCGGGTGTGCGGCTTACTACCGATAAACAGGCCCTTAGGTATTAAGGGTCGCACGCCACACGTTATTAGACAGAAACTTTCGTTGAACCACACGAAAGACACAAAAAGTGTGGTTAAGTTTCAAGTCAAATTCAAATTTGACTTGATGATGCTTTTGAAAAGTGGTCAAATTATTTCTTACCACAAATTACAGAGAATGTTAGTACAAAGTCTACAGACACAAATTTCTAAATAATTTGTGGCTGGTGCCTAAATTAAGTTTTTTACAAAACCTGTATGTCTGGTCACCAGGCCTCATAAAACAAAGTTTTACATTTTTATCGTTGTACTGGAGACGATCTAATTCGCATATAATATTATTAAAATAAAAATTTCATACATTATAAAGTTGCATTTTTTCATTTTTAGTTATTCATTTTTTAATGACATAATATTCTAATCCCCCTATTTTTTGTGTCAATTATGTGTTCTTTTGTATTTTAAATGTGTATGTAATATTAATAAAAATAATTTATTATAAGTATTAAACACTAATGGAATGAATTATTCATTAAACTTGACAATTCCATCAATTATAGCATCTTTTTTCTAATTAGGCGATAGTTATAGGTAAATAGTATTATTAAGAATATTGATAATTTAATTTAGTATTATTCGAGTAGCTGCCGCAAACAATTAAGATCAGCAATGGTCCCTTAAAATAACTGACTAGATTTTATTATTAATAATTTATTCTATATCCGGTACCGCTCCGAAATTCTCTCTTCAATACATATTTTATTATTAAGATTTTTTCCTGTATTATGGATTATACAAAATAATGTTTATCCAAATGTTATTGTAATGGTGGGTAGACATAACTAAGTGAAAAGTAACATGTAATGTAACATACGTTGAAGCGAACATGCCGTCCACATGCAACGCAACATGAAATGTAACACACGTTGAAACAGATTTGCCAAGTCGTCACATTTTATAATACGTTTCACATAAATGTGTACCATAAGGCTGCCTGTCCACAGGAGCGGAGCGAGGCAGCGGAGCGGAGAAATGTGCCAATAGAATCTAAACACCGCTTCAGAACTCCGCTCCTATTGGTTAATATTGGAACATTTCTCCGCTCCGCTGCCTGGCTCCGCTCCAATGGACAGGCAGCCTTATGCCTACGATATCAAAAAACAAAGTAATGCGTAGATACCTAAAGTTTATAAACTTGCGAATATTGTAGGTATGATTACAAACATTTACATATTTTTATAAATAAATCGGAGAAATATCGGCAATATAATATTAACATTATGAATAATTTATCATAAATGTATTTATTATTATTACATTGTATTATGTACTTATCTAAAACATTGAGATGTTATGAAAGTTAGCGATTTTGTTTTGGACGTTGCTAAAATAAATTTTAAAAAATTCTAAAGGATTTCACTACGATATTTAAAAAAATATAGGTATTTTACTTCTTGATTCTATTTTTAGATATTTGGCATGTATTTATTGTAAAGATTGACAGCTTATTTTTCAAGTAAGATAAGTATAGTATTTTTGTGGAATGTGTATTATAATAATTTAGAAATAATTATTAAACATATTAAACAATAAAATCACTTCCTTATTTGAGGTATTAGACAGCTTTCACCTTATACCTACTTAAAATAAAGCTAATTCATATTAAAAATAAATGCAACCTTGACTAGTTCAAGTAAACAGTTAGTGAACTGCATTCTGCGCTCGGATTTGGTGTCACTAAGCCGTGAACCAAAGATAATGCTTAGAAGAACAACTAACATTGACGGAGTCATAAAAGATTATGGTCCGGTTTCTAGAACGAAAATAATATTTGTATTTACGTTCAGAAACCGGTTAATAATCACAGCAATATACACATCTCTTTCTTCCTTATCTAATATCTCATGAGTTAGAAAGAGTACCCAACAGTTCTTCCTTTTGCTTTTATTCAGTCATAAACACTTTACCAGGGGTACTTTACATTTACTTATTTTTGGTGGGTCTGAATTCTATGAGCCAGTAACCAACGTATCTACAATATCACATTCATTACAATGTCACATTTTTCAAAAAATCTTCAATAAAAGCGTTGCCTTGTCTATTTATTAATAGGTCAAGCCATCACATGCGCAAACCCGCCAATATAGGTAAACAAACACAAATTGTTGTCGACTAATTTAAATTTTCTCATACGCGGGATAATAATAGCTTTTATTTCAATGCAAATACGAATCTTACAAACTAAAACAGCACATAAAACCTTTACAATTTTTTTTACTGATTTTTCTGTCTGAAATAGGTCAATTGAATTAAAAATCAGTTGAGGTGTCTGAGGTTTTGCGCATTTAACGTTACACAACATCCCGACATCAATCGTCTGGCAGTTACCCACCAGACACAACACTCGACTGGTCGGAAGTTCCTCCCTTTTCTATAGAGGATGAGTGAACTTTACTCTATTCCTCATACCTCTATAATGTTAATCATAAAATAATAATAAAGTATTTATGTTTAACTAAATAATGTTATTGCCAGTTTCGGCTTTCAATATAATTCTTAGTGCTTAAAGCGTTATAAAATAGGTCTTAAACATCAAACTTCTAGCTAAGGTTTTTAGAGAGATCTCTGAAAATATCTTTGGTTTTAAGTACGTGTCAATTATTATTTGGTTTGAAATGAGATTCTAATATTCAGGGAATTTTTTTAACCAGTGCGCAAACTTAAACACGTGACTTTACTCATCATTATGAACAACTTTTACTATGGGACCAAACATGAAATCGCGAAAAAAAATCAGCTGTTCCCTACATTTCGCATAACTCGTCAAAAAACTCGTCAAAAAACAGATGATTTTTTTTTTCGCGATTTCAAGTTTGTTCCCATAGTAAAAATTGTTCATAATGATGAGTAAACTCACGTGTTTTAGTTTGCACAATGGTATTTTTTTTTCCTGTATATAAAATAAATAGCCAAAAAAAAAGGCCAAGATAAAAATAAATTAATAATACTATAACTATGGCAGACCATAAGAAAAGTAAGGACTACAGTTCGGCCGACGAGATAATGCATTCCTGACACCTTTCAGATGCACAATTTCTAGTTGTAATAAGGATCAAATTCGCAAAACACATATTCGTTAAGATGGAACTGACAGGTGTCTTTTTTTTGTTTTTTTTAGGTAGGGCACCTCATAGTTGACCTCTGAGATCATGACTACTTAACCAGGCTTTTCTGTGGGTGCCTTAAGCTACTACAATTGAAACCTCCAGCCAGGGGTTATTCAACTATGCTAATTAAAACTAGGTGAACGCTCGCTAAGGGCACCCCCTGTGGGGTACGAAAAGGATGGGACGGGCTGGAACAGACAGGTGTCAAGAACGCATTCTTTTGACGGCCGAACTGTAGTTCCCTTTTTTTTGAAAGTCGAATATAACAATATCACATGGAGAAAAAAACAGTCGTAAATGCTTCCAAGCTACACTACATTACACACTACATTTTGTAAAGCCACACAGCATGGCCTCTCTTTCTCCTCAGTATTGACTAAATAGCGTTATCTCACTTTGTAATTTAAGTGTCTCTGAGTGTGCAAAATAAAAGACCTAAACCTAATAAAATCACGGAAAGACTTTACCTTAAAACTAGGTTATCAAGAAGGTTATCATCCAATACTTTGCAGGGAATGTTTGAACTGTAACAACTTGCTGAGATTCGTGAAGACCAGGTCCTGAGGGTTGGATATGATGAAGTACACCAGTCCTAGTATTGAGAGGACGGCCCGCCATATTGAGAAGTGCGTCCAAGTGTGGTAGAATGTTGGTATTGTTGGCTAGAAAAGAAAATAATCATTATCATATAAGTAGTATTAGTAAGGACAAAACACCCCGGTTTGCTTAAAGTTCTTAAAAAAACTTTTTACAAAAAAAAGCAACCGATTTAAAAAAAAAACACTACAAAGTGAGAAATAACTTTAATTCATAAATTTAATTTCTATTTTTTTTTTTTTGTAAAAAAAATTATTTTTCACTTTTTAGCTGTGGTATGTGGCTATATGTGATATTATTCGAATACCACTGCCAATGTCACTACCTGCTACCAGTGACAGGAACTTATCATATCTACATACTAAGTGGGAAAAAAATACGTATTATTGCAGCTAACTCAAAAACTATCCAAGCAAAGTTAATAAAATTTATATGGGACCAACTTGTGAGCATACCCTTTCAAACAAAAAAAAAAAATTTTTAAATCGGTCCACAAATGACGGATATACATAAAAAAAAATAAAAAAATAAACATACGCTACGAACATATAACCTCCTCCTTTTTGGAAGTCGGCTAAAAACTACCTCTACCTCCTGACTGTATCAGGGAAAAGTAACGTAGTCAGAAGATAAATGAGTTACGCGATAGAAAGAGAGGTAGCCTCTAAGTGAATATAACTGTAGGTAATTAGCGCTGTGCGAACTGAATTGCACTTTATTGTGTCGTAGCAAGAGTCGTCTAGTGTTGAATGGAACTTTTTCAACAGTTTAAATTAAGAAAATGTTTCGTGTAATCTTTGTAGAAAACATTATAAAACAACAATTTTTTTTTTTTTTAATTTTGACAGAAATATTTTCGATGTAGATAATTATCGATATAGTTTTTAAAGTGAAACTTTTATTCAAAGTCAAAGTCAAAGTCAAATCATTTATTTCAAATAGGCCCATGTATGGCACTTTTGAACGTCAAAAATTACAAAATAATAAAATTGATTCTAGTCGCCCCTTCCAAAAGGTAGTTTTCGTATGGAGAAGAATGGGCAAGAAACTCCACCGTTACTCTTTTAAAATGTTTTACAATATTGTTTGTATATGTACGTACATTTGTTAAATAATTATTATATGTGAAGACGATGCACCTAGAATAAAATTACTATACCACAATAGGTAAAAACAATTAAAAATGAAGCAACGAGAGATAATTTAATTTGTGATAGATACATGGTTCTCACATATTTACAAACATTGTAAAAGTAGATGATTTTCCTAAAATTTTACAATTAATAAGTCAGTGTGTAAGGAAGTAATTACAGAATGTAAAATCAATGTCATAAAACACAAAGTAATAAATTTTACAATTACATTAGCAACCAGTTTGATTTTGTCTTGATTCTAAATTGTCCTATGGAGCAGGACCAGCATGTTTCCAAGCACTCTTATCTTGGATATAATCCTCTAATTTGTAATATGCTTGTTTACAAAGTGTACTTTTTATATGAGTTTTAAATTTTCTTTCATTTAATTGCAATATGTCACAAGGTATTTTGTTGTAACATTTAACACAGTACCCCATAAAAGATGTATGTACTTTAGATAACCTGAAACATGGTTGATCTAGTTTATCTTTATTTCTAGTATTAAAATTATGTCTATCACTTATTTTATTAAAGAGATGTGGATTTTTCCTTACATACATAATATTTTCATAAATGAATTGGCAAGGTACCGTCATAATATTAATCCTTTTAAAAAGTTCCCTGAGAGATTCGCGACGACATAGGTTATAAATGGCTCTGACAGCCCTCTTTTGTAAAATAAAGACGGATTCAATGTCAGCAGCCCGACCCCACAGTAAAATGCCGTATGACATAATGCTGTGAAAGTAGCTAAAATATACCAAACGTGCGGTTTCTACATCTGTTAACTGTCTTATCTTTCTAATAGCATAAGCGGCCGAGCTTAGCCGCCCCGCAAGAGATGTTATATGAGGTCCCCATTGTAATTTCTCGTCCAGCGTGATTCCTAGGAAAACTGTTTGATTAATAAATTCCAGGTTTTCTCCATTCAATATGATGTCACATTCGCTACTTTTAACATTCGGTAATTTAAATCTAATGCACTTGGTTTTTTTCTCATTTAGTACCAAATTATTTACCGTAAACCAATCTTGGACCTGAAGAATAGAGTTATTCACGTCGTCAAGATTTTGTGACCGTCGATCTATTTTAAAGATCAATGATGTGTCATCTGCAAATAACACCATCTTCAGTTGATTTTGAAAACACAATTACATCGTCTCAAACTTTTGGTCTGTGTGTTGCATGTCGCGTGACGGTCGGCCGCGGAGTACGGATAAAGTGAAAGGCGCTCGTCAGAGCAGCCAAGGCCAATATGGCGGCGCGTATAGAAGTTTCACTTTTACCGTGGTTTTCTTAAAACCACACAATCCCTTTTTTGTTTTTAATATCGATACGATATATATCGATACGATATATATCGATACTTTTTATACTTCTTGCATCCCTACGCGAGATCCCTTAGTCGTCATATCAGTCGTCAAAATATTGACCTTGCATACTAACTAATTCGTATACTCACAGTAGTAACGTTGTTGCTCGTGATATTATTGATTAGAGGCGCGTACTGGTACACCATCAGTTCATCGTACATCCTGGCAGCCGTACAGACCAACAGACATGCGGTGTACAGCATCACCAGGACTATAGGCTGAAAGTATGGCTGTAGACCCCGGGTTAGATCTAGGCTGGTGACGTCGAGTCTGGAAAGTGGAGAAATTAACCTTAATTTAAGGTAATAATATGTTAAATGTATTTTTTTATCTTGACGAAATTAACGATGAAGGAAGTCGTGGTACTAAATGTTTTGGAGACAAAAATAACGGGGTGATTGAGATGATTCCCCAGTGAGTAGGGGTGATTGAGTTGATTGTGTTGATTCCCAGGTGAATGACCAGGAATGCGCGTTCGCTGCATGCTGGTGGTCAGGATACCTGTTGAAGCCATGGGTGCTGGCTGTGTGACTAGCCTCACGAAAGCTTGCGGGAGTGATGATGATGATGATGATGACGTCACGCCGAACTATTTGCACGAAGGCTGCGTTGGCGTTCATACTCGGGGTCACCAATTTAGGAGTATGAGGAACAGGGTGTAAAGTTCACTCATCCACCATAGAAAAGAAAGGATCCTCCGACCAGACGGGTGTTGTGCCTGGCGGGCAACTGCCCAATGGTTTGAAGTCGGAATCTTGTATATATGTCGATCGCTCTGTAAACTCTAATTGCGCGATGCAGGATTTGTGTGATGTCATCTTTAATGCGTAGTTCGTATGTGGCAGTGTAACCGCTAAAAAGAAATTTCAGATTCGCCGGCGTAATTCAAAATTTCTTACATTTGTAACAAAGATTTTTTTAACCCCAACGGGTTAAGCTCTTGACCTGCATCTTACCTGATGGTATGAGATGATCAGGCCGAAAGTGGAAGCGCGCTTCATCCGGAATCCTTAACCACAGAGGAACTGGCTATCTTATCTCAACTGCCAAAACACAACAATGCTGTTAACATTGTTGTTATAGCGAGACTTAGATAAGATGGTGGTAGCTAGCCAGGTGGACTAAGAACAAGCTTTACCACCAACCAAACTGAGCAGAAAATTTTGCCCCCACTGGGAATCGAACCCGGGAGTTCAGGATCTGAGACAGGTGGTCTAACCACTAGATCGCAATAGCCGGCAGAATTTTGGATTACGCAGGATTTCACCTTAAGTAGAATTAGACAAGTTGTCAACTTAAATTTCTCATTTCAGAAACTGGTCATGACCTAGCTGATCCAATAAAAAACATATAACTCACCTATCCAGAACCGAAAGTAGGCACAGCACACAGAAGAAATAGTAAGAAGCAACATAAGGCATGGTGACGACCGCATGGAAGGACAGATGTCCTGCATCCAATCCGTCTGAGTAGCTGATGAGGAGTAGGTGCATCAGGGATAAGCCTCCTAGGACACCGTGGCAAGCTGGTGCTGAAGAACGCCAGGCTTTCTGAAGAGTCAATGCCACGTCTAGTGGCGTTAGGTCGCCAAGTCTGGAATTTGAAGAAAAACTTATTGATATTTATTTTGTAAAATGGTTAAAAACTTTCATCATTATCATCTGCCTTCCCAACTTAATGGGGTCCGCTTCCAGTCTAACCAGATGCAGTAGAATACCAGTATTTTACATGGAGCGACTGCCTATCTGACCTCCACAACCCAGTTACTGGGTTTAATAATAATGTTATCAGACTTTCGGACTTCTGACGACCCTTAACGACTGTCAAAGAATGACAGCCGCGACGTGCTTTCCGAGGCACGGAGGGGTCTCGATACGTAAAGGTGGCCATTCACAGGCACTCCATTTCCATCACTCCGTGCGTTTTCATTCAATATTTCTAAAGGTTTTTGGAGCGTTGTCGTGGAATGTTCTGGAATTGAGTGCCCCCATTTACGGGCCTTTAAGATGGTCACTTATCCACGGACCAACCACGGCAAGCGTAGCCGATTGATCGACCCGTGCCGCTATTATTACTTAGCCTCGAGCCTTCGGTTAAAAACTGCATGACATTTTTTTTATTAAAACATTATGAGCTTAATGTTTCCTAGCAGACAACTCTCTAAGGGCCTGTGCACACCACGTTTTTTAAACGCGCCGTCGACGCGCAGTTTAGAAACGCGCGTCGACAGCGCGCTTTTATCCTACAGAGCAGTGTGCAAAGGTCTACAGGCTGCGTCTGACTCGCATGCGTATCGCGTCTGTATCGCTACAAACGCGCGTCGACGGCGCGTTTAAAAAACGTGGTGTGCATAGGCCCTAAGAAACACACAGACAAACTCAGTGGTTTAGTTGGTTGTTGTCTGAAAAATTATAATAATAAAAGAACACTTCTATTGTTTGTTACTGCAATGTATAGTGCGCGCCAAGAAAGAAGGCCCTTTGACGTGGCGCTAGTGTCTATGCCATTGCATTAAAAAAATGTAGTTCCACAATTTTCCACGGGCCTTTTTTCGTGGCGCGCACTGTAATTCCATTCACAATTAATAATATTTCTACCAATATTCGTCAGATCTCCTGTGTTAAATCTAGAAGATTATGCAGGCAGACATGCTAGTTTTATTAACACTGATGTTAGCCCATAGATATTAACAGTTAACTATACATACAGTCAAAACCATTTATAATGACTTCAAAGGGACCGTCAAATAACAGTTATTATAGCCAATAGTCATTATAACCAAACACTATGTTAAGTAAACAGAAATGCTGGGATCTCAAAATGTCGTCGTTTTAACCGGTATGTTGTTTCAAGCGAAGTCATTATAAACAGATTTCACTGTATTTCACAAACTACATCATTCTCTTTTTGTAATTATCAAATTATAAGTTGGTCCGAAATAAATTATTTGTAATATTTATTGTCTGCTTACAATACTTCTAACAGAACTGTCATTCATCTGTTGTCTAATATTATCTTTTGTTCGAATAAAAAAATCATCAAAAAAATCTAAGAAAATAATAACTCACCTTAGATACTTATCACCATCCCTAGATTGCTGTGACTCCAGAATCCTGTCCCTCGACACAGCTCTAAAAGTACCTCCACCTTGCAAATATATCTTCTCAGGTCTACGTGAACCGAAAGGCTCCAGTCTGTCATCATTCGGTGAAGTCAGCGGTGATGGTGAGGAGAATGGATTGTCTAAGTATGTATCATGGTATGGCATGCTGGATTCTAGAGTTTCTAGCATAGCTGTTAAATCTGTTGGACGAGCTGAAAAGTTTTTAAAGTATATTTTTTATAACTTATGGTTATGATTATAGAAAACTTTATATGACCCAAGTATTGGACTGGATGTTAAAATCATCAGTTTCATGGGGTTTAAAAAATCATCTAACAAGTCTGTTGTTCATGGTATTAAGTCATAAAAACCCAATAAAAAAATTACTACTCAAAACTCGAATTCTAGTCATTTATAAGCCTTCCTCAATAATTAAAATAATTGTTCATTTACCTGCTTTTGACCCAGACTTATTCTTGCCACTCTTAAACACTTTAGGGCTGACATCTCGTCCATTAGTACTGCTATCCTGTCTCTCATCTCTGACTTTCCTCCGAGTCTTTCTCGGTTTGTGACGTAGTTCCTTAGTTATACCATTATTGTTCTCCATGTCATTCGCTTCAATCTCTAGTTCACCACTCAGAGTGACTACTTCATCTTTATTGTACTCTTTGAGGTAGTCGTCCACCTGGAATGTGTAGATTGACCGGATTTAGTTACTAATTACTTAATTTCAACCTATAAAACATTAAAAGATTCAAAACTTTTAAATGTTTTACTGTTCTATTGTTTGCAAAGATGAAGTAATGTCATAATTCAATGTAAATAATATTAGAGAATAACATAAAGCCAAAGCTATTTAAAAAAAAAAATACTGTAGAGAACTATTTATAATATTAGTATTCCAAGTACATAATTATTTTTTTTTTTTTGTAAAAATACAGCTTACCCTTTCCAAAGCACTAAGACTAGACCCAGGTATATCAAAATCATGTAAGTCCCGGTCTCTATGTCTAGACGAATGCCGTTTCTTCTTACGATAAGACGGGCTCCGCTTCTCCTTATGTCCGCTAGAAGGCCTCGACAAACTCTTCATGAATTTTTCATCCAAATGATTAGGGTCATGGGAGTAAAATACGAATGAAGGGTTCTTGTCAGAGTTTTTTAACTCTTTTTCAACAAAACCCAAGATTCCTTGTTTGATTTGATCATGGATTGGTAGCTCAGTGTCGAGAGATTCATGTTCTGATTTTATCCAGCTATCTCGTTTGGATTTATCTGTTGTAGCTTCTTCTGTAACTGCAGTTTCTTCGGGTGCAGCGTGACCATTAGACATTTTTCGCGACTCAGATCGGCTTCGAGATCTTTTCATTTTCTGCTTTGGAGACGGTGATCGAGCAGATGTATGCACTTCTGCTATCTCCTCCTTCACGTCCACACTTTTTCCAGGCTTCATTATGAACTATTTTTGGCGTAAACCCACGCAAATTACAATCACACTAACTTATTTTTATTTATAGAATAACTATACTCTCAAGCATACTAAACTTCGGCAAATCAAAGAAAGTAACACAAACTTACTATTTAACTTTAGTTTTTAACACATTCTCATGTTTAATATTAGTTAAATAATATTTAATTTCGGAAACTAAAAACAAAGACTCTACCAAAATGTCAAATGTCAACACTGATGACGTCATTGTGACGTCAAAGGGCCTACGCAGATCGAAGCGTTTCGTTTCACGTAGTACAAATAACATGAAACGTCTTCTTGCAAAGCAATGGCCATTAATCATGAAAAAAAAAGGATGACAATAAGTTTTTTAAAAGTAAATTCGTTTTCTTTTTTGAATATTTTATGGCTTCACGTGTTTTTTAGAGGTAACCAACCAGTAACCTATTAATAACAGAAGGTTATTTTATAATGCGAACCTTTTTTGCTGAATTTATTATTTGGTTGGCATTGGTGGTGGAGTAGATAGGTATTTAAGCTGAAATGAAAATCTAATGCAAGTAGTTAAATCGTTACGTGTGTGGCTACCATGCCTGACGATCGATAGATGGCGTGCTGTGGTGAGATAACTTATCTGGTAATGATTCTTCTCCTGTACCCTAATTGCGTAACTCATTTTTGTAAACAATTTCGTGAAATTTGTTTCATTTTGACATTTCAACAACATTCATTGCGTTATTTACGTTGTTGAACAGATTTTTTTTCCAACTTATGAAGCAGTGGATTAGAAATCTGTTTCAAATCGAAACAAATTGTGATTGTGTTGTATTACGCAATTAGGGTGCTGGTTTCAATTCAAGTTTCAACAGACTTCGAAAAAAGGAGGAGGTTATGAATTGAGGCCATGAGAACCATAGTGGCCTAATTCAATGGACAAGCTTTTTGAGTACCATAGAAAATAAAAACAGTATTTTTTAAATCAACTAGCACTCTTCAGAATACATACTTTTTATTACTTTTATGTTTTATTTGACCTATTAATGTTCCAAATTATGATTTTAATAGTGAGAAAATAGCTTTATTGCTATTTTTCTACATTTTATACACAGATAGGCCACTTTGGCAGTAGGTTTTTATAAAAAGGTTAGGAAAAAAATGGTTGTTAGGCCAATTGTTTATAATAAAAAGCAACATCAACAGCAATAACAATAAAGGTATTCTTAGTCACTATCAATGTCATCCTCAGCATCTATGACATTTCTTACTGACACATTATCTTTGATACTGGTATAAAAGCTGTGATGCACTGGAGGTATAAAAGGCAAAAGATCTAATAAGTCCTTTTTTTTCTCACAACTGATGGGTTTTCCATCAGGGTATAAAGGATCCAGCTTAATACCAGTCAAATCTGTAGAGCCTCTTTTCTTTAAATCTAATGTAAACATGAAAGTATCATTGTGTTAGGGACTCATTAGATATGTATTGATAAGTGCTTTTATACTAGGTGGTGTTCAGAGTCTGATGATGGAGTCGGAATGTGGCCATACGAACTCCTCAACCAAACAAGTTAGAACCATCGTTTTAGACTCCCTGCACTATGTATTGACAAGTGCTTTTAGACTAGGTGCTGTCCAGGTCCATATGAACTCCTCAACTAAACAAGATAGCCTTATTGTGTTTGCGGTCGTTGGTTTTGTCTTGCTAAGTACTGTAACCCAACGTGTAGTCCAGCGCCTCATGATGGATCTGGAAGGTCACTATAGGAACTCCTTAACTAGACAAGGTAGACCCGTTGTGTTTAGGTCATTTCGATGTGTTTTGACAAGTAGGTAAGTTAGTCCAAGGTGTAGTCTAGGGTCTGATGATAGTGCCGGAAGGTGGCCACAGGAACACCTCAACTTTACACGGTAGCCCTGTTGTGTTGGAATCGTTGGATTTGTCTTGACAAGTAGGAACCTTACAAGTGAGGGTGATAGAACAGATGTATTATCAAATTCTAATGCTAGAATAAAATGTAAAATACTTTTAAAAAAGCCTACAATGAACTAAAAAGTACTAAATAAAACTTACGTAAACATAAAAGTTTTATATTAAGCTTGAGGCGTGAACGTCGTTATTTCACTTAAGCCTGTAGCTTTTAAGAAAATAAAGTTCTATGTTTACGTAAGTTTTATTGTGGTACAAAAAAAAAAGCTCGTGCTATTTGATATTATTTTTATAGAATTTATTTTATACATAGAATTTATGTCATCCACAGACTGTCAAAAAATAGCCTAACTAATGTCATCATGACAGTGAAGTTATAGAGGGCCTAAGCCATAGTGGCCTATCTTACTTGGGCCAGTATGGCACCTCAAATTTAGATCACAGACTAAAAACCGTAACAGTGATTATGCTGCCATCTAGTGAATATTCGTTGTATCACTTTTAGGCCACACTGGGTCTATCAAAATGATCAATTTGAACTGGAAAAAATCATAAACTCAATATTGTAAAAAAATGAGTTAGGCCACTATGGTTCTCATGGCCTCAATTATAAAAGTTTTTTTTGGACATTCGCTTCAGTAGGTATATTCGCCACGCTTTCGTTCCGAAGAAAAGTCCTGCTATGAATGATCGATGAACGAAGGTAGATGAATGGATGCGCAATGCGCATAGGTAGGTATTTCTAGACTTAGGTTAGGTGGTGGAAGCGTCAGGGTAGCCCGCGAAATTCAAATTTTCTTACGTTTTTTGCATTTTGCAGGTCAGTTTCAGGTTTCATGTTGATTAAAATATGATTCGCGGTCGTAGCAAATATGGCTTTACTCAATTTTAATCATTACAATCAGCAATACAACTCCATAAGTTAGCAAAGGTGTCAAATCAATTTCATGAAAACATGACATTTGACACCTTTATTTTCTTCTTTATCACTATTGCTGATTGTAATGATTATAATTGAATAAAGCCATATTTGTTACGACCGCAAATCATATTTTAATCATCATAAAACCTGACACTGACCTGCAAAATGCCCTAAAAAAATTGTTATCATGATTTTATTTTACCACTTTGTCGGCGTGATTAATATGTATACCCATGCCAAATTACAGCTTTCTAGTACTAAGACTCTCCGAACTAAGCCCTGGACAGACAGAAGGACATGGCGAAACTATAAGAGTTCCTTGTTGACTACGGAACCCTAAAAAAACAAATACTAAACGTTTATTCGGGACAGGCATACATTTGCAAAATAAACGACAAAATGATTTACAAGTTCCAAAACGCTAAAATAACCTTCACTCCCTTTGACCCAAAAGTTACAATCGAAAGCTTTAGTCATATACTTAGTCATTAGACACAGTCGTCGAGTTAGGAGCGCCAGCCGCGCCGCCCGTACCAGGCGTTGAGCGGCCCGACTGGACTCAGAAATTCGGAATGTTGCCGACCTTCAGACTGCGGCTTAGGTTACGTGCAAGTGATGAGCGGATGGTGGTGGAAAAATTCTTTACCTACTTACAAATACTAGAGGAACTCAACATCGCCAAGCGGCTATCTACATTATGTCAGGAGCGTGACCTCAATTTTTCGGTCATATTATGTGTGCACCTAACCATGGTCTGGAAAGGCTTATGATACTGGGCCAGGTGGAGAAAAAACGCGCCCAAGGTAGAGCACTGACAAGATGTTCAGACGCGATCAAGAAGGCTGTTGAAGCTTTCACCAAGCGGTCCACACTACAGAAGACGGCATAGCTTGAAGACACGTCGTATGTGGTTGCGATCGAGGATCGCGACCACATACGACGTGCATTGGGAAAACGACGAAAGAAGAGACTTTCAAATAACTTGTACCCTAATTACGTAATACACTGTCAATCACAATCTGTTTCGATTTCAAACAGATTGCTAATCCATTGCTTCATAAGTTGGAAAAAAAATCTGCTCAACAACGTAAATAACGCAATGAATGTTGTTGAACTGTCAAAATGAAACAAATTAGTCATAATCGTTTACGAAAATAAGTTACGTAATTAGGTTAGGTACTGCTCTTATTTTAAAACCTCTTGTAGATTAGATGAAAGACTTCTTCATTGAATGATAGAATATTTACTTTTTTCTATGGACAGAACTTTCAAACCATGCCATTGCCATGTAGAGCTTTTAAGAAACTTGTGCTATTAATGTTAATAAAGTGAATATGTCACATTAAATTATCTGAATTTGACAATACAGAATTTCTCAATAGCAGTCCGGTATCTGGTCTGGATTAAAGCCCGATTGATGGCAATAGACTCACCCCCTATTAAATGGAACTTTAAATATGGGTGGTCTATAGGTACTATCGAAGAAACGCTTATCTGTACACTGTAAGGACTATTCTTGCTTGCAGCACTCGGCTGCTTTAGTAACGCTTACCTACGAAAAAAAAGGGTCGTGTGCACGGGATTTTGTATTCAAATCGGTTAGAAATGCGTTACCCCGATGGTACACCTCTACCAAACCCTTTGGGGATTACAAGCCTGATGTTATGTTATGTTAAAATTATAATTAACTAGTTTTAACCGCATATCATCATCTGCCTAGCCTTTTCCCAACTATGTTGGGGTCGGTTTCCAGTCTAACCGGATGCAGCTGAATACCAGTATTACATGGAGCGACTGCCTATCTGACCTCCACAACCTAGTTACTAGGTAACACGATACCCCTTGGTAAGACTAGTTGTCAGACTTTTTGGACTTCTAACTATCCGTAACGACTGTCAAAGATCTACAAATGACAGCCGGGACCAACAGCTTAACGTGCTTTCCGAGGCACGGAGGGGTCTCGTATGTAAAGATGGTCACCCATCCACGGACCAACCGCGGCAAGCTTAGCTTAACCTGATCGATCGACCCGTGTAGCTGTTGTTACTTAGCCACAAGCCCCTCTAGTTTTAGCCGCATATTAAAACCAATATTGTATGAACAACGCACCCGCTTATGCCTTTTCTTTAGACCACACCGAAACACATAGGAAATTATTCAAATCGCACCAACCAGACACAAGCTTTTAATATCGTTCCAAGCGATTAAACAATTTATTTATGGTCAATTTGTCCAATATGGCTGACCTATGGCTGAACACTAATTATGCACAGTGTAAGCTAGTCCTAATCTTTTATTGTACAAACTAGATTGTTATTTTAAAACTAGATTATTTGAACACCTGGCGGGTGTAAAAGAATAATAATATTATGATAATCGTTGAAAAACAGAATATAAACAGTTAAATTTAAAGCTCGTCTGCCAAAAATAATAATAACCTTTGTGGTGCATTGGCCTTTCGAAAAAAAAAAAACAAAAAAAGGACAATTTACATACATACATACATACATAAACTCACGCCTTCTTCCCATGGGGGTAGGCAGAAACTACAGAACGCCACCTGCTACGATCCTTACATAGTCCTTTTGCCTCGTTTACGTTCATACATCTGGTCATACACGCACGCCGGTTGCGAGTACTACGCACCTGGCCTTTCTGAAGAACATCACCAATAAGGTCAGTATATGTCCTCCTAGGGCGTCCCCGCCCGGCCTTTCCCTTTACATCAGCCTTGTAAATACATTTTGTTAGTCGCCTTTCATTCATTCTCTCAACATGCCCAAACCATCTCAGCATACCCTTTTCAATTTTTGTCACTACATCTTCTTTTAAATCACACCGCTGTCTTATCACATCATTCCTCAGCCTATCATTCATAGTCAGGCCACACATGCTTCGCAAGGAACGCAATTCCACAGCATTTATTCTACTTTCATGTTGTTTTTGCCACACCCAACATTCACTACCATACATAAGCGTGGGTACCAGCACACCATTGTGAACAGCCAGTCGAGCCTTTTTAGACATCGACTGGTTGGTCACAATCGCATGTATAGCACCATTCACTTTGTTTCCCGCGTTTACTCTCTTTTCCACATCTCCATCAATCTTCCCATCCCTTGTAAACAGACTCCCCAAATATATAAACTCACTTACTTGCTCCACACTCTTATCATTTATTTTCACATCACACACCGATACATCCTCTCCTCTTTCAAACACCATGACCTTCGTCTTATTCACATTTATATTCATCCCTTTCCTCAACAATAACCTCCCAATTTAATAACCGCAAAATCTGAATCTTTATGGTCAGATTATGGGGTTCGCTGTTTACTAAAATCTGGCATAGTCGGTAGATTTCGGATATCACCGAATCTGAGGGTTTCACGATATTATCTAACTTATCACAGTTCTCTAGACTTTTCGGTTCTTAGAGTAAAATTCACAGACAGCACTTTGACCATAGTATAAAGAAAGGTAGTAAGCTATCTTCATAGAAACGCACCGTGCGCGGCTTGTACCTATGTGTGGGGCATAGTATCTATGCGTCGCCGCACGCACACTTAACAAAATCTCGACCGGTTTCTCACAAGAAACGGGGTGCGCGGTGCGTTTCTATGAAGATAGCTTACTACCTCTCTTTATACTATCATCATCATCATCATTTCAGCCGAAAGACGTCCACTGCTGGACATAGGCCTCCCCCAAGCACCGCCACTTCGACCGATTCTGTGCTTTCCGCATCCAGCGGATTCCTGCGGCCTTCACAAGGTCATCGGTCCATCTTGTGGGAGGCCTTCCAACGCTACGTCTTCCGGTACGTGGTCGCCACTCCAGAACCTTTTGACCCCATCGGCCATCCGTTCTGCGAGCAATGTGCCCTGCCCATTGCCACTTAAGTTTGGCAATTCTTCGAGCTATGTCGGTTACCTTGGTTCTCCTGCGGATCTCTTCATACTATGCTTTGACTTTATTTCGCTAACTAACAACCGACTCCCAAAAAAACACTACAAAGTGATACACTTTTTAATTTCGGAAGTCGGTTCTCTATTTTCGTTTTTGCCACCAACTTCCGAAATAAAAGTTATTTTTCACCGTGCAGTATTTTTAATTTTTGTTTTTTTTTTTGGAATCGTTTTTTTTTTTTTTTTGTAAAATATATGTTTTTATTTTTCACATTGTACTTGTAGTAGGTACCTACCCTGAATACCACTAACTGCTATGTAAATAACAGTGACAGGAAGTTATAACATCATCCACATAGACTATAGTGAGAAAAATACGTATTATTAAAGCTAACTCAAAAACGACCCTGGCAAAGGTAATAAAATTTATATGGGACCACCTCGCAAACTTCCTCTAGCAAATAAAAAATAATTATTTTATTACTTTAAAACAAAGTCACGACGCGTCTGTCGGTCTGATCGCGATAAACTCAAAAACTACCGAACGGATTTTCATACGGTTTTCACCAATGGACGGAGTAATTCGTGAGGAAGATTCACATGTATAATTTAATAAGATTTTGTGTAAATTGGCTGTTTGACGATGATTGTTGAATATGTCGAAAAAAATCACGCCGAGCGAGTGGGAGCTTTACTGGCGTGCGCCACGTAAACCAATAGTTATATGAAGAATTACGGAATTATTCCTCTTAAAAAGATCTATTAAACGTAGAAACCTTTTATGTCTATCAGAATTTTTAATTTTTCTGTGAATCCAATTCTGAAGTCCACGCAGACGAATTCGCGGGCAGAACAGAAATAAAATTAAAAGACAATTTACCTCTTAGCTAATATACGAGATTAGCGGACGTCACGCGGTTTCACCCACGTAATTCACGTTCCCGTGGGAGTACAGGGATAAAATGTAACCTATGTTACTCGCTGATAATGTATGTAATGTTAGAAATCTAGGACCCAACATCGTCTTAGATAAAGAGGTGCTTGAAACTGTGAACTCGGCAGTTTTTCTGGGCATAACAGTAGATGCCAAACTTCAGTGGGGCCCACATATATTAAGCCTAGCGGGAAGGCTCAGTTCGGCCGCCTACGCTGTCAGGAAAGTAAGACAATACACTGACGTTGATACAGCTCGGTTAGTCTATTTTAGTTATTTTCATAGCGTTATGTCCTATAGTATTCTGCTGTGGGGCAAAGCCGCTGACATTCAAAAAATATTTGTTCTTCAAAAACGAGCTGTTCTTGCAATTTACCAGCTAGGTGCCAGAGTTTCTCTAAGAGACTTTTTTAAGGATATTGGTATTCTCACGGTGGCATCACAATTCATTTTCGCCAACATCTTATATATTAGGCAAAATATACACTAAAAACAGTGATATTCACAATGTTAACACTAGAAATAAGGATAAACTACGAGCTCCCTTTCACCGGCTTCATAAGGTTCATAACTCATTTGTTGGGCTTGGTATGACCTTTTATAACAAGCTACCCTCTTCTTTGCCAGATTTGCCTTTTAATGCGTTTAAAACTAAAGTAAAATCCAACCTTTGTTCAAAGGCATACTATTGTATCAATGACTACTTGAATGATAAGAATAGTTGGTCGCTGTGATTAACTCAAGACAATGTTTATGTTCTTTCTCCAGAATTAGCTTGCCTACTGCACAGATAATATAATACTACGTACAGATACCCAATCCCATACAAAGAAATGAACCTCCCTAAGTCTGGCTATTGAACTGGCTATTTTTTTTCCTCCATTTTATTAACAGATGGCAGCATAAGCGACTTTTACAACGCCATCTAGGAGTCGACTTAGATACTTAAGATTATCTACATCGCACATCGCACAGTGCGTTCAAGGACAAGTGTAATAACAATACAACAACAAAAAACAATCTCGAGTTGGCGGAATAGTTTCATTTGTGTGAGTGAACTAGCAATTTTCACGCTGCAGCGAATGTCTCTTTAAGTGTTTTTTAGCATTTCAATGCTTTCTTAAATCTAGATTTTCTTCTCCTCGTTACCAAATCTACGTTCTTCGTCCGAACTCATTTTGACAGTAAGCCGACGTACGCACTGACGTAATAAAATAGCAGCGACATTTATCGCACACTGGAATTTCAATGCTATGCTTAGCACCGAGAGTTGAAAATCCAACAGAGTGTTTTTTCAACGCGCTCGGACGGGAGTGCGTCTTAACGCGTTAGATTCTCAACGCTCGGCTTAACACCGAGAGTTGAAAATCCAGTGCGTAATAAAATTCCGCCGCGATTTTATTACGTCCGTGTGAACGTCGGCTAAATGTTTTTAGAAACATTGAATAAAAACCGGCCAAGTGCATGTCGAACCACGCACAATGAAGGGTTCCGTAGTTGGGATGAATTTATCCCAAGAACAAACTTAGCTTTGTAGTTGAAAAACATGTTCTCTCATACGGAATGTATGGGAGAACATATTTTTGCAACCGCAAAAAGTTGGTTGATTATTACTCGTTAATTTATAGAGCCTACTTAGCTGTGATAGATAGTTTTCCTTTTAATTTCGTTATAAATACTACTGCTAGGATTTTTGGAACGAAGTTTTGGAACGAAGTTTTGGAACGAAGTTTTGGAACGAAGTTTTGGAACGAAGTTTTGGAACGAAGTTCCTTATCGCGCGTTGTGAAAGGGGGCTAGACGGAAAAAATTAAGACCAAAAGTTGTAACGACACTTTTTTATTTTGGGGGGGGGTGTCTGAGGGGGGTGTGTCTGAGGGTGTGTCTGGGGGTGTGTGTGGGGGTGTTTCTGAGGGTGTGTGTGGGTTGTGTCTGAGGGTGTGTGTGGGGGTGTGTCTGGGGGTGTGTGGGGGTGAGTGTGGGGGTGTCTGGGGCTGTGTGTGGGGGTGTGTCTGGGGGTTTGTGTCTGGGGGTGTGTGTGGGTGTATGTTGGGGTGTGTCTGAGGGTGTGTGTGGAGTGTGTCTGAGGGTGTGTGTGGTGGTGTGTCTGAGGGTGCGTGTGGGGTGTGTGTGGGTGTATCTGTGTGTATGTGGGGGTGTGACTGTGTGTTTGTGGGGGTGTCTGTGTGTGTGGGGGGTGTGGGGGTGTGTTTGTATGTGTTCTTATGTTCGTGGTTCTCTTTATGCTCTGCTTCGTACCCCCTCCACTCGTGTTTAACAAGGCATAGTGGGAGTTTGCTTGGACCTCAGCGTTGTACACACGGCTACACATCAAGCTATACATTTCCAGTTTATGCTGATCTCGCATCCGCGAGGTCCGCTAATATTGGAAATGTATAGCTTGATGTGTAGCCGTGTGTACGTGTGTTAATACGTGTTCGTGCGCGTACAAAAACATTTTTTTTTTAATTTTTGAAGGTTTCACTTCAACCACGTGTGAATTGCACACGTTTTTTTAAATTTTAAATATCTCGGAAACGGCTGGGAATATCAAAGTTTTGATAAAATTCCCCCCCAGTATCCCACTCTCAGCTTGAACCTACATTCAGTTAGACCCCTTAGACCCCATTTTTGACCTCCTTTTCTTTTGACCCCCAATATCTGTAATTAAGTATTTCTTACAACTTTCTTATATATATGTATAACCTCCCCCCGAACCCCCCTCGATATCATCCCGCGACTCCCTGATCCCAATACACCCCCTGCACACCTCCCCCCTTTTAAATTTTAAATATTTCGGAAACGGCTGGGAATATCAAAGTTTTGATAAAATTTCCCCCCCCCCTAGTATCCCTCCTCTCAGCTAGAACCTCCATTCAGTAAGACCCCTTAGACCCCATTTTTGACCCCCTTTTCTTTTGACCCCCAATATCTGTAATTAAGTATATCTTACAACTCTCTTATTTAAATAACGTCCCCCCGAACACCCCCTCGATATACTCCCGCGAACCCCTGATCCCGATACACCCCCTGCACACCTCCCCCTTCCCTCCTCTTCTCCCCCTCCTCCGTACCCCTTCAGGGTTACCTCACCCCCCCAGGTTTTAACTTTGGAGCCAGAGGTCGTAGACCTATCAAGTTTGGGGTCCCCGAAATCAGGAGAAAAAGACCTCTCTTTTGGCTCCATTAAAATTACGGGAAAACGCCGCCCTATTCCCTATTTTGGTATTGTGTGGAGCTGCGGTGTACGCTGTGTGTGTGGCGTATGCACTCACTTACCTACTCATTTTATTACATTTCCTTCACTAATTAATCGAAAGGAACTTCGTTCCATCCGGGTTTCCCTTGACACCTCTCAAGTTTTTTAAATTTTATTTATTGATGTCGCCGTAAGATTGTGAGCACCGTTAGTTTATAATCTATCGGTATTATTTCCGTTAGATCATAATCTGTCGAAAAATTGTGAACTGGGTGAAATGGGTTAGGTTAGGTTAGAACTGTGACCAACCGCGTGAGTCGAGCGAGCGCAGTAAGCGCTGCCGCGGGAGCGGCAGCGCTTACTACGCTCGTTTCTCATGGATATAATATAAACTATCGAAAAATAATGCGTTAAATCGTAAATGATATGTCGCAGTTCACAATTTTTCGACAGTTTGTAATCTAACGGAAATAATACCGATAGATTATAAACTAACGAAGTTTATAATTCTACGGTGACATTGACATTAGTATTATTGGCATCAGTTTTTGTATGTTAACTTTAGTATTGTTTAATGACATATCCTTATTATTTGTTTTCAGTCTGTGTGTTATCATGCACTGTATTGACATTTGTATTTTTATTTTTTATTTTGACATTGATTTCTATTGCTATTTATTATAAATTAATTTGTATTATGAAATGTGTGGTTTTTTATAATTGTTTTTTTATTGTTCAGACTTATTTAATTCAATAATTACTCAATTACAAACATTTGTACGCCCTCTGGTATAACATAGCGAACTCTTTATCTTTATATACCATTACTATTGTACACCTATGTTAAACAAATGAATAAATGACTTATGACTTATGACTTAACTTTTGGTCTTAATTTTTTCCGTCTAGCCCCCTTTCACAACGCGCGATAAGGAACTTCGTTCCAAAAACAGGATAAAATAAATATTTAAGACGCAGATATATGATAGTGACCTTGAATGTTTAGCTTGCGTGTTCTGTACTGAGCTCACGCATCGCGTCGTACGTCCAGCCAGTAATAGGACTCGCCCATCAAGGAGCGCTGTCCCAAATTAGACGTATTATTAATTTATTACACGTAAAACAAAAAGTATTTTAATAAAACACGTATACTAAAAGATTAATAATTTAATTATCTTTAAAATGGTGAAATTTTCAGAAAAATACACTTGATGGATTTTGCGTCATTCTCAGTTTTTTATCCGCGTTAGACATAACTTTACAAATTAATTTCATTATGTAATATAAACATGACCAAAAATATGCCTATATTAAAATATTAAGAAAATGCTCTTATTTACCATATATTATTTCCAAATCACTAACACTACTCGTTTAGACGTCATCTTCAGTATAAAATCATTAAAAGTCAGCTATCGTCCCCTTAAGGGGGCTATATAACAAACGTACTTTTTTGCCGTTTTTATAGATATTAGTTCGGAACCCTTCGTGCGCGAGTCCGACTCGCATTTGGCCGGTTTTATAGAAAGTTTTAGAAAGGTATCAGTAAAATGAAAAAATTATAATTAAATAGGTACTTGCCAAAAACATGTTAATAGATTTCTTTGAGTTATTATATTTCTATGTAAAGTAGGTAGGTAACATATTATAAAAAAAAAACAATGGCACTCCGGGAGTGCCGACAGAAGTGAAAACTTAAAAAGATCTCGGTGGAATAAAAATACTTGTATAGAACATTATCTTATCTAAATAAAGATCAAATTCGCGTTTAAAAAAAAAAAACCAAAACCTTTAAAGTAAAAATACTTTCATCGAACTTTGATCCGTAATGTTATACAAATAAAGAGCAGAATCGCGTTTACAAAAATGAGATGTCGGTAACAGTGTCGCGAGTTTAATTGCTTTTCCCATCTCAAATATGCCCAACGCGCCTAAAGAAGTTTTCACTTCAAAAATTGTTTGATTTTCATTTTCCTACTAAATGTATAATGATAACAGATCATGTGATGACAAATTGAGTAAAACGCCATCTATTGCAAAGAGCTCTGAACAAAATGACTAACTTTATCATTCTATGAGTTCGATTTGAAGTAAAAGGTTTAATTTGCCTTTTTTGTTGAAAATACATGATTTATGAGTTTAATTGTATACATCAGCATTAAACAAGGAAGTTTTGATTTTTACTAATCTTACTTATGCCAAAATCTGCCGTTTATCGCTTTTTAGTGATTGTTAATTTCATCATTGTTACCTATGCTGCCATCTATGATTTTTTTATCTAAACTAATTATAATTTGTTCGAGTTGAGACCCCATGCCTACTGACAGTTTTTATGAGTTTATATAACTGTTTATTTTATTTGAATTTATAAGTCAATTTATTTTCTAAGAGTCAATTTATTTTTATTTTATTTTGTTGTTGACATAATCCACTCATTACAATATTTTTTTTATGAGTTGTATTGCAAATTGTGGTTAGCTAGCGACCTCAACAATTGATCATATTATTTTTTGCCTGAGTAACCGGCAGCAAGTTCGTCATGCCCCCTTAGATGTCATTGCTTACGGTAGCGTCGGGGATCGGGTTGCCTCCTTTCCTCAAATATGGCGAGGGGGGTAATGGCTGATCTTTGCGTTATGCTCGTGAACGGGTGCTACTCGTGGTGACTGGTCGTCTTGCTGATCATGGTTTTGTTATTGTTACTAGTAATCAACTGTTCATTTATTTTACCTCGATGGTCCTAGTTTATCATTTATAACTTCCAATTACAGCTTTATATAGCTTTATGTAAGCGGGCACGCACTTTATGCCTGGAGGCTTTTATTTAGATATTTAGTTCTGTTTACGTTTAGTTGTTTTTTTAAATTCTGCTTGAGTATAGTTCTCGATGTTTTTGGTTGGTATATTGGCGTGTGCTAGCTGACATATGACCAATAATTTACTAATATTATAAAGAGGAAAACTTTGGTAACTCTGTTTGTTTGGTTGTAATGAATAGGCTCAAAAACTACTGGACCGATTTTAAAAATTCTTTCACCATTCGAAAGCTACATTATCCACGAGTAACATAGGCTATATTTTATTTTGGAAAAAAATAGGGTTCCGTAAGATATTTGGGTTTTTCGGACACAAGGTGTAAAAAATCAACCAGAAAAGTTACTTATTTTGCGTACGCTGCCTAAACTATAAAAGACAGAACCATAAAATGTTCTAATTAATTATAGATCTTATAAATATCTACAAAAAAGTCCATGACACACTATACCTATCTATGTCGAGTGAGGCATAACAACAGTTTTTTTATTTTAAAAATCTTGAATTTTTTTTGGACTACATTTAAACGCGTTTTTTTTACTCATGCTATTAATCCTTATCAAAATAAATTATTTTATCACTAAGTACAGTTTATGTAGATAATATTTGGTCTTTGAATGATTAAAATTGGACGTTTGGTTTTGAAGTTATGGCGAAATTAAAATATTACGATTTCTGCTGCACGGCCCGTTGCGAAGTGGGCGTCACCAAGGCGGGGGTGCGCGTGCGGGAGGGGAGTTTAGATCTATGAGTAAGGTACCCGCGCGGCTCAGTCGCGAGGTCGGCTCACTACATAAAAATAAAACAAAGTCGCTTTTTCTGTCCCTATGTATGCTTAAATCTTTAAAACTACGCAACGGATTTTGATGCGGTTTTTTTTAATAGATAGAGTAATTGAAGAGGAAGGTTTATATATTTAATAACCAGGTTTATACCCGTGCGAAGTCGGGGCGGGTCGCTAGTGACCAATAATTTAACATTTAAATTATGTTTTGTGTTGCATAACGTAAGTTATTTTCCATACTGTTGTATATAGAATCTCTTTTTCTAACTTGAACAGACAGCTGTGCTGCTGGGGAGTTTGTTGCACCGCTTCTTCTTCCCAGCTAAAGGTACTAGGAAGTGGTGAAGGGTGGGCGTTTTTGGGGGACTGTCTTATGTAATTTTGACGTTCGAAAAGTGCTGATTCTGTGAAGTGAAGTGCCTAGTTTGAATAAATGACTTTTGAATTTTGAATTTGTAGCTATCCATTGCTGAAAGAATTTTTCAAATCGGTCCAATAGTTTTTAAGTTTATTCGTTACATACAAAAATACAAATCTTTCCTCTTTATAATATTAGTATAGATAGATATAGATCAGATAAGTTAGTAATATAAGTAAATTGGAACAGAAATAAAATTAAAAGAATATTAACTCTAAGCTGTATAAGAAATGCTGAAATACAATACATTGAATAATTTCTTGTCAATTTAGATGATGTGTAAAAATAGCAGTATTATTTATTTGTTTAGTTACCATTTAATGTACACACAAAGACAAGAAGACAGGAATAGAAAAATACGACAAAGGGGATGCTTATTTCTAAAGAAATCCTGACCACTCCTATCTACTAAGTATAAAGCTTCGTGCAGGCTGGCGCGATGAGACAGCGCGGTGAATAGAACAATTACCGGTGTCGCGTTAAATCATCAATTTCTTTCACGCTACATAGCAATAGTTTCTTTAGAAAAACGTACTATTTATCTGATTGTAACGTGACAATAACTGATTAACGATAAAATCGTAACTTTTAAGTCGGATAATCTGTTATCCGTTACTATTGAAGGTAGATAAATTAATTTAAGCGATTATGTATTAACCAATCAGCGTTATTTATTTAAATATTGCACAATATTTTACAATAATGACGACAACTTGTATAAAACAATTGAACGTCTACCAATTATCTGTTATCTGACGTGTTTTGATTCTTGATATTGTTGGGTTAGATCAACGGGTTAGATCAAGTGATAACTTGTATACAGGGTGGCTTGCAATTTGACATATGTTTTCCACGACGTGATAGTGTGACCCATTTGCAACAATCAAGCACCCCAAAGACCTTTGCCCAGCAGTGTGACAAAATATGTTAACAAAAAAAAAGCACCCCAAAGCCCAGACGAAAATTCATGGGATTCGAAAAAACTCACGCAAACTAAGCGGCAAATGAACAGTGACCGACGAGTAGACCGTGAGTCATGTTAAAAATTTAAAAGCCGCTCCACGACAACCTGGTCATGACAACCTGAGTGCCTGCCATGTGTTGAATTGATGGGAGGTTCGGAAGTAGTGAGATGACCTTTGCCAGCACTATCAACTGTTTCATCAGCACTTCTAAATATTTTTTAAACCTTTGTACCTAGTTAGGTAGCCGATTAAATGAAGATGTCTTGTCCATAATTTGTACGCTTAATGCCATAGTAATTTTGAGAAAACTGGTATCAAAGTTCATGTACGTATAGTAAATTTCTTCCTTTAACTTTTACCTGTTTGATGTTTTACAAAATTTGGTTACATCGAAAGGTTTGTTAAAGTATTAGGTATCCCATGGAAAGGCAATGAAGGTCATTAAATTTGAGAGTTTGGAGAAAAGTGATATTTAGTGACGAATTCTGGGAAATTAAAAAAAATATATATAAAATTGGGTTTTCTCGAATCCTATGAATTTTCGTTTAGAGGCTTTATGGGATGCTTAATTGTTGCAAATAAGTCAGACTATCATGTCCTGGAAGGAATACGTCAAACTACAAGTCACCCTGTATAAGTACTTAGCATACTAACATAACATTATGCCTCTAATCCAGAAGGGTTGTTACGACCTAGAGTGGACCAGACCTATTATTAGTACACCCACGTTTCGCCACTTTCACCGTAACAGGCCAAATGTGGGTGTACTAATAGGTACCTATTAGTACACCCCACATTTGGCCTATGACCTCTGCCTAACCCTTCGGGGAATATTGGCGTGATGTTATGTAAAACCTACTATAAAGTAGGTATTTAGAATTTAAGGACTTTGTTTATTGTTACCGTGGGGATAAAAGAGTTTTTTTATTGTTAATAAAGGACTTTGTTTATTGTTATCTGCAGCTATCGTGACAAAGCAATGCCTGCTGAAGCTTCGTATGTTTTGCTCGCTAAAAAGTTATCGCGCTAATTCAGTGGTAACATTAGCAGCTTCATAATTTTAATGAATTATCGTGCAATAATCCAAGATGGTTCTCCATTATTTCGACAGAGCGTCTATGCAGTCCAGAAACAAAAGTCAAAATGACCTGCGCTAGTCCGACCACGCGCCACGCTTATTTTAAACCGCCACCCAGGCGATAAGTGCTACGAAATTATCGCGACGATAACCAAAAAGTAATGGTTGGTCAGATCTGAGTGTATCGTGTCACTGTGCGAAGCTTCGTCACGATAGACGCAGATGCGGCCCTAGCATTTTAGAGGTATAGGTGATTGCCTAACACACGATCAATCTGTTTCATTTTGACAGTTCAACTACATTCATTGCGTTATTTACGTTGTTGAGCAGACAAATTTTTCGAACATATGAAGCAATGGATTAGCAATATCCTTCAAAATGATTTAGATTTATTGATCGTATGTTACGCAATTAGGGGTGCAGGTCTGTCAGTAAGTATTTTGAAAAAGAAGTAAAACTTCGCACAGAAACGAAACTTCCGCTACAAACGGCTTCAAAATTACGATATGATACTATAGTTTCAGGGAGTTTGTTGCTTCTAAACTAACTCTTAATTGTACTGGGTGCAATCTTGCCTGTTTGAACGGTATCATAATTTATGCTTCAGGCGTTGAAAGCCCCTCCATAAGCCTATACCTTGTCATAATAGTGAAAAATCTATGGTAAGGCTTGTCTACTCTGAAATAACGCGCTTGCCGACGGTGAGCCAGGCTTGCGAACGGTGAGCAATGGGTAGTTCGCCGTCCGATAAGGACCCTGGCCCGGATCGACGGCGCGTTGAGTTCCACGCGCGCCTCAAAGAGATGTCAGCACAACTGAAAGAAAGGGTCCGCTAGGGCCGATGCCTGCCGGGGTTGCGGGTTTGTCCGAAAGGGTTACCGTGGCCCCTGGCAACATACAGGCAACTGAAAGAACACGGGTGGGTTTTAGTCAGTAAGAGTCTGACATGCCCTCCCGCTCCGCCCAGAGCGAGAGAAGTTATTTGATAATTTTCCAACCATAAAAAAGACTTGCCCAGTCTGAAATGACGCGCCCCACACGCCTACATTTGTAAGGACATGTTTTACAAATCAAAATCTTCGCCAGCTCATGATATAGCTATTTAACTTAACGGTACCTACTCTAAATTCACACTAAGTTTAACTGACTCATCTTTGCCTGATGAATCTCGAAATTGAACTTTCTTTTTTGCGAAATAGGGTTTAAAATAAAAAATACGAAAAAATTGTTTTTCCCATGAATGATTTTCCCGGCTTCATTTTTTTTGTTTATTTATGTATTTATTTACAGAATTCGGTACATTGGTGCCGATTCCCTTGTTCACAAACTAAACTAAATTTAAGTTTAGTGCATCTTTTTCTTCTATTTCATTAAGAAAAGGACAGAAGATAAATTTTCGTTTAGTCCTGTCAAATTAATCAGCGCCTGTCACTACTTACTCCATACAAGATTAGACGTGATTAAAACTTGCCTAAATTTATTTTAGTTTCGGCACCTTTGTATAACCCCGGGCCAATAAAATGACAACTCTTTCGAGTATTTTAATAGGTGACAAATCGATCGAGTATTTGTAGTATCGAAATACTCTCCAATAGTTATCGCTAAGTTATCAGGTCCATGCCAACTAACACGACATATTTGCCAAAAAAATACAAAACGGTCACATTTTCACTACAAATGCTGTTTAAAAAGCACTAAAACTATGAAAATAACTTGTAAAATTGTCAAATTGTTGGACTGTAGTTTGTCACTTGTCGCCTGTTGGAATTAATAAAAATGTTCTAGGCTGTATACACTAACTGACTAGGATCCAACTAGATGAGAAATATTCACAAAAAGTACTCCCTATATTTCCTGGAGCTAAATTGACTGTTTTCTAATAATTGCTACTATATCCGTTATAGTTCGTGCAGATCTTGTTCAGACGTTGTCGCTATTCATCTTTTTTTTCGTATCAACAAAACAAATTTTATTGTTTGGGCTTAGTATGTGGCTACACTGTCCCTATGATCGATGAGTGCATAAGCAAAGCATAATCAGCCTACAATGTTCCCACTGCTGGGGCACAGGTCTCTCTGTGAGAGGGAGTGGGCCCAGTGTCGATACCAATTTTCACAATTATTAAATTTTTTATCCACAACGGCGAAGCTCTTGGCCTCCATCTCACCTGATGGTAAGTGATGATCAGGCTGAAGGTGGAAGCGAGCTTCGTCCGGAATACTCAACCACAGAGGAACTGGCTATCTTATCTCTAACTGTCGAAACACAACAATTCTGTTAACAACACATTCTAAGACATGTCGGTTTTCTCAAGATGGTTACCTTCAGCCTTTTGAGAGCAGTGGTGATGAAATAAAACCCGTGAATTACAAGTCGTAAGTCGAGGCCGTTACCAATAGGATAGCACTGTTCGATGAGCGGCGTAAGTGCCTGCCCAAAATTGTCAATAATGCAGGTTTGCAGACAGTACAGGTAAAGGGCCCACAGAACGCGATTGCAAATACATGGTTAGGATGTTGTAATTATTTACAGAAATGAGGAACGGCATGCTTAATTCTTGACACTGGAAAAACCAGCAGCTCGCCTCATCCAGGTACTTACCTAAGTATGTCGTAAAACATGACTAAAGATAGTTATGTCAGGAGAAAGGGCAGCATCCGCTGAAATTACTAATACAGTAATAATATTACCATTCATCCTTGTACCTACCCAAGAATAATGGCGATGTCAAAATATTCATAACCAATAAGCATTCATTTAAATGTATTCAATTTTCACTGCACCCATGATAAAGCAAAAGCTGCCTATTACCCGGTTGATGGCAATAGGCTCTCAACCAGTCTTACCAAAGGGATATCGTATTACCCAGTAACTGGTTTGTGGAGGTCAGATAGGCAGTTGGTCCATGTAAAATACTGGTATTCAGCTGCATCCGGTTGGACGCCGACCCCAACATTGTTGGGAAAAGGCTAGGCAGATGATGATGGTAATAGGCTCGCCCCCCTTTACAAGTGATTTAAACTTAACTGGCGAAATGTGGGTGTACTGTAGGGTACACCTCTGCTTAAACCCTTCTGGAAAAACAGTAGTGATGTTACGTTTAAGTCGTGAAAATTCCCCTTAAGCCCGAACATCCTATTTAAGATCGTTTATTCTGAAAGTGGGCAACGTCGCAAATAGATGTCAAATCTTTCGCTGTTTTGATTAATTTGGCAATATTACTGTATGGAAATAAGAAATGTGGCTAACTAGTTCCCTAGAATATTAATAATGAATTGCAATTATAACACTGAATTTGATGTTGTAACAATTTTAGGTGTAAAAAAGGCATTTGGAAAGTCTCTAAATACTTTTTTTACATCTAAAACTAAATATTCAGTATTACGAAATTAATTGTTGCATTTCATAATCAATATTTAGTTCGCTAGTTAGCCACATTTCTTAATTACAGTTATATTGGTGCCGATTCCCTTGTTCACAAACTAAACTAAATTTAAGTTCAGTGCTTCTTTTTCTTTCTATTCCATTAAGAAAAGGACAGAAGATAAATTTTAGTTTAGTCCTGTCAAATTAATCAGCGCTTGACGTAAATTGACGTAATTTTAGTCGACAAGTTTTTAATCACGTCTAAACTTGTATGGAGAGTGACAGGCGCTGATTAATTTGACAGGACTAAACTAAAATTTATCCTCTGTCCTTTTCTTAATGAAATAGAAAGAAAAAGATGCACTGAACTTAAATTTAGTTTAGTTTGTGAACAAGGGAATCGGCACCATTGTTAAATTAATCAAAACTAGTACTAACAGTATTTTTGGGTACCTACATAGAACAAATTGTCGCTAATAAAGCTGTTCTAGAATAATACATCTCTACATTGATGTGATCCGCTTTCTAACTACTTACTACTAACCTAAACTTAAATCATAACGCTAATCCAAAACCATTTTTCAATGCAATTAATTGTCCAACCATTGTCTCCTAATCATAAAAACGCTCCAAAATACAACAATAACAAAAGACCAACGATCAAGTGGATGTTCTTACACAATTTCCCTCCTCACTCCCCCGCTCCCCTCTAGAGGTCGTCCTCCCCTCCCAGAGGACGGCGAAAGGCACTTTCACTCTTGGAATTTGGCAGTTGGCGGGTCGTGACGTCACTTTTGCGCAATTTGACGCAATGTGGTCCAGATCTGCGCATGATTTGCTTTAAAAAAGTTTCGTTCGAAACAATGTTTCGTCATGTGTTCTTTGTTAGTTTTAAAAACACGTGGTAATTTCTGATCTTGTGACGTAGATATGTGTTTAAAGTAGGTGCGGTATACATGTAAAATAATATTGATAATAATTACCTAGCTAAGTAATACCAGCCGCACGGGTCGATACATTAGGTTAAGCTACGCTTGCCGGGGTTGGTCCGTGGATGGGTGACCATCTTAACATACCGAGACTTCCCCGTGCCTTGGAAACCACGTTAAGCCGTTGGTCCTGGCTGTCATTCGTAGATCTTTGACAATCGTTACGGGTCGTCAGAAGCCCCGAAAGTCTGACAACCAGTCTTACTAAGGGGTATCGTATTACCCATTTACTGGGTTGTGGAGGGCAGGGGGCCTACCACCAGCTCATAAACAGTATTATTTTAATATTATTCAGTGGGAGAAAAAGATGGAGCTATACGACCTGTAGAGCTTCATCTCTTTCCCACACTGAAGTAATATTAAAATAATACTGCTTTATGAGCTGGTGGTAGGCCCCCTGATAGAGACAGTTGCCCCATGTAAAATACTGGTATTCAGCTGCATCCGGTTAGACTGGAAGCCGACCCCAACACAATTGGGAAATAGCTAGGCAGATTACCTAGCTGAAGTTTCGATGTTTATCAGATTAATCGTGTTAGTAATGAATCACGTGTTTCAATATGTTTTGTAAGTCGGTGTTAGGAGTGGTTTTGTTAATCACCTCTTTTATGGTCTCTTATTTTGATTAAAACTAAACTCCATTTGAAATAAGATTAGACATTTAAATAAACCTTTTTTACAGTCCGTTCAACCGATTTTGACTTCTATACCGTAGTCATAAGAATGGCATTAAAAGCAAAAAAGTGGTTACAATACCAACTGTTTACTGTAGCTACCATTTGTCATGCCACCAACGCAATAGAAGTCAAAATCGGTTGAACGGACTGTAAAAAAGGTTTGTTTAAATGTCTAATCTTATTTCAAATGGAGTATAGATGGATGGAACTAAAGCTCTTTGTATTTCTCCATACGGTAGCTATTAAAGTGTCTTTTATAGCCGGACTGATATTTAGGAAGAGCTATTAAACTTACCACAGATGTTATTATTAATAAAAACTAATAGACTATAAGTGTATCAGGAAAAATAAAATAACAATTTAATGGCCATTTAATTTTATTGACATTAAAATAATTGATTCATAAAATCTACATTAGTTTGGTCCAATAACAATTATTATTAAAATTCATAACGCTAACTGCGTTAACTTATAAAATATATGATAATATTTTTTTTATTATATTCTTATATCTATCCCAACACCAATATTGCAAATATTTTATACAAAAACTATTTACATCACGGCGGGACACCAATTCACAAACAATATACAATAAAATTTTGTCCCGAATAAATTCTAATGGTCTATTTGGCACAAAATTATAATTATCAATTTCAACCCGAAACAAATTTTGCACGAATCCTCCGCCATCATTAATATTAAAACTTAATTAATTTTATTATTGCAATAAGCGACGTAACTCGTCATTTTTTAAATATTTTTAATATAAAAATTACATTTACATTTTTTCTTCGTTTTATATTTCATACTAAAATATTCAACAGGTTTATAAACTTACAACGAGAATAATCTCTTTTAAATCACTATTCTTAGTACCGAACAATAGAGGGCACATTTTTCTTATTATTTACAGAATACTTAATTAACTAAAAGTTCATAGAACGTACTAGAAATATATCATAGATATATGGGATAAAAATTACCAGCTTTCGACGAAGACGATCCTACGTTAACTCAGAACTATCGAATCGTCAACGTTTACATGCTGGTAAAAACTAATACATAACACAGCAAAAAGTCCCATCGCATAGAATTCCAGAGAAAATTACCTTTCCCGAATTATATGGAGGGATAGTGTACAAGACGCCTATTAATTCCCGGTCTCACGACAAACACGTCGATACACAGAACCGGTGAAAATTCGGCTGTCAACAAACTCGGCGACTGCGCTGCGATTTGCGATTGTGCCGCAAAACGAAGCCAGTCATCGTACCGTCCGCATTACCGCGGCTCACGCACCCTTATATACAACTTAAATAAATTATGTACACTAATTATAGACTAAAGAGTATTTATAAGCAGTAGGGGTGACAGAACTGGTAGACGAGCCTCTGACTCCTCTCCGTCTTCTTCATGATTCCCTTCTTGTAGTACTGTCGGATACTCCTGGACAGTTTGTCGTAGTTCATGGCGGGCCTGTTCTTTCTTTTGCCCCACAACCTGGCGACACGCACTGAATCCTCAATCTTGAACACGCCGTTACCTGTGGAGCACGGTTTGAATTAAACATTTGTTCAATAAAACGGAATCGCAAATTTTGTTTTTGAGAGACATTTGACGAACATTCGATTCATAGATCTTAAACGATTGATAAGTAAAACATCTTAGGGAGTTTAATTGAAGTCGATGATCTCTAAAAATCTTCGAAATATTCCCAAAGTAGGTACCTACATAATAAAATGAAAGGTAAATGCTGTGCATTGTATTTTCAAAATTACAACGGAACGTACTATGCATTTTAATCGCATGCGACCGCTATGTCGTCCGTTTGTCGCGCGATGAGATCGTGATCTGATTTAATCTAATATAAAATTAAATTTTCGTTAGAAGATCGTATTTCTTAGAAAAGTTTAAAAAACTCATTACGTTTCAAACTAAAGGTAAAAAACAAGTTGTTTTGGCGACAACTGTTTCGTTGATTTCTACTTTAAAAATAAAATGAGTGAAAGGAATTCAGAAAACAGAAAGCTCTATAAAAACGATCATAGTGAATCAAGTTCCATTTTCGACATCTACCATTTTGTTTTTAATTCAGTGGCTTTACATAAATTTATAAAAGGGATGTCATGATGACATTCATACTTGTAGATATTAATACCATCTTATCAGAAAATTGTAAAGTTAGAAATGTATCTTCGTGCATCACCCATCTTACAACCATCTTAAGAACAAAATGCTAATTAGAATTCTTATTCGAGTATATGTTATTAATAAAACACTATTTATAAATCGAGACCTTCACATAACTTAGACGTCACTAGACACTACAGAGACAGTACACCAATTATAACAAATCACTACAAGTCGTGATCTAGAAACCAAATATTCAATATACCTAATAGTGATGTACCAATAATATTCGTGATCCTAAAAGGACTCGATAATGGTATAAATCGTAACAATGGCTGCCTATCGTCTGAACAAGTCACGAAACTAGATAACCTTTATTTAAAACGATTTTATTGAACAGATGGTAAATGGCCGGATCACCTTGGGCATGGAATGTCGCTCAAATGAATTTTCCATGCGTTAGATTCGATAACTGATGCATTAAATTCGTGAAGTAGCCGATTCGATTCGGAATGAAAAATATCTAACTAAAATTTAATACAGAATTGAGTCAAGTCAAAGATGAACTACCAAATAGGTATCTATTATATGGTGTGAGTAGATTTAGCTTAAGCTATCAAGACAAAATTCTGTCCACGTTTTAATATGTCCATTGTGTAGTAGGTAACTTTAGACCATTTTAAATATGCGTGAGTGTGTACTGCTCACGATTTTGGAAACCAATGAGGTAAGTAGGATTCTAAAATGAGGTCTGAACAAGAATTAAGGTATTTAAATCAGACTTCTAAACTATATACTTACCTGGACTAAATTTAATGGGCATGATATAATTGGCAATAGAATTATCTGTAGCACTATATTAATATTTTATGGTCCAGCATATTTTGTAATCAACCATTGAATTGCCAATAAATTGTCCTCTGATAACATTAAAAACAATCAATATATTTTATGGCTTCATATTCAATGTTTTTTTTTTTTTAATCTGTGCCTCTACCGATTAACCAATAGGAAATATAATCATGTGTACTAAACCCCGCCTTCTTAACAATCATAGTAGGTAATTTATCGTGAGTATAACAAAGGAGTGCCTTGATTCCGTGTTTAAGCCAATTATAACAGTATAACAGTTATCAACGATTTATAGTACGGAAAACAGGTCCTTAACAAAGGCATGTTTGGTACATTTGTCTTATTGTTCACCAAGTACCAGCACTGGCTTGAATCAAACTGGTTTTCAATGTGGTTTTTAGATCATTCTTTAATACGACTACGTTGTGGACGGATAAGATTTCTAAGTTTTATATAGGAATGTATAAAGATCAGAGAATGATCAAAGATTCTGATTCAATATAGTATCAAAAAGAATAGATAATGGAATATGTTGAAAAGGATAAGGCTAGAAACAATGTGTGATGACGACCGATAAAGACAAAAAGGAGAAGATATGCTGACTCAATCTCAAATCAATTGATCAAGAACAGGAGGACGATGATACCATAAATCCACAGTTTCATTATTTTCAAAGAAGATATAAAGCATTATGATGTGGAATGGGAAATACCAAAGACATAGAAACTGGTGTAGAGTCTATTATTGGAATTCTTACAATAATATTAAAACCTCTTTACAAAATTATTACCCAAGTATATATATAGTCTCATGTAAAGGAATAGACCGTGACGATTAAAGATTCCCCTATAATAAATACTAAGAAAAACATTAATTATGAATGCACAAATATTTATATTAACGTTGTTGCGATTTATCTGTAACTAATTAACAAGGGCACGACTAATTAATAAGCAAATATATCACTATTTAATTGTTTACTTGACGATGAACAAAATGTTGTAGAATTTACTGGATTTAGCTGTTTACCCCGGGTAAAGGGTTATGATTGGTTATGCAAGATGTCACAATATTTTATGTCACTGTTATTTGGACTAGTAAGTTTTCAATGTACCTTTTGTTTATTAACTTTTATTTCATCGCTCCTATTGTTCTTATTTCCAAATATTGTTTGGTCGTTTTCTCTGTTAACTATCGTTATCATCCCTACCAATAATTTAAAAGAAATCTTCTTGGGTTTTCCCATCCATTCGTTGTGTATCAATCAATACGTTATCATTAATTACTAAAACAATAATCAAACTAAAATCGTCTGGCTGAATAAAATATCTAGTCTTATCAAAAAAATTACTTAATCAATTTCGAAATTCCTGCCCACCGGCTCTTTTTAATATTACTCACTCATTAGAAGAAAAACACATGTTTGAACAGTATAATTGAGCTGATGCCTATCATTGTAGGTATATTCTAATCATATTATCATAATCTGCTTTATCACATGAGCGGTTGGCAAAATAGTTCAAACCCAAGATTTAAATTTACGTCAATGGATAAGGTTTTTCTGATAAAACCTGATAAGCCGTTACAATTCCAATAAAAATAACAACAACGCAATCGTTAAAAATAGAAATGATACAATAATCATGTGAGTATAATGTACTTCAAAAGCACTTGACTTTACTATTAACTCATTTGTAATATCTACATAAACACCTGTGGAATATACATAATTATGAAAATCGGTTGATGGAGCTGATGATGATAAAAGCAAATTATACATACATTTGTAATGTCAGGTACAGTTATTGCCAAAGATACTATCTGCAAACGCTTTTTAATTGGCAGTTCTTATGAAAATGCCAAGAGCTATTTTAATATGTATACCATTCCCAATATAAACAACAGCCTAAATATTAAACTAAAAAAAGCTTCCCGAATTTCAAAATAGTCTTCAAATTCAATATTCAACTTAATGTCTCTCAAAAACAAACTCTTTTCATACATCTTAAATTATTAAAGCTTGATAATATTCTCAATACTTACTTCGGTCTAACCACCGTATCGCTGAACCGTGTACGTGAGGAGATGCCAGAAGCTCCTTCAAGAACTGCCACAGGTGTATATGTGTACTTCCAGTCTTGGCTTTACCGCCTCCAACTGTTGCACTCGTACCAGCTGATTCCGAGTCCTCATCTGTTGAAGAAAAGATTCGTTAGCAAGTGATTATCGATCTTAGGTTTGAGGGTTAAAGCCGTAAATCCAATGAGATGTGGTGTTAAAATTGGGAGCATCCAAAATGTGTGGTCGAAAAAATTTAGTCTTTCATGACAATGCGATGCCCAAATAAAGCTCAGTTTCTTAATTGCAACAAACAAACTACTACATTCCTGATCACCTCCTCTATAAAATTGTAATTAATACTTAACTATAATATAAATTATTAACAAGAATAAGAGCTTGTGTGTATGTCAAAGGCGTCCTGAATGCATAAATAAGCGCATAATTTAACAATTTAGAACTATTAAAGGGCCCATAACGCTGCTATAGAAAAGGGGGCAGACAGACCACCAGGCAATATAACGACACTATGGCTTCTCGGAAGCTAATCATACCAATTCATCGTTTCTATGAAACTATGAGCCTACTCAACTCGCCTTCTAAACTACGCACTATTATAAAGACCTAAAAAACTTGAACACAACAAAGAAGTTTCTTTAAGAAAATGTTTAACTAAAAAGCTATTTTAAAATGGATGCTGTAAACATAGACCGAATTAACGGCAGCCGACCTTCAGTTGCAGACATGTAAACAGACTGACAAGCAAACGAATCTTATATACAAAACGCTGCACTCAGAACAGTTAAATAGCAACATGCTATTTAAAGAAGAAAGCCAAGTGCTGAATGGAATGCTGCAGACGATTTGAGGAAACTATGGCGAAAGGAAACTCCAGAGAATTTTCACGTTTAACTACAAGACGATAAAGCTCAAACTACTCATGTAAAACAAATGAGAGTAAAGTTACTAAAAGAGACGAGCAAAGTAACACAGGCTACGGTTAATTAAAATTTGAAGTACTTTACACCGTATGTGAAGGTGGCAATGAAAATGCTCACGATGCCGACGGCAGTTTTATCTTGGTCGCATTCGACCTTGTGGGTCCGGTGGCGTGAACTAGGCCTTCGGGAAACGACACAAAAACAAGACTTGACGTATATGGATTCGAAGCCGACATGTAAGGGACAGAACGGCAATAGAACGACAAACGTCTGATTGATGGGTTAACTGTAACTAGGCGTGGCTCCATATTACATTAGTATCCAATTCATTTTATCGGTCAACGATTTAAAGATTTAATGGTGTTAGCTTCCAAGCTGGTTTCAATATACATATTTATTAAACAGGTATTTTTATGGAATGATCAATTTAGCTATCATAGTTGCAATTATATGCAAAATACGTGAAACCCGATCTTTCTCAAAATTTTATGATGTTTTTAAGTCATCAATTACTTTGTTCTGTTTATCATGTTTTACTAGTGCATTAATTTCTCCTTTTATTGGCAGAATGGATAGTACTTTTACCTTAGCTTTAACAATGACAAGTTAGTATTAATGTTCTTCTATTTGTACAACTTCTGCATTTTAAGAATCTGATTTAATTCTAAATTCACTATTTGGCCCAGTAACCTCTTTGATTTACTTTATACCGTCAGGGCCTTTCTGATATAAATCTTTATGTCAAACTACATGTGTGGACTGACAACTGAGTCGCAGATAATTGTCGATCGCAATTTCCTGTGCTACTATCCGACACTTTTTTTATTTATAAGCTAACTGTCAACCCATTAAGGGCGACAGGGTGTCTCGTCCGTTGGACTTTATCATGGTTTTATCTTTATGCAATTGCTATAAGACTTGCTGTTATGATTTTATCGTGACAATCTTCCCAATTCGATATTAAAATTAATATGCTATAAAACTGACCATAATACAATTTCATTTCTAATCCTCATGTGACAATATCTGACAAATGTTTATAGATATCGGCAATTTCTAAAACAAAATAAACCTAATGGCTAAATTCTGGAACAATAGTCCAACAATAAATCTTATCATTCACTAATCGTTTATCAGCTATAAAGAGCGTGTCTGTCCTCATTACGTCCAATAGATCGTGGCTTTCAATTCCCTCATAAAGTGAGTTTACAACTGCATACGATGGCCATACATCATTAGCTTGTTTGTCTGTAACACAGTCCGTATGTGGGTTGGTAACGGTTTTAGCACAATGCATGCGACTGATGCATTGCCGTGCTACATTCGACTACGTATTGCACTATCTACTTTTCAATCATGTGTCTGTATTTTAACACATCTTCTCGACAGGATTAGCCGATCATGAACGTATACGCATTAAATAGAGGCAAAAATAGAGACAAAGCTTGAATTATTTGGACGAGAACATGCATTGACAATTTTTAATAATTTTGATGAATAAACACCAAAACAATCAGGAGCATTCAGATTTTAGATTTAGTTATTATTTGTACTTGATTTGTTCTTTCAAGTTTACCTTGATTCCCGGATCAGCAAGAAAATAAATTGGCTATCATCAATATTTCATGCAATCTTAAACGTCACTTATTTATTTAATTTATGTCCCATAAATCTTCTAGGCGTGGCTGTCGCGTAGGAATTTCGATTTAAATATCGAGATTAAATTAAAGTTAGATAATAATCCTAGAGTAATTAATTATACAGTTATCGTCGACGCATTTACGTTTAATGCTCTAAATTGTCAAGATTATATTATATTGGTGATGGGATTTACGAAATTGATAATTAATAATATTATATCGAAATTAATGATTGCAGGTTAAATAAAGTTAAACCACCGATAAGAAACATGCTTCGATGTAAAGCTGACTTAAAAGTAAATTGCGATAAAATAAAACATTTAGTACCTATCTTATCCGTTGCTAACTCTTGATTCTTTGCCAACCCTGCAAAGGAATTGGCGATATAATAAGATACACCTTGGAAACACACAATTTATTATACACTAAAATCTTCCAATTATTTGATCCTCCAAGGACTCCCATATAAACCTTATTCCTATTTCATATACTCACTTTCAAACTTACATGTTTTAAAGATCTATAAAATAGTAGGAAAGTAAAATACGCACCATCGCTCATGTCGTCGGTCGACGGTAAGCCAGCAGGCGTCGGAATCGGCGAAGCTGATAACTGATGATGATCAGGCCCCTGTGATGATCTCCAGATCTCCAACTGAGCATATAAAGTACTTCCCGCCTGTAACAAAATATACAATGATCAAACCAAAACTAACGGTGAGTATACACATTACTCGGAAAGTGCGCAACATTTCCAAGAACCAACATTTGAAGTGGTCATTATTGATGTTTATCTAACAGAATTGAATTTATCTTATTTATATCAAAATGAACGTGGAACTAACGAGTCTGGTTGTTAATTAAGAAACTTGTTTGCAATGGTTGCTGTGCTACCAGAAATAGATTCGCGAAACGTATGGTAACATTTGTTAAATATTTATAGGGTTGAGGTCAGCCAGAACTTTTGGGAACGGCTTTTGCTAGTCGTAAAATTGTTGAAAGAATTATCTGTTTTCTTTACTTTTTGGTAAATTTCGATTGGCTGTAACAATAATGTTATAAGTTGCCTCCTAAACCCGTTTTAAATTTACAGCATTATTAACTACCTACCTATTCCAATTCACCACCAATTCTACTAGGAATTAGATTCTTAAATTTGGGTGTCTTACTAAATATTTTATCCACACACAGCGTAAGATGACTAGAAAACTCCACCTCCACTACATTACTATCGGCAACAGATCAAATTTCTTCACGTTATTGACTTATACCCACTATTACCCACTCCACGGCTATCCCTTATCTTCGAATCTTAGAATTCCTCGCTAATTCAGCACCTATATCTTCCCACACTGCAAACCAGATGCAATTTGTATGCAGACGGGCCCTGGGTGCTGACTTTCCTCGCTTAGAGAAAGTCGGCTCGTCGGTGCGTGCGATAACAAAGATACCTGCCCATTGGAACTGGCGTGCTCGATACGATGCTACACTATTTTTTCTACTTATTTTACTGTTTTTATTATTGTTCTTGGTTTTAGCTTAGATAAGTAATGTTGTGGCTTTTGGTGTTGATTTTTCTTAATATTTTATTGTAAACTGTCTATTACTATTTCGTATTTTTTTACTGTACTACCTGATAAGTTCGTTAGTACTTTAGGCAACTGAGTTGTTTCTACGTAAGAAAGAATAAAATCTTAACGTTATAACATTGCAAGTCAATATTAGCGACCAAGTGTTAACTCATCAATGGCGTCATAAACATGGATTTCCATCTGAATACGTGACTTCATTATTACTACGTATATTATCGAAATTTTTCCTTGTACCGTCATAGGAAACTTGACCACAAACATTGATGGTATACCGTTAAAATTACTGATATATTAATCATGGTTATAAAAGTATTAGTCAAAATAAAACTAACCACAACTAAGCAATTCATAAATAATGAGTTTTTTTTTTTGACTGAGTCAAATTACCTCAAGTCAGAGTTAAAAAAATTATATGTACTTTTATTCAAAAGATCGACCCTAAGTTTTCTAGAATCTAGAGCTTGCATAACTACTTAAAATCAATATCTTTTGTGTCATAACCACTACTGCACATGTTATAATAAATAAAAGAGATGACATAACAATGATTGCAAAACTAAACGATGAAAATAAACTAGTCTTCAACAACGTTACATAAGATGGGTCAGCATTAACGGATTTCCTTACTTTCGTTGTCCTTGCTAATTACGTAAATACAATTAAAGTTGAACTTTTCGTAATAGTGGTTGAGGAAGCAAACACTGACCTACACATTACACATGTTACATCAGTTGTAGAATGTGTTTTATTGCACTTTTTTCCTCATTTCGCAAGCAAAACTACAGCTGAAGATCATAGTGATAGAACGTTCGATTGATAAAGTTCAAGAAGCTGATTGTGTAGGTACTAGATAAAAAATTATAAATGAGTAAAATATGTGCCGTGTGTATTTGTGCTGTAATTAATGATAAAGTAAATTATACAAAAAAAATTAAACATGATAAACAGATTGAAACATAGTAAGCTTAAATTTTGTTTTAAATCAATGATAGTACGTTGTCATACAAGATTCATTGCATCATTATTATTAAAACAATACTCTCTTATCATCGTCCCCTCGAGTACTGATAGTATTATCATCACACTATAAGGCTGAAGTTGCAACATTGTTTAACCAGTGAATATTAGTTACCTATAGATATTCAATTTTAAACTGATTTACCTCTTATTGGCTATTTTGGTAGAATTCATTAAGAAAATCAGGTAATCAAAGTAAACTAATAGAACTGTCTATTAAATGAAGATAAGAAAAAGACTCGGTCTATTGAAGATGTAAATTAATTTGTACTTTGGTCAGTAAATACGATTAAAGATGAATCATCTATACTCATTAATTTGCACTGCGACGAGCATGTGCAAAAGCCACGCAAAAACAAATATGATGTAAGCATTCGTGAAAAAATTCAAGAAGCAATCACTGAAATAGTTGGCGATGATTTAACTGTAATATTATTCTTACACATGAATATAATATTAGCAACTACACTAGATAAAAAATATTAAAAATGAAGATGAAGAAGATGTGGAACCAGCACGATATTTAAAATCTTAACAGAGGACATGTTGATCACGGTAATCAATGCAATAATGACTTTAATCGAAAACTAATGAATGCTAAACTTTTTTTCGTAAAAGGGAAAAGACCATGAATAACTTACAATTAATTAACATAAACATGTATAAAAATGACCAAGCCCTTACGTCGATGTTATAGCAGGCTATAATTGTATATCACTTGACCCCAACTGACACGTGGCTAGAAGAATTCATGTGATAACACCAAGATAACACGCATTGTGGATATTTTCTCCTATACGGACTGTTTTATATTATACTACTTAAGTAAACATTGTATTTATTATCTGTGAATCAGTATAGACTTTGGTCTGAACAAACGCCCTCAATCTGCCCCAGGGTTATACGATAATCATTAAATATATACAAATGAATATAAATAGTACCTGAGATGCTCTCTGGTTAAACTCTTCTTCTGTCAGTGCTACGAGTGCTGCGCCATCCATTGTGAAGTTCTCCATAGGAACCATTGGCATGTTGTAATGTTGCAATGTGAACATCACCCACGCCTTTACGTCCCCGGTACTCCATAGCATTGGATCTGGAAACGAGCACATTATTATTCACTGTTCCACTCCCCTTATTTACATGTTAACTACTATCATTATTGTCCTCTACCTAAGGTTAGTGAATTCACCTCATTAGATGCCATAAAGCGTTCTGCAAAACCTATTTCTCAAACATTTATATTGATAATTAATTCAAATGGCATCATCACGTAAATTCTACCGTAATCTCATTATACCTTGTTCGTAATCAATGACTTACTAATTAACAACCCCAAGAAAGAAAATGCATTCTAAGAAAATGCGAACCTCGCAACGCATGGTCTTGTTTAGTTTTGCATATCCAATCAATGTGTATATAGCGAGGACGTCACGAATATAAGACGAGATCATCGCTGGGCCAACATAAACAGCTTACGTAATTTACTCCGAGCGACTTCTAAGAAATCATTTATGTTTATAGGCGTTACACTCAGCGGTAGCTAACATATTTTGTACGTGGAAATACGTTTTTTTACTGGGCCGACATCTAAGTGACGTCACTATTAATTACAATACTAATAGTAATCATGTAAGACGTACGAGTACAACATTCCCATGACATGCTATTGTAAATCATACATGATTGTTCATAAATATATTCGCACGTAATACAACTCCAATCAAAGTTGAGTGAATAATGGTGTTGACGTTTTTAACTCACCTGGTGAGATTCCAAGTACTGTGCATGTGTTGTCCACGTCCCTCTTAGTTTGTTCGATGGCCATGCTAAGCACACGGTCGATGTCTGGCGCGACGAGAGAATCATCACCTCCACTGCTCTCCTCCATTTTCACACTTCCCAACTCCAACGGAATTGGTCTGAGATTTAATCTCTTCTGGAAAGATGTGTCTTCTAATGCTGACCTCAGCAGAATGTGATCCCTTGGCTCTTCAACTTCGAGTTTGGGTGTGAGGTAGCTCTGTTGGACACTGTCTTGTAGTATTTGATTTTCTTTTAGGAGCTCCTCTATGTCTATGTATTCTTCGTGTTGTGGAACTGGTGAAGAATATTGATTGTAGCTTCCGTAGGAAACGCACGATCCTGATGGAGATAGGGGATAGGGAGACGCAAAGCCGGGCACGGCAAGTCTGTTGGGTTCTTCTTTTATATAAACTTGTGGTGAGTACTGAAGAGAACTGTAGGGCGAGGCGGGCTGCAGGGCGACTGCTGGGATGGAGCCTTCGTCTGATGATGGAGAGGGAGTAGGGTAACCCTCGAAATCGTATAGGCGTTCCAAGAAGACGTTGTTTGTGTTGTCTTCTGGGTATGGTGGTGGTGGTTTGTTGTGAGGGTGTGGTGGCGAGTAATGCATCGATTCTGGGGGAGATGCAGCGCCGATCAGGCGGAGAAGATGTTGTAGATCAGCGGGGGAGGCGGGAACCGCTCTCTCGTCTTGAGACGCCGATGGCGGGCTGCACCCGGACCGGGGCACCGTTTGTGGCATCTGTGAACAAGAGAGAACAAACATTAGTTGCTGCTCAAATAAACAGATTGTATCGAACGAATTGGTTCTGTTATAAAAGGCATTGTTTGTTCAGTCACGATTTTAGTCGATATTTCTTGGATTTCACACGCGTTTTTTGAGGGCAGGTGTTAATTTTTTGGGAACTGTCCCGCAGTTGTTTTGTCCGAAAGTTCTTGCATCAGTTAGACGAGTTTAAAAGGTGGTTGAACTTTATTTACGATACTAGCCTAACCCTAAAAGCTTGAATGGTACTTGTTTAGAAGTTTGCAAAGTCCCATGGGTCATTGTTTGACGACGTCATGCGCCGACGTACTAGCATCCAGATGTCTTAAACATACACATTTCGAGCTGTATATTTATCTATTCCCTACGTCATAGACCTCTATATTTAGTAGTGAGTAATAACTCCAAACCTACGGAGATTTAAGTCACAAAATAAAATAAAAAACGAATGGTCAGGTGATAATGGGTAAATAGGATTAGATATATTTAGTCATTTGTTAACATTTTGTATTTTAGATGTGGAGATGTTATTATTATCTCACAAAGTAGTGTCCGATTCTGAGAAATCATAGAAGTGTTGGAAAAAAATATGCAAATATATGTAGATTGTTTGCTAATAACACAAGTTATGAAGTGATTAAAAAATGTGAACTAAAATTATGTATGATGGCACGCGGGAATAAAATATGTGTTCTTTTAACAGCTGTTTCTATGTTAAGACGAGATTAAGTAAAAAACATAATCGGCCTAACATTCCAAGAAGTGACAACAAATTAATGAGTACCGAATCAAACTCACATTAACTTTTGAACAACATGATGATAACAAAAATGATTTCGTTACTATTAACGATTTTTTTTTATCATGGCTGTGACCTGTGTTACTAAGCAAAACCTGACCATTCCTTTTCCATCCAAGTCGTCACTATCTTGCCCTCATCTTAACCTATTTAGGGTCGACGCAGAGTCTTTTCCCTCCACTTATCAGCGCAATTCTCAACGCTCGGCTTAACATCGAGAGTTGAAAATCCAGTGTGCGATAAAATACCGCCGCGATTTTATTACGTCCGTGCGAACGTCAGCTAAGGTACTCATTTTCTTTGCGAAAATCTCTTGTACCTAACTGGTCTGTCCGGATAATTAACCGGTGGCTTTGATTTTTCTACTTTTTTCATTATTTCGAACAATTGCTGGTACCTACATTTACATATTTCCCACGTATCTGCATTGCTATACAATTGTTGTTCTTACTCTATTTTTATTGGTTGATACTGTTTTAATATGAAGATACTGTGTTGTATAATCAAGTAGAAAAATTACTACACTACTTGTTTTTAACAATAAAAAAGTTGTGGCACTCCGGGAGTGCCGACAGAAGTCAAAACTTGAACAAGATCGCTTTGGTGGAAGAAAAATACTTGTATAGAACATTGGTCCGTAACTTAATATAAATAAACAGCACAATCGCGTTTACAAAGCCTTTAAAGTAAAAATACTTTTATAGAACATTGATCCGTAACGTAATGTAAATAAAGAGCACAATCTCATTTACAAAAATGAGGTGTCGGTAAAGGTGTCGCGAGTTCAATTGTTTTTTCCATCTTAAAAATGCCCAACGCGCCTAAAGAAGTTTTCACTTCAATAAAAGCAAACTTAGAAGTTAGTGGCGACTCATAATCAAGGACGGTTTTTGAGGCAATTTGCTGGTAATTAGTAGATTATGTTTATAGTCTAACCACCTATTAAAAGTAGAGTGCTTATTTACAAAAAAGAACTAAATGATTTCAATTCGTGATGTTATCATAAAAGTATTAAAATCTGGTTTAAAATATTATAATGTTTTACTAACAGACACATCTTAGTAATGATTTTATTGCAAGAGGTCGATGATGTCACTATCTACGCGAGCAAGTGATTAGGAATTATTATTTAATTGTTTTGGTATCTTACTAGAGGCGGCTCAGATTGTGTTGAAACATTTTTAATATGAAACCATTCATTAGTTTTGGGAAAACAGATTAAGATTTTTTTTAAATTTCTGATACCAAATCGATATAAGGGTCAATAGCGGTAATAATAAATACTGTACTATAATAGAATTCTAGTTTAAAAAATATAATAAAATATAAATAATATAATTCCTAAAAATGTGACTTATTTGCGAAAAATTCCGAATCTTTCAAAACATTCGTAAAAAAATCTGCATTTTTAAAAATCTTAAATCATAATCTCCCAATTTGCATTGCTTGTGTGGTCACGCATAGCTAATGGTCTAGACAATACTTAGCACGCGGAAGTGTCTAGCAATTCTCGTTTTAATCGAGACATCTCATTACAATATTTAAGTCAAATTCTATACCGCAAATATTTGAGGTATGACGCGTATTTAAAATATGTGACCTTTGCCAATTTACTAATTTGTTTGTTTATTATTTCTGCATTAATTATGCAGATCATTTGAATTTTGATCTTTGTAATGACGCAAAAAATTGTTTGATTAAGAATGTAAGTTAATAAGCAATTGCAAATTAATTTGAATTTGTCATTCTGATGCGACAAATTAAATTTTCCATACGAAAATAAACGAATACGAATATTTACTTCTGCTCTAATACTTCTATGTTAGATTTATAAATCACACATTATTATTTAACATTTTGATTGCATCAATGATAACGTAATTAGTCAATCGCTTTCAGATAAATGAAAAAATCTTCCAGACTATGTAAGTATGACTTTGCTTTTTACAGATTACAGACTATTAATGTAGTTATTTTTATTTTTTTATAACAACAATATAGGTGATGAAATTCAGTCTGAGAACTGTATCAAAGATAAATGTAATAAAACGTTAATTAATTACCTACAGACTCTACATACATTATTAATATAAGTGAAAGTTATTTAATTATTAATCATGAAACGTCGACTACTTAAAAAAAAAATGACAGCTAGTTGTAAAATTCCAAATTATTTGGTTATCAAAAGTTGGAGAAAAGTAATATTCGGAAACTTTTAATATTCAAATGAAGTTATTAATGTACGGTTTTAATTAAGCCTTGCGTTTTTGCTTGACTACTAAAATACTCTTAATGTAGAAAACATGACTTCTCAACTTTTTATAAAAACCTCAGTTATAAAAATAATGAATTAGTCTTTATACTTCAATTCACCTTGTCAAAGACTAACAAGTTAATCTTTTATAAATCAGTTAAATAAGTGCCACAAAAAATTTCTAAATGCAAGTCACCGCAATGCGTCAAAGGTAATATCCGATCAGATATCTGAATATCCGGACTTCCGAAGCAGGAAATATTATTTATAGATCATAATTTATTACGAGATTTTCTAAGAAGCATTAAGACGGATATGGGATTTACAGTTTTACATGGTTTGGATTTTATGGTGAACCGTTTGTCATATAATCACTAGCAATAAATTCAAATATTTCTCGTACAGACTTCTAGAATTTATTATGACTGGTTATCCTAAGATAAAATAACCCAACGGGTACGTTTGTATATTCAAGTGAATCTCAAAAACTGCTGGGTATTATTGGATTATATTAATTATGTTATTATTCAATTCTGTGCACGGCTGGAATATAGTGATTGCTAGTTGTTAGACATTATATTATTGTGAATACCCTTGACTGAACTAACCTAGATAAAGTTCATAATATTATGTACTTATTTGCAATTCAAGAATATGATTATTTATCACGTCTTTAAGTATAAACAAATCTCAACTACCTTCGCTCTATAGATAACTTATAAAACGTAACAGTTTTTGTTACAGTTATAACAATAGCAAAATTGTTACTATGGTGATACAATACAGACTGTTGGTACTAAAGGCAATGACCGTCTATACATATACCACAACAATGTATAGCGAAAAAAGTGATATAAAGTTCAGTAATTTTGACCCCAGTGCGAATGTAGACTGTTTTCTTTTGAGTTACAAAGAGATTAGATGGAGCATATCTATAAGTTGTTTGTCCGATTAAAAGTTCTATTATTAAACTCATTATTCTTAGAAATTAATTGCACCATATTATCTACAAATCAGCTCAATAATAATAACAATAGCAACCTCTATATCAATCGCAAAATCTGTAGGAAGTAAAGTGTTCCGTTTTGTAAAAAAATGGCCGACAATGTGCATTGACGTCACAGCATTGGTCGACGAATCAGCGAGCGTCGAGAATGAGCGTGACCGTATGAGAGCCTGCTACACTTCAGACCTTGGGTTTTCCACTAAAGTTCGCTCAACCGTTTGAGGTAGTAAAAAAATGTTTCTGTAATGCATACGAATTGTTACAATTACAGTTTTAATAGTTATTTTGGTTGGTATAAACCTAATATTTAGCCATTTTCTGAAAAACTATAAGTTTTCTTAATCTTTCATGACACTATGATATGTCCCTAGTTATTATGTCCATAGTCTGGCCACAAATTGAATCGAATTATAATTTTTAATTCTATTAATGTTCACAATGTTTTTAAAGCTCTTTGTAATCCTTACTAGGTCAAAAATAGTTTAAAAGATGAAGTAACAACCTATTGTTTGCAGACAGTTATAGAGATGAGTAAATTCAAAAGATGTTGAAGCTCAACATATCTTTTTTCTAAGTATACGATAGCAGTTTACATAATTACGTTCCATTAAAAAAATTGTTGAATGAAACTATTATTAGACGCGTAATGAATCTAATCCGTTGCTAAGCTAAAACTAAAACTCAAACGAAAACAGACTTCCACTAAAACATTTTGTTATTGCAGTCGATAATGGAAACAACTGTTAGTGCCTATAACTCTTCATGTTGATAAACACACATACATCTTGTTAAATTGTTTTCACTGATTGGAAATAATAGCTTTAAACCGTTATGTATTAGAAAACTTATTAAGTTATAGTAAGATTATTATAATTGCAAGTTTTCACGAGTATTCCGAGCTATTGATTGACAATTTGTTAAGATTTCTTAGTACTTTTAATTTTAGGTTGTAAAACTTTACTTGAATTCAAGTCGGCTTAACAGAACTGTGTAATTCTAATTAGTGGTGTTCTACTGACATACATAATGCTTCAAACAATACTACAATACGTATATTATATTATCATTTTTTTTTTTTTTGTTATACGTATATTAAATCTTATGCAGAAAAGTAAACTAATGAAAAAACCTACATTTTGATTTGTTGATATATTTGAAGTTGATTCGTTGTTGTTATTTTGGTTAAACAATTACAACAGCTTACGTGACAACTGATTTACTTATCACACGAAAATACCTTGTCACGATAACGTCTAAATTATTTAAGTCAGATTCTAAAGTCAGAGTCAGACTCAATTTTTTCTCACAGTCCTAAATAAGTCTAAAAATATATCAAAATCTTGCTAAATGTAGAACCTAGTTATCCCTGACTTAAAAGGTCCCGCAGACAGGCGCGTCGTGACCGTACGAGCAATGTGATTCTGGTAGAATAATTTCCATGAAGATTCCATAGAAATTGTTCTACTAGTCGCGTCGCGCCTGTCAGTGTGAACCTTACGTCGTAAAAAGAGGTTGTATTCTCAGCAAATTGTTTGCACAATTGAATTATTATAAACACTTCACTTGAATGAGATGTCTGTGCGAGATTAACTTAAATTGCCCATTACTTAGACTTATGGACCTTGGGGTTCCCCCGTTTTGAGCCGACACTCCTTTTTTGTTTATTTTGACATAAGAATCTTGATAAATATTATGAGAAGTGAAAAAATCTTAATAGGTATATAGCGTTTGCAAATGAGTATACGATTCCTTTTACATGTGCTATATCTCTCTCAAGATTTAAACATTTTAATCTCAACTGTAAGAGATGATAATCTTTATCGGGTTTTTTTCGTAGCACCTCATACCGATACTACACACAATTCTTCAATTTCAAACCACTATATTCAGTCTTTTTTAGTAACATCAGTTCATACAACCTAAGATTAGCATGAGTTCAAGAAACTCCAACGTAACCGTGGCGTGATATATTGATGCTACGTGATTCGTAGCAGCCTCTACGCGGGCATCCATGAAACCCTTAATTTTTTTTTAAAGCTACGTTCTACAATCGATTTTTTAAATGATTTTTATGATTACATAATCATATTACTAGAGCATTAAGTCCTCACTAAAGAACAATAAACGTTACAAAATTAGCATAAATACCACTGCAGCTCCTTATACGGAATCCAAGACTTGTTTTTTTATGCTTTGTAGAACGTGTTAGTCTAGTATAACTATCTAGTGTTTTATATTTTTTTAGAACTATACGAAATAGAGTCGGTATTTCCCAAACGTTTTCTTCAATTAAACGGATGTCAAAGTGTTAAATTTATTGTCGTCTAACGAATTTTATTGGATAGAATATGATGTGTAGATGTTTAAATGTTTGGATTTGAATTTAGAGTTGTTTAAGCCGCGCCTGTTTAGATTTTAATCTCTCGTTACTATATTCATACTTTATGATCTCAAATCTCGTAATATTCTATTATCTCTAAACTTAGCTTAAAACTCCGATTATAGTATTAAAAGGGTTTAATAATAAATCATGTTTTCCATAATTTACATCGACAATAAAACCCTAGCCGTTAGTAAACGTCAATTAACTATTAACCTAAATAATCTAAGATTTATGAACAATAGTACTCGTTTTATTACGCATTCTTAGCCAATTATAAGGTACTTAAGAATATACTTAATACCTCATATTAACATGAAGTTCTTATATATCTATAAGTAGGTAGTACGTACGTAACCGGCTCTTAGTCTCTTGACACTGGTTTTTGTTATGATGCCGTTAGAAAACAACCTCAAAACACCGGTACTATGTAACCAATCAACATATCCTAATTAAAAAAATATTTGAAGGTACATAACATCCTACAAAAGGAGTAAGTATGTATCTATAAACAATAACAACAACAATGTGAAACTTCACTCAAGTACTTATGTAAGTATCCGAATTCCAAATCCACGTGGTAGGTAACTCATAAGGACCTCACTCACTTGCTTCTAGGCTTCCACTCCCACTCACTGAAGTACAAAAGCACTCACACAGTCAAATATCCGAACAGGGTTGCGCTTGCGCAGCATCCATTGCGTTGAGGTTATAATGCCGGCCGGTGAAGACTGCCCGATGAGATAAAATGCTTCCAAATCCAAATTTTTAGTCACTGTTTTTATTTATGTAAATTATGTTATTAAGTTTAAGTTTATATATATTTCCCGGCTTTTTTTGGCAACATGAGTGCGTGTGTACGGCGGATAGATCACACAGCCACTGAGCTCGGCGCCCGCGCACGAAGCCTTTGCCTCAATGAGCGACTACGTCATTACGGGAAGTACGCTGCCACTAAACTAATATAACAAATACTTCTCACATCGAATAGCTTCGTCCAACGTCATATGCCACTTAATTATATTTCAATGACGCTAATATGAAAATTAGATGAAAGACGAAATTAAAAAGTGATTTGATTCTAGTTAGTGTCCATTGTGTTACAGTTTCGTTTATATCCTGTACCTGGTTTAATTTATATTGTTGACGAAATTGTGTAAAATTTTCCGTAAACAAATTGCCTATGCTGACGTGCTAATGCAAGAAATTGTTTATTAATAATATTGGAACAAATTAACATTTTTATCTCAGTCGGTTGTGACCCAAAATGTTTTATTTTGTCAATGTTATCGGTGGGACTTCGAATTATTTGCTTTGTTAGTGTCTAGTACATTTCATAATGCGCATTTTATTTTATTTAAAATTACTATTACTATTACATAGTCTCCAAGATTATTACAATGGAATGTATCTAAAGGTACTATGACATAATAAATGATAATCAGATCACCTATATCTTGAATACCTTGACAGTTATGATAAACTGTATGGTTCATAAAATTAGGGTTATCCCACCCTCATTACCATGGGTGAAAAAGTCGTGAGTCGTGCATGAGATGACGTCACAGTTCGCGCCTTCCGCACTTCATTCATTCAGTAATAATAGTACAATACAGACAAAGAACGTGCAGTGTATTGTACACACACTCACACATGCATACGGTCATACGTCAGAACCTACACGTGAGAAAATAACAATACACATTTTGGTCGCACGATCTAATTTAATTTAAGATTTTTTCCTTGTTAATTAATCATTATTGTTTTGATAAAGTGTGGAAATTGATTGATAATTTTCTCGTTTACTGAAATCATGAAACGTAGTACTAAAGACATCAACGGGATGCACTTTTTTTTGCACAAAATTATTTGCAAAATAGTTACAAAATTCGTTTTGCGAAAAAGGATTTTATTACTATTTTTCGTTAGATATTCCTTAGATTTTTAAATAAAAAAAAAAACATTGCATTTTTTTCGACATTTCTTAATTATTGCTAATAAACATGACAGAACTTATGCTTTGATTAAAATAATAAGAGAGACATTAATATATTTTTTATATTAAAAGATTTTTTTCATCAAAAGAGACTAACTTTAAAGGAATGTCACCTTGCCTACTCAAATGCAACACCAATAAAGGATAGACAAATCTATTTATAACCAATAGTTATGTAAGTGGAATTGCCGGCTCCGTACGTATCTAAGTCATTGTTTTGCTGTATGTCACCGCGAAAACCCATTCATAACGAACACCTACGCTTGAATATGTCATGTACTGTTAATATTTTGTATGTAAACATACTTGGGTAAAGTCACCACTTTGCATTTTGATCATTAGAATATTTCTACACATTGAAATATTCTATTGGTCAATAATATCTCCCAAAGGAATAACCTAACCTACATGTAATAAGAAGATACAGCTCGGTAATAGTAAAAGTAAAATAGTTTCGTCAAAATCTAGACTCTTGGGCAGTTCATACATTTTAGGCACCTAAAATTACGTATTAGGATTTAGATTTATAAAAAATATATTGTTACTATAATACAAACGTATCTATAAGTTATGAAAATACCAAAAAAAAAAACATTTAAATACATAATTACGTTTAATTTAAAGATGCAATCAATAATAGCCACTAAACTGCTTTAAAGCCATTAAAATGTTGCATTCTGAGGTGACATAAATGCAGGGAAAAGCCTAAATTACGTAATTGACAATCGTCAAGCAATCGTTCGATATAGTGCCGTCATTGTGCGTCATCACTTTTGTACTAAAATGTCAATGTTACATGAAAGGGTGACAGATTGTAGTAAAGGTGACAAATGATTTACAATAATGTATAGATAATTTAAAAGATTAACATTTAAAATTAAGATAAGATAACTAAATAAATTAAGAAATATACTTTGAGCAAAAAACACAAAGACGACAACTGGCACAGAAGATTTTTTTTAAACTAGTATACGCTTATAGAATACTTTAGTCGTGTTTAATTAATCAGAATATTAATAATCATCTAATTAATTACCTGATAGTTTTCAGCCACAAAATAAGTTCCTCCATAGTTTCGCCAATAGTAATCCCGAATAGGCACCATCCTTTTTAATATCAAAAATGTCCGTAAACAAATAAAACTATTTAAATAATTTAGGTATTCAATAAAAAAAAACTAATACGAAATCACTTTTATTATCTATTCGAATATCTGCTCTACTTATAACAGTAAAAATATTTATTGATAAAATAAATTATAATATTTATCGAAGCGAGAAGATCATTTTTCTTTTTTTAATAAATTATATTGAATAACTTTTTTCAACTGCGGCCCGCGCGGCTGTCTCCAAGGAAAGACGTAGTTCTTTTTAACATATTATCACTGAACACTTCGATAAATATATTTTTTTATCACGTCATTTTATCGTAAGGAGCAAAGTTCGACTCTTTGATAAGATAGTGCAAGTTTTTCACAATACAGGCGCCTTTTTAAGGAAACTTGTATTTAATAAATTAATAATTAGTAAAATCTTGAGACTTTTTATCTGATTGGGATTTTACTATCACGTTCAAGATAGTAATTTTGCCATGGAAGAATTACTTATGGAAATCTATTTTTAGTTTTATGATGAGTATGAAAAAAATGATTTTATCTTCATCCGTATCCTGGTATTATGATTAAAAGATTTTTTATACACATTAGATAAGTTACCAGTTTAAAAAAATAAACAAGGTTTAATTAAGCATTCGTTGAGCCACCCTCTCTAAGTTCAACAAACTGTTATTTTTTATTTTGGCACATTTCGTATTCAAACAATAAAATCACACACATGTATTGGTATTTTTGTAACGGATATTCTAAAAGCAGCGCCCTCACACAAAAAGTTATAAAAATCGGCCAAATGCGAGTCAGACTCGCACACGAAAGGTTCCGCACCGTATTAAGACCGAGCAAAAAATGCCAAAAAAAACACGTTTCTTGTATGGAAACCCCCTTCATTTATTTTTATTTTTTATAGCGGCAATAGAAACACACAATATGTAAAAATTTCAACTGTCCACCTATTATGATTCATGAGATACAGTCCGCTGACAGACAGACCTACGGACGACTAGCGGAGGCTAAGTAATATGGTTCCCTTGGCCACCCTTTGGGTACGGAACCCTAAAAAACAAGTCAACGTACTATGGAATTAAGTAGATGGATCTTTAATTACTGTAACGAATTTTAATAAAAACCTACAATAATTAAACTATCAATAACGGCCTGTTTAATTTCTCTCTAAAATATTTTTCTCAGAAACTGCTAAACATATCTAGATAATCGGTTTTAACTAATAATAACACGGCACTTTAGATAGTTAACTAACACACTTAAAGTACGGGTTTCTGTATGGACTTCCATCTAATTTGTATGGACTTAATTATTGTTTATTAATGAACAAATATAAAGCCAAATTCAGACTAGAAAATAAACCGTTGAATATCAGTTGACAGTAGAATATTTACTGTTACGTAATTTTCAACATTGACTTAGACCATTTAAGGTATCGAATCGTCTTTGTATTAAGGATAGGCTTAGTTAAAATGTATTATTTTATTTTATTTCACGTGGTGCAGCATTTTATATGCCCACAGAAGGTAGTGCCCTCTTTGCCCTAAAAACGGGATACTGCTATGCTTAGCCCGTTATTAATTATCATTGGAGACTACGATATATCCCAAGGCAGTTAGTTAAAGATTAAATTATGGTGATAAATTCTAGACGTTGCTACAGCCTACAGATAATTGTCACTCAGACATAACTCTATAAAACCCATTGTACTTAATTCTGTACTATATTTTATTGTCGTTTGAAGAGTATCAATATATCCTAGAGTTCACCTTGACCGCATAGTGTTTTCCCGTCCTCTGGCTAGGATCCGCTTGCAGTTAGATAAAAGGAATCTGTCGTGAGCTCATTAGCAACCACACGAACCGTGGGTATTAATGTACTTGTTAGACGGATACTGTTGACCAGATACTTGGAGTATTCCCTTCTCCATGATGGGAAATAGATTAGAGCAGTCTCTTTCAAATAAGGTATGGTGGAGCTTGAGAAGTGAATACTTGGAGGCAAAGTGATAGGTGCTAAAAAGAATCCACCAATATTTGGCCTTTGTCAAAATTATGCAGGACTCATACTGAGGCAAATCTAGCGTGAGCCGCGGGATATATATTGGCATTGTTACCTGTTGGTGTTTTTCCAGTCTGTGGAAGTCTTTAACCTATTTTTTTTTTTTCAGATATATCATAGAGAGACAGTTAAAATCGAATTCTGTAGTATGAATATCTATCCGTCATTACGTGGAGTAGGTATGATATTTAATTGTGATATAATTGGGAAATGTAATCGCGTGAACGGGTAAATTATTCTCATTAATTACTATAAACGTGTCACAAACAAAACCCTAATGGTGACTCGTTAATTCATACCAATTAATAAGAGAGCATCAGACGTTTCGGATATCACGTAAACTAAACGTACCTACGCTTATACGTGATAGATTACGTGGAAAATATTTTTTGTTCAAGGTAAGGAAAATTTTCCAAATGTTTTTGTTGTTTTTTCGTTTGGATAATTTATAGATACTAACCGAAAAACTAAAACAATGGCACTCGTCACTGCGGTAATCGACGCGTTGATGTCTTTTACTCCACGGTGTCGGTAAATTGGGTTACAGTGTCGCGAAATCAATGGTTTAGTCCTATCTCAAAAATTCCCAACGTGCCTAAAGAAGTTTTCACTTCAAAAATAATTCCTCTTTCGTGAATAGGGGAAGACACTCTAAAGAGAGTCATATTCTCTTTACATAGCACTCATCTTCAAGTGTACCATCACAAAAAGTTTGTTGATGTAATTAGGTGTGATTTCAACGGATAACGTCATCTATTTGGCACAGATTTTTAGCTTTGATGTGTTAAATGCGATATGTCACGTACACACCCCTTCTCATTTTATCAATTATTTAAAACATTTAATACTGATTGTCGTAATAACCGTAGTATATGTTATCAAATCATGTGACAAAAGGTTAGTTATCATGACTTTAGTTTAATCAATAAGTCGATAAGTCATAGTTTAAATATGCCGAAAGATAACACCGCAGGCCACAGCATGCCTGTTTTCCACAAGGGTAGGCAGGGGTGTCTCAATACATACATATTTTGACAGTTTTGTCCGCGTAAAAATCAATTTCGGGGTATAAATGGGAATTTCTCAGTGGTATATCATTTTACCCAACCCGAGGATGGAACCCACGTTCAGTAGTCGAGCTTACAGTCACTAAACCAACTCATGCGAGATTATACCTATCAATTTATGATAATTTGTAATTGATCACGATCGATATGAAGTTTATTGAGCATTGTACACAAATAGTGCAATTTTTTATAAGTGTTATAAAATTCACATGTTTTTTGTGCGGTGAATCCCCTTTTATCATTAAAGTATAAGTTTATTTGGTATAAACAGTTTTAATGTCAAAATTATATGAAAATTTATGAGTAATCAAAATGAATCGGGTCCTATATTGGAAATTGACATGTCCTAGAACCGAAAATTCGAAGACATTGTGACATCCACCTAACCGCACTGGGCCCGCATGGTGGATTATGGCCCACTCCTTCTCAAAGAGAGGAAGCCTGTGTGTTCCCAGCAGTGGGATATTATGAGCTGATTATGCTGATGTTGATAATGATAGTTGGTTATAAAACCTATCAGTGGTTTAAAGTTTTTCCACAAGTTATTTTATAACTCTAAATAATATTACATTTTCTAATCTCTACCAGGTCTCATTACAAGTCTTGCAGATAAGGTTATGTTACAGAAAATTCTTGTACACTTAATTGAAAGCTTGTTAACTAAGAACATACTAGTCAGGGACTTACATAATTTCACTTAGCTTGAACAAGTGTAAACATACGAGTACACTCTTATAAGATAAATTAAAACGACTTTTATTTTGACATGCAGCTATATTTAGAATGTTTATTGCAAAAGTGAATGTTTGGAATCCTTTGCAGTTCAAATTCATGATTTGACAATATTAACAAATCATGAATAAGTAGGTCTAAAGCTGCAGAGGGCAAAAAGCTTGCCCCTATTGCATGGAACTTAAACATAAATGGCGAAATATGATTTTTACCTACACCACTGCCTCTATCTTCAGGGAATAATGCCGTGATATTATGTTATAATGTAGAAGTCCCTGTAAATAAGGCATCGGATTATCGAGACTTTTTTACAATGCGGAGATGACATGATCTTTGACATATCAGATTATGGCAAGGTTGACAGTTGTCACTTACTTAGTTTTTTTTAAAATTGATTTTAAAAAAATCTTGAAATACACAATCATGCCATTATGTTTAACAAGCACCTACTACGAACTAATTACGGAAAAGTGCAATAAAACTACTTTCATTAACCACATTTCCCTAAACAAATCCTTGGAATGCAGTTAACCCTTAAAGAAAACGAGATTGCAGCTAAAAATATACGTAAATACGGCTGAAATATTTAATCGTCCAAATGTATACTAGTATTAAATGTTTGTACGGCATCGTGCGCCTGCGCGGTGAGAGGAACCGGTTGTCAAGGCCTTCGGTTTTCCCTGCCACTTACAAAATGGCGGATTTGATCTTACGATTATTGCATATGTTTTGTCTGTTGCTAGGTAGAATTGAGTTTGTTAGGCTTTGGAGAGCAACAAAAGGATTGTCGTTTGTTTTCGTTTTGTAAAAAGAAAACGTTAAGTTGGGTTTTTTCGCGGACAATTTTGTGGAGAAAAATGTGTGATTAAGTTACAAAGTTATGCGTTTAATCTCTCTTAATTTAAAGAAAAAACATGGTTTGCCGAGATTTTAATATTAAAATTACTGTGTTGACTACCAATTAATTACTTAAATGTTATTCAACTACCTACTAGAATCACCAAAAGCCTAAAAATAAGCCTTAGGTAACACTAAAATACCTAGTGCTCAAACGATTAGTCATGCAAAGCTTTGGTCACAGCCAATTGCTGAATTATGCAATTCAAAAGCAATTTTAAATTCAAAATGGCCGTATATTCTGTTTCATTTTGGACCACGTGCGCATAACTATTCGAAGTATTTTGTTGTTTTTTTTTAATTCATTTTTGAAAATCTAGAACCAAACAAAGAAATATTAACTATTCGTCACGGATAAATAAAAGTTAATAAATATCTTTGATGTTATCGGAAGGTCGACAAATAACATAATTCATCAAAGCTTTACTTCATAAAAGTTCGAACGAATGTCAATAGATGGCGTTAGTTGCAGCTCTAAGCTTACAATAGCACGTTCTAAAATTATTTTCGCAGCTTGCGTTGTCAGACTTAACCTTTAAATGTCCTCAAAACCTTAGGCATTACGACTTGAATACTTAGCACTAATACCCAAATCAATTTGCCTTAAGAGCTTTGTTCGTGTACCTACCTTAACTCACACATACTTACAAACAGTAGCCACAATTATGCGTAATAATTACATGTATAACAAGGTCGTACATACAAACGTAACACTATATAGCCTGTGACGCAAACGAGTTTCCCTTTCACCGCTGCTATTGGGCTGCACGGACGCATTCGATACATAAAATCGGTACTCGACGCCCACTCGATTATTCGCACCGATAAATTTGATTTGTGCACGATTCCCTTTGTTTTGTTCAGGAACGAGACATTTATTGGACACGGTTGGTTGTTGTATGCTTTTTGGTTTCGCAAGAAAATAAATACTTCTAAATCGTAAATAATACCAAGAATAATCACCTATATCTTACTTAGTCACGTTTCTTTCTTTGCTTAGCAAATAGGTAAGCATGTGTAACCAACGCCTCAGTTGATATTATTTGCATAGAAATATAATGATTAAATTATGTTATTGTTGTTCATAAATAATTAATAAGGGTATGATTTCTTGGCTACTTAAGAACAATGGTACTGTTATGTAATATACTCGTTTATTTCTTTTTATAGGACTCACAAGACAGGCTGTTGGCAAGTAAACAAGCTGTATTTATTCCTTAATCCTTTTCCAACTTGTGTACCCAACTTTTCTTTGATTCATCGTTTTACCAAATTTAGAAAAGTCCCTTTGAGAATTCGAAGAGGCAGGTTCGAATGGGAAATAAATCTTACTTTATTATTATATTTTTAAATTATATTTTATTATATATATAAATATTATATTATATTTTTTTTTTATCCTGCCTTAATATTATAAATGCGAAAGTAAGTTTGTTTGTTACGCCTTCACGCTAAAACAGCTGAATGGATTTGGATGAAATTTGGCACATATATAGATGATGCCCTGGAAAAGAACATAGGATACTTTTTTTTTTCCCACGGGATCGAGACTTATGCGGGTGAAACCGCGGGGCGCAGCTAGTAATTTTATAAACGTGAAAGTTTGTGAGGATGGATGGATGTTTATTACTCTTTCACGCAAAAACTACTGAACGGATTTGGAAGAAATTTGGCAATCGGATATTTTATAACCTGGATTAATACATAGGATACTTTTTATCCCGATATTCTCACGGCATCTAGACTTATGCGGGTGTAACCGCAGGGTCCTACTTGTATTCAATAAAAATGTTTTTTGACTAGACACAGTAATTTTCCGTGAACCAAAAATTATCACGTAAATGCCCCGAATAAAGAAAAGTGTTAATAGAGCCAAAATGGTTGTCCCTTGGCGTACATCACACCTTGGCGTAGAAAAGTGATAACTCTGTGAACACACGATACTAGCACTACGTCCAAAACATGTTTTTTTTTTCAAATACAATTCTTATAAAGACATTTAATTGAATATGAGAACAATCAATTGATTAATTGTCACCGAGTGATTAAGTTGTCAGAAACGACACGATTTTTTTTTTACTATTACAGATTACAGGTTATTTTACTTGTTATATACTACACTCCAATTATGGCAAATACTGTACGTCTTACGTATTAATGTCTTCATTAATTGTGAGACATTAAATAAATATCAATTCTATTTGAACCTGTAAAAATGGCCTTTATTGGCCATCATATTGACCATTACTAACCAACTATTGTTTTAAGACCCATTTTGATAATACCAACAATATAATAGGCCTGATCTGACTAAGATAATGTCTGGACTTTAAAAGAGATTGTGGCCTCTGACTCTGAGTTTGTTTCGGTATTTCAAATAGAAAACACCGAACTCATCTAGTTTTTAAAATATTATGACTGACGTCAAAAAGGCTTGGTGTAAAACTACATCATTTAAAATCATTTATCAGTAACTACTAAAACATGATGCAAAGAGACTAGGTAATTATCTCAGTTTGACTCACAATCGGTTTCTCAACAATCCCGCCAAAATATTCGTTTGGCAACACTGCCTTCTTTCATTTTCCTGCTTCAACTTTCGTAACGTGATGATTCAGATACCGTGATTCGACTTAATGATCTGTCGAGACGCGAACCATTCTCGGAAAATTGAACTAGCTCATTTTGACCAATAATTTAATAGACTTTTTGGAAGTCTGCGTTTGAAATTAGGAATTGTGTAGATAGATAGATAGATAAAACATTTATTTAGTGCACACAAAAGACACACATAAACACAATTAAATGATAACAAATTACACGGATATATAAAACAAGATGCCAATATACAAAAAAGAAAATACATACGTATAGCAATGGAGTGACATTATGACATACTTCAGAATAATCAAATATATAAGGTGCGGTGTGCGTCTCAAGGTTGCACCAAATGGGAGTCCAACTCAGCATGTGTCAGGCAAATATACCTGACGCTGATATTCTACTGGATCTCTGCAGTGACATACGGACGTCGAGCAGACGAGATAAATTGGTGTTGTGTAGATGAATAGGCTTTTGTTTTTCCGATATTCTTTTGTTTTTTGGTGGCAATATTAGGTCCAGGGTTTGCCATATTACAATGTTTATGTAACATCACCTGTAAAGGCTCTGTCTAATCATTTTTGTAGTGAAAATTTCTTTAGACACGTTGAGCATTTTTGACATGGGACTAGACCATTGATTTCACGTCCTGTTACCGCGGTGTCGCGTGGAGTAAAAGACATCAACGCGTTGATTACCGCGGTTCGTGGAGTAAAAGACATCAACGCGTTGATTACCGCGGTGCGTGGAGCGTTTTTTTCAAGTTTTCACTTCTGTCAGCACTCCCGGAGTGCCACTGTATTTTTTTCATGGGTAGTCGGTTGAACAGCATTTTCTAGCGTATTACATGTAAATATCTGCCTAGCCTTTTCCCAACTATATTGGGGTCGGCTTCCAGTTTAACCGGATGCAGCTGAATACCAGTATTTTGCATGGAGCGACTGCCTATCTGACCTCCACAACCCATAACTGGGTAATACGATACCCCTTGGTAAGACTGGTTGTCAGACTTTCGGGCTTCTGACGACCCGTAACGACTGTCAAAGATCCATGAATGACAGCCGGGACCAACGGCTTAACGTGCTTTCCGAGGCACGGAGGAGTCTCGGTATGTAGAAATGGTCACCCATCCACGGACCAACCCCGGCAAGCGTAGCTTAACCTGACAGATCGACCCGAGCGGCTGTTAGTACTTAGCCACGAGCTAAAAATAAACAATTAATTCGTTTGCCATTCATATATATTTGAATATAAATTTATAAAAGTGAGATCAGAAGTGATAACAGTACCGGAAAATTCATAGAGATTTATGTTACTGTTACTTCTAAAATACAAACAAACTACATATTATTAAACGTCCTTCCTTCCTTGCTGCCGTCCTAGCTACTCGCAAATCTTACCGATATGTTTCAAGATATAATAAAAATAACAACAATGCCCACTTAAACAATAGAACCTTGCGCAAGAGTTGTTCTACTTCCTTGTTTACTACTGGACCGGTTAATTGTAACATTAATATAAACACCCAAGTATACATAACTTAGATATTATTAAATAGTCTTTAAAGAAGGTAAATATTTATATTAGAATAGAACCTAACTAGCATACCTTTGACTTATCTTTCATTTAGGTCTGAGTTGAGTTAGTCAGTCGCCATAAAAACAAAAAAGTAAAAACGGGTAAAATTTTCTGCTGTTTCGATAGTGGTAGGAGATGCCCTGGGCGTCGGGAATCGCGAGCCAATTTCGATAGTGGTAGGAGATGCCCTGGGCGTCGGGAATCGCGAGCCAATTTCGATAGTGGTAGGAGATGCCCTGGGCGTCGGGAATCGCGAGCCAATTTCGATAGTGGTAGGAGATGCCCTGGGCGTCGGGAATCGCGAGCCAATTTCCGACCTATAAGGACCAAGGTCCTTATCGGACGGCGAGCTACCCATTGCTCACCGTCCGCAAGCCCGCGCCTACGGTGGCCGGAAAACGGTTCGCGATTCCCGCCCCGGGCGTCTCCTCCTGCGGCGGTTAGGGGCGTGAGGGCGCGAAATTTGCCTCTCCCTCACGCGTTCCGCCTCCTCCTTCGCGAGCATTACCGCTTCACAGAAGGAGGTGACGGCCTGCCATTTCCTCTCGTTCCGTACTATGGCCTGAACCCGGGTCGACGGCGCGTTGTGTTCCACGCGCGCCTCAAAGAGATGTCAGCAGAATTGACGGGGTGCGCTAGGGCCGATGCCTGCCGGGGTTGCGAATAAGGCCGAAAGGGAAATCGTGGCCCCTAGCAACGTAGCAACTGAAGGAACACGGGTGGATTTTAGTCAGTAAGAGTCTGACACGCCTTCCCGCCCAGAGCGGGAGAAGTTATATGATAATTTTCCCACCCAAAATAAAAGAGAGCTTGTTCTTAGTCTGCCTTGCTAGCTACCACCATCTTATCTAAGTCTGTCGCCATAATAACAATGTTAACAGCATTGTTGTGTTTCGGCAGTTAGAGGTAAGATAGCCAGTTCCTCTGTGGTTGAGAATTTCTAATGAAGCTCATTTCCACCTTCAGCCTGATCATCACTTACCATCAGGTGAGATGAAGGCCATGAGCTTCCCCGCAGTGGTAAAAAAAGGTAGTTGCAAAACGGAAGCATTTTCTTGATTTATTTTGATAAATAAGTAGGATACCTATCTCAAAAACAATAATCTATGAAAGCAAAAGATCTTTTTTTAGACATTACATATTATTCGAGGATACTTTTCCTTAAAGAGCACTTGTGATAAGCTTACTTTTATCGTGTTTGATACTGAAATAGTAGATATTATCACAATTACTACCGTCATTTCTAAAATTAATTACCGCGAAAACTGGGGTTTGAAACGGATCCAATATGAGTCAGCTAGACAATACAGCTGCTAATTTAAACCACAACAATCTCAGCAATAAGATTCATTTTACAATAGTTTTAGATTTACATAATGTTGGAAATTCCAGTGCTTGAATCGAGCAAACATTGCAAAATTCATTGAGGCAACTACTGCAAAATGTTCATTCAAGTTTTTTCTACCACGTGATGAAAGACAAGAAAATCGAGCAATTTTAAAATTGGAACATTTAAATAACATTAACCAATCAAATGGCGAAACAAAACACAAGCTACTCTTTTAACCCGTAAAAAGCGCGTCACCAATTTTCTTTTATTTAAATTGCAAGAATATGGCATTCACATCAAGCGTGTCTCATTGCCAAGACGTGACGTCATAAAGGTGCGTCCTCGACCTAAATAGACAAATGTGAAAATTGAACAGCTAATATTGAGGCCCTATTCAATAACTGTACTCTTAAAATGTCTGCTCTAGAAGACAATACGTCTAAAGTTACGAAATACTTTGTTTATGTAATTTAAAAACGTGCATGTCGAAAGGCTTATTCATAGGTTATGCATTTAAAGTTATTAGTCATATGTGGTAAATCAGCGTCGCGAATGTTAAGTTTTTTTCTACGTGAGCTTATTGTGTGGGAATTTAAGGCGCTGGTCAATCGTGTAAAAGGCGATAAACACGTGATTAAGAACTCTACAAGTTACCTATTTTACACCACTGTAGGTTAAAAGTGACTCATAATAATGTAATTTAGCTACAACCCTACAATATTTTAATAATATCAGCCTATTGATCGGCTAGCTTGCTCAAGATGGGTTAGCGAGTTTAGACTTAAAAAATAACTAAATCTACTACCTTTTTTTGTGTGGGAAGTTATCAAATAACTTCTCCCGCTCTGGGCGGAGCGGGAGGGCGTGTCAGACTCTTACTGACTAAAACCCACCCGTGTTCCTTCAGTTGCCATGACAAACCTTCTGAGGTCAATACAGAATCGACAAACCATACAAACTGTCCAACAATTCAAAGAAAAGACACCCATTCAAGAAAACGTCTTAAATCAAGCGACAATGTTACAAAACATTTCCTCTAAAGGCTTTAACACAGTAGTATTTCCTACATAATTCAGTCAAGAAAGTATGGAGCTATTCCGAGCTATACACAGGCTATGTAGCCCGTGTCCATTCTATGCGACGATTTCTGAGGAATCTAAATTGTCTCTCGTCATTCAAGGGTTAATTGCGTATGGACGCGCGGAAAATTCGAAAGCGTTTGTGTGTGAGTTTTCCAATGTGTTAGTAGTTTACCAAGTGTGGAGTTTTCTTGTACTTTCGAAACTTTGAAATGACTTCAATTATCAAATCGTAAATATTTTCATTTTTGGTTTCGATAATTCGGTCAAATGAAATCTGAATAAGATGGTCTATTTACTTTGATTAGACAAACTAGAATTTTGACTTGAGTTGATCTGGGCTTCCTAATTGAAATAACATTGTCTTAACCCAATTAAATGCAATCAACTTCGCCAGCAATTTTTTCAGACTCTATTTTTATTATAAAAACAGACATTACACAGCCGGCCACGTCTATCGCCCCAGTATTTTTTGCAATAAAAACTTAAACTTTATTGTTCTTTCGTTTTCTCAATTTTTCTTATATATTTAAAGAAATAAAATAAATAAAACTGGTTTAGTTAACTTTGTGTCTACCAGAGCGTGGTTGAACCGTTACTAATCGGTCAAACATTGTTATAATGTTTATTCCATTTAAATATCACTGGGCCTTTGTTGAATTAGTTCCAGTTGTTTTTATCTGTTAGTGAAACACGATTTATACAAGCTGTGTGATAGGGGAACACGTGACTTCTAAATACAAACGTGCATACTTCAATAAAATATACCGAACAGGCGAATATGAAAAAAAAACCTGTGGCTTTACTATAGGTACACCTCTCCCTAATCCTTCTGGGATTACAGACGTGACGTAATGCTACGAAAAAAAGAAAAAAAAATTGCTTGCATGATATCTCAACATAATTATATGACTAAAGTTGTTGCATATTATAATAACTATAAACAGGCATGACATCAAAACAAGAAATCAAAATATTTTTGTAAAAAAATCTGCTAAAAACGAAAACCATAATGTAAGCATATCATCAAGTCGTTTGTAGCAGATAATTATTGTCAACATAATTTATCCAATAAAAATAATTGCATCAAAATACAATCGTTATGTTCGCATAATGAATTTTAAATTATAGGATCGAAACACATTTAAGGTCAAAAAGTACTTTAAAAAAATACCTAGTTTATGTATTATACTTTCAACAAGTGTATCATTATTGCAATCCACTTTAAATCTTTTGCTAAGAGAATAAAGCTCAAAGTCAAATATCGTGACTAACTTAAGAAACCCAGACTTGCACCTGAGTTGAAAACAGGTACAATTTAATAAAATATGCAAAAAATAAACTTGTTTCGTGATGTGAGTTGTGCCGTATGTCTACGAGATTAGAGTACAATTTGCCTTGAAGTGTGACTGGTAATTTTCTTCTACAGTAATCGCTCCACGACCGACCTTCGAAGGGATTGCTTCCGAGTTCTTAAAGATCAAAGCTCCAACATGTTATTATCTGACCAAACAAGCTTTGTGAATGCGCTTTACATTTTACATAAACAATTATAGTCCGTAAATTAATTTAACTGTGACATTCAAAGTTGACTATGTCAATAAAAGTTTTCTTTGCGAATTTGTAATTTCTCTTGACATTTTTTTTTTTTTCTTTAAAATATCCACTAAAAAATATTTTCATGTTTTTTTTGTCACAATTTTTTTTTAAATTTAAATCCTCAAAACAAACATGCTGTAAAAAATTTAACTGCACGTGACTATGCAACGTAAGTTATACACAGTATGATCTCTATCAAGATTTCTTTCAACAAAGCATTGTACGACAAAACATTGTTAACAAGCTTAAAAAAATATCCTTCAAAACAAACAAGGAAGAGATGCATCTATCAGCAAATAAATAAAGTAATGTATAGTCTGTCAGTCAACCTCTTTATCAAAATTAAGTAGTAAACAAAATCGTGGTAATTCCATGTTTATTTCCTCAACTACTATTAAATCTCTGATCTCATTAATTAGTGTTTTGCCTCTAATCCTTGAAGAGTAAGTAGGTTAGGTAGATAAGTACTGTTTAATAAATACTTTATCTATATTTGTCAATACCGTGTAATTGGCTATTGCAATCTGTCAATACAATTTTAATACATTACGTTAACTCACACACTGACTTACTTCATAAAATTTTAGGAAAATAAAAATACTACAAAAATATTGTAAAACATTTTAAAAGAGTAACGTTGGAGTTTCTTGCCCATTCTTCTACATACGAAACTACCTTTTGAAAGGGCAACTAGTTTTTTTTTTAAGCTATTGCATAGCTTTTATCGCGGGCTTTGAGCTGCGGCGACCGAATCGAGAAATTCAGTAACGAAAAAAACCTAACACCCCCCACTCCGCCTACCATGTAATGACGGTTTCCATGACAACGTGATGTTGTTATGGAGGTCACAAATGCTATGCAATAGCTTTACCGTGGCAGTCCCCGAGTGCCACACGTTTATTTTTATTTTTTTCTTAGATTTGCACCTTCTTCAAAAGTGCCTTTTATGTGCCTATTTGAAACAAATTATTTGACTTTGACTTTGAATGTTGGCTTTGCAAAATTTTATGTGTATGTAGGGAAAACCAATTTTCATGGTTGAAATGGAGCAAATGCATCGTTTACGTTAGTTATTAGAGATTTACTCCATATAGTTTGTATGAAAATCATCAATAACAAAGAAATACCTACAAGGTAAGCAAAATTCAAGCAGCCTCAACAATTTTCTTTTAACAAACCTTTTCATCGATACCAACAAAAAAAATACACAATGGTTCCTACAGTACTATTTCTGTCATCATCAGAGGTCAGAATTAGGTAGAGTTATTTATGTACTTACACTGATTTCATACAACGAAAGAATAAAGTGGATATGCCCCAAATCCCGGGATTAATTTTGAAGAGCAGAAAAATCCCGTGATCTATTAAATAAAAAGTTATTTACTTTTACACAATTTAAAGCAAAACCTCACGAGTCTAGGCTAGAAGCAAAAGTATTTTCGTATTTATAAAAAGGCGAAGTATAAGTATGAGAATTTGCTTAAGACTATTAATAATTTGTATTGTGAATTCAATACTAATAAAAATTGTATGTTAATTATGTTTGTTTTATTTGTCTTATCTATCTCTGAGGTTTTTATTATTATTTATTTGTAATATTGTTGGTCACACGGGATTGTCTATTAGAAATCTCGGGAAGATTCATATTATTATCAACATTTCAATGCAAGTACATAAATAACTCTACCTAATTCCGACCTCTGGTCATCATACAAACACAACGCAATAAACACCAACTATTACTCTTATTAGTAGATAATATCAATAACTTCCGACTTCGCCTATAAGTTAATCATAATCTGGGACCAATCGTGCTCACTGCGGCCACGAAGTTTGGACTTTACTGTTAGTAAGGTCATTGATGTATTATTAACATATTTTTACTGATACGTACTGTGTATACGAGGCACGTGTATGGAATTATATGTATGAGACAATAGGATTACTGAGAAAACCTTTTTTTTTTTTGTAAATGGTCTTTGTTAGCTACCAAATCATTACAAAGACAAATTGGGTTTTTTTGCTGCAGGTTGGCCAGCCGCATCCTCTTGATTCTTGTTTGGTTATTGTAGCAAATCAGATCACAAGGAGTATTGTCGACCATAGTTATTAAAGCGGTCAAGGAAGGGTAGACCTTTAAACGCACCCAATTTTTCTGTCCTACACTGTACACAAGTTTGCGTACTTTTTTACACTGCAGGACAGAAAGAACAACTATACTGGGTTATTTTTAGAGTTAATTCGGTGTGCACTCGCTCGAACTGAATGCAAGCTTTGCAAGCCCAAACTGAATGGAAAACAAAGAAAGTACTTGTGTTCTTGGATTTTTTCGACATTATCTCTTGGTTTCATGTAAAAAGCTAAGAAATAGGAAGAACTTTTATTAGTAGCACATGGCCCAGTCTTCTAAGTGCAGCACAAGTAATGTCAAGTCAAGTTATGGGTCGATAAAACGATGTGATGAAGAAACTTAAGTTTTATCGCCCATTATATAGTTATTGGCAGATATAATTCTCACCATTGAAGACATTAAGTCGGCTATCACGTTTCTTTAACATGCCGCGTGTCATGGCGCGTCTAATTTCCTCACTTTACGGAATATAAAGATTGTAACATTGTAATTTGCGTCAACTATTGGGTTTTCTTGGGAAAATTGTCTGTAACTTGTACCAGATGCCTTTCAGTTTTCAGAAATATTTTATATTATGCTCAATGTGTTGAATTTATAAGTGATGGATGATCCAAGTGACAATTGAACCTTAAGGTTGGTTTTTGGTTTGGTCCGGGGGGTCTCCCGGACCAAACCGGGGCCCGGTACGGGCCGTCTGTACACGGGAGACCCGTACGGGTAGCGCACACAGTGCTCTGAAACGAGGGAGTTAGTACGATACGGTTGCTAGCGTTGTACGGGCTGTACCCGGAGCTGGTCACGTACAGACCAATCCGCGTCGCTGTGAAACAATGTTCTAGCACCTCACGTGTCTCCGTTCCGGGAGCCCGTACGGGTCTCCCGGACAGCTGTGAAACCAGCCGTATGGGCAACTAAAAAACAGGAAAAGTATAAGAATTGAGAGAAGCGATTTTGAACATCGTTTTAGCTATGGAGAGTCTCAGGCCGCGTCCTATTTAAGTTTCGGTCATCGCGCGAATACGCGCCGTCGCGTGCATATGTCAGTATTTGTTCGCAAAATTTAAAAGCGCCCTCTGTCGGCGCGAACACGCGTTCTGGTTCACCGAACGTTCAAAAGTTCGAACGATCGTGTATTCGCGCGACGATGGCTTTTAAATAGGAAGCTAGGTAACGATAGTAAAGCTAACTAACCATCTCTTGACAAATGTTCTTTATAGAACTCACTCAAAAAATTTGAGACAAGACAAGCAGAAATACCCATTATTGTTTTCTTATAGAAAAAAAAACAGTGGCACTCCTGGAGTGCCGACAAAAGTGAAAACTTGAACAAGATCGCTTTGGTGGAAGAAAAATACTTGTATAGAACATTGGTCCGTAACCTAATCTAAATAAAGAGCACAATGGCGTTTACAAAAAAAAAACTTCCAAAACCTCTAAAGTAAAAACACTTGCATGGAACATTGATCCGTAACGAAATATAAATAAAGAGCACAATCACGTTTACAAAAATAAGGTGTCACGAGTTCAATTGTTTTTTCCCATATCAAAAATGCCCAACGCGTCTAAAGAAGTTTTTACTTCAAAAAACATATCTTACATAAGTTGTCTATCAACACTTATACATCCATATCATCTTTTTATCACATTTATCTATTCTTCAATGTAATTACTTCTAAAACCTATTAGACAGAAAATGAAGAGCACATTATTCACTTCATTAAGGTGCGCGCACACTGCAGTGTAGCGTCCATTGAGAAAGTCTCGTTAATTATAAGGCATCGCTCTGATGATGCGTAACTAGCGGGTTAAGTGGCCTTGTTTATGGAGCTGCTGTATTTCCAGTCATAAACTCATTAATTATGTGAGAAGTCCGTATTAGACATGCATGTTGAGTGATGAAGACAGAAAGGTTCTCAAGAGTCTCCATAACAAGCATAATCAACCAATAATGTTCTCACTGCTGGGACACAGGCCTCCTCTCTGTGAGAGGGAGTGGACCGTAATCCACCACGCGGGCCCAGTGCGGGTTGGTAGATGTCACATGTCTTCGAATTTTTAGTTCTAGGACATGCCGGTTTCCTCACGATGTTTTTCTTGACCGTTTTGGGAGCAGTAGTGATGAAATAATTTACACAAAGTAAAGCTACTGTCAGGATTTGAACTTACTTGGCCAGCACTATTCTCAGAGTCTCCTTAAGCTGGATTTCCCAAAAATTAGTTTATATTTTTACCACGTATATTTAAAATAAAAAGATGATCCAAAGTATTTAAAGTTGAAAAGGGAAGGAAAATGGAAAACCCTGTGTATTTTTTGTGAAAAATTTAACCCTTCTCTGATTTTATACGAAGAAATGAATTTTCCATTATAATTGCATTTTTCCTTCAAAGAAAAGTATTTGTAGACAAAAACAGCAATACTTTTATTAGCTTCAAAAAGTATCAAGGTAGTACAAAAGACGGTAAAAATGTATTAACCTTTCAAAAGACAAAAGTTAATAGTCTTTGCAAAGAACGTGATTTGAGGAAAAATGCGCGTTTTTAAGATCAGAATCAAAACAGGTAAAGGTTCAAAACTTGTCACACAGGTTCTGTTATTAGCCTTAAAAATATTGCTGTATACATCAGAATATACCTTCAGTTTTATTTTTAATGATGTCATAAAATTCCATGACATATTTTTCTATTGTCGGCAAGCTCTTGAAATATTAACTGATTGTTGAAACATCTAATCAGTTAACCTGTCGATAACTTCATAATTAGTCAATAAACACAATGAAGATACCGATTACCGACACATCGATATTACCTGTCTCTTTTCCACGTATGGCCATTATATAGCTCGGTCCCTTTTAATCTTTCTTTAGATATTGTATCTTTAGAGTTGTTTGTCACAACCAAATCGTTGGCGATGATAATGAACTCTTACATCATTTTTATTTCTTTATTTTACAATATACTGTATATTTATTGTAACGTTATTTGATTAAGATTAGGTTTATCAGAAGATTAAAACTGGGTGGAGATTTAGATAGATACTTAGGTATAGGGAAAACAAAAAAAACCGCCCATGTGCGAGTCGGACTCGCACAGGAAGGGTTCCGTACAAATGTAAAACATTTAGTAAACAACGTCGAAAAAACACGTTTCTTGTATGGGGAGTTTTAACTTTATTTTATTTTATTACTTGTTTTAGCAGCTATATAAATACATCATCTGTGATAATTAAATTTCAACTGTGTACCTATTGTGGTTAATGAGAAACAGCCCGCTGACAGACAGACGGACAGCAGAGGCTTAGTAATAGGGTTCCGTTAGGCAACCTTCGGGTACGGAACCCTAATTGGACAAATTTCGAGTTTTTAGAGCCAAAATGTGCTTTAATTTTTCTTTGGTGAGTGACTGTGTGTGTTTGATTATGCATGTGTGTGTCCAAACTAGACATAAAATAAATGTAATCATCATAAATAAAAAATATGTCATTAATTTATATTTTTGTTTTAAGTTTTTTGCATAATTAGCGGCGTCGTTAAATACAACCTTAATTCATTTTTACATAAATTTAATTCTTGAGAGGCAAAATAAAAAAAAATTGTGTCCATTTGTGTAGCTCCTAGTGTGTTTATATACATATCATATAAGGCTTTGTGTTGACTTTTAGGTACATGGATGACGTAATGAATGACAGGTACAAAAAGTGCGCATGAGTTTGCAACCAATAGAATCAAATGACGCCTTTGATTAATTTTATTATTTTGGTAAGGTAAGGAAAGGTGCCATAAAATTGCAGTAAAGGCCCTTTTTTGCATGAAAGTAAACACAATTCTGAGTTTTTGTTCAATATACTCGATAAAACGTGTTTTGGAGTTTACCCAAAACTTGTTTTCAGAAAGAAATGTTTGTTTTTTTTTAATTTTATCTTTGTTTTTTTTTTTTTCAGTCGAATTTATTATGTAAACAATCACAAAACTGTGCAATTCATTACATAAAAAATAACATTTACGCAGTTCTTCCCATCTTGTAGATAAAACACAATACAAAACATAGTATGTAATTAGTAGAAACTAAAACAATGGCACCTAAAATGCCATAGCATTCCGCAACGCAACATAACTTCTCAGAAGCGTCATTTTAGTCCGCACACAGCATAACGTCAAAATCAACATTTTATTAGCATTAAATAAAGCTATTCCTAATCCTGTCACAGCTGGGACGTGCACGATGAATATTTACACGCTAAAATACGCTTTAAATGCTTCCATGTGGATTATATTATGAAAAACTGTTCACGTTTTATGTAAATACATTCGAGCGTTGAGCGAAAACTAGAAAGTTAACGCACACACACAAACACGCTGTCAGTACGTGCCTGCTTGTGTTTGCGTGCAACGGGGCACGGTTTCATAATTTAAAACATTAATAATACATTAAAAGTAGATATTGAAGTAATGTTATAAAAATAATTAAAATGAATACTCACTGTATCTGACTCCTCGATAAAACCAGTCTCCCACAACATGTTTTTCGTACAAACAGTTCAACACGGCCACAAAAAAATTGAATACGTAGAAAAAGTTTTCCAAATGAACGTTAGTTAGTCGAAAAATATTAGTCCGATTCGGTGCAATGTGCTTTTATGAAGGAAGCTTGCATCCCGTGACGTAATTATTAGGAAAAACTTTTACAAAGCACGAGCGCGACTGCGTTCGGGGCGGTGTCTCGATGCTGTATGCGCGGACGCCGATCTCCGAGGACGCACGAAGCGATCCGACTAACCACGAAGTTAGCCGACCTACTTTGTTCTACTTCGAAACGCTGTGGTCGAACGGCGATTTTTTTCGCATTTTCCGATGAAATGCTGGCCGTGTAGTAAGTACTTATTATGTACATAGGTGGTCTGGTTAACTTAGCAAAAAATTTATAATGACTTTTTTCTTAGTTTATCAAAGACGTAGAGTTTTCGTTCTAAACTATTTTATCGATGAAGCGCGGGTCTAAATATGTATATTCGTGGAATTGTCAGAGGTCACAAGATAGATAAGATTTAAGTTTATTGTTTTTACATTGAACCGGTTTTAGCTGGTTCCATGGTGATTACGGGTTTAGAAAAGCGGTTTTGGTAAATAAATTCAAAAACAAGGAAAAAATGTTTTAGTGAGTGGCGATAGTGTGAGGCATCAGACAGAAACACGACTTTTTATGTTAATTTAAAATGAAGCAGGTATTCATTTGCAATGAAAATAAAAGAAATAGAGTTTAGTAAAACTGGTAATGATATTGTTTTTATTATATTGAATAGGTGGATATCTTTATAAATAGCAAGTACCATGAAGTTATTTTAATTTACAAGTAATATGTAGAAAGAAACTATAATAAGATTTTATTTATTCAAACATGTTGTTCACTAAGTATAACTAAATTATAGTTTAACTTTGTAAACACCCGCAGCCTATTTTCATAAAATAAAATGATAGAAATTATATCAGAAAAACCGGCCAAGTGCGAGTCGGACTCGAAGAGTTCCGTACCACCGTACTATAGTTAGCAAAAAAAAACGAAGAAAAAAAACACGTTTCTAGTAATTTTTTATGTAATTTAATTTTGATATTTATTGTTACAGCGGCAATAAAAATACACAATCTGAGAAAATTTCAACTGTCTACCTATTACGGTTCATGAGATACAGCCCGCTGATAGACAGACAGACAGCGGAGGCTTAGTAATTGGGGTCCATTTGGCACCCTTTGGGTACGAAACCTTAAAAATTACTGGTTTAGGTATTCATTCTATATTGTTAATCGATTGAGTATTTTATAATATAACGCCGAAGTAATAGGCAAAGAGAAATGCTAAATATAGCTACTTACCCTTATTTTTTCAGTTAAGGTTGAACTAGTCGCGGGCTCGAACTCATTGGTGGACTTGGACAAAAAGTACGCTGTGTCACCTGGCATCGTATCCGACAGAGATAATATCAGTGATGAGCAGTTAGACACTGGTCTACATGCACAAACTCTAGTTCGCACGCACACAAACACCGTTCAGAACGATTTTAGTAAAACGAGCGCGTAAAAAATTACGAAAAGTCCTTTGGAAGGTGGAGTTTTATGAAAAAACTACTGCATAAATCAATTACGAATAAAGTTTATTATAATCTTCGACAATTGAGCTTTGTAGGAATGAGCTTTGTTTTGGTGATTTTATACTTCTTTTATTACTTATTTACTTTCAAAATTGCGTTAAAATTAGCAGGAAAAACGAATCTTTGTTGGCTCATAACTTTTTAATTGCTTTTTTTACTATTCTGCTTCTGTACAGACAAAATTAATAATAAGACAAAACGATTTCATGTTTTACTTTGGATGTACAATGTGTAACAGTGGAGTAAAACCCCCCCGAAATTTTTATGGAAAGAGTATCGGCTAGTTGCGCCTTAAGGTATAATACAAAGTCCTTAGGAGTTGGGGGTGAGCCTATTGCCAATAACCGGACACAGATCCAGACTCCGGGCTGCTATTGCGAATTTCCAAATGGAAATTCCCAATAGGTCTGCTCGACTCGAAGATCAAACCCCCACGCTTAGCAGTTACGCTTGCGACAGTCTAACCGGATACTCAGTGTTGAATAAAAAATATTAGTTCTCTCAAAAAGTACCATTTTTAAAGTTCCGTAACTCATAAGGAAAAAACGGAACCCTTACAGGATCACTTCGTTGTCCGTCCGTCAGTCTGTCAAGACCCATTTTCTCAGGAACGCGTAGAGGTATCAAGTTGAAATTAATATCAAATACTAGATCTATGTTCCCTTGGAGCTCTAAAAAAGCATCTAAGTCACGCTATAAAAAAATACAGCCATTTATGTGACATATTTTGACACTCGCAAATAAATCGAAATCTACAGGGTACTTCCCATTGACCTAGAATCATTAAATTTTGGCAGGAAGCAAAGTATCGCAGTACAAGTAAAAGAAAATGTCCGAAAATTGATAATTTGTAGTTTTATCACATAAAACACTTTTTTTGCGATTACAAACTTACATTTAAAATTGGAGAATTGACCGTGACGTATATCGATGTATGGGAGAACATATTTCTCAAGTTAAGTTTGTTCTTGGGATAAATTCATCCCAACTACGGAACCCTTCATTGTGCGTGGTCCGACATGCACTTGGCCGGTTTTAGTGTCATAAGTTCGTAACATAAGTTTCATCAAGATTCTTACCTTTGTGAGAGCTTGAAGTCTATACTGGGTACGGGACCTGTATAACAAATGTCCAGGTTCCAAGAGCTGAGAGGAAATAATTTAATTAGATTTTTGGGATGCAAAACAAATAAGACATCAAAATCATCTGCCTAGCCTTTTCCCAACTACGTTTGGTCGACTACCAGTCTAACCAGATGCAGCTGAACACCTTGTACACTTTGTAAACAAACATATTACAAATAAGAGGATTATATCCAAGATAAGAGTGCTTGGAAACATGCTGGTCCTGCTCCATAGGACAATTTAGAATCAAGACAAAATCAAACTGGTTGCTAATTTAATTGTTTTTTGTTATATGACATTGATTTTACATTCTGTGATTATTTCCTCACATACTGACTTATTAAATATACAATTTTAGGAAAATCGTCTACTTTTATAATATTTGTAAATATGTGAGCACCATGTTTCTATCACATAATTAAATTATCTGTCGTTGCTTCATTTTTAATTCTTTACATATGGTATAGTAATATACTTTAATATGGTATGGTATAGTAATTTTATTCTAGGTGCATCGTCTTCACATATAATTTTTTAACTAACATTAGTTAAAAAATTATATGTGGGGACCTACATAGGTACCTATACAAAATATTGTAAAACATTTTAAAAGAGTATCGGTGGAGTTTCTTGCCCATTCTTCTCCATACGAAAACTACCTTTTGGAAGGGGCGACTAGAATCAAAAGTGCCATACAAGGGCCTATTTGAAATAAATGAATTGACTTTGACTTTAGTATTTTAAATGGAGGGAATGCCTATCTGACCTCAATAACCCAGTTACTGGGTTACCTCTATGACTGGTTGACAGGAGTCGTAACATCTGAAATTTTCACCGTAGCTAGGAGACAGTTCAGTTAAGATGTGGTCATCTGAACTGTCTTGCAACGGGGTTGTGTCAAGCATTCTTCACAGTTCTGTCAGCATTGGCGAATGAACAATGACAATAGTCAAATCTTATGACCATGTATGACTATACAATAGCTCGTTTTAACCACAGTTCTGTTTTAAAGATGTATTGTCAATACTTTTAAACTTCTTGATGGATGCACTGATGTACTGACAAAACGTGACAACGTAGGCTATTGAATGCAGACAGGAGGGTTATTTACAGTCATCCTCAGAAAGATGATCCATTGACAAGAATTCATTTGACTGTCTAAAATCTATGTTCCTTAATATTGTATCATTGTGTAGCCAGAAAACCTTATTAAACATTGGGTTTGTAATTGTAGCTACATAAAGATTGTAGACAATTACAGTATTGCTATTTTTTCTTAATGTCCCTCGGGTATCATCGGATTTCCGAATACAAACGAATGCTATTCCATGTCCATCAATTATTAAATTTGTCGTGTATAATAATTTGAATTCAGAACTAAGTACTTTATCGTTGTTTTGTTTTGATTGCCGTGTGAACTATATAGAGCTGTAAAACTATTTTCCTATCTGTCGTGCCTGCAACTTTAGCGGCTTTCCTCCCATTTTTTTAAAATAAATTAGGTACATTAAGTTAAAAGAGTATTAACAACTCTATATACTTCCAATTTGATTGAGAGCGTCCGGTCTGCACCAAGTGCAACTGATAGAAATCCGACAACTGACGAAACACGAAGTTTGCCGAGGGACATTAAAAAAATATAAATACAGTACCTAAATGACTTATTTTCGCTTTATACATCTTTTTTGGGCTGACTGTAAGTACCTCTTGAGACAATGCTTCTTTTATAATTTCTGTTTTTTGTATCTTTGATCAAAACCTTTATAAAATAGAAACGAGATGATGGATATAAAATTGCAGTAACAACTTTGTTTACATGTTAGTTCAAGAATATCAGTCCATGATAAAATGATAAATGATAAATGATTTTATTTCTGTAAGTAGGTTTGTACAAACATTTTAACACGTCAATCATATTTTAAAAACTAGATGAGGTCGGCGTTTCCTATCTGACTACTCTGAGAAGAAAGGTCGAAACAAACTCAGAGGTCACAGTCTCTTTTAAAGTCCAGACATAATCTTGGTCAGATCATGTGAAGGCCATGTGGATTGGTGTCTGAAGTGGTCTTTAGAGGAAAGCACCACACAGATTGAGAGGGCCTGTCCAGTCAGTGCACGCATTTGTCAGTTATCGTGCAGCAGCATGTAAATGCCAACCAATTTTTCAATATAAGGGATTTCGTTTTATGAAAATAGGCTACACGTCCCTACTAGCTCACACCTTCCTCTAATAGGACCAGTAAAAAAAAGGAAGACGTCTCTTCGTTTTTTAAACCCAGATAGTAATTTCAAATCTTTGTTGTTTATTTTTTCAATTTGGAGTTTGACATATTAGCACCTGTCAAATTACTATCTAAGATTTTTCTTCTTTTCGTGTGATTGGTGACTAATCTGGTGGCAGAGTTTTAAAATCGCCCATGGGCCTCTGACTTGGTTTCACATGCCGTCAAGAAATATCTCTCAGGCATGCCAGTGTCCTCACGATGTTTTGCTTCACAGTTTTTGAAGCAAGTGATAATTTTACAATACACACATGAATCTGAAAAGTCAGAGATGCGTGCCTTGGGTTCGAACTCGAGACCTATGATTTGGCAGTCCGACGGTTACACCACCGCACACTATCCGTCACACTATCTAGGATTCAAAACGAACTATAGTTAATATAATTCATCATCATCAGCCTATAAATGTTCCCACTGCTGGGACACAGGCCTCCTCTCTGTGAGAGGGAGTGGGCCGTAATCCACCACGCGGGCCCAGTGCGGGTTGGTAGATGTCACATGTCTTCGAATTTTCGGTTTTAGGATATGCCGGTTTCCTCACGATGTTTTCCTTCACCGTTTTGAGAGCAGTGGTGATGAAATAATTTACACAAAGTAAAGCGCCTGTCTGGGTTCGAACCTACGACCTACAACTCGTACGTCGCGGCCGTTACCACTGGGCCACCACTGCTCTCAGTTAATATAATTAATCTTATAAAATACTGGTGTTAGTGTTTAGTTCTGATACTTTACCGCATACAGGTACCTTAACTGAAAACAACAAATTATTTCGTTGGGTTTTCCCAACCATAATTATTTTGGTTTGCCCTTTAGGTTAGTACCACGAGGTCACGACGTGCATAATAATTGCACCACGCAGCCCAAAAAACAAAACAAAAACAATTTAACCAACCTACTTTTTAGTTTGGAACCTGAATTATCACGTAATCAGTGACGAAACAAGTTGCTTGCGCGCGCGCAACCAGACACCCAAACTTCACGGAACATCTGAGACGTAACTAATTCGGTTTCGGTACCAAGAAACCGGCGCCGACCCCTTACGTCAAGCTGGTGATCGATCGAGATAACATCGATCAGCGACAGAACGACGAAGTTACTATGAAAAGTCGCTTGATTGTCATTGATATTGTTATTATTGCTTTTTAGATCTGACTGACTGACTAAGTGTAAACCTCTGTCTATACACTGCAATACCTCGATATGGGGAAGCCATATCGTATTCAAATTTTTTTAGGGTTCAATGCTGGGACACAGGCTTCCTCTCGGTGAGAGGGAGTGGGCTGTAATCCACCACACGGGCCCAGTGCGGGTTGGTAGGTGTCACATGTCTTCGAATTTTTTATTCTGGGACATGCCGGTTTCCTCTCGATGTTTTCCTTCACCGTTTTGAGAGCAGTGGTAATGAAATAATTTACACAAAGTAAAGCGCCTGTCTGTGTTCGAACCTACCACCTACAACTCGTAACTCGCAGCCGTTACCACTGGGTCACCACTGCTCTTTTGATATTTTACTTAGTTCTCTGTGGGTTTCCGTAATAACGTTCATATCTATAACTAATGCTGGAGGAGCTCGTGGCTAAGTAATAACAGCCGCTCAAGTCGATCCGTCAGGTTAAGCTACGCTTGCCGGGGTTGATCCGTGGATGGGTGACCATCTTTACATACCGAGACTCCTCCGTGCCTCGGAAAGCACGTTAAGCCGTTGTTCCCGGCTGTCATTCGTGAATCTTTGACAGTCGTTACGGGTCGTCAGAAGCCCGAAAGTCTTACAACCAGTCTTACCAAGGAGTATCGTATTACCCAATTACTGGGTTGTGGAGGTCTGATAGGCTATCGCTCCATGTAAAATACTGGTATTCAGCTGCATCCGGTTAGACTGGAAGCTGACCCCAACATAGTTGGGAAAAGGCTAGGCAGATGGATCTATAACTAATGCTGGAAAGCTTTTCTCACCCCTAAATCTCAGTTTCGTCTTATGCATCCAAATTACATTACAATAACACACAAGTATAAAGACTATGATAAATAACTCTTCAAAATATCCAGCTAGGAGATCACCTATATTTGAGTAGCTCGAAGACATTATTATAATTAGCAGAACTCCATATGTGAGAAATTATTAAAATAGTCACTGAACAATGAATATGGTGTGAACAAAGCTGTGTTAAATGGACCTTGTTCGTTTAATAGTCAGTCTTGACGAAGTTTGAATAATGCTAATCTCTTGTATGTTAGAAATAGCTATTTATGGTGACTCTAGAATTAGTATGTACGACCTCCATCATACTTGAATCTACATTGCATTAAAAGAGCCTCCGTAAGTGAAGATACTTTAGAGTCAGACCTGCTACTATCCATTGCTTACCAGTCGGTAATAATAAACTAAGTAGGATACAAATTGTATATAACAGTTCCATGATTGATTGACTGACATAATATTTATATACTTAGTGATATAATATATTAAAGTGAAACTTTTGTTACATCGTCTCAAACTTTTTCGTCTGTGTGTTGCATGTCGCGTGACGGTCGGCCGCGGAGTAGGGATAAAGTGAAAGGCTCTCGTCAGAGCAGCCAAGGCCAATATGGCGGCGCCTATAGTTCGCTTAAAAATTTCACTTTTACCGTGGTTTCATAAAACCACACAATCATTTTTACTTATTATATATATCATATATTACTTATTATTATAAACTGTTCCAAAAGAATTTGATAAAAGTATAAATAAACCCTGTTCATGTTAAATTGTAATTGAAAAATTATTGACGAAAACGATTTTTATATAAAACTAGCTGACCCGGCAAACGTTGTTTTGCTATATACCACCCTTATCACTTAGGGGTATGAAAAATAGATTACGACCGATTCTCAGAACTACCGAATATACATGTAAAATTTCATAAAAATCGATCAAGCCGTTTCGGAGGAATATGGCAACTAACATTGTGACACGAGAATTTTATATACCTACTAGCTGACCCCGGCAAACGTTGTTTTGCCAATTATTTGTTTGGGGTGGACAACCCTTATCACTTAGGGGTATGAAAAATAGATAGTAGCCGATTCTCAGGCCTACTGAATATGCATATAAAATTTGGTAAAAATCAATAAAGCCGTTTCGGAGGAGTATGGCAACTAACATTGTGACACGAGAATTTTATATACCCATATAGATAAAAAATTAACCTCAATTGTCACATCAAAGACATACATAAGGTGATTTTAAATTAGAATTTTGGGTTTAATATTCAAATCGAAGCACTTAACTTGTAACTGACACTACAAATTGGCATCCGTCCCGACAGAAACGTTTTCTGATTGATTTGTTTAAATTTTTATCAGATACTTTTCGAACAGATCATAGATAGAGTCATGTTTGACAAATTTATGTTCAAAAGAAGTATATCAAAAAAAGATTTATTGAAACTTCAACTTTGATCGGTTCCAACTGGGTCTCGAGGTTTGAATACGAAAAGTTTTTGAAAGCGAATTTCACAAGCTACGGCTAATTTTTTTAACCGACTTCCAAAAGGAGGAGCAGGAGTTTTTTTTTTGTTAGTTATGCGATTACTCCGCCAATTATGAATTTATTTTGGTGATTCTTTTTTTGATTAGTAGATCATACTTCAGAGGTGGTCCCATATAAATTTGATTAACTTAGCTTGGGCAGTTTTTGAGTCAGCTTCAATAATACGTATTTTTTCCCATTTAGTATGTGGATGATATGATAAGTTTCTATCACTGTTATTTATATAGCTGGTAGTGGTATTCGAATTTGTATGGGGAAGGTACCACAACTGAAAAGTAAAAAATAAAAAACGTGTGGCACCATGACAACATCACGCTGTCATGGGAACCGTCATTACATGGTAGGCGGAGTGGGGTGTTAGGTTTTATTTTCGTTACGTTACGGAATTTCTTGATTCGGTCGCCGCGCTCAAAGCCCGCGATAAAAGCTATGCAATAGCTTAAAACTTTTTACAAAAAAGACAACCGACTTCTAAAAACACACTACAAAGTGAAAAATTGTTTCGGAAGTCGGTGGCAAAAAACGAAATTTCAAAACCAAAGACACCGACTTCCGAAATTAAAGTAATTTTTCACTTTGTTGTGTTGTTTTTTTTTGTAATTTTTTTATTAAATAAAATGAATACCTAATAAATCCTAAGCGTCATAATGTAGACCGTAATTCCTAGAGCATAATATGCTAATATCCGATCGAGTTCCAACAGTATCTACCAACCAAATCAAAATTAAATATCTAGCATCCGTTACTTGATCCTTGAAACTAAAAAACTAACATACTTCATAGGAAAAGCCCACATTGAATATTTATCATTTCTTTGTACACAAACGGTTTTAAATAACACTTGCATTTTTCCAATATAATCTTTAAGAATACGGATCTTAATTTAATTGGATATTAATTACTGCTATTTAATTAGTTTAGTAATTATTTGTATTTATGTTTATGTTACCACAGTAACTTACTAATTCTGTGGTATAGGTATAGCCTTTGATGTGTGGTCTCAAGGACTGATGAGAACCCGGAGATCTTTGATTCGATTATTTAGCTAGGTAAAACTAGGCTTTGAAGAAAATCTTTTAATGCAGACTGGGATTCACAGGAGAGCACTTTAGGGAGTGTGTCCTTTGATTTTTTTAACTATAGTTATCGTTATTATTATCAGTCAACTGTGTTAACATGCATGTTAGTCTTTGTATGTATTTAACACAATGCTTCAGAAAATACAAACTTTTTTCAAGTCCTGTGCCCTGTTTATCAAAACGTACAAGCCTTGTATTACAAGCATTTTCCTGTAAAAAATTTCATTATTACAAATGTGTGTTTATCAAAACTACACGTGTAAATTACGGGTAGGTATTTTTACACTTGTATTCGTGACTTTGTTCATCAAAAAATCTTTTGTAAGTTACAACTTGTATAAAATCATGGCAAATCCTGAGAGTGTCCGGCGACTCTCCATTCCATCTTACAAGTTTACGAGTATCGCGCTTATTACCGCAATCAATTTTTAAATTAGATTTTCTTTTTTAAATGTGGTCAAGTGATTCAAGTGATGAAAAAAATATTAGGATAAAAGAACCGAGATCCTATATACAAAAGAAGAATTGACTACGGTCATATGGAGATGACCTATGAATTTAACGAAAGGTTTCGCCTTAAAGCTGAAAAATTGGAACATTTAATTACAATTTGGGTAGCCACTAAGAAAGAAATTACTCAATGTCTAACAAATTAATATTACAAATTGCTCTAAACAGCTATACTCCGTTTGAAATAAACCTTTTTTACAGTCCGTTCAACCGATTTTGACTTCTATTGCGTTGGTGGCATGACAAATAACAGCTGCAGTAAACAGTTGGTTTGTAACCACTTTTTTTGCTTTTAATGCCATCCTTATGCCTACGGTATAGAAGTCAAAATCGGTTGAACGGACTGTAAAAAAGGTTTGTTTAAATGTCTAATCTTATTTCAAACGGAGTATAGCTAGCTATTCTTCTTTACTTTAAACAGGTCTATTTGCTAAGCCAGTTCTAAATTTAAATAAAATCTTTGATAAGTTACCTCCTTGGTTGCAGTGGGTCGAAGTAAAAAGTTCGTTCCATTTTTAAATAACACGACAGATATGAGTTTTCAAAGTAATTTATTTAGCCGCTAAACACGATAGATAAGGATTTTCATAGTAACATTGCCGGCCGCCTACTCGCTTGTTTTTGACCAGTACAGCAATTTCGATTTATCTTGAAGAATAAAAAATAATGTTTGAATTACCAAGCATGTTGGAGAAAAAGAATATGGCGGCATACCTTTTTGATTTTAGAACTTACAAGTAGAATCTACAAGCGTTTAAATCTTACAAACCCTGTAGTTTTTTTTTTTTTTGATAAACGTAATTTACATGTACTCAACACACAGTTACACATCAAGCATACAGTTCCAGTTTATGCTGATCTCGCATTGTATAGGATTTTCGTACAATGCGAGGTCAGTTTGCTTGATGTGTAGCCGTGTGTACTTGTAAAAACTTCCTTGGTGGCACTGAGTTTCTATATTGTGATTTCCAGCATTCGGAAGATATATCTCTTTCTGCCTATCACTTAGTTACTGAGATCAAAATATTTAATATAATTATATAAAAACATAGCCATAAGAATTCCATCAACACACTAAAACAATCTATAGTAAATGCTCTTAGCTGGAAAAAGTCTCTTTTAAACATTTCCATCATCGAACAGACTCTTAGAAAACGGATACGGGAAAACAATTTATTGCTCAAGACAAATGTCGCCAAAGTGTGATAGGAAAATCCTCAGTGCTACGTAAGCCATTAAATGCTTTAATAGACTTTTTAACAGTTCTTGGTATTGAGAAACAACATGACACTGCGCACAGAATAATGGACAGAACGAAATTTTATAGCCGGGTTTACATAATGTAGGGTTTCACAATAACACAATTTCAGATTGTATATCAACTCAGCCTATCGCTATCCCCCGCCGAATATACTCCTCTCCCAGGCTGTACCACAACACCCTGTCCTCCGCCTTCCGCATCCAGTCTGTCCCAACCACCTTTAAGGTCGTCGGTCTATCTAGCTGGGCATATCACGCTTTCCCATACGCGGTCTCCACTCCAAATCAAACTCAAACTCAAAGCATTTATTTCAAATAAACCAATTATAGGTATTTTGAATTGTCAAGGGGTCGGTCAGTCAGAAAGATGAAGCTAGTTGCCCATTGCAAAGCGTAGTAGGTACCTATGGAGAAAAACGGGCAAGAAACTCCACGGACACTCTTTTAAATAAAAATATGGTTACAAAATATTGGTCACATCATTCATGTTGAAGTTATACATGTGAGAACGATGCAGAACGTTAAAAGCGTCCGTAATAGAAAATAAAACAAATAATACAATTCAAAAATTAAATTAAAATAAACCGTGGCAGCCAAGAGATGACCAGTCCCTACTGACAGCGCCCGTTCACGAACATGACGCATGGATTAGCACCATTCAGGTCAACCATTTTGAAGGGAGCTAAATGATCCAACACACACGCCACCGTCAGCGAGATATCAGAGAATCGTGTATGGGACCTTCCGATAAACTAGGGAAATTACCTCGCTTGAAAGATGGATTGTTCAATATAGTTTGTTGTTATAAAGGTAAATTTAGACGACCAATGCTTAGACCAAATGAGCGGTTGCACATTCTTTCGCCACTCTAACACATTGCCTCGTTGCTGTAGTAGTCTCAAGAACTCCTGCTGAGCATGAGGTCCTAGATTCGTTTCCCAGATCGGGCAAAGTGTCATTGCATTATTCCATTAAGAATTTCTCAATAACAGCCCTGAGTCTGGATTTGTGCCTGATTAATGGCAAGTACCTGGACGACCGAGCTCTGCTCTGGTGAAAATGTATTTATTTATTTATTTACTGATCACACTTACATTTGTTTTAACAGGTACAACCCAATACAGCAATGTAGTCACAATATCCACTGTGTGACACAAGTCATACAGAGGACAATATGTTAATTATCACCCTTCGGAATTCCGCCAATGAGCATGTAAAGATATCCACTTGAGAAACGCTGTTGAGTATCTTTATTGCCCGCCCCACTGGTGCAAACTATACCAGGTTTGTAAATAGTGAATGCTCATTTAATAATTAAGGAACTAGTACCTACTAATTCCATACTGCCATGATAGTAGGTACTTACTAATTCCATGCTGCCATGATCATTATTCTAATGTCAATAATGTCATGTCATTATTCATTATCTTGTTCTAAACTTTGGGCGACCGAGCTCTGCTCGGGTGAAAATGCGGAAACAACGAATTTTCCCAGATATGAGACCTAGCTAGATCGATTTTTCGCCTCCGTAAACCCCTATATTGCAACTTTCATCGAAATCGTTGGAGCCGATTTCGAGAACGTGAGTAAGTACAAATATAAATACATACAAATATTGCTCGTTTAATAGTACAGCGGCCCCATTGGAAAAATATGGGTGTACTAAATAGGTACACCTCTACCTTAAGCTTCGGGAAAAACTAGCGTGACATTATATTATGTGTTTTTTTTCTGTAAACAGGAACAGAGATTTTTTTTACGGTTTTCTATTCATACAAAAATAACAAGAAAAGAATGCTCAAAAAAAAGAAGATAAATTCTAAACCGTTCTTCCCACTGGACAGACATGCAGGTGCAACTATCCAATGACCATACTATTATTCAACTTGTGTTACATGTTATTTATTGCATTTGGAATCATGTTTATTAATATATACTTTAAACTCACATATCGTTTTGTGCCCAGTTGATGGTAATAGGCTCGCCCACTATTAGGTGGGACTTAAACATTACTGTCGAAATGTGGGTGTACTAAGTACAATTCTGCCTAGCCCTTTGATGTTATGTTACGTAGTTTCGAAAATACTAGAACAGTTCTGGATTCGAATAAATCTCTCATTCAAAACTCACCACGCAACCAAATCACAAGTCAAAGTCATTCATTTAAAATCAATAAATCAGCAAATACCAGTACACATTTATAATCCTATAATATTAAATGTGCAATATTTGTAATCACGTTCTCGAAATCTGCTCTAACGATTTCGATGAAAGTTGCAGTATTGGGGTTTACGGGGGCGAAAAATCGATCTAGCTATGTCTCATATCTGGGAAAAATCGTTTTCTCCGTATTTTCACCCGAGTAGAGCTCGGTCGCCCAATGTTTTGAACAAGATGGCTACTTTAGAATAATGACATTGCAGCATGGAATTAGTAAGTACTTTCCTATACTATTAAAAGAGCATTCTCTATTTTCACCAGACCAGAGCTCGGTCGCCCAAATACTAGTAATAATGTAATAAAGCTGATGAGTTTGTTTGTTTTTTGTATGTCTATTTGAACGCGCTTATCTCTGGAACTACCGGTCGGATGTATGCATTGTAATAAAATTCGTTTTGCGTTTGATAGTCCAATTCCTGAGCAAGGTGGGAGAGGCAAATTTCGCGCCCTCACGCCCCTAACCGCCGCAATAGAAGGAGACGCCCGGGGCGGGAATCGCGAGTCGATTTCCGGCCACCGTAGGCGCGGGCTTGCGGACGGTGAGCAATGGGTAGCTCGCCGTCCGATAAGGACCAAGCCCGGGTCGACGGTGCGTTGTGTTCCACGCGCGCCTCAAAGAGATGTCAGCAGAATTGACGGGTTCCGCTAGGGCCAATACCTGCCGGGGGTTCGAAAAAAAACCGATAGGGAAATCGTGGCCCCCGGCAACAGGGCAACCGAAGGAACACGGGTGGGTTTTAGTCAGTAAGAGTCTGACACGCCCTCCCGCTCCGCCCAGAGCGGGAGAAGTTATAATTTCACACCCAAAAAAAAAAAAAGGTTGGCTGTTTAACATGTTTTTTCGTTCATAAAAATAACAAACACAAAAAAATAATAATTTGTGAAATCGATCCAGCCGTCCACGCGTGATGAATTTCTATATAATATAGATAATATCTTACGACTTTTACGCCAACGAAGTCGCGGACAGAGGCTAGTCTAAACTAATATTATGAAGAGGAAAGATTTGATTTTTTGTATGTTTGTTTCTTTGTAATGAATAAACTCAAAAACTACTGGACCGATTTAAAAAATTATTTCACCAGAAGAATGCTATATTATCACTGAGTAACATGGGGTATAATTTATAAAGACATAACGCGAGCGAAGCCGCTGGCGGCAGCTTGTATTTTATTCTTTGACGTGTCGCATTCCTACTCCGCACATTCTAACTTAGACATCACCTGCACAATATTTTCTCCCTACATTACTGCCTGATGGACAAATAAGTTCAATAATAACACTATGTTTCCTTTCTCGAACATGGAAGTCAATCCACGTAGTTGACTCATGTTGCATTGAACGTGAGCAGAACTTAGAAATTATTGTGTTTGTGGATTAGTACCTGTATAGCATTGTATGAGGTCTAAAATTAGCTGTTGGTGCAAGTTGTTATTCTGACGACCTCATTCAAGCAGTAGGTACTTAATAAAAATAAAGTTTTTTTTTTTTATTCTGCATAAACTAAACGCACATTACAAAAATCAACCGACTTCCAAAAAATACTACAAAGTTATAAATAACTTTAATTTCGGAAGTCGGTGGCAAAAAACGAAAATTCAAAACGAAATTAAAGTAATTTTTCTCTATGTAGTGGTTTTTTTTGGAAGTCAGTTGTTTTTTTTTTGGAAAAGTTTTTTTTTTTTTCAATTTTTAGCTGTGGTAAATTCGAATACCTCTACCAGCTATGTAAATTATAACAGTGACAGGAACTTATCATATCATCCATATACTATACGTATTATTGAACCCGACTCAAAAACTATCCAAGCAAAGTTAATAAAATTTATATGGGACCACTTTGAGAGCATACCCATTCAAACAAAAAAGAATTTTCAAAATCGGTTCATAATTGACGGAGTAATCGGGGGATATACATAAAAAAACACCACACAACAACCGCCTTCTTTTTGGAAGTCGGTTAAAAAGACTTTTAGTACCTACACATTTACAAATACTATTACTTTAGTACTGGGATTTCTGACTATACTATGAAACCTTTCTTTTTAATTTGTCTAATGGTAAGATCAGCTGTATCAGACCCAGAAGTCCCGGACTCGATTATCAGTGGGGACAAAATTTTCTGCTCAATTTGGTTAGTGGTAGGGCTTGTTCTAAGTCTTCCTTGCAGTTACCACCATCTTATCTAAGTCTGTCGCCATAACAACAATGTTAACAGCATTGTTGTATTTCGGCAGTTAGAGGTAAGATAGCCAGTTCCTCTGTGGTTGAGAATTCCGGGTGAAGCTCGCTTCTACCTTCGGCCTGATCATCACTTACCATCAGGTGAGATGAAGACCAAGAGTTTCACCGTTATGGTTAAAAAAAACAGTGGCACTGCGGCAGTGCCGACAGAAGTGAAAACTTGAACAAGATCGCTTTGGCGGAAGAAAAATACTTGTATAGAAAATTGGTCGGTAACCTTATCTAAATAAAGAGCACAATCGCGTTTACAAAAAAAAACTTCCAAAACCTTTAAAATAAAAATATTTGCATAGAACATTGATTCGTAAATTCGTAACGTAATATAAATAAAAAGTACAATCGCGTTTACAAAAATGAGGTAACGGCGGTGTCGCAAGTTCAATTCTTTTTTTCCCATCTCAAAAATGCCCAACACACCTAAAGAAGTTTTCACTTCAAAAATATGATGCTTTTAGAAAACTTGTATTGCTCAAAGAGCAGCATACTATTCGACTATTTAAAAGACATTCTTATGAATTTTTTCTACATACGGCCCTTATCCAAAGTTTCTACTAGTTAAACCATTCTACCTGTTTACTTGTCCATTACACAAACATTTAAACCCAGCTTACCAAGCTTAGTATTCAAGTATGAAGGGTATGTATGCTGGTGACTCTTCAGAACGTTAAAGGCAAGGCATGAAATGAAATTGTTTATTCTGTAAATAGGATATCGGAATCACTTTTACACGACATATAAAAAATTAAAATAAGCTAAATAAGTTCAGCGTTTCCTATCTGACTACTCTGAGAAGAAAGGCCGAAACAAACTCAGAGGTCGCAGTCTCTTTTAAAGTCCAGACATAATCTTGGTCAGCCCATATGAGGACCATGTAGATTAGTGTCTGAAAAGGTCTTTTGAGGAAAGAACCACACAGATTTGAGTGGACCTGTCCAGTCAGTGCAAGCATTTGTCAGTAATTGTGGAGCTCAACTCAGAACTTAAGGAGCTCAATATGTCTTAAGGCAACGGACATGTTTTAAATGCTTAAGAGATTGCGATTCCTTCGATATGTAAAAGCAAGGAAGATTCAATACTTTAAAGTTGACATTCTGGCGAAAACCATTTGCTGTGCAGTAATAATTATGCTTGTTATTTTTTGTACAGATCAGATCTGCCTATCCTTTTCCCAACTATGTTGGGGTCAGCTTTCAGTCTAACCGGATGCAACTGAATACCAGTATTTTACATGGAGTGACAACAGCAGCAGTGATGGCCTAGTGGTGTGACCGTCGGACTGCCCAGTCATAGGTCTCGAGTTCGAACCCAAGGCACGCACCTCTGACTTTTCGGATTCATGTGCGTATTGTATAATTATTACTTGCTTGAAAAACGGTGAAGGAAAACAGCGTAAGGAAACCGGCATGCCTGAGAGATATTTCTTGACGGCATGTGAAGCTAAGTCATGGGCGGCATGAAAACTCTGACACCAGGTTAGTCAATAACCACAAGAAAAAATAACATGGAGCGACGGCCTATCTGACCTCCACAACCCAGTTACTGGTAACACGATACCCATTGGTAAGACTGGTTGTCAGACTTTCGGGCTTCTGAATACCCGTAACGACTATCAAAGATCTATGATAATGATAGCCGGGAACATGCTTTCCGAGGCAAGGAGGAGTCTTGGTATATAAAGGATAGTTACCCATCCACGGACTGACCTCGGCTAGCGTTGCTTAACCTTAAAGATCGACGGCTGTTATTATTTAGACACGAAGCCGGTTATTTTTGTACTGTCATAGGAATTACCAGTAGTGCCTACTAAAATTCACCTGTATTATGAATATAAAAAGTACCTTTTCAATAAAAATAGGCCCAATACACATGCATATTTTTTGCCTGTTAAACCTTGCAGGTTCGCTTGGAAAACCCCAAACAATATGGAGTCTTGCTACAAATAAGTAATTTACCTTTTAATCCGTGATAGGGTTGCCATACAATGATCGTAGCCGGTTGAATCATCATTATCAGTTTGAAAAATCCCAATCAATATAGACTAGACGACTACAAAATATGATTACTATAAAATTAATTCCTAATGATTATGATCTTAGCAAAAGGATTGGTGATATCACCAATAACTTAATATTGTTTATTCATTGTCTTACAAAAGTATTGATTAAGATTATTATAAAAGATACCCGATAAGAACGTGGCGAAATAGCCCACCTGGCATCGGAAAGAGGATCTTAGACACCATTTATCAGGCAGCAAGGAAGGCTCCAGAGAAAGGAACCTGCTAATAATACGAGAGATGTACTAGAGTGCATTCTGCATGAAGTGTTCAATCCCTTGAACCCTTCCTCTCTAACGATAGTCTCTGTCGCAATGATCAAGACTTTCAGTTCCTAAAACAGACTGCATTATTATCACCACTTCTTCGGAGTATCGATGATTCCAAATTATATGAGATATGATCTCAGCCACGTCAATAGCGGCTGCGTTAGTGTTGACCTCGCAAAGGTCTTCCATAGTACAGGTTTTATTGAAGTGAAAACTTCTTTAGGCGCGTTGGGCATTTTTGAGATGGGACTAAACCATTGATTTCGCAGTTCTGTAACGCAATTTACCGACATCATGGAGTAAAAGACATCAACGCGTTGATTACCGTGGTGCGTGGAGTAAAAGACATCAACGCATTGATCGGCACCGCGGTACGGTGCCGATTTTTTTTCAAGTTTTCACTTCTGTCGGCACTCCCTGAGTGCTACTGTTTTTTTTGTAGAGAGAGCATGACAAGAGTTGAGGACTTGTTTGAGGTGCACACTCACGGTGTGTGTATTTAAATTTAAAATGAATTTAGTCGTTAATTAGTGCATGCTTTGACTTCCTGTAACTGAGGGAGTGCACTGAGAAAAGCTTTTTTTTAAAGTGAATACTTCTTTAGGTGCGTTGGATATTTTTGAGATGGGAAAAACAATTGAACTCGCGACACCGTTACCGAAACCTCATTTTTGTAAACGCTATTGTGCTCTTTATTTATATTACGTTACGGATCAATGTTTTATGCAAGTATTTTTACTTTAAAGGTTTTGGAAGTTTTTTTTTTAATTGTTCAAGTTTTCACTTCTGTCGGCACTCCACTGTTTTTGTTTTCTTTATATTTTTTGTGTACTTACCTAAATCTTTCGCTGGAGTTCCTTATTTAATTAATAAACTTCATAGATAACTGATAATATCAGAATGTTTCAGCCCTATCCGTAAAGTGTCTCTTACAAAACCTAATTAAACGTTTTGTAATGGTTGATTTAAGTAAATAAATGAATACAATTGAGTTAAAAGGCTTCGTCAAATCCAATTGTACAGACGCCAGCACTTCAAGCTACTACAATCTATCAAATTTATTTAATAAACTAGCTTCTGCCCGCGACTTCGTTCACGTGAAAGTCGTAAGATACCACAATATACTATAATAACAGCCACATTTTTATAAAACATCCCTGTATACCTACTACATTTGTAGTTTTATTCTCAGCAGTCAAAATATGCAGAGTCAGGAATGGTGACTCGGGAGCAAGCGACGTACAGTTGTCCGTGTGAAAAGCAGCTTGTCCTGAGGTTGACACCCGCAGCTTTCAACCTTCGGTGTCGGATCCTGTGACTTGTTGATCGCAAAGCATACGTTCCCAGAGAACTGCATGCGCTTGAACTGATAATTTTGGGGAATTAGTGGTATACGCGCTATAAACACTGTCTTACCATCGCCATAACCTGTTAGAATTTCCACCTCGATGACGTTTCTCTGCAAAGACGTGACTTTGAGCCGGGTTCCGTTACACAGATGTACAACCGGAAGGCCACTTGCCATTTACGAATTGAGAAATTCTACGGGGTAATGTGCGGCATCATCTTCATCCACATCAGTATTAATGGAGGTGTATATCACTTTACTCAATTTGTGAGAGAATACTGTGGTTGATCGCTGCAGCTTGATCATTTTCGGAGTTAAAATGGAAACACGCCCAAGAATTCTCTTGGTACGGTATTTGACTGATGTCCCCGTATATCAGACGAATAAGTTCTTCTTAAGTGGGATCTACTTTACCAAGAGTCTCTGGTAGAGTGCCTCGAACAACTTTTAGAAGAACATCGGAGAATTCTTGAGCATTTGAATTCCCGCCAATCCGAGCTCGTATGATGATGGTCAAGCGCAGTCTATGAACTCTCGACCGTAGAGTCGACCTTTTCAACGAAGTATTCACTTTGTCAGTCAGGACTGTAACACCACCCATCATGTCTTGGTTCCTGCGGATGTCCTGCAGGGTTCTGTTTACAGCTTCCACTGCTTTCCTTTTTGCCATAATGCATTCATCCCATACGATGAAGCGCAATCCCTAAGCACACATCCCTTGTTACTGTTGCGTGACACCCCACAAACAGGCGTTTCGTTGCTCTTTAAATTGATGGGAATCTTAAACATGGCGTGCGCTGTTTTGTCACCAGAAAGCAGTGTGGCAACGATTCCAGAAGATCCACACACAGATTTTAAAATCGCTAGGACAAATCTGCTGTCAAAATCTGTAAAATTCCTTTTATTCCTATAGTCTTCAGCTCTAAAATGATCAGAACACAACCTTGAATGTTTTGTGACTGTAAAGTACTTGTAATGTAGCAGTTTCCCATAGCTTACGAAGTTTTTCTTTTTAACCAACTTCAAAAAAAGGAGTTTTCTCAATTCGACCGTATATATATATTTTTTTTTATGTGTGTTCGCGGATAAATTCGTCGTTTTTGAACCGATTTTGATGATTCTTTTTTTGTTGGAAAAGAAATATTTCAAAAGTGGTACCATGATAAGAAAACCAGGATCTGATGATGGCATCCCAGAGAAATAGAGGGAACTCTTCAAATATTATAGGCAAACCTATAGCAATTTGGGTATTTTTTATAGAAACTCGTGCAGTTGCTCTTGGAAAGCACTATTTGGCTAAGTGGAACTGATGATGATGACCACAAATAGCCACCGGAACTACTAAATAATAAGTATTTCACGGGTTGCGATTCGATTACTTTAATAGGTTGCAATGCAATTTATGCTCGTCACAATGCATATGGAGAAGTGGAGTTGATGGTGAAGTACCAGGAGAACTTTCAATGATGAACGTCCCTGCATCGGGAAAAGCAATATTTTGTAAAAAGTGATGAGCAGTTGGCATTAAGCTAATGTAACTTAGACAAATTACAAATTGACCCACTAAAAAGCGAGAAATAAAAACTTAAAAAAAAAAAAAACAATCGACTCGTATTACAAAATGTAAAAAAAAGAAAAAAAAAATAAACCGTAGTTGGGAATCGATCTTACAACTCCATGTTTACAAAGCAATCGTCCAACCGCTGAGTTAATTGCTTCGTTGAAATTTACCTAAAATAGCCGTTCCTATATATTTCATGATTGACTGCTTAGTTCCATAAAGGTATAGTGTGATGATAATCATTTAAAAAGTTAAATCAAAAACCATCTACAGTATCCTAATCTTTTGGCGCGTTTTTTTCCAAAAATACGAACATAATATAATATTGCTCATCCCCCATAGTAAATAGCGTGATCGTTTATACCCTACAATTTGACCAGACTTATAGGGAATACCTATGCAAAATTTTAACATAATCTATCCGGTAGAATTTGCGTCACCTTAGAACATACAAATACGATATAATGTAATATTGCTCATCCCCATAGAAAATAGCGTGATAGTCTATACCCTACAGTTGAAATAGACAAACATTTTGAAAACTAAATTTTCTGCATAAGAATCGATCCCAGACCTCGTAGCAATAACTTTCTTTCAAAATATTCAATGTACAATTTTAACTTCGCTACGATTTTATTATATGTATGGATACATAATCAAAAAAAAAAATAGTAGTACAAAATGTGAAAAAAAAAGAAAAACAAAAAACCGCAGTTGGGAATCAAACTTACAACCCCATGTTTGCAAAGCAACCGTCCAACCGCTGAGTTAATTGCTTCGTTGAAACTTCCCTAAAATAGCCATTCCTATATATTTCACGATTGACTGCTTAGTTCCATAAAGGTATAGCGTGATGATAATAATTTAAAAAGTTAAATCGATAATCATCTGCAATATCCTAATATTTCGGCGCGTTTTTTTCCAAAAATACGAACATAATATAATATTGCTCGTCCCCCATAGTAAATAGCGTGATAGTTTATACCCTATAGTTTGACCAGACTTATAGGGAATACCTATGTTAAATTTTAACAGAATCTATCCGGTAGAATTTGCGTCATGCTGGAACATACAAATACGACATAATGTAATATTGCTCGTCCCCCATAGTAAATAGCGTGATAGTTTATACCCTATAGTTTGACCAGACACACATGGAATATCTGTGTAAAATTTTATCAGAATCTGTCCGGTAGAATTTGCGCCATGCTGGAACATACATACAGACAAACAGACAAAAATTCTAAAAAATATATTTTCGGCATTAGAATCGATCCCCGACCTCGTAGCAATTACTTTTTTTCAAAAATATTCAATGTACAGTTTTGACATCGCTACGATTTTATTATATGTATAGATTTTCAAATTTATCTCTGAAACATAAGGTTCAAAGTTGATTGGGAAAATTTGACAGTTTCGGGTAGCTTGATGTGCTGGCGTCTGTACATCCGCGTTTACAACTTATTAGCTAATCATGATGATTTTGTTACGATGAACTCGTTATTTTGAAGATTTTCTGGATAGCAACAGTAAAATAATAATCTGAATCATGATATGCACTATTTCCGATTACTGCGGCAATAATTTATGATTCATGAAATAGAGACATTTTTTTATATGTTGTAACAGAGCAGTAATAGTTCCGTACGGAGTTGGACATTTAAACCATATGTGCCATGTTGCTATTTTAAATATTACATTTGTATAAACATTAACTATACTTCGTTTGAAATAAGATTAGAAATTTAAACAAACCTTTTTTACAGTCCGTTCAACCGATTTTGACTTCTATACCGTAGGCATAAGGATGGCATTAAAAGCAAAAAAAGTGTTTACAAACCAACTGTTTACTGCAGCTGTCATTTGTCGTGCCACCAACGCAATAGAAGTCAAAATCGGTTGAACGGGCTGTAAAAAAAGTTTAGTTAAATGTCTAATCTTATTTCTAATGGAGTATAAGTATTGTATTTATTTTATTTTTGATTTGTTATTTCACTATATGCTGCACCGGTTGACGTCATCACGTCAGCGCCGGCTGTCGCTGAAAACCAGCGCTGTGGCTCTATCTCGCATGGGGTCCCAGCATTATGCTGAGTGATGGCCGTTTTGCGTGGATGTGACACATATTTTCCCCCAATTTGTTATTTACGTGTTTTTAGGGTTCCGTACCTCAAAAAAGAAAAACGGAACCCTTATAGGATCACTCGTGTGTCTGTCTGTCCGTCTGTCACAGCCAATTTGCTCCGAATCTAATGAACCGATTAAGTTTAAATTTGGTACACATATGTATTTTTGTGACCCAAATACGGACGTGTAACGTAAATAAATGAATTTTGATTATAGGCGTCACTTTTGGGGGCAAACAAGAACATTGAAAAAAAAAAGTATTGCTAACAGTATCGTGTGACATATCAAATGAAAGAATTTGTTGCGAGGATTTAATTTTTTTTTTTTTGTAATTTTTACATAAATACTTTTAAAGATATTTAACAAATTCGATGAAAATTTACCATTCTCCCCCTTATCTCCGAAACTACTGGACCAAAAATATTGAAAAAAAAACATAATATGGCTCTTTGCTCATAAATTACAGGTACCCATAAAAGTCTATGGTCTTAAAATAACATGGTAAATCTCTCAATATTGTGCGTACAAACTTACATTTGCAGTTGGAATGTATGGCTATAGGTATGAACATGTATTTCAACTAAAATGTTAAGTTTGTATTTGGGATATATTCATCCCAAATACGGAACCCTTCATTGTGCGTAGTCCGACACGCACTTGGCCGGTTTTTTTTTATCTTTCTTTGCGTCATATTTACCGCAAATAAACGTATTTTATTTCTTTCTATATCTAGTACATACTGTACATACATGTACTGTATATATGTACATGTAGCTGGCTTGTCCTACATTGTGATTCCTATTTCTTAGTGGCACATTCCATTGTTGAGACTAACAACCAACGATTAAATTAACTATTCAATCATTTTCGAACGAAAATTATCGCTTTAAAATTGTACATAAATATCATATTTCTAAAACGTATACAATTAAAATGTCTTATTTTAGTGTTCATAGACTTTTATGTGTTTAGATTTCTTAACTAAACCGGCTTGAAATAAAATAAAGTAAGTAATATTTTAAAAGCCAGACTGAAACGAGTCTGACTACTTTTACGGACAGTTTTTTTAATATTAAAGACATGTTATAAATAAATCATTAGGGATTATGTTTCATGTTATTAGTGCTGTTTGTGTTAGGTATTAAAATGAATATTTAAAAATATATTATGTGGAGTTGAGCCACAATATTCTCTGCTAAGTCAAAAACATTTCTTACCATTCAGTTAGTATTTATCTTACCTACTTAAGTTATAATGCGTTTTCAAAATCAAAAATCATTAAAAAGTAACAAATTAGATTGAGAACCAGCACTATTAAAAAAACCGGCCAAGTGCGTGTCGGACCACGCACAATGAAGGGTTCCGTAGTTGGGATGAATTTATCCCAAAAACAAACTTAACTTTGTGGTTGATAAACATGTTCTTCCATACGGAATGTATGGGAAAACATGTTTTTGCAACTGCAAAGTTACGTTGGTCGATTATTACTCGTTAACTTGTAAAGCCTACTTAGCTGTGATAGTTTTCCTTTTAATTTCGTTATATAAGCTATTGCTGTGATTTTTTTTACATACCCAAAACCAACCATTTAGCTGGCAGGGGGCACTCTTGAGTCTAACAAAAATTAGCAATTTAAAGCTTAATAATTCGCAAACGGATTACTGAATCCAAAAATGGTTTTCACAAACTTGCAATGTTTTTAAATGACCTTTCCAATGATACCCCACAACATGGGATATTTTTTTTTTAAAAAAAACATTACCACTTTACGTGTAGGGAAGGTACTCTAAAAAAAATGTTTTTCATAATTTTGTTTTACTGCTTTGTCGGCGTAATTAATATGTATACCTATGCCAAATTACAGCTTTCTAGTACTAAGGGTCTCGGAGCTAGACCGCGGACAGACAGACAGACAGACGGACATGACGAAACTATAAGGATTCCTTGTTTACTACGGAACCCTAAAAAACAGTGGCACTCCGGGAGTGCCGACAGAAGTGAAAACTTGAAAAAAAATCGGCACCGCGGTAATCAAAGCGTTGATGTCTTTTACTGCACGCACCGCTATAATCAACGCGTTGATGTCTTTTACTCCACGGTATCGGTAAGTTGCGTTACAGTGTAGCGAAATCAATAGTTTAGTCCCATCTCAAAAATGCGCAACGCGCCGAAAGAAGTTTTCACTTCAAAATTTGAACGTCAAAATTACATAAGACAGTCCTCCAAAATGCCTCCGCCCTTCACCACTTCCTAGTGCTTTAGCTGGGAAGAAGAAATGGCGCAGCAAACTCCCCAGCAAAATTGGTTCTGGAAAGTAGGAAGACAGTCTCTGTGCTTGGGTGTGACGTTGATTCTCCATATCCGGACTTCATTGTAAGCAAAGTTGCCATTTCTCTGTTCATCATCGGATATATCCACGATAGTTGTTTATGTAACTAAATCGTAGAAACACGACTTCGTTAACGAGAAATGCCATTTTATGCGTTTTCCTTATATACAATGTCGCCCATCGGCATGTGACCGCCCGAATTTTTCTGAATATTCATGAAAAATTATCGAAAAATTATTACAAAAGGGTCTGTCTTTAATATTTTTCATGTTATTCAATTTTTTATGTTTTGAGTAGCGTTAGCCATATCTCCGATGTTATTGGCTCGATTTGGATTCTGTTTATTGTTTCTAAAAGCTTATGAGTTATTCTATCGGATTAACTAACATTTTTATAAAAATTTGTCAACTATGCAAAAAAAAACGGTGATGAAAAAATTTTTTTTCTAAAAAGAAATCGTGTTTTAAAAAAAAAGCGCAAACGCAAGTTTATAAAATCATAGGAGGGAAATTAAAAAAAAAAAAAAAAAAAAAGTCAAGAAATACCCCCCTTTTTCGATAATTTTTCGATAATTTTTCATGAACATTCAGAAAAATGAGGGCGGTCACATGCCGATGGGCGACATTGTATTTGTCTTTCTCCATAATTATTACGTTTTATTGGAAAATACTCAATACTTAATTCTTCATTGCATTCCTTAAGTATAACATATATAGCATAACAAAGTAAACGATCAATATGGACCCTGTCGGGCACAGCAAAATTGGAAGAGAGCAAGGTAATCCAAGGACGCTGTTAAAACAACGTAAACGTAACTTTAAGTCGAAAATACTTATACTCCGTTTGAAATAAGATTAGACATTTAACTAAACCTTTTTTTACAGTCCGTTCAACCGATTTTGACTTCTATTGCGATGGCGGCATGACAAATGACAGTTGCAGTAAACATTTGGTTTGTAACCACTTTTTTTGCTTTTAATGCCATCCTTATGCCTACGGTATAGAAGTCAAAATCGGTTGAACGGACTGTAAAAAAGGTTTGTTTAAATGTCTAATCTTATTTCAAACGGAGTATAAATAACATTTAATTTTAATTGTTGTTGCAACATTCACAATTAGAATCACCAATAGATAGATAATTATGAATAAACTCGTAAAACTAATGTGTCATCTGCCTAGCTTTTTTCCCAACTAAGTTGGGGTTAGCTTCCAATCTAATCCGATGCAGCTAAATACCAGTATTCTATATGGTGCGACAGCCTATCTGACCTCCACAACCCAGTTACTGGATAACACGTCGTGTCGAAAGTCTGACGACCCGTGACAACTGTAAAAGATCTTTAAATGACAGCCGGGACCAACGGCTTTATATGTGCTTTCCGAAGCACGGAGGGGTCTTGGTATGTAAAGATGGTCACCCATCCACGGACCAACTGCGGCAAGCGTTGCTTACTCTAATCGATTGACCCGTATGGTTGTTATTACTTAACCACAAGCCCCTTATAAAACTAAGTAGATACCTAAATATTATGTGCAACACGTCTATTTAAAATTTGTTTCGTATTTACGGTATATATACCACGGGCGTTCCTGCTAGGCACACAGCATTTAGTAACAAAAGACTACCTACAGTTACTTAAGGATTCGTGCAAGAAAAAAAACCCTTTTTCGTCAATAAGTTATCTAATTGTAAGAAAGCTTGAAATAATTGAAACACTAAGTCTGTGTAAGTATAAAAGTACAGTTTTCGTGGTGCTAAACCATTCATGTCGGTCACAGCACCTGTTAATAGTTGCATCACTTTTACGCTCTCGAAAATATGTTTTGTTTCTCACCTTTGATTTACTTAATGAAGATATAGTATAATCATAAAATATATATTTTTTTAAATTTCATGTACCTATAGCTGAAGAATAATGTGTGATTTTTAAATTTCTTGATATGGTTTGCTAACTAATAGGAAAAATACATTACCGACAGGGTTTAAAAAAAAAAACAACATTTTTTCTGCTATATTTTGCATGGAAGTTGAAAAAAATGGTTCCCTATGTACAAATAGACCATATAATGATGTTGATGATATTTTTTTTTCAAAATTAAAAATAGTTTCTTCTAACGAAACGATCAAACGTCAGTCTCGGTAAATTTTTGAAAAACTTATTGGGTGTTTTAGTGATTTTCCACGAATCCTTAATTTATTTGAAAAATCCCTTTCCGCTACGTACAAGACAAAGAATTCGACTTATCAAATCACAAATTATTTTGTTTAAATTCCGTTTCCCTTTCTTACAACTAATGAACAAAATTGATTAAAATCAGTCGATTTCAGATCGTCAGTTACACACGGCTCATACAAAAATATCAATTACAAACTGCATCTTATTTCTTCTGCTTCACTTCACCTAATGTCACCAACGTCACATGGTTTAATGCGGTACTTATATAACATGTCTAGTCCAGACCAGATCATTGGGGGTAACTGTGTACGCGTCTGTACCCCCAGGGGGACTTTAGAGTTATATCTGACTTCCGTACTTGAAATGTCAGTGGTTATATCATTATTCTGAAGCTAGAGGTAAATAAAATGTCTTCCGTGTTAGATAGATGTCCGGGATATGGTCTCGTTTTTAAGGATTATGAAATTAACGACATAACATAACATCATGCCTATAATTCCCGAAGGGTTAGGCAGAGGTGTACGATATAGTACACCCACATTTCGCCAGTTATATTTAAGTCCCATGCAATAGAGAGCGAGAAAGTAATGCTTGTATTATTGAGTTAGAAATATGTATCTAAGTAGTAAAATTAATAGGAAAGATGCCTGGGTAAAAACAAAAATATTTAGTCCGTCAGTCAGATAATAAAAAACATTAGACATGTATTTTTTGCATTATCATATTAATAAAAAACGCTACGTCACAAGTATAAAATCTTCGTACTCGTGACGTCATGGCACATTTTAACTAAATGTATTGCCGTAATTTTTAATTATGCAAGAAAAGAAAAAATATGTGTTATTATTTTTTAATAATCAACCTGAAGGACGAAAAAAAATTTTGAAGTGAAAACTTCTTTAGGCGCGTTGGGCATTTTTGAGATGGAAGATAACAATTGAACTCGCGACACTGTTACCGACACCAGCTTTTGACTATTAAAAAGACATCAACGCGCGGTACATTTTCTTTGGGATTAATGACATTCCAAACATTGAGACATGACAACGACATGATTGACATTTCCCTTTTTTTACCGACTTCGAAAATGAAAATTATGTCCTGCACAATAAAATTGTTCAAGTTTTCACTTCTGTCGGCACTCCCGGTGCCACTGTTTTTTTTTTTGTCATCATCCCTATTGTAGAAGATGTTAAAACCCAACATGGAAGCTAGCTCTAAAGGGTAGCCGTTTCTGCCGACAAACAGCATCGCTGTGTTTAGTTTATGGGTGCCGATGAAAATTACAGGCACTTTATCAGTGCCCTTTTACTATATATTGAGGTCAGTGATTTCTGTTTAACGACCTTTGAGATTTAAACCAACTTAAGATTAAGGCCTCTTTCAAAGTTGAACTATTTACAGACACCTTACTTCAAATTAAGATTAAAATATTTGGAAAATCCAAAAGTGCACGCCTCATAACGCTCATTCAAAAACAGGAAAATATTTAAACGACTTTTCATGAAGTATATTTTGACTGCTTTTTACCCATAAATATGGGTAAAATTTCTCACCTCGCAATCTTTACGTACTGTCAAAGACTATTTAGGTTTGCTTTATTGGTTGCTAGGCAATGGAAGAGGGTCAAAGTTGTAAATTTAAATAAAGATATTAAATTAGTTAGTGTTTTATTAATTACAATTGAACTACTTTGAATAAAAAAGCCATTTTCAAGGGGTCCTCCTATGGCTGAAACGAATCTATTAAAAAAATTGACTCAATTATTGATTTTCTCGCAAGCTACAGTGTTTTTAGGTTTCATACATTGACTGACGGGATTTTTTTAACTATTTTGATGTTTTTTTTTCGTTTCAGCTACATTCAATCAATTTTTGAAATCAATCAATTTTTGAAAAGTACAGTATTAATTTCCATTAGATTACCTATACAATGGTATATAAATTATGTAGGTTCTGTGTATAAGCGGTAGTGTAAAAATAAAAACAGTTGCAGAAAGGAGGCAAAACAATTTTTAGATCGCAGAGCACTCTCTAATGCTTCGCATTATGAGTTGTGCAATAGCTGTCGTAGTACAAAGACGTGAGGAAAAATTTACTGATCGTCTAAATAATTATTGACCTTCTAATGATGAACGTTTTTTTTAAAATTAATTAACATCTGAAAACTTTTGGGCTTCTAATGATGCATTTTATTAAATAAATGAGCCTGTTTTGAACTTTCTAGTCTTTTCTTAGAGTTGGGCTAGGCAACCCCGAACAAATGTGTTAAATTAAGTTAGATCTGTGACCAACCACACGCGATTAGAATTTGTCGCAGTAACTTAGCTAGGGCACCCTGACTAAATGGGTTAAGTTAGGTTAGAAGTGTGAGAAACCACGCGCGAGCCGATCGAACGAAGTGAGTGGTACCGCGACAGCGGTACTGACCGCTGTCGCGGTACCACTCACTTAAAGCCACAAAAAAAAAGCCACCAATTTGGATGTAGCACTCACTGGAGTGCTACATCCAAATTGGTGGCTTTTACTTGGCCATTTAGTATTTTTAGGTCCCCAAAACAGGAAATCAAAATGGGAAGTATTTAAGGTTCAATTAAAATACATGCCATGAAACTATTGTCTAGATGACGTAACATTTTTCCTTATGAAAATTACAACACTGATTGGTAAAAAATAAAAACTCAATGTTTATCCAAATCAACTTATTTACAAGAATCGATTCAGGAAAAAAACAGGTAACACATTGGTCCATGGTACGAGCCTGTTTCTTATGTACGATTGTGGTTTTATAATATCTTTGAGTATTATTTTATCATTTTCCTTACCAGCGGCGTCAACCTTGACACCATTCCGAATGTCTACCGAGACGTACAACATCTTTAGAAAGTAAGGTAAATTTGGCTCTTAAGCACATGGTTCCTGGTCAAGACTAGTGATGTGCCGGATCGTAAAAAAATGGGATACGGGTACGGATCATAAGGGTCTAGATCCGCGAATACGGATCCCAACTTTCTTTGGGTTCAGCAAGAATTATTTATGATCCTCATCGTAACTGACTTTTGGGGGACAAAGCTGCCAAGTTACTCTTTTTGAAATACAATTTACCATTACTCATTAATTATCGACATATTTTTTTAAGTTCTTGAAAACAACATAGTTTTAATTGATTTGTTAACTCACATAATTATTTCAATTAGCATAGTACAAATATTAGAGGTTTGATCTCACTACAAAAATAGTTTATTTACTACTTTATAACTTAATTTACTGGTTACTCTACTTGAATTTTATTATAGTAAATATGTTTTTTTTTTTTACTAATTTGGATTGAAGTTAACAGTATTTAATTGCTACAAATCTTTAAAATTTCATATACGTAATGAAATGTATTAATATAAAAAATCAGTTCAAGATCTGCCAAAAAATAACGGATACGGATACAGATGTTTTTTCTCCCACAGATATCCGCGGATCACTAGTCAGGACTAGTATTTACCTCAATTGTCGTAATCAATCAATAAACAGCCTGTTGCAGGCTATTTGCCGGTCATAGGCCGCTCTTACGTAGCGCCTTATCAGTCGTCCGGGTTGTCATTAGAATTAAATATCAAGAGAGTGGTTAACCACAAAATTATTGTTGGATAGATAGTTACATAATCATCAATTAGTGAGCCCTCTTATCGGTAGGAGAATACGTAAATATTAGCTCAAATTCAGTGGTAAAAAGAAAGCCTTTCCTATATGGGCCTGCATTGTTCGACTTACTTATCATCTTAATAACTTTGATTATTTATATATATCGATAGTTTCGCGCTGTAAAAAGAACTAAAACAAACAAGCCAACATTTTTAGGGTCCGTGGCTTAGGCCCCCAGTGGTCGAGGCACCTGTGGCCGACGCCCCCGATTCGATTAATTTAATTCAAAGAAATTTTTGATCAAATGTACTGGCAGGCACAAAAATGTTTTACAAAAATAATAAATGTATATTGATTGTATAATTGTACGTATAATATTAAATCATAATTATATTTATAACATAGAAATGCTTTTATATTGGATGTATGTTTTGAAAAATGAAAGTTTTAGTTATTTTTCATTATTTATTTATTTATCTCAATAAGAAATCTAGTAAAAAAATAGTATATAAATCACAGTTTTTATCATTTAAGTTAATTATAATAATAAGTCTCAAATCTAATAAAATAAGATAGTGATTTTAAATAATCAGTCTTAAAAATTACTGCAAAGCAACTAACTTTTTACATAGTGAAATGTTCTTTTTACGAGTATCTTTTTAACAATAATAATTAAACATAATCAACTGTGAAACCTTAAATAAATGAGAATAATTTTAACCTAATTATAACAGTCAGTTTCTCAAATCAAATCTCAAATTCTTTATTGCGTACCATAATGTATATGTATAGTTGGTAGGGAAATAATCATATTAGTCACAATTATTGACCCTGTCGGGCACAGCATAGATCAAATAGGAGAGATTTTTTTTAAATGTGAAATGTTTTAAACATTTGTAAGCATAAAAATAATCAACTGTAAAAACATAAACAACTGTCACATATGGGCGGATTTGTTCTAAAAACATGATCGTGGTAATTTTTTTGTTTTCATACTGTTCAGTCAAATTGGCAATCATTTTTTCATTCTTTCTTGTGTTGTTCTTTCGTCTGCTCACACAAATGTTTTTTTGGTTTTCAGTCTAAAGCATTTGAGCATACTTAAGTTTAGTTTAGTCCACTGTACATAATAAATATGCTTTTAATGGGGAAAAAGGTGTGTAAGGGTAAGGTTAAGTGGCGATCTATTCTCTCTGCTATTTGACAGATAACTTTTGTTTAGCAAGGAAAAATGCTTTAGTATAGTGGTGAAACACTTTTCTCATTTACTGTACTAAGTGAAAAAGCACAAAAAAATTAAGATATTAAATTAATCGAATCGGGGGCGTCGGCCACAGGTGCCTCGACCACTGAGGGCCTAAGCCACGGATCCCATTTTTATGCTTGTATGCGTGACAGCTACATCTTACACTCGCGCCACGTCATTGGGCTGTCATTGTGCTTCTCTAGTTTGCGTGCATTTAGCGGCCAACAGTTGGACGCTATTTTTTTTATCTAGACATATTTAAATCTTTGTTTGGACTTTAAATGAGACCGTGACCTCTGAGTTTGTTTTGGCATTTCTTCTCAGGGATCAAACAGCTGAAAAATTCCGGCGCCATCTTGTTCAAAACATTGACGTAAGAAACTGCCGTAAAAGATCAATTTATAGAAATAAACATCATTTCATAGTTCCATTTCACCCAACTTTTAAGTTAGTTAACCGGACTGACTGCTTATGTTGATCCAGACGAACACATTATCATCATCACTCGTAGAGGCGCTTTTATAGCACCATAATGAAACTTAACTGACTGTAATCTATAATTATTAAGTATGTACAAACAAATTGTGACCAACTGTTGAATCTTTTTCAAACTTTGTTAAGTTTGGCTTCAGACCAAATAAAAAATCAACACAGAGTGCCGTCAACAGCAACGTGAAGCCGGTTTCGTAAACATGTGTGCTCTTAGTGAGGTGTAGTTTGATTGTAAATCTGTGCGTGTCAGCGTATATGCGTAGAGCGGAGGTGTAGTATTGGCATGCTTCACTTTATTGTTCGCAACGCTGTCTTGGTTTTTTATTTGGTCTCATAGTTTGGCTGCCAGTTTGGCGACCAGATTGGGTGTCAGTAGGTATGTAAAATAGCGCTACAAACAAAAAACTGTCGCTCCTATTAAATACAAAACGTAATAGGTTACCCTTTGTAGCAAATAGGTTTCAATTTAATAATAATCGCTAAACTTAATTGCGTATACAATGAGAATGAAAACATAGGGCTTTAAAGCTGTTGCGAGAAATGTTTTTGCGTAGGGGAAAAAGGACAAAATTTCAATGTCTTATTTTTTTTAAACGGAAGCAAAAGTTATTATTTCGGTACTATTTCATATACCGAAATATATATAACTTTTACCACCAATGTCCACTTCGTACATAAGTAAATGTAATTGGGCATTCGTTAAAAAATTAATTTCTTTAATTCAAAGACTAGGCACTAAAGGTTTAGGCTAGACTAAAGATTTCTTTCAGAGCGTTGAAAAGCCTTCCACAAGGTGATCTGATGACCTTGTGAAGGCCGCAGGAATCTGCTGTATGCGAGAACCATTAGAAGTGGCGGTGCTTGAGGACACCTATGTCCAACACTAGACGTCTTTCGGCTGAAATGATGATGATGATGATGAAAGTCCAGCAATGTTTTTGGTAACGAAAGAAATCGCATTTACCCTAATTGCGTAACTCATTTTCGTAAACAATTTCGCGAAATTTGTTTCATTTTGACATTTCAACAACATTCATTGCGTTATTTATGTTGTTGAGCAGATTTTTTTCCAACTTATGAAGCAATGGATTAGAAATCTGTTTCAAATCGAAACAAATTGTGATTGTGTTGTAATACGCAATTAGGGTACTGTAGTGCTATTCTGTAAAAATCTCACCGTGATAACATAAGTGAAGTGAGCTGCCAATAGTGTCAATCCTTAGCAACTGACAGCTCACTCCACGCTCACTTCACCTAAGATAACACGGTGAGATGGTTACAGAATAGCACTACTGGTCTATATGTGACCACATTTACCTAACAACAACAAATCAAGCTTGTTTTCTGTACCTACATTACTTCTAGGCAATTTACTTGAACAAACACTACTCCTGTACATACAAATGACATAATCATAACAAGTCTATGATCATTCAAATTCAGGACACTTGCGCCCGTGCCCATTTCTTTACCGTATGTTTTCTAAACCTTGCAGGGTATTGCTCATTTACACGAGCTGAGTTTCTCGTCTCGAATAGACGATTATCAAAAGGAGACAAAATATTGATTACCTAATGAAAACAAGACGTATTTGCATGTCCAAAGACGATATTGTTTGAATCGCCTGTCATCTTGTATGACAAAATCATAGGCGAGTTTTTGGCCGCATTCCGAGTTACGCTAAAAGTGATAATATCGCGAATCCGACCAAATTTAATAGTCACAATTATTGCTCAATAGCCCTTATATTTTATGACTTTTAAATTTGGTCGGATTCGCAATATTATCACTTTTATCGTTACTCGGAATGCGGCCTTTGTTTCTTATGAGTAAAACCACAAAACACAGGCGAATATAATTTTACAAGTTTGTCCTGTTGTAAAATGTGGCAATTTTATAATTCTTTGACAAATAACAGTGGCACGAATGGCATTGCTAGTTATATTAAAAAGAGCACGGGAGTTTGCGATAATCGTCTGTTCTTACCTCTCGACGGTGGAGAAACCTCGTGTAAATGATCTTTAAAACTAATAATAGCCTCACTCGCCAGGTGTCCACAAAAAGTATAGGCGTCTGTCACTCACGCCAAGGTCGAAAAACATTAAAATTTAATCATGATTATAGAAACTTGTTTTAGTTTGTGCGTTTGATATACGGTTGAATTGATTAGCTATATCATTATTTAAGATGTTTATATAGATACTAATTATTGTGGTCTTGCCACGTAGCACATAAGTAGATTTTTTGGGGCGCCTAAAATAATTTAAAATTGATCGAATATCAATTCATTGCTGCTGGGGAGTTTGTTGCGCCACTTCTACTTCCCAACTAACGTACTAGGAAGTGGTGAAGGGCGGGCCGTTTTGGGGGACTGTTTTAAGTAATCTTGACGTTCGAAAAGTGCTGATTCTCAGCCTAGTTTGAATAATTGACTTTTGATTTTGATTTTGAAAAGCCTGTATGTGTAGGTAAGGTAGAACAACAATATCCTTCGAATTTTTAACTTTGCACAGTTTTTAGTATAGTAAGTTACTTTTCAAGTTACAGAAAATAAGTTCAAAATCTACTTTGGTATTTGTCATAGGCTTACGAAGATTTTTATCGCAACATTTAACTGTAATAATACAGGTCTTTCGTAGTTTAACTGCCTGCTCCACAAACTGTTCTTGCCTAGTATACTTTTTCATACCAAATTTTATCATTAGCGCCTATTAAATTACTGTGAGTTAAAATTGTAAGGAAGTGAGTTGTTTATTTTGTAGGCTCTTTTTAAACTTTTACGTCTGAATAATATTTTTAAATAAATAATTTTGTTAGATGTACTTATTTATTCAATCAATTCAATTGCATCACATGTGTATACAAGGCATTAGGTTGGTATTAGATAGGTACATACTTGTTAAAGGTCTATTAACTTAATAAGAATGTACTCTTTCATACCTACTACCAACAATTACAGCTTTAAATAGCTTTATGTAAGCGGGCACGCCCTTTATGCCTGGAGGCTTTTATTTAGATATTTAGTTCTGTTAACGTTTAGTTTTTATTTCTGCTTGAGTATAGTTCTCGATGTTTTTGTTTGGTACATTGGCGTGTGCTAGCTGACATATGGTATCATTTAAATTATGTTTTATGTTGCGTAATGTAAATAATTTTGCATACTATTGTATAGAATATTTTTTTGTCTAACTTGAACAGACAGCTGTGCTGCTGGTGAGTTTGTTGCGCCACTTCTTCCCAGCGAAAGGCACTAGGAAGTGGTGGGCATTTTGGGAGACTGTCTTATGTAATTTTGACGTTCGAAAAGTGCTGATTCTCAGCCTAGTTTGAATAAATGACTTTTGAATTCTGAATACTACTAAGAAAGGTTTCAATACCTACCTTTTTCATAGCATTTAAAGTTACAATGTTTGTGCTTAGTTTGTAAATTGGAGATACAAATAGAAAGAAATGGTTTAGAAAGGACTAGTTGGAGAAGGTTTAAAAAAACAATGAAACAACCAAGATAATTCACAAAATAATTTATTTTCCTATTCTCTCCCGAAGATATCCATAAATATACAAATACATACAGTACATTTGATTATGAAGCCCTAATTCTTGTAAAGGCGTTTTTTTTATCATTTGTTAAATATAATATGGTTTTAGTTAGCGTCAAAGCTTAACGAAAATTCGAAAATACTTTTAGAAAATAGATCTATTAGTAACAATAGTAATTTGCTATTATGAGAACTTACAAATATTTTATTTTGAGTACAAAAATATTTTACAAAAGTATAAAAATTTTGTCAAAGCTAAAATTAATTAGTCAAATAACTGGCAGTGACCGTTAATTTTATATAATACAAATTAATATTGGTACATACATTATTCGGCACTAAACGCCAGATTTTACAATTGTATGAAAAAATGAGTTGGTTAATTTGTCATTAACAAACGCTCAATAAATCTTGCCTATCTTTGTCATTTTACTTTAAATAAAACGAGACGGCAATAAAATTATAGAACGTATTAAGCACACTATACGTAAGTGCACTTATTTATGTACGTATACGGACAATTCTGTAGCATACAACGTATTTATTTATATTATATTTTTATAATTATGTTTTTTTTTATGGCAATTGTAAAATCGGCTGGCAGCATTAATTCTAGAGTACCCGATCCTTACTTATTATTAATTATTATAACTAAAGGCAGTGAGAAGCTAAACGGCTTGGTTGTCGCATATTAAAACATCCCCAGTTTTATAAGTCAGGTTCATTAGCAAGTTTAGTTATAGCAATTAATTTAGTTAATTTAATCATCAGTCACAATTTTGTGACAAAAAATATTTTTTTGTTAAAAATTGCGGTATTAATATTTACACAGCTGATAAAGAAACACAAATTATATTTCATAATGTTTCGTTTTATTTTCATTAACGACGTTAAAGAGAGCTTTTTAATTCTTATGAAAATCGTTTAAAAATATTTTGAAGGATACTTCACGATTTACTTGAATAAAATAATTTTTATTTCAGCGAAAATCAACCAAACTACTAATATTACCTGACTACGAAACCCAAATCTTTGTTACATTCAAACACGAATGTACAGATTGTCTTAAATAAATAAATAAAAGCTGAAGAATGTAGAAGCGAGTACATCAAGCACGTGCAAATGGCACATGTTAGGCTTAAGATTACAAGGAGTCTTACAACTAAATTCGTCGGGGTATCAAACATTTTTTTATAATGGTCTGTCGTATTCGATACGACAAATGATTGTCATATGATAAAGGATTTTAAGTTTTCACCTTTCTAAATGATTAGTAATTATTTGTTGACCAAATTGGAAAACCATAGACATTTATTAATATAACTATCGTTTAATTTTTCAATATTTTAAGTAAAGTCAAAGAAATTTACTTAAAGAATCTAAATACTTTAAGTTTCACAAAGAAGAGGTTCTTTTTCATCTTTAAAAATATAATAAAAGAAGTATAAGCTACCAAAGTTCAACCCTATATTTGCTAAGCGTAATAAACCGAAGAGATTAATATTGTTGTTTATTATTATCTCAACATAGGTGACAAAACCTTATGTAATAGAAACCTAATCATACATTTGTAATTCAAATTATTTATAGGTCTCTTACATTAAAAATACGTTTGCCGTAAAATGAAAACATTAAGTAGAGAGATGTAGAGATAATTATTAAATTTTTAAATAATACAAACTCAGGTAGTGCTAACATCACATTGTTTGCCTAAGTCTAGATTCAGACGTTTAGGTTGCAAACCTAATTGATGTCCTTGCTCAATTTGTCACCAAACTACATTAAGGTAGGTATATTACAAAAGTCCTTATGATTTTGATTCATAGACATTGATTGAAAACGTTCAATACCTCTGCTTAGGAACTTTTAAGGGATCTAGTTGTAGAGAAACATATCATGAATAACTGACGATTCTGACGTGATATAATTTTTTTCAATAATAGGTACATAAACAATTTTTTTTCTGAACGTAAATTTTGGCCGCGTTTCAAAATAATATGAATAAACAGGCTAAACAAGATCGAAGACTATATGTTTTATTTCTCTTTTGCAGGTATACGACATTAGATTAAGTGCATGACAGTAAGTTACCCGATATGTTTGCATCCCTAACAATACGAGGACTTTATCGAACTATTCAACTTAATTTTCAAATCAATGCTATGAAATAACTAACTTTACAACCGACTATTTACATTTGAGCACTTGCAACACATAGTGCGTACTATGACACTTTCGTAAAAGTTTCGAGTCCAACGCGTTGGAGTCCTTTAAGAACGGTGCGATGGTTACCCGGAACCACCGCCGGAACCGCTCACGTAGACGTCGGATGCGGCTCGCTGACCGGCCCGGATCACGCTCTGGACGGTTTGTGCGGCACCCTGGAAAACGATAAACAGAAATGAGTACTTGGCTAGTATAGACAACGATATGTTTAAAAGACTAGGTACTAAATTGTCAGTTACCTAGTTTTAAAGAATTTGTTCTGTTTATTATTTATCTTTTGGTCAAAGGTACAGAATTCCATAAACACATGATTATCATTAAATTTAAAAGTTAAGTTAATAGTCTTTGAAATATTAATCATTAATCGATTACGATGAAGTCATGAAAATGATTTAAAATGTTTCATTACAATGATATTATTTATGTAGAAATATTTGTGGTTGTTATGAAAATTATTAAGGCAGTTACATTTTAGTTACAACTTCAAATGTAAATCTTCAATACATCCTTTTGCTGAAAATTAACTTCAATCATTTACAAAATTATACAATATTACAAACATTACAATAAAAATATATTTTATCAGCCTATGTATTATTATTTAACACTAAATACGACAAAATTTGCACATACGACATTCGGTTATAATACGACACGATTAACACCAAACACAGGTATTCCAATTTAAAAAAAATTACCTACTCAGCTAAAATAGAATGCGTTTACCTGTATCGCAGCTCCTAAGAACTGTGAGAAGGCCCTGGTAACATTAATGGCAGCTGACACGAGTTGCCCTCGACCAGGTGTCTGCTCTGACGTCACAGACCTCGGAGGCTCCAGAGGTATCTAGGTTTAAGTTATAGTTGTTAGATATTAGCACGAACGACGAAAATGGTAAGAGCATGTATGGTAACGCTGAGGCAGTGAGCTGTGCTGGTGTGGTGTATGTTTTGTTTGAAGATTTTTTAAATATTTTATTTTATGTTTTCTAATTTTTCATCACGATCCAAAATATCGTTGACTGTTGAATTTTATAGATTTTACGATGCCATAAAATACTGTATCTCGAATTACGACACTATTTTCGATTTACGTTATTTTTGATTATTTTTGTTTTTTCTTAAGTGGCCATTAGAAAGTGAATTTTGTAAATATTCTAAAGGAATATTTAAAGATTATAATTTAAAAAAACTTCATACAAACATACAATGTGAACTTACAGATAAGTGCTTTGTGTGATAGTGGAAATTACGAAAATGACTGAATAGTGAAGTGGAATATAAAATAGTGGAAAATAAAATATGACAGTGTAAGAACAAAAAGAATTGAATACAAGACATATTATGAAGAACATACCACTAACTACTATTTTATATACATACAAGTACACATAGATTAAGTATACACAGATATCTACAAATATATACAAAAATATACTACAAAGGATAAAGGAAAAGTGTAGGTCAGTGAAATGTTAGTCGAAACATGCTGAACATAAAATATTAAATCTACTTAACACTGTACAAAAATTAAAAGGGACAAAAATCACAACAGAGTCATAAAACTTCACAAAAAGGTATAGTGTACAAAGGGTCCAAAGTTAGATATTAAGATCATCAGTAATTTTAATAGGCAAGCATCCAGCAGAATTATTGGAATTTAGAAGAATTAAAATTTTGTTATTTTCAAAGCCAATCGTATTATTTTACTCACCAAACGAATATGTTACACTGCACAAACACTTGTTATGTAACACTTTTTTATCAATTTATTAATAAATATCTACACATTCGATAGGTCGTTATTATGTATAGTCAACTGGGTATATTAATGTTCTATCTACAGAGGTATTAACTACTCATTCATGTCAGATTGAATGTTACCAAATCCCTTGGAACTGTTTCATGGGGTATGGTATGTTAAATGGCGATGGATGACGCCAAGGGATAAGGAATTAATTGAACTAGACTTTAGCATTATGTACAATTTTTTTATTTTTTTTGATAATGTTGAATAACTGGTACGAAAACACGTGGTATTCATTCCAAGCTTTGTTAATTTTGTAAAGTCTAGTCAATTTCGGTAAAATTTTGTTATATACAATTGGTGTACTAATAGAGTGATGGGAAAATTATATTATTAACACTAAATACAACACATACAAACACACACATTAAAAACAATTTATTATACAAAAAAAACGCGCTGCTTTACGGCACAATGTATGTACAAGCCAATGAAGCCAATGTTTAATAAATAATTTAACTAAGAAAAACAAAAATATTACACAAGAAAATCTAAGAAACAAATTAAAATTATCTTAATTCATGTCTCACTATGTACATCTCACCTGATCTCCATTACTATACAAAAATCTATACAACGACAGACTTAGATTAAATAGGAACAAGTTACTACTAATAAGATCGCGAAATATTTTCAAAATAATTCCATTGAATAAATCTGCATATTTAATCTAAAGTCTGTTCCCAACACCTCATCCCCAATCACATAGTTTAAGTAGTAACGATGCGAAACCCACTCTATTTGCTGGTCTATCATCAGCGTTGCCAACGAACGGCCCAGAGCCAAACCAGTTGACCCTGTTGCTCGTCGACTGACTGGCTGACGCTATTGATGGGGCGGGCCTGGCTGATGGCGCAGGCTCAGGCCTTCTATTAGGCCTTGGGGTTCCTGTTCCTCTTGACCCAGGAGCCGTATCGCTCCACTGCTGCCAGAGCCAGGCCAATCCGTCCAAGATCGGCCTCCGCTGCGCTGGCGGCGGCGGCGGCGGCGGCGGCGGCGTTGTCGTCCGCCTTGTCTTCGGCGTCACTACCACTTGGTTGAGTAAAGCCTACGAGGTTATAGTTAATTCTAGAGTTCCTAATGGATTATAGATACATACTGAAATATAGTCAATGAAATAAGATGAAGAGATAGATGAGAAATATCGAGATAATGGTGCAGTAAGCTGAGTGAAGTTACGAGTTGATTGCATCAGTGAAAAGTAAGTTAAGTTTTAAGATGTAAAATGGATTTTGGAAGAAATTAGTTTTCTTCCGATGTTTTAGGAGAAGTAAGAAAAGTTAGACTAACAGCGAGTCGGAGTTGCTCATCCAAAGAACTTGCCGTGGTGGGACCGAATCCTTGGTCCTTCAGCAAAGCTGCGAGCAACGCGTCGTTGCTCTTGCCGAATTCGGTGCTCAAAGATAAGGGCGCTCGCGTCGCTTCGGACACCATGCCCGTCGATTGAGTCTGTATAATCAGTTTCTGTAGAGCCTCGTCCGAAGATTGCCCTGGAACATTTTAAGTTAGATCTTTCAAATATCGTTTTAATTAAACATATTTTAATCTGAATCAATTTCTAAACTAAACTGAAACGACTACTAAAATTAAGTGACTGTGTTTGCTTCAAGTTATGTGTGACATAGGTTGCAGTTTTATTTTATATTTACTATCGTATCACAATAATGAAGGAAATATTAGCCTATTATCTTAAAAAGTATTTGTCAAGTCTTACCTGTGATAGTGAGTTTACTTTTTTGTGTCGTAGTCTCCTGTGCGCCCTGTAATTTGATCAAAGTTTGTAACAACTTCTCATCATCTTGTTCACTTTTGAGATTGTCCTTAACAGCTATTTTTGCACCATAAGGCAAAGCTGTCGTAGGTGCTGTATTTTTAACTTCCTTAACGTTAATGTTAATAGAAGGCTTCGGCGTTAGCGGATCGAAAGGTTCGTTCAACGGTGATGGCGAAGCTAGTAGATTTGAGAGCAGTGTTAAATCATCATTCACACCATTTGGCAGTTTGGGACTCACATTTAGGTCAGGTAGTGTGGGTAAATTGAGTTTGGATGGATCTTGTCCTGTGGCTTTAAGTAGTGCTTGTAGTAGCTTAGTGTCTTCTTGGAACTGTTTGATATCATCTTCAATAGATTTTCCATTGACAGTTGTTGTTGGTCTCTGTGTAGTTGTTGGTCTTTGTGTAGTAGTTGTTGGTCGTGGTGTTGTTGTTATAGTGGTCGTGGTAGTAGTTGGTCGTATTGTAGTTGTGGTTGCTGGTCTATTTGTTGATGGTATCAATTCGTTTCCACTGACAGCTATATTTTTGCCTGTACGGACTGTTTCACCGGTGCCAGTTTGTATCTCAGTGAGGCTCCTTTCTACAGCTAGCGCTATGATACGATTGGCAAGAGCTGCCTCAGGGTCTTCGTTATTAGGGTTTGTTTTCAGCACAGTTTTCTGGAAAATAGAAATCGGTCAATAGTTAACATTATACAATGAATTTTCTCTTTGCAGCTTTACATTGTGCTCCTATCAAGAAATTACTTTTACACGTTGAGTGTTATTGCTGTTCGTGACTATAAGGCGCTATTGACGAGAGTAAGAAGGTGGTGTATACACAAAACAATTAGAAAATACTAGTAAATCTATTCGAGATATTCAGTTGAAAAACGATTTTTAAGGAGATTAATACTTTCAAGTGCTGTAATAATGACATTCGCACAAACATAATATTTAAGCTTAAAATCTGTTGCATGGTAAAATATTGGAACGTACCAAGTTATTCAAGAAAGCCAAATCCTCTTCAACGGAGAAGGTAGAAGAACTGGGCATTTCTGTTGTTGAAGTGAATTCAGTGAATGGAGCGCGTCGACCAGTCAGTGTTGTTGGGGCGCTCCTTATTGTTGTCGTTGGCTGTCTTCCCCGGTTGAAAGGTGTGAAAGTTGTGGAAATCCCAACATCAGTCACAGGCTGTAACGTAGTGGTAAGAGTTCTAGGAGCAAAGGTCTTAAACAGTGGCCCATTAGTTGTTGTGAATACGGGCCTAACATTCAATGGAGTTGTTGGGTTTGACCCTATTGACGTTGTTTGAGGATTAGAAGCTATCCTCACGTTGGAAGTAACACCAGAAATGACTGGGATATTCAAAGCGTTTGGATTTTGACCAGTCGCCTGTAACAGAGCCTGTAAAAGTTTCGTATCCTCTTGGAATTGTTTGAGGTCGTCTTCAATTGTTTGTGTTGTTGATGGCCTATTTGTTGTTGTTGGTCTAGTTGTAGTTGTTGTTGGCCTAGCTGTTGTTGTAGTAGTGGTAGTAGTTATTGGCGTAGTCGTTGTTGGTCTGGCTGTAGTTGTTGGTAGAGTAGTTGTTTGTGTTGTGGTAGGAACTCTATTAGTTGTTAGACTATCTAATGAGGGTATGTTTAGGGAAGCAGGATTTTGACCCGTTGCTTGTAATAGCGCCTGTAATAATTTAGTGTCCTCCTCAAACTGTTTAATATCGTCTTCTATAGACCGTGCTGTTGTAGTTCCTTGTTGTCCAGTCGTTACTCTTATATTACCACCGATATTTGGTATAGATAATGTTGTTGGGTTGTTTTGATTTGTAAATAGCGCCTGCAATAACTTCACTGGATCAGTGGTTTGAGTTGTAGTTGGTGCTGTAGTTGTGGTTACTGCTACTGTAGTTGTAGTCGGTCTAAGAGTAGTAGTTAGATCTCCCAACAAAAGTGAATTAGCATTTACATTTAAAGTCTTTGGATTACGGCCCGTCGCTTGCAGTAATGTTTGAAGTAATTGCACGTCCTCTCGGTATCTCTTTAGCTCTTCTTCGATACTAATAGTAGTGGATTGAACTATGGTGGTTGCTTGTGCTGTCGTAGGCGCTTGTGTTGTCGTTGTTGGAGCCACTGTAGTTGTTGGAGCTGGAGTGGTAGTAGTCGTCGTAGTTGTCGTGGTTGTGGTTGGCGCTGGTGTTGTTGTTGTTGTCGTTGTTGTAGTAGTAGTAGGCTCCGTTGTTGTAGTCGTAGGTGCAGGCGTAGTAGTAGTCGTAGGTGCAGGCGTAGTAGTAGTCGTAGGCGGTAGAGTAGTTGGCGGGTTTGTAGTTGCTGCCATAGTTACTGGAGCATTTGTGAATGCAGATGATACCACTGTTGTTTCAGGAACAACACTAGTTGTACCCTGAGTTGTTGTCGTTACGACATTCGCAGTTGTTTCCTGTGTTTCTAATTGTGTTGTCTGCGTACTCATCTCAGTCACTGTTGATGTTGACATTGTCTGTATCTCAGATTGTACGGAATTTGTTGAGGGTGGTGCTTTTGTAGAAGCCAGTCTCTGTACGTTTGAATTTTGTTGTTGTACCGTTACCTCGTCTATCGGTATAAATTTAAATACAGCACCTCCATCACCTTCTTCTGGCTTTTCCGTTCGTATTTCTTTCGTCTGTAATTGTTTTTGTTCATGTTAAAATTATGCCATCACATTATTCTGTGAAAGTTGCAACAGCAGTTTCTATTTTATTGCAAAATAACAATTGTGTAACCCCTCACCACTTACCTTTCAAAATAAAAGAAATTCAACACACTACTTTATTAAACCAAGTCCAAGTGTTATGTTTGCATATGAAAATGTGTGATAAATTATAGTGATTATTAGTGACCACAGTTATTATAAAAGAGTAATATATAAATATGGAAATTCGTTTATATAAATAATATAATTATACCTCCGGATCAATATCCAGTGTTAATATTCTTGGTTCGCGAGTAGAGCTCGTCATTTCCGATATGACCATCTCCTGTTTAGCGGCCGAAGATATACTATTAAGCAGAATCTCATCAATAGAAGGTAGCATTGTAGTTGTGCGTAAACTCAATACATGCGAGGCAGTGCTTTTTTCTGGCATAATTGTGGTAGTTTTTATACCGTTACTGCTTTTAATATTAAGTGCCGATGAAGTAATCTGCAATTACGAAATAAAATGTTACCGCCTTGCGTTGTTATTAGAAGCGGTTATCGTGCTAGAGGCATGCAGAGCTTACGAAAAACCCGAAGTCCGTTCCGCATGCGCCGGCCGCTCCAGAGACTATGCGCTGCCAGTAAGATACAAAGCACCAAGCGGAGCGTTTAAGCTAAATAACATAAAGTCAATACCATCGATTGTTGGTTATTTACAGTGTCGTTGGTTAATCTTTCCGTTCCGTTATTTGATGTGTCTGTGGATGTCACAGTATTAGTGGAATCTCGGATGGGGTTAGGCTGCGGTCTGACAATGGCCGGATTATTATGGATGGGGCTGTATGGATTTCTTAGACTCCACGGACTGATTGGTAGTATGTCAATTTTTTGCATGACACGTGGCACTCTAGTCCCGTTCGGGAATTTACGTATTACTGTGTTATTGGGTAGTACACCGTAAACGATATATGGGCTCGCCTCTGTTAATGACTCCAATATGTCCTCGTTAGGATTTTTACGTACCACTGTATTATTAGGTAATATTCCGAATATAACATAATCTTTTTTCGGAATGGTTGGTGATCCAACGCTCAGAGTACTAACTGTTGTTTGTGTAGTGTTGCTGTCTGAAGCGTCGTTAGTTGTAGTGGTGTCTATGTCAAAAGTAGTCGTTTCGACATTTAGTTGTGTTGTTGTCTCGGTGTTAGCTGCTTCTGTTGTAGTTTCCATTGTTTCTGTATTAGCAACTGTTGTGGTTGTAACAGCACTCTCTTGGTATCGATTTAAAATTTCAATTTGTTGACCATCCGTTGAAGGTGTAGGAGTCGTGCTTGTTATATCATTGACTGTTTCACTAGATTCGGTAGTAACTGTTGTAGTGACAGAAGACGAACCCGTTGTGCCACTGGTTGCTTCGGTGGAACCCAAACGAGAAGATATTGAGACGGTCTCAGTAGTAGATGGCACAATACCTGTTGTTACTGTATCTGACGGCGTTGCCGTTGTTGTGAGACCCGTTGCGGGATTACCACTCGTAGTAATTTCAAGTACATTGGTGGATAGGGGGTTTACAACATAGGATGGGGTAGTCATAGGAGTAGTAGGTTCAATATCACGAGTTGTAGAAGATTCAGTCGAGGCACTCATAGTGTTCATAATGTTAGTCAAACGTTCAGATAAATTGATATTGCCTGATGGGCTCACTAAGTCAGTCAACGGTGGTACTGTCGCTAACTCGTCATTATGCTGTCGTATTATGTCTTCAATCATTTTCAACACTCTAGCTTTCTTTGATAGTACCCATAATTGCAATCGCGATATTTGACTAGGATCCTGAATATCATCAATATCACGCGGTGGTGATACTGACGAGGATACCAAGGATAAGGATTTCAAAATAGGTGTTGTTGAACTGCTGACAAGATTATCAGATTCATCGGAAGAGAAATCTACACTTTGGAAGTTTGTGAAAAAAGGTATTGGAACCGGAACAATCTTGTTAGTAGAGTCACTGTTACTTATATTATCTACAATTACCGAGTCCGTTTCTAAGGAGACAGATGACGTAGCTGTTGCTATAGTCGGTGTTGCGTTTGGTGTAGCTGCTGAACTAGGTCGTTCAGAGCTAGCACCTGTAGTTAGAGTCGCAGCTGTCGTCGCCTGGCTATTAGATACAGACTTTGTGCTCTCTACAGCTCCCAGTGTAACAGGACTATTTACATTAGCGGGAGTTTGTGTGACACTAATGGGTACATTTCTATTGTCTACAGTGATATTTACATTACCGCTAGTGCCTACATTTTGGAGGGCATTATTGGATTCTATACCGTCGATATAAATATTTTCTGTATCCCTAATATCCTCCAAACTGTAAGGTGTTGTATTCGGGATGGAATCAGCATTGTCAAGTACAGTCGCAAGTCCACCTAAAGCTCTGGGGATCAAACTTCTTAATACTTTAGCCATATCTAAACTATTTAGTTTCGATCTACTGTTCTCATCCATATTTTCTATTATATTTATAATGTTATTTGACAACATGCTAGTTAGTTCAGAAGATACTAAATTGTTATTGGACAGCAAAAGATCAGACACAGTGTTATATACCATTTTCGGGCTGTCAGTCGATCCCTGAGTTGGTGTAGATGCAGTCGTGGGTTTGTCTTTTGGTGGTTCTGTATCAGAGTATAATACTCTGATAGCGAATGGTCTCCTTGCGGAAACGGGAGTAGTGGGAGTGGGAATGGGAGGTTGTGGTGTATTCACAGGAGTGATTTTTCCGTCTTCTGTGTTTAGTGACTGTGTAACAGTTCCCCCGACCAAAATACTGTTAATCACATTTGGTGTAGCTTGAACAGTGGGCTGTACAAATTTAGTAGTAGTGCTTACATCGGCGTTGGTTGACATAAATGTATCCTGACCCGCTAAGTCTTGGACACTATTTACATTAATGTTGCTACTCACGCCATTGAGTACTTGTTTAACGTCAGTATTAAGGTTTTGTACTTTCGTTACATCGGTTGTTGACGAGATTCGTGGTCTGGGTGTAGACGTGAGTATATCAGCTAGAGCATCAAATATAGATACTGTAACTGACGGCGAGTGATGTGATGCCTCAACGTTCATCACGTGTGACGGCTTCACCAGACTCTCGGACAGTCTCAAGTCTGCCGAGGACAATGTCCTTCGTGTCTGAGTAAAGGAAATAGCGTTCAGGTCTGGCCCTAATTGTATCTCTTCTCCCTCTACCTGAAATAAGAAGTAATCTCACCCATATAAACAGAAAAATAGACGGTCTTGTGTATAAAATGTTCAAGTTGTTTGAAAAGAAATTGTTGCATGGAATGGAAATCCCGAGTAGGAGGAACTCGTGCAAAGACCAAAGCCTCTTTATTTATTTTGGAATTAAGATAATAGTTAGATATGTTCGGAAGTTAGTGTTTAATTAAAGTTAGCTATAGATGATGTTATATATTAAAACAAGATGTAATGTATACAATATTTAATGTCTTATATTAATAGTAAGTTAGTGAATGCTATTCTACATGTACGTACATTAGTTTGTTAAGTTTTTGCGTCAAGTTAAATGCTTTCATAATTAGTGCGGAATATAGAACATCTTAACACAAAAACTTGTGGATGTAAGTAAAATTTTGCCTTAAAGAGATTTACTCAAAAAAATAAGGAAAAAATTACTAATACTTAACTTTACCAAAACAATATAAATGCTCTTATAATCTACATATATCTCTTTAAAACTAAATCATATCCATTTACAACAGGGTGAATGAGATGAGCAATGATCGTGACAATGATGTATGTTAACTATATGATTCCATTAACCAGTTCAATGGATGATTCATGAAAGTATGGCGTTGTGTTGTTCAGTCTTGACATCGACTCGGTAGTGTATATGTCTCCTTCGAACCAATTAGGCTCTTCTACAGACTTTGTCAACAGGTGGTCAGTGACGTAGAATTTCAGCCAAGCCTTTAGCAATAAGAAATTTCTCATTAATGTTAAAACGACACATTTCATACCAATTGATGCTAAAATGATTGTAAAGTTAAATGCCAATCTGGATAGAGTAACTGCTGATTGTAATTAAGGCTATAAAACCATTGAAAAATCAAAAGTTTCCTGTGATATTGTAATTATAAATTAATAGCCAATCAATCAGTAATAACTCCAAATTTGATAAAATGATGATGATTATATTATTATCAAGTGCAACGATAGATATTAAAATTAAAATATATGTGACTTATGACATCTTAACGCCAATTTTATAAAGGGGCTTTGTGTAACATTACATTGTAGAGTTCAGAACAAACTGTTAATGGGGTTGTAATTTTGAAAAAACTGTAGCATGGTATGGTGTTAATTTCGATATTATTTTACTTACAGTTGATGGTGTAATGGTAGGTACAGTGGGTTTGTAAAATGGTTTATCAAGATACGAAGCTCTGTATTTAGAACTGAACCTACTCTTAGATTTATCTGGTTCAGGCGTTATCTGTAAAGTTTCGTAATAACAATGAAATATATCAGAATTTTTTTCGGTGAACTGAGTAGAAGAGAAAAGTGTCAAGTACTTACCCCATTGTTTGAGGCCTCCGTCGTTTTAGAGAAGGATTCGCTGAATTTCCTTATACTCCTTTCTCGGGGCTTAGGAGTAGTTGCTGTATTATCTGAGTTAGCGTCTTTAGATTTGCTACGATTACGTCCAAACTTTCTTGTTTGTAGATTTCTAACAGGAGGGAACACAGTTGAGGACCCTTTTTCTTTTTCAATATCATTGGTTGAATTTTGGTCTTTATAATTGGCGTGATATTTGTATTTGTCGCTGTCAAGTCTTGATGAAATAGTTGGTGAAACGTTAACCACAGGCATATTTTCAGACTCTTCCGCCATGTTCGATACGTCATTGCTAGTTTTAGTCTCTAAAGACTCCTTGCTAGTGACAGATATTAAAAACATATGGTTATCATTATTTTCTGGCTGCATATCGATCCTAACAGCTTCTCCATCTTCGGAATTGTTTAGTAAAGCGAAGACAAGTGGAGTGTCGACTGTTTCCTCTGATTTCTTAGTGACTGTTTCGGAGTTGACCTCTTTAAAAGATTCCGTTGTAGAAGTCGTTTCATTTTTGACATTATTTCTCAATCTTGAATAATAAGAAGTCCTAGGCAATACATTTCTTTGTGGAATATTTACTGCGTTTTCACTTTTTGCACTTTCTGTAGATGAAGTTTCAACACCACTTGCGGGTTTTCCTTTAAATTTCCTAGAGTAAACTGGAGGTCGGACGAAAGGCTTTTTTAACGTGTTGCTAGGTTCGACTGATTTGCTTTTTATAGTTTCAGTTTTGGGTGATTCAGTGCTGGGTGCTTTAAATTTTCTGTTGTACTTGAAAATCGATTTCTCGGTACTTTGACCTGACGCAGTGGTAGCTGTTGAAGATGGAGTTAGAGTGGATTTTCTAGTCCTAGCAGAATAAGCCCCTCGGGGCCTGTACTCAGAATTTCTAGGTTTTGACACCTCTGGCGCTACAGTTGTTTCAGATATTTTACTTTCTTCTTTGTTTTCGTTTTTTGACTCCTCTACGGTAGTTTGTTTGTTGCGATACTGTAATTTTTATAATTAACAGATTTTAATTTGACGTAATGAAATAGCACAACAAATCAGCGACACACAATTATTGTTTGAACAAAATGTGTGTTTGGAATAAGTTGTGATTGAGAGAGTGTTACAAATGAATGAAATAATGTTGAAGTATTTAAAAGTTAAACACATTATTTAAAAAAATATTTTAAGAAAATGCATACTACCTCTTTTAAGAATCAGATAAATAATTAATCCATAAAAATAAGTATTATGTAAGTTCCCCTTTTAGTATCCTAAAATATATTTTTACCCTTGAGTATTTGTTTGTGTTTGGTCCTGTTTGTGTAGACTGTGATGATGCAGAGTAGGTTTTGTAAACTTTTTGTGATGCTTTCGGTGACAAACTCTCGGCGGTTGGAGAGCTCACTTGTGTCTGAAAATTCATTAATCGTTTTTACGGCGAGACTAATTGTCAACTCAGTTTTGTGTTCAAGTCACTGCGTAGTGATTCAGATGATTGTTTTTCGTTGTAATCTAACCAAATGTAAAATATACTTACCGATGCATTCTTAGCTTGTATTAAAGCCTTGAAACTCGCTGGATAGTTATCATCTTCGGCTATCTCATCTGAAACACGCGTTTTAGGCAGAGACACAGTTGGTCTAAAGTTCATCTTCCCTCTTACTGGACGTCGTACAACTTTCGTCACTTTCAACGTCGTTGTCTTCGCCTTGTTTGGCTCTGTGCTCTGTTGAATAATAGTTTCGACGACAGTTGGAGCGGCAGATTGAGATTCTGCTTGACTAGTAACACTCTCTTTGTTCTGACTAGACTTTATTACTTCGTTAGCTGTAACGAGTCCTTCAGCTGTTAAATTCGTATCGGTTTCTGAAGGCCGAGTTTTGTATCTCAATTTCCTTGAATTCCTCAAGTCAGCCGATTGAGCAGTTCTTGCCGTTGTGGGCGCTTTCTCAGCTACAGTTAAAGTGTTAGCCGTTCCTGATACGTCGAGATCTAGTGACCTGGCATTGGCACGAGTATTTCCTCGCCCACGTGGTCTCTTGGTTGCCACATTCTCAGTTGTTGAAGTTACAGAGCTTCTACGTCTGAATTGCGTTGTTGTAGCTGTGTCTTCTTTAGGTATTTTCGTTATATCATCTAGGTTAGAATTGATTACTTCGAGTCTGCCTTCGTCGATATTGGGAGAAGTCAAGTCAACAGGTGCTTCAGTAGGTGGAGAAGTTGAAATAGGTCTTCTGCTGACGACTCTCGATCTAGTCCGGGCGACAGGTTCTCTTGTTAGTGAAGCATCCTTGTTAGTAGATTCAGTGTTAGCTGGTTGACTGCGCGTTCGAGTCCTTCTCGAATCGAATCGTTCGTTGTTTGCACTTGGAGCTTGAGGTTGTTCAGGGGTTGGAACAACCTCGGGCCTAGTTCTCGTCCTTGTTCGGATGACATCTCTTTCCTTCGGAGGAGTTTCTTCTCGTCTCCTACTGCTCCTAGGCCTGAATGTAGGCTGCACGGTTTCCGATTGTTCAGAGCTGGCTACACTATTGCCATCTGAAGCTGATGGTGTTTGCAACCTTCGACTCCTCGACACACCTTCCACCTGGAAAGTAAAATAATAAATTGTTAATGCGTGAAGTTACTATCATCACTTGCTAACGTAGTCGTCAACCACAAATAAGACGAAAGAGAAAATAAATAAATCTTCACAGCAAAGATTTTCCTCAGACATGTGTCAGAGTCAGAACAAATAAAGATAACAAGAGAAAGTACAGCTATCAATTACGCACGTAACGCTTAATGAGTAGCACTGAAAACGAAAGTGCCATCTGCAACAATGCATTATGAAATCTTGAATCTATGAACACAAAGAAAGTGCGTTGAACAATACTGGACGGTTGGTGGCCGGTCATTGGAACGCATAATTCAGTTACTTCATGCGACATAACAGCGTTAACAGCTACCTGCGTTCAGTTAGAAGTAGAATAAAGAGAAAAACTGTTTTGTTAATTTGACAAAACAAGAAAAGATGATATTCATGATATTTAACCGACTTCCAAAAAGAAGGAGATTTCTATGTTCGTTTCGCAGGTTTTTTTATGTATGTCCACCGATTTCTCCGTCAATTGTGAACCGACTTATAATTTATTTTTTTGAAAGTGTGTGCACTCGAGATGATTTGTGCCTCGGTCGTCCCACAGAGTCTCGTCCCACATAAAAAATTCCCCACTTGTCCCAATTTGTATGCCTCGCTCGTCCCAAAACTTAATTTTCAATATTTTATTCCCCGCTCGTCCCAATTCGTATGCCTGGCTCGTCCCACATTTTTTTCATATGAGTTAAATTTGATTTAATTGTACAGTCAGCCTAAAAACCTGACTGACCAGAAAGATAAATAACCTCATGTTATTAGAAAAAACTATTATTTCAATTTATTGGAAGATATAGTACAATATTTTTTGTCAACTGTACTTTGAATTTGCCAGGAATGTGGGACGAGTGGTGACTTTAAAACTCAAGTGGGACGAACGAGGAATTCTTTGGAATGTGGGACAAGATAGTGGGACGACAGAGGCACAAATCCTCGAGATGGTCCCATATAAATTTTATTAACTTTTCTTAGATAGTTTTTGAGTTAGCTTCAATAATACGTTTTTTCCTATGATATGATGATAAGTTCTTGTCACTGTTATTTACATAACAGGTAGCATACTGATATTCGAATCTGTGTGGGGTTGGTACCACAATTAAAGTGAAAAATATAAACTTAAAAAAAAGATAATCAACCATTCAAATATTAATTATACTAAAACATTTTACAAAAAACATAAAAAAACAACTGTTGACTAACAGACTGACGGAAAATGTTTACAGAAGCCTCGCGAATTCATTACTTCACCATAATTATTATTATTGATGAAATTATCATGAAAAAAATAATCTTTTACATCTTTTTCATTCAAAAAAAATATTAACCTAGTCACATTAGAGCAAACTTGCTAACTTATCCGTAGATCTATAACCTTCTAAATAATCAATCTTAGCGTAGTTACCTTAGCTATAAAAATAATTGCTATTCTACAGCAAAATACAATATACATTCATCACTTTATTAGGTATCACATACATGCTCGAATAAGACCACCGCTTTGTTAAATACCTCTAGTGCTTTATGGTCTAAAAACATACAACTAGTACATTACCTTCAATCAAGCACAACTCACATGCTCATTAATTATTGTTTTATAACAAAGAGTCGCGTGCTCACACGTGTTCATGAATTTCACACACAATTTATTGACAATAGACTTGTTTATTAGGAAGATGCGCAAAAGAAACGCACACAAATTATGATGAATAGTTATTTCAGTTTGGTTATTGAAACCAGGTTATTTTTCATGTTCAATGTTCAATACATAGGAGAAAAAAAAATTAAAACGGCGAGTTCGATTTTTACGTAAAAAATTTGATTGCACCTACCATATGAATTTTTGTAGATACTTTGAAAATAAAATGCTAATGTAAACGATTATATAAATGGCGTCTACATAAGGAGTGGAAATTTTTTTTTTTTACTGGACCAAAGAATCTGAAATTCTTCTCAAAATCTTTGTCAGTCGGGTTCAAATATTCCTAACAATACTAGTAGATGTATTATACGTAATTGTAAATACTGTAGTTAACATAGACGTACAACAAGGTAACTCGTAAAAGCAGCTAGCTTTACCATGCAATTTGAAAGAAACATTTGAGAGAAAATGGATAGCTATCATTATTTATCTACACAGCCGTTTTCTCTTACAGCGTAAAGATAATTATAAGAGGCTTGGAGATTAAATTATATTAAAGTTCATAAACGCAATACTTGAGTACATTGTGATGAAAGAAGACCTGTCGAAGCTGCACCTGCGTGAGTCGCAAAAGACGACATCGTCACTAAACATAACATTACCTCTGCCTTCCCGAAGGGTTAGACACAGGGTTCCAGTTATATTTAAGACCCACGAACGAAGAAAATACCCACGTATTATTGGACGAGAATATTGCCATCAACCGGGCACAAATCCAGACCCCGGGACTATTCCTACTGTGCCTTTTATACAGGTCCGTCAAAGTACGAAGTTTTCCAAGTAAGAAACATTTTGTCCATGATAATTTTCTATTATCATATCACAGTTGACAGCATTAACCATCTTTCTGCTTGTAATAACACAATGATGAATACGGCTGTGATCGATCTCATATTTTTAAGCTATTGCATAGCTTTTATCGCGGGTTTTGAGCGCGACGACCGAATCAAGAAATTCCGTAACGAAAAAAACCTAACACCCCCCACTCCGCCTACCATGTAATGACGGTTCCCATGACAACGTGATGTTGTCATGCGAACGTAATTTTTGTTTTATGTCATCACGTCATCATCCCAAGTGTAGCGTTGACAAATAGGAAGTATGGAGGTTACAAATGCCATGCAATAGCTTTACCGCGGCAGTCCCCGAGTGCCACACGTTTTTTTTTTTTTTAGTTGTAGCAGTCATTACATGTGAGATCAGCAAAATGCCTCAGTATTACTAACAAGTTTGACATAATTTAACACGATCAAATCTTGAAAATTATAACAATTTGGACGAGTTCAAACAAAAATTTTCTTAGAAATAAGTTTCAATGCGCATAAAATTGACGAAAATAACCTTTGAAATGCACAAAACAGACCAGTTGATCATTTGTGTCGGCTTTTAAAGACATAATGCAAAATAGCAACGCCCAATCCGATCTGATAACTGAGATAACAGATTAGCGTCCATTATCAGTGCCCTGTTCTACTATTAAACTCTATACAGGGTGAATATTACGACCTAAGCCTTGTCTTAGCAACTTATTTGAGTTTGAACCATAAGTTACAATATGTGTTTGTCTGTGACTTCAGTTTTTCAAAGTTTATTTGTTTTTTAACCGACTTCAAAAAAAGGAGGTCACCTTTCTTTTAACCTGTACCCTAATTGCGTAACTTATTTTCGTAAACAATTTCGCGAAATTTGTTTCATTTTGACATTTCAACAACATTCATTGCGTTATTTACGTTGTTGAACAGACTTTTTTTTCCAACTTATGAAGCAAGAAATCTTTTTCAAATTGAAACAAATTGTGATTGTGTTGTATTACGCAATTAAGGTAAGTTCTTACTACCCCTCCACAATATCATTGTTTTAATTTAATTACTAAAATGTGAAAAAATTATAAATTCAACGTCGCATAATCTCCCTAAACTTGAGCTTCCACCATTATTTCTTCATCCTCCATCAATTTAGATGGCCATTGTCACTATACAGAGGTTACAAGGAGTTTGATCAATTAAATTTTGCGTGAAAATCACACGCCCTATACTCAAAGTGAGAGGTGGTACATATGACCCTATCCGCATGGCCCTATTTGGACCATGTGAACACACGTGTGTTCTAACATATCGCCTTAGTTTATTTAATATATGAACGGTAAGTAAGGTTAATGTGATCATTAGTTATTATGCGAGCGTTATTTGTGTGCGTTGTAATTATACGTACTTTAGTATATTATTATTTGTATGTTAATGTTGTGTTTTCTTGTAGTGAAAGGGTTAATGCCCTGCGTATTAGCTCTCTAATCTGTTTGTGTTTTGTGAAACACGTGTATTTTAAAAGTAGAAAGGGTAGCAGGGTTTTGTGTTATTATATTTTTTATCGTTTCTGCATGTAAGTATAGCATGGAATCTTCACCTTGAGGAAAAAGTCAGTTCTACGTACTCTTTCTCGCAGTGTTACCCGAATATGGGACCCCAGGTTTGTTTTTCAGATGATTTTCAGCGTCTGTTATTGTGCTTTATTATCACTGATTCTTATAAAAAACGTGTGGCACTCGGGGACTGCCGCGGTAAAACTATTGCATAGCATTTGTAACCTCCATACTTCCTATTTATCAATGCTACACTTGGGATGATGACGTGATGACATAAAACAAAAATTACGTTCCCATGACAACATCACGTTGTCATGGGAACCGTCATTACATGGTAGGCGGAGTGGGGGGTGTTAGGTTTTTTTCGTTACGGTATTTCTTGATTCGGTCGCCGCGCTCAAAGCCCGCGATAAAAGCTATGCAATAGCTTAAAAACTTCCGACTAAACAATATCATCAAAATTGGATAGATTTCATAAAGATCTAGGAAGAATAATTAGAACTATGAGCATAGTGGTCTATAAAATGTACATATTATGTAGATCTAGGAACAAAGACAATTAAAAGTTTGGGTGGTCTAAGAAAGCAGAACGCTTCTATCGATTTACGTAGTACCTCAATTATCTATAACAAATAGTGCTTCGTAATATCGAGTGAATGCTTACTCAGTGGAATTGTATCAAAGTCGTGACGGTAGTTTGTAGCACGTAACAGGTGACACTATCTATAGGTACAATTACATGTATACCATCACGCTTTCAATGTTTAGAGTGTTAATAATAATAATTTAATAATAATAATTTATTTTTTCAAATTCAAGTAATACAGTAATAAATAAAAACATTTCTTAGGATCTTATACTAACAAAATTCGACAAGACATCTGTGCCTGAACTAGATAAATAAATATCTGTATCTCAGACAACAGCGCTCATTCCTAAAATATATATTAAAAGCTTACAAGTTCAAATTTGTTATAGTTATAGACATATTTCGTTATCTTTAAAATAACTAGTAGCAAATAAAGTAAAAATTAAGTAAAGTGGAGTGGGGTGTGGATTAAGTAGATAGTAATAGGACCATTAGTGTTAAATAGCTGTCTAAAGTTTCTTCACGCTTGGAAGTGTTTACAGAAAAAACACATTTTTAATAGATTTGTTAACATTATCCGTTAGTAAACCCCATTGCTAATTCAAACTCCAAATTATTAAGTCAAATAATTTTTAGAATAGAATAGAATACTCGTTATTAAGTTAACCATTACCATAATTTTTTCAAATTAACAAGTATCTTACACATTGCACGAACTGTATCTGGTATTAGATAGATACCTATCACAAGAGTTAATAAATAATACTTAAGTACTATTCAACCACAGAACAGATATCTCTTCTGTGATTTTAACGACGATGACATTCAAATTCGATCTGAATAAAGTCTACTAACCGTAACTAATATTTTCAGGAAACATAATAAAAACATCACGGATCAAAATGTCATTAAACTTAATATACTTTTTCAAAGTACATCAATAATACCTATGTTTTTTTTTTATCGGTCGTAAAAACGAACAAGGTTTAAAATGTTTGTATCAAACGTTGGACAGTACTTACCCTAGCAATAAATTATATTTCAAGTACATGACCTCAAATTTGTTCATTGAAAATGGCAAATTATAGCTAATACGTGTTTTAAGAGATACAGCTTCTGTATAATTAGTTATATTCGATTTCCTCATATATTTTTTAAGCTATTGCATAGCTTTTATCGCGGGCTTTGAGTGCGGCGACCGAATCAAGAAATTCCGTAACGAAAAAACCTAACACCCCCCACTCCGCCTACCATGTAATGACGGTTCCCATGACAACGTGATGTTGTCATGGGAACGTAATTTTTGTTTTATGTCATCATGTCATCATCCCAAGTGTAGCGTTGACAAATAGGAAGTATGGAGGTTACAAATGCTATGCAATAGCTTTACCGCGGCAGTCCCCGAGTGCCACACGTTTTTTCTTTTAACTATATCGAATTTTTAAATAGATAACAAAACAAAGCACAATCGAATATTTCTGTCACACCAATTTAAGACAGCTGTCATTTATTAAAAGAAAACCAAAATGCGTGAAAATCATTATCAAGTTTTGCTCAACGTGAGGTTTTGTCGGCAAAATGTCTCAATATGGTTATTTTCACAAATATTTCTATCGATGGCCTTCGGGCTCGGTGGGCAGTGGTCACGACGAAATATCTGGCATTACACCACTCGATACAATAACAATAGGTCTGTAATGACAAAGTTGATAACATTGGTTTACCTTTACATACTATGTATGAATTTGAAATTATTGTTTCTAATCATTGTGTAGATAGATACTTGGAATTTCGAAATACTGTTTCTCTCGAAACTTGAGACACCGATCGAAGAAAGTTTCTTTCTCCAAAACATTTGTCTAAGTCCCGATTCTACTGCAGCTGTAGCTAAATGTCTAAAGATGTTAGGGCTAAGTATGTCACATTCCTCAACTGCACTTTAACTTAACCACCGTAACTTGATGCAATTAAAAAATAAAACTATCAATATCAAATGTAAACACCGCTTAACCGAAACAAGGTCAATATCTATGTGTAACCAGATCTATTATGAGATATAAGAGAACAATAACTTCAATAAGGGCGGCGACCATTTGATTAGGTCGTTGAAACCACAGAATATACCAGACATCGAAAAGTACAAAACTGCATCAGTTGCCCAGGTTTTATCAAATGTTGGCCCAATCCAACCAGATGCAATTGATTACCAAAATTGTCTGAAGAACTGACAGTGCCTTGGTATATTTGGTAATGGTCATGACTTTAACAAGATAAGCCCTTAATTCTTCAAGCACGCAAGATACTGGATTAGATGCCGTCCTTATAAGAGTCTTAATGTATGAACCTTTTTTTTTTTGGGTGGGAAATTATCAAATAACTTCTCCCGCTCTGGGTGGAGCGGGAGGGCGTGTCAGACTCTTACTGATTAAAACCCACCCGTGTTCCTTCAGTTGCCATGTTGCCGGGGGGCCACGATTTCCCTTTCGGTCCGTATTCGCAGCCCTAATGTATGAACCTGCAAATACTTGCATTTTCGACCTCGACTTGTACTTGGAAGATCTCATCATTTTCACGCTTTTTTCACATCAATATGTGGGTTAGCATAACAATCCTGTTTCGTATAAAATTTATCTACTGTTCCAATTTTGCATGTTGGAATATCAATAATATTGTACTAGCCGCTAAATGACACCGAATTGGATTTACGATGCGAAGCAAAGTATTCGGTTTCTGACTCACGAGAAAAACATGATTGAATAATTATTTGAATGTCATAATATTTTATTCGAATCAACGGTTACTGTAACGCATTGTTTTACTCAAAAATGTTAAGTTAAAGAGTCGATTGTCTGACCATTGCAAGATGAAATAAATCGCTTTCCACCGCTTCGCATCATATCGCTTTTCTCTGCGTTCAGCGCTCGGTGTGGCAACACGCAGTGTTCGGGTTCGCGACAAGTCAATCGTCATCCTGAGGATGCGTTGTTGAGAGGTGAAACACGTGTCGATTTCTTTCAGGGTTTTTTATGGCTCTTTAGAAATAACTAAGCGGAACAGGTTACTAAATATATCCACGTCTATTGTATTTTATAATGGATTTCCGCAAGGTCACGCCTAAATCAATTAACTACCATCAGCTTTTAAACATCCATACGATTTATTAGAATCTTGTCAATCTAAGAATGCGATGACAATTTTATCAAAGCTATGGGGCTCTCGACTAGATTATTATCTTAGCAGTTCACGGTAGCTTGCTTTACAAACAAATGTCAACTATATACTAAGTCGAATTGAGTGCACTTTAGCTTGTTATTTTGCCACAGCACACGGTCTATAGGGCAGTGTGTTCATTAATTTTGTACCTTTATATAGTACAAGAGGCTTGTACCTATAGGTCACTGGTAGTCATTTCAATATATTGGCTCAAACCGCAATATAATTTTAATTAAATCATTTACATAACTTTTAATAAATAACTGATCAAGTATATAAACTATCAGGTTACATAGTTTACTCGGTCTTTGAATGACTATTATATTTTTTACCAGTGTTCGGTTACAATAGTTGTTCATTCACCTGTGAACGAATACTTTGAGGTAAAATAAGTTTGTATGTATTTTAGATTATATTTTGATACTTTGCTAGTAAGTACACTTATTGTAATTTTTTTCCCTGATATTTTTGTCGTAAAATACTTTACAACGTTATTATGAATTGTTAAGGCCAGGTGCGTAGTACTCGCAACCGGCGTGCATATATGACCAGATGTATGTAGAACGTAAACGAGGCAAAAGGAGTATGTAAGGATCGTAGCAGGTGGCGTTCTGTAGTTTCTGCCTACCCCCATGGGAAGAAGGCGTGAGTTTATGTATGTATGTATGAATTGTGATACCTAGTGTTGAGAGTGCGACAATCGCCCTCATAATCAAAAAACAATCATTTAAAGATGCGCTATTAATTTCGCGAAACTATTACGAGAAACTCGGGTTATTTCACATCTTAGTTTCCCAGCAAACTTACAAACAGACATACATACAATTATAAGAACATTATTGCATATGAAATAACCGCTAGAGGCACTTAATTTGTCTCACGCAGTTTATTCACCAACTTATGATATAGCTTATATTGCAATATTGGCGACTGTCAGGCATTTATTAAAACAGACACACACATACATATTTATAAATACACGTGTTCATTGGAACACGTATTTTCCAATGCATGTGCAGTTTGACAACTTAACTTATTGCTAAACCTTTAAGCTCTTAAAAGCAAATTTCCCAGATTAATCCGAACACGTATGAACTTACCTAATTAAAGATTTATCTTAATATATGATTACCTACTTTAGGGCATTAACTTAAGCATTAATTTAAGTATGAGTCTATGATTAGCTTTAGTTGAAACTTATTATTATGGTGCTTCAAGACCATTTTAAGTTACAGACACGTGCAGTGTTAAAACTATGCCATGTAAATTAAATACAATTCAATTGTGTTTAATTACTATTATTATGATAAATTCAGAAAATCATGTGGGAATTTTCATTTCGCCACTGCCAAAAAGAGTTTAAAGTGATTTTTACTATTAAATATTATTGAAACACCAACTTATGTAGTCGTTCCTAACTTAAACAAACTTTTAACTGAATTAAAAACCAGATTAACACGCACAATTGAACTTCACATAGTTACCTTGTTTACCTTCCCCCCCCCTACCGCCTGCGCACGCGCCATCTTTTGTTCTAACAAGTGATTAATCATTAGTAACTGTATCACTGTGTGCACTGTGTGATACTACTTGAGTCTTTTTATCATTTTGTTTTTATTGTTCTTTTATGAAAGGCTTAAATTGTAGCCCAAAGCAAGGCTGAGAAAGAAATATTGCAAATTCATTTTGGTGCTCTAATTAATATGCATATTTCGTAGGCATTTTAATCTAGATTTGATAATTTAATTTGTATCTCGATGATTTATTGTGTCTGGCTCCAGTGTCCAAAAACAGATCGTAATGTTTGCCAATAGTATTTGGTAATGTCTAATCGGACCTTAGTATAATCCAATGACAATTTTACTAAATATTTTCTGAAAGATACAAAGGTCTTATTTACTGTACTTGCTAATTTAGGTAAGTACTCTCAATAATGTTAACTGTTGCATTTCAATTAACCACAAGGCAAGCTGTTGTCACTCAAAATCAAATTCCAGAGCCCAAACATAAAAACAAAACCAGTAAAAAAACAGTGGCAATCCGGGAGTGCCGACAGAAAACTTGAACAAGATTGCCTTGGTGAAAGAAAAATACATGTAGAACATTGGTCCGTAGCCTTATCTAAATAAAGAGCACAATCGTATTAACAAAAAAAAGTACTTCCAAAACCTTTAAAGTAAAAATACTTGCAGAGGGCATTGATCCGTAAATTAATATAAATAAACAACACAATCGCGTTTACAAAAATGAGGTGTCGGTAACGGTGTCGCGAGTTCAATTGTTTTTTCCCATCTCAAAAATTCCCAACGCGCCTAAAGAAGTTTTCACTTCAAAAATCAAGAAACAAGCCTCCGATTAAAAATCAAACCAAAAATCGAGTCAGCAATAATCGATTGAGTTTCGAGTAAAATTCCGCCGACCGAGGTCTGTTTCACAGGACGTTAACCCAAAGTATTAAGAAATAAAGTTTTATAGGCATAAAGCACAATGCTCGTGCCTAAAGTGCAAGCTGTTTGGCAGCTGGTGTCAAGGCCTGTGGCTTTTGAGTTGTCGACGAAAGCCAGGAGCTATGTTCGAAGTTGACTTTCGTTTTACTGGAGGTTAAGTGAAATGGAGTGTGGTTCGACATTAAGTGGGTAGGTACAGTAAACCACACGTCGTAGTAACATTTGAACAACGAAAACTGCTCTTACTGGTACCGTTTGAAACCGCTGCCAATGATAAATTGTTACAACCGTCTGCGGTTGATTGTATGTAATCGTGGTTCATGCAAAAGTTATAATTTTGCTTCTACGTGTTAGAAAAGAGCGTGAATATTTACATAATTCTTCTAAAATTTTGGTTTCAAGGGATCACAATAAAATGTAATGAATAAGAAGACTCGTCCTGCTATTTTTAACCGACTTCCAAAAAGGAGGAGGTTATATGTTCGACGCATATGTTTGTTTTTTTTGTCCACTGATTTCTCCGTCAATTGTGGACCGATTTTAAATTTTTTTTTTTTTTTTGAAAGGGTATGCTCTCGAGGTAGTCCCATATAAATTTAATTAACTTTGCTTCGATAGTTTTTGAGTTAGCTTCAATAATACGTACTTTTTCCCACTTAGTATGTGGATGATATGATAAGTTAGTTCCTGTCACTATTATTTACATAGCAGGTAGTGGTTTTCAAATTTGTGTGAGGTAGGTACCACAACTAAAAAGTGAAAAATAAAAACTTTTTACAAAAAAAAAACAACCGACTTCCAAAAAACACTACAAAGTGAAAAATAACTTTAATTTCGGAAGTCGGTGACAAAAAACGAAAATTCAAAACCAAAGACACCGACTTCCGAAATTAAAGTTATTTTTCACTTTGTAGTGTTTTTTGGAAGTCGGTTGTTTTTTTTTTGTAAAAAGTTTTTACTCATAAAACATACACTTAAAATCATTTTGTAACAAAACGTAGCATAATGTTCAAGACTTCTTATCTCATAAGAAATCCAAGGGCACTTGGACTTTTCTTATCAGCTTTCCTTCCTGCGACATAATTACTTATCACTGCTTTCCTCTAGTTTTCTACACCCGGCTTAGAATTTCTCAACGGATTTGGCATTTGGTATGTTGTTTAGACGCCTTCCTCGCTTTCCTCAAAATAATCTAAAATGATGCAAAACAGAGATTTGTCATGCATATCAGTTTGCTTTGATTTTTAGGTAATGCAAAAAGGTTGATAATATCTCTAACATCCACATAGCCAAAATTAATAATTTCTTTTAACCGAGATTCTTATGTTTACGAAATAAAAGGATGGATGAGCTTTAAAACACAAATTTTCTTTTGTAACATGTGACTAAAAAAGAAAGTTTGCTTGTAAGTACATAAAGTATCGTTTATTTATTTTGAAGTGAAAACTTTTTTAGGCGCGTTGAGCATTTTTGAGATGGAACTAAACCATTGATTTCGCAACATTGTAACGCAATTGACCGACACCGTGGAGTAAAAGACATCAACGCGTTGATTACCGCGGTGCCGATTTTTTTTTAAATTTTTCACTTCTGGGCACTCCCGGAGTGCTACTGTTTTTTGAATAGCAGATTTTGGATATACCTGATTTTAAAAGATTTTACTATGATCAACTAAAATACGTAGTCTGTAAAAGCAATACCTATTCAACTAAAACAGTATATTCATTCCTCTACCAACTTGTATCCTTCCATTGTCAACTAGCCATGTCCTATATCTCTGCTTATCCAACTAACAGACAAACCGATGACTCAGTGGTCTAAGAGATTGTGCTTAAAGTTAGCAGGACAAGTTTCAGTTGCCCGCGTATGTGTGAGCAAGTGCGTTATACAAGTATTGCCACATACCAATAAATGGAACAAGATATCGACGACTTATTAAGTGAGCTATTTGAGTGATATAGGTATAAATATTTAAATTACCAATTAACTTTTGGACTTAAACGCTTCATTTGATCATGAAATGATCATCATCAGCCTATAATGTTCCCACTGCTGGGATACAGGCCTCCTCTCTGTGAGAAGGAGTGAGCCGTAATCCACCACGCGGGCCCAGTGCGGGTTGGTAGATGTCACATGTCTTCGAATTTTCGGTTCTAGGACATGCCGGTTTCCTCACGATGTTTTCCTTCAACGTTTTAAGAGCAGTGGTGATGAAATAATTTACACAAAGTAAAGCGCCTGTCTGGGTACGAACCTACGACGTACAACTCGTAAGTCGCGGCCGTTACCACTGGGCCACCACTGCTCTCCTCTGCCTCACATGAAATGATAGCTAAGTATAATAGGATAGGTTTTTTCGCCAAAAAATCAGTATTGACATACAACGTGGCAATGCTGCCAACTTTTTGGGGAATTTTTTCTGTTGACAGAGATGTAGACGAGTTTTAATGCCCTGTGATTCTTTCTCCTCCTTTGTCACATACTTGTACATATTATTATTTTAATTTTAAGACTGCTAGCTTATAAATTATGTAAATATTATCTTGGAAATTTATACAAAAATTTAACTTGTGGTATATTACTGTAATCCAAATTCTCAAGATAAGGTCAACTTTTTCCCACCGATGAGTTTTATAAAAGGTTAATCTAATGTGGCATTAATAATCGTCAAAAGAAGCAGCAACGTCCATCTATCTGGGACCCTTCAAATGATGATTATTGGGAAACTAATGTTCATCTGTGAATGTTTTTTAACATAATGATCCTTTAAAACAACATATTTTCGAGTCAATATCTTTTATGTCTTATACGATCTATGAAAGTGCCACCATTGCTCAAAAAGTCTCGGAGTTACAAAAATATTTTTATAAATTACTTCGTTGTCTTCTTCTAGAGCCTCTCCAATTACTGAAGGATTGCTATCAACTCCGCCTATTTCTCCTTGTTCATTGCAACATGGAACAGCTCACTAACACTCGTGACATCGGTCCACTCACACGTTTATCAATCAAGACGTTTTAATTTAACTACAATTGCAGGACTAAATCTCATGATTTTGTGATTTGCACCACATTGTAAGTAGAGCGCATACGACTCAGCTTTATATAACAACACGGACTTGACCGGCGCGGGCGCAGATATACTTTCTGAGAAACTACACGATCCAATTAGATCAACGAGGCTTTGCGGTTTGATAGCTGTTCGATTTGACGTTACGCCTATTACTTTGTAAATATCATTAAAGTATAAATGTTGAAATTTATGAATACTGTTTGGATAAGCAGCTATTAGAATCTACTATGGCTGAACTTTTATCAAAATGTTAGAGTTACTGTTATCTTTTGACGTGCTTTCAAACAAACAGTCAATCTATCTAGCCACAATAACCCAGTAACTGGGTAATACGATACCCCTTGGTAAGACTGGTACTCTGACTTTTGGGTTTCTAACTACCCATAATGACTGTCAAAGATCTACGAATCGCTGGGACCAACGACTTAACGTGGTTTTCGATGCATCTTCTGACATGCTTTATCTTGCTGTATCTTGATTTAAAAGAGTGTCCATGAAGTTTCTTATCCGTTCTTCTCTATAGAGATCTACGTTTTGGAACGGATAACTAGCTTCAACTTTCTGACTAAGTGACTGACTCCTTGAAAATGCAATAGTGCGTTAACGTAGCCACCTACTGGGTCAAAGGTCATCATCAATTCGAGAAGAATAAGATACGGCATACCCTTGTTTTCTACGAGGAAATCCTGATGAACTCATCCAGCGTACCCTTCCGACTGCTACAATAGGCCTGTGTCCAATTTTTTTTTTTAGTCCGTCTTTCAGAAAATAAAAAAATATTGGACACGTATTTTTTATTTTTTGATGTAATCAAAAGATTACGGCGATACATTGAGTTAAAATGTGGCATGACGTCACGCCGTACTAGATTTTATACGACGTTGTGACGTAGCGAGCTCCCACTCCCCAACTTTAATGCGTGTTTTCTAAGTTATTTTTTATTAATATGATAAAGCAAAAAATACGTGTCTAATATTTTTTTATTATCTGAAAGACGGACTAAATAGAATTTAATTTTTTTTACCTAGGAAACTACCCTATTAAATCATTCCAATCATTCCGAGGATATTGGCTCAATCAAGACATGAGCCAATATCCTCGTACATTGTGCCAACACGAGACAAGAACAAAAGTGTTATCGTGTCGCCGTTGTAATATTTTTTTCGACAGGAATTGGGGCAGCGGCACTTGAGCGTATTCGGAAGCAGAATAATTGATAAATGCTTTCAAGGCGAACTTTAAGTATTTTACTACTAAATTGTTAGATGAGATTTCAAAAATACACGGTAGTGTTGACTGAGCAAACAAGATTACGATATCTTTACATTAAAGCTATTAAGATAAAATTTAATTGGATATATTCAAAACTGTATTAATTAATTACATTTTTGCTGAATATATTCCCTAACGAGCTGTCTTTTATTGCAATTAATTAATTATCTCACCTAATGTTCAACACGAATGCGAAATAAGTTTAATTACTCTTAAGATTTAGATTAGTATGACCTAAGCACTTATTGGTACATTTTTCAGGGGCATTTAAAATGCAAATTAAAACACGATGTTTATAACATGACAGTTTGAGGTCTTAGTGAATTATTTAATCGTTTGTAAAACTAGATATACTTGCATTTTTATTACTAAATGTCGATCAAATAAATCCAATGTCATGATTTCGTGACGTCGAAATAACCTTGGAAACACTAATTAGTAATAAGGTAATAACGTATTACCAAACTGTACACGTACATCTTTTTAGAAAGAAACCTTGGATTGGACAGCAAAATCACTTTTATAATACAAATATAATTATACCTAATCTTGTTTCTCACACAGACATTATAATACGATATGGTTTAGGCAATCACTAATCCGTCAGCACATTTTCATCATATTGTAACTCTGTGCATTTAGACCAGGCACTCTAAACACAATTTCCACGCAAGCCCCGCCCCCATGCACCCCGCCACTCCACCATATGCTAAACGCTAACACATCATTAATAAAGTTGAATATCGCGTGCGCTCTTTGATCGTGTTCGAGCACGGAACAAAATGGCGTAAGTCTCAATTCTTATTTCGTTTATCCTAACTAAACTAATAATTTAAGTAGAGAAAAAACTATACTGCTGGCTGGATAATAAACTATATTTTCTTACTGTGTATACTTATTTTAGGCATAAAAGCCGAGTAATCTTCATTTTATTTAAATATTCTTTAAAAACAGAGACGATTTCCGAAAAAAAAAAATATCGAGCGAAAATGTTACAATTACGTAACTTTCTTGTACAGGGGAAGAAAAATATCCAATAAATCATATACTAATGTTCCATTTTGACTGTTTAAGAATATTAATGCAAATTAACATACAATTTAGGGAGCGTGGGGCTCGTGGCTAAATTATAACAGACGCACGGGTCGATCATAGGTTAAGCTATGCTTGCCGCGGTCGGTTCGTGGATGGGGTACCATACATTACATATTGAGACCCCTCCGAGCCTCGGAAAGCACGTTAAGCCGTTGGTCCCGGCTGTCATTCGTAGATCTTTGATAGAAGCCCAAAAGTCTGACAACCAGTTTTTCCCAAGGGGTATCGTGTTACCTAGTAATTGGATTTTGGAGGTCAGATAGGCATGTTAAATACTGGTATTCAGCCGCATCCGGTTAGATTGGAAGCCGACCCCAACTTGGGAAAGGCTAGGCAGATTTATTGCTTAAATATAGCTACACCCGCTGTACTTTGGGCAATAAGCCCCGCTCTCCATCTTGCCGATTGGCTAAACAATTCACTCATAATGTTAATACTGACACGGTAGATAAAGAATAAATTGTAATTTTTGAAATAAAAACTCATTGCTAATATTTGCATTGCAATGTAGTTACGAAAACGAAGCAAATGGAGTATGTTTGGCGCGGGACATACACAAGTGGCGAGGGGCGTGGGCGTTGCCGCTCCTTCATATTTCGCCTGCGCCACGCCCGCGCCCCGCTGTTCATGTATGTCCTGCGCCTCATCGCTCCTATACATTTTGAATGAAATATGAAACGAGTGGCGCAACGCCCGCGCCACACCGTCACCACGCCGATGAATCAAAAGACACAGCGGCTCGCAAGGCAACGCCGGAGCCGCCAACTTGCCAGAAAGGGGTCGAGCATGGCACCAGTGGGGCCTGAACCCATCGCGCCACTCCCCTTTGGGTACCTACGCACTCTGGTAAGGAAACTAACCAGGGACCAATATCACAAACTATGGTTGGACCACGGTGAGTGCAGGCAGGCCAAGGAGGCACTCCCTATAATTGACGGCCGCCTCACGAAACAGGTTCTCCGACTAACGAAACAGCAGCTGCGTACAGTAAAGTACTTCGATAACCCAGGTACCCTAAACGAGATTGTGAGTGACATCAAGGCGTTGCTGGCCTTTTTTGAGGAGCTGGGGTGGATCGAATAACCGATTTTCCCACCCGTACGCAAAATACGTGCTTTGACGTGGAGTTGCGGATACCAGCCCGTATTACCTATATTATGTCCCGCGCGTAAGGAGAGTAGCAGATGGCGTGGGCGTTCTATAATTTCTGGCTGCCCCCATAGGAAGAAAGCGTGAGTTTATGTATGTATGTATGTAGTTCACCTTTCAATGCAAGGGCACATCACCAATGAATCTTTAAAAACCAATCTATTTGTTCATTAAGTAATCTTTGCGTAACCTACTCAAACATCTTGCTGTTCAATGACATTACATACTTAATTCATAACATAGGTACATTCTAATTCGTGACTTATTACAAGTATAACACACGATACATTATTGAGTAATCAATCAAATGAATGACTGATACAATTGGATTACATTTAACCTAATTAAAATTTAAGTGCCTGATGTTATATCACTTAAATAAGAACAAGGTGCAGTGAATAAGATTTCGGGGAAATGCTTCCACCATACCTATTACTGCAGTAGCCAAGCAACATTTTGTGTTCCGGTTTAAAGGTTATCGGTGAAATAAATTACAGACACATTAACATTCCAACTTTTCTATAAGGTTGGCAATGCATCGATACCTACGTGTTCTTTTCTTATTTCTTCAAAAAAAAACAGTGGCACTCCGGGAGTGCCGACAGAAGTGAAAACTTGAATAAAAATCGGCACCGCGGTAGTCAACGCGTTGATGTCTTTTTAATGGTCAAAAGCTGGAGTCGTTATAGTGTCGCGAAATTGGTTTAGTCCCATCTCAAATAATAGTAGTAATTGTTTTCGAATAAATGATTTTAAGTTTGAATTAGTCGATCGTGTACTATTTATTTGTGTTTTTTTTTTTTTGTGGAAACATAAAATAGGCTTCATTTAAGAACACTGTGTACGTCAGCTGTAAATTTCCCGAATACAATTATATCAATAAGTAAATAAATGTTCTTAGATTCAAATATTGAAATGCTACTTATGTATCGTTCGGTAATCGACGACAGACGACAAAAAATGGCGACAGCTACATCGGCTGTTAAAAAACTAGCATTCAAAACACACCAAGGTTATGTGCAAACGTTTTACTGCCTCATATTTATCAGTTTGTAACATGAGCATAATCTTTATCAGGTCATATTTAAGATTCAGACTTTTAGATAGTTGGTTTTTAATGAAGGCAAAAAAACAGCAATGTATTCTCGAATTCAAAACATTTTATTACACATAAACCAACAAGGGCACTCATGAAACGTCAGAAGCTAGGTGCACGATTCCAATTTGTCGCTTCCTATGGAGAAGAGTCGGCAAGAAACTCCACGGTTACTCTTTTAAAAATAAATGGTTTCTTCAGTGTTTTCAAATTACAGTGTTAATAGGTATGAGAGGACAGTGTAGGTCTATCAACAAGTACCAGGTACTTAATAAAATAGAAAATGGTCCACAAGTCTACAGCCTACAACGTTCTCACATTCACAAAATCTAAAAGAAAATAATCTATATAAAATATAAATAAAATAATGATAAAAATAAGGACCTATTTAAACCAAATGACATCATTGCCACTACAGCTGTAACAAATCTAATTTGATTTAAAAAAGTAAAAATCCCGGTTAACCCTCACCATAATCTTGTGCTATTAGTGGGTTTGTATCTAGGATTTAAATACCTACATGGCCTCGCTCACCAGACCTATCATAGGGGTAGATAGAGGTAGTCCCGCTTAGTAAATATTTTGTGACAGTAAAATTGGTATCTAGGTTCGATTCTCAGGTCTGGCAAAGTGTTATTGGATTTTTACATTAGAAAATTCTCAATAGCAGCCCAGTCTCGGGATCTTCGCCCGGTTGATGGCAATAGATTTGCCCCCCAATTCAAGGGACTTAAACATAGCTGACGAATTGTGGATGTCCTGAAGGTAGGTACACCTCTGCCTAGCTTCGGAGAAAATGGGCATGATGTTATGTTAAGTGTAAAATTTAATAAGGACTTGATCAAAGTAATAATGATGAAAACATGGTCATCATATTTATTGCCATAACTAATAGGCAATTTGTAAACTTTTCCAAAAAATCAATCAGCCTAGCCATTTTCCCAACTATGTTGGGGTCAGCTTCCAGTCTAACCGGATGCAGCTGAATACCAGTATTTTACATAGAGCGACTGCCTATCTGACCTCTACAAACCAAGTAACTGAGTAATATGATACCCCTTGGTTGGCAGACTTTCGGGCTTCTGGCGACCCGTAAGATTCACGAATGACAGCCAGGACGGATTCACGGAGGAGTCTCGGTATATAAAGATGGTAACCCATCCACGGACCAACCCCGGCAAGCGTAGCTTAACCTGATGGATCGACCCGTGCGGCTGTTATTACTTAGCCACAAGCTCCTTCAATTTGTAAACTTATCCATTAACATCAATTTTAATTATACTTAAGCCAAACTTAAATACCAAGTAACTTTATAAAGCTATTAAATTAATCAAACCTTCACATACAGTTAACATTATTGCCAATTATTAGATAAAGGGAAATTAATACCTTTGCAAAATCAGCCTATAATGTTCCAACTGCTGTGACACAGGCATCCTCTCTGTGAGAGGGAGTGGGCCGTAATCCACCACGCGGGCCCAGTGCGGGTTGGTAGATGTCACATGTCTTCGATTTTTTGGTTCTAGGACATGCCGGTTTCCTCTCAATATTTTCCTTCACCGTTTTTGAGAGTAGTGGTAATGAAATAATTTCCAATTTTTAATGAAAACCTTAGGTAACTGCAATTAATTTATCCCTAGCCAAGAAAATACAAATTATAACCGAATTGAAAGTGATATAAATAATAAAAGGAAGCTAATATGTAACAATAGACGGAACAGGCACTATGCCACAGTAAGTGAAAATTGCTGTATTGTCCATTAGAAGTTCCAGTGTCTAAATTAATTTCTATGCTAATTGTTTAGTCTGGATACTGTCTGGCGTAACTAGAAAGAGAAATTGATTTTAGTATAGAAAATGGATGTTGGTCGAGAGGTCGCACTTGGGACTTGAGCATGAGGTTCAGAGTTCGATCCCTGGGTCATATTAGTATTAGTACCTGGGCGACCGAGCTCTGTTCTGGTGAAAATAGAGAATGCTCATTTAATAGTATAGGAAAGTACATACTAATTCCATGCTGCCATGTCATTATTCTAAGGTAGCCATCTTGTTCTAAATTTTGGGCGACCGAGTTCTGCTCGGGTGAAAATACGGACAAAATGAATTTTCTCAGATATGAGACCTAGCTATGTAGATCGATTTTTCGCTCTCGTAAAACACTATTGCAACTTTCATAGAAATTGTTAGAGTCGTTTTCGAGAACGTGATTCTGATTACAAATATATCATCATCATCATCAGCCTATAATGTTCCCACTGCTGGGACACAGGCCTCCTCTCTGTGAGAGGGAGTGGGCCGTAATCCACCACGCGGGCCCAGTGCGGGTTGGTAGATGTCACATGTCTTCGAATTTTCGGTTCTAGGACATGCCGGTTTCCTCACGATGTTTTCCTTCACTGTTTTGAGAGCAGTGGTGATGAAATAATTTACACAAAGTAAAGCGCCTGTCTGGGTTCGAACCTACGACCTACAACTCGTAAGTCGCGGCCATTACCACTAGGCCACCACTGCTCGTGCTGTATTTACAAATATATATATATGTAAATACAAATATTGCTTATTATAGGATTAAGTTTCTCTTTTAGGAAATTTTAAGCAGCAAAATATTTGAGCTACAAAATATCTTCCTAAAACCTACCATAAGTGGCATGAACAAGTGTTAATGTGTATTTCTACTAGCCTCAATATAGGTACCTACTACCTACCATACTTAAACCGCTTATTCAAAAGCACACGTGTTAACGCTTTGCTAATCCAAAACCAACAGCTTTAACATAACTGTTGCTTGAAGATCACAAAACAGTGTTTATGTTCTACTTTTGCGCAAATACATAAGAACTTAAGTTATTTATTCCATTCAGTTCATAAAGATCTCTCCTTTTATGTTAATGAGCTAGGTCTGCATTTATGAAATGTATCTATTTCACTTGTCGTAAATCATACCAAAACTGGACTAAAAAGCAATCCGACTCAAACTCATTTAATTGCTGACTCATAGTCCATGACATTCTCTGTTTTGTTACCGTTCACAATCTCTTAATTATTTACTAGTAAGTGTTTATTAAAGTGAAACTTTTATTACATCGTCTCAAACTTTTTCGTCCGTGTGTTGCATGTCCGTGACGGTCGGCCGCGGAGTAGGGATAAAGTGAAAGGCGCTCGTCAGAGCAGCCAAGGCCAATATGGCGGCGCCTATAGAAGTTTCACTTTTACCGTGGTTTCATAAAACCACACAATCCTTTTTTATTATAAATTTATTCTGCTTTTTTTCTTAGTCTTGTCCTCATCTTTAGAAAAATACGTCACGGGTATCCTCGAAAATTATTGATAAATTTGAGAGAATATCACCATAACGTGTACCTATCTGAACTCTCCACAATATTTTTTTAAGTGAAAACTTCTTTATGCGCGTTGGGTATTTTTGAGATGGGAAAAAACCATTGAACTCGCGACTTGTTACCGACACCGTTGAATAAAAGACATCAACGCGTTGATTACTGCGGTGCCGATTATTTTTCGAGTTTTCACTTCTGTCGGCACTCCCGGAGTGCCACTGTTTTTTTTTTCAACCTATATTATCCCAATGCTGGGCAAAGATTTCCCATACTTTCAGCCAGAGTCCAAATCATCACGCCAGCGTTTTGTAGACCTGCCCCGGAGACGACGCCCATCATCAGGCACCCACTATACATATTTATGATAACAATTTTCTTGTTGATTACAAACTTCTTGATCATTTCAATGTTAATCTTTCAAATATTTCTGATAGTATCATTAGCTTCTTTAGTATCCTAATTAATTAATTCGGCTTCATTCACTGAATATTTATAGATATGCGTATATTCGTCAGTATTTGAGCGAAAGTCGACCAGTTTAAGATCGCTTTCATGCTAAACCAGTTGGCTTTCTTCAGCATAAAGTAATAACATTGCAGATGTGAGTGATGAGCGATCAGCGGGTCGTTAATAATGAGGCGAAAACTGGGTCATTAGGATTCATTACTTTCGTTTAAGGTGTAGTACATGTTGTACTTATTTATAATAAATTATAAAATTTTCTGTGGAATGCTCTAGGCTGATGATAAAGCATCCCCAGACAAATTAAAATTAGTATTTATTTATTTAACACTAGCGGACGTCACGCGGTTTTACCCGCGTAGTTCCCGTTCCCGTGGGAGTACGGGGATAAAATATAGCCTATGTTACTCGCTGATAATGTAGCTATCCACTGCTGAAAGAATTTTTCAAATCGGTCCAGTAGTTTTTAAGTTTATTCGTTACATACAAAAATACAAATCTTTCGTCTTTATAATATTACTAGCTGCGCCCCGCGGTTTCACCCGCATAAGTCTCGATACCGTGGGAAAAAAAAAGTATCCTATGTTCTTTTCCAGGGCATCATCTATATATGTGCCAAATTTCATCCAAATCCGTTCAGCCGTTTTAGCGTGAAGGCGTAACAATCAAACTTACTTTCGCATTTATAATATTAAGGATAGTATAGATTTATTTAATTTGTATTTAATTATATACACACATATAAATAGACAAGAAAAAAACAACAGAAAAATATGTACAAAGGTGATGCTTATTTCTAAAGAAATTTCTTCTAGCTTACCTGCAATAGGAAAGTAGTTAAAGAGATGTAGACAACGTGTGTAAGAGTAGAAGAGAAAACAAAATAAAAAACTTAACTATTCATTAATTTAAATATAAACATACAATATGAGAATATAGTTACATACATACTTCTAAAATATAATGTAGTATTAATAATAAATACATAATATGCAACTATGACGAAGTGGAAAGATAGTGTTCTTTTACTCTTCTTGAAAGAACACTAACTTCAGGTCGCAAACAACCACAAGAAGTAAAAAGTAGGTAAAGAGGCATAGGTCTTTGCCCAGTACACCACTACTTGTTAAGTCTCCGAAGACAGGCACGACGCGATTCTGGTAGAACAGTTTCCAAGAAATTTTCAAAGAAATTGTTCTACTAGAGTCACGTCGCGCCTGTCTGATTGTCACGAATAAATGACAATAGTCAGTCCATGCCTGATGTTTTTAAATGAAACAACAAGAAAGCCATACAATGCAAAAGAATTTATACATATTATAAATTAAAGTCGCTTTTCAAGTGTGTCTGTGTGACCGCGTTATTTTTGATGTGGCTTTCACCATCATGTTCAGAATTTATTCCGGAAGGTTTATCTGTATAATACGAGTATATTACTATCAAACTTGCATAAATTAATATAGAAATGTCGACGTTTTGTTAAGTCGTAAACCATGGAAAGCAGGGTCTTCTCGCTAAGCACGAAATCCGTAGGTTCGCCCGAAATTACTGGTCTTTGCTACTCACTTACGGACATAAGATTAGTTCGGGACCCGAACTAAGAATGAATGATAACACGATTTTTCAGTCGTCCCTAGAGTCCGCGCCACATTTGAAATCCTTTTGACGTGGCGCTAATGTCCATACATCAAATTGCATTAATAAAAATATAGTTCTACAATTGGTCGGTTCGTTGGTCTAGTGGTCGCAAGCGCTACTGCTGAGCATGAGGTCCTGGGTTCGATCTCCGGGTCGGGCAAAATGTTATTTTTAGGTTTTTCTATCTGGAATTTCTCAGTAGCAGCTCGGAGTCTGGATTTGTGCCCAGTTGATGGCAATAGGCTCGCCCCCTATTACATGGGACTTAAACATAACTGGCGAAATGTGGGTGTACCTACTGCAGGTACACCTCTGCCCAACCCTTCGGGGAAACAAGCGTGATGTTATGTTTATATTATGTAGTTTTACAATTTTCCGCCGAACTTCAGTGGAGGCGCGGACTCTACTTCCGAAGTGTATTTGCCCGTCCGGAAATTTAAATATGGCACTTGTTTTAACAGATTAATAATTAGTTTCGGACGGGCCCGTATCTTCGTTGACGGATTTAGTGCGAATTTCATCAATGACTGAACGCGATCAGCACATTTAACCGCGTGCAAGAGCTGTCAGTATCAATATTCCACAGAAAATAATAACATCCATCCCGTCTGTTTCATTGGTGAAATTTTTCTCTGTCGGTCAGGGGCGATCGGGTCACTAGTCTTTAACAAAATGTATTTATTTTAATCCGGTTCGCTTCATCTTATAACTTGCGTCAAACTTCGTAAAGGCGTTCAAGGTTAAATTTGCCGAAAGTGACAAAAGCCTTGCAAGTCGGACTTCCCGGGACAAAGCAGCCGCGTGCTAACCACGTAACTTGTACTCTGACGATAATAGACAGGTTTGTGTTACTACATGCATGTACTTGACAATGCGTCAGCAAGTTGAACGAATTCTGAACCAGATTTCAAATTAAATTGTTTATTCCATACTTTTGAACAAACCATCTCTTCTTTGCTGATGCTCGAATCGCTTGAAAAGTTTGATGTAAATTAAGTTTGAAAATAATTTTGAAGTGTTCACATGGTTCGGATTGTAGCTATTATGGTAATTTAGATTCTGACCGCAATAGTCCTAGGTATCATTATTGAATAGTGCCGTGTGTATGATAACTTCAATTGTCTAAGTTTCTATCGATGTTGCACTGTTATTATCCAAAACTTCTCCACATTATGCCATTTCCGTCCAAACCGGAAACGCAAATTGAAAATTTTATAATTCTCTTTGTATCGCTAACACTACAATTAACTAACCGTTACATTATCATTTAACAACAAATAAAATCGAAGTTGTCGGTCAACATAAAAGGATACAGACCGCGCCAGTCGGCCCAAGGTTTTATAATGCACTAATGAAAGGACCTTGCTACTGTACCGCCCCTTGCCGCCCACTTGTTAGGGTCTAGACAAGTGTTTAGAGAACGGGCAGAGACTAAGCCGACGTTCGCACGGACGTAATAAAATCGCGGCGATTTGTTTTCGTGCACTGGATTTTCAACGCTCTGCTTAGCGCCGAGAGTTGAAAATCGAACAGCGTGTTTTTTAACGCGCTGGGACGTCCCAGCGCGTTAAAAAACACGCTGAGACGAGAGTGCGTCCCAGCAGAGCTCGGTCGCCCGGGTACTTTCAAAATAAGTAAGTATCAATAAATACTATGATAAAATTGAACGAAGTGATTCAATAAGAATGTTTTACTTGAAAACCATACTAAGGTTCCAACCTATCTAATTAAGAATTGTTAATACAAAACTCAGTCTTAAATCTCACTGTAATAGCAAAATATATGGAAAACAAAGCAATTGTTATCGATATTGTATAAATCGATTCCATTCTGCGCTATAAACTCGAGTACCTAAAGGAAATAGCCTCTCACAAGCCCCCATAGCACTTTTTGTCGCCATCAATCTTATGTGATTGTTAAACCTCAACCAATACATACCATATGGCGCCCTGTAGCTTACTTACAAAGCGAAGGAAACAAGTTTTATTCATTTACTTGTGTTGTGTTCGATCAACGACAGTTTGTGATTTAAGAGATATGTGTGAATGTGTGTGTTTTCTTTCCCCTCAAAAGAGAAAACAAAAGACGCTTGAGAATACTAGTTAGTCATTTGTTTTTTTAAAATAATTTCGATAAAGTTTCACGAATGAATGTTCGCTGTGTAACAAAAGCTCGCGTAACGAATGTTTGCAAAACAAATTCGCAAAGCGAATGCTGAAATGAAATGAAATTGTTTATTCTGTAAATAGGATATCCGAATCACTTTTATAAGTCGTAAACAAAAAAAATAAAATAAGCTAGATGAGTTCGGCGTTTCCTATCTAACTACTCTGAGAAGAAAGGCCGAAACAAACTCAGAGGTCGCAGTCTCTGATAAATCCGCTCATTGTATCACCCTATGTAAAATTTCTACAATTATATATGTATTTTTCATGGTTTACATAATAAAGAGTATATAATCGATCTATCTATCTATCCAAGCTGATTAATTATTGAATAATTATGCAACAACACCATCTCCAAATGCAGCCCTCCATAATTATATTCTACAAGATTATATTTGATATGACTTTCAACCGTCACACATGTACAAAGAAGTTTATCTCCTAAGATATTATCAGCAGAGTCACGTACTTCATGTACTCACGATAATAAGTTAATCTCGACGAACCCCGATTCACATGTGCGATGAAGATCTACGTAACAGCAAACAGAAATCTAGAACTAAATGTCACTAGCTCCACAAATGGTTTGAGATTTACAGAATTAAAGCTCTGGCCAAACTGAAGAGAGTGAGCAAGCGGGATGACGCTACAGCAAGAGTAGAGAGAGAGAGATTGTTTTAATGAATAGGAAGTGACGCAACTATTCGCGCGAGTTCTATCATCTCCATACAAGTAAGTTGACAGAACCGGCGCGAGCGAATTTCGTCACCCATCCCACTTGCTCTTAATTGGTTCAGTAGTTCAGCAGTAAACGCGTAACAAACAGACCGACAGACACGCTCGTTAATAATAGGTATTAGTGTTAATAGCACCCTCTTTGTCCGTCCTCGAAAGCATTGGAAGCGTGAAGTTACGGTTATTGCGTTAATTACTAATGATTTCTGATAATTAGACGATTGAATTATAGATAGCTGCATAATGGTTTCGTGCTTGAAAACTAGAGTAGAGCAAAAAAAATGTGTGTGTGTGTGTCAGCTCCGACGCACGACTGGAGGATACTCCTTAATACGATTGTCTTTGAATATGCAATAGACAAAGAGGGTAAATAAACGCATACCTAAAAATAAAATAAAAAAGAACCTGTTACTGTTAAATAACCCTTACAAATGACTTATTTTTGGTCAGTCAAAATTAAAAACGTTTTATATATGCGAGCGAATACTTTAAACAAAATTGTTCATCATCTGCCTAACCTTTTCTCAACTATGTTGGGGTCGGCTTCCAGTCTAACCGGATTCAGCTGAATACCAGTATTTTACATGGAGCGACTGCCTATCTGACCTCCACAACCTAGTTACTAGGTAACACGATACCCCTTGGTAAGACTGGTTGTCAGACTTTTTTTGGGCTTCTAACTACCCGTAACGACTGTCAAAGATCTACAAATGACAGCCGGGACCAACGGCTTAATGTGCTTTCCGAGGCACGGAGGGGTCTTAGTATGTAAAGATGGTCACCCGTCCACAGACCAACCGCGGCGAGCGTAGCTTAACCTGATCGATCGACCCGAGCAGCTGTTGTTACTTAGCCCAAAACAAAATTGTTATTATTATTAAATTATTAAAAATTATGTTTTCTATAATTTTTTTTTTCTCTTGCTTAAAAAGTCCGTCATTGTAGCGTACCAGAGCGGGGAAAAAATAGCATATCTTGCTCTAGGAGAAAAAGTTTTGTTTTTTAATTTTGCCTGGAACCAACGAGCCTACAAAAACGAAAAAGTCTTTATTCTTATGTAAAACTAGCTTTTTCCCGCGGCTTCGATCGCGTGGAAGTCGGAAATTTATTATCCCATGGAAACGTACTACCGCATACCGGGATAAAAAGTTTCCTTAAAAATTCAAATTGAACAAATTGTACATTTTTTAAAATAAAATAAACTATTTAATATTGTATTGGATTATTTTATTTTCAATCGTATTGAAAAGTAGAGTGTAACACACATTATAATTCGGTTTCTATTAACTCCCTAGAAGCTCGGGAGTAAAATTACCTCGATAGAATGGGTTATTTTAGCCCCTCGTATAACAATCTACTATTAATCATTTTAATTTTTACTGAAAATCATTCGGTTCATGTGTTAGTGTCATGAATAGTTCAACTGGACCTCATATAATAAGTGTACAACAAACAACAAAAGAGAACACAAAACAACGGCCTATCATTCAAATTCGTAAAGCTTTGTATTCAAATCAGCATAAAAATATCGTAACGACCATAAAAATTCTACATTCAAGTTTCCCGTAATAGGGCCACCTTGAAATCTTCAAGGTCTCTTGCATAAGAGCTTACATAGATTATCCGTTACCATGACAACGTAACGTAAACACGCATGTTTGTAAGTTTGCCACACATGGTCAGTTTCACCTTCAGTTTCACCTCATCTATCAACAATCCGTACCATGTATGGATGATACTTTCATGTATGTACACGTATACGATCAAAGCATCTGTACACACATACTAATAAATAAATGGTGCCGATTCCCTTGTTCACAAACTAAACTAAATTTAAGTTCAGTGTATCTTTTTCTTTCTATTTCATTAAGAAAAGGACAGAAGATAAATTTTAGTTTAGTCCTGTCAAATTAATTAGCGCTTGACGTAAATTGACGTAACTTTAGTCGGCAAGTTTTTAATCATGTCTAAACTTGTATGGAGAGTGACAGGCGCTGATTAATTTGACAGGACTAAACTAAAATTTATCTTCAGTCCTTTTCTTAATGAAGTAGAAAGAAAAAGATGCACTGAACTTAAATTTAGTTTAGTTTGTGAACAAGGGAATCGGCACCAATGTACAACTTACAAGTTTCTTTCTTGATTTTCCCCCAATTTGTTATTTACGTGTTTTTTTTATTATCTTTCTTTGTGTCATATTTACCGCAAACAAACGTATTTTCTTTTAAGCTATTGCATAGCTTTTATCGCGGGCTTTGAGCGCGGCGACCGAATCAAGAAATTCTGTAACGAAAAAAACCTAACACCCCCCACTCCGCCTACCATGTAATGACGGTTCCCATGACAACGTGATGTTGTCATGGGAAACGTGATGTTGTCATGGGAACGTAATTTTTGATTTATGTCATCACGTCATCATCCCAAGTGTAGCGTTGACAAATAGGAAGTATGGAGGTTACAAATGCTATGCAATAGCTTGACCGCGGCAGTCCCCGAATGCCACACGTTTATTTTTATTTTCTTTTATTTCCCATCGGCAGAAATGACAAACGTCCTTACAATCTTTCATCGCCTATTTAACCCATCCCCTTTAGCGGATGAATTTGCAAAAATCCTTTGTTATTCTATACTTTTGTTACATAAAGAACTATGTGGATTTCACGCTTCAGACGTACCTATGCCTATATTTCTGCCGGGTCGTGAATATGTGTAAATTTTGTAATTTTTTTAAGTGAAAACTTCTTTAGGCGCGTTGGGCATTTTTGAGATGGGACTAAACCATTGATTTCGTGACCTGTTACCGACACCGTGGAGTAAAAGACATCAACGCGTTGATTACCGCGGTGCCGATTTTTTTTAAAGTTTTCTCCTCTTTCGGCACTCCCGAAGTGCCAGTTTTTTTTTTTTTGACAAGCTCATGGCATTGTAAGTTAAATTAAGTAGTACCCAGGCCAAACTGACCCATTGACGTCTGTTCAGTTTATTTCTCTTTTTAAGGTAGGCCTAAAAATAATCCTTACATACTCAAGATTAGCTATACTTTCGTAATAGTCTAGATTTTTGGAAGCTAAGTGGGTCAAATAGAACCTTTTGTGTGTGATGCAACATGTTTACTTATTGTTCTTTTAGCATTGGAATGTATTTATGATGTAAGTTGCAAAATATTCTTAATGGTTTGCGAATGTTGACGGGCGTTGGAACCTGGCTTTGTTGCTGTAGTTCGTTAGCTAGTGTATTATTATAGATGCTATCTATGAGCTTAATAGTACCTGTTGATAGTTCTAAGTGCATTTAGTTTTATCTTTTTTATGACTGTCATTATTGAAATCGAATTATCGATGCAATAATGATCAAACTGATTTATGAAGTTAATAGTGATGGATGAATGATGTCAAAGCTCAAATTCTTAATTCAATCTTTTTACATGCTGATATTAAAGTAATTAGTGTTATTATAATCATAAAAAAAAATTTGAAGTTAACTTTTAAGGCGGCGGCGATTTGATAATTAGCCGAAAATTTAGTGAATTTCAATGGACGCGTCACGTTTAGACACATTTCGTTACATGAGAGAGAAGAAAGATATACCTCTCTGTGTCCCTCACACTAAATTTCACGTCCACGGTAAACGCGCAATTTTTTTTTTTTATTGAACCTTACCTACATTCGCTCCAACGCATTCTCTCTGCAACCGTCTCACATAATTTAAAACAAAGTATCTGCCAAAATCTTTACATCACATATCCTTTTGTTATCAAAACTGGGCTAATGATATGCGTAGGATAAACAATAAAGTTACAAGTGTAACATCACTGTAACAGTGTTACATTTAACACAACACCCACGTTCTTTTTTATTGTTGTAGTTAGTTACTGAAATCTGTCAGTAATTCTCTCCTTTGTTCGATAGCAGCTGGGTATTAAGCCTGAATAGCTTTTACAGACTAGAAAGCTAAGGCAGATACTGAGTGCTGTTTTGAGCAATAGGTAATTGAGTTACGATATTCATTTCTATTTTAAATATGCAGACATCAACTTTTTGAAAAGACAGGTCTTTTGAAAATGTCGAAAAGTTAGAAAAAACTTCGGAACAAAACATTTGAACTTTGTGAGGTTCTAACAATAATAGTTATCACCCACCGCCGTATCTCTACGTTGACGTCGTGGTGGGGCTTGCGCGCTCCGAACTCTAGGCCTGTTCCAGTAAAATTTACTTTGCCGGAACAGGTCAGGTATTAGGAGCCAGACCAAGAGAGATACAAAAACCCGCAGGGCAGCATGTGGCGAGCTGTTGGGCAGTAGCGACCCCACGGACCCTATCTCCCGGGAGAAGTCTTGTTCCTCACTTCTGGCTTGCCTTTATTGGCCGGCTGGAGTGAACACTGACGAGGAACAGAGCTCTCGCCTCATTCTTGCCTTAATTGGCTGGCTTGAGTGGAGATTCGCAAGAGCAAACGTGCTCGGAGGAAGGAAGTATTCCAGTAAGATGCTGGTAGGGATCTTGACCGTACTTCCGGGATTGTCCAAATAGCCGTGGAATACCTCTCCACTCCTCATAAGCACCTCAGGACGTGTTGCCTCCTTGTCGCTACGACACTATGTGCTAGCGACCGTTTTTGAGGGCCCATTATTGAGCGTGCAAGTCACCCCCTGCCATTTTATCCGTGTACATTTAAACATTGATTAGGCAGGGGCCATAGTCCTTCCATAGCTCCAGGTGACCAGTCCACTTAAGCCACCCAAACCCATAGTCCAATATCTTTGTTTCCATATTCTGCAATAGTCCTACACCAACCGGGGGTTGCCCTTGGGTGCCCTTGTATAGTGCGAACAGGGATAATCGTCGGTTGGTGCCTCAATACTTAAAAATGTCTAAGGGGCCTCTGCGAGTTGGCTTCGGCCCCTCGTACGCCTTCCAAAGGTCCGGGACCCCAGGGTCCCGAGATTTGTCAAAGACATTTAAAAATAATAGTTATCATAAAGAACATAACCTACGTTTAAGTGCAACATGAAGTGAATATAAAATATATAATTATGTGGACGTAAGTTACGGTTCAAACTTCAAACTTAGAATTACTACTTAACTCTTTGTTATTTCTGTTGTTAGCAAAGTTGAAAGTAGTTACGCAGTTAAAACTTTTAAGTGGTCTTTGTTTCAATAACTTAGAACACATGTGTTATTTCCGAGTAAAGTTAGTGACATTCTTTGGTAATTATTTTATGTAAAATTGTCATTTCCTCAATAAAACGTGAGACACGTTTGTAGTTAGGTTTTTGTAGGTTTTTCTGGCGCTATATTCACCGTTCATTTTAAGATTCCTCAGTGTGTTCAGAACGAATAGATTATATCAATTATTATTGTAACTTTATTCAGTAGGTACATATCATTATATAAACACTGTTTACAGAACATTGTAAAACATTTTAATACAGTTACGATGAAGATTTTTACTCGTTCTTCCCCATACGAAACTACCTTTGGAAGGGACAACCAGAATCAATTATATTTTCTTGTAAATTTTGACGATCAAAAGTGCCTTTTAATGGCCAACTTGAAATAAATTATTTGATTTTTGACTTTATCTCATCTTTACCCTCACAACTATCCCCCGCCGCGTATTTCTCATTTGCTGCATGTCGGATGCATTGTGGGCTAAGACCACTACAACATGGGTTCATGAAAATGTCCAGCGGCATCGTGAAAGACCCAGGATTGGTTCATATTGGCTCAGGATCGAGTTGAGTGGAATAGGGAAAGGGGACAATACAGGCAAATTATTTTTATTTAATTATCAACACTATTTTCCAAAAAGTTTAATCTTCGTAGGGTTTTGATAAAAACAAAACACTTACATGTATACAACTTTCACGTACGCGTTTTAAGTTCTAATTGAGACCGATTCGATGTCGAAATTGGTTCACTCGATATCATCGATAAAACTGGTCCCTTTGCGTACAAAAGGCAAAAGACATCTGACTGAGGCTTACCGGCTTAAATTACGATTTTATTACCTTTAAGTTCTTTTATGTAGCGAAAAGGAATGAATGAAACGCAACTACATGCATTCTTGTCTCACCGGAGATGAAAATGTTTAGAGTAATGTAAGTATGTGGTGTGGCAAGAAAAGTCAGTGTTAAGTAGGTATATGTATTATGAAAAGAGACAGACCAAAGGAAAGATCATGGATTGTGTAAAAATTATACCTAGAAAAGAAGAGGACACTGCGACTACGGCGAATAAAGATGTCTGAACAAAGAGAAAATACTGCATGCCGCTTCGCTACATTTCCAAAAAAAAAAGGCTGTAGTAAAATTATAATGTTCCTTTACGGTAAGGCTGTCTTAGTTTTGTATCTTAGTATGCTTAACGCAATGACAACGTATGAAATTCCAACCGAAACTTTTCAGTACCTCCTCTATCATTGACCCAGAAATCTCATCAAAATGTTTCAAAACATTTCAGACTGTAAAGTTTTTAGATGGTCGTGTTGGCATATTACTAACAATTTAATAATGGACAGGTGTCTATTTCGTACATCGATTGCTTCACTAAAAGCTTTTTTCATAAAAGGCTTCTTACAGATTCATCTATTGATACTATATCTTTAGCTTCAATCCATACGAACTCCTTGACATTTCCGATATGGTACAAATTAACTAGCACCAGTATTTTATGAATATTTATTCGGTTTTTAGTTTGGGATAATGTTTTAATTGTCAATTAGTAATCGTAGATTGTGGTTTTCGGTGAGACGTGATAGGATAAGATGCATTTTGAGGTTTTGCGAATGCATTTAGATTTTTTTGGAGTTAAATTAGAATGATTAACTACCACTTGATTTAGTATTCTTATTTAATCATAACTTATCTGAGGTTCCCGTTTACAAAAAAAGAAATTCATTTCTTTATTATATACAGGGTGGCAGGGACATCGACGCGAAAACTATTACCGTGAATTCATTACATGACCCCGAAACCCGCAGCGTCGAAATAATCGTTACTTAAAAAAAAAATGCCGTTTTATAGAAAAGTGCAATACCTACGCGGTCAAAATGTATGGAACAGCTGTTTTTTTTTTTAAACTCATAAATATTGCAAAATCTGATAAAAAACATCCTCAACACGGCCCAGTTACACGTTGCGATATCTGAAATACCTTATCTTGCCTCTATTTGAGACAAATCGTGAGGCATATGTTCCGGTACATACAGAAATTCTACGATAACTACCTTTTGTCACGACTTTCCCTACGATATTGTTACTGTGCTAAAATATTGGTTATTTGTCAACATTTGATTGATGTTTCATATTTTTCCGTAGTTTAAAAGTATTAAAAATCTTAAGTGACTCAAAAGTTCTGATTTGTTTCGATATACCAACGAATATAACCGATTTTGATATAGCCAACTAGTTTGGCACTTAGTTCAAAGGGTTGGCTTAGTTCAAAAGTTTGTCAAATTTTACCGAAACTTACCACAACAATCAAAGCTTTAATTTAAAAACAAAACACAATTTCAAGGTAACCGTAAAATTAATTCACATGAAGATGCGACCTTCATCCTTATGGAGTTAGTGTCCCCTCCCACGATAATTCCCATATTTATTCACACTTGTACCTCAATAACAAAGTGGTATGAATTATAATTTAGTTTTGGACTTGAAACATTCACTTGTGACTCACAAAGCGACTGTTTCGATAGTTATTAAGAGACATAACTTAAAAAGGCGTTTAGTTATTGCTGGTTTTAATCCGGGTTTTTATGATGTCCAAAAGTTGTGAGTTGCTAATCCAATGTTTTCGAAATTATACGATTATATCCTATACTATTAAACGAACAATATAGATATTTATAATCACATATTATCATATTTATATATATTTTTAATATTATATAACATAACATCACGCCTTGTTTCCCCGAAGGGTTGGGCAAAGCTGTACCTGTAGTAGGTACACCCACATTTTGCCAGTTATGTTTAAGTCCCATGTAATAGGGGGCGAGCCTATTGCCATCAACCGGGCACAAAACCAGACTCCGGGCTACTACTGAGAAATTCCAGATAGAAAAACCCAATAACACTTTACCCGACCTGGGAATCGAACCCAGGATCTCATGCTCAACAGTAGTGCTTGCGACCACTAGACCAACGAGGCGAGGATATTATATACCTATTTGTAATTACGTTCTCGAAAACGGCTCTAACGATTTCGATGAAAGTTGCAATATATGGGTTTACGGGGGCGAAAAATCGATCTAGCTAGGTCTCATATCTGGGATAATTCGTTTTCTCCGTATTTTCACCCAAGCTGAGCTCGGTCGCCCGAAGTTTAGAACAAGATAGCTAGCTTAGAATAATAACATGGCTGCATGAAATTAGTATGAACTTTCCTATACAATTAAATGAGCATTCTCTATTTTCACCAGAGCAGAGCTCGGTCGCCAAGATACTTTCAATTATGTATTGTAACAAGAAAAAAGTAAGCACAGTTATAATTGTATCGAAGCATAGTTGATTTTCCCAGTTTACTATTTAGCAAACTAGAGGGAAGAAAATTTATAAAAAGAAAACGTTAGGAAGCGGGAAAATGCTACAGAGTTGGTTTTCAAAAATATTCGTTACAATATTAAATGAGGTTACGATTACAAAGTTTTAAAAGTCAAAACAGATACACAGTGAAGTGAACTACTAGAAAAAAAGCGGCCAAGTGCGAGTCGGACTCGCCCATGAAGGGTTCCGTAGCAGCAAGTAACATTGAATGAAAGGTAAATTGCGGTTTACGATTTATGATGTATTAAAAAAAACTACTTACTAGATCTCATTCAAATTAATTTTTGGTGGAAGTTTACATGGTAATGTATATCATATATATTTTTTTAAATGACATTAAAAACCTCAATATCATTTTTAAAGACCTGTCCATAGATACCCCACAAGTATGGGTAAGAAGAAAAAAAAAATTTGAGTTTCAGTTCTAAGTATGGGGACCCCCAAATTTTTTTGTTTTTTGTTTCTATTATTAAAAAAATGGCTATGACATACGGACGGACAGACAGACAGACATGACAAATCCATAAGGGTTCCGTTTTTTTTCCATTTGGCAACGGAACCCTAAACAGCTATGATGTAAAATGAAGAAGTGTAGTTTGTAAATAACGTATCAATCAACAATATTAAGGACAACTATTGAAACTTGATTACAGATATCTATATTCCATTTGAAATAAGATTAGACATTTAAACAAACCTTTTTTACAGTCCATTCAACCGATTTTGACTTCTATACCATTGGCATAAGGATGGCATTAAAAGCAAAAAAAGTGGTTACAATACCAATGTTTACTGCAGCTGCCATTTGTCATGCTACCAACGCAATAGAAGTCAAAATCGGTTGAACGAACTGTAAAAAAGGTTTAGTTAAATGTCTAATCTTATTTCAAATGGAGTATACATAGTCTTTATGATGTAACAGCGAACAAAACTGGTGCGACCATGACGCCCCAGTATATAGGAATTCAACACCATCATGCTTACATAATACAACTTAGAATAACTAGAATTAGCCTTAGGGCCCGTTTCAGTACCTAAGATTAACTAACTTGGCATTTAGAGATTTATTTATAAACGTTGCATAAAGTTAAGTAATGGTTAACGACTGTGAAACCATACATTTTTGACGTTTAAACGCCACTTAACTTTTATAAATAAACTCCCTAATTTCATACAAATTCTATTCCATTTTTAATTTAATCGGTGAGTTGTGTGGCTATTCGGACATCGTGATAGAATGGCTCTAAAGGTATCGCTAAATAAAGTTTATTTACTGGATACGTAGGTAAGTTGTAAGACAGTGTCCAGTTGTCAACTCTGAACATAAAATTTTTACCCAACGGCGGTTCAAATTTTGTTCAATTGTTTTTGGTTAATTTGACTAATAACTCGACTTTGTTCATACTCATCCCTAGTTTGAACTCGGTCTCTTTTTTATATGCCTATCAGCTGCAAAGGTTACAGTTTGTCGGAAAAGTGTTACGATGTAGATAATAAAATAATACTTATCACGTATTAATTTTACTATGGCAGTCTTGAGACTGTTTTGTTGCATATGTGTGCGCCATCTTTGTTTTCATAGAGTAGTGATCTGTCTAATCTAAAGCATGGAATTCGCATCTTTATTATATAAAAATCACATGTCATGTAGACCCTAATGATTCAATGATATTTTGTGAATGTGTATGGTTGGTTTCAGCTTGAAAGGTAGGATAGTTTTGGACCCGACAGGTGGCGCTGTTGTTGATAGCACCCGTGGGAAGCAGAGGCGGGTCGCTAGTGTACTATATAGTCTAAAGACAGTCTTAAGAGGTCTACGCACAGCCTAAGCAGCTTATGTTTGCAAATGGCTTACCATGTAATGTATTTTTTTAAATCATTATGTAAGTCTTTGATCGATGTGTTCATTGAAGTTGAAGTGTACTAATTAAAGTTTATTGCGTACCTATCTCATTTTTTAAGCTATAAAATGTAAATCATGTGAAGTGTTTGGTAATTTAAAAAATAATTATACCTATGAAGGTGATCTTGTAACATTTGGTATTAGAAGAATAAACATAAATTTGTAATTTATGAATACTAATTAAATAAGTAAACAGCCTAAATGTAATTATATAGGTAAGTAACTTCTGCCTGCGACTTCGTCCGCGAGCCTTCCTCAAAAATTGGGCTATCCAAAGCAAAAAGAATTTTTCAAATCCGACTGGTAGTTCCGGAGATTACCCCCTACATACAAACTTACAAACAAACAAATTTTACCTGTTTATAATAGAAATAGAATAGATAATAGAAATATATTACAGTATAGACTAAACTTTTTTACTGTCAGTATAATCATTTTACGAAAAAAAAAAACAGTGGCACTCCGGGAGTGCCGACAGAAGTGAAAATTAAAAAAAAATCGGCACCGCGGTAATCAACGCGTTAATGTCTTTTACTCCACGGTGTCGGTAAATTGCGTTACAGTGTCGCGAAATCAATAGTTTCGTCCCATCTCAAAAATGCCCAACGCGCCTAAAGAAGTTTTCAAATTAAAAAAAGTATATGGCTATTTGGTAATAAGCTCTAATAAGAATCAATTGACTTTAAAACTACACACTTAGAACTTTTGTATTTTTTTAAAACCACAATACATAATCACCAGTTCCTAACTTCCTAGTCACGAACAAAGAATCGTAATCATAATAGATTTATTAAAATAAGTAGTCCATCCGGCCCACATTCCTTTTTACCCTTCACAATGTAACAAGGGGTTAAGTAATAGATGGTAACACAGACAGACAGATAAAACGATCCGAATCTACGTTACTAAATGGTCTAGAAAGGTTGAAGTGCTATTTGTTATCCTAGATTGTCTACAATGGGTGAGTTTCGTAACTAATTAGCACACCTATCCATTCTAATTATCTAATTAATTGCCTTCACTTTATCCTCATCTCATCATTAGCGTTTCCCCAACTATGTTCGCGTCGGCTTCTAATCTAATCGGATGCAGTTGAATACCAGTATTTTACATGGAGTGACTGCCTATCTGACCTCTCCAATCCAGTCCTCACCTAAATTATAATAATATAAAGCGGTAAAATTTTTTCCTTATATGTTTCTAAAAGGTAATCTCTTGGAGTACTGATGCGATCATAAAATTTCTTTCAGTGATAGAAAGCTATCTTCAACTGCCATAGAAGTTTTATTGATTGACATTGATTTTACATTCTGTGATTACTTCCTCACACACTGACTTATTAATTGTAATTTTTTTAGGAAAATCGTCTACTTTTATAATGTTTGTAAATATGTTAGCACATGTATCTATCACATAATTAATTTATCTGTCGTTTTTACTTATCTATTGTGGTATAGTAATTTTGTTCTAGGTGCATCGTCTTCACATATAATTATTTAACTTATGTAGGTAGGTACCTACATAAGTTAAATAATTATATGTGAAGACGATAGGTAGGTACCTATACAAAATATTGTAAATGATTTTAAAAGAGTAACAGTGGAGTTGCTTGCCCATTTTTCTCCAAACGTAAACTACGTTTTGGAAGGGGCGACCAGAATCAATTCAATTTTGTTATAAATTTTGACGTTCAAAAGTGCCATACAAAGCCCTATTTGAAATAAATGATTTGACTTTGACTTTTATTTTAAGACACGCGGACGTAGCTGCAGGCAAAAGCTCTACATTAATTGAACGCTCTATAATATTATGACCGGGAAAACTGTTATTTGACCAGAAAGCAGACAGTTTATTGATGAAATTTTGTAGTAAAGTTTCTGCTTTCTCACCTGAGAAATATTATCGTTAGTCTTAGCTTCCTGTACAAAATTTTGGCGTTATTTATTTGCGTATTATTATTTTATTCGCACATTCAAATAGTGATTTTAATTTGATATTGTTAGTTTTTTTGTGAAATAAAGAATTATAATTATGGCAACTATGTGAGCTTGCCAATTTCATACAGGATCCAATCCAGTCAAAATAGCCTATTACAACAAACTTAAATCAACAATTCAATTATTGACCATACAAAGCTTAATCACTCATTTATTTCAGCAAGCCCATACATCATACATCATCAAGCTACACATATAATACAACATAACTGACCCATTGAACAATTTTTACGTTCACTTTCTGCGCATGAGTTTGCATACGGTTCCGAACGGGTCACGATTTAACCCGAGTGTGCACGATCGAAATGAGATCGATTAATTTCGAGAATTATAATCGATTTTATCTCGAGATTAAAATGGTAAATTAATGGTTTAAGGAGTTCAGTTTAATAAGATTTAAGTAAATTTGATTATTTGGTCCTTCTGAATGGTTTGACCTAATTGATGAGTTAATTCGTGATGTAATCGACCTTTATGGCTCTAAATTACAGATTTAGATGCATTGTGCTCCGATTAAAAATTTTAATGGATATTCCAAAATTGCGATTAATGTTTATTATAATCATTATATTACGAAGCTATCAAAATACTTTTTAATAATACAAAATTCTTTTATCGAACAGTTAATAATGCCATATAGTTTTTGAAATGTAGTGAAATCTATACTTTATTTTATAAAGAGGTAAAACAGAATTTACCGACACCGTGGAGTAAAAGACATCAACGCGTTGATTACCGCGGTGGGTGGAGTAAAAGACATCAACACGTTGATTACCGCGGTGCCGACTTTTTTTCAAGTTTTCACTTCCATTGACACTCTCGGAGTGCCACTGTTTTTTATTTTTTGTAACCAGCAATTAATTATTCTTCTCATATTGTTTTTATTTATAATCTATGACGGTTTTGAATGTTAAGTTTATGAGTTACTATTCCTAAGCATATTACAACAGTGAACATGAACAACCGCTCGAGCAAGAGTCGAAGAAGCAGATGTGCAAGCAGACAGATTGTATAAGATCCTTGACCAACCTTTACCAATTTAAACATTCTAACAACAAATTGAGTCGAGAGATGTATAACTCTCGAGTTCAAGTATGTCTAGACTGGCCACTTGAGTGCGATCGAACAACACTCTCTTCCGCATTCTGAGAAATGATCCATGGTTTCATATAAGGATAATATATGAATGCTCTTTGGAAGGGCTTCCTGTATTGGAAGATAGCTTTAAGAGTATGTTGTGCTTGCTGCTTTTAGTTGATGAAGCTATCACATTCATCATCTGTCTAGCCTTTTCCCCAACTTTGAGGAGTTGGGGTCGGCTTGCAGTCCAACCGAATGCAGCTGAATACCAGTATTTTACATGAAACGACTGCCTATCTGACCTCCACAACCCAGTTTTTGGGTAACACGACCATTACTTAACATCACTTAACATATTGTCCTCTGTATGACTTGTGCCACACAGTGGATATTGTGACTACATTTCTGTATTGGGTTGTACCTGTTAAAAAAATGTATGTGTGAATAGTAAATAAATAAATAAATAACCCCTTACCCCAAAAACTACCAAATTAAGATTTTTAGTTCACAAAACTCTACGGGAGCTACAATTCAAAAAGATTGAATTGATTTGATTAAAAACATAATTACGAATAAAAATAATTCTTGGCTATAAATCGATGTCACCCTAAATACCTACTAAATTATTATACAACATATTTCTTACAACCATAAATCAAAATGAATAAACTTTTTTTTTTCGAAATCTGTTCCTAATTTTTGAGATGAGTAGGTATGCTAAGTTATCTAACTTAGGTCATCTGCCAACGTAACTTAAAATCCTTTCACTAGACCTGTGATTGTAGATTCAATTTTGATAATTTATATCACTTCCTTTCAAGTTCCGGGTAGTCCTAAAATATTTAGGTGTTTATTATTATGTAACGAAAAGGTTAAAAGGCAAAGATCAATATGGCAAGTTGGACTTTTATTTATTTTAAAGATAAAGATAAAGATCATTTATTTGTCCAAAACATGAGTATACACACATGGCATGCAAGATGTTACAATAAAATTTTACCACAGTCATGTTTACCTACTTATATTTGTACGCCGTTAAGGCATAACGGCGTACAAATATAAGTAGGTAGGTACATTTAATTAAATAATTATAAATTTATCCAGCATTCAAATAATTAATAGTCCAAATTAGAATTTAAAAAATTAAAATGTATTACAGAATAGAGTAAACAACTCATAACAAGGACAAAACAAGGATTTAATCAATCTGCCTAGCCTTTTCCCAACTATGTTGGGGTCGCCTTCCAGTCTAACCGGATGCAGCTGAATACCAGTATTTTACATGGAGCGACTGCCTATCTGACCTCCACAACCCAGAATCTGGGTAATACAATACACCCTTGTAAAACTGGTTGTCAGACTTTCGGGCTTCTGACGACCCGTAACGACTGTCAAAGATCCACGAAGGACAGCCGGGACCAACGGCTTAATGTGCTTTCTGAGGCACGGAGGAATCTCGGTATGTAAAGATGGTCTGTGGAAGACACTAGGAAGTGGTGAAGGGTGGGCGTTTTTGGGGGACTGTCTTATGTAATTTTGACGTTCGAAAAGTGCTGATTCTCAGCCTAGTTTGAATAAATGACTTTTGAATTTTGAATTTTGGTCACCCATCCACGGACCAACCCCGGCAAACGTAGCTTAACCTGTTGAATCGACCCGTGCGGCTGTTATTACTTAGCCACAAGCTCCTCTTATAAGGCTTAATACCAATGACGATGATTAAGTTACAGCTAAGGCGTGTAAATAAACTTTAATGAGTTATAATGCCACTTGTGCTTTTAAGCTCAAAAGCTTTGGTAACATGGCAAAATTTAGCCCATTTCTCTAAAATTATTCTACACTGCAGAAGCTTCAGTTTTATCTTGGCAAAGTTGCCTACATTTATTTCAATCATTTGTTACATAGACACTTTACGATGGAACTGGACCTTAACAATTAAATAACGATTCGTTGCTTTAAATTTTGATTTTGCATGCTGTATAATATAGGAGAATGCAGTTTGTAGCGGACAATACTCTTTGACATTTTGTTTTTATAATCGTAACACTTATGTTGCTTTTTCCTTATGTTGTGTTGTATCTTGATCTTAGACAATACAATTTTTTTTTAGTGTTAATTTATTATTATTTATAGGGATCCCAGAGTGCAAGCAATTTCCGTATTTTTTATTATTATATTATTTTTAAAAACGTCCGCAATTTCAATTCTCTGCAATCTGCAATTTTTAAGGTTCCGTACCCAAAGGGTAAAATGGGACCCTATTACTAAGACTCCGCTGTCCGTCAGTCTGTCTGTCTGTCCGTCACCAGGCTGTATCTCATGAACCGTGATAGTTAGACAGTTGAAATTTTCACAGATGATGTATTTCTGTTACCGCTATAACAAAAAATACAAAAAAACAGAATAAAAAATAAATTTAAGGGGCTCCCATACAACAGACATGATTTTTTTGCTGTTTTTATAGATAATGGTACGGAAAACTTCGTGCGTGAGTCCGACTCGCACTTGGCCGTTTTTTTTTCTCTAATTTACCTAAATATTTACAAGTTTGACACTAATCTTAGCTGAGATGAGATTAAGACTTGAATTTGAACGTTTTTCAAGTAGTGTTTTCTTCTATTTTGGGGTCGGCTCCCAGTCTAACCGGATGCAGCTGAATACTAGTATTTTACATGAAGCGATTGCCTATCTAACCTTCACAACCCAGTAACTGGGTAATACGATACCCCTTGGTAAAACTGGTTGTCAGACTTTCGAGCTTCTGACGAATCGTAACGACTGAACAACGAAGAGAGTTGGTCTTTTGATATTTTATATTTTCAAGATTATCTCTTTTTCGATAGCGCGAAAACCAACTCAAAACAAACAAGTAGTAACTGCTTCATTTAAAAAAGATTTTATGAAGTAGTTTATCCTTGACGATGGACACTGCAGGATTCGTGGTACAGGAGGAAATAAAAACTTGAACAATAAACGCAAGATAATTGCACGTAAGTAGATATCTAGTTTCATTAAAGGTTTACAGGGTTCAAGATACCAGTACTTAGCTACCTGTAAATGAGACTTATGTATTATAATCATTATCTCATATAAGAAAGAAAGAAAATGTTTATTTGAACACAGCTCGTGAAACACAAAATACAGACAAAATAAAAAAGATAAAAAATAATTTAACAATAATTTACAAGTAATATTGACTATTATGTGATAGGACTTCACAGGTGTTGTTGTATGTTTTTATGATTAACTTTACTATTCTTAGGTAAATATAAACACAATGAGCTTTTCGTAAATAGGAAAAATTAATAAAAATGATAATAGTTTTTCTTACACTAAAAATTAGAGGGCAGTGGTGGCCCAGTGGAGAGCAGTGGTGGCCCAGTGGTAACGGCTCCGACTTACAAGTTGTAGGTCGTGGGTTCAAACCCAGGCAGGCGCTTTACTTTGTGTATTTAATTTCATCACCACTGCTCTCAAAACGGTGAAGGAAAAACATCGTGAGGAAACCGGCATGTCCTAGAACCAAAAAAATCGAAGACATGTGACATCTACCAACCCGCACTGGGCCCGCGTGGTGGATTACGGCCCACTCCCTCTCACCGAGAGGAGGCATGTGTCCCAGCAGTGGGAACATTTATAGGCTGATGATGATGATGATGATGATTGGCTGTTATTGACAGGACTTCACAAGTATTGTTGTATGTTTTTATGATTAACTGTACTATTCTTAGTTAAATATAAATACAATGAGCTTTTCGTAAATAGGAAAAATTAATAAAAACGATAATAGTTTTTCTTACACTAAAGATTAACGTTTTTCGAACACTTTGAGAATTTCATATTATTTCTAAGAAATTTCACAGTCATGTCCATGACTCACACAAATTTTGCATGGGAAGGAATTCTTTCATCACGTAAATGAAAGTTGTACCTAACATGAAGTCATGTGTATTCAAGTCATAAAATATTTTGCAAACGTTACTACAATTTGTTAAATGCAGTCCAAATCTAATTCTAATCATAACTGTTACTTAATAATAAATAACCAACATTACCATTAAATAAACTGCACCAATTACAAATTGAACTCGAACACGATCTTCTTGAAGATTCAACCTGACCTCAGTGAGAGGTCGACCTCGCGCCCGACAACTGACAAGAAACATGTTCCAAGACAGGTTGAACTTAAATTAACATGTCAAACTGTGTAACTGGAACTTGATGGAACATGTCGGCGGAGTTTTGTGGGAATATCGGTCAGGGATGAGTATGGAGAGGTTCGTAATTAATAGTAATTTGTACTGTAATTGCAAGGTAATTTTGGTGTCAAATTAAATATATAAGTGGACCGTGTAGTGAATATTACGTAATATAGAGCTAACACGTTACCAACCTTGATATAGTTTTGGAGATTTTATTGAAAAAAAAAAAAAGTTTTAGTTCCAAACAAAATTAGTAGAGCCACCTTTATTTTATTTTTGATGTCTCATTCTGAGCAGGACAGTTTGTAAACCAGATTTTTCAAAATATTATAGATTCATTATATTATCCCTACGGCAACGATATAGCATCGGTCGAGATCAAGTTCGGTTATCAACATAGCTCACAGAATTAGCAAGCTGAAGTGGCAGTGGGCCGGCCATATCAGCCGTAGAACCGATGACCGTTGGGTTGGGGTACACGTATTCTTGAGTGGAGACCGCGAATTGGCAAACGTAAGGTTGGACGCCCTCAGGCTAGGTGGAGTGACGATCTTCGCAGGGTGGCTGGTAGCAGCTGGATGAGAGTTGCCGAGAATCGAGCTGAATGGCGTGCAATTGGAGAGGCCTATGTCCAGCAGTGGACTGCTATAGGCTGATGATGATGATCCCTACGGTGATTCCTTTTTTGTTTTTAGGACCATTTGCTCATAGGGCGATTTGCTCATAGGACATTTTGCTACAGTGTCGTTTTGATTATGGGTCGTTTTGCTAATAGGACGATTTGCTTCTAGGACGTTTTGATACAGAGCCTTCCTTTTAATGTAGTCCACGTGTATAATAACAGATCCCCCTTAAATCACCCAATTTAGTTTTACTTTAAATATATTTATTTTTAATTCCCAATTAATGTGATGCGTTCTTCATCACGGAAGATAGTTTTGCACGTAAGCTGTCAGTAGCTTCATTAGATGATGACCAGTGATCGGATAATCGGATGCATATTTACTTAAAGTGTTGGTGTTGGCTATTATGGAATGCACTTTTGTATCGAAAAAATCGCGGGATTCCCGGATCAACTTTAAGAGTTGTGATTATAGAATCGAATGTAAGTAAATGAATATTTACTAACGTTCAGGTGTTGGCTAATATGGAATGCACTTTTGTATCGATCGCAAAAATCTCGCGACTCTGGAATTGATAAATTTAGTACTTTTTATCTATAGACATGCTAGCTAATGTTGTAAAGTAGGTTGCCAAATTGGCATAGCACATAGCGACAAACAAATCGGTGTCTTGAGTTTCGTAAAAAAATGTTTAGTGGGTATATATATTTTTATGTTAACACCGCAAAAGTAACCTTCATAAGAGGGCTGATAAGTCATTTCCATACCATGTATCTGATTAGTTGTACATTCCCGGATGTTATGGAATTCCAGGATTTATGTTAATTTTTTTGCCACTTCCATAATTTCTTAGCAAAATATTAACTTTAGGTAAATATGCATCCGAATATCCGATCTCTAATGATGACTCACTAACACAGTTCTGATATAACACCCGTATCATTATTTTTAATAACATTTCATTAGTCTCAAAATCCAAAATCTTAATCTACGTAACAAACTCAAAATTCCCACGGAATAAAAAACCGATTTATTAAAATTATTTATTGATCTATCATTAACTCGATATTATCGTAACTGAATATGACCTTTTTAAAACTAAAGATGTAACAGATGACTATCACTTGACATAACCTTTACTTGTCAGTTGTCAGACTTACAAAAAGTTTTTATGCAATATCGATAGGTAATAGTTTCGTATGACACATCACTATTTACGCTAGGCAGTAAAAAGTTATCGTTATGTCTATAATTGGTCAAAATTTTATAATTGAGCAGTGCATTAGGCTTCCGCGTGTTTTTGTCGCAGCAATTACCTACTTAGATGTTTCGGATATTTTTTTATATATTCATTTATATAAGTCAGGGAATTTAAAGCAAATTTACAATACAACTGTCATTCTTTGACAGTTGTATGAAATGGCTATAACACGGCAAATTGACTTAAGGTATCAATTTGCTTTACAATTAATTTCCTGATTTTACATTAAAATAGTTCGTATTTTTTTTTAAGTGAAAACTTCTTTAGGCGCGTTGAGTATTTTTAAGATGGGAAAAACAATTGAACTCGCAACACCGTTACCGACACCTCATTTTTATAAACGCGATTGTGCTCTTTATTTATATTAAGTTACGGACCAATGTTCTATGCAAATATTTTTACATTAAAGGAAGGAAATATTTTTTTTTGTAAACGCGATTGTGTAAATTGTATTTAGATAAGGTTACGGACCAATGTTCTTTCTATACAAGTATTTTTCTTCCACCAAGGCGATCTTGTTCATTTCTGTCGGCACTCCCGGAAGGCCACTGTTTTGTTGTCTCAAAAGTGTTTTCTCGATACTTACCTACCTATTTAACAACATCAGAATTTCGCAGGTTACACAGTGCAGCTTTTTTAATATCAATAAATATTGGCAGCTCCAAATTACAACATCAGACATCAATTTTCAAAATCCGTCCACCCACATGACGTACCAAAAAAAACAAAAAAACACAATTAATATAATTCAAAAAAAATCTTAATTCAAAAGTCTTTTATTCAAACTAGGCTGAGAAACAGCACTTTTCGAACGTCAAAATTACATAAGACAGTCCCCAAAACGCCCACCCGTCACCACTTCCTAGTGCCTTAGCTGGGAAGAAGAAGTGGCGCAACAAACTCCCCAGCAGCACAGCTGTCTGTTCAAGTTAGAAAATAAAATGATTCTATACAATAGTATGCAAAATAATTTACATCACGCAACACAAAATATAATTTAAATTATAAATACTAGCACACGCCAATATACCAACCAAAAATATCGAGAACTATACTCAAGCAGAAATAAAAAATAAACGTAAACAGAACTAAATATCTAAATAAAAGCCTCCAGGCATAAAGGGCATGCCCGCTAACATAAAACTATTTAAAGCTGTAATTGGAAGTTATAAATGATAAACTAGGACCATCGAGGTAAAATAAATAAACAGTTAATTACTAGTTACAATAACAAAACCATGATATTAACCATATATTTTATTACATAAACATTCATAACACTTTCAGTGCACATCAGTCCTTGTACCGCTCGCAGCAGATGACCGGCCGGCGGCGCCTTTCTACTAAACCGAGGCTACATAGCTTCGTGTCCAAACAATTAAGGTTTTAAAACGTTTAACTGCACTTAATGTACTCTAAAACGTTTTTAATTATAATTTTGATGTTAATTTGCCGTTTTTTTTGCGTGATCTAACGTTTTGGGATTGATGAATTTGGATGAGAAATCAATAATCATATTCATCGTTTTTACAGGTAGGTATAATACAATCCGCTTCCAAAGTAATATACAGCAACTAAATATTAATGCTTCATATTTGGCACTTAGCGAATTGGCAAACGTAAGGTAGGATGCCCTCAGGCTAGGTGATGTGACGATCTTCGCAGGGTGGCTGGTAACAGCTGGATGAGAGTTGCCGAGAATCGAGCTAAACGGCGTGCAATTGGAGAGGCCTATGTCCAGCAGTGGACTGCTATAGGCTGATGATGATGATGATACTTGGCACTAGATGATAATGTTCAGGTTCCAAGTTGTTCAAAGTAAGATAAATTAAGGGACGTAAGTTACTACAATTATGTGCGTTGAAAATCCTTGTAAAGGGTCCCCGAAACTATCAATTGCTATTGTACATTTTTACGTGATTGATAGACAGATAGATAGAATATTCTTTATTATGTACACCATAAAAAATTACACACACACATACACATACACACACACATACATACTGATGCACAAATTGATCGTCTACCAAATGCAATTGAAGCGATTGACAATACTGCTATAATAAAAATTTATAGCAATTGATCGTTTTGAGGACCGCTAAGAAATTAAGAACAGAAAATTAGCTGTAGGTAATCACCAATTAATCACGTTTGACTAAGATTGATCTTAGTCCATTTAAATTGTGACACATCTTTTTTATTTAAAACCATATTTAATTCTTAATAACATTTTAAGACGATCAACTTTACTCATCTGACCTATTTCTTCACCAAAAAAACCTGACACATTAAAAACCTGTCATCTTCAACGGTATTCTTCGTACGTTTGACCTTTTTCTTTTTTTATAAAGGTCAGGTCATGAACGTACCTGTTTTGCAGAATGAGAGGTCATTTGGATTTAATGCAGATGCATGTTAAATTTATTTCGTTTACTTTAAATATTTATATTGATTTGCATAATTTTGTGATTGAGATTGGTTCCGGATGTTTTTATGTGATGCATTTTGTGTTAATGTCTTTAATACTGATCTGTGTCTGGCTGGCATCTCTGATTTATTGAGGAAATTTAAAAAAATTAACTACATAAATTGTCATTCTCTTCTTTAGGCGTGTTGGGCATTTTTGAGATAGGACTAAACCATTGATTTCACGACCTGTTACCGACACCGTGGAATAAAAGACATCAACGCGTTCATTACCGCGATGCCGATTTTTTTTTCAAGTTTTCACTTCTGTCGGCACTCCCGGAGTGCCACTGTTTTTTTTTTCCTAGCCTTCTCTGTCCCACTCCTGGGCAGGCCACTTCTTCCAGCTTTCAAGAAACCTATCCAGTTGGTCCCACCACTACACATACGTGGCCTGCCGCGACCACGTCTTACCGTCTCAGGGCACCCTCAGTGCGGACGGTGAGCAATGGGCAGCTCGCCGTCCGATAAGGACCAAGCCCGGGTCGACGGCGCGTTGTGTTCCACGTGCGCTTCAAAGAGATGTCAGCAGAATTGACGGGGTCCGCTAGGGCCAATGCCTGCCAGGGGTTCGAAGAAAACCGATAGGGACATCGTGGCCCCCTGGCAACATGGCAACTGAAGGAACACGGGTGAGTTTTAGTCAGTAAGAGTCTGACACGCCCTCCCGCTCAGCCCAGAGCGGGAGAAGTTATTTGATCATTTGAACCCAAAAAAAAAAAATAGGGCACCTTCAGTGCTGTGCTTCCCCGATTAATAATCATAATTAAAACTTTGATCCAGCCCGTCCCATCTTTGATGTCCTCCCCCAGCGACGCCCTAAACCGAGATTCGTACCCCACAGGGGGCGCCCTTAGCGAGAGCTAGCCTAGTTTTAATTAGCATAGTTATTTGCCCTCGGCTGGAGGCTTGGAGTATAGTAGCTTAAGGCAGCCATAGGAAAGCCCGGTTAAATAGTCATGACCTCAGAGGTCAGCTATGAGATGCCCTACAGAAAAAAAAAGAAGAAAGTGCTGTGCTATTAGTGCCCAGTGAGTCCAGCATGCGGCAGATATGTCCTGTTACTATTGTTTATTAACACATTTCAAGATACAAGAAAATAAATGAGGACTTATAGCATGCTAAAAAATCTTAAGTCTTTTTTATTTGACTCTTGATTGGCCATCTTCCAAATCCAGTCCAACAGTTCAGCTTCTAGTCAATAAACCCGCTAGTGTATCACGAATACACATCATCCGAGACTTCCTTACTACCGACTGTCAATTTAGTATCCACATTATTTGAATGATGCAATATTATTTAATTGCATGACCATTTGATAATACATGAATCTTGCATTTTTATCTGCCGGTCATCTCAATTGTAAATATCAGTCTACGATCTGAGTTATTGCAAATCTTTTACAAATGAAATGAGAAATAAATATTATCATACCACTTCACTTTTATTGCACTGTGGTTGCAATTTGTTTTTTTAAATGTCATATATCTCGCAATAGGTACACAACGATAATTAAACGGTTACACCATCTAACGGAAGATTTAATCGATATTAATGCTAGTACCTGGTCGGCCGAGCTCTTCTCGGGTAAAAATAGATAAACATATTATTATCGTCCAGGCTAAGAAAATAGAGAAAACGAATTTTCCCAGATATGAGACCTAGCTAGATCGATTTTTCGCCACCGTAAACCCCTATTTTGCAACTTTCATCGAAATCGTTAGAGCCGATTCCGAGAACGTGAGTACAAATATATATACATACAAATATTGTTCGTTTAATAGTATAGGATAAATATGCATTACAATCATAACTCTTTCTTATTTACTTACTTTTATGAAACTGCATACCTATCCACCAGAGTAGTTTTGCGGATGCAAAGAATTACGGTTATTAGGTAAATTACAAAACGCAATATTAACACTAAATGATTATAAATTCTAATATTATGATTATTTCTTCAATTCATAGATTATATCTGCTACTTCCTCCTTAAAATATAGGGGTGTTATAATTTTTAAGGATAAAGTAAATTACACCTACAAGGTAATATCTTCATGTTCTGAATCACCAACAACCACCCGACCAACTAACCAACCAACCACCAACCAACTCACCCACTTCCCGTCCTATTCCTCCAACTACCAAAATTAAATATAAAAAAAAAAATACTAGCTTTACAATCACACATTAATTAAGCAAATCCAAATACTTTAATTGCAATCGATGTTGTTATTTGACACTAACTGCTGCTCGCGGTTTCGCCTGCGTGGGCTCTAATTATTTTTCTAAAATAAAATTTACTTCTTATAACATCAGCTATCTGCCAGTGAAAGTCCCGTCAAAATCGGTCCAGCCGTTTCGGAGATTAGCCGGAACAAACATTCGAAGTCGGTTTGTTATGTAGTGTAGGAAAGCTTTAAAAAATTAAGAGGGGAGCTATACACACACTGCTTAACCCTGCGAGGATTACAGGCGTGATGTTCTGTTAAGTTATGTTATGTTTTTGACCAATTGTCAGTCTTTGTGTCAATAACTGTACGTGTGACTTCCACCAGCTGAAGATTTAAGGTTTGAAAGCAGTACAAACAAACACTAACTTACTTTAACATTTGAATTTTAGCTAAGGGTAAGATTAATACAATCTACAGCCACCTTACCTTGTTAGTAGTTAGTTACAAGAATTAGCGATCTGACACTTAGTTCATACATACATACATACATAAACTCACACCTTCTTCCCATGGGGGTAGGCAGAAACTACAGAACGCCACCTGCTACGATCCTTACATAGTCCTTTTGCCTCGTTTACGTTCATACATCTGGTCATACACGCACGCCGGTTGCGAGTACTACGCACCTGGCCTTTCTGAAGAACATCACCAATAAGGTCAGTATATGTCCTCCTAGGGCGTCCCCGCCCGGCCTTTCCCTTTACATCAGCCTTGTAAATACATTTTGTTAGTCGCCTTTCATTCATTCTCTCAACATGCCCAAACAGGGTATGCTGAGATAGCATACCCAATTTTTGTCACTACATCTTCTTTTAAATCACACCGCTGTCTTATCACATCATTCCTCAGCCTATCATTCATAGTCAGGCCACACATGCTACGCAAGGAACGCATTTCCACAGCATTTAATCTACTTTCATGTTGTTTTTGCCACACCCAACATTCACTACCATACATAAGCGTGGGCACCAGCACACCATTGTGAACAGCCAGTCGAGCCTTTTACCACCACCACCACAACAGCCACTTAGTTCAGTTTACAGATAATCTCACGAACACGATGCTAATCAAACTACGGCAAATATTTACTTGAGAGTTAACACATTCGTGATAATCTTTAAGTTAGCTTGTGCATTTAGCTTTAGCAGTTTTTCTAGATGAGATAAAGAAATTCCCATTTTAACTTTCAAAATCAATCTGCCTAGCCTTTTCCCACTATGTTAGGGTCGGCTTTCAGTCTAACCGGATGCAGCTGAATATCAGTATTTTACATGGAGCGACTGTGCAAAGTAATGAATGATTATACTTCTACAAATTAAAACATTTGTCGATTTAAGAAATCCAAATGAGAAATAGATGGATTTTGATAGTTATTTTTGCAAATTTAATTTGCATATAAGGTATTATAATCAACTAAATTATTGACTGAGCTAACTTTAGCTGGACGCACGTACGTTTAAAATGTATGCTGTGTTAAAAGTTTTTAAACTTTTTACAATATTCGTTGCAATAATAATAGGCATTGAACTTTGCTTGTCGACGGTACCTATTATATACTTTAATAAGCCGAGAAATAAAACCAACCCACATCAAAGAACTCTCCTCTAGACCTCAAACAGCAGTAAAAACTCAAAAGATCCTTGTCGCATTGAAATAAAGTCAAGGGCACTGGATGGCACTCAAACCTGTCCATCTAGGAACCTTTAACGCCTTTGTGTAATGATACAGTGCTGACCAAATAAAGTACATTAAGTGCACTACAGTGTCAACCAATTTGTTACACGATTTTAACACACAAGTAATTTTCAATCTTGTACGAAACGAAGAAGAGTTCATTTTCCAGTGTGTGCTGGAACATTTCTGAAAGACGTGCAAATCGTCATACAATTTGTGTGACAAGTCAATATTGACTTTATTGCTAAGGAAATAAAGTATATAATAAAGATATTTTTGACTTTTTGACCTTTCGAAGAATTTTACTGAATAAGATAAAACCACCTTGTACAGAAAGTCAAGATTCTCTTTGGGACGAAGTTAATTTCATTGGCAAGTTAGCCTCGATTTTTGTAAAAAAATTCGCTTTCTTCATTGGTTAAGCGGCTGACTGCTGCGCTGCGTGTCGCGGGTTCGATTCCCGAACGGAACAAATATTTGTATGACCTACCAGTAGTTGTTCCGGGTCTGGCTGTTTGTGTATGTGAGTTTATATGTTTGTAATCGCACCCACGATACAGGAGAAATTCCTAGTGTGGGGCAACGTTTTTTTTTAAAAAAAAAAAAAATAAAAAAAAAAAAAATGTAGAATGTGGAGCCATCTGCGATTTCCTTGTAGGAAACATTATCGTTGAAAACTTCAAAGGTCACATTATGCAATGCGTAAAAGTGGCAGAAGTGCCAAAACATGTCTAAACAACAATGGATTTAGAGAGTGAAACCAGTCCACTTCCTTCTTACAAAATGTTCACTGAATTTGCCAGCAAACTTTGATCCGATCCAACCTGTCCCTTGCTGCCGTCCCCCAGCGACGCCTTAAGCTGAGGTCCGTACTCCACAGGGGGTGCCCTTAACGTGTAGTCGCTTAGTTTATAAGTTTTATGCCCTGACTTGAGGCCTTAATTTATCAAGGCATCCACAGAATAGCCCAGTTAAGTAGCCTACAACCTGTTAGGATGACCTGAGAGAACCACAAAAAACAACACTGGGACTCGGGACTGCCGCGGTAAAGCTATTGCATAGCATTTGTAACCTCCATACTTCCTATTTGTCAACGCTACACTTGGGATGATGACGTGGTGACATAAAACAAAAATTACGTTCCCATGACAACATCACGTTGTCATGGGAACAGTCATTACGTGGTAGGCGGAGTGGGGGGTGTTAGGTTTATTTCGTTACGGAATTTCTTGATTCGGTCGCCGCGCTCAAAGCCCGCGATAAAAGCTATGCAATAGCTTAACAGTATCACTCCGGGAGAGCCAACAGAAGTGAAATCTTGAAAAAAATCGGCATCGCGGTAATCAACGCGTTGATGTCTTTTACTCCACGGTGTCGGTAAACTGCGTTACAGTGTCGCAAAATCAATGGTTTAGTCCCATCTCAAAAATGCCCAACGCGCATAAAGAAGTTTTCACTTCAAAAAAATGTGGACATTTTGTAGGAAGCAACTAGGATCCCATCAGAACAAATATCATCTCATCAGGAAAAACCCTATCGAATACCTAGTAACACAATAAAGGTTAATCCGTAACAATCACTATGTGAACAGGAAGGCACCATGACAAGTGACTTATTCAAATAATTGACATTTGATATTGTCGCGGCATTTGCTTCAAGCACGACCGATAATTATAACGAACAAGAAAAAATATGTTCTTAATGTTAATGTACATATAAGTAACACTAGTAATAGTGTTCTTTAAGTGTTCCTAGATAGGTCAAAAATATATAGAACTCCTTTGAAAATATAATACAAAGTGACATTTGTCAGCGATAACGATGATGGATAAATCAAAAATGTATTGGATTGACATAAAATCATACTGGTCAAATACATGCGAGTAGGTGGCCGGCAATGTTACTATGAAAATCTGCATCTGTCGTGTTTAGCGGCCGAATACTATGAAATCTCACAATATATCTGTCGTGTAATTTAAAAATGGAACAATCTTTTTAATTCAACACATGGCAACCAAGGAGGAACTTATCAAAGATTTTATTTATATTTCGATTTGGCTTGCAAATAGAGCTGTTTATAGTAAAGAAGAAACAGGCAAATTGATTTAATTGGCTCGTGAAAAATTGGTTCGTTATTGATTTACTTAGTTTGAATTTCCGTGCATTATTTGAGAAAAGTACTATATACAAGCCTTGCCGCAACCAGGCATTGATGGACGAATGTATGTGTGCCTCGGTCCACATTTGCACATTCATCCAGCAATGCCCCTGTTGCAGGCCGCGCCAGCAATGTACTATATTGAAAACAATTGACGACAGCCGTCAATATCATTAAAAGCAAAATTAAAATATAAATGATGTCGTTGAATAGGACACTGCATCACAATTATGTTTACTCAACGAATTAAGGAATTAGGAAATTAAGGAAAAACCGTCCGCTGGTGTTAACCACATAAAAAATAAAAGACCATACATTAAACACTCTCTGCCAATATACAATGTCGCCCATCAGCATGTGCCCGATTTTTTTCAAATTAAAAATGAAAAAAAAATGATCCCCCTTTTTAAAGTTATAAGCTTGTTAAGGCACATGCCGATGGGTGACATTATACAATAATAGTCCAACACCTTTACAACACATACCAAGCTTGACATTTAACAACAATACATTGTAATCTTAACCAACCAATTACGTACAAGAATTGTATTGATAAAAACTAGCCGTGACTTCTCCTGTATTTTATTTATTGCTAGATTAGATTTACGAAGGCACTCAAGCTAGCTAGGCTAAATTACTACATTCCGAAGTTGAATCTATTATCTTTTATGTATTAGCTAAGCTTTGTCGGTATGTAATAGAATTTTAGAATTGGGTATTTCGCAGTTGGCTGCGTGGCGTAGCGGCTACGAAAATATGATTGTAGCACGTAGATGATGTACGCTGATGCTACCGGCGTAGCACGTAGCTCAATTTAATTCGTTTGGAAATAGTAACACAGTGGTTGAATTGACATTGTTTGTAGTACAGACGAGTTTTAACTTGAAACTTTTAATTTTGTAGACTCAATTGTGATAATTAAGTTTTCTCAAAGCAAGAGACATTGAGAACATAATTAACTGTAGGTACCTACTACATTGGAATCACAATATTAAATACATATATTATATTTTGTTTATTTATTTTATTTATTATATTATATTTTCGTTTATTCATTTTGGTTCTTATTAAGTTACATTTTTAAATATTTCTTAAAATAAAAGAATTAAAAAAAATTTAAAAATATAAAAAAATAGAAGTCCGCCGGTGTCGGGAGCAGGGTCCAAGCTACCGGTGGTTAGGGCTGCAGAGACAGGAACCTCCTCACAATGCGAGCCGTATCGAGGAGTACTGCCTTCTGAATCAGGCGCTTGATCCAACCGCCTAACGAAAGCCTCGAGAGATGTTGGTCGAGGCTTTCGGCCATCAGGCCATTAGCCGTTACGACAATCGGCACAATGATAGCCGAGATCACATTCCACATATCAACAACCTCGTGTGCTAATATTATATTTTATTATTATTATTGTAAGAAGAATATCGGACATTATAATAAGTAATCGCCGCGATAATAGCAAAATTCGTGTTCAGCCAGCTAAGACAGCGCTACTGTATAAAAGCGTTGTATGCAGAGCGCCAATAATTTATAATAATATCCCTAACTGTGTTAAGAAATTAAATATAGACCAGTTTATGAAAACATAAAAAAATACTGACAGAAAAAGCCTATTGTAATGTTGAATTTTTAAATGATAAATCGCTCTGAAGATACTGACTGAATCTATTCTATTTATTATTTTACTAATAAATTTTTTAAATTGAATATTTAATGTTAATTGTTGATTTATTTACATTATTATTCTTTGTATTTTTTCTTTTGTAATCTCAATGTCTTTCGACTTAATTTGCACACCAGCCATGGTCAAATATATTGAGCTAAAAAATACTTTGTAACACCTATAATAAGCATCATACCATGTATATTATCTACACATGTTTTTGCAAATAAATGAATCTGAATAACCTTCATATTTACTTAACAACAATAAACTGCACTAACAAATTAACTGGTAAAGTAAAAAAGCAGAACAAGATACCATGACAGTAATTACTAGTAAGAATTTCACTTGACATTCCACTTCGATAAGGAAAAAATTCTGGTGTACAACCGTACACCATTATTATACATACATCAAATTCTTATTGTCTTCCGGGAAGTTTTTACTTCGCAAACATCAAGACGTGCTCTGAAGAAAAGGGCAAACTACTTCAATTCGACACTGCAATAAATAGTTTCGACTTTATACTCTACGATACCTACTCAATTTCGAATGAAAATGTCGGCTATGCCTTAAGAAAAAAAATACTTGTGACCGTAACAAGAAAGATCACCTTTCGGCTTTTAATTGGGTATTTAATTAATTTTAATTTCAGTAAAGACCATCGCATGGCGTTTTTTAACGAGGTAGATGCGTTTTTGATACCTTTAAGTAAGGTAACGATCACACACAAGGAGGTGGTCAAAAACTCTAAAATGCGTTTAAGATGCTTTGAAGTAAGGTAAGGTACAAAAAAAAAACAAAAAATACTTAGATGTTAAACCTACTTACTACTACATCTTTGCGCACTGTTTCCTGCAATTTAAATCAAGATCTAAATCTAGAAAAATCTAAATAATTAAATCTGTGGGAGTGATTTCGTGAAAAGGGACGGAAGTGTGTAACAGGAAGCAGGGGAAGCGCGCGCCATTGTATTTGACCAATGAGCGCGCGGTGCTAGAGTTGGTCAGAAACGACCTTGACGAGGCCCCGCCCCTTCCTCGTCAAGGTCGTTTATTATCAAGGTGAAATGTCAGATGTTAAACATCACATACGACTACTGTAAGGCTCGCTCGTTTTTTTACAAATATTATGTAAAAATAACACATTATTACTTCAAATGTCATTATAATATAGAGCTATTTGAAATCTAGAAAAGTAGCGAAAGAAAATATACTCCTGCATAAGCGCCTAAAATTGCGTTTCCTGTAAATAAGCCCAAGATGTCACGTAGGTAATGCTAGCAAAAAAGGTCAGACTTTATTTTTTGTGGCACATACTGACGTATTGAAACAAAAAGTGATACACACTATTTCCTTATAGACAGAAACCCGTACGTTAATATCAATTATAATCTAATCCATTTTTTGCAACGAAATTGTATGAGGTTAATAAATAGGTCTGCGGTTTGTAAAAAGCTGTTGACCTTTGATTTTATATTACTTCTATTTACTAATTAAATAGCTACTGAAATGATGAAAAGGTTAAATTAATATCATTAATCTTTAAAAAAATTACACCTCAGATCTTAAAATGCTAAATTTGAGTTTAATAGCCTGTCAGATAAAAATCATGGAATTTATTAGATAAATGTAGCTACTGCACGAACCTTCAATGTTATTAAATAAAAAATAAAATATATTGATTAGCAGGTACATTTTAATATCACGATTGCAATAATTTATTAAATTGTTACACTTCGACGTGACACAGAATTTTTTAAATAAACTCAATACCGGTTTTTTGCAATTAAATTTTATTAGATAATTTAGTCTACTAAGGTGCATCCGCCACAGAAAAGAGTATCAAGATTGATCACAAAGTACGATCTATGCAACCACTGGCGGACATAAAAACTACATCAAGTGCCCCACATATCATTACTGGGAAGTCCAAGAACAAGTGATATTTACACGAGGACGCCCACTCTTCTTTTTGTACCGCCTTACCTTCCCCTCATGAAATAGATTTAAGATAAACAAGAAATAAAAAAGCGGCCAAGTGCGAGTCGCACACGAAGAGTTCCGTTCCATCGTACAATATTTATCACTTCATATTTCTTTAACAAGTTTCTTGTTATTTGCGAAATAATTTTTATTTTTTATTATTTGTTGTTATAGCGGTCGTAGACAGTACACAGTCGTACACAGTATGTGAAAATTTCAAGAGTCTACCTGTTACGGTTCAAAAGAAACAGCTCTGTGTGACAGACGGACGAAAAACGGAGTCTTAGTAATTACCACCCTTTTCTTTTGGGTGGGAAATTATCAAATAACGTCTCCCGCTCTGGGCGAAGCGGGAGGGCGTGTCAGACTCTTACTGACTAAAACCCACCCGTGTTCCTTCAGTTGCCTATATTGCCCTTTGAGTAAGTAACCCTAAAAATTACCGGTAAACTAGTTACAGTTAATACAGTTTTTCAAAGTTCCGCTCCATCAAGGCTGTATTACGAATCTATTAAATAAATCATTGATTAGAGTACTTAGCTTGCCTTTTTAAGTGTGGCCTCAATTGTAATTTCAATTTGAAAGTTCGAATTATAAGTTGAAATAAAAATAAACGGTGTTATGTGTTTACTATTATTTTTTTTGTCTCCTTCCTTCTTTTTGTAATTTTGTCCTTGACAACGTAATTCCAGAACGGCTTTATAAAAATAACTGCAGTTATTTTTGTTTTTTTGTAACTTATTTAATAAGATGCATTGATTTTATAATCACTCTTTGTTGGTGTTGCTGTTTTGCTTTGCTGGTATCCGAATGAGTAAGCAAAATGCGGACGATGCAGGGGTCAAGTAAGAGTTGATCGAAATATACCTAGATACGGTACATGGTGAAATAACAGTCGGAGATTTTATAACTTCACGAACTTATAGTGCATAGGAATATAACATTATGCAATCTGTACATTATGATTAAACACCACGGACTCTTAAAAACCTAATATTTAATTTTGTTGGTCAATTTAAAGCGGATTGATTACTTATTTAAAATTATATTTCCTTATTGAGTTTTATGATTAAGAGATAATAAATTACTAAATGTTAAGCAAAGTTTATTGCTAAAAATAAGATTAATTAATAAAAAAAATCGACATAATTCTATCGCAATTTTTTATTGAAGTTTCTAATTTATTCATTTTTATGATACAAAAAAGGATTACTGATAGTGATTGACATTTTTTATTAAAGCACTTAATTAGGTTCGAATTTTTTTTTTTTTTCGTTACTGGCCCTAATCAAAAGCCTAAAAGTATGACAACTTAGCATAAGCATATATAATCAGCCTATAATGTTCCCACTGCTGGGACACAGGCCTCCTCTCTGAGAGAGAGAGTGGGCCGTAATCCACCACGCGGGCCCAGAGCGGGTTGGTGGATGTCACATTTCGTCAAATTGTTCTAGGACATGCCGATTTCCTCACGATGTTTTCCTTCACGATTTTGAGAGCACTACTAAACATGACAATTTATCTACCATTAAAAAACCAAGTTTTCCATGTGGAACCCAAAATGACGACAATTGCCTTTTTTTTTCATTTAGACATCTTTGTCACCAATGGATAAGTTCATAGGTGTAACATGCGGGATAGCTTGGGTTATTACAAGTGCAAAAACTGTGAGCAGAGTAATAATGTATGTATTAATGGAGATAGTTGCCACATAACTTGGCAAGCCACTAAGTATTGCCACATCTAATGGCCGATATGTAAGCTACATTCACATACCGAATATCGTAAAGCACTTTCATAAATCGCTGACAGCGATGAACGTGTAATCCTTACTGATTTTATCGTGTTGATAGTGCCAATTCTCTCACTGTTATTTTTCGTCATTTTGTAGAACTTCTATTACACAATAGTGCCAAACCATTGTTTTTCGAAACTATTTTTTTATTTGCTTTTATTTCGTGCATTGTTTGGTACAAGCTTGCATACAAGCATTTTTTACTTAAACTAAATAGTAACTTTAAAAAAGTCATGATTTTCAATATGTTGGTCCTAATAAAAAATTCGACCGTCGAAAAAACACGGAAAAACAACAATACTCATACATAATAATATTTTATCAAACAGTAATTAATTAAAACCGTTGAAATTAAATCTATGACATTTCTTAAAATACTGTGTTTCATTTGCAAACTTGACCGAAACCAGGGTCGTATTCAGGCTGGGTGCATTCCGTGAATTTAATAAATAAGTTGTATTTGTAAGTATAAGAATTTGATGTCATCACGCAACTTTAAAGAAGATTGCATTGAATTGTAATGAAATAAGAACAACTTCCAATGATCGGTTTGACGTTTTCATTAATAAAACAGTTGAAATTAAATCTATGACATTTCTTTAAATACTGTAGTTTCATTTGCAAACTTGACCGAAACCAGGGTCGTATTCAGGCTGGGTGCATTCCGTGAATTTAATAAATTATGTATAAGAATAATTATGATGTCAGCGTGCGTAATCTTTGACGCAACTTCAAAGAAAATTGCATTGAATTCTAATGAAATAAGAACTTCCGATGATCGATATTAAATTAATCTGTCGAGAGCCGTAATACAACATGCACCTTATTCTCGATTTTAACTTAAATATGGTCTCGACTAAAATATTTTTGCAATAGTTATACGCAGTGTTATTGTTGCATCGTTTTGCGTTGTTATTGGGGTTTTTCATCAGTAATTTCTCAATAGCAGCCTGTATTTGTGCCCGGTTGATGGCAATAAGCTCGCCACCTATTACATGGGACTTAAACATAACTGATCTGCCTATACCTCTGGGGATTACAAGCGTAATGTTATGATACGTCTGTTTTGTTATACGCAGTTTATTTTTGAGGCCACTAAAACCAGTGACAATATTGAAATTCAGCAAAACACTAAAAAGAATAAGATTCAAGTAATTTTTTACTCACAATGGGCCTTATCAGAAGGCTAAAAGTCACCCAAAGGGCAATGGAGAGGGCTATGCTTGGAGTTTCCCTACGTGATCGAATCAGAAATGAGGAGATCCGCAGGAGAACCAAGGTAACCGACATAGCCTGAAGAATTGCCAAACTTAAGTGGCAATGGGCAGGGCACATTGCTCGCAGAACGGATGGCCGATGGGGCCCAAAAGGTTCTGGAGTGGCGACCGCGTACCGGAAGACGTAGCGTTGGAAGGCCTCCCACAAGATGGACCGATGACCTTGTGAAGGCCGCAGGAATCCGCTGGATGCGGAAAGCACAGAATTGGTCGAAGTGGAGGTGCTTGGGGGAAGCCTATGTCCAGCAGTGGACGTCTTTCGGCTGAAATGATGAATGATGATGATGAATTTTTTACAGGTAAGCTTACATATCCTAGTAGGCAACGTGCAACCAGTTTCTTTAGGTAACGTTTAAAACAAAGAACCACTGAAATTAATTGTACAATTATATAAAACTACAATTAAATATGATAGCTGCTGTTATAACTATATACGTTTAAAATTAAAGTGTGTATATGTTACTGTGAGCTCGTCACAACAACAATGCTTTTAAAATTAATGATAAATTTACCAAACAAACAATAGAATCATCATCATTAGCCTTTAGCTGACCAACTGCTGGAAATAGCCTTCTTCAATCAGTACTCCATTGAGCTCAATCTTTCCTCAATATCATACGTCAGAGGAATCCTATTACTTCCCAAATGATAAGCATATAAATAGACTATTGTTGGCGATGCACTTCTATCCTATACTATTATAAGAAATATTTGTATATATATATATTTGTTATCATGTTCTCAAAAAGGTTCTAACGATTTCGATGAAATTTGCAATATAGGGGTTTACGGGGGCGAAAAATCGATCTAGCTAGGTCTCATATCTGGGAAAATTCGTTTTCTTTATTTACACCCGAGTAGAGCTCGGTCGCCCAAAGTTTAGAACAAGATACTGGATAATGACGTGACATTAATGTCATTAGAATAATGATCATGGCAGCATGGAATTAGTTAGTACCTACTATCATGGTAGTATGGAATTAGTAAGTACTTACTATCATGGCAGCATGGAATTAGTAGGTACTATCCTATACTATTAAATGAGCATTCTCTATTTTCACCAGAACAGAGCTCGGTGGCCCAGGTACTTTGATGTTAAAACAAGAAATTTCATGCGGACGAAATCGTGGCGAAGGCGATTCTCCATAACGAGCTTACTTGTTAGTACAAATTGTCGAGTACAACTAACCTGTTTAACTCGCCCATAACTTATTGAAAAAGGTGTTATGCAAATTAAAATACCGAAAATTCCATACAACCTTAGTTTTTTCATACAAATAGAATCTAAGGCTATTGCTAAGGCGGTGTCACATACGTAATAGCTTCCTCATTCTTCGACATCTTAGTATATAGTATGCATAAAGTTATGGGTAAGTATCATGGTTGCAAACCCAGTTATTGAAAGAGAAATTCTGGCTATGTTTCACATTTGAATACGATTCGATTAGGTCAGTAGAGAGAATGTACCAAAAATTTAAACATAGCTCATGCAAGGGGTCTCCGTTTCTATCCTATAAAATACGAGTTACAGGCAGATCTTAAATCCTATACTATTAAATGAGCAATATATGTGTATCCATATATTTGTAATCTAACGATTTCGATGAAAGTTGCAGTATAAGGTTTTTTGTGAGTGAAAAATCGATCTAGCTAGGTCTCATATCTGGAAAAATTCCTTTTTTCATCAGAGCAGAGCTCGATCACCCAAAGTTTAGAACAAGATGGCTACCTTAGAATAATGACATGACAGCATGGAATTAGTAAGTACCTAGTATCATGGCAGCATGGAATTAATAGGTACTATCTTATACTATTAAATGAGCATTCTCTATTTTCACCAGAGCAGAGCTCGGTCACCCAGGTACTATGTATCTAGCTGGAAAGAAGAATCGGCATCACAAACTTCCCAGCTACATCGCTGACTCAGACTGTCACTTGTTTTTTAGAGAACATACATGTAGTTACCTATGTCATCCAACTCCTAAGGCTGGTTTCATAGATGTCCGGGAGACCCGAACGGGCTCCCGGAACGGAGACACACGTGAGGCGCTAAAACATTGTTTAACATAACGGATTGGTCCGTACGCGACCCGCTTCGGGTAGAGCCCGTACAGCGCTAGCTACCGTGTCGTACTAACTTTCTCGTTTCAGAGCACTGCGGGCGCTACCCGTACGGGTCTCCCGTGTGTGAGTGGCCCGTGCGGGTCTCCCGACAGCTGTGAAATCAGCCTAAGACAATAATCACGACATATTCTAGCCGCAACTTCCACATTCTCCATACAATGTTCCAGTCTAATTGATCGAACAAGCATGGACAATGGTGTAAGACATTATTGGTCGTCAAATGACCACGTATGGCCAGCTAATTAGACGGTTGGGACAAAATGGAAGGTTGCAAGTGGGTTAAGTGGTGACTTAGTGATGGTATTGGTTTTATGGCGTTGTGCAAAGATGTAGGTAGCTGTGCATCGCTACACACCTGAAATTTATTGGAATTTCCTTTCGCTTTCAAATGCTTTTAAAATCATGTATTGTGCTATGACCCATTATATTTCCTCCTTTTTTTTTCTTTTTTTGACGTGATAACGTCTTATAAATCGATGAACGCCAGCTGCATGCATGAAAAAGTGTCACGTTCCGCCTGAGCCGAGCGTGCAAGCGACAGCGCGGATCAAGCGATAGAGAGGCACGATCGGCCTAAGCGTTCGGCTTGTGACGTTATCACGTAAAATTATCGTCCGTAAACCGACTTTACAGACAACCAATTTTTTTTTATCACGACGGGGATGCTCTTGGACTTCACATCACCTGATGGCAAGTGATGATCAGACCGACAGTGGAACCGAGCTTCACCCGGAATACTCAACCGCAGAGGAACTGGCTATCTTACCTCTAACTGCCGAAACACAACAAAGCTGTTAACATTGTTGTTATGGCGACAGACTTAGATAAGATGGTGGTAGCTAGCCTGGCAGACTTAGAACAAGCCCTACCACCAACCAAACCGAGCAGAAAATTTTGTCCCTAGTGGGAATCGGACCCGGGACCATTGGGTCTGAAACAGGTGGTCTAACCACTAGACCACATAAGCGTTTTAAACTCTTTATTTCTATAGTTTCAATATCAATCGAGGTAGGGGCTGTGGGAATTTATTAGCCCCGCTATTCAATCTGCTGGCTGGCTAATCTTTTGATAACACTTTTGACTAGCACATATTACTTCTTCGTGATTTTATTTTATCCATTAGGTACACACGGCTACACATCAAGCTATACATTTCCAGTTTATGCTGATCTCGCATTGTACGGAAATCCTATACAATGTGAAATCAGCATAAACTGGAAATGTATAGCTTAATGTGTTGCCGTGTGTACATGTTATCTACATTTTCCACTATGAATACACGATTATTTGAGGCATATTAATTAATTATACGGAAATATTGCAAACATTCCGTAAATAAACAAAACTGACTGATAAAGTAAATGAATTCATTCACGAACGAAATTAAATCAGAGCTGCATAATAATTTGAACCCAATTGACGCAAATTTTGCTCTACAAAATCCTTGCAAATAAATACGACCTTTGTAATATTTATGTTCTAATAAATTAACGAACGGTTCGTTTCCTTGTTATAATTACTGCTCGTTCAACCGATGGTAAATTCGGTTTGACATGTTGACTGGAAGTGTTCATTTCGTGTGGTTGATCGTTTGCGTTTGATAGCAAATAGATCGTGTCGATAATTTTGTAATATATAGACTAATCAAGCTTCGAATTTGAATGCATAAAAACTAGAAATGATATAAAAAATTTGGATTAATCTACTCTGCGCCACTAAGTTACCCCGCTAGCGACACGAGGTGCAACACTACAAGCCCTTGTCTAATAAATCGTTTACTGGGTCAAAGTGGACGCTTAAGTTGTAGACATTCCACTTTGTCCGTCTTGTGGGATAACTTGGTCCACCAGAGAGACAGATTAGAAAAATATAAAAATAACTAGCTGACCCGGCAAACGTTGTTTCGGCATATAAATGTTTGGGGTGGATCACCCTTATCCCTTAGGGGTATTAAAAATAGATTACGACCGATTTACAGACTTACCGAATATACAAATAAAATTTTATAAAAATCGATCAAGCCGTTTCGGAGGAGTATGGCAATTAACAGTGAGACACGAGAATTTTATATATATAGATACTTTTTACGAACTTAAAAATGAATTCCAATAAAATTTCAAGTCCCATTCTTTTACTTTTGATCGTCTTTTGTTTAAATAAGTATTTAGCGCATGCATTCCTTGCAATTGCCGAGCGCAAAATACTTAATGTCTATTTATAACCTTCGTTTCCAATTGATGTTATTTCCACTTAAACAAACATCAATTTTATGTTAGTGTAAATAAATTTGATTTTAGACTGACTAGTACCGTTGAAAAAGTCATAAAAAATTTGAAGTTGTAGCGCAAACTGAACCTTATGTGTAATGGGTATTACAGTTGTTTTTCCTAAAACTCGTGTTTGTTTACATGTTTGGCGATTAAATTGCGAACGCAGAGTAGTGCATATTTTATTAGCCATAAAAAACTACCTATGCAACTTAAGTATCTCCCTAAACTTGAACATGAGACCAGTAAACAATAGTTATACCACAACTTAACTTTTATTAACAATTACCATGTCAAATGGGATCTCTTAACATGTCAATACCATGTCTTTGAACCTTACCTACCATTATACGCGCTAAACAGAATAAATTAAAACATACATTCAGATATAATTAAGGCTATTGTATCTTAAATAGGCTGTTATAGACATACCACATTAATTTGGTCTGAAGCTGGACCGTAACTAATTTGTTTACCTGCAAAAAAGAAAAACATTAAAAATTAAATTATATAAATTACATTATATTAGTGCGTAAATAATAAGTAGGTACATAATCGTAAGTAGGAGATCTGCCATATTATAATCTCACATCAACTTAGAAAACGGTATATTTCACGGTTTTCTACATTCTTTCAAACGTAACTTTCCCTAAACTAAAAATAAACTTGTTAAAAATTTAATTGACACTTGGAGTTCCAATGGAGTGAGATTTGTGCCCGAAAATGGACATAACTAGCGAAATGTCGGTATCTAATGCTCTGCCTAGCCTTTCGGGTAATTCTGGCGTGATGATTATATTATAAACTAGCAGCACACCGCGGTTTCACCCGCATAAGTCTCGATCTCGAAATAATATCGGGATGAAAAGTATCCTCTGTGTTAATCCAGGTTATAAACTATATTGTAGGATTTTGACAAAAGTAATTAGCATCATGCAGACTGGCGCAACGCGACTGTCCAAAAATTTTTTTGTCCGTCTTGTAAATTATTAAAAAATATCGAATACGTATTTTTTCCTTTTTTGACGTAATCAAAAGATTACAGCGATACTTCGAGTTAAAATGTGGCATGACGTCGCGCCTTGCTAGATTTAATACTGAGTTGTGACGTAGCGAGCCGAACTCCCCAACTTTAATGCGTGTTTTCGAAGTTATTTTTGATAAATATGATAAAGCAAAAAATACGTGTCTTTTATTTTTTTATTATCTGAAAGACGGACTAAATAGAATTTCTTTTTTTTAACCTAGGCAACTATCGTATTAACGGTGTCGCGTTGCGCCAGTCTGCATGAGGCTATAAGCGATGACCTCACACAAGAATTAAAATTAATATTTAAATCATCATAATATCTCACGTAGGCGATGTCCTACCTCTTTCTACCCACAGCATCGAGCTACTAATTACATCAAATACCATAAAGCTCACGAGGAGCGACTGCATATCTAACCTCCACAACCCAGTTACTGGGTAACACGATACCCCTTGGAAAGACTGATTGACAGGCTTTGGGATTCTGACGACCCATAACGACTGTCAAAGATCCACGAATGACAGCCGGAACCAACGGCTTAAACGTGCTTTCCGAAGCACGGAGGGGTCTCGATAGGTAAAGTTGGTTGACTTTTAGCCACGAGCCCCTCCCCATAGAGCTAGTTATTACTTAAAACCAAGCTACCATCGAGCTACTAACAACAAAGCTACCATCAAGCTACTAATAAAGCTACCATCGAGCTACTAACAACAAAGCTACCATCAAGCTACTAATAAAGCTACCATCGAGCTACTAACAACAAAGCTACCATCGAGCTACTAATAACAAAGCTACCATCGAGCTACTAACAAAAAGCTACCATCGAGCAACTAACAACAAAGCTACCATCAAGCCACTAATAACAAAGCTACCATCGAGCTACTAATAACAAAGCTACCATCGAGCTACTAACAAAAAAACTACCATCGAGCTACTAATAACAAAGCTACCATCGAGCTACTAACAACAAAGTTACCATCGAGCTACTAACAACAAAGCTACCATCGAGCTACTAATAACAAAGCTACCATCGAGCTACTAACAAAAAAACTACCATCGAGCTACTAATAACAAAGCTACCATCGAGCTACTAACAACAAAGTTACCATCGAGCTACTAACAACAAAGCTACCATCGAGCTACTAATAACAAAGCTACCATCGAGCTACTAACAAAAAAACTACCATCGAGCTACTAATAACGAAGCTACCATCGAGCTACTAATAAAAACAAGTCTAAACAAAGTCGTTCCGCTCGCTCAGCACATTAAGTGAAAACAACTCGTTTACCTTAAACGCTCCAGTTTTGTAGCCCCTTTGTTTTAAACTTTAAACAATATTCTTAAACAGTTGTTGTAGTTTTTAGAACGTGTCTTGTTGAAAAGTAAATGTTTTCTTATAAATGAGGTCAAACGATTTAAGCCTTTACATGGTGCGATTTAATTGCCAGTGGAAAATTATAAGCTAAGCAACAAAAGCTCTAAACAGTGTTTAGACGATGCAAATCATTTGTTGCTTCAATTTAAATGTATAGGTACCACAGTCCACAGGCAAAAAACTTGCATCGTGTAAATGGGGCTTGAGTTACAGGTTTACAGGCTACAGAGATATCAAAATATATTATTTCAAACGAAATCTACTGCAAGTCGATAAATAAATAGTCTAACATAAGATCTCATATTACGGCAATAAAACTAACTCGCAAAAAAATACTATTTACTGACATGCATGGGACTGATCAATAAGTCTTGACTCCTGAAGGAGGAGTGGGTAACTGTGACATACTAGACGAGTTACGACTCGGGAAACAAGACTGTTTTAGCTCAATTTCAACTGCCTACTTACTTTTGTCTTGTTTACCACATAAGCCACGTATTAGATACAAGTAAGCAACATTTTTTTTTCAGTTATTTCCATGTTACACTAAAAGCTCTTGGCTTCGAAAATATCTAATTATAACAATATACATTATCACATTTCAACCAACTCCCTCTAGAAGAGAGGAGGCCTGTGTCCCAGCAGTGGGAACATTATAGGCTGATTATGCTGTGCTATTAAGCTATCGTATGTCATAAATCGAATAATCTACATCTCTCAATCGATATATAAAAACAGCTAAATATAATGTTAATTATATAATAAAATCGTAAGCGCTTGCGCCTCGTCACAAAGGACAAGGTAAACAACTGCCTGTCTCTTATCTAATATTTACACCGCTGTATGTATGTACTGTACTTATATACGTGCTTTACATAGAGTGGACATTTGACATTATTATATTTTATGGTTACTTTATGACGCACTTTTAGGAGACATAATTATTTTCTACAGCTCTAGTGGTTTTAAATGGAGGCTGTTATATTTGGAGCAAAGCAAATTGTTCTAAAAGGTTTTTGATCAGGTAAATGAGAATATGTAGTGGTTTTACAGAGCGAATGGTCAGCGTTAACATCAATATTTTTGTAGTACTTAATGCCATTTTTTAAAAAGTGAAAATACAACCTACTTTCAAAAATATTATGGGCATGGTTTATCTATAAAGGTACCTACACCAAAATATACTTTCTAAGTAGGATACCAAAACATACTTTTCAATATACCTAAGCAATTAATTAAACGGAACTAAAACTAATCGGATCGTACAAACGGTAAGAATTTAACGTGAAACCATGAACGAAATCCATAGTTTGGTTACTCAATAGTAACTGCGTTAAATTAACCATTTCATAGTTTTAATTAAGCGTTATTGAAACCTGCATAGTAACTTGGTCTGGTAAAATAGGCCTGGTAAACTAATATTGCAATAAGTTCGTGTTGAATTTTCGTCAACGGGTTTTATAAAAAAACAATAAAGATTTTTTTTGCACAGCATTTTATTCTAAAAGAAAAAAGAAACGAGAGCGCCGTTTACTATTTGTATAAAGAAATAAAGGTAGTTAAAATCTGTGAAAGGGTTAAGGGGGAAGCGTCAGGGTAGCCCGCGAAATTCAAATTTTCTTAAGTTTTTTGCATTTTGCTCAATTATAATCATTACAATCAGCAATACAACTCCATAAGTTAGCAAAGGTATCAAATGTCATGATTTCATGAAATCATGACATTTGACACCTTTATCTTCTTCTTAATCACTATTGCTAACCAACATAAAACCTGACACTAACCTGTAAAATGCAAAAAACTTAAGAAAATTTGAATTTCGCGGGCTACCTTGATTCTTCTTCTTTGTTTAACCAACATAAAACCTGACACTAACCTGTAAAATGCAAAAAACTTAAGAAAATTTGAATTTCGCGGGCTACCCTGATTCTTCCCCCCTAAATTATGTTCATGTCAATTAATTTCATAATCTTCGCAATATAACCCCAGTAATGGCTACCCCATTTCTTCAACCAATTTAGAAATATTCAAATCAAAATTCAGACATTTAAACACAGACTCAATCACCATTATCTTAGATAGGCTAAATAAAAATACTGGTCCTATTATGTGGGTGGAGTCCGTATAGGTAGACTAAGTCATTGTAATAAATTAATTACATACTAGCTGTACATAGGTAATGTAACCGAACAGCCTTCGTATTGAAGCAGAATTTTAAATGCTATCTTAATTTAGCCTAGACTTGTTTTTGCTACACTTGTGACAAGTAATTAAGTAGTTCAAATGTTAACGTATTAATCGTCTATGCCAATTTTGTCTATACAAAAACCGGCCAAGTGTGTGTCGAACCACGCACAATGAAGGATTCCGTAGTTGGGATGAATTTATCCCAAAAACAAACTAAACTTTGTAGTTGAAAAATATGTTCTCCCATACGGAATGTATGGGAAAACATGTTTTTGCAACTGCAAAGTTAAGTTGGTCGATTATTACTCGTTAACTTGTAAAGCCTACTTAGTTGTGATAGTTTTTCTTTTAATTTTGTTATATAAACTACTGTTGTGATTTTTTTCATATACCCAAAACCAACCATTTAGCCGGCAGGGGGGGGGACACTTGACTCTAACAAAAATTAGCACTTTAAAGCTTAATATTTCGCAAACGGATCCCTAGATCCAAAAATGGTTTTCACAAACTCATAATTTTTAGAGGACCTTTCCAATGATACCCCTCACCATGGGTTAAAAAAATAAAAAATAAAACATCACCACTTTACGTGTATGAGAGCTACCATAAAAAAAATGTTTTTCATAATTTTGTTTTACCACTTTGTCGACGTAATTAATATGTATACCTATGCCAAATTATAGCTTTCTAGTACAAAGGGTCTTGGAGCTAGACCGCGGACAGACAGACAGACAGACGGACATGACGAAACTATAAGGGTTCCTTGTTTACTACGGAACCCTAAAAATGGAATTTCATTGCCACAAAATACACGACACCAGTGGGCGGGCCCAGTGCGGGTTGGTAGATGTCAAATGTCTTCGAATTTTCGGTTCTAGGACATGCCGGTTTCCTTACGATGTTTTCTTTCACCGTTTTGTGAGCAGTGGTGATGAAATTATTTAAACAAAGTAAAGCGCCTGCTTAGGTTCGACACCACGACCTACAACTCGTAAGTAGGGCCGTTACCATTGGACCACCAATGCTCTTGCACACGTATAAGCACATCAGCCGAATCTCTCCGTAAAACTTAGCTGAACTTAGCTTGAAGTAAGCTGTCGTTTCCAAGCATCATATGGAACATAGTTGGAATGACGACAGTTCACTGCACCTAATACTGGCAGAAACGCTATTCAAAAATTCAAAATTCAAAAGTCATTTATTCAAACTAGGCTGAGAATCAGCACTTTTCGAACGTCAAAATTACATAAGACAGTCCCCCAAAAACGCCCACCCTTCACTACTTCCTAGTGCCTTTAGCTGGGAAGAAGAAGTGGCGCAACATAACGTATATTTAAGTGAACGTTATTAAAATGGTCCTGTGTCGAAATTAACTTTAAAAAACTGACCCATTATTTCATCAAAGAAATCTGATGAACATCAATAACTGTGAATTTAGTGAAATGTTTCTTACACATTCATGAAATGTTCACTACAGTGCATATTCTTTCAATGTTAGCGCTAGCCAAACCAACATTTATTTACAAAATGCTGAATATCCTTTACTTTCTTTTTCTAATCCATAAGACACCGCATCGCTAATCTCTAAAAACAGTAAACGTCAATAATAAACGAAATTCTTAAATTACGCAATGTCTATCAAGCGGTAGATCAAATATTTCAGCGTTGTCACGCGTGGCTTGCGCGGGCGCAGCGATTTTACTCAGTTGAGAAAGTGCAGTGCGTTTAATAATTGTTTTGATTTATACTAATGCAAGTAACAGATTTATTAATTATATAATTTACGAAAACTGCATGCAACACTAATAGGTAAGTAGCTTAACACTGTGAACGTCGTTTCAATAAAAATATTGGTAGATCTGAATAATCTAAAGTAAGTTGTTACATATTTAGTACAGCAAATAATACTAAATTAAGGTAATCCTAGTTGATACTAGGATCAAGTTCTATTATGCAAGTCATACCAGCTTACTTCAGATAAGCTAATATTTTAAATTTCGTGACTAAGCTGATCGGCCAATACGTTACCTATTCTTTATATATTTTTCTACAACTCCTCGTGGACCAAACAACGGATTCGCTTTAGTTCAGTTGCAATCTCCACAATTCTTCGTTTTATTTATTTAGACTTAAAAGTTAAATCGCTATAATTTGTTCGTGGATGCAGAAAATTGTGTTTAATCAAATTCAGATGATTCAGACCATTGATTGAATGATAACAAAATTATGTGACGCAATTAGCACTGCAGGAGTGCGACGGTTTTGAAGACATTTTGACAAGTTCAAAACTGCGAAATCATTTTAACATTGTTGAACCGAATGACAAAACTGAAATATTCTCAAAGAGCATTGCACTTTGAAGATGGAAACACAATTAAACAAGCAACATTTTTGCTAACAATGTTAGTACTATCGTTAATGACATCGTTCGCCGAAGATACCCGAGTTCATTCGACCAAAACCGATGAGACGTGTGAACAAAAAATCCTTTCATTCCACGATTCATGATTAGACTATAATTAGAAAATGCAGTAGTAGGCAATTCATTTTTTATTGTGCTTAGCGTGCCTCAACCAATTAACGAATGAATTGAGAATTTAAAAGAAAATAAGAGTCAATGCTTCTGTGTAAAGGTGTCAACGTACTTTAGACTTTAATTTATGTATCATTCTCGCATAAATTATAATCATAAAGAAAAATATAATACTTAAATTGTCAGGTCATATTGAAGACTCCTCCGTGGCTCGGAAAGCACGTCAAGCCGTTGGTCCCGGCTGTCATTCTTGGACCTGTGACAGTCGTTACGGGTCGTCAGAAGACCGAAAGTCTGACAATCAGTTTTACCAAGAGGTGCCGTATTACAGTTACTGGGTTGTGGAGGTCAGATAGGCAGTCGCTCCATGTAAAATACTGGTATTCTGCTGCATCCAGTTAGACTGGAAGCTGATTTATTTGGCAAAGAAATGGCAATATTTCATAACGGAAAATGAGAAAAACTCCGTTATCATAAATATCAAGACAAAAACAATTTGCACGCAGTTGAACTAAATTGTTCAATATGAAACAACACAAATCACACCTATCATTTATCAAATACAACAACACTACCTTTCACCTAATTGTCTTAAACATACCATAAGAGTACCATATCTATCAGAACATATCACTATCAATTGTGGCGTTACGCTTTATAGGTACGCACCTTAACCTTTTTAATGCAATCAATTGTAATAGCAATCATATAATTGCGTTTTATTAAAATAGATTTTTACTTTTATTAATTTATTTATCTTGTGTATAGATTCTTTACTATTTTGTGAATGTGAGAACGTTGTAGGATTAGTGGATTGTAGACCTGTAGACCATTTTCTATTTTGTTAAGTACTTAATACTTATTGAAATACCTACACTGTCCTCCCATACCTAGTAACACTGTTATTTGAAAGTATTGTAAAAGCCAATTATTTAAAAAAAGTAACCATGGAGTTTCTTGCCGGCTCTTCTCCATAGGAAACGACCAATTGGAACCGTGCGTTTATGTGAAATAAAATATTTTGAATTTGAATGTCATCGCATCACAAGTAACATCGGTGCAACTCCTTTATAGCATTGATACTATCGTTTTCATTGACAAGATCCTTTTGAAGCGTCTTTCAAGTTCTTCAATCAATCAATCTGCCTAGCCTTTTCCCAACTATGTTGGGGTCGGCTTCTAGTCTAACCGGATGCAGCTGAATACCAATATTTTACATGAAGCGACTGCCTATCTGACTTCCACATGCCAGTAACTGGGTAATACGGTACCCCTTGGTAAGACTGGTTATCAGACTTTCGGGCTTCTGACGACCCGTAACAACTGTCAAAGATTCACGAATGACAGCCGGGACCAACGGTTTAACGTGCTTGCCGAGGCACGGAGGATTCTCGGTTTGTTAAGATGGTCACCTATCCACGGACCAACCCCGGCAAGCGCAGCTTAACCTGATGGATCAAACCGTGCGGCTATTATTACTTAGACACGAGCTTGATAAATGTAGAACATTATTACATACGTGTCTGTAAGAGAAGATTTCTTACGTAAGGACGTGTTACTCTTCATGCCATCTTGTATTACATAAAATATTTATTTCACCGGTTCAGTAGTTCAAAATACATACAAATAGATTACGATAATAAATAGGCATTACTGTTAAAGGTTAAATATTAAGGTTACTTATCTGTAATTTATTCTAATTGCTATTTCATACCGGGTTTTGATATTCAATTCATACGTAACAAAATATCTTCTTTATATGATTCGTAATGTTAATAATATTTAACTGCAAATTAAATTTAGGTAATTGAAAACGTATTTAATGATTTATGTATGTCTTTATTATTTTTCTATTACATCTATACAAATAAATAAAATTGAAGTGTCTGTTTTTAATGTCAAAATAACAGCTTTTTACTAAACTCATAATTATGAAAGTATATATGGTACTCATATAAAAAACAATTTTTACATTTTTGTCAGTCTGTCTGTCTGTTCCGGCTTACTTCCGAAACGGCTAAACCGATTTTGACGGGACTTTCACTGGCAGATAGCTGATATTATAAGGATTAACATAGACTACTTTTATTTTAGAAAAAGAATTAGGGACCACGCGGGCGAAGCCGCAGGCTGCACCTACTTATTATGAAAAAATATAATTCACGATAATGTCAATTATAACATACATTATTTACGTCACGTTTTTTTTTTGACATGCCATATTTTAATTAAAACATTAACACGAATAGCATCTGTAACATTTAAAATGAATCATCATTTTGCAATGTAAGACAAAAACGGTAAATGATGTCGAAGCAATTAACAGTAACGCGAGAGCTAAAGTGAAGTAACCGATGTAATATGATTTAATGGCGTGTAACGTAACAGTGTTCGTTCGTGTCTGCGAATTTAAACAAAAAAAGCATCAGAAACATTCCTAATGTTCTTAAGATAAAATCGCCTGAAGGGCCAGTCATTAAGAGGAAACGCGGTCACGTGGTCATTGACGTTTATCCTATTCTATTAAACGAGCAATATTTGAATGTATATATATTTGTTTTCTATACCTATACTAGTGGACCCGACAGACGTTGTCCTGTCAAAACATTGTCCAGCGGACAAAATTGTGAATCTAAACCATTCCCAGATCCCCTTGAACACACACAAAAAATTTCATCAAAATCGGTCCAGTCGTTTGAGAGAAGTTCAGTGACATACACACTCACAGAAGAATTATATATATAAAGATATTTGTACCGACTCACGTTCTCGAAATCGGCTCTAACGATTTCGATGAAAGTTGCAATGTAGAGGTTTACGGGGGCGAAAAATCGATCTAGCTAGGTCTCATATCTGGAAAAAATCGTTTTCTACGTATTTTCACAATAATGACATTAGAATAATGACATGGCAGCATGGAATTAGTAACTACCTACTATCATGGCAGTATGGAATTAGTAGGTACTATCCTATTCTATTAAATGAGCATTCTCTATTTTCACCAGAGCAGAGCTCGGTCGCACAGGTACTTCGATACTAACGGACAGCTTGGTAAAAAAGAGTCTGGAAAAAAGAGGGCGCCGCTGCCGCACTTAGGTCACTTCGAATGGGAAATAAATTGTTAAAATAAATGTGCAACAAAAACGCTGCTTGTGGGTGACTCAAATGAAAACCTACTAACTAGCATTTGTTGGCAAAGTAGTGTCATCATCTTATGTCTGCATTGAGTAAAATATTTAGATCCAAACGTCAGACTCTTTTATGTCGACCTATATTCCTCTATTTTATACAGGGTGGCAGGTACATCGACGCGAAAACTAAAACCATAGATTCAGAACATGATTCTGAACTCCCCTGCGTTGAAATTTTTTGCATAGATATAAATTTTAGAAAAAAATAAAACCGCCTGAAAACAAAACATAAGGATATGTCAGTGGTAGAGATATACACAATTTCATAAAAATATTTGGATTAGTATCATTAACCAAGGAGAAATCAGAGGAATACGTTAGTATCGAAGTAATGCCAAGGACCACTTGACTACGTTTCCTCTTAGATAAGAGCATGATATGCCTACCCCACGATCAGTAGTAAAAGCTTTCCCATACAGTTGACAAGACCATTGTCGGGTTTTCAGATCACAAAATAATATTATATTTAACACAAAATATGTCGTCATCAATATCTTGAAAGCCCGTAAATGAGACGCTAAGAAAGGCAAAGAAACAGCTATCATTGACAAATTTGCTCGCAATCTGAAATTGTTACTAACAGACAGAAAAACGCAGCTACTATCTCACTTGATCCTTGATGACCCACGATAAATTTTTCGTGAAATAGGCAAACAAGAACATATCAAGGCCGTATTTCCAATAAAATAAGGTTTTCTATCACAAAATCTAGCGCATTTACATTACAATTTGGGTCTTTTCGTAACAGTTGTGGTCGATTCGTGGTCGGTGGTCAAATGTCACTTGCTTTTCTTTAATGGCCGTTCCGACAGAGTGCGGACTGTTAAGCTGAGTACTAAAGCAAATCGTTGGTGTTAGAAACTTATTCATGACAAACGTTAATGTCACTTGATCAATTAACAATCAAATCGCTGTGCACTGCTGGACATAGACCTGTCCCAGGCTATGCCACAACACCCTGTCCTCCACCTTCTTCATCCAGTCTGTCCCGGCCACCTTCTTAAGGTCGTCGGTCCATCTAGCTGCGGGGCGTCTCCAGGACTCCTCTGCTCCACCGGTCATCGGTCCTTTGATAAACATGGCCAGCCCACTGCCACTTCAGTTTGCTTACTCATTCATCATCATTCCTAATTTTAAAGGTAACTATGAATCGAGATTGTACCTTTGTAAAGCTGAACTATTTTTCTCAAACGAGGTTCTTACATTTGTGGAAATACTCCAGCATATTTATTTTTGCCGCCATTGATCTTTATTGTGTTACAACAAACAGAGTTTGGGAGTCGACAACAGCAATACCTAGGAGTATTTGGCTGATATAGGTATCCATATCTATCAACAAAATCAGTCCTTGCGTGTAGTCAAAAGGCCGAAAGTCTGACAACCAGTCTTACTAAAAGGTATCGTTTTACCCAGTAACTGGGTTGTGGAGGTCAGACAGGCAGTCGCTCCATGTAAAATATTGGTATTCAGCTGCATCCGGTTAGAGAAGTCGATCCAAACATATGTAGTTAGGAAAAGGCTAGGCAGATTGAGGTATCCATATCTATATATAGGCTGCAGTTATCATTTATCATGGGTAGTTGATGCTCTATTTGCCAACCTCACCAAATCTCAAATTCTACCAAAAACAGTCTATTGTTAACAACATTCCTCAAGGCAATTCATCAAAATCTCATTTTCGATAAACACTTGCCTCAAAGAACTTGCGACATCACCACTAAGAGAATATTTAAGACGTCCACAATTATGTACTAACAATACTGCCGAATGTACGGCAAATAATGATACAATGTTTCTCAACCTGCTATTATATTGTTATCTTATAAATCTCCTACATTTCTGAAACGTTACCTTTCACTAAACTAAGTTCTTCGATAAAGGATAATCTTTGAGTTAAAGATCAATCATTGGGAATTAATATTTTAGATAATAGTAAGGTTGGGCAAAGACCAATTTGTTGAGAAATTAGTTTAAATTAAAAAGATGGATTTTATTTGAACTGTTACAAAAGAGAACTCAATGAAAGGTAATTGTGGGTTGTCAAGATTTGATCTATGTGTAGTATTCAAAATTAAAATCTGTGTTCTAATTTATAAGGTTGCAATCACAGTGATTCCGCAATGAAATGGTAGAAATAGTTTTTGATAAGAAACTATAAAAAAATTACAAAGTCTACAAAATTATTGGTAATTCTTAAGATAGTCAACAGAAATAACTTCATTTACGTAATCTGTAGGGCCATTGTTTAACAAATGCCGAATTAAGATAAAACGATTTTAATTAACTCTTTAGTAATGAATGAAAGTATAATGTGCGGTGTCTAAAAGGAACTTCCCACGTTATAAAGGTACTTTCTCTGAGATATTCACTCACATTCAATTGTAGGATGTAAGTATTTTTTTGGAATCTTGGATTGTTACACAAATAATGTTCTTTTAAGTAGGCACAGTCCATTCTAGTTAATATAAATTAAATGGCTTTTGATTTATTTCTTCGTCTGCTACCAAGCACAATACGATTCCTGAAAGACTGCCTTCGTTTTAACCGACTTCAAAAAAGGAGGAGGTTCTACATTAAATAATAATCTTATAGTTTCTTATAATTTTTGCGTGCCTATTTCCAGGCAGAATGTACATGGCTCACTCCTATCTAATCCACCTGTATTTTATGTAACCTACATTCATTGCAAATAAATGATTGATTGATTGAATGGTTCGTCTTCAAAGATTTAATGAACTTCAATTGTGTAGAAATAGAGGCGGTTTTCGGGTACGGTTCATAATTTTTAACCGAAATGCATACAACCGGATAGCAGTAACTCACCAACCTTGATTCACACTTTTTAGTGACCTACTTTTAATTAAAAAAGCAATTCATTCCCATCATATTAATCATGTAAGCAAAAATTAACCTGACACGATATTAAGTAACAAACTCATTTTCAATATTAGCTTGTATAACTAACCATCTTAAACGCAATCACTAAAAAAATTCAAAAAAAAAAACTTCATAAATAATAATGATTAAATCTAATGCAACTGCATTAAAACTAATTGCTTCCTTGAGCTAAAGGTTAGGTAAGTGGAAATTGACATATGGATGTATAAAAAAACATGTTTAGAGAGGTTTGGTTATGTAGGTCAAATAGTAAAGAGAAGGTTTGATACATTTATATGTAACAACTAATACCAAACATCATCGTCTTGGAATTTAAAGATATACCTATGATCAGCAAGCAATTTTGTAGAGAATTACCGTCTTGGCAAAAGCAATGGACGATACTTTTCAGAAAAAAACTTAATAACTTAGTAATTATTTAAAAAAAACTGAGTAGGTACCTATCTACATATTATCTTTTATTAATTAATTAAATCTGATGTTGTATTTTCTTTTGTATTATCTGTGTATTGTCTTTCTATGGTAAAGTAGCTCTTATTTAACTTTCATTGTGACAAAAAATAAGTTAGTTCATTTTAAATCATTTTAAATTAATTCTCCTAATTGGTATGTATTTTTTATCTGTCTAAGCTGTGTACTTCTTTAAGTGACAAATTCACCATACTAATAGTTATATAAGTTCTTTTATGTAAAATGTTATTAGTGAATAAGTCGTTGGAGTACCTATACATAAATATATAAATAAACCAAAATCTTGTACGAAATAAGGCATAAAAAGACAAATATAAAATGCACTCCTTTTCTTCAGGAAATATTTTTAGCAGACTACAAAGGAAAATTCTAGTTCAAAACAAGGTAAGGAAGCAATGCGTTGTGTCTTTTCCAAGGTGGAAATTCTTCAATCTATCCCAAACTGTTACTCTAGATTCATTTGCCATTTGACTAGATACTTTGTGTAAGTCAACTAACATAGATATTTGGATATAGTCTATAGCCAATTTAGTCTATGACAAGTACGAGGCTACGAACATCATTGGTTACGCAAAAGTAATCGGTTTCAGTAGCCGTGGTCAAAAGTTCAAGCGTGAACTGGTTATTTAACTGTTCATCTGTGTAACAGTAAGATGATGCTGATTGATCGACATTTTGAATGATTCTGTGAAGGTAATATTTTTAAAATATACGAGGATTGTAATCTTCACTATGAACTTGTTGACTCTTCCACTTCAAACAATACTGATATTATAGTTCATCAGCGTCCTCCTACCCTTATCCCAATTTATTTGGGGTCAACGCAACATGGGTTTTAGAAAGAAAGAAAGAAAAGAAAGAAAGGAAAGAAAAGAAAAATAAAGAAAATACGTTTATTTGCGGTAAACATGACGCAAAGAAAGAACAAGTTGGGGGAAAATATTCGTCACATCCACACAAAACGGCTATCGCTCAGCATAATGCTGCGACCGTATGCGAGACAGAGCCTCAACGCTGGTTTGCATTCTATACTTCTACTATTAGTCGTCATCTTGGTAGTCATCCCTTTCTAGCCATATAACCATTGATTCATAAACATATCAAACATAAGCTCTAAAAAAAAAAACAATCGACCTCCAAAAAAAAAACATTAAAAAGTGAAAAATAACTTTAATTTCGGAAGTCGGTATCTTGGGTTTTGTATTTTCGTTTTTTGCCACCGACTTCCGAAATTAAAGTTATTTTTCACTTTTTAATGTTTTTTTTTGGAAGTCGATTGTTTTTTTTTGTAAAAAGTTTTTATTTTTCACTTTTTAGTTGTGGTACCTACCCCACACACATTCGAATACCACTACCTGCTACCAGTGACAGAAACTTATCAGATCATCTACATACTAAGTGGGAAAAAAATACGTATTTTGTAGCTAACTCAAAAACTATCCAAGCAAAGTTAATAAAATTTATATGGGACCAATTCGAAAGCACACCCTTTCAAACAAAAAAAGAATTTTCAAAATCGGTCCACAATTGACGGAGAAATCGGTGGACATATATAAAAAAAAAACAAAAAAGAACAAATATACGCGACGAACATATAACCTCCTCCTTTTTGGAAGTCGATTAAAAAATGACTAGACTGTTTACGTTTAGTTAATCATAATGCATTCAGGTCTCGATATTTATGTTAATTTGATTGCAAAAGACTTCCATAAAGATAGGAAGATGATGCTGTCCAAATGTTTGACTCACAGTGGGAGTAACATATGAATACTTTAATGTTTGAGTAGCGCTGCACTGAAAAACTTTTTCTGTTTTTAGTTTGAATTAACTACTTAAATGGTTACACAAATTTTGTCTGCACTTCGCTAAATTATAGATAGATGTATAAGGAAAAGAACAATCTTATTTCAAAACATTATCTCCTTCCAAATAAAATATCACGAAGGCTAAGCAGGACTTTCGATTACTTTCAAAAGTAATTCCAAGAAGTCACATTTGAGTCACGAACCTGCCTGATACGATACATGTCATGTCTAATATCTCTAGTGGCTGATATCTGAAGTATTAACTAATCATCTATTGTTGACCCGACAGAACGGTAGGGGGTCTAACACAATGATTGATTCTATTAAACAATGTGATATCAGCACTAATTCTTTATTAGAAGATATCTTTATTTATATAGATTCTTATGCATGTGTGTATGTCACTGAACTCCTAAACGGCTGGGCAGACTTTTATAAAAAAAAAAATTGTGTGGTTTAAATTCACAATATTGGACTTGATAGGTAGCGCCCCGATTGAGTTCTGGGAATCAGGACAACGTCTGTCCAGTCAGCTGATAGTTATATAAATTAACAGAGAGTTTAAATTTATGTCTGTAGCTATTAGTGATACAAGGTTGTATGTAGGTTTTATTGCGGTGAGTGAAGTATAATCTAAAAACGTCTCGTCTTAATTTTGTGATGCGAGTTTTTAATGTATTTCAAATATCTGACCCTGGTGAGTATAAGTAGGTATATTACTGTTGTGAAAGGTACTTTAAGGACTTATTGACTATTTAGAAGCTGGTAATAGAATTAAGCATTGAAAAATAGAACTGCAAATTATAGACAGAAGCTGAAGCATTGAAGAAAAATACTATCAACGACAGAAATTAGACGGGTAAAAAATCTACAATTTCTGATTCACTAAGATCTAGAACAGGTAAGTCCAGATATATATAGGTACCTTCAAATGTCCTCGACGTCAATCTTAATGTAGTTATACAATTAGTACTCCGAATAAGGCGTAAACGTAACGGTAGCATTAAATAATTATATGCCTAACGTTGTGCAATACTAAGTGATTAGGTACCTACTAAACTACTCAACCTCTAATTGAAACATAAAAAAGAAGAAAAAGGTGAACGTAAATGAATTGCATAAACTTTTGATCATAGAAATGCTAAATCATGTTGAAATGATCACAAAAAATCGACCAAACATGTGTTGAAGCTTTTCAAAAATATACTGCAGAAGTATTAAAATGTGTTTTTCTAATCTAGATTATAATATATCAAAATCATTTCCTAATTAATATTAAATATGAATTGGACTAGGTTAAACCAATAAATTACTTCTCAGCGGCTAAAATGAAGAGTCACTGTCCATACAAAACAGATGCAATCTCTGATCGCATTATGACAGGCCATTCACAGAGCGATCCCAGTCGGTCATCTAGAGATAGTTACATTATGACCTATTAGATCACAGTTACGCAAGTGAGTGCACAGTCATACATTCACATAGTTATAAATCATATTATAAATCTGTAAAGTGTGTCGAGACGCATCTAATTTAGAGATTGTTAGAAAAAATTGCGGAAATACGTCTCCTTCTATAGCAGATGTTTTATTTGACCCAGCAAATTAACCGGTGAATGTGGGCATCGCACAACACATTGTTCTTGCACAAATGCAGCAGACGTCTTCAAGTGTATCTTTATGATCTTTGTTAATAAACCTATTGTACTAGTTTGTAGATGCAAGTGTAATGAATTTTCTTCCTTTTGCAGATAAAACACACATTATTAGTGCAATAATTGCAACTGCAGCTAGAGTTTTAATGTGAAATATTCAGGAAATTTATCTATATAATGATTGAGATGCTAAATTGGTGATTAGAACTCAACTTGTTACGAATGCAGAATTTGTTTTGTTTGTTTATACAAAACATCGAGATTTCTTAATTATATGTAACTTTAATATTAACGTATTATACACATAAACCTTCCGGAATAAATGCCCTAAACGACGGTGAAAACCTCATCAAAATCTGTTGCATGGTTTAGAAGAACAACGCGGGAATAGAGACAAACGCAAAAAGCGACTTTAATTTTAATATGTATAGATGTATCTATCAGGTATAAGAATGTCCATAGTCATAGATAAAAAGAGGTTCTTAAGTCATGTATATATAAATTTCGATTATGATATACAATTCACATGCTACTCATAAAATAGAAAGTGCAAAATGACATAACATCACGCCTGTATTCCCCGAAGGGTTGGGCAGAGGTGTACCCATAGTACACCCTCATTTCACCCTTTATGTTTAAGTCCCATGTAAAAGGAGGCGAGCCTATTGCATCAACCGGGCACAAAACCAGACTCCGGGCTGCTGCTGTGAAATTCCAGATAAAAAAACCCAATAACACTTTTCCCGACCCGGGAATCAAACCCAGGATCTCATGCTCAGCAGTAGCGGTTGTGACCATTTTACTAACGAGGAAGGCGAGCCATAGCTAATTTATTGATAATTTTGATACCGTTAAAACTTGTAATAACCGGATATGTGATTTCATTAGGATTATAACAGCTTCGCTATGGTATAATTAATTTCGCTTTTAGCTTAGCATTCGACTTATATAGTAGTATTACTGCAGTGTGTTACATAATAACTGTACATTATATTATTGTATCATTAATGTTGGATTACAGATGAAATGTTTTTCAACTAATAGGATTCTTGTAAGACAAAACTTTGAACTATTTTGATGAACTTTTCGGGTAGAACGGGGAACTATCGGCGTTCCCCAGGGAACACTAATGAGTCCAGTTATATTTTTTTATGGTTATGATAAAAAAGTAAATGTAGACATGCCTAATATAGGTATAAAATACTGACATTTCAATAGAAGGTTGGCTTTTTTTGTAAACCGACTTTACCGACAAGCACCTGACGGATTTAATAATTAGAACAAATCCTTGAATGTAATATTAGGTATGTACAATGTCAATATTGTATCATTAAACACGTGCAGTACTGTTAAATGACGATTAAATAAAATTAGTACAAATCACACAACAACTGCAAAATTAAATATACCTACATAAATAGGTTACAACTAATGAAAATAAGTACATACAACCGATCAGTTGGTAGAACTTATCATCATCTACCTAGCCTTTTCCCAACTATGTTGGGGTCGGCTTCCAGTCTAACCGGATGCAGCTGAATACTAGTATTTTACATGGAGCGACTGCCTATCTGACCTCCACAACCTAGTTACTGGGTAACACGATACCCCTTGGTAAGACTGGTTGTCAGACATTTTGGGCTTCCAATTACCCGTAACGACTGTCAAAGATCTACAAATGACAGCCGAGACCAACGGCTTAACGTGCTTTCCGAGGCACGGAGGGGTCTTGGTATGTAAAGATGGTCACCCATCCACGGACCAACCGCGGCAAGCGTAGCTTAACCTGATCGATCGACCCGTGCGGCTGTTATTACTTAGCTACAAGCCCCTCAGTTGGCAGAACATATAACATCTTAGAATTAAATACTAATCTCAAACAATATAAAATCATAAGTCAGAAATTTTCGTACATGATTTAAATAGACGATTAATCGTGACTAACGCCACCTTAAATTGTGCTAATGGTTTTTACGACAAATTGTTATTACTAAGGTAGTACTTAGCTATATTTTATTTCTCTTTAGAGTCAAAATGTTAATTAAAAATCTTTTAAGTCTACATATTTGCTAAACATAATGTGCATACATTGTTACGGAGACCAACTCTAGATGTATCAGAACTATTACCTACAAAATATGACAGATCTCCAAAACAAAACAAATAATTCCTCAAAACATTAAATCTGACTAAATCAGTAAACATTTTTTGTCATACTCATAACCTTTCCTTTTAACTGCTTAAAAAAATCACGGTTAAAATAACGGACACAACAACCACAAAATACATTGCCATGTCATTTTAATGCACTACATATTTGAACACAAAGCCTCGGTGAAAGATAGTGGCGTGTGTTTATTTGTCAGACATGCTCACTGACTGCTAATCGAGGCGTTACTATCACTTTCTCGCACTTTGTTTTGTCACCTTATATATGTTTATAAAAACATCTATGTAGTGCTGTTGCTGTATTGTTTTATCCAAGTTTTAGAGAGAATAGATAGGAAAAAATCTAGACATATGACTCATACTTGATACTAGATGGTCTTAATGCTGATGACGTACAGGTCTATATCTCCTTTAAACCAAGTGAATATGACGACGCGATAAAGGATTTAAACGATGATCTGGACAGGATAGCACGTTGGGCTGAAAATAACGGTTTGGTACTTAACCCCACTAAAACCAAATACATGTTGTTTGGAACCAAGAAACAAATCAGTGCAGTACCAGCAACGCTAAGCGTTACCCTACTGGGTGAGTCGGTCAGTCGAGTCAGTGAGGCGCGTAATCTGGGTCTGATCATGGACGCTGGGTTGAGGTACGAAGCGCACGTGGCAGAGTCAGTGCGCACTTGTTTCTACCGGCTTAAGGTCCTTTATAAAATAAGGCCTTATCTGTCAGAGGAGCTGCGGATCCAGCTGGTTGAGTCACTCGTGCTATCCAATCTAAACTATGCGGACACAGTTATTGGCCCTCGACTACTGGTAAGAACTGAACGACTGATCCAGAGGGTGCAAAACGCTTGCGCTCGATTCTGCTTCTCAATCCCGCCGAGATGTCACGTAACGCCATTCTTAAATAAGCACTGTATCCTCAAGATGAAGTCACGGCGTAAGTTGCACTTAGCTTGTCTATTATTTGGAGTAATAAAGTATAAGCAGCCGTCCTACCTGTACAATAAACTGAGCTGGATCACTAGTAGAAGAGAATGCGCAAGTAGGCAGTGCTCGCAGCAACTCTCCACTCAATCACACAAGACAGCTGCTTTCAGGGGAAGTTTTCGATACGCCGCATCCAAATGCTGGAACAATATTCCCCCGCCGATAAGGAATCTTAAATGTCTTGGTACCTTCAGAGTTCGACTGCGGCAGTTTCTTATTACCTCTCAGCAAAAACTGGGTATGGCTGTTACGAACACGTCCATTATATAACTGGCTGTCGTGTTCTTCCCGACTAGATCCATTTATTTAGCGTAACTCGTGATCACAAACCTGTGAACAATTAAGGGGTACTTACTAATTGAATAGCTGGGGATCTTTTGTTGGATAATAGTTATAATTACTTACACATTATTTACCTATATTTATTTACTATGAACATTATTATTTTATACTAGTCAAAACGTTTATTTTATGTGCATCTACGCCACTATATTATAATAAGATTATTCATTTAAATATTATATATATAAATATATAATCAAGTAAACAAAACACAATCGACATATTAACGAATAAGAACGTTTCACAATGCAAAACTTTGTTGTAGATAGTTTTATAATTTAAATTGCGGGTACTTTTAAGTACTTACATAATTTTACTCCACGCATAACACTTTATTACAATCACAACACCAATTTATCTCGTTTGCTCGACGTCCGTATGTCACTGCAGGGATCCAGCAGAATATCAGCGTCAGGTATATTTGCCTGACACATGCTGAGTTGGACTCCCATTTGGTGCAACCTTGAGACGCACACCGCACCTTATAAATTTGACTATTCTGAAGTATGTCATAATGTCACTCCATTTCTATAAGTATGTTTTTTCTTTTTTTTGTATATTGGCATCTTGTTTTTATATATCCATGTAATTTGTTATCATTTAATTGTGTTTATGTGTGTCTTTTGTGTGCACTAAATAAATGTTTTATCTATCTATCTATCTATCTTATCTAATGACGTGGAGAATCACTTAAACTTGGCAGGTAACTTGGGAGAACTTGTTGGTAACTTGAGGCTTAATAAATACGCAATAGATGAAGATAAAAACATATTTCAGAAATTCAATGACTGCAACAAGATAATACTGAACAAATAAAAAAAGGTATGTATCCCAACTCAGAATTAAAAGAAATCATTTCGCAAAACATGATTGAACTCAGCATATCCTGTCAAGCAATACAAAAACTTTTATTTCATCACTAAGAGATAATAACGAGAAGTGCATTAGTAACACATAAGTAGCAAGATGTTGAATAGAAGATCAAAATCAATGCATAGTAATTACCAATAAGTAATCTAAATTTTAAATCATGGCATTAGTGCATGTTCATCTAATGAAAAATCTTTTGAAATCATTGCATCTGTATATCGAAACTGATGAATCAATCGATAATTATCTTTTATTTGCACAATGAATTTCCTTTATACTTTATAAAGTACCGTGATTATATCTAATGTTTCCCATATTAATAACATTAATTTTTTTGTTTCTTTTACAACTTTCTTTTCTGCAAGAAATAGACGCCGGAAAAAGTATAATTATATTTCCTATAGTTTGATGTTACACGTTAAACAAATAATTTATTGTTTCCATGTTATGTACAAAAAATATTGAAATAGCGGATACATACATAGATCCTCCAATTTCAACTTCCTTTTATACGCTTACTATAAAAAATATGATACCTACTGCAGCACGACACTAACTATAATATACGGCATTCCAGTAAAACACTTGTTCTGGGTTTACTTTTATTGTGAATACCTATTTTGGGTATGAGTAGGTACCTAGGTTACAGCTCAAAGAAAACACTCGAATTATTGAATCCATTCCAACGCTCTATACAAGGTAAGTTTTTATCCAGTGCTCAAACTTTAACACGTGACTTTACTCATCATTATGAACAACTTTTACTATGAATATTTAATAAAAAATCTGCTGTTCCCTACATTTACGTTCGCATAACTCGTCAAAATGTAGGGAAGCAAATTTTTTTTTCGTGATTTCACGTTTGGTTCCATAGTAAAAATTGTTCATAATGATGAGTAAAGTCACGTGTTTAAGTTTGCGCACTGGTTATTTTTTTTCCTGTTTTTAAGCGACAACTGACATTACGCATACGCAGTATAACAACTTTTTTTCACCACATTCTCGACCTTAAACTTTAAAAATGCAGCAACATTACATGATAACATGCTAAGCAATCATTTAAGTCTATCTGTCTGTCTATGCACTAGATAACAACAATTTGTCAACGAACTCAAGGATCACAAGGTGTGCCGAATTGTCATGCGCAGTGCATAAAGCACTGATAAATGTCAAACTTTCATATAGTACTGATCTCGTGACCTTAATCTTGGGAACGTTTAGTGCATGTTGACACTGAGCAACAATGAGACAATTGCATTGAGGTGTAAGTGCATTTTGTTTTGAATAATTCAAGATGAATCGTTTTACAATCTCATATACAAGTTGTACAAAAATGATAGCTAGACTGTAAATATTTAAAAAAAAACAGTGGCACTCAGGGAGTGCCGACAGAAGTGAAAGTTTGAACAATTTTATCGTGCAGAAAATGTATCGCGCGTTGATGTCTTTTTAACGGTTAAAAGCTGGTGTCGGTAACAGTGTCGCGAGTTCAATTGTTTTTTCCATCTCAAAAATGCCCAAAGCGCCTAAAGAAGTTTTCATTTCAAAAATATTATTTTAAGAACAACAGCTAATACCTGAGTGTAGTAAAAAACAAAAAAAAAAAAACTAGTCAAGAAAAGAAAAACTTTTGCCATAATGTGAGCATTTTTATTTTTTCTGTTTATACGTAGTATAGAATGATTAGCAGTAGAATGATTTATGTGCAAATAAAACTCTGTTATCATAGTTAGAATTATTTATGGACACCCTTTACTCTAAATTCATACGGACACATTGAAATTAGTCGAAAGGCATTTAAAATGAAGAAGAGAGCATGAACAAGAGAATAATTAATTAGACATTGTATCGTTAATGTGTTTAAAATCTTGAACATAATAGCGACAGATCTGTTAAAAATTTGCATTAGATATCAATTTCTTTAAAATAAAATATAGTTGCATGTAAAGTAACAACAGCTGCACGGGTCGATCGATCAGGTTAAGCTACGCTTGCCGCGGTTGGTCTGTGGATGGGTGACCATCTTTACATACCAAGACCCCTCCGTGCCTCGGAAAGCACGTTAAGCCGTTGTTGCCGGCTGTCATTTGTAGATCTTTGACAGTCGTTACGGGTAGTTAGAAGCCCAAAAAGTCTGACAACCAGTCTTACCAAGGGGTATCGTGTTACCTAGTAACTAGGTTGTGGAGGTCAGATAGGCAGTCGCTTCAAGTAAAATACTGGTATTCAGCTGCATCCGGTTAGACTGGAAGCCGACCCCAACATAGTTGGGAAAAGGATCGGAAGATAATGATGTAAAATGCATTTCCGTATTATGAACCCGTTTATCAGATGACCTGACTTAAAAACAGACCGGCTTAGCTGTCATCAAATTAAATGTGGCAATCTAATGCATGACTACCTCCCATACATATCAATGAATAGTAACAACTCTAAATAAGATCATTTACGCATCTGTGCGCAAAGAAAGTTTCCCTAATTTGTAATATGTAACTCTTACGAGGCGTCATCGCGGAATGACAAGCTAACTTCTAACAAACACATCAAATTCACTATTTATATACTCTATTCCACTGTGATACGGGTGGTTTTTGATCAGTTTAAGCGGGTTAGTCATAATTAAATTAATTCAAATAGTAGGCTTTGCTTTACTTTCACTGAGTAATATGTTGACGTCATTGCACGTCACACGTGTATTCTAACGCAGCCATTAAATTATAGTAATTAAGCCTATGCAAGTACCGTTTTTAGGGTTCCGTACGTCTGAATAAATAATCGTATAGGATCACTCGTGTGTCTGTCTGTCTGCTCATCTGTCATAGCCAATTTGTTCCGAATCTACTGGACCGATTAAGTTGAATTTTGTAAACATATTTTCTATGGCCCAAACACGGACTGTTTGTACTCCCCGTCACTTATCCTTTTAAGGGTTCGTTAGAAAATCAGCGTCAGACAGCATCTGTCTGGCATTAATGCTGAAATGAACCTTTTTTGGCGCAGCCGTGAGGCACACACTATTGTTTTTTTTTTTTAATTTTATGTAGGATATTTTGTGTTTCACGAACTGTGTCAAAATAAATGCTTTTTCTTTTTCTTTCTTTCTTTCATTGGCAATGCAGGCCGCTCATCGACCGACGGTCGCGGTGTTGCGCCGATCATTGGTCATTGCTGATATGCGCTTCTACAGGCATGTCGGTGACGCGAATACATAAATTTATCCCCTACCAAAAGACTTTACTTCACAAAGTCCTTAACTCAAAAACAACCCAGTTTCACCCGCAAGTTTTAGAATCATAGCAAATGAGCTCCCTTTGTAGGATTCCGTAGCCAAATGGCAAAAGGAACCCCAATTATGTCATGTCCGTCTGTCCGACCGTCCAGGTGTCACACTGCCATTTTACTTGGTCAAAATCGGAAAGAAAGTGTATTCTTTGCACAGCTAAATAATGACGTAGTGACAGTACAAAAAAAAATTGGGTAACTCTCCCCACACATGTAACCGAGCGATGAAAAAAAATTCAATTCGATCATATATTAAAAAATATGATGATATTTCCAAGTGATATTTTTATTTTATTTAATAGTAGTAGGGATGTTTTCAGTTACAAGTTAAAACCGCACAAAAAGCTTTGTTTTTCATAGGTTTTTCCAGAAATACTATGAATTATATATTTTTTTGTGGTCAGTAAAATGATTACCGTGCATGTGTAACTATTCATACCAACTACGAAACCACTGCACATTTCGTAGTCCGACATCCACTTGGCCGATTTTATAAATAACATATTTATGTGTAATTACTCTTGTATTCTTTTATTTATAAATACCTACTAGCTAAACTTGAGAAAAGATAGGAGATTTTTTTTTTTTATAATTACCTTTCCACAAAAACTTATTTCTACTTTCATAAAATGTTTGTAGAATCACAATGTATTAGGTATATCAATTATAATTACCATAAATATCAAAAGTTACATTAACACCTCAGGACATAATAAACCTTACGACTAACGATGCCCAAAAGCCAAAATGTCTTAAACACCATAACCAGCTGATTAATTACCACACCTCTATAATGTATGAATAAATTGATCTTAAGGGCCTATATTGAAAATAAATAGTAGTTTGGTGGGCGTGGCTTATTGCCCCCGCACGCGGGGAGTGGCGGTTCTATATTCGATGGTTGGCCGCCACATCGTCGCGCTGTCACAAACGTATCTGAACCAGTAGCAAAAAGTGGAACTAACGAAATAACTGACCAGAATTTGAAAACGTTAGTTACTTAGCATGGGCTTTGGCTAAGCATTATTCTTGTCACTGTCGCACAACTGTCATACTAAAAGTGCATGATAAAGACAGAAACATATCTAAGAAAAAAGCGCGTGCTAAGTAACAATAATTTATCTCGGTCTATGAAATTTTGCGAACTATGGAGTAGACAAATAATACAAAATATTTAATTATCAGCAAAAATATTTATTGTTTACAGAGTGACATTCCCACACACAAAACGTATGGGAAAAGTTTTTTGCGATTTCTGACTTGGTTCTGAGTTGGCCACTTAAGTTTTTTGTTCCATAAAAGAAACAGGTTCGATTGGCATCAAAAAAAGTTTTTGTGAAAACTGCCCCATTTTCTTGCTGACTAATATTTTTTTCGAAATCTGTGAATGCAGATCAAAATGTCTTAAAAAGTTAAGGACAGTCTTCTAAGACTGTTTTCCTGTAGCAACAACGGTTATGGTAGTTGCCCTTATTGCCCCATCTCAAAAATCCAACCTGTATACAGGTTGTCTCAAACGTAATGATCCAAAGGCAAATGGGGTTAAGTGGAGGTGGCCACCTATTGTTTAAAAATTTAAAAGTTAGGATATTCTCAACAGTTCAGAAAATGAACCATTTTCAAGAAACTTTTTACTTTCATTTGGATTTTTCGACCCTGTGAACAAAATTTTTGACGTAGCGAGTTCAATGGCTGAAAGATGTCTTGATAGTGTAGATACAAGCCCATGCCCAATGCCTATAGGCAGATTATGGGCTATGATGGCTTTTGATAATGACAACACAAGTTGTGAAGGCCTACGAAGGTCAACAGCGAAAGTAAAAAAAAAAAGAATTAATAATTAAACACATGTACCGAAGGAACACGAACACGTTTAAATATGTTAAATTTTAATATTAAACGCTTTTCTGAGATGTTTCGGTAAAATTAGAGCATAAAGTTTTGCGGGTAGTTCGACCATGTTATGAAACCCATTTTTTTTTAAAGGTTTTTACTAAGCTATCTTTGTAAAATTTTCCCAGTCTAACTATTAATAATTAAGGTACTTTTAAAGCTATGTGCTATGTGCACTTTTTTAAATCTGGGCTTAGAAAGTTTCGATAAAGTTTAATGAAAAATTAGAAAAGATAAGTAAAAATAAAATCGGAAGCGCTGCAGAGCCACACTAAACGTAAATAGGAACGTAATCTTCCAGCCTACACTATCAAGGCATCTTTAAGCCAGATTTATTTATTTATTTATTTAAGGAAAAATAAACAGTAGCACAATAAAAAATAGTCACAATATCTTAAATATAACATTTTAAACAATTTTCCCACTATGTTTTCGTACTTACGATTTAAACTCGCTACGTCGAAAATGTTGTTCACAGGGCCGAAAAATCCAAATGAAAATGTAAAGTTTCTTGAAAATGGTTAAATTAGTGAAATCTTCTGAACTATTGAGAATATCGAAATTTTAATTTTTCTAAATGATGGGTGGCCACCTCTACTTTACCCCATTTGCCTTTGGACCACTACGTTTTAGACATCCTGTATAATACTTGCTGTATGCCGCGATTTCACCCGCGTAAGTCTCGATCCATTGGGAATATCGGGATAAAAAGTATCTTATGTAGGACATACCCAGGTCATGGTCTACCCATGTGCGAAATTTTATCCAAATCCGCTCAGCCGTTTTTGCATGAAAGCGTAACAAACAAACATACAAAAAAAACTGGCCACGTGCGTGTCAGACCACGCACAATGAAGGGTTCCGTAGTTGGGATGAATTTATCCCAAAAAAAACTTAACTTAGTAGTTGAGAAACATGTTCTCCCATACATCGATAGGTACGTCACGGTCAATTCTCCAATTTCAAATGCAAGTTTGTAATCGCAAAAAAATATTTTTTATGTGATAAATCTACAAATTATTATCAATGTTCGGACTTTTTCCTTTACCTGTGCTGTGAGACCTTGCTTCCTGCCAAAATTTCATAATTCTAGGTCAACTGGAAGTACCCTGTAGTTTTTGATTTACTTGCGATTATCAAAATATGCCACATAAAGGGCCGTATTTTTTTATTGCGTTGACTTAGAAGCTTGATTTTTTTAGAGTTTCGAGGGAATAATATTTGAAATTTGGCAAAGGGTAGACCATGACCTGGTTAAGTCATAATCATAGAAATTTATTTCATAACAAAATACATTGTGTTGAAAATATTACAGTGATGATAAATTGGTTTAGACTTTAGGACATAGGATACTTTTTATCCCGATATTCCACGGGATTGGGACTTATGTAGGTGAAATCGTGGAGCAGCTATTCCTAATAATAAAGCTGAAGAGTTTGTTTTCTTGTTTGTTTGAACGCGTTAATCTCTGGAACTACTAGTCTGACTTGAATTTTATTTTGCATTTGATAGCCTGTTACATAAATACATACATACATGTTAAAATCGTCCTTTGATTTTGCCGTAGTCGGGTAAAAACTCTCCTTTTTTACAATTCAAATGCGACTCCATTTCTTTTTTGTGATCTATGATTCGTAGTGACAGTACTTGACATATTGATGTACTGTTGACGTATTTCAAAACCTAAAAACGAATTTTATTTAGCCTATTTCTTTAGATAAAAGATTATTAAAAGTTGTAGGTATAAAAATAGATGTACTTAGAAAATAAAATGCTTACACAATAATACATTAAAAAGCGGGAATAGATTGTGTTGGTTCTGCTTTAGTGAAGGTGGAGAATTCGACTCACTATTACGAGTATCATCATCTTATTGCTATTGAATTCCTGTAAAATGAGTTCATTGATAGCCCTGTGCACTCCAAACGTTGCAGGTACTGTTCAGTTTTGATTTTATATTTCTTTCTATATTTATAAATAATTTAAATGTCACCACGAAATCATAATAGAAAAATATGTTATATTGTTCGCAGGACTCACAAGAATACACACACACAGTCTGAATACCTATTCAACACTAATTGCATTCAATAATTACTTTAACTTGCTGAAGTACTAACTTTTTCTGTAAACAAAATTCTTTAAATCACGTAAATTTGATCGCACCGATTTGCAAAAAAGTGACATAGATTCTTCGTCGATGAGCCCCATCGGGCGACTGATCTATGAATGAATGAGAGTGATGACAATACTTTTGATAGGCGAAAGAAGAGATGACGATAATGTGTGTCCGCTCGGAATAAAACAACGTATGTGCCAAAACGAAATGCCGTCTTTTGTAAATGAAAAGTATTATTTAAAAAAAAACTGCTTTTCTTAAAACTCGAAACGCTTACTCTCTATGTTTTAAAGTAAATTCCATTGAATAACTCATAAGCGTTGCGCCATGATACTCAAAAAAAGATAAAAATAGATAGACCTTTGCAAATTTTTTGTATCGAGAAAATTTCATTGTATCGTGTATTCCTTTTTCCGGATACTAGATCATATAGTCAAAAATCATACACCAAAATTTGAAATCCCTATTCCAAATACTTTGAAAGTTACACGATAAAGAAAAAGCCCATTTTTTTCAATATATCACCTTAACATCACATAATAAGGCTTTTAATGTCGTATAGAGCAATCATTAACCTTGTTATTGAATTGATTATTTATGCTGTTTCAATTTTTATTATCTACACATTTCAAACAACTCTAGATAATTTTGTTCCTTTTAAAAACAACAAACGTTCTGTAATCGCGAAAGACTGACATCAAGATTTGACTCCTAGACTGCCGTAAAGCCGACTTCCGACTTCTTATTAAATAGTGTCAGAATTTATATTTGAAGTCCGTTTTTGTATACCTACAGACGGTTTCCAATAATTGCCGACAGAATAAAAAACTCTCAATCTACCTTAAAAAAGTACCTACATACTTAACTTTTTCAAGATCATAAAAGAAGCTTCTGATGAGACCCAAAACGCTCAAAATCCATATAAAACTACCGTACCGTAATCACAAATGACTTTAACAACATTAAAACAAATGACTCTCCAATTAGAATAAAATAGTCCCTCTCAAACTAGCTTCTGCCCGCGTTTCGTCCGCGAGCCTATAACCCCTAAAATAATTTTTGAAATCCGGCTGGTAGTTCCGGAGATTACCCCTTACATACAAACTTACAAACAAACAAATTTCACCTCTTTATAAAATTAAAATTTCTTGTTCCCCCGTCCCACCCCGTCACATCGCATCGCCCGCCCGCGCCACTTCGTATTCGCGTTCTTTTTGAATTTTTTCTTATTGCTCGGCTCCAAAGGGACGTAGCGTGATGTTAAATAGCTTGTTTGCTTTAAATAGCTGGTTTGTTAATATTAATACCTTTCTCAAAAATGAGGCTATCAAATGCAAAAAGAATTTTTCAAATCCGTCTAGTAGATCCCGAGATTAGCGCGTTCAAACATCCAAAAAAAACAACTCTTCAGCTTTATTATAGGTATTTAGATCAGTACACATCTTCACATAATGATAATTGACCACGGGGCCACGCGACCTTTAAAGGTCAAGTTACAATAGCTGCAGGTAACTATGTGTCTATGACCATTATAAACCGATATGCCATAATTGATAGTGTTACGTTTTGACAGATATGGTAACTCATTTGGTATGCTTAAGACAATTAGGTGAAAGGTATTATTGTATTTGATAAATGATGGTGTGATTTGTGTTGTTTTAAGTTGAACAATTTAGTTAAAATGCGTGCAAATAGTTTTTGTATTGATATTTATGATAACGGAGTTAGTTTTTCTAATTTTCCGGGATGAAATATAGCCACTTCTTTGCCAAATATCATCAGATAGTTCAGAAGATAATAAACTGGCAGATGTAATCACACTGTTATTCATCTTAGATTAGTTTGAAATTGACAACATTGGTGGCTCAGTGGTAACAGTCCCGAATTACGAGTTATACAGGTCGAACCCAAGCAGGCGCGACTTTGTGTAAATAATGTAATCACCACTGCTCTCAAAACGGTGAAGGAAAACATCGTGAGGAAACCGGCATGTCCTAGAACCAAAAATTCGAAGACATGTGACATCTACCAACCCGCACTGGGCCCGCGTGGTAGATTACAGCCCAATCCCTCTCGAAGAGAGGAGGCCTGTGTCCCAGCAGTGGAACATTATAGGCTGATTATGCCATGCCATACATATGGTCGCTCACAATGGGCCTTATCAGAAGGCTAAAAGTCACCCAAAGGGCAATGGATGGAGGGCTATGCTTGGAGTTTCCCTACGTGATCGAATCAGAAATGAAGAGATCCGCAGGAGAACCAAGGTAACTGACGTAGCCCGAAGAATTGCCAAACTTAAGTGGCAATGGGCAGGGCACATTGCTCGCAGAACGGATGGGCGATGGGGCCGAAAGGTTCTGGAGTAGTGACCGCGTACTGGAAGACGTAGCGTTGGAAGGCCTCCCACAAGATGGACCGATAACCTTGTGAAGGCCGCAGGAATCCGCTGGATGCGGAAAGCACAGAATCGGTCGAAGTGGAGGTGCTTGGGGGAGGCCTATATCCAGCAGTGGACGTCTTTCGGCTGAAACGATGATGATACCATACCATAATCTCTACTTAGCCCAGTTTTCAAAAACAACAATCACTCTAATCTCAAGAAAAGAGCTCACTTAAACTCCAGTTTTCCTTCAAATCAACAAATGCACAAACAAATTGCTATTCAACTGGCAACATTAGCCAGTATTTATTAATATCCAGTAATTTGCTTGAAAATATCGCTTAGCTGCAACCGGGTCAAGTTTTCACAGCCGCTTACTTAGATTATGATCTGGTGCAACTACTTGGAACCGATAAACGATAGCTCGAATTATTCAGAAGTGGAGCATGCAGATTACATAAAACATAGAACATGATTTTAGGTAGAAGAAATCTTAGCTATGTGGAATACCATGAAAAAAGAAAAACGGTGTTTCGAAAAATGATGCATTTTATGATTTTGGGAGCGTTGGAAACTGGGCCAAAACCTTTGCCTGTAATTTTTGACCTTCAAAATGAACTTATTGCAAATTTTACTTAAACAATGTTTTAGACAATCATAAAAGTATCAAGAAAAATAAACAAAAAAAGCTCTATTAAGAGAAATTATTTTTAAACTTTTATTTTTCGGATTCAGTAATCAAACCTAATTGCTAAAGATTTCATTATTACAAAAACGTTGCTACTACTTACATATTGTAAAAGTTTACACAAACCTCTAGAATTACTAAACCAATAAGCACTCCATACATGGACAGTTTAAGACTTCAAAATGCATCAAAATTACATTCACATTCGAGTTCCCTTGCATTTCTTAATCTCGTGTCAATCACAGCTGTGAATGCAGGACAGTCAATGTATCAACGTCATGCTATCCAGCTGTGTATGTCCTACGTGTGGTGTAGAAATCGTATTAGGTCAGTTGACGTGTGGATTGCAGGTGTGTTCTGATCCTTTTCCTTCGCTATGTATTAGAAAATGACTTATGTAGGGCGGTTGTAAAGGAGAAATTCAGAGAACATGCATTTCATTAGCTAGCTATTTTAGTAAAACTGATTTAGCACGGAAAAGAAGAATCTTGAAAAAGCAGTATGGTGAAAAACAGCATAATCTAAATACCTACACGGCACACCACACATGACCGATTTCTATGAATTTCTTTGAATGTCGCAGCAACACGTCGCGGCGTCATGTCGCAGCAGTCATGATTCCAGACCCGACCGCAGGCGTCAACTGCCCGTATTTCAGCCGATAGATAGAAGATAGAAAAACGTGACTATCACTCGAGCGTTGGCGGCACTAATGGTCTGCGGTCGAGATGCACGTGTCACCTGTCACTCGCCCGTAGCTGCCAACGACGTGTCGCTAGCTACGGAAGGTATTTCATAGAAATTCAAAGAAACTAGTCGTGTCGCGGCAACACGTCGCCTGCAGTTGCCGCCTGCGGTCGGGTACGGAATTGTACCTTTAATAGTGTTGATGTTTGCTATTTCATAACAATTGCAGGTCGAATTATCCCATCACACGTAAAATATGTAGGTAATGTATGTAAATGACAAGTGCAACAAAAGGAACGAAGCCAAATATTTTGACACCGCCGATCGTGACGGGAATCTAAACAGTCTATTTATACGTTTTTACTTTCAATTCTAACCTCATATCAGTACAAGTCAAGAAGACTCTTGTAGATGTTACTAAATCGTGTTAACTAGGTTTTAAAACTGGTAGTATTTTGTTTTAAGATTGTGTGAGTTTATTAACCTTCTTATGTCAAGAATTTGCAATTAAATGACGATTTATTTGGACCGCTTATGCGTTGGGTAATTAATTAGTTGGGCATTTATATTTGCGAAATTAGAGCTAATTTTATGTTATTTCTTATGCATTTTTTTTAACTAACAAAGAAATGCAGTTCTCTCACATCCTCCAAGCTTCTAATTATCATCATCATTCCCAACTATGTTGGGGTCGGCTTTCAGTCTAACCCAATGCATCTGAATTCCAGTATTTTACATGAAGCGACTGCCTATCTGACCTCCACAAACCAGTTACTGGGTAACACGATACCCCTTGGTACGGCTGGTTGTAAGGCTTTTGGGTTTCGGGTTACCCATAACGACTGACAGCTGTGACCAACGGCTTAACGTGCTTTCTGCGGCACGGAGTCTCGATAAGTAATGGATGGTCACCCATCCATCTATTCAGTTTAAATATGATTAGGAATTGAATTAAATTGTGAAACATGGCGAAAGAGTGTAGCTTTTCTTATTTTTAAACTATTAAGACGTTGACTTATGAATCACTTACATTGAATCTTAGCAATTTCATAAACGATTTCGCAAAACAATTCTATCCTCGTAACAATGCTGAAACAATTCTTTCAAACACATCTTCATTAGAAACCATTCTCAATTTATTACATTAACATTATTATATAGACAGACATTGCGTGCAAAAAATAAGATTATTTCAGCGATAGTTCAAAACAATACTAAAATGAGATGATTATCGCGATAATTATGGCGCTAAACTGTGGGTTAATTTAGAATAAACGCATTAATTGACTTTCTAAGTTAAAAGTTGTGTTGCGCAAGAGTGCGGTGGTTAGTGGCTAGTCGCATATGGCTGTGGGTTTTCTTCCTCGACGTTACATACTTAGGTAATGCTCGTTTTTCTTTCTGTGGTTAAGGTGGTAATATTTAAGGATTTAAACAGTACTTAGAGCTATAAAATACGGGATGCAAGAATCGATGTAGAAACCGAAAACTAAAGAAAAAGAAATCATTATTTTTAACCGACTTCTAAAAGGCGACTTCTAACCCCCTGTTATCATTATTATAAAAATTAAATCAAAAAGTAACCAGAAGAATAACTTAAAATATCAATCAATCTGCTTATTTCACAACTATGTTGGGGTCGGCTTCCAGTCTAACCGGATGCAGGTGAATACCAGTATTTTACATGGAGCGACTGCACAACCCAGTAACTTAGTAATACAATACCCCTTGGTAAGACAGGTTGTCAGAACTTTCGAGCTTCTGACGACCCGTAACGACTGTCAAAGATCCACGAATAACAGCCGGAACTAACGGCTTAACGTTCTTTCTGAGGCACGGATGAGTCTCGGTATGTAAAGATGGTCACCCATCCACGGACCAACCCCGGTAAGCACAGCATAACCTGATGGATGGATCTGTGCGGCTGTTATTACTTAGCCACGAGCTACTCCAAGAATAACAAAAATAACTTAAAATATATTTGGGTATGCATATTAAGGACTGGAAGACACGATGTCGGTTGTCCGACGGCGAGATGGGCGGACGACGTTGTTGCCATCGCGGGCAACACCTGGATGAGGCTGCCGCAGGAGCGTGGAGATTGGCACAAAAAAAGATAGGCCTATATCCAACAGTGGGTGAAGTCAGTTATGCTTTGATTTATAGCTAACAGAAATCTAAACTAATATGATAAAGAGAAAAGATTTGATTTTTTGTAGTTTGTTACGCTTTCACGCTAAAACGGCTGCACGGATTTGGGCGAAATTTTGCATATGGATAGACCATGACCTGGGTTAGGACTAAGGTTGGCAACATTTCTTTGGCGAAATATAGTGTTTTTCAAAACAAGCAATAAAAAAATAAAGTACACAAAAAAAATATAGTACTTTATGGAAAAAGCTAAAAATAGACAAAGATATTTGGTAATTTATTTTTATAAAAACGATATTTTTTTAACATATTTTTTTTAGTGCATACATGCATTAAAAAATTTAAAAATATGTCCAAAATTCAAATGTAATGCTTTATTACATTTAATGTTTAAATTAATGTAAATCAAAAGCACATTTTTATTAATGAGATACTCTTCTATTTCTTTCTTCTCGCTATTTCGAATTCATAACCGAAAATATCCTTTCTGTGAATGCCGAAGTGGTGGGATAAACATGATAAATATATTTATCATGTTTATCTATTTTCAGATTTTTTTTTTAATATGCTGCCATTTTTGGCCTGTAGTTTTGTCAGTGAAATCACTACATTCTTTTACTTTTGCAAAGATTTCATTTTCTATTGTTATTTCAGAGTAATAGAGCAGAGTTTTTTTTAATAAAATATTTATTTGTTAGATTTCGGTGTTGAAAATATAGTTTTTTTTTTTAGTATTTTTTTCTTCAACAGTATAGTAGTACGCAGACTCGAAATATACTACAATACTATATATTATAGCACGGTTGGCAACCCTAGTTAGGACATGGGATAACTTTTATCCCGATATTCGCATGGGATCGAGACTTATGCGGGAGAAACCGTGGGGTGCAGCAAGTCTTATATGCAATCACTGCTACTAAACCAAACATGGAATCAATTACTGCCATATCATACATTATAAGAACAACAGAACCGGATCTTTACTATCACAGCCAATCTAAGATGCCTATCATTATAACAATTGTCATTTAATAAGCGCATAACGATAATGACCATTGACCATAACATTCGACCCTCGAATTGTCACCTTGACCGAGCAAAAGTGTAGTAAAATTACTACCTACTGTAAGATACGACGTTAAGAAATCTGTGACGTCATTTATTGGATTTTAAAAGATTTTATTTTCGAATCTTACCTACTTCAGGCAAAAAATTTGATTGATAAATAATATTAGAAACAATTTCTCTATGGTATTTTTATAAGGCATTGTTGCTATTTTTTAAAATCCTTCTTCATTTTAAGCACCTTTACCTATCTTCTTCTTTGTACGCTATCGAACTTGTGACTCGTAGATACGAAACCATTCCCTGCTCCAACTTTGACTTCAATTAAATATTCTCAAGTAAACAAATCTGTAAGAATAAGAAAGAAAACAAAAAAGAAACGTGTGGCACTCGGGGACTGCCGCGGTAAAGCTATTGCACTGCATTTGTAACCTCCATACTTCCTATTTGTCAACGCTACACTTGGGATGATGACGTGATGACATAAAACAAAAATTACGTTCCCATGACAACGTGATGTTGTCATTACATGGTAGGCGGAGTGGGGGATGTTAGGTTTTATTTTCGTTACGTTACGGAATTTCTTGATTCGGTCGCCGCGCTCAAAGCCCGCAATAAAAGCTATGCAATAGCTTAAAAATCTAGGTTTATTTATTACAGAAACAAGTGCATACAAAAAAACAAGCTAACTCGGACAATAAAAAAACAACTGACGAGCGGCTACTGATATTAATTTGTGAAAAAGAATTCGAATTTATGTCCCTCAGGGCTTACGTTTGAATCTCTATCATTACATAGTCGGTCATCATGGATTTAATATTAAATGCAAAATCATGCAAAATCGGCCTATAAAGTCCTCACAGCTGGGACACAGGTTTCCTCTCAGTGAGAGGGAGTGGGCCATAATCCACCACGCGGGCCCAGTGCGGGTTGGTAGATGTCACATGTATTCGAATTTTTTGTTCTAGGATATGCCGGTTTCCTCACAGTTATTTCCTTGACCGTTTTGGGTTTGAACCCACGACCTACAACTCGTAAGTCAGGGGCTATACCAGTGGGCCACTACTGCTCACATTAATATTAAATGGGAAGTCATTAATTAATTTGAAAGCAGAAACAAGTAGAAAGCCTTAATGTTATGTGTTAGTAGGTACCTCAAAGTTGATATACTTTCTCATAATCATAGGTAGTTCTTGGTACTTTCATAACTTGAATGAGTTTTGACAATCATACGAACACTTGACTCCTAAATACCTACACAAATAATGTTATTAACAAGGTTAATAGAAATTACAGGCTTAGGGCTGAAACTAAGCCAACCGGGGTCGCGGAAAAGTCCGAAAGGGATACCGTGGCCCCTGGCAACATACAGGCAACTGAAGGAACACGGGTGGGTTTTAGTCAGTAAGTAAGAGTCTGGCACTCCGGGAGTGCCGACAGAAGTGAAAACTTTAAAAAAAATCGGCACCGCGGTAATCAAAGCGTTCATGTCTTTTACTCCACGGTGTCGGTAAATTGCATTACAGTGTCGCGAAATCAATGGTTTAGTCCCATCTCAAAAATGCCCAACGCGCCTAAAGAAGTTTTCACTTCAAAAAAATACTTCCAAAACTATAGTAAAAATACTTGCATAGAACATTGATCCGTAACGTAATATAAATAAAGAACACAATCGCGTTTACAAAAATGAAGTGTCGATTACAGTCTCGCGAGTTCAATTGTTTTTTTCCCATATCAAAAATGCCTAACGCGCCTAAAGAAGTTTTTTCACTTCAAAAACTTATCAAGTTAATTTGGCACGATTTTCCTCTGCTTACGGAAAATCATTAGGGAAATAAATATAATTGAATACCGTAGTGAAACTTATAGGCGTGGTATCCGCATTACAAAATTATTTTTGTACTGGTATGGTAGGTTTTCTGATCGAGTATATACGTCGGTAAGAAGGCGATTACGCATATTATTTGTCGGCGTGTACTGAGGTTTATAAAAAGTTACTGCAGGAAATTGGACAAGTTTTTGGACTACCATATCTATTGGTTAGCGGTATAGTGAGTTTTCGTAAGAAAATTCATAAATTCAAAGCACTAATTCCAAGTTAAACCCATTAGGCACTTTTGAATCTACCGGGGTTGCGGGAAAGTCCGAAAGGGATAGCGTGGCCCCTGGCAACATGGCAACTGAAGGAACACGGGTGGGTTTTAGTCAGTAAGAGTCTAACACGCCCGCTCCGCCCAGAGCGGGAGAAGTTATTTGAAAATTTCCCAACCAAAAAAACAAAAAAAAAACACTTAAGTTGTCAAGGAGTCTGTCAGTCAGAAAGACAAAGCTAGCTGCCCATTCTAGAACGTAGGAGGTGCCATGGAGAAGAAGAAGAATTCTCGTATATACCACGAGACGAAGTCCCGAGGAAGTTGAAGACTTCTTTCTAAAACCAACTATTACTATAAAAGAAATTACCATTAAAACGTATCGGTATTCGGTGATTTATTAGATTTTTTTCAAGCTAATAAATAAATAAATCTTTCTTTCTCCATAAATGCATTTACATTATTTTGATCAAAAAATGGCTTAAGTTAGTGCTCAAGAGTGAAAAACCCTGACTTCTACTCTAGGTTTAGGCATATACCTGTATCTTAGAAACCAGTGTCCCATCAAAGTAATGTGCATATAGAAAATTGGACAAATTATACACAATAATTCACTAGGGCAAGTCCAAGAGAAACAAAAAAGATAAGGGAAACAAAAAAAAATCAAACGACTTCCAAAAAAAACACTACAAAGTGAAAAATAACTTTAATTTCGGAAGTCGGTGTCTTTGGTTTTGAATTTTCGTTTTTTGCCACCGACTTCCGAAATTAAAGTTTTTTTTCACTTAGTAGTGTTTTTTTTTTTTTGAAGACGGTTGTTTTTTTTTTTAAGTTTTTATTTTTCAATTTTTAGTTGTGGCATTTACCCTACACAAATTCGAATACCACTACCTGCTATGTAAATAACAGTGACAGGAACTTAACATATCATCCACATCCTAAGTGTAAAAAAATACGTATTATTGAAGCTAACTCAAAAACTACCCAAACAAAGTTAATAAAATTTATATGGGACCACCTCTGAAGTATGACCTACCAAACAAAAAAAAAACATTAAAATCAATTCATAATTGGCGGAGTAATCGCGTAAAAAATATAAAAAAAAAATATACAGTTGAATTGAGAACCTCCTCCTTTTGGAAGTCGGTTAAAAAAAATATTTAAAAAAAGAAAACATTAAATGAAAAAATTGAGTATGTCTCAAGTGTGCTTGTCTGGAGTTATGCGTGTGTGTATGTTTGAGGATGTGTGTATGTTTGTGAAAGAGTATGAATGACTGTGTGTGAAGTATGAGTGAGTGTGCGAGCGTATGCGGGAGTATGAGAATTTGCATAATTTTACTTTAAAATCTTTACTTTATTTATATCAAAATTTCCCAACAGAAGATCCTCAGTATTGCGATAAGTTAGTTTAATGAAAGTAGAGATTCTAGAAGATAATATAAAGCCTATAATGAAAGTTGCTAATAATGTCTCAGGCTACGTTTATCTGTTTATTGCCAGCCTTTGTAATTGTCATCTCAAATTAATGACATTGCAGTCTTGTAATTTATAATAATGTAGACAATTACAATCAAGAATAAAGAGTAATTTATATTGTCTGATTGATGGATTACTAAAAACTCTCGTGGACACATTGTGTTCGTCAATGGTCCGTAATGGATAAGATATAGGAATATACGTCATATTATTATATAGTCGAAGTAATCCAACTCATTTATCAACCGTAGAAAATCATCTAAATATTAGCGTAGCGACACATCTGTTGAAAATTACGCGAAGGAATTTCTGCGTGCTTTTTTTTATAAAAATTATACGACGTAACTTCGGCCTGACGTTTCAGTGCAGGTGTAAATACGCCGAAATTTCCGTCGCGTAATTTCGGCAGATGTATTGCTAGACATTTGAACAATCACCCGCTCGATATTGTGTCAAGTCTTATCAATATCAGTGCCTGGGCGACCGAGCTCTACTCGGGTGAAAATAGAGAATGCTCATTTAATAGTATAGGATAGTACTTACTAATTCCATGCTGCCATGATATTAGGTACTTACTAATACCATGCTGCCATGATAGTAGGTACTTAGTAATTCCATGCTGCCATGTTATTAGGTATTTACTAATTCCATGCTGCCATGATAGTAGGTACTTACTAATTCCATGCTGCCATGATCATTATTCTACTGTCAATAATGTCATGTAATTAATTATCTTGTTCTAAAGTTTGGGCAACCGAGCTCTGCTCGTTTGAAAATACGGAGAAAACAAATATTCCCAGATATGAGACATAGCTAGATCGATTTTTCGCCCCCGTAAAACCCCTATATTGCAACTTTCATTGAAATCGTTAAAGCCGATTTCGAGAACGTGAGTAGATATCTATATACAAATAAATATTTAAAATACAAATATTGCTCGTTTAATAGTATAGGATTGGATAATAGTTATAGTTAAATAATAACAGCCGCACGGGTCAATCGGAGGTTAAGCTACGCTTGCCGGGGTTGGTCCGTGGATGGGTGACCATCTTTACATATCGAGACTCCTCCGCGCCTCGGAAAGCACGTTAAACCGTTGGTTCCGGCTGTCATTCGTGGATCTTTGACAGTCGTTACGGGTCGTCAGAAGCCCGAAAAGTCTGACAACCAGTCTTACCCAGTAACTAAGTTATGGAGATCAGATTGGCAGTCGCTCCATGTAAAATACTGAGATTTAGCTGCATCTGGTTAGACTGGAAGCCGACCCCAAAATAGTTGAGAAAAGGCTATGCAGATTGAATAGTTATAGAAATTCAATACTAAGTTGACACTGTTATTCTTCTATCTAAGACAAGGAACAAAAAACACTTAATGAATGTTGAAACTATGAGACATAATTAATTATTTAACATTGACATAGAATTTTAACTGTTAACAATTTAACAAAAACTCGGTGCTATTGACTAATCGGTTACGATCGATACTACTAAGAATCTTGAAAGTTTATGTTTCGATATGTTTAGTTCTGTTGGAGGAAAACTCGACTTGTTGTGTTTTCACGGTGCTAGTGAAAGTAGTAGAAAAAGTACCTACCTATAGTGTAGGTATTCGTAAATTAAAGCTACTAGCTAGCCAACGAATAAGCGACACTTTGCTCATGTTGTCGTAACTAATAGAGATTTTGACACTAAATATCAAATAAGACCTAATGTTTATTATTTGTGAATATTATATTTATTTGAAGATTGATTCGAAAGTTTCAGCTAACTGACCATAAATTATTATTTTGTTCCACCGATGGTCTACAGATTAGTAATCAACTCATCTATTAATCGTAGAAAATCATTATTAACGTAGCGACTCATCTGCCAAAAATGACGCGATGGAATTTTTGCGTGCTTTGTTTTCTATGAAAATTACACGACGTAAGTTCGGCCTTTTTTTTGGGTGGGAAATTATCAAATAACTTCTCCCGCTCTGGGTGGAGCGGGAGGGCGTGTCAGACTGTCACTGACCAAAACCCCACCCGTGTTCCTTCGGTTGCCCTGTAGCCGGGGGCCACGATTTCCCTATCGGTTTTCTTCGAACCCCCGGCAGGCATTGGCCAGCGGACCCCGTCAATTCTGCTGACATCTCTACGTAATTTCGGCCTGATGTTTTAATGGAGGCGTAAATACGCTGAACTTTCCGTCGCGTAATTTCGGCAGAAGTATTGCTAGATTATTTGACTTGATTCTATTAAGTGGGTGACTCGGCGAGATAAAACCAGGAACTTCTGCAGTACATAAATTTTGTATAACTGTTTATAAGACTTCTAAAAATTCACCTTGCCACTACATTTCCTTTCCCAACGTTACTTTAACGACCTTCATTATATTAATAGTTAGTTATTATCAGATTGTAACACGAATATAACAATAATATCTGATGTATCTTGAGTTTAAAAAGTTGGCACATACTGCATGCAATGCATTCTCTATTGAATGCAGAATTAAATTATATTACACAGTACAATTGAATTCCTGGTTTCTTAATGCAGTTTGCATTTCGGTGTTAATTGATAGCTGTAATTAAAAGTTATAAAGTTTTTTCTTATTACGCTCATCGTTTTGAGTACGTAATTTCGTGCCTCATTTCATTATGTATCAATAAACCACCAGGAATTATATTTTTTCAATATCAAGACATTTAAAGATCTATCATAATATAATTAATATATTTGTTCATATTTATTTTAGATGCTAGTTGCGTCCCGCGGTTTTACACGCATAAGTCTCGATCCCGTGGGAATGTTGGGATCAAAAGTATTTTATGTCCTAATCCAGATCATGGTCCACCCATGAGCCAAATTTCATCCAAATCCGTTCAGCTGTTTTAACGTGAAAACGTAACAAACACACAAACTAACTCACTTTCTGATTTATAACATTAGAGTTAGGATATAACTCAATGTATCACAGTCCACTGCTAGAAATATTTCCTACGTTGCGCTACAACAACCGATCTTCCGCATTCATCCCTAACTTAGTAAAATCTAGCCTAGGCTTCATTGAGATTTAAACAATGATATAGCCACCTAAGCTGTTAACCTTCCATACCATAACATTTATACCTACTCATACACTTAGGTTTATACGCTACAGGCATCAGAAGAATACATCTGTATGATAAAAATGAAATGCTGTTCTTTGGTAAGCGTATCAGTTAAGGACGGCTTGACCGATTTGGCTATTTTATATTTTAAAAGTGAAAATAGAGAATGCTCATTTTAATATTATAGGATAGTACATAGTAATTCCATGCTGCCATGATATTAGGTACTTACTAATTCCATGCTGCCATGATATTAGGTACTTACTAATTCCATGCTGCCATGATATTAGGTACTTACTAATTCCATGCTGCCATGATATTAGGTACTTACTAATTCCATGCTGCCATGTCATTAATCTAAGGTAGCCATCTTGTTCTAAACTTTGGGCGACCGAGCTCTGCTCGGATGAAAACATGGAGAAAACGAATTTTCCCAGATATGACACCTAGCTAGATCGATTTTTTGCCCTCGTAAATCGCTATATTGCAACTTTCATCGAAATCGTTAGAGCCGTTTTCGAGAACTTAATTACAAATACATGTAATATATTGTATAGGTATATGTATAGATCACTTAATAGTATAGGATGTTCGTAATAAATCCGAATTAGGTTTTTATGGAAAGAAAAATTGGTAAAGTTTCCCGGATTGAACGTCTTTTTTCTCGTCTTTTTTGTATAAATCTTTGAAAATTGGACAAAACGTCTGTCGGGTCAGCTTGCGAGATATGTAAATGTAAGTAATTTTTCTAATCGCCGCCTGACCTTCACAAAACGAAAGGCTCCGACCGATATTACGTCCTTGTGTCGGAAAACACTTACCTAGACCACTTAGTTCTCACATTCTAGTAAAATTATGATACTAATACATGTTATATAGACCTGTACGCGGTAGTTAGGTTATGTGGCGTACGTGGTATTAAAGTCGGAATTACTTTAGAGTCTTCAGGCCATATTTAAGCCAAAAACTTAGGGTTAGCCTTATCCTATACTATTAAACGAGTAATATTTGTATATTTGTACTCACGTTCTCGAAATCGGCTCTAACGATTTCAATGAAAGTTGCAATATGGATTTACGGGGCGAAAATTCGATCTAAGTAGGTCTCATATCTGGGAAAATTCGTTTTCTCCGTATTTTCACCCGAGCAGAGCTCGGTCGCCCAAAGTTTAGAACAAGATAATGAATAATGACATGAGAGTAATGACATTAGAATAATGACATGGCAGCATGGAATTAGTAAGTACCTACTATCATGGCAGTATGGAATTAATAAGTACTATCCTATACTATTAAATGAGCATTCTCTATGTTCACCAGAGAAGAGCTCGGTCGCCCAGATACTTAAGATAAAAACAGAGTTTCGCCGTGTTTTGATAGCAACAAACTTAGACCTGAAATTCTTCCGCCACTTGTGTTTAGTAGTAGACATAAAAAACAAACTTTCATCACTGAATATAAGCAGTAGTGAAATCTACCCAAAATATGAGCAAAAGAGATGTTCATATCACAATCCCGGAAATTTTGTTGGCATAAGTGTGTTAAGATGGACTTTAATTGTAAAATCATTTACCTACTTACGTATTAAAGAATAGACGTAGATATATTTAGTAACCTATTCCGCTAAACTATTCCTAAAGAGTCATAAAAAACCCTGTAAAAAATCGAATCGTGTTTCACTTCTCAACGAGGTATCCTCAGGATGACGACTGACTTGTCGCGAACCTGAACATGGCGTGTTGTCACACCGAGCGTCAGACGCAGAGTACGTATGCGCTGTGCGTGTGCGCTGTGTGTATGTGTGCATGTTTGTGTGTGTGCTTACGTATTTATACAGAAGCAATAAACCGAAACATATTAAACTTTAGCCATCAAACAACCATACAATCTATCGACGATAAAATCTAATTGGACATCAACTGATTATACGTTATTACAAGTATGAAAAGCTTACCTTTAGGTAAACTTAGAATTTTACAGGTATATGAAGAACCAGTAATAATATAACAGTGAGGTAAACCACAGTCTATGTATTTTGATAGAGGTCATAGGATTTCACATCATATTTATGCTACAAGTTTCAAAATTCTATGGAGTTTTAATTTACTATTGCCATGATTTAACATAAATAATAATAAAGGAATAAAAATTACTTGGCTATTATAAACTGGGCGGACTTGTTTAATTTTTATTGAACCAAAGTTTGGAATACTCTAAGAAATTACAAGAACTCAATTTTAAGAAGTTTCTTGAGTTTCATCTGACTGCCTCATTGATCTAAATAGTCACAATCGATACTGTCGAGCAAAGTGTTATTGGGTTTTTCTATCGGGAATTTCTCAGAAGCAGCCCAGCATTTCTCAGAAGTCTGGATTTGTGCCCGGTTGATGGCAATAGGCTCGCCGCCTATTACATGGGACTTAAACATAACTGGCCAAATGTGGGTGTACCATATGTACACCTCTGCTTAACCCTTGCTGCTTAACAGGCGTCATGTCATGTTATGTCATTTGAAACAAAAACCTATAAATGTAAGAATCTTAAACAAACAAGGAATTTCTATTCCCAAAATAACAAACCACTTTCTTTCACAAAAGAAGCACTTAATGCCTTAAAAAACTGTTTACTAAGTTCCATATACCAGCAGACCGTTAAGTTCTTCAGCCGCCGACCTAAGGTCATGGTTTACAAACACAATGGGCTTCCATACGACCGAACCTTGAAGAAGCGTGCGAAACAAGCTAACCAGAGAATAATAGCACTTAATGCGGTTGACACTAATAAAAATGACTTCGTTATTTACGTTTTTTAGCAGTTAATAGGTTTAATGGTTTTTACAGTTATTTTTGTGAGTTCAAGTTGTTTAGTTCAACGCATGTATGACAAGGACTTTAGATGGGTATTTCTACAGTTTTTGACCTAATCTAAGGCAACAATGCTGGCCATGAATATCTGCTGCGCAAGAGAGATTGCTGGTACGTTAAGAGGAGGCTCCCTAAATTGTATGTTAATTTGCATTAATATTCTGAAATAGTCATGCATACAATCAAAATGGAACTTTAGTATATGATTTATTGGATCTTTTTCTTCCCTTATATAAGACAGTTACGTAATTGGAACATTTTCGCTCGATTAATTTTTATTCGAAAATCATATCTATTTTAAAGATTATTTGCTACAAAAAATGACTTGGCTTTTAAGTCTAAAACAATTATTGACAGTAAGAAAATATAATTAAAAAAGTTTCCAGATATAAGGAAAAAATTCTATAGTTGTAAACGAAATAAGAATTGAGACTTACGACATTTAGTTCCGTGCTCGAACACGATCAAAGAGCGCACGCGATATTCAACTTTATTACTGATGTGTTAGCGTTTAGCACATAGTGGAGTGGCGGGGTGCTTGGGGGCGGAGCTTGCGTGGAAATTGTCTTTGGAGTGTCTGGTCTTAATAACGACCTTAATATAACATAACATCACGCCAGTATTCTTCGAAGGGTTAGGCAGAAGCTCACCTGTAGTACACCCACATTTCGCCAGTTATGTTTAAGTCCCATGTAATAGGGGGCGAGCCTATTGCCATCAACCGGGCACAAATTCAGACTGCTACTGTGATACTCCAGAAGGAAAAACCCAATGACACTTTGCCCGATCCGGGAATCGAAACCAGGACCTCGTGCTCAGCAGTAGAGCTTTTGTCCACTAGACCAACGAGGCTAGTAACGACGTAAGTGACAGTTAAAACTTCTTTTTTGGCAGTAATTTTCATTAACCGGAACTTTTTACTAACCGAACTACAGTTAGCTGTTTGTCAATCTGCCTAGCCTTTTCCCAACTATGTTAGGGTCGGCTTCCAATCTAACTGGATACAGCAGAATATCAGTATTTTACATGGAGCGACTGCCTATCTGACCTCCACAACCCAGTAACTGGGTAATACGATACCCCTTGGTTAAGACTAGTTGTCAGACATTCGGACATTCAACCAGTAACGACTGTCAAGGATCCACAAATGACAGCCGGAACCAACGGCTTAACGGGCTTTCCGAGGCACAGAAGAGTCTCGATATGTAAAAATTGTCACCCATCCACGGACCAACCCCGGCAGGTGTAGCTTAACCTGATGGATCGACCCGTGCTGCTTGTAAACCATTTAAAAAAGTAAGCTAAGTATCATAACTTGAGATTAATTGGGGATATACCTATTATGAAGTTTTAATTTAAAATAACTTCCAATTGAAAACTATTGTTTTATTAGAAACACCCATTAATGGCTTTCCAAATCAGGACAGAATCATCTTTAGGCTTCTATTTAGTTCCTAATATGCGACCACACTAAAAACCATCACTTATAATTTATAAAATAGCCATCACAACTCATTGTCATGTCCATTAACTCAATACGCCATCGAAACCAACCGTTTAGAGGTCCATCATTGTAACAGCATATATATTACAAAAATTGCCATACCCAGTGGGCACTTAATGGTATACAGTGGGCACTTAACGAAAATAAGCTCAAAATTGCGTGTTGCTCTAAAATACTGATTTTATGAGTTGATTGCTGTTGAACACCTCTGCTAGCACTGTAGTTCTATCTTCTTAATGTCCCTCGGCAAACTTCGTGTTTCGTCAGTTGTCAGATTTCTATCAGTTGCCCTTTGCACTTAGTGCAGACTGGACGCTCTCAATCGACTTGGAAGTATACAGAGTTGTTAACACTCTATTAACTTAATGTAATTTATTTAAAAAATGGGAGGAAAGCTGCTAAAGTCGCAGGCACGACAGATAGGAAAATAGTTTTACAGCTCTATATAGTTCACACGGAAATCAAAACAAAACAACAATAAAGTACTTAGTTCTGAATTCAAATTATTATACGCGATAAATCTAATAATTGATGGACATGTAAATTAGCATTCGTTTGTATTCGGAAATGCGATGATACCCGAGGGACATTGAGAGCACTGTACGTACTCATAGTTTGAACGCCTTTGCTAACTAGTACGTACTTATAGTGGATTTGTTTTAGACCCTATTGAATTTGTTATGGTGAATATGAAGATATTTGCCTTGGATTTTTAAAAGCTAAGTAATGTTAATGATACAAATTTTTTTGAGTGCAATTTTTTACGTTGTGTAATCTTCCAGAATAATAAAAGGTAATTCATCGTCAATTAAAAAAGAGCTTGCGAGCATCCAGATGCTTTCTATCACCTCATCATCATCATTTCAGCTGAAAGACGTCCACTGCTGGACATAGGCCTCCCCTAAGCACCTCCACTTCGACCGATTCTGTGCTTTCCGTATCCAGCGGATTCCTGCGGCCTTCACAAGGTCATCGGTCTATCTTGTGGGAGGCCTTCCAACGCTACGTCTTCCGGTACGCGGTCGCCACTCCAGAACCTTTCGGCCCCATCGGCCATCCGTTCTGCGAGCAATGTGCCCTGCCCATTGCCACTTAAGTTTGGCAATTTAAGTTTATCACCTATCTGAATGAAATGCAACAAACAGATTTTCATGCCTCTAAATTAACTCGCAGAAAATGTTCGATGAAAAATCCCTCTGCATTATCGTTGAATATTGCAAAATTTAAATACTTACAATAATAGATACATCAAAATTAATTAAATTGCCGTTCAGTTTACCATCAAAGTAGTAATACAATTGCATCGTTTTCAATATTATCGTAAAGACATATATGTTAACGATGTCTTTATAATGTCGTAGAAAATAATTATCATTATAAATTTTCTATTACTTCCTACAGTTGCTAAACTTTTAGATCAAAATCGCAGTTTCAGGACAGATAACTGTATTTCAAATGTTAATTTATAAATTAAGTAAATGTCTACATGCAAATTACTGATGCTGCCATTTGTAGATCTTTGACAGTCGTTACGGGTAGTTTGAAGCCCAAAAAGTCTGACAACCAGTCTTACCAAGGGGTATCGTGTTACCTAGTAACTAGGTTGTGGAGGTCAGATAGGTAGTCGCTCCATGTAAAATGTGGTAAATGTGGTGGTGTGGTATGTGGTGTGTAAATGTGGTATTCAGCTGCATCCGGCTGGAAGCCGACTCCAACATAGTTGGGAAAAGGCTAGGCAGATGATGATGATGCAAATTACTAATGCTACCTACATACCTAGAATGGTAATAATTAAATTATTTCATTATTATTATTCTACATAAAGGAGCAAAAACTCTTCAACGTCTTAGAATGTTACAGTTGTAAAACACGTTTATTTATTTTCATTCACAACATTATTTTCTTCTCGGGAAGATAAATGCAATAATTTAATAGGTACTTTACATACCATTTACTAGAAAACTGTCAACATAAGCTGACTTAAATTGTAAACATGTAAATTAAATACACAATACATTTAAGTTAAAACTTAAAATGTTATTTTGACATTTATAGCAATAATAAATCTGTCAATGTCCAATGTTTTTTATAAATACATATGTTTAAAAAAAAAATAATAGATGTGTCCAGCTGTCCTAGTGACATTTTATTTTTATTTTATGTGGGTATATAACCAGCCATATCAAAACTATGGCCTTTTTGTGATTTAAATGGGACTTTATTTACAGTGAAATATGTACGAGCATAGGTGCACAATTTACGAACGAATTTCTTAAAATACATCGCGATCTGGGAATAATGGCAACATTGCCAAGTTGAATGAGAATGATGATTCTTTGATCTGAAAATAGGCGAGCCCTCAGGTCACGTGAAGAGTCGAAAAACCGCTTGGCGATGTTCCGAAAAACAAGGTGAGCACTCGGAACCCATGGCCCTAGTGTTTCAACCCCAAACAGCTCCAATATACAGTATATTAACTAACAAAGGGCGTTCCCATTAATCTGAAATAGAATAGCGTCCATACACGCAAAAAAAATATTACCATTCAATTTTTTTACATTCTCTAAATACGAAAATGGAATCCTATACTATTAAACAAGCAATATTTGTATATAGATTTGTACTCACGGTCTCGAAATCGACTCCAACGATTTCGATGAAAGTTGCAATATAGAGGTTTACGGGGGCGAAAAATCGATCTAGCTAGGTCTTATATCTGGGAAAATTAGTTTTCTCTGTATTTTCACCCGAGCAGAGCTCGGTCGCCCAAAGTTTAGAACAAGTTAATGACATTAGAATAATGATCATGGCAGCATGGAATTAGTAAGTACCTACTATCATACGTATGGAATTAGTAGGTACTATCCTATACTATTAAATGAGCATTCTCTATTTTCACCAGAGCAGAGCTCGGTCGCCCAGGCACTTAATAAGTAAAAGAAACACTCTATACACGCGCACTTGTCTTTCAACGTGGTTTTTTTTTAATGGTAATATTTTTTTTTAGCATGATGGGCGCTATACTATTGCGGGGAACGCCCTTCGTTAGTTAACATACTGTATAACTCAAACTGCAGTAATCACATAGTCACAGTCATGCTATTATCGAAAGTGCCGTGACATGCAAGTTGCGTAGCATACAAATGTACGGCAGAACATTACACTTGCCTCGTTTACATATATCTAAATAATATGTGCTTACAGCGTATGTCGTAATTTGCTGCCAATTAACTTGATTGGTGTCATCATTTTTAAATGAAAATATCTTATTGACTTTAAATAATAGTTATGCCAATATTTGTTTACAAGTCAATTCCATAAACACTTTGTTTAGCTCATCGATAGACACAGAAGTCAAACAATCAAGTAAATAATTAAATTATCGTTAACTCCTAGTCTATGTTAAGACTGCCTCGTTGGTCTAGTGGTCGCAAGCGCTACTGCTGGCCATGAGGTCCTGGGTTCGATTCCCGAGTCGGGCAAAGTGTTATTGGGTTTTTCCCTCTGGAATTTCTCAGTGGCAGCCCGGAGTCCGGATTTATGCCCGGTTGATGACAATAGGCTCGCCCCCTATTACATGGGACTTAAACATAACTGGTGAAATGTGGATGTACTATAGGTACACCTCTGCGTTACCCCCCGCTGAAATACAGTCGTGATGTTATGTTATATGTTATGTAATGTTATGAACTCCATTATTTATAGTTGTGCTTTATTCTTATCCTTGGTAATAGTGCCTTTTTAAGTTTTCACTTAACCAATTAATCTCAATAAAATGTATATTCTACATAAGTACAACAAAATCTACCTAACATTAGCACTAAGCTTTATTTAATTAGGACTATTTAAAATAGTAGATTATTCTATTTAAAATAGTAGGTATTCTATTTATTAAAGAAACAAAGATGGCAAATAGATAGGTACTGAATAAATTAACACACTTGGTCTTACATTAGATCTCATATCTTTTTGCGGTAGAAGAACTGCGTTGCGAGACTTGCATTTTTTTACATGTTATGTTTTTGATGGGATTTTAAACATTTCTTTAAGACTCTTTTCATGGCTATACATTGCACAAGCTCATTGCACGAGATCAGTAACTTTTGCATTCTCGTCATTTTCACCTATACACGTGGATATATTTAGTAACCTGTTCCGCTTCCCGAACACGGCGTGTTGCCACACCGAGCGCTGACTCTGCGTTCAGTGCTCGGTATGGCAACACACCATGTTCGGGTTCGCGACAAGTCAATCGTCATCCTGAGGATGCCTCGTTGAGAGGTGAAGCACGTGTCGATTTCTTTCAGGAGTTTTTTATGGCTCTTTAGAAATAGCTAAGCGGAACAGGTTACTAAATATATCGACGTCTATTGTATTTTATAACGGATTTCTGCAAGGTCACGCCTGAATCAATTAACTATCTTGTTATCCTTGTTATCTCTTTCCTTCTAATAATTCTTTATTATCTTAGTCGGCACTTCCAAATCTTACAAAACACATAGTTTATTTGCAACGGTGACAGTAAATCGAATCGTTTATAACTGTACCCATCATTCTCCGAAGAAAGTTAAAGTAACCGTGTCGTAACAGTTATTTACCTAACTGCGATTATTTCATTCTATTTATTTTGCAATTGCATTATGCATATTGTCTAGTCAAAGAAAAATTTGCAAATGCAAACAATTTTAACTTTCTCAAATGTAAGTTTAATGACCGTTACAAAAAATATTTTTTGAGAAATTTAAATATTTACTTATTACTAAATAATTGTTCGTAAAAAGTATTCTCAAAATAAAAAAATCACTCGTAAATCCATACTGACATATGACATCATCACGGCACTGTAAATGCGAAAGTAATAACTGCCTTAAGCGATCAAATGTAATTGTAAATTTTTACGTGATTGACATGTTCCAAACAAACACCATTTTTTTTAAAATCAAATTACGCATTGAAGTAACAAAAAAAAATATATGTCAAAAACATACAGCAGCGTGGCGCCCGTTCGTGAATTGATGCGCAAATTGATCGTCTACCAAATGCAATTGAAGCGATTGACAATATTACTACAATACAAATTAATGGAAATTGATCAATTGCAATTGATAGTTTCTGGGACCTTTTCACGTCGTAACAGCTGCACGGATTTGGATGACGTACACATGTCGGTAGACATACAATGAATACTTTTTATCCCGACAGCAACTTCTTATGGATTATTTCCGACCTTCACGCGTGGGCAAGTAATACAAAATAACATAACATCACGCTTGTCTTCTCCAAAAGGTTGGACAGAGACACATTTACATCTCTTATAATTAAAGTGATATGTTTTTAAAGAAAGGTCTATTCTTACTAAAAGTTTAAATGACTTAACCTCCTATAATAATTAAGTATCTGCTCGATCGATCTCTGCTCGGGTGAAAATAGAGAATGCTCATTTTAATAGTATAGGATAGTTCATACTAATTCCATGTATAGTACATACTAATTCCATGCTGTCATGATAGTAGGTACTTACTAATTCCATGCTGCCTTGTCATTATTCTAAGGTTGCCATCTTGTACTAAACTTTAGGCGACCGAGCTCTGCTCGGGTGAAAATGGAGAATGCTCATTTAATAGTATTGAATAGTACCTACTAATTCCATGCTGCCATAATAGTAGGTACTTACTTATTCTATGCTGCCATGTCATTATTCTAATGTCATTATTCATTATCTTGTTCTAAACTTTGGGCGACCGAGCTCTGCTCGGGTGAAAATACGGAGAAAACGAATTTTCCCAGGTATGAGACCTAGCTAGATCGATTTTTCGCCCCCGTAAACCTCTATATTGAAATCGTGAGCTAATTATAAATACATACAAATATTGCTCATTTAATAGTTTATGATTAATCAACAGGCCAACGAAACTTATCAAATAACACAACAGAAAACCGAACTCAATACTTTACAATAAGCGCTCAAGCATGAAAATCGCGTGCTAAAAAAAGCGTAAGTAGCTAATTATCGAATGATTTACATGACGCGAGATGTATTCACTCACGAGCCTATAGAAAGCGGGGTGAGCGATCTTTCGCTTAATTCATTCGCAATGTTTACGCTTATTGACGACGCTAATCGATATTACTTATTATTATTATGTCATTGCAGTGAAAACTATGATTTCACTGTTCATTTTGTTGGTTTGTTTTTGTTTGTAGTTTACCTGTTCAGTGAATATGCTTAAATTTGTGATATTTCAGTTAGGTAAGCGTAAAAAACTATGATATGAATTGATTTTATTGTCTGTTTTGATATGTTGCAAGATCTCATGTGCTACAAAAACAATCTGACACCACCACTTTCCAAGGACCATTTGTGTCAAATTCCCAATTTTTCGTCTATTTGCATAGTATATATTTTATTTGGAAAATAAAAATATTTTAATTCACATGACATTTTTATTTTAGGAAGGATATATGGATAGATAATTGTATGCAATTTTTCTTTTGTTTATGCCATCTCGCAAGTCAACGTAGGAGGTTGTCACCTGCTTAACCGGACTATTCTATGGATGCCTTAATAAATTAAAGCCTCAAGCCAAGGCATAAAGTTATAAACTATTCAATTACACACTTAGAGCACTCCCTGTGGGATCCGAACCAGACGTCCTCGCCTTGGGGCGTGCAAAAAACAAATGACTAACGTCAGAATCATTTAAACATAATAGGCCTGTGTCCTAAATTTTTTTATGACCTTCTTGTTATTTATAAAAAAATATTAAACACGTATTTTTTCTTTTTTGACGTTATCAAAAGATTACAGCGATACATTGAGTTAAAATGTGGCATGACGTCACGCCTTACTAGATTTAATACTGCGTTGTGACGTAGCGAGCCCCCACTCCCCAACTTTAATGCGCGTTTTCTAAGTTATTTTTGATTAATATGATAAAGCAAAAAATACGTGTCTAAAAATTGTTTATTATCTGAAAGACGGACTAAATAGAATTTCATTTTAAGCTATTGCATAGCTTTTATCGCGGGCATTGAGCGCGGTGACCAAATCAAGAAATTCCGTAACGTAACGAAAATAAAACCTAACACCCCCCACTCCGCCTACCATGTAATGACGGTCCCCATGACAACGTGATGTTGTCATGGGAACGTGATTTTTGTTTTATGTCATCACGTCATCATCCCAAGTGTAGCGTTGACAAATAGGAAGTATGGAGGTTACAAATGCTATGCAATAGCTTTACCGCGGCAGTCCCCGAGTGCCACACGCTTTTTTTTTGTTTATACCATCTCGCAGGTCAACGTTGTCAGCTGCTTAACCGGGCTATTCTATGGATGCCTTAATAACTTAAAGCCAAGGCATAAAAGTTATAAACTATTCGACTACACACTAAGAGCACCCCCCGTGGGGTACTACCCTGGCGTAAGACGTCCTCGCCTTGGAGCGTGCAAGACACAATTGACTAACGTCAGAATCATTTAAACATAATTGAACCAAATGACCCTCCACCCATTCATTGCATAAACGTGTTTATTTACGATATAAAACATGATTAAACCCAGATCTCCAATAAAACATTATTGCTATATCATATCCAAGAAACAGATAATTATGAACGTTATGGACAGAACTGGTTTTCCTTAGATTTCATTTATTTGAGTAAGTGGAGCGTTGGCAGCCGTTTACTGGAGTTAAAACCGGGTTTGTATTACGAAAGAAATGTCGCTAGTGTCGCGAACTGTAGTTTGGAATAATGTAAACTTGACCTTCATTCTAGCACCAGGGAATTCCCTGGACGTGAAAACTTTTTACGGTTTTCACTTTAAAAGAGACATCACCTCTAAATTTGTTTCGGCATTTCTTGCAGGGCCATCCAATATCAATCTGGCTAGCCTTTCCCCAACTATGTTGGGATCGGCTTCCAGTCTAACCGGATGCAGCTGAATACCGGTATTTTATATGGAGCGACTGCCTATCTGACCTCCACAACCCAATAACTAGGTAATACGATACCCCTTGATAAGACTGGGCGTCTGACGACCCGTAACGACTGTCAAAGATCCACGAATGACAGCCGGGACCAACGGCTTAACATGTTTTCTGAGGCACGGAGGAGTCTCGATATGTAAAGATGGTCACCCATCCACGCACCAACCCCGGCAAGCGTAGTTTAACCTGGTGGATTGCCCGTGTGGCTGTTATTACTTAGCCACAAGCTCCTCAATGCAGTCCAAATGCACGCGCCATCCAGTTTTAAAATATTGACAAAAAAAATCGTGTAAAAGTGTCTTAAAGATCTACATTTCATTTCACTGAAAAGTGTTTGAATGTTATCGTTGTTGCGATAATTAGGGGAAGCCCATATCCAGCAGTGAACACTTTTCGGCAAAAATTATGATGATAACCCTTGTGCCATTGGCGAATTCTTTATTAAAGCTATAAATTCGTTCTTCTTCAAATTACTTACCATAACTATTTTAATTCAGCTAATTTAGAATCTTATTTATGCTATTAACGTGTGTCACCAATCGATTTTCTATTAAAGCTTTTTTCTTTACTAAAATTATGCAACCGAATATAAAAAGGCTTATGACTGGCTAGGCAGACTATTAGGTTTATGCATCGAGGTGAACATTAACGGACTTGTAAACTCTATAAATGAGGTGAACGTTTTAATATTAGTTGTGAACGGTTTTATTAACGCGTACAGCTGATTTGTTTACGATTTTATGGGTCGTCTACTGTTGCGTTACAAGGCAAGTAGAATTTGCTTAGGCAAGTATGAAACAAGATTAGGAAAGCAATACAAGACAGGGATAATATTAAATTTTTATGAGATTGACAGACATAAAAGGTAAAAGATATCGAAACCAAACTATTGACACTATTAACATAAACGTAAGAACTTTAATTACAAGTATCATTTAAATATGAATAGATAAATACCTAATATAACAATTTATCGCATTAAAAAATCAGATTAAATCGAATTTAAATGTGACAAAAATATCATTCAACAAAACACATTCACTACAAAACGCAGCGCAGCGGTGCAAATAAACGATACGAGTAACAATATCTTGCAACCTTGGTAGTTGACCGAGCGCGACACTGTTGCCTGTCAAGTTATACTTAAGGGGGAAGTGCTAAGCTTGCTCGCGAAATTTAAATTTTCTTAATTTTTTGCAAGTTTCAAGTCAGTTTAGAATTGGCCTAAAATGTTATGATTTCATGAAAAAGTCATTATATAGGGTAATTTTAACATAGAGAGTTGTATTGATGTTTTAATGATTATAATTCTGTATATTTGTCACGGTCGCAAATCATATCTTGATCGACATACAACCTAATACTGACCTGCAAATTGAAAAAAACGTAAGAATATTTGAATTCCGCGAGCTACCCTGACACTTTCGCCTTAAGTATAACTTGAAACTTAAATAGTCATTATAAGTAGGTATGATTGAAGGCGTGGCGCAATAACTTAATTGTTCCAACGAGTTATACTTTTAAGTTTTAACTTAACTGGATCAAATCGGAAATTCTTATAAATTTTTTTAGATAAATCATATTAAGTAAAAATATTGAACTGATTTCGACACGTATGAAAATGAGAGCTAAGTTTGAATCAAGTCAAACAAGTTGTAGTACAAGTTGACTGCTAATTATAGTTAGCTGACTTGTATCTCACTTTCAAAACGTCCTGTCTCAAATAGAACCACACTTAAATCTCAAGACTGTTGCTAATAACTTACTTTGCTATAAGTTATAATAACTTGGTTACAAATAAGGTTTTAAATGACTCACGCCGTCACGCCAAAAACGTTTGACGTATTGATCTACTAACACTAAAGATTTCATAAAACAATTTGAATTGACCTGTCCATAAAACTATATGACTTCGTTCTGACTTAAGAAGGTATATAATATGCGAATCTTTAATCCTGAAGACACTTGAAAAATATTTCCTTAAACGCATAGGTATTTAAAAATATGCATTCCATGCAACAAAGCAAGCTTTACATAAATCTGGGTAAGCGCCGATAGTCATAAAACTGGCTCAGGCGCAGTCGTCCCCATTTTAATTGGAATGGTTGAAATCCTGATTTGAATTACCCAACACGCAAACATACATTTACTTAAATAGAAAACCCATTGTCTTATTATGATAATTTATCGTATAGCACGATTTATGCAAGTAAGGAATTTGTTAGAGCTAAATCCAAATTTAAATGGCGTAGAGAAAAATTATGAAAGAAGACACAGAGGACGGAAAAAAAACAAAACATGTGTGCAATTCACACGTGGTAGAAGTGAAACCTTAAAAACATTTTTTTTGTTTTTTACGCACACAAACACCTATTAACACACGTACAACGCTCAGGCCCAAGCAAACTCCCACTATGCCTTGGTAAACACGAGTGGAGGGGGTCCGAAGCAGAGCACAAAGAGAACTACGAACATAAGAAACACTAAAATGCTTCCTATCTCATTTTCTCCCACGTTAAATTCAATGCTTCTTTTAGTACTGAAAGTCTAACCCGGTCTTTTCACTATACATAACATAGCATAATCAGCCTATAATGTTCCCACTGCTGGGACACAGGCCTCCTCTCTGTGAGAGGGAGTGGGCTGTAATCCACCACGCGGGCCCAGTGCGGGTTGATAGATGTCACATGTCTTCAAATTTTCGGTTCTAGGACATGCCGGTTTCCTAACGATGGTTTCCTTAACCGTTTTGAGAGCAGTGGTGATGAAGTTATTTACACCTACAACTCGTAAGTCGCAGCCGTTACCACTGCTCTCTCGGGTCTCTTAAACAACACTATAAATATTTTACTTTGATCTCTGTGGCTTTCAGTAATAACGTTCATATCTTTAAGTAATGCTGGAAGGCTTTTCCCACCCACTTTACATCATATTTTTATATTATTGAGTAGCAAACCACAAATAGCGGACGCTGACCGCACAGTTGCTGGAGTAAAATGGAATTGGGCTGGCCACATCTGTCGCATGTCGGAGCAGCAATACGCAAAAATCAGTGGATCCCAAATAGCAGGAAACGACTACGCGGCAGGTCCAGAAAGAAATGGCGGGATGAGCTGGACTCCTTCTTAACGGATTGGCCCACAATCGCAGTAGACCGAGAAAAGTGGAAAGAGGGAAAGGAGGGCTTTGCACTGCAGTGGAACAACGCAGGCTTATATAATATAATAATAATAAAGCAAACCACAAACAGTTAGTAAGTGCTTAAGACCTAAGTGGCATAAGAACCACAGGAAGGCATTGCAGGTATATTATCATACCTGAAACAAAGCTGAATTGTCTCATGTGCCTTGTTATCACAATCGTCCTGCCCGTATCGGCAAAGTATCATCAGTAGATCATAAATTAGTCACATACCTGAGGGGTCCTGAGGGCGCTGGTGACGGCAAGAAGCGTCAGCGCCGCCACGCTCCACCACACACCGGCTCGCATCCTCATGCACTGCAACAAGAAATAAGTATTGTAAGTAACATGCCACTCAAAATGAAAAATTCATATCTATGGTAGACTCAGCAGCAGTCGGTGACCGTCACAGTTACATATACCCAAAATGCCAGCTATTCACCACTTCCTAATATTTTAGTTGAAAAGAAAAAATGGCGCAACACACTCCCCAACAACCCATTTAACGTTTAGTGGTATGAGGAACAGGGTGTAAAGTTCACTCATCCACCATAGAAAAGGAAGGATCCCCCGACCAGACGGGTGTTGGGTCTGGCGGGCAACTGCCCATCGGTTTGAAGTTGAAATCTTGTATTTAAGTCGATCGCTCGGTAAACTCTAACTGCGCGATGCAGGATTTGTGTGACGTCATGTCTATGATGCGTAGTTCGTATGTGGCAGTGTAACCGCTGCAAACATGTTATTGGTTTGGTTCACAGTTTACATCAAGGGTTCACATAATAAATTTTGCTGTTTTATCCTTTGGCTTTATTCTTTACGAACTGTTACCCGCGACTTCGTCTGTGATCCAGAATGAAAAGGCCCATCTGCAGGTCCCAAACTAACTGCAATCAAATTTCATAACAATCGCTTCTGTGGTTTAGGCGTAAAAATGTAACAGACAGACAGAGTTACTTTCACATTTATACATACATCTATACAAATAAATAAAATTGAATTACTTATCTGTTTGTAAAGTCAAAATAACAGCTTTTAACCAAATGCATATGAAAGTATATACGGCACATTTTTTTATATTTTTCTGTCTGTTTGTTCCGGCTAATCTCCGAAACGGCTTGACCGATTTTGACGGGAGTTTCACTGGCAGATAACGGATATTAAAAAGAGTAACTTAACTACTTTTATTTATGAAAAAGAATAAGTGTCCACGTGGGCAAATCCGCGCGCAGCAGCTAGTTTATAATATAATGATGATGAAGTATGATTTATTTTTAGCTCCTATTAAACATTTTATGAATCATTTATTCAGTACCGTGAATTTAGAATGTCTAACAACCTAGCTCAAAGTAAACAAATTACTTAGCACTTACAATGCTAAGTAAATGTGCGGTAAATAGAATGTTTATTTATAAACTTTGAACGTAGCTGTAAAATTATAAAACAAACATTAACGCTAACTTGTCATTCAACTATTCTGTAGACTTGATATAAAAGTTGTCAGCTTTGTGGAATTTTATACGTTTATAAGATAAGAAAACTAGCTTCCGCAGGGGTTTCGCCTGCGTGATTTTTTTATTTTTATTAATTTATTGATCTTTTGTATAGATTCTTTTCTATTTTGTGATGTGAGAACGCTGGTACCTGGTACCTACTAAAAGACCTACACTGTCCTCTCATACCTATTAACAGTGTTATTTGTCAAAAATTATTTATTTCTATTGCCACTATAACAACAATTAATAAAATAAAGTTAAAAATAGGGGTCGCCATACAAGAAACGTGTTTATTCGGCGTTTTTTGATAAATATAGTACGGTGGTACGGAAACCTTCGTGTGCAAGTCCGACTCGCACTTGGTCAATTTTTTTTGTTTATTTATTATTAACTTCTGCCCGCGACTTCGTTCACCTATTCATCCTTCCTTAAGAATTGGGCTATCCAATGCAAAAAGAATTTTTCAAATCCGACTGGTAGTTCCGGAGATTACCCCTACATACAAACTTACAAACATTCATAAAACAAACAAATTTTATATTTCATATTATTCTATTATTTATATAAGTATACAAAAACACAAATCTTTTCTCTTTTTAATATAAGTGTAGGAAAGGTCAGAAGGTGAAGAGTTATTTGCTAAGCTAAAACGAGAAGCTTCCAAAACTGAGATTATATTTAAACGAACTTCCAAAACTGAGATTGTTTTTGAACGAACTTCCAAAACTGAGATTATTTTTGAACGAACTTCCAAAACTATGATGATTATATTTGAATGAACTTCCAAAACTGTGATTATTATATTTGAACGAAAAGCACAAACTGTGGTGAAATATTGGCCAGTTATAAGATGAACCTGACTCATCAGTAAATACATATTTATAGCTATTTAGGACATTTATTTAATTCTTGATGACTACCTCGTTGTTCTCGTTTTCGCAAGTGCTACTGCTGGGCAGTAAATCCGAGTTCGATTCCGATTTGAGGTTGGGTAAAGAGTTATTGTGCTTTTACATCAGGAATTTCTCAGTAGCAGCCCGGAGTCTGGATGTGTACCCGGTTGATGGCAACAGGCTCACCCTCTATTATAAAGGACTTAAACATAACTGGCGAAATTTGGGTGTCCGTACGTACAACTCTGAGAGAACAAGATGTACAAGAAAAGCCTTCCTTTTTCAAGAACTTTAAATTCTAATCACTTTACCGAAACTGTGTGTTCTTAAAAAATAGAATTAAATTGCAGCCTACTCAGGAAAACCGTAGAAGAAGCTAATACCACCTCTTGTTAAAGTGCCACAAAGTAACAAAATGTCAAAACGATCGTAAAGTTGGAAGTTGGTATCTTCATATCGATAAATCTGTCACACAATACTTTCACTCTCAAATTATGTGGCAGCTTTCGATTTCATACTACTACTTTACTTCTGTGGGACCCTGGTACCTTATCACACAATTCGAGATAATTCAAAGATGATTTGCATAAGTTAATGTGGTTTTATATTTATGAGCAAACAGATGGAGAACGATTTAGTAAATGCCAAGGAAAAATCTGAAAGATTTACACTTCACAAAATTAGACTTAATTTTAAAGTAGTGTGTGCTCCTTTGTAATGTGCTATCCATTCCTTAACAAATACGTTTGCAGTTGAAAACGAATCATTACTTTTTTCAAAGATATGAAATAAAACTGCATTTTAGATACGACGATATAATAATTAAGTTATGTAAAACTAGTGCAATTAGCTTCAACTTTCTGACTAAACGATTCTTTGACAAATTTTTTTAAAATTCTTTTTCGATTATTTGAATGCTGGATAAATTTATAATTATTTAATTAAATGTACCTACCTACTTATATTTGTACGTAGTTAAAGCAAAACATGACTGTGATATAATTTAATTGTAACATCTTGCTTGCCATGTGTGTGTATGTATATTCATGTTTTGGACAAATAAATGATCTTTATCTTTATCTTTAAAAGTGCCTTTAAATAGTCTAATTGAAATAAATGCTTTGAGTTTGAGTTAATTTAAGTGCTAATCCATATAAACCTTAATATTATGACCAGTAGCCGTCTAGCACGCTAAATACTTAATTAACAAAAGTTTAACTTTTATTTAAATCATTCGACCCTGACACACATCTATATCCTGATACCTATCAGAAAGTCTTAATCTGATAAGTCTTTAATTGTTTTCGCTCATTATCATTAAACGGCTCTACTTTAGTATAAAGATATCTTTATCTAATCGGGCTTTTTGCAACACGCCAGGACTGACCCTGAAAAAAAAAGGTAGGGCTTTTTGGATCACTTGCATCGTCCAAAGAAAAACTAAAAATTCGATATCTTGAACCTTTGTCAGGTTGAAATTAAAATAGTTCAAGGTATCAATTTATTTATTATTAACTAGCTTCAGCCCGCGACTTCGTCCGCAAGCGTATAATAACCTTCCTCAAAAATTGGGCTATCCAATGCAAAAAGAATTTTCTAAATCCGACTGGTAGTTTCAGAGATTACCCCCTACAAACAAACTTACAAACAAACATACATACGAACAAACAAATTTTACCTCTTTATATAATACTAGCAGCGCGGTTTCACCCGCGTAAGTCTCCATCCTGTGGGAATATCGGGATCTAAAGTATCCTATGTGTTAATCCAGGTTATAAACAATTTGTGTGGCAAATTTCATCCAAATTGGTCCAGCCGTTTGAGCGTGAAGAAGAGACAAACATACACACACACGCACTCACAAACTTTCGCCTTTTTAGTGTGATTAATATGAAGAATAGATAAATGAACTATGATCAAAATCTTTACAAAGAAAGAAAAAGCCGAACGACGAATACGATTTTCGCACACACACAAACACAGTAAAGCTGAATCAAAACAAACATAATTAATAGGTCCTGTATATCTCACATTTCTCAAATAAATCAATGAACAAACCCAAAATTTCGCAAGCCAATCGCATCAATTAATCGCACTCGTACGCACCAATAACCGATTGATCAATTATCAGGAGACTGCGACCGGCGCCCGCGCAGGTATGCGGTGCAACGCTTTCTATGACCACACGAGCCTAGATGCTATGTGGAGCGATGTATTGATGTAATGTTTTGTTTTAATTTTTAGTACTAGACTAGAGGAGTTAAGGGTCCGTGCACGCAATCGACTGATTTTGACCAATTTTGTTCATTTAGTTGTGAGAAAGGGAAACGTTAGAAGAAACTACTTTTTATTTTGAAAATTAAAAAAATATCATCAACATCATTATATGGTCTACTTGTGAATAAGGGAACCACTTTTTTCAACTTCCTTACAAAATAAAGCAGAACAAAAAATTGAAATAACTTTTTTTTTTAAACCCTGTCAGTAATGTATTTTTTCCTATTATTTAGCAAACCAAATCAAGAAATTTAAAAATCACACATTAGTCTTCGGCTATCCTTGAAATAGTAAAATCAAAATTTTATTTTATTCAAGGCAATGTCACGTATTTAATCCTAGAGGCAACCGGATGGCGAATGGTATTCTGGTTCTTGAAGTGATACCGAACCCCCCCGTACCGTCCAAATGGAGCCCAAGTGGACGGGGGCGGAGATATGGGGGATGGGGGCAAAACATTATTTTTTGACATGGCATTCAAAATTTAAACTTTAATAAGTGTAAGGAATTTGTGTGGATCAATGCCTTCAGTGAGATGAAATATAAAACTCAATAGACTAGACTTCGTGGGAAAAGCACCTTAACTTCTTTAGCAAACATATACGAAGCTAATTTATTAGTTAGTACCTTGAATAAACAAAGGACAGTCCTTTCATACGATTCTTACTCATACAAATAATATTCTGATACCCGGGTTTACCCTTAAGTTAACTAGAACACGGGCTTTTACCGAAGCAATTTATTTATTTAAACTTTTCACAAAGGGGCTCGTGGCTAAGTAATAACAGCCGCACGGGTCGATTCATCAGGTTAAGCTACGCTTGTCGGGGTTGGTCTGTGGATGGGTGACCATCTTTACATTCCGAGACTCCTCCGTGTCTCGGAAAGCACGTTAAGCCGCTGGTCCCGGCTGTCATTCGTGGATCTTTGACAGTCGTTACGGGTCATCAGAAGCCCGAAAGTCTGACAACTAGTTTTACCAAGGGGTATCGTATTACCCAGTTACTACTACAGTCAGATAGGCAGTCGCTCCATGTGAAATACTGGTATTCAGCTGCATCAGCACGCGTAGCATGACCACCGTAGAAACGAGTTTTGTCGACGAAAGAATAGACAAAATGGCAGATAAACAATCACAATCTGTCATTTTGTCTATTCTTCTGTCGACAAAACTCGTTTCTACGGTGGTCATGCTACGCGTGCTGGTTAGACTGGAAGCCGACCCTATATAGTTGAGAAAAGGCTAGGCAGATTGATGTAAAACTTTTCACACTTAAAAAGGTACAAAGGTGGCTTATTGCCTTATGCAATCAAGTGGTTTGAAACGGATCAATAAGAAAGTAACTAACTTAAATATATTAACATAATGTTTTAAATGGGCTTTTACATCGCTATATAGGAATGGCGGAGAAATGCGTAGAAAACTGCTGTCAACAGATGAAACATTAGCACCTAAATACCTTAATTAGGTTCTTAATTAAGTGTTAATCGAGCCGTCGACTTCCATATGCCGAGGTAATTGATTGGAATTAACTCACGCGCATAATAGCAACTTGGTTTAATGGCTTTAATGGTGGTACCTCATTTCCTGGATTTTCTCATACCTATATAATGTACATGCCATTACTAGACACATCACAAATCAAAGCAAGTCAATAAATAAAAGTGGAGTGCCTCCGCTGCCGGCGCTGGCTACAAAAATAACGCCATTGGGAACCGGCATGACATTACTGCCGGCAGCCGAGATTAAAAACATCGGTTGCCGGCATATTACAAACCCGGCACCGCCAGCTCCCATAATGGACACCGGCGGCGCGGCGTTTATGAAATCCCTTCCAGTATTAAAATATTTTTTTCAACATATTCTAGTCGTGTCTGGCAATCGCCGGCCGTTGCCGCGGCACCGCTCGCTTCGCTTGCTCGGCTCGTGCATAGGGGGACATAGTTCTAACCTAACCTAACCTAAATAATCTTTGGCGAGTTCTGGGTACTTAGTACTTGATTACTGTCATATGGAAATCATTGATTATGGAAATATAATACTGATAAAAAATAATGCTTTATTAAATGTTTTTTTTAGGGTTCCGTTGCTAAATGGCAAAAAACGGAACCCTTATAGATTCGTCATGTCTGTCTGTCTGTCTGTCTGTCTGTCTGTCTGTCTGTCCGTCCGTATGTCACAGCCACTTTTTTCCGAAACTATAAGAGCTATGCTATTGAAACTTGGTAAGTAGATGTATTCTGTGAACCGCATTAAGATTTTCACACAAAAATAGAAAAAAAACAATCAATTTTGGAGTTCCCCATACTTAGAACTGAAACTCAAATTTTTTTTTTTCATCAATCCCATACCTGTGGGGTATCTATGGATAGGTCTTCAAAAATGATATTGAGGTTTCTAATATCATTTTTTTCTAAACTGAATAGTTTGCGCGAGAGACACTTCCAAAGTGGTAAAATGTGTGTGTCCCCCCCTGTAACTTCTAAAATAAGAGAATGATAAAACTAAAAAAAATATATGATGTACATTACTATGTAAACTTCCACCGAAAATTGGTTTGAACGAGATCTAGCAAGTAGTTTTTTTTTAATACGTCATAAATCGTTAACCGCAATTTACCTTTCATTCAATGTAACTTGCTGCTACGGAACCCTTCATGAGCGAGTACAACTCGCACTTGGCCGCTTTTTTTTTTTAATAATGCCTACCCCGCCTATCTACTCCAATATGCCAAATTGCCAACCCCGTTTTACGCCTTTTTTTTAAGTCTGCGCCGGCATCGGAGGCACTCCCTAAATGAAAACCATGAAACGTTATTTCATCCAGAGATTTTAATTTAGTCTGAAATGCAACGAAGAGACGAAATAATAACAATGGTAAGTAAAACAGAATACCTACTCCTTATTTCACAAAGGCCTGAACAAAACTATATAATACCGTAACAAATACTATTTCACGCACATACACTTACTAATTGTCAACACCGCCATAAAATTAACGTGACGATCGTGTACGCACTTCTTTTGTACGCCATAAACGATCGGACTGAACAATAGTTCACTATCGATCAAAGTGTTGCTCGACTAAAAAGTCGTTAGGTTACCACCACGACTAAACGCTACTATTACAAAAACAAAAGAAGTTCAAAACAATGTGTTCTGGATTTGGTCTAGGAACTCTGTGGCAGGAAGCATGGATGTGGATGTTACGGTCATTGATCTATCCGGTTTATTATTATAGAATATTGTGCTGAAATATATACTTTAAAAAATTAATTAAAAAACACGACTGCCCTGCCAAAAAACGAACTAAAAAATAAAAAACATGTATCAGTTTATAGCCTATAGATGTTCTGATAATCTGTTAAGGCATTTTATAGTTATGGTGGAACAAAGAAACTCACATACGTACTTGAACGCTGAAAACATTACACTCTTTTTTGGGCAGACGTGTAAAAAGGACAGCTGGGAAAATTCCATTTACCCTTTATCACACGAGGCCTATTTGTCTACCTTTATCATAGCATCCACCTGGAAAGATTTACTGCCAAACCTGTCTCCCAATTATCGTTTTTATTCAGCATCTACTCCAATTCATCTATGTAAATAAAAAAATAAATGCTGTTCGTTGATAAGCGCATCACGTGAGAACGGCCGGACCGATTTGGGTATGATATAATTTAAAATGTTCGTAATAGCCCAAATTTGGTTTTATACAAAGAAAAATTAGAAATATTTTTCCTTTTTTCTATAGGATTTTTTGTTTATTTTTTGTATGATTTAGGACATTGTCTCTTCTTCGGTCAGCTAATTATAATCAGCCTATAATGTTCCCACTGCTGGGACACAGGCCTCTTCTCTGTGAGAGGGTCTGGGCCATAATCTACCACGCGGGCCCAGTGCGGGTTAGTGGATGTCATGTCCCAATCACATACCTATCTTCGAATTTCCAGTTCTAGGACATGCCAATAAACAGGTCAGCTAGGCTAAATATAATTTATCTAGACTACTGAATCACTTCCAAAGCGTTTCGTATTTCTACAAAGAATTTCAACAGGATTGACATAAGTTTTTCGGTAGTTATCAATCCAATTCATTTTTGACATTTCCATCATCGTCATCGCTGATAGAATGTCACTTTGTTTAGGCCTCTGATTTACATAGACTAATTGATTTCTACAATCCTAATACTAACATTATAAATGCAAAAGTGAGTTTGTTTGTTACGCAACAACCGCTGAACGAATTTAGATGAAATTTGGCACATGGTTAGACCATGACTTTGGTTAAGAGGGAACAGGGCCTGCGATTCTCCATACAATTTCAGCTGTCCGTATTCCCCTTTTTTCTTCCTGAATATTGCCTCTAGAACATTTTTTTTTTCGTATGATCAATGTCTGCTGTAGGCACGTCCCTGTTATATCCTTTTTTTCAGCAACTAATTGGTAAAGAAAATATGACCCTCCAAAAACACAAAAATCCCCCATTTTTACCGCCATGATTAGAGGACTACCAGACAAATTCGAAAAGTTTTTAACATAAAAGAAAATGTTGAGAACATAGACATAGTCTTTCTTAAAATTTTAATGTAAAAAATGATTGAATTGGCTCAGTTTTCGAGGAGAAAAAAGGGGAATACGAAACGTTGATCTCGTCAAAAATTTTGTGATTTAATCGGTCTGAGCTGCAGCTGTCCCTATCGCACTTTACAGGGGCAGACTTGAGGTAAGACGATGGCAATAGTTTCTTCAAAAAACAATTTTTCAAATTCCTCGCAGGCCCTGTTACCTCTTAAGACATAGAGTACTTTTTATCCCGATTTTCCAACGGTATCAAAACTTATGCGGGTGAAACCGTGGGGTGGAGCTAATACCATTATAAAACAATCTTAAGGCAAAGACGTGTGCACGTTTATTAACGACGAATTCAATCTCACACTATAATCAAAATACCTTCACGTACTACCGGAATTTATCATAACTTTTCATTGCTGAACATCGAGCAAAATCAAGCGCGTCCATAATTATATCAATTTATAAAGTAACAGTGTTCTTAGCACTTTCACTGCTGAGCCATCAAAGTGAGTGCAGGACAGGTAACAAGGAAGGAAAGAGACAGCTTTACAAAAATAACTAAATACAATACGAAAGAAAGAGATAGTTGTTGCGAAAATAACTAGGTGCAGTCATGTGCGAATTTAACAAGGTATTGATGGCTAAGTTATGTATGTAATGATTTCCGAAGCTTTCGTACTGCAGTTTTATTGTCTTTATTTATGGTACAAGTTGGCAAAAGTGCCGATGGATTATCTGTTAGAAAGGTTACAGCAATTTTCCTCTCTCCCATACGACCGTTTATTGTACCGTTCAAATTGTCAATTACAATCTAGAACCAATTCAAAAATCTTTAGATTCTCTTGAGTTCTCCTGATGATATCTAGACTCTAGCAAGATCCATTCTCGGAATTTTTATTTTGTAGAAATTACCATCAACCTGATTTCCACTAAAATAAATGATACCAAAACCTAATGTCAGTGCAATGTAAAGGAATCAGAGAACGCTTTTCATGTGTCAATTCAGGCAATGCCTCGATTTAGTACAAAAGGTCCTACTATCCTACTTATAATATTATAAATGCGAAAGTTTGTGTGGATGGATGGATGGATGTTAGTTACTCTTTCACGCAAAAACTACTAAACGGATTTGAATGAAATTTGTCTCTCAGATAGTTTATAACCTGTATTAACACATACAATACTTTTTATACCGAAATTTTTACGAGATCGAGATTTATGCGGGTAAAACCGCGGGGCGCTGTATTAAATATTGAGTCAGTATAACAATTTCATTCAGAATAGAAATGAAAATATAACATCAAGCCTGTATTCCCCAAAAATTTGGGTAGAAATGTACTGATAGTAAAGTTAGTCTTCCCCTCTTCTTTTTTGTAAGAGGGGTCAGGTAATGCAGAGCACTGACCGTACACCCACATTTCGCCATTCATAGTTATGTTCAAGTGCCATGTAATAGGGGTCGAGCCTAATGCCATCAACAGGGCACAAATCCAGACTCCGGGCTGCTACAGAGAAATTCCAAATAAAAAATCCCAATAACAGTTTACCCGACCCATGAAATGAATAGCAACAAATGATATACAAATAAAAAAAAACAGTGGCACACTGGGAGTGCAGTCAGAAGTGAAAACTTGAAAAAAAATCGGAAGCGCGGTAATCAACGCGTTGATGTCTTTTACTCCATGCACTGCGGTAATCTACGCGTTGATGTCTTTTACTCCAGTGTCGGTAAATTGCGTTACATGCAGTGTAGCGAAATCAATGGTTTAGTCCCATCTCAAAAATGCCCAACGCGCCTAAAGAAGTTTTCACTTTAAAAATCTAAATAATAGTGACATCAATAAAAGAACATACAAGTCTTCATCAAATAAATTCATATTAAAAAACCATGTAAATCAATGGAAACAATCATACTTCCGCAAATCGGAACGCGTTCGTTTATGTGTGAAATTTAAAATGGACTGATCGACGGCCGTTACGTAAAGTTATTGCAAAAATTCTTGTACAGTAAGTAATGTGCATTGTCCCAGATATACGTAAAATATCGTTTCGGTCAGTACTTTGTGGTGCATGTTTTTTGTCGCAGCCTACTTTCGAAGGAATGATTTAATAAACAATCAGGTTCATGAAGGAAATTGTTTGTCCTTGTGATAGATGTTTCGTTGTTTAAAGAAATGTGAACTAAAGTAGTATTTAAAGATCGCAGCAGGTGGCGTTCTGTGGGGTTGCGAAGAAGTCCGAAGGGGTTGCGAAGAAGTCCGAAAGGGATATCGTGGCCCCCGGCAACATGGCAACTGAAGGAACACGGGTGGGTTTTAGTCAGTAAGAGTCTGACACGCTCTCCCGCTCCGCCCAGAGCGGGACAAGTTATTTGATAATTTCCCACCCAAAAAATAAGGCGGCATTCTGTAGTTTCTGTCTACCCCCATCGGAAGAAGGCGTTAGTTTATGTATGTATGAGTAATTGTATATGTATTTTTATTATATTTTATAGACTATTGGAATTCTACGAGAATCTCTAGTCCAGAACATAATAAAAATAAAATGGTCTAATATAACAACATGAGTATCTGAATTAATTAACATCGGTACACAAAAATTTGATTTGAAAAATAAAAGTTACTTAAGGAACACTTTGAAAGAATGAAGAAGAAAGAAAACTTGTTTATTCAGCACAAACAAAACGCACAAAAAAAAAATTAACATAAAATACACATTTGCAAAAGTAGCCAAAAGCCTTGTATTCAGTCAATAAAAGTTTAACAAAGTTTAGTTTTGCTAAGAAAAATAATAACAAAAACACGTATCGAATGTGGCAATCGAATGTGGTCAGAATTACCCTTAAGGCAATATTGCAGACCAAATCAACATATTTCTAAAAGTCAAGATTTTAGGTCATCTTTTAAACTACAAGGTAAAATGCAAACCATAAATTAAGTCATTCAATCAATCTGCCTAGCAAGCTTCCAGTCCAACTGGATGCACCTGAATACCAGTATTTTACTTGGAGCAACTGCCTATCTGACTTCCACAATCAAGTTACTGAGTAACACGATACCCCTTGGTAAGACTGGTTGTCAGACTTTCGGGCTTCTGACTTACCGCAATGACTGTCAAAGATCTACGAATAACAGCCGGGACCAATGGCTTATCGTGCTTTCCGAGGCACGGAGAGATCTCGATATGTACCTTAACCTGAACCCTTCAATCGACCCGTACGACTAATATCATTTAACCACGAACCCGTCCATAAATTAAATCATTATTAGATCATAATCTTATTGACAAACAGTCTAATCAACCAACAGCATGCTAACATTAAATAACTAATTGGACAAATTGTCAATGCAGCCAACGGAACCGGAATGAATGCAAATGTCATGGACAACGCGATAGGAACTTAATATGTTATTAAAAAGTTGTAAAAACTGACGTGCCAAACGCAACTGTTAAAGTAGGAATTATAAGGTAAAAGGTTTGTGCAGACTAGGGCCGCATTCCGAGTTACGCCAAAAGTGATTATATCGCGTATCCGACCAAATTTAATAGTCACAAAATATAAGGGTTATTGAGTAAAAATGGTGACTTTGGACTTTGGTCGGATTCGCGATATTATCACTTTTAACGTAACACGGAATGCGGCCCAAGTGTCTTATAAGTATTATTAAGTATGCCACAAGTACGCGGCGGGCTCATCTTCTCGGGCCAATTCAGTGAGCGTAACGTAATCAGAAGATATGTAACAGTTACGCGATAGAAAAAGAGACAACTTCTAAGTGAATATTACTGTAGGTAATTAGCGCTGTACGAGCTGAATTGCACTTTATTGTGTCGTCGCAAGAGTCGCTTTTTAACACTCTTTTGTTATTATTTAAATTATTTTGCGGAGTAAACTATCTGTATTAATCTGTGCAGACACTTCAATTTTATTTATATGTATAGAAAAATATTATTTTATATGAAGTAACTTAAGCCTTTATGCTGCAGTAAACATAAGTTGTCAAAAAAGCCGTAAGTGTAATCTAAGTTCTAACTTTCGATGAACAAAAAATAAAACCTAAGCCGTTCGTGAACGGGTATCGAATGTCTAGCCAAATATTTCTAGCTGACGTGAAAGTGGGAAATTATACGTTAAGTAAATATCGTATAACATATAGCAGATAATAAAAAAGTTTTATTTATTATGTTTACTTTAGTCACGGCGTCAATGTTTTCACTTCCCTTTGAAATATAAGAATACCAGTTTTTTTGGAAACCCCAACATAAACAAAAAAACGATAGCAATGTCATTAATTATGTATTTGATTAAAATATTTTCAAATCGAAAACATTGAATACCAGATTTAGATATTTAATTAAAACCGCCGAAGTAATAAATAACCTCAAAAACACAGTAAATACAACATTTTCAATTACTTTCTTCCACAACACAATTTCACGCGATTCGCTACGCCAGTGGACACGTAACTTTACTTGTACGCTACCGACATCGACACGAACTACTGTCGGTGTCATTACTGCTATTAACTGCATAATTATAAAGCCCCATGACAACTGCGTACAGTGAAATTAATTAGCCATTGCAATTATTACTATTTACGACATGAAAAACGCGATGGCAATTTTAATGCGTTTGTCAAAATTAACATGGTTGTCATTGTGACAATGTATGTTTATGTACGTAAGGTTCCAGTCAGTGCAACACCTACCCAGAAAGTGTGATTATGTGCCATGAAAGCTTCACCACTCTAAAAGAGTAACGGTGGAGTTTCTTGCCCATTCTTCTCCATACGAAAACTACCTTTTGGAAGGGGCGACTAGAATCAATTCTATTTTTTGTTTTTGACGTTCAAAAGTGCCTTTTTGTGCCTAATTGAAATAAATTATTTGACTTTTGACTTTGACTTTGACACCATAACTTTACAAAGGTACTTATACCTACCACAAATGCGAAAGCAAGTCTCTCGGAATGTACGGTACGTCTAAGTCGGTTTAAGGCTCCTGGCTGTGAATTCACTCGACAGAGTTTAGGTAAATTCTTGCGATGCTATGTTTGTGTGCACCGTTCACGCACACACGCCTAAACATCGAGCGTAGTGATCGCTTAAACAGTTTTGATCCTATAGACGGTATTTTGTTAAGTTACGTAGGTACGCTTATGAAATAAGTCTGGAATGTTTGTGTATATTCGTTTAGTATATTTATAACAATTCTGTTTTATATGGAATTTGATACTTTTTGTATGGAAAACATGAAAAATTATTACCTACATGTTGAGTTTTATGGGTTTATGGGTTTCATAAAGGGGGTCGAAATTTTCATTATTTTTAACCGACTTCCAAAAAGGAGGAGGTTATATGTTCGTCGCGTATGTTTGTTTTTTTTTTTTTTTATGTATGTCCACCGATTTCTCCGTCAATTGTAGACCGATTTTGAAAATTCTTTTTTTATTTGAAAGGGTGTGCTCTGGAATTGGTCCCATATAAATTTTATTAACTTTGCTTGCATAGTTTTTGAGTTAGCTACAAAATACGTTTTTTTTTCCCACTTAGTATGTAGATGATGTGATAAGTTTCTGTCACTGGTAGCAGGTAGTGGTATTCGAATGTGTGTGGGATAGGAACCACAACTAAAAAGTGAAAAATAAAAACTTTTTACAAAAAAAAAACAACCGACCTCCAAAAAAAAACACTACAAAGTGAAAAATAACTTTAATTTCGGAAGTCGGTGGCAAAAAAAGAAAGTACAAAACCCAAAAGTACAAAACCCAAGACACCGACTTCCGAAATTAAAGTTATTTTTCACTTTGTAGTGTTTTTTTTTGGAGGTCGGTTGTTTTTTTTTTGTAAAAAGTTTTTGCGATAAGACACAATTTTCGAGATATAAGCAAAAGAACAGAAAAAAGATAAAGTACAGTTTTTGCAACTGAATGAGTTATTAATTTAGTGAAAATGAAAAATTCGCTAATCTGAATTTGACTTTTTTCACCTAAAATTTTGATTGGTGCCGATTCTCTTATACACCGAACTAAACTATCACAAAAATTTCTTACTTTTGACTATGAGAATCTCAAAACTATTGGTGCCGATTCCCTTGATCACAAACTAAACTAAATTTAAGTTCAGTGCATCTTTTTCTTACAATTTCATTAAGAAAAGGACAGAAGATAAATTTTAGTTTAGTCCTGTCAAATTAATCACCGCCTATCACTCTCCATACAAGTTTAGACGTGATTAAAAACTTGCCGACTAAAATTACGTCAATTAACGTCAAGCGCTGATTAATTTGACAGGACTAAACTAAAATTTATCTTCTGTCCTTTTCTTAATGAAATAGAAAGAAAAAGATGCACTTAAATTTAGTTTAGTTTGTGAACAAGGGAATCGGCACAATTATGCAAAATAAATTCTCTAAGTTTAAGAAAATTTTTGACACATATGAATCAAATTTGACAATCGCGATTCCACACGTGATATCTAACCATGTGAATCTTTTTAGAGCCGGAGGCGCGCACGCTCGACGTGTTTTATATGGAACTTTTCACTTTTTGTATGGAAAATAAGAAAAAATATTACCTATATGTAGAGTATAAGGTGTTTAAGGGTTTATAAAGGGAGTCGAAATTTTCATTATTTTTGCGATTGGACACACCGTTTTCGAGATATAAGGAAAATAAAAAAAAAGATTCAGTACTGTTTTTGCATGTGAAATCGAGGTGTTGGTCATAGTCAGATTCGGTTAGAAAATCTAAATTTTAAGTGAAAAACGTCAAATTCAGAATAGTAAAATTGCTATTTTCACTAAATGAAAATCTCAGTTCCATCTTAGTGCTGTCAAACTAAAATCTAGTTAAGTTGTGTCACTTTAGTCTATTTCAGAATGGGAAATCGTCGTTTGACAGGAATAAAACAAAATTTTGGTGATTTTTAGTCTAGTTTAGAGGAATGCCTCTAAACTAGACTAAAAATCACCAAAATTTCGCCGATTCTCTTGTCACAAATGTGTGACAAGAGAATCGGCACCATGTCTAACTAAATCTGACTATTTTTAATCGCGATTAAAAAGGTGCGGAATAAAATTAGTTATCTTGAACTAAAATTCACACCAACACCTCGCTTCAGGTGCAAAAAACAGTACTGTATCTTTTTTTTTTTCTTTTGCATATATCTCGAAAATGGTGCGTCCAATCGCAAAAATAATGAGAATTTCGATCCCCTTTATAAAACCCTTAAACCCCTGACACTCTACATGTAGGTAATATTTTTTCTTATTTTCCTTACAAAAAGTAAAAATTCTATATAAAACGTCAAGGCTGCCCCCTGTGCGCCTCCAGCTCTAAAAAAAATTCACGGGGTAGGGCAAACAAGTACCACGTGGACTCGCGATTGTCAAATATAATTTTAGTGTGTCAAAATATATTTAAATTTAGAAAAATTTTGTTGCAGAATAGCTTCAAGATTTTCATAGCCATAAGTAAGGAATTTTAGTGATAGTTTAGTAAGTTTAGTTCGGTATACAAGAGAATCGGCACCATATTGCCATCTTAGTGCTGTCAAAATAAAATATATTCTATAATTATTTCACGATGGGAAATCATCGTTTGACAGGAATGAACGAAACTTTGGTGATTTTTAGTCTAGTTTTGAGGCATTAATTTGTGACAAGAGAATTGGCACCAGTATCCATAAAGGGATCTGAGACACTTGCGCGAAATACATTTTCGCGAAAGACACTTGCGCGAACCCACTTGCGCGAAAAAGTTGCGGAAATGAGATTTCTTCATAACATCACGCCATCAATTTCAAAGGGCCCAACACTTTGAAATTGATGGCGTGATGTTATGAAGAAATGTGAAAATTTTCGCAGCCGCCATCTTATATTTACGTTTTGACAACAAAATCTGCTTTAGAATCCTCAAAAACTATGAAAAAGACACCCATGACGAAAAATCTGAATATTGTCACAGCCGCCATCTTGGATTTATATTTTGACCTCACTATCAGCTTTAGCATCCTCGAAAACTATGAAAACGATACCCATGACGAAATATTTTTAAATGTTCGCAGCCGCCATCTTGGATCTTTATTTTGACTTAAATTAGTCTTCAGTAGCGTTAAAGAAACTTCGTTCCAAAAATACTTCACTTATTGCTACAACAGCATATAGGCGCGGGCATATCGGTGACGCGAACCCATAACTTTTTCCCCTACCAAAAATCACTCAAAACTATGAAATCTAAAGTCAAAATATAACTAGTGAACCCAGCAGGCAGATGTTGTCCTGCGACAACAGCGCCACGCGAGTCCAACTATAGTTATGAACCATCCAAGTTACACAAAAAGAATTTAAAAAAAAAACATCTAAATCAGTCAAGCCGTTTAGGATAAGAAGAATTACGAACACACGTACACCGGTATTTTATTTATTGCCAGGCATGCAAAATTTTAATGTTCTTCAAAAACAAGCAAAGTACTTTAAAATAAAATGCGGATCAAAATGTGGCAGTCGACGTACAATTTCTGGAATATGTTAACATCGGACACGTACGTGCGTGTGTGCGTGCTGCGACGCAAAGTGATACGTCCTCACGCTGGGAAGGCCCGTTCGCTACTGACGGAATAGATTTTCCGCGATCGTTTATATAGTTCACTTTGCCATTTATTTACGTAATGAAGTAATTGTTTATTTATAAAATAAAATTTAGATTCTATTAAACAATTAACTTAAAATTAATATAGAATTTTTTAAATTTCTTAAAAGTGTTTCTAAGTATTAGAAAAAAATATTTATTTGGCTTGAAGTTTTGAGAAAGTTACGTTATTTCAACATTTTTTTTCTGCTATATTTTGTATGAAAGTTGAAAAAAGTGGTTCCCCTATGTACAAGTAGACCATATAATGATGTTGATGATATTTTTTAATTTTCAACATCAAAAGCAGTTTCTTCTAACGAAACGATCAAACGTCAGTCTCGCGTCATTTTTTGGAAAACTTGTTGCGAATTTTAGTGATTTCCCACGAATCCTTAATTTATTTCAAAAATCCCTTTCCCCTATGTACAAGACGAAGAATTGGACTTTTCAAATCACAAATAATTTTGTTTAAATTCTCGTCCCCTTTCTCACAACGAATAAACAAAATTGATCAAAATCAGTGATTTCGTGCGGTGCGGCGGCACGGAGCCTTAAGTCTAATTTTTTCTACCGATTCTCATAAAGATTTACAAATAGGTAGCAGATACTTTGACAACCTTGCCACATATTAAAAACTAGACCTGTAGATGAAGCTACAGGCATAATTTATACAAATTATAGCTTTCAACCTAGGCAGCCACTTTACTTTGTGTAAATATTTCATCACCAATGCCCTCGAAAGGGTGAACGAAGACATCGCGTGAGGAAAACGGCATGTCCTAGAACCGAAAATTCGAAGACATGTGACATCTACCAACTCGCACTGGGCTCGCGTGGTGGTTTTTGGCCCACTCCCTCCTACCGAGAGGAGGCCTGTGTCTCAGCAATGGGAGCACTATAGGCTGATTATAGTTTTAAAAATACTCACATAAATTAAAACAACTTCTCAACTTTAACACCACTCACAAACTGAAATAATGATCATAAAAAAATACTATTAAGTTAGCGTGTCTACACATAATCAGATTAAATATGCAAAGGAACCATCTCCGTCCAGCCCTATCAAATTACTGACACCTTGGCCGAAACAGTGAAGCATGCAAAATACTTCCTAAGGAACCCAGATGGTTAGATATTACAAGTATAACACCGGAATTATACGGTTCACGTTTGTAATAATTCAAAGTCGGCTTCACCGTTCATTTCTGCGCCTTCCAATCAAGAAGAATGAATTTGGTTGAACCGTCAAAAATTGCCTAAATGTACAATGAAATTAATATGCCCAGAGATCGACATCCTACAACCTTGCGCGTATAATACATTTTCATAATAATCGACCTGACTATAGAGAATTAAGATCAGGGAGATTATCTCGAGTCATCAGTGTTGAATGTATTGTTTTTAAGATCTGGTAAGATGTCGTAAATGTTTGTTTTGTTTTGTTTTATTGATCATTTAGCACGTTCTTGAGATTTTGAGGAATTTTTATGATAGCTTTATGATTATAAAATAGGTAGATTATGAAATAGGTCAAGTTAAAACCTTGGCATTGTAGATTTACAATGCCAAGGTTTTAACTTGACCTATTTAGATTTTCTATATAGGAATATACACCATTTTAGACAATATTGGCATAGAAATCGAAATAAGGTCTGACCAAGATACACAACAATAGTTAAGTTAGTTATTCTAAAATGATTGCGCACACAATACATTTGTCATGGTTACAATGACAAGCTCTAAAATAAGATTCTTTCGACTGATCTTAATAGTTTGGCAATAGGCATCTAACATTTACGACAATCACGATTATAACGCCATCGTTTACTTTCATCAGTCACCTTAAATAATTTTGAAAACATCTCCACCCCCTGTAATCACGACTTTTGAAATTTGAACTCCACCCTCTGAAAGTATTTCACTACAAATCGTGAAAGGTTATCCTTTTGAATCCTTTCACACATTGTTAAATTTTTCATCATCCTCTCTGACTGACATTCAATTATGAAACATAAATTTTGGCATACTGTATATGCATGTAGATTATATCTTAATATTTTGAAGTTAGTGAGACATAAATTCATTTTTATTTCTGAAATTGCTCGATTCAAGACTGCCACGAAATGCCTTTCGAATTCGAAACTAGTTGGGAAAGCCAGAAAAAACAAAGATAAACCATAATAAACATGCATAGTGCAAACATAACCTTGACTATCACGGATGTTTGAAACTCTAAAGACTGGAACAATTCTAGCTGATAAGCTATTTGACACTTCAATTAAACTAGGAGACGCAACAAGGCAATCCTTTGTATGGTAATGTGGCGACCAATCATTGTAACAATGAAGGAAGGACTTATGACCTTTCTACAGTGAGTGTTATGATTGTTGATGCATCCGGATATTAGACGCTAGTTTGTTTTGGGATCATGAATACTTAGAGTATTTTCTATATGCAAAACAGTTCCAGACTGCCTGACTGCTAACTATTGGCAATTGGCAGGAAATGGTTTTTCAAAAATCCTCACTGAGCGAGAAAACCCGTTATTGAGCAAGTAGAATTTCTACTTTTGTCGTGAGCAAAAATGTTCTTATTTCTGGCCAATGTCTTAGTAATTCTAAAATACAACTCAAACATACTTAAGAAAAGTGTGATTAAATAGTAAAATTTGCAATGTGCGCAGCAAATAGTGAATGTAAATAACACTTCAACGCTATTCTAAACACATGCACCGACAAAAGTAAGTGTCCGTACGTAACGCACATTTAAATCTAAGAACACAGAATGTAATACGGAATGATTTCTCGCAGTTGTAACTTACAGCTGAGTCGCATTAAATATTGCCACAGACTAAACCAACTACAAACACTAATCGATAGATTTTACATCGATTGTTGCAATTTTGACTGGTAATTTGACAAGCCGCTTTTATTCATCATACTTTATGATTCAATTTAAGGAATCTAGTTCTGTTAGTACTTTTGTCATATTTTAGTGTCATTGTGTTTAGCCCTGGCAAATTCTCAGTAGTAGCCCACATTCAGGGTGTGTGCAGCAGCAATAGGCTTATTACATGGAACAGTTACAACATAACGACGAATTGTCAAAGGGTGCGAGACTCTTGTATAAGTTAGCTAAAGGATTTATGTCATTGGAATAAATGATAATTGTTTATACCCCTGAAGGTGGCATAATCAGATTGTGATTAAACTCTCTATAAATAAAATAAATAATTTAAAAAAAAGCAACGAAATGTGAAAGACTAGTTATTTGTCACTACTATCCCTTCGGGGAATACCAGCCTGATGTTATTTATCTTTTTTATTTTTTGCTAGCAGGGTAAGCGTACTCTTAGAAATTAGTCCATGATGTAACATTAATTTTCTTCCTTGATAGACCGCTATAAAAACTTTAAAAAATCTCACCCAATTAAAAGCAGTTAATGTAATAGAATGCAGATTAATCCTGAACTAGATCAGTATCGCTGGATCTTGTAACGTAAACGTTACCGTAGGAAGTCTGCGTAAAGAGTTCACTTTCTAAACCAGAGCGGCGCGGCGCCGGTTTGTGACACAGCCTAGGAAAAAACAGTGAGACAATATTGTAAGTGTTTACTTTTTTTGTGCGTGGTCTTCGGACATATTTTAGTAGATAAACAGTTGTCAGAAATGTCAAAAGTTGTGGTCGATAATTATTAAGTATTAGTTGTTTATTGCTACTGCTTCTTAATACGCGTACCCTATTATTTTTCATTTGTTAACAGTAACAGGTTCAGGTAATATAGTCGTAATAAATAAAAAGCTGCAGTAATTTTTTTAATTCATTATTATGAATTTGCAGGTTTAGCGCATTTTTACGGCTAAGAAATTACAAGTCATAAAATTTTCTATTTACAAAATGGCAATGACCAGTACTTTTATTTGCATGCAAGCCGATACATACTAAACACAAATCAAGTTAATGAAATCAAACTTTCTAGGTATCGCAAAGAAACAGTGTATTCCTGGTAGGTTTTTATATTAAACAATATACATTGTACTGCAGACACGAAAATGTGACGAAGAAATAATAATGAAATAAAATGATCAACTGAGACATGTAGTCTGTGGTTCAACAACCGGAGCGCACCGTATTCTTTATTTTACCGTTTTAACATATCAATGACACTTTCGCCAACGTAATAGTAACGTAATACTGGACTTACTGCTCGTGAAACTGACAGCTGTACGAATAATTACGTACATTTCTTTTAACTACGCATTCTCACGGCTATTCGTTACATTTCGTCTAGTCTGTCAAGTGCATTATTGTTAAATTTCTAGAGAATATTTTGGGATAGTTACTTTTTTCTGCCATTGTGTTTTGTGTTTTTTTTCTTTGCTGTTGTTGTTATGTTGTCTTGACAAGATGAAAGGTATGATTAAAGTAAAAATATGTGCTGACAGAGATACTAACATATTTCTTAAGGAAGGTCTATTATGTATAATACATTCATAACGCCTGTCTATTAAATTACACTCGTGCGTAGCCGGAATATGTCATTATTAATAATTTATAACAATATATAGCATCGTTTATCAGCCTTTAAAAACAGTAATTAGAATGTAGTTTTCAGTAATCGCACATCATTTTCACACAAATCTGTTAAATAAAAAATAACATATACTTGCATATTGCATCATGATGCGATAAGAGCAATAGCCTAGCAACTTTGCTGCTAAACCGGTGAAGCGTAATCCAGTAGCTCAATCTACAACTGAACCCGATACTGTGAGATCATTCACTTATGAAGTTATGACTGTATAGCGGTATAGACCGCTATACAATGAAGTTGTGAACCTATAAGGAGAAGTAAATAAGTAATACCAAGGACCTCACTGTAAAGTAAACATCGGTTCCTTAATATCCAGATTTTTACTGTTTAATACTTTATTGAAGTGAAAACTACTTTAGGCGCATTGGGCATTCTTTAAGATTGGAAAAAAACAATTGAACTCGCGACACCCGTTACCGACACTTCATTTTTGTAAACGCGATTGTGCTCTTTATTTATATTACGTTATGGATCAATGTTCTATGCAAGTATTTTTACTTTAAAGGTTTTGACAATTTTTTTTTGTAAACGTAATTATGCTCTTTATTCAAATAAAGTTACGGACCAATGTTCTATATAAGTATTTTTCTTCCACCAAGGCGATCTTGTTCAAGTTCTTACTTCTGTCGGCACTCCCGGAGTGCCTTTTTTTTCTAAAACAAAGGACCATCATTTTGAATAACCGTAAAAACCAAAAACCATAGTATGCTATAAACCATAGTATCGCAAAATGCGTCTTAAGTTCAAAAATTGGTCAGAAAACATCTTTATAGTTATGTGACAAAAGATATACATAAATGTACAATGTACAGTTATTGGCAATCAGTCTAGACGTCCACTCGTGGTAATATTCCCTAGTGTTTATTTTCACACGACAGCTCAAGTACAGATGAGTCACTTACCACTTGTCCAGTCTATACCACTTTCATATCTTTATTCGCTGGCGTCGAAGCTTAACGACTTAAACTCAGCATTAACTTGAATCTATACCAAAAATATAATATAGTAAAACTGACGAGCTAGTTTGCTTTTTTGCTTGATGGTGCTAATCTCTGGAAAAATCATTTTGCAATTGATAGCCTAATTTTTGAGGAAGGTTATAGGCTATTTAACATTATGCTACGACCGTTAGTAGCTGAGCAAAAAGCCAGTAAGAACGCTAAGCAAAAACGAAGTATAACCACGAGTGGTGGGCGATGCGCTCGGACGCGGTGGGTCGGGGGTCGAGGGAGTTTTATAAAAATGTTTCTGTTATTTTAGTATATTGAGTATCTTATGACTTCTATGCGAACGAAGTCGCGGGCAGAAGCTAGTCTTCGATAAAATTACTCGTAGCACGAAGTCGTAACAATCTTTTACAATTGTCCAAAAACCATGATATTTAAGATAAAGCCATTATAATATGAACCATTAAATATAATAGTATAATAGCAGTAATTCAAGTAATTTCGAAGTGTTATGATAGATTACAGATGTTAATTTAGATCCGTTATCTGGGTCAAGTTGAATCGCCGCAATATCTAGTAGAAAGTGGATTACGATAACTTGTTTTAACAAAAGGGGAATGTTTCGTGTTAGTGTCTAAGTTTGGATACTAGAGTTGAGTGGGGCTTGTATTTATTTTGGTACCGAAATGTTGTTATTTTTATAAATTTAGGGTAAAATAAGCATGTTATCGTGTTAAATGATACTTTTATGGGGTATTCATTTGATTATCAAATAGATATAGCTATGAAACGCGAATAAAAAAGTTAATAACAAACTTATTTTTATTCTTAACGGAAGCCGTTTTAAGTTCTCACAGATATTTATAGAATTACTACAGATTTTAAATAAATAATTTTATTGCATTCATCACTTAATTAAAATCAAATGAAAACAACACTTTCTTTTTCATAACAGTATGCTATCACATTCTTTCTCGTAGCTATCGGTCAACTAAAGCAGTACACCGTTTTTTACCGACTGCGCCGTCGAGTGAGTTTACCCAACTTGTGACGTCACCTGCCTCTTGTTTTTGTTATTTGTTACAAAATGAACTTCAATGAAATATTTATGTAATTCTAATATTAGTAATTTTAAATGTTTATTTTACAGTCGATTTGTCAAAGTCAACTATGAGAAAGATTTGCCTACCTAAAAGCAGACTACAATATGGCTTCTTTTTGGAACACAAAAGCAATAGACTTACTGCATCACGTCGGTTCTAAAAAAAATTTGTTTAAATATACAAATTTCACTCAACAACTGCAATGCCAGTTGCTACAATTCACAAAGCAGAGAGAGGTTGTTAACTCGCCGCCTACAACCATAACTTATTCTTTCGACTCATTGCAAATAGCGCCGTTAAACTAAACAATAGACTTTTAACTTTTTCTGTACACGAACAAGGAAATACAAGACTCAATTAAAGAGACGTCAATCGAATGTTTTTAAACTCGTTTTTAATACTAATGCATGCATCGATGTATTATGTATTTATAGAATAAATGACAGAATTATAAACGGATGCTCATTTGCAATGCAAACGAAGAAAGTGGTGAAATTATTTGACCTTGACTCGAATGTATAACACGAACAAAAAATGTATGCTAATGTATAGTATGAACAAAATGACGAGCACGATTAGTGCGCGTTGATGTCTTTTATATGGAAGAAAGAATTGTAGCGAAGATTTAATATTAAAAGTGTTAGAAAAATTGTTTGAGATGGAATCATACCACATTATTTAGGTCAAATGTTTTAGAAACCAATTTGGTAAATTATAAAGACGTTTTTTCATAGATTTAAGGATTTTGTTTATTGGTACAAAAAATTATTAGATACAAATGAATTGATTTAATTAAATGTTAACCGTCGTGTCCGTCAACGGACTTAAACTATTTTGCTATTTTAGGATACTTCCCGACAGCCTTAAAAAATCAAACCGTGTTTTGATTCTAATTAGTGACATCGCACGTTTAATAAATAACGCAATCTATCAAATGACTCCAAATAATTAATCACTTATCTTCCTTATCAAAACCTGCTCCTCAAGGCGTGGGACATTGCCACAAAGAATGCCACTTTTATAGCAATTCCGATGACTGTGTGTCTGAATCAGGATGCAGACAAACTTTCACTGGTGGTTTTTTTTTAGATTCTGACAGACATTTTAGGAGCTTCACTTATAGACAGCTGTGAGATGCTATGCAGAGAATTTCTCGTTCTGTGTGGTCTCTGAATAAATTATTATGTAGGAATTTAATGATTAATGAGTAGCAGCCCGGAGTCTGGATTTGGACTCGGTTAATTAATTAATTTATTAAACTTTGTACACTATTATTTTTTACAAGAGGTTGAAATATCTTTGGTGAAATGTGGGTGGCATTCAGACTTTTATAGGTTAAAGGGGGCGAATCTAATGCCCTCAACCGAAAAAAAACACTCGCTTAATATCGCGTTCAATCGCTTCGCATTGAGTATGTTTCTTTATATTTATGGTTTAACAACTGCTTTGTCTATGGTCAGCTGCCTTGTGACAGACAGTTCTTTGTTATGCTTAACTATAGCTACATATAATAACCAAAATATCTCTGCTCAAAATGTTGGTGAAAAGCATACTCACAATTGGCTTGCTCATACACAAAAATATGCAAGTATAATAATAATGTAAGTATTTGTAAGTATAAAGCTGCTTGTCATGAAGAGAATGTTATTTCATGAATTTTGTTATTTATATTCTTGTAATTTTTAGACAATATCTTGTTATTGTAATTGTACTTACAATAAATGTAATTGAAAGAATGACCTTTCTTCTTACTTTGACGTTTTTTAGGGTTTCGTAGTAAACAAGGAACCCTTACAGTTTCGCTGTGTCCGTCTGTCTGTCTGTCCGCAGCTTAGCTCAGAGACTCTTAGTACTAGAAAGCTGTAATTTGGCATGGGTATACATATTAATCATGCCGACAAAGTGATAAAATAAAACCATTTCTTTCAGGTACATGTTAAGTGGGGATGATTTTTTTTCTCATCTATGCCATAGTGTGGGGTGTCGTTGGAAAGGTCGTTTAAAAATATTAAGAGTTTATGAAAATCATTTTTAGATTCAAGAATCCGTTTTCGAAATATTAAGTTTTAAAGTGCTAATTTTTGTTCGAGTTAAGTGTCCCCTTCCCCTGCCAGCCAAATGGTTGATTTTGGATACGTGAAAAGATTCACAGCAGTAGTATATATAGAGAAATTAAAAGAAAAACTATCACAGCTAAGTAGGCTTTACAAATTAACGAGTAATAATCGACCAACTTACATTTGTGGTTTGTTCTTGGGGTAAATTCATCTCAACTACGGTACCCTACATTGTGCGTGGTCCGACACACATTTAGCCGGTTTTACAATTACGTTTGCTTTGGATTCTTGCGAAATTGTTATAGCAGAAATAATTAAAGTACCTATAAAGATATTGAAGATTGCAATAGACTATTATATTGAATGCAGTTACTTTATTACCTTGTAAATCGAAGTTATCCGTTATCTATTAACTCCCACCTTTGAAGATTTCTTGATAACACATAATTACATTTTAAAATACAAATAACAGCTATTTCCATTGGTTTTCATAAACCGAATTGATCTAGCTAGTTGTACATATCATAATCATGTTAAAGAGTAAAGCACTGGGATAGATTTCGAAGTAGTAAAAAGTTTGATTTGGTGTCTATGGTGGAAAATAAGTTGAAATATGATGTAGCTTATGGTGCCGATTCCCTTGTTCACAAACTAAACAAAATTTAAGTGCAGTGCATCTTTTTCTTTCTATTTAATTATGAAAAGGACAGAAGATAAATTTTAGTTTATTCCTGTCAAATTAATCAGCGTCTGTCACTACATCATACAAGTTTAGACGTGATTAAAAACTTGCCTACTAAAATTACGTCAATTTACGTCAAATGCTGATTAATTTGACAGGACTAAACTAAAATTTATCTTCTGTCCTTTTCTTAATGAAATAGAAAGAAATAGATGCACTGAACTTAAATTTAGTTTAGTTTGTGAACAAGGGAATCGGCACCAATGTCAATGTCAAATGTTTCTCAACGATGAGAAACCGGATCGAATACTTAAGAGAAGTCTGAAACGCCCTTGAGCACGCACCTTGAAAAGGGGTCTCGGCTGGGGGGACAAACAGGGTGCGGAAGGTGGAGAACCTGCAGTGGTATTATGGTGTAACTTGGGAGAGCTCTGTTCTTCAGTGAATTGTGATAGGCCAGCATACCCAGCCTGTCTCTTATCACTTGAGGACTGAGAACTAAGAATAAGATCCACATTCTCTCGAAACCATTTGCTGTTACATAAATAACAATCACTATTTACTTTACTTTTATGTCATATATCCACATTCCATCGTTTATTATTTTCAATGCCTGCCTAACCACCGAGACTGAAACAATATGCTATACTGAAGTCTTTATTACTAAATAAAATATAGTTTTTTAAACTTTCTGTATAATTTCTCTTCGGTTAATGAGTAAAGACTTGCATTGTCTTAATCGTGTCTCGGTTACCTGCCTCTCTGTCGGTGACGACTCTTTTACATTGTTACGTAATAATAATACAGTAGTTATTATTATGTATGTATTATTACATTTTTATACGTAAGTATGGTAATGTTAATTACTTTTGGTTTGGTTTGTTCGGGTAGAGATTTTTGTTTGAGTCAAATTATGTAAATATCTGTTTCTATTTTTAAGATTGCATGCTGTAAAGAAATCGTCTCGTAGCCTCTTTAAAAGCACTTAAATGATTTGGTTTTATTTTAATGAAGAATGTGCAATACGCCTCTTTTTTAATTCCAACCCAAACACGTACCTATTACAGAAGACTTTTTAATTAAAACCCTGTTCATCTACATATATTGTTCTAACAATTTTTTCTTCAGAATTACATGCAAATACTTGGCAAAACAAGCCACTTCCTTCAGTGCATAAGGAACGAAGTAATTATAGTATCGAAAAATGGGTGGAAAAAAGTTGAGTAATTTCTGATATTGATATTACAAGTTCACTATTAAATACTTTATGTATAAAGCTTTCAATCTATAACATTAATTATTCTTGGGAAACGGTTCTGTGTCCACCAGCAGACGTAACAGATAAAGATGACGATGCATAATCATCATAATCAGCCTATAATGTTCCCACTGCTGGGACACAGGCCTCCTCTCGGTAAGAGAGAGAGTGGGCCGTAATCCACCACGCGGGCCCTGTGCCATGTTTTTGGTTCTAGGACATGCCGGTTTCCTCACGATGTGTTCCTTCACCGTTTTAAAAGCAGTGAAAATAATTTACTTAAAGTTAAGTACCTGCCTGGATTCGAACCTACGACCTACAACCGTAAGTCGCGGCCGTTGCCACTGCGCCACCACTGCTCTCTCTCTCAGTAAGATGATGATAAAAAAAAACAACCGACTTCCAAAAAACACCACAAAGTGAAAAATAACTTTAATTTCGGAAGTGTGTCTTTGGTTTTGAATTTTCGTTTTTTGTCACCGACTTAAAGTTATTTTTCACTTTGTAGTGTTTTTTGGAAGTCGGTTGTTTTTTTTTGTAAAAGGTTTTTATTTTTCACTTTTTAGTTGTGGTACCTACCCCACACAAATTCGTAAACCACTACCTGCTATGTAAATAACAGTGACAGGAACTTATCATATCATCCACATACTAAGTGAGAAAAAGTACGTATTATTGAAGCTAACTCAAAAACTATCAAAGCAAAGTTAATAAAATTTATATGGGACCACCTCGAGAGCATACCCTTTCAAACAAAAAAGAATTTTCAAAATCGGTCCACAATTGACGGAGAAATCGGTGGATATACATTAAAAAAAAACGAACATATAACCTCCTCCTTTTTGGAAGTCGGTTAAAAATACATTAAATTTGGTTTTAATTCCAATTGTAACAATTTTGGAAATCCAAGTAAATCCTTTTAAGCATTGTTGAAAATAAACCACAGGGGACTGACCGGGAACTCTACTGTAGTCATTTATGACCTAAATTAAACTCTAACTGTAACACAAGAAAGGTTACTTCTAAATCTTTCATCTAACTTTTTCGATAACCCTCAAACTTCTTACATTTTCAATCTAAGTACGGACAAAAATATCCCACTATCAAACCGTGTCACCGCTCAATTCGTGCTCACTTCCAGTGTAGTTAGGTGTTACAAAATATGCTCTAAAGCATTATACATAACATAATATCCTCGATATTACTATCTGTTGTCTGATGGTGTGGTGGCACGCGAGAGGTAGCGATCTTGAGATGATAATAGTACTCGAGTTTATCGATGTAAATCTTTTACTGTGTAGTATTTTGATGGATGAAATTAGTTTATAAAATGGTTTAATAATTGGACAAAATAGACAGTGTATTAAATATTTGTTAGGATCTTTTTATCACACAGGATAAGGAAAATGACATAGAATTTAAATGCAATATCTTTTATTCAGTAATTATTGGCTTACTAACAAAAATATTACATATAATGCATAATCAACCTATAATGTTCCCACTGCTGGCACACAAACCTCCTCTCTGCGAGAGGAACCGGGCCGTAATCCACCACGCGGGCCCAGATGGATGTCACATGTCTTCGAATTTTTGATTCTAGGACAGTGCCAGTTTCCTCACGATGTTTTCCTATACCGTTTTGAGAGCAGTGACCACAAAGTAAAGCGCCTACTTGGGTTGGAACCCACGACTCATAAGTCGGGGCCGATTTCACTGCGCCACCACTCCGAAAAATATTATTATGTGTTTCAATTAAAGTAGAATATAGTTTTAATCAATTGGCTGATAGAAACTTTACTAAGCAAAATAAAATAAGTTCAGTAGTTTCTGAGATAAGCTTAAATAGACAGATTTGCTTTTGTTTTATGATGTCTTACATCGTTGAAGCACGCCAGAGGCAGCGATTTTGATGTGATAGCAAAACAACGTGTCTTTTATCCACCTTATCATAAGTGATCTTGACTCTTGTACTCTAAGAGTTTGAATGTATGAAGTGCTGTTATATATGGTACATCTACGTTTTTTTTTTAATGGTTTTGTTAGATGGAATGTGTGTTAGTACGAATTGCTGCTGGCAATATTTTCAATGAATACCACATCTAAATTAAATATACTTTCTGTATTATTCACGAAGAACACATAAAGGTTAGTCTTTTTACATAGTGTTGAGTTGATAAGAATATATTCGTTCGTATACAAACATGCATCGTATACAGGAAACCTGAAGCTTCACATTTCACCAGCATACGTAACATGCCCACGGTAAAACCAGACAATGTGACAGATTGTAGAAGGATTTCGGCGCGATGTCAAAAATGTAGAAACGAAATGTAACATTTCGTATTTCTTCGAAGAATTGAGATAGAAGTCATGCTATGATTGCAGTTATGTTTAACTCCCATGTTATAGTGTTTCCTTTTTTAATTTCAGATAATTTTCAGAATTGACCTCAAAACCACTAGTATAACAATCTGAAAAAATAAGATATTTTTCTAAACAAAACAATATCTACCGTTCATTCCACAGCTTTAGAAGCAACGTAAAAGAACACCTTTCTTCTTAATTAAACTGTACAATAAATATTTATCATCAAAAACGAACGATTAACATGCAAAATATAAATCGAGTCTCAATATAAACAGTCGAGTGAAATGTTTGCCGGTAGCCGAGCTCACGCGTTCACTTTCTATATCGAGCGATTTAAAATCGATAATATGGAATGTCGCTTTTTTTATCGTACCTCGTCATTACACACATTAAAGTTGTATGTAGCTAAATAAATAAATCTAATGAAAGAAATCGAAAGCATTGTGATTTGTTTTGGAAATTAGATATTTTTGTTCGTTTTTTCCTCATTTTCAGATTTTTTTGTCTAGGAGACATGAGATTTCTGGATTTTCAATTACGTCATAAATAGAATACTCATTTAAAAAAATAAAACAGTTTCAGTATCAGATCAACTGAACAAAAATCGAATCAATGCATTGTCAAAGAAATTTTTAAAATATAAAAGAGGAGTTTAAGCATTTTTTTTTTAAATTCCTTGCAAACTCAAGTAATTTAAATCAAACTATACATTCCATTTAAGTATGTAACTACCTAATGTAGTAATTTCTGAAAAAAATACCATGAATTGTTTACTTTGTCCGTAGACAAAGAAAACTACACACAACGCTAAGGTATTTAAAAATATTTCAACCGTGTTACATTTTTGTTAATGAATGCGTTTCAGACTAGATTTAGATCAAAACAGATTTAATCTTGCACAATCCTCGCAGTTGTTCCAAAAATGAAAATATTCGGCATTGGTCATAATTGGCCGCAAGGTCCGAACATTGTCGAATGCTACCATTTGCTACCAATGCTACCATTTCGGCAAATGGCGGCATTAACAGTTTGACTCCGATTAGATCTAATTCTTGACCAACGACATTTGAGTCGTGTAACAGCTAACAGCTGCTTTGGATCCGGGTAGTTGTATTGGTAACTGAAGGCGCGTTTACATTCGGTAGAGTAAGTAGGCTAGTACTGGTTTGGTACAATACTAACCTGTTGCTTAGGATTCAGGAACGTTTAAATTAGGAATGAAATTATATTTACCGTTCTTCTGCTGTCTCACTTTTCCAGTATAAACACATTCTTATTGTATTGAAAGGAAATTAATGGACTTTGTGTTTTGTAGGTATATGTCTTCTATTAAAATTATTTTCTAGCGTTTTCTTTTTTCATACAAGTAATTAAGGCATATTTTGTCCTCAGTACGGCTTAGTATTAAATCTTATGAGATCAGGCTAAGCCAAGCTTCAAAAAATGCTGTAGTATTTCTTCAACAGGAAAACAAGTAGATAAGAAAAGTATACATACTGACAGCATGCTTTCAATTTAGATTTAACAGGTGCCTTTCAAGTAAGGTAAATTCCGTGCTAGATAATAAATGTTATTGCATTCTGTGCTAAATACTACATTGTAACATTGTTTGTATCGTAAATATTGTGGAAGTACATAATACATTTACGAAACTAAGATTATATTTTCCAGAGTTACGTTTTACTGTTTTAAATTTCTCGCAGAAGTGGTGCGGATGTAAGTTAGGCGCGAGAAAAGGAAATTACTTTTAATAGCGAATAGAAAGGTAGTTATTTTACGTTGATTAAAACAATATTTAATTATCTCAGAAGTGAAATGTCGCAACGCAGCGCAGTGATATAGGGTACCACCGTTTACTTTCATAAAACAAGTTTTTGCACAAGCCGCACTTGGCAAAATGTTAACGAAACATATCATTATGAATTATTTCACATGCCTTACAAGTTTTAACGTGTAAAATGATTTGTTTTATGAATACAACTTAAGTATCTAGATATCAGCTCGGACAGTGCTCAATCGTGACTGCTGCCACACTCATGGTCGAGACTTTAGAAAGCGAAAGATTTATCATTGACTCACTACTAAAATAATTACGCGAAATAATATTACGTGAAACTCACCTTTCAGTAATATTTAACTGTCTTCAACTTCAATTTGTAGTAAAAAAGCACTGATTAATTTATTACGTGGAATTCACCATTATTCCATGTCACTTGTAGAAAACACCGATACCACCTTCACTTTACGTTTGAAAAAAAAAACTTTTTACACAACACGCACTTCCCGCCAAAATTCTACATTATTCGAAAAATCCAAATCGATAGATCGATTTCCGTATCAGTTGATAGATGTCAACGTCCTCGACGCAATCCGGACACTGGCGGCAAGTGTCGCCGTCGGTTCGGACTTTACGCGCCAGTGCACTTCGATTGCAATTACATTACATAGCCGTTATTGTCCCACTGCTGGGCAAAGGCCTCTCTACTCTCTTTCCACCTCTCTCTGTCTAGAGCTTCCAAGGACCAATCTTTCTTTCGATTGCAATGAACAAAAATAATTATTTCGATTATTCGAACGTAGGGTTTATGATATTTGAATTTGTGGCGGGAAGCGTGTGTTACGTTGCGAGCGTGCGTTCGGAAATGTGCGCGGAGGCCGGACGGTGTGCAAAAAGCGACTGCGGTCACTGCTGCTCTCGCGACACTCTCTGCCCACCAGTGGCCGCATGTGTAAATGTTAATCCGTGATATTATTTAGTTTAACCGATAAACATTGAGCCGTTGCATTCGATTCAAGAACCCCTCCACCGTTCACTTTTTGCTACACCTTGTACTTTAAACAGATCAATGAATATTGGTCGGTCTCAAATTGAGATAGGCCAGTTTGCTCGCACAATGCTTGCTTTCAGCCGTGATTTTTCAGTCTAGTTTTAAAAATGAAAGTTGACATATTTTGTTTTGTAAAAATGTTTTTCATGCTACTCACATCCTTGGTTACGTAAACGATGGGTAAGCATGTTTGGACATGGTATTATAAGAGCAACAAAGAGTTCATACATAACAGTGTTATGTTAACCTAAATTTAAAAAAATACGTCTTTTGCACTAAAACTATTCTATTTCAAAGTACCAACATTAGCTTTTCATGCTGAATACAAAAAAACGTTTATTTTTTTTACTGTCGCAGAATACGAATAATTTGAAAGTGCATGAAAGAAAAACAATATTTAGAGTAGCACAAGTCTACTGAAACTAAAGTTATCATGTAACAAAAATCTACGACCTTATAAATAATTTATTAAGATATTTCAACATCTTAATAAAAATCTCCTCATGGTTAATTAAATTAAATACATACCTAATGCATACTAAATAATTAATTTTAAATATTCTTCAGGTGAGTCAGTAAAAATTTCAATGCTGTTACATTTACTCTTGATTTCACTGTGTAGTACTTTTAACAACAGTAGGTGTATAGTGAAACTTTTTTTTTATAAGTCTATGCTGTCCCACTGCTGGGCAAAGGTCTGCCTCCACTCCTTCCACCTTTCGCGAGCCCGCGCGTCCTCCTTCCAGTTTTGACGCAACCTATCCACTTCGTCCCGCCATCTCCTAGTAAAACTTAGCTAATTTAAATGATTGAGCACTTTAAAAGTAGGTTGCCTTTAATCAAGAAGGTATACAAGTCCTCTATTACGTCAAATATGTACCTACAAGTCCTCTATTCGCGGACGCAGTTATTGGCCCTCGACTACTGGAAAAAACTGATCAACTGAACCCTCTGGTTCAAAACGCCTGCGCTCGATTCTGCTTCTCAATCCCATCAAGAAATCACATACCGCCATTTTTTACAGACTTAAAAAAAGGAGCAGGTTCTATGTTTATTTGTCTGTATATATATTTTTAGGGTTCCGAATGAAAAAACGGAACCTTTGTAGGATCACTCGTGTGTCTGTCTGTCTGTCTTGCTGGCTGGCTGTCTGTCCGTCTATCACAGCCAATTTGCTCTGAATCTACTGGACCAATTTAGTTGAAAGTTAGTACACATGAAATTCTATGACTTGAACACCGACATGTAACGTAAATAAATGAATTTTGAATATGGGGGTCACTTTTCGCGGCAAATTGGAAAATTAAAAAAAAAATCGCAATCTGTACCGTATGACATATCAAATGGAAGGGCTTGTTGTGAGGATCTCAATTATATTTTTTTAATAATTTTAAAATAAATGCTTTTAATGATATTTAAGAAAATAGATGATTACCATTCCCCCACTTATCTCCGAAACCACTACGCCAAAATAAAAAATTAAGAATATGGTTCTTTACTCATAAATTACAGGAAAACCTAAAGTCTATGGTCTTAAAATAACATGGTAAATCTCTCAATATTATGCGCAAAAACGTACATTTGCAGTTATAATGTAAGGGAGAACATATTTTTCAACTACAATTTTAAGTTTGTTCTTGATATATTCATCCCAACTACGGAACCCTTCATTGTGCGTGGTCCGACCCGCATTTGGCCGGTTTTTTAATGTATCTTCATCAATTGTGGACCGGTTTTGAACAACTAGAAAGTGAAAATAAATAACTTAAAAAAAGTACCTATTCCAAAATAAATTTAACTAAGCAGTGGTTTTTTGGAAGTCCTTTATTTTTATAGTCCATACTTTTTTTTTGGTGGGAAAATTATCAAATAACTTCTCCCGCTCTGTGAGGAGCGGGAGGGCGTGTCAGACTCTTACTGACTAAAACCCACCCGTGTTCCTTCAGTTGCCATGTTGCCGGGGGCCACGATATCCCTTTCGGACTTCTTCGCAGCCCCGGCAGGTTATGGTCCATACCTCAAAAGGAAAAACGGAACACTTATAGAATCACTACGTTGTCCGTCTATCTGTGCACCCAGGATGGGGATTTTTCCTTCGCGTGCCAATATTTACTAACGAAATATATGGCGGGCCAAATTGTTGCATTTTAAGCAATATTATTTACTGAAATAAAAATATTGATATGTATTTTCTTAAACACTAATTTATTGTGCTATATTACAAAATAACTATTGAGTTTAGAAATAAATTGCAAATTGCAATTAATTTAAACTTTTAAGTTAGCTGCGAAGTAGAAGGTTGAGGAGCGCTGGTCTTTGTGAGGACATGTGAGATGTGACATGTGAAACTGTTTTTAACCGACTTCAAAAAAAGGAGGAGGTTCTCAATTCGACTATATTTTTTTTATGTTTGTTACCTCAGAACTTTCGACTGGGTGAACCGATTTTGATGATTCTTTTTTTATTTGAAAGCTAGTGCTTCCGGTTGTCGGTTGTTTTTTTTTTGGAAAAAGTTTATTTTATTTCTGCATGATTTCATCATAAGCCGGCTCGATTTGGGATGCTGAAATTTTTGTTTGATGGTCGCGGGCCGGATTACAACGCTTCGCGGGCCGGAAATGGCCCGAGCGCCGTTGTTTCCACATCCCTGTTCTAGACCCTTTTTCTCAGGAGCGCGTTGAGGTATCAAACTGAAATTAATATCAAATACACCCTCTATGGTCCCTAGGAGCTCTAAAAAAATTAAGCTTCTAAGTAAGGTACGGAAAAAAACTAAATTTTGCGATTACAAACTTAGATTTGCAGTTGGAGAATTGACCGTGGCGTATATCGACGTATGGGAGAACATGTTTTTCAACTACAATGTTACGTTTGTTTTTGGGATAAATTCATCCCACCTATAGAACCCTTCGTTATGTGGGGTTCGACACGCACTTGGCCTTTTTTAAAGTAAAAAAGTTTTTTAGTAAATAAGCACTCAATCCTCAAGATTAAGTCATGTCGTAAGTTGCACTTAGCATGCCTACTATTTGAGGTTATAAACTACAAGCAGCCGACCTACCTGTACAATAAACTGAGCTGGATCGCTAGCAGAAGAGAATGCGCATGGACAGTGCTCGCAGCAACTCTTCACTCAATCGCACAAGGAAGCCTTCAGGGGGCCTTTTTACATTCTGTGATTACATCCTCACTCACTGACTTATTAATTACAAAATTTTAGGAAAATCGTCTACTTTTACAATGTTTGTAAATATGTGAGCACCATGTATCTATCACATATTACATTATCTGTCGTTGCTTCATTTTTAATTCTTTTTACCTATTGTGGTATAGTAATTTTATTCTATACTCCATAGGTTTAGGTAGTTAAAAAAAAGGTAAACAAAAAAAACCACGTGACGAGACAGCTGTCAAGTAACCGACTAAACGTAATACCAGTCACTTCAGTTGTTATGCTACGTCACAGTTGAACTCTTCAATTTAGCAACGTTATATTTCGTTTAGAAACCTCGCATTGTACGGAAATCCTATACAATGCGAGATCAACGTAAACTGGAAAATTATAGCTTGATGTGTAGCCGTGTGTACGTATATATAAATCGACAACTACTCAAATAGTTACTATTGACCGGTTAAATAGTCATGGTCTCAGAGACCAGCTATGAGATGCCCCACGGAAAAAAAAAAAACGTGTGGCACTCGGGGACTGTCATAACATGGTAGGCGGAGTGGGGGAATGTTAGGTTTTATTTTCGTTAGGTACGTTACGGAATTTCTTGATTCGGTCGCCGCGCTCAAAGCCCGCGATAAAAGCTATGCAATAGCTTAAAAAAAAATTGTTACAATTGAAGTGTAGTGACTTCGTCCTCGCCACATTCTTTTACGGGTTTTTAGGGTAGGTAAGTAGGATTTAAAAAATATATTAAAAATGCAATAGCTTAAAAATAAAATATAAATGTACATAGACATAAAACAAGTTGTACAACTTTACATGGAATTTTCTCCTAAAAATCTCAAATCTGTGTGGTTCTTTCCTTAAAAGATCATCTCAGATACTGATCTGCATGAACCTCAATAGTGAGGTTCATGCAGATCAGTATCTAGGCTATAGAGCCTGACCAAGATTTTGTCTGGACTTTAAAAGAGAGTGTGACCTGTGGGTTTGTTTCGGTCTTTCTTCTCAGAGTAGTCAGTTAGGAAACACTAATCTTGTTTTAAAATATAGGTAATTTAATTTTGACGCATAAAAGTGTTTATTTGAACCAATTTACAGAAATAAATACCTATCATTTATCATTACTCATTACCCATGGAATTCTCTAACTTTAGTGATAATAGAGGAACTATACTTTCCAATTTCAACAATGTGCAGATAGGTCTATAAACTTCTACGACCATCGTGAGTTCGTTAGAAAAGGAAAACTTGATCTAGCAATCGCAAGTTGTCGACAAGGAGGTTTGCTCGACTAAATATGAAAGGCGTCTAACATAATAAATTAGGTCATATTTATTTGACCTGAACGGTTCGTTGATTCGCTTTTTGTGCCATAGAAATACGAATTACTTATGTTGTGAACAAAGTGTCTATAAAACAAAATGTAATCTAACCATTACGAATCAATAAGAAATATCAGTAAAAACAGTTTTTGTACGACATCTTTCAAGATTTAAAACTAATTTCAGAACGTAAGAACAGCTGTCAACCTTAACATCATCATGAATCTGTCGATCGCTGATGACGTCACACAAATAGAATGTCAGAGGTCATGAACGTTTTGTTTGCTTTAGCAATATTAATACAAACAAATAAATTAAAACAAAATGTCAAAATGATTCTTTAATTGACTATAAAAATGTCTGTATTAATAGAAGCTTTTTTAATCATTCAATATTATTTTGAATGTTAGGTACATTTCTCTATACTTACCTTTAATATTTCGTTTCATTACTCCTAAAATGATTAAGTTATTTGCATCAAATATCTCAGTTAAATAAATAAACTGCCCTGCCTCTGGGTTTGTGTTAGCTTTTTGTGAAAGTATGTTTTTCAATACCTAGGTTTATTATTCATAACTTCATTGATATCAATAAAAATGTTTATGACCACTAAACCACTTTATGATACCCATTACGTCACTTTTCATAGATTTTTTAAGGCTTAGTCTGGCTTATAGGGGCCTTGAACCAGTAATTACTCGAATGAATCGAGCATTAGTTCATCCGGGCTTCAGAAGCCTTTGTTTCATTCATTGTCGCCACACCATGCATCCCTCGAACATCATTTCCTAAACGAAACAATATTAGTAAGTAAAGATTTCACTTATCCAATGCAAAAACTTCTAAAGGCCTTGCTCACTCAGCCGTGAACGACGATTCACTGTCGTCGGCACAACTTTTGCCATGAAAACAGTAGATTTTTATAATGCAACCTCTTTTCGCAACAGCCAAAACAGTACTATTATAAGCGTGATATTTTATTATCTTATCGGCGTAGATTATGTACACAAGTGTTGGTTTTGTACCGTGTAATGGACAACACATTAGTTACCAGCACTCCAATGGGTACCGTGTGATTACTACTGAATACAACGAAAATAATATAACCAACAAACGTATGGAACGTAAGGATTTGACATTGAGTTTCCATAACTTAATCAAACGAGGTACGGTACAGTGTTCTATGTTTGAATTTGTTTTTAATTTTTTTAAATAAGTGGTCAGTGTCATTACCAAGTGAGTGATAAAAAGGTTTCAATGGTGAATTTAATGCAGTGACTTGGTGTTAAACGCTTTGATGTTTTTTTGTTTTACTTTATTTTTTCATAACTGTGATTTTAGGATTATTACCTACTGTGATTGAATTTTTCTAACTGTGATAATAATTCAACAATCATTTTTCATGATTCTTTGTATTAATAATAATTTCAACTATGGATAATAACAATGGGAATTATCTTCACCAAACTTTTAAATCAACAATATGAGGAAAATAATATCTTGAGTCATTCCTATACATTTCGGATAAAGAATATTATAATGCTCGTCCACAATAACATGGTAAATATATTGATAGTTTAAAGTCTGTTTAATGTAGGTAATTATTTATAGGATACTTCTACTACTTACTAAAATTTTATCAATGAAATTATTAAATTATGGTTCAATAATTTCCTAAGCGGCAAGTTTTCCTGTTATTCAAATACAGTTTGTACATCTTAAAACAGAGGAATTTTTCCTGTTAAAAAACGATATATTGAACCTAATCATATTACAAAGTTAAGTTATATCATTCCTTCTCAGAGCTGACCATGAAATGAAACTGTTTTATCATCTGTCTATGACAGTATTATTTTTTTATTTCCCGCTAAGGATCCATTTTTCTCACTCTCTCACTTCACCAACACTGCTCCACAACATGTATCCTTATCATTGCTAGTTTATAAGCTGTGGACAGATTACTGTAAGACTGTAATCCTCGTAAATGATTAACAGTACAGTGATGACATAATTACATGTTAAAAACTTTTTTCTGAACAATAGTAATTATTTGATATTCTTTCATAACAATTATTCCTTTAATTGGCACTTTTAACCATCCATATCAATCAATCCAATAAACTACCCACAAGCATCTCCTGCGGTATACCATCATAATCCATCAGTAACTAATTACTTAGCCATCATTATTATTTAGTTTTCTTTTTGGGATAAAACATTAAATGTGTGCCTCATTGGTCTAGTACTCGCAAGCGCTACTACTGAGCATGAGGTCCTGAGTCCTTCGGTTTTTCTATCCGTTTGGATTTGTTCCCAGTTATTGGGAATAGGCTCGCCCCCTATTTGTTGGGATTTAAACAAAACCGGTGAAATGTGGGTGTTCTATAAGTAACACTACTGCCTAACCCTTCTGGGATTACAGGTGTGATGTTGTTTGTGTTGAATAAAATAATCATTCAGTGTTGTAGTAAACAATTTCTAACTCTTACAAAATGTATACATTACACCCTTATATATGTATACATTATTTTTTGTGATAGAGCAGTGATAGCCTAGTGGTGTGACCGTCAGACTGCCAAGTCATAGGGCTCGAGTTCGAACCCAAGGCACGCACCTCTGACTTTTCGGATTCATGTGCATATTGTATAATTAACACTTGCTTCAAAAACGGTGAGTGAAAACATCGTGAGGAAACCGGCATGCCTGAGAGATATTTCTCGTAGGCTTGTGAAGCCAAGTCAGAGGCCCATGGGTGGCATTATAACTCTGACATCAGGTTAGTCATTAACCACACGAAAAGAAGAAGAAGATTGTGATAGTTCATTACCTACTGCATCAGACTTTCCTAGTATCATCTAAGAACATAAATTACCATTTAAAGCATCTTGTCTCAAGGGCATATTAAGTATAATTACTATTTAGCTTCAAGTGTTCCATCCTGTCATTCTGGGGTCTAGTTACCATATAAGGAACGATGTATAATGTACATAGTTTAATATTCTACAATAGCTTCCGCTGACTCAAAGTTTATTTTATTTTGTTATCTATTTATATTTAATTAATTAAACCTAACTTGGTTTCCGTACTTACGACTTTTTCGGGTGACCACTGAAAATCAGCGCTGTGCTGTGGGTCCCCATAGCACAGTATCATGCTGACTGGAAACCGTCTTGTCACAGTCATGACGTGGCAGCAGCTGCTGCATATTTCTGTTTTGTGCTCGTGATTATATTTAAATCTATTGTTTTATTTTTATTGTCCTTTTCTTTTATGCACGTGTTTCTGTGACAAATAAACATATTTTTCTTTCTTTCTTTCAAAGTAACATCAACTTTTAATTTAAATGATGTATGCATTGGAACTGTCATTGTTATTTAATTAATTTTACTGATGACATCAAACTCCATATAAGCGGACTAACTGTCTGTGGGGAATACAAGTAGGGTTTCTTCTAGTGAGGTTTTTGAGGGAAATATGTGGAGGAAATGGGGATATTTGTCTCAATTCTTGTTGTTTTTGAGGGATATGTGTGGGTTTATTAAGGGATATCTGTAGGGGTTATGTGAGCGATATGAATGGGGCTTAATAATTTGGGCCCATGAAATTCTAAAGTGGCTCAAACTGCTCAATGTTAATAATTGTTTGAATCATCTAGAGACATAGTAAATTCTATCATGTATTTAAATTTTACAGATGAACAACTTTACGGGTACACAAACTACGGGATGGATACTCCCACCCCAGTGGGAGATGCCTCGGGCGAATGCCTGCCAGGATTCTTTCAGACCATGGATTCCTTAAGTCCAGGCTTAGATTCGGATTTCGATGAGAGCCTAGCTGTACCTGAGTCACTCTCGGTCATTGAGGCTGACAAAGTTGATAATAAGGAGGGAGGGAGTAGTTCTAGTGGTATGTTATTTTGCTTATTTATGTTGTAATACAATAAGTTGCGATTGACGGTCCACCTGTTTTTTAGGGTTCTGTAGTAAACAAGGAACCCTTATAGTTTCGTCATGTCCGTCTGTCTTTCTGTCTGTCCGCGGTCTAGCTCCGAGACCCTTAGTACTAGAAAACTGTAATTTGGCATAGGTATATATTTTAATTACGCCGACAAAGTGGTAAAATAAAATGATGAAAAACATTTTTTTTAGGGTACCTCTCATACACGTAAAGTGGTGATGTATATTTTTTATTTTTTTACCCCATGGTGAGGAGTATCATTGGAAAGGTCCTTCAAAAACATTGTGAGTTTGTTAAAACCATTTTTGGATTCAGGGATTCGTTTGCGAAATATTAAGCTTTAAAGTGCTAATTTTTGTTAGAGTCAAGTGTCCCCCCCCCCTGCCGGCTAAATGGTTGGTTTTGGGTATGTGAAAAAAATCACAACAGTAGTTTATATAACGAAATTAAAAGGAAAACTATCACAGCTAAGTAGGCTCTACAGGTTAACGAGTAATAATCGACCAACTTAACTTTGCAGTTGCAAAAACATGTTTTCTCATACATTCCGTATGGGAGAACATATTTTTCAACTACAAAGTTAAGTTTGTTTTTGGGATAAATTCATCCCAACTACGGAACCTTTCATTGTGCGTGGTCCGACACGCACTTGGCCGGTTTTTTATGTAAGGAAATTCTCATGGATGACCTAAGCCATGGCAAAAACGAAGGGTTCCGTTACACTCCTGCAGAATAAAAGGGCATTCCTTCTTCCATCTTTTTCCAACCAACTGGCAGGATCATTCCCAATCTGTCACTGCCGTCTGTTGAACTAGCCAAAACAAAGACACTAAACAGGCTATCTCAGCCAATCAGAATTTTAATCATGCTATTTTAGTGCAACACGATGCAACTGACTATATTGTGCATAATTTACATTAACATTCATAGTTGTTGTAGGTATGTATTGTAGCAGTAAATGTAAATAATTGCTTACAATCATTCATCATTGCTTATCAGCCTAAAAATCCTTCGTATTGACTTCAAGAGAAAGATTAAGATAAATATTTAGATCAGTCTCACAATCAGTGTTGTCATATTCGAGTCTGTACGATATAGACTTGTTACTTATTGTTCTGGAAAGACTAAGTATTGTCATCACTTGATAAAATTAAAGATAATGTGAAATATTTGCCTCTTTGATAGGTTGGTCTGCCAAAAATAAATAAATCTGGAATATGCTGTATATGTATCTGGGGGCACGGTAGTGCCCCCGCCAAGACGAGCCAAGTGAAGCGCAAGGGCACTACCTACCTTTTCTCGAAGCGCTTCGTCGTTTTTTTTTAACCCTCATAACTTGGGTTTGGATTATACAAGATAAACAAAATTCTCGGGATGTTGTCAATAATGGACTTATTAAACATATAAAAGTTTAAATTGCATACCTAGCTCTTATACTTAAGATTTTATTTATATCTAAAAAAAAAAAACGATTTCATCACTGACTCACTCACTAATGATCATCAAAATTCTTAGGGTACTTCCAGAAGTCCTCTTCTTCTTCATTTCGCTCTTGACAGAGCGGTCGTGGTTACAATGAACAGTGTCCAGTGGCAGGTGTAGTCGTTGCCCGCCTCACGATCTCCCTCCATCTGGTTCTGTTACATGACAGCCTGGCGCATTCATTAACAGGACCTCCAACCGTGGAAGCCTAGTTATCAGATGTCATGTAGAGCCAAGCTTCTAACTCTACACGCCCTAACTCTACAAGCCCTAACTTCACAAATTCTACACCTTAGTCAAAATATGTGACTTGGCCGTTTCGCTACCGTCACATGGGCGTAAGGTGAAAAATGTATTCACTGTTCATTACTTTTCTGTAATACAGTTAATTATTCAATCATTTAGTTACTAATTATGTCTCATGTAGAGCCAAGCTTCTAACTCTACACGCCCCACCAATAAATCGACAGCGATCGGGCCAAGCAACATATTTTGGACTAAGGTGTAGAGTTTGTGAATTTAGGGCTTGTAGAGTTAGGGCGTGTAGAGTTAGAAGCTTGGTTCTATATATGAGATCTAATAACTTTTTGACAGTGCGAGCCATATGGTCTCGTCTTGGCAACATTTTATATGAAAATATTTTTGGTGGGTACTATTTAGAAACCCCAGATAATGCAAGTATAAAGGTCCCTTCACATTTTGCATTAATCCAACGATAGCGGTGCTCGAACGTATGCGTAGCGTAGACGCTGCTTAACCGCAACGTAGTTTCTATTTACTTACGCAGCCTATACGCAACGTCAACGCCAGACATACGCTCATTGCAAAGACACTCATAATGCACGAGTCTGTTGCACTTTGTACCTGTATTTCACCTACTTTTACTTTCAACTAGAATAGAACTGACGTAACTAATTAAAAATTGATTTGTTTCTGATAAGATACGCACCATCTGACCCTAATGTATGGAGAAAATAACATTCCTATCTATTTTTATCTTGTGATAGCAGCCGGTATCCTCTGATTCATATGAAAAATGCATAAGTAGATAATATTGAATTAGTCACTTCTATTTTGATAATTCCACTATAACCTTTTCGAGACTCGATAACTAGAGCAATGTAATGGATATAATATTAAATTATTAACATCTGTTTTGATTCCTAGTTCCGGCTATCTGTCACTGACCTGTACCCTAATTGCGTTACTTACTTTCGTAAACATTATGCCTAATTTGTTTCATTTTGACAGTTCAACAACGTTCATTGCGTTATTTACGTTGTTGAGCAGATTTTTTTTCCAACTTATGCAGCAATGGATTAGCAATCTGTTTCAAATCGAAACAGATTGTGTTGTATTACGCAATTAGGGTATTGGTTTCAGTTTTTTTTTTCCATTGGCTAAAACGTCATAGGTAAAGCTTTTCAGAAAAATCATGCAAGCCATTATTTAACGTAGATTCTATACCAAGCTGGGTTTATTTTGAGTGCTAGTAAAAATACATAAAAATCTACCGTTTTGAAGCATATTATTTAGTTATTGGGAATTCCCCAATCGCAAGATAAAACCCAACAAAATTATCCCTAAAGCCTCGGTCATACACAGCGAATACTCGCGGCGAGTGTATTCGCTGCGAATGAATAATACTCAGCGACAATTCGCTGCCTGCCTGTCACACAAAGCGAGTTCTACACGAGAATTTCGAGTCTTCGACAATACAGGCGCGCTGAGAGGAATGGCTACTCGCAGCGAGCACCCTGTCACACACAGCGAATTCGCAGAGAGTAAAATTGAACATGCTCAATTCAATCGCGGCGAATGAATAGCCTGTCACACACAGCGACTTCTCGCTGCGAGTGCCTAACTGTGCGTTCGCACTGGCGAAACATCATAACAAAACATGATGAAATCTCTAGTTCCTGTCAAACATTGTATGGAAAATTGACAGAAAATAGAGATCACAACATGTTTTGTTGTGAATATTTCGCCAGTGCAAACGCACAGTAATCGCAGCGAGTATTCGCTGTGTGTGGGGTTACCATCCGTCCGAATTTGTCCGGACATGTCCGGATTTTTGGACGCCGCGTCCGGACTCTGCCCGGCCTTCTCATTTGTCCGGACTTTTCGATTTAAGGGGATATTCTTTGAAAAAGATAAATGATTACTGAAAAAATGAAGATTAAAAAGTTAAATGTCCGGAATTTTTTGCAAATGTCAGGACTTTTCAAATTTTTTAATGGTAACCCTAGCTGTGTGTGACCGAGGCTTTAGTAGAATCTTGCAGCTAAAGTATATCCTGTAAAAGGTTGTTTAAATGATTCTGGCTTCTATAAAGTTCCAATGATTTCAAGTTATTAATTGATCTAACTAACCACAAATGAGACAATTGACACTGACCTAAAAATCTAGTGTAAAAGATTGCTAGGTATTGATTAAAATGCAACCCCCAAAATACAAATAATAATTAAAAAGTATTGATACAAATTAGTGTTATTTGTAGATTAGAAATATATCTCGTTATCAATCATAATAAAACTGATAAGGGCTGGCGAATCATGATAACAATATTTTATTACTTTTACTTTCCTCGTACAAAAAAAAAAAACATGAAACTACTTTGGCTTTGTTTTTGTATACATTGGATAATCCACTTAGGACATTCTATTTAAGGGCAATTATAATGTGGCCCGCGAAATTCAAATTGTCTTACGTTTTTTGCAATTGGCAGTTTATTGGTTATAATTCTGTAAATAGGTACTATCGAAGAAATGCATATCTGTACACTGTAAGGACTATTCTTGCAGCGGTCGGCCCCGGCCGCTATAGCATCGCTTACCTACGAAAAAAATTGTGTACAGGATTTTGTTTTCAAATTACTTAGATATGCGTCACCCCGATGGTACATATTAATTGTTACGGTCGCGAATCAAATTTTGATCATTAAACAACCAGATACTGACCTGCAAATCGCAAAAAACTTAAGAAAATTTTAATTCCGTGGACTAGCCAGGCACTTTCGCCTTGGGCAATTTAGCGGTTTTTTAAAACTAGATTAAAACACAGACAAGGACATGGGACAGTCTCGTTAATGAACGTGACAGTCTCGGGTTACTCCCGTTTGGCAACGCTACATATACATTGGTTATTTAAGTCTAGTATGCCGAATATTTGCTATGTTCAGTTCTAATTTTATATTTTCGACTTGTTTGTATAGTCAAAGTTTACCTATATTATATTTTAGTAACGTATGTTGTTTATTTTGCTTTACTTAGTTTAAATAATTACTAATCATATTATATTATATTTTTATACGGGGTCCCTGCCAACCTGTATAAAAATATAATATAATTTTCCGTCGTGTACTGAATCCATAGTAAAAGTTTTCGCGGCATGTCCCTGCCACCCTGTATAATACATAAAAAAATTACACTACAAAAATCTTAAATAGGTAGTTAGTTAAATAAATTCGACGCATTAGAATTTTTTACTCTGACTGTATTTTAACGTGTGCTCAAGTACGTAATATCTACAAAACTAACCAATGTATATGTAGCGTTGCCAAACGGGAGTAACCCACAGTCTCGGCAAATAGGTACGCGTGGCTGTCTGGCTAAATGGATAATTTGTTGCCACTTAAGCCGTGAACAACTTCAAACACGCCGCCGAAGCGATGCAAACTCAGTTGGTATGTTCGCACTTACATCATGACGTTTTGTACTGTCGGAAATGTTCGCGGTTGACCGATTTTCAATCTTATTTCTATTACTGTAAGGGTGAAAAGTGGTCAACTTTGTCGAGTGTACCTTCTCTGTCCGATAAATTAAAGGCTATGCTCTGTTCCAAATACGACCCTATAACAATCAAAGTAAAGCACCTTAAAACGATGTAACTATATAATGTTTTCTATTTCAGCAATAACTCAAACAACAGTGCCATTTAAAGCAGTCCACAATCCGCCTGTAAAATTCAACTCGGTGCACAGAAAAGTGTTCATTCCGGGTGTGGAAATAAAGGTTAGATTGGTGGAGAACGAAAGAAGCGTCACAACACATTTGCTGAATCCTAATCTGTAAGTAAAACATTTTTGTAACAAATATGATATCACGCCTGTTTTCCTGAGGAGCTAGGCAGGGGTGTAGGAACCTATAGTACATCTATGTATTTCGCGGAAATGTTGTTTTAAGTTCATGTAACGGGGGGGGGGGGGGGCGAGCCTTGCCATCAACCGGACGCAAATCCAGAGATGGGGCTGCTACTAAGAAATTCCTGATGGAAAAACCCAATAACACTGCTTGACCTGGGAATTGTACACAGAACCTCATGCTCAGCATTTTTAAAGTGAAAACTTCTTTAGGCGCGTTAGGCATTTTTGAGATGGCAAAAAACAATTAAACTCGCGACACCCTTACCGACACCACATTTTTGTACACGCGATTGTGCTCTTTATTTAGATAAGGTTACGGGTTCTATACGAGTATTTTTCTTCCACCAAGGCGATCTTGTTCAAGTTTTCACTTTTGTCGGCACTCGAGTGCCACTGTTTTTAGGGTTCCGTTGCCAAATGGCAAAAAACGGAACCCTTATAGATTCGTCATGTCTGTCTGTCTGTCTGTCTGTCTATCTGTCTGTCTGTCTGTCTGTCTGTCTGTCCGTCCGTATGTCACAGCCACTTTTTTCCGAAACTATAAGAGCTACGCTGTTGAAACTTGGTAAGTAGATGTATTCTGTGAACCGCATTAAGATTTTTACATAAAAATAGAAAAAAAACAAATAATTTTGGAGTTCCCCATACTTAGAACTGAAACTCAAAAAAAATTTTTTCATCAATCCCATACGTGTGGGGTATCTATGGATAGGTCTTCAAAAATGATATTGAGGTTTCTAACATCATTTTTTTCTAAACTGAAAAGTTTGCGTGAGAGACACTTCCAAAGTGGTAAAATGTGTGTCCCCCCCCCTGTAACTTCTAAAATAAGAGAATGATAAAACTAAAAAAAATATATGATGTACATTACCATGTAAACTTCCACCGAAAATTGGTTTGAACGAGATCTAACAAGTAGTTTTTTTTTAATACGTCATAAATCGTAAACCGCAATTTACCTTTCATTCAATGTTACTTGCTGCTACGGAACCCTTCATGGGCGAGTACGACTCGCGCTTGGCCGGTTTTTTTTTTAAATAAAGATTCCACGTTACCTAACCTTTCTAAAGTTTGGATCTCAGCGTATTTTAATATTGTAAAAAAGGCGACTAATTCTTAAAAATCATCATTTTCCTGTTACTAATAACAAGTTCGATCAGCAGCTCATTTGCCAAACAATATGTAATAATATTATATATCTAAATTTTACTCTCGGTAAACCACTTTTTTGTCTTTGGCATACTAGATGCCAAAATGCCAACTGGTTTTGACGTACCAATAACTGCCTTTATTAAAACGATCAAAAAACTAACGCAATAATGACGCAGATTTCAATTATTTCATGTAGATACTAATGTAATGACTAAGCCTAGTTAAACAATAACTAAAATTAAAAATCCTTCAGATAACGTAATCACTCTATATTATCTATCACATTAAAACGTTCGTCATGTTTCGTGATCTTCATTTATTGTATGTAGCACACTAGTGTCTTTGTGTTTCAGTTTTTATATTTTCAAAGATAACACAATGCGGAAAAAACAACCGTTTAGGAGTATAAGGTCAAAAGCGCGAAACAACGTTTAGGCACCTATTTTTGTTACGAACTTGTTTTTAACAGACTCCAAAAAAAATAGGAGGTTCGCAGTTCGTCGGGATATTTTTTTTAATGTATGTTCCCCGATTACTCGAAGACGGCTTAGAAAAATTCTTTTTTGTTTGAAAGGGTATACTTTCAAGTTGGTCCCATTGTCATTTGGTCACGATCTAATAATGAGATCTTGGAGAAATCGAGGGAACTCTTCAAATATTATAGGCACATCTATAGCGATTTGGGTATTTTTTTGATGAGTAGTTGACATTAGGCTATTGTAAATTAGATAAATTACAAACCAACCCACTAAAATAACATTAGTTTCAGAAGTCGGTGTCTTTGGATCAGTATTTTAGTGTTTTGACACCGACTTCCGAAATTAAAGTTATTTTTCACTTTGTAGTTTGGAAGTCGGTTGTATCATTTGTAAAAAAAAAAAAAAAATTAGATTGTACTGTCTCGTTGGTCTAGTGGTCACAAGCGCTACTGGCCAGTAGGCCCGATGCAGGAATCGAACCCTCATGCTCAGCAGTAGCTGAGCATGAGGGTTCGATTCCTGCATCGGGCAAAGTGTGATTGGTTTTTTCCATCATGAATTTCTCAGTATCAGCCCAGAGTCTGACTTAGTGCCCGGTTGATGGCAACAGGCTCGCCCCCTATTACATGGTACTTAAACATAACCGATGAAATGTAGGTGTGTGAGTTTATAAATGTATGTATTAGAAAAGAAATATATAAATACTATATGTATATAAAGGTCAATGATTTTTGTTGTAATTAGTGGCCAGCAAAAACTTAACAGAATAATATTTCAGCTTTATGTTAGGATTTTTATGTGACATTAATAAGCTTACCGTAGTAAATCATTTGAATATCAAGGTGTTATCTACTTCGAAAATAATAAATACTTAAAGCATACATACATAAACTCACGCCTTCTTCCCATGGGGGTAGGCAGAAACTACAGAATGCCCCCTGCTACGATGCACTCATCGCCTGCACTCTGAAGAACATCACCAATAAGGTCACTTAAAACATAATTATTAACATTTGATCAATAACTGCCTCGTTAGTCTAGTGGTCGTAAGCGGTACTGCTGAGCATGAGGTCCTGGGTTCGATTCCCGGGTCGGGCAAAGTGTTATTGGGTTTTTCTATCTGAAATTTCTCAGTAGCAGCTCGGAGTCTAGATTTGTACCCGGTTGATGGCAATAGGCTCGCCCCCTATTACATGGACTTAAACATAACTGGCGAAATGTGGGTGTACCTGCTACAGGCACACCTCTGCCCGTTAAAGGCGTGATGTTATGTTATTTGATTAATATTTAACAAAAATCTGACCAGGAATTACTGCAACAGTGGATGAAACAGACCATTTTCAACATATAATCTTAAATGTGCAAAAATACTTATCTAACCGGAAAAATGGGTATTAGCAGAAACACAACTGATAATAATATGATTTCCGTAGCAACGATATGCGTTTATCTACGACATAAATATTTGTAAGCGCATATAGCCACTGCAATCAAAAACATACCTACATAAATTGATGGTACCATTGACCTCATCGACCGGGTATTAAACCTACTGGCCATCCATAAATTACGTCACACATTAATAGGGAGTGAATAAAGTGTGACATCGTGTGACAAGGGACGAGTTATAAGCTTCGTGACGTCACATATATAAATCTAAAGTATTACAACTCTAAACGAAAACCTTAAAAATATTACCAACTCTTTCAACATTATTCATCACCATCTGCCTAACCTTTTTTACACGAACGACTGCCTATCTGACCTCCACAACCCAGTATTTTTTTTAAGATCAGTTAATACATTCGAGTCCTCCCACTTTTCATAGAGCTCATAAGCCATGTCGCCATACATATGTGTATGTATAGTGGAATCTCCAGGGGGTGACCGGCATTATATTTGCACTAAAGTGAACCCTCCAGGAGGGCTCTCGGCACTGAACGTGTAGGTTTAATTTTTAAATTCCAAAATATGTGATGTCACACCGGGGAACCTAGTCACAGGTGGTCACACAAATATCAACCCCTGTGACAAGACACAGGCGGCTCTAAATGTCATGAAAGTCGTGTGACGTAATTTATGGATGGCCCCTAGTACACACGTTCCAATATAGTTAAATGATGACTAAAAGTATATGTACCCGTACATCATGAGTCTGAATCATAAATGTTATTGATTGTACCTACAGTCCTACACTTCACTTATCATAATCTAATAGTGTGGAATACTAGAGTTAAACTTGTTACCATCACAGCTATGCCTACGCTGATTGGCCTAACGACATTATAAATGTTTATTATTCAGATAATTGGCATTTTCTGTCTTGTTTAGCGTTGAATCGGAAATTAAATAGATAAGTTGTAAGCTGATAATCTTTGTTGATTAAAATGTTGAATGTCGTCACAATGTTAATTCGGTTTTTAGGAATTATTACCCGATTGCGGCGAAGCCAAAAAAGGAGGGTTATTGAAGTTCAATTTTCACTCTGTATGGCTTGGCAATTACGGGCCATACTTATGTTTAAGTACTCCGTTATTAGAAGTAATAAGTATCTAAAGAATTCTTCCTACTTCAGACCCACCTCTAGATACGTTATCATCATCTGCCTAGCCTTTTCCCAACTATGTTGGGGTCGGCTTCCAGTCTAACCGGATGCAGCTGAATACCAGTATTTTACATGGAGCGACTGTCTATCTGACCTCCACAACCTAGTTACTAGGTAACACGATACCCCTTGGTAAGACTGGTTGTCAGACTTTTTGGACTTCTAACTACCCGTAACGACTGTCAAAGATCTACAAATGACAGCCGGCGTGCTTTCCGAGGCACGGAGGGGTCTTGGTATGTAAAGATGGTTACCCATCCACAGACCAACCGCGACAAGCGTAGCTTAATCTGATCGATCGACCCGTGCAGCTGTTGTTACTTAGCCACAAGCCCCACAACAACCTCTAGATACGTTAATGGAATCTTATACTATTAAACGAGCAATATTTGTATGTATATTTGAACCTACTCACGTTCTCGAAATCGGCTCTAACGATTTCGATGAAAGTTGCAATATAGGGGTTTACGGGGGCGAAAAATCGATCTAGCTAGGTCTCATATCTGGGAAAATTTGTTTTCTCCGTATTTTCACCCGAGCAGAGCTCGGTCGCCCAAAGTTTAGAACAAAATAATGAATAATTACATGACATTATTGACATTAGAATAATGATCATGGCAGCATGGAATTAGTAAGTACCTACTATCATGGTAGTATGGAATTAGTAGGTACTATCCTAACTATTAAATGAGCATTCTCTATTTTCACCAGAGCAGAGCTCGGTCGCCCAGGTACTTAACTATTATAAGAGTTTCCACGTGTGAAGATACTCAAGTACCTACGTCAAACGCATGCCTTCCAGACATGTTTGTCTTTTACTACGAAATTATCTATTATAGTATACTTTCGTTCCGACAAGAAATATAGTTAATCAATTACCTCTGGCACGAGAACTTGAAACATTTAGTACCAACACCATGGTGCAGGTCTGCAGGAAGAATTTCTGCTGACCTTACCAGCTCTCGTAGCATGACATCCATAGAAACGGGTTTTCTACGGGTTTAGTCGACGGAAGAATTAAAAAAATGACAGATTGTGATTGTTTATCTGTCATTTTGTCTATTCTTTCGTAGACAAAACCCGTTTCTATCCTGTGGTAATTCTAAGCGTGCAGTATCTTTCAGCTCTTCAATGTTTTTTATCCTTTTAATAACTCAAGCATCAACTAATGAAACACAATTAACCATCTATTGTTCCAAGGGTATTTACAGGGCCGTCTTAACCATATTGGGCGCCAGGGTGCGAAAATCAGCCTGCGCCCCCCTTGCCAACGAAAAAGAAAACAAAAATTTTGTGTTCCAATTTTTTTTTACAGTATTACTTACTCTACAACAAAATGAGGTACATTTTCAAGCATCAAATTAAATTTTTCTGGCTTTTAAGTTGACAAACTTTTTAATAATATTGTGTCATCTGTTTTGAAATCTACGTTCGATTTCAATACAAATCGATCGACTCGATCGGCTTGCGCCCCCTAAGACCTTGCGCCCGGGTGCTACGTACCCCTTGCACCCCCGAGTAAAGACGGCCGTGGGTATTTGAAGTATTTTGTAGATATTTACAAATTAACAAATTATTTATTCCAGATACACAATCTTCCTTCAACATGGCGAATTCAACTGGTCGATCAAGAAACGTTACAAACACATTCTCTACCTCCACCAACAACTCACTCTCTACAGGGCTTCTCTCGACATCCCCTTCCCCACTAAGACCCATAAGACGAGAAGAGCCAGCTTCAAGAATACCGTAGATACTGAGGAGCAGGCTGAGAAGGTGGCTATGCAAGCCGTGCCTAGGAGTAACTCAAAGAGGCAGCTTCGACCTAGGAAAAGGAAAGGGGCGCTACCTAGGTGAATATTTTGTCTAAATTGTTTATTTTTGAAAATTAGTTGGATTTAGTCCAAACTAATATTCTAAAGAGAAAAGATTTGATTTTTTGTATGTTTGTTTGTATTGAATAAACTCAAAACTACTGGACCGATTTTAAAAATTCCTTCACCAGTAGAATGCTATATCATGACTGAGTAACATAGACTATAATTTATAAAGATATCACGCGGACAAAGACGCTGACAGAAGCTAGTTCTTTATATCTTCAATTATATGTGCTACGTCTCATTTTATCAAAGGTAATTTGAAAAAAATCTTAAGCTTCATTCTATATTCAAGTCACAATCAAATCTCGTGATAATTGGCGTAATTAGTTACAATACAAAAACTAAAGTTTCACTAAGATTTTAGAAACCAGGCGCGAGCCGATCCCAAACAGAAATCGAAACTTATGGCTTAAGTAAATATGACATGTTCTAAACAATCATTCAATCATTTATTTTGTTAAACATAGGTATGGTTACAGATAGTATAATGTCTAAAATAACTCACTGTTTTGCCAATATTTATGGCGTACAAAATTAACATAAACAAGCAGTTACAATTAAGGTGGCCCGTATTGTCCCTCTGCAGGGAAAAGGCCTCCCTTTTTTCCACTCAATTCGATCCTTAGCCAATATGGACCAATCCTCCTCCTATAAGCGTCAAGTTCGTCCCCCCATCTACGCCTGGGTCTTCCACGATCCCGCTGGACGTTTTCATGAACCCATGTTGTAGTGGTGTTAGCCCACAATGCATCCGACATGTGGCAAACGTGTCCGACCAATAGATTACATGAAAAAAGAAAATTGCAATCCTTTTAAGTTCTAGTTTGACTCTGGGTTCATCTGTTATTTATCAATGAGTGGGATATCTATCAGAATTAAAGATAACACTATTTTATTTGCAGGTTTCCAAAAAAGCCCGAAGTGATGATCACATACGAAGGCATACAGCTAAGAATGAAGCAGCTCGAAGAATATCTATACAATCTACTAAACATCTCAATATACAGGAACCACCATGAAACGGTAAGAACCTTCAGAGGCCGATGCGTGAGATTTACCTTCAAATCGTCACAGTTGGATTAATGATAAACAACATAACTGTCAAATTAAAATCAGCTTTACGGTGTAAGAAACAAGGTCGATAATGGATTGTGTTTTTTTGTTTGTTTGTACTAAGTATTATCGGATACACATCACTAACCTTTACAAGTTTAAACTATGTTTTTTAGTACCTGTGAGTAGTAGTAAAAGTAAATTATTTGTGAATGAACTTGGCCTTGTAAAAGGAAGTATTGCCACTAAATCTATTTTTTGCCGCTTAGCAGTAACGCTATGTTCCGGTGTAAAGGATACGGTCTGTACTCTGCATTACCTGACCCCTCTTCTACGTTATGGGGTTTGGCTTCCGTACTTAGTCCGTCAGGTGGACCATTGTGCGTGGGCCATGGCGGCCGTTTGGTGGTTATTCCAACTAGCCCACCTCCCTCCAGAAGTTAATTAAAACTCCTGACCCCTCTTACAAAGAAGAAGAGGAGAAGAGTCAAAGTCAAATCATTTATTTCAATTAGGCACTTATAGCGCACTTTTGGACGTCAAAATTTACATAAAAATACAATTGATTCTAGTCGCCCCTTCCAAAAGGTCGTTTTCGTATGGAGAAGAATGGGCAAGAAACTCCACCGTTACTCTTTTAAAATATTTTACAATATTTTGTATTAAATTGTATAATTATATGTGAAGACGATACATCTAAAATAAAATTACTATATCATAATACGTAAGCGACTACAGATAAATTAATCATGTGATAGATACATGGTGTTCACATATTTACAAACACTGTAACATAAAAGTATATGATTTTCCTAAAAATTTAATAAGTAGTCCTAATAAGTCAGTGTGTGAGTTCAGGTAATCACAAAATGTAAAATCAATGTCTTAAAAATAATTTATACAATTAAATTAGCATTAACACGTTCAGTGCCGGGAGACCTCCTGCAGGGTTTACCTAGTTGCATATGGGATGCTGGGAGCCCACGCGGAGGGCTCATTTTAAATATAGGTTTTTCTTAGCGAATACAGCATTCTAAACCGTGAAAATCTGATGTATATTTTAACAAGATATACCCGCAGATGTCATCATATCTGCAAGTCTAAAACGGCCACATTGAGCAATTCCTCTAAAAGCAATTCATTTTCTAATTCCCAGCAATTCTTCTATGATGACACATTTTAGCTGAATCATATTCAATTCATAACAGAATCATATTTGGTGTAAATATTGCCGCATGAAAAAATACCATAATTTTACTGGGTAATTTTTCTTTACAGTTTTTATTAATCAAATAAGATTTTTATTTATTATTTCTACAGTTTAAATGTTATTTCATTATAATACAAAACTATCAAACAGATGAATTGCGTAAAATGAATTGAACGCAGATAATATTATGAATTGTCAGATTGTGTGATTCATATTATGATAATAAATTACATATTATGAATCACACAATCCATTATGTCAAAGCAGTTGTTTTAGGCCCCCTGATGTATTTTTTGTTCATGGTTACAAATATACACAAAAAATTTAAAGGTTGGAAATTACGTATAGCGACAAGACCCCCTGAAAACACTATTTTACTTCGTTTTACAGAGTTTTATGACACAGTTTTAAATCTAATGCCGTTGACCGTCCGGGATGGTTAACTTTAGCGCAAATGTAATGCCGGTAACCCTCCCGGAGGGTTCACTTCCAATATGTATGGCGGCATGCTGTATGAGTTCTATGAAAAGTGGGTGGAGTCGAAAGTGTCGAAGAGGGTAGGGTTATGCAGGTCACTGACTGTACGAGTGCCAGGCCAGAGCAAATACAAGCACATCAGACTTTATGCATTTAAAGTTTACAACGCAAGTTGAAAACCCATTGTTTTTGCTGGTGCCTAGTTCATATTGGAACTGCAAATATGTACGGTTCAACGGTGATAGAGTGGCAAATGGCAAGAAAGAAGACCTGAGTTCGATCACCACCTGTTGCACTATTGACGTGACATATCTGAGAATACTATATGTGTGCTCCATTGCCAGATTTCTGTAAAAAAAAAACAGTGGCACTCCGGGAGTGCCGATAGAAGTGAAAACTTGAACAAGATCGCCTTGGTGGAAGAAAAATACTTGTATAGAACATTGGTCCGTAACCTTATCTAAATAAAGAGCACAATCGCGTTTACAAAAAAAATACTTCCAAAACCTTTAAAGTAAAAATACTTGCATAGAACATTGGTCCGTAACGTAACATAAATAAAGAGCACAATCGCGTGTACAAAAATGAGGTGTCGGTAACGGTGTCGCGAGTTCAATTGTTTTTTCCCATCTCAAAAATGCCCAACGCGCCTAAAGAAGTTTTCACTTCAAAAAACTAGTAAAATGACTAAAATATGAAAATGACTATTTTTACCTTATCAATCTATTTTCTTCCAGGTAAAGTTCCTCGAGGTATCAAACCTATCGTTCATATCGGAGCTAGGCAGCAAAGGCAAGGAGGGCATGATACAGAAACGAACAGGCTCCACTCAACCCGGCCAGGCGGGGTGCAACTGCTTCGGATTGCTCGGCAACATGGTTTGTGTGAGGTTAGATAGCGGTAGAATTGAGTATTTTAATCTATGTATCTGTTTTATCTCTCTCAAAAGTCCTACATAGCTTGTCTATAAATGTGACATGTAATAATTAAGTCCACTTTATCAAGTCAGAACTAGAATATAGTTTATTATCCAGGTAGTACAGTAATCAGGGACATGAGTAACTTATAAATATATAAGATATTTATTAGAGCATTTATTTCCTTCCACTTCATACACATTTTATTGCAGGTGTAACTACTTCTGCACAGGCCTGGTGTGTGCGAAGTGGCAAGAACGATGGTTCTTCGTCAAGGATACCTTCTTCGGATACGTACGGCCGAGAGATGGCGTTGTTAAAGCTATCATGTTGTTTGATCAGGGGTAAGTCATCTAATACAGTAAAACCAACTTTTTATTTGAAAGTTGCCATGCAGTTACACTATTTATTTAAAGGCTACACAGGCCACAGGCAAAAGCCGGCAGTCAGTGCCGGTGGCACGGACTGCCGGCTTTTGCCGAGCGGCAGTACTTTGTATGGCGGCTCTTTTGTGCATCAGCGCGAGCGCACCGCGATTTGCCGTGGCAGTGCCGGCGGCAGCTCCTACACAACACTTTGCCGACGGCAATGCCGCCGGCACTGTGTTGTGTAAGAGCCTTTATGTTTAAAGTTATGCTAACGTCATTTCTTGTTTTATTTATAAGACACTCCATCTAATGTGTATATTCAGATGAAAAAAAAGTAAAAACTACTTACACTAACAGTTTAGTAGTTGTTTTTATTTTTGTATTCTTCTACGCTACTGCTGAGAGTGAAGTCCTGAGTGCAATTCCCAGGTCGGGCAAAGTGTTATTAAGTTTTTCCGTCAAGAATTTCTCAGTAGCAGCCCGGAGTCTGGATTTGTGCCCGGTTGATGTCAATAGGCTCGCCCCCTATTACAAGGGACTTAAACATAACTGGCGAAATTTGGGTGTACCATTGGTACACCTCTGCCTATCCCTTCAGGGAAACAAGCGTGATGATATGTTATGTTTAGTATATATTTTTAAACAAAAATATTGTATTTATATTGTCTTGTTTTTCATTCCACGCAGCGCATTCAGTAAGATTTGTGAGTATATCTTAGTACGTGTGAATTGTGCTAATTGTAATAATATGTCGAGGTTTATAATTGAATTTTGGTTTAAACAAACATACAGCATCACCTAACGTAAATGTGGTTTTTGAATTAAATATGTCATTTTAATAACTTCATTTATCATGAGTATTCAATAAAAAGTCATACATGATTTTGTAGTAACACAAAATTCATAATGTTTAATCTACATTTCAGAGATGGTTCACTCCGCCAAATCATTTTAATAAAAAGCGACTCTTGCCCCGACAAAATAAAGTGCAATTCAGGTCGCACAGCGCTAATTACCTACAGTTATATTCACCTAGAAGTTGCCTCTCTTTCTATCGCGTAACTCTTATATCTTCTGACTACGTTACGCTCACTGAATTGGCCCGACAAGACGGGTCCGCCGCGTACTTGTAGCTTCATACCAAAAATGCGGAGTGCGCCTTCTGTACTATTATATGGTTGTATATCAGTGGCTACAATGACTTTACCAAAAGTTATGTTCTGACATCGGTAAAAAGATATAACATTGAAATATGACCTAGCACAGGCGCCATCTTTACTTCTAGATACATTGGTAACAATAAAATTAAAATAAACATTTTATTTCACCAAAAACCTTTAACAATATTCTTATGACTAAAGCATAAAAAGGCTTAATACAAAGGTCAATATTTAAATACTCTGACTCCGAAAGGAGTCAATACATTATGATGACCTCAGCATTTTAGGCTTATAATTTATTTTCAATAAAATTCGTGACATCGTTTCTGAAATAATCTTCCCGTCAGAATAGAACTTGCCGCCCGCCTAATGTTACACAAAGTCACAATAAGTTACTCAACTATCATTGCTCATTATTCTTCGCTCGAATTAATCCTGGTCATATTCTCCATAGGTTCGAAGTATCAAGCGGCATGTACTCCACGGGGCTGAACCATGGTCTTCAGATCCTGAACCAAAGCAGGCAGATGGTAATCAAATGCTGGACCAAACGCAAGAGTAAAGAGTGGATGCAGTACCTCAAAGCTGTTGCTAATCAGACTGGTGGGTTTCTCAAGGACACACATATAAAAAGAAAGAAAATATTTTTATTTAGCACAGACTAAAAGGCATACAACATTATTACGTGTAGAAAGAAAAAACTTTTACACAAAAAATACAACCGACTTCCAAACTACAAAGTGAAAAATAACTTTAATTTCGGAAGTCGTTGTCAAAAAACTAAAATACTAATCCAAAAACACCGACTTCCGAAATTAAAGTTATTTTTCACTTTGTAGAGTTTGTAGTTTGGAAGTCGGTTGTATTTTTTGTAAAAAAGTTTTTTTTTTTTTTCACTTTTTAGTGGTTTGATTTGTAATTTATCTAAGTTCAGAACTGCTCATCAAAAATACCCAAATCGCCATAGAGTATAGATGAACCTATAATATTTGAAGAGTTCCCTCGATTTCTCTAAGATCCCATCATCAGATCGTGACCAAATGACAATGGGACCAACTTCGAGTAATCGGGGAACATACATAAAAAAAATATTTAAAAAGTATATCACTATGAACTGAGAACCTCCTCCTTTTTTTGAAGTCGATTAAAAAAGAAAAAATCTGCTTTTCCCTACATTTATGTTCGCATAACTCGTCAAAATGTAGGGAACACCTGATTTTTTTTTCATTTCATGTTTGGTCTCATAGTAAAAGTTGTTCATAATGATGAGTAAAATCACGTGTTAAAGTTTGTGCACTGAATAAAAACTTACCCTGTATATTTATAAGAATAATATTCGTTGCTACAAAAGGCGTATTAGCAAGATTGTATCCTTATCAGCAACAAATTCGATTTTACGAAATAATAAAAGAAGATTTAATTCTTTACTAACTCAGCTGCTTTATAAAAAATGTGATAACGCAGTTATAGCATAAATCTTGGGACCACTTTTCACAATTTTTTATAACTCTGTCCTGTAGTCACATTGTCGAAAGAACTCATCTTGTATAACAGCGTGAACTGGTGCCAAAAGTTCATTTATTAGTTCGTCTCTTTTTCACAGCCCGAGACTTCACGTTCCCAAACGTCCACCATTCCTTCGCACCTCCCCGCGCAGCGACACCTGTTGGCACGCTGGTCGACGGCTCCGCATACCTATCAGCCGTGGCCGACGCCATGGAACTGGCCAAGGAAGAGATCTTCATAGCCGACTGGTGGCTAAGCCCCGAGATCTATCTGAAGAGACCAGCGCTCAACGGGAGTTATTGGAGACTGGATACGCTTTTGAAGAGGAAGGCAGTAAGTACACTGTTTTTACTATGATCAATCATTGTAAAAAAAAACATGAGTAAAAAAGCAAAATTTTAGGCTCAGTAGTTTCGGAGATATGGGGGGGATGGTCAATTTTCATCTATTTGTTTAAATATCTTTTAAAGTATTTATTTTAAAATTAAAAAAAATATATTTGAGATCCTCACAACTAGCCCTTTTATTTGATATGTCACACGGTACAGTTTGCAAAACTTTAATTTTTAATTTTTTCTATTTGCCCCCGAAAATTGTCCCCATATTCCTAATTTATTTATTTGTTCGTCCGTGTTTGGGTCACAGACATTCATATGTGTACCAAATTTCAACTAAATTGGTCTAGTAGATTCGAAGCAAATTGGCTATAAACTGCCAGCTGCGGCTGAACAGACAGACAGACAGACAGACACTCCAGTGATCCTATAGGGGTTCCGTTTTTTTTTTTCTTATGAGGTACGGATCCCTAAAAACACAGAATCTTGGGACCGCCGAAAACCTCAAACGTTGCAAATATAAGACCCTCATTGGTGGCAGTATTGAAACACTACGGCAATGGGGTCTGAATGCTCGGATCAACTTTTCCGAGACATCTCCAAGCGATTAGTCAACTTCTTGTCTCCACCTATTTTTCGGCCCAAAGATTCTGCATTGCCATTAAATGTGGCAAAGAAAAGAAAAACTTTCTTTAAAATTGATGTTTACCTGTTTCAGGCGCAAGGTGTAAAAATATTTATAATGCTGTACAAAGAAGTGGAGATGGCTCTGGGTATCAACAGTTTCTACAGCAAAAGTAAATTAGCCAGCGAATATATTAAGGTAAGAACTATAATTTAAGCTAGTTTTTGTATTTTTGTTATGCGATTACTCCGCCAATTATGAATTGATTTTGATAAAAAAAAATTTTGTTTGGAAAGTCATACTTCAGAGGTGGTCCCATATAAATTTTATTTACTTTGCTCGGGTAGTTTTTGAGTTAGAGTTAGCTTCAATAATACTAATTTTTTCCCACTTAGTATGTGGATGATATGATAAATTCCTGTCACTGTTATTTACATAGCAGGTAGTGGTATTCGAATTTGTGTGGGGTAGGTATCACAACTAAAAAGTGAAAAATGAAAACGTTTTACAAAAAAAAAACAATACAAAGTGAAAAATAACTTAATTTTGGAAGTGGGTGGCAAAAAACGAAAATTCAAAACTAAAGACACCGACTTCAGATATTAAAGGTGTTTTTCACTATGTAGTGTTTTTTTTGGAAGCCGGTTGTTTTTTTTTTTAAAGTTTTATACATACAATAGTAGCTGGTAGATTTGATCATTGGATTGACAACAAACCTTATATCAGGCCCACTTGTAATCTCGCTGTTTGACTAAGATCCATCACCATTATGTTGTACTATTTTAGAAAAAGTAGTGCTAACATTCGCGAAAGAGCTCGTGGCTAAGTAATAACAACCGCACGGGTCGATCCATCAGGTTAAGCTACGCTTGCTGAGGTTGGTCCGTGGATGGGTGACCATCTTTATATACCGAAACCCCTCCGTGCCTCGCAAAACACGTTAATTCGTTATTCTCGGCTGTCATTCGTGGATCTTTGACAGTCGTTACGGGTGGTCAGAAGCCCGAAAGTCTGACAACTAGTCTTACCAAGGGGTATCGTATTACCCATTTACTGGGTTTTGGAAGTCAGATAGGCAGCTCTATGTAAAATACTGGTATTCAGCTGCATCCGGTTAGACTGGAAGCCGACCCCAACATAGTTGGGAAAAGGCTAGGCAGAGTTATAAAAGTGTAATAATCAAGCCAACTGATCGTAAAATATTTACATTTTCAGGTGTTCCGTCACCCAGACCACGCGAAAGCCGGAGTCCTGTTCTGGGCGCATCACGAGAAGATCGTGTGTGTTGACCAGACCGTCGCGTTCGTGGGAGGCATCGACCTGTGCTATGGGCGGTGGGACGACTATAAACATAGGTACTGTATGTCCCTCGGGAATCATCGCTTTTCCGAATACAAACGAATGCTAATTTCCATGTCCATCAATCTTTACATTAATCTTGTATAATAATATGAATTCAGAACTAAATACTTTATTGTTGTTTTGTTTCGATTTTCATGTGAACTATATAGAGCTGTAAAACTATTTTCCAATCTACCGTGCCTGCGACTTTAGCAGCTTTCCTACCATTTTTAAAATAAATTACATTAAGTTAAAAGAGTATAAACTACTCTTTATACTTTCAAGTCGATTGAGAGCGTCCGGTCTGCACCAAGTGCAAAGGGCAACTGATAAAAATCCGACGACTGACGAAACACGAGGTTTGCCGAGGGACATCAAGAACATAGTTGTACTTGCTCTTTTTTCTGGCACTAGTTCTCATTAACTTTTTTATGTCACTTCTCCCATTTCACCATCATCCTTGCTTCCTTCTACACAGAGAAGTGAAACATATTAAAATTGTTGTGTATCGTAATAAATTACGTTTATAGAAACGTTCACATACACCAATAATCTTTGTTTTAAATACCATTGTTGCATCGCATGCTGACACAGGCTTTCCTTTTAAAATCTTATTCATAAGTTTTAGGCATTCATGGGAAAAGAGAACTATTTTGCTTCGACCACAATTCATAGAACGGCTACTTAATGAATATCCAAAAATATTTTTCAGGCTAACAGACCTCGGTGACGAAGTCCAACCCAAAAGCTTAATACGAACAAAGAAGAAAACGTCAAGTTCGCCGGGCGGCGGACTGTATCTACCTCACTCTAACGGACTCGACGCCGCGCTGGAACTGGCCAAGAGCTCGAAGGATCTAGTCATCAGTTTAAACGAGTAAGTTAGAAGTTACTTAATGTAGCCATCAACCATAAAGTATCATCGTACCAGCCCAAGCTTATTACAAAGGATTCATCTGCTGACATAATTGATCGCGACGATAGGTCGTAGTGGAGAGAAATCAAAGATGATTGAGTGGACTGTATATTATGTCGATTTATGAATATAAAAAGTACAACACGGAATATGAAAAAACAAGAATTAAATAGGAACGTTAACAAGACGCGTAAGCGCAGCCGTGCTTGAAGGCGTGCTACAGCTGACTGCTGCGGCGCGGGCCCGCGCTTGGCTGTGCGGCGCTGACTCGCCGCGGCCCGCAGCCGTCGCTCACTGCCGCCAGCGCGCGGCCATGTTGAGAGCGGAGGTCTCAACATAATCTAGACTAATAATAAAGCTGAAGAGTTTGTTTGTTTGAACGCGCTAATCTCTGGAACTGCCTGTCAGATCTGAAAAAATATTTTTAGATTTGATAGCCCAATAGGGAAGATGCCTGGGTTAAAAAAAAAAACAAATTTAATTTAGTCCGTCTTTCATAATAAAAAAATATTAGCCACGTATTTTTTGCTTTATCATATTAATAAAAAAATTACTTGAATAAAACGCATTAAAGTTGGGATCGCTCGTCACAAGTAAGTATAAAATCCTGACGGACATAAAAAAAAAGTCACCATCCCTATTCTTGGGGAAAGCTGCCTATTTAACATCACGCTAGGACCCTTAGGAGCCGAGCAAAAAGAAAAACAGTCAAAAGAACGCTAAGCTAAAACGAAGTAATAGCGCGGACGGGAGATGCGATGCGGGGGAAAAAAGAAATTACACTCGGATGAAGTCGCGGGCAGAAGCTAGTAGTAATATAATATACCTTTACCTAACTCTAAGCCTACGAATTCGTCATCCCGTATCATGCCTATATGTCACTATCGCACTGAAGACCACCTAAAGCAAAAAAAGAAACAACACATAAAAAGCTATTTTTCTTAATACATCCGTTATGGTGGCACTTCACACCGCTATTCGTGTTCGCGTATTCGTTTTATTTGCCCAAATACGACGATGTGCAGTTACTCTATTCGCCTATATTTGCCAATTTTTCACGAATAAGACGAATACGCAAATACACGAACACTCGTATACTTCGGTTCTCGGTTTTTGGTCACATATCAAAGGATTGCGAATATACCGATAAGTTCGTTTCCCGTCCATACAGGGCTTACTCAGTAGATTGCGGTGTTTTATGTACGCAAAACGTGTATTGGTAATTAACAGAGAGGAAATAATAACCTTGCTCGATAACGAGGTGCCAGCAGTTGTCGCAGCTGAGCACGTAGCTTTAAATTCCCCAACTAATAATCATGATCAAAACTTTGATCCAGCCCGTCCCATCCTTGATGTCCTCCCTCCGGTTGACGCTCTAAGCCGAGGTTCGTACCCCACAGGGGGTGCCCTTAGCGAGCGTTCACCTAGTTTTAATTAGCATAGTTGAATAACCCCTGGCTGGAGGTTTTAAGTGTAGTAGCTTAAGGCACCCACAGGAAAGCCCGGTAATAAGTAGTCATGATCTCAGAGGTCAACTACGAGATGCAATAACTAAAAAAAAAAAAGCTGCCGTCAACACGTCCATCTTTGCGTTCAGATTAGCAAAAAGATAGAAAAATATTTTTGAATGTTAATCACGCATATTCGCTGTTCATGACGATGTGTGAACGGTGTGTTCGAGTTATTCGGACTTCTACACGATATAGCCGAATAAAACACACTAAAAAACTCGAATACCCAATAGCGATATGAAGTGCCACCATTAGACGTGATGCGACAAGACTTCCATAATTTTATTTATCTAAACATCGAACATTAACAAATGCACATCTCCATTCACAGCGCCACACTAAAAGACGACACTCAAGAAGAGAAAGAAGAAGAAAACGTACCTGAAACGAGCGAAGCAGAAACCATTCCCGAAAACCTCCCCGTCTTAGAACCGGGAGACCAGCTCCTCATCAATTCCAACCCACAGAAGACACAAGACTTGACCAAACTCGACAGTCCAAGCCCAGAAGTTCAAAGACGAAACGTTGTAGAAAAAATAACAGACAGAGGCAAAAATATTATTAGTATCTTATATCCACCGTACGAGGAAGAGAGGAACGAAAAAAAATTTGATGACTCAGAAAGAAAAAAAGCCGAGAAATACGCTTTATCGACCGATCAAATTTTACTAACTGATGCCCTTGGTATCAAGCCAGTGGAAACGGCCAGTCGGCATATCAGTCAGCCTACTCCTCTAGCGAAAGTGGTCGAAGGTAGAGTTATTACGGAGAAGACAAAGGAAGTGTTGGAGGATATTGAAGGAAACACGAAACTGTGGATAGGGAAGGACTACACTAATTTTATTGTTAAGGATTTTAATAATTTAGATCTGCCTTTTGTAGGTGAGTTGGCAATGAAATTATTTTAAAACCGTTTTTTTTAGTTAATACTTCTTTAGGCGCGTTGGGCATTTTTGAGATGGACAAAAACAATTGAACTCGCAACACCGTTACCGATACCTCATTTTTGTAAACGCGATTGTGCTCTTTATTTATATTACGTTACGGATCAATGTTCTATGCAAGTATTTTTACTTTAAAGGTTTTGTATACCTTTACCGGTTACCTCCGCAAAATCATTTAAACAAAAAGCGACTTTTGCTACGACACAATAAAAGGCAAATTCACTTCGCACAGCGCTTATTACCTACAGTTATATTCACCTACAAGTTGCCTCTCTTTCTATCGCGTAACTCTTATATCTTCTGACTACCTTACGCTCACTGAATTCGACAATACGAGCCCACCGCGTACCTTGTAGCTTCATCCCAAAATGCAGACTGAACAATTAGTATTTATCTGTGCTTGTCACCAAACCATGTAAATCAGGCTTTGCTTTGTACAAAAAATGTCACTTAATTTTCATTACATATCTTTGCGAAATCATTACTTACCCCCAACGTTATGTTTGTCCAGACTTAGTGGACAGAAACTCAACCCCCCGGATGCCGTGGCACGACGTGGGCGTCGTGGTGCAGGGCGCGGCCGCGAGAGACGTCGCGCGGCACTTCATACAGAGGTGGAATGCTATCAAATTGGAGAAGGCGAGGTTAGTTACATATGGATAAGTTTCTTATATGTCGGATCCGGTCATTAGTACGGACACGAAACGAATCGCAAGCGCGCCAGCGACAGGACGCGATCAACCCACACCTCTAAGCGCGCGCTTCTATAGAGTCATGATGTTTTAAAGCCATGGCGAGGAGGGAATCGGCCTTGGATCGAATCGGAATTAAGACGTGGCGGAACTGTTCTCGATTCGTGGTGCTCAGTTATTGTGTTGATTGTAATTTGTGATCATTTTGTCAATTGGTGATTTAAATAAACGCCGTCGCACCCAGTGTGTGTATAATTTAGCTAGTGTGATTCATTTGATAGTAAATTATAATGATCTGAACTGCAAACTGTTTTTCTATTGCGCATTAACCAACACTACCCACACTACGCCCACAGTAGTTAAAATATCGCTGATAGTAACGAAAGAGTCACATATCCGTCTCCGACTATGCATAAATTAACGAAATATTTAAATAATAATTATAAGAAATATCAACCCATATACAGAGTTAAATTAAAATAAATTGACGAAACTTCACAGAAAGACGGGAATTAATATCTAATCGTGATAAAACAAAAACAAATATTCAGTGTGAACTAAATCATTTAATTTTTCGATACAATATCAGAGGTTCTTGAGGAGTTGTCTGTGAATTCCACAGATAACCTCTTTCTCAAGAAGCTCTTGAGAAACTTCGCAACACATAGTAAAATAATAAGAATAAGTTAAATTGCATAAAAAATTACAGTCGGATAGGCTAAAGCCTGTTTTTTAATCTCGTAGACTAATTTGACAGGTATAAATGTCAAACTCCAAATTGAAAAAAACAAACAACAATCACATGAAATGTCAAATTAATCTATGAGATTAAAAACAGACTTTAGATTGTAATCAGTTATTAAGAATTTTTATTCTTATTAATATAGAAGAAAAAAACAGCAAAGCTTTTCACGTTTTCACGAAAACTACCTTTTGGAAGGGGTGACTAGAATCAATTAATTTTTTTGTAAATTTTGACGTTCAAAAGTGCCTTTTATGTGCCTAATTGAAATAAATTATTTGACTTTGGCGTATCATTTTAAAGTAGTTTCCCTTACGAAAATTAAAAAAAATACCTTTTAAATCTTGACATAATTCCTCGGTCACCTTCCACGACACTTCTGCGGAAACAGCAGTACTAATGGATTTGTAAAATGTCATGTTTCAGACAAAACCCGAACTATCCGTATTTGCTACCGAAGGCGTACATCGACATCAAGCCGCTACATGATCTGGACAAACATCTTCAATGTGACATCAACAACGTCTCCTGTCAGGTAACTATTGTTATATTTGCTGTAATTTTATTATAAGGAGGATTTTAAATACTAACTTGCATTTAGGTAAGTAAGACCTCTCCTTAATTTCATAATTTGCGACATCTGTACTTTCTGAGTTAATTATTTGTACTTATAGCATTATAAAAGCATTACAACAAAAACTTACTCCTCAGTCTGAAACTCCACATTATCAGTTACTAAGCATAGAATAGAAAGGAATATCTTTATTAACCGACTTCCAAAAAGGAGGAGGTTATATGTTCGTCGCGTATGTTTGTTTTTTTTTTTTATGTATGTCCACCGATTTCTCCGTCAATTGTGAACCGATTTTCAAAAAATATTTTTTCTTTGAAAGGGTATGCTCTCGAGGTGGTCCCATATAAATTTTATTAACTTTGCTTCAATAGTTTTTGAGTTAGCTTCAATAATACGTACTTTTTCCCACTTAGTATGTGGATGATATGATAAGTTCCTGTCACTATTATTTACATAGCTGGTAGTGGTTTTCGAATTTGTGTGGGGTAGGTACCACAACTAAAAAGTGAAAAATAAAAAGTTTTTACAAAAAAAAACAACCGACTTCAAAAAACACTACAAAGTGAAAAATAACTTAATTTCGGAAGACGGTGACAAAAAACGAAAATTCAAAACTAAAGACACTTACTTCCGAAATTAAAGTTATTTTTCACTTTGGAGTGTTTTTTGGAAGTCGGTTGTTTTTTTTTTTGCATTAAATATGGTACATAAATGGTCTTAAACATAAATGGTTCCACATATATTGCTTACTAAAAAAAAATATATTTTTAATTAAAATTATAAAGGCCAGATAGGCATTCGCTCCATGTAAAATACTGGTATTCAGCTGCATCCAGTTAGACTGGAAGCCGACCCCAACATAGTTGGGAAAAGGCTAGGCAGATGATGAATTAAAATTATAAACAAAAACACTTATTAAAATTAAATTTTAATTATTACTACGGAGATCATAAATATTATAAAAAAACATAACGTTACAATATATCATATCCTTGTGAAATAAAATTATAAATCTAACAAATAATAATCAAAAAACTTCCGTTTCCAGGTGCTACGCAGCCTATCAAGCTGGTCCGGAGGTTTCCTAGACCCGGACACAGTGGAACAAAGCATACACGAAGCCTACGCAGACACGATCACCCGCGCGCAGCACTACGTATATATTGAGAACCAGTTCTTTATTACTCAGTCACGCTCCAGCCAGGCTGTGAGGAACCAGGTAAAGAATCAGGTAACACGCACTAACCAACACTAACATTTATTTATTATTATTATTTTTTTTTTTCTTTAATCAAAACGGTTTAAAACCAATTACAAAACTTTAAGTAACATGTGTCACGGCATAAACGACAAGGCTTGACATTTGTCACGGTAGAACCAGTTCTTTATCACGCAGTCACGCTCCAGACAGGCTGCGAGGAACCAGGTAACACGCACTACTAACTTAAGACATGACGTGTCACGCACAATACAAGCTACAATGCGTGAAACTTGTCACGGTAGAACCAGTTCTTTATCATACAGTCACGCTCCAGACAGGCTGTGAGGAACCAGGTAACACGCACTAACTAACTCCAGACATGACGTGTCACGTATGATACAAGCTACAATGCGTGACACTTGTCACGGTAGAACCAGTTCTTTATCACGCAGTCACGCTCTAGACAGGCTGCGAGGAACCAGGTAACACGCACTAACTAACACTTGACATGTGTCACGCTACCAGCTACAAAGCATGACACTTGTCACGGTAAAACAAAGCAACACAAGCAGATAACCGATAAAAAGACTCGTGTCGAGGGTTCTATCTCAATTTATTTTATTTTATTTATTTATTGCACAATGTACACATAGTTACAGACTAATTTGTACCTACTGCTGATCCGAATTACTCCTATTAATCGCTTTTTACTAAATCTTGAAACGATGCTTTTGCAGCATCGTTTTCGTTTGACACAATTCTGATGCATATGCATTTAAATTTTATATTGTGCCGATGGCAATCAAACAAGTATAAAATATAAAAATTATACCTTCAGACTCTGCTGCTTTTTTAGGGATCCGTACCTCAAAAGTCGTTGTCCGTCTGTCTGTGGTCTACAGTCCCTTGGAGTTCTAAAAAATCTAGCTTCTAAGTCAACGAAATAAAAAACTTACGGCCATTTATGCGTCGTATTTTGAAACTTGCTAATAAATCAATACTTATAGACTTCCCATTGACCTAGAATCATGAAATTTGACAAGAAGCAAGATGTCACACACCACAAGTAAAGAAAAAAAGTCCGAAAAAAAATATTTTTTCTAATGTTCAAATTGTCGCGATAAGACGAACTACACTTCACGCGCTCTCTCTCGCACATCGCTCGACGTCTAATAGCTACTGCTGCTGCTCTTAGCAGCAAACAGAGAGCACGAGAAGTGTAGTTCGCTTTATTGCGACAATGTAGCCGTCGCATTACAAACTTACATTTGCAGTTGGAGAATTGACCGTGGCGTATATCGTTGTATGAGAGAACATGTTTTTCAACTACAATGTTAAGTTTGTTGAGATAAATTCATCCTAACTACGGAATCTTTCATTGTGCATGGTTCGACACGCAGTTGGCCGGTTTTTACCCGACTGCCCCAGAAGGAGGGTAATGTTTTTCGAGAGTATGTATGTATGTATGTCTATTTCTTTGAGGCTTGATGGATTTTAACATATGATGTGTCGTTAGGTTCGTCTTAATAGTGAGAGTGACATAGGCTATATAATATTTATGTATTACATCTTTTTTTTTTTTTTTTTTTTTTTTTTTTTTTGGGTGGGAAATTATCAAATAACTTCTCCCGCTCTGGGCGGAGCGGGAGGGCGTGTCAGACTCTTACTGACTAAAACCCACCCGTGTTCCTTCGGTTGCCCTGTTGCCGGGGGCCACGATTTCCCGATCGGTTTTCTTCGAACCCCCGGCAGGCATTGGCCCTAGTGGACCCCTTCAATTCTGCTGACATCTCTTTGAGGCGCGCGTGGAACACAACGCGCCGTCGACCCAGGCTTGGTCCTTATCGGACAGCGAGCTACCCATTGCTCACCGTCCGCAAGCCCGCGCCTACGGTGGCCGGAAATCGGCTCGCGATTCCCGCCCCGGGCGTCTCCTCCTGCGGCGGTTAGGGGCGTGAGGGCGCGAAATTTGCCTCTCCCTCACGCGTTCCGCCTCCTCTTTCGCGAGCATTACCGCTTCGCAGAAGGAGGTGACGGCCTGCCATTTCCTCTCGCTCCGTACCATGGCCTGAACCAGGGCCGGACGCGAGAGATCACCGCCGCCGATCGCCTCTACGAGAACACGGCGTTGCTCCGCCCAAGCCGGGCAGACCTCCACCGTATGCTCCACCGTGTCCTCAGGCCGATCCACACAATGGTGACACCCGGGTGTTTGCTCCCGCCTTATCCTGAACAGGAACCTCCCGAAGCAGCCGTGTCCGGTGAGGACCTGCGTCAGGCGGAAGGTGAGAACGCCGTGGCGTCTCTCCAGCCACTCCTCAAAGACGGGTCTTATCGCCGCGATTGTGGCGTGCCCAGCGCGGGGTTGCGACAATCGCACCCTCCATGACGCCATGAGATCCCGCCGGAGCTCTGTCCGCTGTGCCGCAATTTCTTGCGGCATCGGGGTTAAGCCCCGGCGTTTCGCCTCCTCGCGCCACTCCCAGACGTGCGCGAGGACCTTTGCCTCCAGATCCCATGGCGGTAATCCGGCAAGGAGGCTCGCCGCCTCGCAGGAGACCGTGCGGTATCCTCGGGCCAGCCGGATGGCCATGACCCTCTGGGACGCGTTCAACCGGCGGGCTGGCCGCAGCCTCAATGAACGCGCCCACACCGGCGCCCCGTAAAGGGCCATGGACCGCACGATCCCCGCATAGAGCCTCCGGCAGGAGGCGTTTGGATCCCCTAGATTGGGCAGGAGCCGCTTCAATGCAGCCCCGGCCCGGTCCAGTCTGGGAGCCAAACGTCGGAAGTGTTCCACGAAATTCCACCGGCTGTCGAGGACGAGTCCCAGATACTTCATCGTCGACTCGACACCGATGTGAACCCCCTCCCGCCATTACCTGGGAACCCGACGGTGGCGCATTCCGAGGACCATGAAAACCCATGGCCTCAGACTTGTGCAGGGCCACCTCGAGTCCCAGCTGCCGGATCCTGTCAACGATTGTCGCAACCCCGCGTGTCGCTAAATCGGCCGCCGCCTGGTACGACCCCCCCTGCGCCAGGACAAGCGTGTCGTCAGCGTAACAAACGACGCTGACGCCGCTAGGGAGGTCGGCGCGCAGCACCCAGTCGTATCCGATGTCCCACAGATGCGGCCCCAGGACCGAACCCTGTGGGACACCGCACGACATCTCTTGCCGGTTCCACTCTCCTTGGTGACCGGGGTAGATGACGGCCCTGTCCGTCAGATAGGCCTCGACCACACGACAGAGGTAGGTCGGCATCCGGTGATACCGGAGTGCCTCCCTGATGCAACTCCAGGGCAGGGTGTTGAAGGCATTGGCGATGTCTAGAGACACCGCCAAGACGACCCCGCCCCGGGCCACAGCATCCCCCGTCGTGAGGGCCCGCACGCGCATGATGGCGTCCACCGTAGAGCGCCCCCTGCGGAAACCGAACTGGCTCTCCGCCAGATCCGGCCCCACTCGCACCAGCTGCCCGACGAGGCGGTCTGCAATGACTCTTTCAAAGAGCTTGCCCACCTCGTCGAGCAGCACAATGGGCCGATAAGCGGACGGAGAGTCCGCTGGGCGCCCCGGCTTCTTGATGAGGACCAGTTTCCCCGTCTTCCAACGAAGTGGGAACTGGCCCCTCTCCATGCATGCGCTTAGGAGCCCCCTCAGTCGAGGCCCGAGAGCCCCCATGGCCAGGACCCAGGCTTTTCCGGGTATGCCGTCGGGTCCTGGGGCGGTATTCTTCGCACTCATCTTGCGTACCGCCACTCTCATTTCTACCTCAGTCACCTCAGGAGAATCGTCGTCGTCGGTGTGGTCCGCATCGGGCACCGCAGTAGGCGGAGCCATGGGCGGAGCAGTATGATCCCCTCTAGAGGGGAACAGAGCGCTCACCACGTCCCCCACAAGCTGGGGCCGGAGACTCTGCGTCAGCGGGGGAGCCCATGGGCGGAGTTTCTCCCGCACCATCTTGTATGGGCGCCCCCACGGGTCCCTGTTGAGAGTCTCCAGCATCTCCTCGCGGGCCAGCGCCCTGGCCCGCAGGATCTCCGCTTGGAGGGCGGCCTTCGCCGCTCTGTACCCCTCGTACAGCTCCGCCTCAATGGCTTCCGTATCCGGAGGGCGGATACGGAGCCTGCGATGCCTGGCGTACCGGCGTCGCGCAGCAACACACGCCTTGCGCAGAGCCTCCAGCTCTTGCGACCACCAGTACAGCCGGCGCGAAGCATGTCTAGGATGGACCCGGGGCATTGCCATGTCACACACATTGGACATGGCCTCCCGGAACCACTCCGCCTCGTCGTTGATGTCGGCAGGCCTGTCCGGTGATGACACCCAGGCCTGCACGATCGAGGCTTCCAGGAGAAGCTCCCGGTCCAGCTGCTTCAGCGCCCACCGCGGACCACTCGGGGCCTGTCGGACCGGCGCACTCGAGGTCTGGGTGGAGACGTCAAACCGGATGTACCGGTGATCGGAGTAGGTCTCCACCCCCTCCATGACGCGCCAGTCAATGACACGCGGCGACAGAGCGGGGCTGGCGAACGAAATGTCCACCACCGATTCGCCCCGCATCCGCACACACGTGGGGACAGAACCCCGGTTTAGGACGACCAGGCCTGTCTCCAGAGCCCAGTCCTCCACCATCCTGCCCCGTGTGTCCGTATACCGGGAACCCCAAGCCAGATTCTTGGCATTGAAGTCCCCGAGTACGAGCACGGGGAGGGAACCAAACCCGACGACGACGACTCTTAACTCCGCAAGGGAGTTGTGGAACTCGGCAAGAGTTCGGTTCGGGGAGAAGTAAACACCCACCACGACAATCTCCCCGAACCGTGCTGCAACGCAACCCCGTCCTCTCTTGACCGACTCGAGGGACGGAGTACCGGCGGCGGCCGATGAAATGAGGGTCACTGAGCCGCTCAGGTCCTCCACCCAGTCATCCCTGGGCGGGACAAAGTACGGCTCAGCGACCACGGCGATGTTGATCGACCACTGCGCCATGCTCTGGAGCAACAGATCCTGAGCGGCGGCGCAGTGGTTGATGTTCGCCTGGAGGAGGCGAAATGGGGCCGTTATTGGCATTCCATCTCTACCTGCCCCCGAGCCCCCTGCGAGGGCCCTGCCGCGGCGGAAACGGCAGCGGCGACAGCGACGGTGGACGCGGCGGTGGCCACGGTGGAAGTGGCGGCGGCTGCGGCGGTGACGGCGGTGGTGGCGGAGCGCTTGCCCCTGCCTCTGGCCTCGGCGGGTGGAGCGCAGGCCCTGCTCCCAGCCCGGTGATCGGCCGGCTTGCCAGCCGCCGCACATACGACACAGTGCGGCGTGGCGTTGCACGAGCCGGCCTTGTGACCGGGCTGACCACAGCGGAAGCAGAGGTTGCTGCGGTCTACCTCCGAGGTGCATTTGGCCCCCACGTGGTGGCCCACCTGGCAACGGAAGCACCTCAGAGGTCTGGGGTCCAGCAGTTTGACCTGCGCTGAGACCCAGCCCACCAAAAGCCTTTGGCCCTCCCCGGCTATCTTTTTGGCCGCCGTCACGGGGCAGCTCACCCTAATGGCTTGCATCCCCGTGTGGTCAGGATGGATGGTGCCTGCCTTTATCTGCTCGACAGAGCACCCTCCAGCCTTGGCGACGGCGGCCACCACCTTTGCCTCCGTCACGGAGTCGTCCAGGCCCTGGATGCGCAAGTCAGCGCACTTGGTGGGCCTGGAGACTCGGGCCTCGTCCGCGTTTAGGGACGCCCTGAGCTTTTCAGCCAGAGCGTCAGCGGCCGGGCCACTGGCCGCACCGGGGACCTCCAGCATCCGGGCCCCAGTTGCCGTGATCTTGATCTTAATCCCCTTGGCGGCGCCGATCTCCTCCAGGTTCATCACCTTGTCCACCGTCGCGAACACGTGCTGATAGGACACGCCCCTTTTCTCCGCTTCCGGCTGCAGTGTGACCACCACAGCTGCGGACTTCGGGGCGCGGAGCCTAGCCGCGACGGTTCTCTCTTTGCGCCGCTGCCGCCTCGCCCTCTTTTTTGCCGCCCTTGCCTCCTTACTAGCCTTCTTCTTCTCCCCGGCTACTTGCCATCCGGCGTCGGCCGGAGGAGAAGAATTAGGAGGCGGAGGTGGCCGTTTCGCCGCCGCCTGGGCCGGAGCCCTCGCCGTCAGGGCCGGGGCCTTCGCCGCCTGCGCAGCCGCTCCGGCCTTGGCTTGCCCCTGCCTGCCTTGGCCTGGCTTGGCCGCGGCAGATGCGGCGGCGGCATACGACGCCGCCTTCCTCTGGTCTATAGCCGGCTGGCTTGCCGCTAGCGGGGGGCGCAGGACGATAGCCTCTAAGGCGGAGAACCTGCTCCGCAGGGCTGCCATCTCCTGCCGCACCAGGGCCAGAACCCGGTCCTCAGCAGGCACAGGCACGGGCTCCTGCCCATGCCGCTCCCCTCCCTGCGGTGCCTCCCGGGGGGCGGCTGCTCGCAGTCCAGCCAGGTCCGCTCGGAGCTTCTCGTTCTCCTTTCGGAGAAGCTCCATGGCGGCAGTCAACTTTGCGACCTCCGCCCGCATCTCGGACATACCGTCCGACGGAGGCCCAAAGTGCAGCTCCTTTGCTGCCGCCAAAATAGAGGCCGCGGCCGCGGGTATGGCCTTGTCCTTAGAGGATTGAATCCTCTTCAAGGCCACAGCCCTGATCGCGGCTTCCACGACCTCCGCAAACCTGGCTTCCTGCTGCGGCTTGTCGCCGCCGCCAGCGACGTCTGGCTCCCCACCAGAGGCCTCTGAGAGGACCGGCCCGCTGCTGGTCTCTCCCGGGTGGTGCTCCTCCGTGGCGAGACTCTCGGTTCGCCGGGCCTGGGCCCTGGCCACTGGGCCGGCCTGGCTTGACTCACCAGCCTTCTTGGTGGTGAGCCCTCTACCCACACCTTTCCCCTTCTCTCGGGCCTTACCCCGCCGGCTAGTGTGTATTTTCCGCCTGCTGTCGGCGGAGGACCACTCACCATCATCCGATTTTGGGCGCTTCCGGAAGAATTTTCGGATTATTCCGTCAGCACCCACCACTTCGCGCCCCGAGCTAGAGCCCTCTGCGCCCGATGCAGCGTCGGACTCCGACCCCGCATCACTCCCCACCTTCTTGTTTTGTTGTTTTTTGTTTTTTAGTTTATCCATATTTGTTCCCACGAGTATTTTTCATTTTATCATCTCAAAATTGTGTGGTTCGCACTAGTGACTAATTAAGCTACCCATTAGTCAAGCTAACAACCTCCCTCACGGACACTCACGGTGCGCCGCCGCTTGGAGGTTTGGGGTGATTTTTTATAGAGGTTGTCTACCTCGCGGCCCGGGCGGTTAAGCCAAGACCCTCGACCCCGTCAAATGCCAGAGACATGACCTTGACACTCTTCGGGGCTACGAGACCAACGGTGACAGGAGAAAAGACTTCCCCCTGCCCGCCCGACGGCAGGGTTAGTGCACGCCGAGCCCGTTCCTACTCTAACGCTGCTCAACGAGTGCTCTCTACAGAGTACCCGTTAGAGCGTTCCTCCGACAGGATATTGGCATACGGACAATGAGACCCCTAACTGGGGAGTCATTGTCCGCACCCCAGGGTGCACCGTCCCGGAGACTGGCCTTCCCCCCGGACGCATCCATAAGGGAACTCCAGCCCCCAGGCACGCGGGGAGGTTTCCTGTCCAAGCACCCCTTATGTATTACATCTGCAAATACAAGAAAAAGGGAAGGGTAGGTTTAAAAAAAAAACATTACACAAACAAAAGTTTCACCAAAATTTCAGGTTATTGGTTTGTCCCCGCCTGCAATACCAAAATCCTATAGATTATAATGCTTGTTTTTCTCTTTTCAGTTATGAGTTTTTGCAGTCGGGTTTTTTTGTTTTTTTACAAATAAAAGCCATTCTAATTAGCTGACCATTTCCACGATATTGAGTATCATAACTTGTCTTCCAGATAGGCGAAGCGTTATACAACCGAATAATGCGCGCGTTCCGTGCCAAAGAGACCTTCCGCGTGTACGTGGTCATGCCGCTCCTGCCGGGCTTCGAGGGCGAGGTCGGCGCGCCCTCGGGCACCTCGCTGCACGCCGTCACGCACTGGAACTACCAAAGCATTTGCCGGTCAGTTACCTTGCATTATTATGACTAAACTATTGTATATATTAGTGCTCATTTAACTTGTGGTTCCTTTCAAATAAAAACAATAACATCTATGCAATGCAAGCGCAGTGTCAACGCTACGTCAAAAAATGTCTGATGCAGAGGAGACACCCTGGGAAATTATCAAATAACTTCTCCCTCTCGCGGGAGGGCGTGTCAGACTCTTACTGACTAAAACCCACCCGTGTTCCTTCGGTTGCCATGTTGCCGGGGGCCACGATGTCCCTATCGGTTTTCTTCGAACCCCCGGCAGGCATTGGCCCTAGCGGACCCCGTCAATTCTGCTGACATCTCTTTGAGGCGCGCGTGGAACACAACGCGCCGTCGACCCGGGCCTGGCCCTTATCGAACGGCGAGCTACCCATTGCTCGGGCCGGACGCGAGAGATCACCGCCGCCGATCGCCTCTACGAGGACACGGTGTTGCTCCACCCAAGAGGAGACACCCCCTTAGTTGCTCTTGAACACAAGTCGACGTACTATCGAAGAAACGCATATCTGTACTCTATAAGGACTATTCTTGCTTGCAGCGCTCAACCGCTATAGTATCGCTTACCTACGAAAAAATAGGGTCGTGTGCACGGGATTTTGTTTTCAAATTTGTTAAATATGCGTTATCCCGATGGTACAACCTGTCGGTTTTTGAAGTGAAAACTTCTTTAGTAGTTGTGATTTGAAAGTCGATGAAACGAAAAAGAGACAGACACATCTATACTAATCTATAAACCTGAAGAGTTTGTCTGTTTGCTTGAACGCGCTAATCTCAGGAACTGCAGATCCAATTTGGACGGGGTGGCAGGGACATCGACGCGAAAACCATGGATTCAATACATAATTCTGAACCCTCTTGCGTTGAAATGTTTCGTCGCTTATTAAAAAAAAATCTGCTGTTTCATAAAAAAGTGCAATACCTACACGATCAAAATGTATAGAACAGCAGATTTTTTTTTTTGTCGATACGTACGGAGACATCTGTATTCACTGATCTAAATTACTATTTTCTTATTCCAGGAGCCGCGAAGCCATAATAACCCGTCTCTACGAATCAGGTGTACCAGACCCATTCGAGTACATCACCTTCCACGGTCTGCGCACGCACTCGGTGTTAGGAGACGAGCCCGTGACCGAACTGGTGTATGTGCACTCCAAGCTGCTGATAGCTGATGACAAGACCATTATATGCGGCAGCGCGAACATTAATGACAGGTCCATGATCGGGAAGAGGGATTCGGAGATCGCTGTGCTTTTACAGGTAAGTTACTACATCCTCTTTTTCTTTGTAGCACTCTTGACAGAGCGGTCGTGGTCTTCATGTAGTTTCTGTTAGGGACCTAACTAAGGACTTAACTCAAAAGCAATGGACTGTGCGGTAAGCACTGTAAATGTATATATAGGTATTACCCAAATTAGCAAGCTTTGAATGTCAGAATGATTATTGGTTATTTACTATGTATGAAAGTTCTGATATATATGTTTATAGGGAAAGGATTTCATAAATTAAACCACAGAAAGACAAGGCTAGACATCCGTTCGCAAAACTAGGTCTTCATCGAGAAGAAGGACAAGAAACTCCATGGAAACAGTATCAATACATTTCTTATATTTCCATAAATTATCGTTATCTCGAAAACAGTTTACATTCTATGTCTTGAATAATAGCAACATAATAATAAAAAAATAAAGTTTAATAAAAAACTGTAACCCGACTACGGGAAAATAAAAATGATCTAAAAAGTACGAAACAAGCAAACATTTCAGACAGAAATCAAGACATAGGTACAAAAATGGTCATGAAATGTTTGCTTGTTTCGTACTTTTTAGATCATTTTTATTTTCCCGTAGTCGGGTTACAGTTTTTTATTAAACTTTATTTTTTTATTTTATACTTTTCCGTTTTTACACTTGATAAACGTAAATAAGAGTAGAGTAATACAATAGTTCAATAATTAACCTATTTTAAATTCCAATAGCAGTGCATAGTGCTTTGGACGAAACCATAGAGCGATTTATTTCGACGTCAACACCATATAACGATATCGAGCTTCGAAGAAATCCAAAATATAAATATTTCGTTGTACTTGTTTTTCTTCATAAGAGTGGAATTACAAATCGGTACTACTTATTAAAATTTGATTAACTGCACGTTGACAACATCTTGCGATACTACGTAGCGCAGTCTCACTTTTGCTTGTTTTTAACGATTTAAACATATTTCTTTACTTTGAAAATATAATATTATATACATATTTGTAATGTGCTCGTCAAGACCTTTCTTTTGATACCAAACATGTCATGATCATCCCATTTTAATTTTTTTCGAGGTTAGAAATTTACGTGTAAAGTCCACCAAATTAAATTTAGGGAAAAATTATATAGCCTATGTCACCCGGACCATTATTACAAATCTATTGATACCTCATTCATCAAAATCGGTTCAGTAGTTTAGGCGCTACGGTGGAACACACGTAAAAACAAACATACATACATACATACATACATACAAACATACATACATACAAACATACATACATAGACTGCTAAAATCATAACCCTTCCTTTTGGCGTTGCCTTAGTCGGGTAAAAATAGCAATATTGGCAATAATATACCATACACAACAACATAATCATAATAGGCAATACCTAGTCAAATTAGGTACTTCTACATTAGTTCCAAGCTTCGTAAATGTGACAGATGTCAATATCAAACAAACAATATTTTAATATTATACTAACCTCAAAACTAAATATCTAACACGGCCAGACTGACAAGTAGTTCGTCCTCGAAGTACCTATGTATTCAATTTAATATTACAATAATCTCTATGAATTATCTAACACGGCCAGACTGACAAATACTTCATTCTCGAAGTACCTATGTATCTATTCTAATAAAATCTCAATAAATTATCTAACACGGCCAAACTGACAAGTACTTCGCTCTCGAAGTACATTAGATACCCCTTTTTTTTACAACTGTAATTTACTTTTGTTTTGCCAATTGTCTAGACGTGTCAAGTCCCCTCCACCCGCTGCTAGTGGGATAGACTTGCACCAAGCAAATGACGGACCAGCGGAAACAAATTTTATCGGTTACCTCGTCATGCTAGTCCCATTCACCCGCTGCTGGTGAGATAGATAATATTATATAAAGATAGATAATGATAATATATCATTAAACAGTAGCCCATTGTCATGGAATACAATTTCAAACTCAACAATTTAAAAAAGATTATCTGAGACAACCAAATCCAAATATTTTATTCCACAGCATATACAACGCAAGTTGCATGTCGTCACTCGGCATCCAATACCGCAAATGTGACATTTTTAAAGAAAATCATTTTTAAAGACAGGATAACGTATTTGAACGTGTAAAATGAAATAAAACAAAAATCAGTTTTTCGTCTAAAATGTCACATTCGCGGTATTGGATGCCAAGTGACGATGTGCTGGTACGGTTCTGAATTGGTCATTTCCTTTTGACCAGAACCAGTATACTCCATGGTTACTCTTTATACCACAGTGCAATACATGTGGGTTAAAATGATCCCGATTACCTCCTTATGAAAACTACATGAATTATTCTCATAAAAACTTGACTCTCGAATTTACATAACTTATTTTTTTTTTCTTCTTTTAGGACGAGCAATTCGTAGACGGCACAATGAACGGTGAAGCATTCCCGTGCGGTCGTGTAGCGGGAGCATTACGCAAGAGACTGTTCCGAGAACACCTGGGCCTCATGGGCGAGGACCTGGACAAGCACGGACTATCCCTGGACGATCCTTGTTGCCAAGAGTTTTATAGGAACCACTGGAAGGCGACTTCTAAGAGGAATACTGACTTGTATGAGGATGTGAGTATTTTATATATTTTATGACTACTTAGTGAACACCTAGGACTTGTAGCGGTTACACCGCCACATACGAACTACGCATCAAAGACATGACGTCACACAAATCCTGCATCGCGCAGTTAGAGTTTACCGAGCGATCGACATGCATACAAGATTTCAACTTCAAACTAACGGGCAGTTGCCCGCCAGACACAACACCCGTCTGGTCGGAGGATCCTCCCTTTTCTATGGTGGATGAGTGAACTTTACACCCTGTTCCTCATACCCCTAAAGACTCGTGGGCCAAGACCGGGACCATCTAATACTAGCCTTTACTTGGCATATTTAATTTGTATGAGCATGCAAAAAGATAATATACGTTATTTCAATAAGTATTTCGTATATTTTCTATTAATAAACGTAACACGTATGTATTTGGACAAAATAGAGCTTAAGCTAGTCATAGACAGCGACAGTATTCATAGTTAAGAGCAGCCAACCTGTCTTACTTTTTAAACAAACGCTCCTACGTGATTATGGCGTTGTAACACACCTTTCTTTGAAAATTTGGAACTAATAGGTATCTTGAGCATTATACCTAGGTTTCTATGAAAGCAAAAAAAAAAATTTTCGAGAAACAAATTCAGTATATGCTTCCAAAAATCAGCTTTTTTGCACTAATTACCTGAAATTTGGCAGTTCATAATGTACTCATAAATTGTAAGAGTAAAAAAAGCATCTTCATAGACACCTCGCACATGTGATGGAGATTCTAAATGACAAACATTTATTGCACAAACTTGTAAGGCTTACTCAAAAACACGTATTTCCTGAAACAAGTTTTATGAAATTTCCTCACACTATTTGTCGTACAATGATATCGCGTTCTCACTTGCTTGTTAGCAGTTATCACTTGCGCTGCATGAAACAAATAGCTTTTCGATCATGCTCGCGTTGACGATTGACGAGCCGAGAAGGGCACTCTTAAGCGTATTATTCAGAACCTTCATCTTATTCTATCCTAAAAGTTGGCACCAATAAATCAACCAACATTTTATTTCCAGGTGTTCCACACACTACCAACAGACTCCGTCCACACATTCGCCGAACTAAAGAAATACCAAGAAGAAAACCAAAATCTATGGAACACAGACCCAGCACTTGCCAACAGGAAAATCGACCTTATTCAAGGATTTCTAGTAGATATGCCATTAGAATTCCTCTGTAACGAAACCCTGACTCCTAGAACTGCGAGCATGGAAGGTATGATGCCGACTGCACTTTGGACCTGAACCTCTGAACTTTGAAGGGGTAAAATATTGCCATAAGTCTTTTATAATACTGAAAGCCAAGTGACGTCATTGATCAGTAAACTAAGCTTATCAACACGCGTGTGTTTCTAAAGGGGAGGGCACGGGTATTTAGTGTGCCCACATTTCGTCAGTTTTAGGCTGACTGTCCACTAAAGCGGAGAATAGTGGAGCAGAGATCTGCCAATATTGACCAATGGAGTTGCATAAAATCTCCGCTCCGCTGCAGTTGTCAGGGATTTGCGAACTAGTTTAAAAATTCATACAAAACCGAGTAGCGGAGTGGGGAAGCGGAAAAAATCCGGCCGCGGAGTATTTATTTGTAAGAGAACCAACAGCTTTAATAAATGGATAACAGTTGTTCAAGAAACATAGAACCAATTACAGGTTCTCACGGGTAAAAACAAAAAAGTAGTAGAAATCTTAGGATCTTTAACAAGCACGATAAAAAATTAAGTATATATATTATAAATAAGGTACAATAAGCACTATGCACTTTAAAAAAAGTCAGCGTTCAGCCGAGCGCGTGCAGAATAGGTTTTGATGGTAAATGGGTCAAATGAGAACTCTTTACAAAGAATATTAAAGTCCTTACTCGCTCGCACCATGTATTGCCTGCTCAAATTACTCGTCGCGTGAACTCAGCCTAACTCCGCACAGTCCGCAACTCCGCTCCGCATTACTCCCTCGCTCCACGTCAATGGACAGGCAGCTTAAGGGATAATTTAATAGGGCAAATCGGGCCATGCCATTTACCAGTCACAAGTCCGGTTAGTGGTATGACCCGACTAAGTAATTCAGACTCCGGGCAGCTACTGAATACTTTTTAATGGTCTGTTCGCCCGACCCGGGGAACGAATCCGCACTCGAACAAAAAGGCATACAAGTGAACTAACTGTCAAAACTGTCGGCTATTGTTATTGTTTGACGAAATTAACGACTATAGTTACCGCATTAAGAACCGAGTCGTCGACGTTGAGACATAAATCATTGTTATTAATCTGTCTCGCTCGCACTTATGGAGCAGGTAGCAAACTATCGATAAGACACAAGGCGTTACACATTCTTATTGCTACTAATATACAGCCCGACGACTCAGTTCATAACGTGAGTACTATAGAGTGCTACAAGGATCTTTTAGCGCCTGAATGACATTGACAGGCGTTGTTGGTAAACATTTCTGAAATTTTCACAGAAATGCCACGCGCCAATAAATAAATAAAATAAAAATCTTTATTGCAGACCACATGATCCATAAAAAACACGATAAAAAATAATAAAATTCAAATACAACCTTGTAGTGATGTGCCAATCATAGTACCTTCTATCAATCAATTTACTATTTTTATTGATTGATCAGATGATGATTTGGCTACAGATTATTCGTTTATTAAATGGGCTTTTAGTATGGGGATAGAGAAACGGTTTTCGAATGTAAAGAAGTTAGAAATTCTTTGACTTTTTCACCGTCAGTAGCATTAGAGGCATGTTGCAAAAGCACTGAAATCATGTTCCTGAAAACATCTAAGTATTTACTTACCTCCAAACATAAACGTCTTAAGGTGGTTTTACACCGGCGAGGCGAGGCGTAGATGCGATGGGCGAGAATTGAAATTTGTATGGCAAAATTTCTATCCACGCCCTGCCCATCTTTGGTGGAAAAGGTCTAGATGCGCGATGATGAGCGAGGTGAGAATTGAAATTGAAATATTTGTTAGTACAATATTGAATTTTATTGCTGTATGAATAGAGCATTTATTTACTCTGTAAAACGAATATACAAATTTTGCATCGGCCATCGACGACCCGCACGGTCTCTCTCCATCAAGCGCTGGCTCGCGATGTCTCGCGCTGGCACGCGCTGACTCGCTCCGACCATCGCGAGACATCTCTGCATACTATATTCTCGGCTGGCCGGGCGGCGCGTGATAGAGCGAGCCGGCGTGAAGCAGCGCTGAACATCGTTCGGTGTAAAAGGGTAAGCGTGATTTCAATTCTCGCTCATCCCATCTACGCCTCGACTCGCCGGTATAAATCCACCTTTATAGTTAAAATCGAAGAAGCGTTTCAAGGGGTAAAACTATTATTATAAAACCTAGTTATTTTAAAATTGACTTTTTAATGACGGCGAAATCGTCAGAGATGGAAATTTCGCGTCAAGTATAATCTTTTCGGGTTTTTTGTGTGTAATGTGCTAATTTCGGTGTTGCCTTTATTTAATTATTTCAATAAGTGTAAATTTTGTATAATTCATAATAATTATTGATGTGTGCATAATAAATGGAAAGCTAAGTACGTACCTCTTAAAAATAAGTTTTATGGGAGTGTTTGTGCAATTTTTAATCTAATAATTAAGTAATTAATATCTTTGAATGAAAAGAAAGTGAGTAATTTGTTGATCTGAAGTAGTTTTCTACAGAGATTCCGTATATTTTTTTTATTATTTATTTTAGTTACCATGTCCATAATAAGTATACTTATAGCGTCCGTAATACATATTGTTAAAATATTGACTTACTGTTAAAACTGCCAACACTCTTCGTCGAAACTGACTTAAAGCATATATCAGACTCTTTGTTCATTTTTATCTTCCACTCGAAGTGAAATGTTTAAACCATGGCTCGGATACCGGTTAAATTTTCAAACCGTTATTATGTAATTGACGCAAAAACCTTTACATTGGGTTCGTTCGTATAAACCGGTTTTTGCAGGAGTCCTTACATAAAGGACTTTTCGGTTTAGAGCAATAAAAACCGGGTTTTGGTTTAGTTTTTATTCAGCGCGGCATCCTCAGGAGTAGTCACAAGTTGCAACGCGTTTACCAATACACCGCTCGTCGAATAAATTGGTTAATTTAGGTCAAGATAAAGTTCTTAAAACGGTCTTAAGAAAAGTTTGAAGCAAAACCGAAAAAAAACGGTATTAACCGGTTCCGAGCCTTGGTCTGAACACAAAATGAATCTAAAGTGAAAATAGTATCACTCGGCATCTTTTATTCACCTACTAAATGAAATGGAAGGAGCTAATTAATGTTCATTCCCATGTCATTTTGTCAAGTGTCGTATATAATGTCGCCCATCGGCATGTGCCCATATTTTTCTGAATAATTATGAAAAAATTATCGAAAATTAACTTTAAAAGGGGGTGTCTATCTTTATTATTTTTCATGTTATTAATTTTTTTTATGTTTTGAGTAGCGTTTGCTCGATTTGTATTCTGTTTATTATTTCTAACAGCTTATGAGTTTATTTTATCGGATTAATTACTATTTTTATTAAAATTTGTTTAATATGCAGAAAAAACGGAAGTGAAAACATTTTTGCTTTTTTTTTAAACGAAAAAAAATGAATTAGAAAATTTTTAAAAAAATGTCAAGATGTCCCTTTTAAAGTTATTTTTCAATAATTTTTCATGAATATTTAAAAATGCGGGCGACATTGTATAGACGTAGAATAAAATAAAATAAATATTGTCTGATATCAGCTTATTAACCAAGGTGAGAAACCTTGTCCATTTAAGAATGGTTTGTGATGTCTACAGCTAATTACTAGATACTAAATAAAATATAGAAATAAGTCGTGATTTCGCTTGTTTTTACATATTTTAAACGCGACATTTAGATAGTACGGACTACCGAGCTTAAATTATTTAATGTAAACTTATCTGAACCAGTACCATCTTCTTTTAAATTTAATTTATGCTTGTTACGATTATTTATATTTTGATTAGCTTACGCCAGCGGCTTCGTTCGCGTTATATCTTTATAAAATTATAGCCTATAATATATGTTACTCAGTGATAATTAGAAATCGGATATTCGGATGCATATTTACCTAAAGTTAATTTTTGACTAAGAAATTATTGAAGTGGCTTCTTAATATAAATCCCGGAATTCCATAAAATCCAGGAATGCAAAACTAATCGGATACATGGTATGGAAACGGTTTATCAGCCCTTTTAAGAAGGTTACTTTTGCGGTGTTTTGGAGGAGCTCGTGGTTAAGTACTAGCTGCACGGGTCGATCCATCAGGTTAAGCTACGCTTGCCGGGGTTGGTCCGTAATGGGTGACCATTTCTACATACCGAGACTTCTCCGTGCCTCGGAAAGCACGTTAAGCTGTTGATCTCGGCTGTCATTCGTGGATCTTTGACCGTCGTTACGGGTCGTCAGAAGCCCGAAAGTCTGACAACCAGTCTTACCAAAGGGTATCGTATTACCTAATTACTGGGTTGTGGAGATCAGATAGGCAGTCACTTCATGTAAAATACTGGTATTCAGCTGCATCCGGTAAGACTGGAAGCCGACCCCATCATGTTTGGGAAAAGGCTAGGCAGACTTTTGCGGTGTTAACATAAAAATGTATATGCCTACTGTAAACATTTTTTTACGAAACTCAAGGCACCGAGTTGTTTGTCGCTATGTGCTGTGCCAATTTGGCAACCCACTTTACAACATTAGCTAGCATTTCTATGTATAGTCAAGAAGTACCTACTAAAGTTATCAATTCAGCAATCGCGAGATTTTTACGATCGATACATAAGTGCATTCCATATAAGCCAACGCCTGAACGTAAGTAAATATACATTCGATTCTATAATCAGAACTCTAAATTTGTCGATACAAAAGTGCATTCCATAATAGTCAACACCTCAACTTTAAGTAAATATGCATCCGAATATCCGAAGTGATAATATGGCATTCAACTGATAAAATAATTTTTTAAATCGGTCCAGTAATTTTTGAGTTTATTCATTACAGACAAACATACGAAAAATCAAATCTTTTCTCTTTATATTAATGTAGACGTGTAGGTATACAAGGTATAATTTAATCAGTTCTGACTGACGTGGAGTAGTCATATTACACTAATTATTTATTTACCTACTTAATAATTTTGTTAGCGTTAGTTTTATTTAAATAGGTACTAACCTCATATCCAACGAAATACTGTCAGCAATTTTATGAATGTAGCATTGATTAGTCATAAAAAGTAAGTTATAATACTGCAACAATCGTTTCTAAAGATTCATTTATCATTCCAAAGCTATTATTATTACATACAGAGACTAGTTTTGGATCTTCTAGAAAGAAAGTAGCGAATGAAGTTAAGACCAGGCACTCTAAAGTCAATTTCCACGCAAGCTCCGCCCCCATGCACCCCGCCACTTCACTATGTGCTAAACGCTAACACATCAATAATAAAGTTGAATATCGCGTGCGCTCTTTGATCGTGTTCGAGCACGGAACTAAATGGTGTATGATTTTCGAATAAAAAATTAATCGAGCGAAAATGTTACAATTACGTAACTGTCTTGTACCTACATGGAAAGAAAAAGATCCAATAAATCATATACTAAAGTTTCATTTTGATTGTATGCGTGACTATTTCAGAATATTAATGCAAATTAACATACAATTTAGGGAGCCTCGTCTTAAAAAATAATGCGCTGCAAATTAAGTGGCTATATTTAAAAAAAAAAAACGACTCCATTACTGCTTCGTAGTATTTATTCTATTACTAACGTACTAATTAAAACTCTTGTACAGTATTAAAATTATCCAACCTTATACGGGGTGTCAGGGACATCGACGCGAAAACTTTAACCATGGGTTCAGTACATGATTCTGAAGCACCCTGCGTTGAAATTTTTCGTCGGTTATTAAAAAAAAATCTGCTGTTTCATAGAAAAGTGCAATACCTACACGGTCAAAATGTATGGAACAGCTGATTTTTTTTTAAATAACCGACGAAAAATTTCAACGCAAGGTGGTTCAGAATCATGTACTGAATCCATGGTAACAGTATCCGCGTCGATGTCCCTGCCACCCTGTATATGAAAAAATATCTACATGCCTGAACAAATACTGACATGCATGCCTATTCTCATTCCTGAACAGTTGACTTATCATTCCAATAAAAACCACCGGTTTACAATGAAATAATATTATATTACCTACCATGATTTGTACAAAATAATTATTACTAAAAGAGAAAATGAAAAATAAATAAGTGAATAAAGCACAACATAAAAATATGAAAAGAAAAACAAAACATTCTTTTTTAAACTGGTCCTTATGGACTACAAGGACTACTTTCAAAAAGTAATCCGATCAATTATAATTATTTTCTGCATTATTTTGATTTTTCATTTTAACGTTTAATGTAACTATTTTACTTAGAGGCTCCGTCCACTATGACTCGGAATGGCTGTATTTCTTAATAATTAATTTAAATAATATCCATTTGAGATTGTACATGATTCCTGCTTTGGTGCAAATACTATTTATTTAATTTTATTGTGGTTTAATCAGAGATTTATGAATTATTATTTAATCATTTTAATAATTATTTAAGTAGAACTTTATTAATGTTTGTGATGAATCTGTGTAATTTGTGTTGTCTGTCAATAAAAAAACATTTTTATAAAAAAGTTTTTTATTGTTTTGTACCTGCTTATTTTTATAGTTTTTGGCAATTATACATTCTACTATTCCGCTATTTGCATTCTACTATTAGGGACTGTAAGCATACCCTAATTGCGTAATACAACACAATCTGTTTCGAATTGAAACAAATTGCTAATCCATTGCTTCATAAGTTGGAAAAAAAATCTGCTCAACAACGTAAATAACGCAATGAATGTTGTTGAACTGTCATAATGAAACACAAATTACTCATAATCGTTTACGAAAATAGGTTACGTAATTAGGGTACTGGTCTGATCCGTTATTATAGAACCACAAAATGACAAAACCGTCCGGACAGCAGTATTTATGTGTATTATCTATGGTGCGACCACTAAAGTCGAAAGTCAAATTATTCATTTCAAATAGGGCAATACAAGACACTTTGGAACATGGACTTATACAAAAGTCCATGCTTTGGAACGTCAAAACGTACAAGAAAAAGGACTGATTCTAGGTATAGGAAACTATCACCACAGCTGCCATCTAGTGCTGTACAATAAAAATAATACGCTTGACAGCTCCATAAACTCCTATGAATCTTCGTTGCTTGTACATGATGTACCTTTATTACGCTTACAAGACTAGATGGCAGTATTCGAAACTACCTATGTGATATACAATGCAACAGGTGGTTTGGGCTTCATGGGACACGGTAGGCCCCTCTCATTACACGTCCCGGTTGCCGGATAGACGGCGCCCCGGTTACTTACATCAAACTGAACATGATCAGCGTCTAAACCACACTCAAGAGCTGTCAGTGTCAGTCAATATTCCACAACAATGATTACACTGACAGCTCTTAGGGATGCAAGAAGTGCCAAAAAGTACCTATATTAAAAAAAAAATCAATATCGATTTCGATATATCGAAAAAAAAAATCGAAAAATCAATACTTTTTGGCAATTGCATACTTACCATAAAATCACTTTGAAAATGGAAAATGTACCTAAAAATAAAAGTTTTCTTTATGAACTTCAATTGTGTTTGTTTTTATTATGTTAACATGTTTATTTTTTTAACTTTTTTTTCCGAGCAAAGCAAACAGTCACGCCACAGATAATAAAGAATCCTAAAAAGTCAACTTTTTTACGGCGTAGATTCCCAGCGGTTTTAGTCAGTGGCTACAACGATGTTGATATTGGAAATATATCGAATTTGATACCTTTCGATACTTGGTATTTTATATCGAAATAATAAATATCGCCTACTTAAAAATGTCGATATTTTTTCTGCAAGCCTAACAGCTCTTGAGCGCGGTTTAAATCAATCGCGTGGTTTCGTTGGTAAAATGCGTCCTTAGTGATGCGGATAGAGACCGGGTAAATTGTGCCGAGAGGTACAGTCAACCGCACATCAGTAGTACTGGCACATAGAAAATCGCCCTTACTGCTACAACATGAAGGCGCTGTCAATGTCAAATTATCATAAGGTACTCAATGTAAGAAACGCATATCTACACACCGTGAGGACTATTTCTATATAGTAACGCTTACCTACGACAAAAAAGGGTCGTGCGCACGGGATTTTATTTCAAACTGCTTAGATAAGCCTTTCTTCGATAGTACCTACTCGACGTACGCACGGACGTAATAAAATCGCGGCGATTTTTTTTCGTCCACTGGATTTTCAACGCTCTGCTTAGCGCCGAGAGTTGAAAATCAAACAGTGTGTTTTTTCAACGCGCTAGGACGAAAGTGCGTCCCAGCACGTTTGATTCTCAACGCTCAGCTTGACACCGAGAGTTGAAAATCCAGTGCGCGATTAAATCCCGCCGCGATTTTATTACGTCCGTGCGAACGACGGCTTACCCGGCGACTAAACGGTAGCTTGAGTGCGTGAAAGGGGGATTAAAGAAACCGGTTCGACCTTGATTCGTTAGCTGGAAAATATTTTGTTTGTTGGATGTCACTTTTACCTAATGAAATGATGTAAGGGGGAAGAGAAGTAGATATAAATATTACAGATTGTAAGAAAACAGATTGTCTGTATCTGATTGGATCTTGGCAAAAATATTAATAGCAGAATAAAAAAAAAAAAAATTATTTTTATTAATAAACCACAAATTCATTTAAAAAAATACCTGAGTATTAAATTAAAAAATATGAGTAAATAGGTACCTATCCGAAGAAAAAAATTGAATTAAGTACTTACAAGAAATTAATATAAAAAGTAGTGGCCAGTGATATCTAAGAAAATGTAGGAAAAACTTGTGTTAACTAGATATACCTATTAGTATTACACCTAGCATGTAAGCTAAATGAATTATATATTAAGGAAGGGAACTGTCTCCTGAGATACAGGTTAACTACCTAGTTCGGGAGGCAGAGCTTTTATGTAACAGTGACACTTATGTTTGCAAATAAATGAATTTTATTATTATTATTACCTATAGGTTCAAAATAATTTTCTATTAATTAGGTACTTTCAAAAAATGTTGTTAAACAAGAAAAAATCCTGCAAAATCTATTATTGATGGATTGATGCAGGCCTATGTGAGTAATGTGAGTAAAAAAAGGTAGTAAAGGATTTAGCTAACTGCATTCAAAATACACCCTGTATACATTACTATCTAATTGGCTCATCCCTGCATTAATTTGCATTTTTTAATATAACAGCCATTAAAGAAGCTATATAAAGGATGGTAAATTACAATTCCTTTGCTAAGGTAACTAGATCAGAATTTTAATAGTTCCTACTAAGCAGCTAGCATACAACATGCAGAAGTGTCTCCCTAAGAAGAAGTCACTGAGAAATTAGTTTTAACCGTTTATAAGAAACCCTTTCAGGTACTTTTCCAAGCAAAAAGAACCACTCTATTTAAATCCGTGTTTCCAATTGATGTTTATTTCACTTAAACAAATATCAACTGTAATGTTATGGAAATTAAGTTGATTTAAGCATGACTAGTACAATTGAAAAGTCATAAAAAAATTTGGAAGTTGTAGCGCAAACTGAACCTTATTTGTAGGAGTTAAAGTTGTTTTTCCAAAAAAATCATATTTGCCTACATCTTTGGAAATTGAATTTCGAATGTAGAATAGGTAGATAAAGCAAGAAGCTTAAATAAAAAAAAGCAAAAAGAAGACATTCAATAAAAAAAGCAAGACGGTAAAAAAATTAAAATAAAGGACAATTTATGTATAATAAATAGGTAAACACTTAGTTTATTCAAAAATTCAAACAACTATTGTTAAAATATTCAAAGGACTTCGTCGAAAACAAAACAAAAACGCGTTGCCCTTCTTTTTTATGTTTTTACAAGAATGACTAATTAATAGGGTTACGGAACCCTCCACCGCTTATGGACAGAATTCCATTTACGCTTGACTGCATTAAAATCGAAAGAAGTTGTAAACACAAACTCACAAAGACATGATATCCATAGCCTTCTGCCTACACGACTAGGGATACCATCTGTCCGGACATGTCCGGCTTTTTAACCAATTTTTATAATAATATAGAGAAATATGGAAGAAAAAGACATCGCCGAACCTAAATAAATTGGGATAAGGGCAGAAGAATGATCACGATGTCCGGCATTTTAACCCCCGTCCGGACCTATGTCCGGCCCTGCCATTTGTCCGGAGTTTTCAACTCGGGAGGATGTTTTTAGAAAATACAGTTTGGTACAAATGGTGACGTCATAAAAAAAATAGATTCCTCATTCCCAGGGGTACCCGAAAATATGTTCCGCAATTTTTGATAGCTTTCGAGTTATAATTTTTGAAGTAAAAACTTCTTTAGGCGCGTTGGGAAATGGGAAAAACAATTGAACTCGCGACATCATTATCGACACCTCTTTTTTTGTAAATGCGATTGTACTCTTTATTTAGATAAGGTTACGGTTACCAATGTTCTATACAAGTATTTTTTTTCCACCAAGGCGATCTAGTTCAAATTTTCGCTTCTGTCGGCACTCCCGGAGTGCCACTATTTTTTTTTAATTTCTTTAAAATTTATGGGAACTGCTTTATAAAAATCTAAGTAGATATCTTTATTTTTATACGGCTTTTTCACATTATTTTTTTAAATTTTAATTGAAAAGGAGGAATATTTACGTTAGAGTCGAGAATTTTATCCTGACCATAGATTATTTAGATTTTTTTTATCTATGATGCTGACCATTAGTGACCATATCTATTTATCGTGTGCCCGGGGCTTACAGGATAACTTAAATATTAGGTAGTAACCAGTGGTGTACAAATCATTAAATAAAACGAACATTACATGTATAAATCGAATACTGACCAATATTTTCATTTACCTACGTTTCGCACGCATTTTTGGGCGGGAGAAGCGTGCGAAAGAGACGGCACCATTAGGTTGGGGTGGATTTGAAGCAATCACTTTGATAGATTACAAGGGAAAATGTACCGTGTATCTGCTATGTAAAGATTCGATTAGCATTGGATTTGATATCTAAACAGGTAATATTACAAGCCAATCAGGTAAATGATTTCAATGAAACAGCTGTAGATAATAGAGGAAAGGAATACCTACTTGGGAATTAAAGGAAATCCCTAATGATTAGGTAAGTACCTAGAAATAAATAACGATGACCTCTAATTTATAGATACCATAAAATAAAACGATGTTTATAGGTACTTTATATATCATAGAAGGCAAAATACTTACAGGTACCTGTTCATGAGCAAGAAGTTAGGTTAGGTTAGGTAATTAGTACGACCTACCTATGATGCTGGGGCTACATTGTCGCGTTATCGCGAACTTTACTTCGTGCGCTCTCTCTCGCACACCGCGCGCTAGGGATGTTAAAAAATAATTGATTTTTATTAAAATCGATTATTATTTTCTTATAATCGATTTTTTATTATCGATTTTTATATGCCTATTTTTTTAATCATATAATTTTATTTGATTTTTAATCTGATATATTGTTAATATGAATCTCTTAGGTTTATTATTGGAATATGAAAAGCATGTACTTTTAAATAATACAAAAAAATCGTTTTTTTTCAGAAATCGATTATTTCTTTTTATTCAAATCGATTTTTGACAAATCGATTAATTTTGAATAGAGAAAAATCGATTTTTATTAAATCGATTTTTGACAAATCGATTAATTTTGAATAGAGAAAAATCGATTTTTATTTAATCGATTCTTTTCCATTAATCTCACATCCCTACCGCGCGCGACTCCTCGCTGAGCAACAGAGAGCGCACGAAGTAAAGTTCGCGATAACGCAACAATGTAGCCCCAGCATTAAGAAAAGAAAAAATCGAAGAAAAACCGAGTAGGTAACCGGAAACACACGAACGAAGCAAGTTAATAATAATAAAGCTTGTTTGTAAAATGGGATAACTTCAAATGAAGCTCAGGGTACTTAGATACTCGTATAAGTATTACCTACTTACCGGAATGCCTTAGATATCATTTTGATTATAAGATAAACATACCTAATTAAGATTTTTTAAAGGTTCCTTAAGTACCTAAATATTAAACTGCAATGTAGAACTTGATGAGGAATTGACGATGACGTCATTGATATACCCTTACATTGAATTTGGTAGATTCCCCGTAGTCAGGGACTTTTTTTAGATTAGGTATTTAGGTAGGTTCTCTGCGCAGTTTAGTGGGTACCTATACAAGTTTTTTTCTTCCATTCGCTTTTGTTCTAAAAGTACTAACTTTTAGAAATTATTAATTACTAGTTATGTAGGTAGGTATGTAGTCATATGACATGTCTAACCAAACTTTGAAATCACTCACATCATAAGTGTGTAATCGGAAATTATGATAATATTCGATAAGCTCGAGGGTGGAACGTGTCATTAATTTGGATGCACTTGTTAGTGTAGAACGAGCGTGCTCGCGGCAGTGTGCGCGCTCGTGTGTGCACCGTCATTACGCTGCATTATTTGTTACGTTAGGGCTGGGATGGGCCTGTCCCTATCGCCGCCGAGTCCTACGCCATCCTACGCTCCCTTCTCGCGCCGGTATTTGAATAGGCTCACGTTGCGTAACGCGCGGCCAATGACAGCGCCCCTGCACATGCACGGGGCGGAGTCCTTACGTCACCGCGATCTGCCCCCGCGGCCGCGCAGCCGCCGTGACGTCACACCGCCCCTCGCGCCGCGCTCCGCATCTTTAGTGCGCGACGACAGCGCCCATGCTGGCCGTGGCGTCGCACGGAAACTCACGACAAAACACTCGTGCGCTCAAAGATGGCGGATGGGTCGCCCGAGGACCGCGCCGGACCGAAACAAATGAACGATTTAACTTTTTCCGCGCCCGATAAAGGACTTGGTGACACAAAAAAGTGCAGTGGCGAAACATTTGACGGCGATAGTGTAAAGTTATCGTTCTACAGGGAACTGGAAACGAGTGATTCGTGTGAGAAAAGTGATACGCGCGGCGTGGCCGCTAAGCGCGCCGCGGTCGGCGGTACGTATTCCCGAAAATTGTCTGATGCGAACACCGTGGACGGCGACGACAGGAAGAGGAGATGTCTGGAACGATACGACAGCTCCGAGTCTTCTGACAGGTGAATTGATGTTGATTTATGTTAGCTTAACATGCACTCGCGTTTGTTTCGTAAGTTTGTTTCGTAAGTTTGTTTGCGGCCGCGATATTCTGAGAGTCAATGCTCCAGTGACCGGAGGCTGTTTGATTTCGATGTCATGGCCATTGTGAAAAACTTTGGGTGTTGCTAAGCGGCTCTAGTTCGGTTGAACGCCCTCGGAATAGAATGCTGGGCCGCGGTGCCGCGATGCGACGTATTACCATTTGAAATTGTAGACTGACAAAAAATCGGCCTCGTAAAATATTTCGATGCTCATAACGGAGGTATTACGAATAAACACGATACTTTACAGATAAGATCTCAGTAACATAGCTTCAGTGTTATCTAATTGTTACTAAATTGTTTAGATGGTTACAATTTCGTACAGCTAGCTGGCTGCCAAAAGCAATAACCTTGGCTTTTAATTAGCTTCTAGCTAACAGTAAAAGCTACACAAACGTGAAACGTCTAGTTTTGAACTTGTCTCGCAAAACTTGTCTGACTAACAAAATTTTGTCGGTCTGATTAGTCTATGGTCTGAGTCTGTCACGTAGGCTTGTTGTGACTGCCGTACGTTTTTTGATCATGAATCTGCCTACATTATTTTAGCCTTACATGTCTCTCTATTACAAACATGAAACTCACTCAAACTTTATGAACTTACATGTACCTACACATAGGTAATTATTTTAATAAGACCACTTAAATTTTAAGTCTTAGGTGCAGATAAAACTGCTTGATTTCCATTAAAATGTACCTTCATGGCATGTTTCTCATTCTTTATGCATGTATGATTATATTGATTACATGTAGGCCATAATTTTATGCTCTCATAAATTCAGAAAACTGCAGAATTACTGCCTTTCAAAAGATGGTTTAGGTACTACAAGATGTAGAAAGTACTTACATCATACTACATTGCTTCATTGAGCATTGCTTAGTAGTTCAGAAGAAATATTCACACTAACAATTCAAATGAGTGCCTATTTGGTATTTACATATCTATTTTACACTCTTTTTAAAGGAAAGTTTATCTAATAAGTTCTACCAACATCCTGTCTTTAATAAATATTACATTTGTATACCATAACAAATTAGATTTAAATTACTCATGATGTTTATTTTTAATGTAGGTAAACAGTCTGTATTTTTTTTTTTCATGCTTTGGAACTCAGAAAACAGAACAAGAGTTTGGTTTGACGTTAGGGTTCTGGGCTATTCTGTAAAGAAATAAAAATGTAACACCTCAACAGAATTACCTAATGCTATAAAAAAAGTTTTTCTTTTCAAATCTTTTGTCATGATGTGTTTTCACCTTTTCACTTATTGTAAACTATGGTTTCCTTTGTTTGATAATGTTTTGTTTTGCTGTGAAACTTTTCTATGCTCAGCATATTTTAAGTAAATAAGTATGCATAGGTTCTACTATAAAACTCCTGTGGAGTTTGCAACATCCATAACAAGTACTAAGTAAGTAAAGCTGTTCTGGTAATGTGTATGACAATTTCTTCTGATGAACTTATAACTAATTAATAAGAATTGATATAGAAAGAAGCAAAATGGTATCTAAAAATGGCAGAATTTGACAATGGCTTGATCTCATCATGAAGTTTATAATGGTAACCAGTGCTAGAGATTGTTTATTTTAAAACTGCATGACCTTCCACTAAAATTTCTACAGTGTGATTCTTCATAATGTGCACATATCGAAATGAGGGAATATATGCTTAATTTTAATGACAGAAAAAATATTTTAAAAAATCTAAGTATTTTTTATACTTTTTATGGATAAAAAAAAAATTGTAACAAAACTGTGTAACTTTTAAACTAAATCAGCTATCGCGATGAAACCTCCATAATAATTGGAAGTAAGTAGGCATCCACATAAAATTAAAATTGAGAAAAAAAACTACCCTCAATTGAAAATAAACATGTTTTTTTAGCAAAAATCTGTATTTTTTTCATCAATTTTTACAATAATTGTAAAATTTATAAATAAGATGCCCAAGAGAAAAAAAAAAACAAAAAAAATTTTTGACCATTTTTTCCGTCGATAAAATTAAGCATAGATTCCCCTCATTTCGATATGTGCACATTATGAAGACTCACACTATACACAAACATTTGAAAAGTGTATGCAACAAGCAGTGGATGTTTTAAAGTAAGTAAGTACCACTGTATTTATCAAAGCCCAAATTAAATAGCAAGGTGACCTAAGTTGCTGAGAATATGTTAAAATATTGTGTTTGTTCTCAACAAACCAATCACTTGCATGCAACATGATTTTTGATTTATTGACTTTGACACTTAGCATTGCATGAACGATAAGGAAATGATGCAAACATTTCCATTCAATTTTAATCTTACTCATAAAAAAGGTTTATTATAATAACAAAACATCTTATTGAACTTGACTTAAATAATATCAAGGTAAAAACTTTGGTCATTATCACGTCATGACGTAAAATTTTACACACAATATGATAAAAAGAATTAACCTCTTTTGTCTTTTAGGTGATATCAAAGTTTGCTTTTGTTTTTCGTTATCTGTTTGTAATAAAACATAGTGACTGGCTGACTTGCATTACTTAAATAGTTTAGAACCAGGATGCCTTGGCAAATAGTGTGATGCTTTTTGGGATAGACAGATACCTACATTGGCTTTTCTATAGTCAGAGTTGCAACTTTGGAAAAAAAAAAGATTTTTTTGTACACTCAACATGAAAAGCAAATGATTTGTTTGCAGTTACAGTCATGTAAATGCTAGCTTGCTAAGTAGAGTATGTTCAAAGTATACAATGAAATATTTATAGTTATAAGAGTATTTAAATGCTTACAATATCATTTAATAATATGCATTTAAATAATTATGCTGTATTATATTATTTTTAAATTACTTAATTCTAGATTAATAAAACTGCCAACTATTTATTTTGCTTTTAATAATTTATCACTATTTTGGAGATTAATTTATGTTTTGTTCAGTGATCGGAGTAGGTAGAGTGATTTGGGGTCAATGCACTGGCACATATATATTAGTATGGATATGCCCCCGGGATTCTGGGATTTTGAAATTATTAAGACTTTATTAAGGAATTTTAAATGTTGTAATGTGTAGAATAAAGAATACATCAATATGAATAAGAAATATTTAACCCTTTTGTTGTCTTTTTAATAGTATATAGGTGATCGGACTCCAAGAAAGGGATAGGTATACTATAAAAACAATATAATGATATAATATATTTTAAATGTTTCTATAAATTTCTAATGTAGTAGTTTAAAAATCCTTACTTTAACAATATTTGATTCAATCCCGTAAATGAAATCCTGGAAAAAAGGCTTATCCATGTTATGATTTCTATGACTATTCACGATGCGAGTACATAAAATCACTCTACCTACTCCGATCACTGGTTATGTTGGAGGTCTTGAAATTAGAAAATTATTATGCCAGTGTGTTATTTGTTTTTTGTAATTGCATGTACTTTGTGTATTAAGTGCATGTTATGATACATATTACTTAAGTGTATCTTTTACTTAAAAATTAAGCTTATTGCACTTTATTGTGCAGCAACCAAATAATTTATTTAAGCGCTTCCGCTTGAACAAATTTTATTAAAATAACTTAGTACTTTAACTTACTTTACTTTTGTAGTTCAGAATATCAAGCACAATTTTAAAACGTTTGAATGGTTTGCATATAAGACTGTAGCTATACTGTATGATGCCCAGGGTCGAGTCAGGTTATCACTGCCCTTGGTATGAAAATTACTATGAAATTGTGACTTAATGGTACTGATTAAATGTTAATTCGATTTGTATGCTGAAGGTTTTATAACATGATTACAAATTGAACCATTTATTTACAACAAGATACTTTAACCTAAAAACTGATTTTTTGCTTGTAATTTCTGACTTGCCTTTAAGTTAGTCTCACATTGGTGCCGATTCCCTTGTTCACAAACTAAACTAAAGTTAAGTTCAGTGCATCTTTTTCTTTCTATTTCATTAAGAAAAGGACAGAAGATAAATTTTAGTTTAGTCCTGTTCCTGTCGAATTAATCAGCGCTTGACGTAAATTGACGTAGTTTTAGGCCGCATTCCGAGTTACGCCAAAAGTGATAATATCGCGAATCCGACCAAATTTAATAGTCACATAATATAAGGGTTATTGAGTAATAATTGTGACTTTGGTCGGATTAGGCAAGTTTTTAATCACGTCTAAACTTGTATAGAGTAGTGACAGGCGCTGATTAATTCAACAGGACTAAACTAAAATGTATCTTCTGTCCTTTTCTTAATGAAATAGAAAGCACTGAACTTAAATTTAGTTTAGTTTGTGAACAAGGGAATCGGCACCATTATTATCAGTAGGGTGACAAGGTCACTGACTTAATTACTATTAATCAATGATTCTAAGCCAATTAACAGTTTTAGTGCAGCATCCAGTCAGCTTTTCTTTAGAAGAGTATGAGGCCTTTCACCAGCCAGCTATATTCTATCTGAAATATCACAATTTTCCTTAGATTTTTATCTGACTATGGTAAAGCCAAAACGAAATGTTTTTAGCAGTCTATGTATGTATGTTTGTATTTCCGTATGTTCTACCGTAGCGCCTAAACTACTCTTCCGATTTCGATGAATAAGGTTGAACTGGCTTTTTATATGAACAAAATCAATATGACAGATGTTACATCCAAAAAGATGGGGGACTCTGAGCTTTCCTCCTGTGAACATGACTGATTCGTATTTAATAAGATCGAGTTGAGTAGAAAAGGAAAGGGAGGCCTACCCTGCAGTGGAACAGCACGGGCTAAAATAAAATAAATAATTTTTAATATAATAATAATAGTATAAAACAAAATTAATTATTTTAATGTAATAGTAACAATATAAAATAAAATTAATCATTTTAATAAAATAATAATAGTATACAATTAAATTAATTATTTTAATATAATAATGATAGTATAAAATTAAATTAATAAAACTTGTAACTACTCAACTCCACTACCGATTTAGTAGGCGGGCTGTAAAGTATGATACCACAGTTAGATAGCGTCACTTAAGTGGTGATATGTGGGTCACCTATTACCGTGATAACGTGCGCTGGCGACATGTACGAATTTAGGTGTGGTTGGGGACTTGGTCGGTCAATAAATGGGTAGAAAGTAGAAACAAGTCGATTGTTTTGTAATTGTTTGGCTGTTACATGTTCTTTTGAGTTCAATCAATCAATCTGCCTAACCTTTTCCCAACTATGTTGGGGTCGGCTTCCAGTCTAACCGGATGCAGCTGAATACCAGTATTTTACATGGAGCGACTGCCTATCTGACCTCCACAACCCAGTAACTGGGTAATACGATACCCCTAGGTAAGACTGGTTGTCAGACTTTCGGGTTCCTGACGACCCGTAACGACTACCAAAGATTCACGAATGACAGCCGGGACCAACGGCTTAACGTGCTTTCCGAGGCATGGAGGAGTCTCGGTATGTAAAGACGGTCACCCATCCACGGACCAACCCTGGCAAGCGTAGCTTAACCTGATGGATTGATCCGTGCGGCTGTTATTACTTAGCCACACATGTTCTTTTGAGTTGTTGTAGTGATAAAAGCTTGGTTTGATATTCATGACTATTTTTGCTAACCGTAGCAATGTCTCTGAGCATAAAAATCTAGTGTTTTCTAATTCACATGCCCCCACTGGTGCAGACTGCAATCCCTGGTTTTTTGTACCTGATTGAAATAAAAAAGAAGGTTTTCGTTTCAGTTTTTTTTAATTCAGATTGGCTCTTTTGTTTTTGCTTGCTTTGCATTACTTACTTAGTTCAGTTCAGATGTAGAGTACACTATATTAAGTTTAAGTTGAATGCCTTTGCTTCTTGTGGTTTTCTTCTGTCTGCCATGATAGTAGAGAGAGTAGTTGCACGAAGGCTGCGCTAACGTTCATACTCGGGGTTACCAATTAAGTGGCATGAGGAACAGGGTGTAAAATTCACTCATCCACCATAGAAAAGGGAGGATCCTCCGACCAGACGGGTGTTGTGTCTGGCGGGCAACTGCCCATCGGTTTGAAGTTGAAATCTTGTATGTATGTCGATCGCTCGGTAAACTCTAACTGCGCGATGCAGGATTTGTGTGACGTCATGTCTTTGATGCGTAGTTCGTATGTGGCGGTGTAACCGCTACAATTTAAGCCAAGCTTTAGGAGGTATGTTTTGGTTTGCATGACGGTAACGTATTTTTATAGAGTCAGCAGGGTGTGCCTAACTGTATTTTCGCTTACTCATACTTTCTTACTATTTGTAGTAATTGGAACTGAACTAAGTAAACACTTCTAAAATACTTATGCATAAGCAATCATGCTTACAAATCCATTGATTTTTAAGTGTTTTTAGAACCATACGGTATCGGAGTAGTGGAAACTTAAACTTCATACTTAAGTACTCTTTCAAGTGGAGCTGGTACACACGGCTACACATCAAGCTATACATTTCCAGCTTATGCTGATCTCGCATTGAATAGGATTTCCGTACAATGCGAGGATAGCTTATACTGGAAATTATAGCTAGATGTGTAGCCGTCTGTACTAGCAAACCACTTATGTCACCATGTCAAAAGTTTTAATAGTACATAGCAGTGACAGGTGGCCGCAGGTGCCTTTGAGTGCCGTGACGTCACGTCACACATTTGCTTCGAACTTCTAGCTGACAGATAAGGTGCTTTATACGAAATCGAAAATATTAAAAAAAAAAACTGCTTTAGTAAAATAATCATGTCATAGCAGTAGAAACAACGTGACACAAGAATTTTGACTTCCAAAATAGTAGTTTATGAAACTGTTGCATAATAAGGGGTATTAAAACATGAGTGTGTGTTTAAAAATCGAGCCGTAGGCGAGGTTTTTAATAGTATCACACGAATGTTTTAATACCTAGTTATGTGCAGTTTCATACACTACCTTATCTACTCTCAAACATTGGGATTGAAACAAATACTAAATAAAAGATCAAAGTTAAAGATCAAGAATAAATTTAAAAATCCCATGAAATTCAGTAAGTACTACAAAACAAATGAATGTCGCCTGCACCAGCACATCACCGCACATGCGCTACAGCGGGTGCTGCTGTCCCCCGCCAAAAGTTGATGGAAACTCTTTGGTGATATTAACTTCTTGGATTAGCGCTGTATCGTAATAGAAAAAAAATTGTTTTATAGTATTATTTTGTTAGAGAAAAAGTGTTATAATATGATTCTATTTTTAAATTTAAGTATTCTGTTTATAAAGTATGTCAATATAAACTCGTTTTGAAGTTCATAATTCGAATATTACGCTATGAGAGTAGATAAAGTTACTTTATAATCTTGCCGAGTATGAACTTTATTTGGCCGCAGACAATTCCTATCGATCATTATAAATTATCAGCAACGACTTTCATTAATTAAAATTGTCCTTTTAACCTTTTTGATTTAGGCTATCTCAAACGAGTTTCCGTTAAAAATTGATAGCTTTAATAAATAGCCACTAACGAACAGGGGGCCTACCACAAGCTCATAAAGCAGTATTATTTTAATATTACTTAAGTGTGGGAAAAAGATGAAGCTCTACATACAGCACGTATAGCTTCATCTCTTTCTCCCACTAAAGTAATATTAAAATAATACTGCTTTTGAGCTGGTGGTAGGCCCCCTGGAATTTCCTCTTGTATAGCTGACAGATAAGGTCCTCTATACGAAATCAAAAAAAAAAACTGCTATAACACTATAAAATAATCATGTTATTACAACTGCAGCAGTAGAAACAACGTCACACAAAATTGTTGACTTCACAACGTTACTTTATAATTTTGCCGAGTATGAACTTTATTTTGCCGCAGACTGTTCCTGTCGATCATTATAAATTATCAGCATCGACTTTCATTAATTAAAATTGTCCTTTTACCCTTTTTGATTTAGGCTATCTCAAACGAGCTTCCGTTAAAAACTGATAGCTTTAATAAATAGCCACTAACGAACAGGACTTTCCTCTTGTAATAAGTAATATTTAATTACTGTAATCACAACGCTACTATATTTGTTGACATAAGTATTATCTGGGGTTGCTGACCTGAGATGCACCTAGTTGTATAACATCCATTTTGTGTCATTGTGCTTATTGATAACTCCTATTAAGACATTACGTTGTACGCATTGTATACCTACCTAGGGACACGAAAAAAGTATCGATACTTTGTGGTATCGAGTACATTTCCATTCGATACCGATACTTTTGTACTCGATACTTTTACTCAATGAGTACTTTTTGTCAGGTATCGTATCGTATCGAATAAGAAATGAAGTTTTAAATGGGTAATCTTAGAAATTACCCATTTAAAACTTGCGACCTTACGGTTTATGTTTGTGGTTATGGCAACGCCATCTAGTTCACTCGTTCTGAACCTTCAAAACATTACGTCGATCTTTGCTCGAAATCGTTCCTTCCGTTCACAGTTAAATTCCTAACCTTTTCTTCATTCATTTATTATACTAATCAATCACTCATTCACTCACTCGTTCACCTGCCCTACTGAAGTTAAACTGACATAATATACTGACTGATATTGACCTATGCTCTATGCGCAGTAGGCCCTAAGAAAAGTACTCGATACCTTGGAAGTATCGATAATTTTGTTTCGATACTTTTATGAGTACGATATTTTTTTTTCGATTCTTCTCATAAGTACAGTATCGATACTTTCTATTCGATACCGTGTCCCTATACCTACCTACCTATCGTTTACATTTTTATCGTGTAATGCTTGCTTTAAATCGAAATATTTGAACGTGTTATGCTGGTTTTAAACTTCAAATCTCTTTATCACAAAGCACAGAAAAATTCTACAGGGTGATCAACTCTCAAGTTATAATAAAATTGCAAGAAGCAGATATAAAAAAAATATAAAATCGACCGCATTCGTTCAGAAGTAGGTAGATATAAATATAATACTTCTGAACGAATGCGAACAATTTTTTTTTAAATCTTTATTTGGTTAAGGGATCTCTTACAGAAAAAAGAATAATATAATTATATGAAAAGTGTGTAACGCTACCTTAGCTAACCCTACAATATTCTGTAAAAATCCCAACATATGAAAACTTAGGTGAAGTGAGCTGTCATTAGTGTCAATCCCGAACATCAGGTGGAATGACAGCTCAGTTCACCCAAGTTTTCACGGTGAAATTTTTACAAAATAGACCGGCTGTATTTATAGCACTCAATTTGTTCGTTTCCTGTTTTTTTATTTGTTTGGCATACTATTTAATTGTTAGTTTTTTTTTTTAACTGAACAGACAGCTGTGCTGCTGGGGAGTTTGTTGCGCCTCTTCTTCTTCCCAGCTAAAGCACTAGGAAGTGGTGAAGGGCGGGCGTTTTGGGGGACTGTCTTATGTAATTTTGACGTTCGAAAAGTGCTGATTCTCAGCCTAGTTTGAACAAATGACTTTTGAATTTGTTGCAATCGGTTTTTGTCACTCAACCGACGCCAAGGCCCTTATCTAGGCTAGTACCCAATAATCACAATACCTATTTACCAACATTCAGTATCTATTTCACAAACATTACTTTTTTACTGTAAAACTAACTGTATGGTTTAGATATCAATTGATAAAACGTTATCTAGGGTTCAATAAATCGATAAGGGACACTTGAACCGCTTGGTGTTTTATCGTTGTCGTAGTTTGTCGATATTTGTAATTATTTTAACGTAGCAACTATTATCTTCCGCTCTATTCTGTAAAAATCTCACCTTGAAAACTTAGGTGAAGTGAGTTGTCATTCCAGATGCTCTGTAAAAATCTCACCGTGAAAACTTAGGTGAAGTGAGCTGCCAATAGTGTCAATCCTTAGCAACTGACAGCTCACTCCACGCTCACTTCACCTAAGATAACACGGTGAGATGGTTACAGAATAGCACTAAGGGTTTGACACTTTTGACAGCTCACTTCACCTAAGTTTTCACGTTGGGATTTTTACAGAATATATCAGCGGCAGGTCTTGCTTAGGTAGCGTTACACACTTTTCACATAATTATATTCTTTCTATTAAGAGATCCCTTCTTGACCAAAATTATGTAAAAACAAAAATGAAATTGACCGCATTCGTTTAGAAGTATTATAATATGTCACGGCTGAAACTCGAAGTGCGGCTATACCTAGTTTTAGCCGGCTACAACTAGATGCGGCCGGTAGCATTTGGTTAAATTTAGTTGTAGCAAATGAAAATGACTGAAAGGTAGGTTAGGTTAGAACTGTGACCACATAACACACCGCACGAGCTGAGCGAGCGAAGCGAGCGGTGCCGCGGCAGCGGCCGGCGAGTGCCAGGGTCCATTTAGGCAAGTTTAACCAACTGCTACCGGCCGCACCTAGTTGTAGCTAGACTTCGGGTTTTAGCCGTAACATATATATCTATCTATGAGTAACATGCAGCTTGATATTCCATAAATAATCATAATAAAATCTGTGAGCCAAAAATTGACCCACTGCATCGCAAAGATTCTTCTCATCTAGAGAAGGAACCAGCATTGATAGCTCCACGTGCTCTGATCACGTTTTCGTTCCAAGTCTGGCGTGATATGTTTTCAATGTTATCGATTCTATAATAATCCAATGCCAACAATACCCGATACGTATTACTTATTACAAGAAATAAATCGTAATTGAAAACCAGGAATCATGCCAAAACAATTCTAATACAGCTCCACAAATTATTTCCAACCATATTATAGCTACTCAGTACTCATAGTTTACTAGAACATAAAACAACACAAATATAAGGCCATTTTATTTGCCTCGTTTTAACTACCGAACTGGCGCGAAAGTTTTAACAAGTGACGTGGAAGCACCTTAGAAAAGGAACAAAGTTAGTTGCCGGTCGGTAGGTAGTAGGGCATTCACGCGAGCCTAAGCCACAAAGGGTGAGCTGTAAAATAAAAAGTTAGGAGTTCTAACCGGGCGTGCCGGGGGGACAGCGAACGGGTTCCCGGACGCGCAATAGTATGTTACTGTTTATATGACGCCAGTCTTCAATGGCGGCTGTTTCAAGTTTTAAAACCTTGTAACTTTAAATGCGAAGAAAGTAAGGTTCTTTAGTCTTTACCACCTGTCTTCACATTGAATGGTTTTCTTTTGTTAGTATAAAGGTTAAATGTAAATGCAAAACATAAATAGTAACAGCTAAAATACAGAATAATTGTGTTGTAAATTGTTTATTTAAATATAATACATGAACGTGTTGTATATTCAGAGTAAAGTATTTTACGTAAAACTGCATGAACATTTTTGTTACAATGTTTAAGAAATTTACTTCACTCGAATGCACGAGTATTCATAAAATCAGCTGTTATTCCCCATCAAATCAGCTGGATACAAACCCTTATGGCATGTACTTACCTCGGTGCTGCGCGACCGGTCCGTCGCTCCCCGCGCGCACTCCTCCCCCCTGTCATTAGAAGCGTGCGCGGGCGCATTGGCCCTCGGCCGTTGCGCATGCCCCGACTTATGGGCTCAGAACGGTGGATGTGATTTGATTTGAATTTCGGAACAGTCCGCCTTTTAGTAAGACCTTGTAGAATGCAAGTAAAAACTTAACGATCAGAAAAGCATCGGAATAGGAAATTGTATTTTAAAAAACTGAGCGAGGAATTTATGTTTATTGGAGTAAGCTGGAGTAGATTGTATTGTATTTTAAGGTCATCAGCAGAACTAAGAATACACCGGAGGAATCGGCGAATCCATTGTATTTTTAAACGAGCAATTTAAAAAAGAACTGAAATAACCTGAACACATAAAAGCTTTTAGAGATGTTCAATATTGAAAGTGAATATAGAAATATTACCAGTAAATCACACAAAGGACCTAGACCTCGTAAAGCTCGCAAGTCCAATTGCAATCGTCAGAAAAAGAAAAATTATTACGGCCGGAGATGATACGGAATTCCTGTCTTTGTGATTATCACGGCACAGACAAGTTTGTAATAAACCGACACTGGTCCGGTCAGGTAGAAACTGAGTCATCAACGCCAACCGTGGTCGTTCAACTTTCATTATTGTTTATTTATATTTTTATTGTTCGGTGTTTGACGCGTGCGTATTGCCGACATTGCCATTCGTAAAACATAAGAAAAACTGCCCAAAATGGTTGGCAGGACAATGATTTCCATCCATCGAAAAGGCAAATTCTTAGAACAATCTAACGAACTCTCTGTATATCCTGACATTTTAATATGTACGAGTATTGCCTTAATTCGTATATTTTTTGCTGCTTGTGATTCCTCTACTTGATATTCCAAGTCTTCTATTATAAATAGCCATGGAACATGTTCATTTACACACAAACTTTAGACGAATTCTTTATCTGATAAAATCTGTAGACGCAATACATTTGCGTAATAACTTGTAAATGGCGTCATTTCGCGTATTCATAATCGCCACATATAGCACAAAATCACCTTGTAATATTTATCAAAGATAGGCAAATTGTAGTGCAAAAATATAAAGATAATTGAATGTGTCACCCTCATCAACTACCGAAATCGTCATCATTTGTCAGCTAGAAAACGTGCACCGTCTACCACAAGGTTCTATACTCGGCCCTCCGTAATTTCACTTAACGGTACTACAAACACTAGTTACAAATCAAACCGTGTGTGTGTACTTCATGTGGAGTCTATGCACGCTAGCCTAGGCTGGGAGAACGTAGAATGTGAATAACCTTGGAAATATACCAACCTATCAGGTATTATCAGCCTGCCTATCGTTTGTTTACTTTGAGATTGAAATGTTGACGAGCACTAGTTCTACCTTTAAGGCAATATTTTTTCATTGCACCAGCAATTTTATCGGGCATTAGAACTAAGATCTCTTTGTCTGAGCATATGGCAGGGCGATAACTTACACTGACATTCTCCTGATTAATGTTACTATTGTAACATCAAATAAGGAACAACTACCTAAAGTGGCAATTTATTTACTAGCAGCACTACTTCTAAAACAGTTCGACTCAACATAATAGGTGTTAACAAATAGAACGAGAAAAAAATAGCCAATTAAAACAGGAAAACTTTTATCACGGGTTTTTGTCTGTACCGTCTGTGCGGAAACATCATTTGCACATATTTCATGGTATTTAATTGTGTGATTAATGAGTTTTAACTTATCAAACAGGGGAACCACATCCTTCCCATACAGAAATTACAATTGTATCACGTATACCAGTTCTTTATTTAACTTTTTACCATTTTAATAGATTGGGTATTGCTATAAAAATACATTACTAACGTACCTACTTATGTTTGTACTGTTCAAATTGAAATTCAAAGGAACCCAAATATCTCTCCAAACATTTTATTAGAACCAGTAAAAATCCAACAGCACGCACGTACTATTAAGGCAGTAATTAGGAGCACCAAAGTATGAGCACAAGTTATAAGTTTTACACCCACATTGAGCATTCTCATGAGGTACGTCATAAAGAATCAGTGCAGTCAAAGGGCATGTGATGTACAAACTGGTTTCTCGCTAATGCAATTATCGGTTGGTTCGTCGAGACTGCTCTAAGTGACCGAATGGATACGTGAAGAGTGAAGACTGTCGGGCCGTAGCGTTTAAATGAGAAAAGCTTTTATGTTTGTGGTAGTCAGCTCCCATAGGCACACTTTGTGAGCAACGAGAATTCTGTTGAAATGAAACAAGATCGGAAGCTTGTTCTGTGTGAAGAAGATCATTTTAATGATTATAACAATAATAAATTGCTGAAGTCTAGAACTAGGAAGGAAAAATATACTTGTTATTTCTACTTACTGGAAACTGGAAAAACCACGCAGAATTCAGATAAAACATTACCTTCCTTTTGGGGAACTCGGCTAAAAATTGCCAGAAACAGATCTCACGTATGATGAATAAATTAATGACCTTTTTGATGATGGTTGTCGTTAACTGGAAACCAAGGGTTCAGGTTTTTCCACACCAACCGGATGCTTGATAATCATTGCATGTTTTCTAAATTCGTCATTACAGCAACGGAACTGCCGGAAGTGGTTACCATACTTGGGACTTTCTTGATGAGTTTTAAAGCTGTTAAAATGTAAAGGTTCTTCAATAGCGTAGGAGGCTTCGATAAAAAATATCAATTGTTTCTGATTTGGGTACTAAAGATTTTAATTGCTGACGATTTGAGACGGTCTGTCTTGCAGAATTATAGTTCTTAGTTTTTTTGCCCACATCGAATTCATGTAGGTACAATTTGAACGTATTCTTGGAATCCTATCCTTTGTTTTTCTGCGAGGTCAATTAAAAACAGTTTTATACTTTGTGTCTTCTATTATATGTGCAATTTTATTTTTCATCGCATAAATATCGATACTTGGTTATAATTTTATGAGTTATTTTTCTTTTATATAAGCGTCAGCGTGCAGCTGCTCCTATGCAGCCGGGACACACCTGCTTCGGTTGTCCCAGTCTCTTTCACCTTTGACATTTGACAATTTTTTTATGGCGATCCGATTATTTATTGTGCTTACTTATAAAATTCCTTAACTGTAACCTATAACGAAATTTTTGTAGCTTCTTTATGACGGTGTACAACTGCTGCACTACCCACGTGTTCTGTAATTGACTCGTACACATGTCACGAACTACTTTTTAATGGTCAACTATCTCTTTGTTTCGAAAGAGTACGATAATCATCTTTCTCGGTAGAACTCCCACTAACCGGCATACATATAGAATTTTGATTTGTATGTAGTACTGATCCTTGTCAATTACGGTCATTAATATTTTTAATACCGATTACGAAATTTTGGGGTTAGGATAAACGTGTTCTATAATTAGCGAATGGCCGGACGATTCGTTGGTAACCCTTTGTTATTATTTAAATTATAAACGATGCACCTGCATCGCGGTCGCGGTGTTCTGCGGTGTACCTGCTACAGGGACACCTCTGCCCAACCCTTCGGGGAAACAAGGCGTGATGTTATGTATGTGTGTGTATGTATAAACGATTAGTCTACCAAATACTACGCCTGAGGCGACGCGTGCGCCGCTACGTCATCCTTGCATTTTTAAACTGCGATTTCGTGATTGTTTTTATCTAGTTTTTATTTGAAGGACGGACAAGGACGACCTCTGAAATTAGTCAAAACAACTTTTTTGTGCAGTGCAAGAACAAGTCGTTATATAAATATTTTTCTGAGCAGTTAATTCTAAATATACAGCTTATGCTATTGACCTTTACAGAGTAGGTATTGTATGATTAGTTCGTGATAATAGTCTGTCTGAAGTTCGTTTATACATTAGTAGAGCCAGACAATGAGAGACGTCTTTCGAACCGAATACCATCGGGGATCCCGCCGGGAAATCGTAGTTAGACAATGCATCTGACTTTCCGACTGAACGCCGAGAATGTATCTAGAAATACGTTGCATATCTGTCTGGATATTGGGTGTTTTCAAGAAACACCCCTTCCGTCACATTGTTACCGTGTACAAAGGATATAAAAAACCGGGTCAAAAAGTGCATAATCTCAAATCTGCACCCCTGTTTGGGATTGAATGCATCATTTTTTTTTTGTAAAAAAAGAGGTACTGTAGATGCAATTTTCAATCCTTGAATTTTTTCACCATTGACGATATACTTACCGTGAGAATTCTTCGCAAAACATCTCATATGACCCCAAATAGCTTCTAACATTCCGAAATGCGTAAGTGCTATCTTGTTTTAAAGGTTGCTCTAATATGTGGTACATACATGGCACATACGTTTCTATGTGCATGAGCGTGAAGGCATTCGAGGGCCCTTCGTATGCGCAGCCAGCTAAGTCAACAATTTATTGGAGCCCATCTATCAAGACGGACGTCGTCGTATTGTCCAATTGCATTCCTCGTATTTCGACAGAGAATTTCGTGGAGTCCAATTTTCGCCACCAAAATATCCCTTTAAAATTCTTACAAATCTTCCAAATTAAAGAATATAATGTGTATGAGTTAATTTTCTGTATTCAACGGAAATAGATTCATCAAGTACATGGAGTAAATAGCTCTCAGTTCTGCGGTCAACGATCTGATAACAATCAATCAGTTTCAATTCAATCATATCCCGTAGATATGATTGAATTGAAACTTGATAGATTGTAAAATGTAGCTCCGAAGGACCTAGGGTCCTAGGTTGGCTTCATTGAAGGATATGACTGACAAACTGTTACACTTCAAGCCAATTATAGCTTGTTATACATTTCAAAAAGTTTCTAATTTATTTCTTTTCCTAATTGAAAAACAAAAATGGTTGATATACTTACATTGTAATTGTAACGTTTAGAAAATACCTTTACTTTTGACTGTATTGCAAAGTCATGGTAATTTCAATATTGATGTACAATTCCTTTCAAAACCAAACAGTCAAAGGCTGAGGTTTCCGTTTTGTTTCTTCTCAAATAACCAATTTGGATTACCCACGAGGCCGCGACCCTGACGAATCTTCGTTCCATTTCCCGACGTCCTCGCTCCAGAATTGTGCGTTTCCATGTCGCGATGTATTATTAATTTGCCATTACATCGGTCTAATTTCGCGTGATATAATACGAGAATATTTGCCCCCAAGCCGGGGGTAAACACCAATTAATCCTGGCAACACGATACATTTCTAGGGTGGAGGGGGAGACCCTCTGATGGCAGATTGCTGCATAATCCCGCTGCATTTCTACTGCTTCCGATGCAATCGGCCAAGAGAGGGCGTGTACAAGGGGGATTGCTCTATGGACATCACAGGGGCTAATATATTTTTCTTTACATCATTGTTTGTTGGGGAATCGATCAAATTGTATGTGAAACCTTAGTGTATTGTTCGGGTCAAATTTCGCGGATTTAAATTAACACATGAATAGCTGGTGGTTTTTACTATGATATAGGATTTTCCTTAAGATAAAATTTTGTTACGCAAAGTAATCATGATAACTAAATTTTACTCTTTTCTAAGTAATTGTGATGGGTTTTCACAAAGTTTATTTTCCTTTTAAATGTTACAATACCAAAGGACGTCCACTAAAGAAAAATATAACCAATAAGGGGGAACTTCTGTACCCAAATTTTTTTTTTAAAGCTTCCCTGATTTCTAAACATTGTTTAATTTTGCTACTTCACGCTTATTGTCTAATATGTTGAGCTGACTTGACAGTTCCAACCCAACTTTTTGTACGCTCACAAATATCCAAGCACGTCGGTGCTTCGGTAGACGGAGTTCCGAACTCGTTCAAAGTTACGATTGCCATCTCGCCCCCTTCTCGAGACACCAAAGGTATTTGTTAATTACCTCGAAACGCAACACCGTTAGACGTTAACATGAAACTCCTAAATTAATTTTCTTATCTCATATCTTTACATAGAGTAACTATACCAAACTGACAGTTTTCGCATACAATTAGTAAACGCCCGAATAAATATTGGATTATATGAACTAACACAGTACTTATATAATATGCTGGAAATAGGATTTATTTTAACATTGTGAGTTGGAAGTCCGTGTGAAAAATTATGCTTATCTTTTGTATAGGTACAACTCACATTTTTTTCTACGGGACACAAGCGCTCTGGCGGGTTTTTTACGAAACTATTTTGACAAAAAAATAAGGCGCTGGATTGTAAAGGACTAAAAAACTAATCAAGCTATACCTCAGAATTCATTGATAGGAATACAGGTTTAGCTGATAAAATCTAAATATAAAAACGCACATAAGTTTTTATGGCGAATAATTCCGGATTTGTGGAACCCAATTAGGTACCAGCTATAATGAGATGGCTAACAGTAAATGGATTATTAAAATCGAAGAGTGTGGCTCCTGGAGTGTGAGACACAGATGAATCTGAAAGGAAGCTATATAGACATGGTCAAATTAAATTATTTATATCAAATAAAAAATCATGAAAATACAGTATGATTTAGTAAACCTAATGTGAACGGTTGACTCTGTAGCCCTGCATATAAAAATATGCATATATGTTTTCATTTATTCTTTTCTGCCTTAGCCTTGTTTACTAAACAGTCATGTCTAATCTACATAATCATCAATGTTTCAAATATTTTAAAGCCAATTTCTTAAAACACTAACAAAATAATATAGTAATCTGTTGGCTTGATGGTTAAAGTATTTGGCTACACACCTGCGCGCGCGGGTTCTTCAGCAATGTATGTATAATCGCAGAATGTTCCTCCAAAAGACGCATTTAGATATATATCTAAACTCGTTATTTCGATCATTGTTGCGATTAAATTCCTTATGATGACTAAAATCGCCTTTTCAACTTCATAGTCAAAACAAGTCGCTATTTAACTTGTAATTACTTATTTCAAGTGGATGAGGTTGTCTCCGTTTTGCAACAAAATAAATAAGTGTCCATTTACCGGGTCCACATTAAAAAACGCAGAACATTAAATTGATAATCTTATAAAAATACATTCGAATCAATATAGTCGAGTAGGATTCCGTATCGATATTCGCTGCGATCGGCCGATCGCCCACGATAAATCAACGTTCCCTGCGCCAGCTTGACCATTTTATTAAATTCCGCGATTAAATACCCGCCAGCAACGTTAAACGAAAACGTTTCGATATTATCGCGATATCTCGACACCTCGACTCACCTCGCCCTGTTTATAATTACGAGTTCGCCGGTCGTCCCCTCGGCGTCGTCGTACAGTTGTACCGGGGTATATGCTACCCCGGTCCGAGCGAGTTCTCGCTGAGCATAGCGCCGACCGTCCCGTGCATACCATACAAACAACACTTTTTGTCATACAAGGCGTCTTCCTTCTGCGGAGGTATGTTATGGAAATTATTTATACTATCAAGTAGCAAAACTATACGCTTGCTGTACTTTGAGTTTTTGCTGTTTCGGTCTTTGTATCATGTAAAAAGTGTACCTTTATAAAATGCAATATCAACGGACTTTGCAACGCTTATTGCAATATCGTGTTAGAAAAACTGACCGAGCAATTAACCAGCTTCTTACTACGGTAGTTGTGTCTTGGCTATTTGAATAATTATCTCCTAGTCTACGGGTTATTCCAAGTAAGCAATTATGACTTTTAAGTAGAATTTTTGACATTCTGAGCTTATGACTTTATGCGCTTTTGACATTCTGCGCTTTTGACTATGTACGTCTTTGACTTTCTACGCTTTTGACCTTACGCTCCTAAACGACAATTTGAATTTTCAATGAGTGGATTAGGAAAATCTAAATATTTACTAACGCACTCTTCATCATCAAATCACGTGCGCGCGTTTATTTTACACTATTATTGTGTAAAATAAACGCTGGTTCTTAGAACAGATATCCAACATTGAGAATATTCTATTACTGATCAAAATGCACAAAACATTTTATATTGAATTGAAAGTAAATCATCGCCTATATGAAACGGTGCCAACATGAAACGTTCGCGAGAAAATTTAAGTGCTCTATTACATAAAGTTCTATTTCACGGAAACATCAGTTTGCATAAATCTTACTATCGAAGATGTATAGCTTAAGATATTATTTTGGAGAAACGTAAACTAACTGCAGTAAGAATTTTCGGTGTGCTTTTGATGTAAACTACAGAGTGCTGTGTCCTTAACGTCTCAAAAAACTAATTGATTCGATAATAATTCGCAAATTACATTCTTATCAATTTTCTAATTTTGCTGAATCATTCACATTCCTAAATTCATCATTCACATGTAATAACAGTTCTTCCTCCACCATGGTTATCCCGATACCAAACTCCACCAAATATAATAAAATATCGTACTTTCATACCAAATATTGTCCCCTTCGTAAGGAATTGGGGTCCCCTTGCAAGCAGGTGTGGCTACCGATTTAGAGAACCCTGCCAAACGTGGCAAGTTATGGGACCTGTTCAGCTAATGACAATCTTTGGACAATATGAACTGACCCTTCTGTGATGGGGCTTATGGAGTCACTTTTTAAGGTGGGTTTTATAATGGTGTTTAACTAAACAAGAATTTAAAAAACCCTTCTTTCTGTAGTTTGTTTGATTTAGCATTATGAATATTATATTAGTTAAGAGCCAGAGCCTGTTACACGGTGTCCGGTTTGGATATTCCTTGTATTCTGTAAAACATGGACTAGAATTTGTACTTATGATCTGAAACATAAGTTAACTGGAAGTAATCTGGAGGTGATAAACCGGACAGTAAATATTATTATCATTAAAAGCCTGTGATGTCCCACTGCAAAGAAAAGGCCTCTACTCTCTTTCCACTTCTCTCTATTTAAAGCTGCTGAGGGTCTCCGTCTGGGCCCGCTGCGTGGCCACTTACCATTAAGAGGGACCCATTGGGTCGTGACCATAAATAAACTTGGGTAAATTTTCGGTCGAAGTGGCGGTGCTTGGGGGAGGCCTATGTCCAGCAGTGGACGTCTTTCGGCTGAAATGATGATGATGATGAAATTTTCTACATCTAAAAGTCACTTCTACACGCTTTCATGAACTCCATGACTTCTACATTTCTTAACAAAAGAGGACACATTATGTGTGAATGTTTATTTTATGACGTGACACTAACGTGATCTTAAAGTGGACGTGCGAGAAGTTTAATGACGTCATTAACGTCACCAGCACTAAGTGGACGCGAGTTCGGGAAATTACGATCATGACCGAGGCCAGAAAACGTGAGCAGCTACAAATTGTATGTTACATTAAAATGCAAGATATTGAATTAACTCCTCAATAGATTTATGTTATTCTTGAAATGTCTTGTCTAGCATTGGTTGACACAGGCAGGTGTAAAATTTCTCACTCTTCATTTTTTGGGAGTTCGCAATACCAACTTTGAGTTTTGAAGGTTAAAATTGCAAATGATTAAAAAAAGCCGGAACAAAAACCCATCAATTCAAACACCTCAGTTTTAAATACCAAAATAACAAAAAGACATTGTTAGACAAAGCTCGTGAAGTAAAAAGGCGAGTGCTGACAGCCCCGCTGCGCTGCCTTGCTAACATCGCATTTATATTATAACAACATCATGTGCATAAGTCAGGGCACGCGACAACATAGAAAGGTCTAACGTCATCGACCTTGGACATCTGCTTCATAAGGCAGGTTCTAGAAATATCACGTGTCTGGAAAATGTGGCGTGAAGAATTTTATGCGTCGACGCCCGGTGCAGCCTGCGTGAGAGATTTTATATGAGGTCCTGCCCGGTTATCGATTGGATACATTATTTTATAGGCTCGTTTTTATTTCTAATTCGCTTCCTGTATCGAGACTGGAAATAGAATCTGGACATTCCTTTTTTTAATAGTGTTTCCATCTAACCTTTTTTGGAGATCAAACCATGTGTGACGCAAAATAGTGCTTTAAAAATTCTGCCACTACTCGATTTAAGACATTTGATTATCTCGCGCTAGGGGGAATCAATTTAATTATCTGCGATCAACAATGGGAGTATAAAACATCCTTTTGTTTGGTACTCGCGCAGTTGTCCTGCCACCCCCACGGATATAAAGTTATCGCGTTAGTGTCCATTAGCGATTCGAACGTGCCCCGTCACTGTACAGCTGCCTTAATACTAATAGCCTGATAAATTGTTATTATTGTTTCTGCGATAAAACGCTGGGATGTCCATCATCAAAAGAAAGTGTTTGCAAACATCGAACTTATCGAAGATTATTTTGTGTGAACGTATTTATTGTCTATCAAGAGTTCAAGAGTAAAATGAACTGTTGTTTTATTGTCGTGTAGTAATGATAGGCAGCTGCGGCGCCGCAGGGGAGGAATGTCATGGCTCCGCTCATTATATGGACAGGACAATGAGGATCCCTGCGATGAACTCATTCTACTATTTATTTTCTCTTCCGCTAACAACACACCCTCGCTATTTGCGTGCGTGTTATCGACCCACTATCAAAATACTCTGGCCTTTTCGCCAAGTAATTATGATAAGATAAAGTTCTGTAGTCCTATTGATAAGTCGTCACGATTTGTTTTATCATTCGCAAAATTCAGAAGATTAAAAATAAATATGTCTCATCAACTAAAAATGATTTGATATATCAACTCTTGTTTTCAGGGTCGATTACAAGCGTTAACAAAATAAGGACAAGTGTGTTTTTCTTCGCCGGATACACAGTCAGGGAAGCGCTGTAAAAGGAAGGCGATGGACATCGGTCAATTATGGCAAACGCTTAAATTGGAAGCTACACCCCGCGCGCAGCGTGCACGAAAAACAAAGAGTATGCCGTTAAAAACTGAAATCGATTACACAATTACAAAGACTGCGAGGTAGTAGTTTGATTTATGCGTTGTCCACGTACGACGATTGCATAATTGAGGCGCCTGCACTTCAAACTGGTTCGATATTTCATAGTAGCATTTCGATTTTATACGTGTTTTTTTGCGGCGGGTGCGACATTAATATGCATTCGAAGCGCGTGCCGTCGGTCAGCTGTTTCTTCTATGCGGCCGCAAGCTGCGCGCGCCGTAAAAGGAAACAAGACTCGTGGATGGATTACGCCGATTACATCGCAATTATCCGAGCGAGCCGAGAGCTGCCTACGTAACATTGGAGCACTTTCGCGATCTTTGTTCCGGGCGACATTGACCTTGCCGCGCACCTTATGTAATGTTTTTTCGGCGTCCGCTCCGTTGCCAATGAACTTCGTGTTCTTTTCATATACATGCGTAAACACGCGTCAGTGATTACCTTGTGAGGGTTCATTATCACATTTAGCACCGGCACGAACGTTTTGTGGACGTAAAATAAGTATAGTCGCGTTGACTACACTCAGCACTCACCGCCATTGGTATGGCTGCGTCGTAACGCGATATTCGCATGCGCTGTGCGATCGTTTTTATCGCTCGCCCATGCCTTGACGAGCTCTGCAGATGGCATTCACGATGCAGGCTTGAAGTTTTTACTGTCACCGCCTCGAGCTACACTTGGACAGTTATGTCGCTGACTCCTCAAGAATCTTTTAATTTTCTTTGGTTATGTTTGCAACGATGGAAATCGTATCTACGTTTGGATCTGGAGAGTCCGGTTTTCTAATGAGAGCACGTCGCCCGCATTATTTGTATAACTGTGTTTGCGCTGCGGGTTGAGGACTTCAGCGTGTACTCGAAATCTTTTTAATTTTACGAGCACAGCGTGAGTCTTCCGGACCCTTGACTCAACTATAACTTTGTTATCTGGACGGGTGCACGATTATGTGATAATCTCACACTGGTGCTCACGGTAGAATATAAACCGAGAGTAATTGTCTCATTGTCTATACGTCACTTAAATTAAGATACTACCGCGATAACACCCGAGGAACGTGACGTATTTGGATAATGAAAGTCAAGGTGCAACGAACGAAATTTCTTTGTGAAGCCGTAGAAGGGGCTGAAACATTCGCGGCACGTTCAGAATTAGACGTTAGTGACAAGACGTCATCAGTCTTTTGAACAGGACTTAGCCTACGGAATACTTAAAGAAATGTACTACATAATTCCACTTTGTAGATAGGCGCGTTGCAACGACGTGTCAATTGTGAACGGCGTGAACAATTTCTACTGGTGTCTCATCGCGCCTTTCTGGGGAGCCTTTAATGATAAGTGGCTGACGTAGTAATTCTCACGTGTACGGCAATCCTAAACATGTTTTATATATTTCGGGAAATCACAATGTCAATTTCGATTCCATTGCCATTGTCAGTAAACATGGGATGGAAATTAACGATAAGATCCATATCTACATACGTACCATAAAATTTAATCAAATCAAGTGTTTGAACAATGACTGCATTTTTTTGTTACAAATCTAGATGTAGATAAACTGATGTTACTCAATTTAGTCTAAGGCCAAAGTTCTGATAACATTTCTTTATTTCGTAACTACTGATAAGCTAATCCACTCAAAGTCAGCTTGAACGAACACGGTATTTCCATTAGACGTACATAGTCATAAAATCATGATATAGTCGTTGGGGTTGATCTTAGGAATGCCTTCACCATTAATTATGTACGGTGCTCAGCAGAACAGGTAGCTTCGACACTTGAGACGTCTGGTGGCATCACAAGACTAGCCCGCGGCGCCGCCTGCCCCTGTGGGTGGTTCTGCAAAACCGATCTATTGAACCAACAACAAAAGAGAGTTTCTAGAGTTCGAGAACTCTTCAGAAATACTGAGGTCAAATGTTTTGTTTAGTTCTACTACTAAATGAAAATGACTACAATTGAATGAAAAGACGTAAGTAAGTACTATGTCATGTTTGAGAATGAAACTAACAAAACTTTGAAGAAACGTTTTCTCATAGAAAGTCTTTAAGCTTTTGGAAATACATTGTAGATACACGTCAGGCTCTTTGGGCCATAAATCATTAGCAGAATCATCATAGATTAAGATTTTAAAGACTAGACACGGCAATCACTCCGTGTAACACAAGAAATTAAAATGGTTGATAAACTTGCACACTTGCTAATTAATCAACGCACGGCCAATTCCGTTAGGTTCTGGCAAGCAAGCATGGGAAAGTAAATATCCGGAAGAGCTAATTATTTAACACCGAACTTAAGTCAGATGCCGCAGAAGAAAACGTTTGAGTTTTGACCCATGCTCCCGTGAATAAACTGTATTGAACTCAACACTCAATCAAAACCCAAAAAGAAGAAGGATTAACCTCTTCAAAAGCACTGACAGATAAATAATATTCTATCCGTCGATTCAATGGTGTCTCGGCATCATCATTTGTCCCTATTACAACACTAAAGTTGTGGCCGTAAGCGCAGTCGTAAACGTTAAAAATACTTATGTAAATTAAGCTTTTAACTCCATATATTTGTCATGATCTTACCATTAGTAATACATAAAGATAAAACGGACACGCGACCGCATTGGTTTAACTAATAACAAAACGGTATTAGAATCTATAAAAGTAGATAGTAAGAAGTTTTTATAGCTAAGAGAAAATGCGTGAGGGGGAATGACGTGCAATATGTGAAGCTGATAATCTCAGTACATTAGCATGTTTGTCGGGACACGGCTACTGCATCCGTGTCTACTACCGTTATGGTCAGTTTTAACGCACCAGTAGGAAGCAAATCTCAGTCAATCCTCGTGAACAGTTACATCAAAAGGTCAAAGTTTTGTGGACGACATCACGTAATACAAGCCTTAATTTTCAAAATCATATGCTTTATCACAGTAATTACATTAGGGTTGCATGTGAATAATTCAAAGCAGAAATCCCTGTCATCAGTGGAAAATTACTGCTGTCATCGCCCTTTTGCCACCCCTACGCCACTATCACAAATGCATCGCTGCCACTGCATTTGAAACCGCAGCTTTACATTATCATTATTTAATTGTTTCCACACCGTAAACTCGATTAATAAGAAAGCTACCCGGTTTATGACTAAAGGAAAAAGTTCTCGTAATAAAAAATCTAACAAGTGTGTTTTACAAGTTATCGATAAATTAGCGACGATCGTAACATCGCATGCTGAGAACAAAAGTGACTCAAATCAAAATTTACGATTTTTGGGAATAGAAGAAAATGTGTTCGACGTATTGTACATTTTCAATTCATTCTACAATAACTTTTTAAAATGAAAATGAAAGTTACGAATTTCTTTTGTATAATATTATTTGGCTATACCGCTATAAATATACGTATTAAAAGAAAAAAGAGATATTATTTTTCTATAGAAAATAACCTTTACAAAAAAAGCTGGAAAAATAGGTCACTTTAGTATTAGAAATATTGTAATTCCTACAGCCTTTCTTTGATAAAGGTCTTTTTATTTCTTGTAGTATTCAATGAAATATGTTCCATTTTCAAAATATGTCAGTTTCTTTCTGACAATTTTGCGACTTTTCCCACACAAGGTCAATAAAACGGCAAAAATGAGTTAAATGCCATTTATTAAATCACTACTACGACATAATAGGAACCTGTAATCAACACGCCAAACAAAACAATAATATCAAAATCGTATAAAAAATTGGTATCAAACCACACAGTGAGTATTCTTATTCTTTACACTGGTTTAGATAAAGTAATTCTAAAATAAAAGAAAACAACAAAAAATAATTATTTCTATAACAAAAATAATAAAATATTTTAGCCAAATCAAATAAAACTACTATAAAATAAAACTTCTACTAAATATTCTTGTCTATCTATAAAATAAAACTTTTCAGTCTTCCATTTATAATTCAGTTTTAAAATCTAATAGGAACTTTGTGCTCACTCCACTAATTCAGATTAGCCTTTAATAATCACATAATAATCATTCGATCTTATCACATGTACCTGTCCATTGTACTTTTTTTTTTAATTTGCTTACGTAGCTACAAAGAATTATAAAAACTGGCGTAAATACTAGGTATTAAATTTTTCTTACCAAATCTTTGAGATCTCTTTTTTTATTTTCTTTTAACTCGAGTGCCTGCTCATACAACTTATCGATTATAATTTCATTGTAGCTAAACATTTTTTTACGTTTATTCCTCATATCAATCAGAGAAAACGTCTCATCATCTCATCTTTGATAAACTTTATTGTTTTAATGTCATTCCACATTACTGATGTTTTATTTATGTTTTCCCTGTAATTATATGCCCACTGTTCTTGAAGTTTTTTGAGATCTAAGAAGAACTCGTAATTAAGTTCTTTAACTATAAAAGGTTTTCCAGATTTCCGAGCGCTTTTAATCAAGGTAGCAAATTGAACAGGTATGTATATAGGCCCAGCTTTTACGTTTTTGTAAATTTATTTTTCAATCAAGCTATGCAAGTTTTTTCGTTTTGATCTTTATTGAAATCAGTCCAGAGGTCCCTGATAGTTTTGCTGTCAGATATGTATTCCCTACTAGTAGTTGCTCTTAAATAATGAGATTAATTCTCGGTATCGACTCTATGTGATTCCTGATGCAATGTAACAGTTCAGGGTCTACCCTCTTTTTATTTTCATGCTTTCCTCTACCCTCAGGCTCTACGAAACCATGGCTGTTAGTTTTACTTTTAACAGTTCTAAGTTGTCGGTCCGATATGTAAAAACAATTTGCAAACCCGGATCCTGTTGCCATTTACCGTGAAAAAAAATGCGTTGTTTGGCAGGCGAGGTTTTTGAGCATTTGAGTACCTGTATCGAGGTTGCACTTCCATCATGCACGCCCTGATATAAGCACGTTTTAATTCCAAATTTGACAAACCCCAATAGTTTTTAAACAGTTCAGATCTCTCATTTTCATTAACGTTATCAAAACACTTAAGTCTACACTTACTTGTACAAGTTTCTTTTACATGCCTAGCTGGAATGATTTGTTTAGATTTGGACAAAGACCTATACCTTTCTCCGGAGTTTCTTAATGTTTTAGTTTTGTTTTGTTTCCAGTTACCAGGGTTCTTTTTCCGCTTTCTATATTTTGAGGGTTCCGGTTGAACTGAAGAATTTGAAGATGAAGAGCTAGAACTGGAAATACGTCTACTTCTTCTATTGTTGGAATGTTCCGCATGGTATGTTGGATCTGAGTCACTTAGATCTACATCACTTTCATTCGGGTTTATTGGCAACTGAGCGTAAGAACGTTGGTTACCTTAAATTGCTGGTACTAGGGCCAGGAATAGCTGTATTTTCAAATTTATTCGTATTAGAACTACTTGAAGATGATGAAGTACTGCTACTACTTGAGGATGAAGATGAACTGCTCGTACTCGAACTTCTTGAATGCGGTCGGACGGTAGATATGATACCCGAGGTCTTCTCAGTAGCTTCTGATTTATCATTTATTTCTTGATGAGCTCTTTCTATGTCCTGAAACATTAATAAGCATAATAAAATCAAAATATGAATACAAGGTCTCAAACATCACCCACGCGATTAGAGAATCACTTACATTCAAAGTACTGGGTTTATTGATTGCGTTTAGGATTACGTGATGTTCTTGGCCCCGACGTGGTGGTGTATTTTCGATGATGGAAGGACTAAATGGTGTGTTTTCTTTGTCGATTTCACAAGCCACATTAGTGTTTTGCAAAATTATGGTTCCCGAGGTCTTTTCGGTAGCTTCTAATTCATCATTAATTTCTTCACGAGCTCTTTTAATGTTCTAAAACATTATTAACAAGCTCCATTAGTGTTCTACAAATAAGATCTTAATTTACAACCTTTCGGTACATAAGCGATAAGGATCATGAAAAATGATAACTTAAAATCTGTTTAGTACATAAATACAACAAGATGTAAGTACAATCATAAATAAGTATACTTAATTACCTCATTTTTCTGTTTGCCTTCCACCATTTGAAGAATTAATGCACTCCTTTTCATTTTTAACTTTCGTGATAACCGACTCAATAGGATTCATAAAACTCTAAAAAAATAATGAAGTGTACAATTAATCAATATGTCAGTTGTAAAGCACATAGTAAAAAAATTAATCAGACTTTTTTTGTAATAGTACAAATAAAAAACAATTTATTATAAAATTAAAAAGACCGGTTTCAAAATGAGTCTATGAGTTTGACTCATGACTTAATAAATAAATGACCAAATTTGATTCATGTCACCTAAATTGCTAATATTAGAAATAAGAAAGTGACTTAAACCTATAACTGGTCACTTTATGATTATAAATTGTAGCAAAACTTACCTCCACATATAAACACAAAACTGACGCAAAACGTAATCGGTCACTATGGTACTGAACTTGACACGTCCTGTTACAACAACTCGTGGTGCAGTACTGATTGCGTCCTTTTCATTCGGGCGCGGGATGAGGGAAGCGCTCAAAGGCAAAGAGACCGAAAATACCTCTATCGCGCCCTGACCATAAATGGCCTGTTTTTTAATTTATGATGTGAAAGAGTGTACTTTTTTGAGTCACTTTGTATATTTAACTCATTTTACCAAAATTTTGAGATAGGTCACTTTTATTCTCACCGTGCGACATCAGCTCACACCTGCCCCCGACGGTATCGCTCAGCAAATCCGAACGGACCCGCGAGCTTTGTCGGTGAAATAATCAATCATACACTACACGAAAATAAACTCGACCGATTTTATGACGTATTTCTTCAGACTTAAACACTAAAATCATTTGATAACACACATTGTATCAACAGCTGCAAAAAATTGCAGAAACTCCCCAATGAGTGTAGATTAATTATCGGAAAATTAACAGGCAGTGCTATTTGAAGTATCATTGGATGTTGGGAATCACGCGAACGTCACTTTCATACGCTCAATTACGCATTGAGAGTGTCTTTATTACCGGGACATAGAGTCACGGTTCGAACCGACTTGAGTGGGAAATAGAAATGGATAGTCGCCACATATTATCATGCGATTGCTAACTTAGCTCACGTACGAACACAAAAAGTGATCCAGAATAAAACCGTGGGAAGATTAGTGGACGCAATGTTGCTTTTTATGTCACTTTGATTTATTGTTTTAGATGTTGTCTGTACCGAATAACGATTGTAGATAAGTGTTGGTTTGATGCGGCTTATGCAGCTAGTATACCGCCTCCCGTTCTTAAAAAGCGACAATAACCGACTTTTAATGATTTTATACTGAAGATTACGTCTAAACGAGTAGTGTTAATGATTTGAAAAAAATATATGTTAAATTAGAGCATTTTCTTAATAACTCAATCTGTCAATATTTTAGATTATGTTTATATTAAATAGTGTAATTAATTTGTAAAGTTATGTCTAACGCGGACAAAAAACTGAGAATCACGCAAAAACTATCAAGCGTATTTTTCTGAAACCTTCACCGTTTTAAAGATAATTTAATTGTTTATCTTTTAGTATACGTGTTTTATTAAAATGCCTTTTGGTTTATGTATAATAAATTAATAATGCGTCTAATTTGGGACAGCGCTCCTTGATGGGCGAGTCCCATTACTGATTGGACGTACGACGCGTTGCGTGAGCTCAGCACAGAACACGCAAACTAAGCACTCAAAGTCACTGGTATATATCGGCGTCTTAAATCAGTGCCCATATCATGGCAGAGAACAATACTTAGGCGGCTGAAGAAGCTTGCGGTTGTGGTCCATTGAGTTTTATTGTTCTTTGTAATCGCGTTTAATTAGCATTTAAAAGGCTCTGGAAAAAAATCGCAAAGCTCTTTAAATCTCCGATTTCATGGCTAAACTTCAGGCAAGAAATCGATCCATGCTCAAGAAACCATTTTCCGTAACAGCTCAAGAGGTTTTGCTCTCATTTAAATTATTAGCAAAAAGTATCAATAACCAAGAACCTATAAAAAGCGTCACTAAACGGTAACTAAGCACCAGTAATTCATTGCGATATGCATCTGAATACCGCAAGTTGTTTGTGGGAGCGATTTAAGCTGACATGGTGGAGGTTTTGATCCGCGACGCACGCGAGGGAGCCGCGCCGTATTGGCGAAGCCCTAGGGCTGTCTCAGTCCCCACCCGCCCGTCTAAAACGTTATCACGGATAAGTTTTTGCCACGAATAGCTCACGAACAAAACGCTGTAGAAGAATGTAAATGATTGACGTCAGACGAATAAACTGCATCGTTACAATGCGAGGCCTTGTAAGTACAGACCTTGTATTTACATCAATCAAGCCTTAGATAAGTTGTCGTGTCGATAATGAAGCGTCATGTTATATCACCTGGTAAGTGACAACCCCGTATCACTTCGGACAAGTTACGTTTTGATTGAATTCCGTCTATACTTATACAGTACCCTACAGCCAAAGAGAGTCGGCAGCAACTTCGCAACTCCCCGTCGGGCAACATTTAGACGGAATTAAGTGCACTTAATCGTCGGCGCAGGCGCTCCGCCCGGGGGAGCACAATTTGAGCCCGCATTTATAATGTACGGTTTTTTGTGATGGCTCCTTCCTTGCTAAATTTCAGTTAGTCAGGGAGTACTTACTGCAACGCCCCACCGAGGCAAGTAATGTGGTCTTCCAGATACGTGCATATACTGGATACAAGAACTTCGGGAGCTGTGAACAAGCCAAGTTGAATGCGCGTATAGCTCTAAGCTCATCAAATTTACCCAAAATTGTCTTGACCTGCATATCGTCTTGACTTATACAGGTTTTTATGTACTAAAATAACTGTTGACTGCCCCGTTGGTCTAGTGGTCGCAAGCGCTACTGCTGAGCATGAGGTCCTGGGTTCGATTCCCGGGTCGGGCAAAATGTTATTGGGTTTGTCTATCTGGAATTTCTCAGTAGCAGCCCGGAGTCTGGATTTGTGCCCGGTTGATGGCAATAGGCTCGCCCCCTATTACATGGGACTTAAACATAACTGGCGAAATGTGGGTATACCTACTACAGATACACCTCTGCCCAACCCTTCGGGGAAAAGAGGCGTGATGTTGTTATGTTGTTAAAATAACTGTATTTTTCTCACAATCGTTTCAAAAGAAAGTGAAACACTGTCTGACATCGCGAATAATTTTGCGGTATTGACGGAAAAGTTGTACAACTGCTGTGTGAATCAACTGCACCATCTGCCACTGCAAAACACAGATTGTAATTACCTGGTAATGTCGTAATTATATACATACAGTCGTCATAATTTAACTGAGACACTGCCAGCAGTTGTGTCAAGTTCGGTAACACTGAGTTTTATTTGCTTATTAAATTCATGAGATCTCAGACCTGACTACGAATGAATTTAAGATTCTTTCACTCCAATTATTACAGTAGTATGTGCAGCAAATACTTCGCCTCCGGCAGAATCAGCTTCGACGTCGATATTGGAATATGGGGAATTGGAACGAGCACAAAATACTCTTCCTACCGTGAATTTTTTTTCTGCACCTACTTCGTTAAGCGGGAACGGTTGGTTGTTTATTTACAATAACACTTAACGAACCACGTATGTCATAACAGTTGCATCGACTTTCTCATTTCCGACAACGTGTACGCCCACCTTTTAGGCCTGGAGGGCCTCAGTTATTTTTTCTTATAAAATACAGGCCGAGCGCCAAAGTGCGTGTTCTTTTGTGGATGTTTTTCCTCACAATGGGCCGGTTTCATTATGCAGGGCGAGTGAAAAAAGGAACGAAACAGATGTACGGTGGTGGTGCATTCGTTCGGTGAACAATAGTCACGAACGTCGGCCGATCGATGCCTCGTCTTTTGTGAGGACGAAGACTAGTGACACGGCTTTAACAGCTGGTGTGTCATTTCATTACATTAGTATACATATATGTAGTTGCGAGTCGACGCAACGTTCAATTTACCGCGAGTGTCGATGATAATGGTGCCGATGCCGGTGTGGTGCCAGTATTTACGACAACAATGGATTGTATGACGCGAGTTTTTTTTTTTTTCAAATGTCATTCATTTAAATCTTCTTTTAGATGATCTAGTGAAAGTTACTGATACCAATAATACAAATCAAATCAACAGTACAATGAAAAGTGAAGTTTAATGCGCTTGTGAATGCATTGACAACACAATAAAATTGCAGTTTACTGTCGGAACCATTTACTTGTACAAGCATTAACCTCTCATTCAAATCACATCAAGATACACACTAAAAGTTACCATTATCTCTGTGAAATAATTCTTCTCAGCTAATTGCCTTCCAAATATCAAAACAATCCCATATCGACAATAGAGAACTCGGAAGCAGGTTCCATAACATAACGGTACGGAAATTAGTGAATACAAAGAAGACCGTCTGTCCATCATTATTACATTGCAAGTTTATATTTGCGCTCGAGTCGTTCTTATTTCCTGAGGCATAAGGTTAATTTATTTTATTATATTGAATAGTGTAATAGCCGGCTCCCGACTGACGCGGGCGTCGCGTGCGTGCGCGCCGCAAGCTAAGCGGACGCGGCGAAATTATGTGCACTTATCTACAGGCCGGTTGTTAGTCTGTTTCGCGTACCTTGTCATGCACCGCAAGTTAGTTCGCCTGTTCCGGACTAAGCTGTGAAATATACCGAGAGATAGAAACAAAAAAAAAAAAAAAACAGTGGCACTCCGGGAGTGCCGACAGAAGTGAAAACTTGAAAAAAATCGGCACCGCGGTAATCAACGCGTTGATGTCTTTTACTCCACGCACCGCGGTTATCAACGCGTTGATGACTTTTTAATGGTCAAAAGCTGGTGTCGTCACAGTGTCGCGAAATCAATTGTTTAGTCCCATATCAAAAATACCCAACGCGTCTAAAGAAGTTTTCACTTAAAAAAAAAAAACAATATATCTCGATTAAAGATTAACATCTTCAGAAATGCCGAGAAGAAATTATTCCAAAAAACCAGTTCGCATAACGCGACGTCAATCTGCGCCGCACGATCAACCAGCACAGTTAATGATCAACCTTGATTAATACTGAGTGAGCTTGTAAGTCAGTCTCACTTCATACAAATTACGAACCGCGACTGCCGTTACACACCGCCTCCCGAGTTACCCAAGATTTTTTTAATTAAAACATTCTCCGGCTGGGAAACGAAGAAAGAAAAAGGCCAACGGTTACCGATGGAAAGGAAAAAAACTTTGCCCCCTCCTTTTCATCCCTAATCTCGTAATTGTCGGTGGATTTTTTGCGCTATGGAAGAAAAAACCGAACCCTTTGTGGATTTGTACCCTCGCAAGTCGCACGTGCACTGACGAATCTCTTTAACCAATCGCAAACACAAATGTCGAGCTTGTGAATTGTATTTGTCGAAATATTGTTATCTCAGCGCTCTATCAATACTCACCAGTTTGAAAAATCGCTCGGTGTTATCACACCATCAGGGCGATGATGAATAATGAATACTAAATAATGAAGAGGAAGTATGGACGGTCAAATATTAATCGTGACATCGTAACCCCTAAATATCAATTGGACGATGGAAGGCGACGAGACGATTTCGTTAATAGGATTGTAATTAAGCCGAAAGGGGGTGAGGCGTAGGCACGCGGGGAGCGCAGGTGCAAGGATACGGGCGTAACCTTTACAACAGCTGTTCGACACTATGAAGGAAATGGCTACAATCGCTCTGATGAAAAATAAGAAGAGTACAACTCTTAATCTATTTCTAAGTTAAATTGCCTCCCCATAGCCCATACACATGTTGTTTTCAAACGTTATTTATGATCAAATTTAATCGTATTATAAAAATAATGTCGACTCTGCAGCTGTAGACGACCTGAGGTGGTGCAAATATATTATTACATATTTCGTAAAAGGCAACCTGCAGTGCGTTCATTGTGTTTACATAACAAGTACTGACCGACACACCGCAATGTTAATGGGACTAATACCATGGGATCTCATACAGTGCTCGCCCAAAGGCCATTTGAATATTAATACGCGGCGGCGTATTCGTTTAGGCGTACAACGCACCGTGCATACATTATTCCGTTATGGGATTATAAATAATCTGACTTTGTAATGGCGTTGGACGTTATAACGTGTGAAGTCGACTTGAGGACAACGAATAAATCACCATTATCTTCATTATCTGTCCATACTCGCGAATACGCAATGGCTACGTTTACAGTTACGTGGTTGCTTCATGCATTACTAATGTGTAATTCCAAGAATATACTCGATTAGCTTAACAGAAAAGGTCTAGTCAACACAATGCATGAATTAGTCGTCGGTCACGAATGAACTAAATGACTGCAAGAAAGTCTAGACGTAAAGTAATCAATATTAAACACACGCTAAAAATAAGCAAGCTTAGAAACTAAATACAGCATTCAAATCCAAGCTTGTAGGTGCTTCGATAAAGATTCCAGCTCTAAAAAGACCAATAGACAACGAGAATTATTTAAATAGATACATTCCGGTTGTTTTCTCACCCCGAAGTGTTCGTTTTACCATTTCCCGGTATTTCCGATAAAGGCACACTGCTGCAATTCACGATAAAGAGTATCCATCCTTCACTTCCGCTCCTCGAGACTCAAAATCCTTTGATAAATTACTATTTCATCTCAGAATTTCGAATTTCTCGCCAAACTTTTTGAATTCGCCACCCTTCGGTTTTAGGGATTCGTTTTGGAGGCCAAAGAACTTTCGCTCCACTGCACTTAATCCTTAGTCCTTACTAACACAGAAAATAGTAGGAATGAGGAGATTCCTCAATTCTGACCATCTTCAAGACCTAACTAATTTGTTTATTTTAGTACGAAGAAATTGACATGAGTCTGTATAATTGAAAGGGCGTCAAAATATTCCAAGCTTTTTAACACGTCACATAAGAGTCAGACAAAAACTACTCCTTTCAAAAATCCAAGGAGCGTTCCATTGCAACAAATAAAAATTATAGAAATTTTTAGGCCCAGAAAACACAGATTACATCTATCTATACAGAACCCATATCGCTCGCTCCTAATATTTTTTCGCTAGGGGCCAAAAGGCGGTGCCGTGGGAGCGGTAATCCAGCCCGGACTGGACACAACCGGGGGTTTTTAATTTGGGGCCCGCCCGCTGTGAACGGATTATCAGGCCGGGAGACTCGCAATTAGTCGTCGTGCCGAGGTCTAACGTCACTTGCCTTCGCCGACTTTTCGAGGATTACCGTGAGCCCTGACCCTTAGCTCGTTTGTAAGCTAAGAAAACATTTTTACAACGTTTTTGGTAATGTGTAGATCATATGATGTGTACTACGTTACGAGCAGGTCCTTGAAAACTTACGCTTATATAAATTACTAAGTCTTGTACTTTCTTCCGCCAGAAAACCGCAGCAGCATATTCCAAGTTCCATTTATTACGGGCACTGAACGCGTAAAAACAATTTAACTTTGAACAACGTGTCCCGCGGGGCGAGCGCTTTCCGTAACGCCATTTGCACAGCTACCGAATATATACGTTTACATATACATTACCCATCTGGATATGACAGAAGTGAGAGAGGAAAAATATGTATTGCCTTTTGATCTCAAGGTTAAGCTATAAGGATTAAAAATAATACTTTTCAAGAACTTCGAGAAAAGGGGGTTACTTAAAAGCTTTTGGGGTGTTGTGACAAAAAATTGGAAAAGGACTGCAATGATGCTGTCATAAGCTAAGGACTTTAGAGAGCCAAAAAGGGGAACAATGTTTAAATTAAAAGCCTTAATCTATTTTTAATAACAAGTAGAAGAGTTATCAACGCCACTTGTTCTATAAAAGATGATAAAAGCGTTCGAAGTCCCCTGAATTGGAACATGAAAAAAAATGTCGCCTCGTGGGAACGGCGCGGCGAGTTTTAATTCGTTTATTTTCTTATTATGTCCTTTTACTACGTTTGTTTGTGGACCAAGCGATGGATTATGAGATTATCCTTGCACTTTGCGGGTTATCGTTCCACCCGAGTTTCATGAAATGCATTTTACGAAGAGCTTACCTCCTAATAGGTGTTGCGCGTATCGATTTTTCTTTTATTTTCATTGATAGACTTCTTTGTGTTGGTTTCATTTTGTGCTGCCGGTTTGAGGGGATGTTCAGGCAGAGTTTTGTTGTTCACCTACAGTTTGAATACTTATCTCGGTCTAACTTCTCAAGATATCGACTTGGATATGGATACTTTAGTTTTCTGAATTCAATTCAATTTTCTGCCCTTCTAATGAGACTTGATCGCTGATCGTTTGCTTGTCACGTAATAACTTACGATGAATCACGATCGTATATTTTACGATCACGGAAGCCATATACGGCATTTACTTCAAAAGCTGCTGCTTCCATTAAATCTGGTGTTTCATTTCACTAATAATTACTGTTTTCTGCGTGTCCTTCTTCGTTTAAACTTATACACCACGATCCATTTTAATATTTTTTTATTCATTGTTTGAATTCGGTTTTTGCGAACCCAGACAATTTCCCGAACTTTCGGGAACTCCATAATTATATAGTATTTTAGAACGGCCCTTGATAATTGTTTGATTGCTCCATCTTCAACACGATGTCACAATTTAATTACCTCATTAATTATGTATTTTTCTCCAACAGATCGGGCTGGCGATTCTAATCGTATTTTAATGTACTTATTTTAATTAATTCAATAGATCATTGGAATTTGTCCAAATAAAATGTTATCTCGAAATCTTGTAGGCACCATCGTTATCTTTAACATCAGTATCATAAATATGGAGATCAGAATCTCGACATCCACAAACTTTTCGTACAAAATGTAAATCATGCTCAACAAATCACCGAACGGCATTACCGAAACTATTAGTAAACAGTACAGTTAAAGTTTTTACGGCATTTAAATAATATTATACTAGCGTTTTTACATATCGACGTCACTCATTCATTACGATAACATGTGTATAGTGCGTAGTGCACAATGGGTATGCTAATCGCGCGCTGAGATTACGATTAAACAATAATAGGGCCGGTCGGCCGTGCGCACTCTGCCGACGACGATCGATACCGTACCATCTGGCTGGTTCTCGCGATCGCGTTGGTGTTCTGTAATTGTAGTACAAAAAATTCGACGAGATTACCATTATATGGATTGTTTATTTCCTTTCTTATGTAGGCTGTTAATTGTGTTTATATCAGCGAGATAAATTGCGTTTGAATAAGTTTCCTAGCTAAGAAACTATATTTATAGAGTCGTAAGAGTGAAATTCATTGAAACGTGTGAGTGAGGCTGTTTACAACAGCTGACAGTACAAATCACGCGATGCATTTCATAGAGAACAAGTCAAGGAATAAATACATGGGCACAAGATTCAACGCACACGTTTCTCAGAAGTTACATAAACAAAGATGGTACAAACCGGAGACACTTGTTTATTATCGCAACATTTCTAACAATCGCGTGAACAGTATAAACTAGCCTTTACTTGTCAACATGTTATTAGCGATAATTGAGATGTTTTCATTGATTTTTTTTTGTATAATGTTCTAAGTCATCGATCATGAAAATAGATAGTGTGATGGGTAATAATTAGACACATCAATTAACGAAATCGCCGTATGACTAATGCGTGGGCTGAAAATTGCCTTTAAAACCTGTACTCAAAATTCCTAATAGCATGTTGTAATGTAATTATTTTTTCTTCCCTAAAACAAAAATGCGAATATGTTGAATAATAAATTTATTTACACGTATTAACATCACTTAAAAACTATCAGACTTCATATAATAATAAGTACAAGTATATAAAAAGGGGGGGCGGAATAATCATAGGGAATGTGTTGGATTTTATCATTTAATAAATTATGGTTGACAGACTTTCCACGATATTCTTAAAACATGTTTTTGTTTGAGATTAACATTTTTACTTGAATTTGACAACAATATGTTGCAAACGAGTTTTATATTACTGACATTAATTATAAGTGAGTAATTAAAATAATGAGCGCGACATGTTATAAAATACAGATGTTTGTTGATCTGTGGTTGTCATCAACTTGTTTTCCTCAATCAGTATTTTGCTGACCGTGAAGAACTTCCCGATATCATTATTTAGAAACATATTTTTTTTTTAAATATTTAAACTGTTTCCTTTTTTTACTGGCAAGGCTGAATCCGAAGTTAAATTACCCTAAGAATTTGTGACTACTTCCAACAATTACGGAGAAAATTTTCCTTCTCCATAAAATCACAATAGAAAAATTTAAAACCTACTTAGTCAATTTTGCACACAATAAAACCATCCCTCCGGTCTCTCGCGAGTTCAATATTGCATTAATGAGGTTCTCTAACAATGATATTTAATTCTGCACTGAATGCCAGTCGCGATGTCTTTGACAACCCTAGCAACTACACCACACATCACCCTTATAACTATCCTTACAAGGTTGAAAATTAACATGATTTGTTACTCAGTGTGTTAATGTTAAGGGTTGGCAGTACGGGGGTGTGTTGTCGGCACGTGCGCACGCATTTTGCGTATTACCTAAATAAATAGTAGTTTCTGCTTGTTTTGTTTGTGTTTGGCGGTTCTCACGAATTTGTTTTCGTTATTAATTCCTAAGCCGCCAAGAACGAAGCCCATCTGCTGTGATGAATAGATATTTCGATAGGAAACGCTTTGAAAACAATAACTTAATTTTAAAATGGGGCTAAACGGGATAACATGTAATCAAAGATATTGAACCCAATCAAAATAAATATGTACCTACATGTCATGGATTTGGACCTGTATTAACCGAACTTTAAGTCATCATCAGCCTGTAAATGTTCCCACTGCTGGGACACAGGCCTCCTCTCTGTGAGAGGGAGTGGGCCGTAATCCACCACGCGGGCCCAGTGCGGGTTGGTAGATGTCACATGTCTTCGAATATTCGGTTCTAGGACATGCCGGTTTCCTCACAATGTTTTCCTTCACCGTATTGAGAGCAGTGGTGATGAAATAATTTACACAAAGTAAAGCGCCTGTCTGGGTTCGAACCTACGCCCTACAACTCGTAAGTCGCGGCCGTTACCACTGGGCCACCACTGCTCTCACTGCAACTTTAAGTACTTCTGTCAAAAACGCTTACTGCTGCATTTAGACCGGCCAGAAATTAGAAAATCACAGTTTGTCCAGTCAATAGATAGTTCGCTATTATACAGTATTGAAGTATACCTCGAGCCAATAATAATAATATAATTGATCATGTACACACGGCTACATTTTAAGCTATACATGTCCAGTATAAGCTGTCCTCGCATTGTACAAAAATCCCATACAATGCGAGGTCAGCTTAAACTGGAAATTTATAGCTTGATAAATAGCCGTGTGTACCTGAAGCTTGAACAGTTAAAATATGTATGTATTAATTCCGACTGCGGTTATCGGAGTATGTCCCATTTGACATTTGGGCCATTGAAATAACAATAAATCAAAACAATCGCAATTATTGTGCTAGTTACATAATTAAGCTACTGTCCATATCTAAATTATTACCTAGTCTTTGTTTACCTTACATAATTGGATGCCTAATATTTCAAACTTGTTTATTTACAAATAAAACGAGATAACAAAACACTGTAATCAAACTCATTTAAATACTCGGTTATATTGTGTGCTTTTTGGTCTGTGCTAAATAAATGTATTTTCTTTTCTTTTCTTTCTTTCTGTAGAAATCTCACCGTGAAAACTTCGTTGAAGTGCGCTGTCAATAGTGGAATTCAAATCAAAATATTTTATTTTACATACATAAACTTACATGGGCACATATGAAATGTCTGAAGCTAGGTGCACGGTTCCAATTGGTCGTTTCCTATGGAGAAGAGCCGGCAAGAAACTCCATGGAGTAACCACCTTTTAAAAATAAATAGCTTTTACAAATGTTTTCAAATTACAGCTAAGTTCACTTCACCTAAGTTTTCGGATTATTGGCGATTCCACGATGAGATTTTTAAATAGTTTTTACTTTCTTACATCGGCTGATGTTTTGTTTACTGTGACCAGGTTTTGTAACTAAAACTTATACTTAGTACCTGGGCGATCGAGCTCTGCTCTGGTAAAAATAGAGAATGCTCATTTAATTGTATAGGATAGTACATAAGTACTAATTCCATGCTGCCATGTCATTATTCCATGTCACTAATCTTGTTTCAAACTTTGGGCGACCGATCTCTGCTCGGGTGAAAATACGGAGAAAAAGAATTTTCCCAGATATGCGACCTAGCTAGATTGATTTTTCGTCACTTTCATCGAACTCGTTAGAGCCGTTTTCGAGAACGTGGTTACAAATATATATATACAAATATTTCTCGTTTAATAGTATAGGATAGGACAGACGTATTTAATGAACTGACATGACATTTTGGGATTACAATTTTAGTGTACAATGCCCTTTTCAGCCTAATAATAATTTCTTGGGACCGTTATCAAGGGTAGACATGATAAATGCGTCCAAATCGCGAAAATACAAAAATAAGATTTAAAAAAAATATTATTTATCAGCTACAGCTGTCCACTCAATGTCCTAAGCCCACTAAAGTAAAACCAGTGGACCGTAGAGAATACTAAATTAGCATAATCCATGTGCACACGTGTGTGTGGCACGCGACTCATTCATCTCGTCTGCTCAACCCTTTAGTGCGTCCATTGTGATCACTACTGATATAATGAGTTTGATTTGATTCATTCCAGTTTTATGTTGACGAATACTGTTGTTGAGTATCTCGAGGGGAGACTATCGATCGACGAATAGTGACCGAATTGTGTGTGTATCTTTGTGATTGTAGTTTTATTTGGTAGGTTATTATAGATAGATGAATGTATTGTGGTTTGATCCCTTTCTGCAGATCGTGTATCTATCACCGATATTTGGTATAAAAAAATAGGGTGGTGTCAGTTATAAAAATATTGAAGGTCTTGTAAGAAGGCCAATATCATTTAGATTTTTTTTCATCGTAGAGCTGTTAATTACTAACAACTAACACAATATCCTCGCTTCGTATTATATAGGAGATCAAAGAGAACCTCCTATTTTTGTTGAAGCTCAAATCTAATAAAGGAGATGCGAAAAGAATTTCCCATGAGCTAAATTAAATGTGCAAAGAGTCACTTTCAGTAATAAAATATTCGGCGAAGCTGGTAAGCATAGCCTTCGGCGGTTATGACGTGCCGAACTCGGCCGCTTGGCGTGTTCGCACACCCTACCCTACTCTATAGTGCCCTTATTTGTGCAGGATGTATAGCACTGCTAGATATACCTTTTAAATTGCTCTAAGACGAAGCAGAGGCAAACACAGACATGCAGGGTTTAGAAAATGAAACTCCGAGCTTGAGCTCTGCCTTTTGGGTTTGGACAGTTTTCGAATAAAGCCTAAAACAAACTGATAATAATTTGATATCCTGGACATTTAGTCATCGTGAATGTCATGATCAATCCATCACGTCAATTAAAGTATTATTCAAAACACGCCCAGGTTCAGCAAAAAACTTTAAACATTTCATCTAGTAGATTTGTATCTGCGTGGCCAACCCTCCCGTGCTCGCATATTGGGTTACCAGGCCCAAGTGTCGCCGGGGCGCGTAGGGCGGGGCCCCGATATTATCGACTTTTATACTTTATTGATCATTTCGCGATTGATGGATAGTTTTAATCAAGTACATCGCTTTAAATGAACGTTTAAGTGAAATTTAAATGTATAATTGGCAATTACGATGCGAATTTAACACCTTCAATACAATTATGTATATCTGATATAAATTGGATATAGATTTGCAAAAAGGACTCAACCCACACTATGGTCAAAAATTAAAAAGGACCTAAAGGTTAGTTCCTTTAGGACCTTTTTCATTTTTGACCATAGTGTGGGTTGAGTCCTTTTTGCTAAACTACGTCCAATTGTAAGTTGCTCGTAAATAATTTTAGCTGCAATATTAATAGTTTCTTTATTGCTGATAAACTCCTTCTTTTGATGTACCGTCCTTCCGAAGTATTTCCTTAAAACTTCATCCATTATTGGACAAAACTTCTAGTTACCCGAATAGGACCCTAAAAAGTAACCAGAATGTTGAATTACGGAGGCCTTTTTTTCCTGTAATCGTAAAACCTAAACTAATTAAATTTTATGATTTATTCGCCTACTCCCATTAAAAGCCCTCTCAATCAATAGCTTTTAAATCACCAATTTATAGCTACATTAACTATTTCCAAAAAATGTATCCTCTTTTGTTTTATCAGCACCCCACGAACGTACTGTGGGCCCCAAGATATTTATGTTTCTATGGTGGGCCCCGTCGGGCACTCACACCCCTCGAGATTCCCAGCGCTATATAATAACAACCACGTAGGTTTCCTACTTCAATTACTTTAATAACTAACCATTGTGTACCGCTGGTTACTCGAAACCATTGACTTTTAAACTTAAATTGCCTCTTAAAATTTATGCAACTTTATTAATGTTCCCTAACCCTTTTCATTTAGCTGTTTGTGAATTAATATTTTTTTTTGCAGTTAATGTTAAATCTTCAAACTTGAAGGCTTGTAAATATTTTTTTTTAAACGCGTGGTCTAATTTTAACAAAATTGATCAGAGCGGTAGGAAACGGGTTAATTTATTAGTAGTGGATATGTGTGTACCATTGTCTGTTGTCGGTTTAAAAAAAGTCTTAGAAATTTACTTCATTTACGGATTTATACAAAATCTAATCTCTTTTTCTCTATCCACCAAAATGTATCCTTTAAAACTACAGAAATTAATCATGCAAGCCTCAGCTGTTGAAGGGAATCTCTCAAAGCGCTCTCTTTGCTGTCCCAGAGCTAAGGCATAGTGACATGCCATAGCTTACAGTGTCCTCAACTTGAATACATTCACCACATATTCATCCTTATCCCAAAAGCTTTAAGTCGAAATTACTTTACCTCGACTACCTCAGCTTCTACAGCAGAAAACGGTAGCGGAGATTCAGGGGTGTCAACTTCTATGAATGAATAAGTCAGAAATGTTTTTATACAGCAAAAGTTCCTTTAAAACACATTTGGTTGAATATTTATAAGTACCTAATGTTTTTATGTAAGTAAACGTGTTTATTAACAACTACATTTAGCAAAGAGGTTAATCATAATTTCGTGTCTGTATTTCTGTTTATGGCTTGAGGCTGCAATTACTGAAATGATTTATGTTCGGTTTTGATCGGATTGAAGTTACTTTATTCGCGTCAAAAGTTTTGACCAAAACAGAGATTTGATTATTTAATTTTTTGGCACAAAAACCTTTATGTTTTTGTAGGGTTATAAAAGTATAATTGGAGTTCTTCCAATTAAAATAATTACTTTAAAGACTGTGTGATATGATAGTGACCTACAGAAAAACATGTTGCTAAAAGGTAGCTGCAATACCTAAAAAAATTCTAACCGGCACGGCAGGTCCGAACAGTTTCCTTAAAAACAATAAATCTAATTTAACTCTCCAAAAAATTTGAAAGCAAAACAACAGGTTTGAACGATATCCCCGGCACTTGGACGCCTTAGAATATTCCGTACAAAAGAAGCAAGAGCAAAAGGACCAACCCTAATCCGGCAAGGGTCTGATTGCTCATTAATCACGAGCGCCTGTAATTACCGCGCCGGCGCACAACGGAGCCGCCGTAATTTGATTTTAGAACATAGAAATAATGCATCGCGCCCAAAATGGCTTTCGTCAGAATGACGGGTAATTGAAAATAAAGGTCATTTATTTTTAGAAATTTTGCTCGATACAACTTTCATCATAATATAAAGAAAAACCTTTATTGTAATATACAAGAAATACACTTGTTCTATTTAGATAGTAATTAAGATACTTGACTGGTTCAAGTTCCTTATTTCTTGCTTGTTATTTTAAAAATAGTAGTTTTTGTGTAGACAAATGCATGCAGCGCCACCACGCCCATATTAAATTCAAAGTGCCTAACTGTCAATCTTTTTGCTGGATCCACGTATCATTTATATGAAGTAACACAAAAAGTTGTTATTACAAAAAACTGCAATGCAATTATTATTTCCATATTGTTGCTTGCAAATTATGCTTGCTTTGGAATCAAGTAATAATCGCAGGCTCATCGAAGTGTTAACTTTGTGTAAAGTATCATCACTGAATGAATTTTATTGAATAATTCCATAGGAGTATGATTTATGGATTTTAATACCTCGCTCTGAGTGTTTCGACCACCTGCCCTAAAAACCGGATACAATAAATTATAAGAAAACAAAACTTGTATTCACCCTTTTGAATCAAGGGGATCGTTAGTCTCGTGCCATAAACGTTGTGCGTTTGATCAAACGTTTGTTATGTCCTCACGAAGAAGAATAAAAATATGACAAATATACAGGGTAAATTTTTAACCAGTGCGCAAACTTTGACACGTTACTTTACTTATCATTATTAACAACTTTTACTATGGGACCAAACTGCTGCTCCCTACATTTATGCTCGCATAACTCGTCAAAATGTAGGGAACAGCTGATTTCTTTTTTCGCGATTTCAGGTTTGGTCCCATAGTAAAAGTTATTCATAATGATCAGTAAAATCACATGTTAAAGTTTGCGCACTGGTTAAAAACTTACCCTGTATATGTTTTTGAAAACCTTTGTCTAAACTCATTAAAGGTAGCAAACTCCAAAAAATCATCAGTTTATAAAGAGCCGCAATGGCCAGAAATAAATCTCTTCTGTGGCGCGAACAGTTTTTTGGTTTCTTTTTTTGATGAATGAATGACTTCCCTCGTATCCTTTTGATAGTCAAAATTAGCTCGGGAACTAATGAACTTGTTACGGACATATATATCAAGCTGCAGAACGTGATATTTGATCACATGAACACGAATAGTAGGAAGGCAATAAATTGCAGCCTACGAAGACACCGGACAAGACAAATGCGAGGTGTTAGTTTGCGGTATGCTCTAACTGGCTTGTCGAGTGGAAATACAACAGGAAACGATCTGAACAAGCTCTGGACACCGCTGGAGGTTAAAATAAAGTGGATTAACGGAGTATCGGAGACTGGGACACGACTGTTGCAGGCTTTCCAAACAACTCTGTACACATGACGCAAGATCTGGATCTTTAAACCCGTTTGCGCTTGTTATCAGTGTTTACATCGGGATAAAACAGTTCGATTTCAATGCTTTTACTGAAGACACTCCTGAGTATGTGACCATCAATTTCAACAATGTGCAATTATATGGGTTCCTCTTCTTTTTTTTTGAAATCAATCAGTTCCTGAATCCTGACTGTATTTTTTTTAACGCCAGCATTTCTGTATCGATTTTGCGGCTGTGATTGGCCCCTCCAATCAGGGCGTACGCGACAAGCATATCAGCTCTGGGGTAAACAAAATTTACCAAATTCTGTATGTAATGTTGGTAGCTGCACTCGTTTACTATGCTTACTAATGAGTTTTCGATTAATTGAATTAATGCAGGCCCCGCGGAATTTTACATTTTCGTTATAGTAAGCTGATACTTTTGTAGCATTTGAACTGCACCTAAAAATGATGACTCATCCAGCCTCTAAAGGCGGCGATAACCGACTTTTAATGATTTTATACTGAAGATGACGTCTAAACGAGTAGTGTTAGTGATTTGGAAAAAATATATGTTAAATTAGAGCATTTTCTTAATATTTATATTAAGAAAAAAAAATAAAAAAAATAATAATAATTATTTTTCTTATTATTTATTTATTTATTTTTTATTTTATATTTTTATTTTTTATATTTATATTTTTGGCATATTTTTGATTATGTTTATATTACATAGTGAAATTAATTTCTAAAGTTATGTCTAACGCGGATAAAAAACAGAGAATGACGCAAAATCGATCTAGCATATTTTTCTGAAAACTTCACCATTTTAAAGATAATTAAATTATTGATCTTTCAGTATACGTGTTTTATTAAAATACCTTTTGTTTTACGTGTAATAAATTAATAATGCGTCTAATTTGAGACAGCGCTCCTTGATGGGCGAGTCCTATTACTGGCTGGACAGTACGACGCGTTGCGTGAGCTTAGTACAGAACACGCAAGCTAACCATTCAAGGTCACTGTCATATATCTGCGTCTTAACATATATTTTCTATTAAAGTTGTGTTTTCTGTTTTTTTAGTATCAATAAACTATCAATACGGTGGGCGTAGTACAATAAACATAAAATTACACTTATGGCTTGTCTAACACCTTATTTTGAAACATGAACCGCTGACAGAATCATCTCATTGTCTTTACGTCTTATTTTAAATGGTTTTTAACGTCGTGGAACATAATTTGTTTTCAATTTCATTGCCCTGTATATAATATTGTCATTAATCTTCCTTTAATTGGTCTTCTCCTCGAAATCTTCTTGATCAAATTGATTCACTGTTACATATAGTCCTAAGATGTATCTTTACAATGTTATCGGAACTCGCACCGGGTACCAGGCAACCAGAACTGAACAGGAAGTTAGCGTGAAGGGACCATGGGGGCTCAGTACGCTCACGGAATATTAAACAGCTCTTACAACTTCTGAAAGCTTGGTACGACAACGAATTTTCTTTCGATCGTACTTTGAACACTTGCTATCTCACTGACACACTATGCGAGTGAAAGAGATGAGACACCAGAAACGTTTGAACGTAGTACAAATTATCACAGTATTGATATTTGCAGTGATACTAATGAACGGAATTGTTGTTCTGCTAATTATATTTGAGAGGAGGTGAACAAAGCTAATGTAGTTTGTGTTTGTTACAGGTAATGCACCAAATTTGGATGTCCTATGCTGCAAATTGAATCGGAGCATGATTCATACGCTTCACGGTAATGTTTAATATGGGTTTCTTTGTTAACCGTGTTATTAAAATAAGTAAATATGCTGTTAAACGAGTAATATTTGTAATCACCAGTGATCGGAGTAGGTAGTGATTTTATGTACTCGCATCATGAATAGTCATAGAAATCATAACATGGATAAAGCCTTTTTTCAGGGATTTCATTTTGGTACTTACGGGATTAAATCAAATATTGTTAAAGTAAGGATTTTTAAACTACTACATTAGAAATTTATAGAATGCGTTAGATAAACATCTAAAATATATTATATTATTATATTGTTTTTATAGTATACCTATCCTTTTCTTGGAGTCCGATCACCTATATATTATTAAAAAGACAGCAAAAGGGTTAAATATTTCTTATTCATATTCTTTATTCTACAGATTACAACATTTAAAATTCCTTAAAAAAGTCTTAATAATTTCAAAATCCCGGAATTCCGGAGGCATATCCATACAAATATATACGTGCCAGTGCATTGACCCCAAATCACTTTACCTACTCCGATCACTGGTAATCACGTTCTCGAAAACGGCTCTAAAGATTTCAATGAAAGTTGCAATATAGGGGTTCACGGGGGCGAAAAATCGATCTAGCTAGGTTACATATCTGGGAAAATTCGTTTTCTCTATTTTCACAGCCTCGGGAATGTGATACTATACATGGACGATATGTTTATCTATTTTCACCCGAGCAGAGCTCGGTCGACCCGGTACTTATAACTAATAACAGTTGTGTATAAGTATAGTATATAGTTTTTATATTAATAATATAATTATTCTTACAATAAAGCTCGAATTCACACAATCCAAGCCAAAAGGGCGTATTAGGCGTTGTATTCCATACCGGGGCTAATCGCCTGAGGTCAACGGCAACGCAGGTATCGGGATTTTTTGTTTCCTCCCCCCCCCCCTTCTCACCATGACATTCCTGCCTAACCCCGCGGGCTACCGAATTTAATGTTTTAAAGTCATTCTTTTTATGAAATTGATTTACTTCGATATTTGAGTAACCGGTTTTTCGTGTTGAAACAAAAATGTTTGTAAGTGATTATGGTGTTGATTGATTACTTCTGATTTTGGTGTTCGATATTATAGGAAGAAATTTAAATAATGTGTAATGTAGTACAACAAAGTTACAACTGCGAACACCACGTTGAAGATGAGTACCTAGTTTTGAATTTTACTACCAAGTACAATATTAACAGTTAAATTTTAAAATACCCCCGTCACAAACATTTCCTCAGTTCTCGTTCCTACTCCATCACCAGACCCTGTTCACCATCTATCTATAACCTATTCATTGAGACCATTCCAATGAGCCCAAACACGATACCTGTGCTGTAAGTTGATAAGGGAGTTAGGTATCCAGCAAATTCCAGATGATGCTGCAGCATCAATTCAAGGTTACTATGTTCTTCTAATATCATTGAAATAACAGAATACTAAATTTCAAATCGATCAGATCTGTGGAAGATACTCACATCCATTCATCAACTAGAAAAGAGCTGATAATCTTCAAACGGCTGAACCGATTTTAGTAATACATGTCTAAGAACCATCGCTAGAAAACCTACTTACAAATAAAAAAACCGCATTCAAATCGGTTCACCCGTTTCAAGAGCTACGGTGCCACAGACACACACATAGCGGTCAAACTTATAACACCCCTCTTTTTGCGTCGGGGTTTAAAAAGAAGTATTTATTCTCTTTTTACCCGACTACGGCAAAGCCGGAGCAGTGGTGGCCCAGTGGTAACGGCCGCGACTTACGAATTGTAGGTCGTAGGTTCGAACCCAGACAGGCACTTTACTTTGTGTAAATTATTTCATCACCACTGCTCTCAAAACGGTGAAGGAAAACATCGTGAGGAAACCGGCATGTCCTAGAACCGAAAATTCGAAGACATGTGACATCTACCAACCCGCACTGGGCCCGCGTGGTGGTTTACGGCCCACTCCCTCTCTCAGAGAGGAGGCCTGTGTCCCAGCAGTGGGAACATTTATAGGCTGATGATGATGATGATGATGACGGCAAAGCCAAAAGGAAGGGTTATGATTTTAGCAGTCTATGTATGTATGTTTGTATGTATGTATGTTTGTTTTTACGTGTGTTCCACCGTAGCGCCTAAATTACTAAACCGATTTTGATGAATGAGGTATCAATAGATTCGTAATAATGGTCCAGGTGACATAGGCTATATAATTTTTCCCTAAATTTAATTTGGTGGACTTTACACGTAAATTTCTGACCTCGAAAAAAATTAAAATGGGATGATCATGACATGTTTGGTATCAAAAGAAAGGTCTTGACGAGCACGTTACAAATATGTATATAATATTATATTTTCAAAGTAATTAAATATGTTTAAATCGTTAAAAACAAGCAAAAGTGAGACTGCGCTACGTAGTATCGCAAGATGTTACCAACGTGCAGTTAATCAAATCTTAATAAATAGTAACGATTTTTAATGCCACTCTTATGAAGAAAAACAAGTACAACAAAATATTTATTATTTTAGATTTCTTCGAAGCTCGATATCGATATATGGTGTTGACGTCGAAATAAATCGCTCTATGGTTTCGTCCAAAGCACTATGCACTGCTATTGGAATTTAAAATGGGTTTATTACTGAACTATTGTATTACTCTTATTTACGTTTATCATGTGTAAAAACGGAAAATTATAAAATAAAATAATAAAGTTTAATAAAAACTGTAACCCGACTACGGGAAAATAAAAATGGTCTAAAAAGTACGAAACAAGCAAATATTTCAGATAGAAATCAAGACTTAGGTACAAAAATGGTCAAGGTAAAGCCGTCGTCGCATGCCATTATAATTTTGTAGGTGTTCTTGGCACCAACATGGTATACAGGCATGCGACCACGGCTTTACTTTGACCATTTTTGTACCTATGTCTTGATTTCTATCTGAAATATTTGCTTGTTTCGTACTTTTTAGACCATTTTTATTTTTCCGTAGTCGGGTTACAGTTTTTATTAAACTTTATTTTTTTATTCCTCTTATATTTCTAAGTGTAAATTACTTATTTTATAGAAGTTACTTGCCATGGCCTCCGACTGACATCAGTGATATCCTGTATAATATCTGTGTCACCTGTCGATAGTCTATGATGAAAAGTTTCTATTTTGTATTTATTCCCACTCTGTATAGTTAGTTAACTTTACGGGAAACTGTCCGTAAGCCCACGTACGCACGGACGTAAAAATATCGCGGTAGGATTTTATCGCACACTGAATTTTCAACTCGCCAACAAAGCGCATCCAAGCGTGTCAAAACACACATTGTTAGATTTTCAACTTTCGCTGCTAAGCTGTGGGTTGAAAAACCAGTACGCGAAAAATATCGCCGTGGCACAAAATCCGCGTAAAAACGGAAGTTCTAAAATTAAGTCATAAAGTTATTGTGATAGAAAATTTAATAAAAACTTTGTTTTATTTTAATCGAAAACTGTTCAGTACAGATATTCATTATAGGACATAGGATTATGTACAGTGATAATTAAGGTCTTGAACGCGTTTTTCCTATAAAAATAATTAAAATCACGAGAACACTTGAACATAGCTGTTTATTTCACACTCCATTTTAATTAATCCACGTAGTACCAATTTATTAGTACTTTCTTCGAAGAACTATGAATAGGTAAAAAAAAGAAATTCTATTTAGTCCGTTAGTTACATATTAAAAAATTATTAGACACGAATTTTTTGCTTTATCATATTAATAAAAAAATGCTTAGATAAAACGCATTAAAGTTGGGGAGTGGTCGCTACGTCACAAGTACCTAAGTATAAAATCTTCGACGACATGTCTGTGACGTCATGGTACATTTTAACGTAATGTGTTGCCGTAATCTGTTGATCACATTAAAAAAGAAAAAAAAAACACGCAATATTTATTAATAATCCACAAGACGGATAAAAAATATTTTTTAGTCATCATCCCTATTATTGAAGAAAAAGTAAAAATTATAATCATTAAAAGATGTACTTACAAATAAATTATTCATAGACACTTTAACCGAATCGTTATAAATTTAGATTTTATTCCAAACTTCAATGTTAATCTTTGGATTCGTTTTATTTAAGGTCAAGCTTTGTCGGGTCTTGTCACAGTCTAAAACGCTTTATTTAAATGCTGACAACGCAACAGGTCATTTAAAAAATACCTTCCAACATTCAAAAGGTCCATTCTTTTGTACTACAACGTTATATGGAAAAAATAATAGGTCAGGGCGATTGCTGAAAGAAAAAAAAGGCCATTCACTTTTACAGTTCCGATTTTTTGTTTTTTTTTTTCATTCTGCAATTTTCAACGCTCACCGATATCGATAGTATTCGATAGCCTTTTATTTTAATCCGAAAATATTTTGTATTGTTTGACGGATTTGTAACAGGCAGGCAGTGAAAAAGTGATTTTAATGTCGGCTTTACCTTTTCGCAATTCAGTTCTGTTTATTATTTTGTGTCCTTTTTTGTTTGTCTGTGACACTGTATAAATAAGTAACAGTATTATGTCTTCATAGAAAACAGCCGAAACTACGCGCTTCGAAATCTCATTTTAAATCAGTATGCAACAGTATCGAATGCGCGACAGTTAGGTAACGTACGTACGGGGAAGGTTTAAGCCCGTCACAGAGTTAGCTATAATATATGCATATTAATATACTGTGCCATATATTACAGCAAGCTAACACACACGGTAGCTATACTTTAATATATATTTTTGCCCTCATTTGGTCTGCAGTTTCCATAATAAATATGTCTTGCTATATCTGTCCACATAAAATATTTTGGCGACGTAATAAAAATATAATTATATTATATAGCTCCGTCGTAGTAGTTGCTCGAAGAGTACTATGGAAAATATATCGTAATATGGGCCCCAGCTATGATTTATATTAATATATACGTCTGTGTTATTTCATCACCACTGCTCTCAAAACGGTGAAGGAAAACATCATGAGGAAACCGGCATGTCCTAGAACCGAAAATTCGAAGACATGCGACATTTACCAACCCGCACTGGACCCGCGTGGTGGATTACGGCCCACTCCCTCTCACAGAGAGGAGGCCTGTGTCCCAGCAGTGGGAACATTTATAGGCTGATGATGATACGTCTGTGATGGGCTTTCTGATTATCTACCGAGCGGTCGTAGGTTATTAGTTCAAGGTAGCTGCCGAGACATAATACTGTTACATTATTATACTGTGCCTGTGATCTCCACGCCTATTTAATGTCAGATTGTGAAGTCATGTTCTCTAGTCTATCTTTACAAAACAAATAAAGCAAGTTTAATTAAATCGTATTGCGTAGTATACTGGTGGAAATGAATGAACGAAGACGATACTAAACACAGAAACTAGAGATGCTCAAAATAGCATTTTATTATCAAACCGTTCAATATATTCTGTTGTTCCGTAACGTCAGTCTGAATAACATAATTTATGCTAATATCCGATTCAATACTATTCGTTCGTGTAGGAATGTTTAGTTGAACGAATCTTTTAATATGTAGGCGGATTTAAATATCACACTGTTCTCATATTGCAGTTCAACAGCCGTCCATCAGTCCCTTGAAATACGATGCCTACCATATTTTATACATTAGCATTTATTAAGCTACAACTGTAAGCCGACGTACGCACGGACGGGTAATAAAATCGCTGCGGGATTTTATCGCGCACATTTTCAACTCTCGGTGTTAAGCCGAGCGTTGAAAAACACACTGTTGGATTTTCAATTCGGCGCTAAGCAGAGTGTTGATAATCAAGTGCATGAAAAAAAATCGCCGCGACTTTATTACGTCCGTGCGTACGTAGGCTTAGTGTACAAATATTAAATATCTTACATTTTTATGGGTGTATATTTGACTTCTTTAAAGTTAGGCAGTCGTTCAGATGTAGTCATTTGAAGTTGTAAAGAAAATTTTATGCTAATGTCCAATTTAATGTTACTGTAAATCAGTCTAACGTTTTATTACCAAGTAAAAACGACACTTAGTGGCAGATTTAAATTTACACATCGAAAACATCTTTTTCGACATTTCAAAACCATAAACCAGTAAACTGAGGAGCTCGTGGCTAAGTAATAACAGCCGCACGGTTCGATCCATTATGTTAAGCTACGCTTGCCGAGGTTGGTCTGTAGATGGGTGACTATCTTAACATAGCGAGACTCCTCCGTGCCTCGGAAAGCACGTGAAGCCGTTGGTCCCGGCTCGTGGATCGTTGACAGTCGTTACCCCCGTCAGACGCCCGAAAATTTAACAACCAGTCTTACTAAGGGGTATCGTATTACCCAGTTACTGGGTTTTGCAGTCGCTTCATATAAAATACGGTATTCAGCTGCATCCGGTTAGCCGACGAACCCAACATTCAAAATTCAAAAAAATTCAAGTCATTTATTCAAACTAGGCTGAGAATCAGCACTTTTCGAACGTCAAAATTACATAAGACAGTCCCCCAAAAACGCCCACCCTTCACCACTTCCTAGTGCCTTTAGCTGGGAAGAAGAAGTTCATTGTTGGGAAAAGGCTAGGCAGATTGATTGAAACCAGTAAAGTTTACATACATTAAGAATATCAAGATAGTAAAAGCTCGTATACCAACTACCAACAAGATAGCTTAACAAAGCATGAACAATGAATCAGTTTAAGACGCAGATATATGACAGTGACCTTGAATGGTTAGCTTGCGTGTTCTGTACTGAGCTCACGCAACGCGTCGTACGTCCAGCCAGTAATAGGACTCGCCCATCAAAGAGCGCTGTCCCAAATTAGACGCATTATTAATTTATTACACGTAAAACAAAAAGTATTTTAATAAAACACGTATACTAAAAGATCCGTAATTTAATTGTCTTTAAAATGGTGAAGTTTTCAGAAAATACGCTTGATGAATTTTGCGTCATTCTCAGTTTTTTATCCGCATTAGACATAACTTTACAAATTAATTTCACTATGTAATATAAACATAATCAAAAATATGCCTATATTAAAATATAAAAAAATGCTCTAATTTAACAATATATTTTTTCCAAATCACTTAAACTACTCGTTTAGACGTCATCTTCAGTATAAAATCATTAAAAGTCAGCTATCGTCCCCTTAAGCCAGGCTATTAGTTGCGTCAGACTCAAGCCCTGCGCCTGCGTCTGCAACACTTGGGAGTGCGGTAAGCGGGTCATGCAACTGGAACTCGCCCACAACCGATAACCAAGTTCCCATAGCGAACGGAAATAGTATAATAGGAAATAGTCATTCTCATTGCCAATCCACTCGTGATTACTCACTCCCGGATCGGTCATTCATAGAGTTTTATTCACCGTTTCATTGAAGTCTTGAAAACGAAACTGGTCTTCGTTGTCAATCATCGAGGCCGATTCACTAACAATTACACATTGGCTAGCCTTGGCTCACTCATTCATTTATTTTCGATCCATTGATCTGTTTTTAGTAGTGGGTTACGTAAAGTCTAGTTCGTTCTTGAAAGCGTAAACGGTGTTAATTACTCTAATAGTAGATAATTTACTGTAACTAGTCATTTGCAAGAATTCCCGTGTTTATTATTGACGTCACATCGGTCATTTTCAATTCCACCTTTCTACCTTGAACCAATTCAAGAGCAATGTAGATCTTTACCCTAATTGCGTAATACAACACAACCACAATCTGTTTCGATTTGAAACAGATTGCTAATCCATTGCTTCATAAGTTGGAAAAAAAAAATCTGCTCAACAACGTAAATAACGCAATGAATGTTGTTGAACTGTCAATATGAAACAAATTAGGCAAAATTGTTTACGAAAATAAGTTACGCAATTAGGGTACTTGTCTACTTTTACGCACATGCGGTAGAGGGGCGCGTCATTTCAAAGTAGACAAGCTATGTATACTGATTCATAAAAAAATACTTAAACGTTGGCCATTTTACGGAATAGTCCAAGGCAACGTTGTATCGGTGATTCATTAATCTACATTGGTTTTGTATTCATTCCTAAAAACGGTATCAATTTCCCTCATTGCTAATTCATTCCCATAATACACACGATCAAGCCGCAAGCGTCGTCGCGCGCGACGTTCATTCATAGATTTTTAACTCCACTGAACAGTCTTGTTTGTCTTATAATGATACATGAACAATGCAAGCGTCCATTCTTATAAGGAAGTGAATGTATAGCGACCGCGAATACTGATGCACATTGAAAAACGTATATGTTTATTCATCAATCCGGATTAATACTTGATTGAATTCATTAGACCACAAAGCCATTCAGTAATTCTTTATAAACTCTAGTCCTTTAATTTAAAAAGCATTTTGCTGATTTATAATTACCAACAACATCACAAAAATACCTAGTAATTTACATGGATTCTTTGTTCAGTACCCGTGACTTTAGTAACGAATTAATATTTAATTATTGTTTGTTGTATCGTGTATCATTCGTTCATCTTTTGCCGACGTTTGATTGCGATTTTTAATATCACAGCGAGGGGTCGGTGTTTCGCGAAATGCTTTAAATGAAATGCCCCGGGAATTCCGGGATTGAACAAAGCATTGTAAAAAGTGATTGGAGGCTTTCTGCTATGTCATTCCGTTGGTGAGTGGCGAGATAGTCTTTGAGAAATCAACTTAGTCACAGCCTCAACTTTTTGTTTAGTTCGGTGACGCATTTAATCATCTTTCTCAGGTGACTAACAGATTTCTTCTTCATCTTAAATGAGGACAGGAAGTGAGCATTAATTCAACTGTTGCTTAAGTTCATTATCACTAGTTGTAGTTCTCCATATTTACATTTGCCCATCATCGTTTTGATAATCTACATCAAATATTTGTGCTGGGCCTTGGGAGTGACTTAAATATTCAAGGATTAGACGAGTAAATCTGTATGCTTTTACTGTGTTTTGAACTAAATCCAGGTATTAAACATCTGTGGTGATTAGTAGAAGTAACAGAAATTAACCTTGGAGCTGTAACAACAGTTGAATAGATTCAAGTACTATCTGTTTCTCAGAAGTCGTTTATTCTGTTCATGGTTATCTTTAAAGATCTAAACACCACAACCCTTTTTCTAATTCCTTCTATGAAAACAGGGATATTATCAACATGAAAGTAAAAATGTAATAATTTGAACTGCGTGCATCGGGTGCAGTGGCGTTGACCCTCGCTTTGTTTACCAGCCGCATCTACCGCCATATTATGGCTTGTTTATCAGTTCCGTTGAAACACTAGTCTCAGCTGTATTGATATACGGATCTCTGAATGCTTTGATTCATCATCCAGTACCATATATAGCATTCGATACGACTGTGTGTTTGTTGGCTGGAAGATAACGAAATCTCGTGCCAATATTGGTTTTAGGTTTGATCAAAAACGCATATATGATTTTGAAGGTTTGTGGAATTAATTCCCCTGTAACGCATACCCAAAATTTTCCATCATGGCTACTTAACGGTTCATACGTTTTTTATGGCTAAAATAACAATTCTACTTATTAAACAAATTGTTCCGAAACTGTATTTCTCGTTTAGTAATAACAAAGTAATAATGAGCCGTGGGTAGGCTGGCGTGCTCCGCTGTGGCGTCCAAATGACGTGGCGTTTGACAAGTCACGCACTCCAAAACATAACTTGTGTGAGAGAATAAACAACTGGGAGCACCAAGTGTTCCGCTACAGTGGGAATGAGCGTGGAATTCTGGTGGGCGGCTGCCATTCCGCCACCACCATATAATTACTATCATTCACCGATCGCTAGATACTTGTCGCGTTTCCAATTTTCCACTACCTTAAAATTATGTCTCAAACCTGTCCAACCGTATCAAGGTAATCACAGAAATGTATAGCTCCTAGATTGGCTCCTGGCTCTAACGACACTTGATGAATTACCTCGCAATTACCAATGCAGAAGTTAACAGCTTTATACACCTGTTCTGTTATTAATAAACAGGTTGAATGAATGGAAAATGTTTGTATAAATCTTTCTCAGAGCGTAGGATTCAAATGAACGTATACCATTGATCGAACAAACTGTACGGAGTCGAGTTTCACAGTTACAAAGAAAATGTTAAACCAAGTTTCCTATTAAAGAAAGTATCGATAAAGACGGTGAGTAGGTTTTGAGCAATAAAATGCAGATTTATAAATAAAGGCTTATAGTACACCTACGTTAGCAATAAACCTTCAGTGGTGACTGGTAACATGCCAGGGTCATCATTGTAGGTCGATGCAGTTGTTTGATACAAGCTTTGCCTTTCTTATGCACCAGTGGGCACAAATGTTGAGATGACAGCGGATTAGAAAGTGATTGATGTATTTATGCATGGCGAACCGTGTGATGAATAGTAAACCTTCATAAAATATTCAAAGTGCTAAAAAGAACCTTTGAATAACATCCATAAACATTGAGACTTTCGGCGTTTGAGTGTGACTTTAAGACGGAATGAAAAAATTCTTCACATAGGCGTACTATTTGAAGAAGTTTTATGACAGAACTCCAAGGTTTCCAGAAATATAACTGTTATCAGTTTATGACTTATGTCGACCCTCTAACGTCAAAGACAAAGACGAAGCGATGACTGCCGGTAAACACGAGGGTTTATGGCGCATGCACCGCCCGACCTTGAGGCTCCTAGTGTAGCACTATTGGACGCCCAAACAACCAATGATAACCAATCGTCATGATTACCTACATACAATGTAGACCGTGGAGGGATCCAATTTCAATGTCTGGTAAACATATTGAATGGACATATCGGAAAGCTGAAAATAAAAATCTAGGTTTATTGTCTGCACGTTGTAGATAAAATGTTGCACTAAGTTATTGGACAAGATGCGAGTAGTAAATGGTTTGTTTCGTATCTCTTTACAAAAAAAAAATTAAACTTATGCCTTGTTAACAGAGGAATATCGATGTGTGTCGTCGTCGTTCGTGGCTTTCAGTTCCCCGAAGTCTTCAAATACGTCTGGGCTGTTGATTTCTTCTCTTTTCTGAAACAAAGAACTTGGAAAACATTTGTTTTTAACTAACAGCTTAAAATAACTTGTGCAAGAAACAGTTATTATTATGTAGGTTACTTGTCTTAAACACAGCATGCAGGAACGTGCTGCACTAAAGTGGGTAGTTTATGCACCAAGGCACCATCGAAGTACGAGCTACTGAAAGTGGCACTGGACGCACCACACCACCGCATGCATTGACCAGCGCAACTTAGTACCCAGTGATTACTTACATTTCATTAACGTCTTTACGATGAAGCCGTAATTATTATGTCCGTTAATATAAGAAGTTATTACATCGTCGGCCTCGTGTGAAATAGCTGACCGAATATTCATTTGATTCGAAGTTTACAACTTGGCAATTCTGAATGCTTTTACAACTTTGTTGATTGATGTGGTACAAAATATGCTGCATACCGATAATAAACAACTTCCTTAATAAGGACATAGTCATGTCTCGTTTAATGTTTAGCAGTTATTTCTTTATTAATGACTTCATACCGGTCCAGTCTTTAATCGCGATACCTTGTTTGGCTGAGGTGTCAAACACGCTCTTGCTATCTCACAAGGCGTTGCCTATCTCGTCTTGTACTAAGACATTTTGTTACCCAGTAAAGGCAACATCTGATGCGATAACATTCACAAGTAATTTCTTGTCTTGACTAAGATAGCACTTGTCTAGCCGTGTTCTCAGTTCTCTATCAGCGTTTCCAGCTAAAACAATAAGTCTTTGTACATTTGCATTTTATTATTCGCCAGCATTGATTTACAGCGCCCCCTTTACGTCTCCACTTTAAACGAAACGTCCTTTTGTTCCGAACGACTAAGTTTTTCTATAGAGCTTTGTCTTGACATTTCTATTGTAGAACATTTTGCTGGGCTGTAAAAATAAACAGTTTGACTTTATTGCCCTTGGCTTCTATTGTTGTGCACCGATTTAGGTAATCTATTGGTTGTTTTAAAATTTGTACTTATTTGATGAGTTTAAAAGTCAAAGAAACCGAGGAACGTTTACGTTTCATGGTCTAGCATTGTTATATTTTACTGTGTGCTCTTTAAAGTTTATATTGCTGCCAACTGAACTAGGTGGTGATAAAATGTTTTTAAACCAAGGAAAATAAATTCTCTCGGAGTTCATAGCATATTAGAAATTCAACACAAAGTGAAATGTAGCTTGAAATGGTAATACAAGGAAATCGTGTAAAACCGTTAACAAACACGTCCAGTGTCGGTAAAATTCAAATCTAAACTGTAAATAGTTCTACTGCACTTGGTAACCCAATTCCACCCAATCCAACTGCAGATAACCTATTTCCTTCAGTAAAGGAAACAGCAGACGGCGTAGGTACGATAAGAACTAACTAAAGCACTTACATTTTTCTTTCTAGTACAACATTGCTACATGAACTACATAATACGTATGTACAGCCACATAGTTACTCACAATAGGTATACAATACAGTTACTACACATGTAGGTATTAAATGGTTTCAATTTACTCGACCGACAGCTGATTACTACGAGCGATGACGCAATGCGCTCTAGTACGATTGTTTGGTCGTGCGCACACGATGCGTTTGATAACGGTATCGTACGTAACACGTCACGATTGTTACATTATTATTTTATAATCATTAGTCTTATATGGTGTGGCGGAAACTAGAAAGATAGAGCCGCCGTAAAACGCGAAATAAATTTAATTTCTACGTGTTCAATTTCACGTAAATGTTTTTTCAGTCCATAAAAGCTTTATTGCCTTGTATTAACAATAGTTAATACAAAGCAATAAAGCTTAATTAATAAATTAGCTCAATTAATTTATGCTATTGACATTATATTATGAATATTCATTTTAAAACAAAACAAAGGCCTTCGTCGGCGGGTGGAGTGACATGACACTTCAACCGTTAAATAAAGGTTAGGTGTTCCGCCGTGCCCCTCACAATGCCAATAATTCATTAATATGCACGGCTAACGTCTGAAGAATTTTATCGTTAATGAGGAAAACGTCGGTAGGAAAGTTTTGAATATGAGTGTGGATGGCTATAAGAGTAGGGGAAGACCAAAGAAACGATGGATGATAATATGGCTAGAAAGGGTGGAGGAGTATGGAAGAAAAAGACATGTTGCACTGACCACAAATAAATTGGAATAAGGGAAAGAGACCAAAGAGCGCACGCGATATTCAACTTTATTACTGATGTGTTAGCGTCTAACACATAGTGGAGTGGTGGGGTGCATGGGGGCGGAGTTTGCGTAGAAATTGTCTTTGCAGTGTCTGGTCTATAAGTATAGTGTGAAATGTTTCTTAGAAACGCGTGGCGTGGCGTAGCTGCGTACGCACGGTTACGACGCTACGTTGGCTACTTGGTCTAACTTGAGATTCAAACAAACGCATGTAAATGGACTAACAGTGATATAGAGCTACTATCTCTTCATGTTATAAATTAAAGTAGCTTTTCGTGCCTGTCAGTGTGATCGCGTTGCTCTTCCAAACTGCACAACGAATTTTGACTATCATTTAGAGAAGTTACTCCTGAAGGTTTATTTGTAACATACAATTTTATTAATTAAGAAATCTCCACGTTTTATTAAACCAAAAAAAACCACGCGAAGCATGGGTAACTAGTCATAAATAATAATGATATTTTAACAGCAAATCGCTCAAAACCTATGCAAATAATTATACATTACAGGTTTTTCCTTTCAGTGCTTTCGTATTTTTTATACCACCTACGTAATAATCTGTTCATACTCTTCGGATAAGAAAATCTAACCAGATTTTTTTAGATATGATTCACAAAATTCTGCAAACTGGAATGTTTTAGCTGATAAAGCAAAATTTATCTGCAATAGTTTATCGTGTGGTGTAAATGGGCTCGACGTCGCGTGGGCGGACACATGCTTATACATATACACGTGCTCGTACTGTGTTACACATTGACCTATGTTCTAATAGGATGCTATTGGCTCATAGTTTCTCTCATGTTACAGATTTTTGTAAGGCCATTGTAACGGTTGAATAAAGGCTGACGAGCTCCATTTATTGTTACTCCGTGAATCTTTCAAGCTCATACAGTGACGATTTGTAGATTTTGTAGTGCTGCAACATTATGTGTGATGGGCTGCATCAATTGGGTACCCCATTTATATTAGAATTTTAATACAACTGGGATACGCAATTGATGCAGCCCACTGTACCATCGCGGAAACCTAAAACAGTAACCACTTTAAAAACAAAATCCCGTGCACACGATGACCACATCTGTTACCGCCCCGGTTCTATAGCAGTCGAGCGCTGCAAGCAAGAATAGTCCTTACGGTCGTTAGTTATGGCTTTTCGCGATGGTACATCGCTTTGTCGCTGATTGAACGGTAAAGCGAAACCCATCATCTCCCTGCCTTTGTCTCATATTACTTGGGGTCGACATAACACGTTTTTTTCTTCTATTCTCCCCAACGAGCCGACACTCTATTATGCACTTCATTTCTTTCATATCATCCCTTATCACTTATCACACAATCCATCCATCTTTTCTTTGGTCTTCCTCTCCTTCTCCCTCTTTATCCAATTACATTTATATTAATAACTCTCTTCTGAATTCACACTGAGGTAAATCCCATCTACGAAGATTGCCGCTTTAGATTCGACAGTCTATTTGAAGCTTCATGCCGAGCAAAATTACTACAAATCGTACACATGTCCGCGACACGACCACACATTACTTTTTAACTCATGGTCTCTTCAAATATCGCATATTCATAGATGAAATCCACAGTAAAAGAGTTGTCAGTTCCACCGTGCTATGTAAAGGCTCTGCGTCGCGTGGGCGGACACATGGCAGCTCACACGTGTTCAAACGACGGAACACGACTGACGTGTGATTATTGTGCTGTAATACATATGTTAGTTAATGATTCAATGAAGCCAGTTCAAGTATAAGGCTGGCGGTAGTAAAGGATCTCACTTAACTGCTGAAATCTCGATAATTGATTGTAAAAATTTCACTATGGGATTTAACCCAACGGAAAATCGAATACTTGAAGACTCATCTCATGAATGAACACTAATATACCATATGGATATGTGCCTTTCATAATAAACCCTTTTGTAATAAAACGTTGAACATCATAGCCATGTCTTTATAAAAATACTAATATAATATTTTGCTATTACGACTCCTAAACTAACGTCATAAATCTTCTTCTTGATGAAACAATTAAAATCTTAATACCAAATTGTCAAACAGAAAAAAACGAACACGCTTGGTAACACTACTCTTAACTCTAAAAGGTTCATACCATACCGAAAGCAACAACAATGAGGCCTACATATTCATGTACACTACAAGTCTACAACTACGCAGAACTTAAGCAAGCATCTCTGGACAAGCAACCGATACTCGCAGACGGAATTGAATGCAAACAGTTTGCGGGTACAATAACATTCTCCAGTGGTCTGTTTGCACACTGTGCCTAATATGACTATAATACTGGTATTAATTGTGCGAGCTGCTGTGAGCTCTTGTTGGGTAGTTTGAAATTTGTCGTTGTTTAGTTACGGAGAGATGAGCATGAAATGAGCAATTGAGGGATTTTATTAGTAAAGAAACAAAAGGTAATCTTTCGCACTTGCTAAACTTTTCTAGGGATTTGGATGTTATACTTGATAACTTGACACAATTACTGACATGGGCCTTTTCATACATTTTTACTATAATTTTTTAGGTTTGCATCATCGCAATAATAAAAATATACAAATATGCACAAACTATAACAAACCTCTAATTGGTCTTGAAAGACCGTGGGATATTGAAATTGAAATCAACTTACTGTAAACCGACGGCGACGTTGTCTAGTAACAAAACCATTCAATGCGCTGAACTCCGGAACAAGCTCAAGTTGCGCTTGCGCCACCTTCCGACCAAACTCGAGCAGACCACGTAGGTTTAACAAAACCACAGTCATACAATCATACGCGTTGATGAATGACCCGCTACGTCCGCGTGATGATCGTAATAATCTATGACATTCCTGCACTAATTCATTCAAGGGCCATTCAACGTAATCAGTTCGTCTCTTGTCCACTGGAACATCACGTAATGTTCAGTATGCTGTTGTCAGATCATATAAATTGCTGGGGAGTTCCAAATGACTTGGAAAGAGTAAAGAACTGTACCGTTAGTTGGCAACGTTTAGAGGTCTAAAGAATTTTATCAATGCAGCCTCGTCTACGTTTGTATCGTTACGCTTGTTGAGTTCAGAATATAATGAGAGGTTGTTTGGAATTGTGCACAGAATCAATTGTCGTAATAAAACATCAAAATCTACATACTTATTTCACGCTTCGCGTCGTGTTGTAAAATTTTTTCGTCCGACGTTCACAGATTTGCATAGAAATTATCATCTTGATATTGACATACAAGAACCAGTAGTTTAACATAATACTAATATTCATAATAATGTAACAAAACTACTTCAAGTATTGAGTACAGACTTAGTGCGTGAAAGCGGGTATTTTGGTCCATGGCCGACGCGGTGGCTCGGCGAATGCAAGGCCTCTGCATACTGTTGCAACAAACGCTGTTACTGCACTAATGCAACTACTAGCCACGTTCACCAACCGGTATCCAGACGATTTGTGTTAGCCCTTGCGGATTTGCATGCTTATCGCTCCACTAATACGCGAAATATTGCCTGTGGAACCGTCAAACTTGCTTGAAGACCGCTGGACAGATAACATCTGCGTTCAATTGGATATATAAATTAATACTTGATAAAAATCTTCTGCGCCATTAAATCGAAGTAGGCTCTTAATGCCGATGGAGGTTAGAAATAAGTAAATAAAGGTTGTACCTGCTTTACAATGAATGGATATTGTCCTCGGTAGCTTACAATACTGCGGATGGAGGAAGAATGTTTATGCATTCCACTGCATTGATTTCATCTTGATGTCAGAGAGAAAGAAAATAGAATGTAGCAGCTGTCTATCAACTTGCAAGTTGTTTTATTCAACAGAATGGAATACGTCATTTGATATGTGTAACATGTGCATGTTCAAGTTCTTATCTCGACTAATGTATCACTTAGTATTTATTTTACATTTTCGTATTAAAGAATATTGTCGTGTTGTTAGTTTAAAAACCATTCAATGTTCTCATAATGTATGTGTAGATTCGATCCAAAATCTTGTACAGTACAACTTTGTTCTTAATGTCCCCCGGCAAACCTCGTGTTTCGTCAGTCGTCGGATTTCTATAGTTGCCCTTTACACTTGGTGCAGACCGGACGCTCTCAATCGACTTGGAAGTATATAGAGTTGTTAATACTCTTTTAACTTAATGTAATTTATTTTAAAAACGGTAGGAAAGCTGCTAAAGTTGCAGGCACGACAGATAGGAAAATAGTTTTACAGCTCTATATACTTCACACGAAAATCAAAACAAAATAACAATAAAGTCTTACTTAGTTCTGAATTCAAATTTTTATACAAGATAAATCTAATAATTGATGGACATGAAAATTAGTATTCGTTTGTATTCGGAAATGCGATGATTCCCGAGGGACATTTAAAGAAAATAGAAATACAGTAATGCAGTAATGAAATATAGCGCGCTCACGCTAGCATCCACAACAGTACCACGAGTAGTCGTCACATCATTAACTTTATGTTTTATTACTTTCCCAGTATTTATATACTAGAGCCTTTACTTTTATAGCTATTTTGTGCTCATATATCATCAACGCGACGGGAGGTGTACTAATTAAATTCGGCACTTAAAATTCTATATGTTGGACGACGACCATGTTTGTATAGTAATATAAACAAACAATGGTTTGTTTGAGAATAAATATCACTTAACGAAACCATAGTTCGAAGCGTAAATTTGTAGGGTTGCCAAACGTGGTGTGGGTCACGCAGTCCAAATATTCCATGCACGGTTACCTGGAAAAGCAAAAACATTCAAATTCAAATAGTTGGAAATTTAATGCAGTCAGCCCGAAAAATGGTCTGACAAGACGGATCGTGATGCACCGATAAGATCTACAGGGCGTGTCTATACAACTGTAGATTCTGTGATATAATGTTCTTAACAGACGTGGTATCTACTCATAATTTACTCTTTTTCAGTGCAAGTAACAGAATCATCAAATTAATTACCCCTCTTAGTTACGCTTCCAACGTAAAGCGTAAAAACTTGACGAATGCCATTTCCTCAAAGATTTTTTACACTGAAGTTCATGGTTGTAGATATGAAAACTTTCTATTCCAACATTTTGAGTTCTTGTTGGTAATATTCTGTGCGAGTTTTCATCCAGTTTAACCCTACGTCTGCCCCAAATTGGTATTTACGACGCACCAATGACCTGCACCACGTTCTCGTGTTACAATACAGTAATAACATTTCCCATGGCTTTTGTTCGTACGTTGACAAGTCTGCTCGTAAACTTATCAAATCATAACCACTCGAAACACGACTGGTTTGTACCGAAAGTAGGCTAAAGTAAACAATACTAATAATGCCACCATTAAATGCTGGATTTTAATTATATTTTGTTTAGTTTAAATGAACATATTATTCAAGTATCTAATTATACCAAAGCTTCTAACTTGACATAAAGTGTTTAATTTATGAGAAACTCGACAGATTTTGTAATAACATTTACTAAATATCAATTCTAACTCGACTGGAAATCAATTCGAATGAATCGCACAATTGAACTCGCAAGTTGTGCCAGCGATATCCTAGACAATATCAAGCGATCTCCACAGAATTAACACGAACCATTGAAGCATTAAATCCCTAAATCAACATTAATAGCGATAACAGAACTGAACAGACCGAAGGCAAATATTGGGAGACTGGTGACTTGTTGTGCTTTTGAAATGTTTGAAGTCGAGGGCGAACGCTGTGCCTTGCCGGCATTAAGCCTTCTGGACAATGAGGAGCGAGTATTTCGGAACTGCGTGGGCCGTGCGCCAGACGTTTATGAAACTACCTGTTTGTAATATGAAAGGAGCTCAAACGTCTTTCAAACTTTCAAATCTGAGGGAATTATGTAAGCGATTCTTAGAAATATGAGTGGCGTTAGTTTTGAATGTATTGTTTTAAATGTCTTGATATTTGGGATCTGATTTCGTAAGTCGAAAATATTTGCAACACAATAGCATGTTCTTGTGAGTTGTTCAGTTGGCGAGTAGTGACAGTATCGTGAACTCCCTTCGTGACAACTTCAGACGTCGAACAAACTAGACGTCTGTGAACAAGCTGGACAAGACAAAGAAAATTGAAACGTTTACATCAGTCTCTTGCGGTTTGCGAAACGGCACTTTATGCAACTATCGCCCTAGGCATAAGTTTCCGTAAACACAACCAGGAGTGAAGACACCCGTCCCCCTTCTACCGACACACATTCCCTTCACAGGCGAAAGTTCTTCTCAAACTGGTCTTTACAAAACCGGTATCTTGGAACTGACTTGCCAAGGTGTCTAAACTGCCATTGAAATGTAATGTCTATTGACTAGTTCAGTAGGTACTTAATCAAATTTGGGAGATTATGAGCGAATGGTGTGCTAAACATGTTATTTTATAGTTGACTTCCGAAGATGAATACGGTAACTGAAGTGTTTTATTACATTTTGTGATTATGATTACTTTAACGGTAGTCGTCGTTTTAAGTACAACTTAAGTCATGTCGAGAAATAACGAATGCTTTGGAAGTTGCAGCTTTAAAGGAAGGTGTCGATTAAAGCCATGAAAAGAGACAATGTGTATCTGATTTTACACTAATAACCACGAAATGTATACCCCTATCGAGCCTCTTAATCGTATCTTGACCACACACACCACAATCCGTCACGGTATAAATTCTACCTAAATTCTTATGATTGAACCAATCGCTTGGCATTAGTGTCAATTACGACGGGTAAGAAATTTCTCGATATAAAAACGTTTACGTCGAAATATTAGTTACGACCACTAAACCTCCGGTACCCCAGGGCTTATGATTACATTGTAAATTAATGCAATATTTTTAAACAGATTCACATTGAATGTGCGGTGTGAATGCATTTAGGGTTCGGTCATCGCACCTTGTGCACGTCGCATCGACCTCGTGTAGGTGTCGCGCTCCGGTGACGTCGATGCTTATCAACCGACAATTAAAACGTTGTTTCGCGACCTGTTGCTTCACCTCCCCTCGCCCATTCCTAGTTCACCGCACAATCTGACCGACAGAAAAACCCTTTTCACTTCAAGCGATTTATTTACTAACAAACTTGATAGCGAAACAGTATCGCACGCCGCGTAAGCAGACTTTTAAATGCTTCGAGACGTTCTAGTACTTGCGAAGGTGAACAAACTTTTACACATCTGAGACAACATCAATTACACAACAGACCTATATTGTTTACAACACACAATCTCATAGGCACGTGCTTTCCAATAAAAACTTTGGAGGTCAAGTGTAGTAGGCGTATTTATATCAGAACGAGGCTATGTGCCGCGTCTGCGGGGGCGGTCATTAACTGGGTCGCGCGGGACAAAGACCTCAGCCCCCGGTGAGGGGGAAAACGTGGGGTGGTTTCGCTTTCCTCGGGTGGCGGCGACCCCACCCGCCGCCCATCGGTTACGCGAAACACCCCGATCTTTCCGCGAACTGAAACTGGGTAGGAAGAGCCTCCGCGATACAAATGTTTACTCTCCGCGTTGCCAATGCGGGCGTCCACCTCAAGGGGATTAATTTAGAACTTCTCGAGCATTAATTCCCGTCCTGAGCAGTTATCCCTTTTTGCGGCTAAGCAACCAAACGCCTGGAGATTGAACTGTCGACGCGGTTACGGCGTGATTTTTTCGCTTTGTTTTTTATCGATATCAGCGGGGCGGACATGACGCTTTGTTTTGGCAGTTTCGTATAAGGGTGACCTGAATGAATGAATGCATAATGTTATTTAATTATGCAAATGATCGACACAATGACGCGTATGCGAGCGACAACGACATCGACCTGCGACTCACAGGAAATCGGTGTCGGGTTCCGAACATGTGGAGGGCATCGCCGATCTTGAAGAAGGCGGTACTCGTAACCAGCATGAACAATGGCGTATTTGTTTTTGTTTAAGTTATAAGGAATTTCTCCGTGGTCCTTTATAACGTGATACATCATTCGCATTGTTATTTACTGGTTCCGACTTTCCGAGTCCCTTAACAGCATGACTTTGATTACTTACGCATATTTGATATTCAAGTGGGATTTATTGTAAGTTATCGATATTCTCACAAGCATAAGCACATAATGTCACAATTTTAAATGAACACAACATATCGATAGACATACATTATAGAGCTAATTAACTGCTGTTGACAGCACATATAGTAATAAAAAAAACATTAATTCTAAAACCTACGATACGATAGGTCAACGACGTCTTTTAATTTATTTATACACCTAAACAACCGTAACGTTGAATATTTAGGATCATCATTATGTTTTTTATGACTCAACGCCCTAAAACGAGTAAAAAAGTAGGTACTAATAAGATGACGAAGCCTCGAACGAATTTCGCAGTTGACCAAAGAGCATGCGCCAATTTTACTAGAAGTGTCTTTGATCGATAGCCCACTTACTGGCACTGACAGAACAAGCGGATTAAAGCTCGTGCAGACTAGCGCGACACCAGTCATTGTTCTACCGTGAAGTTTTCTCAGAAATGGTTTTGCTAGTCGCGTCGCGCCAGTCTGCACGAGGCTTTACACATGACTGTTGCAAAAATGGATGTGGCTCCATAGATTTCCTATTGCTGTTCAGATACAGCTTCCCTCATTCCACTGACTGATCCTTATATTCTGGCACAAATTACTCTTTTTTGGCCATTTTGTTTGAAAAGATTCTAATTCTAAGCTTTTCGAAATAAATACTACAGGACCAAAATTGACAAAAAGTAATGTCTCCCAGCGTGGTTTATCGTGATTCTTTGTCTCTTCTTAGGATTTAAGACACGTTGAGCAGTAGTACCAAGACTAACGAGCCTGAGTTTCGGTATGTGAATTATTAGCTATGGTAAGACCCATGTGAGTTATTGTTATGTATTCTATTGTTTGTGTTATTCTATGCATGAAACATTATTCATAGTCACAGAGAATCCTAATGTCTGGATATAAATGCGAAGCAAGTACACTCACAAATCAAGCGAACCAACATTCCGACTCTGAACAAATATGTGTACACTGTAGCCCATATAAACGCGTTCCGGATGCGGGATTATCACCCGCAACGCAGCAGAGAGGGCGTATCCGTCGCTTTATGTAATAAAAGAAAAAATAAGACAGCACTGTCTTTTCTAGGAAAATTAAATCCGCGTAGTCTACGTCGGATGACGCGAGTGGCGAATTCATAGTTGTGGCGTGTTGCGGTAGGTCAGTACGAACTCGCGAATCAACGATTGTCCCCGACTCCCCGCCGGACAACGACGAACGGCCGTTCGGCGAGTGGCAACCGATCCGATATAACTATCGACATTGGAAAAATGTTTCGTAGCATTGACACGCTAAAGGTTCAAAGGTGATTGGAATTTTCATGGAAAAATGTTTGATATTTTTACGGTGGAAGCGATATTTTATTTCATTTCAATACTCGTGACTTGACGTAGGTTATTTTTTGTAAAATGGCTGTAAATGGAACAGATAAGTGAGATTGACGTTTTTATTGCTGCCAGTTGTATTTTCAATTTTTCACCTGTTTTCCTGTCACAAAAATATAGATAGTTAAATGACTCAGGCGTGACCTTGCGGAAATCCATTATAAAATAATAGACGTAGATATATTTAGTAACCTATTCTGCTTAACTATTCCTAGAGCCATAAAAAACCCTGTATGAAATCGATACGTGTTTCACCTCTCAACGAGGTATCCTCAGGATGACGATTGACTTGTCGCGAACCCGAACACGTGTTGCCAGGGTCAGAGCCCATTCGTCCCCTAAAATTCGTCCCCCAGCATAAAAGTTGTAGATTCGGCCCCTATATAGGTGCCCATTGGTCTCCTGGTAGAGGACCAATTAATATTTTAATAAAAAATATTATTTTTAAGGTACCCATTCGTCCCCTCTAATATATATACAATATAAGTTAAAGATTCGGCACCTATTCAGGTGCCTATTGGTCCCCTGAGATAAAATTAGCTATATTTTACATAAGAAACGGTTAACATAGTACACTTGTGAACAGTTTATTAACGGAATTAATTTAATAAATCATAACAGATCATTGAAAAAAGAGCTATGATGAATGATAATCCGTCATGATAATAATATATATTCTTCAGGGGACGAATGGGCCCCTCAAAAGTTCCAGGGGACGAGTGGGCACAGGGTGCGAATCTTAGGGGACGAATGGGCTCGGACCCTGTTGCCACGCCGAGCGTTAGACGCAGTCTCTGCATCTGGCTCTATTGTTTTACAAAAATATACCTTTTTTTGGTTGAGACAAGTTGACACCAAGAATATCCCAAATGATCAACGAATTCGTGGGTGACCACTTCAGCAAAATTATATAACTTAACGATGTCTTAATGTTTTCCCCTTTTGTTTCAGGTACTTACTCTCCATCTTTATGGTTTACGAACGGTAATTAAGTGCATCTATAAATGAAAGGTGCGTTTGCTTGCCACCCACATACTAGAAGTTATTGCGGGTGAGTAAACTTGCGCAAGTATTGGTTGGTTAACTGGAGAACGTTCAAGACTGCGAGATATTTGATGATGTAATTAGGGTTACCATCTGACAGGCATTTGCCGCATTTGACAGGCATTTTACGGTTAAGACAGACGTGCGGCCGGCACTAAGCTGAGACAGACATTTTTTAATTTCCCTAATAAATGCACAGTTGAGTAAAGAAAGGAATCGCCTGACAATAGAGTCGGTAAAAGCGTTATTAGTAACCCAAAAAAAACTAAAAAAACGTTTCGTGTAAAGATTTTATATATTTATATTTTAGAATAAAAGACCTTTTCAAAAAAAGTTACGTCTTCGGGAAAATATCACTTCGTTAAGTTCGTTATTTCTAAATTAGTTTAGTGGTCGTAAATTGTTCATACTTTTCATCTTTTTGAATATTTGTCAGTCTTTAAAACTATCTGTTGCGTCTTATTTATTTTAAGACTACAATAAATAGACAGGCATTTTTTTTTTTGAAAAATCTATAATTTTTTACATCCAAGACAGTCATCCTCCCTTAAATAGATGGTAACTAGTGATGCAACGAATACGAATACGAATATTCTTATTCGCCGAATAGTAGACATTTACCGAATATTCGTATTCGGCGAATACTAATACGAATACTAATACGAATATTTAAAAATTAATATGTTTGTACGCAAATCTAATTACTGGCAGACTTGGAAAACGCGCGTCGTCGGCACGTAAAAATACGACGTGTGCAAGGGCCTTAACCGCAACGACGACGCGACGGGGGACTCCCCGGCCATAGTTTATACAGTGCCGCGGCCCGGGAGTTTTCCTATCATTACGAACCATGGACTGATTGATTCATTCATTCCTTTCATTTCATTTGTCAGTCGAAAGCACAAGTCAAGCAAGAGAGTATTGTTTTATTAATTTTCTGAGGTTGCTGCGAAGTGAAAGGAGTTGAAGTTGAATAGAAAATGTCTTCTCGTAAACGAGATCAAAGTGACATATGGAAACACTTCGATAAATTACCAAATAAGTAGTTATATGGTCTGTATTTCTTTTGTATGAACAAAAGGTAGGATAGTAAGTCCTAAGTAACCTAGACGAACGTTAGTAATAGCTGCGTCTATGTAGTACTAGACTATTAGTCTTTTATTACCATGGCGAGATATTCGTATTCGTATTCGCCGAATAGTAGGTTTGATATTCGTATTCGTATTCGTAAAAGTAGTATTCGTTGCATCACTAATGGTAACCCGTGTAACATCTTTCCTCTCCCTTTCTTGCAATCAAAATCGAAATTTAAAAAAATCTAAGTAATCAAATCTGTCAGTTTCTTCGTGAAAAGGGACGGAAGCTTATCACAGGAAGCCGGGGAAGCGCGCGCTATTTGATTCGACCAATGACCGCGCGCGGTGCTAGAGTTGGCCGTCAGAAACGACCTTGACGAGGCCCCGCCCCTTTAATGTTGCTTAATTACCAAGGTGAGATGTCAGAGATCTTATGCCACTAGTGTAAGGCTTTTAAAAAAACTGAAGAGAGTCTTCATATAAATGTGTTCGTTGATTCTAGAAACGGTATCCGTTTATCTAATGGCACTGCAGTACTCTACATGTGCTCACAATTTAGATTAATCAAACCTTTTAGTTTAATAGATACGATAATTATTATAATAACTATTACTCATTTAATGCAGCACAACATTTTGATGGTGATTATATGCTCCAGTCATTGCTTTTACTGACGTTTCTTAAGTCATAAGCGGAAGCGATTTACGAAACAGCCTAAAAGTTTTGTGCGGGTTCTCTCCTAAATTCTATTGATTTTTTTATGTCCAAAGTATGTTGTGGCGTTTTATTATTGAATTCTTTTTGTTTATCTTATTTTTACTGTGTTTTTTTTGTGAATCATATGGCCTGCTATAAAGATTTTATTTTATTATTTCCATGGGTTACCAAATTAGCAATTAATTATAGGTGTACTTTTACCAGTACCTACACCATAAATGGAATCAGCAAAGACCACAATCCTATTACATTGGCAGCGTGCAAAGCTGGCAACGTGTTAAGTCAATACAATACTACGCAAGGTGTCGAGTAGCTCTCATTAGCCACATATGTGTGTCGACACCTACGTTAATTTAATTAACGCCGATATTAGTCGGTATACAGTTAATTACTAGGAAAATAGAACTAGGAAGCAGCTTGAATTGGGACATAATTCACATGAATTGAGGTTACGGTTATTAATTAAATGAGATATATCTAAAGGGTAAATTTGTGCGAACTAAGAAGATACTGCTAATGATTAAGATGGAATACATAGTCTTAAAACACTTACCTACTAACTTAAAGATAAACATTTGTGCCTGTAGGAATGCTGTAGAACCTTTGAAAGGATAAACATCAAAAAAAAATTCGTGTGGTTAGTGACTAACCTGGTGACAGAGTTTTATACCGACCATGGGCCTCATACTTTGCTTCACATGCCGTCGAGAAATATCTCTCAGGCATGGTCGGTTTCCCCACGATGTTATCCTTTACCGATTTTGAAGCAAGTGATAATGATACAATACGCACATGAATCCGAAAAGACAGAGGTGACTTGCGTTCGAACTCGAGTCCCCAGCAACGGTCGGGGCGTATAGTAACATCTTAATATAAATAAAGATGCCACAAGTGTCGGCAATCCAAAGTAATTAGCATGCACTGTTGTACATTATGCCATTGGCACTATTTTTCACATCCCATCACACTTTGGCAAGCTGCCACCAAGACCGTGAACGCTTGTAGACGATATCATTTCGTGTCGTACTTTATTAGAGTAATTTACATGATTAACATGGTTTCTGCAATCAGCTGACTTATTTAAATAACCGTGCCAATTTTAGCGATCTGTTAATTCAGAGCAAAAAGTCAATTATACTTTTAACAGGGTTCTATAGTCTGAAAGGTAAAGTAAGGATCGCAAAAGCGCAAGTCATAATACTGATGCGGCACTAAGGCGCAGACGCATCTATAAACGTTACTTAGACAGAAAGAACAAAGAAAAACTATATATTAGGACTTGCACAGGAAAAACATCCGATTAAATATTAAAACACAATCATAGAAAAATGAAAACAACAGATAACAAAAACAAAAAAAAAAATGATAGAAAAACTTATAACGTCCTTTGGCTAAGGGTTATTCCTGTCACTGTCGCACAACTGTCAAATTACATGTGCAAAATAGAGACGGGAACATATCCAAAGCAAAGCACGAGTTAAGTCATAACCTTTATCGATCTCGGCCAAGATTGCAGTCATTTACAGTGTCTGTCTTTACAGCCAGCTTGCTGGTGCTCTTGCCAGTATCTTGTCGAGGCTTGTTTGATAAAATATTTGACTTGTATGATATACAGGATGATGGCAGGGACATCGACGCGAAAACTTTAACCATGGATTCTGTACATGATTCTAAGCCCCCTGCGTTGAAATTTTCCGTCGGTTATTTAAAAAAAATCTGCTGTTTCATAGAAAAGTGCAATACCTACGCGGTCGAAATGTATGGAACAGCAGATAAAAAAAAAAACAGCCCTGCATTTAGTCATATTTACTTCTTTAAAGCTTTACCTTTCACGCTCCAAACTCATGACTTAAACCGCAGACAAAATAATAAACCGCGCTTTATCTCGTCCTCTCCGAGTGTGATTTATTTATGTTCGGCCCGACCGATAACTGCGCAACTATCTGGATTCGAGTGAGTCGCGTCCCCACGCATGGGCCGCACTTATCTCTTGTCGTGTGTTCCAATCGATACTCGATACATCTACATATAGGGTTATTCGTCGGCAATCCGTTAAGGGGATGTAGGAGAGGTCATTTGCAACCAAATGACCCCTGATGACCCCTATGCCAATGTTAACCATTTTCGCTTAATTTGACGTTTTATATTTTAAAATGAATGAAATAGAAATATGAAATGGCAAATGACTCGAAATTTTTTGACAGAGGTCATTTGGTTATAAATGACCTCTCCTACATCCCCTTAACGGATTGCCGACGTATTACAAATAACCCTGTATACGATGTATTTGACGAGTCAATATTCATTTGGCGTTGGATTTGGTTTCTTTCTTGAATACTTTCGGAAAAAGTATGTTAACCGTATCACTCACCGTTTCACTAATAAACGCTTAATAAAGCTATCATGAATAACGTCAGCGTTTCCATATTTATGGGAAGGAAAACGTGAAGAAATCGGCATGCCAGAAAGATATTTCCCGACGGCATGTGAAGCCAAGTCAAAGGCCCATGGGCGGCTTTAAAACTGACACCACACGAAAAGAAGAAGAAGGTAAAAAATAGTCATAGTCATAAAGTTTTATTTATCTCAACATCTTAATATTTACAGGCATTAAATATAATAAGACGATAAAAGTTTTAATTTGCAATTAAGTGTAAGTAGAAGCTTTTAAATGAAAAGGAAAATTTAAATATTTACATATTGGTTTTGATAATCATGAAACTAGGGGAAATTGCGAATTATAGAATTGACTGAGACATCATTATCAGTCAGTTGATAATAAAAGCTTGTCATAACATAAGTTTTAATTAAACAGCATACTTATCAAAAATTTATCTGCCTAGCCTTTTCGCAACTATGTTGGGGTCGGCTGCCAGTCTAACCGGATGCAGCTGAATACCAGTATTTTACATGGGGCAACTGGCTATCTGACCTCAACAACCCAGTTATTAAGTAACACGATACCTACCCCTTGGTAAGACTGTCAGACTTCCGGACTTCTGACGACCCGTAACAACTGTCAAAGATCCACGAATGACAGCCAGAACCAACGGCTTAACGTGCTTTCCGAGTCACGGAAAAGTCTCAGTATGTTAAGATGGTCACCCATCCACGGACTGACCGTGGCAAGCGTAGCTTACCCTGATCAATCGACTCGTGCAGCTGTTATTACAAAGCTACTAGCCTCTAAACAAGTTTATAAAGCATAAATTTGTAAGAAAAAGCATGCCTATTGAAAAAAATCGTAGCTGTATGTGCTGTGAAACTTTTTTACTGGTATTGAACAAGATGCTTAGCTAAGTAATAACAGCCGCACGGTTCGATCCATCAGGTTAAGCTACGCTTGCCAGGGTTGGTCCGTGGATGGGTGACCATCTTTACATACCGAGACTCCTCCGTGCCTCGGAAAGCACGTTAAGCCGTTGGTCCCGGGCACTCCCGGCTGTCATTCGTGGATCTTTGACAGTCGTTACGGGTCGTCAGAAGCCCAAAAAGTCTGACAACGGGTCTTACCAAGGGTATCGTGTTACCTAGTAACTAGGTTGTGGAGGTCAGATAGGCAGTCTTTCCATGTAAAATACTGGTATTCAGCTGCATCCGGTTAGACTGGAAGCCGACCCCAACATAGTTGGGAAAAGGATAGGCAGATGATGATGATGAATAAGATGCTTTGGAAATACCCACGTATTAATTGCCCTACTTCACTACTGCAAGTTCTTCAGCACTGTTACAACCTAAGTACAGCAATAATGTCTTAGGTTTAAAGGTTAGAACGTAATTAGTGATAAACTAGAATGGTCGGAGTCTTGTGAGTTGTATACGGGTATTGTAGCTAGGGTTGCCATGGTTACTTATCGCACAATGTTTATTAACAATGAATAATTTTTATAAAAAAAATTGTCGAGGCCGGCTAGATTACCTGGAAGCGTACCGCGAGGGCTGGTTTGAGATGACGCGAGAAAAGAGTTCCTGGAAGTACTTGGAGGAGGCCATTGTCCAGCAGTAACAAAAAAAAAAAAACTTTTTAAAACGAAATGTTCTGGGACAGGAAGATTTTTAACGAGGATTTGGCTTGATGTATTTTGGCTTAATCAGCCTATAATGTTCCTGCTGGGACACAGGCCTCATCTCTTTGAGAGGGAGTGGGCTGTTATCTACCACGCGGGCCCAGTGCAGGTTGGTAGATGTCACATATCTTCGAATTTTTGTTCTAGGACTAGATACGAAACAGGTATGTCGATGCTTTTTCCTCACGATGTTTGCCTTCACAGTTTTGAGAGCAGTGGTGATGAAATTATTTACACAAAGTAAAGCGCCTGCCTGGGTTCGAACCCTCAACCTTACAACTCGTAAGTCAGAACCGTCAACACTGGGCCACCACTGCTCCCCATTTATGTATACTGCTTCCATTTATCAATTCTTTTATTTGAAGGGTTCTTGAATAGTGATGTGGCAGCCCTAATGAACTCATTTCCAGTAGATTCTTACAAGACGTGCCGAATGATCAGAAGTGTAAAACATTATTTAAGGCTCCGTGCCGCCGCACCGCACGAAATCACTGATTTTGATCAATTTTGTTTATTCGTTGTGAGAAAGGGGACGAGAATTTAAACAAAATTATTTGTGATTTGAAAAGTCCAATTCTTCGTCTTGTACATAGGGGAAAGGGATTTTTGAAATAAATTAAGGATTCGTGGGAAATCACTAAAATTCGCAACAAGTTTTCCAAAAAATGACGCGAGACTGACGTTTGATCGTTTCGTTAGAAGAAACTGCTTTTGATGTTGAAAATTAAAAAATATCATCAACATCATTATATGGTCTACTTGTACATAGGGGAACCACTTTTTTCAACTTTCATACAAAATATAGCAGAAAAAAAATGTTGAAATAACGTAACTTTCTCAAAACTTCAAGCCAAATAAATATTTTTTTCTAATACTTAGAAACACTTTTAAGAAATTTAAAAAATTATATATTAATTTTAAGTTAATCTATTCCGTCAGTAGCGAACGGGCCTTCCCAGCGTGAGGACGTATCACTTTGCGTCGCAGCACGCACACACGCACGTACGTGTCCGATGTTAACATATTCCAGAAATTGTACGTCGACTACCACATTTTGATCCGCATTTTATTTTAAAGTACTTTGCTTGTTTTTGAAGAACATTAAAATTTTGCATGCCTGACAATAAATAAAATACCGGTGTACGTGTGTTCGTAATTCTTCTTATCCTAAACGGCTTGACTGATTTAGATGTTTTTTTTTAAATTCTTTTTGTGTAACTTGGATGGTTCATAACTATAGTTGGACTCGCGTGGCGCTGTTGTCGCAGGACAACATCTGCCTGCTGGGTTCACTAGTTATATTTTGACTTTAGATTTCATAGTTTTGAGTGATTTTTGGTAGGGGAAAAAGTTATGGGTTCGCGTCACCGATATGCCCGCGCCTATATGCTGTTGTAGCAATAAGTGAAGTATTTTTGGAACGAAGTTTCTTTAACGCTACTGAAGACTACTTTAAGTTAAAATAAAGATCCAAGATGGCGGCTGCGAACATTTAAAAATATTTCGTCATGGGTATCGTTTTCATAGTTTTCGAGGATGCTAAAGCTGATAGTGAGGTCAAAATATAAATCCAAGATGGCGGCTGTGACAATATTCAGATTTTTCGTCATGGGTGTCTTTTTCATAGTTTTTGATGATTCTAATGTAGATTTTGATGTCAAAACGTAAATATAAGATGGCGGCTGCGAAAATTTTCACATTATTTCATAACATCACGCCATCAATTTCAAAGTGTTGGGCCCTTTGAAATTTTTTGATGGCGTGATGTTATGAAGAAATCTCATTTCCGCAACTTTTTCGCGCAAGTGGGTTCGCGCAAGTGTCTTTCGCGAAAATGTCTTTCGCGCAAGTGTCTCAGATCCCTTTATGGATACTGGTGCCAATTATCTTGTCACAAATTAATGCCTCAAAACTAGACTAAAAATCACCAAAGTTTCGTTCATTCCTGACAAACGATGATTTCCCATCGTGATATAATTATAGAATATATTTTATTTTGACAGCACTAAGATGGCAATATGGTGCCGATTCTCTTGTATACCGAACTAAACTTACTAAACTATCACTAAAATTCCTTACTTTTGGCTATGAAAATCTTGAAGCTATTCTGCAACAAAAAATTTCTAAATTTAAATATATTTTGACACACTAAAATTATATTTGACAATCGCGAGTCCACGTGGTACTTGTTTGCCCTACCCCGTGAATTTTTTTTAGAGTTGGAGGCGCACAGGGGGCAGCCTTGACGTTTTATATAGAATTTTTACTTTTTGTAAGGAAAATAAGAAAAAATATTACCTACATGTAGAGTGTCAGGGGTTTAAAGGTTTTATAAAGGGGATCGAAATTCTCATTATTTTTGCGATTGGACGCACCATTTTCGAGATATATGCAAAAGAAAAAAAAAAAGATACAGTACTGTTTTTTGCACCTGAAGCGAGGTGTTGGTGTGAATTTTAGTTCAAGATAACTAATTTTATTCCGCACCTTTTTAATCGCGATTAAAAATAATCAGATTTAGTTAGACATGGTGCCGATTCTCTTGTCACAAATGCCTCTAAACTAGACTAAAAATCACCAAAATTTTGTTTTATTCCTGTCAAACGACGATTTCCCATTCTGAAATAGACTAAAGTGATATAACTTAACTAGATTTTAGTTTGACAGCACTAAGATGGAACTGAGATTTCCATTTAGTGAAAATAGCAATTTTACTATTCTGAATTTGACGTTTTTCACTTAAAATTTAGATTTTCTAACCGAATCTGACTATTTTTCGCGATTAAAAACGTGTGGAATAAAATTGATTGTCATGAACTTTAAATTCACACCAACACCTCGATTTCACATGCAAAAACAGTACTGAATCTTTTTTTTTCTTTTGCTTATATCTCGAAAACGGTGTGTCCAATCGCAAAAATGATGAAAATTTCGACTCCCTTTATAAAACCTTTAAACCCCTTATACTCTACATGTAGGTAATATTTTTTCTTATTTTCCATACAAAAAGTGAAAAGTTCCATATAAAACACGTCGAGCGTGCGCCCCTCCGGCTCTAAAAAGATTCACATGGTTAGGTATCACGTGTGGAATCGCGATTGTCAAATTTGATTTAGATGTGTCAAAAATTTTCTTAAACTTAGAGAATTTATTTTGCATAATTGTGCCGATTCCCTTGTTCACAAACTAAACTAAATTTAAGTGCATCTTTTTCTTTCTATTTCATTAAGAAAAGGACAGAAGATAGTTTTAGTTTAGTCCTGTCAAATTAATCAGCGCTTGACGTTAATTGACGTAATTTTAGTCGGCAAGTTTTTAATCACGTCTAAACTTGTATGGAGAGTGATAGGCGGTGATTAATTTGACAGGACTAAACTAAAATTTATCTTCTGTCCTTTTCTTAATGAAATTGTAAGAAAAAGATGCACTGAACTTAAATTTAGTTTAGTTTGTGATCAAGGGAATCGGCACCAATAGCTTTGAGATTCTCATAGTCAAAAGTAAGAAATTTTAGTGATAGTTTATTTAGTTTAGTTCGGTGTATAAGAGAATCGGCACCAATCAAAATTTTAGGTGAAAAAAGTCAAATTCAGAATAGCGAATTTTTCATTTTCACTAAATTAATAACTCATTCAATTGCAAAAACTGTACTTTATCTTTTTTCTGTTCTTTTGCTTATATCTCGACCCCCTTTATGAAACTCATAAACCCATAAAACTCAACATGTAGGTAATAATTTTTCATGTTTTCCATACAAAAAGTATAAAATTCCATATAAAACAGAATTGTTATAAATATACTAAACGAATATACACAAACATTCCAGACTTATTTCATAAGCGTACCTACGTAACTTAACAAAATACCGTCTATAGGATCAAAACTGTTTAAGCGATCACTACGCTCGATGTTTAGGCGTGTGTGCGTGAACGGTGCACACAAACATAGCATCGCAAGAATTTACCTAAACTCTGTCGAGTGAATTCACAGCCAGGAGCCTTAACATGTTTAAGTAATTCATACTACTAATTGCCAGTACGTCTATATTCGTCAGATTTATGAAGCTAGGGTCGAAGGTCTAATGGAATATACGACTATTACATACTATACTCAAGTACAAGTATAAAGTAAACATATTATTACACCTAAGTTAAATCTTTACTAGAGAGTGGGCGTGGGTGCTTAGTTTTAAAGCCGGTGTTATACTAGGAGTGGATTTTAAGTAAAATCACATATCTGTTCCGCCTGTTCCTGTTCCACGTAAATAACAGCTCCAAAAACCTGTTACAAAATAACAGCCTGTTATTTCATACTATCTGGGAACAGGCAGACCACCTTGTTACCACAGGTATAAAGTATAAAGTTTTAACCTGTTTACTGTAACAATTACTGTAGTACATGTATTTACACGATTAATAAGAATCATCAAATTATGTTATCAATATCATATACAAAATAAACAACAACAAATAAAATTAAATATGTTAAATAATACGGTTTAATAGTAATTTCGTAAAGATGTGTGTGTTGATCGCAGTAACAGGCCAGAATAGGACAAAAAACCTACTACGTCGTACTTCTCTTTCTAAGGTTTTAAACTTATGCGATAAAAGGAAAGAGCTTGTGACGGCTGTAACAGTAATATTTTTTATCTTATTCTAACTAAGGTAACTGTCCCAAGGATGAATAGAGAAAAGCTTGTGACTGTCATTTATGGGATTTTGTTATCACGTGGAACAGAAGCTGTTATTTCAGGTTCTTTGTTACAGTTCTCATGATATCTTATGATACCTGTTTTATTTAACTGTTACGATAAATACGCCTCACTCCTGTTATACTGAAAGCATAATGTAAAGTAATATATCGCTTTTGTTTTGTAAGGATTCACACTGCTTTTCCATCTGTTTGGAAATCGTTGTACCTGCCTTTATTTGCGTCAGCCACACCTTTTTCAGACAATTTATTATTTATCAGTGGAACCCCTATCCTAAATTCTACTGCCCACTGGTTTCTATTTTTGTACGTTTTTTGCTTTGTTGGTGTCGGTTGCGTCTAGTGTGTTCGAATTTTTTTTTTCTTGCGTGCTAGATGAAGTATGTTGGATAGTTATGGATTATTTTACTTACATGAAAGATAATCTCATACCAATTTAATTTAAAATTAATATGGTAGATAGAAGCCTTATCGATCACTGAAACAGTAGATAAATGCACACTCACAGCTCACAGCGTAAAATCACAAATCTCGCATGGAAAGCCAAGGCTTAAAACATAGCGGGATTATAATTTATTGCCGACTGTGAGGTTATCTTTAATAGGTCAGCAAATATATTGTTAAAACTCATCACATGCCTAGCCTTTTCCCAAGTTGGGGTTGGTTTCCCGTCTAACCGGATACAGCTGAATACTATAGTATTTTACATGGACTGCGACTGCCTATCTGACCTCCACAACCCAGTTACTGGGTAACACGATACTCCTTGGTAAGACTGGTTGTCAGACTTTCGGGCTTCTGACGACCTGTAACAACTGTCAAAGATCTATGAAGGACAGGAGACACGGAGGGGTCTTGGTATGTAAAGATGTTCACTCATCCACGGACCAACTGCGGCAAGCTTAACCTTAACCTGATTTATCGACCCGTGCGGCTGTTATTTCTCAAGCCCGTAATGTCGCATATATCGTTAAAACTAAGTATAATAAATCGTACTTATGTCCTTAATCTGCACAATATCCAGCAAACAACAGCGTTGCTAAACTTAAAAATTGCTTTCAAAATTAATGTCCTATTAACTGTAATAGGCTGTAGATACCAACCAGAGATAACAAAATGGGTGTCGTCTGGGTTTCCCGCGTAAATTATCAATTTATGACGACTCAGGAAATAGTTTTATAGTCTAGTCTATTGTTTATGCTATGAGTTTTATAGTTTTCCCATTGCCAAGTTATAAAATATATTTCCTATTTTTTATTGTTTTGTGTGAACTTATTACTTAATTAACGTGAGCGCTTTATTTTGAAATTAAGACAAAAGAAAAAGTAGGGTGATCATTATTTTTTTACCGTCGGGTCATAGGTACCTATGTAAGTACAATGCGAACGAGAAATAGATTCACGAATTGGAAAGACGGGAATGAATTAACATATTTTAATTACTTGAGCTGGCAATGTGTATTCGAAAACAATAATCCGCGGGTATTACGTACATAAATATGCATACATTTATATTAGAAAAACGTAACCATGCATGTGTAAGTTTTATACATTTTCAATTTCATAGCAGTCCATAGCGTATCATAATAATTGTATGCATGTGTATTCTGCGCTGCACTGTAATGTAACCCATTCCCTATTATTTAAAAAAGAATCCATCGCCGCACTTAATCTTCGCCGGAGCACGCAGTTAATTAAGCAGTGCACTCGACTGTGAAATATCGTTAAATAATAACTAGCCCCGCTAATTAGCCGTTTCGCTTATTGTAAAACTTACAGGTCAGCTTTCTTCTCACAACATTGTGATACGCTTTCTTATTTTATTGGCTCTGCGTCGATTCCACGTGAACAATGCTAGCTTTTACATTTGTCGTAAACAGCTGTTGACTATTAAATAAAAAACAATTTTCTTTTAAACGTGAGCGATTCTGAACCATATTAGTAGGGAGCAGCGACCCACAATAGCATGAAATGGCTTTTTTACATGACATCGGCAAGTTCGCCCTTCGAAGTGATGCATCAAGTTACTGCAACAAAAGCGATTGATTCGCGCTCTCAGGATCAAATGGGGCGAATTTCGGGTGCAAGCCTAGGGCGGGGCGCGGGGCGAGTGCGGGGGCGCGGGGGCTTTGAGCAGGGGCAACAATGCGGCCCGGGTATCGATCCACCCCGCGCGCCGTCTGCCCGACGCACCGAGCCTACGCGGCCACCGCTAAACTCCTTCGCTCCTATGCAAACCTAGTACTTTTGCTTTCTAAAACATGCCACAAATACATGCGGTCGACCCTGCAATGGTGTGAGAATTAATTTTAGATATTATTTGTGGTACAAGTTAGTTTGAGATAGTTGTCGGTGATAACTTTGTCAGCGTTAGTTTAGTGTCGCCTTTACAATACGCTCTACCAATTAGGAAATACTGCATGCTGAGCATTTTATTTATTTATGTTCTGCGCTAAGCAATCTAGCTGTTTTAAACTAGATTAGCTAACTCGGGGGCAGAGTCTTGTCAGTGTCTTAAGTGCCTTGTCCACGATCAATTAATAAAAGCTTGAATTGAACTTCTGATGTTTTTTATAAAAAGTCGAAAGTAATAGTTGTTTAAATCAAATCAAATCATTATTTTATTTGCGTATATATGAATACATATTCCATGTTCATCTTGGCATGCGGAAGACATATTCAGAGACACAATTCTATCAACTCACAGAAGTACAGGGTCATATCAGCATGTCAAAAATCTCAACCCAATCAAGCAAATGCAAAACCAACCCTTCCCCGCTTCCTAACTTCATCTCCCGCAAACATATTCAGCAATTAAACTATCCGCATCAATTAAACCCTAAAGCTAATCCCTAATCGAAACTAACACTTATCGATGCCCCAACGGGCCGACAAACGCAACTTGCGATAACCGTTCCCTCGCCGACGAGATACAATGAACTAAGGACTAATATTTAGGTTGCAGGTCTAACCGACCCTGATGGAATCTTCGCAAACTGCTCGATACCTGGCGCCAATCGTGCTGAAAGGATTAGTTAGGGGAACTGTGATTAAACTTTACAGTAAGTTGCAGAATGTTGTAACGCGTTTTTGGTAAAGTAGAAATTAATTGCCAGGTAAACTAAGTCGGTAACGTGGACAAAGTCAGTTTTGTTATCATGATATATGGAATTTAGGACAGTACCCTAATTGCGTAAACGACTATGCCTAATCTGTTTCATTTTGACAGTTCAACAACATTCGTTGCGTTATTTACTTTGTTGAGCAGAATTTTGAAGTGAAAACTTCTTTAGGCGTGTTGGGCAGTTTTGAGGTGGGACTAAACAATTGATTTCGCGACACTGTTACGACGACATTTGACCATTAAAAAGACATCAACGCGTTGATTACCGCAGTGCCTGGAGTAAAAGACATCAACGCGTTGATAATCGCGGTGCCGATTTTTTTTCAAGTTTTCGCTTCTGTCGCCACTTCCCGGAGTACCACTGTTTTTTTTTTACAACTTATGAAGCAATGTATTAGCAATCTGTTTCAAATCGAAACAGAGGGCACAGGAATTTATGAATAATTACAGGCTTATTTACTGTCTAACACTTATTATAAATTCTCTGAAGTTCATTTCAAATGTGTTCTGTGAATCCTTGTATTGCCGTTGGCATCCTTTTCTTCCGCATTGGCACAGCTGCCCGAATGCCTAAGTGACAAATACCTAATAACTAAATCACGCTTTTAGCACTTTCGCTTCTCCGAAACCCCATTTCGTTGCGGTAGGGAGAGGAAATAAGCCGCCAAGACTCCCAACACTGGAAGGATTGCCATCATAATCAATCAAACCCGTTTCACATACAACCCACTTCCTTTTACAACCCCACTTACATTATGACATTTTAGTACTTTTATATTTATTGAAAGTATCATTAACTAAAGGGAAACAGACAGGGTCAAATTGAATTAGCTAACAAAACTTTGCAGATATCTATACAAGATAAATCACACAAAAAAAAAAGAAAAAGAGAAGAGAAAATCTTTTTTTCTCTTCTCTTTTTCTTTTTTTTTTTTAAAGAGTTTTCATGATTTTGTCAGTTTTAATGTTCTTTTAATTTTTATTGTTGTACTTCCTGTGCGTGTCCCAAATAAAATATATTTTTAGGGTTCCGTAGTAAACAAGGAACCCTTATAGTTTCTTCATGACCGTCTGTCTGTCCGCGGTCTAGCTCCGAGACCCTTAGTACTAGAAAGCTGTAATTGTATGTATTAATTACGCCGACAAAGTGATAAAACAAAATTATGAAAAACGTTTTTTTTAGGGTACCTCTCCTACACGTAAAGTTGTGATTTTTTTTTTCTAACCCATGTTGTGGGGTATCATTAGAAAGGTCCTTTAAAAACATTGTGAGTTTGTGATAACCATTTTTGGATTCAGGGATCCGTTTGCGAAATATTAAACTTTAAAGTGTCAATTTTTTTTAGAGTCAAGTGTCCTGCCAGCTAAATGATTGGTTTTGGATGTGTGAAAAAAATTACAACAGTAGTTTTTATAACGAAATTAAAAGGAAAACTATCACAGCTAAGTAGGCTCTACAAGTTAACGAGTAATAATCGACCAACTTAACTTTGCAGTTGCAAAAACATGTTTTCCCATACATTCCTTATGGGAGAACATATATTCAACTACAAAGTTAAGTTTGTTTTTGGGATAAATTCATCCCAACTGCGGAACCCTTCATTGTGCGTGGTCCGACACGCACTTGGCCGGTTTTTTCTTTCTTTTCTTTAAAAGAAAAAGAAGTTTACAAAAAAGAACTGATCTTTTAAACTGATATTTCAAGTAACTACATCACTTGCGGTAGTTGACCAAAAAACAAAAAACACATCCGTTTTTTTTTTGTTTCATCATATTTGTTTATCGATACTCATCATATCTACGGAGTTTCACTGCCTATTTTAATTTGACCCTAGTGAAGTTGATTTCCCTTCTCATTAGCCGTGGAATACAAGATAGGGCCTAAAACATTCGGTGGCCATTCCACTAGATACGTCGAAACGATATGCTTGCTTGTATCGTTAGGGTTCCGAGGTCTTTAGAATTGTAAAAGTGAATGTACCGTTAAATCCTTTCAGACGTTTTTGAGCCAAGCGCGCAGACTTAGGAATAGATAGCTGTACCAACGAGATTCTAGGAAACCGCCATTATTTTGTCTGTGGGGGGTTATTGAAGGCTTGTGAGTCTTCATCATTAAAATGAAACAATAGTACCTAAAGAAAAATAACGACTTTTTTTATTTGAAAAAAATTCTGGGCCCATAACCTACTATGAAACAACGCGTGCAATGATAATAGGAGTGAAAAATATATTCAAATATAGTACGACAAGTCAAGTGTAGTACACATTCCTACCACTAGATAGCGACACATAAGAATATTTTGATAAACCCAACAATCATAAGCACAGAATACATAATAAGGGGCAGTTAATTGTATTAAACTATCAAAATGTACTTTAATAGCCTCCAAAAACTTGACAACGTCTGTTTTGGAAGTCAGTGGGCGTAGAATAAAGGCTGGTACAGACGCACCGCGAGGCAACTTGGGGAGCGTCAGTGAAACCTAATAAAACCGGTTATGGTCCCTACGTGACGCGTGCGAGGTAATGAGTTTTCGGAGAAAGCGCTGCATGTGTTCTGTTTAGTTCCCCGTACAGCGATGTACGCCACGCGATACGCCAGTGTGCACTGCGTTTATAATTAATACATAAACTGCATAATTGTAATTTGGACCATTAGTCTGTAGAATACATTGCTTTGATAAAAAATAGTCCGTTTAATTTTATTGCGACCCGACCGCCCACGCGCCTGCATAGAACATTATTTACGAAATATTTGTTTGGATGTGCAATTAAAATCTAATTTAGGGATGATTTATGAAGCAATTTATTTGAAAACGAACTAGGTATGCGTGCGTGTCAGCTAATATTTCCGACTTGCTGATATGAGAATTAATTGTAGCATTAACTTATTGAAACTGAAGTGTCGTTTGACTTTAATTAGTATTTAGTACCTATGATGATTAGGCGTTGTGCCAGTAACCTGTAATATTTCAACATTACGATTCTGTGGCATATCAATCAAGAGTATTGGTACAATACAGTCATGCGTTATCAGTCTGCGTTCAGCGCTCGGTGTGGCAACACGCAGTGTTCGGGTTCGCGACAAGTCAATCGTCATCCTGAGGATGCCTCTTTGAGAGGTGAAACACGTGTCGATTTCTTTCAGAAGTTTTTTATGGATCTTTAGAAACAGCTAAGCGGAACAGGTTACTAAATACTACGTCTATTGTATTTTATTGGTACAATATACAGCATGTATCGTAAATGTGTGGTAATTTATGTTATTGGGTTTAGTTTCCGCACTTAGTCCTTCAGATGGGCCATGGTCGCCGTTGACGGTTATTCCAACCAGCCCAGAATCCCTCCAGAAGTTAATTAAATCTGGGTAATTCCATGTAACGGGTGTTACAGTTCGTACATCTTTACTTGCCAGAAAACACTAAATGAATAAGAAAACATGGCATGTCATGATGTTTCAGAACACCCTACCTAATGTGCAATTTTCGTAAAATGTATTGAAATTAATATGTCTATTAGCAGTACAAAAATATAGAGCCATTTATCGTGTAACGGGCGTTACACGATTTGGCCTCATCTCCTGGTCTATTCAGAACGTCTGTGAAAGATCTGGTTGACCCGAGAGTTTCTGTTCTAATCTATGTGACATATGTGCGTTCAAAGAGCACGTTCGCGACGCGGATTACTGTCCGTTATGCCCATAGATATCCGTGGTTATGCCTATTGTGTGGAAGTGTTTGTTTAGCGAGCAGTGTCCCGTGATGGTACCCGTCACCAAGCGCAGGCCGTTCCTGTCCAGGCGTAAATATATGGTCTCCTCTAAGTTTGACCACATCTTTACTAATACATGCTGTATAATGTATATATATGCATCACATCAAAGAAAAACTTTTACTATGAATATGAGTAGATGTACCCCTAATTTCCTTAAGTGTATGACGTAGCAATAATTTTATTTACGAGCGACATGACAGGGTCATTTATCTTCAATCAATCGCCAAGGCTCGACTATACATAGATAGAGTACGTTCCACACATAACTTACGTCCAACGCTTCCCAAGGTTCTATCGGTTTATTTTTTCACGTAACAGTACTGACTATGTTAGTTGTTTTTATTACACTACAATGATGTTTATCGTAGTTATCATTATGTTCTCTTAGGTCAAGTTGAAGGGTACGTGGCTACCAGCCAAAGACATGTGTACGAAATATCCTTGAAGCCGAGATTACACGGTATGTGTGAATTTTGTTATATGACATTGATTTTACATTCTGTGATTACTTCCTCACACTTTTTAGAAAAATCGTCTACTTTTACAATGTTTATAAATATGTGAGCACCATGTATCTATCATATAATGAATTTATCTGTCGTTGCTTCATTTTTAATTCTTTTTACCTATTGTAGTATAGTAATTTTATTCTAGGTGCATCGTCTTAACATATAATTATTTAACTAATGAATGTAGGTATCTATTCAAAACTAGCGGACCCGACAGACATTGTCCTGTCCGAACAGCGCCACCTACCGGGTCCAATTGTATTTTCAAACCATCCAGGAACCCACTCAAATATACACACAAAATTTAATCTAAATTGGTCCTGCCGTTTAGGAGGAGCTAGGTGGCAAGGCAAACACATGTACAGAAAGAAGAATTATGTATTTAAAGATAAAGGTATTGTAAAACATTTTAAAAGAGTAACGGTGGAGTTTCTTGCCCATTCTTCTCCATACGAAAACTACCTTTTGGAAGGAGCGACTAGAATCAATTCTATTATTTTGTAAATTTTGTCAAAAGTGCCATACAACGGCCCGTTTGAAATAAATAATTTGACTTTGACTTTTGTAATAACGTGTTGTTAAAAATTACACTTGCTGCTGGACTAGTATATTCTCGTATACCTCTCATATTTGTGATTAGTAGAACTTTTTACTTGGGAGATAAAAATATATAGCTATACTGCACTAATAGAGGTAAATATGTCAACAAGAATATGGTTTTCTCATAGTTCTCATATTTACTATCGTGCTTCTACGATGAAAAACAACCTCTCCAAATGATTTGCTGCTGATTGTGCTTTTGAAGTTCGATAAGTATCCTTTAAAGTTAAAGTTCGTGAGCACATTCGTAAGAAGCTAGCAGTATCATCACAACGGTAATGTTTTCCCATTGTTTGTCTTGTTTTTGTATAGTCGTGTATTTATTTGTTCTTATATTTAAATATATTTAGATACCTATATTATAATATAGTTTGAATAGGTATATATATCCTTATATTTAAATAAATATTTATTCCACAATTTTCGATATTGCACCTACCACTGTTTGTCTCTGCATCACCCAAAGGTTGACTGGTAGAAAATGCCTATTGCATTAAGACCTCTGTATATTGATGTGCTTAAAGTATTTTTTTTAAAGTGCTGATTCTCAGCCTAATTTGAATAAATGACAATTGATTTGATTTCTTTTACCAGACTATATAGCAAACTTAAATGAGGGATGAAATAATGACTGCTTTTTGTCACCCCTCGCTGTTTGTCGATCTTTTGTTTCCTAAGCTTGATCATAGAACATCTTCTTGTTCATTATCAGTGTGTCGTCTAGACGACACTGTTATTATTTTTAATTGCGTCTCCGCATAGACATTATTTTTCTTAAAAAATAATTAAGAACTTATTATCTGTTTGGCATTAATGCTGAAATGAACCTTTTTGGCGCAGCCGTGAGGCACATACTATTGTTTTTAAAACATTTTTTTATTTTTATTTTCACTGTGTTATTTGTGTTTTGTGTTTCACGAACTGTGTCCAAATAAATGTTTTTCTTTCTTTCTTTCTTTCTTTCTTTTCTCCGTAATACTAATAAGACAAACACAACACGCTCAGTTGTAACACAAAAAAGTTATTATCGAGAGCAACACAGAATATTACTCTATCAAAGAGTCAATCCTCTACTCACATAAAAACTGAAAATGAAAAAAAAAAACTTAATTTTAAACAGGTCACCTCAATGCCTTGAATAGCATATTCATGAGCAACAAAACTGAACGAATCAATTACCACGTTGTGAACCTCAATGTTTGTCGTTTTAATTTTAAAAGCCACTCAAAACCCTTTGACGGGGCCTAAACTTAACATTCCCTGCATTCCGAGTACGCGTGATATCGTACCGCGTTGTCCGTCCCTTTCTGTTTCCACATTTCACCCTTTTACTCATGTCATGACACTTATGACAGGTTGAACTGATAAGCTGAAGCGATCGCCACGAGTTTTTGTCGCACCGTCTGAGCTTGAGTTTTAAGTAATGGTTATGGTAAGCGACTATAGGGTTACCATTACGAAAATTTTAAAGTCCTCACAAAAACCCGGACTTTTTTAAAGTTTGAACATTTTACTTTTTAATCTTTTTTTTTCTAAACTCATTGATCTCTTTATATTTTCTTTAAAAAAATCTTCTCTAGTAGAAACGTTTGGACAAATGACAGGGCTGGACAAAGTCCGGATTGGGGCCTAAAAAGCCGGACGGATGGTAACCCTATTAGCGACAGAACTGATTCGGAGAATGTGTTTTCGGAAATTGTTTTACCTTATTTGGAAGACACTATCTTCAAACTCTTTTAAGAAAACGTACCCAATATTAATGTCAATGTAATTTAAGGCAACGATAACCGACTTTTAATGATTTTATACTGTACATCACGTCTAAACGAGTAGTGTTAATGATTTGGAAAAAATATAATTTAAATTAGAGCATTTTCTTAATAACTTATTATAAGAATATTTTAGATTATGTTTATATTACATAGCGAAATTAATTTGTAAAGTTATGTCTAACGCGAATAAAAAACTTAGAATCACGCAAAATCCATTTAGCGTATTTTTCTGAAACTTTCACCATTTTAAAGTTATTTTAATTATTGATCTTTTAGTGTACGTGTTTTATTAAAATACCTTTTGTTTTATGTGTAATAAATAAATAATACGTCTTATTTGGGACAGCGCTCCTTGATGGGCGAGTCCTATTACTGACTGGACGTACGACGCGTTGCGTGAGCTCAGTACAGAACACGCAAGCTAACCACTCAAGGTCACTAGCATATATCTTCGTCTTAAATTGAAGATACAGATTAAAGAGGCGTCGCGGTCAATTAGCCACATATGGAAGTGCATTCGCACATGTTCTGTCATTCATCGACCTTTTGTGTACGTGAACAAAGGGTCGCACGCTGACGTTCGTGACTTAATCGCGGGCGCAGTATGTACGGGGCCATTCCGCTCAATTAGGCCTGCGGACCGGGTTTGTCTACTCCGCAGACGCAGCACGCTGGAGCTGTCGGCCGCTTTGATTAAAGTTTGATTGGGACCTGTCACTCATGCCACGGATTTAGAACGCGCTCGCGCATTGATGTCAAATAAACGTATAAACGCGGTGGCGATTTTTGATTGATCTCTTTTATTGTTATTTTTGTTGTGTATTTGAATGTCTGTTGACTTTTGAACGAATTTGTACGATTCATTTCTCCCCCCTCTGCTTTGCAATTAATTCTCATGTTGCTTGAATTTGCATTGGACGTTGGAACTAACCAGCGGAAAATGAGGATGCAGTGTTTTCATTAGGTTTTAAAACTCATTTCATGTCAATCTGCACTTTTTGTATTGTTCATGAAATGCAGTATTTTTTTCTTTAAAACGCAGTGAGGTAGGTAGAGGTACTATCGAAGAAATGCATACCTGTACACTGTAAGAACTATTCTTGATTGTAGCGCTCGGCCGCTATAGTAACGCTTATCTACGAAAAAAAAGGGTAGTGCACGGGATTTTGTTTTCAAATTGGTTAGATATGCGTTACCCCGATGGTACATCGATTGAATTTCATTTTAGAATGTATCGCGCCTTTTTTTGTACGTAAGCGTTACTATATCGGCCGGCCGAGCGCTGCAAGCAGGAATAGTCCTTACGGTGTTCAAATATGCCCGCCCGCGATAGTACACACGTCTACACATCAAGCTATATATTTCCAGTTTATGTTGATCTCGCATTGTGTAGGATTTCCGTACAATGCGAGGTCAGCGTATACTGGAAATGTATAGCTTGATGTGTAGCCGTGTGTACATATTGAGTTAAAAGTACGGCTACAAATCAATAAAAGATTTACAAAACTGTTACCCCAATCGGCAAAAAAAAAATAAGAGGAAAAAGCTAAATAAATTATTACCTAATTCTTGTAACACGGCAACAACGCAACGTTACGAAAGTTTTCCCCTCGAAGCGGATTCGGGGGAACTCGGGGTATTATGGCACAGCTTCCCGACAACTTTTTATAACTCGTAGTAACACTCGGAGAGACGCGGTGTTAGGTAATTTCTCCCCTCGATAGCCCGTAACTGTTTTGTAACGTTAACTTCAATCAAACTTAGCAGAAATTGACTAAGTTATGCCAAAATGACTTGTATGGTTTCTTTCGCGTTCTTGAGTACCATAACGCAAAGTTACCCTCGAAGTAAAATGTCGTAAGAGGTCAAAACTTCTGTTACAATAATATTACTTAATGTTTTGTTTGTTTTCCGTCTGGTGTGGAAAAGAAACAAAAGTATTAGTGGTCGCTTTCCGCGAACTTCGATGGACGGAAAAAGTTTTTTACTCCATAACCTAGAAGTATTTTTATTGCACTTAGCTTTCAGTATTACTCATGGTCAGATTGCCATGAAAGGCTTAAAAAAACATTCCATTTACGATTCGATTCAAAGAAGTGCTGTACCTTGTACCTAAATTCATCTGCGTTCTTCAACATTCGAGCATGAATGTTTGTTTAATATGATAATTATCCAATAAAAATTAACGTCTCGGAAATGATAAATAGTTAATATCGGCGCCCTTTAACAACCAAAATATTTAATTAAGATGCTCATAAAGACAGCCAGTGGCACTTCAAACTGGTTTAATTAGAGAGATATTTTAAAACGTACCATCTTCATTATACTTAAACTGACACATATTTATTCTGACTTGTACACTTCTTGTTTGGGATTATACATTCTTTACTGTTACAAACTATACATTAGTTATGAATAATGATGGTTTTTTGTACTGTTTATAACTACAACATATTAAATTTCTAAAAACCCGCCAAGTCGTACATCGTAAAAATCGCCGGAAAAAACACGTTTCTTGTATGTATCCCTTTAATTATTAATTTTTATTGTTTCTTTTTCTATAAAAATTAATAATTAAAGGGATACATACAAGAAACGTGTTTTTTCCGGAGATTTTTACGATGTACGACTTAGCGGGTTTTTAGAAATTTAATATGTTGTAAGTAGTCATAAATAGTACAAAAAACCATCATTATTCATATTTTTTTGAAAATTTTCAAAGATTGTGTATTTCTATTGCCGCTATCGGCAATAGAAATACGCAATCTTTGAAAATGTCTATTGTGTACTTATTACGGTTCTTGAGATACAGTCCGCTGACAGACATACACACGACAGACAGCGGAGACTTAATAATAGGGTTCCATCTGGCACCCTTCGGGTACGGAACCCATTGATATACTAATCAATGACGGAACCTTAAAAAGACGTACTATGACTTCTCATTCTACGATTTGAACCTAAACTAGAAAATCTGTATCGCCTTTTATATACACACTGCAGGTGCTTCATTAATACAGTCCATCGACAAATTGATACTCCAATATGTCTGCATATAGCGCGGTAATTAACATTTATAGCCGATGTTTTCATTAAGCTCTGTTAAATACAGAATCCCCTAAAAATGAACTAGTCAAACAATTGTTTATTGTTTCCGGTGTGTATTGTTTTGACAGATGCTGCTATTGGTCCGCTGTACACATTACAAACATAACATTGCGTTTACAAAACCTCATCATTATCAAGTTACAGTTCAATTTGATTCTTATGTCGTCAGCCTAGCGATGCGCTCATGTCACAGTTTGATAGTTCGGACGGAATATGTAAGTTGTTTGTTGTGTATTGAAGGCGTGGTGTCGTCGCATCTATTTTTAGGTTTACGAGTTCAGTCCCCTTCTCCCCTGTGTCCCCTCGTCGTGTCGTTCTTCATCCCTGCTGGGCCAAGTGTGAGGGCTCTCACGTAAACGTCTTATAGATGTCGTGTTGAATTTTACGATGCCTTTTGATTGGATAAGTTTATCACTTCACCATTTTTTCAAAAACGTCAGAAGATTTATCATCTAGAACGTTTCATTTGACAGTTTTTATTAATCTTGAAAATAAATTAAATCACGTGTCCTTCTCATTCCATACAGCTATAGAGAACATACGACCCCATGGCGTGTTCTATAAAAGTTCCCGTCAAACGGTGGCAGTATAAATCGCGCGAGACACGAACCAACTCGATCTTGACCAACATTTCCTAGACGTGACGTAATCGTCACAACTGTGAATTAACCTAGATAACATTCCGGAGTAAACGTATGGATGAGCATCACACACGGTTTTATCTGCTGGAGTTAACAGACAATTTAAGTTGTTTTAAAGTATGTCTTAAACCGGGTCTCCTGCGCGTCTTTTTTCGAAACATTACACAAAAACATTTGTTTTTATACACAAGCTATCTCCTGCGTATTATAATATTTTTAGATTAATAACACATTTTCTTTCCATGTCGTGAGTTCCGACGAAGAAGAGGATAAATTTTAGCAATTATAGACTCAATATCGAGGAGAAGAAACAGATTTCGAGTCAGACCGTATTTATGACTTCAAAATTTTGACATTTACCAAGAGCTACGGATTGATGACCGGTTTGGGTGAGTAGATCCTTGTATGTCGGCACTGTGCGTCCCAGATTACGGGTATCTCTGATTAAGCTTAAAAAGTGAAGAATAGTATCTCTATTCCAATCCATCGCAACTTGTTCACAACTATTCACAAGACAATATAACCTCAAAACCGGTATTGACTGACAGTGACAGATGTGCGTAGTACGCGCGGCGGTTGAAAATGAAACAAACCTTTCCCCCCTTCACCCGCGCATATTTCCCATGCAGCTCGGAAAACAAAAACATCGTGTTTGCGTATACAAATGTGTATGGCCACGCCACTTTGTTTCGATGTTTTTGTGTAATGTTTCGAAAAAACACGCGCAGTAGACCCGGCTTTATAGACACGAAAGAAATGATTTTACGTATCTTTCTTGTACCTATTAGATGTAGGTATAGATAGATAGCCATAACGCACTACGCAGTATCACGTAAGTTAGATCCATTCGGTCCTTTTTGGTCATGTCGCGAATCGAAGGACCGAAAAAAAAAAAAACACAGATCAAAACAGAACGTAAAGTACGATCATCAGAACTCAACGACTACTTTTCCTAACTGAACGCAAATTTTGGCCAACAAAAAAATTAAGTCTGTCGAAATAGAACATTGAAACTGGATGCAGTCGTTAAGTCTCGCCGATACGCTTATATTGTTTTGTCAGTTCACTTTTGGAGAGATATTAGGTCACCAGCTGGTTCCGTGCAGATACTTTAGCTGCAACATCTGATTGATGACTCAAACCTGTTCCGTCTGAGCGTCCGAAACCGAAACTGCAGCTAAAAAACGTATCAATTCTAAACATTCAGATTAATCATTATGTTAGAAGTTTTTCAGAGACCGTTAAAAACGATTTACAGTGTTTCGGATGGTTTAATTTTGAACCAAATAATGATGACTGTATTCATCTTTGCAAGCTTGAAATCGTCGTCCGTTGTCAAGGGAAAATTTACAACCAATGCATCAGGAACTTCATTTTAATAGACTTACGAATACTCGGAAACAATGTAGGTAACTAGTTATAACAAAAATTTGTATGCGAGTCTTTTGCCGTGGCCTACACTACTACCATATCTAACTCCTCATCATCTCAACGATTAATCCTCTAACATTATTCCTCCACGTCTCTCAGTGATCTCGGACCGAAGGAGCACGTAGCTTTTACTGTAATTGATACATACATATCTTTAATCTGGTGTTTGTAAGTCGGTCCCCCACAAGTATGCGATGTTAATGGACAATTATTTCGGCAGTCGTCGGTCTCACGCAACGCGTGGCGCGTGCGTGCTCGCTTATTATTGTTAGCGGAGGAGAGCGCGTGTGACGGACGGTGGCTGTCCGATGAGTGAGCGGGGAGCGGGTTACAATGGGAATTATGTGAGAGATATTGGTCCAGAAAAAATAAACCTATTTTCGATGTGAAGGAAAAATGGCAAAGATACTAGTTTTGCAGATTTTTTCTTGTGTGCGTCAGATTTGTAGTAATCTGAATATACCATTTTAAACTGACGTAATTGGCTATTACGTTCTCAAAATAATTTGAGTACATGCTGAATGCAATAGAAAATCAGAAACACAAAAATTTCCATACTTTAGGAATAATATTGGCAATAGCATCGAGATTACCATCGTCAACCCTTCACCGCTTCCTCTCTTCCCTCAAGCCCACGTCGTCTGGTCGATAAGGCCATGTGTGCACGCACCGCGGGAGTCCGCCCCCCCTCGCCGGCTATTTTCATTTATCACTCCGAGATGCTCAGCCTTTCCTCGCCGATAACGGCGTCTAAGATAAAATAAAAAATCTATTTTACTATGTATTTCGGAGACAAAATTCCAGTCTTACAGACCTGCAAGCATTGCAGATGATACTAAAACTTGTGTGATCTAAACTTGGAGACTGCGGAATTGTAGCCTAGAGACTACCAAGTACCATCGAGGCCACTTTCCTTAATTGATTCTCACAACTGTCGCGCGAATGTTAGCAGCTGAGGCATTATTCCTTTTATTCAGAGTAAAAACACAGACATTGCGTCGCGTCGTTTCAAAACGTGTATAGACTAGCTCCAGCATCCATGTTTAGCTACAAATTTTAATGTAATAACATTGTGGCTAATTTACTAAAAGAATGTTGCTCGACAACCCACTACAAGAACATAAAAAAATCTGTGGACCAAGTTTTAATGGACCCAGCGATGAAAAAAATAGCCAAACCATGTCCAATTTCGTTAGAAAAATGCGTATATTTTAATTAAATTACTGTTTTAAACTCCTATTGTTCCTTTAAAATTTCGTAATGGTTTCTTTAGAATTCGGCTTATCAGCTCTATTTATTTTTATAGAGTTCTTAGAAAAAAACAAAAAATGCTATAACAAAGCTTCTAACAAGCAACTTCATTCTCGCTTATAAAAAACCTGTCAAATCACAAGCAACGATCGATCGAGGGACTTAGTAAATCTAATAAGAGAGTTTTTTGTGCGCGAAACGAATGAGGTGAAACGTGTTTGAAATAGACAGGGGATTAAGTGTCCCCTAGTAGGAGCGAGGGGTTCGATGCATGCGCCGGTTGTGGCAGGGTTACCAGCCAGTGTATGACGCTTTCTCTTACAACACAAAACTCGATTTGAAAATAGGTTATTGTGTCGTTTGTGGTCGAAGTGTGACTAGCTATTCATAGAACGGCTTTAATGTGCTGTCCAAAATCTTGCAACATGAACTTGTTCAAGTTTTAGTTACAGATATTTTCATCTTAAAATCAATGTATGATAAAAGCCAGCTACAAATTAGTCCAAAGCTCACCTCTTTAACAAGCAAAGCTCAAACCCGACACTGACATGATATGCCTGTCACAGCAAATACTGACGAATGGTAGCCCTGCGTTTATGCGCAGTGCGTGCTTTGCGAACGCTCTCGTGGATCCAGTGGATCAATTTCACGCAGATCGATTACTCTTTGTCGTTGAGAAAAAGGTCCTTGGCACAGCACATGTGTTCCAGTGCTTCAACTCTACGAAGATTATAACACGTGTCGTTTATAGACGCATTAACGACATGTGTATTGCATCGCCTCTGAGGCTATGACATAGTTTGTACCTTATCCTTGATACAGTCAGCCTCATATTTACAAACACATTTTTCGAACCTTCAGTTAACTCAACTGAACATCACGAGTAACTTATCAAAGTAAAATTATCATAGCCATCTGTCATTTAGAGATCATCAGATAAATTGCTACATATGTACAGTGTACACGTCATTAACCTAATCGTTTTATATTTTGAACTGCGTGTGGGCTTGAAATAAACCTGGGAATTTTTCTCACGATTAACTCAAATTAAATTAAAACTTGTGGTTACTTTTATAACGGAATTCAGCATTAATGTAATATTAGTTCAGATAAGGCTATTTTACTATCTTCATGTTTTTCTTCCGGACCAACGATCTCACATACTAGAGAGGTCAGTGGTCCTTTCGTCCGTAGTTTCCCCCTCAAACTATTATAAAAATAACTCTATTGCAAATAGTGTATTCACGTTGTTACTACTAAATGCTGTTTTACTGTCCCCATACCATATTAGTAATAATTAATCTACTGTGGCCAGGTCGAACAAAATGTTCTTAATTAGCCTAATGCACAGCCAAAAGCTTTTTGTGGACATTTTATTGCAATAAGTAACCGCAGCAACAATTTCGTTGGCGAAAAACATTGGACATCAACGAACTAACCATTAAGATAATTAAGGATAATTGCGGCTGAGTTATTGAATGTTATCGGATGATAATGACACTGTTTATTAGTGAATGGTGTAGGCTCGTGTTCAATCGAATTCATGTGGGCTTACGTTCAATAATGAAAGCTGGTTATTTGTTTTCCATGTAATATTCAGTGTATAAAAGAGGAAATTCGATGTTATTACTGAAAACACAACAGCAGAAGTATTGTTAGATTAAATGAGACCTATAGTTAAAACTGACATTCGAACTGGGCCGCTAAAGATGTATCAAAAATCAAAGAGAAACTTCGAAAGGACCAGAAATTTATTCCCATGTCTCCAAGGACCAGAAAACTAAGATGAAAACTTTCCTTACATTACTGCTTATTCAACTCAAGGGTGGTGCCGTCGGTAAACAGCGCAGGTACAAACAGCTGGTGGGTCGAGACTCGAGCTCGTACCATTGTGATCGGCGCAGGCGCACGCTGAGCGGCAACGCCGCAGCCTCTCATGTTTATTTTATTACTAGCCTTTTTATTACTGATCCCTTCGCCTTTCGGTTTGTTTAGATATGGTTTGGTTGAGTTCTGATGTTGGCTCGCTAGAAATGGTTTGTGATATGCAGTTGTTGCGCGTGTAAGGAAAAGTAGTAAAATGGTAGTTATAAGGCGATAACGTTGTAAACTCAGTAGCTTTAAACAAGATGTAGGATGTTTGTAAGGAACTGAGAAGCCACTGAGCGCCATGATAAGACTTAACTTCAAGAATCACTAAAGAGAACAAGCTGAGAAGCACTCTCAGTATATGAACATGCCATAAAAGAGAGAGTTAATTGATTCAGGCGTGATCTTGCGAAAATATAAAATACAATAGACGTTGATATATTTAGTAACCTGTTCCACTTAACTTATTCCTAAAGAGCTATAAAAACCCTGTAAGAAATCGACACGTGTTTCACTTGTCAACAAGGCATCCTCAGGATGACGATTGACTTGTCGACAAGTAAATATATCAACGTATTCACGATATTTCACAGCTCTAATGCGTATAACGTTTGGCCACTTTGCATTGGATTTGTAACTATTTTCTTTGTCTATATCTTTCTTAACTTTCCTGGGTCTATCTCTAATAGTAGTATATATTGGTGCTATATGGAAAAAATTAAATCCGAACCACTTTTTACATAGAAATAATGCCGTGGGTTTTGAAAGAAAACAAAAAAAAAAGCGGCCAAGTGCGAGACGTACTCGCCCATGAAGGGTTCCGTAACAGCAAGTAACGATAAGTTTACGATTTATGACGTATTAAAAAAAAACTACTTGCTAGATCTCGTTCAAACCAATTTTCGGTGGAAGTTTACATAGTAATGTACATCATATATTTTTTTTAGTTTTATCATTCTCTTATTTTAGAAGTTACAGGGGGGGGGACACACATTTTACCACTTTGGAAGTGTCTCTCGCACAAACTATTCAGTTTAGAAAAAAATGATATTAGAAACCTCAATATCATTTTTGAAGACCTATCCATAGATACCCCACACGTATGGGATTGATGAAAAAAAAATTTTTGAGTTTCAGTTCTAAGTATGGGGAACTCCAAAATTATTTGATTTTTTTCTATTTTTGTGTAAAAATCTTAATGCGGTTCACAGAATACATCTACTTACCAAGTTTCAACAGCATAGCTCTTATAGTTTCGGAAAAAAGTGGCTGTGACATACGGACGGACAGACAGACAGACAGACAGACAGACAGACAGACAGACAGATAGACAGACAGACAGACAGACAGACAGACAGACATGACGAATCTATAAGGGTTCCGTTTTTTAACGGAACCCTAAAAAGTGACGATAATGAAAAAGTAAAAGTTACATGGATGTCAGGTTACACAAAGAGTATAAAATCTCATTTCGTTTAGCAATTTGGAGCATCTAGCCGACGAGCTAACGACATTGCCCCAATAATTAGATTTCGTTTGGAGCCTTTGAAACACAGAATCCTTTTAAAACGATTCCGTTCAAACTTTAGGAACCGATCCGTTTTGTAATCCTCAACAATAGACAGAAATATTTATAAATTAAATAAGTTAACGATGAGTAACCACTTTATTATAAGATACTACATTTGCGTATAACAGTCACAAAACGAACGGCGAAAATGTGAGCTTCCAGTTCCAGGTAGAAACAGACACTAAACAGCCGTCCAATGACGCGTATCCGTAAATAGAAAAACGATATTACCGATACAAACGTAACACTTACGATTTTATTACATTACTCCCACGGACCGCATTGTTTTGACGGTTTTAATTACGTCCGATAGCAACAATCTCGCCAACAAGGCATCAATGTTTACAATCCAACAAAGGTAGTACAATGAAGGCCTTTCAGAGTATTTCGCGGTATGCACAACAATAACAGATGAGCTAGAACACGTGGTGGTATGAATTTCGCTTTTGTGCTGTTCACGGAAATGGGAATAAACTTGAATAGCGCGTTGCTATGGGAGTGTGACTCGTCTGGATTGTGGTGCAGTTAGCTATCTATATTGAGAGCTAGGGATTGGAGTTAATAGCGCTTGTGGGATTTGCGATTGACACTAATTGTGATCATTGTGACGGTTTGAGGTCAACCTTTCTGTGATTTGATCAGAATAGTTTGAATGCATTTTGATTTAATGGTCGTTTCGATCATGTTCATACAAAAACATATTTTGGAAGGCTGATCAAAAAAAAAACATGCTTTGAAGTAAATACTGCAGCACAGTTTATCCAATCGAATCCCTCAGACGCATGTCGAAAGTTTGCAGAAGAGTGAGGACTAAAGCAAGGTCAATGCCCCACGAGCTAAGTCACACGTGGGTATACTAAATGATTCATCTACATCTGTTCAGGTATCGTACTGCGGCACATTTAGGAAAATCCAGCTCTTATCGGTACCGTAGCGGTAACGCCACACCCAAGTACCAAAATCTTGCTCCGAGACACGAGCATATAGGTATAGAGGCGACAAACCCCGATACGTCGTCGTGCGGCACCGGACACGGCGCTTCCTCGCCCGTATTAAACGTCCGCCTACGCGCTCGCTTCCTGCGCGGCGCGTCGCCACGCGGCCGCTAAGTGCGCGGAGAGAAGGACCAAAAAGGATTTGAAAAGTTTGCTTTTCACCAGTGACAAATTTGGAAAACAAGCCTTGATGACTTTAAAAGCCAATAATGAAACTAAACACTGATGTTTTTGAGGACACTGAATACCACCCGCAGCAACGGATGATAAGGAGGAAGGTCTATTCCTTTAATGTCGATGTCTTACATCCGTTATGAAACGAAATCCGGATACTTGATGTTAGGTGCACGATCTGATATCAGGAGCAAATGATTAGGATATGAAGGAACAAGCTCAGTTCGAAGAATACATCAACAACAACATAAAATGGCAATGTGCCCATGCGTTCTTGACAATGACTTTGTTTAAAGACATTAGCATATTTCGAAACATGAGTAATGTTTGCCAATGTCGGCTTCAATTATGAACGCTAAAATATGTTTATATGCAAATGAATATGAATATCATCTTTCTTTTATATTCTATCGCCTGTGTGGGTGACTTTTTTCATTATTTTGGAAGAAAGAAATAAAAATTGTTTCTTCTGCACAAACAAAACCCACATTACAAAAAAAAAAAAATGCCAAGAGCCTCGTATTGAAGCAGTAGAACTTAAGTAAATTTTTTCAATATTTTTTTTTTGTTTTTGCTGTTGTCCTATTGTTGTTAGAACATTGACATATGATGGAGACAGGACAGGTTTTGCTAGAAAATTAATAAAACATGGACCAGAAAAACCCACTGTTAGATCCATGATTAATTTACTCCAGAATTATTTAAACATGCAAAAAATAAAAGCTCGCAGATAAATTCCTAAACCATTCATGCTCCCACACATATGCAAAAACATTTCGAACACGATTCGCGGACCCAATAGCCCGACTTTAACGGTGCCTTTGATGTGCACCTAATGCTGATAGATATGCGGGGTAGGAAGTCGCCGTAGACACATTAGAGGAACCTGCCTCGTATCGGAACTGATTATTTCAAAACCCAGTTGAAACCGTGTCATGTGGTTTGTGTTATTGACTATACTTATTTTCACACACATACGAATCTTTTAAATGTTCTGTTAATATGGTTCAAGCTCATATTGATTGTCAGGCCTTGGACTTTTCTGAAATCCGTGGTGGATGCGGGAGGCACAAGATCGATCGATGAAACGATGCTTGCGGAGCGCCTATGTTCATTAAGTCCAACAGTGCATGGCTTTTGACTGAATGATGATAATGACGTTGAAGCTCATATCAAAGAGAATTTCGCAGTTACCTAACCAGATAAATCTTAAAACATGACGTTTCATATTAACTATTATGTACTACTTTCTGCTGCATTTACTCTGACTGACGGAAAAGACCAGTAACGGGTCGCCCTTTGCACCATATGGAAATCAATCCCATACCTTCACAATATACGTTGTAAAAGTAATATAAGCTAACATGTAGTTTTTTGTTTGCAGGTACGTTGTCCGAGCCCAGTCTGCGGTGGCCAGGCGCATGCGCGCGAGCCCCGTGGGAACGCGGCCGCTTCCTCGAATGTACCGCGCTAGCCACCGGCCTCTAGTTACATGACCGGTTGTACTAGCAAAAGGGTTGCCCTCGGAGTTACAACAAGTGTGATGGCACCGAAAGAGGTGAAGACTTATCGCTAAAATAAAATGTGACACATTTAAGCCTTGTTTTTCCCAGGAATGTTCGTGGTTGAGGTAAATTCTCAACTTTGGTCTTACCATCCCCTAACTGCTCAAGGAACACAAACTTCATACTTTAGATCAATTTTAGAGTCCAAAGCCACCTAACCTACTCGTAACTCACCCATGCATTAATCTATATTAAAATAACCATATAACTAATGCAAAAGATCAAACCTTACACGTCTTATTTCTCGCTCGGCTGTCATAATACGGGTCCGCTGTCTGTCTCAGCAAAATGTCCCATCTGACTGAATACGGCGCTTCCTCAAACACGAACCCTCCTTCAATAAGTTGGCAGCCGCGCGTTCGGATTACAGAACCGGTTACCGGTTTCATATCGGTTATATTGCTCGAGCAGGGAAGGGTTACGGTTTGGCTTTGGCACCATTGTTTATTTACACCTCAACAGCCACGGGAAACTAATGGGCATAATCATTATTGGATTTGATAATGGTAATGTTTTTTAGCTTCTAAATTAGATTCAGGTCGGTACCTAGTTTTAAAACCACAGTCTCACCGCAATGGATTATGAAACTGGCGCCATTGAAATCGAAGTTAACTGCAATTGTATTAGTGTTGTTTCAAGAAAATATGACTGGCTACGAAAATCGTACTTCAAAGAAGAGATCCAAATTATTCTAGCCAACGTAAATACAGACTTACAACCAGCCTCAACTAACACCCACAAATCTGATCCGCTAAGGTAGGCAAAGTTCCCAGAACTATATAATAATATACGCTCAATATACACATTTGAGATCAAAGCTGCAACTTGCACGTCACCGTTAGAGACACAAGCTGGTTTTGAAACTGTTTGCTTCTCAAAGAGCTAAGTGAATATATTGAATTACCACAGCCTAATAGATAAAATCAATAGAAAAGCTGGTGTAACACTATTCCTTCTCAAAAAATGTGTGTGTCCAAAACCTTAATGTTACTATTTATGGCCTTAAATGCGGCATTATGGTGTTAACATTAAAACAATCTTGCTACTAGGGCCGTCCAAAAGATTGTCTGCAATGCCTCAATAGAATTTTGATTAAAAATTTCAATTGACATTCTGGGACCATTCCCTTCTTTGACATCTGTAATCACTTTCGTTTCTTCTGGAACAACGAGTAAGCTTTCGTTCGAATCTTTAAGTAACATAGTTTCTATAGTATTTTCTCGAATAGTTTCTTGTACGCCATTATTTGTATCCCTTAGGCATGCGTGTGTTGTATTTGTACGATGCAACGTAGCGTCTAACCTCTGTTGAACTTGTGTTGTGTTTAAAGTTGCCATGTTTCCAAAACTATAACCATGGATATAATATTTTCCATTCATTTTGAGACCTGTAGTTGTCACTATTTTAGTTTTAGCAGCTATGCTAAAAATGTCCGAATTATTTGTAGCAAGCTTTTCAAAGCTTTTTTATGGAATAACTGTTTGACATATGGCAACGATCGCAATTCTGTTATGTATTAATGCTATAAGTTATGTTTAGATATGTTTGCTGTGTATCGCCAAATTGAACGGAAACGGATATTCGAGACATGAATTGTAATTCGACATAATTTGACGACTGACTCAGGAAATGTCGACAACATACATTGTCCAAACTTCAAATACTTTCTCTGCCGGATAGAATAAAATATGTTATTTTTTGTCGGTTATACGTAATATTTATTGATTCATCGTTAAAGACTATAGCTTGAAATATTAAAGTGTAATCATTACGGCTTAGCACGGATCCGTAGATATCATTACGGCTTAGCATGGATCCGTAGATATCATTACGGCTTAGCATGGATCCGTAGATATCATTACGACTTAGCATGGATATAGACATCCTTTAAGACGAAGACAAATAAATCTTTAAAACTTGTAACTTGGTTTGAAGGATAAACCTTTTTTATATTGGATAAAGATTTCTTTAATCAATACGTATTTGATTCATTTTAAATGTACACAAGAACCTTATAATAGAAACGTGAAACATACATTTAGGTAATCTTATATCTTGGACTACCAGACCAGATTTATTTTCACGAAAAAACTTTACAGAAACTCTCATTACTTCAATCTAATCTTTCGAAATTCCTCTCGAAATATCGTGCCCAACTCCAGTGGAGCTTGTGAAAACATTCCGTGCTCGCTCTCAGAGGCGAGTCACCCTAGAACTCGAATAATACCTAATGGATACGTCAATAAGAAACACTACACCGACGAATTGAATTACAGAACCCCAGCGACTGCGTTTACACACTTTAAATATTTATAATTGGATATCATTCCAAAGGGTTCCTTTGTATAAAAAGTAAAAAACTGCCACATTTATTCTTTTTTCCGCTCTCATTTCCATTTCACTCATTCCGTTTTTTATTCGGCACATGATCTTAATTAAGGCGCTAATTAAAGGAATATTGAGAATGCAAAACAAATAAACCGACAACATACGCCACTCGCTTTATGGCTTCATTCGCCGAAATCAATTTATAATAAGTCACTATTTTTATAGCAGGATTATACGGATATTCGAGTAATATAGGGCGCCTCCCGCGGCTTTAAACCGATTCCAGTAATATTTGAAGTTGAAACACATAATATCTTAATACTTCTTGATAGATATTTCCAGTCATAAACGTCTCTTTTAATGCGGTACATCCTTCCATGTTTGTAGAATTTTCAGAATATCCGTCTGATAGGACTGAGTGAAGCTTCGCAGAGATATTTTCTTCTTTTTTGTCGCCGAGCTCTCTGTCGTTTTTGGTAGCAAAATTTGCCTAATGATACCGAGAAAATGACGTGGTATTTGCCACGAAATTTCTCTTGCCGACAAATACTAACTAACGTATAGCTTGGGCTGGCATATAAATAGGGCAGTAGATGAGAGAACACTTCCGGAGTACGATGGAGAACGAAGCTTTGGCGAAGCCGTCTCCGTTATACCATAGAATTAAATGGGACAGAAGGACCATTTAAAAAAATGCATCTTTAGAAACTAAGAATTGTGGTCGTTACGATTTTGGTTTGATAGTTATAGAACCTTACCATGAAGACGGAATTATATCAAAAAGTAAAGTTAACATCAAATCAAATCATTTATTACTTTACAAACATGGTAATTATTACACTGATGTTTTATTCTGAAAGTCCTCCATGTTCTACCGTCACATAGGCATGCAATTTTTTGAAGTGAAAACTTCTTTAGGCGCGTTGGGCATTTTTGAGACGGGAAAAAAACAATTGAACTCGCGACACCGTTACCGACACCTCATTTTTGTAAACGCGATTGTGCTCTTTATTTATATTACTTTACGGATCAATTTTGTATGCAAGTTTTTTTACTTTAAAGGTTTTGGAAGTATTTTTAAGCTATTGCATAGCTTTTATCGCGGGCTTTGAGCGCGGCGACCGAATCAAGAAATTCCGTAACGTAACGAAAATAAAACCTAACACACCCCACTCCGCCTACCATGTAATGACGGTTCCCATGACAACGTGATGTTGTCATGGAGGTTACAAATGCTATGCAATAGCTTTACCGCGGCAGTCCCCGAGTGCAACAGTTTTTTTTTTTTTTTTTTCATTTTATCCTTCGATTTGTTCGTCGTTTTAAACTAGAACATATTTTTGAATTGCCACGTGGGTCTTTGAAATTATGCAATCGCAAGCAAGGAAGTTTAAGTACAGTTAATTTTAAGAAGAATAATTGGCAGTTGCAGTTCGGACTCAGTAGCCAGACCAGTGCGATAACTTTAAGCGAGAGTTATATTTACTTCATGCTCGCGGTACTATTTCGTTTGGCGTCTAATGCGAGCGTGAATATTTTATCACGCGTAGCATAAAGTAAAGCTTCTGTATGTTTATACTCTGTGGTAATACATCCACACGTACTCTTGCAACGCAATTACTGGTGATGAAAGTTTAACGGCCACGCTTGTTATATGTTTTATATACGATAGTTTCTGGCATATTGGATACTATAATATCACGCATCTAGTGGCTAAGTTTATGGATTTGTTCCCAAATAACAGTGATTTACTGGTATTAAATCTTTACTAGAAAACTGAGATTCGATTTAAAATATAATTTTAATAAAATTTTGTTTGACAGTTTTAAATAAATTCACATCCTTGAGTAGAGTGTAAAACAATTTTAAGCCTATAAAGAACGCCGTAATAAAATGTAAAAGGTTGATATCCTTTTGTGAACAGATTTTAATTCCTCTTCAATTTGGACGAGAGTCGCAAACTAAAGAAAATATTCCAGCAATTTAATAATGGGATTGGATGGTTCCGAATCCATTCGCTTATCCACTCTTGACTAAACGGGAAAGGGAAAAAAGTGACGAGGACCGAGGTAGTCGGGGTTTTTGTCGCCTCACTTTGTAAAAGCCTCTACCAAACTGTCAGATTTATAAAATTTTTACGTTGCCGCTCCGGTCACTCGTTACACCGAATTAATATTAATGTGTGTGTCCTTAAGGTTGCACTAGTCGACGGCTCGAACTCATTGGTGGCATGGCTAATATGCATGATATTTAGTAAAGTTAGTTGTTGTTTGTTGTTGTTGTGTTGTTGTTTGTTTTTGGTGTGTGTTGTTAGTTTGTTGTAGTTGGTTGTTGTTGTTTAGTTGTTATTTAGTTATTTATCTAATTGTTTATTTATTTAATTAAATAGACATTGGTGCCGATTCCCTTGTTCACAAACTAAACGAAATTTAAGTTCAGTGCATCTTTTTCTTTCTATTTCATTAAGAAAAGGACAGAAGATAAATTTTAGTTAAGTCCTGTCAAATTAATCAGAGCCTGTCACTCTCCATACAAGTTTAGACGTGATTAAAAACTTGCCGACTAAAATTACGTCAATTTACGTCAAGCGCTGATTAATTTGACAGAACTAAACTAAAATTTATCTTCTGTCCTTTTCTTAATGAAATAGAAAGAAAAAGATGCACTGAACTTAAATTTAGTTTAGTTTGTGAACAAGGGAATCGGCACCAATGATTTATAATGAAAACGAGCGCGTAAAATTTCATGAACAGACCTTTGGACGTATAGATATTATGAAAAAACTACTGGATTTATCTAATCAAAATAAAATTATTTGAACTTTTCAATAAATTATCTATACCTTTACGGTTTCTATTTTGCCATTTTCTTACTACATAAGTTATTTATTTACGCCCAAAGATGAATTAAAATTAGTGTTGAAATATGGAAGTTTCGATGCTCATAACTTCCAAACCAATACTTTTTTCCCAATTCTGCTTCCATACAGGGCTAGATAATGACAAGGCAAATTGATATAATTTTTTAGTTTTGAACGTACACCGTCAAACAGACGAGTAATCATCATACCACGTTTGTATGGAAGAATGACCGACTAGTGTGCCCTTAACTCGCGCACTTCGTACTGTCTAATTAGATTACAATTTATGAACGCTCCTATTTTTTCTCAACGTTATTATTCTCTTCACTTTGGAACGTTTTTCTCATACACAAAGTAATTTGCATAACAACGATGCCAATTAATTAAATTTTTAGTTAAAATTCCTGTTTAGTCATTATAACTAACGTAGTTATCGTTTGTTCGTCGCTTATTTCGTGCTTAATGACTCTTAAGTTAAATGTATTCCTTAGTCAGAGAAAATCTTATAATTCAGTTGTTTGACACAGAAAACATCTCGACATTAGCATTACCTCGCATAAATATTAAACGTTTAACTTAAATATATTAATATTGCATGTCTGTGTAAAATAAAGCGAATGTCCTCGCTACAAAGTTATTCCGACTGGCTAGAAATGTTAAATGCACGCTTAAAGTTCAAGTAATGTGTTACTTAAATGCAAGTTAGTACCTATACTTGCTATTTATTGCACCATTAGTAATGTATCCTTAATATCATAAATGCGAAAGTAAGTTTGTTTGTTACGTCTTCACGCTAAAACGGCTGAACGGATTTGGATGAAATTTGGCACATATATAGATGATGCCCTAGAAAAGAACATAGGATACTTTTTTTTTTTCCACGGGATCGAGACTTATGCGGGTGAAACCGCGGGGCGCAGCTAGTATTTTTATAAAACACTAGCTGTGCCTCGCGGTTTCACCCGCATAAGTCTCGAACCCGTGAGAATATCGGGATAAAATGTATCCTGTGTGTTAATCCAGGTTATAAACTATCTGTGTGCCAAATTTTATCTAAATCCGTTCAGTAGTTTTTGCGTGAAAGAGTAACAAACATCCATCCATCATCACAAACTTTCACATTTAGTGTCATTTAGTAGGACTAGCTTCTGCCCGCGACTTCGTTCGCGTCGAAGTCAATAAAATATAGCCCATGTTACTTGCTGATAATGTGGCTTTCTATAGGAGAACGAATTTTTTAAATTGGTTAAGCAGTTTTTGAGTTTATCCACTGCAAACAAACAAACATACAAAAAATCAAATCTTTTGTCTTTATAATATTAGTTTAAATTAGTTTCTGCCCGCGACGTACTCCGCGTGAAAATTCTTGTTTTAACACAAAGTATATTAGGATATACTCCGAAAATTCTTTTACTAATGGGAAGCCACAGCTATACTATACTTTACTATACTTTGAATACTTTCATATGCATTTAGTAAAAACCTGTTATTTTGACATTACAAACAGACTTCAATTTTATTTATTTGTATGTAAAGTATGTATTTGTGTATCTACTCGTAGATGCAAAATAAAAATGAAACAATTAGTCATTTGGTCCTAACAATCGATAACGATAATTGATAAAATTCAAATTCCAATACAAAATAACGATTACTGTCTATCATAGTTGATGTCACTAATAGAAATTGGAGTGACAACGGGCGTACCACTGCCCGATTGATTGGAAAATTGTCTCCCGACGCCGCAATGTCGTCGTGTCTCGGCCGACGCCTTCCTGCCGCTGCTCTTTTCAATGTACCTACTTCCATTTATTATATTGTGAAGCCATTTGTTCTAGCAATGCTGTTTTGTTAGGTTAAGCGTTGGTCACTTCACTGCCCTTTGAATCTTACGATGTTTTACAACCGGCCTGGGTCCATAACCTAAATAGAATAGGTTATGGACCCAGGCCCGGACTTGGAGACCCAGGGCCCCTGGGAGGCACTTCGACATTTGAGGCCCCCCATTTCGAAGCCATTTTGGAAATTTTATAAATAAAATGCACTAATTAGTAGGTACAGGTAAGTATACTTTTTTTTTCTTAACACATTTTTCAGTGCAATTATTATCAATTGCAAATAATAAATAAGAAATTAAGAAACTACTTTTGACTCAACCCAACTATATTATTCAAATAAGTGAAAAAAATTATGAAGTATTTTTAAATGTTTTTTTTTCTTTTTGTCTCATTGTACAATTTTATTTCCGCCTGCAGTCAGGCAAGAAAGCTGGTCGGGGTAGCTAGGTGGCTGGGCCCCTAGGCTAGTGCCTTGCGTGTTTAGGTGTAAATCCGGGGCTGTGTGGACCTTGAAAAGACTCAAATACAACGTATCCGATAGTAACATAGTTTTTTAGTGGGTCTATTGAATGTACCCTATGGACTCTATGTGAAATAAAAGATTTCTATTCTATAAAATCCACGAGAAAACTGTTCCTCCAGATTGAGTGCGACGTAAATCAGCATTTCAGCGCTCGTAAAATTAATAAACCGTCTTGTCTCCGGCGAGACGCGCCTGTGGACTCGTGCTGATTCGATGTTTCCCTACATTAGCCACACGGTTTAAAAATACTATTAAGACAACGTTAATCAAACCTGAAAACTGTAGCTCTACACGTTGAGAGTTCATAACGTTTTAATTAACTTTAACGCCGCGTGCGGGCGAGCCGGCTATTATCCATCGATGCGATGTATTTGCACGTACGGTTTACGCCATCGAGCTTTACACGGCCTTAAACCCTGACTCCAAAGATCCACCTCCTCAGAAATTCCTTCTGATGCAACTCAATACTTTTCCTCCTAAATTATGCAAACATCCATATGGAATGAAATAGGGGAAATAAGCTCTCAATATTGCAAAGAAACGACATTCTAATCGCAACAGAGGTCCCTATCCCATAAATTTTATATGGGATGGAAGAGCAACAAAATATTTACGGGGATATGAAGACAAGCGTCTTACGGATGGCGTTTATAGGTCAGAGACCGGCAAGGCGGCGGCGTACTCCAGTTTAGTGCCGCCTTCCGTCGCGATGCTCTCTGACTTTGAAATTGAACGCCGTCGTCGGAGGCAAGACGCCTCGGGTGATTTTCCACCCTCTCGCACTGGCTGCGGCCAAACCCGCCTTCAGACATCAAAGTGCAAGATTTTATTATTGCGTTACAGGCCGAACGGAGGCAAAAAGCGCTTCGTTCCCACTCCACTACCGGAGTTTACAGATTAAATTCGCACTCCTTAACAACCTCGCCGGAGTGCCGTCTCTATTTGATTAAAGAAAACACGAATAATTTGTACACCGACACAAATTATTGAGTCTTCAGTGTAATGAGTTAGGAGACGACAGGTCTGCGTCCTCGATGCATCAAAGTGGAAAACATTGTGACATGAATAATTACAGGTCTAAATTACGTGTCATAAAGCGTGGGTCGTTAGTGTTTACTGCTACACACGATTCTGTATTTTCATTATGAACTAGCTTTTGTCCGCGGCTTCGCCCGCGTGGATGTCGGAAAATGTCCCACGGGAACGTACTACCGAGATTTCATACCTAATAACAGAGGAAAAGGTCATTGACTCCTACCGCTGCGCCCGCGTTGCTACGCGTAATTTTGAAACTGTGATATCTTTTAAACTATTCATTTAAATGATATGATTTACAGGTATATTTAGATCTAAATTAAATGCTCAATTTAAATACCATATTTTATTGAAAAAGCTTCGGAAATAACAATAAAAAAAATATCAAATTCTGAAAGATAAAAATGGTTATTGTGGGTCATCCTTAGAAGATAAGATAGACATATGCCATTTTTGTTGAACTTTTTAAGATGAACAATACCGTAGAACATAAATTTCATGTATCTTTTTCGGTTAACGTAGCGCACGCCAGTAAAGCTCCCAGTCGGTATGATTTTTTCCGACTTCTTCAAGAATAATCGTCAAATTTCAGCCAATTTACACAAAACCTTAATGAATTATACACTAAAACCTTCCGCATGAATCACTCCGTCCATTGGTGAAAACCGTTTGAAAATTCGTTCGGCAGTTTTTCATTTTATCGCGTTCAGACAGACAGAGACGCGGCGGGGGACTTTGTTTTATAATATAATATGTAAGGATGTTTAAATGTTTTGAAAACGCAAGTAGGTAATGAAGAAGTATGCATAAAGATTCATTAACTTGGTATCGTAACACCTGCGAAATTACCAACTTTAAAGCAACAAAATATTAAGCACCATTTAATTATAAGGTTTGTGTTTTCCTCGTTAGTGCTGTTATCCATTATGTTAGATCGAGTTTTGTTAAATGTTCTTAGAGTTTTTTATGAGCTGTTTTTTTATGTTGCTAATGGAATCGTAAAAATGCTATACATCGGTTACACATGACTCCTCAACAGCCCACGCCATAAATTACGGTACCGCGTGTAGTTGTCTGTAAATCTTTTAACTGTTAATGAATATGTTTTCATAAACATAAAGATTTTAAATACCAACTTATTTGTATATTCCAGCCCAGTTGTCAGGAGTTCAGGACCCTCTTGAAAAGAATATAGGGAGATACTTAGATACGTACTCATTTTTGGAGTGCCTCAAGCCATTCCATCTATGTTATATCTGTCAAAAGTCCAACTTTACTATGTCTACGATACGATATTAATTTATTTCAAATTAAAACTAGCTTACAACAACTTATTTTTGCAAGTGAGGTTAGCGTGAGAATAAAACTAAAGGAGATTTTATCAGCTGTTTATATTCCCGCTAAAGTTGTAAAAGTCAACTGAGGGCAACGAGTTATTTAATGGAGCTTATAGGCGACTGGTTAGTGAACTGTTTCTGCACTTAACTATTACTAGTTTTCCATCTAGCATGGTTAAGTAAATTAGAGCTTCATTTTAAGCCTGATAAAAAGCTAAAAGTGCATTGTTTACACGTAAAAAATATTAAAACCATCCCTAAAATAAAAATATCAAGACCGTCCCTAAAAAAATTATTAAGATCATCCCTAAAAATATTAAGACCATCTCTAAAGTAATTAAGGCCATCTCTCAAATTAATAAGACCATCCCTAAAAATATTAAGACCAGTCCTAAATATATTGTAAGCATTTCTAAATAAAAAATAAAGAAAGTTATTGGAATCAACCTAAAACTCGCTATCGTCACTAGCAGATAAGCTTATAAAATTATGTAATTTCCTATTCAAAGTTAAGTTAAAGCACTACAAGTTACAACAATGGCGTGTCATACACGGCTTGTTTCAAAGGGCAAGGAAGGACGCTTCGGGCGACGCACCCGGCGGCCGATGTGTCGCGATGCGATCGAGCCGTGCGATATTACCCTACCTACCGAAGTACTCAGGTGCCAATGTGTCACATTTGCATAGAGGAACGGTTCCAGGACATGCAGGAATTGTTTGTGAATGAATCGGAGACTTCGCTTTCCATGATAAGTGAAATGAGGTTTCTGAGGCGAAGGACGGTGGATAGGATGGAGATAAACTAGGCATTGAACTCATATTTGTTAGAAAGTTTTTGAATTAAGCAAGAGCATCAAACTAAAAACAGAATAGTGAGAAATCTCACAAAATGCGATGCCGACAAAATACACCCTTCAATCTAAAGCAAGACGAGAATTGTAATCAAACATAGCCAACAGAGATTGATTTCATTCCGACTCCGATTACAATTTAAATAAAGAACCTGTAATACGAATCTGCAGTCATAATGTGCATTGCAGACGTTGCGAACGTCGCAACACGTGTAAACAAAACAACCAGCAAGTACGTATCTCTACCGGCAGACGTACACAGGAACGCACTCAGGGGCTGCTCGGCCGAGTATGATAAATGGACAGCTCGTACACCCGCTCCAATTCTTCTCTTTACTCTGCCCGGTGTGGGAGGGAGATATATGACAGTAATGGAAAGATGTGACACCAAAACCGCAAGGGAAATACGGCGGACGCTGCGAAATTAAATATCCTTTATCTAACTTAGCTTCCTCCTTTACAAAATCAATAAAAGTTTGAGCAAAACTCCGTGCTCCAGATAGAGAGATGCGACGTTAAGAAATTTGCAACTTACAAAAATTTCTCACGTCTTCAAAACACACATCAGCGGATCCGGTGATTCGATAATCCCGTCCTCAAATACGATCCATTTATCGTTCGGAGTGATGTACTCGGCAATCTGCCGTGATATATGAGTGCGATGCCATGCCACTCTTCCCTTCTGTCATATTTTATTCTAATTTACAGCTTTATCAAGCACTACGTAAACATCGATTCATTGCACATTTAGAACAAAATTGACCTTAACTTCATATCTCGTTTCAGTTCATGCATTTTTTTCTTGTTTCCTAACTTCTAACGAGATCCATGCCATCACGTCACGGGAACGTGACACGTTTTTTGAGTGAAATTCGTAATTAATTTTACTTAAAAAATCTCATAATGAAGCCCAAAACAATAAGATTAAAAAGTGGTCAGAGAAACAAGAGAGAAGCGACAAGGCACAGGTACTGGATGGCAAAGTTACTTTGTCGCATGCCTGGTTATGTTTGAGCTCTAACGCTCGGTAATAAGGATCATGTTTTTATGATGATGACATGGATTGAACGCAAAGTTGATTCGGTTTTACATAATCTAAAGGATACCACGGAGACAGTGTTGCCACAAAGCGACGCGGCGAGCGCTGAGAATACGCAAACAGGTGTCGACTCCGAGGTTATATTTGCATATAAATAGAGTTCCTGCTTAACTGTAACACTACCTCGTCCCTTTCTCTCTCGTTCGATGCTGTTCGCTAGAGGAGTACAGAGAGCTACGCCTCCTTGCACGCGCTATACGCAAGTACGAGCGGCTCCAGGAGATTCTATTTATGTACCGTGATGTAATATGACCAATAGACCGGTCACATAACCGAACACACGAAGACATCTATTGTCTCGTGACAATCGATAGGAAGTCGATCGAACGGATCGAACAACTATCAAAGATATTATTGCGTCAGGCAGGACCTTCACCGCAAATAATTGTTTCCTCTGATGTTACCATCGCCACGATGTTTGGAATTCGTTTACTTTTTACCCAAATATAGACGAAGAAATGTTATCTGTTAATGACATTTCTAATGCGAGTCGTAATATTTTATAGGACGTGTTTTGTGGCTACCACAACTTTTTCTGGTGGAGTTAGTACAATGTGCAGCTGAACCGGTCAGGGCACAACGCCTAGGAAGCGGTCCTGGCATTTTATCGTCCCTAGTCTTCCTTTAATTCGCATGGAAAAAGTTCAACGCTTACGCATCACGAATAAGCAAGGAGAGACATGAATAATTGAAGCGGAGATGGTCATCTCTAGAATATTAATATCCTCGGCAGTTCGCTGTAGCTGTGAAATTATAAAATAACTATCGTGCCAGGTGATTAGTGGGCCGTCGTCGTCGATACGGCCGGTTCCGCGCCTCTTCCGTTAGCCGTTTTTTATCGTTCGTCTATTACATCATAGGAACATGCGCGTTCGCGGTGCGTGACCCGTCTGCGTAGGCGCAGGTGACATGCGAACTCGACATTATTTCGACATCCACCCAGAGAGCCTAACTAGTTCTGTTACCCGAGACCCCTGTTATTTGTATTCTTTTTTTTGTTGGGCCCGAACATTTTCTATTTGTTCCGTCGGGCCCTTTTTTTTGCTGGGTTGCACCGGCCGCGTTCGAAGGTTCGGAGCGTTTTTACTCGAGCACGGGGGAGCAGCGGGCGGGGAGAAGGCGGCTTCCCCCCTGCGTCGCCGCCGAGTCGTCCTTGGCCCGAACGTTCACCTTGGCGCGCTGCGCTGCCGGCGCACCACAGGTAACAAAGTTCCGCGAACTACGTGATTTCTATGGCTGTCCGCCGAAAGTGGAGCCCGGAGTATCTCGAGAGCCACTCGGCCGGCGCTAATGTTACGGAGAAACGTGTAATGAAACACTGCTCTACCCTCCGGCTGCGACGCGCGACGACTCACGGGCCTCCATCCGTGGTGTGCGTTCACTGTACATTTTACAGTATCTAATATCCCGCATTAGATGTTCTAGAACACGAGATGATTGACGAGGACAAATCTACGTGGTGGTCCTTCAAAGAAATATTTTTTATTTAGTTGCTCCAATTACGACACTTAAATTTATAATAACGCCCCCGCATCGATTTTATTTCCTTCGCCATTCTACACCGACATTTGGTGAAACCCAAATGCGAATGCCATTAAAATTGTATGTTGATTGTTACGTCTTCAAATCAAATTAACCACGAAAATTGTCCTCTAAGTTGTTATCACTGTAAAGTATTCTTCTTATTCTTCGGGATTCTTTTTGTCTTATTGCTGCTACATCGTTTAGTGCCTTTGACTTGATTGGATTCCATGTATACTATGTTCTTGTTATTGCACGAGTTTATTAAAGACAGAGAAGTGACTCGGCTTTTGCTTATTTCATAACTGTAATGTCAGGTCAGTAGCACACTTGAAACGTTCAGTATTTTAACTGGCACGAGTGGTAGAGAATATTCTCAGAATTGGAAGATAAGGAATAACTTTTTAAGTTGTTTTCACGGAAATAAGATAAATGCTAAGATAAACTTAGCCCGCGAGTGGGAGGGTCAACTGTGAAAACTTTTTGTGACTCTCAACTGCATATCAAAAGTATTCTTAACTAGTGTAGTTCTGCCTCACTGTTCAGAATTTGAACAATAAGCGAATATGTAAGTAGTTAGCGAAGAGTTACTTGGTACCAATTTCTTTTCCAATTCTATTTTTACTACATTTTTATGTTCTGTACGGTGATTTACTGCTTCAAAAGAGTGTTTGTGGCTTGCAACAGAATATAACGTTGGGTTATAGGCGTTTTAGTGCTTTCAGTGCCAGCCGATGCCTGCCTTAGGTTCGTTCACCTTTCCGCTGTCATATCAATCACGCGTTTGTATCACACTTAACGAGCTCCTGTACAGACGAACAGCGATATAGTTGTGTCGGTATTGCGCGGTTCTTGTTAATTATATTGTCGAGCGCGTCGGTGATCACCGCGGCGGCAGCGGCGGCTCTGGAGCAGCGGCTTCCACAGCTCCAGACCGTAATCTTATCGCATTAGAGGCCGGACATAGGAAGGGCATTAAATTTGAACGATCGTCGTGAAGCGGCGGGCAGAACGAACGCGCCTGAAACCGGTCGGCCGTCAGTGTTGCCGCTAAGGAAAAAATAAACTCACCAAACTTTTACTAAAATGTCACTAGATTGGGGGAAAAAATAAATTCAAAAAGTCACTAGGAGTCACTAAATTATTGAATCAATCTTTATCAACAAAATTACTGATTATAGTGGTAATTAAAAACAAACATGAAAAATTAATTAACAAAATACACGGTTCAATTTGAATTAATCAAAAACTCTGTGTTTAAAAGTTAATTAGTTGAATTAAGTCCTCATTTATTATCACTGTATCATCTTCGTCCGGCTTGGTGAAGATGTACTGTTTCTCTGTAGTTGCAGTGGATGTCGAAGCTTGCGGTTGTATAAAGGAAGTAGATGGCACAGTTTCCTACTTTATGTTTTTAACCGTTTTCGTCATTAGGGACAAGACTTCACTAGGTAAAACATACGTTTTGCAGGTTTTTTTTTAATTTTTAGCTGGTATTGCACCAACAAGTTTAATAATAAATAACTACTCTGTTGATTATAAAAAAGTCGCTAAAAGTCACCAAAGATTTTTTTGTCACTAAATCATAAAAAAATGTCACCATGAACAGCAAAAACTCACTAGATCTAGTGACAAAGTCACTAAAACGGCAACACTGTCGGCCGTCCGTAAATAATGGATTAGAGGTGGGGAGGGCACGCGGGCCGGGGGAGGGGTGTGGCGCACGCACCGGCTGCGCGCGCGGGCGCGGGGCGCCGCGTGCGGGGCGCGGGGCCTGCGCCTCCCGTCAGCTGTTGCGCGCCCGGGACCGCCGCGCGCACAGTCGCACACCGCCGCCAATGCATCCGCGTTGATAGCGCACCGCGCACGCCGCCCGACTGGCGCGACCCCACTCGGTGACAGTGACACAGTGCTGTGCGTGACGACAGGAGCCGTGCCTGCAGACCAGTGATAATGTTGTGTTGTGTGTGAGCATACCAAGGATGTGCAGTGCGTGGACCGCGCCCAGGAGCTGACCACGGCGCTGCCGGGAGATGAGAAGTTATGTTACGCCACCGACCGAGGTGATTATTCCCGACCTCGGCCCTAAAACACCATGCATGCGCGCGGCACCGTCACGGAGACGGCTCCGCCGGCCGCGGAACGGTTTTAGTGCTTTATTCTGCCAAGTTCGTAACACTCGGTAAGCAACGCCAGCATTTTGGGGCTGTTTAGGATTAACGAAAAAAGTACCACGCCGTCCGTAACAGAAAAACTTCTTCTTTTTTTGGAAATTTCAACAATGGATGTCGCCCGTTCGCTCGGGGGGACTCATTGTATGAAAGAAGGTGCGGTTCGTATTTTTTATATATCTGCCGTCGGTTTTTTTGGGCATTCATAATAAAAGAAACCGGTACCGTAAACTACTACCTACGTATTTTTGGAGTCGTTTCTCCACACAGGAATGGTTTTACGTTTCTATTTCAATTCTAAGTCCCAAGTCTAATAACTTCCCCTTTTAAATTGCAAATATTATTTCAATTTTTGTCCCGTATATTCACGTTAATTATATTAGTTGCATTACGCATACATTAATTATAATGTACAATTCCAATTACGTGTATTGAATAAAATATGACTAACGTTGTTTTATGAGAAATAACTTATATTTTTCCATATACGTCACTTTATTTACTACGAAACAGGAAACATTGTTGACAGAAATACGGTGGACAACGAGAAAATCTGCTTTCATAACGAACTAATTGGATGTAATAAAGTCATTAACTGAGTCTTATTTCCTTTAGTTAATTGGCACCCACGCTTACACTGCCCAGTAAATACTGATGAAGATGAAACTAATAAAAGTCCAGCGCGAGGCCTCAGTTCATTTTACATTATAATTCAGAGGATTTCATTACTCATTAACGACCACACACATGCAATTACAATTATACTGTCATCATTGTTTCACAATTACGCATATTTAAGTTTACAGTCTGTTAACATTTTATCGATATCGTTAAACACTGTCCGAATTTCTTGCTTCTTGAAAACTGTCTCTCGCAGTCTACAACATTTATGACATCATGTTTCATTTCAATACTGCACTGCATCGGCATTGTCGCTGATGTTTTTTTAAAATTCCAAATTCCCAAGTGAATCGGGGTTTGAATGTCCAAATCTGATACAAAAATATCAGTACTTTTAATTGTGAGTATATCTTGATGATATTATTCGAGATACAAGCAATCGAATGCTTTAGACAGAACTGCCGTTAATATATAATAAAAGACACCAGAGATTTATCGCTTTATTGTTTTTACTTGCACTAGCCAGCATTAGAGCTACATTTTAGAAAAAAAATATGTTAGAAGCCTATTCTGGTTAGAACGAGCGTCGCATTAAAGTGCACGTATAAGGCAGGTGTGTGCCTAGCACCTTGTGCTTAGCCTTCCGGCTTTATCCATTGAATATATTAGCCGCTCTTTGTTATATATTTATATAACTATTAGCAATGATCGCAACCTCTTTGTTACTAGAATACATAAAAGGAATGTTGATGTTAAATAAGCTAGCATTAGCAAAGACTTGGCCTTACTGAATAACTTTGAAAGGTTTCAATATGGAGGTCTTTTTTAGAATTCCATATTGAAAATTTTAATGTTAATGCAATAGGAGAATTCTATCCAAAGATTCATCACATCATTCAAATTAACATAATAATTAATAAAAAGGTACATTCCTTAAAGAATTCAAGCGCCAAAGGCACGATAAGGAATATACACCCATAATATGTAATAAGATAAGTAAATTCCGTCCATTACATATAAATAACTGAAGGCTAAATACTGTAATCTCTAAGCCAGTAACATTTCATAACATGCAAGGTATTGTATTCCGACATGCCGTGTCACAAAGCGATGGATAAACATGCTACGAACCGTAAGGAAGTCATTGAAATTCTCAATGATTCTTAGTGTTATATTTAGTGTCGATGGAATGACTCATTAAGTGTCAGGAACTATGTGACGCTCATTTTGATTTCTACAACATGCCTTACTTATGTAACAGTCTCAGAGGTAATAATAAAATTGCCGCCTTTGAACAACCCTCCCGACGTTCCAGGAATTATATTTTCTTTTCCGCCTGGGCTGTTAGCGATACCCTTTTTTCTTCTTTGACTTTGTTTTCATATCTGCACTTCACCTTGACTTTGAACATTTCTTTATCGGCATCAAGTGCAATAACATCAATTTACATAATTAAGTTCGCTACTATGTTTATTTCTTGAATGTTATCGATGTGATTATCACATGAATACGCTTACGCTATTCGCATTTGTATTGTCAGTTTAATCCGATGAAGGCCTTTTCCTTATCGTTAGATTTCATACTCTAGCTCGTATCTTGAATCTATTGAAATCCAACTAACCAGTCAGTCTTTGCATTCGTTCCGAAAAGTAACTCCTCTACTATTACTTGATTCCACGTTAACAAAGTAATTTCTAAATGATTATTCTTTATTCATTACCATGAATGAGAAACTTACTGCTGGTAACAATGTGTGCTTGCTTGACCAGATGTTACAAATGGCGCAGTAAGGTGACCCCATCGACACTGCGCTCAGAGTTTTTGTCTAATTTGATTAATGACGAATCAAATCATACATGTGTAAATCAACAATCAAGTTCGTATATTAATCAATCATCGACCATAAGTTAGAACTCGTGTTTTACCGCTATAAAATCCAACAGTTTTTTACGATTCGCTTCAAATGTGCCTGTCATTATAATTTGGACTCTGATATCTGTAAAGTTTTCGTCGTATATTTCAAAATTGTGTATGCAATCGTGTATATTTTTTGTGTCAACTAACAGCTAAGGGTAATAATATTACTATTGTTGACACATTGATGACTTTCTAACGTTCCTCGTCGATCATTAAAGGGACGATAGTTCTTTCAAAATTCACATTTTTTTGTGTTGTAAATACTAGGGCGAGGTTTTTGTCGGCATTTTTTCATCGTTCGCAACGATCGTTTGTATTTTTTGCCCATTCTAGCCATCAGCCCAAGTTTTACGACGGTTCCCTTCTGCCTGCAATTTTATTTTCTGTGAACCCTATTACTGTATTGTCACAAGTTGTTATTTTAATTTTCACCTTTGTTTATTCTGAGATCTTACTAACCTTGGCAGAGGCTTCTTACCTCTATTAAATGTAATATGAATATCTTGACGGGGTACCGTCTAATTGCTTTTAAAAGCTTTTACGTTTCTTTTTGAATAAAGCATCTAATGAGAAGTACAACTCATAAATATTACATCTTCCATCAATTACATGTGAAGCGTGTCAAAGGTTCATTTACGAAGAAAAATGAGTTTTATAATTACCAAGTGATCCGTCACGTCCTCTCTGCACTCGATAGACGGCTGGTTGCATCGCCTGTGCATCGAGCGCATAATGCGATTTAAAAGCAATCTCGTCGTCTCGTACGCTCAATTTCCGTACCAAATGTCGAATGATCCGACGATTTCGCAACATATCTTGCGCTAGTTCTAGTGAACCTGGGATTAAAATGTTTCGCAATATAAATTTATGATCTCTGAACTAAATTATTATTTGCCATACTTTCGCAACCTCTATCTTCGTAGCCGTAAAACAGGTACGACAAATTGGATTCCAGACCTTACTGCAACCAGTCATCCTACTAATAATAATACAAATGCGAAAGTTTGTGAGGATGGATGGATGGATGTTTGTTACTCTTTCACGCAAAAACTACTGAACGGATTAGGATGAAATTTAGCACACAGGTAGGTTATAACCAGGATTAAAACATAGGAAACTTTCATCCCGATATGATCGAGATTATGCGGAAACCGCGGGACGCTGTTAGTAATTCATATAGGTAAGGAGGGTTCCTTATGACATATACATGTCTATGTTATTACTCTACCCATAAACAATATTAATGACATCATTAACATCTTCATTTCAAAACATTTGCAAAGTTCTCAAGCCATTACATCCGTAAACGAGCTTCTGGTTTATATCTTTCATCTGCGTAGCCATTTCGAAGAAGAAATAGAATACAAATTTTCACAGAAAGAAAGAACATTTGTTGCAATCTCGAAGTCACAGACAGTCACTAAATTTGAGCCGAAGTGAACTGGTTTCTCATCCCAGGAGCGGTGCCCTCTAAAATAAAATTCACCTGTAAAATTAATTGCACTTTTAATTTTATATGCGATTCTTTATTATTCATTAGCATCTTCTTTTATCTTAGCTTTAAGTTATGTGTGATAATTTTAATTTAATTTCTTATTTTTATTTTTACAAAGCGTGTACTTTTGAATACTTGTCTCTTCTCATTTTAGTACATTTTCTCGATAGTAATATCTCTGCTTTAATTTTGCATATAGACAACCGTGTCTTATTACAAAATTGTTAGAGCTTTGCTTTCTATATTGTAAATTTCTCCTGACATAGCTATTAAATGTTCAATTACATTAATAATAAATAATTCATATTTAAAACTAACCTTCTCATCGTTTACTTAGGCTTCACACGATTTTTCTTTACTGTTGGTTGATTATCAAACCAGTTCTGCGTGTGAATCTTGCTTCAATAAATCTACATCTATATTATGTTTTAAATTAATATTAATGGCCATCACTTTTATATTCTTTCCTATATCGATGTTAATCCTTTACATTAATACATTTATAATGTTTTGCTTTGTCCTCAAACTGTCAACTTGTTAAGCTTTTGAGCGCGTATTAACTGGGCTGATGGGTAATTAATTAAAATCAAATCGTTCCTGCATTAAAGATTAGGAAATGTGACAGCTATGTTTATATAATTTTCATTAAAGATCTCTGCATAGTTTGTCTTTGGCAGTTTCTTGTTGTAACAATTTGAAAGAATCGCGAAAAACTTGATCTAAAAATTAGCACAAGTAACTTTCCTCTTTCGACTCCATTTACAACAACACAAGTTTCCTGATTTGTTTAACTTTGTTTTTGTATAAACAATATCAAAGTCATAAAAGAAAATACTTGAACATAAGCCTAGCTATGTTCATAAAAGTTTTATTGAGAACAAGGCATAATGTAATGTTACCCTTATTATTCAGCATGTAAACAATATAGGCGCTTGTTAACCGCAAGGCAATAAAAAGTATTGTAAGTTTGTGAATTATTATTCCTATCGGTTGTAAAATGTCAACGGCGATGGATATCGGACCCTTACGACTGTTTGTTCATGTGTTTGAGCCTATATAGTACTTACTAATTCCACGGTTTGAGCTTAGAGCACACTTGCCGGTTGATATTCAATCCCTTGATAAAGGTTCAAGAAACAGAAAGAATTACGCAGACTTAAAGCTTCCGCAGACGGACGCGACCCCGGTAATTGTTCTACCGTGAAGTTTTCTTAGAAATTGTTTTATTTGAGTCGTGTCGGGCGGGAAACCTAAAGTCATGGCTCTTGGCGCTCATGAATATCATGAACAGCATGATAAATTTTAAAGCATTGATAAAGATCCCTACTACTAAAGGTACCTACTATTGTATAGAATGAAGTTTTCCTAACTGAACATACAGCTGTGCCGCTGGGGAGTTTGTTACGCCACTTCTTCCCAGCTAAAGCACTAGGAAGTGGTGAAGGGCGGGCGTTTTGGGGGACTGTCTTATGTAATTTTGACGTTTCAAAAGTGCTGATTCTCAGCCTAGTTTGAATCAATGACTTTTGACATTTTAATACTTAATAATAAATAATTCTGCCTCGTTGGTCCAGTGGTCGCGAGCGCTACTACTGAACATGGGGTCCTGGGTCTCCTGGGTGCGATTACCGGGTCGAGCATAGTGCTACTAGGTTTTTCTATGAGGAATTTCTCAGTAGCAGTCCAGAATCTGGATTTGTGCCCGGATGATGGCAATAGGCTCGCCCCCTATTACATGGAACATAACTGGCGAAATGTGGGTGTACACGGTACCCCTCTGCCTAACCCTTCGGAGATTGGATACGTGATTTTATTTATATGTTAAATTCATCAGAGAAAATTAAAGCCTAACCAGTAATAAATAAAACTCGAATTTATATGATCTGTTTTGATGTGTCCGCATAATATTATCGTTATTCCATCAATAAAAAATTATACATGCTAAAATCGATGGACAGATTTTATAACCAAAATAATTTAAAGCCGTAAATTACCGTAACAGGAAATAATTAAATTTTCATCCTAATACCGTCTAGACTAAATAATTAAACCGTTAACAGATAAAAACAAAGTGTTTTTTTTTTAAATAATATAGCGTAGTTAAGTACATCTATATATAACGTAATAATTAGTAAAATACACCTCCCAATATACATATTATAAAAAAAGGATAGTAAATCGTATTATTGAAATCCTTAGAACGGCCTTTCCTTTGTATACTTATTATAAATTTGACACCGGTAATTTTTGTACCGTTTTCTTAGAAATTGTTTTGTTAGAATCGCGTCGCGCCAGTCTGCACGGGGCTTTTGAAGACGCTTTTCGTGTCTATCTGTGTGACTGCGTTGTTCTTCTAAACTCCGCAACAGATTTTGATGCGGTTGCCATTATCATTTAGAGCATTTATTCAGGAAGGTTCATGTATATTTTAGATTAATAAAGAAATCTCGACGTTTTATCAAACCGTAAAAACCGAATTGCTATAAAGATAAGTATGTAAAAAAAGCTTCCTTCGTAATCAATTAGATTTTCTTTGAATTTCTAAAGTTCCACTCTCAGTAGGCGGGATAAAATGCTTACAAAAAAAAAAGTTTATAAAAGCGATATAACTTCCTTCTAAGTATCGCTAAATGTCCTTCAGAAGTGGCTTCAGACTCGTAACACAATCGTAACCAAATAAACACAGTGCGTTCACCTCGTGTGTCATAAGCCGCGGGTACACTGCCCGCCGCCTGCAGTCAGCACCGTCTCTGATACATATTAATTTTGGTTTTATTATACGAATACCCGTAATTAAAAGGAAAAAAATACATAAGGTCGCGTGTATAATGGTAATTTGTCGCTCATCAACGGATGTCGTTCATTCGCTTTGAATCGCTCATCGCTATTTATCGTTTTATGGCGCGATGTCTATTTGGATAGCAAAACAATTTACAATATTAAACAACCAATTTAGATTATTTTATTTCGTTATGTCAATTAACGCAATGTTATCTCTGCACATACTACACCTTATCGAGGGTGTGTGCGGTCTGCCACATCCCACATCCGACGACGCGACGGTACTGCAACAACCGGCTCGTCTATTCCAGGCCTAAGTCGGAACGTTACGCGCACGACATTCGCTAAAAATACGTGCGTCGGAACGCATGGATGGCATAATAATCGTGTGTGAAGAACACATAGCTATACTAGAATCCTTATGAGAGGCGGTACTGCGTGTGATAATGATAACGCAAACTGACGCGTTTCTACGTAATAGGTATCATTCGACGCTTTAACGATCATGGCATTTTTTGCTACAGAATATGTCGCGGATTTACCCTTGCTGCACGCGTAGCATGACCACCGTAGAAACGAGTTTTGTCGACGGAAGAATAGACAAAATGACAGATTGTGATTGTTTATCTATCATTTTGTCTATTCTTCCGTCGACAAAACTCGTTTCTACGGTGGTCATGCTACGCGTGCTGGTGATATATTAAAAATGTGCATGAATTTTTACTTCCATTTTAATTGTGTGATCCGACTTTCTGCGTCGTGATTTCAAAATTTAATTCCTGTATATCATTGGAATTAATTAGTAAAATTGAATCAAATGTCCAAGTGTAATGGAAATTATTTTGGTTAAATCAAAATCGAATCGATCATAAACTTAACGTGTTTTAATTCTTCATTATTACACGAACAAAAAATTGAATATTATGGATTAGTTTAATAGGCGTGCATAGAACAATAAATTCGTTGGTATGTTAATATGAGAAAAACAGCTTTTACGAAGTTGCGTAATAAAAATAAAAATCATAATCTCAGCGTGTTTCCTGCCCACATCACTCGGTGTCGATGACCGCCCGCGTTTAGTACTTTCATAAAAACGTTTATGCTTAAATTATGTAGTGCTTAAGATTAATCGTCCTTATCCAATTTTAAAGAATCGAAAATTAAACGTACTTTTAAGTTAATAACACGTTTTAGGATCTGTCCGTAATTATTTGTACGCAACATTATAATTTTCAACTCGTCTGTTTTTGAACACTTCTTGCGTTGGACTTTTTTGAGATGGGAAGAACAATTGAACTCGCGACACCGTTACCGACACCTCATTTTTGTAAACGCGATTGTGCTCTTTATTTAGATAAGGTTATGGACCAATGTTCTATACAAGTATTTTTCTTCCACCAAGGCGATCTTGTTCAAGTTTTCACTTCTGTCGGCACTCCCGGAGTGCCAGTTTTTTTTTTTTTAAATTAATTACGAACTACGTACAAACAGGTCAGCGGGGTAATTGCGTATCACTAAAAAAAATGACAATTGATTGCAATGGGTTTCATTTTGACAGTTGACCGGTGTTAATTGCGTTTTTTACGTTGTTGAGCAGACGAACCTACGAAGCAATGTATTAGCAATATCCTTCAAAACTCTCGGATTGTGATTGAAAGTTTGTTACGCAATGACAAATTTTTTTTTGTCCGTCAGATTGTAATAAAATATTTGACACGTATTTTTTTCTTTTGTTACGGAATATCTAGATTACGGCGATACATTGAGTTAAAATGTGCCATGACGTCACGAGTATGTAGATTTTATACTTACTTGTGACGTAGCGACCCCCACTGTAACTTGAATGCGTTTTATCTAAGTAATTTTTTATTAATATGATAAAGCAAAAAATACTTGTCTAAATTTTTTTTATTAATCTGACTGACGGATTAAATATAACTTATTTTTTCTTACCCAGGCATCATATATTAGTAGATATCTTTTGTATAAAACTATGGTTAAACAGAATAATCAGCCTTCGTTAAATTTTCCGAAAACCAAAACTTAGATAGGATATTTACTTAGCAAACACCTCAAACCCTGAAAAGTTTAACAAGTACATAATTACTCATCACTTTTCCGTCAAATTTCCACTTTGATATCTCCCTTTCTTTGTAAAAACATCAATAAAACGACTTTTATCTTTTATTTGCATTGACACACCCATGCAGCGCGGGCGCGGCAAGGAGCCGGTTTTCATAAAATCATTTTATTCATAGTATTTCAACTTCAACGTAGGTAACGGTTACGGAACGGATGCGGGACAGGTCCTGTGAATGAATCGATTCGATCCATCGGTCAAGTTCACACATCGATTTATTTCAATGTCGATAGTACTTGATCGATAACTCGTAATTGCATGGAGAATCGTTTTAAAAACCTTTTAGCTTCTAGGTTTGAGATACTGGCTGATAGATTGGTTCTAGTCTGCAGATGATTAAATTAATTTGTTTGAATGAAGTATGCGTGGTGTCCGACTGTCTGTACTCTTGTTTATTTTTTTGTTGGCACTGCGTTTAATTTAAAAGCTATCGCTAAATAGATCGCAGAAAAAAAATAACGCTGTTTAATAGCATATACTAGGTTAAATTAAAATTTGCTAGCAAAACTGCAGACGTGATGAGTACATCGATATCTAAACATGATAAAATAAAATAAAAAAGATTTGATGTTTTTTTTTTTTGGGGGGGTCAACGACCGGTTTTATTTTTGTTATTTATTTATTTATATATACTTTATTGTACACCAGGAAATACATAGCAAAAAATAAATTTAACACTTCAAAACACAATGGGCGGCCTTTCGCTTTGCGCTTTCTGCGATCTCTTCCAGGCAACCTTAGAATGGACAGTGATTGCGTGGACATAAAAATGGGGTTACTTTAAGTATGAGTTGAGAAAATCTATTTTTTTTAATCGTTTTTAGATATCGTTACCCATCACATCAGAAAATTTTACACAAAAAAACGTGTGGCACTCGGGGACTGCCGCGGTAAAGCTATTGCATAGCACTTGTAACCTCCATACTTCCTATTTGTTAACGCTACACTTGGGATGATGACGTGATGACATAAAACAAAAATTACGTTGCCATGGGAACCGTCATTACATGGTAGGCGGAGTGGGGGGTGTTAGGTTTTTTTCGTTACGGAATTTCTTGATTCGGTCGCCGCGCTCAAAGCCCGCAATAAAAGCTATGCAATAGCTTAAAAAACAGATATTTCAAGTGACTACTCTAACTGCGGTCGATGACCCCACAAAAAGCATCATCAAATTATTGTTCTCAAACATGCTTGGAAATTTAAACATTATTTTGACAACCTTCTTCGAGACAAATCGAAATTGTTGTACTGGGCAAAAACAAGCGATTAGACGGCCGGCAATGTTACTATGAAAATCCATATCTGTTGTGTTTAGCGGCCAAATAAATTACTATGAAAAGTCTTCTGTCGTGTTATTTAAAAATGGAACTTAACTTTTTATTTCGACCCGTGGTAACCAAGGAGATGACTTATCAATGATTTTATTTAAATTTCGAACTGGCTTCGCAAATAGAGCTGTTTAAAGTAAAGAAGAAACAAATGAACATTATTGGCGCGTGAAAAAATTTCTTTGTTCGTCATTGATTCTGGAATTTAATAATTTATTTATTTATTTTGAAATTCCGCGCATTGTTTAAGAAAAGTACTATACAAGCCTTGGCCGCAACCAGGCATTGGTGCCGATTTCCTTGTTCACAACTAAAACTAAATTTAAGTTCAGTGCATCTTTTTCTTTCTATTTCATTAAGAAAAGGACAGAAGATAAATTTTAGTTTAGTCCTGTCAAATTAATCGACGCGAAAATTGAAACCATGGATTCAGTACATCATTCTGAACCCCCCTGCATTGAAATTTTTCGTGGGTTATTAAAAAAAAAAATCTGCTGTCTCATAGAAAATGGCAATACCTACGCGGTCAAAATGTATGGAACAGCAGATTTTTTTAAAAATAAGCGACAAAAAATTTCAACGCAGTGGGTTTCAGAATCATGTACTGAATCCATGGTTTTAGTTTTCACGTCGATGTCCCTGCCACCCTGTATACTTGTCATTATAAAAGTTTAAACTTACACGAATCATCATCATCATCTGCCTAGCCTTTTCCCAACTATGTTGGGGTCGACTTCCAGTCTAACCGGATGCAGCTGAATACCAGTATTTTACATGGAGCGACTGCCTATCTGACCTCCACAACCTAGTGACTAGGTAACACGATACCCCTACCCCTATAACTTATACGAATACAATACAGTAAAACCAAGCATTAACTTAATTATCAATATTATGTCTGAATGAAATAAAATTAAATTAAAATATATAAAAATATGTAATGTACTATATTTTTGTTTTATCATATTTAGATATCGATAGATACCCCCTCACGTCTGCGGAATTTTGCTAGTTAATTTAATTTGATCCTGTATATATTCAAGCAATTTATATAATGATGATTTTGACTGAGATAACTTGGTATCATTACTTCTTGGTCCTTTAATAGACTAGGACTGAATGCATTCGTTCTTAAAAGCAATACAGTTATCAAGCGTACGTGACATATTACATTTACACTCTGTCATCACTTGCTTCATAAACGATACTATCTTTTACTAACATTTTGTAGACCAGTTAACCTAAGAGATAAGATAGGACTATTTAAGGTGGATCCTTAGTGGTGGCCCGGAAATTTTCTTACATTTTATGCAATTTGCAGGTCAATTGCATCTTGATCAAAATATGATTTGCAACCATAACAAGTATGTGTTTATTTACAGAATTAGAATCATTAATTCATCTCTCTAAGTTAGATTTGTTCCATTGAATGACTTTTTCATGACATCATGACATTTGAGAACAAATGGTCAAATTCTGTAAATACATATTTGTTGTGGTCGCGAATCATACTTTGATCAAGATACAACCTGACACTGACCTGCAAAATGGATCTCTTATGGAACAAATCTAACTAAGAGAGATGTATTAATGATTCTAATGTATTTGTTATGATCACGAATCAACATACAACTTCAGTATCAAGTTGTATTATATGTAGTAGCAAATTGCAAAAAACGTAAGAAAATTTGAATTTCGCTGGCTACCACTGCGGATCCGCCTTAACTTGCTATGATAGCTTTCTATGTGTAGTCAAGTCAATGTATTGATATGGTATTCCGATTATTTTACTGTCTTATCGTCATATAACTTGTTAGTCTTAATCTAGGTCCTAGGGTCAGCGAAGTCACCTAGCTTTTGCCCGTGGCTTCGCGCGCCTGTGTGTCGGAAATTGTCCCACGGGAACTCACCGGGATAAAAAGTATTCTATGTCCTAATCCAGGTCATTTCATCGAAATCCGTTCAGCCGTTAAGTCGTGAAAAGGTAACAAAACAGACATAGCTACTTTCGCATTTTAAATATTAGTATGGATTTAACGTATATCATTCCTGTGAAAAAATTGAAAAGAGTATGTTTTGATGGTTTGATCATGTTGAGAGGATGAATGAAAGGCGACTAACAATAGGTTTTTGTGTGGAAACCCCGGGAGGGGACGCCCTAGGAGGACGTGCAGTGACCTTATTGGTGATATACTTCAGAAAGGTCAGGTGCGTAGTACTCGCAACCGGCGTGCGTGTATGACCAGATGTATGAACGTAAACGAGGCGAAAGGAGTATGTAAGGATTGTAGCAGGTGGCGTTCTGTAGGTTCTGCCTACCCCCATGGGGAGAAAGGCGTGAGTTTATGTATGTATTACTCCTGTTAACTTTTTCTTAGTATTATGATCAGAAAATTCCAAAAGTTTATTTCTTCTCCTTGTAAACAGGGTGGCAGGAACATCGACGCGAAAACTGTTACCATGGATTCAGTACATGATTCTGAACGACCCTACGATGAAACTTTTCGTCGGTTATTAAAAAAATCTGCTGTTCCATACATTTTGACCGCGTAGGTATGAAACAGGAGATTTTTTTTAAATCACCGACTTTAAGTTTCAACGCAGAGGGTTCATAACCATGTACTATCGAAGAAACGCATACCTATACACCGTAAGGACTATTTCTGCTTGCAGCGCTCGCCCGCTACAGTAACGCTTACCTACGAAAAAAAAGGGTCGTGTACACGGGATTTTGTTTACAAACTGCTTAGATAGGCGTTTCTTCGATGGTACTTACTGAATCCATGGTAACCGTTTTCGCGTCGATGTCCCCCTACCACCCTGTATTGTCATAAACCTCGGTTAAAATATCGCATCAAATCCAAAACGAAAACGAATCATCTGATTCGGTAGTTTTGTTCTACCCTTGTGTACAGAACCCTCGTCCCGGTATCGATCGCTTTCTTAATGTTATTTTATCGATAGTGCGTCCCGCTGGCCGGACAACGGCTATTCATTTTGTCATTTATACTTACCAGTTAATAATCTTGCTGTAATTGGATATATATAACATAACATCATGCCTATTTTCCCCGAAGGGCTGGGCAGAAGTATGTATATGTATTTTTCTATCTGAACAGACAGCTGTGCTGCTGCGGAGTTTGTTGCGCCACTTCTTCTTCCCAGCTAAAGCACTAGGAAGTGGTGAAGAGCGGGCGACTGTCTTATGTAATTTTGACGTTCGAAAAGTGCTGATTCTCAGCCTAAATTGAATAAATGACTTTTGAATTTGAATATAGTACACCCGGGAATTTTTTGCCCGTTTTTCTCCATAGGAACCGCTTTGGAATTGTCAACTAGCTTCATCTTTGTGACTGACCGACCCTTTGACCCTTTGACAATTCAAAAGTACCTGTAATTTGTTTATTTGAAACAAATGCTTTGAGTTTGACCCACATTTTGATATATTTAAAGGCTCCTGCAGACAGGCGTGACGTGACTGGAACAATTTATTGAAAACTTCACGGAGTTTGTTCTACCGCTGTCGCAATGCGCCGTCGCGGCGCGCCTTTCTGCTGGAGCCTTGAGTCCCATGTAACAGGGGCGAGCCTATTGCCATCAACCTGGCACAAATCCAGACTACTGAGAAATTCCAGATGGAAAACCCAATAACGCTTTGTCCGACTTGGGATTTGAACTCGAGCTCTTATGCTCAGCAGTAGCGCTTGCGGCCACTAAACTAACGAGGCAATCAGTTAATAATCTTTCTGTAATTGGATATGTACTATAGCGGTAACGCATATCTAACCAATTTGAAAACCAAATCCCGTGCATACGACCCTTTTTTTTTCGTAGGTAAGCGTTAATATAGCGGCCGACCGCTGCAAGCAAGAATCGTTTCCTCGATAGTACAACCATACAGCTAGGGTTGCCAACTTTTTGTACAAGAAATAAAGTATGTTATGGTCAAAGTGGCAAAATAAACAGTATTTCGGAAAAATAAACAGTAGTAGCTCGGAAAAAAAAGCTTAAAAAAACCACTACAAAGTGAAAAATAGGTAATTTTATTTCGAAAGTCAGTGTCTTTGGTTATGTTTACCTAATTCATTTTTTTGCCATTGACTTCCTTTTTATTTAGGTATAGCTCTGGATATAACAGTGAGAACAGTATATTCGTATATTTTATTTTTGTTAAACAGTAAATAGTATTTTAGAGTGGAAAACAGTATAATATAAAACTGTTTTTAACAGTATTGTTGGCAACCCCTACATACAACATATGATTATGTAGAGGACTGGCGCTTCAAGTAAATAGAGACATTGTCGAGAAGTCATTACTGACATTATTACTCGTTAAAGCCGTCAGTGCTGAATAATTTAACTTTTTGTTCGGATTCAGTTTCAAGTGTTGATTTCACTGTCTGAATTTTAAAACAAAAGTAATGTATGTTTACGTTTTACATTTATAAAACTAGTATATGTAGCCACATTTCGATTTGATACTCATCAACGGCCTAGCCTTTTCCAACTATGTTGAGGTCGGCTTCCAGTCTAACCGAATGCAGCTGAATATCAGTATTTTACATGGAGCGACTGCCTGTCTAACCTCCACAACCCAGTAACAAGGTAATACGATAAGACTGGTTGTCAGGCTTTCGAGCTTCTGAAGACCCGTAACAACTGTCGAAAGTTCCACGAAAGACAGCCAGGACCAACAGTTTAACGTACTTTCCGAGGCATGGAGGGGTCTTGGTATGTAAAGATGGTCACCCATCCACGTACCAAACGCGGCAAAGACCGACCCGTGCGGCTGTTATTACTTAGCCACAAGCCCCACACTATGATGCACCACTATGTCAAAATAAAATGATAAGTACCTATACTCTATTTGAAATAATATTAGACATTTAAATAAACCTTTTTTACAGTCCGTTCAACCGATTTTGACTTCTATTGCGTTGTTGGCATGACAAATGGCAGCTGCAGTAAACAGTTGGTATTGTAACCACTTTTTTGCTTTTAATACCATCCTTATGCCTACGGTATAGAAGTCAAAATCGGTTGATCGGACTGTAAAAAGGTTTTTTAAATGTCTAATCTTATTTCAAATGCTATATAAGTAGTTTGGAATTTAGGTACAGTGATGAAAACAGGATGGAAGATGAAAAAACATAACCTTCTCTGTGCTGTCGTAAAAAGGAAGGAAAACCGACATTAAAAACTTTTATTAAGAATATAACAAAATTCCCATCCTGCTAAAATCATTGTTCCGCTTTATCCTGGAAGGATATATTGATTAATACCTATAATAGTGATAATTTTTCCTACATGGTCATTTGTAGTTATACGGTTAATTTTAAATTCCTATAATGTACGGACCGTCATTGGTTAAAATAAAGACTCTTCGTATCTTTACCAATAATAGAGGGTCTTGCGGCTAAGTAATAACAGCCGCATGGATCGATCTACCAGGTTAAACTACGCTTGCAAAGGTTGGTCCGTGGATGGGTGATCATCTTTACATACCAAGACTCCTCCGTGCCTCGAAAAGCACGTTAAGCCGTTGGTCCCGACTGTCATTTGAAGATCTTTGACAGTTGTTACGGGTCGTCAGAAGCCTGAAAGTCTGACGACCAGTCTTACCAAGGGGTATCGTATTACCCAATAACTGGGTTGTGGAGGTCCGATAGACAGTCGTTCCATGTAAAATACCGGTATTCAGCTGCATCCGGTTAGACTAGAAGCCGACCCCAACATAGTTGGGAAAAGGCTAGGCAGATGATGATATCTTTATCAGTAATGAAGCAAAGACCTCATAGCTTTGCATAGTAGACCCTCCCTTATAGAAGTAGCTATTACAGGTAAAATTAGCTTACGAATCTATAATGCCTATTTTGGCAATAAAAAGAGTTACCATTGGTAAGTAAAACTATTCGTTTTTGTTTATAGAAATCGAACATGTTAAGTATCATCGTGGAAACCTATAACTAACCACTTTGAAAACAAATTCCGTGCACACGATGACCACATTTGTTACCGCCTCGGTTTTATAGCAGCCGAGCGCTGCAAACAAGAATAGTCCTTGCGGTGGTTAGTTATGGCTTTCCGCGATAGTACCGAAACAAAAACTCAGGGTAGTCGTTACTATCCAAAAGGCTAGTTAATCATCGTACAAGCCTATTAGAGCCAAACTACACACAATGAGCTTTATTCGTTTATTACAGCCATCGGAAATGTAAATTAATGTTAATATGTCGCGATAATAAACCGCTATAATAAAAGGTAGTTACCGCCAGTAGTTAGTAGTCAGCTTAGGTGAAAGCATTCGTGTAGTTAAATAGTACGTTACTGAATTAATTATTTGTTTACTTAGATATTACCACAGAAGAATACAGATGGGACAATCCGCATTTTAGGTATGAAGCTACACGTACGCAACGGGCTCGACTTGTCGAATTCAGTGGACTTAATGTAGTCAGAAGATATAAGAGTTACGCGATAGAAAGAGAGGCAACTTCTAGGTGAATACAACTAGATAATTAGCGCTGTGTAGTGTCCGACCGAAACCAAAACTGAAACCGAATTTCGGCAACAGTCTCAGTTTCGGCCGAAACCGAAACTTCCTTACAAGGATCATGTTTTGAGAGAAAAATAAAGACAACGTTATTATAATCGAACAATCTTTATTCTTTTAAATAAATCACTAAAATCACACGAAAACTCACAATAAACAAAACGAACTGCAAACACAAGCCAGTCACGACATGATTAGGCAATAGGCACGTGGACGCGGGAAAATGTCTTCGTTGCTTACTCGCTTGGATGGAATTTAACGCGCTGAACATGACCGATCACAGCGCGAGAACTCCCGAATGCAGATTCGGTTTCGGTCGTAGTTTCGGGAGGTTTGCCGCCGAAATCGAATCTCGTTTTTTTGCCAAAACACGACCGAAACCGAACTTTCGGTCGGACACTAGCGCTGTGCAACCTGAATTGCACTTTATTGTGTCAACGCAAGAGTCGCTTTTTGTTTCAAATGATTTTGCGGAGTGTCCCATCTATACTAATCTGTGATTTTACTTTAAACTTTGCCTTTTTCTTTGTATTCGTCGAAACTACGTGAGCGATACACGTTGAGCCAAATTAAATGACCCAGCATAACGACATACCTAAGTATTTTCGAGTTCAATAAGTCATCATATTCCGGTGAATAACGTCTGGCAGACAACAAATCATTTCGTATGTCTTTTACATAACATTACGGCCACAATGTAACAAAGAGAAGCCGAACTGTGAAGATACACGCATTGCTAAGTCACGTAGTCCCGACGGCCTACACCACACTGTACCCATATTAATTAGGAAAAAATAATCATAACCTACCCGTATAATGTCCCCCATTACACTGATGGCACGTGATAGTTTTAATGATTTCAATTAATTACAATCGCGTGCCACAAAAACCGCACATTATATGACTTACATTTATGTAAACTGTCAAATTAATGCAATAATTATACCAGCTCTTTTACTTACACTGTTAAATATCGCTGGATAATAAGGGTAATAAATATTCAAAGTATAAATGTTCAAGACGTTGATAAAACAATTAATTAAAATATTGATATGTGCTGTAGCCATGTCAGTGAAATGATGTGTACAGGTGATATTATAGTCCAGTTAAATTAATATTTACTTAAATTGACCTAGGCAAGTATATTTTCCTTTGTTGCGATGTTGCATGGTTGCAGCTAGTTAATATTACGTGTTACGTTGTTTGTCCGCGATGGACTCCTAAACTACTTAACCGATTTTAATCAAATTTGCACACCGTGTGCAGTTTGATCCAACTTGAAAGATAGGATAGCTTAGATCTTAATTTAGGAAAAAAAAAAAGATATGAAGAAAAATTATGTTTTTATAAATTATACATTTATGATATCCCGGTATAATGCCATAATTCCTAACAAAAAGTACTAGGCTTGCATGATTTTTGATGATAATCTCGGTAGGTAGGGTAGGTAGGGTAGTAAGTGATAAAGATGGTCCACCCGAAACATTTTATGGCAAAACAACGTTTGCAGGGTCAGCTAGTTAATAATATATGTACACAATAATAAATTATGGTACGTTGGTGTTAGGTAGTCTGTAACAAAGTACCTATACTATTTCAATTAAATGGTAATTCCTGGGCAACTTATTTGTCGGATATTACACATTCTGTGACGTAAGGCCGGGGAATTTTATAGAATTAATAAATTATATCTTTTAATATACTTAAAAACAATACTTAGTAATTTGTGACTCACTCATTCATTACGCAAATTCTGTTTAAAATAATAATTTTGTAATTATTAATTGTATTCAGGAAGGATAAATATTTAATTATGAATAACACTTACATCTGAATTATTAGGAATAATAATTTATTATTATTATTTATGATCTTTGCGACCATTGTCAGTTCTTTACCTATTTACAATAATTAACTTTTAATTATGTAATAAATTCTTATGTGTAATTGATGGAAGTTTAACACCATCACAAAATCTTAAGTTATAATGCTGTGGAGGTCAGATAGGCATCCGCTCCATGTAAAATACTGGTATTTAGCTGCATCAGGTTAGACTGGAAGCTGACCTTGGGGTCATAGTTGGAAAAAGGCTAGGCAGATGATGAGTATCTTAAGTTATTGTAACTGTGGCTCGTAGGACCAATTATAGGGATTAAAAAAAATAAATTCCATTTAGTCCGTCAGTCAGATAATAAAAAAATATTAGACACGTATTATTTGCTAATATTTTTCATCATATTAATTTAAAATGACTTGGATAAAACGCATTAAAGTTCGCTATTATCACTTAAATATTTATTTTTCTCGTAGTCATTTGAATCACTCGCTACGCTCGTGATTCATCTATGGCCGTTTTTTTTTGTTTGGGTGGGAAATTATCAAATAATTTCTCCCGCTCTGGGTGGAGCGGGAGACTCTTACTGACTAAAACCCACCCGTGTTCCTTCGGTTGCCCTGTTGCCGGGGGCCACGATGTCCCTATCGGTTTAAATCCGTCCTTTATTCACTAATTGCATAATACACTATTTTAGTCGTCATCCCTATTTTACTCTGTTATTAAGTATATAGAAAATGTATTGCATAAAAATCTTGATGAGTATCTTAATTTATTATATCTTTGGCTCCTAGGACCAATTTTACCCTGTAATAAGAATATGGATCGCATAAAAATCTTTTACACCAAACTGCACACAGCGTACTGCATCACCTTATAATTTTTTTACATCATTGGCAAGGCAAGCCATAACTTTTTCTCCATCGTATTTCACTCCAAGCCCGTTTTACGACACACTTCTTATTATAGAACATTTGAACATTTTATCGGTTTCCCACGCGGCTATAAATCAGATCTTACAACGAAGTAGTTCAGTGTAACTCGAAGGCAAAACAAATGTACTGGTTTAGCCGCAAGTGGACATTGTTCTATGGACAATGGGCATGCGGGCAAGGTTCAGGGTTCATTGCCCCCTCCACAAACGACCCCCATCTCACTGATACCATCGGAGATTATTGAAATAATAATTGTGTGATGTTGACTTTCATGTGTAATGAAACTTTATCAATGGTTCGATCTTGCACTTCTTAATTGGATACTTGAGATTACTGAGTATGTAAAGCTAATTGGCTATAAAGAATTTTGTTTTTTCTTTCAAACCAGATCTGGACAAATGATGTGGTCAGCTGAATGTAGCGCTCACTGACAGGTACTGTGAGTTATTATCATCTTTCATACAGATGAAGTGTCTGTTTGTAATGTCAAAATAACAGTTTTTTACTAAATGCATATGAATATGAAAGTATACGGGGTGGCAGGGACATCGACGCGAAACAGTACAGTAATCGCGGACTGGGACGCGTCTTTGTGGATTGCACTATCTATACCATGGATTCAGTACTGAAACCATGGATTTAGTACTGAAACCATGGATTTAGTACATGATTCTGAAACCCCCTGCGTTGAAATTTTTGGTCGGTTATTTAAAAAAAAAAAACAGCTGTTCCACACATTTTGACCGCGTAGGTATTGCACTTTTCTATGAAACAGCAGATTTTTTTTTAATAACCGACAAAAAATTTCAACGCAGGGGGGTTCAGAATCATGTACTAAATCCATGGTTTCAGTTTTCGCGTCGATGTCCCTGCCATCCTGTATATGGTATTTATAACAAAAAAAAAAAAATCGTCTTTCTCAATCTCCGAAACAGCTGGACCGATTTTGACGGAAGCTACTTTTATTTTAGAAAAATAATTAGGATCGACCCGGGGGGAACCGCGAGCAGCATCTAGTTATCAATATTAGCATATTTGTTCGAAAAGCTTTCTCTTGAAATATTTTCTACATTTTAATTACAAATAAAAATTGTATCCACTATTCCAGTCACAAATCCAGATTTTAAACGCATACCTGTGAACCGAACCCCACATGCATCCCACGACATGTTCCATTGCACAGCTCGGAACAATGCGCGTGCGCATCGGATTGCGCAAGTCATTCCTATCGGCCCGCGGACCGTAGCATTCACTTTCGCCCACTGCTATTATTTATGTTACGACTGTGCAACTAACCGACACAGCTATACTATTACAATACTGTACTATACTTAAGTGTACGGAGTTACACTTGGCTTTTCTCCTTGCGATACTAAACACAATAAACAAAGCAAAACCGACGACTGAATTATAAAAAGTAACGAGATTTTTTGAAGTGAAAACTTTATTAGGCGCGTTGGTTGGGTTGGGTTGTTGGCGTTGGCGTTGGTTGAGATGGGACTAAATCATTGATTTCGCGACTTGTTACAGACACCGTGGAGTAAAAGACATCAACGCGTTGATTACAGCGGTACTGATTTTTTTTCAAGTTTTCTCTTTTGTCGGCACTTCCGGAGTGCCACTGTTTTTTTTACTGTACCTCTAGCAGTCGCAAAACTAATTAATTATATTATAGAGGTATGAGGAACAGGGTGTAAAGTTCACACATCGTCCATAGAAAAGGGAGGATCCTCCGGCTGGACGGGTGTTGTGTCTGGTGGGCTACTGCCCAACGATTGATGTCGATACGTTGTATACAGGGTGGCAGGGACATCGACGCGAAAACTGTTACCAAGGATTCAGTACATGATTCTGAATTTCCTGCGATAAAATTTTTCGTGGGTTATTAAAAAAAAACTACTCTTTCATAGAAAAGTGCAATACCTGCGCGGTCAAATGTATGGAACAGCCGTTCTTTTTTTTTAATAACCGACAAAAAATTTCGATGTCCCTGTCACCCTTTTTTATTTTTTGGCTTGGAAATTATCAAATAACTTTTCCCGCTCTGGGTGGAGCGGGAAAAGTCTCTGTCAGACTCTTACTGGCTAAAACCCACCCGTGTTCCTTCAGTTGCCCTGTTGCCGGGGCCACGATCTTCCTTTCGGATTTCTTCGCAACCCCGGTCCCTGCCACCCTATATATGCTAGTCGCGCAGTAAACGCTGCTTGCGCGATGCAGGGTTTTGCGTGACATCAGTGTTGCGTAGTTCGCATATGTCGTTGTAGATGACGTAAAAATATTCAGCCAGATTTGTTAGACTGGAAGCTCTTCTTAACTAAATCAAAATAATCAAAAAAAATTGTTTGTGAGAAGTAATCTCTGGAAGAGCAGATCCGATTTCAAAAATTCTGTTACTGATAGATAGCAGCTACACTATGGTCAAGTGCCATTGAATGGAAACAGTGTATAGTGGTATAGTTGACTTCCACGCGGACCAAGTCGCGGGCAGAAGCTAGTTATTGATAAAAGCAGCAATTGCTATTAATTACATTATTATTTAATTGAGGTCATCTAGTCTAGATTTCTCTGCCCCGATTCCTAGTACTTATAATATACCATAAATCAACCTCGATATCAGTTAGGGCACGGAAAGGTTTATCAAATGCCCTGTACTATAATACTCTACCTACTATAGTCCATTCAAGAGTCGAAGTACGCTTTTGTAAATAAATACTGCAGCTTCAACGTGAAAGTAAACGTTGTAGTTTACTTGTTCAAGTTCTTTAGACGTGACGATCGATGTGTTTGGGCTCTGTTTACCAAAGGAGCCATTTAATATAATGGTCCTACTACGCTTTAGGTACCGAAGGACCAAAAGCGTGAAAGTTTAATAAGGACGTGATAAGTTGATGCAGCAGTATTTATCGAAGACTAGCAGCGCCCCGCGGTTTCACCTGCACGCGCCTAAGTCTCGATCCCTGTGTTAATCCAGATTATAACCTACCTGTGTGCCAAATTTCATCCAAATCCGTTCAGTAGTTTTTGCGTGAAAGAGTAACAAACATCTATCCCAACCTCACAAACTTTTGCAATTATAATATTATTCATTCATTAATTAATTAAGTAAGGATTATAATTATGTATTTTAATATATATTATAATATAAGTAGGAAGAAGGATATAATAATTATATAATAATAAGTAGGATTAGTAGGATTTCAAAATATTAGAGAGATTGATACTAAGAACTTTACTCTAAAAACCTTGAGTAACGTGTAAATAAAAGCACTTGTTTTCATGTAATTAACTCGTTACCGCCAACTTAATACTCTGATAATATAAGATCGTCTTTGGATGAAGTGGGATTACTTGAATAATCTCAGGCTCGTTATCGGAGATAAAAGATAAATCACGATAAAATAACAGTTTTATGAATTGAAAATAACAATGCCCTTTGGATGTCTTTTCCGGGAAAGATAAAGATAAGCAGTAGAAGTAGAAGATACGTAGAATAAGCACAGAAGTGTATTAAAATTTCATTTTTTTTTATTTGACTAAGCTGTCAGCCAGAACCGAAATCGGTAAGATCAATACGAGTATTTTTTTCGGTTACATTTATATTTTAACAGTTATTTTTAAAGGTTACCTTAAATTGAGTACGACCATTATTAATACCGGTTACCGAAATAAAAATTACCTTTATCTTACACGTGCCGTCGGCATTAATCAAAGGGCGCGCATTGCCTGTGTGTGTGTAACCAGTATTAAAACGGTAACCTATAATAGAGGTAACATGTTTTTTCTTAGTCGTAGAAGTAACTAACATTCTTCGATACCTGTACCGTAATTTATAAAGGTTTTCGGTCCCTGGCTGTCAGGATTCAGACTTTGGGAAAAAAGAAAACAGTTTATCCAATTACAACCAGTTTACCCGAAAAGCTAAAAGATAAAAAACATAATATACTTCCTAGCCCAACATCACCCACATGAGGAAAGCACCGTAGTAAAAGAAGTACTCGAATTTCATATACATAGTTTGAAACTGTCTCTTCCCTCGCAGCGGGGCTCCGGCACCCATTAATTAAGCCCACACCGGAACTTAACTTCCTCTAGCCAAGCGCGCACCGATTAAAACCACCCAAAATGTGGGTTTTTATACGCGAAGGATATTTATAACCTTTTTTATTGGGGATTTGTGGTGTGGGCTCAGTAGGAAGAATAGCTGGATTAATCTGGAATGGTGACAAAGTGTAAAAGTTTTGTCATTCCGTGTGTTTGGTGCTTCCATTTTGTAATGGATTTAGACATCCATTTTGTGTCAAAAAAGTCATGGTGTTAAGTTGTTAACATTGTTTATCACTTTTCATTTGTTTTTCACTCAGTTTATTATTAGTTGAGCAGCGGAGTTTGCGTAGCAATGGCTTTTATTTTGACAGTTCAACAACATTCATTGCGTTATTGACGTTGTTGAGCAGACAAATTTTTCGAAAATATGAAGCAATAATAAATAAATAAATAAAATAAAATTCATTTAATTCAGACAATTTTTGTCCATATTTTGTTAGTACCTCTTTCTTACATTCTCTTAAAATTATGTTAGTAATGACTGAAAGAAAGTAAATTATTAAAAATAAATTAAAATTAAATGAAATAAATTAAAATTAAATTAAATAATTCAAAATAAAATACAAAAATTCATTAGGCAACATGCAGCCTGATGAGCCTTCCCACAGCTGGCGATACTGGTTGGTCTGCAATCATCTTTAGGATTCTTTAGGAAGCAATGAATTAGCTATATCCTTCAATATCATGCAGATTCAAAGTGTGTTACGCAAGCAGGGTGCAGGTTAAGATTACTTGCTTATAATTCAGTAACATTATTTCACTGTAAAAAAGCTTCAAATTCGCTTAAAACAGAATGTTTTATTCAAAAGCTTGCACGACAGCTTACTAACTACAAATTATAGCAGAACATATTTAAAACATGGTTCTGTCTCCATCAACTTCAAACGATTGACTGAAATAGAGCGATGTTTTAAATTAATTTAGCGTTAAATGTATTTCATGCTTCTGCCGTGCACACAAGCGAGGCTGAAAACTGAAAATAGATGCATAGTTTTCACTTTTATCGACTCACCTAAATAACTCGTGGTTTCTTTGATTGTCAGTACTAACAGGTTATAATACAAAGACGCTTACGTATCGAACCAGAATGGCGTGGGAATCAACTCTTAGCAAACTACATTTATAGAATTTATTATGAAACCTGATTAATATGCGATGTCACAATCGTAATAGATCGTTTAGATTCCATATCTGATATTTAATGAAAGAAGCCTTTTTCTGTTTGCTCGTTAGCCAAATATTTGGAAGAAGGGTGCTATAGCTTGTCCAGTTTAAAATGATGCGCCCCACTACCGCATGTTTGTTCGTGAGCTAAATATTTGGAAGAAGGGTGCTATAGCTTGTCCACTTTGAAATGACGCGCCTCACTGCCGCATGTTTGTTTGTGAGCTAAATATTTGGAAGAAGGGTGCTATAGCTTGTCCACTTTGAAATGACGCGCCTCACTGCCGCATGTTTGTTTGTGAGCTAAATATTTGGAAGAAGGATGCTATAGCTTGTCCAGTTTAAAATGATGCGCCCCACTACCGCATGTTTGTTCGTGAGCTAAATATTTGGAAGAAGGGTGCTATAGCTTGTCCACTTTGAAATGACGCGCCTCACTGCCGCATGTTTGTTTGTGAGCTAAATATTTGGAAGAAGGATGCTATAGCTTGTCCAGTTTAAAATGACGCGCCCCACTACCGCAAGTTTGTTCGTGAGCTAAATATTTGGAAGAAGGGTGCTATAGCTTGTCCACTTTGAAATGACGCGCCCCACTACCGCATGTTTGTTCGTGAGCTAAATATTTGGAAGAAGGATGCTATAGCTTGTCCAGTTTAAAATGACGCGCCCCACTACCGCATGTTTGTTCGTGAGCTAAATATTTGGAAGAAGGGTGCTATAGCTTGTCCACTATGAAATGACGCGCCCCACTACCGCAGTACTGCATTACCGTGTGCGTAAAATGCGGTAATTAGGCGCGGTCAGAGTGGACAAGATTTATATAAAACTAATTAAAATTAAAAGATTCTCGCTAAGGTCTGATTTATTTTGTTTGAAAAAATGAAGGTCTATTTCATTTTCTTACGGACACGTAGTAAGAAATTATCATCTCAGTATTGTAAAATCATTGTAATGATACGAACGTTTGAACACCCACGTGGGACCGGGAGATCTAAATCTGAGTCAGATACCTACCGCCAGGTCAATGCCCCTCGTTATGATGACATAGTCATAGATAAGAAAACATGTCAGCATTACAACATGACCTTTAAGAATTGGAACAAAATATCTGCTGCGAGACATCCGCTCCATATTCATTTACAAATTAAAATCGCAACGGATTTTGATGCGGTCTTTTTTAAGGAATTTATTCAGGAATTATTGGTACTTGACTGTCACACTACACTGCACTGTCTACACTGTTATTTGAAAATATTGTAAAAGCCAATTATTTTTAAAAGAGTAACCGTGGAGTTTCTTGCTGGCTCTTCTCCATAGGAAACGACCAATTGGAACCGTGCACCTAGCTTCTGACGTTTCATAAATATATAGGTTAACGTAAAATAAAATATTTTGAATTTTGAATAATTTTGTGCTTAAAATACATTCGTAAAAACCGAAGCAGGCACTAGTCGTTATTAATAAAAAGATAGATAGATAGAATATTCTTTATTATGCACATCATAAAAATTACGGACATAAAAGAAAAAAAGAAGAGAAAAAAAAGAAAAGAAAAAAAAGAAAAGAAAAAAAAAGAAAAGAAAAAAAAGAAAAGAAAAAAAAAGAAGAAAAAAAAGAAGAGATCATTCAAAATCTCTCAAACCATTTCATTAATGTACAGTTATTACGTGATCTTGTCAACGGTAGCTTCCTCTTTTTATTCAAGCTGTCGCATAATAATAGGTGTAGCGTAGTTAGCATCGTGCACTACGGTAATCCTTTGTTTTTTATGATCACGACTCGACACAAAGGCGACGACAGCGAGGCCGGTCGCCTGTCATCAGACACAAGGTCGCTGCACTCGCAATTACGGAACATATGCAGTGCCCTTTGTTGTTACCACTACTATTAGCTGCGAATTTGAATGAGGAAGAGTTTATTATTTCGAGTAGTTTTCAGACTCAAAGGACCAAAAATTCAATTAAACATTTAGGGAAGTTAGGGATTCGACAGTAAAGCTACGTTAATCCGGTTTGATTACCCCGCATTTACAACCATAAACAAGTTGTAATACTTGTTTTCAAAAAGACTTGTCAAAAACATTTGTCTTGTTCACTGTTTTGTTCACCATTTTGACAAGTTTTGTGTATATACTTAACTTGTTTTCGATGTAAACGAGAAACGATAACAGCAGACACAACATGTAGAATACATGTTTTATATCTTTAGGTTAGAATGTTTTCAAACATTAATACCAGGCACTCCAAAGACAATTTCTACGCAAACTCCGCCCCCATGCACCCCACCACTCCACTATGTGCTAAACGCTAACACATCTGTAATTAAGTTGAATATCGCGTGCGCTCTTTGGTCATGTTCGAGCACGGAACTAAATGTCGTAAGTCTCAATTCTTATTTCGTTTATAACTAAAGTAATAATAAAATTGATCTAGAAGAAAAATCTCTTTTAAATGGATAATAAACTACATTTTCTTACTGTTTTGTTTCAAATAATCTTTAAAAAAGGCATGATTTTCCAATAAATAATTAATCGAGTGAAAATGTTCCAATTACGTAACTGTCTTATATTTGGAAAGAAAAAGATCCAATAAATCATATACTAAAGTTCCATTTTGATTGTATGCGTGACTTTTTCAGAATATTAATGCAAATTAACATACAATTTAAGGAGCCTCCTCTTAATGTTTATTTTGAAACGCAAGCTCCATCTCGTTCATTTTATCCGAAGCTCGGAATATGTAAATACGATTCTAGTGAACGAAAAAGGAATAAAAGCATGTTTTCGCAGTATCGTAGGTAGTTGAATGTCGGTGAAGTTCAGCGTAGGCGTCTAGTTGTCTGGATCACAGTGTGTGGGCGAATATTTTTGTTTGGCCGTCTACACGTGGCCGATGAACGTACGTTAATGTGTACACGTTTAGTCAGAAATAATATTTACTAGATAGACGTAAAAGGAGTCGTTACGCTAATCTAATAAAAATAAGTCCGTTTGATTCAATGATTCTATTTTCAAATGCAAAACATCTAAAAGATTATTTTAACACTTTCGACTCCACCTATTTTTCGTAGAGCTCATACGCCATACCGCCATACATACTGCGAGTTGACTCCAGGAGGGGTCACTGGCATTACGTTTGCGCTAAAGTTAATCCGAGTGTCACCGGCATTAGGTTTAAAATCTTGTTTAAATATCCAACTGATTTTATTTTCACAGTTTTTAATTCGCTAAGAAAAACTTTAAAATCGGCCCTCCGCGAGGGCTCCCGGCATCGCATATCGAACAACACCGCTCAAGTCGAAAATTTGCGGTTTTTACTTTTGAATATGATTGGATAAAGCTACTTTTCCCACGCGAAACTACATTGTCAAATTACGACTATTCAACCAATAAACGGCCAATAAGTCAAAATAAAACGGTAAAAAACATAAATATTAACATTCAACATTACTTATCACTACATAGTATAAAACAAAGTCGCTTTCTCTGTCCCTATATCCCTATGTATGCTTAAATCTTTAAAACTACGCAACGGATTTTGATGCGGTTTTTTTTAATAGATAGAGTGATTGAAGGGGAAGGTTTATATGTATAATAACCCGGTTTATATCCGTGCGAAGCCGGGGCGGGTCGCTAGTTATCTATAAACAGTTCATTTTTTACAAAAAGTAACTTGAAATTAATCATTTAAGCAGTTTTTTCACCCCCCTGTGAAGTCAGTCAATATGACTTGAGCGGTGTTGTTCGATAAGCGACGATATGCGACTTGAGTGAACCCTCCAGGAGGGCTCCCGGCACTGAATGTGTTTAATCTATAATTTCAGGTTTAATTATGATTGTATTCAAATAATCAAATCAAAGCACTCAATTTGTAAGTGCCGCTACTAATTGGCACGTTTTCTGATCCAAGTGTTTACATTTTCTTCAAATACTTTCGGAACACATTATAGTTCTACATACACGTGCTTCGTACTTCCGGGAATAGCACTGGTCTACCTCTGCCGCGTACATGTTCTCACGCATCTTAAATAGTAATTTAAATTAATTAACATACGAATTCCCGTTCTGTAAATACCGTACGCACTGACCCGGAGCTGGTAACACAACAGCTAGGAATTCGCGAGTTCACATCGAGATCCTTCCGAACAAGTAGTAAGGGACATATTATAATGTGACTGCAACATAGGCACGTCATAATAATATATACCTATGTATGAATGCGTTATTCATGCACTTGACATACTTACCGCACAAAGAAATGACATCTAGGAACTTGTAATGACTAGATTATGTCACGATCGCAAAGTTGAGCCTATACTTATCATGTAAAGTTCAAATATAATTCTAGGTTTAGTTCTGCATTCTTGAGGCTTATTGAATATTGCACATTGTCACAGAATAGAACCTACAGAAGGCGCACGCCGCATTTTAGGTTTGAAGCTACTACGCGGCGGGCTCGTCTTGTCGGCCCAATCAGTGAACGGAACGTAGTCAGACAGAAGATATATAAGAGTTACGCGATCAAAAGAGTACCACTGTGCGACTTGAATTGCACTTTATTGGGTCGCAGCAAGAGTCGCTTTTTATTTAAATGATTTTGCGGAGTGAACCATCTGTATTAATTATTAATCTGTGACATTGTATCGAACCCACACACAATGGCATTGTCAACGTTGATAGGGTTCAATTTAGCTAGTTTATGTTTGCCGTCTAATGAATCATGTTAGGGCTGTAAACTAGGGCACTATTCCAGTGGGTGATAACGTTGATAGCTTCCCCCTTTATCTTATAGACGTAATTCTGTTTGGCGAACCAAGTGCGCGCTACCATTACACGTGCCGCTTCAACTACCGATCGGGGATTATCGGCCTGACATTAATTTACACAGTATTGTTATCTCACGAAGCGACGCGCGCTTTACTTGTGGTAACCAAGTGTACCAACACGCTGTGAATGTGTGCGTGAAGACGATTTGCGTCAGCACATAACACACACAAACGCACACTTCCGACTTCGCGCGTTGCTCGGACCCGTTATCTAATTACGTAACACATTTTCGTAAACGATTAAGACTAATCTGTTTCATTTTGATAATTCAACAACATTCATTGCATTATTTACGTTGTTGAGCAGATGTTTTTTTTCCAACTTATGAAGCAATGGATTAGCAGTCAGCTGTTTCAAAACGATTCAGATTATGATTGATCGTGTATTACGTACATAGGGTACCGGACCGCGACAAGCGACGGTACCGAGAGGTCCTGCGCGTACACACACATTCACAGCGTGTTTGTAGAAATGGTAACCACAAGTAAAGCGCGCGTCGCTTCGTGAGATAATAATACTGTAACTATAGTTATAAGTATTTATAAACATGTATTGTGTGATAATTTATCCAATATGAAACAGTTATCGATGTGTCCTACAGTAGTATACGCACGCTGTGGAATAATAAAGTTATCAGTGCAACCCGGTGCAACGTCCGTTCGTTTCGTAAACTGTTGTGCTCTGTAGATAAGCTGGATGCCTATGTATTTAATAAATAATATATTGGTATTGTGAAACTGAAAAATCCAGTAGCCTAATAATGAAGAGTTGCTCTTATAAAAACATCTCCAAAAAAGTATGAAATCTAAAGATGAAAACGGGCAATATGCCACTTTTATCTCGCTATTTATAGATACATTTTTTCTATACACAACAGGTAAGCTCTTGGCCTGCATCTCACCTGATGGTAAGACGGTACAGGTTTAATTTTAGCACTAAGGAATTTGCTTATTAATTTAGGTCGTTAACAAGAACTTACAATCTTAATTACAGCTGAAGTAAATTAACACAAAACGGAAACTTTAATGTTTCACGTGGTAGGAAAGTTAGGAGATACAAATCCATGATACATCTCACAGAATTGTAGCCGGTTTGTAATTAGGCGTGTGACTGTATGACTAATCAATTCTCATAGACCTAAAAATACCTATATTGAACTGGGTTTTAGTGGTTGATTACGATCAAGTTTTTTTTCCCGTAACGCTACATTTTGATTGATCTTGATATAAAGATACCAGAGCTTAAATTAGGTTCCCAGTGTTCAAAACTGGGACATTAATAAACTTATTAATGATACAATAATTGAACTCTTTATTAATATTTCTATTTTAAATCTAATGATTATTTAACTGTATCATGATTGCGTTATGAACTTATGAATCTTATTAATATTTTTAATCATAATACTATAGTTTATTGAAATGAAATTTGAATTATACTACTTATAAATTTGTAAATTTAAAGAGTCAAGAACTGAATATATTATTTTTTAAATGCACTAAAATTAATTTGAAATCGTGAATAATTTTGCATGCAAATTGATATTGAAATTGTAATGTAAATAAGCAAGAAATAAAAGGCTTTTTTGATTTTTATTTATTTTAATTGAACTCCTCTATACTCCAATTTATAATTTCATACAGGGACTGAATTACCCAAAAATTTAATAAGGGTTACCGAAATATTTCGATACCGTTCTATTTTTCAGTAGTGGAATTTTGAGATTGGAAATGCATACCGGTATATTTCGGTAGCAGTACCTTAACCTTTATAAATGTATCGGTAGAAGTACTTAAACCTTAATAAATAGGGGTTATCTTTGACGCTCCGCCGCCACACTCTGTAAAGTAAAGTAAAGTTTATTTATTTGCATAGATTGTAGGTACATAACATAAGGTATTAAAAAAATAAAGTGATCCATTTACAATCTACCTTAGATTAGGCATGCAAACATTAATGAATGAAGTAACGAGAAGATAATAAAAAAAAAAAAAAAAATTGTGTCGAAAATGTCAAACAAAATTACGAATTACAGTTCAAAACGGGTACAATTAAATAAGTTGGAATGTCTTTAAAATGCATAAGAATATTATAATTATTTTAGATTAGAAATTTTAGGATAAAATATCTAAGTCATTGTCATTTAGAAAATCGTTAACCGAGTAGTAGCATTTTTCAATCAATAATGCTGTTAACTTCTTTTTAAAATTACGTATTGTGTCATCTTTTATTATGTCAGGTATTTTGTTATAAATTGTAGGTCCCATACTAATAACATTTTTTTTATGTAATGCAGTATTGCAACTGTCCATTAGTAAAAGATTTTTGTACTGACTTCTGATTGGTCTCTTACTACTTCTTTCTACTTTCTGTCTGTCGTTCACTTGCTGATTGTAACTCAGTATTGGTTTTTATTTCCGATCGGAAAGACTACTGTGTAAGCACCCGCGCCGTGCCGTCTCGCATGATTTTCGGTACCGAAACCGCGTAAAGGTTAATAATTAAGGGTTTAACCCAACCTTTATTTATTTAAGGTATGGGTTTATAGCTCAACCTTTGTTTTAAACCGGTACCGGTATATTTTTGAGGCATCTTATCTTTTTACCGTAACCGCTATCAGTCCCTGATTTCATTCTTAATTTTTATTTACATATTACATATTTGTAATTTTATTTTTATAGAACCGGATATATTTATTTTGGCTTTTTTCGAACGTTCTCACTGTATTGTTTGAAATAGTGTTTAGTTTCCAATATCGTTATTGTGGTTTATTGATTACAATAAATCACACATCGGATCATGGGGCCCGAGTGCGCGTCTCCTTTTTAAGGAAATTTATCGTCGACTGGTCGACACTTCACGTGACCAGAGGGCTGGCTCGTTCTTTGGCCAAAGAATTAGCATAGCATTCAACGTGGCAATGCGGACGAATACTTCGACGCCTAAGTGTCGTTTTGTTTTTATTATTTTTATTTATATAGATAGTTAGTTAGTTTTTTAATTTAGTACCTAATGTAAATAGTTAGCTGTGTTAAAAACTGTAAAATAAAAATAATAGTAAATATTACAATACTATATTGCGTTGCGTTGAAATTTATATTTCTTCCAATTTATAAAAATCTCTATTTCAACCCAAATCCCAGCATTGGAATACTTGTGCTATGTGGTCATCGTTCCTCTCTTCAGGGATGTGAATTGTGATAAAATCCGTCCGTTTTGTTTAGTCTACGTGTGGATATTTTGTGGTGCGTATTTTTGGTCGTTGCGTTGCGTTCGCATCGACCGCATAAGCGGCGTGACGTAAGTGCGTTATTGTTATGCGTGGCTTCAGGGCCGTCTTAACCATATTGGGCGCCAGGGTGCGAAAATCAGCCTGCGCCCCCCTTGCCAACGAAAAAGAAAACAAAATTTTTGTGTTCCATTTTTTTTAAAGTATACGTACTCTACAATTAAAATGAGGTACATTTTCAAACATCAAATTCAATTTTTCTGGCTTTTAAGTTGACAAACTTTTTAATGATATTGTGTCATCTGTTTTGAAATCTACGTTCGATTTCAATACAAATCGAGCGACTCGATCGGCTTGCGCCCCCTAAGACCTTGCGCCCGGGTGCTACGCACCCCTTGCACCACCGAATAAAGACGGCCCTGTGTGGCTTGGCTTTACACTGGACGATGAAAGATCAATTGCTGTAATAGAGGATAAAGCGTTCATGGATTTGATGTCGTTTTCCTTTCATGAGAGATTAGTTTCAAAATCGTGGTTTAAGTTCCGTTTGAATCGTCAATTTCGAAATAAACGAAATGGTACAAAAGTTAGACAGCTATTCAAACACAAGTAAAATACACACACACTAGACACTATCTCACCGGTTTTGTTTATGCAAATTACATTTACAAAGTCAAAATCAATCTGCCTTGCCTTTTCCCAACTACTTTGGGGTCAGCTTCCAGTCTAACCGGATGCAGCTGAATACCAGTATTTCACATGGAGCGACTACCTATCTGACCTCCACAACCCAGTAACTAGGTAATACGATACCCCTTGGTAAGACTGGTTGGCTGACTTTCGGTCTTCTGACGACCCGTAACGACTGTCAAAGATCCATGAATGACAGCCGGGAACAACGGTTTAACGTGCTTTCCGAGTCACGGAGGAGTCTCGGTATGTAGAAATGGTCATCCATCCACGGACCAACCCCGGCAAGCGTAGCTTAACCTGATAGATCGACCCGTGCGGCTATTAGTACTTAGCCACGAGCCAAAGTATTTCTCAAGAAATGCCAATCCCTTTCAGTTAAAACTGTAAACATTTCTTTTTTTGTATGCATTTACACAATTTCTCATTACGTTATAGGTATTCAAAGAAACAATATCGTCAGACCCAGCAAGACATTCAGTCCATTAACTGCAATCTACTTAATGATGCTTACACAAACGAAACGATAAAAGCAAAAACCGACTCAAGCCAACGTTATTTCGTAAACCGCATTACTTTCGAGGATATTAACCGAAGTACTAGACAAAGCTGTCTCTGTGGATCCGCTTATTTCCTGCCCAGACGTTAACGGAAACCAGGACTGCAGCGTCTTTGTGTGATGCAACGTCAAATGAAACATTCGAAGAACTTTGTCACGCTACTATAGCTCCTATTCCCACAACGAAAAGAAAACTAATCCTTTGCACATCACCTTGTTTTTGCCATACAAGTATCGATTCTCTGCTGCAGTTTTAAAAGATAAGGAAACGTTTTGAAATTCGGATTGGCATAACTATCTTCGCGCGGTTCCGTAGACGAAGGCGTTCGCAAACTATAGCGTTTATAAGCCCTGGTATGATTTGAGAAGGAAATTGAGTTTTTGAAGGGTTCCACGTGAAACTTTAGCCGGTGATGCTTATCTACTTCAGCTATAGCTGTCTTGTGAGACGATGCAACGAATACATCTTCATTAATTAGTGTAATTCCTTGATGGTTGTGTACTTAACCGTTAACGAGAAGAATTAATTTGTATAATGAAGACGGAAAATTACTTATTTATGTGTTCAGATTATAAAGTGTGATAATGATACTTGCATAGAATATGTAACTAAATCGGAGCAAGTACAAGGGTCTGTTCCCATTGACCTCGTTCGCCGCTCCTAATACAGCTAAAATCGGTTTGAAAAAGCATTTTACTAACAAAATCAATTGAAATACGTTTGGCAGGAGCGTCATGGTGGGTGCGCCTGGTAACCTATTTATACCCACCCTAGAATCGGAACTATACGTCGACGACACAAGGACCAAAATCGGTTATCAGTCCGCACGGTGTAACCTTGTAACGCGACGTAATGAACTGTAAGCCTGACGCCTCGCCACGACCGAGCGACTTACGCAATCCCATGAATATAAAACGCGTAAATAAATAGCAGATGCGCGAAAAACTCACCCCGATACAGACAGACACTTAGCATAATAATCGCGGGTGGAGCGACGACCCCCTCGTAGTAGAAAGGGGGAGGCAGGGAGGGTGGCGGCACTCCCCTACAGTGACACGATTCTCACGCGGCGTGCTTCCTTTCAGCGCTGTAATGAATGGGTAACGACGTAAATACGTCGCCGATGACATAATCTCTGCAACACGACATTGAAAACCAGTATCGCGACGGTTATGCAGTTGGAAAGTGGACTGACCGGGGAATTCAATCGATCAAAAAATTGGCTTTAGTTTTTATTTATTGTTTTTTTACGAACACAACGCCCTTTCGTTAGGTCGACTGGTCACTCGGAACGATGTGTTAGTTCTGCTCGCACTTGAAATAATTATGCTTTACTGAGAATCGTAACAAGTGGAACCTAATTAGTGTTACGAAGTCGAAAGTGCAAAAAAAATTATATGATTTAAACTGACTGCCTTTTATTCAAAACTAATTTCGAATAACGACACTTAATATAAGTACTAATAAAGATACAATTTTTTCTTGCCAAATACCTAAGGTGTCCATGCCTCTGTAATCCATTTAATTAAAATGCAAAAAAATACAGGAATCCATCATGCCAATTGCATAAAATGCAAACCTTGTTAAGTCGAAGGCATCGAAAATTAATTACTCATACATACATATTTCAAATTAACATCCTTCTACGGAATATTGGTCAAAGGCAACATTAATCTCAATTTATTAATAAGTCATATACCGTGAGAAACATACGATCTGGAATATGAGCTCGTAACGCAGGCTGAACATTATCATATTGCTAAGGATATCAAAGTTGTCATATGGAAACGTCATTCTTTCCATTGACAACGTATATCAGGCAAAAACAAACGCTGCGGTCGATGTTGTAGGAATTAAACTTCGATATTCATGCTAATTTAAATAACGTTTCGTTACGAAATGGAATAGTGTTGTGACATCAAGTGCTTTTCGTGAAATCGTGAGTTGATGTGATTTATCATTCAAGTCTGAATTTATACCATACTAGCGGACGTCACGCGGTTTCACCCGCGTAGTTCCCGTTCCCGTGGGAGTACGGGGATAAAATATAGCCTATGTTACTCGCTGATAATGTAGCTATCCATTGTTGAAAGAATTTTTCAAATCGGTCTAGTAGTTTTTAAGTTTATTCGTTACATACAAACATACAAAAATACAAAACTTTCCTCTTTGTAATATTAGTATAGATACATTAAAATGCATAATTTATATAACTAATTATTCAAATAAATACAAAAAGAGGACAGGCATCGCAGTACTCGTCCGATCCCTGTCATTCGTAAACGTGCCCCGAAGACTGGCAGCATTGCCACGTTGAATAGCAATGCTAATTCTTCAGGTAGTATTCGGAGACAGATTTGTAGTGTAATTCATTTAAATGTAAAGGATTTTGTATGGATCGCGGAAACGAACTCAGAGCAAGAGTCAAGGTCTATTTTAAATTCAAATACAAGTACAAGCATTTTCTCACGGTTCTACTTCGCACGCTTTATTTTTAATAAGAAGTGTTATTTCTAATGTATTCATAGAAAATAAAACATTGCTGCTCTCTACACAAGAAAATATACTGCAGAAATTTTATTTAATAACAGAATTAAGGCGATTGGCACACTGTCACGCACCACGCAGCGTAGCGCGTGAATGCGTTGCTTGTAAGTATATCCGTTTGTATAGAAAACACGCACAGTCCAACACACAGAAAATGCATCCACGCGCAGATTTTTTCTATGGCCGCCCCGCACCACGCTGCGTGATGCGGTGCAGTGTGCGAATCGCCTAAGTATCTGTAAAATACAGTACTTTTTACCTCAAAATACAACAAATTGAACAACAGTTTGATTATTTCGAGTGTACAATTTTTACCAACTAATTCGCAACACTAGGGTTGCAGCAGCGGGCAACGTCCTCCCGGGGCGCATATGCACACAGCAGGGTTCCGCAACAACACACTGAAACCCCCGAGTGAAATTTGACAAGGACTTAAATCCCTCGAGGGTCTGCCCCAAGCACGACGATCAATTTCCAACGCTAAACGAAATAATATTCCATTTTACGACCCCAGAAAGATTGGGACTTAATTTGGATAGGTTTTAAAGTCGTTTTTGTTGGGTATGATTTGATTTAGTAATGGCTTTTGTGTACATGTATGTGAATATATAATTTTGAGAATTTCATTAGGCTGAGTTGTAGATTATAATATATTTTTTCAAAAGCTTACAGCATAATCGATCAAACTTGAAGTTAGAATAGGCACTCCAGAATCGGTTCAGTTATATGCGATTGCGTTCTTTTTAATATTTATAACTTATAAGCCCTTTTGCTTACTTGTGCACACGTAGATTTAAACTTATTCGTGCCCGCGGCTCCGTCCGCATGTGCGGTCTTTGATATTGAAAGCAGATTAAAATCCGTTCAGTAGTTTTTAATGATACACAAACAAGTTGCTGTTTTATTGTTTTCTTTGTTCTTAACAATGTAATCTTGTTTTAATTCTTACATGTTTTTTTTATTTTATTTAGTGAAGCTACGAAATGATAGTTTTTTACGCAAAATTATAACTTTTTTTTCATAAAAACCACCAATTAACGTAGCTGTATGGAATATCACAATAAAATCGTACATCATTCTGTCGAATATAACTGTCAAAAAATTACTAAAAATACTTAACTAACTTTAATGAAGCCCCCTGTCAAAATCCGCGGCACAGTTATTACATCAAATCCTAGGGGTGTTGAATCAAAGCGCTCGTTCACACGGGGGTAACGCCATCTGCGTTTGACATATATCATTTGCGCTTTTGCACACCCACTACTTACGCCACAGGCCGCGCCCATACCCGACAACGACAGTCCCACTCGATTTTAGTGCAACTGATGTTTACTCGATAATTGGCGTATTATTAATAATAATACGCCAATTATCGAGTAAACATCAGTATTCTTGACGAGTTTTGTTGCAATGTTGTAAATGGATAATTCATGTCCGGTTAAGCAAAAACTTCTAATCCAATTAGTTCACACAAGCAGTTATAAATATTTTATATCACGAAACCTAATTACACTAATGACATGTTTACACAGCAAAACAATGAACCTAGTCCACCTGCAACGCAAAACATGACAACAAAAAGTCAGCGGCTTGTAATTAAGCCAACTAATAGTACGCGTTACGTACTTACGTAGTTAGTTACTATAACGTAGCGCGGCGTAGTAATTTCCGCGAACAATTAGTACGTCGGGGCGGCGACATTTCCGAGAAATATGTACTCACGCCATGTTCGAAGTAATAGTACGTAATCACTAATCAGTTACCAACAGAATTGTGACGTAGTGGAATAGTAGAAAAGCGTAGTGTTTGTAACGAAAATATGTTTTCACCAACTTCTGCCTGAGACTTCATCCGCGTGAAATTTCTTGTTTTAACATAAAAATATCCTCTATAATAGTCAGGAATACTGAAGATTCCCATTGGTGAAAGAATTTTCGTAATCGGATCAGTAGTTTCGAAGATTACCCCCTACATACTAACTCACAATATTTTTGCTTCTTTGTAAATTATTGAGTATATATTGATAAAAGGATATCAACCGGAGGACCCGGAGGATGAATTTGTGCCCGTTAGTAATAGGCTCCCTCCATTACATGGAACTTATAACTGGCGCAATATAGTTGTAAATACACCCCTGCTTTCCGTTTTTGTGAATATTGGCGTGATGTCATGTTACGTTTATTAAAAGTTTAATATTAAAACTTTCTTTACAAAAGGTTTCAGAAACGAAACGACAGAATTTTCTTAACATTCGGTAAACGTAACGTAACGTAATAATTATAAAACTCTTGGAAAAGTTCTTAGGAAGTTTATTTTTTGTTGTTTAGCTAGGGGTCGTGGTACAAAGACGTTTGATTATGTTATCGTACAAAAGAAACCAGTCGACTTTCTTTTTAAAATTATGGTAGACTAACTCAGTCGACAGACGTTGTTCTGTCCAAAGAAGAATGAGATTCCATGTAATTTGGGTGTCGCACTTAGATTTCGCGTACATTCTTACAAATACTCTCAAAAGATAGATCTCGGTCAAATAAAGATAAAAAAGCAATCACAGTATAATTTTTAATATTGAGTTTCGCCAGAAGAACGTTGTTTAAAAAGCAGGTAGCTCCGTATAAATAGACCCCATCAGAGGCGAAGTGTCCATATAAGCCGATTCCTACCGGCTTCCCTTCGGAAATTCGGAACACAACCACTCTATCGTCATTGAATAATCAAACTATAAGTATTTGATACACCTTAAAATTAAAATACCCATTACAAAACGCCTACATACATTAAAAATTCGCGTCCGGCTTATGTTAAATTCAATTTCCTTACAAAATAAAGTCCATCATGATGTCGCTTCAGTCACGTGACACCGCGGTTTCTATGAGCCGGGTAAGCCGATCTGTACTGTAACGAGTTATATACGGTAGGCAGAGAAGCAGAAACGTGCGCGCGGGAGCGAGAAGGAATTATTGCTATTGCACCACCTCTTTCTGGCACTTGGCATTTGATTCGGTAGTTTTCGTTGAATTTCGTAATACGTTCGGCTAGGAGTTCGGAGTTCGTAAACATTTCATTATTCGTATGACAATGTGTGGTTGTTTTTTGACGTAATCGCATTAGAACCATATAAATTTGCATTTTGTTCGCTCAGTATTAATTGAATTCATATGTTTATCATTACTACTAGTATTAATATTTGTTTGTAGTTATAGGACAGTGATTAACATAGTGTTTTGAGAATGATTAACATGGTGTTTTGTGTGTTGTGAATGTAAAGTACGTTGTAATTAGGTATTTGGGGTAAGTAGATAGTAATAAGCTGAAATTACTTTTTTAGAGTAGACTTGAAAACTAATTAGTACGATCTTATTAGGATGGCGGCATTCATAGTTTTAGAATGTCGTTTGACATATTACCTATTTACTTTGTGAAGAAACATGCTTTTCAAGGTTAAGTTTTGAAAATACATGCTCGCCCAGATGTGACTATAAATTACAAATGCCGCGATGGTTTTTTCAAACATTTTAATGTTTCCCTTTACGATAAATATGAATGACTGACTGGCAGTCGTAATTATTAAATTAAAATACAATCTAAGAAAAGTAATCACGGGAACAATACTGTTCCCGTGATTACTTTTCTTAGATTGTAGTTGTTTATAGAATATAGGGTTTTTTTTACATTTTAATCTGACCAATTCATCAAAAAAAATGTGCAGACTGAAAAACATATTCGTAGCTGTTTTATGAGTTCGGGACTGGTAGGAATCGAATTATTTTCACTAATTTGCATGCTCATAATAGAAAATTAGTATATCGGAATTTAAGGAATTTTATTTTTTATTGATTGATTGATTAACAATAATTTTTTTTGCTGCTCCGGCTTACCTCCTCCATAAAATCAACCTTCGCTACTGGACCCCATGACAGTAAACCAAAGAGTAATATATGCAGTAAACCTATAAATAAACAGTATAATATGACATTAATTATATGACATTCTGTATATGACATTCAGTATATATGTCATTCAGTATATTATATGACATTCATTAAAAAAAACTAATGCATACAAAGTAAAGCCCTGTAACTGATTCGAATGTAGGTACATCCACGTACTTTAATTCATGAACGTTTCTGAAATAAAGCGACACCAAAACTATCATTCTTCTTTCAGTAATTTATACAAAATTCCCATAGAATATGCACGTTTTCCCGAATTTTCCCAGCAGCTTTTCAAATTTTTTCAATTTGTATGATGGAATATGGATTCAAGTCGAATTGACTGTGGGTCGGTTCGGATATAAATAACCTTATCAACACATACCGCAAAAAAATGCCGCACTAATTTTGTCAGCAGACTTGGCTTCACCCAACCACATATAAAGCAGCATTATCAACATGTTACATCAAAAGACAGGTAGACATATTTGCGTAATCCCCAAAGCTTCGAGTGAAGCCAAGAGCTTAGGTATAGTGTAGACCGCATACTGAGAACCCACGCACAATAACCTCTTAACCGTTTGAATGCTCGATGCAACATGTTTTAGTATCTACATATATAGTTATACAGTTAGCTAAAGGACAAAAGGATTTGTGCCTGCATTCTCGGTTCGGATGTCAAACGGGTCGTAAAACTTTTGTAATTTTTCGTAGTGCTGCAAAGTTTCTGTGTTCTTCTTCGTGTCGAGATAGCAAATAAAATAGTGTCACTGTCAACCCAGAAATAGCTACGTGGATTGCATTATCATTTCCGTCCATTATGTGTTAATGTTAGAGCCCTATGCACACCACGTTTTTTAAACGCGCCGTCGACGCGCGTTTGTAGCGATACAGACGCGATACGCACGCGAGTCAGACGCAGCCTGTAGACCTTCTGTAGGATAAAAGCGCGCCGTCGACGCGCGTTTCTAAAACGCGCGTCGACGGCGCGTTTAAAAAACGTAGTGTGCACAGGCCCTAAGAGGTTTTATAATTTACATGTCACGGAAACAAGTACACAATAGCACGCGACCCATTTAATAATTATTGAGACTATTAGAATAACAATAAAAAAGATTTAATCAATTTTAAAAGGAACATCTATTTCATTAATGAATATAATTGCTGCGTATATTTACCAACACGTCCATTTCCACATGCGCGTACGCAGTCGCGAGGGCGACACGCTAGGCGAGCGGGTCGCGTCTCGTTAACTTGCCACGGCCGATAACATCAGGTAGCGATCCCGTGTCACGCTCAATAATCAAGTCGTTAGACCTTGTAAAACGTAACGCTGAACGTAACGTTACCGCGTGATAAAATGTGATAGTAACGTAACATTACCGCACGGTAAAACGTAACGTTACCGCGTGATAAAACGAAACGCTATACATAACGTTACCGCGTGACAAAGTGATAGTAGTAGATAGTAGTAGTGGTAGTAGTAGTGATAGTGATCACCTTTGTACGTATTTTTCTGTTCCTTTCTTCTTATCTGTTTATATGTGTGTACATAAACTGTTAAATAAATAAATAAATAGTAACGAAACGCTATACATAACGTGACCACGTGACAACGTGATGGTAACGAAACGCTATAAATAACGTTACCGCGTGACAACGTGATGGTAACGTATTGTCGCCTCGTTGACAGTCTGTGCCAAGCCTTAAGATCTCAATATTTGAGGTTAAACAGGTGTTACACATGAAACTGCGTTCCATTGCAGTATCAACGACCCCGCAGGTCAATGACATTTTATTAATGAAATATTGAACCAAATCGGTATTACGAAAATAAATTGTGAGGGACGGACCATTTTCTTTAAGATATTGCAACCTTTCGCCAACTGGCGGCGGGTGGGGATAATGAATGGCTTTTGGGGAAATTAGGGTGAAAACATAAGATATATATTAAGATTAAAAGAATAAATCTAAAATTTGTGATAAAAATTAGCAATCATTTTGAATCAAACAATCTCGGGAAAATGTGATTTTCCAGTAAACAAAATATTATTGATTCGAGCAATCCGCTAATAGACTGGATCTTCTCGTAATGGATTTGATTTGCCATTAATTAAATAATCGTTAAAATAATACTGCAGTTGCGAGTTTAGACATAATATAAGAGATCTACGTCAGACGCCTCATGTAAATATTCTCAAGTCCTAGACTAACATTAGTAACATAGTATTTATTGACTATGTTACTGCATGCATTGGCATTGTATATAACGTGATCACACTAGAAGCTAGATAAATAATCATAAAACAGATTAGTAATGGTGTTTAAGTACTTACTTTATTTACCTAGATGACGACATTATTACTTAAGTAAAAAATTAAACAACAAGAACCACGGATATGACATCGAATAAACAATACAAAATAGGGCAAAACAAAAGAGTGTACGTTCTATATTCGAAGAGAGATTACAATGTAGTGTCGAGCGCAGGTGAATGACCGAAATCGGCGCGCCGACCTTGCGACGTCTCGCTTCACCTACATACGCCACACTGACAAGCCACTTTTGCTTTCGACAATTCGCAAAAAAATATATTAAGGAATATCTTTGTTCTGTTGGATGTCGGTGACGGAGATACCTGCCCTATATGTACCTATAGTATCTACGATCTACACCTCGTTTTTACGCTACGTTGCTGTCACACTTTGTTTTTGGCTGGCTACCTAATTGGTTGATGTTGGAAGCTTCATGGGAATTAGTTTAGGGTTTTAAGATACTCTTTTTATTATATAGCCAAATATAAAAAAAAAAAAACTTGGTGCATTCTTCTTTGTTTTCCTTCTCATTAGAAAATAAAAAAGTTTTTCATTAGTCCGAATTCATAAGAATTCCCGACATTCAATAGTCCTTTAATCCTCCTCTCATTAAAGGAAATGAAACTTTCCCGAATTAATACTCCACCAGACTTAACGATGTTCGGTATCAAATTAAGAGCCGCCCCTTCCAGACGGACTAGTCAGATACCTGTCCCAAATATCTTCAGAGCAAAAATTTCTTAAAAAATTGGGTCAATTAGCAACAAAGCTCCCCACGAAGTGCGAGAATGGAGGGGAACCTACGTCCCTAGTTATGAGTATACGTAGTGGCTTCACAAAGGGCGAGGGTGCGCCCTCGACGCGACACCACCCCCGCCGCCCCGCGCACTGCACCAAAGAAAAATAACGCCCAACCACAAAACCACAGAGCTCATAATCGAACACGACACCACAACGAAGCTTGCGCGTAAAAATTTTGTTATTCGACATTTTACCTGTAGATCTCGCCCAACAAAAGAATCTAAAACGGGTTACGCGGGAGGATGCTCCCAGAATAAACATTTCACGTGTGAAGCGAGAGTCGCGTTATGTGGATAAATAAGCTGCAGCCATCTCACTTTGTAAGTCACGTAAGTGTCGTCGTGAGACATATGATTGATACCCACCACCGACGAAGTCTCGCCACTGAATATAAAAGCGGACTTTAATAATAAAACACCTTTTCAAATACGTGAACAATAAGTAAAATTGTTCGTTCATTCGTCACAGTGTGTAGTCGCGTCAAGTCTACGTGCGGTGAATGTCACGCGGCCAAAAATAATAATGTGTGTGTTCGGTCCGGACGGTCGTTCGGTCAGTGCAGTCTCGTTGCGTCACTGCACTGGACCGCCGGGGCATTGCACCTTATTCACCGCGACGCGAGTGCCGCGACCACACCGCACGCTCGCGCCGTCCTGCTCGCGCCACGCTCGCTTATAGCTGCGTGCGATCGATCCTAGCCATTCAACAGCTGATTGTCATTTCACGAGTAATGTGATCGGTGACATGGTGAGGTTACTATGTCTCACGTGACGCTCTATATTATTGAATGGTAGCTAACTATTGTATTGTATTGTTTCAGTGGCGTGGCGGTACTGAGTCCGACGGAGAGCGGTGGATGCAGCAGTAGTGACATCACTGAGCCGCGCTCGCCGCGCAGCCCCGAGTCGTCGACGTCGTCTTGCAGCACCTCTGAGGAGAGCGCGGGCGCGCGCATGCCGCCGTGGGCGTGTGACCCGGCGCCGCCGGCACCGCGACGCATCGCGGCGCAACCCGCGCCCGTGCGCCGCTCCCAGCCGCCCATTCATCGCCGCATCACCGAGTACTTCAACCACAAGATGAAGCCACAGAACGGCCTCAAGCGTGATAACGCCGCCAACGATGACACCAAGAAAAAGTGCCTACCTAAAAATGGGGTCACGCATGACCTAGAGAAATATATTTCTTATTTGTCACAGACCCTTAGTCCTAAAGTATTAATGGACGTCGGAAAGCAAAACGAAGCCGCTAGCCGAAAGTCGAACACTACCATTAACGGCGCAATGGACGCCACGAAAGCGGCAGATCTCAGCAAAACGACGCCGAATGGTAACTTCAATGGTCTGATCGACTACAGTAGACCCAAGGAGATGAAAGACAAAAATCACACGAACATGAATGGCTTTTTGGAAATCCGGCACGGATCCGAGACTTTCGCGAAAGGGAAGCAAACAGGAGGGCTTCTGAAAGACTTGATAGATGGTAAGAGACCGGGCCTTGAAATAAAGACTTCACCCGACCCATCCGCCAATGGGATATTAGCCAAAAAACATACACCAGACGTTAGTAGACGTAAAGTTCCCATACCTGCATCCAATGACCTGATCGGCATGAGGATTGCGCCCTCAGCCACCATAAGTCAATCGCCTAAGAAAACTACAAAACCTGATAAATCCAGAATGAACGGCGTTGTAAGCTCGACGACTAAACTGGATAGCAGAATGAATGGAGTCACATATGGATCAAATAACTTGAACTTAAATCCTATAACTAAACCAGCTAAAAAGGAGACGCCGAAGAAAGCGACCCAACCCGCAAAAAGAACGAATCGCAAGTCATCTGCGTGTATTGCCAATAGTAAAAACCTCACCTGGTCTAAAGCTAATAATCTTAAGCAGGTGCAGCTTCAGAAACAAAATTGTGCAAACATATCCTCGAGTTCCCCTATTAAAACTATGCCGGGCGAGGCAAGTCCTGCACCGAAGATGCATATCCCTAACGGTATTCGTCAGGCTCCCATGATGAATGGTAACTACACCAATCTCAATGTACCTGTACCGAATAATTATCAAAACTGTCATCAGATTAACATCCCACAGCCATGTAACGGTACCATGAACCCCAACAATTTAGCATCATTCGTTGCTGTACCACAAAATATGATGCTAACAACGTTAAGGATACCCCAGAATGGTTTATCGCCACAAACACTGGGACAACAGAATAATATGGCAGCTTACAACCGACAGAATGTTAACGTCTCAAGTCCAACAAAACTAAACGGCCAGTTCGTTTTCCCACTCATGCAGAACCTAAACGGAACGGTTGTTCAAATACCAAATCTGATGACTAAGATGCCTAACTTCGTTCTTCCACCAACTCATACACAAAGACAAGACCATTTGCAAAACCAGCAAGCGGCATCTATTCTTATAAACGGTACTCTTTTGAAGCTTGCTAACACGATGACATCGGCGTATCCGAATGTAAAAAGTGAGCCAGTGACAAGTCAACCTATTCAAGGGATGAATAAAAATGTCACGGGAATGCAAGCTGTCGGCATGACAGTTCAATCCAAGCAGAATTACGCGGTCAACTTTAGCCACCCCGTTCTTATGCCTCAACCTGGTTATATTGTTACATCTGTGCCACCAAATATAAACGTAAAGGAAACTTGGAGTTATACGAATACAAATACAGTGTCTTCATCACAAACGACGTATTCGAGTCATTTAGTTCACCATCAACCACCTATTGTGCCCAACTATCATTCGCTACACACGAGTAGTATACCCATCGCGCCGGTCAAACCGCCGGACAACCCGATCCAGGGCACCGACCCCCCCAGTAGCACAGTCAAGGAACATGAGCTATTTGATTTAACGCCTCCCAAATGTGAAATACCGTGGTTGTCCAAAACTGTCAACAATAACATTTTCCCATTACAACCAAATAAAAAGAACTCGAGGCCTTTCGCGGAAATTTGTAGTATATCGGAGAAGCTCGAAGAGTTAGCTGCTAAGAAGGCGAAGTATGAGCTAAAGGACGACAAACTTGAAGATTTGAGGATCGATTCTGGCATGGATTCGACCATGGATTCTACCATGGATTCGACCATGGATTCGAGTATTGAACTTCGTAAGATCGAGGCGGTCGCCAGGCGGGAGGAGACGATCTTTACGCAGATCACCGTTCTCAAGGACGTGTCATCGTCTGACGTCCACAATACTGTGATAGAAGCTAATTTCTGTAGTACCACAACTGAGTCCGAATCGGGTATAGGGACGGACAAGTCTATAGACTCGCCTAGTGACTCTCAAACTAGTAAAGAATGTGATGAAGATTCGTCGTTATCTTTGAGTATAAGTGTGTGTTCTGTGGAGGTGCAGAGTCAGAAGAGTCCTATCCTGAAGCAGCCCAAAACGCTGCGCTTTCCTCCGAGAAGTTTGACGAAGCCCAACAGTGACAAGCGGAAGTCGAGTACGGACACGACGTCCACAGTGTCTGTGTGTCAGTGGGAGAACTGTAAGCGAGAGTTCGATGGAGATCCAGATCTCTTAGAACATATACAGGTCAGTTTTTACATTGTCTCATAATATTGTAGCCGCCAGATTTCTTTGCCGACAAGACATTAGCAATGAACATTTTATACTTCCTCAATTTTACACCTTCCTTACTAACCTCCTCTACAAAATGATTATCACCATTTTTATTGATCCTCGTAAAATATTCAAAATAAATATTGTTTAAAATAAATTTTCTATTAAATCAATTCAGAAGTTGAAAGGATATTCATAACGTTTGGTAGAAGAATAGACAGATGAGCACGATATTATCAATAGTTTTTCTGTTTGGCTTTTATTTTATACTAAAATCCTCTCCACCACAATTTCAGAACGTCCACGTAGAAACGCAAGCCGGCAAGGAGAACTACGTCTGCTTATGGGAGCAGTGCAAGGTTCGCGGCAAGCCGTCATGTTCCCGACTATGGCTGGAGCGTCACACGCTGTCGCACGGTGGGAACAAGCCATTCAAGTGCATCGTCGACGGCTGCGAGAGGCGCTTCTCCACACAGGTATAATTACGGACATATACAATTTACAAACATCCCTAAAACGCACTAAAGATTACAAGCATCAATGGACGGTTCATTTTAATGAAAATTGTGCTTTGTGTGAAATGCGGCAGTCTGCGTAAATTGAGCTTTTGGCGTCAGCGTGCGTTCAAACGTTCGATGCAATTCAGCGTAAATTATTGTGATATTTGTAAATTACCACAGCGGAGCGTGTGCGTTGTTGCGGCGAACATTTTTGAAGAGAATTAACCAGATATTCGCTGATACATTTACCAGTTAAAATATTAAAATCGGCTCATTGTATTCTCATTGTACCTGCCAATATGTACCTCTCAAAAGTTTTCGCAAAATAGGGCTCACAAACGCAATTTTAATTGATATGGACCTGACTTGTATATCATACAATCAAATTATCATACTCTTAAGACTTACAAGTCATCAATTACAATTTTATTGTTTTCGATTCAAAATGTTCACAATTTATATTTTATATCTTCGGTGCGTTTTCTCACAACCAATATATTATTTAAGCATAAGCATATCTCTTTATATCACTTTTGGTCAAACGGTTGCAGAATAACTAATATACAAAGTATATTAATGTATGGTAAAATATTTTAGGAAATACATTTTAAAATATTTACATGATATTTTAAGGTATACATTTTAAAATATTTATATTATATGTTAGTTTACATAAGTCTATTCATAATGTAGGTAAAATTTAAGATAGTTCACAAAAGTGTGGGCTTTTAAAATAATTAGGTACAGTAATACTAGCCATAAATACAATAATTTATCGAAAATGTATTATGAATGTCTTTGTATTGTAATTTGTTTATTTCTGCAGCGAATCGTTTTAAAGTGTTATGATTTATATGTACTGCTCATTAGTAATTCTGTGAATTGTATCTAACCCTTCCACCGCTAACGACGTCAAACGACGTCAAATAATAATATAGGTAATAATTATAAAAAAGTACTCAAAGTCAGATATTACTTTTGTTTTCTTATTGTTCTCGTGTACTTCTTTGTCTTCAATTTGGAAATTACAATTGCAATAACAAGATGAAAACTAAACTATCAATGTTTTGAGAATTTTTTACAATTCTTTGTTAGCGTTGGAATGGTTATTTTTTTAGTTATACTTTTGGATTTTTCAGCAGTAAATCTCCAGTTTCAAAAAGCTACCCTCGTGTTATGAAAGCTGTAACCCTCGTGTACTTTTTTGAAATTGTCAATTTACTCATCTAATTAATCTAAAATGTATGTTCATTGTGACAGTAGTGAGTTCATCACGTGAATAACGTACAATCGAGTGATTGGATCATAAAACGCGTTAAATATCAAAATATAATGTTCAATCGACGTGAAATTCGTAATTATTTTCTATGTCAGCCGTAACTTCAAATAACTTTTAAACACTACGGAAATAATAAATATTAGTACTTGCTCTGGGATGTGATCCCATCACTGGAAATAGTATGGCATATCACGATTCTTTCGTTTATTACTTTTATATTGCTTTCGTTCCGAAAAAAAAAGAAACAAAGAAAAAAAGTCTTATAAAATCTTATTCTCACAAAACACACGTCTCGTGATGTTGCCATATTGACGTTAATTTACGACGCAGCCTCCGACGAATATAAAAGATAAAGTTGTATATGTTTTCTTTCCCCAAGGACACTGAAGACGATGCCAAAGAGAACCCTCGATGGCTGGAACCACTTCCGAGATTTTATTTATTTTTGTCGACCTATAAATTCGTCGGGTTTACCCTTTGACCGCTATTTAACGTTCAGCGTACCGTAAAAGTTAGATAAGAATGCGACAAAAGCAGCGTAATTTTGGACGATAACTCTTCAAGCGATGTCATCTCGGTATTGTTCACGGATTGTCTGTTATTTTACGTAATTACCCGTTATGGCAGTCGAAGTGTTAAATGCGATGAATTTGATATGTATCATTTATTTTTTTCAACACGACGTGTCGAGCTACGGAATAAGTGTAGTGTAAAAGCAAGTACGATGTAGATGAACTGGTGTTATAGAATAATTAGTTCATAAGGACTCAAAACTTTACGCCTTCATCGACGAACTTATAATGTTATTTAGAAATATTATGCGATATAACATAACAAATAATTTTGTAGATAACAATAGAAAAACTAATACACAATAACTATTCTATGCTTGTATTATTGAATACCAAAAATATAACTAACAACACGGTATACCGGAAAAATATCCGCAATAATTGTGAAAAAACTTAAATTGACATATCTTCGAATCAAAAACAAATAAAAATGGCATTACTAAAATATCCCAACTGCTCATAGCGTCATTGTACCTTAATCTAAATACTTGAAGTTAGAAACGAATACTGCATTACTAATATACTTTCTACTGCAAATTCTGCGAGGACCGGCACTTAATTGCGTAGCACACTATCAATCACAATCTGCTAATCCATTGCTTCATAAGTTCGAAAAATTTGTCTGCTCAACAACGTAAATAACGCATTGAATGTTGTTGAACTGTAAGTGTGTGACGCAATTACCCCGCTGTACTGCTGTTGCATATTATCTTGTGTTTATCCCACAGACACCTTACCCATGGCCAAAACGTGTGATTTCTTACTTGCTAACGTTTCCTTTACAATTACAGACGCTATTGGAGCGGCACGTGAACAACCACTTCAATGAAGCATCGCCCAGTAATGGATCCGGCAAGAAGTCTGCAGAGGGTTCCGTCAAACTTATTCGTAGAAATGGCAAGAAGCTGCGGTATAGAAGACAACCTTGGTCTGGTGAGTTGACTACACTTCATCCCTTTTCTATCCAATGTTGAGAGCAGGTCTTAAAAATCATTCAAACTAGGCTGAGAACCAGCACTTTTTGAACGTCAAAATTACATAAGATAGTCCCCCAAATCGCCCACCCTTCACCACTTTCTAGTGCTTTAGCTGGGAAGAAGAACTGGCGCAACAAACTCCCCAGCTGCACAGCTGTCTGTTCAAGTGGTCTCTTCCATTGCTGGCTTCGTTAGTGGTGTTGGGTCTTCCGTATCTAATTTGTCCCTGCTACATTGACCAGCTCATCACCTCGTCGATTCACCTCGCTAGTGCTCTGAAAATAAATGATCATTGTTACTATCGATGGAAGAAAGTACATGTGAATTCTTGAATGCTCAAAAAGAGCAAAAAGTACTTGCTTGTTTTACTGGGAACGCCAGTTTCTCAAAACTGCTGGTTGATACATTTGAATTCTATGAGCAAGATTTGGTTTTGGTCTAAGACCCCTCGCAATGCTTTCCTTCATCGCTTTGATAAGGCCGATATAATGGATGTCAAATATGACCAATTTATTGGATGCCCAAAACGTCCAACTTCATGATTAAGGTTTTGTTTTTTTTTAAAGAATGATTCGGAAACATAACACCACACATGATAATAAATAATTCGACGTGATATCACGTCCGTAGCGACTCAAGACTTAAGCCTTAAAAACTTCCCAAAAAAAGATTCCGCGTTTTCTAATTTTGTCCACATTTTTTTACCACGCCATCGATTATATTTCCAGCACGCATGTTCGACTTTTTCGACGCGGGTATGATGGAGGGCTTAGTATGGCGGCTAGTGCGCGCGACGCGTTGGCGGCTTAGCGGGGCGTGTCCCCTGCGGGAGCCGCCCGGCCGACACACGCTCACGCTGCGCGCCGCGCTCACGGCGACGCGGTACAACGTCGCGGCCGATAGGAGAGAGGCGCTTGTCACTTATTACCCGCCAAATGTGTAAGTTACCATTTAATATTTAAAATTTTTGAGGTATAGGGGTAGTGAGGGAGATAAGAAGAATGTTCTGAAGAGAAAAGAGAGCTTGAGAGGCATGTGTGATGTGTATGACAAAGGCAGAATAGAATCAAAGTAAATTGAAATTCTGAATCATATTCCAGTAAACCTTGCTAAATTAGAGGTACTATCGAAGAAACGCATATCTGTACACTGTAAAGACTATTCTTATTTGCAACGTTCGGCCGCTATAGAATCGCTTACCTACGAAAAAAATGGTCGTCATGTTCTCCCATACATTCCAACTGCAAATGTAAGTTTGCACGCAGAATATTGAGAGATTTACCATGTTATTTTAAGACCATAGACTTCTTATAAGTTTTCCTGTAATCTGTGAATGAAGATCACAGTATTTTTTTTCAAAATTTTTGGCCCAGTAATTTGGGGTAATGGTCAATTTTCATCTACTTTCTTAAATATTTTTCAAAGTATTTATTTTTAAATTATAAAAAAAAAAATCCTCACTATAAGCCCTTTCATTTGATATATCACACGGTAAAGTTTGAAAAACTTTTTTTTTAAATTTGCTTGTTTCCCCCCCAAAAGTGACCCCCATATTCAAACTTCATTTATTTTCGTTACACGTCCGTGTTTGGGTCACAGAAATACATATGTGTACCAAATTTCAACTTAATCGGTCCATTGGGTTCGGAGCAAATTGGATGTGACAGACAGACACACGAGTTATTCTATAAGGGTTCCGTTTTTTGAGGTACGGAACCCTAAAAAGGGTTGTGTGCACGGGATTTTGTTTTCAAAGTGGTTAAATATGCGTTACCGCGATGGTACCTTCCTTTGGTTCTATTTTTGATGACCATATTATATAGAACTGTTGAGTTTGAAAAGCAGAATTTTGAGATCCGTCAAATACTTCTTGCTCTTTTGTGATCACATCATTGATACTCATGAATACTTTTGATGATTTGTGTTCATCTTGTCTAAAAAAGTTAAGGATTTTAATTGACTTTAATTCTATATGCTGAGTGTTTTACATGAACATTGTCTGATTTGATAATAATTGTTATATTTACTGAACAATTTCAATAAAAACAGTAATAATTACAATTGTCTAGTTGTAGTTCATGATATTCTTCGATATCACAATGTATGGTGTTTTCAGGTAAGCATTGGAGTAATTCATATCACCAACCATCCATGCACCCTGGGTAGTACAGACTTATCCCTTGTATCGAATAGGATAATCTATTAAAACCTATAAATTTCATCACTGTGAAAACCTGAATTAAGCAAATTGGTATGCTGAACCTGTAAAAAAATACTTAATTTTTCCAAGAATTCCCAAGTACCAACTAATTTATCATAGGGAAAGTTAGCACTAAATTTATTTGAGTGGCCATTAATTTTATTTCTAAACTTTCTGCGGCCCGCGGTTTCACCCGTATAAGTCTCAATACCGTGGGAGTATCGGGATAAAAGTATCCTACGTGCCAATCCAGCCCATGGTTTACCCATGTGCCGAATGTCATCCATATCCGTTCAGCCGTTTTCGCATTTATATTTATAAATGTATAGCATAGAAAGAACCTATTCATACCTAAAGGCGACTAATTTTATAACTAAATATTTAGTTATAAACTTATGAAATTAGTCTCCTTTCATTCAAGCAAAGTGAGGAATAGGCTAACTATTACCAATCACCATTTAGCATCGATCACCATCATAATTAGACTTAGAAAGTTATAGGTACTAAGAAATAAAATAAAATACTAATCTCAGTATTTACGATCTAGTCAACAGCTCGGACTGTCGTGTCTAAATTGATTATTATAATATGTACAGGTAAATTCAGGTTAGTAGTGCAAAAGGAGATTCATATCATTTGGTGTTTAGCTAAATTTTAATATTCGTCAATTGATTGTATCGCACTAAAAGCTAAGCTCCTTTTTAAAAATTTAGTTCCTTCATTGCATAAGAAGTTTATTTATTTTCATAATTAAATTCACTAGTTATTTTATGATTTCGAAAATAACATTATTAGCACCCATTTTAAATGCTCGATTTCCAGATTGAGTTGAAACCATTATACGTACGTAACAATTTTTTAATTATTACGCTCATATAATTTCTCCACAATCTGTAGCTTTTTAATTAATTTAACACAATACCTTTATAATTTTATTATAGTGCATGATTACTTACAACCTCTTCTGGGGATCATATGCATTATTACGAATTAAAATTGGCACTAACTGGCAACTGAATGCTTGCAATTGGCACAAATTATAATAATATGCACTTGATCTCCAAGCAATCAGCTTGGTAAGACAAGCTGATTGCATAAGGGTTGCCAACTTACTTTATATCAAATATAGTATTTTCAAAGTCATTGCCTGTTAAAATATAGGAAAATGGCGAAAAAAAAATGTTTACAGGGTGGCAGGGACATCGATACGAAAACTGTTACCATGGATTCAGTGCTCGATTCTGAACCCCACAGCGTTGAAATTTTTCGTCGGTTATTAAAAAATAAATCAGCTGTTCACTTTTCTATGAAACAGCAGATTTTTTGTTTTCAGAATCATGTACTGAATCCATGGCAACAGTTTTCGCGTCGATGCCTGGCCCTGTATTTTAAAAACCTTTACTAACAGGTTTAAAAAAAATGTGTTATAGCTAATTTTACACTAAATTAAGGTTACAAAACACCATTAATTCAGCTCTTATGAGATTTATACTGGCCCTATTGCGATCATCTCGCCATTTTGTATTGAAATAATAATATTAGAAATTATATAATAAAAATATAGCAGGATACTATATTAAATAGAAGGGTTGGCAACCCTACTTAGCCTGCTCGATGTTGCTGTCAGTGCCACACAGAGTAAAAATATGTTCACAAAGTTGCTAGCATTGATACAGTATTATAGTATTTCTATTTTCTTAATGTCCCTCGGCAAACTTCGTGTTTCGTCAGTCGTCGGATTTCTATCAGTTGTCCTTTGCTCTCGGTGCAGACCGGACGCTCTCTTATTAAAAAAATGGGAGGAAAGCTGCTAAAATCGCAGGCACTACAGATAGGAAAATAGTTTTACAGCTCTATATAGTTCACATCAAAACAAAACAACAATAAAGAACTTCTTAGTTCTGAATTCAAATTATTGTACACGATAAATATAATAATTGATATGGAAATTTGCATTCGTTTGTATTCGGCAATGCGATGATTTCCGAGGGACACTAAGAAAACAGAAATACTGTACAGTATTCTTCATAATATTGATGTTTTCTACTTAAAATTATATTAAAAAATGATTTTACTTTTATTAGTTTTATCATAAATTAATTGTTCTTCGTTCACTGCTAGCAATAGAATGGGTTGCCAGTCTTTATTGATGTTTTGGGTTTGGGCATAGTAAATCATCTTTTGTTTTAGTAGTTGTCAAGTCTCAATCAAAGGCATACATAAGGTTGCTTACAGTCTGAATGGCAAATAAGCTGTATAATGGCAGTGTGATTCAAATTGGAATTTAATATGCAATTTGGCGCTGATGTCGCTTTGCCTTGCAGCTATTTGTCGTGCAAATTGAAAGTATATCTATCAGCTGGTGTTTGAAAACAAAGCTTTATAGATGTGCATGTCTATCTTTCATTTTCAATATGGGATTGGTGCCCATAAACGCTGCAAACACAATCTTGTTCCAAAGTATAATAAACTTTATTTCAGAAGCCGATCGACATTACACCAAAATTCGCAGCTTATATTGTGTTTGCAGCTGCCTCTGTGTGGCTCGGGAATGTACCAGTACTAATAGCGTTGACGTTCTTTCAGATTGGAGGATGAATGGGTGCCAGAGAAAGACGTGACACGTATCAAGCGGGTTGAAATCGCGGAGCTGTCTGCCAGCGTGAAGGTGGCGTTATACGAGCACTTCTCGGCGTCGTACACGGGCCCGCCGCCCGCGCCCGCGCCCGCGCCGCGCCGCGAGCGCCGGGGCGCGCCGCGCATGCTCGCCAACCTGCTGGCCAAGCGCCGGCGCGAGCCCGAGTGCCGCGCCGAGCCGCTGGTGTGGCGCGAGCCGGACCGGCCCGCGCGGCCCAGCGGCGCCAAGAAGCGCAAGATGGGCCGCCGCTACGGTGGCGCCGCCTTCTGGCCCTGCGGACGATAATTGATAAGTGATCCCGAGCCCGGTGTCACACTATACCGGAACTACACGACTGTTATTATTTGTGATTGCGGGCCGCCCCTCATTTTGGAACGTGGATTCGAACGAGTTGACTGGGAAAATTTATGAAAATGATTTAATTTTATGTGAATGACGATTTGAATTTGTTTGTGTGTGATTAATTCCATTTTTAATACATTTTTACAAAGCATCCACTTTCCAAAATTTCCGGTGGCCCGCAAAGAAATATCTGTATGAACTTTATGTTTTCTCAATTGAATAGAATAATGTGATCGATAGTGTAAATGTCGGCGTGTAGTCGGTGTGACACCGAGCGAGACAGATGTTGATTCGATGACAGGCTGATGGCCGACGATATCCGACTTAGGAAAATTCTCGCCAAAGATTGTTGAGGTGCCGCGGCGCGGTTTAGACTGCTATACAGCAGAAAGTTAAATTTTATTCACAAGACTGATGCTTTTTTATAATGATATTGAACGGTCGAAATATCGAGCCTTACGCGTCCGTTCACCGAGGTCGTAGAACGCGGCGCGAACAAAACGTGTACATAGTTAGTTGGAAGTGTATAGGGAGTACGGTTTCGTGCTCGGGTGTAACATAGGCGAGGCGACTAGAGTACCGGGCGTTAGTCTGATAGGTAAGTTAGGGTAAGGACGACCAGCGATGCGCATCACTGCCAACTGTACATAGTAGAGGTATCGACTCGATACTTAGCTTAGTATTAAATGATTTCGCTTTTAGTTGTAATAGTCCCCGCGTCTCGTGTTGCTTCCGCTTCCTGCGACGCCGGCGTGACGCGTGACGCGTGACGCGTGACGTCTTCCGGACAAGTGCCTCGACACGTCGCACATCTACCAAGCTAGTGTTCACTATATATCACGTATACCGTGCGTAGTCATATCAAACGAAACTCGCAGTTTAGTCGTAGCGTAGGACGAACAATTTTGATATTCGACGTTTTATTCCCCTTGTTGTGTTTGGTGACTCTAAGGAATCAACAACTGTCTGTAGTATAAAAGTTATGTCACTGCCATTGAAAGTTGTGTACAACTTGTTAGCCTCGACGATACTGTTAGCAATAAAAGTTTTGTGATAAGATTTATTGATAACCGACGTTCGTTTCCACGCACAAGATTCGCTGTATTTTTGTGTGATACATTAATATACATTAACAATAGTTTAGCAATGATTTTTAAAGATTTAGAATAAATTTCTAATTCAATATATGAGAGGATTTGTTTGTTGGTGGAACACTCGTTAGTACAACATGAGTATTCGTTTTGGAAGATTTTTTACTAAAAACAATATATTAGGTTATTATTTTTATTTACAAAGGTATGCGCACGATTGTCAATAAGAAATTCATGAAATGTCTTGCAAAACTCTGTCTGCAAAGGCAAAGAATTAGTTAAACGTAAAATATGAAATTGAAAATGTTGTAAGAAGAACATTTAGAATTGTATGTAGAAAATAAAAACAGTAGATACAAACGTATTTTCTTGACTTTTTAATTAATTAAAAAGTCTAAATTACGCCATAATATATAAACGTGTAATTGTTATTGACAGATGAGCGCATACAATGTTCAATGAATTATTATTTTGTTTTAATATCCTAAGAAAACTCGTGTTGAACGAACGCAGTTTACGGTATAGAGGAATTAGTGATGCTGTTGTGAAAGTAATAATAATTGTAGTGGCGAATGTTTTTAGATCATTGAAATGTAAGGAGCCTTGAAATGTTCAATATTAATAATTTATCGTAAGTTATGGTTATGTGCCCATAACCAATAGAAAAGCAATGTTGCATCGTGTTCTTAATAATATTAAATTTATTATTATCGATATAAGCGATTTTTGTAAAAGAAACACCAAATTAAATATGAAATAAGATCGCGACAGAATACTAAGTGTAGTTTCCAATGATCTAAGCGCATTTTTAAGGCAAGTCCAATGAAATGACTCCGAATGATATGCAGTTAGGAAACCTCAGCTCATACAGTAACACATGCCAATGATTAACGTCAATAGTTGGTTTAGTACACACAATTAGATGTAAACAAAGTTTTGGATGCCCATATACAGACGTTGTCAGATTATTACTGCCTTTTAGCCATAAGGGATTATACAAGTGGATATAAAATTGTGTTCTGTGCTCACACGATCTCGCTAGTATTTTTTAGTTAGTGCCTGTAGCGTTAAGTTAGGACGAATTGTGTGAACGTGGTGTAATCTTAATTGTATAAAACACCGTAACGTATTTTTCAAACTATCGCTTATCGTAAACTGGAACGGAGATTTTATTAGATTCATTTAGTAGTGTTAATCGGCCCCTAGACTAATAATGTGAAAATTGAATGTGAATAGTATATTCTACTATAGAGGGAGCCTTAGGCGTGAATTGCGTGCGCATGCGACGCCGCGCGACCACGTGACAGCGTGACCACGTGACAGCGTGCGAGCGACGCGTGCGGCGCGTGTTGTTAAGTCAGAGATCACTATTGTGTCTATCGTAGCGTGACACATGAGTTGTTCGGAGCTATATCGCGCGGTATAGTTCGGAACGCATTCGTAGTAGGTATGGACCCAAAGAAGTGTTTAGGAAAATTTCTCTAGTAGTCAAGTTGGTGCCTGATTGTTCGCGTGTTAAGGGGATCGTATGCTAACATATTATACAGTCTAGACTTCCTTTTGGAGCATTTCCAACGTACTGATTATTTTTTTAATAAATTTAAAAAATTAGAGTAATTATTTTTTCAGCACTGATCGTAGTGCCATATTTTATTGGCTCGCTTTTTTAATAAATTATTTTTTTAGTGAAATTCGACACCAAAATCAGAAAGACAAAAATTAGTTTTTTGTTCTATCCGTGTAACAATATGGACTTGAATATTTGATCTCAGAAATCGGCAGTGTAACAGATTTATGATGAGAATGCATGAGAGGATCCTAGTGTTGCGGTCCGTGAGTGGTATTTCTTAAGGCTCCGTGCCGCCGCACCGCACGAAATCACTGATTTTGATCAATTTTGTTTATTCGTTGTGAGAAAGGGGACGAGAATTTAAACAAAATTATTTGTGATTTGAAAAGTCCAATTCTTCGTCTTGTACATAGGGGAAAGGGATTTTTGAAATAAATTAAGGATTCGTGGGAAATCACTAAAATTCGCAACAAGTTTTCCAAAAAATGACGCGAGACTGACGTTTGATCGTTTCGTTAGAAGAAACTGCTTTTGATGTTGAAAATTAAAAAATATCATCAACATCATTATATGGTCTACTTGTACATAGGGGAACCACTTTTTTCAACTTTCATACAAAATATAGCAGAAAAAAAATGTTGAAATAACGTAACTTTCTCAAAACTTCAAGCCAAATAAATATTTTTTTCTAATACTTAGAAACACTTTTAAGAAATTTTAAAAATTATATATTAATTTTAAGTTAATTGTTTAATAGAATCTAAATTTTATTTTATAAATAAACAATTACTTCATTACGTAAATAAATGGCAAAGTGAACTATATAAACGATCGCGGAAAATCTATTCCGTCAGTAGCGAACGGGCCTTCCCAGCGTGAGGACGTATCACTTTGCGTCGCAGCACGCACACACGCACGTACGTGTCCGATGTTAACATATTCCAGAAATTGTACGTCGACTACCACATTTTGATCCGCATTTTATTTTAAAGTACTTTGCTTGTTTTTGAAGAACATTAAAATTTTGCATGCCTGGCAATAAATAAAATACCGGTGTACGTGTGTTCGTAATTCTTCTTATCCTAAACGGCTTGACTGATTTAGATGTTTTTTTTTTTAATTCTTTTTGTGTAATTTGGATGGTTCATAACTATAGTTGGACTCGCGTGGCGCTGTTGTCGCAGGACAACATCTGCCTGCTGGGTTCACTAGTTATATTTTGACTTTAGATTTCATAGTTTTTAATGATTTTTGGTAGGGGAAAAAGTTATGGGTTCGCGTCACCGATATGCCCGCGCCGATATGCTGTTGTAGCAATAAGTGAAGTATTTTTGGAACGAAGTTCTTTAACGCTACTGAAGACTACTTTAAGTCAAAATAAAGATCCAAGATGACGGCTGCGAACATTTAAAAATATTTGAATTTATTATTTACCCCGTGAATTTTTTTTAGAGCTGGAGGCGCACAGGGGGCAGCCTTGACGTTTTATATAGAATTTTTACTTTTTGTAAGGAAAATAAGAAAAAATATTACCTACATGTAGAGTGTCAGGGGTTTAAGGGTTTTATAAAGGGGATCGAAATTCTCATTATTTTTGCGATTGGACACACCGTTTTCGAGATATATGCAAAAGAAAAAAAAAAGATACGGTACTGTTTTTTGCACCTGAAGCGAGGTGTTGGTGTGAATTTTAGTTCAAGATAACTAATTTTATTCCGTACCTTTTTAATCGCGATTAAAAAAAGTCATATTTAGTTAGACATGGGTGCCGATTCTCTTGTACACCGAACTAAACTAACTAAACTATCACTAAAATTCCTTAATTTTGATTATGAGAATCTCAAAGCTATTCTGCAAAATAAATTCTCTAAATTTAAAAATAATTTTGACACATCTAAATCGAATTTGACAACCGCGACTCCACACGTGATACCTAACCACGTGAATCTTTTTAGAGACGGAGGCGCGCAGGGGGGGCAGCCTCGACGTGTTTTATATGGATTTTTCACTTTTTGTGTGGAAAATAAGAAAAAATATTACCTACTTGTAGAGTGTTAGGGGTTTAAGGGTTTTATAAAGGGTGTCGAAATTTTCATTATTTTTGCGATTGGACACACCGTTTTCGAGATATAAGCAAAAGAAAAAAAAAATTCAGTACTGTTTTTTCATCTGAAGTCGAGGTGTTGGTGTGAATTTTAGTTCATGACAACCAATTTTATTCCACATGTTTTTAGTCACGATTAAAAATAGTCATATTTAGTTAGAAAATCTAAATTTTAGGTTAAAAACGTCAAATTCAGAATAGCAAAATTGCCATTTTCACTAAACTAATATCTCAGTGCCATCTTAGTGCTGTCAAACTAAAAAATAGTTAAGTTGTGTCACTTTAATCTATTTCAGAATGGGCAATCGATTTCCCATTCTGAAATAGACTAAAGTGTTACAACTTAACTAGATTTTAATTTGACAGCACTAAGATGGAACTGAGATTTTCATTTAGTGAAAAAAGCAACTTTACTATTCTGAATTTGACGTTTTTCACTTAAAATTTAGATTTTCTAACCGAATCTGACTATTTTTCGCGATTAAAAACGTGTGGAATAAAATTGATTGTCATGAACTTTAAATTCACACCAACACCTCGATTTCACATGCAAAAACAGTACTGAATCTTTTTTTTTTCTTTTGCTTATATCTCGAAAACGGTGTGTCCAATCGCAAAAAATAATGAAAATTTCGACTCCCTTTATAAAACCCTTAAACCCCTTATACTCTACATGTAGGTAATATTTTTTCTTATTTTCCATACAAAAAGTGAAAAGTTCCATATAAAACACGTCGAGCGTGCGCGCCTCCGGCTCTAAAAAGATTCACATGGTTAGGTATCACGTGTGGAGTCGCGATTGTCAAATTTGATTTAGATGTGTCAAAAATTTTCTTAAATTTAGAGAATTTATTTTGCATAATTGTGCCGATTCCCTTGTTCACAAACTAAACTAAATTTAAGTGCATCTTTTTCTTTCTATTTCATTAAGAAAAGGACAGAAGATAAATTTTAGTTTAGTCCTGTCAAATTAATCAGCGCTTGACGTTAATTGACGTAATTTTAGTCGGCAAGTTTTTAATCACATCTAAACTTGTATGGGTGGTGATTAATTTGACAGGACTAAACTAAAATTTATCTTCTGTCCTTTTCTTAATGAAATTGTAAGAAAAAGATGCACTGAACTTAAATTTAGTTTAGTTTGTGAACAAGGGAATCGGCACCAATAGCTTTGAGATTCTCATAGTCAAAAGTAAGAAATTTTAGTGATAGTTTAGTTAGTTTAGTTCGGTGTATAAGAGAATCGGCACTAATCAAAATTTTAGGTGAGAAAAGTCAAATTCAGATTGGTGCCGATTCTCTTGTCACAAATGCCTCTAAACTAAACTAAAAATCACCAAAATTTAGTTTATTCCTGTCAAACGACGATTTCCCATTCTGAAATAGACTAAAGTGACACAACTTAACTATATTTTAGTTTGACAGCACTAAGATGGCACTGAGATATTAGTTTAGTGAAAATGGCAATTTTGCTATTCTGAATTTGACGTTTTTAACCTAAAATTTAGATTTTCTAACTAAATATGACTATTTTTTTATCGTGACTAAAAACATGTGGAATAAAATTGGTTGTCATGAACTAAAATTCACACAAACACCTCGACTTCAGATGAAAAAACAGTACCGAATATTTTTTTTTTCTTTTGCTTATATCTCGAAAACGGTGTGTCCAATCGCAAAAATAATGAAAATTTCGACACCCTTTAAAATACCCTTAAACCTCTAACACTCTACATGTAGGTAATATTTTTTCTTATTTTCCACACAAAAAGTGAAAAATCCATATAAAACACGTCGAGGCTGCCCCCCCTGCGCGCCTCCGGCTCTAAAAAGATTCACGTGGTTAGGTATCACGTGTGGAGTCGCGGTTGTCAAATTCGATTTAGATGTGTCAAAATTATTTTTAAATTTAGAGAATTTATTTTGCAGAATAGCTTTGAGATTCTCATAGTCAAAAGTAAGGAATTTTAGTGATAGTTTAGTAAGTTTAGTTCGGTATACAAGAGAATCGGCACCAATAGCGAATTTTTCATTTTCACTAAATTAATAACTCATTCAGTTGCAAAAACTGTACTTTATCTTTTTTCTGTTCTTTTGCTTATATCTCGAAAATTGTGTCTTATCGCAAAAATAATGAAAATTTCGACCCCCTTTATGAAACCCATAAACCCATAAAACTCAACATGTAGGTAATAATTTTTCATGTTTTCCATACAAAAAGTATAAAATTCCATATAAAACAGAATTGTTATAAATATACTAAACGAATATACACAAACATTCCAGACTTATTTCATAAGCGTACCTACGTAACTTAACAAAATACCGTCTATAGGATCAAAACTGTTTAAGCGATCACTACGCTCGATGTTTAGGCGTGTGTGCGTGAACGGTGCACACAAACATAGCATCGCAAGAATTTACCTAAACTCTGTCGAGTGAAGTCACGGCCAGGAGCCTTAATGAACATGTCAAGTGTCGCTCAATTTAAATTTATTTTACTTACGAGAACAAAGTTTGACACATACAAACATACATTTTGGCCTATCAAAATGCTTGAGTACAAATTTCTTTTCGCTATTACGACGCGATGAAATGTCTGGTGTTTGGCAAATAATCGGACTAAAGTTAAATTAACATTAGATTAGTGTTAGTGGTTCAGAATATTAGTCAGAGATGATATTTTGTGAAGACGAACCTCTTCGGACGAGGCGATGAAATTATATCGAAATACATTGATATACATATTGGTAAGCTCGAAAGATAAAATATATTTTTATCACTGCCACAATAGTCATAATGTCGTGTCGTTGTGAGAGTTGAGTTCGGTTTTGCATGTTTGTGAAGCGCGCAACCGTTCACTTATTGCTCAGCGAATTATAATAATTTTAGTTAACCGCGGGCTCACTCTCATGCAAAATCTTTTTGTTACGTGACAGAGTATACAACGGGAACAATGGTAGTCGCTGCCAATTTTATTTAAGCCCTATAGTTTGATCAGCATTGTTTTCAGCGGTGTGTCCACTGGTTTATGTGAAGGCGTGAAACACATTACAGCCGTGATGCAGACACGCTTGAATAACGTTGTAAAGTTACTGCGGTCGGGACAATAAAAAGCGCCATCTTCAACCACATGTCATGTTGTTGGAAATCGTGGTTTTAATTGCTCCTCCCGCACTTAGGCAGAAACTCAAGGAATGTAAATAGTTAAGTATTTATTATTAAGTATTATTCTGCATAGTACTGTAATTTGCTTCGCGCCTGGTTGGGCCTTAGGGGAAGAGAGGGCGGCGCGCCCGGGACGGAGTGGTGACATTCGCCCGGGCGGCCGGGTCGGAGTGGTGACATTCGCCCGGGCGGCCGGGTCGGAGTGGTGACATTCGCCCGGGCGGCCGGGTCGGAGTGGTGACATTCGCCCGGGCGGCCGGGTCGGAGTGGTGACATTCGCCCGGGCGGCCGGGTCGGAGTGGTGACATTCGCCCGGACGTTCCCGGCCCGTTCCGGGCTGAGGCCCGGGCGACGCCGCGCGGTGTTAGTCTAGTGGTAATGTTCGCGAGTTGTCTTTCAAACACGTTTCCTATATTATGCGTTTATTATATGAATGTTCTCCTTTATTGTAAATGTTTGAATACAATAGTAACTATGTGGAGCCTGTGTATTCCAAATAGTGCGCACTACTTATTCAATTTGTAGATATTTAATTATATATAGTATAATGTTTAATGCGTTGTCTTATTTGCTTATACCCTATGGTGAAATCGGTGAAATTAATTATAATTTTGAACCCACGAGCTGATGGGTAATCTACCTCAATTAATTTATCACACATTTGGGCATAATAATAGTGAATGTTAATTTAAATTTGAAATTTGTTCAATGTAGTGATTATTAAGGTTTTTTTCAATTAAAATGGTTTGTCCACCTGTCACAAGTACTGTATCTTATATTAAATACATATTGTATGATTGATAATTATGTGTTTTATTAAATCATTGAAACATCACCTGAAAGCACCTTTACACACCTTATCACTTCAAACATTCAAAGTAATAAAGATACAAATCTTCATTCAATAAGATCATCAGTATCATAGGAAGCAAGTAAAGCTGCAGTTTTGATCCTAGGAAAGCTGTTCCATCATATTTTAACAACCGTCAATTTCACCAGTGCACAGTGGTATCAAAAACGCTCTGGATAGATGGTGAACACGAACATTGAACACGGAAAATTTGGTTCATATCGAACACGGAACATTTGGTTCGTACGTGTTGACATAAATTAGCAAAGCGAGCACGAACACCTTATAAACACAGTTCGACAGTGAAGTAGACAAAAATTCCTCCGAATGCCGTCCACACAGAACAGCGAAATTGGATCGTCACGACCATTCTTGACGAACACGGTGTTTGATGTTCGTTAGCGGTACGCACATGCGAATAAAGTGCTCGATGTTCGTGTTCACCGTGTTCTTGTTCCTTTGTGCGTACACGCCTTTAGGAAACCAAGCTTTAGGTAGGTAACACAAGTATAAAGAAAGTTGGCGGAACACCCATTGACTGTTTCTAGTCTCAAGTCTTTTAGTCATGCATATAGAACAAGTTTACCAGAAAAATACAACACTAGCTGATATTACTAGCATTTATGGTGGCCCATTGCAGTTACAGCTTGTCACCTATGTGAAAACACAAAATTGCAACAGCTGAAGAAAAAAAGAACGCTTTGTACCTTTATACTAGAGTTGCAAAGGATAGTGATTTAGCTGGATACCGGATACTGGATAACCGGCGACGGCCGAAGCCGGATAGCCCAATATCCGGCCGAGGCGAATGTCACTATGCATGTTAAAACCTGGTCGCACGCTCAATCGCACCATCACAATAATTTTGCCTTTTGTAGATTTCAAATATTGATCATAATTAGCTATCATAAGTGCTTACAGATCAAAAACGTATATATTTCTTAAATAAACAGGTGGGTTTCCGAAATTATTAATAGTATTCAATCTGCCTAGTCTTTTTCCAACTATGTTAGGGTCGGCTTTCAGTCTAATCGGATGCAGCTGAATACCAGTATTTTACATGGAGCGACTGCCTATCTGACCTCCACAACCCAGTAACTAGGTAATACGATACCCCTTGGTAAGACTGGTTGTCAGAGTTTCGAGCTTCTGACAACCCGTAACGACTGTCAAAGAACCACGAATGACAACCGGGACCAACGGCTTAACGTGCTTTCCGAGGCACGGAGGAGTTTCGGTATGTAGAAATGGTCACCCATCCACGGATCTACCCTGGCAAGCGTGGCTTAACCTGATGGATCGACCCGTGCGGCTGTTGGTACTTAGGCACGAGCTCCTCCAATAATAGTCCAATATTAGTCCAATTAATAGTATTATTAACATTTTATTACGAAAATAAGACAAAGTATCCGGCTAGCCAGATAACCGGCACAAGAAGTAAAAAAATGTCTGGATACCGAATAGTGACCGGATATCCGTTGGAACTTACCTTACTAGTAACAGAGAGGTATACCGGTATAAATCAGACTGGGCTGCTACGCCTGCTACTGGGGGCCTACCACCAGCTCAAAAGTAGTATTATTTATATTACTTCAGTGGGAGAAAGAGATGGAGCTATACGTCCTGTAGAGCTTCATCTCTTTCCCACACTGAAGTAATATTAAAATAATATTGCTTTATGAGCTGGTGGTAGGCCCCCCTGTTATTCAATTGACTGACCCAGGGATTGAACCCGGGATCCTACGTTTATCTTTGGCGCTTGCGGTTACTAAACTAACGAGACAGCTCAAAGGGTTATTTTACATTTTGATGATCTTTCCCTATGGATTGGATTCCTTCATTTACTGGAGAAAACTACATACCTTTCTAACTCAAACTCAAAGCATTCAGGCATTTTTGAATTGTCAAAGAGTCGATCAGTTAGTCAGAAAGTTAAAGCTAGTTGCCCATTCCAAAACGTAGATCTCTATGGAGAAGAACCGGCAAGAAACTCTAAGGACACTCTTTTAAATATAGATATTACAAAATCCTGGGTACATTATTCTTGTTGCTTCTATAAGGGTCAACTCACACCGAAAGAGCGGCGAAGGGCAGCGAAGCGCAGCGACCCGCTCGGTAGAGAAGGCGCCCGTTTATGGAATTCGCCGGAATTCCCGCGGCGCCGCGGGCATCCGCGCGATTCGTTCGAGTTTCTCATGCGATAATAAGTATTATTGTAATGAAAATAAAGTTAAAATTCATATGACACTGAAACTGCGCACTGCTTCGCTGCCCTTCGCCGCTCTTTCGGTGTGAGTTGACCCTAAGTGAGAATCTTTTATCCTTTGTTATACTTGTAAAGAGTATTACCTACCTACTGCTATGGTTTACCTACTCATACGAAGATAACTAGAGCTTCTTCTTTTCGTGTGGTTAATGACTATCCTGGTGTCAGAGTTTTAAAGCTGCCCATGGGCTTCTAACATGGCTTCACATTCCGTCGAGAAATATCTCTCAGGCATGCCGGTTTCCTCACAACGTTTTCCTTCACCGTTTTTTAAGCAAGTGATAATTATAAAATCCGAAAAGTCAGTGGTGCGTGCCTTTCACTGCTATACCAATCTAGAGATTCTACCAAAAAACCAACTAATTGCGTCACAACAAGGTATTCGAAGCATGAAAGTTTTGATAACAAGAAGCGACCTTGAAAAATAATATTATTATGCAGCAGTACAGAACACGCCACGTGCTAAAACACAGCTATCAGCAATTTAAAACATCAAAGCAAAACTGCATTATACAGTAGATACCTATGGTTTCTAATTTCTACCGAGTTTTAGTGAACATAATGCATATAGGTAAGTTGTGTAAGGTATTTCTTGGCCCCGGGAACGCTGTCGACAAATGTTTCACAAGGCAACTTGATACCTGGGCAGGCGTCATCAATTGTTTTATTTGCAACATTAATGATGCCTTATGGTTTATTGGTAAAGATTCTTGCTGCTGGTTTGAGGTCCAAGGTTCGACTATGAAAAGTAGGAGCTACTGTGGCATCTACGTCGCCACATTTGAACTAGGTACGCATCACACTACGTCTGGTCGGAGGATCCTCCCTTTTCAACGGAGGATGAGTGAACTTTTAGGGGCATGAGGAACAGGTTGTAAAGTTCACTCATCCACCATAGAAAAGGGAGGATCCTCCGATCAAACGGGTATTGTGTCTGGCGGGCAACTGCCCATCGGTTTGAACTTGAAATCTGGTATCTATGTCGATCGCTCGGTAAACTCTAACTGCGCGATGCAGGATTTGTGTGACGTCATGTCTTTAATGCGTAGTTCGTATGTGGCAGTGTAACCGCTACATCACTCCCCTCCGGAGACCGGAGGTCGATAGTGGGCTGAATCTTGCGATGCTTCACACAGTGCCAGCTGTGGTTCCAGTGAGTCGGAACTGGGTGCCACATAGTTCGCGGTGAGTCGGAACTGTCTGTGGTGATTCCCCAGTGAGTCGGGATGATTGAGGTGATTCCCCAGTGAGTCGGGGTGATGAGGCTGACAGCGTTGATTCCCCAGTGAGTCGGGGTGATGAGGCTGAGGGTGATGACCAGGAATGCGCGTTCGCTGCATGCTGGTGGTCAGGATACCCGTTAGCCGTAGCCGTGGATGCTGGCTGTGTGAGTCGCCACACGAAAGCTTGCGGGAGTGATGATGATGATGACGTCACACCGAAGTATTTGCACGAAGGCTGCGTTGACGTTCATACTCGGGGTCACCAATTTAGGGGCATGAGGAACAGGATGTAAAGTTCACTCATCCACCATAGAAAAAGGAGAATCCTCCGACCAGACGGGTGTTATGTCTATGATGCGTAGTTCGTATGTGGCGGTGTAACCGCTACAAACTTTACACCCTGTTCCTCATGCCTAGATACTACTACCAAGGTGCTTTCGACGCCTTGTTCTATACCTATGCTTAGGGATAGGTACTTTTACATTATCTAATGGCAACCATACCACTTTCAACAACGTTCTAAAAATGTATATTCCTACTTGTTCGCTTAGCAGTCAGTTCAGCTGCCAATCGTAATTTCTGAGATGAACCTGTACCCTAATTGCGTAATACAACACAATCTGTTTCGATTTGAAACAGAATGCTAATCCATTGCTTCATAAGTTGGAAAAAAAATTGCTTAACAACGTAAATAACGCAATGAATGTTGTTGAACTGTCAAAATGAAACAAATTAGGCAAAATTGTTTACGGAAATAAGTTACGCAATTATTATTAGGGTAGGTACTGGAACATCAGACCAAGTAATGCATGCCTTAGATTTTTCAATAGACTTGCTCATAAAGTGGCTCTTATTGCTTCACGTAGTTAGTATCTCTATGAAGTATGTGGCTTTTAATTATTTTGTATTTCCCGCACTAGTGTGGCAAAGTGCGCCACAGATTAACTAGTCAGAGACGACGTTTTTTACCCGACTGCCCCAGAAGGAGGGTAATGTATTTCGAGAGTATGTATGTATGTCTATTTCTTTGATACGCTCTGTAGCCTAAACGGCTTGATGGATTTTAACATGTGAGGTGTCGTTAGATTCGTCTTAATTGTGGGAGTATCATAGGCTAAATAATATTAATATATTGCATCTGCAAATACCTACAAAAAAGGGAAGGGTAGGTTTAAAAAAAAAGATACATTATTGGTATCAAATAAAAGCTAGTAATGAGTCAATATATATTATTTTAATAAAACTAAAAAGCTTTACAAACTGTATTGCAAGCGGGACAAACCAATAATCTGAAGTGATGGTGTAAATTTTGTTTGTCCCGCCTGCAATATCAAAATTCTATAGATTATAATGCTTGTTTTTCTCTATTCAGTTATGTGTTTTTGCAGTCGGGTTTTTTTTTTAAATTTCGTTAAAGAGCCGTCGTCTTCATGCATTTTTTTTATACGAAAAGGTTGATAATGGAAACGACATTAAAAAAAAAAATTGGAAAAACTGTTTAAGTATATTAATAAAATATGACAAAAATTTTAAGTATTTTATCACTTAAATTTTGTTAACTTTCTAGTGTTTTATTTACAAAACTATTCAGGATGTACTTAAGTACATTATGTTAGGTGGCTACTAACCTTTGCCTCTCCTTCAATCTACGAAGAAATTCTGTGCTGCGAAGACACGACGCGCGAATAGCACTTTACTCTTTACACTGTGGCACTAGGAAGTGGTGAAGGGTGGGCGTTTTGGGGGACTGTCTTAAGTAATTTTGACGTTCGAAAAGTGCTGATTCTCAGCCCAGTTTGAATAAATGACTTTTGAATTTTGTTTTTTTTTTTAATTATTTATATATTGCATTTGCAAATACAAAAAACCAGCTAAGTGCGTGTCGGACCACGCACAATGAAGGGTTCCGTAGTTGGGATGAATTTATCCCAAAAACAAACTTAACTTTGTAGTTGATAAACATGTTTTCCCATACGGAATGTATGGGAAAACATGTTTTTGCAACTGCAAAATTAAGTTGGTCGATTATTACTCGTTAACTAGTAAAGCCTACTTAGCTGTGATAGTTTTCCTTTTAATTTCGTTATATAAACTACTGCTGTAGTTTTTTTCACACTTCCAAAGCCAACCAAATTTAGCTGGCGGGGGGGGGGGGGGGACGGGACGACACTTGACTCTAACAAAAATTAGCACTTTAAAGCTTAATATTTTGCAAACGGATCCCTGAATCCAAAAATGGTTTCCACAAACTCGTAATATTTTTGCAAGACCTTTATAATGATACCCTACACTATGGGATAAAAAAAAAAAAAAAAAACATCACCACTTTACGTGTATGAGATGTACCCTAAAAAAATGTTTTTCATAATTTTGTTTTACCACTATGTTAGCGTAATTAGCGTATATGTTAGCGTAGGTATATGTATACCTATGCCAAATTACAGCTTTCTAGTACTAAGGCTTGTTTACTACGGAACCCTAAAAAAGGAACGGAAGGCTTAAAAAAACAAACTCAATTTCTTCTACGCAATAGGTTTATGAAACATTTTTTTTCCTTGTATGTGCGTATGAAACGCGCGAGCAAGTCTAAAAGCTTTATAGGTGTTGGTTTTTAATGGGTCCCTCTATCTGGCAGAATCTTAATGCTCCGAAATTCATTTGGCATAACACACTTGGCATAAACTTCTTTAAACGAATATTTTAAAGGCATAAAAATTATTTAGGTAATATAATTATTGTGTGACCGAATTTTTATATGTCCGAATTTACAATGGCATACTTTTAAGATGGCAGAATTTTATTTGGCAATTACCTTTGGCAAAGTTAAAATTTCGCACAATTTCGTTTAGCTTAATGTTTATTGAGAGCGACAATTATTTGGAATAAATTTCAGAGGATTTGAAGGTCAGCAAGATGGGACAGGTTGGATCAAATCAGGATAATTATTATTACCAGGGGAACGTGTTCAGCTGCAACAACTGCTAGCACCTCGTTATTGCGCAAGGGTCGGGGGAGTATCATTTACTCGGGGTCGCGGTCGCGGAGGACCTCGGCGGCGAGATCGGAATGACGGGTGTCGTCTGTTTTTGTATACCTATAACTGGCTGTATACCTGTAACATCGCTGTTATTACGATTTTGTCCTAAAAGTCATCCTAAAGTTACTCAGTTCAGACAAGTGTTACCTATGGGTTTCAGTACTTCAGTTAAAAAAACAGTGGCACTCCGGGAGTGCCGACAGAAGTGTGAACTTGAACAATTTAAAAAAAATACTTCCAAAACCAAGTAAAAATAGTTGCATAGAACATTAATCCGTAAAGTAATATAAATAAAGAGCACAATCGCGTTTATAAAAATGAGGTGTCAGTGACGGTGTCGCGAGTTCAATTGTTTTTTCCCATCTCAAAAATGCCCAACGCGCCTAAAGAAGTTTTCACTTCAAAAAAAGTTGCTGAGCATCAAGTAATAATTAACAAGGTTCCTTCCAGACCTGGAATAGTGTTCGAAAGTTTAAAAAATATGTAGGAATAATATCTGAATGAAAACCATCTACCTATTCAATAAAATAACGAAAAAAATAATAGCCACAAAAGTGCAGAGCCCCTGTCGGCTGCACCCGACTGCATTGTCAGCAAGTTGTCGGAAGCGGCAAGCGTCCTGTCGGCGGGGCCTCGTCCCACTCCTGCGCAACCTTCCGACTGCACCGGACCATGTGAGTAATTAACCATATCTAGATTTATTTGGTGTTAAATGTAAAATTAGATCATTCTATCAAAGGTCTTCTATTATGGCCAGCTGATGACTTTAGCTGAGACTTAAGGATACCTGAAAACAAACAAAAACTATCAGTTAGTTGTTTGGTTCTTGCAGAACTTTAAAACGTAATTCCTTTCAACTTTTAAACCTAACTTCTTTGAATTTAACTTTAAGTCCTTTTTTAATTTGAACACTATCGATCGACAAGTATGTATTATTTTTGTATAATTTAGGTGTCGTTTTACTTCAATCGTTAACATGCTGGTACCTACTATTAGTTATTTTGGTTACCAACTACGCAAGGTCCACTCAAGCTGTGGCAGTTTTCAATCGATTAACAGGTGAGGTTTTCAGGGCACTTCTTTCAATAGGAACCTATACCTATACAGCTAATTATGCTCCTTTTTCTGTCAGCATTTGATGGAAGATATCAAGATGTAGAGTCTCTAGACGTTGAAGCAGTTGTTACCTGAACGTTTTTCTTTATTTTGTCTTTTAGATTTTTATTTAATATTTGATCAGCCCATACCTACTGTATCCTAACTCCGGTTCTTCAGGCAGTAATAAGGGTCCCCGAAACGATTAATTGCAATTATTAATTTTTATGTGCAAATTGATCGTGTACCAAATGCAATTGAAGCGATTGACAATAATATTCGGAATACAATACAATTGATCGTTTCGGGGACCATTTAAAGGCGAAAGTTCTATATTTAAGATAGGACTTAAAGGAAGAAGCTAATTTTCATGAAATAGTGACTATGATCTGAAATAGCAATCTTTATTTTTCAGTGCTGTTTTCTGGATGGCGGAGTTCCAGCATCGTGGGACAACATTGTAAGTTTTTAACCAAACCTTATTTTATTTATTTATTTATTTATTTATTTAAGGAAAAACAAACAGTAGCACAATAAAAAAACAGTCACAATATCTTAAATATAACATTTTGAACAATTATGCTACCCACTACGTTTTCCACAGATTACAATAGGAAGTATTTAAAGACTAGCTAGTAACACAGATACAAAATCTATACAAACGGTTTTTTCCTGGAACTCATATCTGGATTTTTTAATTTATAAAAGAAACAAAAAAAAAATAAAATAAAAATTAAAAGCAAGTTTGTGTGCGCAAAGCATTGTATAATGACGCAATGCTTGATATTAGATCAAACATTACGTCATTACACGATACTTTGCTGATCCTTTAGGGTTGCTTGGATTTGCTTCTTAAACGCATTTTTACCAAGAAAAAGAATGTCGATTGAATTAAACTCATTGTTATATGTCTCAACTAAACGATGAAGTGGTGAACGCGAGCCAGCGTTGGATTTACAAAAGCGAGTAGCAAAAAATTTTGAAATCACTTGTCGAGTCTGTCGTAAGCTTTGTAAATTCTTGTTAAATTAGAATACAGTTTTGAATTACGCAGTTGATCATATATATCATCAATGTTTCATATAATGTTATGAATTGTAATAATTATAATAATTACAATCAATACTGTGTATTGTAACTTAATAATTTGATATGAAAGTTGCAGTGTGCTTAAAGTCTTACAGGGTACTGTGTCATTAAATTTAAATTCATGCCTACTAACCAGTCTTTTACATTTTATTTCGCCATTTTTGATAAAGATAATATGATGACACCCAGAATATTGCTTTCTTATTCAAGGAATGTAAAAGGTCCCGATACCATTGCGGGTTCGATTCCCGAACTAAAACGGAAATGCTTGTGACTTTTTACTGTCATTATAAACATGATTTATGTGTGTTTGTACGCTTATTTACGGAATCGTTTGTTTTTTTTTCTACAATAATTTGTAAACGAATTGTTTCAAATTGTTGTTCGGTCTACTCTACCAATTACGTCGTATTGGTAAAACGCCGCGTTACTAAATAAACAATCAAGACCAGAAGACATCACGGCCAGAGGAACTTTTCAAGTCAGAAGACAGAAGAAGTTCAGGGTTGAAATGGCCATTACCTCACAGTCACGTGGTCATGACGGTACAACGTGTGATGTGACGTAGTGGAAGTCTCGGCCTGGACTGTACTACTATCAGAAGATATCTAGGAGAATAGCTGACAGCAAGATTATATGGCGAGTTTTCTGAGTCTTCAGAGAGTGTTTTCTATTTTTTCTGTAATTTTTGTTTATACTGTGTCTTAGATTATCTTTTTCTTTGTGTTTTTCTGTGAATATGTTTTGAATATTGTTCTATACTGCTATTAGAAGATATCTAGGAGGATAGGTAGATTAGCTGGCAGCAAGATTATATGGAGAGCCTTCAGATTCATCTGAGAATCTTTTCTTAATTTTTCTGTAACATTTGTTTTTACTATGTTTTGGATTTTTATTTTTATGTGTTTATGAATTTTCTTTGTGTTTTTGTGTGATTATGTTTTCAATAGTGTTCCTTATGTTGCTTATGTTCGTTATAGCTGGCCGTATACGTACGGTTTCCTGATCAGGATTCCTGATTCGGAAATATGTTTGCCTTACATACAAAATGTTCAACTAAGCGCACATGTTTGTACATTTTTCGAACGGAAAAAACCTGACGTCCGTTTCGGAAACAAAAGAAAAAAGATATCAAATGTCTGCGCTAGTCTCACGGAATTCCGAAACAGGAATCCTGATCAGAAAACCGTACGAATGCGGCCAGCCTATGTTAGTTTTTCATCAGTAGTTGAGTCCTTACATTGCCATGCAGCTACTTATTAAGTTAAAGAGTTAAGTATGATCGAATGATGCTCGTACTATAAGGTAAACTCATGAAATAAATAAATAAATAGGTAGCCTTAAGTTTTTCGTATTTTTTATCAGTTTATCAAACATTTTTGCGACGACGTAGATTTGTCAAAGTCAGAGACTTCAGCCTCTATATTTTTTACGAGCTCTTAAGAATTAGTATTTACCCCTTCCAGGAAATGAAATGAAATTGTTTATTCTGTAAATAGGATATCGGAATCACTTTTACACGTCATGTTTAAAAAATATAATAAATAAGCTAGATGAGTTCGGCGTTTCCTATCTGACTACTCTGAGAAGAAAGGCGAAAGCAACTCACAAGTCGCAGTCTTTTTTAAAGTCCAGAAGTGTCTTTTTGTGCCTAATTGAAATAAATTATTCGAATTTGACTTTGACAGACATAATCTTGGTCAGGCCATATGAGGACCATGTAGATTAGTGTCTGAAATGGTCTTTTGAGGAAATGACCACACAGATTTGAGTGGACTTGTCCAGTCAGTGCAAGCATTTGTCAGTAATCTTGGAGCTCAATCAACTCGACGAGCAATACCAAAGAAAGGACATTTGGGTAGGCCGCATAAACTACTCAAACTGCCAGACCATCATTAAAACTAGCACAGAAATAAAAACAATATCCACATAGTCCTCACATTCACAATAATTAAAATAATATAATACTTTACAAAGTAATCATGTCATTTTGAATATAATTTTCAACAATGTCAATGTGTATATAAAACTGGTATATTTTGATGATTTTACATAATAATTTTAATGTCAAGGTTTATGGTTTTATCACAAGGCTTAGCAGAGTGAGCAACTCAATCCCAAGCTTTTTTATCTTCTAAATAATCTGAAATTTTATAGTAGGTACCCTTTTTTACAAAGTTTGGTTGTTTTAAGTAACATACATAGTATCATTAAAGATTTAGGCATACGCACCTATAACTTATTCATCATCAATAACGATTTTGGCAGCAAAACCACATAGCTAACAAAAACATTTTCCTCCCATTATCTTTCAATTATTAATTTACTAGCCATTAGGTACGAACTACGGCGGTATTACCAACAGTAGGCTACGTGCCTCGGTCCCAGTATAACATTACGCTTGGTCAGGGCTCTCTGTTTACTCCGAATGTTACTTGATACTTAGGTAGTACCCGTGACTGCTGTGTTGCGTTATTGGAACGTAAGTGTTATGTATGTTTGATTTAGGTATCTTTATTAGTATTGTCTGTGTAGTTATTTTTATCGTCATGGTCATGGTAAGGCTATAGCCATATGACACTCGTGGATTGCAGCTGAAAATTACCGTCAGGTGGTACACTTTGTGTTGCCATCTGACATTATGCTGAGCTGAGGCCCTTTTGGTATGCAATAGGAGGAGACGCCCGGGGCGGGAATCGCGAGCCGATTTCCGGCCACCGTAGGCGCGGGCTTACGGACGGTGAGCAATGGGTAGCTCGCCGTCCGATAAGGACCAGGCTCGGGTCGACGGCGCGTTGTGTTCCACGCGCGCCTCAAAGAGATGTCAGCAGAATTGACGGGGTCCGCTAGGGCCAATGCCTGCCGGGGGTTCGAAGAAAACCGATAGGGACAGCCTCCGGCAACAGGGCAACCCAAGGAACACGGGTGGGTTTTAGTCAGTAAGAGTCTGACACGCCCTCCCGCTCCGCCCAGAGCGGGAGAAGTTATTTGATAATTTCCCACCCAAAAAAAAAAAGGCCCTTTTGGCATTATTATCATTGTTTTCTGTTTTTTAGTTTTAAGGTGTATTTTTCTGTCTTAATGCCAATAAACGCAATTTTCTTTCTTTCTATAGCTTTGCCAATATTAACACATTAACTACTGAACGGATTTCGATGACATTTCGCACATAATTAGACTATGACGAGTGTCCTAATACAGCCATTTATTTGCTTAAAAGTTACTTCTATCACTAGCTATATGGTACTCTCTATTACTCTATCGACTATAGATAGATAGAATCGACGCTTTTAAACAATATTATTTAGAAAAGTTAGTGTACTTTTTCCTTAACTTTCCTGCATAAAATTCAAAATGTTCCAATTGCTGCGTGTACAGTGATTTTTCTTAGAAATTTGCGTCGCGCCAGTCTGCACGAGGCTTAATACGTTTTTCTAGAGATGATGTCGCTTCGCCTACAAATAAATTAAATCATGCGAATCGCCTCAAGAAAAAATAATCACACTATAATCCTACTATAATATTATAAAGGCGGAAGTTTGTGGGTGTGTGTATGTTTGTCTCTTCTTCACGCTCAAACGGCTGAACGGATTTGGATGAAATTTGGTACACAGATAGTTTATAACCTGTATTAACACGCGGGATTTTTTATCCCGATATTCCTCGAGATCGAGACTTCTGCGGGTGAAACCGCGGGGCTCAGCTAGTATTATTTAAAAATGTCGATACGCCCGTTTCGGGCGAGTAAATTCGTGCGAATCAACCAATAAATTCGGCGAGTCGTTACTAAGTATATGTCAGACACATTCTTAAATCACGATTTCGAAGATACGTTAGGTACCTTGGAGGTAATCAGGCTTTTTTCTCCTCTCATATTGTGTGCTCAAGCTATAATTATCATTGACTTAATGGCCGGTATATCAGGTTGCTAAGTGCGAGGTTCTAGTATCGATTGCTGTTTGGCTCTTTGTTGCTGTCTTAGATAAAATTTTCCAATTTTGCTGTTTTAGTGGCATGACTCAAAATCAAAAAAATCAAAATCAAAAGTCATTTATTCAAATTAGGCTGAGAACCAGCACTTTTCGAACGTCAAAATTACATAAGACAGTCCCCCAAAAACGCCCACCCTTCACCACTTCCTAGTGCCTTTAGCTGGGAAGAAGAAGTGGCGCAACAAACTCCCCAGCAGCACAGCTGTCTGTTCAAGTTAGAAAAAAATAAAAATGACTCTATACAATAGTATGCAAAATTATTATGCAACACAAAACATTATTTTAATTAAGTATAAATTATTGGCCATATGTTAGCTAGCACACGCCGATATACCAACCAAAAAACATCGAGAACTATACTCAAGCAGAATTAAAAAAATAAAAACTAAACGTAAAAAGAACTAAATATCTAAATAAAAGCCTCCAGGCATAAAGGGCATGCCCGCTTACATAAAGCTGTAAATTGGAAGTTATAAATGATAAACTAGGACCATCGAGGTAAAATAAATGTACAGTTAATTACTAGTAACAATAACAAAACCATGATCAGCAAGACGACCAGTAACCACAAGCAGCACCCGTTCACGAGCATAACGCAAAGATCAGCCATTACCCCCCTCGCCATATTTGAGGGAAGGAGGCAACCCGACTCCCGACGCTACCGCAAGCATTGACATCTATGGGAGCATGACGAACTTGCTGCCGGTTGCTCAGGTAAAAAATAATATAATCAATTGTCGAGGTCACTAGCCAACCACAAATTGCAATACAAACTCATAACAAACACATTGTAATGAGTAGATTATGTCATCAATAAAATAAAAATAAATAGACTCGTAAAAAAATAATTAAAAAATTGACTCATAAAGTCAAATAAAATAAAAAAATTATATAAACTTATATAAACTGTCAGTAGGTAAGTTAAATCTGGAGAAAGAACATAAACATTGTCTTGAGTTAATCACAGCGACCAACTATTCTTATCATTTAAGTAGTCGTTGATACAATAGTATGCCTTTGAACAAAGGTTGGATTTTACTTTATTTTTAAACGCATTAAAAGGCAAATCTAGCATAGAAGAGGGTAGCTTGTTATAAAAGGTTATACCAAGCCCAACAAATGAGTTATGAACCTTATGAAGCCGGTGAAAGGGAGCTCGTAGTTTGTCCTTATTTCTAGTGTTAACATTGTGAATATCACTGTTTTTAGTGTATAAGTGTATATTTTGCCTAATATATAAGATGTTGGCGAAAATGAATTGTGATGCCACCGTGAGAATACCAACATCTTTAAAAAAATCTCTTAGAGAAACTCTGGCACGTAGCTGGTAAATTGCTCGAACAGCTCGTTTTTGAAGAACAAATATATTTTGAATGTCAGCGGCTTTGCCCCACAGCAGAATACCATAGGACATAACGCTATGGAAATAACTAAAATAGACTAACCGAGCTGTATCAATGTCAGTGTATTGTCTTACTTTCCTGACAGCGTAGGCGGCCGAACTGAGCCTTCCCGCTAGGCTTGATATATGTGGGCCCCACTGAAGTTTGGCATCTACTGTTATGCCCAGAAAAACTGCCGAGTTCACAGTTTCAAGCACCTCTTTATCTAAGACGATGTTGGGTCCTAGATTTCTAACATTTGGTAGAGCGAACTTTACACATTTCGTTTTCTTGGCATTGAGAACTAGGTTATTTGTCGTAAACCAATCCGTAACCATTGAGAGTGCACTGTTTACGTCGTCAAAATCTTGTCTATTCCTGTCTACTTTAAAAATAAGAGAGGTATCATCTGCAAACAGTACAACGTTACAGATATCCTTTAAATAAAAAGGTAAGTCATTTATATACACTAAGAATAAGAATGGACCCAGTATTGAGCCTTGAGGTACACCTAACTGAACTGGTAGCCCGGAAGATTTCACACCATTAACATCTACACATTGGACCCTATTATGCAAATAAGAATTTATTACTTTAAGAGCTTCGTTTTGGACACCGTAATGACGTAGTTTACGCAAAAGTGTGTCATGGTGCACGCAATCAAAGGCTTTGGAGAGATCACAGAAAACTCCAATAGCATTTTGCGAGTTCTCCCATGCGTTAAATATGTGTTTCATCAGAGCAACACCTGCATCTGTAGTCGAACGACCTTTTGTGAAACCATATTGTTCATCATGAAGAAGTCTGTTTAAATTAAAATGTCTTAGCAACTGCTTGAGTATTAACTTTTCAAATATTTTACTGAATGCAGGTAAGATAGAAATAGGCCTGAAATTGCCAACGTCATTTTTGTTACCCGATTTAAATAATGGTATGACTTTACTACTCTTCATGAGGTCAGGAAAAGTTCCTAAATCAACACATTTATTAAAAGTTACAGCTAAATATGGAGCTACTATGTCTATTATATTACTTAATAGTTTAATGGAGATACCCCAGTAATCACCAGTGTTTTTAGACTTAAGTGTGTTAAAAACATTAACTACATCACGAGGTGTTACATGCTCGAAGCTAAATAAGCTACTACATTTAGGCACACTGCTATGCAAAAGGTTTTCAGCTTTAGACGGGGACGAATTTAAGGAGCGAGTCGTAGTTATAGGTATGTTGGCAAAAAATTCATTAAATGCCTCAGCTACGTCGGCTGCTATATTAACTAATTTATTGTCGACCATAATCTCGAGTTGTTTTTCTTGTTTAACCGACTTACCGGTTTCATTGTTAATAATTTTCCAAGTGGTTTTTACTTTATTATTTGAATTTTTAATTGTATCGCCTAAAAATTTTGATTTTGCAAAAACACAAATATTTTTAAATAATTTTGAATAATTTTTGACATACTCTAAGAAAGGAGTATCAAACCTATATTTTTTCAAACCATATAACTCGTATAGTGTCGCTCTACTTTTATAAATACCTGGAGTAGCCCATTGGTTAAAGCCAACAGAGGTGCTATTAATGTTAATAGTTTTGGTCTTGAAAGTAGATTGGTACTCTTTTTGCACAACATCAAAAAGGGCTCCATAGATTTCATTGGGATTTTCGTGTTCTACTATAGATGGTGTAATTCTATGAGCTATATTATTTTTAAACTTGCTGCAACGACTAGCTGTATAAGGCCTGCATTCTATTTTATGTGGTTTTTTTTGTAATTGCATAGGGAAGCTAGCTAGTAAACCACAGTGGTCAGATGTTAAGTCACTTAAAACTAATTTATTTTTGGCATCACAATCACTAAATATATTATCGAGACAAGTCGACGTAGATGCCGTGATCCTAGTAGGTTCAAAAAACAAGTTAATTAAATTATAAGATTTGAACAAATTGAGAAGTCTAATACTTAATGGAGTATCATCTAAAATATTAATATTGAAATCTCCACATAAAATTATACTTTTATTACTAGATTTTAACCTATTGAGTGAATCCTCCATTACCGATTCGAAACGAATAAAATCCCCAGAGGGGGGTCGATAAACACAAATTATAACATATCGCTCTAGTTCAACACAAGACAACTCAATAGTGCGCTCAATGGAAAGATTAACTAAATCTAAACGTTGTTTACATTTCAACTTGTTTGAAACAAGAACTAAAGACCCACCGCGGATAGCACTTTTTCTTACAAATGCGCTTTGTACAGTAAAAAAATCATCATTGATAAAAACTACTTCATGTTCTTTCAACCAGTGTTCAGTCAAACATAACACCTGAACATCATAGTTCTCCATAAATAAACTTAACTCTAGCTCTTTGCCAGACAGACCCTGCATATTTTGATGTACAACATTCAACATATGCGGCTTATCTGTTGTCGCTCCTAATAGTTTAAACTACAAGGGGTATCAAAAGTAGTGTTAGTACCACTACTAACAGTAATCAAAGGTACACTACAAGTACCAGTGTCGCTGTGTATATTGTATGCTAAAAGATTAGCAATATGTCTCCTACAACTAGGTGGCAAATACATTGTATTATTTGTCAGTTTGTAATCAGTAATAAATTGATTACAATCAAAATATAAAATAGCGTCACTGTGACGACATGTCCTATTATAAATTAACATATTTAAATTATAAATGTGCCTATTTTGCTCATCAGACAAATATTTTGAATAAGGCAAGGCACAGAAAATAAATTTACAACTATTGGTCTCATTGAGATGCAACATCAAATGGACACATTCCATTATGTCCTTTTTTCTTACAGTTAAACTATCCCCATATAATAATATAACAGTAGAACTGGGGTTTATTTTTGTCAATTTAATATAATTAATTAATTGGCTAATACTGGCACCGGGTAAACAATTATTAATTACATATTGTTGCGAACACTGATTAAATAGACTACCAAAACCTTGACCAAATTTGTCAGAAAATACATAAGTTGTGTTAGTAAAATTATTCATTTTATTGACATCCATACAGCTACCTACTGGCTGAACCACTGAGGGTATAGGTGTAACCAGTTGAGGCTGGGGCTTATGGGTACAAGCACAGCTAAAAGAGAGGTTATTTGTCAATGACTCATACCTCTCTGCATTGTACTTGACCAGGTCAGCCAACTCATTGGCTTCCTGCAAGCGCTTACTCAGATCTTGTTGAGAAGCCTCATATTTACTAAAGATATCCTTTAGAGCATATTCCTTAACAAACAATTCATCCTGTAGGTGCTGAGTGTCGTTATCATACATAGTATTACACAATTGTAATTCATTATTACACTTCTTTAATTTTTGAATTAAATTTACATTTTTTTGCCTAAGTTTTGTATTTAATTTGTTAACTTTTTGGCGCTGTAGTGATTTTTGAATTTTTCTAATTAATTTATTAATTTTAATGTATTTTTTTAACTTATTATGGCTAGTAAATAACTTGCATTTAGTGATAGTTTCATCAGTTAAGTCTATTGTTACAACTGGCTCAACACATGTGGGTCCAGACTCGCTACCAACCAACTCATCATAAAGACTGCAGGTGAACGCAGACTCTTCACAGGCTTTGAGAGATTCCAAACGGGTTATTGTGTTGTGGGCCCTACTTAATTCCAGTTCCAATTCAGATATCCGTCTCAAAGCCAGATCGTGGGTGTCACTACATTGCTGGAAATTTGACACAAGTTGACGGAGGTGTTGATGCTGGTCAATTATGTCCATATGCTGAATATGTAATTCGGCCAACTGGTTCTTCAGCTCAGTGTTCTTGTTATTAATATATTGTACTTCTACCTCGCTGTCATCCCTTTCCTGTAGCAGCTGATCGCACTGGTTTTTACTAAATTCCAACTCTTTCAATGTGGCCTTCAGTTTTTCCTCTAAGGATGCAGCCCTACGGGTCAACATATTGACAAGCCAACCCTAGAGGCACCCTGGAATGAGAGAAGAGAAAGCAAAGTGAGTTAAAGGAATAAGAGAATGGGATAGGATGTAGATAGTAAGTACCTACTAGAATGAAGGGACTATTGGGACTAAAACTACTGAGTGTATGAGGACAAGTCAAGGACTGTCGGGGTGATGCCATAGTTGATTATTCCTTCAGCAAAAACATTTATGGTGATTCAAGATAAAATAGATAGGTACCTCCTAAGATTGCCGATCAATTGTTGCAATTACCAGAAGCATTTTTAAGAAATTACTTTTTGCCTCGTTGGTCTAGTGGTCGCAAGCGCTACTGCTGAGCATGAGGCAGGACCTCATGCTCAGCTCGGTTCGATTCCCGGGTCGGGCAAAGTGTTATTGAGTTTTTCTATCTGGTATTTCTCAGTAGCAGCCCGGAGTCTGGATTTGTGCCCGGTTGATGGCAATAGGCTCGCCCCCTATTACATGGGACTTAAACATAACTGGCGAAATGTGGGTGTACCTGCTACAGGGACACCTCTGCCCAACCCTTCGGGGAAACAAGGCGTGATGTTATGTTTTTTAACTGAATATTCCCAATATATCTATTTATCGCGTAAGATACGTATATTTCGAGATTTATATGAATAACTAGCGGACGTCACGCGGTTTCACCCGCGTAGTTCCCGTTCCCGTGGGAGTACGGGGATAAAATATAGCCTATATTACTCGCTGATAATGTAGCTATCCATTGCTGCAAGAGTTTTTCAAATCGGTCCAGTCGTTTTTATGTTTATTCGTTACATACAAAAATATAAAAATACAAATCTTTCCTCTTTTTAACCGACTTCCAAAAGGAGGAGGTTCTCAATTCGACTGTACGTTGTTTTTTTTTTGTATGTTTGTTACGCGATTACTCCGTCAATTATGAATTGATTTTGATGGTTCTTTTTTTGTTTGGTAGATCATACTTCAGAGATGGTCCCATATAAATTTTATTAACTTTGCTTGGGTAGTTTTTGAGTTAGCTTCAATAATACGTATTTTTTCCTCACTTAGTATGTGGATGATATTATGATAACTTCCTGTCACTGTTATTTACATAGCTGTTATTCGAATTTGTGTGGGGTAAGTATCACAACTAAAAAGTGAAAAAAAAAAACTTTTTACAAAAAAAAAAAAACAATCGACTTCAAAAAAAACACTACAAAGTGAAAAATAACTTTAATTTCGGAAGTCGGTGACAAAGAACGAAAATTAAAAACCAAAGACACCGACTTTCGAAATTAAAGTTATTTTTCACTTTGTAGTGTTTTTTTTGAAGTCGGTTGTTTTTTTTTTGTAAAAAGTTTTTATTAATATTAGTATGGATATAGATTATTATTAGTATATTAGTGTTAATAGATAAGCTTGTAGTCACCAATTCACCATAACATCGCGGGATAACGTGTTTTAGTACTAAAATCACCAGCACATGGTGATCAGAGTTCCTTCTGTATATCAGAAGAGGTCTTTGCGTGATCCTTTTGTGAATATTGGTTAGGATAAATAGGCTATAAGTGTCGTGGAAACTAAATGACTACATTAAGGCGACGATAACCGACTTTTAATGATTTTAAACTGAAGATTACGTCTAAACGAGTAGTGTTAATGATTTGAAAAAAAATATGTTAAATTGGAGTTTTTCTTAATAACTTAACTTACGAATATTTTAGATTATGTTTGTATTATTGCATAGTGAAATTAATTTGTAAAGTCTAACGCGGATAAAAAACGGAGAATTACGCATAATCTATTGAGCGTATTTTTTTGAAACCTTCACCATTTTAAAGATAATTTAATTATTGATCTTTTAGTATACATGTTTTATTAAAAAACCTTTTGTTTTATGTATGATCAATTAATAATGCGTCTAATTTGGGACAGCGCTCCTTGACGGGTGAGTCCTATTACTGGCTGGACGTACGACGCGTTGCGTGAGCTCAGTACAGAACACGCTAGCTAACCACTCAAGGTCACTGGCATATATCTGCGTCTTTAGTAATAAGTTATAACCACTAAGCAGTTGTACACACGGGTGAAAGTCATAATATTTTAGCAAGCTTAGTTTACTGACTAAGCTTTGTCCTCCACTGAAAACGAGTGAATTTCCTAACGATCCAGAGTATATAGTTATGTATAAACGTATTGGCTATCAGATATTTGCAATATCATGTTATTTGAGATACAAAAATATCCTGCCTCAATAACCGACATGTTTATTCCCCAAGCAATGAAAATAAATGTAAAACAAGCAATAAAATCCTGACTATTTTACTTTTATTCATAAGTTTCTGTCCATTTCTGCTTACTACGGTCCTAAGGTCAATAATATTCTGTATAGGCATAATAACATAACTTGTGCACAATGTTCAGTTATCTGCGAAGATCTACGCATCTTCACGGTCTATTGGCGACGAGATACCAGCACTTAATAGCTTCATAAACCAGAGCTAACTTTAGTTGACCCAAGACTTGGTACATTTTTGACAGTGTTTAAGGGTCTTACTTATCTGGTTGTTAAGATGTCCAGGGTAATATGAACTGTAGTGGCTTTATAATATAGCGTGGAGTAGGGTTTTCCATATCTAGGTAATATCGGAATTGGATCAGGATGTGTGCAAAGATAAGCTTTGTAAAATAAACTTGAGCATTCACTTGTAACAGAACATCGAGCATTCGCCGTTTTTAAATTTGTTGAAGTGAACAACGAACAGAGCCAAGCATAGAGCCAAACATAGCTATGAACATTTTTACGATCATTCTAGCGAATGCTCTAGGCAATGCTCGGCAAAAAGCTCGAAGCAAATTTACTGTCCTTTTGCTAGAATGCTCGCTAAAACGCTCCCGTTTATTTTTCTGTAATATAACATTTGCTAGAATCAGCCTATAAATGTTCCCACTGCTGGGACACAGGCCTCCTCTCTGTGATAGGGAGTGGGCCGTAATCCACCACGCGGGCCCAGTGCGGGTTGGTAGATGTCACATGTCTTCGAATTTTCGGTTCTAGGACATGCCGGTTTCCTCACGATGTTTTCCTTCACCGTTTTGAGAGCAGTGGTGATGAAATAATTTACACAAAGTAAAGCGCCGGTCTGGGTTCGAACCTACGACCTACAACTCGTAAGTCGCGGCCGTTACCACTGGGCCACCACTGCTAAAATGCATGAATGCTCATCACAAGTAAATGCTCAAGTTTATCAGCACCTTTAGAATGTTTTGAGACTAGTTGGTAGAGGTTATTCGAATATGTATGTGCTTTTAAAATTACAGGTATGTTTTATTTACAGGTATGTACGAGGAACACAACTTTGTTTTATTTTATTGCTTGTTAGGGTATTTATTAGCGCCCAAATTTTCTTGGGTTTTTCTAATACACTAGCTTCTGCCCGCGACTTCGTCCGCGTGGAATAGTTACTTAGGTGCTCCGCTCCTAATGGTCTTAGCGTGATGATATGTAGCCTACATATAGCCTTCCTCAATAAATGGGCTATCTAACACTGAAAGAATTTTTCAAATCGGACTAGTAGTTCCTGAGATTAGCGCGTTCAAGCAAACAAACAAACTCTTCATATTAGTATAGATTATTAAGCAAATTCTTCATAGTAATAGGAATTTTTCGTTTTTTCTATTAATTTAGCTACACAGTCTCTTTTATTTGTAAATTCTGACTTTAGTGTGTCGTTTTTAGGGTTATTCTTAAGTTCAGCCCGCAGTATATTCATTTCGGCAATAATATTCTTATTTATCCAATTTTTTTGCGGTGGGTTAAGGGTTTTGGTCTTTGTACTTTTGCTGTCTTCCGTAACTAACTTTATTATATTTTCGAATACCAAGTAATCGTTGTTTGGATTTTTAAAGTTAGTTGTTTCTAGGAGGTTACATAACTTTGTGTAGTTTATTGCTTCATATTGAGCTTTCTTTTCGAAAGATTTTTATCTTTTTTAAGTTCTAAGTACATCTGGTTGTGATCAGACATAGAAGATTTAATTATTGCCATATAAAAGTAGTTGTCTTTTAAATTGGTGCTAATATGATCTATGATAGTCTTTTTATGTTTGACCAATACTGCTGTACCGCGTCTTAGGAATACGCGGCGAGGCGGGGGGCAGTGTTGACCAATGAGCGGCGGGCGGCACGCCGTGCGCCGAGAACTTTGACGAATTAGCGGCCTGCATTGCTCCCCCGTCTCACCGCGCGCCTTCCTAAGGCGCGTTACAGCGGTATTGGTCAAACTATAGTGTCGGAGTCTCTCGTACAATATTTTCTTCTTATTTTTTTCAATAGTGTATGTCCAGCTTCCTTAACTACTGCTTTGTATTGTTTAGTCTCTTGGCTTTTCTTAGTTAATCATCGTTTCACATGGTGCGACTGCCTATCTGATCTCCGCAACCCAGTTACTGGGTAACACGATACCCCTTGGTAAGACTGGGTTGCCAGGCTACAACGTACGAAATCCATTGACCATTGATCAATTTTATTTAATCGCATCGTTCGTTGTTTGTGTTTGCAGTTGCACCTTATTTGGGCAGTAGTAGCAGTTAGATAGGAAGGTAGATATACAGCATGTGTCAGAAAGGTGTGGTCATATTTAAGTGTGTCGTTCAAACTATCAAACTGAACAAGATTCTCCATGGGGCCAACATGGTAATCGTGAAGAAATTATCAGCCGCCCTTTACAATAAAAAAAGGGAGAAGGGGGAAGGGGGTAATCCAAAAGGGGCATATAGGTACTGTAATTACCTACATTACCAAAAAGTAATAAAAACTTATTATTTTTGAAAATTAAATGTTATTGCTGTTTAAAATTCACATTTGTGATAACAAAATAACCCCAAATCCATTAAAAATTAGCAAATTTTCAACAGCGGTCATAAGTTATGACTTGTAGACACCCGCTAAACGACGGCCGCTCGCGCTCCATGTAATAATCCGGTAAAATTAGCCATTGAAAAAGAAAAAGGTTTTCCAAATCTTTTTTCCTGAAAATTTCCACTTATATATACTTACTATCTATACGATACTTAACAACACCGTCACGGATCACACAGGGTTTTTTTTACATGTTGTACATTTGGGTCGAGTAGGTATTAGTTTTGTATCGGAGTTATACCGAAGTTCGAAACGCAGCGATGCACGTGACTAGAGCGCGTACAAACAAGTTTTAACTCGTCGCCAGTGTAATTTTAGTTTATTTTATACACGCTCGCGCTCGAAGTCTCAGTTTATTGTTTTTTTTTGTGGATGGTATCGCTAATATTTGACTGATTAAAGAGACTGAATTATGTTTCATTAAACCTTCCCATAACACATCTTTCTTCTACTTCCACCTTTGGACTCCGATTCCGATTCCGAACAATCAGATTTAAAACCTCCGATTCCGGTTCTGGTTTCGGTAAAACGACTTCTACAACATCCCTGGTTTGTACCTCACACTTAAATATGACCATAAGCGTGAGTCCAGCCAATAGTAACCCCTCCACAGTAAGATGTGATGTTTGGCAAGAACAGCTTAAGCCTCCTGATTTCTTCACCGAACCATCAGAGAGCCTTCCACTCGGGCACAAGTTACCGTGGCCTACTTGGAAAACCTAAGTAGGTCGCAGCAAGGACAACCTCCACAAGCCCTTCATGGATGCTCAGATCTTCGGTGTGTATGTGGTGTCTTTCCACAGACAATGGCTCACCTCCCATCTTGCCCGCATGCCCTGTCACCTGTACAAGTCAGGACCTAATGGCTGCGTCATCGAACGGTATTTGCGTTGCTGAGTTTTTGGTCAAATAAAAAAAGACAAACATACGCCACGAACATATAACCTCCTCTTTTTCGGTTAAAAACTAAGAACATAAAGTTCGTGTTATTTTTGCCATCGACACGCCAAGAAGAAGAATATGGCCATAATAATTAGCCCGTATTGTCCCACTGCAGGGCAAAGGCCTCCCTTTCCTTTTTCCACTCAACTCTATCCTGAGCCAATATGGACCAATCCCTCCTATAAGCGTCAAGCTCGTCCCGCCATCTACGCCTGGGTCTTCCACGATGCCGCTGGACGTTTTCATGAACCCATGTTGTAGTGGTCTTAGCCCACAATGCATCCGACATGCGGCAAACGTGTCCGGCCCACGCACAATGGTCTACCTGACGGACTAAGTGCGGAAACCAAACCCCATAACATAGAACGTGTCCGGCCCAGTCCCACTTGATCTTGGCTGCCTTTTGGGTGACGTCAGCGATTTGTGTCTTAGAGCGGAGTCTTAGTTCGCAGTAGTAGTTCGTAGTTATCGTGTTCCGTATCCAGTCGGTAAGTCGAACTCCAAGGATACTGCGCTCCATCGCTTGCTGGCAAACCTCGAGCCCGGTCCTCTGGACCATATTACACCTTTAGTGGTATGAGGAACAGGGTGTAAAGTTCACTCATCCACCATAGAAAAGGGAGGATCCTCCGACCAGACGGGTGTCGTGTCTGGCGGGCAACTGCTCCAATGGTTTGAAGTTGAAATCTTGTATTATATGTCGATCGCTCGGTAAACTCTAACTGCGCGATGCAGAATTTGTGTGACGTCATGTCTATGATGCGCAGTTCGTATGTGGCGGTGTAACCGCTACACACCTTTTTGATACATGCTGTATAAACTCTAGGTCTGTTAGCTATTCTAATGGGGTCTACACACTGACGGCTGGCAGGCCTCACGAGTTACGGTGTCTCGATTGTAGGCCGCAGGGCTTACCTAACGATACATGGTCGTGTTGCCAACACGGTGCAGCAAATTGTGTGTTTTGAGATATTACCTATAGGCCTTCTTAGTTTGAGATAGTCACACACGTAGTAGATTAGTGAGTAATCTACATAGATGAAAGAGTGAAAAAAAGTGATTTGTTTGCCGGGAGATGTATAGATGTTGTACTTACATATGTCGTGAATGTTTTTTTTTTTTTGAGAAGATGGATAAAGATATAATGTTCATTTGATTGCATTTAGTTTTTTTTTACATGTAAGTTTTATTTTGTTTCTAATTTTTTTTTTTCGTGTTCAGTTTGTAAATTGTACTGTATTATGCATTTGGTTTCTTTATTCTGTAATATTGTGCATGTACACTTAAATAAATGAAATAAACCCCTCTCTAGAATTACATTTAGTTACTAATTTTGTGATGATATCTTACTACTTTATTTTTTTTTTCTATATCCAGGTACTTTTTAATTCTGTAAACTTATATACATATTTTTAGGGTTCCGTACCTCAAAAGGAAAAAAGGGAACCCTTATAGGATCACTCGAGTGTCTGTCTAAAAAAATCAAAATCAAAATATTTTATTTCACATAAACCTACATGGGCACTTATGAAACGTCAGAAGCTAGGTGCACGGTTCCAATTGGTCGTTTCCTATGGAGAAGAGCCGGCAAGAAACTCCACGGTTACTCTTTTAAAAATAATTGGCTTTTACAATACTTTCATATAACAGTGTTTCTAGGTATGGGAGGACAGTGTAGGTCTTTCAATAAGTACCAAGTACTTAACAAAATAGAAAATGGTCAACAGGTCTACAATCCACTAAGCCTACAGCGTTCTCACATTCACAAAATATGTAGAAAAGAATCTATCTGAAAAGAGTCTGTCTGTCACAGCCAATTTGCTCCGAATCTAATGGACCGATTAAGTTGAAATTTGGTACACATATGTATGTCTGTGACCCAAACACGGACGTGTAACATAAATAAATGAACTGTGAACATGGGGGTCAAATTTGGGGACAAATAAAAAAAAGTATTATATATTTATCAAATGCAGTGACTGTAAAATGTAAAAAAACTTTTTACAAAAAAGAACAACCGAATTCCAAGAAACACTACAAAGTAAAAAATAACTTTAATTTCGGAAGTCGGTGTCTGGTTTTGAATTTTCGTTTTTTGTCACCGACTTCCGAATTAAAGTTATTTTTCACTTTGTAGTGTTTCTTGGAAGTCGGTTGTTTTTTTTTTTGTAAAAAGTTTTTATTTTTCACTTTTTAGTTGTGGTACCTACCCCACACAAATTCGAAAACCACTACCTGCTATGTAAATAACAGTGAAAAAAAGAAAGTGAAGTGTAAAAATAAATGATTTGATTTGATTTGACAGGAACTTATCATATCATCCACATGCTAAGTGGGAAAAAGTACGTATTATTGAAGCTAACTCACCATCTCGAGAGCCATCACCATCACCATCCCTTTCAAACAAAAATAATTTTCAAAATCGGTCCCCAATTGACGGAGAAATCGGTGGACATACATAAAAAAAAAACCTCCTTTTTGGAAGTCGGTTAAAAAAGTATTTGTAAGTTCTGCACGTTATTAAATAAACTATCTTTTAACTGTACCTACTTTATCAGCTCTTTTCTCTTCTCAGTAATTTTAAACCTCTACACACATTCTATCTTCAAGATTAAAACTATCCTAAGAAGAAGGCGGTATATTAATCAGCACTGAAACTGACTCCTATTCATAACTGCACGGGTAAAGTTGGAAACTTCGGCGAGGCATTGAAAATATCTCCGACAAACTTCCTCTCTGAATACACATTCCAGATTGATTATATTTAAGTATTGGATAAAAAATTTAGCGCGAAATTGATAAGGTATTCATGAGCTGATGAGACTTTACTTTGTTTTTATTGTTTAGCGCTTTCCAGTTTCATGTTATTCATTTGATTAGGAGGAGTAGAGCAGAGACGGTCGTAAATTATAAACGTAGTTGCACAAAATTCATTGAGAAATATAACTAAAAAAAACATGGGATAAAATTTCGAAGTATTCCCGTTTGAACACCTATTTTTTGGGCACCTATGCGTTGATCACCAATCAGTATAATAGCTTGGTGCTCAATGTAGAACAATAAAAAATATTCGCACCTTCCACACCAACATTCACACCCGTACATCACACACACCCCACCTCACACATACTACCTCCACACACACATAACACTATGCGCATTCCTTATTTATTTTTTCACTTTTTGTATTGTTAAAAAACTTTGCATGCTTTCAAAATCATCTATTGTTTATTCTCTCACACATTATGTATAGTCACTGTAAACTGGAAGAGCGGAACCACCTAATACAAGCAAATCTTTGCTTAAAAGGTGACTCCAAACTTAATAATGTAATTACATAAGTTGATGAAATAAACATTTTTATTTATTTATTTTTATTTATTTATTTATTCAACTTTGTTCTCTTTTGAGCACCTACAGTGCTGCATATCAATAAAAATTGGCAGTACCTACTTTTATCATCATACTAGCTTCTGCCCGCGACTTCGTCCGCCTAGAATAGTTACTTTGGGCTTATTTATTTGGATAAGGATTAATATTATGTTTATAAAAACACCTTCGCAAATAATGCATTATTTTAGAACAAATTTGGTTAGCATAAAAAAGGTAAGCCAACCTTAAAAGATAGACATATATGCTGTCGCAGACTTTTTTTTTGAACTTTTAAAGGGGAATAATTCTGTTTTATATGATTTTTGCGAAACTAACCGTTTACGCAGCGCACGTAGCGGAAGCTCTTAAAAGGAAAAAAAAACCCGATTTTGAAACATTCTTCATTGGTGCTCCGTTCTTATTGGTCGTAGCGTGATGATATACAGGCTATCTAAAACTGAAATAATTTGTCAAATCGGATCAGTAGTTCCTGAGATTAGCGCGTTCAAGCAAAGAAACAAACAAACAAACTCTTCAGCTTTATATATTAAGTAAAGTGTAGATAAGTATAAAGTATTTATTTTAGGAAACTAAGTAATTATTATTAATATCACAATCAGCCTTATGTTATTTTCTAGGTAGGTATCTCACTTAAGACAAATAAAAAAAATCACAATCCTCCTAACAACAGTATATGTAGTCTTTATGCTTATTGTTTTTAGTAAAATAAATTTTCTTATTATTATATCTTATTTTTATTATTATATCTTCATATTCATATGATTAGTTAATTGATGCAGGCGTGACCTTGCGAAAATATATTATAAAATACAATAGACGTTGATATATTTAGTAACTTGTTCCGCTTAACTATTTCTGAAAAGCCATAAAAAAACCCTGAAAGAAATTGACACGTGTTACACCTCTCAACGAGGCATCCTCAGGATGACGATTGACTTGTCGTGAACTCGAACACGGCGTGTTGCCACACCGAGCGTCAGCAGAAGAGGTTACTAAATAAATCCACGTCTATTGTATTCTTTCTATTATCAGTTATAGAAACTTTTGGTAGCAGTAATGTTAAAAAATAAATATATATTTTTCAAAAATTTAAATTATCACCGTTTAACTCGAAAATAGATTAATAACGCTATACTTATTAATCTTATAGCCACATGAAACTAGTAAATACAGTATTTCTTACAAGAATATAGAGTTCAAATTTCCAGCGGATTCCTGCGGCCTTCGCCAGGCCATCGGTCCACCTTGACCTTGAGTGGTCGTCTATTTGGTTTAAACTGTCAATATTTTCGGGTTTCAAATTCAAATTCATAATATTTTATTTCACATAAACCTACATGGGCACTTATGAAACGTCAGAAGCTAGGTGCACGGTTCCAATTGGTCGTTTCCTATGGAGAGAGCCGAAAAGAAAAGAGTTTTTAAAAATAATTGGCTTTTACAATACTTTTAAATAACAGTGTAACTAGGTATGGGAGGACAGTGTAGGTCTTTCAATAAGTACCAAGTACGTAACAAAATAGAAAATGGTCTACAGGTCTACAATCCACTAAGCCGGCCGCGTTCTCACATTCACTAAATAGAAAAGAATCTATACAAAAGATAAATAAATTAATAAAAGTAAAAACCTATTTTAATAAAACGCAATTATATGATTGCTGTTACAACTGTAATCAATCTGAATAATTATTATGTCCACAAAAGTCACTAATTAGAGTTGAAATTAAATTGTAGGTATACATATAATGTCAAATAATAGAATAAATATGTCAAGGACGAATGTAAAAAAAAAAATTAAAGATTAAAATAAACATGGTAATTCGGATGTGTGAACAGCGTTTAGAGGGCTCCTTTGATGACTTTGACTGATGTTCGATTCGACACGGAAGCGTATCGAATAGTTATGAAGCCATGAAGGAATCTAATACATACAAAGTTTTTTTTTATTTGAAAATTCATTGGATTAACATTATTATGTAGTTTTAACATGTAATTACAGTTATCAAAGCTCTAATAAATAACAACCTAACACTTACAGACCCGATATTCATACCGATACCGATACAATCGGTTGGTATCGCAAACTCGATCGGATCTTACGCCATTGCCCATTATAATACACTTTTGACAACTAATTATCGGGATAGACGGACAGTCGTAGAATATTTTGCTGTAATTATGGGATATAGGGACAATAGTTGTAGAATGCTGATTTATTGACTGGTGAATGGATTGGGTTAGGCTGCTGATAATAGGCTTGGGTATCAGTTATTTAGGGCCTTCGCTAGGAATGAACTAATTTAAGGTACAATTCCGTAGCCGGCCGGCGGGCTACTAAAAAAAGAAAGAAAAAATATGTTTATTTGCAGTAAACATGACACAAAGAAAGAACAAAAACACGAAAATATTAATTTGGGGGATAATATGCGTGATATGCGTCACATCTATGCAAAACGGCCATCGCTCAGTGTATAATAATTTTATATCATTTAAAAATAGATTAAATACTTACTTGATTAGTAAAGCCTATTAATGATTATTTAAATGATAAATGTAATAAAATTTTATAAATAAGAAATAATAATAAAATTATATTATTAGTGAATATCAAAAATACCCCAATAATAATATTTGCTATAGATAAATGTATGATTAATATTAGATTTATTTCCTTTATTTCATTTTTAAACATACTTTTTACGTTTTTAAATATTCTTCTAAAAAATAATTAAAAAAACATTTAAAAATGTAAAAAATAGTAGCCCACCGTTGTCGGGACCAGGGTCCAAGCCACCGGTGGTCAGGACTCCTGAGAGAGGAACCTCCTAACAATACGCGCCGTGTCCAGGAGTACCGCTTTCTGGATCAAGCCCTTGATGCAGCTGCCTAACGAGAGCCTCCTCAGGTGTTGGTCGAGGCTCTTAGCTATTATGCCATTGGCCGTAACGACTATCGGCACAATGATTGCTGTGTCCACATCCCACAAGTCGACAACCTCGTGAGCCAGATCAAGATACTTAATCTGTTTATAAGGTATTAATAAGATTTATTATTTTATTGTAATAGATATTTGCACACCTATTAAGGTAGGATATGAGCTGAAATATCACTGGCTCCTCATAAAGAATCTGCACTAGATACAGTTCCATAAAGGTACCATTCCATAGCCGACCACAAACGGCAACTGCAGGCGACGCGACGTGTCACCGCGACATGACTTGTTTCGATGTAGGTACTTCTACGAAAACGACGGACGTGTCGCTGGCTACGGAAGGTATTTCATAGAAATTCATAGAAACCAGTCGTGTCGCCTGCAGTTACCGTCTGTGGTCGGCTACGGAATGGTACCTTTATGGAACTGTATCTAGTGCAGATTCTTTATGAGGAGCCAGTGATATTTCAGCTCAAAAAACTGCTAATAGATTCCGGGATAATCTAAGTTTTTTTATTAAGTATATAAACCATCGAACCACACATCCTTCGCACGGTTTTTGACGACTTGACGTAACATCGAATCTAAGTTATATGAAAGTTTAATATTAATGTAGGTACAGACGCCAGCACATCAAGCTACTACAATCTGTCATATTTATTTACTAGATTTTCAACTTTATCGCTGATGTCTAAGGTTCAAAGTTGATTGGGAAAATTTGACAGTTTCGGGTAGCTTGATGTGCAGCACGCGTAGCATGACCACCGTAGAAACGAGTTTTGTCGACGGAAGAGTAGACAAAATGACTGATAAACACAATCTCTAATTTTGTCTATTCTTCCGTCGACAAAACTGTTTGACGAATTTGTTTTTATCGAATTCGACTTTGTTTTTAAATTCGATAAAAACAAAATAGATAAAAACAAAGTCGATAAAAACAAAGTCGATAAGAACAAAGTCGATAAAAACAAATTCGATAAAAACAAATTCGATAAAAACAAAGTCGATAAAAACAAAGTCGATAAAAACAAACTCGATAAAAACAAAGTCGATAAAAACAAAGTTGATAAAAACAAAGTCGATAAAAACAAAGTAGATAAAAACAAATTCGATAAAAACAAAGTCGATAAAAACAAATTCGATAAAAACAAACTCGTCAAACAGTTTTGTCGACGGAAGAATAGACAAAATTAGAGATTGTGATTGTTTATCAGTCATTTTGTCTACTCTTCCGTCGACAAAACTCGTTTCTACGGTTGTTTTTATCGAATTTGTTTTTATCGACTTTGTTTTTATCGAATTTAAAAACAAAGTCGATAAAAACAAAGTCGATAAAAACAAATTCGATAAAAACAAAGTCGATAAAAACAAAGTCGATAAAGACAATGTCGATAAAACAAAGTCGATAAAAACAAATTCGATAAAAAGAAATTCGATAAAAACAAATTCGATTAAAACAAATTCGATAAAAACAAATTCGTCAAACAGTTTTGTCGACGGAAGAATAGACAAAATTAGAGATTGTGATTGTTTATCAGTCATTTTGTCTACTCTTCCGTCGACAAAACTCGTTTCTACGGTGGTCATGCTACGCGTGCTGGCGTCTCACACAAAACCTTTCGGAATAAATTCTCTAAATGGAGGTTAAAATCGCATAAAAGTCTGTTGCCCAGTTTAGAAGAACAATTCGGTCACACAGCAGACAGGAATAGCGGCTTTAATATTTAGTTTTTTTTACCATCTAAGTATACCTCAACGGTAAAAAATAATAATTGGTAAAGTCTTATAATTTAATGGAGATTAATTCTGTACTTACTTTTGATAATCTTTTATATGCCCATAAAAATATAAAATTGTTTAAAAAATACAGTGATATCCATAACATAAATACTAGGAACAAACACAAATTTGTTGTACCCCCAACAAGGCTCAAAAAAATAGGTGGATCGTTCAGATGTCAATGTATACGCTTTTATAATAAACTTCCAAGCCACGTACAAGATCTAAGCCTTAATAAATTCAAATCATTCATTAAACGTAAGTTGTGCCAGAAAGCTTTTTATACCGTTAAAGATTACATTGAGGACAAAAAGGCTTGGGATTGAGCTGCTCCAATTATTATTTTTATTTTTTACTTTTGTAACTTTGTTTATTTTGCAAACTTCAAAATTATATACACAATGACATGAATATTTACTTTGTTAAGTATAACATTATTATTATTTTAATTGTTGTGAATGTGAGGACTATGTAGCTCATGTATATATATTTTATTTATTTTTCTCAGTTACTACTAATGATAATCTGGCAGTTTTGAGTACTTTATGCGGCCTACCCAAATGTCCTTTCTTTGGTATTGTTCGTCGAATCGTTGAGCTCCTTTTAAGTTCTGAGTTGAGCTGCACGATTACTGACAAATGCGTGCACTGACTGGACAGGTCCACTCAAATCTGTATGGTTCTTTCCTCAAAAGACCATTTCAGACACAAATCTACATGGTCCTCAAATGAAATGCTCTGACCAAGATTATTTCTGGGTTTTTTTTTTGTATACACATTGACTTAATGATTTTTATATATACAATGACATGAATATTTACTTTTAAAGTATTATATTATTTTAATTATTGTGAATGTGAAGACTATATGGGTCATTCCTTTTTGTTTTGTTTTTAATTTTTTTCTCAGTTAGTTTTAATCATGGTCTGACAGTTTGAGTAATTTATGTGGCCTACACAAATGTCCTTTTTTTGGTATTGTTCGTCGAATCGTTGAGCTCCTTAAATTCTGAGTTGAGCTACACGATAACTGACAAATGCGTGCACTGACTGGACAGACCCTCTCAATCTGTGTGATGCTTTCCTCTAAAGACCACTTCAGACACCAATCCACATGGCCTTCACATGATCTGACCAAGATTATGTCTGGACTTTAAAAGAGACTGTGACCTCTGAGTTTGTTTCGGCCTTTCTTCTCAGAGTAGTCAGATAGGAAACGCCGACCTCACCTAGTTTTTAAAATATGATTGACGTGTAAAAGTGTTTGTACAAACCTACTTACAGAAATAAAATCATTTATCATTTATCATTTATCATTTATCAAAAAAATGATTGAATGCAGCAGAAACGGAGAAAAAATGTCAAAATAGTTTTAATTTTTTTCCTGTCAAGTGTGAAACCTGAAAATATTGTAGCTTGCGAAAAAATCCAATAATTAAGTCAGTTGTTTTTTTAAATAGATTCGTTTCAGCCATAGGAGGAACCCTATTGAAAATGGCTCTTTTATTCAAAGTAGTTTTAATTATATAATTAATAAAAAACTAACTAATATAAATATCAATTTCACTTTGACCCTCTTCCGTTGCCTAGCAACCAACAAAGCAAACCTAAATAGTCTTTGACAGTACGTAAAGATTGCGAGGTGAGAAATTTTACCCATATTGATTGGTAAAAAAGTAGTTAAAACATAGTTAATGAAAAGGCGTTTAAATATTTTTATCTACTCTCATAGCGTAATATTGGAATTATGAACTTCAAAACGAGTTTATATTGACATACTTTATAAACAGAATACCGAAATTTAAAAATAGAATCATGTTATAACACTTTTTCTCTAACAAAATAATACTATAAAACAATTTTTTTTCTATTACGATACAGCGCTAATCCAAGAAGTTAATATCACCAAAGAGTTTCCATCAACTTTTGGCGGGGGACAGCAGCACCCGCTGTAGCGCATGTGCGGTGATGTGCTGGTGCAGGCGACATTCATTTGTTTTGTAGTACTTACTGAATTTCGTGGGATTTTTAAATTTATTCTTGATCTTTAACTTTGATTTTTTATTTAGTATTTGTTTCAATCCCAATGTATGAGAGTAGATAAAGTAGTGTATGAAACTGCACATAACTAGGTATTAAAACGTTCGTGTGATAATATGAAACACACACTCATGTTTTAATACCCCTCATTATGCAACAGTTTCATAAACTACTATTCTGTTTTTGAATGAGTGTTATGAGGCGTGCACTTTTGGATTTTCCAAATATTTTTCACTGCAAATAGTCGACTTACGTAAATAGAGAACACAAAACAAAACACTGCCAATATCTTCACATTCGGCAGGGACAAGCCCACCAAGATACAGGCTGTTTTAGTTCTACAAAAGCTGCGTAGACACACGTGGGTGTAGAGTAAGAATATACAAGTATTCCTAGACAATGTGGGTGTATGAATGTTGACGTCAAAGTAAGCATTTCAAAGATGAATGCTTTTGAACCACTATATAAAAATTATTAGTGTATACCTACGTGGGTTTTTACAAAGAATTATCTCTGAACTATTTACAGCAGAAGAAACTCTGTTTTTAGATGTAACTAAAAGTACCTAGTTCTTATTCTTTGTAATTCTAGTTTTATCTGCATGCTTTTGATACGACTTTTGTATTGCTAAATAGCGAGAAAATTGCGTAACACAGATAAATGTAAAACTCTTTATTTCACTAAAAGCCATCACAGTACAAGAACCAAAAACTAAGAGCATATAAGGCTTATAACTAGGTCACAATAATTTTAATTCCCTGACTCCTAAACTAGGTGTATGTGCCTGTGTTTTAGGAGTCAATGATTCTCCGTAACAAACAAGACAAAGCCAAAATATAATAAAACGGGACGTTATAACAATAAGCAAATGGTGTAAAAGAAAACACAAAATGAAAAACGTTTAGCTGTGTGGTGAGGTGAATAAATGTAGGGTCCAAGTGCGTGTGTGTGTGTGTGTAGTGAGTAAGTGTAGGATGTGTGGGGGTGCGTTCTATGTCCTATGTTAAAGGGTTTGGTTTCCGCACTTAGTCCGTAAGGTGGACCATGGCGGCCGTATGGTGGTAATTCCAACCAGCCCACCTCCCTCCAGTGGGGGTGCGTATGTGGTGTGTAGGTGTAGGGTGTGTGAAGTGAGAAACAAAGTAGATTTAGACTTATATTTATATGTATAGTACCTTATCATTATAGATAAAATGACAATTAATAGCAATGGGTTTCATTTTGACAGTTCACCCACGTTCATTAACTAGCTTATGTCAAGTGTATCATTGTGTTATTTATGTTGTTGAGCAGGCGAATTTTTCAAAACTATATTCAAAACTCTTGGATTGTGATTAAAAATGTATTACAAAATTAGGGTGCAAGATTGCGTTTAAATCATGTATTCCGATAGACGAGATTCCCATAGCAGATATTTTTCCTTATCACTACATCTATTTTTGTTATAATTTTCCTGCTACGGCGCCACGTGGTTGCTACGAAATGACGCCATTATGACTTCCGTATAAACAGGACCTCGTTAGTTATTTTTATTACCTATATAAAAAGAAAGGACCTCCGGTTCTAAAATAATAAATACACCTAGTTATGCGTAAGTAAATACAGGGTGGAAGGGACATCGACGCGAAAACTGTTACCATGGATTTAGTAAGTACATGATTCTGACATATTTTTTTTTTAAACCGACGAATAATTTCAACGCAGGGGGTTTCAGAATTATGTACTGAATCCATGGTAACTAGGGATGTAACGGATATTCGTATCCGCATCCGCAACTGCGGAGCATCCGCATAAATTTTGATATCCGCAAAATATCCGCTTCCTCAACTTTTGATTTTAAAAGCTCCGCATCCTCATCCGCACCCTCATAATTTCTATGGGGATGTGACCCCACGTTGTTCGCTCAAATAGTGAATTTTGTTAGACTCGCTCCGAGCTAAATGTGTGGGCCGGAGTGTGAGTGACGCGTTCCTATTGCCTGAATTCGTAGAGGGACACTACGAATTCAGAATACGAAGTCCTATGACAGACGATCGGCCGCACGTGGCAGTGGTGGCATGATTGTGGTGTCAGGTGTTAAAAAAAGGGCTATTTTTCATACGACATCTGTATCCGCACCCTCATCCGCATCCTCAATAAAGAATTTTCCAATATCCGTATCCTCATCCGTATCCTCAAACCCGATTATCTCGATAACCTCATCCGCATCCTCATCCGTTATACAACATCCGTTACAACCCTGATGGTAACAGTTTTCGCGTGGATGTCCCTGCCATCCTGTATAGTATTATAATAAAATAATAAATTTTGTAGTTTTGAAATAAGGTCGCCCCCTATTGCATGAGACTTAAACATAGCTGGCGACATGTGGGTGTACTTTAGGTACACCTCTGCTAGACCCTTCGAGAAATAAAGTCGTGATGTTATGTTATGTAGCTCCAGAAATAATGTATATGTCACCGTAAGATTGTGAGCACCGTTAGTTTATAATCTATCGGTATTATTTCCGTTAGATCATAATCTGTCGAAAAATTGTGAACTGGGTGAAATGGGTTAGGTTAGGTTAGAACTGTGACCAACCGCGTGAGTCAAGCGAGCGCAGTAAGCGCTGCCGCGGTAGCGGCAGCGCTTACTGCGCTCGTTTCTCATGGATAAACTGACATTTTTTTAACTAAACTGTCATTTTAGTTTCAAGCTATATTTAAGTTGAGTTACACAGATATTATAATGATATTATTAGCTCGTGACCGTCCTAGTCCTAATACAGGCCCTGTTTAGAAGAGAAAGAACACGCTCGCTAATGATCGCTTACGATTATGCAGTTAGCGTAAGCGTCATTCCGCGGTGTCAATTTTGTAATATTAGGCCCTTAGGCCCACATATATAGTCAAGAATATTTTTTTCAGCGTCAGACTCTAATTAAAAATACTATAAATTATTAAATGATATCACTATTTTTAACCGACTTCAAAAAGGAGGAGGTTCTCAATTCGACTGTATGTTTTTAAGCAATTGCATAGCTTTAATCGCGGGCTTTGAGTGCGGCGACCGAATCAAGAAATTCCGTAACGAAAATAAAACCTAACACCCCCACTCCGCCTACCATGTAATGACGGATGATGACATAAAACAAAATTTGTCCATGACAACGTGATGTTGTCATGGGAACGTAATTTTTGTTTTATGTCATCACGTCATCATCCCAAGTGTACCGTTGACAAATAGGAAGTATGGAGGTTACAAATGCTATGCAATAGCTTTACCGCGGCAGTCCCCGAGTGCCACACGTTTTTTTTTTGTTATGCGATTACTCTGCCAATTATGAATTGATTTTGATGATTGTTTTTTGTCTGGTAGGACATACTTCAAAGGTATTGTATTAACTTTGCTTGGGTACTTTTTGATTTAGCTTCAAAAATAGGTATTTTTCCCACTTAGTCTATATGGATGATGTAATGATGTTATAATAGGTTCCTGTCACTGTTATTTACGTAGCAGGTAGTGAGTGGTATAAGAATTTATGTGGGGTAGGAACCACAACAAAAAAGTGAAAAAAAAAAACTTTTTACGAAAAAAAAACAATTTTTTTTGAAAGTCGGTTGTTTTTTTTTACCTGTTGGCAGCCAGCGGGTAGATTTTTAGAAAGCTACTATTCATCGAAATATACCTTCGCTATGCTTGTCCGCACGATCTATACAACTCAAATCATTACATACATCTCCAATCTTCTGTTATACGTCATAAAACCATTTTCTCCATCTAATTTGCATCCAACAAATACCACACAGCTCCGTTAGGTGACATTCCCGTCGGTCAGACCATGCATTAATCAGACATAGCCTTCATAATAAATAACTTTACAATAGCACTATGAATTCGAGTTATTAGCCGCTGATTGGACCATCAATTGCTATATGCAGTGCCCCCGGGACTGCCCGCCGCGGATAATCGGTGAGATACACTATTTTGAAGCAAGTTATGAGCGAATAGCGTTTTTGATTTTATGTAAAAGTGCAATTGCAGGTGGTTTTGATATTTTTAATCTGATCCAGCCTGTCCCTTGCTGTCCTCCATCAGCGACGCCCTAAGCCGAGGTCCGTACCCCACAGGGGTGCCCTTAGCGTGTTCTAAGTTTTATGCCCTGGTTGGAGGCCTTAATTTATTGAGGCAGCCACAGAAAAGTCTGGTTAAGCAGCCGACAACCTCCTGTTGACCTGCAAGATGCCATACAAAAAAAAGAAGGTTTTGATATTCAGTTTGGTCATCAATATTATTCTCAGGATAGGTCTCGGGAACTTGTACACTGCAGGACATGCCCAGTTTTTTGGCCCCCCGGTTGGACGTGTCCGGCCTTGTCATTTGTCCAGGCTTTTCGAAGATTATATTAATTAATTAAAGAAGAAAGATTGAAATTGTTGTCAGGACTTCAAATTTCGAAATGACAACGGTACCCTAATTGCGTAATACACGATCCCATCAAAAACATAAATGTGAAAATGGGAGCCAAATTCCATAAATATGGTTGTCGACTTCACCGACAAAAGAATTGAAATCTAAATGGGTGCCAAGTTCTGTAGATAATCCTGAAATTTATTTATAAGAACATGCAACTTTCTAAAATAAAATTAAAACACAAATTCTTGTTTTTTCTGCTATAACAATGTTTGCTATCTAAAAATATTACTTCTTAAATTTGAACAGTCGAATTATTTACACAAAGCACTTAGGATAAATTGAAGCTCAAGATTTGACTTGGCTAGTTTTTACATACAAGTTATCTTATATTTGGCTAATCAATTTATCATCTTTATATTTGTCTACAGTGTCGCGGTGCAAAAGAACTAAAACAAACAGGGTAACTTTTTTATGCTGGTGTGCATTACAGCTACGTCTTACACTCGCGCCACGTCATTGTGCTGTAATTTTACTTTTTTAGTGTGCGTGCATTAAGCGGCTAACAGTTGGACGCTATTTTTTTATCGAGTTTACAGCTTTGACTGTCTACCTAGGCATATTTAATTATTATTATTTAATTTTAAGTAGGCACTCAACATCAAATAAGTAATTCATGATGTGCTTACCTGTAAGAAATTTGTACACTAGTCTATAAGTTTATTGCATGTATCTCATATCTTTGTATCGGTGTACTTAATTGTTGGTGAGCCAAATAAATAAAGTAAAATATTCATATCTTTGTTCTTTATGTTATGCGCAAGTTACTGTTTCTTATTGTAACTGTAAGGTCAAAATATCTTCTTTCTCTAAAATTTCAGCTTGCTGGTAAAAACTAGCCAAGTCAAATCTTGAGCTTCAATTTATCCTAAGTGCTTTGTGTAAATAATTCGACTGTTCAAATTTAAGAAGTAATATTTTTAGATAGCAAACATTGTTATAGCAGAAAAAACAAGAATTTGTGTTTTAATTTTATTTTAGAAAGTTGCATGTTCTTATAAATAAATTTCAGGATTATCTACAGAACTTGGCACCCATTTAGATTTCAATTCTTTTGTCGGTGAAGTCGACAACCATATTTATGGAATTTGGCTCCCATTTTCACATTTATGTTTTTGATGGGATATCATTACTTTTTGTAAAGAAATTATTATTATTCGTCAATCAAACGTGATCTATTAAATTCTTTTTGTAAATATGCGTAGCAATATTGTGTAAGAATGTAGGTATTTCTTTCGTAACAATTGTTACAATTTTCCGCAATGATGTCAGATCGCTGAGCCGGCGCGGCAAGTATTATTATTAAAAAAAACGTGTACAGTTGGGGAGCCTTATGTCGTATGGTATTTTACTGTGGGGTCGGGCTGCTGACATTGAATCCATCTTTATTTTGCGAAAGAGAGCTATCAGAGCCATTTATAATCTACGTCGCCGCGAATCTCTCAGGAAACTTTTTAAAAGGATTAATATTATGACGGTACCTTGTCAATTCATTTATGAAAATATTATGTATGTAAGGAAAAATCCACATCTCTTTAATAAAATAAGTGATAGACATAATTTTAATACTAGAAATAAAGATAAACTAGATCAACCATTTTTTAGATTATCTTAAGTACATACATCTTTTATGGGGTACTGTGTTAAATGTTACAACAAAATACCTTGTGACATTTTGCAATTAAATGAAAGAAAATTTAAAACTCATATTAAAAATACACTTTGTAAACAAGCATATTACAAATTAGAGGATTATATCCAAGATAAGAGTGCTTGGAAACATGCTGGTCCTGCTCCATAGGACAATTTAGAATCAAGACAAAATCAAACTGTTTGCTAATTTAATTGTAATATTTATTACTTTGTGTTTTATGACATTGATTTTACATTCTGTGATTACTTCCTCACACACTGACTTATTAATTGTAAAATTTTAGGAAAATCGTCTACTTTTACAATGTTTGTAAATATGTGAGCACCATGTATCTATCACATATTAAATTATCTGTCGTTGTTTCATTTTTAATTCTTTTTACCTATTGTGGTATAGTAATTTTATTCTAGGTGCACCGTCTTCACATATAATTATTATTTAACAAATGTACGTACATATACAAACAATTGTAAAACATTTTAAAAGAGTAACGGTGGAGTTTCTTGCCCATTCTTCTCCATACGAAAACTACCTTTTGGAAGGGGCGAATAGAATCAATTTTATTATTTTGTAATTTTTGACGTTCAAAAGTGCCATACATGGGCCTATTTGAAATTAATGATTTGACTTTGACTTTGACCCCGTCAGGAACAAAGTTCCTTCTCACGTATGATTTAATTATTTAATTTTTACAGCCGCCCCTTTTTTTTTTTAAGTATCTTCTCCCGCTCTGGGCGGAGCGGGAGGGCGTATCAGACTCTTACTGACTAAAACCCACCCGTGTTCCTTCGGTTGCCCTGTTGCCGGGGGCCACCATGTCCCTATCGGTTTTCTGCGAACCCCCGACAGGCATTGGCCCTAGCGGATCCCGTCATTTCTGCTGACATCTCTTTGAGGCGCGCGTGGAACACAACGCGCCGTCGACCCGGGCTTGGTCCTTATCGGACGGCGAGCTACCCATTGCTCACCGTTCGCAAGCCCGCGCCTACGGTGGCCGGAAATCGGCTCGCGATTCCCGCCCCGGGCGTCTCCTCCTGCAGCGGTTAGGGGCGTGAGGGCGCGAACTTTGCCTCTACCTCACGCGTTCCGCCTCCTCCTTCGCGAGCATTACCGCTTCGCAGAAGGAGGTGACGGCCTGCCATTTCCTCTCGCTCCGTACCATGGCCTGAACCAGGGCCGGACGCGAGAGATCACCGCCGCCGTTGCAGCCGCCCCTTGGATTTACATTTTGACCTCACTATGGACTTAACTATTCGTAAGTTTATATCAAAAATTAAACGACAATAGTCCTTAAAACAATAGTCATACGATCTATCAATTCAAAAACGTCTCAAGCATAGTACCAACCTACCAACTACCTTAAACATACCAACCTGACGTTTGTAACAACGTTTTTCGAGATCAGAGAATGAATGAAATGAATTCACTGCCGCCTAACATTAGGGACCAAGATTTTGACACGTGACACATCAGTTGACTCGACGGGGTGTTTTGAATTCAGTCATGAAATTCAGGAATTTACATCAACTTTTGGCATTCGAATCAAAAATGTATAGTTAGCTGTCAAATTATAAGACGCTGGAGATCAGCGCCATCTGAAGTGAGCAAGTGGCAGTTTTTAACCCCATTTGAAAATTTGTCGTCATGACTGTCATTTTCATGGTTTTCGGGAGATAGTGCTGATATCGAATTAGATGGACATTCTGGATTTTAAGATGGCGGCTATTCCAAATAATAATAATATTGTAGATCAATTGTTATAGACATCAATTTCATGCCAATACATGCCAAAACTTGATAATCAAAATCCGTAAAAAAACGGACCTCTTAATTTCGTCAAGTTCGTCTGTCCGTGCGTCCGGATGTCATACAGTCATTTAACATGGAGACTATTTACACTCTATCGATGAAAATTTTGAAAAAGGTGTATTTTTTGCACCGTTAAACAATGGTGTAGTGAAATTACGATAAACATAATAGTGGGGGTGGCATTCTCCATACTTACATATAACCGAGAGATGAAAAAAATCTATGCATATAAAGCGTGTATTGTTGGATCTCATAATTAAAATGTTAAGATGTTTCTAAGTGACTTTGCTTTTGAAGTCAATAATTTTTGAGATACAGTTTATTTTCGGTTACAACCGCAGAATTAACTTTGTTTGTTATAGTTTTTTCGAGAAATACAAACTTATTTTTGCAGTCGATAAAATTGATACTATGCAATGTTTATGCGTAAATATTCATCCCAATTACGGAACCCTTCACTGTGCGTAGTCCGACATACACTTGGCAGTTTTTTTTAAATTTCGTTTTGAAACTACCTCAAAAATAAACAATTTCTATTACTCGAGTAAGATTATCCTATTAAAAACAAATACTATCAAACTCATACAACAAAAAAAAAATGATTGTTGGTTTTATGAAACCACGGTAAAAGTGAAACTTTACACGGTCAGCTGCTGCGAACTATAGGCGCCGCCATATTGGCCTTGGCTGCTCTGACGATCGCCTTTCACTTTATCCCTACTCCGCGGCCGACCGACACGTGACATGCAACACACAGACGAAAAAGTTTGAGACGATGTAATAAAAGTTTCAATTTAAAAATATAGACGTCATTTAAAAGTGTTTGCGGAATACCTACCTAATTTATATAATTAATTTAACATCATTCCCAAACAAAATTTTCTTAAGCCTACCTAAAAAATGTATACTAGGCATTCTATATCAGAAAGTATCAAAAATAAAATCCACAGTAAATAATTGTCCAATAAATTAAAAATAATTTTGAACAACGTTCCGAATTTAAATTCAAATAAATAGAAACAATTCGGCGCGAAATTCAATAAATGAGGTAAGTATCTATCCTCGTTCTATGTGTTGACTCGTTTTATATGGAATGTCCTAAAAACGATTAAACACTAGAAAAGTATAAATAATTATTTTAAACAATGTTTATTGTATTTAATGCTTAAAACAATTTTATTTTAATTTTCAAGTATAGATTTCAGACATTCGACATAATTATAAATTAATCGAGACAATCAAAATTGAAAAAAAAAAAACGTTTGCCATAATCGTTTTCGCACATCATTACAATAAAAAAAAAAAACAATGATCGACGATTTTTAACACAAATTGAGTAGTAGTAATGAATATTACGTGTTATTGAACATGTGTTCGTATAATAAGTAAAGATCTGGGCATTTTCTAGTTACTTATAATATTTTTAATCACATTTGTCACATTTAAAGTCGTATCAGATATGTGTATGTGTGTTAATTGTGAAAAGTTAAAATGTAAACACGCACGATTGGCGCGAATCTTCGACTTTTGATATCAAAAACTTCATTACTACTACTTATTTAACTTGAAAAATGGATGAATTCGTCAAATAATTAAATGTTGTAATAGTCGCTGTCCTTATGGTGGAGTTTGGATGTTCGCAATCCCCAATTTTTATGTTTTTTAGCCTCGACCTCGACTGTCATCAAAATGGCGATTATCGCATTTACAGACTTGAATTTTATAAAGGTAAATTAATAATCTTGCGCGCTAAATATGAAAGATTTAATGGCATAAACATTATTTTAGCCAACTCTCTTAATTAAAGATGAATAATCTCATTGGCAGCAGCATTTTCAGTGCTTCTATAGGAAGGTTTACTTTAACAAATAACACAACAATACCTAAATACTAAAAACATTTTATTTCTCATAGAATTTAAAACGGCTTCAGCTTCATTCTCATAACGTAGTCATGGTATGAAAGCAGCGTAGCCAGATTATTGTTTTGATCTATTATGGGTAAATCTTTTACACTCTAGGGTGGCTCTGTTTTTATCATCACTTGCTTGCCTATAAACATCTCTGGTAGCAGCCTCTCTCAGTAAGCATGACAAACTTTATCCAAATGTATACCTAACCTAGAAAGTAAGAAAATACTCTTATTGTTGTTTATTTACTTTTGTATAATAATTATATCACTCATAGTAATTCTGCCATTTTAAAAACACTAACCTGATGACTTCTGTGACTTGCAGTTGACATGCCACATACATAACATAATATGCTTAGATTTTGCTGAGCAAGTAATACTTGGGATAGAGTTGTAGATAACATAATCAATAATGTCAAGTCTTGCAATAACACATGTCATCGTCATACCTGAAAAAGGTAAAAAAATTCAGTGTATTTACTTATCCTATATAATTACATCATACTATAGACATTTACAGCTGACGACGCGCGACGTACCCCTGACTGAACATAGGCCTTCTACTAATAGGCTGCTAAAATCAATGAGGTTATACAATACGACGGTGTTTATAAATATTTAGAGAACATAATAAACTTACCCAGGGCCATAGAAAGATAAGCAATAGTTCCTCTGGCTTCAATTTAAATTGACAGCATTAAATCGTAACGTAATATAAGTATAAAGTAAATACGGAAAAATAAATTCAAATCAACGTAAAACAAACAGCCAACAATGCCATTGATCTGACAGATTATTTTTGACAGTTTGACATTATGCATGGTGTCAGTGTTACCAGGTTTAATTATTTTGGTAATCGATTGACGAAATCGATTGGGTGATTATCAGTGATCGGAGTAGGTAGATTGATTTTACGTACTCGCATCATGAATAGTCATAGAAATCATAACATGGATAAGCCTTTTTTCCGGGATTTCATTTTGGTACTTACGGGATTGAATCAAATATTGTTAAAGTAAAGATTTTTAAACTACTACATTAGAAATTTATAGAATGCGATAGATAAATATTTAAAATATATTATTTTGTTTTATAGTATATCTATCCTTTTCTTGGAGTCCGATCACCTATATACTATTAAACAGACAGCAAAAGGGTTGAACATTTCTTATTTATATTGATGTATTCTTTATTCTACACATTACAACATTTGAAATTCCTTAAAAAATCTTAATAATTTCAAAATCCCGGAATCCCGGAGGCGTATCCATACTAATATACGTGCCAGTTCATTGACCTCAAATCAATCTACTTACTCTGATCACTGGTAGTTTATAAAATAACATTACTGCCTCGAAACACTTTTAAGTTGTTGAGTATATTCAGACCATATAATATTTTATTTATTGTAAAATCATAATTTTACAGTATTTGAGTATAATAAATAGCATTTAAAACATACTCGTGTAGTGGATACTCCACCTACTCCATGTGGGTTAGTATCGATATTTTCAATCGATTACAAATTATTTTATTGGATTAGTCTGTCATCTGGCAACATTCAGGTTAGGATTGAATGGCGGATGTAGTTCTTTAAGTATCAACAAAATAAATATTTATTAGGTTCTCTAATGCTAGAAGAAATAAATTTTCATAAAACGACTTGAAAAAAATACGACATAATTTTTGATAAATAAGCTTTGACACAGTATCATACCATGGGCCTGCTTTCGGGAAATCTCTTTTCAACTTTCTAGGTCACCCGGAAATGGGTTAAATGTTTTTGATGTCTAGTGACGGGTCGTTGATAAAAATGCCGATTTTTATACGTTAATATCTCAATAACCGTTTGAGTTTTATTTATGAAATTTGGAGTTCTAGTTAATCTAAGGGGTTTTTATAAATAAACCAAATTTCATGAGTCTATGTTACATAGATTTTGAGTTATTAAGGGGTCAAAAGTGGCTCCAAATGGTTCGTGTAATATAACACACTGCAGCCGTGTCTTGCCTAGTACTTGGCTCGACACGCTGCCGCGTGTCTAGATCAATCACAATTTATTTCGATTTGAAACAGATTGTTAATCAATTGCTTCATAAACTGGAAAAAAAATCTGTTCAACAACGTAAATAACACAATGAATGTTATTGAACTGTCAAAATTAAACAAATTAGTCACAATCGTTGACGAAAATAAGTTACGCAATTAGGGTACTGGTCATCCCTAACATCAGGTGAACTGTAAAAGTGTAGTTTTGATTGGTCATAATCACAGATCACAATAGTAACTCAGTACTTATCTTTGTTACTTTTTCTTCAAGTTGCTTACACATTCTCCGCTCCACTGGCAGATCAGATCTACATAATAATTATGTTCCTCATTCATCAGCATCACCCTATTTTGTCAAAAACTTCCAACCCCATTCTATACGATCTTGCTGTTATTGCCGTAAATTGCTCAATGTTGCTGAGACTTGATACTAACCTTAATTGCCGCAAAATTGTGTAATTTAGATGTACATATCGTCGCCATCCTCGCTAACTGTCGTATCTCACAAACTGACGTATCTGCACTGACATTACCTACGTGTTCAGAACTTTGTTTCGAAAAAGTTCTCTCTAATCGTCGTGTCTGTGTCGTTTACCGTTTAGAAGATAATTAAATGTATGAATGTTTTGCATGAATGTATGAATGTTTTGCGTGAGTTTTGTTTGAGGGAAGAAATATTCTCACCACCTGTCGTATATGCACACATCTACAGTTAGTGAGTTAAAGATTAAGTCAATAGCTATTTATAAAAAGTTATTAATTCATTAATAAAGCCACAGCTAACGCAACTATATTAACATGATTGTAGCGCCCGACCAAAAAATTGTTGCCCTGGAAAAATATCAATTGCTAGTTACGACAATTAGCGGGGAGGGCGAAGATGTTAGTGCAAATTTTTTAATTTTTTATTGAGCAGTTTATTTATACACATATAAACAAACAAGAAGAAAGGAACAGAAAAATATGTACAAAGGTGATGCTTATTTTTAAATAAATCTCTTCCAGCATACCTGTGATAGGAAAGTAGTTAAAGAGATGTAGATAGCGTGTGTATTCTACTTAACTATTCACTAATTTAAATATAAACATACAATGTGAGAATATACTTAAAAACATACTTTATGATATCTTACTACTACTTTTTACTACTTGTTACTTTATCATCGTTATAAGTTTATAACTTGTGCCACACATTCAGGATATCGGAGCTAGCCCATACGTTAGGCCGTCCGCAAACGGATCGTAACGTCGATTGCTCGCCATACATCACAAAGCCCGCGATATTTTGTTCGGCTTACTTTGCTGTCCGTACATAGCTTGCTGTGCACTATAAACTTAAACTTTATCAAGTTTGTCGGTGAATTTTTTTGATGCGTAATTCTGTGGCGTGTATTTTTTTGTTTAAAATTTTTCCTGCTTCTTTTCATTTACCTAGGTTTTGTTATGAAGTATTTTTAGCATTTTGATGAATGAGTTGTTAAAAAATACAATAGACGTGGGTATATTTAGTAACCTGTTTCGCTTAGCTATTTATGAAGAGCCATAAAAAACCCCTGAAAGAAATCGACACGTGTCGACCTCTCAACTAGGCATCCTCAGGATGACGATTGACGTGTCGCGAACCCGAACACGGCGTGTTGCCCCACCGAGCGCTGAACGCAGAGACGCTAAATGAGTTGTTGATTTACGTTCAATGTTCAGCACTTATGATTATACGGTTTAAGTACATAAGGTTTAAGTAAATTGTCTTCTGTCCACGCGTTTCTCGATTCGTGATAACTTCGTCATATTATTATACTTTGCAATTAGTCAGAGATTTGTGGCAGGAGTTCCGAGACCGGGTTCATGATTGTGAAGACTTTACCTTACTTTTCAAACATGACTTTCCTTCATTCACTGACTACCTATATAGTATGTTCAAAACCATCTATTATTAGAAACTGATCTCAACTTTAGTACTACATAGCTACTTAATTAAAATCCCAAAACAATAACAGCCCTACACTTGTGCGTCGTCAAGCCGGCGCGGACGTCGCGACGCCTCACGCGTTGCTAGGCAACGGCGACGCAATCGATTCGCGCCCTACCATTCATTTCATTCGCTCATTATTACAAGGGGCACCACTATAAGTTTTAGATGAATGGGGGAGTTTGGGGGACTTGTCGAAGCTTTATTGTGTGTCGGATTTTTGGTGCAAGATTTATTTGAAACCAGCTGTTTGTCGCGGTTTCACTCGCATTTTAAGTAATTTTAGTACCCACAGATAAAATTCAATATAACAGACAACGCACAGATAAAACCACCACATAAAACTTGACATATGGAAAACTTAACTGAAGCAATTATTGGTGCCGATTCTCTTATACACCGAACTAAACTAACTAAACTATCACTAAAATTCCTTACTTTTGACTATGAGAATCTCAAAGCTATTCTGCAAAATAAATTCTCTAAATTTAAAAATAATTTTGACACATCTAAATCGAATTTGACAACCGCGACTCCACACGTGATACCTAACCACGTGAATCTTTTTAGAGCCGGAGGCACGCAGGGGGGGCAGCCTCGACGTGTTTTATATGGTTTTTTCACTTTTTGTGTGGAAAATAAGAAAAAATATTACCTATATGTAGAGTGTTAGGGGTTTAAGGGTTACATAAAGGGTGTCGAAATTTTCATTATTTTTGCGATTGGACACACCGTTTTCGAGATATAAGCAAAAGAAAAAAAATTATTCAGTACTGTTTTTTCATCTGAAGTCGAGGTGTTGGTGTGAATTTTAGTTCATGACAACCAATTTTATTCCACATGTTTTTAGTCGCGATTAAAAATAGTCATATTTAGTTAGAAAATCTAAATTTTAGGTTAAAAACGTCAAATTCAGAATAGCAAAATTGCCATTTTCACTAAACTAGTGCCATCTTAGTGCTGTCAAACTAAAATATAGTTAAGTTGTGTCACTTTAGTCTATTTCAGAATGGGAAATCGTCGTTTGACAGGAATAAACAAAATTTTGGTGATTTTTTAGTTTAGTTTAGAGGCATTTGTGACAAGAGAATCGGCACCAATGTCTATTTTTTGTTTATTTTAATGATTGTATATTTTATTGTGTTTGCATTACTAACATAGTTATAAGTACTTATATACAAACACTATTTGAGTCTCATAGTTACTCGGAATAATAATTTATTATTATTAATTTCCTTAGAGCTCCAAGATAGAATTTGGGAGTCAGAACAATGTCAAAGGAAACACATACCTACTGATAGACCTAAAGATTCTCATTATAATAATTGAAAGACGTCAAATTATTACCCTGCATTCCGAAATGCGATAAAAGTGATAATTTTGCGAATCCAACCAAATTTAACAGTCACAATTATTACTCAATATTTTGTGACTATTAAATTTGGTCGGATTCACGATATTACCACTTTTAGCGCATTTCGGAACGCAGGGTAAAAACGATGTGCTTATTCAGAGAGATTTGCATTTGACTGTCCTGCATTTTTTTAATTATTTAGATTCATGACTGCTTTAATTAGTTCACAGGTGATCTATCGGCCTGTCCCCTTTAACGTCACAGCTGCCAACTCATTACTTACTTTATGTCTCCCCGGGGATCGAAGGGGTTGTCCTCTAATCGAGAACCACGCAGTTATGACTATACCCCTGCAATCTAATTTAATATGATCGCCTAGTGACTCGTTAAACCAGTGGTAGTAACAATGCGTATGGAAAATACAATAGACGTGGATATATTAAGTAACCTGTTCCGCTTAGCTATTTCTAAAGAGCTATAAAAAAACCCTGAAAGAAATCGACACGTGTTTCACGTCTCAACGAGGCATCCTCAGGATGACGATTGACTTGTCGCGAACCCGAGCACGGCATGTTTCCATACCGAGCGCTGAACGCAGAGCTAACACGTGTCGATTTCTTTCAGGGTTTTTCTATTAGTGTAAGTAAAAGTGTTTTAAAAGATTTACTCGCAGAAATAAATGTCATCATTACATTTAATTTAGATGTGCAATTTAGGTTCTAAAATGGTAGAGAAGAGATTTTACGTCTATTAGTAATGTTTTGGTATCAACCCTGCATCCACTATGCAGGGTTGTTATGCAGGGTCCGTCTGCACCCGCACGGTTTTTTTGTTTTGTTAAAGATTATCAAATCTAAATAAATGTTTGTGCAAGTCATACGAGTCTGTTAAGTTTGAGACTGAACAACAATTTAATCGTGAAGAAAATGCTGAGATATTTTGTGTTTACCGCATACATCCCTAGTAATATCTTCGCATACAATCCAAGCTCACACTTGGCGTCTATTTATAATATTGATATCAATGGAAAAGTTCTCCCTGCAATATCAAATGATTTTCCTCTGGAAACATTTCTATTAGCAAGGTAATTTGTTGTTTTTTCTTATATAAATGGTCTACTTAGTTCCTTGATATACTTATTATTATTATTACATATTTATTTTCGGAAATTTGTCTGATTTCAGAAAATAAATATACATGGGCGGAAAGGTTAGCTATTTACCTATTTTATGTTTATCGGAACGGAAATGCTGTTCACGTTATTTCGATAATGGTTACCCTTCCATAATGTAAATTTAGTTGTAGTTTACAGATTACAAAAGTAAAGTTTTAGTATTAGCCTAAAACTAAACTACTACTAAACTAATATAACTAGAACTACTATATAATCTAGAATAACTATATAATTACCATACTAATTATATATTATATTATAATAAAGAGAAAAGATTTGATTTTTTGTGTTTGGTATGTTTGTTTGTTACGTTTTCACGCTAAAACGGCTGAACGGATTTGGACTAAATTTGGCACATGGGTAGACTATTACCTCGGTTAGGTATAGGATAGTTTTATCCCGTAATTCCCACGGAATCGTGGAACTTATGCAGGTGAAACCGCGGGGCGCAGTTGTGACATCTATTCCTCCTTAATCCTTAATATTATAAATGCGAAAGTAAGTTTGTTTGTTACGCCTTCACGCTAAAACGGCTGAACGGATTTGGATGAAATTTGGCACATATATAGATGATGCCCTGGAAAAGAACATAGGATACTTTTTTTTTTTCCCACGGGGTTGAGACTTATGCGGGTGAAACCGCGGGGCGCAGCTAGTAACTAATAAAAACTATAAACCTTTAAATGAAAATAACAAATTATAACGTTATTTCTATCACCAGACACCGATATATTACCTATCACATGAAGAGGCGCTCGTCATGATGAACATTCATCGTTCGTCGTTCGTGCGGAAGGCGACGAAATGCGAAACTTATCCAATTTGTTTTTGTAACTCTTGGAGTTAGATTCCGATCAGTGTGATGGATCGTAGACACGACAGGTACGCTGTTGAGGTAAATGGTGAGCTTTCTTTTCGGTGAATATTGTTAGGAACTGTTTTTTTTTTTGTATTTACTTTGATTTTAAAGTTCATTCTTATGTTAACATTTGAATAAATACACGTGCTAGTCCGGAAGTAGTTTAAAAAAATGTTTTAAAATATGAAGGGTGGGGATATTGTTGGCGGCGACGGTGAATGACATTCTGACTTGAGCACTTGTAGAGTTCGGACGTAAGTCTCCGAATGTTACGTGTGCTGAATTAATTGGTATGTGGTTAGCGACTAAGTGATAATTATTAAGAAATTAGCATAATAAACAAAGTGTAATTATTGGGTCCAATAAACGAGTGTGATTTTAAAAGTGAGTATTATTGTTCCTTTAGTAGCTTTCTCACAATGGTTTGTCTATGAATTTATTTCTCTACTTGTACTTTATTTGTCTTCACCCTTTATTTACTATTCTGGTGTAATCCAACGATATGGAAGAGCAGATTTTGGGAGTTATGTCCATACACCTGCACTTTTTAGGAAATCTTATGAATAAAGGACGCTGCTATTAATGCGGATATCTACTAGGCACTAACGCAGAGTGAGAGTGAGTGTCTGCGTCCAGCACTCGGTGTGGCAACACACCGTGTTCAGGTTCGTGACAAGTCAATCGTCATCCTTAGGATGCCTCGTTGAGAGGTGACACATGTATTGTGTCGATTTCTTTCAGGAGTTTTTTATGGCTCTTTAGAAATAGCTAAGCGGAACAGGTTACTAAATATATCCACGTCTTTTGTATTTTATAATGGATTTCCGCAAGTTCACGCCTGAATCAATTAACTATCTTGAACTATGAATAAGTAAAACATTTTTTTGCTCACATTTCCGATTAGAAATTCTAAAAACTTCTTTCCCCACTGCAGTGAATTATGTTATGAATTTTCCCAGATACGAGACCTAGTTATATCAATCTTTCGCCCCCGTAAATATTTCACATATTGCAACTTTCATCGAAATAGAGCCGTTTTCGAGAACGTGATTACAAATACGTATAAATATGTATGTAAAAATATTGCTCATTTAATAGTATAAGATAAACAGCTGAACCCACGTTACTAGCTGGCGTGATATCCTGCAAGTATAGCGTAGTTCAGGGGTGCAAATAATTGTATTACGCGGTAATCGTGTTAGTGAGCCCCCGTCGACGGTACACCGCCACCGGGCGCTTGCAAATCATATGCGTCTTCATATTATCCTAGGTTAGTTTTACTTTACTATAGTAGCAGCTTTGAAGATTAGATTAAGATTACTGGCACTAAAATTACAGCTTGTTGTTTAATGAATATACAAGGTGTAATTTAACTCATCATCATCTTCCTGCCCTTGTCCCATGTTACTTGGGGTCGGCGCAACACGTTTTATTTTTCGACTCTCCCCTGTCAACCGTCACACTATCATTCACTCCCTTCTCTTTCATATCATTCCTCACACAATCCATCCATCTTTTCTTTGGTCTTCTTCTCCCGCTCCATCCATCAACATTTATGTTCATCACTCTTTTAGTCACATGCATTTCTTCTCTCCTCATCACATGCCCATACCAGGCCAAACGATTTCCTTTCAACTTTTCAGTCACTGGCACCACTTTTAAACTTCCCTTATATACCTACTCATTTCTTATTATCCATTTTTGTCACTCCACACATCCATCTCAACATTCTCATCTCCGCTACATGCAATCTTTTTTCATCCGTCTTTTTCATGGCCCAGCATTCCGATCCATACAATACGACAGGCCGTATCACGGACTTGTAATTTAAGTCATACAAGGTGTAATTAACTCCGTGCCTCGGAAAGCACGTTAAGCCGTTAGTCCCGGCTGCCATTCGTAGATCTTTGACAGTCATTACGGATAGTCAGAAGCCCGAAAGTCTAACAACCAGTCTTACCAAAAGGTATTGTGTTTCCTAGTAACTGGGTTGTGGAGGTCGGACGGGCAGTCGCTCCATGTAAAATACTGGTATTCAGCTGCTTCCGGTTAGACTGCAAGCCGACCCTAACATAGTTGGGAAAAGGCTAGGTAGATTGAATTGAGATAACTGAAAATTTAAAGAGGGGTCATTATACTCATCATTATGAATAACTTTAACGATGGAATCGCAAAATAAATCAACTGTTCCCAACGTTCGTCGAGATAAGTACGCGAACATAAATGTATGGAGCAACTGCTTTTTTTGCGATTTTTGGGTGATAAATGATTGAAAATCTGAAAGAGGGGGTTTCCGGTTTTCAGATATTTACAATAACCAGAGCTGGGCAAAGTACATGCTTTGCTTTAATTAAAATAAAAATGACAAAATACTATCTCGCACGTATTTAAAATACGAAATACAAAGTATTTTTAAGTCGTGTATTTGAAATATAAAATACAAAATACAGTATTTTAACTATTTTTATTTAAAATACAGTCAGGTGTTAGGTTATGTAAATAGAATAGAACTAATACAGCCCAGTGTTGCCAACTTTAAAAATTGACATATTTAGCGGTCGCTATTTTGCTTACGAAAGCTATCGAGGGAATTTTTTTGCAGAACGCACTCATTAATAAGATCGCTAAATGTATTTATATTCAAATGTATTTTGAAGCCATAAGTATTTGAAATACTAACTACAAAATACCTCAGCGTCAGGTATTTGAAATACCAATTACGAATTACATTTTTAAGAAGTAATTGAATTACAATTACTAAATACGTATTTGTATTTCAATTACCTACGTATTTTAATTACAAGTAATTTAAATACTGCCCAACCCTGACAATAACACATTATATTTTTGTACGAAATTCCCAATAAAACGTTTGGATGGTTGGGTTAGTCGAGAATCCTGCGGGGTGAATGCATAACATACTAGCAATGGCTCATTTTGACAATTCAACAACATTCATTGCGTTATTTACGTTGTTGAACAGACAATTTTTTCGAAGATATGAAGCAATGGATTAGCAATATATCCTTCAAAATCAAAATCAGATTGTGATTGAAAGTGTGATACGCAATTAGGGTGCTGGTTTGCACTGAGCTGCCGATAACGAATGTATAGCAGGAATCCTTATTTTCATTTTTGATATTTTCTTTTTTCGTGTGGTTACTTACAACAATTTTTACCCTAGGTACTTCTTCTCTCCTCCTTCTTGTGTGGTTTGTGACTAACCTGGTGTCAGAGTTTAAAAGCCGCCCATGGGCCTCTGACTTGGCTTCACATGCCGTCGAGGAATATCTCTCAGGCATGCCGGTTTCCTCACGATATTTTCCTTCACTGTTTGTGAAGCAAGTAATAATTATACAATACGCACATGAATCGCGCCTTGCATTCGAACTCGAGATCTATGACTTGACAGTTCGACGGTCACACCACTAGGCTATCACTGCTCTGCCGGGGCTGCGAAGAAGTCCGAAAGGGAGATCGTGGCCCCCGCAACATGGCAAGTGAATGAACACGGGTGGTTTTTAATCAGTAAGAGTCTGACACGCCCTCCCGCTCCACCCAAAGCGGGAGAAGTTATTTGATAACTCATCATCTGTTATGACGCCTCATTGAGGTGGATAACAATTAAAATTCTATTGTGTCTCGTTAATGACAGTTGAAAGGATAATATCCCACCCAAAAAAAGGCTATCTAATTTGACTTAAAAAGACCGTGAATAAATTGTTCGAACAGCTGTGCTGTATATAAGTGTACCTACCCTACATTTTTAGGAATTACAAAAGCTCCCGCAAATCAGTAGTAGTAGGTATGCGTGCGTCCTAGCAGTATTTCATTATACAATATAAACCAAGTTGTTGAAAAGTGGAATAATTTTGTTCTTGAAAGTTACAAGTTAGAGTTAGCAGCGAAATGAAATTACTTACTTAGTTGTCCTGAATTGAAATTTTCAAGTACGTTTTATCGTCTCCATTTCAGTTGGTTTAGTACCGTGAATACTAAATGTCTGTTTTAGGTACGGTAGGTATTTTATTTGCTCTGAAACTGGGAAGCTTACTTCAGGTTTAGAGTGTCGAAGTTTCTATGGAGCTACAGAAGTTTGAGAAATAAAAATTTCTGAGTCACGAATGGGTTGTTCAGGAATCATGTTAGTTTCTGCAATGAAGTCAAGAATTAAAATTGGTAAGTATCATAATTAATCTGATTAGCCTGAGGTAATTTTTCAAGAGTCGCAAATTGCTTGGAGAGTGGACGGAATGCTAAAGATTTTGTTTTTGTTAGAAGGTGTTTCATTATGCAATTTTTTTCTGTGGAAAATTCCTGATAAAGCAGTAGGTAGATGAAAGCATACAAAAAGAGTAGAGTCCGCGCCACCACTGAATTCCATTTGAAGCGGCGCTAGTGTCCTTGTCATTACATCACATTGCATAAAAAAATAAATAAGTAGTTCCACAATTTTCCGCGGGCCTTCTTGCGTGGCGCCGGTGGCGCGCACTCTACCTATATTCCATTTGAAATAAGATTAGACATTTAAACAAACCTTTTTTACAGTCCGTTCAACCGATTTTGACTTCTATACCGTAGGCATAAGGATGGCATTAAAAGCAAAAAAAGTGGTTACAATACCAATGTTTACTGCAGCTGCCATTTGTCATGCTACCAACGCAATAGAAGTCAAAATTGGTTGAACGAACTGTAAAAAAGGTTTAGTTAAATGTCTAATCTTATTTCAAATGGAGTATAGGTATATTTAAATGTCTTTGGTTAGATACCTACATTACATCTAACAAATTTTGTATTGTCGTCGTAAGAAATCGCCTCAAAACATCTACGCCCAGTTATTCCCACATAAATATCTTATTCTGATTTTATCAATAATGAATGAGCCTACTAGTACCCCAGTCGGCTAGTGAAGGTATAATTCAGACGCCGACAGCTTCGCCGACATGTCACATTGTGCCTTTAGATTGTCGGCGTTCGGTTTACCGTGTCGGCGAAGGCAAGCTTGTCGGCGAAAGTGGCGCCGAACCGCCATTCAATGCTAATGAACGAATTAGCGGGACAACTGCACAGTGGGCGGACAACAACGATTTTTAAGGACAAACAGTAGACTGCTTAGAAATCTAACGAGGCGAGATGTTGTAGTGTAGATAAAGGGTATTTGAGCTGTGTTAACTTTGTTTCGTGCTGTAAATGCTTGTTTGTTTTAGTAAAAGCGGGATTGAAAATAGAAATGAATGTTAAGGTAGGTGCAGACCGAACAGAAGATACATTGCTTAACATTTTAGTTGGACTTAATGTGAATAGTCATGCCAATGCTCTGTATATAATACCACCTATCCCTAATTGAATTCATTATGATTTAGAGGTATGAGGAACAGGGTGTAAAGTTCACTCATCCTCTATGGAAAAGGGAGGATTCTCCGACCAGACGGGTGTCGTGTCTGACGGGCAAACTGCCCAACGATTAATGTCTAATAGTAATTTATATGTCGTTCACGCGGTAAACTCTAATTGCGAGATGCAGGATTTGTGTGACGTCTGGACTTTGATGCGTAGTTCCCATGTGGCGATGTAGATGTCGCCATAATGACATACAACCATCCCGTCTCAATGGTATTTCGATACTTTATGAAACACTAGCTTCTGCCAGCGGCTTTGCCCGCGTGATATCTTTATAAATTATAGCCTATGTTACTCAGTATTTTTAAACTCAGTCCAGTAGTTTTTGAGTTTATTCATTACTTACAAAAATACAAATCTTTTCTCTTCATAATATTATTAGTGTAGATATTTATGTACAAATGTGGATTAGAAATAGTTACATACTGAGTGGGCGATGTAGGGGTTATTCCGTCTCTTACCTTCCTCTGCTGAGCAATGAAAGAAAGAAAGAAAGAAAAATAGGTTTATTTGTCACAGAAATACGTGCACAAGAGTAATCAGAGAACAACACAAAGTACATAACAAATCACGAGCATAGAACAGAAATTACTTAGGCGGCAGCTGCACGACATGACTGTGACAAGAAGGCTTCCACTCAGCATGATGCAGTGCTATGGGGGACCCACAGCACAGCGCTGATTTTCAGTGGTCAACCGAAAAAAAAAAAAAAGATGTACGGAAATCAAGTCAGGTTCAGTGATTTTTCTATTAAACATGTAACAAAATGAAATAAAACAGTGCTTAGAATATAAGACAACTATACAATAAATTATAAGAAACATAAAAAAAACTATCCGCAGGCACATAATGACACATTTTTACTGATGCATTGCCACACTGATGTATTCTCGCCTTAACATTTCAAGCAGTTTTCCTTAGGTTTATCGAGTGCAGTGAGTTGACCCAGCCATCGACTGCCACTTATTAAACTGGCTGCAGTAGCTGCTCGGAATTCACTATGTGTTCCTTGACTTTCCAGATGGAATTTTCTTTTAAGTTCGATAGAGTAGAAAATGTATTTCGTGGATAAAAATGATAGAAGTATTCGTTCATTCGTTCACTGGGAGATGTTTGTGCGGTGGTATTGGTAGTTTTTTTTCTAGCAGTAAAAAAAAATTCGTTCACTCTATCCCTGCCCTGCCCATTGAACTTAGCTTAATGTCAAACTTAACTATAGTTTTGTCAAATTTAAAAGAATTTAAGTTTGGTCCGCATTGTTTGCAAAATCATCTGTCTAGCCTTTTCCCAACTTCGTTGGGGTTGGCTTCCAGTCTAACCGGATACAGCTGAATACCAATATTTTACACGGAGCGACTGTCTATCTGACCTTCACAACCCAGTTAGTTACTGGGTAACACGATACTCCTTGGTAAGACTGGTTGTCAGACTTTCGGGCTTCTGACGACCCGAAACAACTCTCAAAGATCTACAAATAATAGCCTGTTTGCAAAATAAGTTTATTAAAAACTATCATGCCTTATCTTTTTTAAACTATCATTAAAATGATCAAATATCATCAATCAATCAAATATCTTAATTAGAGAATTTTAATGTTTTTTTTTGTTATGACATAAGAGAATCGACACAAATATCAATCACAGATATTTTGTTTATAATAACTAAGTAACAATTTATGATGAACAAGGCATAGGTTATCATTAAAATAGGTGTCATTTGAAGATAACTTTGTTTATTTACTAGAAAACCGTGTTATGTTTGTTATCTTTGAACTAAAATATTAGGGTGAGAATTTCTTGATAACATTCAGTATTCGATGTAATTAATTAATTTAGTTAGTTAGTAGCTAGTCTAAATAATAAAATGATTTGGAGAACAAATACCTACTGCGTTATAAATAAATACCTACTAACTATTCACTGTTCATTGTTACATTTTATTTATCTCTTATATAAATTCTTTTCTTTTAGATTTTGTGAATGTGAGAACGTTGTAGGCTGTAGACTTGTGAACCATTTTCTATTTTATTAAGCACCTGGTACTTGTTAATAGGCCTACACTGTCCTCTCATACCTATCAACACAGTAATTTGAAAACATTGTAAAAACCATTTATTTTTAAAAGAGTAACCGTGGAGTATAAGTAGGGTTGCCAACCATACTGTTAATAATAATTTTATTGAATCAAATAATAGTGTTAACATATAGTATCATCTGTAGGTACACTTGACTTATGCTAGTTAACAAAACAGGTAGGTGTTGCAACCAGCACCTTTACTAAGTTATTAAATAACTTGTATTAAGGGCAGTGGTACAAGCCCATACATAATTTACAGTTTCACAAAAGAAATTGCAGGCAGAAAAAGTGTTTTTTTTTTTAACTAGTTAACATAAAAACAGTATTATTAGTAGTATTTAGTAGTATTTTTCACTCGAAAATACTGTTTACTGTTTAACAAAAATAAAGTAAGTATATGAATATACTGTTTTCGCTGATAGCCAGAGCAATACCTAAATAAAAAGTTTAATGTACTACGTTCATGCATGCACATGGACGCGGTGGTTTAGTGTCTCGAATTTTCGGGACATATTAAATAGATAATTATTACAAAAATACCTTTTAGATTAGCTAGTATTATATTTAGTTCTGCCACCTCAGTATTCACAGAATGAGTGTTATCAGTGCATGATAAATGCTAAGTTGTAGGATCATAGAAATACAGCTTCAATACATTTATGTACCTAACAAAAAAATGCTCCTTGTCTATTTGCCGAGGTTACGAAGCCTTCAAACTTGGTGCTAAATTAATGACTTGCGCGAGTGGCACTAATAAATCTATTTAAAAAAAAACACTGTTTGTTTTTCCTAGATACTGTTTATTTTCCCACTTTGATCATGATATACTTTATTTATTGTACAAAAAGTTGGCAACGGTATACGGCAAAGGTATAAGTGAAATAAAATATTTTGAATTTCGAATTTTGTATTTTGAATTTCGAATTTCTTTTAACCTGCGGGGTAATTCCGTAACAAACATAAAATGATCCAGCCTGTCCCACCCTTGATGTCCTCCCTCCGGTTGACGCCCTAAGCCGAGGTTCGTACCCCACAGGGGGTGCCCTTAGCGAGCGTCCACCTAGTTTTAATTAGCATAGTTGAATAACCCCCGGCTTGGCGGTTTTAAGCGCAGTAGCTTAAGGCACCCACAGCAAAGCCCGGTTAAGTAGTCATGATCTCAGAGGTCAACTACGAGATGCTCTGCCTAAAAAAAAAAACATAAAATGACAGTTCCACGTTCATTGCTTTATTTACGTTGTTGAGCAGACGATTTCTTCAAACCTATGAAGCAATGGATTAGCAATATCCTTCAAAACTCTCGGATTGTGATTGAAACTGTGTTACGCAATAGCTCGGGTAATTCACTTGTAGCTCTCAAAATGTTGCATAGTTATCTACTCAACACATAAATGTTTTTGATAGGTAAAGTAAGAGAAATTACTTGTTAAGCTAATTGACTGGCAACTTAAATGTTCTGTATGTTCAAATCACAACTGTTTGTGTGTTTTCTGTGTTATCACAGATGTTTGACATGGCTCTATCACGGCAAATTGTCGTGGTGTATCAGTAAAATACAGCCCCGGATCTAGGGGGGGCAAGCCCTTGCCCCGGACGTCAACTTCAGGGGGCGACAAATTCAAGCGTAGCAGACAAGTGCATCACACAGCAACTTTGCAATAAATGAGACGCGCAGCACAGTTTTAGCGCCCCTGTTGAATTGGCGCGTTATCAATCGATACAATTTGATTAATATGTTGCCGCCAAAATTTTAATTTTGAGAAAATTTTAATTTCGTGGGGGCTAACTTTGCGCATCCCTATAAAAGATTGGCGGGGGGCGGCAGACAGCTGTTTTTGCCCCGCTTCAAAAAAAATCTAGATCCGGGGCTGCTAAAATAGTACATTACTGTCGCGGCCAGCAACGGCATTGATGGACGATCGTGAAAACGTGGGCTGAGACACGTAAACGAAAAAAAAAAAATATATATATATAAATAAAAAAAAGAATTAAGTACAGTAAAGATGTTTATTTATAAAAGTTGTTTAAAGTTAAGAGATGTTCAAACGGTAAAAATATATGGTTAAAAACAGTCGCTAATCATTACAAAACCCCATTAGCTATGTATCCTAAAAACTGCTTATAAATATTGTATTCGTAATCGAGTACAATACAGTTTCCAATAACCTTCTCTATCTCTATACATAGCAACTGAAGATTTAGGTATTAAGTTCCAGTGCTCTCAAGGGAAATTATCATCCGCATTGAATGCTGGAAATTGGAACATATTATTATAGGCTTTGGTTACTTGTTACTGGTTGGTAAACGTGATTGTGGAGTTAGGTGACGCCTCGTTTTCGGGATTAGGTTCACGATCGATGGAATTGCTTGTTGGTTTCTATACATACGTTTTAATACTACCGTGTGTCAGGTATAAATAGGGTTGACAAATATAAAAAAAAAAAAATAGTATTTTCGAAGCCATTGTCTGAAAAATATAGTAGGGGGCGAAAAAAAAATTAAAATGTAGTAGGTATGTTTCAAAAATATTGAATTTTTTATATGCATGTTTTTTGCTACTTTGAGCCTTTATTAACTCATAAAGTCATAACTACTAATAAAATTATTACACTATAAATTAGGGATACAAAATACTATTCAACTTTTAAGAGATTAACTGGTTACTAATTACTGGCTCTATTTGTGGTCATGTCGCCATTTTGTATTGAAATGAAAATATAGTAGATTCACCTACCATTTTTTTTTAACATGGTATTCGGCCCGCTAGGATACTAAATTATATAGGTAGTAGGGTTGGCAGCCCTAGGTACAGATAAGAAGATTTTTATTTTTTTGTTCTATTTAAAAATAGAACAAAAAAATAAAAATCTTCTTATCTGGGATTTTTATAACCGCAATGCGTATGACAGTCCTATCATACCCTAAACAAATAATAACAAAATACACTGCTATGGATTACATTTGGGCCATAAACCTGCACAGACTCTTCGCATCATCACCATTTGGTTGAGATAGAATTTTATGAAATGTGCCTAAATCAAGTCGGTTCAACCTCAAAGCCCCAAACACATCATTTCTATCAGACTCATATCGAACACAGTCCATCAATATGTGATGTAAGTCTTCCACAACTCCACACTCCATGAGATAAGAAGTTCAGGGCTTGAATTTCAAACTGCAATAATCAGTGGTTCCGTGTTAAACCTGGAACATGGCGTGCCAATAATAATTATTTTAATTTAACGATGCAATCTGCCAGCCACACCAAATGTGTATGTAGGTAAGTACTATCCACGTCCTTGACCTTCGAAGAGTACAGACGTTATGTTATATTTATTAACCATTTGTAGCCGGAACGTGGATCCACGCGAGACACAATGGTTTTTTAATTGTTTCTGTAATTACGACATACGAGAGGTTAATACGCAGATATATGCCAGTGACCTTGAGTGGTTAGCTTGCGTGTTCTGTACTGAGCTCACGCAACGCGTCGTACGTCCAGTTAGTAATAGGACTCGTCCATCAAGAAGCGCTGTCCCAAATAAGACGCATTATTAATTTATTTAACATAAAACAAAAGGTATTTTAATAAAACATGTATACTAAAAGATCAATACTTAAATTATCTTTATATATTGATAGATTTTGCGTGATTCTCAGTTTTTTAACCGAGTTAGACATAACTTTACAAATTAAATTCACTACGTAATATTATAAAAATAATCTAAAATATTCATATTTTAAGTTATTAAGAAAATGCTCTAATCTAACATATATTTTTTTCAAATCATTAACACTATTCGTTTAGACGTAATCTTCAGTATAAAACCATTAAAAGTCGGTTATCGTCGCCTTAAGATAGTTTACTCTCTACTAAATCATGAAGTAAACAATTTACACGTTACCATAATTTAATAACTCTCAGATAAGGAGGTCAGTTCACGTATTTTATTAGCCGCTCAGCCCCGGAATCACCTCACCTGTCTACCCTCCTCTACGTTGAGGGGGGAAATGGCTATAATTTCCCGAAAGGTGACGTTCCCGACGTTCCCGGCACTTGAAGGGGAGGGGGGCGGAAATTGCAGCCAAATGCAGCGCCCGGATATAAAATGATAAACTTTCCACTTTGATTTCTGATTCTGTTATTGAAATATCGAGTGTTTGGCGGCTTCGGTCGTCGGGCAAACGTCGGGCACTCGTCGGGCACTCGTCGGACACTCGTCGGGCACTCGGGAAATGAAAGGTTGGCTGTTATTAAATATGAAATGTAGGTAAAGTGTCGAAGTAGTCCATTTAGAGCACCCGTCCGAATAGCACCTAGCCTAGTCCACGAAGAGCACCTACGACTCAGCAGCCTACTGCTGGGATTGTTTTTGTTTTACACGACGTTATTAAATGAAAGATATCGATAAAAATCACTAAAATAATTACACATACTTACGTACATACGAAATTAGTCTAGGTGACATTTAAAAATGAAAAATAATAAAAATCACTATGACAATAACTATTAATCTTACCAAATAATAACACTTCTTATTTTTAATGTATCACAATCAGTCTCCATATATCACTTTTATAGCAAAATCAGCCTTAATTAAATCTTACCTAATAATAACACTTTCTTATTTTTAGTATATCACATCATAATCAGTTTAAAAATTTCGTATGTACGTAAGCAGGGTTGTAACGGATGTCATATAACGGATGAGGATGCGGATGAGGATATCGAGATAATCGGGTTTGAGGATGCGGATGAGGATACGGATATTGGAAAATTCCTTATTGAGGATGCGGATGAGGGTGCGGATGCAGATGTCGTACAAAAAATAGCCCTTGTTTTTTATAGTATTTATATAGGTTATAGGTAATTATTTGGTAGGTAAAAAAAATTGAATATTAAAGTTGTTAATATTCACCGAGAGGAGGCCTGTGTCCCAGCAGTGGGAACATTATAGGCTGATTATGATATATGATGATGAAATTTGGTAACTGAAATTTCAAATTGTGGAGTCAAATGCACAACTTTATTATTCAAAATTAAGTAAAGGTAAATTATATTTGATAAAAAGTAACTGGCAGGCCGTTTCGCCTTCTCACCGGTTTCTAAGTTCATCATAAATAAGGGCTTGCTCCACAAAATAATTGTTCGCTCGGGATACTTGCCAGTGGCGGTGATAAAAAAATTCGAATGATTTTATACCCAGTAAGCCGACGTAAACACAGAAGTAATATAATCTCGGCGGGATTTTATCGCGCACTGGATTTTCAACTCTCGGTGTTAAGCCGAACGTTGAGAATCCAATGCGCTGGGATGCACTCTCGTCCCAGCGCGTAGAAAAAACACACTGTTGGATTTTTAACTCTCGGCGCTAAGCAGAGCGTTGAAAATCCAGTGCACGAAAAAAAAATCGCTGCGATTTTATCAAGTCCGTGTGTACGTCGGCTAACTCAGATTGTGACATGTGACACCACAGTCGTGCCACCAGTGCCACGTCCGGCCGATCATCTGTCATAGGACAAGGCATTGCGAATTCAGCCAATAGTAACGCGTAACTCACTTATCGGCCCGCCCATTTAGCTCGGCGCGAGTTTTTAAAAATCCACTTGTTGTGCGAACAAGGTAGGGTCACATCCTCATAGAAATTATGAGGATGCGGATGAGGATGCGGAGCTTTTAAAATCAAAAGTTGAGGATGCGGATGTATTGCGGATATCAAAATTTATGCGGATGCTCCGCAGTTGCGGATGCGGATACGGATATCCGTTACAACCCTGTACGTAAGTATGTGTAATTAATAAACATTCTAGTGATGTTTATCGATATCTTTCATTTAATAACGTCCTGTAAAACAAATACATCCTAGCAGTAGGCTGCTGAGTCGTAGGTGCCCTTCGTGGACAAAAATGTAAAAATAAATTTTAATACGACGTTGTGAGTCCACGAAGAGCACCCAGGTGCTCTTCGTGGACTCACAACGTCGTATAAAATCTAGCAAGGCGTGACGTCATGCCACATTTTAACTCAATGTATCGCCGTAATCTTTTGATTACGTCAAAAAATAAAAAATACGTGTCCAATCTTTTTTTATTTTCTGAAAGACGGAAAAAATAAAAAATTTGGACACAGGCCCATTAATGTTCCAATTCCAACGTACAAGTCAACAAGGTACTTATAAAATACTGAACAGTAATAGGTAAGTAGTACCTAATTGCACCACTGCAATTAGCTGATTGAATTGTTCGATTTCAATGAGTAAAAAGATCAATCTAGAGTCTAGCTAGACCGTCTGCGGTATTTTCAAATACTTTAGAATAAAATCCAAATCCTTACATATTATAAAACAGTCCCCCGCCGCGTCTGTCTGTCTGAACGCGATAAACTCAAAAACTACCGAACGGATTTTCAAACGGTTCTCATCAATGGACGGAGTGATTCATGCGGAAAGTTTTAGTGTATAATTGATTAAGGTTTTGTGTAAATTGGCTGAAATATGACGATTATTGTTGAAGAAGTCGGAAAACATCATGCCGACTGGAAGCTTTACCGGCGTGCGCTGCCTAAACCAAAACAGATACATCAAATTTATGTTCTACGGTATTGTTTATCTTAAAAAGTTCAACAAAAACTCCGCAATGGCATATGTCTATCTTCTAAGGATGACGCACAATAACCATTTTTTTCTTTCAGAATTTGATAAAAAATGTATTGTTATTTCTGAAGTTTTTGGACCGGTATAGCATTAATCCTTATCCAATAAAATATGTTACTTAAATTGGACATTTAATTTAAATTAAAATATGCCTTGACACCATTTCATTTAAATAAATAGTTTAAAAGATATCACAGTTTCAAAATTACTCGCAGCAACGCGGGCGCAGCGGTAGGAGTCAATGACAATTTCCTCGGTTGTTAGGTATGAAATCTCGGTAATACGTTCCCGTGGGATATTTTCCGACATGCACGCGGGCGAAGCCGCGGGCAAAAGCTAGTCTAAAGATAAACTCACACCATCGTTATATTTGACTTCACTCAACTTCATTTCAAGTTAATTTCAAATTCAATTCGAAGTGAGCATCGTGGTTCAGCTTCAGACCAAGTTAGTGTGTGTTTTTTACATTAGTTTGCTACCTATGGCAAGCTGTAAGATCTGCCAGATTTTATACTTTGTCGTAAATCTAGTTTAAGATGAGTTTTAGACAGTCATGATCGATTATGAATCTTTACTGTAATAAAATAAAATAAAAATAAAAATGTTTATTTCATCAACTTATGTAATTACATTATTAAGTTTGGAGTCACCTTTTAAGCAAAGATTTGCTTGTATTAGGTGGTTCCGCTCTTCCAGTTTACAGTGACTATACATAATGTGTGAGAGAATAAACAATAGATGATTTTGAAAGCATGCAAAGTTTTTTAACAATACAAAAAGTGAAAAAATAAATAAGGAATGCGCATAGTGTTATGTGTGTGTGGAGGTAGTATGTGTGAGGTGGGGTGTGTGTGATGTACGGGTGTGAATGTTGGTGTGGAAGGTGCGATTTGTGTACTTTTTGTTTTAGTCAGCGACAAATTGTATCTATAGATTATATGTACATAGTTTAGAATTATGTGATTGTATGGAGCATAGCCTCGATTTCTTCGTAACTTTTGCTCTTCAACCATTCAGTGAGAGTCTTTTTACAGTCACGGTATGTCATAGGGTATATGGTGAGAATTTTATTAAGAGAATTGTATAAGCGAGAAGATTGTTTTGTGTATTGTCTTGTAGCAAATGTAGTTTTGACTGGTGTTTCTGGAGCTACTTTATTCTTCCTCCTAGTTTGTGTCCTGAGAGTGATGAAGGGAAGAGATTTATGCTTCTTCAGAGTAATCAGCAGGACATAGAGCTTTCTAACTGACAAGAGGTTCGAAGTTAAGTATAAGGTTTCGGTAGGGAATAATAGTGGTTTAAAATACATAACTTTTAGTAAAGCTCTCTGCGCCCTCTCTAACTCCAAAAACTTTGTTTTGGATGCTCCACCCCAAATTGGTAAACAGTACGTCAATATGGATTGACCCAGAGACACGTAAATTTGTTGGATAAGATCTTTAGTGGCTACGTGGCGAAGAGATTTGAAGGTCCAAATTAATTTCCTGACTCTGTTCATTATTAGTTCTAGATGTAAGTGCCACGATAGCCTTTGGTCGAGCATGACACCAAGGTATTTAGTACTACTTACTTTGCTGATTTTTAAACAAGAGCAGTTGGAGTCAGAGAAGTCAGAGCAAGTATGTATTTTAATCTGGAGATCATGAGATGGCTGAGTACGATTGTCAATGGAAAAACAAATGTAGTTAGTCTTTGAAACGTTTAAAGTTAATAGATTACATTCGAGCCAGGTAGCTACTGTAGATAAGCCACGTTCGGCGGTGTGAGCGACGCAGTTCCAAGTTTCTCCTGAGAAAACAATTGCTGTATCGTCAGCATAGGAGAATATGTGAGCTCCGTCGATTTTCATGTTGCAAAGGCTGTTTATATAAATGAGAAACAGCATCGGACCGAGTACACTACCTTGCCCTACCCCGTATGTGACTATTTCTTCGGAACTAGTGACTGATCCTATTTTTACCACATATCTGCGTTCACTTAGGTATTCTGTAAAGAGTTTAAGTGGTATTCCTCTTACGCCAATGCCTTCTAGCCTATGTAAAAGTGTAGGGACACTAACTGTGTCGAAGGCTTTTTTTAGGTCTAAAAATACAGCCAGACACTTATCACGACTGTCTAATTTTTCAGTGACTACAGATGTAAGTGCCAGGACTGCGTCTTCTGTAGACTTTCCCTGTCTGAAGCCAAACTGTGAGGGCGATATTAAATTATTTTTTGTTAAATATCTGGTCAAGCGATGATTTATTAATCTTTCAACAATTTTAGATAAGGACGGAAGTACAGATATCGGCCTGTAGTTAGACGGGTCAGACGTATTACCACTCTTGTATACAGGTGTTATTACAGCTTGTTTCAAGGCGGTAGGAAAAGTTCCTTGTTCAAAGCAGAGGTTAATAAGGTGTGAAATAATTGGCGAAATAATGGACTTGGCAGCTTTTAAGAAATTTATAGGGATTTTGTCCCAGCCAGTTGCACTGTCGGATTTTAGGCTCATAATTACAGTTGCTACTTCATCAGGGTCAGATTTGAGAAGAACAAAGGATGAGACCGGCGAAGCCGCAACGTCCTGAGGTAAGCTAGGGACGCTGTTAGGTTTCTTCTGAGGGTTATTTATTATGTTGTCAGCAAGACACTTCCCTATAGTGGAAAAGTACTTGTTAACTTTGTTTACTGCTTCGAGAGGGTTAGCGGCTGATTCCAGCAATGCTGTATTTTGTGTTTTAGGTGGTTTTCGTTGGGAAATATTGTTTATTGTTTGCCATAATTTTTTAGGGTTTTTGTGTGTCTTATATAGGAGGTCGCGATCGTGTTTACGTTTTTGTTTTTTAATGATGTTGTTGCAGTAGTTCCTATATCTCCTATAGGTGATTTTTAGTATCTCGTTAAAAGGGTCTAGTTTTAACTTTTTTTGCATATTATTGCGATTATGTATGCAACGCAGCAAGCCTAATGTCATCCAAGGTTTAATCAATCTACTTTTAAGGGGGATACTCGTAACAAGAGTATTGGCAGTGAGACAGTTTTGTAGTAAGCTTATTAGACTATCTAATAGAATATTAGGGTTAGTTAGTTTTGTGAGGTCGTGAATATTGTTAGCTGTTAAAAGCTCGAGTGTATGTTCTACGTTTATTGTTGTTTTCGTTCTAAATGTTTTATGTGTATTCGTCAATTCAGTTAGTTTTAAGAAAATCATAGAGTGATCGGTGATAGTAGTGTCCATAATTGCAATGAACGCCGATTTTTTATTAGGTTTAAGTTTTAGCATAAAGTGGTCTAGACAACTTTTGTCTCTAGTGGGATGTGAGTGTCCGGGGAGTAGGCCGTGAGTAGCTAACATATTTAAATAATGAAGTCTATTAGATCTCTCGTATGATTGCTCCTCTTGCCTGTGGATTAAATTTATATTAATGTCTCCAGTTACTATTACATTTTTATTTGAAGAAACGGTAGCTAGGTGGAGGGATAAAGAGTTTATGAAATCTTCCGCGTTTGTCTTTGATGGAGAGCGATATATTCCTAGGACTATGAGATCTGGTTTAATATTAACTTGTAAGCAAGAAGCGTGAGTTAATTCTACGAGGGTCATTCAATAAATACTTAGCCTACAAAAAGTAAACGAAAATTTTGGAAAAGTGGCAATTTATTTTTCAACATAGTCTCCTTTTAGTTCGATACACTTAGCCCAGCGATGCTCCAACTTTTTTAACCCGTCCGAAAAATAGTTTTTGTCAAACTCTGCAAAATAGGCCTCCGTGGCGGCGATGACCTCCTCATTCGATCCATATCTATTCCCGGCGAGTGATTTTTTCAGATTAGGAAACAGAAAGAAGTCACAAGGGGCCAAATCTGGAGAATACGGTGGATGGGGCAGCAATTCGTAGCGTAATTCGACCAATTTGGCCATGGCAACGGCAGACGTGTGAACCGGTGCGTTGTCGTGGTGAAACAGCACTTTTTTCTTCGCCAGATGGGGTCGTTTTTTCTTTAATTCGGCGTCGAATCGGCCCAATAAATCGGCATAGTATAGCCCTGTAATTGTTTTACCCTTCTCGAGGTAATCGATGTAGATCACACCTTGTGAATCCCAGAAAACGGTGGCCATAACTTTTCCGGCCGATTTTACAGTTTTCGCCTTCTTTGGAGCACGTTCCCCGGTCTGGATCCATTGTTTTGATTGCTCCTTGGTCTCTGGTGTGTACCAGTGGATCCAGGTTTCATCGACGGTCACAAAACGACGCAAAAACTCCGCTGGATTCCGCTTAAATAGCGCCAAACACGTCTCCGATGTGGTCTCACGGTTGCGCTTGTTTTCTGGTGTGAGTAAACGCGGCACCCATCGCGCCGACAGCTTTCTCAAGCCGAGTTCCTCGTGAAGAATATGATGCACTGTTCCTTCTGAAATGCCTACAGTCTCAGCTAGCTCCCGAACCTTCAATCGGCGATCTGCCAATACGAGATCATGGATTTTTTTAATGTTTTCCTCCGTAGCAGCTGTTTTCGGTGCACCTGGACGTGGTTCATCAAAAACCGACGTACGGCCACGTGCAAACTCGTTGAACCAATTCTTGACGGTGGCCATCGATGGAGAAGAGTCACCGTACACAGCATCCAAGCGCTCTTTGATTTCGATGCGCGTTTTCCCTTCCAAAAATAGGAATCGAGTCACCGAACGATATTGCTCTTTTTCCATTTTTGTAAAACCGATCGACACGTTCGCTTCCATAAGTTGTCAAATTAAAACAAATGAAGGGATTGGAATGAAAATTTGAAAAAAGAATTAAAAAAGAATGTGCTACACTGTGGTAAAACTCTTTTGAAAGTACAACGCCCTCTGGCGATGAGGCTAGGTACTTATTGAATGCACCTCGTATCTCTTTTATTTGAAACTTGTGTGCGTTATTAACAAAGACGACGACACCGTCAGCCTTGTTTAAATGTTTAGTAGTGCGGCCAGCCGAGTAATTACTTAATTGAGGAATAAAACAATAACGTCAGTGTTAAAATTTAAGTTAGCTAGGTTCAATTGTAAGTCGCTAAAATTAGAATAGATACTTCTGATATTCTGTGTTATAATCGTGAAATCAGTGTTTTTAATTTTTATTGTTGTGCTTAAATCGCGAAAGGAGAAGTTTGACACTTGGGCTATTTCTGTGTTATCTATTTCAGTTATAGTGTCCAGGGTTCTATCCATACTTGACTGTTAAGTGACTGAAGTACAAAAAATCATAGTCTTTTGTTAGCTGGGGTGTGTGTGTTTGTGTAAGTAATATGTAAGGAAAATTTTGCACAGAAGGTTTATTGATGTGTGTTTTAAGTGTGTGTGCACGCATAACAATAACATACTTTTTAATTCTTAGACTAATTCATAATAATAATACAATGATAGATAATTTTAACTTAATAACTGCAATCCTAAATCTTATAGAATTTAACAAATAACAGTAACATAACAGACTAATGTGCTTATACTTTCTAGTAGAATATTGAATAATTAGTACTAGTCATATTTGTTGCATAAGCTTGTTAACTTGCATTTCGCTCTTAATTATTATTTTTGGCGAGCTATCATCTTTTTTGAGACATACGTGGCCAAAGGAAGTCCAACAGTATTTATAGGTTTTAGATTTAGCCAGATCGCGGGCGAGAAAAAATAGGCGCGCCCCCTTGGTGGTGAGCTGCTCAGATACGTAGATGGGGGTGTATTCCTTGGTGGTGAATCCTAGATGTTTTGCACATAATTTTTCATTGTTTGATCTGTTGTAGCTTCGAGTTGATTTTAAAAAGTCATTTTTTAGTATAGCTGATGTTAGCTCGACGACGATCGGCCCATTTTTCGCATCACTGCGCTTGCTTGGGACTCGGAAAATGTCTTTCATATCGTTTTGTTGGATAGGGCATTCAGTGGCATTTGACAAACTTGTAACCATTTTTATCAAGTCGCTTCTAGTTTCGTTTGGAATTTTTGGTACGTTTTTTACCTCTATTACAGTTTTCCGGTTGCCTCGCTGCAGATCCTCGATTTTATCTTCTAGTAGAATTATGTACTCATCGTCTTTCTTCACCTTCATTTCAATTTGCTCTATTTTCTTACTCAGCTCTTCGTTTTGTGAGGTGAGATAGGCCATTGAGTTTTCTATGTTAGTGTTTGCAGCCCTGATTTCCATCAATGTAGCGGATATTTTCTTTATTTCCTCGTTTTGGTTTACCATCAACGACGATATAAGTGTTTTGACTTCTTCTTTGAAGTCTCTAAAGTCTGACTTGTATTCATAGTCTCGCGTTCGCTTTCGTTGGGAGACAAAGTTGGGAGGAGTACTTTGGGTATCAGTACAAATGGAAATGTTTGACTCAGATGATGCTTTATTGACTGAATGTTCCATTTCTAGTACCAGGGTATAATAAATGCGGTGCAGTAAATGGTTGTCTAGAAACCAGAAATAAACTGGACGGAGTAATTTACTCAGAGTCCCTTTTACTGTGTGCCAAAAATATGAGCAGCACGGTCAGAGTACCAGGGGATAATTAAGTGTAGGAGTTTGCCACTTAAGCCAGCAATCGTAATGCGCTGAACCAGGTAGCGGCGTTTACGCACACAGTAGTAATCCTGGGGCGGAGTTAGCTTAGCAATTCTCAGAAAGGGGCGGAGCTTAGATAAGCTTATTATTGGTGTCTAATTTGCGTACGTGCGTCTGTCAGCTAAGCAATGATGAGTCACAGTACCTTGTATTTGGACGAGCCGGTTGAGAAACTAGGAGACTAATTAGCACGCCCACGCAGTATCGCTTGAATCTTCGGTATTCTTGTACGTGTCGCTCATATAATTACAAGTCACCCTGCATTGTATGTAGCTGGTCACCCCAGAGTTGATCGCGTCTCGCTATATTCACATTGAAGTACCAGGGCAGTAGAGATCCAGTGGAGGTGTAGTTGTCTTGCGTCGAGTATGTTCGGGGCGGGGCAACGCCTAGCCCGTTCTCGAGACGTACGGCAGTATACTAGGCTCTCACAAGCGTTGGAGTTAGATACAGTACGGTGCGCGTTGTAATCACTTGTACATAGACACCTCTACGAGTCTTATGCACTCCTATTTTTCTTGAGGAATTAAAATTTAACTAATGATTATTTATTTTTAAAGATAAAAGAAACACGGAGTCTAATACACGTTAGCACCCTGCGGCGGTCCGGGGGAAGAGCAGTAAAAGGTAATATCAGCAAAAGGTAACAAACGACCGTCACTTATCTGTTTAATGGATGAAAAGTATTTTAAATAAAATTTTGTATGTTAGAAAATATCGCGAGTGGGTTGTCTAAAAAAATCCTGGCCAGACTGTGATAGAAAGAAAGAAAGAAAAATATTTTATTTGAGACACGCACAGGAAATATAAAACAGTAATAAAAATAAATAATAAAAATTAACAAAAATAAAAATAATAACGACCTGTGCGAGGCCAAAAAGGCTCCTATCTCAGCATAATGCTGCGATATTTAAAAATAAATAAATACCGCAGCGCTGGTATTCTGATAGGGCTCGCTGTGATGCCACGGACATACCTACGGACATATAAATCCCACTAGGGGATTACAAAATAAATAAAACAATAACAATAATAATATAAAAAATCAAAACTATTGTATAAATTTAATAAAAATCGACGCACACTCGACACGACGTTCCAACAACACTTTGTCCATGTTAATTAAAATGATTTTTTTTTTGCTTTTATGTACTCTATACAATTGCGGGTTAGCGGGAACGCCTTTCGTTGGTTTGTATAAAATGTAACACAAATGAACCTTCATGTTATGTTTCACCAGTCTATATCCGGAATTAGAGCTACTAGAGTTAAGTAGATAATAAGCAGAGGTCGGAATTAGGTAGAGTTATTTATGTACTTACACTGATTTCATACAACGAAAGAATAAAGTGGATATGCCCCAAATCCCGGGATTAATTTTGAAGAGCAGAAAAATCCCGTGATCTATTAAATAAAAAGTTATTTACTTTTTCACAATTTAAACCACTGTATGCGCGATGTTGCCTTTACATCAACGACATCGGATGCCGAAGTTGCAAAATTCCAATGCGCACACGTGTGCATTGTGAATTTAATACTAATAAAAATTGTATGTTAATTATCTTTGTTTTATTTTTGTCTTATCTATCTCTGAGGTTTTTATTATTATTTATTTGTAATATTGTTGGTCACACGGGATTGTCTATTAGAAATCCCGGAAAGATCCATATTAATATCAACATTTCGACGCAAGTACATAAATACTCTACCTAATTCCGACCTCTGATAATACTGCCGTCATAAGGAAAAAGGGCACAACTAACATTTTTTCCGAAATTTAGTTATATACATAAAGAAAGAAAGAAAGAAGAAAGAAACACACACAATACACATAGATATACACATTCGGAACCAGAAAAAAAAGGCCCATCTGCCAATATTTTTTGTACAATTTTAGGAACAAGATAAACAAAAATACCGTTAGCTCAAAAGGCAACTGAGCCACGTGTTAAAAATCAATAAAAAATTTAAACTCGACTTTCTCCATATTTATAAAATGTTAAATGTGCCCTTTTTCATTATGACGGCAGAATAAGCTAACAAACAGCATTGCATTGATTTTTCTCGTTCGCCGTTTCCACTGTTGCAATTTCTTCAGTCAATATGGTTCAGTCTACATGGTATGACCAAGATTATGTCTGGACTTTAAAAGAAACTGTGACTTCTGAGTTTGTTTCGGTACCTATTATTGTAACGAATTTCTTTTTCACGGCTTGTAAATTTTTAGAAATCGTCACGATAAAAAGTGTTAATACTTGCGACTGTCTTCTTCTAATTTAAAGAGAAAGAAAGAGAGAGAGAGAGAGAGAATGCAGGCAGAAAAAAAACAAAAGAAAAGAGAAAAGTGATTACAGTGTCGTGGGATAAAATTGTACACATCGCCCGAGTACACTGCATGCAGAGAGAGAAAGTGTGAATTTGGTCAAATCCAAGATGGCGGCTGCAAAAAAAATTGTTTTTGTGTTATGTCATACGTGAGAAGGAACTTCGTTCCTGACGGGGGTCCCACGACCACACACGTTTTTTAAGCTATTGCATAGCTTTTATCGCGGGCTTTGAGCGCGGCGACCGAATTGAGAAATTCCGTAACGTAACGAAAATAAAAAACATAACACCCACCATGTAATGACCAAAACCTATCGGTCTCGAGGCACAACTTACGGTGGATCGACATTTCTTGTCCTCGGGTTCGATCCTGGCCACAGGGATTTCTTTTTGTATTTGTTCAAAGATATTTTATTGCATGTTGTTTACTTTTATTTTGTTTTTCATTGTTATGGTTAATTTTCCGTTAAAGATTTTGTTAGTTTTTCGTTTCCGATGAAGATTTGTAGTTGTTAAGGTGTTAGTTTGTATTTAGATTTTAAAATTAAATTGTTTGTGCCACCTATGTTCTTCTTTCATTAGGTAGTCAGTTTACTTGGAACCCCGGTCATCACGTTGTCATGGGAACGTAATTTTTGTTTAATGTCATCACGTCGTCATCCCAAGTGTAGCGTTGACAAATAGGAAGTATGGAGGTTACAAATGCTATGCAATAGCTTTACCGCGGCAGTCCCCGAGTGCCACACGTTTTTTTTTTATTCTGTGGTTTCGGCCTTTCTTCTCAGAGTAGTCCGATAGAAAACTCATCTAGTTTATAAAATATGATTGACGTGTAAAAGTGTTTGTACAAATCTACTTACAGAAATAAAATCATTTATCACTTCTTTCTCATGTCTGGCATGGATGGAAACCATATCCTTCTTTAAATATAATTACACCACGATAATTACATGAATGCGACCCCCTGGCCTCTTTGCACCGGGGCCTGGGACCCACGGGAGGGACTCGTGTATCACTACGACTATTTGCATATTATGTTTATTGCCGATACGCTTCCGTAACTAGGATGAATTAGTCACTGGTGCCGATTCCCTTGTTCACAAACTAAACTAAATTTAAGTTCAATGCACCTTTTTCTTTCTATTTAATTAAGAAAAGGACAGCAGATAAATTTTAGTTTAGTCCTGTCAGGTTAATCAGCGCCTGTCACTACTCCATACAAGTTTAGACGTGATTAAAAACTTGCCTACTAAAATTACGTCAATTTACGTCAAGCGCTGATTAATTTGACAGGACTAAACTAAAATTTATCTTCTGTCCTTTTCTTAATGAAATAGAAAGAAAAAGATGCACTGAACTTAAATTTAGTTTAGTTTGTGAACAAGGGAATCGACACCAATATGTTTATAACTAATGCTAGTCAGATTAGTTTTACATTTTGCTTTGACTTAACTTTTCTAATCTTAACAATAATTCATGCCAGCCAATCAGCCAGGACTCCGTTATACCATAGTTAGTTGTCTGCGCAGGCGTCTCTTTCTGTAGCGAACTATGAACCCACTGACACTGCTGTAATTGAATACAATCAGGACTGCGGCCATAACAAAAGCGATTGTTGCACTATTGTAGCTATGTTTTGTACCATTTCTAATTAATCTTCTATACTCTATACTAATCCTTAATCTATACATATAATAAAATCGTAGCGAAGTCAAAACTGTACATTGAATATTTTTGAAAAAAAGTAATTGCTACGAGGTCTAGGATCGATTCTAATGCCGAAAATATTTTTTTTAGAATTTTTGTCTGTTTGTCTGTATGTATGTTCCAGCATGGCGCAAATTCTACCGGACAGATTCTGTTAAAATTTTGCATAGATATTCCCTGTGTATCTGGTCAAACTATAGGGTATAAACTATCACGCTATTTACTATGGGGGACGAGCAATATTACATTATGTTGTATTTTTATGTTCTAGCATGACGCAAATTCTACCGGATAGATTCTGTCAAACATTTGCATAGGTGTTCCCTATAAGTCTGGTCAAACTATAGGGTATAAACTATTACGCTATTTACTATGGGGGACGAGCAATATTATATTATGTTCGTATTTTTGGAAAAAAACGCGCCAAAATTTTAGGATATTGTAGATGGTTATCGATTAAACTTTTTAAATGATTATCATCACGCTATACCTTTATGGAACTAAGCAGTCAATCATGGAATATATAGGAACGGCTATTTTAGACAAGTGTCAACAAAGCAATTAGCTCAACGGTTGGGCGGCTGCTTTGCAAACATGGGGTTGTAAGTTCGATTCCCACCTACGGTTTTCATTCTTTTTTTCACATTTTGTTATACGATTTTTTTTTTTTGATTATGTACCTATAATCTATAGATATAATAAAATCGTAGCGAAGTAATTTTTTTTTAAAGAAAGTTATTGCTACGAGGTATGGGATCGATTCTTATGCGGAAAATAAAGTTTTTAGAATGTTTGTTTGTACCAACTGTAGGGCATAAACTATCACGCTATTTACTATGGGGGATGAGCAATATTACATCATGTTCGTATTTTTCTCTGCAAATTGTAAAAGGACGCGCCAAAAGGTTGGGATATTGTAGATAGGTAGTTACCGATTTAACTTTTTAAATGATTATCATCACGCTACCTTTTATACAGGAACGGCTATTTTAGCTAACTTTCAACAAAGCGAATAAGTAAGCGGTTGGACGAATGATTTGAAGTCCTGAGGGCCTACCACCAGCTCAAAAGCAGTATTATTTTAATATTACTTTAGTTTACTTCAGTGTGGGAAAGAGATGAAGCTTTACAGGATGTATAGCTCCATCTCTTTCTCCCACTGAAATAACATTAAAATAATACTGCTTTATGAGCTGGTGGTAGGCCGCCCGGGGTAGTAAGTTCGATTTACATCTGTTTTTTTTAAACTCTTTTTGTAAAACGATTTTTTTTTTGGATTGTGTATGTAATAGTTCATAGAATGTATTAATTCACAAAAAATGGAAAACTTCGTAAGCTATGGGAAACTACTAAGTTACAAGTACTTTACAGTCACAAAACATTCTAGGTTGTATTCTGATAATTTTAGAGCAAAAAACTGTAAGAATAAAATGTTTTTTTTACAGATTTTGACAGCAGATTTGTCCTAGCGATTTTAAAATATGTATGTGTGTGGATCTTCTGGAATCGCTGCCACACTGCTTCCTGGTGGCAAAACAGCACACGTCATGTTTAAGATTCCCATCGATTTAGAGAGCAACGAAACGCCTGTTTGTGGGGTGTCACGCAACAGTAACAAGGGATGTGTGCTTAGGGGATTGCGCTTCGTCGTATGGGATGAATGCATTATGGCAAAAAGGAAAGCAGTGGAAACTGTAAACAGAACCCTGCAGGACATCCGCAGAAACCAAGATATGATGGGTGGTGTCACAGTTTTGACAAAAAAAGTGAATACTTCGTTGAAAAGGTCGACTCTATGGTCGAGAGTTCATAAACTGCGCTTGACCATCATCATACGACCTTGGCGGTAATTCAAATGCTCAAGTATTCTCCGATGTTCTTCTAAAAGTTGGTGAAAGCACTCTACCAGAGACTCTTGGTAGAGTAGATCCCACTTTAGAAGATCTTATTCGTCTGATATACGAGGATATCAGTCAAATACCGCACCAAGAGAATTCTTAGGCGTGTTTCCGTTTTAGCTCCGAAGATGATCAAGCTGCAGCGATCAACCACAGTATTCTCTCACAAATTGAAGGGAGTGAAGTGATATACACCTCCATTAATACTGATGTGGAGGAAGATGATGCCAAATATCACCCCGTAGAATTTCTCAATTCACAAATGGCAAGTGGACTTCCGGTTGTATATCTGTGTAACGGAAACCAGCTCAAAGTCATGTCTTTGCAGAGAAACGTCATCGAGGTAGAAATTCTAACAGGTTGTGGCGATGGTGAGACAGTGTTTATAGCGCGTATAAAGTACAAATTCCCCATAATTACCAGTTAAAGCGCGTGCAGTTCTCTGGGAGTGTATGCTTTGCGATCAACAAGTCACAGGGGCCGACACTGAAGGCTGAAGGCTGCGGGTGTCGACCTCAGGATAAGCTGCTTCTCACACGGACAACTGTTACGTCGCTTGCTCCCGAGTCACCATTCCTGACTCTCTGTATATTTTGGCTGCTGAGAATAAAACTACAAACGTAGTATACAGGGAAGTTTTATAAAAATATAGCTATTATTGTAGTATATTGTGATGTCTTACGATTTCCATGTGAACGAAGTCGCGGGCAGAAGCTAGTAATATTATAAATGCGAAAGTAAGTTTGTTTGTTACGCCTTCACGCTAAAACGGCTGAACGGATTTGGATGAAATTTGGCACATATATAGATGATGCCCTGGAAAAAAACATAGGATACTTTTTTTTTCCCCCGGGATCGAGACTTATGCGGGTGAAACCGCGGGGCGCAGCTAGTAATATATATAATAGTTAATTGCATACAAAGTATAAATAATATAATTTACTAATGTTGTATGTTAACATTGTTATTTGATTAAAAAAGGTCCGTGGTTATACTCTTACTTTTACCTTTCAAATATACGAGTATTGGGTACTTAAGAGGCCGGCGACACGGCTCGCAACTACAAATTGAGATGTTTGCAAAATTAAATTCCAAGCACGTTGCGCTAGGGTGAGTGCCTGTCGGAGCGATACACAACACCTACAGTGAGCAATACTACCACGCACACATTGACAATTATTGCTTGACGCGATAGTACTACTAGCTTTCGAAAATTTATGATAAATTTGGATGTGTTCCGTAATACAAAAAATTATGAATGAAAACTTAATGTATTTCCATTTTTTTTTTTCGATAATTTGTAACTTGATAACATAAACTATGCTTCTGCGGAAACAATATTACAAATATTGTTGTTTATAATACAGAAAAAACAATATGAAAACATGTCATTTACGCTGTAAAAATGTACGAAATGCAATTCGCTTACACTTCATTTAAAGGTAAGTTTTTGGAAATAAAAAGACGTAGGAGCCTAGATAAATACTGTCTCAATCCGAATATCTACATGCAAATGATTTATGTATTACGTTTGTATGGACAATTCATGCGTCGCCGCATTCTTAAGTACTAAATATCTACAACCCTAACTTAAGACAGCCCTAACTTACCCTCTGTCTTACTTATCCATACTTTATTACCACTTAGTAACAAAATAGCGAACCTAGGCATTCAAAGGTGATCACCATTCGTTTTAATAAGCAATAAAACCGAATGCTAACACCGCTAATTACATGGCCACATTGTAATCGACAATAGCTTTGAAAAACTAGGGATTTTCAACTCTATACGTGTGTGTTAAAGTCGTAAAGGGGAAGCAGGTGTACCGTTGTAGAAGAGCGTACCTTACAGGTGAGAATCTCTTGCATTTGTTGTAAGAATAGTTTAATCTAATGATTGTAACGACACTCATTTAAAAGCTAATGAACCTACGGTACTTTTAGAAGACATCTTGTAATTAGCTTTAAGAAGTCTATTGCTAAAAATAACCTTCCAAGGACCGTTAATACGGTAATCTAAAGAATGCAATTTAAACAACACAATATGCATGTTTCTAATTTTGTACGTCTACAAAAAAAAACTAAGTACATAATTACGTACCAATACTTATTTAATTTCGTTTCCTTTTTTTGCTTTTTTTTTTGGGTTGGATATTATCAAATAACTTCTCCCGCTCTGAGCGGAGCGGGAGGGCGTGTTAGACTCTTACTGACTAAAACCCATCCGTGTTCCTTCAGTTGCCTGTATGTTGCCAGGGGCCACGGTATTCCTTTCGGACTTTCCCGCGACCTCGGCAGGCATCGGCCCTAGTGGACCCCGTCAATTGTGCAAACATCTCTAAGAGGAGTGCGTGGAACACCTGGAACACCCACCACGGGGTGGTTGATGCCCACCCAGTGCGGGTTGGTAGATGTCACGTCTTCGAATTTTTGGTTCTAGGACATGTCAGTTTCATCACGATGTTTTCCTTCAACCGCCTGACTGAGTTTGTCATAATCCTTCCTAACCTTTCAAATCCCACGAAAAAAAGCAAGAATTTTATTTAACAGAAACAAATCTTAAATTTTTATCAACATTTCACCAAATATCCAACCATATTTCGCTTCAGCAATTTATTGTAACATCCAAGTAATTGCACTCTCGCAGTACTATCACGGAGTGTCTAAAATAAAAATGATACAAATTAAGTGGTCTGTTTGTGTTTACTGTGAACCGTTGGTGCTGGAAAATGGTGTGCAAGTTGTTACATACTTTTTGCTCGCGTCTAGCGAAATTGTGTTTAGTTGGGTTGTCTTGAGTTTTCTTTTGCTTTTCCCAGTGGTGTATTTTTTGTCGATATGAAAATAATTATTGAGCCCTGCCATATACTGGGTGTTTTTTTTTACCGTCTCGAAATTTTTACAGAATGTTCTACCCATGAATGTAAACAACTTTCATTGTGGGAGCAACTCTGAGATCACGAAAAAAAATCAGCTGTTTCATACATTTTGGTCAAGTAGGTATTGAACTTTTGTATAAACAGCAGATTTTTTTTCTCGTGATTTTAGTGTTGCTCCCATAATGAAAGTTGTTTATATTCATGGGTAGACCACCCTGTAAAAATTTCGAGACGGTAAAAAAAATAATCCGGTATACGAGTAACTACAATTTTATTGGACGATCTTAAGCAGTGTAGTCACTTCAGTGAAAATTCATCCGTCAGGTCCATGGTTGTGATCATTACTTTCTTTGAGGATTACCCTCAGTCATTCTGGAAGATAATTTCTCTTTACCGAATTGAAATTTTTGTTTAGTAAAGGAAAACTTCCACGTCAAATAATGAGTAAAACCTAAAGCGGCGTAAGTTTAATAATCTTATTGGTAATTATATTTTCGAGCCGTTTGGGGTTGAAACCCTCGGGCCATGGGGTCCGTGTGCCCATGGCCTCTTTAGTGAAATCTCGAAACGGCTATTTGACACTCCCCGCGACCCAAAGGCTGGTTTTTACCTTGACAAGAGGCTAAGCATTGCCATACAACGTGGCAATGCGACCAGTCTTTTGGGTACATTACCAGTCGACAGCGATGCAGATGAATTTTTCGATGCTACATATATCAAAAAATTCAGTTTGTTATTTTAACAATTAATTAGTTATAAGTAGTTGTTCTTGTTAGTTGTTGTTTTATATTAGGTATCCTAAAATAACATAATCATAACATCACGCCTTGTTTCCCCGAAGGGTTGGGCAGAGCTGTACCTACAGTAGATACACACATAAAATAATTAATTCAAAATCTGTACACATTAGTGGGGTTTTAGTTTTAGACGAGTGATACACATCGCCGTTGACTGAGAATATTTGCAGTGGCGGGGCAAGATCAAAATAATGATGTGGGCGAGGTACATTTCACGAGGCTCTCTAGAGACGCAAGAAGAAGAAAAAAAAAACTCTTGAGCAGTTGTAAAATTTTTAGGTCGAGTTATAGGATAGGCCGTTCAAAAATATTGCGGGTCTGTGAAAACCATTTTTCTATTCAGGGATCCGTTTGCGTAACATTAAGCTTTAGCACGTTCTGTGCCGAGAATCCTCCTGGAGGGCTCGTGTTAATATATTTATCGTTTAAGAACGAGTAAAATTTTTTCGACGCGTCCACGGTTTTTATGTAATGCATAAAAACCTTCGAGGTGCGAGGCCCTTCGGACCGCGAGGCCGTAGGCGGTGTCCCACGTAGCCCACGTCTTACGCCGCCTCTGATATTTGTCTCTAAAGATGACAATTAGATCGCTATGACGCCCAATGACGTCACGGCGTCTGCGGACGTCATTGTCATTACGTGTAGCCCATCTATCAACGCCTATACATGTCACAATTAAGTAGATAAACACTGTTCATTATTGAGATGCGAAACATGTTCTTATCTCATCTCGTGACTTTCCAGTCGGCTGAAGACCCTCTGATGCCAATTATTGACGTACTACCAACACCCCCAGACACCCCCTGATACACCCAGACACCCTCAACGCCCCCAGGCATAGCCACCCTTTGTATATCTACACGTTATCATCATTCCTAATTTTTAGGGAGCAAATTTGCTCACGATGCCTCAGGTCTTGGAGGCATTTGAGCGGCAACAAATAATGTGCTCCTCCCTATGTTTGGTTTGCTATGTAAGACGCCTTAAATAAAGATTCAGTTATTTTTGGTGTATTTTTTATGAAAGGTTTTACGGATCAATGAAATGATTTTTAGCATATTTAATATGTTGTATACATATAAAGAAAATATATTTTCTTAAAATTAGAATAAAGGCCGCGCTACTAGCGCCATTACAGTGGTAAAGTGCAATGTCGTCAGCCTTTATTTAATCTGTGGTCGAATTAGAACCATGTCGTGAAAACTATAAAGTTATTACTTGTTAGGAATTGATACCTTAATTAATAGCATTAAATGTCGTTTCTTTTATTACAGGTAAGGTTTTTATTAGTGATGCAACGAATACTACTTTTACGAATACGAATACGAATACGAATATCAAACCTACTATTCGGCGAATACGAATACGAATATCTCGCCATGGTAATAAAAGACTAATAGTCAGGTACTACATAGACGCAGCTATTACTAACGTTCGTCTAAGTTACTTAGGACTTACTATCCTACCTTTTAAATAAATAAATAAAAATTATGTTTATTTATCTCCACAAATTACATTTATATAAATCATAAGTTGACAGATATTTTGACAAAATTTTATAATTTGTGGGAGATCTGAAGTCTAAACTAAGCCTGTATTTTAGAACTCCAGGTCCCCCCATTGTAACACATAGTAAAGAATTGTCAACGTGGTACAATTGCGAATGGTTGGCAGTTTGTCTGAGTGTATGTTTGTTAAAGTTGTTTGTGTGCATGTGCGTGTGTGTGTGTGGGGGGGTGTGGGTGTGTGTGCGAGTGTGTTCATAAACATAAAATTTTATGTACATGTGCATAGAAAATTAAATACAAAATATAACATTACATGTAAATAGAAAAGAATATACCTAAATATAAAGAATATAATAAATAATGTAAACAGTTGCAACAAATATACCTTGTTACTTTATTATCTCAAGGATTTGTTCCGTTTCAGCGTAGTTTCGATTTAATAACCATTTGTTTATTTTGTTCATTCAAAAGAAATACAGACCATATAACTACTTATTTGGTAATTTATCGAAGTGTTTCCATATGTCACTTTGATCTCGTTTACGAGAAGACATTTTCTATTCAACTTCAACTCCTTTCACTTCGCAGCAACCTCAGAAAATAAATAAAACAATACTCTCTTGCTTGACTTGTGCTTTCGACTGACAAATGAAATGAAAGGAATGAATGAATCAATCAGGCCATGGTTCGTAATGATAGGAAAACTCCCGGGCCGCGGCACTGTATAAACTATGGCCGGGAAGTCCCCGCGTTTTCCAAGTCTGCCAGTAATTAGATTTGCGTACAAACATATTAATTTTTAAATATTCGTATTAGTATTCGTGTTAATATTCGCCGAATACGAATATTCGGTAAATGTCTACTATTCGGCGAATACGAATATTCGTATTCGTATTCGTTGCATCACTAGTTTTTATAGTTAATTGAATGTTATATTTTGTAATTAGTGTTAAACAAACATGAAAATAACAAACATAAATCTTTTATTACAGAGAAACTCAATTGTGTTTGATTGACGGTATCACCTCAACAAAACACTCTTAAATACATACAGGGTTTCAAGCACTTAAAAAAATCTGCTGTTCCATACATTTTGACCTCGTAGGTATTGCACTGTTCTATGAAACAGCTGTTTTTTTTTTAAATGTTCGACGAAAAATTTCGACGCAGCGGGAGTTCATTTTCCAGTTTATGCTGATCTCGCATTGTATAAGATTTCCGCACAATTCGAGGTCAGCTTGTTACTGGAAATGTATAGCTTGATGTGTAGCCGTGTGTACTGAATCTATGGTAACAGTTTTTGAGTCGATTTCTCTGACTCTCTGTATTTGTATCGTGCGGTCCGACTCCGTAAGTCCGTACACTTAAATGCGTGTCGTTTTAGTTGTCAAGAGCATTAAAAAAAACCAGCCAAATGCGTGTCGGACCACGTACAATGAAGGGTTCCGTGGTTAGGTGAATTTATCCCAAGAAGAAACTTAACATTGTAGTTGAAAAACATGTTCTCCCATACATTCCAACTGCAAATGTTACAATTTCATGTCACGTAGTGTGTGTATGCATGTTCTAATTTGTACGCACAATATTGAGAGATTTACCATGTTATTTTAAGACCACTGACTTCTTATAGGTTTTCCTGTAATCTATGTGTAAAGACCATATTATTATTTTTTAATTTAATCTCAGTAGTTTCCGAGATGTGCATGGGTGGGAATGGTAAATTTTCATAAATTATCTATATGTATTTATTTTAAAATTATTGAAAAAAAAAATTAAGATCTTCACAGCAGGCCCTTTCATTTGATATGTCACACGGTACAGTTTGCAAAACTTTTATTTTAAAAGTGACCCCAATCCCATATTCAAAATTCATTTATTTACAAGTCCGTGTTTGGGTTACAGAAAAAACGCGTCATTTGCAATGCAGATAATCGAGTACTTCCACTTTGCCCCACTAAGCCGCCCCACTGGTGGGGTAAAGTGGAATACTTAAAATTTTGCAGTGGAATCTGCCCCACTAGTTCTATTTGGTGGAGCAGATTCCACTAGTCTAAAGTCTTCATGGAGTCGCGATATATAAGATATTTTTTGCATGCTGAAATATGTAAGTAAGCAAAATATGTGGAACTTCTTATATTTAAGACCTTTTATGTACCATATTTTATGCAAAATAAAGAAATTCTAATTCTAATAGAAAGAGAGGTAAGTTCTAGGTGAATAAAACTGTAGGTAATTAGCGCTGTGCGGCCTGAATTACACTTTATTGTGTCGCAGCCAGAGTCGCTTTTTATTTAAATGATTTTGCGGAGTGAACCATCTATATTAATCTGTGGCAAAACATACACGATCACGCCCTCCATTATGTTACACTGCCCTCCTTAAGGAGCAATTAGTAACATACATAATACACGAAATGGTAGCACATAGGTGTTATTACCACGCCATGCCCGTTTTCCTGTAGCCCATGGAAATATTTATGTAATTAGGGACACGAAACCAATATTAATGGCAGGGAAAATTAGGCCGTAAGTGTTTATTTTATCTTGCGATTAAATACGTAAAGGGGCTAGAATGTGTTTTTGAGGTGCGGTAATTAATTATATGCCTACCTACTTAAAATACTTTATTACTCTAAATTAAGGTCTGAAATCGGTTTGTTTGGTAAACAGCGTCCAGCTTCATTAACTAGAAAAAAAAAAAAACCAACCGACTTCCAAAAAAAAAAAACAATTTCGGAAGTCGGTGTCTTTGGTTTAGAATTTTCGTTTTTTATTTGTTTTATTTACTCCACACAAATTAGGATACCACTACCTGCTATGTAAATAACAGTGACAGGAACTTAACATATCATCCACATACTAAGTGGGAAAAAATTCGTATTATTGAAGCTAACTCAAAAATTACCCAAGCAAAGTTATAAAAAAATATATGGGACCACCTCTGAAGTATGACCTACCAAACAAAAAAGGATCACTAAAATCAATTCATAATTGGCGGAGTAATCGCGTAACAAACATACAAAAAAAAACTGTTAAATTGAGAACCTCCTTCTTTTGGAAGTCGGTTAAAAAGGTCGAACTTCACACACATTTTGATAGAAGTGCCTGGGCGACCGAGCTCTGTTCTGGCAAAAATAGAGAATGCTCATTTAATAGTATGGGAAAGTTCATTATACTAATCGATGTATAGTACCTACTTATTCCATGCTGCCATGTCATTATTCTAATGTCATTATTCTCATGTCATTATTCAATATTATGTTCTAAACTTTGAGCGACCGAGCTCAGCTCGGGTGAAAATACGGAGAAAACGAATTTTCCCAGATATGAGACCTAGCTAGATCGATTTTTCGCTCCCGTAAACCTCTATACAGTGTGAGTCTTCATAATGTGCACATATCGAAATGAGGAAATCTATGCTTAATTTTAACGACAGAAAAAATATTTAAAAAATCTAAATATTGTTTTTTATACTTTTTATGAAATTAAAAAAAAATTGTAACAAAACTGTGTAACTTTTAAACTGAATCAGCTATCGCGATGAAACAAACTCCATAATGATTGAAAGTAAGTAGCCGTCCACATAAAATTAAAATTGAGAAAAAAACTACCCTCAATTGAAAATAAACATGTTTTTTTAGTAAAAATCTGTATTTTTTTCTTCAATTTTTAATTGTAAAATTTATAAATAAGATAATAATAAAAAGAGAGCAAAAAAAATTTAAAAAAAAAAAATTTTTTTGTAAAATTTTTTTTTTTTTTTTAAACTAAAAAAAAAAATTACCATTTTTTCCGTCGATAAAATTAAGCATAGACTCCCTCATTTCGATATGTGCACATTATGAAGACTCACACTGTATTGCAACTTTCATCGAAATCGTTACAGCTGATTTCGAGAACGTGAGTACAAATATACCTATATAAAAATATATACAAATATTGCTTGTTTCTCGACGAGTGCATAGAATGGCTGAAAAAGTGCATTTTATAACACGACTGCCCAAAAAAGGAGTGTAATGTTTTCAAGGTTCATGTATGTACTAAAGAAAAGAAAGAAAGAAAAATAGGTTTATTTGTCACAGAAATACGTGCATACATAAAAGACAAGAGTAATCAGAGAACAACACAAAGTACATAACAAATCACGAGCATAGAACAAAAATTACTTAGGCGGCAGCTGCACGACATGACTGTGACAAGAAGGCTTCCAGTTTCTTTATTCCATCATAACGTTTTTTCTTTCCTATCAAAATAGTCATTTTAAAGAGCTTTCACGAGGTATTCGATAGGATATCAGACTCACCTTGGGTGCGTCTGTCCTTACAATAAATAAATAATCTTTTCGCCATGATAATATGAGCTATTTTTGTAAAGAAACGAGAGAAAAGCATATACAGTCGAACCTGGATAAGCGATAAGTTCAAGAGACCGCGATCTCTTTATCGCTTACAGAAAGTTCTCACTTATTCGACTTTCTAGCTTATAGAGGTACAGGAGTGGTTTACTCACTTATAGAGGTTGGGGCTGGTTGGGAAAGGTTGAGAGGAACAAAAACAATGCTAGTTCCACGAAAATTAAGTATAAGTCTTAAGTGAATAGCAGACGGAAATTACGCTCGACTGCCGCTTATAGAGGTACATGCAAGTAGCAATCTCAGTTATAGAGGTCCGCGAGTGAAAAATGACTTTCTCCTATAGAGGTTTCTGTTTCTCACTTATTACGGCAACTTTTTTTTTTTTGTGTGGGGAATTATCAAATAACTTCTCCCGCTCTGGGCGGAGCGGGAGGGCGTGTCAGACTCTTAATGACTAAAACCCACCCGTGTTCCTTCGGTTGCCCTGTTGCCGGGGGCCACGATGTCCCTATCGGTTTTCTTCGAACCCCCGGCAGGCATTGGCCCTGGCGGACCCCGTCAATTCTGCTGACATCTCTTTGAGGCGCGCGTGCAACACAACGCGCCGTCGACCCGGGCTTGGTCCTTATCGGACGGCGAGCTACCCATTGCTCACCGATTACTCTTCTTTATAATTTTCTCGCTTATCCAGTTCTCACTTACCCAGGTTTGACTGTAGGTATAAAGTAAAACGTAAAACTCCACTCTTTTGACTTCATCTATTGATTAAACAACCTTGATTGTACGTGGGTGTACGAGTGGGAGGAACTCGCAAATAACTAAAAATATCCCTCGGATGAAGATGAACTCGATTAATTTATAACTTAATTAAAACTGCACTGATGCACAGTGACCTTTATGGTAAAATGCGAAGGAGGTTTTAATTATTCAAACCTTGTAGCGATTTTCTTGGAAAATTGCGATAAATTTTCCAACAAGGTTACTCACAGGTTAGATTTTGAAAAATTTTAAATGCCTTCTTAGGGTTCCGTACCCGAAGGGTGCCAAACAGAACCCTAATACGAAGCCTCCGCTGTCCGTCCATCTGTCTGTCAGTGGGCTGTATCTCATGAACCGTAATAGGTAGGCAGTTGAAATTTTGACGAATTGTACATTTCCACAGCCGCTATAACAACAAATAATAAAAAGAAAATATACTTAATAATTACCCCATACAAGAAACGTGTTTTTTCGGGTTTTTTGCAAAAAACATGTACATCAAATTAATGATAGCGTTGCCTTAAGGTTGAACTAGTCGCGGGCTCGAACTCATTGGTGGGCTTGGTCAAAAAGCACGCTATCTCACCTGGCATCGTGTCCGACAGAGATAGTATCAGTGATGAGCAGTGAGACGCTGGTCTACATGCACAAACTCTAGTTCGCACGCACACAAACACCGTTCAGAACGATTTTAGTAAAAGGAGTTCGTAAAAAATTACGAAAAGTCCTTTGGAAGGTGGAGTTTTATGAAAAAACTACTGCATAAATTAATTACGAATAAAGTTTATTATAATCTTCGACAATTGAGCTTTATCGGAACGAGCTTTGTTTTGGAGATTTTATACTTCTTTTATTACTTATTTACTCCCAAAGTTGCGTTAAAATTAGCAGGAAAAACGAATCTTAGTTGGCTCATAACTTTTTAGTTGCTTTTTTTTTACTATTCTGCTTCTGTAAAGACAAAATTAATAAAAAGACAAAACGATTTCATGTTTTACTTTGGATGTACAATGTGTAACAGTGGAGTAAAACCCCCCCGAAATTTGTATGGAAAAAGTATCGGCTAGTTGCGCCTTAATCAGTTAGTGGAAAGTGGTGATCATTGCAGAACTGAATCACTTACATCCTTTCTCATTGCAGCAGTGGTTGATAAGGAGGTCGCATCAGCATCTGTGTTCAACGGAGGACGTCAAAAAACCGATATGCTGTGTATATCTAAATATTATAACATACCGTCTCTATTGAACCGAGATGAATATTAAATTACTAACTACCTATGTATCGAGCTTCAATATAATCTGCTCAGTAAATTAACTAAACCTTGGTATGTAATCTGTTATAGGATATATTGCGTGGGCTTAGGGAGACGGCTTCAGTGGCCCAATAACTATGGTAGAAAGATTATTTATAGTTACCTCAATATTATGTAAACGAGGTCACGCTTGGAGCAATCAGTACGTACGAAGTATCAAGTACGTTCTGGCAGAAAGTATCGTTTCAAGAGCCTGTGGTGGAGTCTACATTGCTGCATGCGAATTACGCATCACTAGGGACACGGTATCGAATAGAAAGTATCGATACTGTACTCATGAGTAAGTAGTATCGAAAAAAATATCGTACTCATAAAAGTATCGAAACAAAAGTATCGATACTTCAAGGTATCGAGTACTTTTCTTAGGGCCTAATGCGCATACAGCATAAGTCAATATCAGTCCAGTCAGTATATAACGTCAGTTTAACTTCAGTAGGGCAGGACATGAAAAACAAATGACAACGGTAAACGAGTGAGTGAATGAGTGATTGATTAGTGTAGTAAATGAATGAAGGAAAGGTTAGGAATTTAACTGTGAACGGAAGGAAAAATTTCGATCAAACATCGATGTAATGTTTTAGAAGGTTCAAAACGATTGAACTAGATGGTGTTGCCATAACCATAAACATAAGCCGTAAGGTCGCAAATTTGAAATGGGTAATTTCTAAGATTAGGTACCCATTTAAAACTTAATTTCTTATTCGATACGATACCTGCCAAAAAGTACTTATTGAGTAAAAGTATCGAATGCAAAGTATCAAGTACAAAAGTATCGGTATCGAATGGAAATTTACTCGATACCACAAAGTATCGATACTTTTTTCGTGTCCCTACGCATCACACGTCGTCACGCAAAATCCTGCATCTCGCTTTGTAGTCGGTTATTAAAAAAGAAAGTGGTGGCGCTCCGGGAGTGCCGACAAAACTGAAAACTTGAACAAGATCGCCTTGGTGGAAGAAAAATACTTGTATAAAACATTGCTCCGTAAACTTATCTAAATAAAGAGCACAATCGCGTTTATAAAAAAAATACTTCCGAAACATTTAAAGTAAAAATACTTGCACAGAACATTGATCCGTAACGTAATATAAATAACGAGCACTATCGCGTTTACAAAACCTTTAAAGTAAAAATACTTGCATAGAACATTGATCTGTAACTTAATATAAATAAAGAGCACAATCGCGTTTACAAAAATGAGATGTTATCATGGTGTCGCGAAATCAATGGTTTAGTCCCATCTCAAAAATGCCCAACGCGCCTAAAGAAATTTCACTTAAAAAAAATCTGTTGTTCCATACATTTTGACCGCGTAGGTATTTTTGTATGAAACAGCAGATTTTTTTTTTCAACGCTTGGGGGTTCAGAATCATGTACAGTGTAGCGGTTACACCGTCACATACGAACTACGCATCATAGACATGACGTCACACAAATCCTGCATCGCGCCGTTAGAGTACCGAGCGATCGACATACATACAAGATTTCAACTTCAAACCGAAGGGCAGTTGCCCGCCAGACACAACACCCGTCTGGTCGGAGGATCCTCCCTTTTCTATGGTGGTTGAGTGAACTTTACACCCTGTTCCTCATACCACTAAACACCACCTCATACCATGGTAACAGTTTTCGCGTCGATGTCCCTGCCATCCTGTATCAACGTCCCGACATCAATCTTCGGCAGTTGCCCACGAGACACAACAACCTGTTTCTCATACCTCTATAAGTCTTTAGAAAGGAAATTCAAGTTCAATCTGAGTAGAGAATGTGATTATGAATAAATAATTCAATGAATCTGATCCAAAACGTGATACAACATACGTATTAATTGAGTGGGTATGCAGTAGCTTACGGGATAGTTTAAAAATAAGTAATTCTAAGTAAGGTTTCTCTCTCTTGGGTAATATTCCTTTGCGACTTTTCTTCAATATGAACTTGTTTTCTCGTCTCAACTCGTGAAAATGAAGTGTTTGTATGGTAGACGAATAATACACTTTTACATCTCTCATATTCGGTAAGTAGGTCCTTATTACCCCCAAATGGGGCTTGTAGGTAACCAATTAGCGCTCTAGGGTAATAATGTAGCTAGAAAAGCCCTAGGGCGGTAAGTAATTTAAAAAAAAACTCTTCACTCTTTCAAAAAGTTCGCGTACATCTAACCATCATACTGGCAATAGACATCATGCATTCAGCCCAATGACAAAAGAGGTCGCTTCGTTATTCAGCCTTGTCTTCGTATGAGTATAATAGTCATCAATTTTAAATATCGAACGGCGAAGCTCAATTTCAGTCTTGAAAAAAAAAAATTTTTAAAAAAAAAGGTGAAAAAAGGCGGGAATAGAAAACTTTTACTTTAAATATTGTTTGTTTTTGGGATTTTTTATAATTACGTGCTAATTAGGAAAAAAACATGAGTTCTGCAAGTGATGAAGATATAAGCTGCACTCCCGATTCAATGAAAATGGAAGCTGAAGCAGAAATTAACAATATTTTGCCTGAAAGATCTAAAGAGAGATATTTGAAAACTTACGACGAGTTCATGAAGTGGCGAAAAGAAAAACGAGTAAAGTCTTTATCTGAGACTGTATTCTTAACATACTTTAGTGAGCTATCAAAAAAGCTGCAGCCATCTAGTTTGTGGTGCATTTATTCAATGTTAAAAGCAACTATGAGTACTAAACACGACATCAATATCAAGAACTTTTCAAAATTATCATCTTTTCTAAAAAGACAATCAGCTGGGCACAAAAGCAAAAAGTCAAAGGTTTTTACAGCGCAAGACGTGAAAACATTCATAAATGAAGCCCCTGATGACATATATTTAGCTGTTAAGGTACGTAAAATAACAAATCACATAATAGTAATACTTCATCATTTATCTTTTAAATTCTTACAATCCTTAATCTTTTAAATTTTTATATTTCGCTTGTTTTAGGTGGTTCTTATCTTCAGTATAACTGGCGCATGCCGAGGTATTGAATTGACAAATATAACAATAGAGAACATAGAACAACAGGGTCAGTTGTTAGTTAAACTACCGAACACAAAAACTAAAATTGACCGAACATTTGTAGTTCCTCAAGAATTTTCTGAATTCGTACAAAAATACAGAAATCTTCGTCCTGAAAATGTAAACATCAACCGATTTTTTTTGAAGTACCACCAAGGCAAATGCTACAAACAAGTTATTGGAAAAAATACCATCAGAAGTATGCCGAAGCAAATCGCAAGTTATTTAAAGTTAGCAAACCCGGAATTGTACACAGGTCATTGCTTCCGGAGAACATCGGCTACACTTTTAGCCGATGCTGGGGCTAACTTAACCACTATAAAAAGGCACGGTGGGTGGAAATCCAGCAAGGTGACTGAAGGTTACATTGAAAATTCCATACAAAATAAAAGTAAAATTACCAACCAAATAACGAAAACCATTCAGCTTTCAAAAAATGAAACATCTTTCTCAAGAGATGATCCGCAACCATCAACTTCTGCTGAAGAAAGCTTCATCCCGTCAAATTTTATCCATGACCAACAAATATCACAATCTCAAACTATTAACATACCCAAAAAACACCTGTCCCTAAAATTTGAAAATTGTTCTCATTTCACTATAAATTTTAACTAATAAAATGTTTTATTCTTGTAATGCCGGTTTTTTTCTACTTACCTCACAATCGAGATGTAAAGCAGAGTAGTTAGCTCGGGTGTAAGCATCAATTGCACCCTCGAACTATAGGCGCCCTCGCTGCGCTCGTGCGCCTAAATATCTCGGGCTGCATATTGATGCCTTACAGCCCTTGGCTACTAATCTACTATTGTTGTTGTCAAGTATATTTGGCAATTGGTTTTTGGTTTTGCACTAAACTGTTCAAACAGCTCAACAACAACTCAACTGTTCTAACTGTTCGTGCTAAATATGAATATTTCTTAAGGAGCGTTGGGCATTTTTGAGATGAGAAAAAACAACTGAACTCGCGACACCGCTACCGAAACCTTGTTTTTGTAAACGCGATTGTGCTCTTTATTTATATTACGTTACGGATTAATGTTCTATGCAAGTATTTTTACTTTAAAGGTTATGGAAGTTTTTTTTTTATTGTTCAAGTTTTCACTTCTGTTGGCACTCCCGGAGTGCTACTGTTTTTTTTCACTACGAATCTCACTTTCACTGCAAATAATTACGCGATTCGATTAGAAATTCTTAGAACTTAAAAAAATTATTAGCTTCAATATTTCCCAACGACTGCCCACACAATCTCTCACTCCAATAAATCAGTAAATAGTAAAAGTATCCGACGAAAAACGATTGAAAACAAACAAGCAAACAGTCGGTCGGCTCGCAAAGGTCGCCGCCTCTTATCTGTAACATCGCACGCAATGCCGACACCGACACGCTGCCCTGCCATGCCACCTAGTTTATATTCCGACAAACAATCGGGGTATAAATAAAAATTATTATCGATCAAGACATGCGAGAGAAACAGGGCGACTTTTTCAGACAGGTATAAGGCGAAAATTGTAGCTTGGATAAATAAATAGAGCAATGTGGAAGTAGCTTGTGAGCTTGATTTTTATTTAGTTTTTGCAAAAGCTCCTAGTTTAGCCCTTTGTTATGGTGGGAAATTTTCAAATAACTTCTCCAGCTCTGGGTGGAGCGGGGAGGGCGTGTCAGACTCTTACTAATTAAAACCCACCCGTGTTCCTTAATGTATGTTGCCAGGAGCCACGGTATCCCTTTCGGACTGTCTCGCGACCCCGGCAGGCATTGGCTCTTGGCCCTAGCGGACCCTGTCAGTTGTGCTAACATCTCTTTGAGGTGCGCGTGGAACACAACGCGCCGTCAACCCGGGCCTGGTCCTTATCGGACGGCGACCTATCCATTGCTCACCGTCTGCAAGCCCGCAGCTACGGTGGCTGGGGATCGGCCTGCGATTCCCGACGCCCAGGGCGTCTCCTGCGGTGGTTAGGGGCGTGAAGGCGCGAAATTTGCCTCTCCCTCACGCATTCCACCTCCTCTTCCCGACGGCCTTTCATGCCCTCTTGCTCCGTACTATGGCCTGGACCAGGGCCGGACGCGAGAGATTACCGCCGCCAATAGCCTCCACGAGGATACGGATGTGCTCCGCCCAAGCCGGGCAGACCTCCACCATATGCTTCACCGTGTCCTCCGGGCAATCCACACAATGGTGACACCCGGGCGTTTCCTCCCTCCTTATTCGGAACAGGAACCTCCCGAAACAACCGTGTCCGGTGAGGACCTGCGTCAGGCGGAAGGTGGTTTTCGCCGCAATTGTGGCGTGCCCCTTCATTTGGCCCCGAAGGCCCATCTCAATAATTCTTTTCACACTGAATACAATTGTGAAGGATATTATATTTCTGCTATATCTGTACCGACTCACACGTGGAAAGATTTATAAGTTTCCAGGACATTTAACCTACACTTTGTCCTTGAATGTAGCTTACCTACTGCTTCTTTGTTCACAGTATTCAGGATTTCTTATTCTAAATCAATACATTATCTAAACTATGTATGTACAACTAACTTTTATTTTATTATATACAAGTATGTAAACGAGAAAATAAAAATAAAGGGAAGAGCTCATTGGGCGTCAAAAAATTCGTCCGCATCGCTATCAGCGGGAAAAGTCCTCAAAAGGCTGGCAGCGTTGCCACGTTGGATGGCAATACTGATTCTTTGGCTTAAGAATTGGCCAGCCTTCTGGTCACGAGAAGCGTCGACCAACCGCTTGGCGATGTCCCGAAGTACTCGGTGAGCACTCGGACCACACGGCCTTAGTGTTTCAACCCCAAACAAAACTAAATATTAGATTATTTTTTTTACGAGGACGATGTTTTTTAGGAGGTGACGGGAAAATTCCCTTCGCCTCTTAAAAAACGTTGTCATTAATCATTTAACTTATACTGTTCTAAAGCATCGTCTCTAACAAGCTTCGATCCAGCTTCGATAACGCTTACAGCTCGAAGCACTCTAGCAGCTACATAGGTAACACAATAAAGCGTAGCAGTAGAACATAATCTCCGCGCAAGGGATGCACCATCTCAATAATTCATGTGTTCGCACCTTGAAATGCGCCGCGACCGATGATAGCACTCTGATAGCGACATAGATTATGTAGCGCAGAGGGGAATTGAGGAACATGTAAATGCCTATAAGTTAAATTGTATTTGACTGTGTCAGATTTTGTTAGGACCTTGTGTTCCACGAGATGTCAGCAGAACTGACGGGGTCCGCCAGGGCCGATGCATGCCGGGGTTGCGAAGAAGTCCGAAAGGGATATCGTGGCCCGCGGCAACATGGCAACTGAACACGGGTGGGTTTTAGTCGGTAAGAGTCTGATACGCCCTGGAGCTCCGCCCAGAGCGGGAGAAGTTATTTGATAATTTACCACCCAAAAAAAAGGACCTCACCTAAATGTATTGATTGGAACATTAAATGGTTTCCTTAATACGAATTTCAGCTTAAATATACCCAGACAGGCAGGATAATTATTTGTTAAGCAAATTGACACCCTACGTCAAATTGCAGTGTTATTATCAGAGGTCGGAATTAGGTAGAGTTATTTATGTACTTACACTGATTTCATACAACGAAAGAATAAAGTGGATATGCCTCAAATCCCGGGATTAATTTTGAAGAGCAGAAAAATCCCGTGATCTATTAAATAAAGTTATTTACTTTTACACAATTTAAACCATTGCACGTGCGACGTTGCCAAATTTACATCAACGACATCGGATGTCCGAAGTTGCAAAATTCCAATGCGCACACGTGTGCATTGTGAATTGAATACTAATAAAAATTGTATGTTAATTATCTTTGTTTTATTTGTCTTATCTATCTCTGAGGTTTTTATTATTATTTATTTGTAATTTTGTTGGTCACACGGAATTGTCTATTAGAAATCCCGGAAAGATCCATATTAATATCAACATTTCGATGCAAGTACATAAATAACTCTACCTAATTCCGACCTCTGGTTATTATGAGGTTGTTATGTTAAAAAAAATAACATTCCAAAAAAAAATCATTGACGTTGGTATTGCCAAAAAGTCATCATCAGCGAATTCGGCTTTCAATGCGGCAGTGGGAGAACGATAATGGGTTTCCAAGGTGTTTTACAGATTCATCGAAATTTTATGACTGGCGCTGCGGTTTATCACCAAAGCTTCAGAATTATTTTACCACCTTTAGATTTGTATAATAAATAAATAAAATAAAATCATTTTATTTCAGATAACTAAAAAGATCCATAAATTGTTAGTAACATGTATGTACTTAAACCACTATTGTTAGTACTTAAAACTAAAGACGAATTTGTGAGAAGACCACCCAACATCTAGTAGTATTATTGGTCTAACTATGGTATGAGTCTTCTCACAAATTGTCTTATTATGGCAGAGGAAGTATCTGCCGCCACAGCCTTCAGGATACTATTGTGACTGCCTCTTATTCTGCTCAGGAGTGAGGCCGTTTTTTGCCGATGATGGCATGAAATCCGTCGGTATGGGTTACCGCGAACATTTCAGAAGCACTGCAAAAACGAGGCAGTCGCAACAGCATCCTAAATACATTGTTGTATTGGACGCGTAGAACAGCGACCTTTTCGAGTAGTTGACCCAAAGATTACCGGTGTAAAAACTTTGACAATAAGCTTTAAAAAGCGTAATCTTAACTTGGTCATATAACCGCCTCCCTAAATTTGAGATCTCTCGTGCGACTAATTTCTCCACGCTGCTAACATATTCCTCTCCAGATCTGCTTGTGACACTGATGATCCTCATCCGTCACAATAACATAAAGTTATGAATTATTCTGTCTGTGTGAGTGTGGTATGTGTTATTTTATGTTTTAACAATTGTAATATTTATTTATTAAGAAAAAAGTTTTTTTCAGTCCAGTATTAATCCACTAAGATCTACATTGTGTTATTGTTTTTTTCTCATTTGATAATAATTTTTTGTGAATTTAGCTACCACTATCATAATAATGAAGAAAATAATAGCGAAGAGTCTCGATCAACACCTCAGGAGGCTCTCATTGCGCGGCTGGGTCAAGGGCTTGATTCAGAAAGCAGTACCTACTCCTAGACACGGCACGCATAGTGAGGAGGTTCCTCTCTCTAGAGCCCTAGCCACCATCAGTTTGGACCTTGTTCCTGATGCCAATGGGCCACTATTTTTATAATTTTAAATGATTTTTTATAAAAATACTTGCTTCTGCCCGCGACTTCGTCCGCGTGAAATATTTACTTTAGAACTCCGCTCCTATTGTTCTTAGCGTGATGATATATAGCCTATAGCCTTCCTCGATAAATGGGCTATCTAACACTGAAAGAATTTTTCAAATCGGACCAGGAGTTCCTGAGATTAGCGCGTTTAAGCAAACAAACAAACTCTTCAGCTTTATATATTAAGTATAGATAAATAATTAAAGTATAGATTAAAAATGTAAACGGTAGAAATAAAAGAAAATAATATTATATAGACGACTGCGCATCTCCTTGTCCTTGTGCATGATCTATGAGAAAATAAAACAAAGTTCTGAAATGCTATAGCATCGCTGTCGAACAAATCGAATTGTATTTTTAATTAGGCAAAAAGATAGGGCTGAACAGCAAAACTTTTACGTATGCAGTTGCGATTAAGAAAGATACGTTCAATTTTAACTCTATGACGAGTTGTTTAGAGATTTTCTCTTAGAAAAACAGAAGATTTTTGTTGGATTTTCCAGTCGATACGAAGTGACAACTTTTTATAGCGGAACTTAGAATAATGAATATGACCTAAGGGCAGTTTTCTAAGCCATTTTAAACTGTTCCAGCTTTTATTTTGCTAGTTTATTTCTAGGTCTTATTTTTATACGTCCAAGTAAGAAATTTCTGTCAACTTTAGCCAGAAAAATGAGTTTTTTGTTGAGCTTTTCGTGAATAAATTCGTCTGGGAAAGTCGGTTTACGTGACCATAGGTACTTACCGCACTTTTTTTACGTGATGGCTCACGTTAACGACAGACAATGTTTCTTGGTGGCCCAAGAAACGTTGTTTTATTTTGGTAATATTCTTAATTGGTTAAGGGATAAAGTTAGTAATATTCTTAATTGATAATTAGTAATATTCTTAATTGGTAAAGGGATAAAGTTAGTAATATTCTTGATTGATAAAGGGATAAAATTAGTAATATTCTTAGTTGGTAAAGAGATAAAGTTAGTAATATTCCTAATTGGTAAAGGGATAAAGTAAGTAATATTCTTGATTGATAAAGGGATAAAATTAGTAATATTCCTAATTGGTAAAGGGATAAAGTAAGTAATATTCTTGATTGATAAAGGGATAAAATTAGTAATATTCTTAGTTGGTAAAGAGATAAGTTAGTAATATTCCTAATTGGTAAAGGGATAAAGTAAGTAATATTCTTGATTGATAAAGGGATAAAATTAGTAATATTCCTAATTGGTAAAGGGATAAAGTTAGCTATCTGGATATTTTGTATGCCTGTAATTTCAAATACACAACATAACATCACGCTTATAATTCCCGGAGGGTTAGGCAGGAAATGGAAAAACCAAATAACTCTTTGCGTGACCTATGGGAATCGAACCCAGGCCTTCATGTTCAGCAGTAGCGCTTGTGACCACAAGACCAACGAGGGTAATTTCATCCTGTATTTTTAGATAATAGGTGTTTTTTATAAGTCCTAGGAGGCTGTAGTCAGCTCTTTGCCAATCTATAATGAAGACCTAGAAATTGTGAAGAAAATACCTTCAATTATAAATAAGACGACATTATTGTAATTTTTAAAATTTTCACACAAAAAGGTATTCACGCCTTTTTCCCATGGGCAGAAATTGATACGTTTTCATTTACATAAAACGCTATTGGAAATCTATCCCACAAATTCAGTGTAGAAAAGAAAACTGTAAGATAAAGTAGATACATTTTATATTTCAGCTTGAATAAACGTGAAAAATAAAGAGCAGCTTAGTGCTCGCGCACCCAGAACCTATCAGCTAGGGATAATCTTAAAACCACTGAATCCATTCGATTGGGGATTTGTGTCATTCAACGACACTGAACTCATTTATTTTGTTACTTTTATAAGTTTTTTCGTTTATTTTAAAGGCATGGAGAACGGGTATTTATGTTACTCGTGCAGATATACAGGGTCAAATTACCAATATCCTTAATATTATAAATGCGAAGGTAAGTTTGTTTGTTACGCCTTCACGCTAAAACGGCTGAACGGATTTGGATGAAATTTGGCACATATATAGATGATGCCCTGGAAAAGAACATAGAATACTTTTTTTTTTTCCCACTTGGTCGAGACTTATGCGGGTGAAACCACGGGACGCAGCTAGTCTAAACATAAAAAAACAATGTAATGTTAATCAATGAAAGACTATATTTATATCGTAATAATTGTGAACGTTAATTTAATTAATTTTATCATTTTCTTTTTCCTGAAAAATCCATGTCCTAATTTATTTATCTTTTCCTTCTTACTTCGTATCAGCGTTTAACTCATAATTTTATAATTACTAGAAAAGATTGAATATTACAATTAAAAAGGTTACGATCTCACGCCTTTTGTCTATAGGCTAGGTACCTTTTCCCAGATGTTCCCATGACAACATCACGTTGTCATGGGAACTGTCATTACATGGAAGGCGGAGTGGGGGGTGTTAGGTTTTATTTTCGTTACGGTTTTATTTTCGTTACGTTACGGAATTTCTTGATTCGGTCGCCGCGCTCAAAGCCCGCGATAAAAGCTATGCAATAGCTTAAAAATTACATACAGAAATAATGTGGCCTGTTCTCAAACGTCGGCAGTAAGTTACGTTAGTTGTTTACCCAAAACTTCCATCTTAACAGTCCAGATTAAACTTCAAACAACATTAAGCCGGTGGACGCAAAATATTATAATAAACTGCTTGGACCGACAGCACAAAAGTCAAATAATAAATTCATGACATGTATAAATAAATAAAAAACGTTTATTTCAAAATCACTTCCATATTAATTAGTAACAATTTATACTTATAAAACTAGTGTTAATAAAAATTATTCTGAAGCTTCGTTAGGCACACCGATCCCAGAGAATGCCTACTTGACTGCGTGCAATCGTATCCACCACCCCAAGATCGGAGACTCCCACCTACCAGCCAGCGCTCTAAGAATGGTAACAGCACCATCACCATAAAATCACTATCGGCAGAGGTGTACCTATGGTTTAAGTCCCATAACATGTAATAGGGGGCGACCCTATTGCCATCAACCGAGCACAATTCCAGACTTCGGGCTGCTACTGAGAAATTCCTAATAGAAAACCCCATTGCAATAACACTTCGACTAATAACATTCGAGCGTGCATTCTAAAAGATGGCAACGTTGCAAATTGCTGTCAAATATTTACCTATTTTTTCCAATTGGTAATAAAATATTGCTCTATCTATAGTGTACTAAAATGTTAATAATGAATTGCATTATATCACTGAATTTGATGTTGTAACCGTTTTAGGTTAAAAAGGGCATTTGGAATGTTTTTTTACATCTAAAACGAAATATTTTGTGTTACGAAATGATTTATTGCATTTCATAATATATTGCGATATTTCATATTTCCAAACAGTAATATTGCCAAATTAATCAAAATAGCGAAGTAATTGACAGCTATTTACGACGTTGCCCATTTTCAGACTTTCTTTGCTATAACTTTATAACAAAAACAAAAGAAAAGCAATTAGCAAATCTTAACTTACCTACAAAATCACGTTTCCAAACAGTTTTGTTTATATCATTAACCTTTTGCTGCTATCCGTACTCAGTTAGACGAAAAATAAACTCATTTTCGCCTCATCATTCATTTCCCGGTAACTTCTCTCATTATGTTGAGCTTAAGGTGGTGTTGAGCTGCCCGGAGCTCCTAAATAAGTTCCTTAATAAGATTATGTCGGTAAATGTAGGAAAGCGTACGTGTTGACGAGACTATTGTGTATTACGACTTCTTCTAATGGTGAGGGACATCTTAAGGTGCATTGTATAACGTATGGGTGTTTGTGGTTTTACTCCTGTACACTCGAGTGGTTTTAGACTCAAATAGAGCCCTTAGGCTTCCTGTAACGAAATGAAATGAAATTGTTTATTCTGTAACTAGGATATCGGAATCACTTTTACACGTCATACTAAATAAATATTAAAAAAACTTTTTACAAAAAAAAACAACCGACCTCCAAAAAAAACACTACAAAGTGAAAAATAACTTTAATTTCGGAAGTCGGTGTCTTGGGTTTTGTATTTTCGTTTTTTGGCACCGACTTCCGAAATTAAAGTTATTTTTCACTTTGTAATGTTTTTTTGGAGGTCGGTTGTTTTTTTTTTGTAAAAAGTTTTTATTTTTCACTTTTTAGTTGTGGTACCTACCCCACACACATTCGAATACCACTACCTGCTACCAGTGACAGAAACTTATCATATCATCTACATACTAAGTGGGAAAAAAATACGTATTTTGTAGCTAACTCAAAAACTATCCAAGCAAAGTCAATAAAATTTATATGGAACCAATTCGAGAGCACACCCTTTCAAACAAAAAAAGAATTTTCAAAATTGGTCCACAATTGACGGAGAAATCGGTGGAAATACATAAAAAAAAACAAACATACGCGACGAACATATAACCTCCTCCTTTTTGGAAGTCGGTTATAAATAAGCTTGATCAGGTCGGCGTTTCCTATCTGACTACTCTGAGAAGAAAGGCCGAAATAAACTCAGAGGTCGCAGTCTCTTTTAAAGTCCAGACATAATCTTGGTCAGGCCATATGAGGAGCATGTAGATTAGTGTCAAAAATGCTATTTTGAGGAAAGAACTACACAGATTTGAGTGGACCTGTCCAGTCAGTGAAGGAATTTGTCCAGTAATCGTGTACCTACATGATGTCGGAGCCGCACCGGCGCGCGCCGGCGCCGCGTAGATTTTACACTTCTTTGAGATATTCTAATTTTTTTTCATCTTGCGGTCTGGTATCGGTGCGAATCCGGCGGGCGTCTTGTATAAGAAGCCTTAAGGCGACGATAACCGACTTTTAATGATTTTATACTGAAGATCACGTCTAAACGAGTAGTGTTAATGATTTGGAAAAAATATAATGTTAAATTAGAGCAAATTTTTAATAACTTAATCTGTGAATATTTTAGATTATGTTTATATTACATAATGTAATTAATTTGTAAAATTAAGTCTAACGCGGATAAAAAACTGAGGATCACACAAAAATTTTCAAGCGTATTTTTCTGAAACGTTAACCATTTTAAAGATCTTTTAGAATACGTGTTTTATTAAGATACCTTTTATGTATAATAAATTAATAATGCGTCTAATTTGGGACAGCGCTCCTTGGTGGGCGATTCCTATTACTGGCTGGACGTACGATGTGTTGCGTGAGTTCAGTACAGAACACGCAAGCTAACCACTCAAGTTCATTGGCATATAGTGGCGTTTTAAGCTTGGGTTTCTTAAGACAGCGATGGCGGCCACTTAACGGCCGCAGTTACAGCTATCATGAACATGACAGGGTTTGACTTTATGGTGTCAAAAACACACCAACTTACTACTTTCATAAATTCAGAGCAGTGATAACCTAGTGGTGTGACCGTCAGATTGCCAGGTCATAGGTCTCGAGTTCGAACCCAAGGCATGCACCTCTGACTTTTCGGATTCATGTGCATATTGTATAATTATCACTTGTGTCAAAAACGGTGAAGGAAAACATCGTGAGGAAACCGGCATGCCTGAGAGATTTTCTCGACGGCATGTGAAGTCAAGTTAGAGGCCCATGTCCATGGGCGGCTTTATAACTCTGACACCAGGTTACTCACTAACCACACGAAAAGAAGAAGACTTTCATAAACAACGTTTCAGTGACGTCATTCGACTGCAAATTGCGGACGTTATGTGGCGGTCACCGCAGTCTTAGGAAACCCTAGCTTTACTCATTAGTTGATTATTCGGAGAGTTAAGTTGAAATCGTGATCTCGCCCTGTAATTAAATTAGTACTGACATTCCCAATTGACCATATCTAACCACGGCAAGTGAAGTTTTGGAAATAGTACCTGGGCGACCGAGCTCTGCTCTGGTGAAAATAGAGAATGCTCATTTAATAATATAGGATAGTACCTACTAATCCATGTGTAGTACCTACTTATTCCATGCTGCTATGATACTTACTAATTTCATACTGCCATGTCATTATTCATTATCTTGTTCTAAACTTTGGGTGATCAAGCTCTGCTCGGGTGAAAATACGGAGAAAACTAATGTTTCCAGAAATGAGACCTAGCTAGATCGATTTTTACAAAACCCCTATATTGCAACTTTAATCGAAATCGTTAAAGCCGATTTCGAGAACGTGAGTACAAATATATATATACAAACAAATATATATACGAATATTGCTTGTGTAATAGTATAGGATGTTGTAGAGCGTCGTTCCTGCCTTTCATCCTCATGATATCAACAACAACAATACAGTCAACAAAATTAATGGTCAAGCAAATTGAGTACCACTACATAATTGACTACTACATATTTCTTTTATAGTTTTTCATTTCATTTCACTACCAATTTAAATTACCCGTATATTCAAATCACAACTGTAATTCTTTGACAGCTGTATGAAGTTGCTATAACACGGCAAATTAACGTAGGGTGTCAATTCGTTCCACAGTTAGATTCCCTGACTTTAAACATTATGACTTCTCTGCCAAAAACCTCATGTGCTATACAGGTTGTTTGGTAGAACGTTGAACATACGAAAACGGTGGATGGGTGGGGTCATCTCCTACTTACTCAGCCCTAATTTTGAAAAATTTTTTTTGCTTTCCCCTAGTTTCATCACTTTCATAACTTTAGTGTAATTTTTATTAAAAATGTGTTAAACAGGCAAAATTTTGTAATATTATAATAAAATTATTGCTTTATTCAGATGTTAGCTAGAAAAAAAGTTATGAATCCTCAAACTTTCAGAAAGATGTAAAAAATATTTAAATCTTGATTTCAACTTGCATTAAAAAAAAATATCCAGGGTGCCAGGGCCAAATAAATTAGGGCTGAGTAAGTAGCAGATGACCCCACCTATCCACCATTATCGTATGTTCAACGTTCTGCCAAACATCCTGTATAAACGGTCGCGTAGGTACTGTCATGTAAAAAGGCCTGAAAAATACTCCCCTAAATCCTTTTTCAGCCAAAATAAAACCAAACGGTCCACCAAATAGAGACGATAGAATTAATTTCGTATTTATAACGAGGATTAATCATCGGAATCTCCCTTGACTTTTACAAATTACGTTGGTTAGCTTATGATAATTAATCTCACCAGGAACTGGTCCTTTATCTACAAATAGGGTTGCCTCGATCACAAAATAAGTAACAACGTTAAATCATTTCCATAAATAAATAAAAAAACAACGGGCTTCCAAAAAACATACTACAAAGTGAAAAATTTGTTTAATTTCGGAAGTCGGTGGCAAAAAACAAAAATTCAAAACCAAAGACCTATATACACCCATATTTCGCCAGTTATGTTTAAGTCCCATGTAATAGGGGGCGAGCCTATTGCCATCAACCGGGCAAGAATCCAGACTCCGGGCTGCTACTGAGAGTACCTTGCTCGACCTGGGAATCGAACCCAGTACCTCTTGCTCAACAGTAGCGCTTGTTACCACTAGATCAACGAGGCAATTTATTCTATGTATGTGTTGTGTATGGTTTGAATGGCAGTTTATTTAGTGAAAATGTGTATAAACGAATTGACTAAAACCTGAAACTTATTAGAACCCGTAGTTAAGAGCGTTTATTCAGAAAATGGGCAACGTAAATAGCTGTCAAATATTTTGCTGTTTTGATTAATTTGGCAATATATTATGCTGTATGGAAATAAGAAATGTCGCTATCTAGCGAACTATAATATTAATAATGAATTGCAATTATAATACACACACTAATATTCGGTGTTACGATATTAATTATTACATTTCATAATCAATATTTTAGTTCCCTAGTTAGCCACATTTCTTAATTCCATACATTGCCAAATTAATCAAAATATCTAAATATTTGACAGCTATTTACAACGTTGCCAACTTTTAGGATAAACTCTCTTGTTCAAAATCGATTCACAATGTCATCTCAACGACAATCAATGTCAAAAACTTGTCAAAAATGTATAAATATTGGAGGTACTTTTGACAAATTGAGACTGAGATTTGAATTGCCCTCAAGAGTTGGTTATACAGTTTTAAACAATAATTTTTCAATAAAAGGCTAAAAGTTTTCAGTAATATCTAGCTTATTGTGATAACCACAATTTGCTCTACAATACTGAAATAATTTAAAAAACGATTCGTCAATGGTGCCGATTCCCTTGTTCACAAACTAAACTAAATTTAAGTTCATTGCATCTTTTTCTTTCTATTTCATTAAGAAAAGGACAGAAGATAGATTTTAGTTTAGTCCTGTCAAATTAATCAGAGCTTGACGTAAATTTACGTAATTTTAGTAGGTGGGTGAATATTTCATTTCGTGCATATTACATGGCAGACGATAAAGAATATATGAAACGCTGAAAGAATTTGAACCTAACGTTTTTGTTGTATAGTTAATATGGTGTTCTATTAGGCACAAGGCTTAGAACAACTTTTTTTAAATTAGAAATGCACTAAATTTAAAACAAAGAATCTAAAATCTAATTACCATCTGTGTCCCTTTTACCAGATTTTACCAAATTGGCACATCCTGTTAAAAACTGTGTTTGAAGAACGACATTTTTATTACTTATAAGGATAACAGGACAGTTAAACTATACATAGACGATTTATGGTTGAAGGAAGATCATATTTAAGCGGTTTCATACAACTTTGAAAAATGTCCCTACACTTTCCCATAATTACCATTCGACGGTATGTTCGATCAGATATTTTAATATTTAAGCGTCACTGTGCACTGTGCTTCGCACAAAATATTCGACGACGTCAACGCTCGGCTACCAAGTCGAACACACGCATGAAAGAGTGATTTTAGCTACGTAAATTAAAGTTCTCCTGTCCAAAAAGTGACGTGGTTCGGAATATTTCTGCATACCATTCGTGTTATGAAAGGTAGTTATATTTCTTTTTATTAAAGAATTATTTGCCAGATGTATTCGGTATAAGTCTCTTTTTCCGCTGATAACCTTAACAATGATGTACCTGTTCCAAATAACGGTAATTTATAGAAAATATTTACAAATCTAATTACCATCCTTCTAATTACCGTCCTTTTTTATTCGAATGGTAATGAGAAGAAACGAACGGTAATGATTATATTCTGTGATTCAAAACTGTATACATTGTATTTTTCCTTACTATGTATATGTCTTATATGTCTTATTTGGGATATAACGAATACGTTATGATAGATTAAATTAATTCAGTCATTTCCCAATCATATCAGTTGTCTTTGGTTACCAGCACACCATTATATTTTTCAAAGTAAGACAAGTAAGAAAAAATGCACAGGGTTTATTAATTTAATTAATAACGGACTAAAAGGGACTTACTTACATATTGTGATCGTTTGTCGTTCGTCATATAATGTCTCTATAAAAACAATAATATTGTTTTAGACCAAAATGACTCGAAGAAGACGTACAAGAGAAGAAATACTAGAAAGGGCAAAAATAGCACGCAGAAAAAGATATGAAAATATTAAATCAGATCCTGATCTTTATGCTTTACAAAAAGAAAAGAACACCAAAGATACCTAAAAAGAAAGGAAGAAAAAACAATTCTGTCAATAGGCGATATGACCCCAAGAGCCAGGAGACAGCAAAGAAAAAGCTACAATAATAATAAATATTTTTTTATATTTTTAAATGTTTTTTTAAAATTATTTTTTATAAGAATATTTAAAAATGTAAAAAGTATGTTTAAAAATGAAATAAAGGAAATAAATAATAATAAAGAAAGCTACAATATCAAAGATAATTTTAAAGTTTTGTATGATTAAGTTTTGTTTCTGTATTATTTTATAGTTTCATTATTATATAAAGAAAGAAAGAAAAAAAATGTACCTATTTCGAAGTTTAATTATAGGTTTGTTTTAATGCAATTAAAGGCTGATTTATCGAACTGTTATTGTATTATTAATTACCATTTTTCTACCTCAGTACCATAAATAGATATCTATCTAATTACCGTTTGTGTTAAATCTCATTACCGTTCCTTCAAAAAAAAACAAACGCTAATATCTTCAAAACTAAAAGTCTGATTACTGTCCCTTTTTTATATTTCACATAACATCATTAAACACTTTCAAAAAAATAAATAATGAATATGATTAGGCACATTTTTTTAACAATTCTCCAAAGATCATAATGTGCACGAAATGAAATATTCACCCAGGTAAGCAAGTTTTTAACCACGTCTAAACTTGTATGGAGTAGTGACAGGCGCTGATTAATTTGACAGGACTAAACTAAAATTTATCTTCTGTCCTTTTCTTAATGAAATAGAAAGAAAAAGATGCACTGAACTTAAATTTAGTTTAGTTTGTGAACAAGAGAATCGGCATCAATATTTCCCTTTTTCGCCAGTGTTGCATGCTTAGTTCAAATATTCTGGGCAAGGAACGAGGATATTTTGGCTCCCTGCCATGTATGGGGACAATGGGGGAAGAATGTTAATCCCCCTTCCCGGAAGAGAGAGACAATGTCCAAAGAATAGGGACTGTGTAGGTATCTATGTCATCATTTTAGTTTGGGAGTACATTTTAAGGACGTAGAATCTATGCTAGCCTTTTGGTAGAGCCCTCTAGGCTCCCAGCCGCTTCGGCAGAATCATAATATGATAATATTATGAATCACACAAACTGACAATTCATAATAATTATTATATGCGTTCAATTCATAATAAGCAATTCATCTGTTTGAAAGTTTTGTATTTTAAATCGTGGAATCTTTGCTAGGCTTTTAGTAGGGGGAGCCCAGAGGGTTTTTGAAAAGGCATAAGTAGGGCGAAAAGTGATAGCTGAGTAGGTGCGGCATGACGAGAGAATACCGAAAATATACTATGCATTTATTATGAGTTAAGATAATATTTATTTTGTAAAATATGTGTTCAGTATGAAGGTCTTATAATTAAAAAACTTTTTACAAAAAAAAACAACCGACCTCCAAAAAAAAACACTGCAAAGTGAAAAATAACTTTAATTTCGGAAGTCGGTGTCTTGGGTTTTGTATTTTCGTTTTTTGCCACCGACTTCCGAAATTATAGTTATTTTTCACTTTGCAGTGTTTTTTTTTGGAGGTCGGTTGTTTTTTTTTGTAAAAAGTTTTTATTTTTCACTTTTTAGTTGTGGTACCTACCCCACACACATTCGAATACCACTACCTGCTGCCAGTGACAGAAACTTATCATATCATCTACATACTAATTGGGAAAAAAATACGTATTTTGTAGCTAACTCAAAAAATATCCAAGCAAAGTTAATAAAATTTATATGGGACCAATTCGAGAGCACACCCTTTCAAACAAAAAAAGAATTTTCAAAATCGGTCCACAATTGACGGAGAAATCGGTGGACATACATAAAAAAAAATTAAAAAAAAAACAAACATACGCGACGAACATATAACCTCCTCCTTTTTGGAAGTCGGTTAAAAATGAGGTGGCTACATGTTTTGCCATTTATGGCGTTCAAAATTAGTTGCAATATAAAAACAATACAAAAAAAAAATCACAATGTCAAAATTTAATTAGAGTTAGACAGACAGAAAAACAAATTAATACGCACAATCAGAATTCTATACAAGCAAAATATCATTTAAAAATTCATGTACGCTGTAATAGCACTTCTCTAGTAATAATACCTGAAGAGACTTTAAATTTCTTTAGAGGCATACATTTAATAATATCTGGTATTTTATTAAAAATATTTGGAGCAATACCAAAAAAACTGATGCTCACTCAAAAACCCTTTGGGCTGGGGTACCATTTAGAAATCAGTAATCCTTACTGAAAAAAAATCTAAGAACTACAGTTGTTGCCTCTTAGCATGAGAACAGCGGTCATTGACCCGCCTACATTTTGTAACATATTTCAAGTTAAAAAACTGAAATAAATTCCGTTAACGTTATGAATCCAATTTCTATCGTGATCTTCAACATGTTCCAATAACGAAAAACTATACATAGTTTATTGTTTGGGTTTCTATGGAGATATATTGGGGAAAGGGCAATGACCGAAATTGCCATGCTAAAACGCGACAACTATACCCATGATACTGTTATCGTATCAAATATATCGTTTAGATTCTGATAAGTACATTGTAGAAGTTTGTTTAGGGTCACACTGACCAATTTATTTGTTGTTGCCATTTCAATTATTTGTTTTACCTATGCTTAAATACTAAATGATTGAGTTTGTAAGTTCCATTAAATTATTTTGTTAACTATTACGAGATTAATTTACTTATCAATAATTATTTTTGTAAAGGCATTGTTCCAATTTTTAGTTTAAAAGTATTTGTTTTGTATTCATAGTTCAGGTTATTTTATGTGTTGCAATCATGTTGCAATATTCATGTTAGTTAAGTAGTAAGGGTGGACAACTGTCATTTGAAATGTTCTAAAAGATCGTGTAACTTTATTTTTGCTCTCTTTTCTGTACGTGTCGCTGGACTGGTAACAATATACCAGCCCCGGATCTAGAATTATTTGAGGCGGGGCAAAAACTGCCGTCTGCCGCCCCCTGCCAATCTTTTATGGGGATAAGTTAAGTTAGCCCCATTGAAATAAAAAATTTCTCAAAATGAAAATTTTGGCAGCAACATATTAATCAAATTGTATCCATCGATATTGCCCAATTCAACAGGGGCGCCAAAACTGTTGTAAAAAATAAAAAAAATTGAAAGACTTTAAATGTGCTGCGCGTCTCATTTATTGCAAAGTTGCTGTGGGCGTACTTGTCTGCTACGCTTGAATTTGTCGCCCCCTGAAATTGGGGCCCAGGGCACGGGCCCCGGCTTGCCTCCCCCTTGATCCGGGGCTCAATATCCAAAGTTGTAAGTAATTGATTATCATTTATCATCAACCTCCTTCCCAACACCTGCATCAGTACCCATTTTAGTCCCTTCATCATGTCTCTTCTTTTAGCCCAGTGATCGGCAAACTGCGGCTCTCGAGCCGCATGCTCTTTACGAATGTAGGGTAAGATGTCTTCATCATATTATTATAAGTCGATATGATGACGATGAAGGCATCCTTCTTCTTAGCATGTTAATTTTAGGAAGTGTTGTGGAGTGAAAAATAATGGGAGGAAAAGTGTATTGCGAAAGTTTGGACACACAGAAAGGATTGGCTCTCATAAGAAATCTTAGTCGTTATAGTATTGATATTTGGCTCAATTGACCAATTAATTTGCCGACCACTATTTTAGCCTAACGGCTATAACTCTCGTATTTGTATAATCTGCTGTAATTATGTGACGGATAATAATTATATTCTGCTGTAGTGTTGTGCCAAAAAGTAAGCAATTATAACAAAGTATGCCATTATAATTTTGTTAGTATACAGGCATGCGACCACGGCTTTATCTTGACCATTTTTGTACCTATGTCTTGATTTCTGTCTGAAATATTTTCTGGTTTCATACGTTTTAGTTTTTGAACTTACGTTTTATTTAAATTATTTTGGGGTTATAATTTCGTGATAAAGTATTTGCAGAGCAGCTTAATTTTTTTGTCTGGGTTTTATTGTATACTAATAATTTTACAGCCGTGCCGTACGTAGCACAGTCTCACTTTTGCTTGTTTTTAACAATTTAAACATATGTATTGTATATACATATTTGTAATGCGTCGTCGCCCTTTCATTTAATACCCAACATGGCACAATACAAAAAAAAATATTAGAGGACGTCATATTACATTTAATGTGACGTCACATAGCTTATAACCAGGGGACGATCATGCCGCTTCCAATGATACCTCATTTTTTAAATTATGATGGGTAGGTAGTTTAGAAGTTATGAGGTAACAGATGAACATACATACCGGTCAAAATCATAACCATTCTTTTTGCTTCGCCGTAGTCGGGTAAAAATTGGTTATATTTTGGTAAAAAGATTCGCCGGTCAACAAGATGGTGGACGATCATTTATAATATCGTCACTCGCAGAGGGTATTTTAGTGCACCCCATACATATCTTATATCTTCAGGAACAGTCAGTAAATTGAACGCGTTTGAATAAAAGACAGCAGCAGCAGCGATGGCCTAGTGGTGTGACTGTCGGACTGCCAAGTCTCGAGTGCGAAGTTTCGAACCCAAGGCACGCACCTCTGACTTTTCGGATTCATGTGCGTATTGTATAATTATCACTTGCTTCAAAACGTTGAAGGAAAACATCGTGAGGATACCGGCATGCCTGAGAGATATTTCTCGACGGCATGTGAAGCCTAGTCCGAGACCCATGGGCGGCTTTAAAACTCTGACACCAGGTCACTAACCACACGAAAAGGAGAAGAAAGTATATAAAAAAACATTTATTTCAGGTACCACATAGGTAACCCATATTAAATTTGCACCTCCAAACTCACACTTAAATAAAAACAAACGAATAAATACAATATAAACACAACATAACACAAATTAGAAACATTAAATTCAAATTACACACAGTTAAATTCATCTACGCTACAATGCTACATTCTTTTCCGTTTTGTTTTATTACAAAGAAAATCACAACTGTTAAGATCCAATGGTAATGGCAAATGTAAAAAAAAAAGTGGTGGCACTCCAGGAGTGCCGACAGAAGAGAAAACTTGAACAAGATCGCCTTGGTGGAAGAAAAATACTTTTATAGAACAGTGTGAACCGTAACCTTATCTAAATAAAGAGCACAATCGCGTTTACAAATAAAAATACTTCCAAAACCTATAAAGTAAAAATACTTGCATAGAACATTGATCCGTAATGAAATATAAATAAAGAGCACAATCGCGTTTACAAACATGAGGTGTCATCATGGTGTTGCGAAATGAATGGTTTAGTCCCATCTCAAAAATGCCCAACGCGCCTAAAGAAGTTTTTACTTCAATAAAACATTCCGTTGTAACTTTTTCCTTGAGTTCCTTGAAGTATATCAACACTAGACTACCAGCTTCATTTTGTTGAATTCAAAATATCTATCAGAAATACTTTTGATGTCAACAGAAGAAGTTTCCTAAAGTGTAAAATGTAGTAGGTTAATTTTCATTTCCGAATGAGCCATAACTAATTATGCGGAACATTAAGTAAAAATACAAGAGTACTTAGATAAAGTACAGTGTCAGACTATCAGGGTATCCCTCTTGGATCAGTATCTCGAAGATACCTGACTACTAAAACTACTCAGGGTCACGTAAAACTTCAATGACAATTAATTTAGTCCTTGTTATGAATATTCAATCCGAAAGACCTTCCTTGTACGTTGATTTCAATTATAAACGAAGGAAACGTACACAATTCGCACCCTTGGCTTTTCTGCGAGGACTGGCGACGTTTTTGCCTCTGCGGCATCTTGGATGCGAATCAAATCTAACTTTATTATGAAGAGGGTAAGGTTCGGTTTTGGGTGGAGAGGTTTCAGGGGATGCTGCGCCTCTGTATGTATTATAAATTGGTTTAGAGCGGCGCGGGGAGTCGCCGGTCGCTCGCTCGATACCGGCCAGTCGCGAGACAGACCCGAGCGCGTTCGCTTCGCTATCGTCGCCAATATCGAAACGAAAATAAAAATAAACCCCTATTGTGAACCTCGAGTCACTAGTGTTGTGAACATGATCGTTAGTGAGTGTTGCATTGTCTTGTTGGATTGTTAGCCGCACTAGTTCGCCTGAATATTTCGTTAACAAGGTAAGTAGTGTTGTGCGGATAAACAGATATGCCCTTAAGGTCTTGTATCTCGTACCTCGTTTAATTACTGCGTATGATTATTGCGTGTGTTTTTGATAAATGTTCGGCTCTAACTTAAATATGGCTCACGTGCGTAATTGGTCGTAATAAGTTAATACTGCAGTATGTTACGATTTTCTTGACGGTTATAAAAAGGACTTCAAATTTAGTTTTAACTCATGACTTCACGGTAGTCGTAAATTTCCTCCATTAAATCCTACTATTTTATATGTGAAAGTTTGTGAGGATGGATGGATGTTTGTTACTCTTTCACGCAAAAACTACTGAACGGATTTGGATGAAATTTGGCACTTAGATAGTTTATAACCTGGATTAACACATAAAATACTTTTTATCCCGATATTTCCACGGGATCGAGACTTATGCGAGTAAAACCGTGGGGTGCTGGTAGTCATATCTAAATCGAAGTCAACCGTCGTGCTTGGGTGAAGAATCCATAAAAGTAACGCTCTACAACCACGTAATTAGCATTTCTTTTATGCATGTATTTAAAAGAACCGTCTGCTGTATTTTATCATGAGACAGCATCTCGATCAATAGGAAGTTCAGGGATGCTGTGGGATGTGTATTGATAAACGTAGTGTCATGTGCTATGTTACTTGGAAATTGGCCAGCTGGTCGGAAAATGAAAGAAAAACTGCAGATCAAGTTTATTCGTAAAATTTTCTTTAATGTTTAGTACTAGTAGGAATTATTTTCTCTTGGTTATTGGTCTTCTTCGTTCAAACGGCAAGCATGGTTATCAATGCTCGTTTCTTCCGTTAATGAGAAGAGGACTTTTCGCTGTAGATTTTTAATTTGGTTCGGTTACTGACAAAAAACGCAAGTAATCAATGCTAAGAATTTCGTCATGTTATGTCATAATCGTAAAAAGAGGCACTAAAAGAGCTGCAGATTGAGTAATCCCCAAATAACCTTACTCGCTTGGTAATATTTTTACTGCGGCACGAGATACACTACTCGGCTGATGTAGCTATATAACTTGTAGATGTTGTGTATCTCCTGCCGACACGAGAAAAGGCTGACACGGGCCAAGCCATCCCTTAATCCATCTCACTTCTCTGGCAGACATCAAAGGACTGTAATTCAAATTCAAACTCACAGCATTTATTTCAAATAAACAAATTTACAGGTACTTTTGAATTGTCAAGGGGTCGGTCAGAAAGATGAAGCTAGTTGCCCATTCCAAGGCGGAGAAGAACAGGCAAGAAACTCCACGGACACTCTTTCGAATTCTCATAAGAACATTTTTCATTGAATGACAGGTGCTATCTATTTGAATATAAGTACTATATTATATTCTGAAGAATATCCAGGGCCATAATTCATCCTGGACACAGCTTGACGTCTCACAATGCATGCAAATAAAATTGCATATTAAATAATGTATATACTGAGGTCAGTGACCCTTCTATTGACGACGGCATTGTATCTCATGTCTAAGGTCATTGGGAATGCGGATCGAGTTCCTCAGATGTCACGAGGAATGGCGTCGTGACTTACGCCTAAGTACTTATTAGTTTGTGACTTTGTGCATCATTGAATAGGATATGTGGTGCATGATGGTGGTTGGTGATGGGATTTGGGTTCATCTATTAGGCTGAAGGAGTTTGTGATTAGTATTTTTATTTTTACCACAATACTATGGTTGCCACTTTATTTGGGATTTGGGAAAAAAAAAAACAAAAACACTACAAAGTGAAAAATAACTTTAATTTCGGGAGTCGGTGTCTTTGGTTTTGATTTTTCGTTTTTTGCCACCGACTTCCGAAATTAAAGTTATTTTTCATTTTGTAGCGTTTTTTTGGAAGTCGGTTGTTTTTTTTTTGTAAAAAGTTTTTGTATTTCACTTTTTAGTTGTGGTAAGTGCCTACCCCACACATATTCGATTACCATTATCTGCTATGTAAATAAAAGTCACAGGAATTTATCATATCATCCACATACTAAGTGGGAAAAAATACGTATTATTGAAGTTAACTCAAAAACTATCCAAGCAAAGTTAATAAAATTTCCTCGAGAGCATAGCATTTTAAACAAAAAAATAATTTTCAAAATCGGTTCACAATTGACGCAAAAATCGGCAGACAAATAAACAAAAAAAAAACACGTTACGAACATATAACCTCCTCCTTTTTGGAAGTCGGTTTAAAATACAAAGCTATTAAATGGTTATATTTGAGAAATAAAATCAATCTGCCTAGCGTTTTCCCAACTATGTTGGAGTCGGCTTCCAGTCTAACTGGATGCAGCTAAGTACCAATAATTTACATGGAGTGATTGCTCTGACCTCCACAATCCAGTTACTGGGTGACATGATCACGATACCCCTTAGTAAGGACTGGTTGTCAGACTTTTGGGCTTCCGACTACACGACTGTCAAAAATCTACGAATGACAGCTATGACCAACGGCTTTCCGAGGCACGGAGGGATCTCGATATGTAATGGATGGTCACCCATCCATAAACCGACCGCGGCAAGTGTAACCTTCGATCAACCCGAGCGGCTGGTATTATTTAACCGTGAGGCCCTCGGAACAGTATTTTATAATTATTTTTTTTCATTGATTTCTTTGAATAAGATGACGAGGTCTATACGTTTCGTTATTGGCCAAACTACATATTTAAGACAATAGTGTTTATACTATAAAAAGGTCCTAAATATCCATTGTCTTAGCCATAATAACGGTTCTTCCGAAAGTAGAAAGACTATAGAAATTGGGTATAAAAAAATAAACACACCTTTTACCTTTGAAACGTCAAACCCTTTAACCTTAAAAAACGAATAAAACAAAATCAAACGTTTGTGAACCGTATCTGTAATTAGGGTTGTCCCTTCCAAGTTGCTGAAATTCGAGGCCATGCCATCCTCTTCCGTGTCAGCTAAGGCTTTGGCTTTGTTTACGTAGGACTAAGTGACACTGGCCGTAAATACTTTTAGTTATTGGGTGGTGACCCTAAGGAAGTCGGTAGAACTTTTTTCATTATTGTCTTTGGTGGTGTCAGTTTGAAATGTGAGTAGAGGAAGAAGTTGGTGTGTGTGTGTTTATCGGCTGTTAAAAGACGATTATTTAGTTGAATGTGTTAGAGGAAGTTGTGAAAGATTAAGTGAAGGTGGTTTTACACCGACGAAGCGAGGCGTGGATGGGATGGGCGAGAATTGAAATCACGCTTACCCTTATACACCGAAAGATGTCCAGCGCTATACTGCGCCGTCTCGCGATGGCGAGCGCTGCCTCGCGCCGACTCGCGATGTCACGCGCCGGCTCGCGCAATCACGTAACGCCCGGCCAGCCGCCGGTCAGCCGAGAATATAGTATGCAGAGATGTCTTGTGATGGTCGGAGCGAGCAGGCACGTGCCAGCGCATGCCAGCGCGAGACATCGCGAGACATCGCGAGTCAGCGCTTGACGGAGAGAGACCGTGCGGGTCCTCCCTCGATGGCCAGTGCGAGATTTGTATATCCGTTTTACAAAGTAAATAAATACTCTATTCATACAGCGATAAAGTTCGATATTGTACTAACAAATATTTCAATTCTCGCCTCGCGCATCCTCGCGCACCTTTTACACCAAAGATGGGCAGGGCGTGGATAGAAATTTTGCCATACAATTCTCGCCCATCACATCCACGCCTCGCCTCGCCGGTGTAAAACCACCTTTAGTAGGATTTACATAAGGCACCATCTTCACGGGCGAGAAAATCCCGTGCCATCAAATTCAATAGAAACTCTATGAATCAATCTCCGGTTAAGGATATAGCTGACTATAAAAAGTTACGGGTATATTTTTCTGAACGGAAGTTAGATGAATAGAGTCCGCGCCACCACTGAAGTCCAGCGGAAAATTTTGGAATTACATTTTTTTAATGAAAATTTGATGCAATGACATAGACACTAGCGCTGCGTCTGACGGACGTTCGCACGGACGTAAAAATATCGCGGCGGGATTTTATCACGCACTGGATTTTCAACTCTGCTGAGTTGAATGTTGAGAATCCAACAGAGTGCAACCCAGCGTGTCGAAAACACATTGTTGGATTTTCAACTCTCGGCACTAAGCAGAGCGTTGAAAATCTAGTGTGCAAAAAAATATCGCAGCGGGAAAAATCGCCGGTGCGAACTGAGTAGTGGCGTGGACTCTAGGTTGGTGAATTGTCAAAAACCTTAAGTTTATTTTATTTATCTTAACTTGACAAAGAAAGACGTTTCTAAACGACCAAGTTATACAACTTTTAAGTTTAAATAGATGCTATGTTTATGAAGTGAGGCTTCCTCGATTCTGCAGCGCGTCGGGCATGTTTGCTGACGCAAGAGTCGATGACTTTTATGCCATTTTGCGTAAGAAAACAGCTTCTCTGAATCTCTGATGCACCGGATTCGGGGGAGCGCCAAAAGAATCCTAAGGATGATCTCTGAGAGGCCAGAGTCTGCAGTGCTGGGTAGGTTCATTCAGCTTCACGTGACGAGATGATGTTCTTTATTTTTTTTTATATGAGTGATTTAATTATTTGTATTTTGAATTTATGTATTTTGAATTTAATTATAAATGATCACTAACATAGTTTTAAGACCTTTGTAACTAACAATTTATGGACATATCAATTAGTCTGAATTAAATGAATTAATTAATTCATGACTTCCTATCCTCTCCTCAATCATAAGAGCACGTTTCTCCAACACAAAATCGAAAAACAAATTCCATTCTTTCCCAATTTTCCGGACACAATCGGAGCAAAAACCTCAAACGTCATCTGGTTTGAACAGCATCTGCAGCGGCTGGGTTATCAACCTGTCAGTGCTGTTGTACAGTTGTGATCTTTTAACCCTACACGTCGCTGGCACGTGGCGTGGGCTTGAAAGGTGCCTTTGTACTCTAGTTTACGAAGTTCGTGTCTTTTGGGACATGATTGCGATTTCTGGTGTATTTTACAGAATGATTGACGTAATTTTGTAGCAAAAAGACCGTCGTTCCACTAGCAACACCATTGCTGGGGACAAATCGCTGAAATGTAACATGAAATTCGCCTAGTTGTTTAAAGATAATAAAAATAATAATGATAATAAGCCTCTCTTCTCTGGGTCCCTGACCGCCGGTAGCTTGGACCCTGTTCCCGATACCGGTGGGGCCCGGTGGGCTACTATTTTGTTTTATATTTTTAAATGTTTTTATATTACTTTATATTATAATATTTAAAAATGTAATTTATAAGTTAATATGTCTCTTTTATAATATGTACAAGTATATAAAAAAGGAGGAAAAATAATCATAGGGCATCAAAAAATTCATCTGCATTGCTGTCAACAGGAAAGTGCCCAAAAAGCTGGCAACATTGCCATGTTGTATGGCAATTCTGATTCTTTAGTTGTGTTACATCAGTATTGCATAAATTAGGACGGCTCATTTGTGTTATTTTTCACCAATCTGTACCCGATAATAGGGATAACCGTTATCAATATGAGAGGCAAAGTTGAATCTCTCATGATCATGTGTGTTTTGGAGATTTCTACTTTAAATTGGAACCGAGCGTGAGCATAAGATTGAGACTTACTCAGTTTCGATTTAAATCTAGATTCGACCTTGTCTAAGTATAGGATCGGTTTCGTTCTACTCAAAGAGCTCAATTTAATTACTATGATAATAAAATACAATAGACGTGGATAGTAGACGATAGTAGACGACGTAGTAGTAGACGATAGTAGATAGTGGACGTGGGAGTGGGCCGGCCACGTCGCACGAATGCACCCGGAGAGATGGGCAAAGATTGTCATTCACTGGACGCCTGAAAGAGAACAACGCCGTCGAGGTAGACCGCGGCGACGGTGGTGTGACGATCTAGTTATGTTTGCGGGGCCAACATGGCCTGAAATTGCACAAAGCAGAGAGGTTTGGAAGGTAATAGGGGAGGCCTTTGCCCAGCAGTGGGACACAATATAGGCAAACAAAAAAAAAAAGACGTGGATATATTTAGTAACCTGTTCCGAATAACTATTTATTTCTAAAGAGCCATACAAACCCTGAACGAAATTGACGAGTCACCTGCGTTCAGCGCTCGGTGTGGCAACACGCCGTGTTCGGGTTCGCGACAAGTCAATCGTCATCCTGAGGATGCCTCGTTGAGAGGTGAAACAACGTGTCGATTTCTTTCAGGGTTTTTTGTGGCTCTTTAGAAATAGCTAAGCGGAACAGGTTACTAAATAAATCCACGTCTATTGTATTTTATTATGGATTTCCGCAAGTCAGCAATCAATTAATTACTATGATAATGACAACATTTATTTAAATTGTTTCTTAGGTTTATATAGTGTTAATGTTACGAATTAAGAACTTTTAATTCTGTTTACAACTTTAATCTTTTAGACAAGATGTGGTGTGGAAATATGTTAAGTACTCTTCTCTGCGTCGTTATCTTGATTTATTAATTAGTTAAAACATTATTTAATTACGCACGTTAAACTAATTACTCAAGAGACGAATGAGCTAATTAGCTGAGTTATTTAAACTGAATGTTAAACGAGATGTGTGTGTAATGTAAAAATATTTATTTGACGCAGTTGTGACGAATTCTTGACTAAGTACATTCTTAAAGAAAGGGGGATTTGAGGTTCAGATATTTTATCGTCTTTGTGTTTTCAGTGCAAATGCGGTGTTTGTTTGAAAAGTGCAAAAAAGTTAGTTTAATCAATCTAAAAATACGAGCATCAAATAAGTGTTTAAAGAGCATTTTAAACTTCTGTACATTTTTACGACCAAACCCCCAACACACGAATCCTCTACAAACAAATCAAATATTAAAACGGAAACTCAATAATACATCCAATAAATACAAAATCAAACAAAAGAATCAACCCTCAACTGCGCACTATACTACAAAGCACCCGTAATAATTCTGCCCAATTCGGTTGCATAAATGGTAAAGAAAAATTGCGCGTCCACCCTCCCCCACCCCAGTACGCACCTACTTCCCACCGACCTTGCAGGGCTCGAGACAAATCCGCTTCCTTGCTACTGCATGGCCACATCTCCAAGTAGGGTTGCTAACATACTCGGATTTTTTAATATAAAGCTGTTTCGAATTCCAACAGGGGATTCAAAATGTATATTTGAAGACGAGATTCTGAATTCGAAATCTGGACTAGGGATTTGAATTTAGAACTGTTTTAAAACTGATATAGCTGAGAAAAGTAGAATTTAGTGAGGCCAGTGAAAAGGCTAACGTGTACTGGTTAATAAATCCACGAGTATCTTTAAAGGCGTTTATTTGGTACAGTTTTGAAATGGATAACCTACTTAGCAGTATTTACGGTAGACTTCTTGTCAATTAGGTTTAGTTAAGACGGTAGTTAACTTCAACTTTAGAAATAGTTTAATCCATTATCGCATGTAATGTGACGTTGACTTTTGCCCAAGTTTATAAATAAAAGATTAGAGAGATCGCGTTAGGTTTTGTATTGATCGGGGACATACTTACTTAAGAGGTCATTTATAACGTCAAAAACACCCTTTTTTGCACTCGTTTACATATAAAAAGCAGCCAAAATTTCACGTTATGATTAGCTAGCAACCCTGCATCTGAGGTTAACGAACAGACAGACTAGGGGAGGCTTGGCGCATGCGCTGTTACTGTTTTTGATGCCCCATCTCTCCTCTATCAGCAGTTTTCACATATAAATACACACAAATATTTTCGTGACGCTTTTGGATACCTACGTCTAGATATTTTTGAGCAAATATAGACTAAGGTCTAAAGGTCAACCCTGTAGGTTTAGATTACGTTAACCCTAACTTTACGTAAGGAATGTAGGTATTGAAACGAAGTTTGCATGCTGAGGGTTACTTTTAATTTCTAAAGAATTGGGCTTTCTTATGAAATACCATATAATAAATTGATGTGAATTGAGGAGAAATGTTAACAATACGTGTAAATCTGTTGAAACGTTAATATGTTCAATACATTTTTAAGATTGTAAAGATCTTTCCCCATAGAGTTACAAAGAGCCTTCTACCATAAAAAATGTACCTTTTAATATTTTCTTCATAATTATCATATAATCCGCTAGGTACACAAACGTATAATTTTTTAAAAGAGGGGAAAACAAAAATAATTAGTTTCTACGAACCGAGGAAAAAACTGGGTATTTCCAAAATCCACTAATGCTGGGTAGAACTCACAAATCATACGGTGTTTGACGGTCTGCGGCCGGTGCATGGCGTGTCGAATTAAAGCATTATCCTCTTATTAACCGGGAGTAAACGAGGGTTATTGTGCGAAAAAATTAAAAGGATTATCCACGATTTACGATGTTAAATCGTGGATAATCCTTTTAACGTGCTATGGCTTATGGCGTAAGGTTAGCACGAGCGGTAAAATATAGATTTATTAAGTAGGTATAATCAGAATTTTATTTGTGTATCGGTTAACCCTAAATTAATAAGGGGTTAAGAGCACTTGGAGGTACGTTTGTAAAGTTGTTATTTTTACACAAATTGATATAAAACATGGAACAAAAGACCAAAAAATAATTCTAAATTTATATTTAAAAAATTGCTGTACTACAGAAAAACCGATACATTACCAGCCAAAATGAAATGAATGCTTTGAAGTTTACTTATTTAAATCATTCTATGAAATTAAAATTCCATTCTTATGAACGAAATAAACACAAAAACACAGTCACGTCAAAATCAAAGGTTCCCCTCGAACCCCAAAAAGTAAAAATAGGGTGTCGACACACCGCCTTATGATTACGACGCGGCGTTTTAGAATTCTTTGAATTAATACGAAAAAATCTCATTATTGAACCATTAGGAGACTGTTATTCGCCTCTGGGAAGATTCGTGTGTATGTAAATGAAGGGAATTGAATTTTTATTGTTTCTTTAAAGCAGTCTTGAGAGTAGATTTTTAGGGCGTTGAGCATCGTAGTCGGATGGCTAAGCATTGTATGTGATGCAGATTGTCTTGTAGACGTGTTTATTATGTTTTAAAATAAAGTTCTGGCAGAAGTTGGAATATAGGTAGGTTTGTATGTTGATTACCGTGTCTACATAATATCTCGCCTTGTCTGTTTTGTCGATGGACCGTATCAAGTGTGTTAACTAATAGAGGGCGTTCCCGTTAACCCGCAATAGTATAGCGTCCATACATGCAAAAAAAAAAATTAGCTTCGAAAAAAACAATGTTTTTTATTTTTATTAATAAAATATTCACAAAAATATTAAATTGATACCTAAAAGAAACTCTGTACACTCGCACTTGTCGCACTTGTCTTTTCACGTTGAAAGACAAGTGCGCGTGTACAGAGTGTTTCTTAACTGTATCCTGGTTTTAAACCTTTTCTGGACCGGATAAGACATTACCTTAAAAAAATGTGTTTTTTTTTTCTTAATCTTTTGTAAATAACAATATACTGATAGAAAGTACCTTTTAAGCAAAAAATTGCTTGTATTGGTACTTCCGCTCTTCCGGTTTATATTAGTGAGAAAACAAACCAAATAATTTTAAACATTGGTAGGTCGGCCTTCAACTACATCAGCTCTAGCTACATCGTTTGACGTCAGACATCGTCGGCGTGACTAGCGAGTGTGGATGTAAAATGCGGCGCCATGTCGCAGTGTCGCGTACGACATGGCGACATCTGTATACTTGTCGCACGACAGCCCTCGCGACATATTGCTAGACATTTGTCGCTTCGTGAGTGAGACTGGCGTGGTGCTGGTATACGACTTGCCGCAAAGTTGGCAATATTTACAGGTGAGAACTTTTTCGTGTGTATTTTCTCTTACATTCCAAATTGTAACATGAAATCCACTATAAGCGCAGTTGCTGATATTGTGATTATTGGCTATGTATGCCGCAAGTAAGCTTGGGAAATCTGTTATAGGTTTTACAAAAATATTACCTACCTTATTAAACACATTAAAGCAAATGATATATAATACTAGCTGACCCCGGCAAACGTTGTTTTGCCAATTATTTGTTTGGGGTGGACAACCCTTATCACTTAGGGGTATGAAAAATAGATAGTAGCCAATTCTCAGACCTACTGAATATGCATATAAAATTTGGTAAAAATCAGTAAAGCCGTTTCGGAGGAGTAAGGTAACTAACATTGTGACACGAGAATTTTATATATAAGATATAACATTTTGCTTTAATGTGTTTAATTTTCTTGTAATTAGGTCAGATAGAGCGTATAAATAAAAGTTACAACTAAATTTAAGCTATTGCAAAAAAACTTTTAATAATATCTTGCGCTAGTACAATACATTTAATTTAGATGGATATGATATGATGATATGATAGGACGACGACTTCCAGCCTCCCGAACAAACCGAATTCCGTAAAGGTTTTAGCACCGTAGACCACATACGTACGCTGCGGCAGGTCATACAGAAGACCGAAGAGTATAACCTGCCTCTCTGCTTAGCGTTTGTGGACTACGAGAAAGCCTTCGATTCGATCGAGACATGGGCTGTGCTGCAGTCTCTTCAACGGTGCCAGATCGACTATCGGTACATCGAGGTGCTAAAGTGTCTGTACAAAAACGCCACTATGTCAGTTCGACTCCAGCACCAGACTTCGACACCTATCCTTCTGCAGCGAGGTGTGAGACAGAGAGAAGTTATCTCTCCGAAACTGTTCACTGCTGCACTGGAGGATGTCTTCAAGGTTCTGGATTGGAAAGGACTAGGCATCAACATCAATGGCGAGTATATCACTAACCTTCGGTTTGCCGACGACATATTTATCATGGCTGAGACCATGGAGGACCTCAGTACAATGCTTGATGACCTCAGTAGAGCCTCCGAAAGAGTGGGTCTTAAAATGGACATGGACAAGACAAAGGTCATATCAAATGCCCATGTGACACCGACTCTCTTGAAGATCGGAGACGCTACGCTCGAAGTTGTGGATGAGTATGTTTACCTAGGACAAACTGTCCAGCTAGGTAGGTCCAACTTCAAGAAAGAAATCAATCGTCGAATCCGACTCGCCGGCTGCGCAGCGTTCGGGAAGCTACGCAATATCTTTTCGTCCCACATACCACAGTGTTTCAAGACAAAAGTCTTTGACCAGTGCGTGTTGCCAGTGATGACCTATGGTACTGAAACATGGTCGCTCACAATGGGCCTTATCAGAAGGCTAAAAGTCACCCAAAGGGCAATGGAGAGGGCTATGCTTGGAGTTTCCCTACGTGATCGAATCAGAAATGAAGAGACATAGCCCGAAGAATTGACAACCTTAAGTGGCAATGGGCAGGGCACATTGCTCGCAGAACGGATGGCCGATGGGGTCGAAAGTTTCTGGAGTGGCGACCACGTACCGGAAGATGTAGCTTTGGAAGGCCTCCCACAAGATGGACCGATGATTTTGTGAAGGCCGCAGGAATCCGCTGGATGCAAAAAGCACAGAATCGGTCGAAGTGGCGGTGCTTGGGGGAGGCCTACGTCCAGCAGTGGACGTCTTTCTGCTGAAATGATGATGATGAGATGGATAGCATATAAAAATGTTTGATTAGGTAATTTAATGCAAGAAAACCGCTGTTAATAGTTTAGCATGAATAAAAAAAAAAAAATACCGCGTGGAAAATGTTTGAATCTAAAATAATATACTTATAAGTTTTACCAATTTTTTTCATAATGTAACCAAAATTTTCCTGTTAATCATTTTGACAAAATTTTTATTCACAAAATCGCATTTTTGATTTTTTTACTTGATGCGGTCCTGGTTTTTTTTAGTTTTTTAATATTATATGAAGAGCTTAGTTCAAAAACACGATTCAAGAAAATCGCTGTCAGGATTTAGTGCAGGGTTCAAACCTAATTTCCCCGGCCTATGATTTGCAATCCCAAAATTAACTTTGAAGACATGACAAAGTTACAAGTATCGATTAAGTTGTCTATCCTGCCCAGTACAAATGATTTGTCCACATTTTGAAATCGGACAGATAGCAGTTCAACACGAGAGGGCTTTATCGAATTCTACTCCAAGTTCTGTGTCTCACGTAGGTGCCTTGTCTCCAAGAAGTATAGCGACGTCTGAAGCAGACACAGAGACTTTAAGGTCTGACTGTATAACACCTGAAGAAGAAACTTTTCAAAGTTTGCCTGATCGTCCTAAGAAAAGATTGAGAGTAATAAGTTCGGATTCCGATGACTCAGACATAATTTTTCCTTTCTCTGGTACAAAAAAAAGAAGAATCATCCCTTTCACAGACAGTGAAGACGAAGATTTTATATTTTGATTAAAAGACTATAATTGCCCATTACTTTTTTAATAATTTTTATTTGTATTTCAAATTTTCTCAATTATTTTTCTTGATATTTCTAATGTCAGCAGAAGAGAAATCACTTCCCTGGACAATTTTATTTTATTTTTTTAAATTAACAAATGTTGTATAACTTGTTTTGTTTTTAGTTTTTGCATTTAAGTACAGTACAATTATTATTTTGTATAAGTTTATAGAGTTTTGAAACCACCGTTATTGATTAAAAGCCTAGCTTTATCTTTTCCGTTGATTTTTTTATCTTTTCGGTGGATACGGAAAAATTTAATTGTGGCCAATTTTGTAGAAAATAAGGCTTTGATCTCTGAATTTAATCATAATATGATCCTTTTGTTACATTTGATAATAAACGTTGATTTTTTACATAAAAAGCAACTTTTTTTTATTTCCTGGTTTTGATTCTCACATTTGTGTATGACCCATCTAGCTTACCACCTACACTAAATTCGGCTGTTGTTTTCAGTAAGACAAACAATTACCTCATCATTAGTTTAATTAAACAAACACCTAGTCGAACTGACCGACTAAACTTCTAACCACAACAAACAGCGTATGTGGCAAGTTTAATCGGTCGAATTGCAGCCACCGATGCAGTATATTAGCCGTGTGTCGGTTGAAATGTCGGCTTATTGATTGGTTCGCAATAATTTACTCGCCCGAAATGGGCGAATCGACGCTTTTTAATAATATAATTTTTTCTTGAGGCGATTAGCACGAAGTTAATTTATTTGTGGGCGAATCGACAACTCTAGAAAAATTTATTTGGCCATAGGGATTATACCTGGGTCAAAAAAAAAGAAATTCTATTTAGTCCGTCAGTGAGATAATAAAAAATATTAGACACATATTTTCTGTTTCATCATCATATTAATAAAAATGACTTGGATAAAACGCATTAGTAAGTATAAAATCTACATACTCGTGACGGTATGACACATGTTAACTAAATGTATCGCCGTAATCTTTTGAAAACCTAAAAAAAGAAAAATACCTGTCCAAATTGTTTTTTATAATCTACAAGACGGACAAAAAATATATTTTTAGTCATCATCCCTATTTGCACATTTTGAATTTTATATGGTAAAGTTACTTTTTCCTAATACGTATTTCTGGAGTTGTCGATTCGCCCACAAATAAATTTACTTCGCACAAATCACCTCAAGAAAAAAAAAAAAGTGTAGTTTCGCCCGTTACGGGTGAGTAAATTCGTGTGAATCAACCATTAAGCCGAAATGTTGATTCGAAATTACGTGCGCTAATCCGAATCGAGCTCGTGGTATAAAGTCAATCACAGGGTGATGTCGACCGTCGATTGTTTACTACTGCACACCTACAGATTTCACACGCTGGCAATCTGTAGTTAGTACAAATTGATGGTAACTGTAGGCCGTAGATATTAGATAGCTGTGTGAGTGCACTGGTCGGAAACTGTTTTGGATTGTGAACAGCAGTGCTATTCTGTAAAAATCTCACCGTGAACGCTTAGGTGAAGTGAGCTTGAAGTGAGCTGTCATTCCACCATATACTAGGGATTGACACTGTTGACAGCTCACTTTCAAGCTCATTTCACCTTAGCGATCACGGTGAGATTTTTACAGAATAGCACTGCAGGATGTGTTTTAGGAATAGCACACTTGATTCTAACCTAAAATTCGTTTTTTATTCCCAGAGACTAATTTGACAGGTGCAAATGTCAAACTCCAAATTGAAAAAAAAACAACAATCACTTGAAATGTCAAATTAGTTTCTGGGATAAAAAAAGAACTTTAACAGCATTCTGGTTCTGGGGTTATTTTTGGATTTTATACGTTATCTTCAATGTTTTTATTATCTGTGGGTCCGAAGCAATTTTCTTTAAAAAAGCACATTGCGTTAATTAGTCTGAATGTGATGTCGTTTCCTATTCCATCAGTGTATTTTCAACTAGGGTAAGTCCTAAGAATTATTTTGATTTTGTCCGGATTCATCATCATGGTCTCCCCCAAGCACGGCCACTTCGATCGGTTCTGTGCTTCCCGCATCCAGCGGATTCCTGCAGCCTTCACAAGGTCATCGGTCTACCTTGTGGGAGGCCTTCCAACGCTACGTCTTCCGGTACGCGGTCGCCACTCTTGAACCTTTCGGCCCCATCGGCCATCAGCCATTATCAGAATTAGTCAGTCCTTTTTAACCGACTTCCAAAAAGGAGGAGGTTATATGTTCGTCGCGTATGTTTTTTGTTTTTTTTTATGTATGTCCACCGATTTCTCCGTCAATTGTGGACCGATTTTGAAAATTCTTTTTTTGTTTGAAAGGGTGTGCTCTGGAATTGGTCCCATATAAATTTTATTAACTTTGCTTGGATAGTTTTTGAGTTAGCTACAAAATACGTATTTTTTTCCCACTTAATATGTAGATGATATGATGAGTTTCTGTCACTGGTACTCGTAGCAGGTAGTGGTATTTGAATGTGTGTGGGGTAGGTACCACAACTAAAAAGTGAAAAATAAAAACTTTTTACAAAAAAAAAACAACCGACCTCCAAAAAAAAAACACTACAAACTGAAAAATAACTTTAATTTCGGAAGTCGGTGGCAAAAAACGAAAATACAAAACCCAAGACACCGACTTCCGAAATTAAAGTTATTTTTCACTTTGTAGTGTTTTTTTTTTGGAGGTCGGTTGTTTTTTTTTGTAAAAAGTTTTTCTGTAATTTTTTTCATCATCATACCTAATCGTCTATTGCTTATTTGATAGAGGACCTTTCTCAAATAAAATTCGTATGGCTTCTACTGCATGTCGTGTGGTCCAAATAATTTTTTTCATTTTAAAATTCTGGGTATTCTGATTCTTCGTGAGTCATTAGTTTATAGCCGAGAGGCTTCAAATAATAGATATTGTTGGAATTGTTCTAGTATAGGATAGTGTTTTTGAGAATCGTGAGAAAAGTTGTAAACACGTAAACAAGGAGTTCTTTGGAATAACATAACATAACATTACATCTGTATTCCCGGAAGGGTTAGGCAGAGTATGGTAAGGTTCTTTGGAATAGGTAATAATTAAGGCATCTCGGTAATATTTTCAAAGCTGCCTTTTTTTTTTGGGTGGGAAATTATCAAATAACTTCTCCCGCTCTGGGCGGAGCGGGAGGGCGTGTCAGACTCTTACTGACTAAAACCCACCCGTGTTCCTTCGGTTGCCCTGTTGCCGGGGGCCACGATTTCCCTATCGGTTTTCTTCGAACCCCCGGCAGGCATTGGCCCTAGCGGACCCCGTCAATTTTGCTGACATCTCTTTGAGGCGCGCGTGGAACACAACGCGCCGTCGACCCGGGCTTGGTCCTTATCGGACGGCGAGCTACCCATTGCTCACCGTCCGCAAGCCCGCGCCTACGGTGGCCGGAAATCGGCTCGCGATTCCCGCCCCGGTTTCAAAGCTGCCTCAAAAGTTCTCACTTATGATAATACAGTTTTTGTAATTTATGCTTAACAAAACCAGCCTCCGTTAGCAGAGTTTCAGGAAAGATGAGAGAATGCCATTATCATTTTGTAAACTTTTGTGGTTTCAGTCCAAAACTTTGGCTTTCTACAACTGCAAATACATGTAAGTAGTGCAGTATTTCTATTTTCTTAAATCCTTCGGCAAACTTCGTGTTTCGTCAGTTGTCGGATTTCTATCAGTTGCCCTTTCCACTTGGTGCAGACCGGACGCTCTCAATTGACTTGGAAGTATATAGAGTTGTTAATACTCTTTTAACTTAATGTAATTTATTTAAGAAATAGGAGGAAAGCTGCTAAAGTCGCAGGCACGACAGATAGGAAAATAGTTTTACAGCTCTATATAGTTCATTATGGAAATCAAAACAAAACAACAATAAAGTACTTAGTTCTGAATTCAAATTATTAAACACGATAAATCTAATAATTGATGGTCATGGAAATTAGCATTCGTTTGTATTCGGAAATGCGATGATTCCCGAGGGACATTAAGAAAATAGCAATATTGTATAAGTTTCCCATTTTCAAGGCAATCTGCCATTAAAAACCAAATCAAAACTAAAATGTTTATAGGTTCAGCTATCTCTATAAAATAGCAGGATTGTTATCCAATGAAGTTTGCTATCTTGTTCGATGAGTCGTTTAGAACATTGATGTTATTGTTATAGTCTTAGATTCGAAGGTGCTGGACATGGAAACGCATTTTAACCGAGATCTCGTTGAGAATTAATGACGGTATTTGAATGGTAATACGTAAATATGTCTGTGGTGATTAGGAATGATGGTAGTGGTGTTAAAGTTTGTTGGATTTTTTTGATGCTGTTTCGTTTTCGCTCGTATTGCCATAAAATCAAAATATAACACATGTCGCAGTCAAATCATGTCCAGTCAGCAAAGTGGAGCCGAATGAAAATTTAAGGACTTTTTTTTTAAATGGCGTCTCGCATGTCCTAAGAGGTTATCGGCTGCTTTACCGGACTTTCCTGTGGGTTTTCTAGCAAGGGCATAAAACTTATAAACTAAGAGACTACATGCTATGGGCACCCCCTGTGGGCTATAGACCTCGGCTTAGAGCATTGCTGGGGGGAGGGCTGCAAGGGACAGGCTGGATCGGATTAAATAAATTTTAGGAGTCTTGAACTGGTTGCTTTTATATCTATAGAGGTTATATCCATACAACGTGGCAATGCGGCCAGTCTATTGGGTACATTACCAGTCGACAGCGATGCGGATGAATTTTTTGACGCTATATTTTAGTTTGTAAATAGTTCTAGTTAAGTTAGTATATAATATCTATTTTTATTTTGTAAATAATTAATAATTAATTAACTTTAATATTATATTTGAAAATTAGAGGTTATCTTTGTCTTGAATTGCCTTTCATCCCGGATACAATTTGAAATGAAAATGGTTTTCCACACTTTAAATATTTCAAGGTTTCCCAGTAGATTTATAAAACCATGCATTAGCGGAATAGCGTTCTTGCGGAATTATTCAAGAGGGACCGATTTGAGAGAAAAATGGGTATAATTTGCGAATAATTTCCTTGTGCTAAGAGCATTTATACTGAAAGTGGGTAACGTCGTAAATAGCTGTCAATTATTTCGCTGTTTTGATTAATTTGGCAATATTACTGTATGAAAATAAGAAATGTGGCGAACTAGCGAACTACAATATTAAATAAATAAAATTCATTTAATTCAGATAATAATAGACATTTTACCACAATTAAAAATTAAAATAAACATAATAAATACAATTCAATTAAAAATTAAAATTTACTAAAAGAAAGTGTTATAATTGCAATCCTTAATATTTAATTAACTAAATTAATTAAATATTAAGGATTGCAATTATAACACGATGTTGTTACCGTTTTAGGTGTAAAAAAGGCATTTGGAAAGTTTCCTAATACTTTTTTTACATCTAAAACGAAATATTCGGTGTTACGATATTAATTATAGCATTTCATACTCAATATTTTAGTTCGCTAGTTAGCCATATTTCTTATTTCCATACTATTGCACAAACACATTGCCAAATTAATCAAAACAGGGAAATATTTGACGAATATTTGCGACGTTGCCCGCTATCAGTAATAAGCGCTCTTAATTTTTTTTGGAAAATATTTAATGTTTCTTTGTTTTCGCTCGTACGAAATGAAAATATAGCACATATCGTGGTCAAATTATGCCCAGTCAGCAAAGTGGAAGCAGGGCTCGGCTTAGGACGACGCTGGGGAGGGCAGCAAGGGCTTGTTTTTTGGGATGGAATTAAATAAATTTAAGGATCGGATTAAATCAATTTAAGGGTCGGATAAAATAAATTTAAGGATTCTTGAACTGGTTGCTTTTATAGCTATAGAGGTTATATTCGTCTTGAATTGCCTTTCATCCCGGATACAATTTGAAATGAAAATGGTTTTCCACACTTTAAATATTTCAAGGTTTCCCAGTAGATTTTTGTAACCATGTATTAGCGAAATACCTTTCTTGCAGAATTAAACAAGAGGGACCAATTTGAGAGAAAAATGGGTATAATTTGCGAATCATTTCAATATAAAGCTAGGAATGCTTTCGTAAACACATATATTGCTTACGAAGGTAGTAGGGCCATACAGAAGATTTAATTTGCGTTAGTTACCAACTGGAATGATAACTTCGCTTAGACATTCATATATTCATAAACCTACACGCAAAGTTATGTAGAAATATGTCAGAGATGTTAAGGAGCTCCGTAACCGTAACCGAAACTATCGGATATCCGAAATGAAAATTTTGAAAATTTCGGATTGGGGCGGTGTCTAAATAAGACACATTGTGAAAGGTTTTTCTGCCCAACCGAGCCGATACACTAGCCGTGCGCGTCACTAGTTGTTTATTTTTGCTATTGCTTAGTTATTACTAGTCAGTCATTGCGGGATAATAATATAACATTAGAATTACTTAAAAATTTTATAATCTATAACCGAAACTATCCGAAACTAACAGCTAATCCGAAATAATCTCATATCCGTAACCGTATCCGAAACCGGTATAATATCCGAAATTTCATATCCATAACATCCCTGAAATACATACATAATATATTACAGTTAACCACCGTTACATTATATATTTCTTTGAAACAAAATCAGGATGAGAATCAATAACCATGTCTTAAAATATGCTAATACTTATGAATATGAATAGGTTATTCCAATTCTGTGTGTTCCAAGGTTTGATAGGATGGATTGTAGATGGGTCGCGAAATTGCACCGTTCAAGTTGAACGATCGAAAGCGAAGGTACTATGTTTAATACTTATATGTTTATCGATAGCATCGCTTCGGTTCTTAGGTGTATCGAGAAGTTTGGTATTTAATAAAAGTTGATTGTGATTCTTTGGTAATTGAATGCGTCCTTTGTCTCGCTTGTGGGGTCCTTTTTTTTTGGGTGGGAAATTATCAAATAACTTCTCCTGCTCTAGGTGGAGCGGGAGAGCGTGTCAGACTCTTACTGACCTCTGATCCGTGTTCCTTCAGTTGCCATGTTGCCGGGAGCCACGATTTCCCTTTCGGCCTTATTCGCAATCCCGGCAGGCATCGGCCCTAGCGGACCCCGTCAATTCTGCTGACATCTCTTTGAGCATGTGGAACACAACGCGCCGTCGACCCGGGCTTGGTCCTTATCGGGCGGCGAGCTACCCATTGCTCACCGTCCGCAAGCCCGCGCTTACGGTGGCCGGAAATCGGCTCTCGATTCCCGACGCCCTGGGCATCTCTTCCTGCGGCGGTTAGGGGCGTGAGGGCGCGAATTTTGCGTCTCCCTCACGCGTTCCGCCCCCTCCTTCGCAAGCATTACTGCTTCGCAGAAGGAGGTGACGGCTTTCCATTTCCTCTCGCTCCGTACCATGGCCCGAAACAGGACCGGACGCGAGAGATCATCTCCGCCGATCGCCTCCACGAGGATACGGCGACGCTCCGCCCAAGCCGGGCAGACCTCCACCGTACGCTTGTGGGGTCCTGGCATCGATCCTCGGGTCTGGTAAAATGTTACATGGGCTTTTTCAGAAAGACGCCATCTCTACGGGCGAGGGAATCGTGGCGATAGTCTCGCCGTGCCATCAAATTCTCGCGGCGATGATATCGCCGTGTGGAGATTGCTTCATTTTCATTTTCTATTAAATAGGCCTTTTTTTTGGGTGGGAAATTTTCAAATAACTTATCGGAGGGCGTGCCAGACTCTTACTGACTAAAACCCACCCGTGTTCCTTCAGTTGCCCTGTTGCCAGAGGCCATGATCTCCCTGTCGGTTTTCTTCGCACCCTCGGCAGGCATAAAAAAATACGTGTCCAATATTTTTTATTAGTAATCTACCTGCGGGAGAAAAAAAAAATTGGATATTGAATAGGTCTGTGTCAAAATTGTTTTTGTCTGTCTTGTAGATTATTAAAAAATATTGGACACGTATTTTTTATTTTTTGACGTAATCAAAAGATTACGGCGATACATTGAGTTAAAATGTGGCATGACGTCACGCCTTGCTAGATTTAATACTGCGTTGTGACGTAGCGAGCCCCCACTCCCCAACTTTAATGCGTGTTTTCTAAGTTATTTTTGATTAATATGATAAAGCAAAAAATACGTGTCTAATATTTTCCTATTACCTGAAAGACGGACTAAATATAATTTCTTTCTTTTTACCTAGGCAACTACCGTATTATTTCATCTTTGAATAATCTTAAAAGCAGATGAGCTTTCACTTCAAGTAATTCCCAACTCTATCCTGCATACCACTAAAAATAACCCTTTACATCAAATCATACAGCACAGCTTAAGTTTATAAACGTATAGCATTAGGCTTGCTATTACGAGCTCAGCGTATCCATGTTAAAAGTGCCCCAGGGACGGCAGGAAAGGGTTAATCGTTGCCTTTGTTATTTTTGCATGTTAATGGACTTTTTTGATCAGGGCAGCGTTTGGAGGGTTAGGTACCTACTGTGTATGACGGATCGGTGCGTTTTTTTTGCTATGTTTTTGATGGTAGATTGGGATCGTTATGCATCATTTGCGTTCTTCATAGCTTTTAACCTGTCTATGGTTGGGCAAAGATTGATCGTGTGGTCATTAGGGACGGGTCATTATTTCGTGTCATATGAGTTATGAGGTTAGGAGAAATTAATGCCGTTTTATTGATAAAATCTGAAAAGAGATTCGATAAACTTTTCTGATTTGTCAAATCAAAATAGAAAGAAAGAAAGAAAAACATTTATTTAGACACAGTTCGTGAAACATAAAACATAAATAACAAAATGAAAACGTAAAAATCATGTTTTAACAACAATAATAGTGTGTGCCTCACGACTGCGCCAAAAAGGCTTATTTCAGCATTAATGCCAGACAGATGTTGTCTGACGCTGATTTTCTAAGGACAAGTGACGGGGAGTACAAACAGTTTCAACATACCTAATCAAGGGCGTCGCCAACCGATGGCCTGGGCCCTAGTTGATATTGCTATGGAGGATGAGAAAAGTATGATTTGTAGGTACAGTCAAAAGTCAAGAGCACATGAAGATGAAGCTTTAGGTACACTTATAGTGCGAGAATAACCTCTACGGCGCACAATGGGGCTAAAGTCGACGCTGGTGGACATTTGATTTTTTGACAAATTAGTTTCAACTCGGTAGTCCCGATAGGAACTGAGAAAAATAATAATTTCCATATTCAATGTATGAATAATTGAAAACTTCGTTTTTCCCAAAACTATTCAGAACTGTAGAGCTGAAACATAATAGATATTATGACTGGGCCTACCACCAGCACATTAGATACGAATATTAGGTACGTCCCTGGACCCCGGATTACCGTTTAGGAGATATGGAACTTTATAAAACCAAATAAAAGTTGTCCGAATAAACAAAAGTGGCTGTATGGATAAGTATATAGTTTGTTTACATTAAAATGCCTTGTATTTATTAAATTTTTGAATCTCTAGGCGGGGGCAGCTGCCCCCTTTGCCCCCCTTAATGACGCCCTTGTACCTAATACATAATTTGTATACTTAAAAACTATTAAATAAGCACGTAATCAAATATAATACAAAAAATATACGAAAACAACAAGAACTGTCCCAGCAAAAACCTGTTCTTAGCGAGATATGTAGATTGATCCGAAAATCTTTGAAACTAAGACCTAATCAAGAGCTGACACGGTTCTGCTTACCTCAAAAGGTCTGTACTTACCTATTATTACTCAGTTGCAAGTCACCTTGATAATAAATAATAAGTAATAATAATTAGGTCTGAGCTATTTCTGAGATATCTAGACTAAAATAAAATTCAGTTTATTAAATTTTTATTATTTATTGTCATAGCGGCAATAGAAATACAAAATCTATGAAAACGTCAACTGTCTACCTATTACGGTTCATGAGATACAGCCCGCTGATAGACAGACGGACAGCGGAGGCTTTTTAATAGGAACGGAGGCAAGAATATAAAGAAAAATGTCATGTGATATTTCGTTTATTCATTTTTGTTCTTATTAAATTACATTTTTAAATATTTCTTAAAATAAAATAATTAAAAAAACATTTAAAAGTATAAAAAATAGAGGTCCGCCGGTATCGGGAACAGGGTCCAAGCTACCGGTGGTTAGAGCTGCAGAGACAGGAACCTCCTCACAATGCGAGCCGTACCGAGGAGTACTGCCTTCTGAATCAGGCGCTTGATCCAACCGCCTAACGAAAGCCTCGAGAGATGTTGGTCGAGGCTTTCGGCCATCAGGCCATTAGCCGTTACGACAATCGGCACAATGATAGCCGAGCTCACATTCCACATGTCAACAACCTCATGTGCTAAGTCGAGATATTTGAAGTGAAATTATTATTAAGAAAATCACTTTATTCGACACATTTTTCTATGATAGTCAACGCCATCCGGCCATCTTGATAAAAGAGACACGGAAATCTATCAATAATAGTTACCAGTAAAAAAAACCTTAAAATGTAGCCAGCTTAATAAAACAAATGACTTAAAATCTATGTTCGGATACGAACAACAATAGGCCAGTGTCCAAAAATATATTTTTTGTCCGTCTTGTAGATTATCAAAAAATATTCAACACGTATTTTTTTCTTTTTTGACGTAATCAAAAGATTACGGCGATACATTGAGTTAAAATGTGGCATGACGTCACGCCTTTCTAGATTTAATAGTGCGTTGTGACGTAGCGAGCCCCCACTCCCCAACTTTAATGCGTGTTTTCTAAGTTATTTTTGGTTAATGTGATAAAGCAAAAAGTGTCTAACAATTTTTTATTATATGAAAGAAGGAGGCTAAATAGAATTTCTTTTTTTACCTAGGAAACTACCGTATTATGGAACTTTGCCTCCTGAACTGTTTATGTTCCTGTATGTCAGGAGACAACGCCTATGATGCCCAATGACAGGTACCATCGTGGAAGCCCATAACTAACTACTTTGAAATCAAAATCCCGTGCACACGATGCCCATATCTGTTACCGCCTCGGTTCTATAGCGACCGAGCGCTGCAAGCAAGAATAGTTCTTACGGTGGTTCGTTATGGCTTTCCGCGATAGTACCTATTTGAGGTAAACATAAGTGTTATTTTGTGTCGGAATGTGAGAGTGCTTTGCTGAGAGTAAACTATTGTAGACTGGGTTGATTGATTACCCTGTATATCTGGCAAATGTTAATGCAGGCGACCGAGCTCTGCTCTGGTGAAAATAGAGAATGCTCATTTAATAGTATAGGATAGTACCTACTAATTCCATGCTGCCATGATAGTAGGTACTTACTAATTCCATGCTGTCATGATTATTATTCTAATGTCAATAATGTCACGTCATTATTCATTATCTTGTTCTAAACTTTGGGCGACCGAGCTCTGCTCGAGTGAAAATACGGAGAAAACAATTTTTTCCTAGTAAGATTGGTGGAGATGTGGAAAGGAGAGTAAACGCGGGAAACAAAGTGAATGGTGCTATACATGCGATTGTGACCAACCAGTCGATGTCTAAAAAGGCTCGACTGGCTGTTCACAATGGTGTGCTGGTGCCCACGCTTATGTATGGAAGTGAATGTTGGGTGTGGCAAAAACAACATGAAAGTAGAATGAATGCTGTGGAAATGCGTTCTTTGTGAAGCATGTGTGGCCTGACTATGAATGATAGGCTGAGGAATGATGTGATAAGACAGCGGTGTGATTTAAAAGAAGATGTAGTGACAAAAATTGAAAAGAGTATGCTGAGATGGTTTGGGCATGTTGAGAGGATGAATGAAAGGCGACTAACAAAATGTATTTACAAGGCTGATGTAAAGTAAAGGGAAAGGCCGGGCGGGGACGCCCTAGGAGGAAATATACTGACCTTATTGGTGATGTTCTTCAGAAAGGCCAGGTGCGTAGTACCTACTCGCAACCGGCGTGCGTGGATGACCAGATGTATGAACGTAAACGAGGCAAAAGGACTATGTAAGGATCGTAGCAGGTGGCGTTCTGTAGTTTCTGCCTACCCCCATGGGAAGAAGGCGTGAGTTTATGTATGTATGTATGTATGAGACCTAGTTAGATCGATTTATCGCCCCCATAAACCCCTATATTGCCACTTTCATGGAAATCGTTAAGAGCCGATTTCGAGAACGTTAGTAGAAATCTATATGCAAACAAATATAATATACAAATATTGCATTAAAGGGGCCCGCCTTGTCAAGGTCGTTTCTGGCAGCCAACTCTAGCACCGCGCGCGCTCATTGGCCAAATCAAATAGCGCGCTTCCCCGGCTTCCTGTTACACACTTCCGTCCCTTTTCACGAAATCACTCAGATTAGATTATTTCGATTTTTTAAAATTTAAATTGGAAAAATAGAGTAGCTAGCGTAATTGTAAAGAACCTCGACTTGGCATTTCATATCCTTTCAGGTAAGTTCTTGCAACATTATTAATTCTACCCAACTACAGTGCAAACATAACCTATTCAATTTAGCGCAAACACAAATAGAAAATATTAAGATTATTTATAGAATCGATTATAATCCCATTTGCAGTAGTCCTATTTACGAGTACCGGTAAGCGAAGGCGGTAGGCGGTAGCAGTATAATTTGTAACTATAGCTGCACTCGGGTTTCGAGGCTAGTTGAATTGCTTTTAAGGCTGACCGACTTTTAATGATTTTATACTGAAGATCACGAGCTCGAAGTGAGGTGACAATAGTGCCAGTACCTAGCATCAGTAGTGCAATTCTGTAAAAATCTCACCGTGATATCTTAGGTGAAGTGAGCTGCCAATAGTGTCAATCCTTAGCAACTGACAGTGACAGCTCACTTCACTTAAGATAACACGGTGAGATGGTTACAGAATAGCACTACAGTAGTGCTATTCTGTAAAAATCTCACCGTGATATCTTAGGTGAAGTTATCTGCCAATAATAGTGTCAATCCTTAGCAACTGACAGTGACAGCTCACTTCACCTAAGATAACACAGTGAGATGGTTACAGAATAGCACTACAGGTGGAATGACAGCTTACTTCACCTAAGTTTTCACGGTGAGATTTTTACAGAATAGATAGACTGCTCAATACCATTGACAATTTAATTTGGTCGGGCTATACGCGGAGATTTGGTATAGAAAAGTAATGAAAGCTAATTTCTCTTAAAATACAACACTAGGAATCTGAATTATTAGTCGCTATAACTTCTTTAGGAGCACTAATTTTTGTGTAAATTTGGGAAGAAATCACAGAGTTTTTAATAGGGAAATCTTGAAATGAAAATTTAACACCGTGACTACCGCCACCCCACCAATAGCATGGTATAATTATCTCGTAAACTACTGAAGAACTAATTTTGAATTCTGGGCACTAATTTTATCTTGCAGGGCACTAATTTTCTATGTAGGTTTGAGGAAAGCGACAAGCTTCTCAAACTTGGAATCAACATTCAAAGTCGTGGTCCTGGTGAACGAGCGCGTGAAAGTTATCATTGTTGATTTCTCGGTAAATACAAATAGTTCAAGTGCCACTATTTTTTACATGGAGTGACTGCCTATCTGACCTTCACAACCCAGTTATTGGGTAAAACCTCGTGCAGACGGGCGCGACATCGCGTGAAGTTTTCTTACAAATTGTTGTGTTAGAGTCGAGTCGCGCTGTCGCGTCGCACTAGTTTGCACGAGGCTTTATACGATACCCCTACGATATACTTGGTCAAATATAGTACTGACTAATTTTGACCAAGATATAGGCAATTCTCGTTTGATGATTGCATAAGGCTTCTCAGGATTAAGAATTGCTACTAGCAGAGGCTATTTGAATTCACTTTATTTTATTTCTAAGTTAAAACTGTATTTATTTAGGGCTATAACTAAGGTCAAACTCTAGCTAAGTTATTTCTGAAATAGTTGAAGGAAAGGTGCTAATTAATACTGATGGAGTTTTCTCTCGTATTTCTATAATTAAATTCGCTTCGAAGTGTTATTATTATTGCTTTTATCAACATATTCTGTTAGTTAGAAACTATGATCTTCGCCCTCGGTTTCTTCATAACAGTAAATCTGTTGGCAACTATCATATTTACAAACTATCTGCTGCTTGCGGCTTCGCCCACGTGGACAGTAATTATTTTCTAAAACAAAAGTAGCCTCTAAGTTACTCCTTATAACATCAGCTATCTGCCAGTAAAAGCCCCGTCAAAATCGGTTCAGCTGTTTCGGAGATTTTCCGGAAAAACAAACAAAATTTTTTTTTTATATTTACCGTATATACTTTCATATTTTGCATTTTGTAAAAAGCAGTTATTTTGACATTACACACAGACACTTCAATTTTATTTACTTGTATGTATGTATGGGTAGGTTATTGGTCAGGGACTTTACCTTAGGATTCCAAAAACCATAGATTTTTGAATGTTGAAAAACGTGTTAAAAGCGTTTATACTGAAAGTGGGCAACGTCGCAAATAGCTGTCAAATATTTCGCTGTTTTGATTAATTTGGCAATATTACTGTATGGAAATATGAAATATGGCTAACTAGTGAACTAAAATATTGATTATGAAATGCAATAATTAATATCGTAACACTGAATATTTAGTTTTAGATGTGAAATAGTATTTGGAAACTTTACAAATGCTTTTTTTACACCTAAAACGGTTACAACATCAAATTCAGTGTTATAATTGCAATTTATTATAAATATTCTAGTTCACTGGTTAGCCAAATTTCTTACTTCCGTAAAGCAATATTGCCAAATTAATTAAAACACTAGCGAAATATTTAAGAGCTATTTGCGGCGTTGTCCACTTTTCAGTATAATTTTCTTTTATAGGTTTTTTAACATTTTGCATCTGAATAAGTGAAGCAACATTTGGATCATTGACATGGAATGGATCTTCTGCGAAGTCTTTTTCCATTATCTTCCATTTTGTTTCCTCGGTAACACAGGATCACTTTCAAAGTTCCTGGAATTCGATATCCTCCTACGTTTATCTATACTTAATAAGTATGTAAATTAAACAATTATCGGCTGCCGAAGTTTCCTACGTAGGAACTTTAGCAAGAGTCTGATACAATCGATTCTATTTCCAGGAGTTTAGAACTTTTGTTTCGAACTGATAAGATGGAAACTTTTACTAAGAGATTTATGGAGATTTATTTATAGACTTAGGTATATTCTTGAGCAGTAATAAATCCAATAATAAATATACTTATACCTGGGCGACCGAGCTCTGCTCTGGTGAAAATAGAGAATGCTCATTTAATGGTATCAGATAGTTCATACTAATCCCACGCATAGTACATACTAATTCCATGCTGGCATGTCATTATTCAATAACTTGTTCTAAACTTTGGGCGACCGAGCTCTGCTCGGGTGAAAATACGGAGAAAACGAATTTTCCCAGATATGAGACCTAGCTAGATCGATTTTTCGCCTCCGTAAACCGCTACATTGCAACTTTCATCGAAATCGTCAGAGACGTTTTCGAGAAAGTGATTACAAATATTTATATAAATAAATCATTTATTTGCATAAAACATGGTCTACAATGGTGATAAAATACATATAATTATAATGGCACAAACATGTTTAGTTAGAATAAAATTTTAACTACCTAGAGCATGAGAGAAACACAACTTTTGTACTTGAAGTAGGCTATCAATGAGCTGTTTTTACATGTATATTGTATATATAACATCGTCTGGTTGTCAGACTTTCGGGCTTCTGACGAGACCCGTAACCACTGTCAAAGAGCCACGAATGACAGCCGGGACCAACGGCTTAACGTGCTTTCCGAGGCACGGAGGAGTCTCGGTATGTAAAGATGGTCACCCATCCATGGACCAACCCTAGCGTAGCTTAATCTTATGGATCGACCCGTGCGGCTGTTTTTCAGTAACTATAGGAGTATGACAAATACTTACTCAATCTACATAATAATACTTAGAGTACTAGGGAAGTAGATATCCATTTGTCTGTTGAGAGATTCTCTCATCTATTATTCCTCTCGACGCTGAATATTTTAGTAGGGTCAGGCCTTGGCCCATATTACTCTCTGAATCGATATACAATGAATATTCTTTGACCATTAATAAGTTTAAGCTTTAAAAAACGTGTTTGTTCAGTTCAGTTCATTGGTCGCAACTACATAGTTGATCCCACAGATATATAGCAGGGTTGTCACGGATGTCATATAACGGATGAGGATGCGGATGAGGATATCGAGATAATCGGGTTTGAGGATGCGGATGAGGATACGGATATTGGAAAATTCCTTATTGAGGATGCGGATGAGGGTGCGGATGTCGTACAAAAAATTGCCTTTGTTTTTTAAAGTATTTATATTTGTATTTTAGGTTGTAGGTAATCATTTGGTAGGTTACCGTAGCGTAATTCGCCTGTTAAAAACTTCACTTCTGCAAACAAAAAGTAAACAATAACACGTCACCCGCCACCCAGTAACTCAAATTGTGACATGTGACACTACAGTCGTGCCACCACTGCCACGTACGGCCGATCGACTGTCAAAGGACAAGGACATTGTGAATTCAGCCAATAGGAAGGCATAACTCACTTATCGGCCCGCCCATTCAGCTCGGCGCGAGTTTTTAAATTCACTATTTGTGCGAACAACGTAGGGTCACATCCTCATAGAAGTTATGAGGATGCGGATGAGGATGCGGAGCTTTTAAAATCAAAAGTTGAGGATGCGGATGTATTGCGGATATCAAAATTTATGCGGATGCTCCGCAGTTGCGGATGCGGATACGGATATCCGTTACATCCCTGATATATAGATACCTAGATAACGCAAGTATCACGATCTGTATGAAAACCAAGCGTGCCATTTTTTGACTACCTACTATGACGTCACAAGCACTAAGAAACATTTCTTTTATTTTTTCTCCTCGCTTTTGCACAGTTTTTACAATTTATAACAGCGTAATTAACCATTTTAAATTTTTTAACTGACTTCCGACAAACGTGGCACCGATGCAGACTGAGCGCGAAAGTGGCAGCTTACGATTATTGTACGTAAGCTGGGCACGAAAATGACACGCGAAGTAGTTGCTCTTGCGTTATCTAGGTATATCTATATCTGTGGTTGATCCTCTAAATCCAAGTTCTTTTGTAGATACCGGAAACTTGGCTTTTTCGCGCTTTATTGGTAAGGTCTTTAGCAAGACTTCGAAGGCAGTTTTATGATAGAATGCTTTTTAGGATGCATTTTTTTATTTTCTATTGAATTAAGGCGACGATAACCGACTTTTAATGATTTTATACTGAAGATCACGTCTAAACGAGTAGTGTTAATGATTTGAAAAAAATATTTGTTAAATTAGAGCATTTTCTTAATAACTTAATATAGGAATATTTTAGATTATGTTTATATTACATAGTGAAATTAATTTGTAAAATTATGTCTAAAGGCTTGTACGGACCAGCGCGACACGAGACGCGACACAAAGAGACCGCTCGTCGCGCGACGAGCAGTGCCTTTGTGTCGCGTCGCGTGTCGCGCCTGTTCGAAAGAGACTTAACGCGGATAAAAAACTGAGAATGACGTAAAATCTATCAAGTGTATTATATTTCTGAAATTATTTTTTTGACCACCATTTTAAAGATAATTTAATTATTTATGTTTTAGTATTAAAATATATTTTGTTTTATGTAAAATAAAATGCGTCTAATTTAGGACAGTGCTCCTTGATAGGCGAGTCCTATTACTGGCTGGATGTACGACGTGCTGCGTGAGCTTAGTACAGAACACACAAGCTGGCCACTCAAGGTCACTGGCATTTATCTGCGTCTTAAGAAAAAACGTCAGAAGACACAACATTCGTAGCAACAACAATGTCAACATTTAATGTAATTACAAAAAACAAAAGCTAACTCTGTTGATGCTCAATACTGCTTAAAATCCTTCGCCAGGACCACAAAAAAGGATTCTTAGTATCATCAGTATGCCGAAAGAACCGTAACAATTATCAATTCTACTAGTGTGATGTGATATCATTACAATGTAAGGCCTTCAGCAATGTCCAGTGACAAGGCCGCGACAAGATATTATCGACATGTGTCGCCGGCGCCGGCAGCGGATGCCTGCATTTGTAAGGCTGTGTCTTGGTATTCAGCGGGGCGGGTAGTAGGAGGTTAGAAGGGGGAGTTAGATATGGCGCTAGAGTAGGTAAACCATGGTTTTTGAAAGTTTGGTTCTTTAAACGGCTGGTTGAATGAAACGACAGCTCTATGTTTGTGGACTACCAAAAGGAGGTTTTTTGAAGTGAAAACTTCTTTAGGCTCGTTGGGCATTTTTGAGATGGGAAAAAATAATTGAAATCGCGACACGGTTACCGACACCTCATTTTTGTAAACGCGATTGTGCTCTTTATATTATGTTAAGGATCCAATGATCAATGTTCTATGCAAGTATTTTTACTTTAAAGGTTTTGGAAGTATTTTTTTTTTTGTAAACGCGATTGTGCTCTTTATTTAGACGCGGTTACGGACCAATGTTCTATACAAGTATTTTTCTTCCATCAAGGCGATCTTGTTCAAGTTTTCACTTCTGTCGGCACTCCCGGAGTGCCACTGGTTTTTTTTTGTGTTTTTACGCGATTACTCCGCCAATATGCATTGATTTTTTGTTTGGTAGGTCATAACTTCAGAGGTGGTCCCATATCAATTTTATCAACTTTGCTTGGGTAGTTTTTGAGTTAGCTTCAATAATACTTATTTTTTCCTCACTTAGTATGTGGATGATATTATGATAACTTCCTGTCACTGTTATTTACATAGCAGGTAGTGGTATTCGAATTTGTGTGGGGTAGGTATCACAACTAAAAAGTGAAAAATAAAAACTTTAAACAAAAAAAAACAACCGACTTCAAAAAAAACACTACAAAGTGAAAAATAACTTTAATTTCGGAAGTCGGTGACAAAGAACGAAAATTGAAAACCAAAGACACCGACTTCCGAAATTAAAGTTATTTTTCACTTTGTAGTGTTTTTTTTGAAGTCGGTTGTTTTTTTTTTGTAAAAAGTTTTTTCTAAACGCGATTGTGCTCTTTATATTATGTTAAGGATCCAATGATCAATGTTCTATGCAAGTATTTTTACTTTAAAGGTTTTGGAACTATTTTTTTTTTGTAAACGCGCTTATGTTCTTTATTCAGATAAGGTTACGGACCAATGTTCTATACAAGTATTTTTCTTCCACCAAGGCGATCTTGTTCAAGTTTTCACTTCTGTCGGCACTCCCGGAGTGCCACTGGTTTTTTTTTTGTGTTTTTACGCGATTACTCCGCCAATGTGCATTGATTTTTTGTTTGGTAGGTCATGCTTGGGCAGTTTTTGAGTTAGCTTCAATAATACATATTTTTTCCCACTTAGTATGTAGATGATATGATAAGTTCCTGTCACTGTTATTTACATAACAGGTAGTGGTACTCGAATTTGTGTTGGGGTAGATACCACTATTAAAAAGTGAAAAATAAAAAACTTACTACCAAAAAAAAAGGACCGACTTCCAAAAAAAGCACTACAAACTGAAAAAATACTTATTTCGGAAGTCGGTAGCAAAAAACGAAAATTCAAAAGCAAAGACACCGACTTCCGAAATTAAAGTTATTTTTCACTTTGAAGTGTTTTTTTTGGAAGTCGTTTGTTTTTGTAATTAACATATCTGGTCTTTAAAAGATACTATGACCTCTGAGACACACTGACCTCTGACCTCACAGAGCATTTTTCTCTGTCAAACTATTATCGACATTGTCCTCATTGAAATAAAGTTGAAAATAAATATACTTCCATTAGCTCGAGAGCGGGTCGAAGCGGAAAGATGCGCGCGTCTCGGGTTTTTATTCTCAACTTTAGTTTTAGGCACGCAACGTTGATTGTTGTTTGGCAGTGACAACCGCATTGCGCTGTGCCTCGCCAGATATGCGCCAGCCCTTAGTCGACGTTCGCACGGACGTAATAAAATCGCGGCTGGATTTCATCGCGCACTGGATTTTCAACTCTCGGTGTTAAATCGAGCGTTGAAAATTAAGTGCACGAAATAAAATCGCCGCGATTTTATTACGTCCGTGCCAACGTCGACTTACACCAATAGATTCGTGTATACCTAAAGGTTCAGATTAGACAACGCCGTAGCACATTTAATAATGTTCAGAAAACGAGGTTAGACACAGATTCAACAAGTGTCTAAACCGGCTCAAACCCTTAGCTCTCCTCAGGCTTTAAATATTTAACACCCCAAAAATAACACCCCACCCATAAATAACAAAACTAACTCTTACTTCTACATCCACAAACAACCACAAATTCGACTCTTAAATATTACAACTATGCAAGCAGTATTAAAAATTCAACATATTTTACGGCCGCTTCCGCGCCTGTCTAGTCCGAGGCCTGTCCCATCCCCTTTAATATGCGACAGAGGCCTCCAGGCCTTGGGCCTCCGGGGAGGATAGGATGCACCACTTGATTAGTTCACTACGAACTACACTAGAATACAAATGGACCATCAATGTATGTGGGATAGGAAGAGTGCTCGTTTGTGCATTCTAATAGTGCACCGTGTGCCGCCCGTCGGGAGTTGTGGACAAAATATGTATTGTGTTTTATGTTTATTGTGTAACGAAGTAGTTGAACGGATGTTTTATTAATTTTAATACGTGGAATTTTTAATATGATTTTTATACAGTGAGCGCGGTGAATCAAAAAGATTTATTTAAAAATGATGATAGCATTCTTTTGCTTGTTTACTAAAATAATATCTATAGGTTTCCATAAATATTTACGTAAAAAAAAAAACCAAGCGTTTCTTTTCTGTATGACAAATCTTTGCCTTGCAGTACGTTACATGCTACCATTAAATTAATAATGTGTATCATATATGCATTTGCAGTGATAGCCTAGTGGTGTGACCATCGGACTGCCAAGTCATAGGTCTCGAGCTCGAACCCAAGGCACGCACCTCTGACTTTTCGGATTCATGTGCCTATTGTATAATTATCACTTGCTTAAAAAACGGTACAGGAAAACATTGTGAGGAAACCGGCATGCTTGAGAGATATTTATCGACGGCATGTGAAGCCAAGTCAGAGGCCCTTCGGCGACTTTATAACTCTGACACCAGGTTATTCACTAACCACAGGAACAGAAGAAGAAGAAGATATATGCATTTTAATATTTGACTACACAAACAAAACCATATGCATCATATAGTATAGACAAAGGATCATCTATCGGACGCTTACAGCATAATTTGAAACTCACACTTCGCGGTACAATGACAATCACCTTATATACCTTTGTTTTGACACCACACTGCGCTCTCGAACTACGTGGGTGTTATTGAAACTCGATGCAATTCGGAAAACGTGTTTCCATTTTGTTTGTGTAAACAAATTGTAATTGTGGGTGGGTTATGCAACGCAACGGATATATTGTAATGAGCTAGGGTTGATATGGGACTGTTTGTGTGGTGTTTGTTTGCTTGTAATCAAACGGTTTAGATTCTCGTTTTCTGTATGTTTTTTTATAGTCAGTGTTGGTAAAATCAAGGCCAAAGTCAGCCTTAGGGGTGCACGAAATAGCCTTCAAATATATATATATACATAGATATGTATTCGTCCGGGGCAACCTGAGTTAGGTTCACCTTCAAATGACTGATTGCTGAAAAAACCCTTCATTTGCGACCAATTGTTACCGTGCACCTAGCTTCTGACGCTGGGCTTCTTCATAAGTGCCCATGTAGTTTTATGTGAAATAAAATATTTTGATAGCGTAGGTGTTTCATTTTTTAGGGAACAGCTGATTTCTTTTTCATGTTTTAAGATTGGTCCCAGAGTTTTTTAAATTGTCATTAATAGTTCCCTCCCTTAAAGTAAGTCTCGTATAACCTAAGATCCTGTATTTTTAACACAGCTCAAGAGATGCGAGAGTAGAATGTTAATCTGTAACTTCTTTCTCAAAAGACGTAAAAAAATAACTTACCATCCCTCAAAAACACACAAATATTTCTCATTTCACACTCTCAAACACAAATCAAACAAAATAAATCAGATGAACCCAAAAAAGATTTTCAATTTTTCTCCCCTAAAGGTCGCATGTCATAAATAATGAAAATGGTAAATCGATTAGTACGCTGCACAGAGGGTCGCACCGTGTCTATGGCGACAAAAAGTTGCGATATGCCACAACAATGCATGTGCACGAACCACTGGGCTGAGGCTAATGGGAGAATAGAATTTAGAGAGTAGATAAATATTTTTAGAGCGACTATGTTTTGGTATGTTGGTGTTGGGGATATAACTGGGAACGGACTTATTTAGTTTGAACAGACACCAAATTAAAAATCTCTTTAATTTAGTTAAATAACAAGCCCTGTGCTCGATTTGTAGGCATAGTAGGCTGTAGATTTGTAGACCATTTTCTATATTGTTAAGAGCCCATATTTCCAGTTCAAATTCACTTTTTATCTCACTCGCACCGTACTGCTCGCGGGCTGAGTGAAAGCGAGACGGAGTGGGGTGCTGGCGATTCCAAGGCGCCAATAGTTTATTTAATTGCTTTTTAAAAAGTCATTCGTTGATCTTTGACAGTCGTTACGGGTCGTCAGAAGCCCGAAAGTCTGACAACCAGTCTTACCAAGGGGTATCGTATTACCCAGTTACTGGGTTGTGGAGGTCAGATAGGCAGTCGTTCCATGTAAAATACTGGTATTCAGCTGCATCCGGTTAGACTGGAAGCCGACCTCAATATAATTGGGCAAAGGCTAGGCAGATTGATTTTTTTATCGAGAAACTTTTATGGAATCGTCTCGTGTTTATTCAAAATTATTATTTCAAAATTAATGCTGCAGTATTGTCGATATAACAGAGGATCATATTAAGCAATTTGAGGTAGTATAAGCCTTTAAGTACCTGGTACTTGTTGACAAGCCTTACTGGTATTTTAAATTTACCAAGGGTAAGTTATGGTGCAAATAGAAATGCTGAGAGTTGCCTTTTTGAGGCATTTTGTGGAAAGGATGGCTAAGTGAGTTTGTGCCTTACTTGGTCATCTTCTGTGCAAAATATTTCAATCTCATTCTCAATAATAATAATAATAATATGTTTTGTTTCCATATTATGCAATAGTCCTGCACCAACCAGGGGTTGTCCTTGGGTGCACTTGCTTAGTGCATACAGGGATAATCGTCGGTTGGTGCCTCAACACCTAAAAATGTCTGAGGGGCCTCTGCGAGTTGGCTTCGGCCCTTCGTACGCCTTCCAAACGACCGGGATCCATTGGTCCCGAGATTTGTTAAAATATAAAAAATAATAATATACTACTAACACTAGCTTTGAGGTATTACTAACATAATAGATATTTTGTTGTCCAAATAAAGAAATTTAACATTAAAAAATACACAAAGGATTCTGCGTTATTTGGCACGTTTTTGTTTGTATACATTTCGTAGTGAAAAATAACCCGAGATACCTAAACATACAGTTTAAATAATAATTTATTAGTAATTAGTATAAAATAAATATTTTCCCGTTTACTTATTAAAACGTACTAAAAACAATGACTAATCGATTGTCTACAGCTTCTGAATGTAAAGACATTGTCATTTTAAAGACCAAACATCTTGTTTTCCTTCAGTAAAATGTTTGCCAAGCTCTTCAGTAAAGCTAAATACGTTTGTTCTACGACTGGGTTCACTTCGTTAGCTCGGTAATGGATTCCGATTCACAATTTAAAGGCTCACGCAAAACGGCACGACGCGAATCCGGTAGAACAATTTCCATTAAGTTTTCATAGAAATTGTTCCACCAGTGTCATGTCGCGCCTGTTTGTGGGAGCCTTTACTCACGTCAATTGACGCATTTGCTTTTGTAGCCCATTTGAAATGACAACATACATTGAAAATTAAATTATAAAAATAATAAGTTTTATATTCATTGTTTTCGATAAATTCTGTTTTATATTTGCGCACATCTTTAAGTAGGTAGATATCTATTATAGTAAATAGTGCTTTTACGATTTATTTAACATTAAAATAATTAACGTTGTTTTGAAATGATTTTACTTTATGCTTTAGTTTAACTTTAATATTCGTAGATGAGCTATTCACGACGTACCTATTTTTCTTTTTTGACACTTTAGTATTGTTCACAATAAAAAAACTTACAAAGAGAATTAAACATGGAATTTATATCATAGTCAACATATAACACGGTAGAAACCATGCATGTCTGTGCATACTGCTGTGTAGTAAACAATATTAGTGTGTCGACCCCACACATTGTCAACACAGCGTTTAATAGGTATCTACTGGTTCTACACATAACACTAACATTACTTTCCCGAGTGAAGCGAATAAAAAAAAAACAAAAACATTTTATAACTTTGTCCTAGTTTTTGTTGTAAGTTGAACACTGTGTTAGACAAAATAATTAATTCTAATTAACATGGATTGAGTCGCGTTGAAATTAGTTCAAATGAAGTTTGGTGATAAATAGGTGGCGTTAATTAATTAGGATTGATTTTGGTTATTGTCAATTTAGTATAATTTGCATGGAGCCAAGATTCCATATTAAATTGCGTGCTACAAAGCGTCAACAACATATTTTACTTAAGGCGCAACTACCAGTGTAGCCGCCAAATTAAATTTTACTTACATTTTTTCCAGAATTATAATTTATTGGAAATAATTGGAAATAATCATCAATACAACGATGACTATTTCCAATTATTATAATTCTGCAAATACATATTTGGTATGGTCGCGAACCATGTTTAGAACAACATACATGATACTGGCCAGCAAATTGCACAAAACGTAAGAAAAAAATAATCATTTCATTTCGTTTCTTTCGCCATAAATACTTAGGTACCGTAAAAACCAACACTGTCAACTCGTTAACACCAATCAGATGAATTAAATTAAGTAACTCTATGTAGGTGTTTTTAACTAGTGAATCATGGTTATTGTCTTGTAAAGAGCAACAACCTAAGTAGGTAACCTAAGTGTTGTGTTTCATGTGGACAAAGGTCCACCCCATACTTACTAAAAAGAAGAAAGAAAATACATTTATTTCGCACAGAACAAAAAGCACACAATATAATTAAACAGCAGATAAAAAATAAAAAATCAAATAAGTGTAAAGTGCGATCAGAGGAGTGTGCCTCACGGCTGCGCCAAAAAGGCCCAGTTCAGCAAAAATGCCAGACAACTATAAGTGCTTGTCGCTGGTTTTCAACTGGACCTGTACTACACATTCCTTCGTGTATACTTACTAGAGATTTTGCCACATCATCCGGTTTATAAGCTTCTTTTAACCAAGTGATAAGTACCTATTTTACTATCCTACCTAATATTATAAATACGAAAGTGAGTTTGTTTGTTACGCTTTCTTCAGTGTGCGCTAGCCGGCGGAAAATCCTCCTTGATGCCATCTGCCGTCCGTCCGTCCGAAAAAAGATTTTTTTATATACTTGATTTTTTCAGATTCAGCGCGGTTTAAACAAAAAAATCGCACTATATCTCGTTATATGAAGCAGGTATGTAAAAAAATCATAAATAAATAGTTACATCACCGTGTGCAAGTATATTTTGGTTATTCTCTCCGTTCCGGAGATATGAGCATTAGCTCCATACATTTTTTTGCAAAATAAATATGTGTTTTAAATTTTCCTACCAGATTGTATCCTATGATATATGTATGCATGATATTGGCTATTATTAGAAGCCATTTCAAGCAAAATACCGACACTTTATTTAAGAGCGTTTATTCTGAAAGTGGGCAACGTCGCAAATAGATGTCAAATATTTCGCTGTTTTAATTAATTTGGCAATATTACTGTGTGGAAATAAGAAATGTGGCTTACTAGTTCCCTAGAATATTAACAATGAATTACAATTATAACAGTGAATTTGATGTTGTAACAATTTTAAATGTAAAAAGGCATTTGGAACGTTTCCAAATACTTTTTTTACAACTAAAACTAAATATTGGGTATTACGATATTAATTATTGCATTTCATAATCAATATTTTAATTCCCTAGTTAGACACATCTCTTAATTCCATACAGTAATACTGCAAAATTTATCAAAACAGGTAAATATTTTACAGCTATTTACGACGTTGCCAACTTTTAGGATAAACCCTCTTAAGCTCGTATGTCTTCGAGAGCCTTTTTTCGATCCACTGTGCGCCGGTGTGCACTCGCCTTAATTTTTCTGTAATATCGGCTATTGCTGGATTATTTTATTGTAGAAAAGTTCAATTACTTACATGTTCAAAGTATTGAAGGAGGGCTTAAATAGAAGTATTTGCTAGCTGCTTTAGTAACCCTCCCCAATAAATTGCTTCAATTGCCTGGAACAATAGCGTGGGAAGAAGCAGACGATACTTTATTATTTCTATTTTCTTTGCTCGACCACGTCAATGTGTTGTACAAAGCATTTTGCGACGATTTATCAAGGACTTATTTATTATTTAATGAAAATAAAATAATTACTGTTTTTGGACTTTCTTTCGATAGGAACTAAAAATAAATATGTGTAACGCTTCGTGCTACGATTTTTAGGGTTCCGTACCCGAACAGTGCCAAATGGAATCCTATTACTAAGCCTCCGCTGTCCGGCCGTCTGTCAGCGGACTGTATCTCATGAACCGTAACAGGTAGACAGTTGAAATGTTCATAAATTGTGTGTTTCTATTGCCGCTATAACAACAAATAATAAAAAAAAAACAGTGACACTCCGGGAGTGCCGACAAAAGTGAAAACTTGAACAAGATCGCCTTGGTGAAAGAAAAATACTTGTATAGAACATTGGTCCGTAACATTATCTAAATAAAGAGCACAATCGCGTTTACAAAAAATAAAAAATGCTTCCAAAACCTTTAAAGTAAAAATACTTGCATAAAACATTGATCCGTAACGTAATATAAATAAAGAGCACAATCGCGTTTACAAAAATGAGGTGTCGGTAACGGTGTCGCGAGTTCAATTGTTTTTTCCCGTCTCATAAACGCCCAACGCGCTTATAGAAGTTTTCACTTCAATAAAGTAAAAATAAAAGGACGAAGGAAGACACATTTTCAAGAAATGTGTCTTTTGACAACAAGAACGTTTCACAATGCAAAACTTTGTTGTAGATAGTTTTATAATTTAAATTGCGGGTACTTTTAAGTACTTACATAATTTTACTCCACGCATAACACTTTATTACAATCACAACACCAATTTATCTCGTTTGCTCGACGTCCGTATGTCACTGCAGGGATCCAGCAGAATATCAGCGTCAGGTATATTTGCCTGACACATGCTGAGTTGGACTCCCATTTGGTGCAACCTTGAGACGCACACCGCACCTTATAAATTTGACTATTCTGAAGTATGTCATAATGTCACTCCATTTCTATAAGTATGTTTTTTCTTTTTTGTATATTGGCATCTTGTTTTTATATATCCATGTAATTTGTTATCATTTAATTGTGTTTATGTGTGTCTTTTGTGTGCACTAAATAAATGTTTTATCTATCTATCTATCTATCTTTTGAACATTTTCCTCTAAACGATGACACCACTTTAACATCCCTATCGAAGCCGCAAAAACATTACCTATTCCACAAATCCCTCGCTATCAAACGAAGGATTCACAGCAAAACTAAACCGTGGAACTTCTAACTGTTAAACATACCAATCTCCCTGAACTTTGCCCGAGCTGTTTGGACTTGTAAAATATTCCGTGACACGCTCGCAGGTTCAAACCGGCCCGTTCAAATAACCCCGTGTTTGTAAATGTTTTTGCCCGCGTACGTGAAAAATGGCCGTTTGTATTGCTCGGAAAAAATGTATTGGACTGTTTGTAGATCGCACTAATAATTTTAAACGGTTTGTTTGTTGAGGATTTATGTGGAAACAGCTTATGGAATTGATGTGAAAGCTTTTATGGAATTAATGCTTTGCGACGGCAGTTGCTATGGTTTTATGGGAATTCAATTTGTAGCAGAAACAATTAGCAGAATGAAAGTATCTGTATCTATTTGTCGCAGTAAGATGGTTATAGCCGTGACATAGTTATATCCCTAGGGATATAGCTATATACCGTAATATAGCTATATGAAAGCGGTTCATAACTGTCGGAGTGTCCTAATTTTGTTACTGCGACCAATTTCGACGTAATTGGTCACAGTTCTAACCTAACATATTTTTGGTCGGAATAGTTATATGACTAGATCGTGCTCGTATCATAGTTATATTCCTGGTAAGACAGTTATGAACCGCTTCTATATAACTATATTACGGTACATAGCTATATCCCTAGGGATATAACTATATCACGGCTATAACTATCTTACTGCAACATATACAAGTATATATTAATAAAATCTGACGTTCCCACACCTCATAGCCATTACTTTTTTCAAAAATATTCAATGTATGCCGAAAGTAGGTATAGTTTTTAGAATTTTTGTCCGTTTGTCTGGATGATGTTCCGGATTGACGCAATAACGGCTGAGCGGATTCGGATGAAATGTGGCACATATATAGCTTATAACCTGGATTAACACATAAAGGGTACTTTATATCCCGGTAGTACGTTGCTGTGTGATATTTTCCGACACCCCGTGAAGCCGTGGGCTAGTACACGATAACGCTGGTATAGGCCGTGAAATCTACGAAGATGCGCCCCACTCCGCGATAAATGTACTGTAAGCTGAACTCTAAGTACGGCGCGGAGCGGAGTGGGGCGCGTCTTCGTGGATTGCACGGGCTGTACCTATTTTAATACGAGTACCTCATTATCTGTTTAGCCTTTTCCCAACTATGTTGGGGTCGGCTTCCAGTCTAACCGGATGCAGCTGAATACCAGTATTTTACATGGAGCGACTGCCTATCTAACCTCCACAACCCAGTTACTAGGTTATAATACGATATCCCTTTGTAAGACTGGTTGTCAGACTTTCGGGCTTCTGACGACCCGTAACGACTGTCAAAGATCCATGAATGACAGCCGGGAGTAACGGCTTAACGTGCATTTCGAGGCACGGAAGAGTATTGGTATCTAAAGATGGTCACCCATCCACGGACCAACCGCGGCAAGCGTAGCTTGACTTGATCGATAGACCCGTGCGGCTGTTATTAGTTAGCCATAAGCCCCTTGATACAAGTACCTATTACCTAAATGTAATAAATATCACATACTGAATAGCTTATGAAGATTTCCATACACACATTCGTATACAAAGTAAAGGAAATTCTTTGAAAGGACCTGCACAAAGGGAAGGAACACGCGATCGGAAGCGCCAATGTGCACGGATACGTCTTAAGATAGTTCGGAGAATTTTGGGGAATGAATTCCCTATTCACAACTAATAGCTTGAGATGTACGTCTTCGCATATATCTAATGCTGGGGCTACATCTGCGTCTATCATGACGAAGCTTCATACAGTGATACGATACACGCAGATGTGACCAATCATTATCGGCTGTCGTCGCGATAGTTCAGGCTGCGTAGCACTTATCGCCTAGGTACATCAAAGGGTTACAGCGCGCTAATTAGCGTGGCGCGTGGTCAGACTAGAAAGAAAGAAAGAAAAAGTATTTATTGAGACTCGCACAGGAAATCACAAATTAAACTAAACACCTTCACCTTAAAACATTAATAAAAAATAAGATAAAAAAAACAAGGTAAAATTAAAACAAAAGCAGAAAGTCCTGTACGAGGCCAAAAGGCTCCTATCTCAGCAAATGCTGCGGCTTTTAAAAAATAAATGTCGCAGCGCTGGTATTCTGATAGGGCCCACAGTGATGTCAATACTTACCGTTGTTCATTTCGACTGTTATCTCCGGACTGCGTAGACGCTCTCTCGAAATAATGGAAAGCCATCTATATTTTACGATAATTCGTAAAATTACACATACTCCCACATTTCGCCAGTTAAGTATATTTAAGTCCCATGTAATGGGGGGCGAGCATATTTCCTTCAACCGGGCACAAATCCAGACTCCGGGCTGCTACTGAGAAATTCCAGATGGAAAAACCCAATAACATTTTGCCCGACCCAGGAATCGAACTCAGAATCAGCAACTCAGCAGTAGCGCTTACGACCACTAGACCAACGAAGCAGTCAGTTCGTTAAATTATGGAGCCGCTAATGTGCCACCGCATTAGCGCGATAACTTTTTAGCGAGAAAAACATACGAAGCTTCGGCACGCATTGCTTCGTCACGATAGACGCAGATGCGGCCGCAGCATTAGGGGTAACATAACATCAGCACGCCTGAATTCTCCCAATGGGTTGAGTATGGATAGAACAGAGGTATATATAGTTACATATACACCCACATTTCGCCTCATTCCGACCTCGCCGCCCCGAGGTCCTTTGCGATCGCGACCACGTCCACGAGTAAATGATACTCCCCCCGACCCTTGACGAGGTGCCAGCAGTTGTTGCAGCTGTGCACGTAGCTTTAAATTCCCCGATTAATAATCATGATCAAAACCTTGATCCAGGCCGTTCCATCTTTGATGTCCTCCCTCCGGTAAACGCCCTAAGCCGAGTTTCGTACTCCACAGGGGGTGCCCTTAGCGAGCGTTCACCTAGTTTGAATTAGCTTAATTGAATAACCCCTGGCTGGAGGTCTTAAGTGTAGCAGCTTGAGGCAACCACAGGATTGACCGGTTAAATAGTCATGACCTCAGAGGTCAGCTATGAGAAGGCCGACAAAAAAAAAAACACATTTCGCCAGTTAAGAGGGTACAGGGCCTGCGAGGAATTTGAAAAATAGGTATTTGAAGAAACCATTGCCGTCGTCTTACTTCAAGTCTGTCCCCGTAGAGTGAGATAGCTGCAGTTCAAACTGATTAGATCACAAACATTTTGACGTGATCGACGTTTCGTATTCCCTTTTTTTCTCCACAAAAACTGAGCCGATTTAATGATATTTTACATATATTTTTTAAGAAAGAGTACTTATGTCTAGGTTCCTATCATTTTCTTTTATGTTAAGAGGGCTTATCCTAAAAGTTGGCGACGTCGTAAACAGCTGTCAAATATTTACCTGTTTTGATTAATTTAGCAATATAACTGTATGGAATTAAGAAATGTGGCTAACTAGGGAACTAAAATATTGATTATGAAATGCAATAATTAATATCGTAACACCGAATATTTAGTTTTAGATGCAAAAAAGTATTTGGAAGCTTTCCAAATACCTTTTTTTACACTTAAAACGGTTACAACATCAAACCAGTGTAATAATTGCAATTCATTATTAATATTCTAGTTCGCTAGTTAGCCACATTTCTTATTTCCATACAGTAATATTGCCAAATTAATCAAAACAGCAAAATTTTTGACATCTATTTGCGACGTTGCCCATTTTCAGAATAATCGCTCTTAAAAACTTTCGAATTTATCTGGTAGTCAATCACGGCAGGAAAAATGGGGCATTTTTGTAATTTTTTGAGGGTTTTATTTTCTTTACCAATAAGTTGCTGAAAAAGAGGAAATAACACGTGTCTACAGCAGACCTTGATTTTACGAAAAAACAAAAGATTGCTCTAGAGCAGTGATACTCAAAGTGTGCTCCGCGGAGCTCTAGGGTTCTGCAAAGCCTTTGGGGGGCTCCTCGAAAATATTAACCTATGGTCTATGTCCAGCAGTGGACGTCATTACTCTGTAGTATTTTAGCTGCTTCAGAATCATCCTAATCTCGTACGAATAGTTTCTGTTTTTAATTAATAAAGCTGTTTTTATTTTCGCAATAATATTTTATTAAATCAAACAGTGACAACCCGAGTGGGAAAAAGTGAACGAAGAGTTTATGCGAGTGTTATTTGTCCTACCAAAATCAATTAGTGGGACAGAGTGGATGACAAAACTGTGAACAATCCACTTTGTCCCACTGGTGGGACAGATTCGTGGGGCAAAGTGGAATAATCCATAAAACGCAGTTTTGGATTTTTAGGGCTCCGTCATCGATCACTAATAAAGAACTGGGCTCCGTCAAATAATTCGTTTTCCAAAAGGGTTCCGTCGCCAAAAAAGTTTGAGAACCAGTGCTCTAGAGGCATTATTCAGGAAGAAAAAAGGGGAATACATTTGTATGGAGAATCGCAGACCCTGTTCTCTCTTAAGTTATACAATTTCCATGTAATAGGGGACGAGTACGTTACCCGAGCATAATTCCAGTCTCCGAGTATTTCTATATGAATGAACTCAATTGGAATGAATTGGATTTTGGTTGGTTCCATTCAAGAACTCGTGCTCAGTTGAGCCCAATATCCAGTTCTTAGTATCCTTAATAGAAGGTAGATTAGGAATGTCACTACTGTGTAACTCAAAGGGTCGGTACACTCAGTAGCAGAGTGATAATGTATGATAGGGTAGAAGCAAAATAATAATTTGTGTAAGAGCTTTCTGTGTAGGTATGTACTCTTTATAACCCAGCACTGGTTTTGACAATTCAAAAGTGCCTGTAAATGGGTTATTTGAAATAAATGCTTTGAATTTTGAGTTTGAGTTTAACATCAAATAAAATCTTAGGTTTGATTATCTTCTTCTTTCTCCTGACTACTATCCCAATTTATTTGGGGTCAGCCCTCCTAGTACTTCTGCGCCACACCGTACGGTTGTGGGTTGTCTCTTTTGTTGTGTTGCTCGTCATCATATCGTTTTTTATTGTTCGTAGCCAAGTCATTGGTGGTCGTCCACGGCCTCTCTTTCCGTCTTCTATATTCATGACTCTTTTAGTCATATGGTCATCATCTCGCCTCATCACATGTCCGTACCAGCGCAAGCGGTTTTCACTAAGTTTCTCGTGTATCTTTGCGACTTTAAAGGTACCACGGATATATTCGTTTCTTATTCTATCTATTTTCGAAACTCCATCAGACCAGCGTAGCATCTTCATTTCTGTGGTGTGAATTTTCTGTTCATCCGTCTTCCTCATCGGCCAGCACTCAGATCCATATAGTAGGGCTGGTCTTACTGCCCTTTTGTATACGTTGCCCTTGACCTTAATCGGCATACGGGAGTCACATAGGATGCCAGACAGCGATTTCCATTTCAGCCAGGCTGCCTGAATTCTACTATTTTGTATGTCTCTCTCTACACAGGCTTTTGGTGCTACAATGGATCCGAGATACTTGAACCCTTCAACTCTGTTAAGAGGTCTGTTTTCGAAGCCTGGGTCTGATTATCAGAAACCAAAATCTAGAATAGCCTAAGCATCCATGATTTGGCACCTACGTTACTTAAGGTTAAGTTAAGTCAAGGAAAAGCTCTGAAATATTTTCAACTAAACTTCAGCTGAGCTTTCTTTCTGAGTGAGTCGGTCAGTCAGAAAGATGAAGCTAGATGCCTATTCCAATGCGTAGTAGGTACCTATAGAGAAGAAAGGAGAAGAAACTCCACGGACACTCTTTTAAATCAAAATATGGTTACAAAATCTTGGTTACATCATTCATGTTGAAGTTATACATGTGAGAACGATGCAGAACGTTAAAAGCGTCCGTAATAAAAATATAAAAACAAAAACAATTAGAAAAATTAAAAAAGCCGTGGCAGCTAAGAGATGACCAGTCATTACTGACGGCGCTCGCTCACGAACATGACGCATGGATCAGCACCATTCAGCTCAACCATTTTGGCAGCTAAGAGATGACCAGTCCTTACTGACGGCGGCCGCTCACGAACATGACGCATGGATCAGCACCATTCAGCTCAACCATTTTGGCAGTTAAGAGATGACCAGTCCTTACTGACGGCGGCCGCTCACGAACATGACGCATGGATCAGCACCATTCAGCTCAACCATTTTAGCAGCTAAGAGATGACCATTTCTTACTGACGGCGGCCACTAACGAACATGACGCATGGATCAGCACCATTCAGCTCAACTCATTTTGAAGGGAGCTAAATGATCCAACACACGCGCGACCGTCAGCGACACATTAGAGTGAGCATGACATACTCTCCGCAATGAACTTCTATAGAAAGAAAGAAAAATAGGTTTATTTGTCACAGAAACACGTGCATACATAAAAGACAAGAGTAATCAGAAAACAACAAAAAAGTACATAATAAATCACGAGCATAAAACAGAAGTTAGTTGGCAGCTGCACGACATGACTGTGACAAGAAGGCTTCCACTCAGCATGATGCAGTTTTATGGGGGACCCACAGCACAGCGCTGATTTTCAGTGGTCACTCGAAAAAAGATGTACGGAACGTACAGTGCTTAGAATAAAAGAACTATACAACGAATTATCCTTTCAACTGTCATTAACGAGACACAATAGAATTTTAATAGTTATCCACCTCAATGAGGCGTCGTAACAGATGATGAGATATAAGACTAAATATTCTATAACATATTAGAAATACCCAAAACAAAACCCATTGACTCAATTAGCGTGAGAACACAAGTTTTTAATGTAACTATAACGCTAATTTGAAACACGTTTGGATCCCGCAAGCAATCACCGGATATAAAGTTAGTTCCCACGAGGGAGGAAGAGGTGAGCGTGCTTGTGGTCGACTATACATGAAGACTTTGACCACAAATGTTTAACACCGTTAATTTAACCGATACTGAAGCTTATCGTGTCAGAAATAGAGATGTATGTGATCGCATAGAAGTGGTTGTTGTGTTGGCTGTAAAGGTCATAAAGGAAATATCGAATTGGTGAGATTCGAATTATGAAGTCATAGATGTAAAGATGCTTTACTATGTATTATATAAGTTTGATAATAATAGCTTAATTTTGTGGTGCATCTGAAGACAGGAAGACTCTTACTATGAAATTAGGTATGTTCTGTTATTAAGATTAAGGGCCCGTGCACGAAATCGACTGATTTTGATAAATTTTGTTCATTTGTTGTGAAAAAAGGGAAAAGAATTGAAACAATACTATTTGTGATTTGAAAAGTCGAGCTCTTTGTTTTGCATGTGGCTGAAAGGGATTTTTCAAATAAATTAAGTATTCATGGAAAATCACTAATATTCGCAACAAGTATTTCAAAAAATGACGCGAAACTGACGTTTGATCATTTTGTTACAAGAAACTACTTTTGTTGTCAACATCATTATATGGGCTACTTGCATGTGGCTGAATCACTTTTTTCAACTTCGATACAAAATATAGCAAAAAAATAATGTTGAAAAAAACATTTTTTTTTAAACCCAGACCGTAATATATTTATTCCTATTATTTTGCTAAACATATTAAGAAATTAAAAAATCAGACATTAGTCTTCAGCTATCCTTGAGATATTTTTTATTTAATGATTATAAATCTATATCTTCAAAATCAAAGGCGAAATATACCATATTTTCGAGAGCGCAAAAGTGATGCAACTATTAAAACAGGGGCTTTGATTGACATTAATGGTTTAGCACCATGAAAAATGTACTTTTATAGTCAGACAGACTGTACACCTATGTTAAACAAATGAATAAATGACTTATGACTAGTTTTGACTTAATCTTTCAATTATTTCAAGCTTCTCACAAAGTAATTACAAATGACAAAAGAGGGTTTTTTTCGAGCACGGAGCTTTAAGAAGAATTAAAAGATTCATCCAGTGCATTCTGGGCAGTCTTTGCTACCAATCCAGTGTGTAGTGGAAATCGCCTTGAATTTTCCGTGTCTGCTAAAGGCATAAGCATAATCGGTCTTTAACGATCCCATGGGACTCAGACCTGTTTGAGAGAGGGAGTGGATTGTGATACACCGAGCCAGCCCAGTGCGGGTTGAAGAACTGCTCGCAGAACAGATGGCCGACGGGGGCGAAAGGTTTTGGAGTGGTGACCGCGTACCGGAAGACGTAACGTTGGAAGGGTCCAAGGTGGACCGATGACCTTGTGAAGGCCGCAGAAACACAGAACCGGTCGAAGTGGCGGTGCTTGGGGGAGGCCAATGTCCAGCAGTGGACGTCTTTCGGCTGAAATGATGATGATAATGATGATAGATTGGGCATTAGACTAAGTTCCAAGACAGTTGTCTCCCTTAGCCCTCTCCGAGGATCAGCCCTACCCATATTTTTTTGTTGTATGGGAAATTCTCAAATAACTTCTCCCGCTCTGGGCGGAGCGGGAGGTGTCAGACTCTTACTGACTAAAACCCACCCGTGTTCCTTCAGTTTCCATGTTGCCGGGGGCCACGATATCCCTTTCGGACTTCCTCGCAACTCCAGCAGGCATCGGCCCTAGCGGACCCCGTCAGTTCTGCTGACATCTCTTTGAGGCGCGCGTGGAACACAACGCGCTATCGACCTGGGCCTAGTCCTTATCGGACGACGAGCTACCCATTGCTCACCGTCCGCAAGTCCGCGCCTACGGTGGCCGGAAATTGGCCTGCGCCCTGCCCTGATCATACTTCCTAGTATGCATACGGACTGCCTTCTGACTGGATTATCTATTCATCCTAGCATAACCAATAACTTACATCCCGATCGATTGATATACCACAAGCAGTTAACTACAACAGTAAATTATGCATTCACGAGAATTAATTTATGTATCATACAGCGATAAAATACAAAACCGATACATTTTCCCCACATTACGATCGGAATTTATAGTTTACATCAATCGAATGGCACGAAATACGGTGAGAACAGTACCTCATTAGCTTACAATGTCTTTAAAACCGTAATAGTCGATAACTACCGCTTTATGACATGATATATCGGTGGTACGTGGATGCAGTATGAGCCAAGAATATGCCATGCTTCATTCAGGTCATATAATTAAGTCTGGGGTTGGATCATTGCCCGATAATGAGAATAGACTTGTCACATAAGGCTGCGCGCACTTTGGACACGAATTTGTATCGTACGTAAACGTATGATCATGGTCGTACGAATAGGGATGATGCCTTCGTAAAAAAAAGAAATTCTATTTAGTCCGTCTTTCAGATAATAAAAAAATATTAGACACGTATTTTTTGCTTTATCATATTAATCAAAAATAACTTAGAAAACACGCATTAAAGTTGGGGAGTGGGGGCTCGTTACGTCACAACTTAGCATAAAATCTAGCAAGGCGTGACGTCATGCCACATTTGAACTCAATGTATCGCTGTAATTTTTTGATTACGTCAAAAAAGAAAAAAAATACGTGTCCAATATTTTTTAATAATCTACAAGACGGACAAAAATAAATTTGACACAGGCCTATTGGGTGCGCACACTGAATAGTTTTTTCGTTCGTGTGTGTTCGCACGAGTAAAACGAACAAACAGACATACAAAAATTTAACAATTGTTCTTTTGTTATAAGTACCGTATATACTTTCGTATGCATTTAGTAAAAAGCAGTTATTTTGACATTACAAACGGACAGTTCAATTTTATTTATTTATATAGATAGACCGGTATTAAGATGCTATTCTGTCCTTTGATCCCAGTTGATTGAACTGATGAATAGAAGCTTAATCCAGCTTAGATAGAATGGCAATACGAAAAAAAAAAACTTATGACTTTACATCACAGAATCTATGTAAAAGGACAAATCATCAACATCTTCTCACATAACCTACAATACATTGTCCTCTGACATTTAACCCTCCGTAGACTGCGGTCCACATGTTCACAAAGTCAAAGTGTTCCAATGAACATCGCAGGGTTATTGTCTGCTAATTCTTACTTCCCATAGCATCGGGACGTAGGAATCCCACGGGAACGAAGTTTTCATAGAATCTATGAGTTTTTCCTGTTGGTTCGTTTTACTTCCTATTTGATACTATTGTGTAGTGGTGAATGACGAATTGATTTTATGTTTTGTTTTGCTTTGTACAATAACGAGCATCTTACACTTAAATGAATGTAAACGAAGCAAAAGGAGTACAGTGCGAGTCTTTATAATGTGCACATATCGAAATGAGGGGAATCTATGCATTTTTAAACAAAACGGTGTAACGTTTATACTTAATGATCTATCGCGATTAAACAAACTCCATAATAATTGAAAGTAATTAGGCGTCCTCATAAAATGAAAATTGTGAAAAAAAAAACTACACTCAGTTGAAAACAAAAAATATTTTTTTGTAAAAATCTGTTTTTTTTTTATAAATTTTTACAATAGTCGTAAAATTTCTCAATAAGAAAATTAAGAATAATTAAAAAAAAAAAATCGTCAATAAAATTAAGCCTGAATTAAATGAATTTGACTCCCTCATTTCGATATATCGACGGTTGAAAGGCTAATTGATCTAAGCGACATTTTGTAACACTTGCTCCTGCAATTTTATTAATCGTCCTCCTGGACGGAACATAGTTATTTTTAAAAAAAAAAAAAAAAATCATGAAAAACAACTATTTGATAGACTTTTATTTACTTCAATCAATCAATCATAATAAGATCTTATTATGATAAAAAAAAAACAACCAATCCATCCTCCTGCAAGTTTTACAAAATGACGCTTAGATCAATTAGCCTTTCAACCGTCGAATGCACATTATAAAAACACATTGTATAGGTACTCCTTTTTTTAATTGCAACTTTGAGAAAAGACTAATGATAAATGATGTGTAACTATACTCCGTTTGAAATAAGATTAGACATTTAAACAAACCTTTTTTACAGTCCGTTCAACCGATTTTGACTTCTATTGCGTAGGCATAAGGATGGCATTAAAAGCAAAAAAGTGGTTACAAACCAACTGTTTACTGCAGCTGCCATTTGTCATGCCACTAACGCAATAGAAGTCAAAATCGGTTGAACGGACTGTAAAAAAGGTTTAGTTAAATGTCTAATCTTATTTCAAATGGAGTATAGGTTACAGAAACACTATTTCACACGTCAATAATATTTTAAAAACTAGATCTGAGGGCCAACCACCACATCTTATAGCAGTAGGATTATTTTAATATTATATTTAATATTTTAATATAATATAAAATAATATTTTATATAATAATAAAATTTAATAATATCAGTGGGAAAGCGATGGGGCTATAAGTCCTATATAGGTATTTTATAATTATATATAATTGTATTTCGAAAATACTATGGTCATAACACCCTTTTCTATACTTTAGGAGAAAATCACCGGGAAGCAGACCTCAACATATTTGGGAAAAGGCTAGGCAGATTGATTGAGAGAGCCCTAGCAAGTGACAATCGCTTTCAAAGCGTTTCGTATTTCTACAACAACATTCAATAGGATTGATATAAACTTTTCGGTAAATTATAGGAGAAGAATAAATTTTTGACATTTCCATCAACGTTATCGCTGATAGAATGTAACTTTGTCCAAGCCCTCGGGTCTAATAAAAACATACTAGTACAACAGTATTTCTGATTGCAAAAAAATATTGTCATAGCGACCTTCGTTTATACAAATTGGAGTCTCCGATATGAAACGATGCAAAGAAAACAAAAGATCCAATCTAGTGCAAACATATGTGTGTTTGTGAACGATGGCAATCATCTAGATACCTACTTATTTGTATTCACGATAGTTCTACTGACTATTTACAAGGTAGCAGAAATTATTCTGACAAAGTCACGCATACGATTAAAATGGAACTTTAGTATATACTAACGTATATACTAACGAACTTTAGCTAGACTAAGAAAACTTATATATGTTTTCAAAAATCTGAGACATGTTGCAGACCCCAAACTAATGAAGCAGGTATATCTGGCACTTGGTCAATCAATTTTATCATACTGTATCTCTGTCTGGGGTGGTGCACCAAAAACCGTACTAAAGCCACTTGAAATAGCCCAAAGAGCAATTCTCAAAGTTAGCACTTTCCGTCCGTATTTATTCCCAACTTATCATCTGTACCAAGCCTGTGAGGTCCTCTCTGTCCGCCAATTGTTCATACTGCACACTGTCTTGACGCAGCATATGAGAGTGAACTTTGAAAAGCCAGCTATACCTTCCAGACGACGAAAACCTATACTCAGTACCGACAGATACATGTTTAAACACCCATTCGTTAATAGGTACTTCTGCTTCTTGGGTCCATACCTTTACAGCAGGATTGATAGAATCGTCGACATTCTTGCCTTAAATAGCAGAAGTTGTAAGCATAAAGTGTTTGAGTACATTCATAAGCTGACCTATGACGAAACTGAAAACCTATTAATTGTACCACACTAAGCATACTCACATACTCACCCTCCTACACACACTCACTCATCTACATTCGACACAAAAGGAGGTCTACTCCACACTCCACTTTACTTAATTTTTACTTTTTATTTTTTATTTTTACTTTATTTGCTACTAGTTGTTCGAAAAATAATGAAATATACATAACTACAACAAATTTAAACTTGTTAGCTTTTAAATGTATATTTTGGGAATGAGCGCTGTTGTCTGAGATACAGATATTTATTTATCTAGTTCAGGCACAGATGTCTTGTCGAATTTTTGTTATTATAAGATTCTTTAAGAAATGTTTATTTTTTATTTTTGATGTACTTGAATTTGAAATAAATAAATAAATTATATAATATATTGGATCTTTTTCTATCTAAATATAAGACAGTTACGTAATTGGAACATTTTCGCTCGATTCATTTTTTATTCGAAAATCATGTTTTTTTTAAAGATTATTTGAAACAAACACAAGATTATTCGGCTTTTCTGTCTTAAATAATTATTGACAGTAAGAATATATAGTTTATTTTCCAAATATAAGAAAAAAAATCTCTTGATCAATTGTTACTTTAGTTATAAACAAAATAAGAATTGCTACTTACGACATTTAGTTCCGTGCTCGAACACGACCAAAGAACGCACTCGATGTTCGACTTTATTACTGATGTGTTAGCGTTTAGCACATAGTGGAGTGGTGGGGTGCATGGGGGCGGAGTTTGCGTGGAAATTATCTTTGGGGTGCCTGATTTTAAAATCAGAATATGTCGACGTCATCAGCAATGAGATTGAGAGTGCGGAGTAAGGATCATGAGATTCAGCCCGTTGACAGACAGACGGACAACGGAGGCTTAGAAATAGGGTTCCCTTTGGCACCCTTCGGGTACGGAACCCTAATAGTTACCCTACCCCATGATCAGAAAAAAACTTTTCTGGCTTGCCAAGACCGACTTCATCCGATCTATTACTTACCTAAGTAAAAATCTCAACGTGAATTATTTGGTGAATTGAGCTTGAAGTGTCAATGATGAAATGATAGTTCACTTCACCAAATTTTTACAGAATAGACCAGCACATACGTAGAGCTGCTCCACATAAGCTATGTTTTGTGTCAATATACCTAAATCAGGGGTAAATCCCCAAACCCTTTACCCATTTGAAGGGTTATGCATTATGCAATGCTTATGTAAGATCAGATCAAACACATAGGTTATGGTAAGCACAGGACTTACACGTTTGGCACGGGTTTTAATGGTTATGATAATAGTATTTTGTTATCGATATGCGGGATTGCCCTAATGCCTAAATATACAGGATTTATTCACTCAAAACTACCTAAGTAAACTTGTAAGTAGTAGCTGGAGTGAGTGACTTAGATTATGTACTCGACATAAGGAGTTGAGGGTTAGATTTGTGCACTAGAGACAGATTTTAAATTTTTTAGGGTTCTGTACACCAAAAGGAAAAAACGAAACCCTTATAGGATAACTCGTGTGTCTGTCTGTCTGTCACAGCCAATTTGATCCGAATCTAATGGACCGATTATGTTGAAATTTGGTACACATACTCGTATGTATTTTTGTGACCCCAAACACGGACGTCTAACGTAAATAAATGAATTTTTAATATGGGGCACTTTTGGGGGCAAATAAGATAATAAAAAATAAAAAAAACTGTATCGTGTGACATTACTGACATATCAAACAAAAGGGGTTGTTGCGAGGGTATCAAATATTTTTTTTTATAATTTTAAAGTAAATACATTTAAAGATATTTAGAAAAATAGATGAAAATTGACAATTTTTTTTCATTTTATCTCCGAAACTACTGAACCTAAAATTTTGATAAAATAACAGGGAAATGGTAATACAATTTTCGTTACGAGATCAGCGAATTAGACGAATTAACACCACGTCTTTAGAAAGTATTATTTTTATTTATTCGTAATTTTTTTATCTATGGAAATTCTGAAAGGCGGTGCTGCGCGGGTTAATTTCCGGGTTCATAAATATATTTTTCAAAATGATGTCAAGTTTAAAGGTACCCAAATACTCAGTGACGAGAAGGAGACAATCCTTTACAATTTTTTTAAATACATGCAAAAGCTTTTCCTTTCTTTGTCTTTAAGATTTCAACGACCAACGCTTTTTGTTTAAAACGACTTCAAACGTTACGCCGCGCCGCTTCTGTAAATAAATTACATTTCTAAAGAACGCCACCGAGCATTTTTAATTGCAATTTCTTACAGAATATTAAAAATAAAAAAAAATCGTAAATCATTATCCAAACGAGCTTCACAACCGCTTTTTTATTGAATTGCATTCGAGAATCAGTCAACCGTAATCTTAAAAAAAAGTACTAGACTTTATGAAAAACGTTGACCTCACTTCCACACACTTGAAAACAAACCTAAGTTCATAAGTAATAGAATTCATTTTCAAATGCATTCAGCCTCTGAGCAACTTTGTCACACTCGCAGCATAGAGCACGGGACATGTTCGAAGATATTAAACGACATTAAAAAAAAAAAAATGGCACGTCCATTTTACAACCCGCGTGTCGTCGCATATTCATCGATAGCTTTCGAGCTGTCAAGTGAAATTAAACTGTATTTATAGTGACGTAAAATCGAAATTGACGTGTTAATAAAAGTTGAGACGTTGTGTAAAGTAATTTTATTACTATGGGCTAGGGATGTGAAGCATGCGAAAAATCTGGACGCTTTGTTTCATAGCCTTTTTGGTTGCTATGCGGCCTGAACTAGGCTATACCTGTCATTACAGGTTTGTTAGCCATTGCTAGCTTTGAAATTATTTTTGTTTTATTTCCTTTCAAAAGTGTGGGTTTCAGTTTGTAAATAAAAGTTATATTGCCTAGAACTAACACAGAACTGTTTAAAAAGTTAGTCTTCCACAGGGGAAATTGAAAAATGCGGTACCTACTAGATAAGAATATTTTCAAATATTTATTCATAAATTGTTTTTCAATCCTAAACTTACTTTATAGGTAAACAATGTATCAATTTATTTAAGTATACTGTACCCACCCGTATTGCAAGAGAATACTTCCTTGATATGTATTATCCTATCTTATAGGTATATTTATGTGTTTGTATATAGATTTCTACTCATGTTCTCGAAATCGGCTCAAACGATTTCGACGAAAGTTGCAATATAGGGATTTTCGGGGCGAAAAATCGATCTAGCTAGGCCTCATATCTGGGAAAATTTGTTTTTTCCCTATTTTCAACCCAGCAGAATTCGGTCGCCCAAAGTTTAGAACAAGATAATGAATATTGACATGACATTATTGACATTTGAATAACGATCATGGCAGCATGGAATTAGTAAGTACCTACTATCATGGCAGTATGGAATTAGTAGGTACTATCCTAAACTATTAATTAAATGAGCATTCACTATTTTCACCAGAGCTGAGCTCGGTCGGGCAGGTACCATCATAAAATGCAGAAAAGAATACTAATCTATACCGACAGATATTCACATAGCCACCGATCACGATTCATCCCAACACTATCATTATAAGATGAAGCTATTTTAGTGCTGTTCCGACCGCAACAATGAGCTATAATGATGCTAGCTTTTATAAACAGCTTATTATCTGCCCTAACGACACACTCCTGACATCTACAGGCATCAAAATAAAATAAAAATACTAAAGGAAAAAGCCTTTTAATAATGAGCACTGGTTTTGATGTACCTTCGGCTATCATTTGGCTATTTATGTGTACTATGTTTAAGTATAATAAAATTTGTGTAATGATATAGTTGAGGGTCTAAAAATAATTTATATTTTCCGTCATAGGAGACAAAAATAGGTATATTTTTTGCGAGATCCTGTGACAAATAAAAATAATAGTGACGTGCATAAGATATTGGTTGATTAATTTTTTTTTTTTCATTATTAATATTGTTTGCAAAGAAAATAAAGGCCCATTTCGTACCTAATGTCCAAAAAGCACTAAGTATAAAAAAAATTACTGAAGTAGATATTCATTTGTATGAAATTGTCAGAGAAGTGTTGAAATAGGCCATTTGTGATTTAGGATTGCACTATTTAAGAGCCTGAGGCTAAAACTAACAAAATATAGGCTACCCAAATATTTTTCACGTAGGTACACACGGCTACACATCAAGCTATGCATTTCCAGTATAAGCTGACCTCGCATTGTACGGAAATCCTATACAATGCGAGATCAGCATAAACTGGAAATGTATAGCTTGATGTGTAGCCGTGTGTACCTACATGCCTACTTATTAAAAGTTTCCTTTTATGTAAAAGGTGAAAGAACTCATAAGTTTCGATCCTACTTTACTTCAAACGAAAACTGTTTTTATCTCCTTCCAGGAATTCTTCTTTCTTTGTGGTTTCGTAAAAGCTTTTTACATATACCTACCTACCTACCTAGATTTTTTGTAATTTAGAGGGGACATGAAAAGGACAATGCTCATAATGTATGGAAATAAACACAGGCCCGGCGCAAACCAAATGTAACTCAAATTGTAGGTAAAAATGAGTAATTAAATTGTGCTCAAGAACGTTATCACATAAATGATTTAACAATTTAATTAAAGAAAAACATTTATTTGGACGCAGTTCGTGAAACACAAAATATAAATAACATAGTGAAAATAATGTTTTAACAACAATACTATGTGCCTTCGGCTGCGCCAAAAAGGTTCATTTCAGCATTAATGCCAGACAGATGCTGTCTGACGCTGGTTTTCTAATGAACCCTTAAAAACAAGTAAGGAGGAATACAAACAGTCTCAACATACCCAATACATAATTTGTATACTTAAAAACTAAATAAATAATAATAATAATGGTTATGCTCCTTTTAATGACCCCTGTAAAAAAATACATTTATATGACCCCTGTAAAAATTCAAATAGCAATTTCACAGACTTAGCCATCGATTTCGATGGCTAAGTGCCCCCTATGCAGTATTTAATCACTCATTTTTACTTACAGTTTACGTCGGGCCTGAGTTTTTTTTTTGAGCATTGTCCTTTGTTAAGATATCCTTCCACTGATTCATGAATGAATCTTCAATTTGGACAAGATCATTTATCAATTAAGTACCAAACAGACCAACAGATAATTTATCATTGAAATCTTAAACAATATGCTTAAACTAAATGGAAATCCATTTTACGTCATCTTTCATCAAAAACTTTTGACGGATACAAAGTGGATTTAAATACAATTTCATTATCTTGAGTATTCGTCCACCTAGGCTTTTCTAATAAAATTGGGATCGGTTTTCAGTCTAATTTATTATTAAGGTACCTACTACTTAACCTTACCAGATAATTATTATGATACTTAATATAAATTGTATAACTGATCTCAATAAAAATAAATGTTATAATTTACTTAGTTAATTAAACTTATAATTTTAATAACATTTTTAAAAACTGTTAATTGATTCTTAATTTCATTTAAATTTTAAAATTATTTTTGTGCTTTTTCCTGTGCCACAGGGGTCAGGGGGGGACAGGGTCCGTAATAATTACGGACCCTGTAGAGCACAGCAAATACAATTATTAAGCAGGTACAATTATTGTACCCTAGATATACGCCATTGTAAGATTTTTAAACATTATGGAATGCAAATAGAGCTTTGAATATTAATTACTTTCCAAAAATAAGATCTTGATACTAGAAACTCTAAATTGCTCTGGGTGTACCAAACAATAGCTCCATGATAGCGGCAAATGCCTAAAGTCAGAATGTTTACTTCAGCCTCTGGTATCCCACTGTCGGGCAAATACCTCCCTTTGCTTTGTTCATGAGCGAATGTGAACTATTGTGTATCAATTCCACGGGATTCCACCATATTCCCCTGGGTTTTTTTTTTCTGTAGGGCATCTCATAGCTGACCTCTGAGGTCATGACTATTTAACCTGCTAAACTCTTAGCCTCCAGCCAGGGGCATATAGTGTTAAGCTAAAAAGCTAGGTTAACGCTCGCTAAGGGCACCCCTTGTGGGGTACGAGCTTCGGCTTAGGGCGTTTACCGGAAGGAAATCTCCTGGGTCTGTCATATGAAGTTTTATTTTAAAATAAATTTTTGATCGAAGAAAATTCTTAAAACGGTTTCATATTTTGTGGTGCTTCTTCTTCTTATTTTCGTGTGGTTAGTGACTAACCTGGTGTCAGAGTTTCAAAGCCATCCATGGGCCTCTGACTCGGCTTCACATCTAGAAATATCTCTCAGACATGCCGGTTTCCTCACGATGTTTTCCTTCACCGTTTTTGAAGCAAGAGTGATAAATACAATCCGCATATGAATCCAAACAGTCAGAGGTGCGTGCCTTAGGTTCGAACTCAAAACTTATGACTTTGCAGTCTGACGGTCACACCACTAGGCTATCACTGTTCTTAAAACCAGGCACTCCAAAGACAATTTCCACGCAAACTCTGCCCCCATACACCCCACCACTTCACTATGTGCTAAACGCTAACACATCAGTAATAAAGTCGAGTATCGCGTGCGCTCTTTGGTCGTGTTCGAGCACGGAACTAAATGTCGTAAGTCTCAATTCTTATTTCGTTTATAAATAAAGTAATAATTGATCTAGAGAAAAAAATATCTTATATCTGGATAATAAACTATATTTTTTTACCGTCAAACATTATTTTAGATATAAAAGCCGAGTAATCTTCTTTTTTTTTCAAATAATAAAAAAAGACACGATTTTCGAATAAAAAATGAATCGAGCGAAAATGTTCCAATTACTTAACTGTCCTATATGTGGAAAAAAAAAACAATAAATCATATACTAAAGTTCTATTTTGATTGTTTGCGTGACTGTTTTAGAAAATTAATGCACATTACATATAATTTAGGGAGCCTCCTCTTAACCTATTAACCTAAGATATTCCCTGTTGCCGTATATACCTACTGTCATATATTTTGTACCCGGATCATGCATGGCTACTCAGCTGGGGCAACCGATCCCCTTTCCAAACTATGTCCAAAGAAAACTCCGTCTCAACGAACAACAATTCAGCCCCTATATTAATTCTAATTAATTAATGACCCCTAACTTCCTAATTAACACTCAGAAATCTCATAACACACTGTTTCAAAACAGTTAATTTAATAACCGATGATAAGTTTCAATGGAGGATGTCATAAAGCATGGCGGACGGTAATGGGCGGACGCGAGAGCGGGTTAATGTTGTAATGAGTTCAATTGAGTGGTATCACGTGCTACTGCACTTCTCTCCGATGACCATGTTGCTTGATATTGTATTGTTCCTTGTATCGGGTTAACACGAAATTTACCCATTGATCATCATTAACCTAGCCTTGTGCAGCCTTATCCCAAAAAAATACAATAAACGTGGATATATTTAGTAACCTGTTCCGTTTAGCTATTTCAAAAGAGCCATAAAAACTCTTGAAAGAAATCTACACGTGTTTCACCGCTCAACGAGGCATCCTCAGGATGACGACCTACCAAACAAAAAAAGAATCATTAAAATCAATTCGTAATTGGCGGAGTAATCGCGTAACAAACATACAAAAAAAAACGTGTGGCACTCGGGGACTGCCGCGGTAAAGCTACTGCATAGCATTTGTAACCTCCATGACAACATTACGTTGTCATGGGAACCGTCATTACATGGTAGGCGGAGTGGGGGGTGTTAGGTTTTATTTTCGTTACGTTACGGAATTTCTTGATTCGGTCGCCGCGCTCAAAGCCCGGGATAAAAGCTATGCAATAGCTTAAAAACTTACAGTGAAATTGAGAACCTCCTCCTTTTGGAAGTCGGTTTTAAATAGACGGCTCGTAAATCTCTGGCCTACCGTTCTTTATGAGTGATCGATGGGCCTACCATAACATTACGCATCTTTATACTAAGCATACATGCACATATATATTACATTGTATAGGTTTCAGACGTAACCTCGGCTTACAGTGTAAGGCTTCTAGAGGTCATATTATGAGATCAAACCATCCTTGTAAGTACTTGGATGAATTATCATAGATTTACTTGTACTCCACATTTAGGTTAATGTTGTTATCTGGGTTAAAAACATTTGGTAAGGGTTAAGTAGGCACAAGTCAATTGTTATGAAGAGTCTTGTAGTTAAGTAATAACAGCCGCACGGGTCGATCGATCAGGTTAAGCTACGCTTGCCACGGTTGGTCCTTGGATGGGTGACCATCTTTACATACCAAGACCCCTCCATGCCTCGAAAAGCACGTTAAGCTGTTGGTTCCGGCTGTCATTTGTAGATCTTTGACAGTTGTTACGGGTCGTCAGAAGTCCGAAAATGACTAACCAGTCGTACCAAGGGGTATTGTGTTACCCAGTAACTGGGTTGTGGAGGTCAGATAGGCAGTCGCTCCATGTAAAATACTGGAATTAAGCTGCATCCTGTTACATTGGAAGCAGACCTCGACATAGTTGGGAAAAGCCTAGGCACTTGATGATGGACATTGTTACCCTGCATTCATAGACTTAAGATTAACGATTAGCGATCTAAAGATTATTATTTCCATTAGTTAATATATCTTGAAACACAGTTTGTCCCATGTTGTTCAAGGTTCAGATGCTAGGGAAAAAACTGTATGTGCATTACTTGTTAAAATTAATAAACATTTTTTCATTTTCACTAGGAAAAAATATGACAAATCCAGATGACAAATTTTTATTTCCTTCTCTCCGCGCCTTAAAAATACTGATACTGGCCACACCAATCTTTTTTTTTGGGTCGCAAATGATCAAATAACTTCTCCTGTGCTGGGAGGAGAGGGAGGGCGTGTCAGACACTTACTGACCAAAACCCACCCGTGTTCCTTCAGTTGCCAGTATGTTGCCAGGAGCCACGGTAACCCTTTCGGACTTTCCCGCAACTCCAGCAGGCATCGGCCCTAGCGGACCCCTTCAGTTGTACTGACATCTCTTTGAGGCGCGCATGGAACACAACGCGGCGTCGACCTGGGCCTGGTCCTTATCGAACAACGAGCTATCTATTGCTTACCCTCCGCAAGCCCGCGCCTACATACTGGCCCACCCCTTAATTAGCCATAATTAACCAATAAATCATTAATTTTGCGTACCAATAAGTACCTACTTCGGCTATCTGTGGTGGGTCTAGCCGGTCGGGGCCTTAAATTAATGATAAATTAACGTTAATAAAATTGATGTCTGCGAGTACGGCACTTAGAACAAGCTGTAAATTAAAATTTAGTTATTACCTATAAAGTTGCAATTTTATGAGGACTTGTCATGCTTCACCAGTAATTAGTAGAAATTGGGATCCCACGGTTATCAATGTGGGGTTGAACAATACTCAGCACGACGCTAGGTCCGGATAATTCTACCTAATATTGTTAATTAAATGATTCAGGCGTGACCTTACGGAAATCCATTATAAAATATAATAGACGTGGATATATTTAGTAACCTGTTCCGCTTAGCTGTTTCAAAAGAGCCATAAAAAACCTCAGAGAGATCTCTACGTTCAGCGCTCGGTGTGGCAACACGCCGTGTTCGGGTTCGTGACAAGTCAATCGTCATCTTGAGGATGCCTCGTTGAGAGGTGAAACACGTGTCGATTTCTTTCAGGGTTTTTATGGCTCTTTAGAAATAACTAAGCGGAACAGGTTACTAAATATATCCACGTCTATTGTATTTTTTTACTAATATTATAAATACGAAAGTGAAACTCACTTATTTGTTGTTTGTTACGCTTTCACGCTAAAATGGCTGAACGGATTTGGATAAAATTTGGCACATGGATAGACCATGACCTGGGTTAGGACATAGGATACTTTTTATCCCTTTATTCTCATGGGATCGAGACTTATGCGGGTGAAATCGCATAAGTCTCTCTTATGAAATAAACACCAAAGTAAGTAAAGACCAAAGTCGCCATCAAAATAGTAGTTAAACCTTTACTGGCAAAGTTAAGCTCCGTAATAGAAAATTATGGTGTACTACTAGAGGTTTATAGTACCGACTAATATAAAGTGTAATATGCATTGTTAGCCAGAATTGTGCCTACGCGCAGCAACGGCAGTGGCGCCACAGCTTTGTGGCTAAAATATTGACTTCAGCGCTTGGCATGGTCTGTAGTACATTTGATAAGAGAAAGGCGGACTAAGTTTTTAGTTTGAATTGTACAAACAATTCATTCTACACTGTCTGGCGATTTGACCTATGGGTCTTTTGGTATCTCGAACTCGATTCAAATAATGTGGCATTTATGCGTTCGGAAAACTCAGACACAAAATCAGTGATTATTTATAATGTGCACATATCGAAACGAGGATCTATGCTTAATTTTATCGACGCTAAAAAATTAAAAAAAGTTTACTTTTCTTTTTTTGTTCTCTTTGGCGTCTTATTGAGAAATTTTACTGTTCAGTTTCACTTGATCGCGTGGAACGAGTCCGTGCCTAGCTCTGAGTTTTCCAAATTCTAGTCTTTTATGAATAGCCTGACTACCGCTTGGCTTATGTAGAAAATGGTCCCTACTCTTTATACGCAAAAAAAGGATAGAAAAGGAAGAAAGGAGAGGAGATTCGATTTCTATTAATTTTAACCCTTAGGGCCGGCGCCCACTGGCGGCACGGCATGGCAAGGGATTTTTATGCCATGAATAAAAACATAACTTAAAAGTATGACAATAAAATTGAAATTTCAACGACTACGATGCTGCGGTATCCTTAGACATGCCGCGACGTCTTTAGGTATTATCACTGAAATTTTAATTCTATTGTCATACATATAAGTTATATTCCTATTCGTCGCATAAAAATCCCTTGCCGTGCCATACCGCCAGTGGGCGTAGGCCCTTAGTTGATATCAGGAGTTCGCCTGTCGGAACTTTAGTCTCTAAATAGTAAAAAATTAATTACATAATTATTTAGCTATTATTTACGATCGCTCAAAGCTCATAACTTGACTCCACATTGTAGTCCAGGATTTAAGTGCTCAATAAATTTGGCAGCACTAATAGTTTCTTAATAATGATCGACAAAGAATGTGATCATTGTGACATAGCTGTGTTATTTATCTTGAACAGTCTGTAACAGATTAGATATGCAAATTATGTCAGTATTACAAAATTGACTGATTTATCTTTCATTGACAATTTTCTGGATACAGTTACTTAGCACGATTGTTGCTAAGCACGATGTTGGTAAATATGATACTGGTCGACTTTTTCTAAAATATTCCTCTCATCAACTGTAGTAGATAGGATAAGAAAACTAACCTAGAAAACTGTACAAAAAAAAAAACCGATTTCCAAAAAAAAAAAAACACTACCTTTAGAGCGAAAAATAACTTTAATTTTGGAAGTCGGTGTCTTTGGTTTTGAATTTTCATTTTTACCACCGACTTCCAAAATTAAAGTTATTTTTCGCTTTGTAGTGTTTTTTTTTTAAATAGGTTGTTTTTTTTTGTAAAAAGTTTTTATTATTCAGTTTTTAGTTGTAATCTACCCCACACAAATTCGAATATCACTACCTGCTATGTAAATAACAGTGACAGGAAGTTATCATATCATCCTTATACTAAGTGGAAAAAAAATACGTATTATTGAACCCAACTCAAAAACTATCCAAGCAAAGTTAATAAAATTTATATGGGACCACTTTGAGAGCATACCCTTTCAAGCAACAAAAGAATTTTCAAAATCGGTCCATAATTGACGTAGAAATCGGCGGACAAACATTAAAAAACATTCGCTACGAATATAATATAACCTCTACCTTTTTGGAAGCCGGTTAAAAAAGATATATATTTTTGGGTCTCTGCTCATCGCTCTGGAACCTAAAATATGATTAAAGAGAATTTATTTCTCAGTTAATAAAAATCATTAGAAGGCTGTAAGTCATCCAAAGGGCAATGGAGAGAGCTATGCTTGGAGTTTCACTTCGTGATGAGATCCGTAGGAGAACCAAGAGAACCGACATAGCCCGAAGAATTGCCAAACTTAAGTGGCAGTGGGCAGTGCAACTCAGAATATATGGCCGATGGGTTCGAAAGGTTTTGGAGTGGCGACCGCGTACCGGAAGACGTAGCGTTGGAAGGCTCCCCACAAGGTGGACTGATGACCTGGTGAAGGCCGCAGGAATCCGCTAGATGCGAGAAGTGGCTGTGCTTGAGGGAGGCCTATGTCCAGCAATGGACGTCTTTCGGCTGAAATGATGATGATCATTCAGAAATAAAGATGAGTAATTAAATTCTCAGGAACCTTAAATAGCACATCACTCTTTAACTTAAAATGAAAATTGATGAAGTACCAATAGATCAAAATGTCTGAGAAGTGTGTTTACATGACAAGACATATTTTGTACCTCAAGAGCTGAGAGAGAATTCCGATTTTATACTATTTTTAGTACCTGTAGGTTCCGCGAACCTTTTTCTCATTTCCTTCGTTGACAACCTTAATACTACTACTACCTATTCTATATCGACTATCCTATTCTATAATAAAACCGCCTAAAAAAATTCATAGACAAATAAATAAACACGAAACAGAATCGAAATTTGGGTGAGTTCGAACACACCCTACGGATGGGCAGTTATCGAGCAATAAACAGTAGTTGCTGAAATACCATCCCACAGGACAACGCTGTTTCAACACGAAAGACAGGCGACTTTAGACCTTATTGCCAAACACATAAGGACGTTCAAGTTTGAAGTATCGGTTGTACCATCCGCGTCTTTGCGTAAATATTAAATAGTTGACTGAAACAGTTGTAACGAGATATTTATTTGAATGTAAGTTATCTAACTAACTTTCAAAAGTAAACCCGTAGTTTCGTGGAGTTTTTGCCCGTTCTTCTCCATAGGTACCTACTACGCTTTGGAATGGGCAACTAGCTTCATCTTTCTCACTGACCGACCCCTTAACAATTCAAAAGTGCCTGTAATGGGTTTATCTTCTTTATATATATAAAAATCAATTGCTGTTCGTTTGTCTCGCTAAATCTCGAGAACGGCTGGGCCGATTTAGCTGATTTTGGTTTTGGAACGTTTGTCGTAGTCCAGGGAAGGTTTAAATGGAGAGAAAATATGGAAAAAAACACGAAAAAATATGAAGAAAAATTATGTTTTAATAAAGTATTTATGATATCCCGGTATATATTCCATAAATCCTAACAAAAAGTACTAAGCTTGCATGATTTTTGATGATATCTCGGTAGATAGGTAGGTATGTAGGTTGGTAGGTAGGTAGGTTGGTAGGTAGGTAGGTAGGATAGGTAGTTAGGTGAGCCGTAGATAAGTCCTTAATGCTACCCGTACGAAGCCGGGCCGGGTAAAGATAGTTTGAAATAAATGCTTTGAGTTTTTAGTTTTTTTTTTTTTCCTAAAAAGAAAACTCCACTCCTTTTTATCCGTGGGTGTCATTTTTTAATCAATGACAAATTGGTGCAAGTGCCTAGCGTGGTGATACTGTCAATACTAACTTTGTCAGTTAAAGTAGTTATAGGGAGCTAGTTTTCCTATCATATAATTTTACAACACCCTCACGGATGGACAGGGTTTTATTTTTCATAAAACCCTGTCCATCCGTGAGGGTGTTGTAAGGTATCGTACTGAAAGTCTATTTATGTGGAAATTTTAAGAAACCGGCCAAGTGCGTGTCGGACCACGCACAATGAAGGGTTCCGTAGTTGGGATGAATTAATCCCAAAAACAAACTTAACTTTGTAGTTGAAAAAAATGTTCTCCCATACGGAATGTATGGGTAAACATGTTTTTGCAACTGCAAAGTTAAGTTGGTCGATTATTAATCGTTAAGTTGTAGAGTCTACTTAGCTGTGATAGCTTTCTTTTTAATTTCGTTATATAAACTAATGTTGTGATTTTTTTCACACACCCAAAATCAACCATTTAGCCGGCAGGGGGGGGAGACACTGAACTCTAACAAAAATTAGCACTTTAAAGCTTAATATTTCGCAAACGGATCCCTGAATCCAAAAATGGTTTTGACAAACTCACAATGTTTTTAAAGGACCTTTCCAATGATATCCCTCACTATGGGTTAAAAAAAGAAAAAAAGTAACATCACCACTTTACGTGTATGAGAGGTACCCTAAAAAAAAATGTTTTTTATAATTTTATTTTACCATTTTGTCGACGTAATTAAAATATATACCTATGCCAAATTACAGTTTTCTAGTACTAAGAGTCTCGGAGCTAGACCGCGGACAGACAGACAGACAGACGGACATGACGAAACTATAAGAGTTCCTTGTTTACTACGGAACCCTAATAAGAAAAAAGAGAAAAAAATTCGCCCGACTTTTTTCAAAATAGGGAATTTTACCGGTTTATTACATGGGGCGCGGGCGACCGTCGTTTAGTGGGTGTCTACAAGTCATAGCTTATGACCCCTGTTAAAAATTTGCTTTTTATGGATTTGGGATAATATTGGTACTAAAAATGTGAATTCAAAATAGCACCAACTTTTTATTTTTAATAATATTAATTTAAAAAGCAAACGTTTTTTAATGTTATTCCAGTACTCTATGTGCTCCTTCCGGATCGGATAGGGTTTTTTTACATATTATATAATGAAGCTGGCATCTTAGTCTTATCATAAACTCCAATCTTTTTGCTGTTTTTTTAATATGTCCAATGAGTCAGGATTAGTTAGATAGGAAATATCGACTCCATGTAGCTTATTTTTGAAGTGAAAACTTTTTTAGGCACGTTGGTCATTTTTAACATGGGAAAAAACGATTGAACTCGCGACACCGTTACCGACACCTCGTTTTTGTAAACGCGATTATACTCTTTATTTACATTTCATTACGGATCAATGTTCTATGCAAGTATTTCTACTTTAAAGGTTTTGGAAGTATTTTTTAAAATTGTTCAAGTTTTCACTTTTGTCAGCACTCCCGGAGTGCCACTGTTTTTTTATATGATGTGCAATGGTGATCTGATATCCTATTTACAGAATAAACAATTTCATTTTATTTCAGTCTGTTTTATGAAACTCAAGACCCTACAGAATTCGAATTAACCAATTTTTCTATTGTTTCCAGAAGCCAGTCTCGCCGCAGGGAGCTGGGAGAATTCGTATAAAGGTAAGAAATAATCTTAAAACATTACCTTTAAAACGTCTATTACACCATAATTACACCATTATGATAGTTAAAATCAGAACAATAGTCTTAAATCAGACACAATTTACAGTTTCGCTAAGCTTATACAATCATTCTATCCTCTCATTATAATGCAGAGTGCACAACGGTAGTACGTCGCTTAATTAAACAAGTTCGCTTAAAAGTCCAGGATCCCATATAGAGAACAGTAAGGACGCTTATACTTACTTAAAATTCTTAGGAGCGGTATTAACTAAGCATGTTATAAACATAGGAAGTGATGCCGGGTTCGGCCTGGTGTATATGGGAGAGATTTTGCTTAGATTCTAGTAATTAATTAGTAAAATTATTGGTTGTTTATAATACATTCGATATATTGTCGCTTGAAGCTTGATGAAAATGGTCCTCAGTAAGTAAGAGTTGAAATATAAGCTTCAAAATTCGATTTTTATAAAAAAATCATCGAACGATTTAAGTAACAGGAAGGAAAACGTTACACAAAGTAAATTAAAATGTGGGCGTAGAATTAAAAGAAATACTTTTAAAATCACTTTTCCCAAACCAATTTATTACCTACTAGCTTCTGCTAGCGGCTTCGCCCGCATGAAATCTTTATAATTATAGCCTATGTTACTCAGTGATAATATAGCATTCTATTCTTGAAAGAATATTCAAAATCGGTCCAGTAGTTTTGAGTTTATTTATTACAAACAAAAATTTTAACATACAAAAAATTTGTTTAGATTTGAAACCCGAATTTAATAAAAATCATAAATTTTACTTAACCAGGGAATTTTCCCGTTGAGAGCTCTCAGCTACATAATTCGACTATTCAGATAAAAGGTCTGAGATTATAGCACTTTATTTAATTATGTAGCAATGTAATATGTATGGGGGAGTCGTAAAAACATTTTAACTTTTCCTCAATAAATCTTTCTTGTTTGCACGAGCATTCCCCTTAGCGAAAAGCATAATAAAACGAATTCCGTAAATTGTACGGTTTTATTTCATTTTTCAACTCTGACGGTTCTTCAATATTTACGTTTACGCTTTCAGTGCCTATGTAATTCATTTTCCGTGAAAGATGATTTCAAAATGGAAAAGAAAAAGCTTTTATAGGCAAATTAAATTGTCTGACAGAACTTAAATATAACTCACTTCTTATGTAAAGTCTAGAATTTTTATGTAAATTTTAAATCAAATAATCCACCGTCCTGATTCCTACGCACAATTTTAAGAGGGGTGTCATTAAATACTTAAGCAGGTTCACACAGACGTAGAACAAGCGATACTTAAGGGCGCAGCGCTCACGCAAAAACGTTTTGCTCGAAAGCGTCACTTGACCGTTGTAGCCTCGGCCTTACATCGCGTTTCAACCACTTTAACAGAGTTATGCCGATCTTATCGCTAACAGTAGGCACTTTTGCGGTCCCTTACTAGGTCCGGTACTTCGGTATGTCTTTCTCAATGCGAATAACTATAAACTGATATTTTATTCAATACAAGCTGCGCCCGCTGCTTCGCTCTCTTAATCGATATATAAATCTTTGAGTCATAAATTGGTATTTCGAAAATCAGTTACATGATATATGTGTGTTGTGAGTCAGAACGGCTCGGATTGATCGAATCGTTGTGAGTTATTGCTTAACATGAGTGATATAATTGAACGAAAATATTAACTTGTAACTTTAACGAAAACAAATGATGTCGTTTCTGATTTATTAATTCTCGGAGTTTACCGTTCGTAACATGATAAGTTAGGTTGTCTATGTTATAGCAGCCAACGTTTTTATAATGGCCGACAACTAGACAATAATATTTTGTTAACGATGAGCCATTATAATTGACTCAGTGGAATCATTAGTGCATTTCTTCGAGTAAATTCTTTTGATTCGATTAAGTAGTTAACTCTGCAATCGGCATTTTGTTTTTGTAATGTTTTTGTTGTCATTTGCCAATGACGGTCGCAACAGTAATTACGCAATATTGTCTTTGGTCCGTGGCCTTAACATCAACTAATCATCATAACAGCTTATAATATGTTCCCACTGCTGGGACACATGCCTCCTCTCGGTGAGAGGGAGTGGGCTGTAATACACCACTCGGGCCCAGCTCGGGTTGGTAGATGTCACATGTCTTCCAATTTTTTGACATCAACCAAGGAACAGTGTATATTGTCTATGCAATGAACTCGTGACTAAATGCTAACAGCCGCTCGGGTCGATCTGTCAGGTTAAGCTACGCTTGCCGGGGTTGGTCCGTAGATGGGTGACCATTTCTACATACCGAGACTCCTCCGTGCCTCGGAAAGCACGTTAAGCCGTTGGTCCCGGCTGTCATTTGTGGATCTTTGACAGTCGTTACGGGTCGTCAGAAACCCGAAAGTCTGACAACCAGTCTTACCAAGGGGTATTACCCAGTTACTGGGTTGTGGAGGTCAGTTAGGCAGTCGCTCCATGTAAAATACTGGTATTCAGCTGCATCCGGTTAGACTGGAAGCCGACCCCAATATAGTTGGGAAAAGGCTAGGCAGGGGGGGATTGTCTATGCAATGAACATCATTGTCAAACTTTTATTGGTTGAATACGAGGCTTTTGGCTACTTTTGTATGTGTGTATTTTATGGCTATTTTTAAAATGTGCGTTTTGTTTATACATAAACAAGTTTTTAATATTAGTTTCTATTGTTTTCTGTTTTAACCAACATCAAAACAAAGATCAGAATAGAATCATTCCCAATACAATGCAAACTAAATCGATTCTCAACTATTCGATTAATCGCATGCGCTTCCATTATGCGCTTCCATTCTTTGCTTGACTGATTGAGCTCAATACCGGTCCGTGCACATCATTAACAGTGATTAAAGGTAATTAGTCCGTATGTAACTCTTCTTAAGAACTAGGCTTTAAATGATTTCGTGGAACATTCCATAACGTTCTCTTTTTAGTACTTGGTTGTCGTATTTGGTATCAAATTCTTAGATTAAAGATAGTATGGACTGATGACGGACGGTGACGTATGTGTAATGTTCTTTTTTTAAATGTTTAGGGATGCAGCGTCAAAGATGTCATAGTAGGGATGAAGACTAAAAAAATATTTTTTGTCCGTCTTGTAGATTATAAAAAATATTGGACACATATTTTTTCTTTTTTTACGTTATCAAAAGATTACGGCGATACATTGAGTTAAAATGTGCCATGACGTCACGAATATGTAAATTTTATACTTACTTGTGACGTAGCGAACTTTAATGCATTTTTTCCAAGTCATTTTTTAAGCAAAAAATACGTGTGTAATATTTTTTTTTATCTGACTGACGGACTAAATAGAATTTCTTTTTGTTGACCCAGACATCATACCTATTGCTCCCCTTATGTGGGAGATAAGTATGCGTTGATTGTTTTCTAATAAAATATGTAGCTGAACCGGCGATGTTTATAGAGGCTGAATGGTAAAGCCAGCGTCGTTTGAGCGGTTAGTAGGGTTGCTAAACCTACTATAATATATAGTATTGTACTATATTTCGAGTACGCAAAAATACTATATTTTCAACGCCTTTTTTTTTTGGGTGGGAAATTATCAGATAACTTCTCCCGCTCTGGGTGGAGCGGCCGGGGCGTGTCAGACTCTTACTGACTAAAACCCACCCGTGTTCCTTCAGTTGCCATGTTGCCGAGGGGCCACGATTTCCCTATCGGCCCGTATTCGCAGCCCCGGCAGGCATTGGCCCTAGCAGACCCCGTCAATTCTGCTGATATCTCTTTGAGGCGCGCGTGACAACGCGCCGTCGACCCGGGCTTGGTCCTTATCTGACGGCGAGCTACCCATTGCTCACCGTCCGCAAGCCCGCGCCTACGGTGGCCGGAAATCTGCCTGTGATTCCCGACGCCCAGGGCGTCTCCTCCTGCGGCGGTTAGGGGCGCGAGGGTGCAAAATTTGCCTCTTCCTAACGCGCTCCGCCTCCTCCTTCGCGAGCATTACTGCTTCGCAGAAGGAAGTGATGGCCTCCCATTTCCTCTCGCTCCGTAGCATGGCCCGAATCAGATTTTCAACCCTGAAATCTAACAAACAAATCCTTCATTTAAAAAAAGTAAACGCTACTCTACTACTCTGAAATAACAATATTAAATTAAATCTTTGCAAAAATAAAAATAAAAAGTGAGTTTACTGACAAAACTACAGGCCAAAAATGGCAGCATATTTGAAAAAATACTGAAAACTACGGCACTCACAGAAAGGGTATTTTCAGTTATGAATTCGAAATGGCGAGAAGAAAGAAACAGAAGCGTATCTCATTAATAAAAACTAAGCTTTTGATTTACAATAATTTAAAATGTAATAAAGCATTATGACAGTTGAATTTTAGTTTTTGCTTTTTTATGCACGTTGCGTAAAAAAATATAGGTAATATTTATTAAAACAAATAAGTAACAAATATATCTTTGTTTGTTTTTAGGTTTTTCCATAAAATATTATTAAATATATATTATATTTTTTTAAGTGTACTGTATTTTTTTTGGCTTATTTCGGAAAAATACTATATTTCGCCGAAGAAATGTTGGCAACCCTAGCGATTAGTGTGAAGCTGTTGTGCTTGTGGTGAGCAACGTTTGTTTGTACTTTTATATCATTATCATTCTCCTACCTTGACCCCAATTTATTTGAAGTCGATGCAATATGTCTTTTTTTAGGGTTCTGTACCTAAAAAGGAAAAAACCGAACCCTTATAGGATCACTCGTGTGTCTGTCTGTCCGTCTGTCACAGCCAATTTGCTCCGAATCTAATAGACCGATTAAATTGAAATTTGGTACACATATGTGTTTCTGTGACCCAAACACGGACGTGTAACGTAAATAAATGAATTTTGAATACATAAGAAAATTAAAAATGATTGTGTGGTTTTATGAAACCACGGTAAAAGTGAAACTTTACACGGTCAGCTGCTGCGAACTATAGGCGCCGCCATATTGGCCTTGGCTGCTCTGACGAGGGCCTTTCACTTTATCCCTACTCCGCGGCCGACCGTCACGCGACATGCAACATACAGACGAAAAAGTTTGAGACGATGTAATAAAAGTTTCACTTTAATAAAAAAGTTTTGCGAACTGTACCGTGTGACATATCAAATGAAAGGGCTTATTGCGAGGATCTCAAATGCATTTCCAGCCCGTCCCATCCTTGTTGTCCTCCCTCCGGTTGACGCCCTAAGCCGAGGTTCGTACCCCACAGGGGGTGCCCTTAGCAAGCGTTCACCTAGTTAAAATAAATAAAAAATAAAAATAAAAATATTTTATTGACATATAAAAAGACGTTACATTAATTTGAAGCCCTGACTCCTGAGCTAGGTGGTACCTGTGTTACAGGAATCAGTGTCTTCACCCGTTTTTTAAAATTAAAAATAAAATAATTTAAAATGCTCTTGAGTGGTTTGTGTGCGTGTGTGTTTGTTATGTTTTTGTGTATGTGTGAGCGAGTGAGTGTAAGTGATTGATAATCATGATCAAAACTTTGATCCAGCCCGTCCCATCCTTGATGTCCTCCCTCCGGTTGACGCCGTAAACCGAGGTTCGTACCCTGTGGGTGCCCTTAGCGAGCGTTCATCTAGTTTTAATTAGCATAGTTGAATAACCCCTGGCTGGAGGTTTTAAGTGTAGTAGCTTAAGGCACCCACAGGAAAGCCCGGTTAAGTAATCATGATCTCAGAGGTCAACTACGAGATGCCCTACCTAAAAAAGAAAAAAAAAACAATTGCATTTCTTTTTATAATTTTAAAATAAACACTTTTAAAGATATTTAAGAAAATAGATGAAAGTTGACCATTCCCCCCCTTATATCCGAAACTACCGAGCCTAAAATATTAAAAAAAAAAAAAAAATGCAGAGAATAGTTCTATGCTTATAGATTACAGGAAAACCTATAAGAAGTCTACAGTCTTAAAATAACATGGTAAATAACTCAAAATTGTGCGTAAAAACTAACATTTGCAGTTGGAATGTATGTGAGAACATGTTTTTCAACTACAATGTTAAGTTTGTTCTTGGGATAAATTTATCCCAACTACGTAACTTCATTGTTCGTGGTCCGACACGCACTTGGTCGGTTTTTAAGCTATTGCATAGCTTTTATCGCGGGCTTTGAGCGCGGCGACCGAATCAAGAAATGCTGTAACGTAACGAAAATAAAACCTAACACCCCACTCCGTTTACCATGTAATGACGGTTCCCATGACGTCATTACATGGTAAACGTGATGTTGTCATGGGAACGTAATTTTTGTTTTATGCCATCACGTCACTATCCCAAGTGTAGCGTTGACAAATAGGAAGTATGGAGGTTACAAATGCTATGCAATAGCTTTACCGCGGCAGTCCCCGAGTGCGACACGTTTTTTTTTTTTTGTAAACGCGATTGTGCTCTTTATTTAGATAAGGTTACGGACCATGTTCTTTCGTTTTTTTTTTTTTTTTTCCATAGGACCTTTTGTATTATTCGTCCTCTCGGTAGTTCATCCCTTTCTAGCCATATCACCTTTCACACAATCCATCTATCGTTTCTTTGGTATTCGCCTACTCGTATAACCATCCACATTCATACTCTAAACTTTCCTGACGACCTCTATAACCTACCTACAATAACCCTAAGATTTATTTAGGCTAAAAACATTTTTTTTTTGTAAGTGAAAACTTCTTTAGGCGTATTGGGCATTTTTGAGATGGGACTAAACCATTGATTTCGCGATACTGTAACGCAGTTTACCGACACCGTGGAGTAAAAGACTTCAACGCGTTGATTACCGCGGTGCCGATTTTTTTCAAGTTTTCACTTCTGTCGGCACTCCCAGAGTGCCGCTGTTTTTTTTTTCTGACTAAGTTATTGTCCGTTCCCCTTTAGTAACAAAAAGCTTTTCATTGAGAACAAAAATACATTTTATGTCCGCCGACTTTCTCCTCATTGTCCTAGTCTTTTATAAAGCTTTTCTTATTTCACCAAACTGTCAAGATTCATGTCTTTTGCTATCGATTATCCTGAACAAAATAACGTTCTTAGTCAATCTTTATTACTAACAAGCTTTTGCCCGCGACGTCGTCCGCGACCCTATAACCTTCCTTAAAAATTGGGCTATCCAATGCAAAAATTATTTTTCAAATCCGACTGGTAGTTCCGGAGATTACCCCCTACATACAAACTTACAAACAAACATACAAACAATCTACCTCTTTATAATATTATAGTACTTATAGACTAGCTGACTCGACAGATGTCCTGTCCCAATTTCAATAAATTTCCAGATTTATTTTTCTGATAACTTTTCCATAACCATAAAAAACAAAAAAATGGCAGTGGCACTCCCGGAGTGCCAACAGAAGTGAAAATTTGAATAAGATCGCTTTGGTGGAAGAAAAATACTTGTATAGAACATTGGTCCGTAACTTTATTTAAATAAAGAGCACAATCGCGTGTACAAACAAAAAAAATGTTCTGAAACCTTTAAAGTAAAAATATACTTGCATAGAACATTGATCCGTAACGTAATACATATAAACAAAGAGCGCAATCGCGTTTACAAAAAAAAAAAACTTCCAAAACCTTTAAAGTAAAAATAATTGCATAAAACATTGATCCGTAACGTAATATAAATAAAGAGCACAATCGCGTTTACAAAAATGAGGTGTCGTCACAGTGTCGTGAAATCAGTGGTTTAGTCCAGCGGTCGGCAACACGCGGCCCGTGAATGTTTTGTAAATAAGTTATAAATAACGCGCAAACTTTTTCAATTGTAAATTACATAAAAAATAAATATGCTTCTCGTCTCACATATGAGCATTTGAGAGCCATTCTATGAATTACAACTACAAATTTGACAGCTAACATACAAGAAATAGCCTCCCAAATGCAATCTCAAACATCACACTGAAATTTGTATAAAATCGGTTACCTATTTAGGTACTTTGTAGTTTTCATTTCAGAATGATTTACGGTGGTTATTTTTCTAGCTATAAATCCCAAACATATAAACATAATGTAAGTATAACGTGTACGAATTAAACTCCGTATGGTTTAACAATTTTTAATAGCATTTTTATTTTTTCTATAGGATATGATCAATTATACGCAGGTAGGTATATTGGGTTTATCACAAGTGCGGCCCGCCTTTAGTTTATTTTGCCACCTTGTGGCCCTTGGCTGCCAAAAGGTTGCCGACCGCTGGTTTAGTCCCATCTCAAAAATGCCCAACGCTCCTAAAGGAGTTTTCACTTCAAAAAAGAATTACTCTTATCCGTCGTTTGAATCGTGAGTCTTGACTTCATACAAAAATCCCATAGAAAAAGGACGTTCGATTTTTCCCGAATTTGATATATTTCTTTCGGAAAACATGACATAATATCACGCCTGTATTCCCCGAAGGGTCAGGCAGAGGTGTAAACCCACATTTCGCCAGTTATGTTTAAATACCATGTAATAGGGGGCGAGCCTATTGCCATCAACCGGGCAGAAATCCAGACTCCGGGCTGCTGGAAAAACCCAATAACATTTGCGACCACTAGATCAACGGGGCAGTCACTCTTTCCATAAAAACTTAATTCGGAACATATTAAAACAAAACAAAAAAACAGTGGCACTCCGGGAGTGCCGACAGAAGTGAAAACTTTTAAAAAGTCGGCTCCGCGGTAATCAACGCTTTGATGTTTTAGTGGCATGAGGAACAGGGTGTAAAGTTCACTCATCCATCATAGAAAAGGGAGGATCCTCCGACCAGACGTGTGTTGTGTCTGGCGGGGAACTGCCCATCGGTTTGAAGTTGAAATCTTGTATATATGTCGATCGTTTGGTAAACTCGTGACATGACGTCACACAAATCCTGCATCGCGCAATTAGCGCGATGCAGGATTTGTGTGACGTCATGTCTATGATGCGTATTTTGTATGTGGCGGTGTAACCGCCACAATGTCTATTACTCCACGCACCGCGGTATTCAACACGTTGATGTCTTTTACTCCACGGTGTCGGTAACAGGTCGCGAAATTAATGGTTTAGTCCCATCTCAAAAATGCCCAACGCGCCTAAAGAAGTTTTCACTTAAAAAAAAAACAACACAGTCGAATTGAGAACCTCCTCCTTTTTAAAGTCGGTTAAAAAGTATCCAAATCGGTCCAGCCGTTCTCAAGCGATGCATTTACCAACGAATAGCATTTCATTTTCATGTAAAAGATTTTATTAACAGTCTAGATGGAATCGATCCAGCCTGGGGGCCTACCACCAGCTCATAAGCAGTATTATTTTAATATTACTTCAGTGGGAGAAAAAGATGGAGCTATACGTCCTGTTGAGCTTCATCTCTTTCCCACACTGAAGTAATATTAAAATAATACTGTTTATGAGCTGGTGGTAGGCCCCCAGATCTTAGATACGATCTCTAATGTTGTCAGTAAATATCCTATATCAAAACAAACAACTATGTATCGATTAAGATATTCTGCTAGAAGCCTCATTAATCTGTCACAACATGACGCCTCCCCGCTGAAGGATATTTAGCTAAGATTCAAGTACCACTGGAAGGGCTGTCAGGAATAAATTATGAGCGATAGTGGCGATAGTGAACGGAAACCTGATCCTATCGTGAATTTTTAATTGAATCTAAGACTAAGATATAGTGGTTTTGTCTTGAGATTTTCAAAGGAGATTGAAGTTTGGAAATTTTAAGGTTGAATTATGTCAAGTTTTTGATTTGTGGAAGAATTTGGCTTCTACAATATTAAATACTTGGTCTTATTTTGAGTTTTGTGGCTGTAAAAGGTACGATATCTTGTTTACCATGTCATATTTTGATACTTTTTTACGAAGTTATTCCTTTTTAGCTTCGGCTGTGTCAAATCTTTGAAAGCTCTATGTCAGACCTGTTGGATCCACCTTCTTGGACGCATAATATCGCCAAAAATAATCCTAACTAATGTTATAAATGCGAAAGTGAGTTTGTTTGTTTATTACGTTTTCATGCTAAAACGGCTGAACGGTTTTGGAAGAAATTTGGTATATGGGTAGACCATGACACGGGTTAGGACATAGGATACTATTTATCCCGATATTCTCACGGGATCGAGACTTATGCGGGTGAAACCGCGGGGCGCAGCTAGTTTATAATATACTAGCTTCCGCCACCGGCTTCGTCCGCTTCATATCTTTATAAATGATAGCCTTTGTTACTTGGTGATAATATAACATTCTACAGATGAAAGAATTTTTGAAATCGGTTTAGTAGTTTTTGAGTTTATTCATTACAAACAAACATACAAAATATCTAATCTTTATTCTTTATATAATACTAGCTTTTGCCCGCGGCTTCGTCCACGTGGATGTCGAAAAATATGCCACGGGAACGTACTACCGGGATTACATACCTAATAGCTGAGGAAATATCATTGACTAATATCGCTGCGCCCGCGTTGTCGTCAACCATATATAATTATGGTTGACGACAACGCGGGCGCAGCGTTACGTGTAATTTTGAAACTATGATATCTTACTATTTCAAAGTCAAAGTCAAAGTCAAATCATTTATTTCAAATAGGCCCATGTATGGCACTTTTGAACGTCAAAAATTACAAAATAATAAAATTGATTCTAGTCGCCCCTTCCAAAAGGTAGTTTTCGTATGGAGAAGAATGGGCAAGAAACTCCACCGTTACTCTTTTAAAATGTTTTACAATATTGTTTGTATATGTACGTACATTTGTTAAATAATTATTATATGTGAAGACGATGCACCTAGAATAAAATTACTATACCACAATAGGTAAAAACAATTAAAAATGAAGCAACGAGAGATAATTTAATTTGTGATAGATACATGGTTCTCACATATTTACAAACATTGTAAAAGTAGATGATTTTCCTAAAATTTTACAATTAATAAGTCAGTGTGTAAGGAAGTAATTACAGAATGTAAAATCAATGTCATAAAACACAAAGTAATAAATTTTACAATTACATTAGTAACCAGTTTGATTTTGTCTTGATTCTAAATTGTCCTATGGAGCAGGACCAGCATGTTTCCAAGCACTCTTATCTTGGATATAATCCTCTAATTTGTAATATGCTTGTTTACAAAGTGTACTTTTTATATAAGTTTTAAATTTTCTTTCATTTAATTGCAATATGTCACAAGGTATTTTGTTGTAACATTTAACACAGTACCCCATAAAAGATGTATGTACTTTAGATAACCTGAAAAATGGTTGATCTAGTTTATCTTTATTTCTAGTATTAAAATTATGTCTATCACTTATTTTATTAAAGAGATGTGGATTTTTCCTTACATACATAATATTTTCATAAATGAATTGGCAAGGTACCGTCATAATATTAATCCTTTTAAAAAGTTCCCTGAGAGATTCGCGACGACATAGGTTATAAATGGCTCTGACAGCCCTCTTTTGTAAAATAAAGACGGATTCAATGTCAGCAGCCCGACCCCACAGTAAAATGCCATATGACATAATGCTGTGAAAGTAGCTAAAATATACCAAACGCGCGGTTTCTACATCTGTTAACTGTCTTATCTTTCTAATAGCATAAGCGGCCGAGCTTAGCCGCCCCGCAAGAGATGTTATATGAGGTCCCCATTGTAATTTCTCGTCCAGCGTGATTCCTAGGAAAACTGTTTCATTAATAAATTCCAGTTTTTCTCCATTCAATATGATGTCACATTCGCTACTTTTAACATTCGGTAATTTAAATCTAATGCACTTGGTTTTTTTCTCATTTAGTACCAAATTATTTACCGTAAACCAATCTTGGACCTGAAGAATAGAGTTATTCACGTCGTCAAGATTTTGTGACCGTCGATCTATTTTAAAGATCAATGATGTGTCATCTGCAAATAACACCATCTTCAGTTGATTTTGAAGTAATTGGGGTAAATCGTTAATGTAAACTAAAAAGAGGAATGGACCCAATATCGAACCTTGAGGAACACCCATTGCCATTTCAGACCCCAATGAGTTTACGCCGTTCACTTGAACTTTAATCTTTCTATCTTTCAGGTATGATCTCAGTAAATCAAGAGCTGTATTCCTAATCCCATAGTGTTCTAGTTTTAGCAGAAGTGTTTCATGGTTTACGCAATCGAACGCCTTCGAGAGGTCGCAAAAGATTCCAATGGCATCATGTGCTTCTTCCCAGGCATTAAAAATGTTCTTTATTAGGGTGACACCGGCGTCAGTGGTACAACGCCCTTTGGTGAAACCGTACTGTTGTTCATGAAAGATGGAATTTTTATTAAAGTGACGTAACATTTGATTAAGCATCAACTTTTCAAACACTTTACTGAGAACTGGCAGAATTGACACGGGCCTATAATTGTTGGGTTCCTTACTATCACCGGACTTGAACAAAGGAACTACTTTACTGAGTTTCATGAGATCCGGAAAGACTCCTTGGTCTACACTGGTGTTAAATATGAAAGCTAAATAGGGCGCAATGGTTTCGATGATAGATTTACAGACTTTTACAGACATTCCCCATAGATCTTCTGTTGATTTAATTTTAAGATCTTTAAAAGCTTTTATAACAGCCTGGGGGTTTGTATGCTGAAACCTAAACTCTAAAGGGCATGCTTTTACATTATTTCTAAGTAAGGCGGCAGAAAGCGCGGGTGATGAATTTAAGTTTTCGGTAGTTTTAAGGGGAACATTGGCAAAAAAGTTTTCAAATTCCTGAGCTATTTCTACATCTGAGTTGATGGGGCCACGTGCAGTCTCTAAATTTAATTCAGTATTACGCTGTTTTTTCCTACCTGTTTCATTATTTATTATTTGCCATGTAGTTTTTATTTTATCATCAGCTGATTTTATTTTATTGCTAATGTAAAGAGCTTTAGCTATTTTGCACACACTTTTAAAAGTTTTAGAATATTTTGCGACATACTGATGAAAGCTTGTATTATTCGTATGTTGCTTTAGGCCATAAAGTTCAAAAAGCTTTTCCCTGCTTTTACGAATACCTGGAGTGGCCCAGTCACTAAATAAGAACTTCGTATAAATAGTTTTAGTCTTTAGGGGAAAAGTCTCAATAAATTGCTTGTTTAATAGTGAAAAGAACTCGGCGTAAAACTCATTAGGATCAAAAATATTATTAAAACTCTGAACACATAATTTACTTGCCAAAGAATTATCTAATTTCTCTAAATTTTTACATGTAATTGACCTAAACCTTATTTGAATTTTTTGTAAAGGCATGTAGGTGCAAAATGTTATTGTTTGTCCACTGTGATCAGATGGCAACTTATTTACAATTTGTTTATGTAAGTAATCACAATTACAAAATATATTATCTATACAAGTGGCAGAAGAAGCTGTCACTCGGGTTGGTTCCATAAAAACATTTGACAAATCAAATGACCTAAAAAGACTTAATAATCTGATAGTGTTCGAGTTATTTTCTAATAAATTAATATTAAAATCACCACATATGATTATTGACTTACTACTAGCACTAAGTTTCTTTAGTACATCTTCCATTACAGAATCAAATATAGGTAGATTCTGGTAACTTGGAGGTCTGTATACGCATACTATAACATGCTTATCAAGCTCAACACAGGACAATTCAATGGTGTGTTCAACAGACAGTCTTATGATGTCTTTTCGTTCTTTCGATTGAATCGAATTTTTTACTAATATTAATGACCCGCCATGTATCATACGTTTTCGGCTGAAATGGCTAACTACACAATAATTTTCATAGTGAATTGACATTACTTGAAGATCTTTTAACCAATGTTCTGTTAAACAAATGACATCAAACTTGGTATTTTCTAAAAACAATTCTATTTCCAGTAATTTGGAAGAGCAACCTTGGATATTTTGATTGAATAATTTTAAAGTATGTTGCCCCCCTTTTGGTTTTTTATTATTGTTATTATGTAAAAAAAATTTATTTAAATGATATGATGTCAAAGTATATTTTAATTTAAATTAAATGCCCAATTTAAAAAACATATTTTATTGGGTAAGTATTAATATAATAAGTACCGTTCAAAAAGCTTCGGAAATAACATTAAATTTTCATCAAATTCTAAAAGATAATAATGGTTACTGTGTGTCATCATTTTTAAGAAAAACAATACTGTAGAACATAAATTTTATGTAACTTTTGCGATTTCCGCGGCGCACACCAATTAAGCTCATGCCGTCTGGCATGATTTTTTCCGACATCTTCAACAATAATCGTCAAATTTCAGCCAATTTACACAAATCCTTGAATGAATTATACATTAAAACCTTTCGCATGAATCACTCCATCCATTGGTGAAAACCGTTTGTAAATCCGTTCGGTAGTTTTTGAGTTTATCGCGTTCAGACAGACAGACGCGGCGGAGGACTTTGTTTTATAATATGTAAGGATTAGTTTAGATTGAAGTCTGCATTACATAAGACAATAGTTAAGTTCTGTTTGCAATCCCTCAATATTTCATCAAACCGATAAAATCGTCCACTTTTCATTCCCTCCGATGCAAATCAGTCGAAACGATTTACGGCGTCCATTCCACAAATGATTGTATTACCCTTTGCAGTGTCTGATCAAATAACAATATAGACTATGTCTCGATATGATCATAACCGATAAATAATTTTGACACCTGACTAATTTTAGTTCTAGCAACTATCGAAACTCGATGAAAGACATATCTAGTACTTACAATCAGATTCTGTGATAAAATTGTAGTTCTACTGGAACTTCCAGAATATCCAGTATTAAAGCTATGAAGACGGTATAATTTATTAGCAATATATTGCATATTACCTGATTCGATGGACTATGTCCTGTCCTTTCAATAATTCATACATAAATCCCATAGAAAAAGGATGAAAAATTCCGGGGAATTTACAATTTTTCTTTCCATAGAAACCTAATTCGAACCAACGCAAAAGTGTAAAAAAAAAAACGGTGGCACTCCGGGAGTGCCGACAGAAGTGAAAACTTGAACAAGATCGCCTTGGTGGAAGAATAATACGTATATAGAACATGGTCCGTAACCTTATCTAAATAAAGAGCACAATCGAGTTTACAAAAAAAAACTTCCAGAACCTTTAAAGTAAAAATACTTGCATAGAACATTGATCCGTAACGTAATATAAATAAAGAGCACAATCGCGTTTACAAAAATGAGTTTTCGGTAACGGTGTCGCGAGTTCAATTGTTTTTTCCTATCTCAAAAATGCCCAAAGCGCCTAAAGAAGTTTTCACTTCAAAAATTGACGGGCGTTCTCTAGTGATGCGCTTACAAACGAACAGCATTTCAATTTTAATTATATGAAAGATTATTTTGTTCGTAATCAAATAAATCTACCAACAAATATCAACATACACATAGATAAATACATTATGATAGGTATAAATTGTCTACATTATGGGGTTTATTTATAAACGTTGCTTAAAGTTAAGTAATGATTAGCGACTGTTTAACCCTAAGTAAGACTGTCTCACTAAACGTTAACCAACGTTTATAAATAAACCCTAAATCTTTATTATTTAATTTGGAATAGCACCTTATCTAAGTTTTGATCAATTGCTGTAATTAAATGTGCGACTTTGCACGATTACTGATAAATGCGTGCATTGACTGTACAGATCCACTCAAATCTATGTGGTTCTTTCCTCAAAAGACCATTTCAGACACCAATCTACATGGTCCTCATATGATCTGACCAAGATTATGTCTGGACTTTAATAGAGACTGCGACCTCTGAGTTTGTTTCGGCCTTTCTTCTCAGAGTAGTCAGATAAGAAACGTTGACGTCATCTAGTTTTTTTAAAACATGATTGACATGTATGAAAGTTTGTAAGTACAAACCTACTTACAGAAATAAATCATTTATTACCATACAAATAGTAAGACAACTCCGCATCCTACATATCCGGGCATTACCTACCATTATGTTAAAATCTCGCTCCACAGTATTCTAGTAAAACTCCAATAATATGGTAATGCTGAAACAATATTGAGATGTTCCCACTGAACGTTCCTACGTTTACCTCTGGGAAACTAATTTTGATACTTCCAACGTTTTGTTACAAAAGAGCTGACGGCTCATTCCCAAGTCCACTGTTTGTCCTTTGATTAATATTTTGAATTCAATCGTTTGTTATTGTTTTGAAACCATTCATAATAAAGCTATTCTTGTTGGCGAGCAATTTACTCTTTCTTTTCTCATCATTGTTAAGCTACTACTTAAAGGAAGAGTGAGACATCTCCGACACAAGTACTATTGTAACTCACTGGGGTTGCTTCAAAGATTAAGACAGCTCCGATACAAGTACTATTGTAACTTACTGAGGTTGCTTCAAAGATTAAGACAGCTCCGATACAAGTACTATTGTAACTTACTGGGATTGTTTCACAGATTGAGACAGATCCGACACAAGTAGATACTATTGTAACTTACTGAGGCTGCTCCAAAGAGTAAGACAGCTCCGACACAAGTACTATTGTAACTTACTGGGGTTTTTTCAAAGAGTGAGACAGCGCCGACACAAGTACTATTGTAACTTACTGGGGTTGCATCAAAGAGTGAGACAGCTCCGACACAAGTACTATTGTAACTTACTGGGGTTGCTTCAAAGATTGAGACAGCTCCGCCAGAAGTACTATTGTAACTTACTGGGGTTGCATCAAAGAGTGAGACAGCTCCGCCACAAGTACTATTGTAACTTACTGAGGTTGCTTCAAAGATGGAGACAGCGCCGACACAAGTACTATTGTAACTTACTGGCGTTGCCTCAAAGAGTGAGACAGTTCCGACACAAGTACTATTGTAACTTTCTGGGGTTGCTTCAAAGATTGAGACAGCTCCGACACAAGTACTATTGTAACTCACTGGCGTTGCCTCAAAGAGTGAGACAGCTCCCACATAAGTACTATTTTAACTTACTGGGGCTACCTCAAATAGTAAGATAGCTCTGACACAAATACTATTGTAACATACTGGGGTTGCATCAAAGATAGAGACAGCGCCGACACAAGTACTATTGTAACTTACTAGGGTTGCTTCAAAGATTAAGACAGCTCCGACACAAGTACTATTGTAACTCAAATTGAAAAGTTCCGGTTCCGGTAAAACGACTTCCGTAACATCCTGATTGTTACTTATAACTATATGGACAAAGTCTGAAATAAATGACTATTATAATAACAATAATTTACCATGTTTATATATCGATACCATCACGTATGCAGAGTTTTGCTGGCTAATTTTATTTGCCAAAGTCAAATCATTTATTTCAAGTAGCCACTTTTGAACGTCATAATTTACAAAATAATAGAATTGATTCTAGTCGCCCCTTCCAAAAGGTAGTTTTCGTATGAAGAAGAATGGGCAAGAAACTCCACCGTTACTCTTTTAAAATGTTTTACAATATTTTGTATAGGTACGTACATTAGTTAAATAATTATATGACGATGCACCTAGAATAAAATTACTATACCACAATGGGTAAAATAATTAAAAATGAAGCAACGTATATGATAGATACATGGTGCTCACTAAAACAAGCACCACTAACAAAAGGTGACACACAAAGACAAGGAATCGAGCTAGATTTCAAGCTGTTGTCTTCCAGCTGGACAGATTTCACGCTATTGCATTTCGGTGTAATCCCTAAAGCTTGGTAAACAAAGCCTTCAGGGATGCCATGAAATGCTAGATTTTCTCTCTCAGCGAGAAATTCCCGGGGGTACGTAATTTTGCTGGTAATGTTGTGTTGTTGAACAAATAATATGGAGGAAACATTTACTTTAATACTCGTATGGAATGCTTCCGTGCCTGGGTTCAATTTAGAGGTTACACTTGTTATTCGTGTTGTGGTCATCGTGAGTGTAATAGACTTGAGTTTGAACTACTATATCCTAACATTTAACGCGACAAAGGAATTGCGACAGAAGAATGGGAAGCATCGTCCTCATGTCTGTTTGAGCATAAAACTTAGTGTTTATTCTGAAAGTCGGCGACGTCGCAAATATATGTCAAATATTTCGCTGTTTTGATTAATTTGGCAATATTACTGTATGGAAATATGTAATGTGGCTAACTAGTGAACTAAAAAATTTATTATGAAATGCAATAATTTATATCGTAACACCGAATATTTCGTTTTAGATGTAAAAAACGCATTTGGAAACTTTTCAAATGCCTTTTACACCTAAAACGGTTGGCAACATTAAATTCATTGTTATAATTGCAATTCATTATTAATGTTCTAGTTCGCTAGTTAGCCACATTTCTTATTTCCATACAGTAATATTGCCAAATTAATCAAAACAGCGAAATATTTGACATCTATTTGCGACGTTGCCAACTTTCAGAATAAACGCTCTTAATGAAACATTACCTATCCCCAATGAGAGAATCGTATGTGACAGTGGCCGGTTAAGGTTAGGGTATATTATATACAAGAGGTCATATTATGATGAAGATGCCAACCTATCATCTATATCTACATCTATAGATAGTAATATTAAAAATTAAAGTCGCTTTTCGTCTTTCGTTCTGTAACCGCGTTGTTTATCTAAACTACGAAACGGATTTTGGTGTAGTTTACAACATGGATTTAAAGAACTTTATTTCTCATAAGAACTTAAAACTAGTAGTTCGCGTATTTGCCTTAATCAGTGTTTAAATTGTCACATTTTTTTATATCCTCCGGTAAACTGTTGAACAGCCGCCTAGCCGTGCTCCTTCAACCAATATTGTTTTTTTGCCATAATTAGTACGAGCGCGCGCTGGTTGTAACTGGATTTTGTTTTTATTCCTTACGATGTATGTTATATTTTTCTTATGTAACTGTATGTTTGATTGAACAGATTTGGTGATGACTTTTTAATAAGGACGCAAGTGTAGTATTTCTAAAGATAAGTTACATTAAGTAGTTTGGATTTTTTATATAGTATTCTTGACGGAGTTAGATTTAATGAAGTAATGTTTTTATAATTTTGTTTTGAGTTCTTTGTAGTAGGTCTACGTAAGTTTTCGCGGCTGACCCCATAGCTCAACTAAATATTCAAGATGAGATTTAACTAGAGAGTTACATCATTTAGAGAATTTATGCCGGAAGGTTTATGTGTAGGTACATTACTATCGCGGCCTGCAACTGGGGCATTGATGGACGATCGTGAAAATGTGGACTCATGCGATATGTCAGTCTATCAATGCTCGGTTACGGCCAAGGCTTGTATAGTACTTTTCTCAAATAATGCGCGGAAATTCAAACTGAGTAAATTAATTATAAATTCCAGAATCAATTACAAACAACGATAATTTTTCACGTGCCTATTGGAAAAGAAAGAAAGAAAGAGTTATTCATTTGTTTCTTCTTTACTTTAAACAGCTCTATTTGCAAACCAAAATGAAATTGAAATAAAATCTTTGATAAGTTACCTCCTCGTTCCATTTTAAATAACACAACAGTTATAAGTTTTCATAGTAGTTTATTCGGCCGCTAAACACGACAAATATGGATTTTCATACAAACATTGCCGGCCGGGCGCTCGCATGCATTCGACCAGTACCGCAATTTCGATTTATCTCGAAGAAAGTTGTCAAAATAATGTTCGAATTTCCAAGCATGTTTGAGAAATAATACGTTAACATTAAACTTACATATAATGAAGAAATCTCGATGTATTGTCGTCAGTCGCAAAAATCGTGCGAAACAGGGGCGTGTTGCTAGTTCAAAGATAAATAAATGAATATGAAGATAAGAATTACGTCAAGAATATGAGCAGTGTCCTCATCCTCATGTCTGATACTTAAAAAAAAACAGTGGCACTCCGGGACTGCCGACAGAAGTGAAAACTTGAAAAAAAAAAGGCACCGCGGTTATCAACGCGTTGATGTCTTTATTCCACGCACCGCGGTAATTAAATAACTCGTTGATGTCTTTTATTCCACGATGTCGATAACAAGTCGCGAAATCAATGGTTTAGTCCCATATCAAAAATGCCCAACGCGCCTAAGTTTAACTTAAAAAAATTGTCAGGTGTAGCAATTAAAACAATATCTCCACTATGGGTTTTTTTGGGAAACCCATATTTAGCAGTTAGCTTGGGAGATTAGAAATATGCTAATCATGCCCTAAAGGCCTAAACGTAACGGTGGCTATGACTTGCCTCGAGAGAATATTTCCTGCATTTAAGTAATTTATTGTTCATATAACTCGTAATTCAAACTCATTTCACAAAGCATGACGTTCCACAATAACAAGCAATCATCTTAAAGCACATTCGTAGTATCATTCCATCTATTCTAGCATGTGGTAATGACGTGAAACCGCAACACTCCGCGCGGTGCCGCTCGGAATCGTTGAAAATCACACGAAATTGACGCGGGCACTATACTTCCGTGTTCGTACGGGATTGAGTGGCTAGATCACTGTTATTTTAGGAATAGGCATAATGTGAGTTATGTTATGATGATGGTTGTAAAAATGTGAATCGTACCCATTTAAATTGGTGTGTTGTATGTTGGGGTTGAGCTAGCAACTCATTGATCTGGAAATCGGTGTGGTATGGTTGCTCTCGATAGCGATCCATTGTCCAGTTTTGGAGATTTGGAATTCCCAAAGACCTGAATTTTAAATGAAAAATAATCCAACATTTTGGATATAGAGACTTTATTTAAGGTAGATGAGTAAAGGTAGCCCGCGAAATTCAAAGTTTTCTTACGTTTTTTACAATTTGCAGGTCATTTTTAATTTTTAATGGTAGGGCATCTCGTAGTTGACCTCTAAGATCATGACTACTTCTAGACTACTAGCCTAGAAATTGGGTGAGGTACTTACCAAGTCCAGCGACCATAGACTTGGCCCTAGCTCGTCCCACGCTCAGCGTCGTGCGTGGATCTCGACGTGGAGGCGCGGGCGCAGGCGCTCGACCTAAGGGGAAAGAGATATTAGTTGTTTTGACATTCGATTGAAATATATTTTTATCGTGCTTGTCAGTGATCCTAAGATTTCTAAGACTCTGTTTTTAATCGTGAGAACCTGTAGTTTTTTTTTTTTAAGTTGGTCATCTCGTAGTTGACCTCTGAGATCATGACTACTTAACCGGGCTTTCCTGTGGGTGCCTTAAGCTACTACACTTAAAACCTCCAGCCAGGGGTTATTCAACTATGCTAATTAAAACTAGATGAACGCTCGCTAAGGGCACCTCCTGTGGGGTACGAACCTCGGCTTAGGGCGTCAACCGGAGGGAGGACATCAAGGATGGGACTGGCTGGATCAAAGTTTTGATCATGATTATTAGTCGGGGAATTTAAAGCTACGTGCTCAGCTGCAACAACTGCTGGCACCTCGTTATCGAACAAGGGTCGGAGGGGAATATCATTTACTCGGGGACGCGGTCGCGATCGCAAAGGACCTCGGCGGCGAGGTCGGATTGACGGGAGGCGTCTGTTTTTGTACAATGTGCTGGTTTCCCTACTACTGTCCTGGAGGAGGCTAATGGGGTCATCAGGGTCGGTAAGGGTGCAGGTCAGTACAAGTCGGCGCACAAGTCGTGAGCACAGCTCGTGCATTTTACAATTTCGGCCAATGACAGTAGCCGAATGATACGCGAGAGGTCCAATAGACGACGACTGACGAACCAATCGCGTGCAGCTCGGCGCCCCCGGCTGCTTCATTCTACCAAACAGACCGAAATATGAACTACTGCGCAGTGCCAATTTTACTCACGATTCATGCCTTGTACTGTAGCATGTTGATGAAAATATGATTCGAGACAGTTACACATTTCGACACACAAAATTTGAATTTCGCGATACTTGTGATGCGTTTATTTGGCCGCAACGAATAAAATCCTACTTTGTTTTCTGCGATGGGGGTGGGTCGGTACACGATTTTCGCGACACGTAACGTAACTAGTAACTTCGAAGACGTCACCGGTTTTGAAAACTAGTGATTTTAGTAACTAGTTATTTTTCAAATTCTATTCGGTGATTCTATCGAAGTATTACAGTTATTTGCGAAACAAAAAAATAAATGTTTACCTACGTAATACGTTACATATCACAGCTTTAAGTTTTTGGAGCGAATAAGTTTTTGTAGCTAACATTATTAACGTAATACTAAAGTTATTACCCGCGAAAGAAACAACATGCGTCGCAACGTACTTTTGTTTCGTTTCAATCTTTTCATTCAATCACTGCATTGTGATGTAACTATTTACAAAAATCAAGTGTTTATGTGTGACTCGAAAATAGTTATTCGGCTACATGCCCCGTAGCCAGTTATTGTAACTAGTGACGTTAAATAACGCCCATACCTATACTCCGTTTGAAATAAGATTAGACATTTAAACAAACCTTTTTTACAGTCCGTTCAACCGATTTTGACTTCTATACCGTAGGCATAAGGATAGCATTTAAAGCAAAAAAGTGGTTACAAACCAACTGTTTACTGCAGCTGTCATTTGTCATGCCACCAACGCAATAGAAGTCAAAATCGGTTGAACGGACTGTAAAAAAGGTTTAGTTAAATGTCTAATCTTATTTCAAACGGAGTATAGTATGCGATATTTTTCCCGCAGTGCGCGTGCTTCCACTGTGTTTCGTACCTCACAGATTTTGCGGTAGAAAAACGCACAACAATTCGCGCTAAGCCTTAGATGTTGCAAACATATACAGGACATACGCATTGTTGCATGCATTTTGAAATTCCTAATAACTCAGTATATATGTAGATACCTAATACCTACAGATGAGGATATTGACCTACAGATTAATGTAATCCCGTAGCTGCTTCTTGCAAAAGACGTAATCTGTTAACACACGATCATAATAAACATTAATAAAAGCAGCAAATTAAACTTAATACAAGAGAGTCAATACAAACCAATTTTCTAACACAAAGTGCAAATAAATTGCCTATTGAGGAAACCATTGCATGTCCGTCACCACATTTATCATTCATGCATCAATAGCACATGGAGTAAATATTTGTCAGAGACCACGGTTTTTACGAACTCGCCGCGATAGTTCAGTACGCGGGTGGGTGGTTTAGTACTTGTATGGCGCGTTGACTATTGAATATTTCCCCCGACCCTTGCTCGAAAACAAGGTGCCAGCAGTTGTTGCAGCTGAGCACGTATCTTTAAATACCCCGAATAATAATCAAGATGAAAATCTAAGTTTGATCCAGCCTGTCCCTTCTTGCTGTCCTCTCCTCAGCGACGCCCTAAGCCTAGTTTTAATTTAGAATAGTTTATGCCCCTGGCTGGATGGAGGCTTTAAGTGTAGAAGCTTAAGGCAGCCACAGGAAAGTCCGGTTAAGCAGCCATGTCCTCATAGGTCAACAGCGAGATGACATAGTTAAAAAAAAATAGAGACAAGCCCTATAAGCTATTTAACCCCTTTAGATGTTTAAAAAAAATCTTAGTGCTCACTGCTCACTTTCATTTTATGTATAAGGAACTCTTGTCTTGGAAATTTTGACGTTCAAAAGTGCCTTATAAGGGCCTATTTGAAATAAATGATTTGATTTTGACTTTTGACTTGTACAAAATTTTACGCTTTCATGCTAGACCCAGCAGTTTAGACTATGCAAATTTAAGATTTTTATTAAATAGATGGGTAAGGGCTTTTATTCTTTTAAGTTTTGGAGTTATTTTTATCTTCTTAAGGGAAAACATTTGTAATTTTTCTTCTAGTTCTTTTTACAAAACAGGATCGCTTGGCATCATAAATATAAAACTACTTATCTGTAAATGCAAATGGAAATCAATTCAACAGTAAGGTCTTGTCGCCAAATAACATTTTCCTGTGATAACTACAACGGTCTTACATAACAACCATCGGTACCTACATGCGGTGATCTTGCCATACGCATACATTTATATCATAGATCATCATCATCGATCTATTGCAAGCTTGGTCTCTGTCTGATATTTACTCTTGTACCAATACCGCTAATGTCCGCAAATTATTCGTTGGTCAATAGGAAGAGGGTTTAAATTAAATTCATCATCATTATCATCAGTTTACTTGCTGTTGAAACCGCATGTGATGGGTAATTTTATTTAAACACTTTATTTATTGTTGCGTGTGTTGTGATATACAAGTCTCACAATATTTTAAATGCGTGTATCCGGTATTCTACTTTCAAACGATTATTGCTAAAAGTAGAAACTGGTAGAGAACATTACTTACATACAGAAACTCATGCCTACCTATGAGGGTAGACAAAAACTATAGAATGCCTCCTGCTACGATCCTTACAAACTCCTTCTGCTTCAGTTACTTTCATACATCTGGTCATATACGCACGCTTGTTGCGAGTACTACGCACAGGGTCCGCGGAAGCGGGGGGCAGATGGGGCCAAATGCCCCCCCTAAAATCAAACGGGGCGGGCCGCGCCCCCTCTAATTTTACTACTTGGTAAAGGTTTCTCTGTGCTATCCTTCACAGAGCTTTGTTTTTACTTTAATGAAAAAGCACAACGTAAGAAAAAGATTTGCTTTTTGTTTTTGCGGAATTTAAAGTATTTTAATTATGTAGGTACATTATATTCGTTTTTGGACCCGGTGATCAAAGAAGTTTCCTCCCCCGTCATGGAGTACTTCGTTTTTGGAAGGGGGTGACCAAAGAAGTTTGCCCCCCCCCCCCCCCCGTCATGGAGTACTTCCGCAGTCCCTGACTACGCAGCTGGCCTTTCTGACAAACATCACCAATTATTAGGTCACTAATGTATACTGGTAGAGACGATGCTTGGAAAATTCAAATCTGTATTTGATTTAAGAACAGCGCGCTGTTAGTTGTTTCATGTAAGGCCGCATTCCGACTTACGTTTAAAGTGATAATATCGCGAATCCGACCAAAGTCCAAAGTCACAATTATTATTCAATAACCCGTATATTTTGTGACTATTAAGACGCAGATATATGACAGTGACCTTGAGTGGTTAGCTTGCGTGTTCTGTACTGAGCTAACGCAACGCGTCATACGTCCAGCCAGTAATAGGACTCGCCCATCAAGGAGCGCTGTCCCAAATTAGACGCATTATTAATTTATTACACGTAAAACAAAAGGTATTTTAATAAAACACGTATACTAAAAGATTGATAATTTAATCATCTTTAAAATGGTGAAGTTTTCAGAAAAATACGCTTGATAGATTTTGCGTCATTCTTAGTTTTTTATCCGCGTTAGACATAATTTTACAAATTAATTTCACTATGTAATATAAACATAATAAAAAATATGCCTATATTAAAATATTAAAAAAATACTCTAATTTAACATATATTTTTTCCAAATCACTAACACTACTCGTTTAGACGTCATCTTCAGTATAAAATCATTAAAAGTCAGTTATCGTCCCCTTAAGTTTGGTCGGATTCGCGACATTATCACTTTTGGTGTAACTCGGAATGCGGCCTAAACATGATGTCCCACACTTGTCTGTACTTCCCCATTCCTAGTGATTCATGAGAGCTTTACCAGATAGCTCATTGACCGCCATTTCAGATAAAATATCTTAGGATGCCATGCAATTATAAAATACAGGATGGGACATCGACGCGAAAACTGTTACCATGGATTCAGTACATGATTCTGAATCCCACGGCGTTGAAATTTATTATTAGAAAGTTATTTAAGAAAAATCTATCTTATTTTCACAGAAAAGAGTGTAACGGTTACACCGTATTGTACTTTTCTAATAAAACAACGTGCTAGCTTTTTGGCAACGGACACACAATGAGAAGATTTTATTCCAAAGAGAACATAGAATACTGAACTACAGACAATAGAACATTATTGACAATGACATTTGATACACAGACAGACAACTAGGTGGCAGCGCTTGTTACAATTTTAATAAAATAACAACACACCGCCACATACGAACTACGCATCAAAGACATGACGTCACACAAATCCTGCATCACGCAATTAGAGTTTACCGAGCGATCGACACATATACAAGATTCCGACTTCAACCGTCGGGCAGTTGCCCGCCAGACACAACACCCGTGTGGTCGGAGGATCCTCCCTTTTCTATGGTATATGAGTGAACTTTACACCCTGTTCCTCATGCCACTAAAAGAGCAATACTTACGCGGTCAAAATGTATGGAACAGCTGATTTTTTTCAAACAACCGACGAAAAATTTCAACAGAGGGTTCAGAATCATGTACTAAATCCATGGTAACAGTTTTCGCGTCGATGTCCCTGCCACCCTGTATACCGCAGCTTACTAACTCGGACACCAATAAAAAAAAAGCGGCCAAGTGCGAGTCGTACTCGCCTATGAAGGGTTCCGTAGCAGCAAGTAAATCGTAAACCGCAATTTACCTTTCATTCAATGGAATGAAAGGTAAATTGCGGTTTACGATTTATGACGTATTAAAAAAAAACTACTTGCTAGATCTCGTTCAAACCAATTTTCGGTGGAAGTTTACATGGTAATGTACATCATATATTTTTTTTAGTTTTATCATTCTCTTATTTTAGAAGCTACAGGGGGGGGACACACATTTTACCACTTTGGAAGTGTCTCTCGCGCAAACTATTCAGTTTAGAAAAAAATGATATTAGAAACCTCAATATCATTTTTGAAGACCTATCCATAGATATCCCACACGTATGGGATTGATGAAAAAATTTTTTTTGTGTTTCAGTTCTAAGTATGGGGAACTCCAAAATTATTTGTTTTTTTTCTATTTTTGTATAAAAATCTTAATGCGGTTCACAGAATACACCTACTAACCAAGTTTCAACAGCATAGCTCTTATAGTTTCGGAAAAAAGTGGCTGTGACATACGGACGGACAGACAGACAGACAGACAGACAGACATGACGAATCTATAAGGGTTCCGTTTTTTGCCATTTGGCAACGGAACCCTAAAAACAACAAAGTGCAGTCAGTGATGTGCAACGCGACCCCTGACTCCATTCCACTTCATCCCGCCACATATCGATAGCTTATGCTCGTTCATCGACCTAATTAAACCACTAACTAATTAGCCAGCTTTCACTGCTTGCTGCTTGATTAGGTATTTGCCTTTCATATCTCTGATTAGTGATTCGTATTTTGTCTGTTTGTGTTGAGTGATTAGTGTCATCGTCAGACTTATGGATTGGTACAGATGTCCTGGCGATATTTTCAATACCTTAGTCATCATTGATAAATGATAAATGATTTTATTTCTGTAAGTAGGTTTGTACAAACACTTTTACACGTCAATCATATTTTAAAAACTAGATGAGGTCGGCGTTTCCTATCTGACTATTCTGAGAAGAAAGGCCGAAACAAACTCAGAGGTCTCAGTCTCTTTTAAAGTCCAGACATAATCTTGGTCAGGTCATGTGAAGGCCATGTGGATTGGTGTCTGAAGTGGTCTTTAGAGGAAAGCACCACACAGATTGAGAGGGCCTATCCAGTCAGTGCACGCATTTGTCAGTTATCGTGCAGCTCAACTCAGAATTTAAGGAGCTCAACGATTCGACGAACAATACCAAAAAAAAGAACATTTGTGTAGGCCACATAAATTACTCAAACTGTCAGACCATGATTAGAACTAACTGAGAAAAAATTAAGAACAAAACAAAAAGGAATTACCCATATAGTCTTCACATTCACAATAATTAAAATAATATAATACTTTAAAAGTAAATATTCATGTCATTGTATATATAAAAATCATTAATGTCAATGTGTATATAAAAAAATTAGTCAGTGTCATCAAGGAGTAGTAGTGGCCCAGTTGTAACGGCCGCGACTTACGAGTTGTAAGTCGTAGGTTCGAACCCAGACAGGCGCTTTACTTTGTGTAAATTATTTCATCACTACTGCTCTCAAAACGGTGAAGGAAAACATCGTGAGGAAACCGGCGTGTCTTAGAACCGAAAATTCGAAGACATGTGACATCTACCAACCCGCACTGGGCCCGCGTGGTGGATTACGGCCCACTCCCTCTCACAGAGAGGAGGCATGTGTCCCAGCAGTGGGAACATTATAGGATGTTGATGATAAGTCATCAATCGTCGTATTACATGGGACCTAAACATAACTGGTGAAATGTGGGTGTATTATAAGGTGCACCTGTGCCATACAACTCTTCGGGCTCAAAAGCTTTCAACTCGTGTTTGTTCCACTGATAAAACCAATAAAAGAAGCTGTTTATTCACAGAAATAAATTTTTAGGGTTCCGTACATCAAAAGGAAAAAGGAACCCTTAGAGGATCACTCGAGTGTCTGTCTGTCTGTCCGTCTGTCACAGCCAATTTGCTCCGAATCTAATGGACCGATTAAGTTGAAATTCGGTACACATTTCGTCTGTGAACTTCTAAAAATCGAAAAAAAAGGTAGTTAGGAGGTATTGGTAATTCATAGTCGATATGTATTTCTGTAACCTTGTTTAGGTTACGGAAATACGGGGGTATGAACATGTAACGTAAATAAATAAATTTTTAATGTGGAGTATGTATAAACTTTTGGTAAATAAGAAAATCAAAAAATAAAGTTTTGCAAACTGTACCGTGTGACATATCAAATGAAAGGGTTTGTTTTTACAAGATCTCTGCCAAACTGCAAAGCAGTTTCTTGGCAGATGTAGCTCCTTTTTAACCGATTTCAAAAAAAGAAGGAAGTTCTTTAGTACATGTAGATAACTATAGGTACTTGGCTGGTCTCACTACAACGCCTCCGGACCTTAAACAAGCCAAATAATTGTTCCGAATGGACCGGTTACCGATGTTATCGTAAGGTTATTTAACCGTGGGTTTCGTCAGACCAACCGTTAATAACTGGTTACGTAACGACACCTACTTATATGATGGCGTTTAAAACTGTTACTTGATGTAACGGAATAATAAGTAAGTCAGCTGTGAGATTTTTAGATTTGATTGGTGAGGCATATACTACGTTTATATTCTGTATGAATTACAGACATAAATGTAGACATTTACATGCACGGGGTGACATATTGGGCAATCTTATTGCTAAAAGCGATATGGATACAATCATAAAAGTTTTCAGTCTCTTTTTTAACCGACTTCCAAAAAGGTTATATGTTCGTAGCGCATGATTTTTTTTAAAATATTTATATCCGCTGATTTCTCCGTCAATTGAGGACCGATCTTGAAAATTCTTGTTTTGTTTGAAAGGGCATGCTTTCAAAGTAGTCCCGTATAAATTTTATTAAATTTGCTTGAATAGTTTTTGAGTTAGCTTCAATAATACATATTTTTTTCTACTTAGTATGTGGATAACATGATAAGTTCCTGTCACTGTTATTTACATAGCAGGTAGTGGTTTTCGAATTTGTGTGGGGTAGGTACCACAGCTAAAAAGTGAAAAAAATTACAAAAAAAAACGACCAACTTCCAAAAAAAAAACACTACTTAGTGAATTTTTTTTTACAAATTTATTTTTTTTTGTTATTTTTTTTATTTTCTCAACACTGCTGTCTAGGTTTTTCACTCTCTTGATCTTTATAAAAAAGCTACTCGTTTATAATATTCATCATCTTCATGATTCTCCTGCCTTCATTAATTTATTTATGGTCGGCGCCACTTGTCTTTTTCATCCATAATTCTCTATTAGTCGTCATCTAGGTAGTCACCCCCTTTCTAGCCATATCATCTTTCACAGAGTCCATCCATCCATCGACCGAGCTCCTGAAAGCTGGAGGAAGTCCTGTACTGAAAGAGCTTCGGGAGCTCTTCAACTCTGTCCTGTTCTCTGGGAGAACTCCAGAAGCGTGGCGAGAGAGTGTGGTCGTTCTCTTCTTTAAGAAGGGTGATAAGACTCTTTTAAAGAATTACAGACCCATTTCGCTCCTTAGCCACGTATATAAGTTGTTTTCAAGAGTCGTTACGAATCGTCTAGCGAGAAGACTCGACGAGTTTCAGCCACCGGAGCAGGCTGGGTTTCGAGGAGGATACAGCACCATGGACCACATTCACACAGTGCGGCAAATTATACAGAAGTCCGATGACTATAATCGGCCACTGTGTCTTGCGTTTGTGGACTATGAGAAGGCTTTTGACTCTGTCGAGACCTGGTCTGTTTTGGAGTCTCTGCAGCGATGCCAAGTCGACTGGCGATACATCCAAGTGCTGAGATGTCTTTATGAAAACGCGACAATGACCGTCCAAATTCAGGATCAGCGTACTGAACATATCCCCTTGCGTCGAGGCGTGAGACAAGGGGATGTCATTTCCCCGAAATTGTTCTCTAACGCATTGGAGGATGTGTTTAAGACGCTGAACTGGGAAGGGCGTGGCATTAACATCAACGGCGAATACATCTCACACTTGAGATTTGCAGATGACATCGTCATATTGGCCGAATCGCTGCATGACTTGCAGCAGATGCTGGACGGCCTAGTTAATTCTTCTGTACGCATTGGTCTCCGGATGAACTTGGACAAAACCCAGGTTATGTTCAACGAACACGTCACTCCGGGGCCGATTGCTTTCAATGGCGGTGCTCTCGAGGTTGTTCGAGAATACGTTTACCTCGGGCAAACTCTGCAGTTTGGTAAGAACAACTTTGAGAGGGAGGCTAACAGAAGAATTCAGCTGGGCTGGGCAGCGTTTGGGAAACTTCGTCGAGTCTTCTCGTCGCGTATTCCACAGAGCCTAAAGACAAAGGTCTTCAATCAGTGCGTCCTGCCTGTTATGACCTACGGAGCCGAAACGTGGACACTCACGGTACGGCTGGTCCATAAATTTAAGGTTGCTCAGCGAGCCATGGAGCGGGCTATGCTTGGAGTCTGAGGGATCGAATCCGGAACGAAGTGATCCGGCAGAGAACCAAAGTTATCGACATAGCTCACAGAATTAGCAAGCTGAAGTGGCAGTGGGCCGGCCATATCAGCCGTAGAACCGATGATCGTTGGGGTACACGTGTTCTTGAGTGGAGACCGCGAATTGGCAAACGTAAGGTTGGACGCCCTCAGGCTAGGTGGAGTGACGATCTTCGAAGGGTGGCTGGTAGCAGCTGGATGAGAGTTGCCGAGAATCGAGCTGAATGGCGTGCAATTGGAGAGGCCTATGTCCAGCAGTGGACTGCTATAGGCTGATGATGATGATGATGATCCATCCATCGTTTATAAGATTCTACAAGAAAAAATATATTTTCACTCCTCTTGCTCAAAAAGTCCGTCATTGTAGCGTACCAGAGCGGGGAAAAAACAGCATATCTTGCTCTAGGGGAAAAAGTAATTTTTGTCTGTAACCAACGAGCTTACAAAAACGAAAAAGTCTTTATTCTTATATAAAACTAGGTTTTTACTACCACATACTGGGATAAAAAGTTATATATTTTAGCCCCTCGTATAACAATCTACTATTTTAGGTGATTCTTTTTGAACAAGGTCTAAAAATCAAAACTCGATTATTCAAATAAGGTTGAAAACTCTTTTGAAACGTTGAAATTTACCTATAAGACAACCCCCGAAACACCCACGCTTCACTGCTTCCATTCGCTATAAATACCTTTTTAGATGACCCTTGTAAGACGACCTTTATTACCTTATAACAAAAATAATAGAACATCACGCCTGTATACCCCGAGGGGTTAGACAGAGGTTCACCTCCACCCACATTTCGCCATTTTTTAAAGTCTCATGTAATAGGGGGCGAGCCAATTGCCTTCAACCGGGTACAAATGCAGACTCCGGGCTGCTGTTGAGGAATAGGGAATATAAAAAAATATATATTTTTCTGTCCGTCAGGTAGATATTAAAAAATATTGGACACGTATTTTTTCTTTTTTTACGTATTCAAAAGATGACGGCGATACATTGAGTTAAAATGTGCCATGACGTCACGAGTATGTAGATTTTATACTTACTTGTGACGTAGCGACTCCTACTCCCCAATTTTAATGCGTTTTATCTAAGTCATTTTTTATTAATATGATGAAGCAAAAAATACGTGTCTAATATTTTTTTATTATCTGACTGACGGACTAAATAGAATTTCTGTTTTTTTTTTTACCTAGGCATCATCCCTATTCCAGATGGAAAATCGATGATGAAAACCGGGAATCGAACCCAGGACCACATGCGCAGCAGTAGCGCGTGTTACCACTACTAGACCAAGGAGACAGTCCAAGCAATTAATTTAAATTCAAATTCATAACCTTCCTGCGATAGTCAATTACTTATTGCCTATCAATAATCGATCAACACTTAACTACAAATGAACACATGTATCTAACGTTATTACAATATCGTTATCTTGAACTATGTGTGTTCACACTGTCATTAAGTGACTATTACAAAGGCCTATACACCGTTTGAAATAAGATTAGACATTTAAACTAACCTTTTTTACAGTCCGTTCAACCGATTTCGACTTCTATACCGTAGGCAAAAGGATGGCATTAAAAGCAAAAAAAGTGGTTACAAACCAACTGTTTACTGCAGCTGCCATTTGTCATGCGACCAACGCAATAGAAGTCAAAATCGGTTGAACGGCCTGTAAAAAAGGTTTAGTTAAATGTCTAATCTTATTTCAAACGGAGTATAGAAGATTCGATAGTGACAATGTTTCGACAATAAATACTTAAGAGGGCCCTTCCCGATCCATCTATCGTCAACGCAAGCATGAGCAAAAAGCATGTTGTTTCATCTAGCGCAAGTGAAAACTGCTAACAAGCAAGTGAGAACGCGATAACATTGTACGAAAAATAGTGTGCGGAAACTTGTTTCAGGAAACTTGTTTCAGGAAATACGTTTTTTTTTGAGTAACTTTTACTAGTTTGTAAAATAAATGTGTGTCATTTAGAATCTCCATTACATGTGCAAGGTTCCTATGCCGATGTTTTCTTTACTTTTACAATTTATGAGTACATTATGAACGTCCAAAGTTCAGGTAAAAATTGTGCAAAAATGCAGATTTTCGGAGGCTTGTACTGAATTTATTTCTCGAAATTTAAATTTTTTGGTTTCATAGAGACCTAGAAATAGTGCACAAGACACCTATTAGTTTAAAAAAATCAAAGAAAGATGTGTTACGACGCCATAACGACGTACGAGCGTTTGTATGAAAAGTATGACGGTTTGGCCGCTCTTAAGGGCTAAATTGCTATTTAGAATTTCTCAGTAGCAGCCCGGAGTCTAGATTTGTGCCCGGTTGATGGCAATAGGCTGGCCCCCTAATACATGGGACTTAAATATAACTGGCGAAATGTGGGTGTACCTGCTACAGGGACACCTCTGCCCAACTCTTCGGGGAAACAAGGCGTGATGTTATGTTATAAATTACCTAAAAGTTACTACTTAAAGTAGTTATGTTTATCAGTGGTCTAGAAGTTTCAGAAAAGGCTTATTTCAATAAATTGGAAACCTTTTCTTACTCATCTCCCTAGCTTTTTCCCAACTATGTTGGGGTCGGCTTCCAGTCTAACCAGATGCAGCTGAATACCAGTATTTTACATGGAGCGACTGGCTATCTGACCTCCACAACCCAATTACTGGGTAATACGATCCCCCTTGGTAAAACTGGTTGTCAGACTTTCGGGTTCAAAGATCTTTTCATCTCTAACATTTCCTAACTCTACAAAAAATAAAAAAACGTGGTTTTGACTCCAGTGTAGAAACCAATGTTAGTTCCTTGTCTGTATGAGAAGAAGCATTGCTCTCAGAACAGATGGCCGATGGTGTCGAAAGGTTCTGGAGTAGCGACCGCGTATCGGAAGACGTAGCGTTGGAAGGCTCCCCACAAGGTGGACCGATGACCTGGTGAAGGCCGCAGGAATACGTTGGATGCGAGAAGCACAGAACCGGTCGAAGTGGCGGAGCTTGGGGACAGCCTATGTCCAGCAGTGGACGTTTTTCGGCTGAAATGATGACGATGATGAGAAGAGGTATAGTCCTATATAAGATAGTTTTATGTCTCGTACACTCAGGTAGACCACAGCAAAGACAATCTCCACCGGTGGGGTTTCTCAGACGATTCCGAATTTCCGATCCTTAATATATATGCGGTGTCTTCTCACAGACCATGACCCACCTTTCATCTTGCGCCGCATTCGCTGTCACCTGTACACGTAAGGACTTTATGTCTACGTCAACGAATGGTTTTACGTTGCTGAGTTCTGGGCAAACCAGGAAATTTTAATTATATTTGCCAACTACACGCTACGAAAATGTCTAGTATTATTACAATACAAACTATATTATAAAGTAGAGTTAAACTTGGCAAAAGTTTCACAAACGCTCAATTAGTGCGAGCCATTTTACTACAAAACCCGCACAAAACAAGCTTTTTATGAGCACTCAAAGCGTAAATTGCAAAGTTTATTCTTATTAGCTCTAAATCTTGTTTTAATTGTTAAAGTTTGTTCCTTCGTCTACTATTGTTATGGCTCTTTCCAAACCACAATAATTAATTTATTAAGTAACAAGTACGAAAATCCGTAGGATGTCGCTGAACACAAAGCGCTGGGGCTGTGTCTCGCATAGGGTTACAGCATTATGCTGAGCGATGGCCGTTTTGCGTGGATCTGACGCATATTTTCCCCCAAATTGTTCTTTTCGTGTATTTTTTTAACCGACTTCCAAAAAGGAGGTGGTTATATGTTCGTTGCGTATGTTTGGTTATTTTAATCTTTTTTTTTTATGTATGTCCACCGATTTCTCCGTCAATTGTGAACCGATTTTGAAAATTATTTTTTGTTTGAAAGGGTATGCTCTCGAAGTGGTCCCATATAATTTTTTTTTAACTTTGCTTCGATGTTTTTTGAGTTAGCTTCAATAATACGTACTTTTGGCCACTTAGTATGTGGATGATATGATAAGTTCCTGTCATTGTTATTTACATAGTAGGTGGTGGTTTTCGAATTTGTAGTAAGGACCACAACTAAAAAGTGAAAAATAAAAAACTTTATACAAAAAAAAAACAACCGACTTCCAAAAAACACTACAAAGTGAAAAATAACTTTAATTTCGGAAGTCGGTGTCTTAGATTTTGTATTTTCGTTTTTTGCCACCGACTTCCGAAATTAAAGTTATTTTTCTTTTTTCTTTGCGTCATGTTTACCGCAAACAAACGTTTTTCTTTCTATAAAAATTGTTTATTGTCCCAAAAGGTTAATAAAGTAAATACGTGCAAAGCAATTAATAACTACCATCACTTTTAAAATGATCTAATTAGGTTAGACTTTTAACTGCAACACTTTCTATGACTAATGTTAATGAGTTACGGTTGTCAACTAATTGCGTGAAATTCCTTAAGATGACGCTAATCTTGTATCTGCACTGACCTAGTCTTAAGCCAGGGGTTCCCAACCTTTTCGATCTGTACCTTAATTGCATAATACAACACAATCACAATTTGTTTCGATTTGAAACAGATTGCTAATCCAGTGCTTCATAAGATGGAAAAAAAATCTGCTCAACAACGTAAATAACGCAATGAATGTTGTTGAACTGTCAAAATGAAACAAATTTGTCAAAATTGTTTACGAAAATAAGCTACGCAATTAGGGTACTGGGACCAATTGGAATTCTTTATTGTTAGATAAATTTATAGATAGAATGCTCTTTAGTATGTATTCCATAAATGTTATAGATATAAATGTAGCAATTCAAGGGGTGACACAATGGGCGTTCTTATCGCTAAAAGCGATATTTTAAAGACAACCTTTGGATGGATTAAGGGAGAAAGGAGAGACAATACTGCCAAATCCAAAGGTTTTCTTTAAAAGTATAATAGAATAAGTACAGGGACCATATAAGGTTTAAGAAAAATAAACCGTGTAAATAAACATTAATCAAAACTTTAAACATAATATATTCGTTAAACTCAAAAGTAACATGCACTATCAGTACTTACCTACTATAGTAATAAGTAAAATAATAACATTCTTTATAAAAAATTAAACTCGGCTTGCACCAACCACCCGCGCTTGCCACTACTCTGCACCGCTCGCCTAACAATAAATAATTTAAAACGATAAAATTTAGAAATTTTACTCCTTATCCATATTTTACATAGCTCTTGCGGGCCACTGTTTGGGAACCACTGTCTTAACCCAATTACTGCGATTCTAATTTGTGAAATGAGTTTAAATAAATTAAAAACTAATTGGCAGGTAGGAACGTAAACTGATCTAGTTACTATTTACAAGCTATTTCCTAATAAAAGTTTTATTGACAACTAGCCCCTTAAGGTTACACTTGCCGGTCATTCTTCCATACAAACGTATTTTGATGATTACTCGTCTGTTTGATAGTGTACGTTCAAAGGGCTTTGAAGGTTTTGGCCCTAACATCAGCAACCATTTTGATTTTTTTTCAAAATCGCGGTGCACAATAAATGTCATATATTTGGATAGGGGACACTTATACACACATAAAACGAATTTAACATAACATCATAAAGCGTCACGTTTCTGAGATATTCAAAGATAAAAATAACAATTGTTATAACTAATTTATTTATTTATTTTGTAGTTAATTCATGTCGATTAAGTTATTTACTATTAATCTAAACCAGACAGAGAAAGAAAACAAATATTATAATACTAATAATTTATTTTGTTCATTAAAATCTTTTTAACACAATCGGAACATAAGAATAGAACGAAATGTGTCGAATTACAATGATATTTTTGTGGGTAAACATGAAATAATTGAATACCTAGTGGATAAAACATAAGATTTATTAATCATATTCGGTATAAATAATATCATCCAAGAAGGCAGCGGGAGGCTGAATAGGATATTCTTGATGTCGCGCCCATGTCATGTACCATATAATACACATACATGGGAGCAATATCCAAGTGTTCGTTTTCCTACAATGCAATTACAAATAGTACCTAGCTAACTATTTTATTCCTGCCTTGCAAAATATTATCGAGCAAGATGTAGACAAAATAAATTCGATTGTTTTGGTGTCTTGAGTGGATTCAGGCTCTTAAAAGCCAAGGATCTGAAACGACAATGTTGTATTGACTCAAGTCATAATCGATGGCAAATTCTTCGCACAATTCAATAAAAAATATCGGGGTGTCCTCATTCGGCGGGGGGTATACTTTTGTCTCTTTCGCTCATAACTAAAATATTACCTACACATGATGCAATTATGTTTTCATAGTTCAATATGCTTACCTGAAGAGAAAAAAAAACAAAAAATCCTGTTTCTTCAAGGTTCAGTTTTCGACTTATATTTTGGTGAATAGCTCCAAAACCTGACGCTTTAGAATATTATGTTTCATGAAATTTTTCGTTTGTATAAGTGTCCTCTATCTTCTTAATATATATAAATTACGTGTCACGTTGTTTGTTCGCGATGGACTCCTAAACTACTTAACCGATTTAATCAAATTTGCTCACCGTGTGCAGTTTGATCCAACTTGAAAGATAGCAGATAGGGTAAGAAGCAGGTAGGGTAGGTAGGGCAGGTAGGGTAGGTAGGGCAGGTAGGGCAGGTAGGGTAGGTAGGGCAGGTAGGGAAGGTAGGGCAGGTAGGGTAGGTAGGGTAGGTAGGGTAGGGCAGTAAGTGATAAAGATGGTCCACCCCAAACATTTATATGGCAAAACAAGGTTTGCAGGGTCAGCTAGTCTAAATAGGTATATCACTTTCGTTGTGCACCGCGATTTTGAAAAAAAAATCAAAATGGCGGCCGACGTTAGGGCCACCCTCCATACAAAAATCTTCAAACCCCTAATTATGTTAATTTGTCTCGTCATTATCTAAGCCTGCATGGAAGCAAAATATAAGAAAGTTTGGAAGTTACGAGCATCGAAACTTCCATATTTAAACACAAATTTTAACTTATTTTTGGGCGTTAATAAATAATTTATGGAGAATTAAATAGGAAAAATAAAACCATACAGGCATAGATAATTTATTCAAAAGTTCAAATAATTTTGTTTTGAGTAGATCCAGTAGTTTTTCCATAATATCTAAACGCCCAAAGGTGTGTTTATGAAATTTTACGCACTCGTTTTCGTTATAAATTACCGTGCATTTCACTAAATAAATGAATAAAAACTAGATAAAATAAATACTAAACAAATAAATAACTTTTCTAATAGTAATAATATTTTTTTTAATAGCACGCGCATTGTATTAGCCACGCCACCAAAGAGTTCGGCCCGACCGCGGTGCGGCGGCCAGCCGGTTTTAAGACGTTGTTCTGTCCAAACAATTAAGTTCATACAGAAATTCCATAGAAATAGGACGTTAGTTTTTCCCGAATTTTTTCTTTCCATAAAAACCTAATTCGGACTAAAAATAAAAAATAAAAAAAAAACATATACAATGTGACATTTTAGTCGTCTTACAAAAGCAGCCCACTTCATGTATCCAAAGACAACTAAAATGTCATGGTGTATAGATAAATTGATATCATTTCGTTGTTTTTATTTCATATTTATTTTAGGTTAGTTTAGTTAGTTTTTTGGGAGCAAGAATCCGTTCAATCTTTTGGAGGTCCATTTTCCCAATTAACCAATGTATCCACATCCACGTCGAGGTCCCTGAGGGATTTCACCTATCATCGACGATGAAATGGGTCAATTACAGGGGAATTGAATAAAAATGGCGTTTTTATCATAAACTTTTAAATTAATGTGCTCTGGTAGTTAAGAGTGTATGTCATGCTCACTCAAATGTCTCGCTGGTGGTGGGTCATTCGTTTCCCTTCAAAATGGTTACTGAGCTTAATGGTGCCGCGGATACTCGCTATTATTCGGTATTCGGCATTACTCGACATTTTTTTTGTTATTCGTCGAATACCGAATAATAGTGTCTGTTATTCGACATTCGGCGAAGAGTTGTCTAAATAAAAAAAACTTTTAATGAACAGAAAAACTATAGTCAAAAATAATTAAACTTTTATTAATCTTTAAAAACAAAACACACATATTATTATTTCTTTTATTCATCTAGTTTCTTACTAATTTACATTTTTAAATATTTCTTAAAATAAACAGATTAAAATTATTATTCCGTTTATTTATTTTCTTTCACATATGATTAGATTTTTAAATATTTCATTTTCTTAGAAGATATAAAAAAACATTTAAAAATATAAAAAATAGAAGACCGCCGGTATCGGTGGTTAGGGCTGCAGAGACAGGAACCTCCTCACAATGCGAGCCGTATCGAGGAGTACTGCCTTCTGAATCAGGCGTTTGATCCAGCCGCCTAACGAGAGCCTCGAGAGATGTTGATCGAGGCTTTCGGCCATCAGGCCATTTGCCGTTACGACAATCGGCACAATGATAGCCGAGCTCACATTCCACATGTCAACAACCTCGTGTGCTAAGTCGAGATATTTTATTTGTTTCTCTTTCTCAGCTTTCACGAGGTTCTCGTCATGTGGAATGGTAACATCGACTATCATTGCGCGGCGCGCTAATCGATCTATCACTACTATATCAGGCTTATTTGCTACAATAGTCCTGTCAGTAATGATAGACCGATCCCAGTACAACGTGACATGGTTATTTTCGAGAACTGGGTCAGGCACATACTTGTAATACGGTACCTCAGAGTCCACAAGTTTATATTTCAAAGCAAGTTGCTGGTGAATAATCCTAGCCACTTGGTTATGTCTGTGCAAGTACTCGCCGTTAGCTAGACGCGAGCAACCAGAGATAATATGTCTGATGGACTCACCCGGACGATGGCATGCCCGACACACGTCAACCGTTCCGTCCTTCATAATATGTCTCCGGTAGTTATTTGTCAAGATAACTTCATCCATAATTGCACAGACGAAACCTGCGGTTTCCCCGAAAAGGTCACCGAAACGTAGCCAGGATACGGACGCTAAGACATCTACACCGGGCTCATGAAGAGCCCGATAGAAGCGCATTATATATCATCATTAATATAAAAAGTAAACCAAAAATCAGTCATGTTGAAGTTAATTAGTTAGGATTTTTAATTACCTAATAATTTAATATTTAAAGTCCAAAATGGGGCAGATTTTTTTTCTGCACGATTGGGATCAAGTCGGTTGCGCTTTTTTTCATAAATCAAACTTGCCTCAGAAAATAAATATTATTATTTGAAAAACATAAACTTTTTTTAGATTCCGTTTTTAAGTCGAGTAATAATGGCGAGTATTCGACTATTCGCCATAGGGAATGGCGATTAATCGGTATTCAACTATTCGCTATAACAACTATTCGCGGCATCTCCAGTGCTGATCCATTCGTCATGTTCGTGAACCGACGCCATCAGTACAGAGTTAGGGACTGGTCATCTCTTAGCTGCCACGGCTTATTTCATTTACCATTTTATTTTTAAATTGTTTTACTTTACTTTTTTTTTACTTTTTGCTCTGGACGCTTTTAACGTGTACGTCTTTCGACATCGTTCTCACAGTATGTATGACGGTTGGTATACATACGTCTCGTTCGTTATTATGCGATATTTTAAATAATGTGGGCATACTGTGAGTAGTGTTGGTTATTGCGCAATAGAAAAACCGTTTACAGTTCAGATCAAATTATAATTTACTATCAAATTAATCACACTAACAATTTACACACTGTAGGTACACGACACAACTATTCGGAATGCGCGACAGTTTCTAAACTTGTTCACTGCTTGACCGCCACCGACTAACTGCTTAGCTCCGGCCGGTCCGAGCGTTATGTTGTAGACTCTGTCGAGCGCCGCTAGGCGACGCTAGCGCGCCGCGATTAGTCGATATCGAATCAGTGACGTATTTTCGACGTGTATAATTTCAACAATCAATCGGCAGAAAACTCCATAGACACTCTTTTGTATCAAAATATTGGTAACATCTTCCATGTTACCAATATTTTGATACAAAAGAGTGTCTATGGAGTTTTCTGCCGATTATTCATCTCCACAGGAACCTACTGCGGACTGACCAAATCCAGTGATAATTCAAAAGTGCCTGTTAATTGAAATAAATGTTTTGAGTAAAGCTCTAGAAGAGTTGATCTAAATTTAAGGAACGCAAGCAAAAATAACTAAATTAAAGTCAGAGAAACACAATATTCTTGCTATATTGCAATTCCCAACTTAAAGTTCATTAATTTTCTTTATCCGCATCCATTTATTATTACCTCCCGACAGTAAAACAGAAGTAATACTAAATTTTCAAAACCCGGCGGCATTTTCTAATAATTCAAACTAGTGGGGCCATTCATTTTGATTGCAAAGCGAATCTATTTCCCACATGTTTGTAAAGGGTGCGTGAGATGATAGAAATAATTTACAATTTATTTCGTATTTATTCTTGGTCATAATTTTATATTATGAATGCGTAAGTGAAGTTCTTTGGTGAGCTTTAACAGTTTATCTTCAGTACCTGGGCGACCGAGCTCTGGTCTGGTGAAAATAGAGAATGTTCATTTAATAGTATAGGATAGTACCTACTAATTCTATACTGCCATGATAGTAGGTACTTACTAATTCCATGCTGCCATGATCATTATTCTAATGTCAATAATATCATGTCATTATTCAGTATCTTGTTCTAACTTTGGGCGACCGAGCTCTGCTCGGGTGAAAATTAGGAGAAAACAAATTTTCCCAGATATGAGACCTAGCTAGATTGAATTTTTCGCCCCCGTAAACTGCAAGTTGCCTCGCACATCCTCGCGCATCTAGACCGAACACACCAAAGATGGGCAGGGCGTGGATAGAAATTTTGCCATACAAATTTCAATTCTCGCCCATCCACATCTCGCCTCGCCGGTGTAAAACCACCTTCAGACGGATAGCGGTCTCGGATAGCTCCTGCCAGTATTGCAGAGACCTGCAAAGCAAGACAAAATGTGCAAGATCAGAATTTATAGCAAAAGTCAAAAGGAAAAAACCTCTAACCCCTTCATAAATTGAATTGCTCTACAAAACACAATAATTAACATCGTTTTGGGTACATACAGACAGGTTTTTTTAACTCAAGACACAACAAAAGTTAAAAAGTCTTGTTCCCGCTTAGGTATACTAGGTGGCAGGGACATCGACGCGAAAACGGTTACCATGGATTCAGTACATGGTTATGAACCCCTCTGCGTTAAAAATGTTCGTCGGTTATTAAAAAAAATCTGCTGTTCCATACATTTTGACTGCGTAGGTATTGCTCTGTTCTGTGAAACAGCAGAATTTTTAAAATTAACCGACGAAAAATTACAACGCATGGGGATTCATAGCCATGTACTGAATCCATGGTAAACGTTTTTGCGTCAATGGGGGCTGCCACGGCTGCCACCATGTAGAGATGTTCTACATCTCCAAAATAAGTACCAAAGGTCAAACGCTAAAACCAACACTACCATATGATATACAAAACCCTACCTCACTGCAATTTTCCTTCAATACATAACAGATTTCATAATCCCACAATCCAGTGAGCAGTGGGTTACCTAACCGCTACATTATTCACATAAACATCGTAGGTAACCTGCAGTAGGGTTACCACGCCGCAGGCCTCACTTGAGCCAGTCTCGTCACGTCGAGAACACGGCGAATCAAAACGTGCGATCTGTAATGGCGGGTGGCACTTGCATTTGTAGGGTGACTGTGATTGTTGATACTTTTGAGACATTTTAAAGTGAAACTTTTATTACATCGTCTCAAACTTTTTCGTCTGTGTGTTGCATGTCGCGTGACGGTCGGCCGCGGAGTAGGGATAAAGTGAAAGGCGCTCGTCAGAGCAGCCAAGGTCAATATGGCCGCGCCTATAGAAGTTTCACATTAACCGTGGTTTCATAAAACCACACAATCCTTTCTTTTTATTTTTTATACTTTGCCGTGATATTTGTTTTCATCTAGCTTTTTCTATGTATATTGGAGTTAATTGCTCGGTCTCTTGTGAATTTAAATCCTAAATAAACTTATCATACTGTGTACTGGGAAACACTTTTGAACTACAAAACGTTCCGTTTGAAGAGTAAGCTTTCTTGTATAGGGCATTTTCTTGAATAGACAATTTATAACGACCGGAAAATTCTAAGAAGTCTTGAAAATCATTCAAACAAAATAGAAAAATATCTCTTCCACTGAACAAAAACCGAACCTCAGCAGTTAGTTAATAACATTGAACAAAGAAGCACTTGAACCAAAAATACAAAAATCCTTCCAAGAATTGTACTTCAAACAGGGCTTTATCCTCTCAAGCCATAGATACCCTTGCCCCTAGGCCGTGCCACCCTCCAGAGGGGGAGAGACAAGTACCTTGAAGGGTGGGGGGAGGGTCTGGGCCCTTTGTCTGCGCTCCGTCATTACTTTGTCAAAGGTCCTTGGCAAGGCGCGATTCTAAGCCACATACGTGTTATCCTGTATGAGAGAACCACTATACAGCACACTACTTTGTACTAGTGGTTTCGGAGGCTGAAAAACATTTTTATTTCTCGTTCCCCTCCGGTTTATTCTCTTTTTTTATCAGCCTATTATTTTGTTGGAACAAAAATAGAACCTAACTTTGAATACTCGTCATGTTCTGCCTCTAACCGCTATTACAATTAGAAAGGATTTAAAAAATAACATGAAGACTCATCATCTGCCTAGCCTTTTCCCAACTATGTTGGGGTCGGCTTCCAGTCTAACCGGATGCAGCTGAATACCAGTATTTTACATGGAGCGACTGCCTATCTGACCTCCACAACCTAGTGACTAGGTAACACGATACCCCTTGGTAAGACTGGTTGTCAGTTTTTGGGCTTCTAACTACCCGTAACGACTGTCAAAGATCTACAAATGACAGCCGGGACCAACGGCTTAACGTGCTTTCCGAGGCACGGAGGGGACTTGGTATGTAAAGATGGTCACCCATCCACGGACCAACCGCGGCAAGCGTAGCTTAACCTGATCGATCGATCCGTGCAGCTGTTATTACTTAGCCACAAGCCCCTAACATATGAAGACTACGACAAGTATTCAATAAAAGTCAACATAAATCTTATCTTATTAACTGCCTCGTTGGTCTAGTGGCCGCAAGCACTACTGCTGAGCATGAGGTCCTGGGTTCGATTCCCGGGTCGGGCGAAGGTTATTGGGTTTTTTTTTCTGAAATATCTCAGTAGCTGCTCGGAGTCCGGATTTGCACCCGGTTGATGGCAATAGGCTCGTCCCCTATTACATGGGACTTAAACATAACTGGCGAAATATGGATGTACCTGCTACAGGGACACCACTGCCCAACCCTTCGGGCAAACAAGGCGTGATGTTATGTTATGTTAGAAATCTTATTAACAATTAATGAACATTTAAAATATACCAATTTCATCTAAGTAACAATAGTGTCCATTCTCCCCTCATTGTTAAGTCCATCCATCATTACACATTAACACTTAAGTGCCTATAGTCAAGTAATTATTTATTTACAGTTTAATTCGGTTCAGTTCAATCGACGGTAATCAATTACCACAAGGAGGCCGGTATGAACAGTTGCTCCCCAGTGACCGCTAAACGCGAGGAGGCTTCAATCAATGAAGTCACAGGCATAACTGAATTACCGTACGCGGCGACAGTACGCAAAAAGTTGCGCCGTAATGATTGTGTGTTTAAGACATAAGCGGTCAGCGGGATGAAAAATTCCGTATCAGCGTTTACCTCTTCTTTGCATTGTCCTGCAATTCCAGTCTATAGAAGTCCGGCCAGGATTTTATCACTTCATGATTTCGTCTAGTTTGGTTAATCCAGTGCTTTGACTTACTTAAGAATCTGTAAAGAGTTGTGGAATGGGAACTTAAGATATTTCCATCACAAAGAATTGTATTTAAAATATGGCATAATTTTCTAAGGAAGATATTTTACGGTTCCTGTCATTAGGTATTGGACAAAGCAAAATCATTATAGGTACCTATCAAATAATCGTAGTGCATGGAATTAGTAGTGTCTCGCACAATGAAGGGTTCCGTAGTTGGGATGAATTTATCCCAAAAAAAAACTTAACATTGCAGTTGAAAAATATGTTCTCCAATACATTCTAACTGCAAATCCAAGTTTGTACGCACAATATTGAGAGATTTATCATGTTATTTTAAGACCATAGACTTGTTATAGATTTTCCCGTAATCTATGAGTAAAGAACGATTCTCTGTATTTTTCGAAATTGTAGGCTTAGTAGTTTCGGAGATAAGGGGGAGGGAATGGTCAATTTTCATCTATTTTCTCAAATATCTTTAAATGTAAAATGTCTAAATTATTTAGGTAAAATAAAATATTTGAGATCCTCGCAACAAAACCCTTTGATTTGATATGTCACACGGTACAGTTTACAAAACTTTTTTTTAATTTCCTTATTTACAAAAGTGGGGGTCACTTTTGTAAATAAGGAAATTTAAAAAAAGTTTAAATATTCAAAATTTATTTATTTTCGAATACATCCGTATTTGGGTCACAGAAATACATAATGTGTACCAAATTTCAACTTAATTGGTCAATTAGATTCGGAGCAAATTGGTTGTGACAGACGGACCGACAGACAGACAGACACACGAGTGATCGTATAAGGGTTCCGTTTTTTCCTTTTGAGGTACGAAACCCTAAAAAGACATGATATCATGTCATATCTCATAAATTTGACACCCTTTACTGCACGAAAATTCCGCAATTCACGTCTCTCAACCGCTTCATCCACTCCCTTACACCACAAACTCGAACTCGCAAGAAACGCCCGACATGCGGAGTATCGGTCAAGGGGCCAGACGACAGTTAGCGTGCTCATAAGTGCGCTTTATGCTCAGCTGATAATGTCATGTCGAAGGAACGGTGTTTGATGTCGGTGACCTTCGTGAGCTTTATAAGGCCAAGGCTGGTTACAGGATCCTTTGAGTTCAAGGACGAAGAAACACGGTCCTTGAGAAGTATTGCGAGGAAGTACTTTGTGCTTGTTAAGTCTTTTATTTTGTTTGTAACTGAATTATATGTTTTGAGAGAAAACGGGAGTCAAGAATATCTGTATATCTCACGGTTGTACTAATGCTAATGTTCTTTCCCAATTTATAATTTGTTCTTTAAGAAAACAAACAAACTTTTTGTTCTTTGACTGCCTCGTTGGTCTAGTGGTCGCAAGCGCTACTGCTGAGCATGAGGTCCTGAGTTCGATTCCCGGGTCGGGCAAAGTGTTATTGGGTTTTTCTATCTGAAATTTCTCAGTAGCAGCTCGGAGTCTGGATTTGTGCCCGGTTGATGGCAATAGGCTCGCCCCCTATTACATGGGACTTAAACATAACTGGCGAAATGTGGGTATACCTGCTACAGGGACACCTCTGCCCCCAACCCTTCGGGGAAACAAGGCGTGATGATGTTATGTTCTTTAAGAAAATTGACACGGGATCAATTACGTTAGTTACATACATTATACTCCTACGGTCACATCCATTTTCTTACAACAGCATCTTCCCTTCGTTCGCAAATATATCACATAAATCGTGTTAAGTCAATATCTACAAGTCGCAACTTCGCAAGACCAATAAACGTTTATTTATATTACATCATAAAGCATAGATAAAATCAATTCAGAAACTAGTTCACTCAATATCTGCAGTTTCTGCTTACTTCAACTTTTGCAAGCTACCCTTTATTAAATCCACAAAGTGATCACTTTCATCAAGAACGGGAAAAAAACCAAGAAAAGTTGCAGTATTAAAATCCGGAATGAAATTGAAGAATTAGAAGCAAAAAATCGTGATGAAGGGAACTCTTTCATAGAACTTTGTTCGGGGAAAACAATGAAACTGATTTAATTAAAATATGGGGCGTAATAAAGCTTTTACTTTAATTATCTAATTAAAGTAAAAGCTTTATTACGCCCCATATTTTAATTAAATTAGTTGAAAGGTCAAAGGTCAACGGATTTCGGTTTAAGGTAAAAAACCGATAATATTATCGGTTTTTGACCTTTTTCACATTACATTTTCTGAAATCAAAGAAATCAACTTATAAGTGTTTATTTAAGATTAATATCAGTTACCCAAAGGTTAAATCAAGTACCCTTAATATAAATTAATCACTACATAGTATAAAACAAAGTCACTTTTTCTGTCCCTATATCCCTATGTATGCTTAAATCTTTAAAACTACGCAACGGATTTTGATGCGGTTTTTTTTAATAGATAGAGTGATTGAAGAGGAAGGTTTATATGTATAATAACCCGGTTTATACCCGTGCGAAGCCGGGGCGGGTCGCTAGTTGATAATAAAAACGTAACCCACTCAAGCATCCTTAATTGACCCAAGTTTTTCCTTAAGAAAAACACGTGTCAGTCGAAAACTTCTTAAAATAACTCCATAATCCGCTACCATTTGCAATCTTTACATAAAATAATAAATCAGGAATCCAGGTCATTTCTTATGAACCGAAGCACCAATTAAAATCACCAATTAAAGATTGAGAACAGAACAAAAATGTTTTTGTTACGTTTTTTCAACTTCCTATCGATTTCGTTGTCCCAATATATTCAACTGTATATGGCCACCCTACTTTATTGGTATCGTAGCAAGTGTTTGCACTTTGGATTATGTCTTCGCCACAGTTATTAATCAGTTCTGTATGTTTACACTAAAAGCGTTGAAAGGGAAAGTAGTATTGTTTGTTTTTAGGGTTCCGTTGCCAAATGGCAAAAAACGGAACCCTTATAGATTCGTCATGTCTGTCTGTCTGTCTGTCTGTCTGTCTGTCTGTCTGTCTATCTGTCTGTCTGTCTGTCTGTCTGTCTGTCTGTCCGTCCGTATGTCACAGCCACTTTTTTCCGAAACTATAAGAGCTACGCTGTTGAAACTTGGTAAGTAGATGTATTCTGTGAACTGCATTAAGATTTTCACATAAAAATAGAAAAAAAACAAATAATTTTGGAGTTCCCCATACTTAGAACTGAAACTCAAAAAATTTTTTTTCATCAATCCCATACGTGTGGGGTATCTATGGATAGGTCTTCAAAAATAATATTGAGGTTTCTAATATCATTTTTTTCTAAACTGAATAGTTTGCGCGAGAGACACTTCCAAAGTGGTAAAATGTGTGTCCCCCCCCCTGTAACTTCTAAAATAAGAGAATGATAAAACTAAAAAAAATATATGATGTACATTACCATGTAAACTTCCACCGAAAATTGGTTTGAACGAGATCTAACAAGTAGTTTTTTTTTAATACGTCATAAATCGTAAACCGCAATTTACCTTTCATTCAATGTTACTTGCTGCTACGGAACCCTTCATGGGCGAGTACGACTCGCACTTGGCCGGTTTTTTTACTTTTATTATTGTGTTTAGTTTGTGACCTTCCTGTACGAGTCACAATAAATACTTTTTTCTTTATTTTTTTTCATTTGTATAAAAATGTTGGCGTAATCGCCACACACGTAACGATTTACTTGCGCAAATTTAGGCTTGCGCAAATTTGATTGACGCTGATATTGACCACACACGGCTCAAGTATGCTTGTGACAATATTATTTCTATACAGTGACCGTCCAGGCGTGTTGTGAGTACTTTCATTGTTGATTAAAAAATTCTACTAAAACTTGAATACATGCCCCACACCACACATGCTCTGCACAAGCTTGGAATCGAAAATTGTAAATCACACAAGCCTTGAAATTTGTGCAAATTTCTTCCAACACATAACGATTTGCTTGTACAAGCCTAAATTTGCGCAAGAAAATCGTTACGTGTGTGGCTACCATTACAATTTCATAAATCTTCGTGTTAAGTCTCCAAATCAAACAACGTACGAGTAGATAAACAACGTCCGAACTTATTTTTATAAAAGAAAATATTGTTGAATTACACTTACAACAAATTTTACACTAGGTACTTCTTCTCTCCTCCTTCTCGTGTTAGTGACTAACCTGTTGTCATAGTCTTAAAGCCGCCCATGGGCCTCTGACTTAGCTTCACATATCGTCGAGAAATATCTCTCAGGCATGCCGGTTTCCTCTCGATGTTTTCACTAGGTACTTAATTAAATTAATAACTAAGTAGGTTCATTGTTTCGATTTAAAGAAAAATCTGAGAACTCATTTTACATAAAATATTACAAAAAAGGCCCATACAAATTCTTGTTCTCTAGTTCTCGATGTTTTTGGTTGGTATATTGGCGTGTGCTAGCTGACATATGGCCAATAATTTATCATTTGAACTATGTTTTGTGTTGCGTAATGTAAATTATTTTGCATACTATTGTATAGAATCATTTATTTTTTCTAACTTGAACAGACAGCTGTGCTGCTGGGGAGTTTGTTGCGCCACTTCTTCTTCCCAGCGAAAGGCATTAGGAAGTGGTGAAGGGTGGGCATTTTGGGGGACTGTCTTATGTAATTTTGACGTTCGAAAAGTGCTGATTCTCAGCCTAGTTTGAATAAATCACTTTTGAATTTTGTAAAAAGGTCCTATATAAAGCCTTTTATGTCCCAAACATAACTACAGCACAAGTATAAATTAAACCCTATTACATTATTATAAAAGCCTTATGCCATAACGGGAAACTCATAACACGTCAAATATCTCCAAAATTGATAGCTTTCATATTTAATTGCCGAGAAAATGGCGAACACTGGGAAATACCGATGCCAACACACCTGAACGGCCATTGAGCATTATTTACCGCGGCAATTGATTTTGTTGACCATCGCCTTACGGTTGTCGTGTACGCTTGGGTTAATCTGGCCAACGGAAAATGTGGTGCAGAAGTTGAAGTCTAGGAATTGAAACTTTGCTTGGCTGCAAGTTTACTTAAGACGAGGGAAAAAGTTTAAAAATTGCAATTTTTCCCCGAAACGATCAATTGTAGTAATATTGTCAATCGCTTCAATTGCATTTGGTAGACGATGAATTTGCGCATCAATGTGTATCAAATTGACTATTGCAATTGGTCGTTTCGGAGACCGTTTGCGTTTAAATAAACTTAGGTTTAAGAGACTGCCTAAACATTGTAAAATCGAGATATTATTATTGTGTATCAAATTGACTCCCTGCGTATATTCAAAACACAACTGTCAATTTTTGACAGTTGCATGAAATGGCTATGGCACAGAAAATTTACGTAGAGTCCGCGGCAGTGAAATCCGGCGGAAAATTATGGAACTACATTTTTTTAAAGCAATGCCAAAGACACTAGCGTCGCGTCAAAAGGACAGTGATGGTGGCGCGGACACTAGTGTGTCAGTTTAATATATGTACAATGAATTTCCTAAAATGTACCATGGTCGTATAGCTCGAGCCAACAGAAAATTGTAAGAGAACTGTTTAAAAATACGATGTCTCCCTTGGGTCTGCACTCAAAATAGGAAGAAAAAGAGTAGATAATGAAAAAGAACGTACAATTAAAAAAGAAAACAAAATATTTACAAAATTTCGAAGTCGCCATCTTGGATTTACATTTCGACCTTCGGCTTATCGGCTTTTGCACCCTTGAAAACTATGAAAAAATATGAATGATGAAAAATATGATTTTTTTTAGAGCCGCCATCTTGGATTTTCATTTTGACCAAATTCACACTTTCTCTCTCTCTCTGGAGGCATGCAGTGTAATCGGGCCGAAGTGTACTTCAATTTTATCCCACGACACTGTAATCACTTTACTCTTTTCTTTTGTTTTTTTTTCTGCCGGCGTTCTATCTCTCTCTCTTTCTTTCTATCTCTTTGAATTAGAAGAAGACAGTCGCAAGTATTAACACTTTTTAGCGTGACGATTTCTGAAAGTTCACAAGCCGCGTTAAAGAACTTCGTTCCAAAAATGTCTGTTTATTACTAGCTTAACTTTTTGCTGACAATAACTGAACCTGAACCTCTCCCAAAAAGGGGATACTAAGCCACGCAATTAAAACAAACGACCTAATTATTTCACCTTCAACCGAACTACTGGAATTCCGAACCGATATAGCCGATCCGATTTCCGGAATTACAGTAGCAATATCATGGAGTTATACGAGGTAAAGCCAACCGCAAATGTCAGGTCCGGTCATATACGGGAGCTGGTCGGCCGGACGTCCGATTGTTCGTATGATATAGGTCGACCTTGGCCTATAACGAGCTTCCCCGACTGTCACCCCTTTTTCGCCAAGTTATTGATGTTAATTGGCTAATGTGGGTAGGTAAATGATGTTCCCACAGGGTTATTTGTTGATATCTGAGTACGATTTCTTTTACTTATTTGCCTCTGAAAAAGTGGTCTTGTTACATTTTGGGTTTATTTTGTTTGTTATGCAAGCGAATAAGGTTTTTAAGGGCTTAGACAAGTGACAATCGTTTTCAAAGCTTTTCTTATTGCTACAATGGCTTTCAACAATAATAGATTGTTACACGAGGGGCTAAAATAACCCATTCTATCGAGGTAGAATAGAAACCGAGTTATAATGGGTTTTAGCGCCGTGTGTTCCATTCTACTTTTCACTACGATTGCGAGAAAATAAAAAAATCCAATACATTATTAAATAGTTTATTTTATTTAAAAACAAATATACAATTTGTTTAATCTGAATTTTTATCGCGGTATGCGGTACTAAAAAGCAAGTTTTACATAAGAATAAAGACTGTTTCGTATTTTTAGGCTCGTTGGTTACAGACAAAAATAACTTTTTTCCCTAGAGCAAGATATGCTATTTTTTCCCCGCTCTGGTACGCTACAATGACGGACTTTTTGAGCAAGAGGAATGAAAAATGCTTTTCGGTAGCTTATGCCAATCCTATTTGTATTTTGACCTTTCCATCGTCGTTATCGCTGGTAGAATGACATAATCGTCTTCCTATCTTGTCCCAATTTATTGGAGGTCTGTGCAGCAACTTTTCTCCTTCCCATCATTACCGTCAATAACCATCATGTTCACCGTTTGATTTTGATTTCTCAGTATTAAAACTGTTAAAGAATAGATAGATAGACTGATAGAATACTCTTAATTTTGTACACCAAATTAGTTAAAGATTTAAATGCAAAAATAATCATAATAAAAATGAAAGTGTCTTGTAACATCCCAGCGGCTCAAGGCGGCGATATCGATGCGACGGATGCATCAATTTAAAAAAATTAAAAAATTGCGTATTTTTTTTTTTTATAATTTTCTATGTTATTATATGTGGATTTATTCATATAATTGGTTGTAAAGTAGCATTAAATTCTAAGTACTATTTATTTTATTTTATTTATTAATATTTTATTTATTAAACCTAACTTGGTTTCTGTACGACTTTTTCGGGTGACCACTGAAAATCAGTGCTGTGCTGTGGGTGGCTGTGCTAAGCATCATGCTAAGTGGAAGCCTTCTTGTCACAGTCATGACGTGCCAGCAGCTGTCGCATATTTCTGTTTTGTGCTCGTGATTACATTTAAATTTATTTTTTTATTTTATTTTATTATTCTCTTCTTATAAGCACGTGTTTCTGTGACACATAAATTTATTTTTCTTTCTTGTAAATAGTCTCCTACATATTTACCCTCAACTCAAAGCCTCAATTATTACAGGTCATTCATTCAAGGTCAAGAACAAAGTCGTACCGAAAGGAAAACTTCCCTATTGCACTATTGTTTCAGGCATTCGGGTCACAATTGTATTGAGGTTTACGATCTGCGTGGGTTTACTAGCAACTAAGTTACACCGCGTAGTATTTTTATTTTTACTTCGCACATTGAACAAACCGAAAATAATAATGGTTTAGGGTATTGGGGTAAATTGTACGGAAAAGGCAGAAAAACGGGAGTTGTGGCATAACGTGCCTTTTTGCTTACTGAAATAAACAGAATGATGTGTTTTCAAACGAGTTTCTTCATTCAAATAACGGTATTTTACATGTTTTTTTTTTGAAAAGTCTTTATTTTCTCAATACTAGTCTAGCAACGCATTCTGCCAAAATTACTGGATAGAAAGATCCCATGTTTACGCCATCAATGCTTTTTAAATTGACTCATATCGAACCGCAATTACGTCGCGTAGTTTTCGGCTGGTGTACGCGAAGCTTAAAGCCACAGTCCTAGCGTAGGGTATCTACGCTAGGACTGTGGCTTTAAGCTTCGCGTCAAGTACGCGGGATGCGGGACGCGAAGCGGGAGCGTCAAAAACGCGAAACTAAACGTGCAAACCTGCGCGACTACAGCACGAACCGAACAATGATCGAAGTTGCCCGAGGTGAGCCGAGAATGCACGAAGTTATTCGAATTGAACATTCGAATTTATCAACTTCGTGAAGACGCGTACGTCCCGCTTTGCCGACGCGGTGTTCCCGCGTTACGGTCGCGGAGGAGTGCAAGGCACCATTGATAAACACGAGCAGCGGCAGCCACGCGACTGACGCTGCCGCTTCGCAGTAGCTTTGGTCGCGCAGGTTTGGCCGAAGCTTAAGGGCCTATATTGAAAATAAATAGTAGTTTGGTGGGCGTGGCTTATTGCCCCCGCACGCGGGGAGTGGCGGTTCTATATTCGATGGTTGGCCGCCACATCGTCGCGCTGCCACAAACGTATCTAAACCAGTAGCAAAAAGTGGAACTAACGAAATAACTGACCGGAATTTGAAAACGTTAGTTACTTAGCATGGGCTTTGGCTAAACATTATTCTTGTCACTGTCGCACAACTGTCATACTAAAAGTGCATGATAAAGACAGAAACATATCTAAGAAAAAAGCGCGTGCTAAGTAACAATAATTTATCTCGGTCTATGAAATTTTGCATATAGCGAACTATGGAGTAGACAAATAATACAAAATATTTAATTATCAGCAAAAATATTTATTGTTTACAGAGTGACATTCTCACACACAAAACGTATGCTAAGCGTATGCTGAGACGCAGCGCAGGGCAGAGCAGATTTTGTAATGTATGAACGTACTGACAGCTGCGTACGCTGCGGCGCAGGCACTGACCTGCTCTGCGTCTCGTTGTAGAGCTGGCATAGATTTCTGTGCGACGCGTGCAGGTCGTCACTTGTTTTTTACCACTGATTCATAATTTTATTTCAATGACAGATTGTTTGTACTAGCTAGGACGCGAATGTGTCTGTGTAGCTACGTCGCAGCATACGTTCGCGGCCTATGTCTGCCTCGCCTGCCCTACCCTGTAAAATCTGTACTGTATTGCGTCACCTGCGTCTCAGCATACGCTTAGCCTTCTGATTTTCCTGCACTACACCTTTCAGTCTATATTTAAGCTTTCCGTGACTGATTGAAGATTAAATAATTACCTGCGTAGCACGGTAGGAGATGCCAGCAACTAAGTTTATGCTGCACTAGCTTCACCCCGCGGCGATGTCTGTCTGCTTCTCATTTCCGAAGCGAGTAAACTTATGATTAGTTATTTATTAAAGAGGCGTTGAATCTCGCGGATTTAAATGTAAATCTGTATTTTCGTATCGTGATAGATAATCTTCGTGAATCCATTCAAGGGCCTGTTTCTTAATGTTCGGATTAAATTTCTGAATAAAACTAATATTTAAAAAAAAGAAAAAGAAAGAAAGAAGAAGATTATAGGTATTATAGGCTGAATGACTTACAGGGTAAGTTTTTATCCAGTGCGTAAACTTTAACACGTGACTTTATTCATCTTTTTGAACATGGGACCAAACCTGAAATCGTGAAAAAAAAAAAATCTGCTGTTCCTTACATTTATGTTCGCATAACTCGTCAAAATGTAGGGAATAGCAGATTTTTTTTCGCGATTTCAGGTTTGGTCCCATAGTAAAAGTTGTTTATAAGGATAAGGGTGAGTGCGCAGGGTGTGGGGCAGCTCCAACAGTGTTGCGAGTCGCCTGGACTGCGAATACGTAGGTCACTGTTGTGCCCTCTCTCATGGGATGTCGCAGCGGTGACGAACCGCTATTTATTGTTTTGTTTTCCTTGTTTTTGTTTAGTGTCTGTGTTTACTAACATAGTCGTAAGTTTTACTAACAATCTTGTTTGAGTCTTGGTTACTCCAATAAAGAAAAATTATATTCTATTCTATTTACAAATCACATTTTTAGTACCAAAAATACCCCAAATTCATTAAAAATGAGCAAATTTTCAACACGGGTCATGAGCAGTGATCGGAGTAGGTAGATTGATTTTACGTACTCGCATCATGAATAGTTTTTTTTTACATGTTGTATACCTAGCTCCTCTGCAGAATTATCGAGCGATCTAATAAGAGCGGAACCGTACCGTCTGCCGTCCGTTCATGGTGAACCGGGCTACGGCTGGTTAGTTTTTATTGCCGTCTTGCGGGAAAATGACTTAGTTCTGGAATGAGGGTAGTGTGGTATGTTAGGTACTTGATTATCAGCTAATTGTACAGTTATCTATAATTAGTAGGTATGTTTAGTGAAAGGAAGTGTTTCAAACACTTCCTTTCACGTCATAAGCGATGGATTTAGAATAGGTATGGTTTTAGGATGCAGAGTTTCTTGCTTTTCTTGACTATTCAAAAGCTTTGTTTGTAATCATTATACAACAGGTAAAAAAAACACTGTCCGATCCGTGAGGTGCGCGTTGGGCATTTTTGAGATGGGAAAAAACAATTAAACTCGCGACACCGTTACCGACACCTCATTTTTGTAAACGCGATTGTGCTCTTTATTTATATTATGTTACAGACCAATTATCTATACAAGTATTTTTCTTCCTGCGCAATAAAATTGTTCAAGTTTACACTTCTGTCGGCACTCCCGGAGTGCCAGTTTTTTTTTTTTTGCTCTTAGTTCATGGGCGAACTTACTCCCAATACGCCAAAACCTTGCCAAGTTACGTGCCGGTGAATATATATGAGTTTTATATACCATTTCCATATATCAGCTTCTCAATTAATACTATAACGTTTGACAGCTGTAACCAGTAACCAGTGGCGACCGCAAGCAGCTCAGCTTTGTAGCACACTAATGTGATTCCCCCCGATGGCTATCTATCTACAAACATAGTTGATTGAGTGCCACGCTGATGGCATTAGACGGAGTGCAGCGCCCTCTAGATTAGATCCGATTCAATAGTTTGGAGATACGTTTTTATTTAAGGAGACACTAAGCGACTTTTTATGATTTTATACTGAAGATCACGTCTAAACAACACGTGTTAATGATTTGAAAAAAATATATATTAAATAAGAACATTTTCTTAATAACTTAATCTGTGAATATTTCAGATTATATTTAAATTACATAGTGTAATTAATTTGTAAAGATATGTCTAACGTGGATAAAAAACTGAGAATCACGCAAAAACTATCAAGCGTATTTTTCTGAAACCTGCACCATTTTAAATATAATTTAATTATGTATTTTTTAGTACACGTGTTTTATTTAAATACCTTTTGTTTTACGTATAATAAATTAATAATGCGTTTAATTTGGGACAGCGCTCCTTGATGGGCGAGTCCTATTACTGGCTGGACGTACGACGCGTTGCGTGAGCTTAGCACAGAACACGCAAGCCAACTATTCAAGGTCACTGGCATATATTGGCGTCTTAAGAATGTATAGATATTCTGCGATTGAGTTTTGTTTTATTTTTTCTTTTTAGCGTGTGGCATGGCTATGGTCCTGTTCTAAAAGTATATGATGCAAATGTAAATAAATGGATTAGAAAACCCGTGGATGACAATTTGTAGTGCCACTAAATTGAATGTTTTGATTCCATTATTTGAATTCACTCGAAATTAGAACTTTAAATCACCTTAAAGAAGATTTTTGACAATTGAGGTTATTTTATAACCTCAATTTTCGTTGATGATTATTCAATTTCAATTTAATTATGGAAAAAGTAGTGAGATATAAAGTTGAAACCTTCTGGTTTCTGAGTACAGATGAACCTGTTTTTAATTCCCTTTTGTGAGTAATTTCGTAAGAATTAAACTTGTACTCTAATTGCGTAATACACGATCAATCTGAATCGTTTTGAAACAGATTGCTAATCCATTGCTTCATTATTTTAAAAAAAATCTGCTCAACAACGTAAATAACGCAATGAATGTTGTAGAACTGTCAAAATGAAATAGATTAGTGATAATCGTTTTCGAAAATAAATTACATAATTATGATACAGGACAGGGTTTGTCAAGACATTCATAATTTTTGTCCAGAACTTACTTACGAGTAGAGTGTCAATAGATTCCTTAAATTCCTTTAAACTTGGGTTATCGCGAGCCAATTTCTTATAGGTACGCTCTGTTTGCTTAAAGTTAACTGCTGCACTTTAAGTACACTTTCACGGAATAGTTTACTATTTTACCATTGGTCTACAACTTTATAGTGAATACAGCTTTACACAAATCGATTTGAAGTGAAGTCTATCTCTGAATGCGAGTCCCAAATTCGGCAAAAGAGTAATTGGGTTTTCCGTTCCCAAAATTCTCGTTTATAGTCCGGAATGAGAATCGTGAATCGTGTTGGTCCGACCGCTATCGCATGGGATCTATTAAGCACCCGGCGATCGGAGAATTTCACAAAGAAAAACGCAGATCGAATTTTTTGATGGCGGTTTCGTTGTAATGTTAGTTGGTTTACCGTTGGATAGATTGTTTATTATCTCATTGTGGGTTCAATAATTACGTAACAACTTTGAGCAAATAAACTTACTGTTTGTTATAAGTTATTACAGATATGAGGTAATTCTTGACCCTTAGTTGTCATAACTTGATGGGGTTATAAATAACCGTGAATATCGGACATGCTCCAATAGTTTAAAGATGCAAATAAAAAATACGAGCAATAAAAAGTTGTAATTTGCATGGTATGATGTAATTCATCTTTTCTAATCTCGTTGCTAGATTTTACTCACGTTTAGGATTTTGAAATACCTACCCTACTGTTTACCTATACCGGATGATTTTTTTTATCGTCTCGAAATTTTTACAGGGCGTTCTACCCATGAATATAAACAACTTTCATTATGGGAGCAACTCTGAAATCACGAACAAAAAAATCAGTTGTTTCATACATTCGTTCGTGATTTCAGAGTTGCTTCCATAGTGAAAGTTGTTTATATTCATGGGTAGAACAGCCTGTAAAAATTTCGAGACGGTAAAAAAATCACCCGGTAGATTTGGATTCAAATTGAGCCCTAAACACGGTTTAGTTTTGGAATAAGGAAGTTGGTTTCGCAAGGGATTGCGAATCAAACTCATAGTTTTGACAATCGAGAATCTGTTAGAAAAGTTGTAAGTAGGGAAAGTAATTCGCTTATCAAATTGACTGCCAACTTTAATTGCCCATTTATATTCATATCACAACTGTAGTTCTTTGGAAGTTGTATGTAACCGCTATAACATGGGAAATTGACGTACGACGTAAACAATAAATGTTCCTCCATACACGTACGCTTTCCATAACCCAACGCAACCTTAGATTATTCCGCAAATTAGTAGAAATAGAACAACTTAGACTGGACCGGGTCTGGTATAGAACGAAGTATACACGAAGTGGTGTGGTATTCGAAGTGAAGTGATATTTAAAATGGTGTGGTTGTGGGAGTTTGTGTGTGTTAAGTGGAGGTACTTCCAATGAAATAAAAACCAGCCAGTTGCTTTACGGAGATATAATCGAATCATCAATTTACCATCAATCAAGCACAATATAACTAGGCTAGAGCACGTTGTCAAAATATGTTTCGACTTATCGCGAACCCGACCCGTGTAGAAGTGAACAAGAGAAAAATAAAAAAAACTTTTTACAAAAAAAAAACAACCGACCTCCAAAAAAAACACTACAAAGTTAAAAATAACTTTAATTTCGGAAGTCGGTGTCTTGGGTTTTGTGTTTTCGTTTTTTGCCACCGACTTCCGAAATTAAAGTTATTTTTCACTTTGTAGTGTTTTTTTTGGAGGTCGGTTGTTTTTTTTTGTAAAAAGTTTTTATTTTTCACTTTTTAGTTGTGGTACCTACCCCACACACATTCGAATAACACTACCTGCTACCAATGACAGAAACTTAACATATCATCTACATACTAAGTGGGAAAAAAATACGTATTTTGTAGCTAACTCAAAAACTATCCAAGCAAAGTTAATAAAATTTATATGGGACCAATTCGAGAGCACACCCTTTCAAACAAAAAAATAATTTTCAAAATCGGTCCACAATTGACGGAGAAATCGGTGGACATACATAAAAAAAACAACAAACATACGCGACGAACATATAACCTCCTTCTTTTTGGAAGTCGGTTAAAAATATGGCAACCGAGAGCGCAAACTAGTGATGTTCGTGTTATTTAGTAACATTTAGTGTTGGGATTCCAACAGTGGTGTACAAAGTGGTTTAGCTTGCGGGTGCATTTAGACAGCATGTTGGTTGATGGTCCCACGACGAGAGAACAATTTTCGCTAATGTAGGCTTCACGCATTTCTACTTATACTCGATATTCAGACATAACATCACAGTTACTTCTACAATATTTTTTAACCGACTTCCAAAAAGGAGGAGGTTATATATGTTCGTTGCGTATGTTTGTTTATTTTTTTATGTATGTCCACCGATTTCTCCGTCAATTGTGGACCGATTTTGAAAATTATTTTTTTGTTTGAAAGGGTATGCTCTCGAGGTGGTCCCATATAAATTTTATTAACTTTTCTTTGATAGTTTTTGAGTTAGCTTCAATAATACGTTCTTTTTCCCACTTAGTATGTGAATGATATGATAAATTCCTGTCACTGCTATTTACATAGCAGGTAGTGGTTTCGAATTTGTGTGGGGTAGGGTACCACAACTAAAAAGTGAAAAATAAAAACTTTTTACAAAAAAAGAAAACAACCGACTTCCAAAAAACACTACAAAGTGAAAAATAACTTTAATTTCGGAAGTCGGTGACAAAACACGAAAATTCAAAACTAAAGACACCGACTTCCGAAATTAAAGTTATTTTTTACTTTGTGGTGTTTTTTGCAAGTCGTTTGTTTTTTTTTTGTATAAAGTTTTTTATTTGTGGAATTTTGTATCTGCCTAATGAAATAAAGTTCCTGTACTTATTAATTCTATACTTGCCAAAAAAGCTTTAATTAAAATTCGTAGCGGGCATGTGCACTTGCGGTGCAGCATAGCTTTTCATGTGTAAAACTGAAATATTTGGTTAATTAAGGCCACTTTTTTGCAACATGAGCTGTACAGGCTGTGAACAAAAATTCACCGAAATCGTGAACAGTCGGACTTTTAATTAGCTGCAGTAAAATTACACTTCTTCTATCATTTTGTTAAAAAATGTACTAAGTTATTGACGAAATGATTGTAAGAAGTATCATTTCACTGCAGCAACTTTTTTTTTTCTGTAGGGCTACTCATAGCTGGCCTCTAAGGCCATGACTATTTATTTAACCGGGCAAACCTGAAAAGTCCGACTATACTTATACTCCATTTGAAATAAGATTAGATATTTAAATAAACCTTTTTTACAGTCCGTTCAACCAATTTTGACTTCTATTGCGTTGGTAGCATGACAAATGGCAGCTGCAGCAAACAGTTGGTATTGTAAACCACTTTTTGTGCTTTTAATGCCATCCATAAAGCCTACGGTATAAAAGTCAAAATCAGTTGAACGAACTGTACAAAAGGTTTGTTTAAATGTCTAATCTTATTTCAAATGGAGTATAGTTGATGTTTGATTTCAGATTTTTTTGAAGTTCTTTTTCAGATTAGAATTTTGTCGGTTTCCTAATGCTTTCTACTTATACCTACATTTTCTGGTGGTACCTATCTTACTACACGCTTTTACTGAAAACCCTGTGTAAAAACGAAATAAATATAAATAACTAAATACCTACAACGTGAGCAGTGGTGGCCCAGTGGTAACCTAGGCAGGCGCTTTACTTAGTGTAAATGATTTAATCACCACTGCTCCCAAAACGGTGAAGGAAAACGTGAAGAAACCGGCATGTCATAGAACCTCCTAATGATCTACCCCATTTATTAATGATCTACCCCATTTATTAAAAAACCAACCACAAATGGTGTTATTTGCTGACGACACTTCCTTAATTTTTAAAATAAATAGACGTGCATCAAATCTTGACGACGTAAATAACGCCCTACTGCAGGTCCAAAATTGGTTCACTGCTAATAATTTAGTATTAAATGGTAAAAAAACTAAATGCATAAGATTTGCTTTACCAAATGTTAAAAGTAGTGATTGTGACATAGTATTGAATAAGGAGAAACTAGAATTTGTCGATAAAACTGTTTTCTTGGGGATCACGCTCGATTCAAGGCTGCAATGGGGTCCTCATTTAACATCTCTAGCAGGACGGCTAAGTTCAGCAGCATATGCTGTGAGAAAAATCCGTCAATTTACTGATGTAGATACCGCGAGGCTAGTCTATTTCAGTTACTTTCATAGTATCATGTCTTACGGTATTTTACTATGGGGACGGGCTGCAGATATCGAGTCTATTTTTATTCTGCAGAAGAGAGCCATCAGAGCAATATATCGTCTCCGCAGACGCGATTCTCTAAGGGATCTGTTTAAAGATATTAACATCATGACGGTACCTTGTCAATATATCTATGAAAACATCATGTACGTAAGGAAAAATCTAAGTCTTTTCAGTAAAAGAGGTGATAGACACAATTATAGGACTAGAAATAGGGACCAATTAGTTCAACCGGGTTTCAGATTGGCTAAAGTAGACTCATCCTTCATGGGGTGCTGTTTAAAATGTTATAATAAAATACCTTCCCACATAATCCAACTGAACGAAACGAAATTTAAATCATGTATAATACGCACACTATGCTGCGGGTGTACTATGCCAAATCGAATGCCAAATAATCGAATATCAATTGATCGACCACTATAAATCGAACACCTAAATACTCGAACGTTCTTAAAATCGAATAGTTAATAAATCGAACATTCAAAATATCGTACACTCAATACATCGAGTGTTCAAAATATCGAATGTTTGTTTGATCGAGCGTTCAACGCATCGCATATTCATCCTATCGAAATATCAATATACGGAATACTTTTTATATAGAACTAGCTTTGCCTGCTGCTTCGCCCGCGTGGATGTCGGAAAATATCCCACAGGAACATGCTATTGGAATTCAGAGTATCCTATGTCCTAACCCAGCTTATGGCCTATCCGTGTGCATGTTATCTAAAAACGTTCAGTCGTTACGGCATGAAAAGGCAACAGGCAGATTAATAAATCTGTTTTAGGGTTCTGTACTCAAAATGAAAAATTGAAACTGCCATGGGATCTGACGGCAAAGGTCCTCGCACACATCTGGGAGTGGCGCGTGGAGGCGAAACGCCGCGGCTTTACTCCGATGCCGCAAGAAGTCGCTGCACAGCGGACAGAGCTCCGGCGGGATCGCATGGCGACATGGAGAGTGCGATTGTCGCTGCAGCCATAGCGCTGGGCACACCACAATTGGGGCGATAAGACCCCTTTTTGAGGAGTGGCTAGAGAGGCACCACGGCGTCCTCACCTTCCACCTGACGCAGGTCCTCACCGGATACGGCTGTTTCGGGAGGTTCCTGTTCAGGATAAGGCGGGAGGAAACACCCGGGTGTCACCATTGTGTGGATCGCCCGGAGGACACGGTGGAGCATACGGTGGAGGTCTGCCCGGCTTGGGCGGGGCATCGCCGTATCCTCGTGGAGGCGATCGGCGGCGGTGATCTCTCGCGTCCGGCCCTGATTCGGGCCATGGTACGGAACGAGAGGAAATGGGAGGCCGTCACCTCCTTCTGCGAAGCAGTAATGCTCGCGAAGGAGGAGGCGGAACGCGTGAGGGAGAGGCAAATTTCGCGCCCTCATGCCCCTAACCGACGCAGGAGGAGACGCCCTGGGCGTCGGAAATCGCGAGCCGATTTCCGGCCACCGTAGGCGCGGGCTTGCGGACGGTGAGCAATGGGTAGCTCGCCATCCGATAAGGACCAGGCCCGGGTCGACGGCGCGTTGTGTTCCACGCGCGCCTCAAAGAGATGTCAGCAGAATTGACGGGGTCCGCTAGGGTCGATGCCTGCCGGGGTTGCGAATAAAACCGAAAGGGAAATCGTGGCCCCCGGCAACATGGCAACTGAAGGAATACGGGTGGGTTTTCCCCCGGCAACATGGCAACTGAAGGAACACGGGTGGGTTTTAGTCAGAATCTGACATGCCCTCCCGCTCCACCCAGAGCGGGAGCAGTTATTTGATAATTTCTCACCCAAAAAAAAGGATGCTCTGAATTCCGGTAGCGTGTTCCTGTGGGATATTTTCCGACATCCACGCGGGCGAAGCCGCGGGCAAAGTAGTTCTATATAAAAAGTATTCAGTATATTGATATTTCAATAGGATGAATATGCGATGCGTTGAACGCTCGATCAAACAAACATTCGATATTTTGAACACTCGATGTATTGAGTGTACGATATTTTGAATGTTCGATTTATTAACTATTCGATTTTAAGAACGTTCGAGTATTTAGGTGTTCGATTTATAGTGGTCGATCAATTGATATTCGATTATTTGGCATTGGTGTACTATGCCAAATCGAATGCCAAATAATCGAATATCAATTGATCGACCACTATAAATCGAACACCTAAATACTCGAACGTTCTTAAAATCGAATAGTTAATAAATCGAACATTCAAAATATCGTACACTCAATACATCGAGTGTTCAAAATATCGAATGTTTGTTTGATCGAGCGTTCAACGCATCGCATATTCATCCTATCGAAATATCAATATACGGAATACTTTTTATATAGAACTAGCTTTGCCTGCTGCTTCGCCCGCGTGGATGTCGGAAAATATCCCACAGGAACATGCTATTGGAATTCAGAGTATCCTATGTCCTAACCCAGCTTATGGCCTATCCGTGTGCATGTTATCTAAAAACGTTCAGTCGTTACGGCATGAAAAGGCAACAGGCAGATTAATAAATCTGTTTTAGGGTTCTGTACTCAAAATGAAAAATTGAAACTGCCATGGGATCTGACGGCAAAGGTCCTCGCACACATCTGGGAGTGGCGCGTGGAGGCGAAACGCCGCGGCTTTACTCCGATGCCGCAAGAAGTCGCTGCACAGCGGACAGAGCTCCGGCGGGATCGCATGGCGACATGGAGAGTGCGATTGTCGCTGCAGCCATAGCGCTGGGCACACCACAATTGGGGCGATAAGACCCCTTTTTGAGGAGTGGCTAGAGAGGCACCACGGCGTCCTCACCTTCCACCTGACGCAGGTCCTCACCGGATACGGCTGTTTCGGGAGGTTCCTGTTCAGGATAAGGCGGGAGGAAACACCCGGGTGTCACCATTGTGTGGATCGCCCGGAGGACACGGTGGAGCATACGGTGGAGGTCTGCCCGGCTTGGGCGGGGCATCGCCGTATCCTCGTGGAGGCGATCGGCGGCGGTGATCTCTCGCGTCCGGCCCTGATTCGGGCCATGGTACGGAACGAGAGGAAATGGGAGGCCGTCACCTCCTTCTGCGAAGCAGTAATGCTCGCGAAGGAGGAGGCGGAACGCGTGAGGGAGAGGCAAATTTCGCGCCCTCATGCCCCTAACCGACGCAGGAGGAGACGCCCTGGGCGTCGGAAATCGCGAGCCGATTTCCGGCCACCGTAGGCGCGGGCTTGCGGACGGTGAGCAATGGGTAGCTCGCCATCCGATAAGGACCAGGCCCGGGTCGACGGCGCGTTGTGTTCCACGCGCGCCTCAAAGAGATGTCAGCAGAATTGACGGGGTCCGCTAGGGTCGATGCCTGCCGGGGTTGCGAATAAAACCGAAAGGGAAATCGTGGCCCCCGGCAACATGGCAACTGAAGGAATACGGGTGGGTTTTCCCCCGGCAACATGGCAACTGAAGGAACACGGGTGGGTTTTAGTCAGAATCTGACATGCCCTCCCGCTCCACCCAGAGCGGGAGCAGTTATTTGATAATTTCTCACCCAAAAAAAAGGATGCTCTGAATTCCGGTAGCGTGTTCCTGTGGGATATTTTCCGACATCCACGCGGGCGAAGCCGCGGGCAAAGTAGTTCTATATAAAAAGTATTCAGTATATTGATATTTCAATAGGATGAATATGCGATGCGTTGAACGCTCGATCAAACAAACATTCGATATTTTGAACACTCGATGTATTGAGTGTACGATATTTTGAATGTTCGATTTATTAACTATTCGATTTTAAGAACGTTCGAGTATTTAGGTGTTCGATTTATAGTGGTCGATCAATTGATATTCGATTATTTGGCATTGGTGTACTATGCCAAATCGAATGCCAAATAATCGAATATCAATTGATCGACCACTATAAATCGAACACCTAAATACTCGAACGTTCTTAAAATCGAATAGTTAATAAATCGAACATTCAAAATATCGTACACTCAATACATCGAGTGTTCAAAATATCGAATGTTTGTTTGATCGAGCGTTCAACGCATCGCATATTCATCCTATCGAAATATCAATATACGGAATACTTTTTATATAGAACTAGCTTTGCCTGCTGCTTCGCCCGCGTGGATGTCGGAAAATATCCCACAGGAACATGCTATTGGAATTCAGAGTATCCTATGTCCTAACCCAGCTTATGGCCTATCCGTGTGCATGTTATCTAAAAACGTTCAGTCGTTACGGCATGAAAAGGCAACAGGCAGATTAATAAATCTGTTTTAGGGTTCTGTACTCAAAATGAAAAATTGAAACTGCCATGGGATCTGACGGCAAAGGTCCTCGCACACATCTGGGAGTGGCGCGTGGAGGCGAAACGCCGCGGCTTTACTCCGATGCCGCAAGAAGTCGCTGCACAGCGGACAGAGCTCCGGCGGGATCGCATGGCGACATGGAGAGTGCGATTGTCGCTGCAGCCATAGCGCTGGGCACACCACAATTGGGGCGATAAGACCCCTTTTTGAGGAGTGGCTAGAGAGGCACCACGGCGTCCTCACCTTCCACCTGACGCAGGTCCTCACCGGATACGGCTGTTTCGGGAGGTTCCTGTTCAGGATAAGGCGGGAGGAAACACCCGGGTGTCACCATTGTGTGGATCGCCCGGAGGACACGGTGGAGCATACGGTGGAGGTCTGCCCGGCTTGGGCGGGGCATCGCCGTATCCTCGTGGAGGCGATCGGCGGCGGTGATCTCTCGCGTCCGGCCCTGATTCGGGCCATGGTACGGAACGAGAGGAAATGGGAGGCCGTCACCTCCTTCTGCGAAGCAGTAATGCTCGCGAAGGAGGAGGCGGAACGCGTGAGGGAGAGGCAAATTTCGCGCCCTCATGCCCCTAACCGACGCAGGAGGAGACGCCCTGGGCGTCGGAAATCGCGAGCCGATTTCCGGCCACCGTAGGCGCGGGCTTGCGGACGGTGAGCAATGGGTAGCTCGCCATCCGATAAGGACCAGGCCCGGGTCGACGGCGCGTTGTGTTCCACGCGCGCCTCAAAGAGATGTCAGCAGAATTGACGGGGTCCGCTAGGGTCTATGCCTGCCGGGGTTGCGAATAAAACCGAAAGGGAAATCGTGGCCCCCGGCAACATGGCAACTGAAGGAATACGGGTGGGTTTTCCCCCGGCAACATGGCAACTGAAGGAACACGGGTGGGTTTTAGTCAGAATCTGACATGCCCTCCCGCTCCACCCAGAGCGGGAGCAGTTATTTGATAATTTCTCACCCAAAAAAAAGGATGCTCTGAATTCCGGTAGCGTGTTCCTGTGGGATATTTTCCGACATCCACGCGGGCGAAGCCGCGGGCAAAGTAGTTCTATATAAAAAGTATTCAGTATATTGATATTTCAATAGGATGAATATGCGATGCGTTGAACGCTCGATCAAACAAACATTCGATATTTTGAACACTCGATGTATTGAGTGTACGATATTTTGAATGTTCGATTTATTAACTATTCGATTTTAAGAACGTTCGAGTATTTAGGTGTTCGATTTATAGTGGTCGATCAATTGATATTCGATTATTTGGCATTCGATTTGGCATAGTACACCCCTATGCTGCCAAGCATATTATAAGTTGGGGGATTACATCGCTGATAAAAATGCTTGGCTCAGCGCTGGTCCAGCTCCACAAGGGCGCATAAACTAATTGATTAGCATTCGAAAATATTGTTGCAGCTGCTGAAGATTGTAAAACTATCTTTTCCTTGTATAAATTCAATCTCTTTGTATTGTATAATTGCATATCATATGTGTGAGCACTGTGACCATGTTGTACAATCCATAAAGCTACCATTTACTGGGTACGTCTTTCATTGACTTGAATGTGCTCTGGCAGCTGAGAGTATGTCATGCTGACTCAAATGTCTCGCTGATGGTGGCGTGTGTGTTGGATCATTAAGTTCCCTTCAAAATGGTTGAGCTAAATGGTGCTGATCCATGCGTCATGTTCGTGAACGGGCGCCGTCAGTAGGGACTGGTCATCTCTTAGCTGCCACGGTTTATTTTATTTTAATTTATTTTAATTTTTGAATTGTTATTATATTTTTATTACGGACGCTTTTAACGTGCACGTCTTTCTACATTGTTCTCACATGTATAAATTCAACACGAATGATGTAACCAATATTTTGTAACAATATTTTGATTTAAAAGAGTGTCCGTGGAGTTTCTTGCCCGTTCTTCTCCATAGGTACCTACTACGCTTTGGAATGGGCAACTAGCTTCATTTTTCTGACTGACCGACCCCTTGACAATTCAAAAGTACCTGTAATTGGTTTATTTGAAATAAATGCTTTGAGTTTGAGTTTTTGAGTTTGAACCAAAAATTCGAAGACATGTGACATCTACCAACCTGCACTAGGCTCGCGTGGCGGATTACAGCCCACTCCCTCTCACAGAGATGAGGCCTGTTTCCCAGCTGTGGGAACATTATAGGCTGATAATGATGAACCTACTTCGTGAAAGAAGTAGCTTACACTACTAAATCACATGTTTCAAGCTTACCGTGGGTAAAACTTCCACAACAGATACCTAATATAGCCATAAATGCAATAAAGCTAAACATGATAACGTGAACTAGATTCTATTTAAAGTTCAAAGAGTCAAGAGATCAGGAAATAATGTTTTAATGCATACGAGGAAACAGTTTAACTGGCAATAAACACAGTAACGGCTCAGTTACTGAGTTTCGTCGCGTTACATGTGAAAATATCTGTCAATTAAGCGAGGAAACTATATTTGAAATGCCGTTTAAAATGATGTTAAAACGGTTGCAGCTGCGTTCGTTTCATTTTAATTTAAATATTTATGTTGGTTTTATACACGCTGTATATTATGGTAATGTATTGTTTGTAATAATTTTGGACTCTGTATGCGTAATTTTTGGAACCTTTCTCAGTTGTACATTCGTAAAAGTTATTTTCTTTATCGAAGCATATGTTAAACTCTCTCGCATAAGACGATCCTTAAGACGCAGATATATGACAGTGACCTTGAATGGTTAGCTTGCGTGTTCTGTACTTAGCCCAAGTAACGCGTTGTACGTCCAGCCAGTAATAAGACTCGCCCATCAAGGAGCGCTGTCCCAAATTAGACGCATTATTAATTTATTACACGTAAAAAAACACGTATACTAAAAAATCAATAATTTAATTATTTTTAAAATGGTGAAGTTTTCAGAAAATACGCTCGATATATTTTGCGTCATTCTCAGTTTTTTATCCGCGTTAGACATAACTTTATAAATTAATTTCACTATGTAATATAAACATAATCAAAAATATGAAATATAAAATATTAGGAAAATGCTCTAATTTAACATATATTTTTTCCTAATCACTAACACTACTCGTTTAGACGTCATCTTCAGTATAAAATCATTAAAAGTCGGTTATCGTCCCCTTAATCTCTCATTGCTACTTCTGTGAGGCCGCAGCATGTTGGGTATTTTACTTGCAACACTAACATTAAATGTAATTTAATATCATATCTGTGGCAACACTCACCTTCCAACTGTGACTCTGGTTGATTATAGACGTGAAAATTATTAGTCCGTCTCTTTTATTTACTTTTAATCGGCACCACGCTACCAGCACGCGTAGCATGACCACCGTAGAAACGAGTTTTGTCGACGGAAGAGTAGACAAAATGACAGATAAACAATCACAATCTGTCATTTTGTCTATTCTTCCGTCGACAAAACTCGTTTCTACGGTGGTCATGCTACGCGTGCAGCACCTCAATCAGCAATCACCACCTAATACACCGCTGCACAGCATATTTATATAAATATATTTTTATTTATATTTGTTCCAGGTTAGTGAATAAGTACCATCTACTTTAAAGCTACGCAAATTATGGCGTTATTGTAGTCATGTCTCATTCCTAAAAACTATTTATCTCAGCAGCAACCATATACCTTCTTTTTAATTGCAACTCTTTATTAGTGACTTTTGTGGATATGATAATTATTCAGATTGATTACAGTTGTAATAGCAATCATGTAATTGCGTTTTATTAAAATAGGTTTTTACTTTTATTAACTTCTTTATCTTTTGTACAGATTCTTTTCTATTTTATGAATGTGAGAACGCTGTAGGCTTAGTGGACTGTAGATCTATTGACCATTTTCTATTTTATAAAGTACCTGGTTCTTATTGAAAGACCTAATACTGTCCTCCCATAACAAGTATCACTGTTATTTGAAAGTATTGTAAAAGCCAATTATTTGTAAAAGAGTAATCGTGGAGTTTCTTGCCGGCTCTTCTCCATAGGAAGCGACCAATTGGAACCGTGCACCTAGCTTCTGACGTTTCATAAGTGCCCTTGTTGGTTTATGTGAAATAAAATATTTTGAATTTTTATAAGGACATAGGTTTTTACTGTAATAACATCACAATAAGTAGAGCTTTTGTCATTTTCATTTTGAAACAAAAACAGTAAAACTGCTTTTATTTCAGTGGTTGTAGAGTCACTTGTAAAAAAGCTTCCACGGAGAGATAGTATTTATATATTTTATTTCTGACTAGCTTCTACCAGTGGCTTCGCCCGCGTGATATTTTATAAATTATAGCTCAGTGATAATATAACATTCTACTGGTAAAAGAATTTTTAAAATCGGGCCAGTAGTTTTTGAGTTTATTCATTACAAACAAAAATACAAATCTTTTCTATTTATAATACTAGCAGCGCCCCGCGGTTTCACCCGTATAAATCTCGATCCCATGGGCATATCGGCATAAAAAGTATCTTATGTGTTAATCCAAGTTATAAACTATATTTGTACTAAATTCCATCTAAATCCGTTCAGTAGTTTTTGCGTGAAAGAGTAACAAACATCTATCCATCCTCACAAACTTTCGCCTTTATAATATTAGTAGGAAGGATTAGTGTAGGCAAAAAACAGCATCAGACAGTATTCCTCATTTTAATACCATAATAAAACTTCCTGAATCCTTTTCAGTTTTTGCACGATGCCCTTAGAGAGCATAGCAACAGCTTAAATCATACAGCTTTTATTATAGCACTTGTGCACTAAATCACTGACGCTTGGTTCCCACACGAACGGATGCCCTTAATAATAACTGTTAGAATTCATAGCGAAGATATTTATAGTATTCCAGGGTTTAAAATTTCCTTCGATATTCTTGAAGAACTTGAGGAATGTGAACTGTGTGTGTATAAGCAAATAAACTATAGTAAATTTTAAATATTAAAAGGTGTTTTTAGAATTTTTGTAGTGCTAAGTTTATTTAATTATTTATTTTTTAACTTACATATTAATATAGGGTATCCTATTGCGATAGTGTAGTTATCTAAACTCTTTTCCTAACTTATTATTATAACTTATTATAATAATTGTATTATGGGCGACCGAGCTCTGCTCTGGTGAAAATAGAGAATGCTCATTTAATAGTAAGATAGGATAGTACTTACTAATTCCATACTGCCATGATAGATAGATAGATAGATAGAATATTCTTTATTATGTACACCATCAAAATTACAGACATTAATATAGAAATTTTACATTGGGTGACACAATGGGCGGTCTTATCGCTAAAAGCGATCTTTTACAGACAACCTTTGGATGGATTTAAATGGAAAAGGAGAGACAATACTGCAGGTAGTCAGTGGTGTACCATTTACATATACAACAGAATACACAGATACATAAAGCATATAATTACCTATATATATACATATTAGACAGATATACATAAAATTATAAACATGAAACAAGAGCAAGGAATTATATGTAATGACGATGTTTAAGGAGAGAGAAAATGTTTTTTTACCAGAATTTTAAAAGTGGACAAAGATTGAGCACGCCTTATCGACACGGGCAAGGCATTCCATAACCGTACTGCTTGAACCTTAAAAGATTTGTCATAAAAGCCGGTGGAATGCATCGGCATCTCTAGTCTCAAATTTTCCGATGACCTCAGATATCTATTATGTGTGTCATGAAGGAACTTGAAACGTTCTTTAAGATAAGAGGGGGTTTTAGGATTGAACAGAATACTGTAGAGCTGAAATAAGATATGAGCATTCCGGCGAAGACGTATGGGAAGCCACTTGAGCTTTGTACGAAATTCAGAAATGTGATCATATTTGCGCAGGCCAAATATAAATCTTATGCAAAAGTTTTGAAGTCGCTCAAGCTTATCTAGCTGTGCCTCAGTGAGATCAAGATAACTGACATCAGCGTAGTCAAGGATGGGAAGTAAAAGGGATTGTGCAAGCGCAGTTTTAGTGGCAGTCGGAAGAAAGTTCCGCAGTCGTCTCAAGGACTTACCAGATGCAAAAATTTTGCGACTTACGTCCTGTAGCTGGGGACCCCAAGAAAGATGTTTGTCAATCCAAACTCCAAGGTTCTTAACCTTTTCGCTTACTGGAATAGCAGTTCCGTTAAATTGAACTTGAGGAAGCTGCGACCAGTTTATCTTGGGGGTCATCCTTGAGCTGCCAACAACAATGACCTGAGTCTTCGATGGATTAACCTGCAACCCATGTGCCTCACTCCACTCGCAAATTGAACCCAAATCCTTGTTTATTATATTAATTGCATCAGCCAAACCCGAAAGAGCAGCTTGTCTATATATTTGCAAATCATCTGCATAAAGGTGGTTGGAAGAAAGAAGTTTTTTGGAAATAAAGTTTATAAAAATTGCGAAGAGTAAAGGAGATAAAACGCCACCCTGAGGTACACCGGCAGAAGTATAACACCAAGAAGAACAAGACTCTTCTATGCATATACGTTGCCGGCGGCATGATAGTAGGTACTTACTAATTCCATGCTGCCATGATCATTATTCATTCTCTTGTTCTAAACTTAAAAAAAAATCCGCTTTCCCTACATTTTGACGAGCCATGTGAACATAAATGTAGAGCTGATTTTTTTCGCGATTTCAGGTTTGCTCCCATAGTGAAATTTCTTCTTATTGACGAGTACAATAACCCCTTAAGATGCCCGTGAATTCGATTTAACCCTGTATAATTAATATTGTACTAAAACAAACCACAACCATAAAACAATTAAAACTAAAATAATTGTATGTTTCAACTCTATTGTTAATGCAGATTAGGCGTAATTCATAACATTTGCACACAAGTAGAGGTCGCGGGGTCGCCCTGCCGGCCGTCGACTGAACTACAAGATGCATCATTGTGTTCACGACCTTAAGATAATGAGGGTGAGCAGAACGTGTAGTTTATTGTGCACCGTTATTTACTTATAAGCTATTAAGAGTACGGTCCGGGACGGTATCCTATGGGGAATATTATAGGTACCTACAACCTAGCCTTCTAATTTTGTATAAGTATGAGTTTACCAATTTGCATAAACGAAAGTGATGGCACATGTACCAACATCGACGATAATGATTTTTATGCCGTTCTCGTTCGTTCGTGTCGTTCTCAGGAACTGATGGACGCTAGTGAGGGCGCCAAACACCAGGTCGAATTTTGGGCCAAGTCTATTTAGATTGCCGTCGACACGCTAAGAAGACCAGTTTGCATGATATTCTAAAGAGCGGACTTTATGGCATTGAGATTAGGGCGGTTTCTATATAGCAAATTGCACGGATATGATGATGGGACGGAGACCAAATGAGGACTGCAAAAGCGCTCCTTATTATTCGCTGCAGGATAATATAACATAGCATCACGCCTGTAATTCCCGAAGGGTTTGACAGAGGTGTAATAAATACACTCACATTTCACCAGTTATGTTTATGTCCCATGTAATAGGGGGCGAGCTTATTGCCATCAACCGGACAAAATCAAAATCAAAATATTTTATTTCACATAAACCTACAAGGGCACTTATGAAACGTCAGAAGCTAGGTGCACGGTTCCAATTGGTCGCTTCCTATGGAGAAGAGCCGGCAAGAAACTCCACGGTTACTCTTTTCAAAATAAATTGTTTCTACAATGTTTTCAAATTACAGTGTAGGTATAGGTATGGGAGGACAGTGTAGGCCTATTAACAAGTACCAGGTACTTAGTAAAATAGAAAATGGAAACAAATCCAGACTCCGGGCTGCTACTGAGAAATTTCGAATGGAAAATCCCAATATCACTTTACCCAACCCGATAACAAATTAAATGGAAAATCATTTGTTACCCAATTACCTACCTTCCCCTTGAAAACTTAAAACAAATGTGTTCAGTCGGTTACTAACAGCCTCAAAATTAATACCATCATATTTGTCTTCTTAGTACTTAGCTAGGAGTCAGAGAGACAGTTCAAGCACCAATTTGATTTAATTTGACTTGAGATATCACAAAGATTTATACCTCTAATACCGACAATATTCATTCCCGTCCGCTCATTTAACTTAAAGCTTCCTCTAAAGAGCCCTACAATAACATCGAGACAGCACTGAGCACTCCTACGCACAGTTTACTAGGAGTAAAGACTGACGGTCATTAGGCGGCATTAACATTTTGTATGCCACCTCCGGACACCTCCAGACAGATAGGCACGTACTTAGAATCTGTCAGTGTCCGATATCCGCGGCTCGTCCGCAATCTGTCCGTTCCGGTGTGATTGATCCTTGACTGAAATTAGTGCATAGTTGATAGTTTTAAGGTTAATTTTGCTAGATTTTGTGTACCTGTAAACAAGCGCTTCTCGCCATCAAACTGGAAAGTTTGACGAGTAACACTGTAGAAGTGTAGAAGCAATAAATAATGTACCTATGTTTAAGAATAATGAAAAAAAAAAATGCCTATGCGTTCGGCGGCATTCTGCAGCTCCCTGCGATATGGTCAAGTCTCCTTATGACAATATCAACGAAATGTGAGTCCTAAGGATATAACTTTAAGATTCAAAATCATTTCTGCTAACGATAATCCTTTGCCTTGCCATTTCGCGCCGTGCCGCCTTGTGAGCGCCGGTCCTATTCTGTGCGCTTGCGCCGTCATAGCTCATCTCTAACAGCTAACAGTAGGAAGCTGTAGGGAGTTGTCAGAGGTACAATTCAGATTCTATTGCGAGGATCTTGGATTTGTTTAGTATTTTATTACATTTATGGTTGGTTTTAACTTCCGTGTTAGATCTGCTGGTCAATTCAATAGTAGATAATAAATTATTTTGCTGGTAAAAAGACTTACGTTCAGGTAATGCGAAAATTTCAATGTTCTATGCCAGTATTTTTACTTTAAAGGTTTTGGAAACGCAATTATGCTCTTTATTCATATTACGTTACGGATCAATGTTCTATGCAAGTATTTTTACTTTACAGGTTTTGGAAGTTTTTTTTTTTGTAAACGCGATTGTGCTCTTTATTTAGATAAGGTTATGGACCAATGTTCTATACAAGTATTTTTCTTTCACCAAGGCGATCTTGCTCAAGTTTTTAGTTCTGTTGGCACTCCCGGAGTCCCACAGTTATTTTTGACGTGACAACGTCTTATAAATTGGTTTGCCGGGTGACACTTCAAGAAACTGCGTTACGCTCCGCTCACGTTATGCGCTCACAATGAGAGCGAGTGAAAGGCACGCGTCCCTTCCACTCGGGCATGGTTAGCCCGCCTAAGAGCGAGAGAGACAGACATAAAAAGTGAAAGGCACGCGTCCCTTCCACTCGAGCACAGTTAGCCCGCCTAAGAGCGAGAGAGACAGAGCGAGAGAGAGAGAGTGAGAGAGATAGGCATACACACCGGTTCATGTCTTGCGTCAAGTTATTGTATGTATATTTGTATATAAATATGTATGTATGTGTAAAGGTAAAAATAAAATTTTGTTAATATGAAATTCAGTGCGAGATTCTTTGTATAAATTAATGTTTTAAATATAATTCTTTGTATTAATAAATGTTTTAAATTGTTACTATTATTTCATCCTTCTTCCTACTATACGAATGAATATTCACATTAAAATTATTTTACCACTCAAAGTCGTTGTCACGTAAAACTTTCGCCCGTATACCGACTTTACAAGCAACCAATTTTTATTTTTAGCCTGTATTGTGACACTGCAGGGCAAAGGCCTCCCTATCTCCTGTCCACCCCTCTCTGTCTTGAGCCAGTGTGGACCAATTCTGTCTGCAGGCATTAAGTTTGTCTCGACTCTCGCCATCTTCTCCTAGGTCTACCTCGATGTCGACGGACGTTTTCTGAGATCCACGTTGTAGTAGATGGTTATGTGTTTTTTTTATTTTAAATTTGGCTCTTTTCGATATACCATCCTTCTTCTTTTCCTATTCGAAGCCAGTTCAAGTTGATAATACCTCGTTGAGAAAGATACAGCCACTTTAAGAATTACATAAAAATACATTTTTAAATATTTTTTTAAAAGATACAAAATACATTAAAAAATATAAAAAAATGTGGCCCGCCGGAGTCGGGAGCAGGATCCAAGCTACCGGTTAGACGTCCAGAGACAGGAACCACCTCACGATGCGAGCCGTATCGAGGAGTACTGCCTTCTGAATCAGGCTTTTGATCCAACCGCCTAGCGAGAGCCTCGAAAGATGTTGATCGAGGGTTTCTGCCATAATCATTATTACTCGTATTATTAAAACAGTTATTGCCTGCGACTTCGTCTGCGTGTATTTATTTTTATGAATGAATGATGAATTAAATGCACCGATCCCAGCGTGGTTTAACCAGACTCGATAAATCGAATGAACCCAAATATTTGCACTAGCCCCTGGAGCCTCATGCTGCATGGGGCTACAGAGGCCATTGCATATTAAGGAGTAGACCGGGTGATGCGGTAATGGAAGGGGAGACGTGCCCTTATGTAAATATTCAGGACGAAAAGTAGCCAATGTCCAAATATAACGATTGATTAAATGGTTTAGATGTGAGATATTGTAATGTATAGAATCAATTTTATTTATTTTTCTAACTGAACAGACAGCTGTGCTGCTGGGGAGTTTGTTGCACCACTTCTTCTTCCCAGCAAAAGGCACTAGGAAGTGGTGAAGGGTGGGCGTTTTTGGGGGGCTGTCTTATGTAATTTTGACGTTCGAAAAGTGCTGATTCTCAGCCTAGTTTTGTAAAGGTATACCAGACCTACGGACAGATTTATTTTCGCATTTATTATAATATTAACTTAGTATTAACGTTCTGACTATCCCATCTAACTCTAATTTCATTTTGTTTCAGGTAAGTCATGTCAACGGTCAAACTTGAACGTCCTGCGCACGCGCAACTGGATGTTGATAGCCGTTCAGCTTCCTGAGTAAATAATTATGGAAGTACGAATTAGAAGATTAAAGATGGAGAAGGTATTTTAAATATTTTGTAGGTAAGTAATTAGATAAACATGATAATGGAGTTCATTATCGCTCATTTATTAGCCTGTCGCAGTTCATGGGTAGTATAAATAGACTTGGTTGATATCCCGTTCAGTAGTACTCAGCGCTACTCCTCCACATTTATTATGCGTACAGCCAAAGTGTGGAACTCTCTGCCAGCATTTGTGTTCCCTTCCATATACAATGTCAAAATGTAAAAATTACTTTAAAAGGGGGGGTCTATCTTTAATAGCGTTTTTGGGGGACTGTCTTATGTAATTTTGACGTTCGAAAAGTGCTGATTCTCAGCCTAATTTGAATAAATGACTTTTGAATTTGAATTTTGAATTTGAATTTTAAATTTGAATTTTGAATTTGAATTTTGAATATGGATTTTGCATTTGAATTTTGAATAGTTTTCATGTTATTCAATTTTGTATGTTTTGAGTAGCGTTGACCATATCTCCGATGTTATTGGCTCGATTTGGATTCTATTTATTATTTCTAAAAGCTTATGAGTTATTTTATTAGATTAACTAACATTTTTATTAAAATTTGTCAACTATGCAAAAAAAACGGAGTTGAAAATTATTAAAAAAAAAGTGTTTTTTTAAAATCATTGAGGATTTAAAAAAAAACAAGTGAAAAATGATCGAAAAATAACTGAAAAAGGGAGGGCCTTTTTCAGTTATTTTTCGATAATTTTTCATGAACATTCAGAAAAATGTGGACGGGCACATGCCGATGGACGACATTGTATAACCCGTATATATGCCTTCAAAGCAAGAGCGAACAGGCATCTTCTGGGTACGCTTGTTCCATCACAGACCTCATCCATCGCTTTCCATCAGTCGAGATCGGAGTCAAGAGCAGGGACACTTGCTTTCTTAAAAAAGAGTGCAATGATCGCTAACCCGCGCGATGATTGCTCTTGGTAAGGAGGCGGCCTCATGCATAAACTCGCGGTATCTTTTTCCTACCTGGAAACCACGCGATTGGCAACATAATCTACAACCAATCCTTCTTTACTTCTACAACATAAACTCCCCAACATTCTCCCATAACAGACAAAGATATTAAATTCTTGTTGCGTGAGTCGTGATGCACGTTCGCAATATATCCTTTAGAGAGCTTAGTTCATGGACAACATGACAGGTGGCGCTACCTGCCTCCATTCGCGGCCATTACAGGTGAATTTAATTTATTATTCACGTATTAATATTGTTGTGGATGTTTGTAAATGGATATTGCTGGTGGAACTGTTATTCGTTTTAAGACCCAGATATATGCCAGTGACCTTGAGTGGTTAGCTTGCGTGTTTTGTACTGAGCTCACACAACGCGTCGTACATCCAGCCAGTAATAAGACTCGCCCACCAAGGAGCACTGTCCCAGATTAAATGCATTATTAATTTATTATACATAAAACAAAAGTAGTTTTAATAAAACACGTATTAAAAAAATATCAATAATTAAATTATATTTAAAATGGTGAAGGTTTAAAAAATTTGCGCTTGATAAATTTTGCGTGATTCTCAGTTTTTATCCGCGTTAGACATAACTTTACAAATTAATTTCACTATGTAATTTAGACATAATCTAAAATATTTCTATAAAGTTATTAAGAAAATACTCTAATTTAACAAATTATTTTTTTCAAATCATTAACACTACCTACTCGTTTATACGTGATCTTCACTTCTTCAGTAGAAAATCATTAAAAGTCGGTTATTGTCGCCTTAAGTGTCCGTGTTGCAGCTAGCTAGACAGTTATAATATAGAGCCCAGGAACTATTTGAAAGGTTACATCTTTCAAAGGAACTTTTGCAAGTAAATTACTTATTTGTAAAAAAGCACGAATTATTCGTGCCCAAAGCCAAAAGCAACTTGCACACAAGTATGCGAGTAGTTTGCATGCCATTGTGACATTTATTCATTAGAAGGAAAACGTTCTAATTCAATTAAACATGATATTGGTGCCGATTCCCTTGTTCACAAACTAAACTAAATTTAAGTTCAGTGCATCTTTTTCTTTCTGTTTCATTAAGAAAAGGACAGAGGATAAATTTTAGTTTAGTCCTGTCAAATTAATCATCGCCTGTCACTCTCCATACAAGTTTAGACGTGATTAAAAACTTGCCGACTAAAATTATGTCAATTTACGTCAAGCGCTGATTAATTTACTATATAAAACTAAGCGTTGCCGCGCCGCCACCGCCGCCGCCCCTCTGTCTGCTGACTTCGAGACCGAGGCCTTACGGTAGACGAGCAAATCCTAATAAATGTTAGATTATACTAGCTGACCCCGGTAAACGTTGTTTTGCCAATTATTTGTTTAGGGTGGACAACCCTTATCACTTGGGGGTATGAAAAATAGATAGTAGCCGATTCTCAGACCTACTGAATATGCATATAAAATTTGGTAAAAATCAGTAAAGCCGTTTCGGAGGAGTAAGGTAACTAACATTGTGACACGAGAATTTTATATATAAGATGAAGAAGATAACCACATTTTACTGCAAAATAGTTTTGGGTATAAATAAGAATATGGATAAAGGTAAAATTACGAAGGAGAAGAATACTAAGATGACGACTGATAGATGGCAAAAACAGAAAAGTTATCTCAAATTTTTGTGTAATGTTTCTTATAAAAAAATATTTAGTAGATTCCTCACCATACTCACACTTGCGGTCCAAACCAATCAAGTAGTTTTCCTACTGCATTTAGTTTATTTCGATGTACATCGACGCGGGTAACAAACTGCATGCCTGATGTTACGCGGGCACTTTACGATGTATGTATACGTAGTGCAATTGCTTGGATGAGCTATAGTAAGTGCTATAGTAAAATTAGATTTAGCTGAACTGAAACACGTAGAAGATACGAGGACACTGGAATGGAAAGAAAGAAATTCAAAACAAAAACATTAAAGGAGCGTTACTCGTCAAGGTCGTTTCTGACGGCCAACTCTAGCACAGCGCGCGCTCATTGGTCAAATCAAATAGCGCGCGCTTACTGGCTTCCTGTTACACACTTCCCTTTTCACGAAGTCACTCCCACAGATTTGATAATTTAGATTTATATTTTGATTGCAGGAAAGCAAGAGGAAATATATTAAAAATCAAAGATGATAGGCGTCCAGTAATTAAATTCATTGAGTTAATTACCTAGACTGACCCAGAGTAACCTTGTAAGAATACCAGCTTGAAGATTGACACCAAGAAGCTTTTCACAGACCACAAGTGAGATCAATAGGATATGCATTACTTAAATGTTGATTTCGATCGACGTCAACTGCCATAAACTTCCTCCATGGCAGTTGGAGAAATCCTTCCTCAACTTTTAATTTATATTTATTTATCTTCTCGTCCAAGTCTGCTTATCCCTCTTAAACCAGCCATTTCCTTTTACACGCAATGTATTTCAATCGCTATGCGGTTAACTAATAGCTCCCGTGTTACGCGTTGCTCCTCGCACGTACCGCTGTTCAGTGTTCCTCGTTTATCTGCGCGCGTTCATTGGTCGAGCAGATTCTGTAATAAGTGCCACCGCCACTACCGCTACCGTACTGCGATGCAATTTGATTTAGCTGCATCCGTTCGAATTAGCAGTTCGTTTGGAGATTAACTTGAACGTTTCGAATTTTAATGAACTTTACAAAAATTATCATAGCTATATTTGTGAAGCGTATCAGTTCTGAATGCATTCAGGCTCAGATTAAACAGATTCGCAAAATTCATTGCCCGTTTGCATCTCGAATCTCTAGTTCATCTTGCATTGCATCTCCATTTTCTTGTGTTTCTGGCTTGGAACTGTCACATCCCAAATACGCATTATGACAGTGTATTTTTTAAGTATTGTTGGGTTTTCCATCAGGAATTTCTTTGTAGCAGCCCAAAGCCCGGATTTGTACCAGGCTGATGGCAAGATGCTCGCCCCCTATTACACTGGACTTGACAATGACTTCGGGGATGACAGGCGTCATTTAACGTGTCAATGTTTTGCAGATCTTCATTTGTTCCATGAAGTCTTAATATATATAAATTACGTGTCACGTTGTTTGTCCGCGATGGACTCCTAAACTACTTAACCGATTTTAATTAAATTTGCACACCGTGTGCAGAAAGATATATAGCTTACATCTTAATTTAGGAAAACAAAAAAGATATGAAGAAAAATTATGTTTTTATAAATTATGGTAGGGTAGGTAGGATAGGTAGGGTAGGTAGGGCAGGTAGGGCAGGTAGGGCAGGTAGGGCAGGTAGGGCAGGTAGGGCAGGTAGGGCAGGTAGGGCAGGTAGGGCAGGTAGGGCAGGTAGGGCAGGTAGGGCAAGTAGGGCAAGTAGGGCAGGTAGGGCAGGTAGGGTAGGTAGGGTAGTAAGTGATAAAGATGGTCCACCCCAAACATTTATATGGCAAAACAACGTTTGCAGGGTCAGCTAGTATATTATAATAATTGATTCTATGAAAGATGACACCATTCCAAAAAGGAAACCACTAGCTATAATCCAACTTGACGCTCTAATTTCCTTATGATCAGACATTGCCTTGGTAAACTGTGATGGCGAAACGAGTATTATCCAGGATATGTCTGCTATAAACAGTAGCGAGTAACAATTATTTCGGTATAAGCGACGATCGCAATCAATTTCCCGAGCTGGCTAATTGCGGCGCCTCTGTTACGCACTGCCAATGTACCGTTGATGGTAGAAGGCCTGGGCTGCCATAAACATTTGCATGGTAGGTCAACTTAACATATAGAGTATAAATTTCGATGTTTTTTGTGGGTACATTGGCGTGTGCTAGCTGACATATAGCAAATAATTTATTTAATGTTTCGTGTTGCGTAATGTAAATTATTTTGCATAAGTACTATTGTATTGAATCAAGGTTTTCTAACTAAACAGACAGCTGTGCTGCTGAGGAGTTTGTTGCGTCACTTCTTCTTCCCAGCTAAAGCACTAGGAAGTGGAGAAGGGTGGGCGTTTTTGGGGGACTGTCTTATGTAATTTTGACGTTCGAAAAGTGCTGATTCTCAGCCTAGTTTGAATAAATGACTTTTGTATTTTGCATTTTGACTGTTAGCAGCTGGTGCGTATATGGTACAAAATCGAATGACACTTCACTTATCGTCTAATATTGACCTGATAACAGTGTGTGATAACCTCCCTGATCCTGGTTTCACTTCTCAACCTATCACAGTAATGGACATAAGTCTTTTCCTATTTTTTCCACAACATCCATTGATTCGATTCTGACTTAAGTACGCTTGTAAAATATTTAGTCATACATTAAAAAGAAATTAGGTACCTACCTCCTGTTGAAATAGGAGCATTTTGGCCTCGTGCAGAACCTTCAGTTTATTATTTTCTTTTCATCATCTGCCTAGCCTTTTCCCAAGTATGTTGGGGTCAGCTTCCAGTCTAACCGGATGCAGCTGAATACCAGTATTTTACATGGCGCGACTGCCTATCTGACCTCCACAACCTAGTGACTAGGTAACACGATACCCCTTGGTAAGACTGGTTCTCAGACTTTTTGGGCTTCTAACTACCCGTAAGGACTGTCAAAGATCTACAAATGACAGCCGGGACCAACGGCTTAACGTGCTTTCCGAGGCACGGAGGGGACTTGGTATGTAAAGATGGTCACCCATCCACGGACCAACCGCGGCAAGCGTAGCTTAACCTGATCGATCGACCCGTGCAGCTGTTATAACTTAGCCACAAGCCCCTCTGTTTATTATTATTTTATTTTAGTTTATTATTTTCTTTTAGTATAATTTTATTTTTTATACTTTTATTATTATGTTTAGTTTTTCGTTTTTTCTTTCTTTCTTTGATGATCAATTTTGGATTAAGTCCATTTATAGGTACCAACCTGTTAAAAACTATTTTGATCAACGTTTATGACCACGTCTCTTCTGCACTTGTCCATAAGATTCTCTCTATGTAGTATATTTTCTGTATCTCTATGCTATTTCTCATTCCTGGCACTCAGTTGAATCACGCACGCTGTAAGATACACACATAAATAATGTATACCAGGTATGTATATAGGTGAGTTTGTGTAGGCAAATAATATAGGGAAGGTAATTAAGGTAGGAGAGGAGAGAAATATATCTTTGCGCCGAGAAATCTTGGGTACGTGGGTTTTCCTTAATATTTTCATGTTTGCCTTTTAGAAACTCATCGTTAAGATTTCTTGTTTGTATAGCTTTAATTTAGGATTTAATGAAGAAAATATAAGTTTGGGTAAATGTTAAGTTATATCTGAAGCAAAATAATTTTGTGCTTATTCTTGTGCAGTAATTATCTTAACATAGACACTATGTTAAGGGGTTCCCAAAACTATCAATTGCGCTTTATCAGTTGCCATAAATTTTGATCGTAGTAATATTGTCAATCGCTTCAATTGAATTTGGTAGACGATCAAGTTGCGCATTAATGTGTATAGATCACGTTTTAAAAAAAAAACAATTGCAATTGATCATTTCGGAAACCCTTAACTCATAAACCTATAAATAATCTCACTATATTTGTTTCCTACGGGGGTAGGTAGAAACTACAAAACGAGATGTGTGTGTGTGCGATCTTTACATATTTCTTTCAAACTTACATATATATAAACTCACGCCAACTTTCCACACTCTTTTTACTTTCTCTTTTTACCTTGTGATGTCCGTCCGAGTGTTACCACTTTTGGGCAATACCCAAATTCTTTCAGTTACTCAACTTTTCCTGTAATGTTACTCTAGATTATAAAACTTTTTACAAAAAAAACCACCGACTTTTTATTTTTCACTTTTTAGTTGTGGTACCTACCCCACACAAATTTGAATATACCAGTTACAGGAACTTATCATATATCATCCATATATTAAGTGGGAAAAAAATACGTATTATTGAAGCTAACTCAAAAACTATCCAAGCTAAATTAATAAAAGTTTTATGGGACCACCTCGAAAGCTCAAAACTAAAGTTCTACATAAAAAAAGAAAAAAAAAAAAACATACGCTGCGAACATATAACCTCCTCTTTTTTAGAAGTCGGTTAAAAAGAATAACCTTCGGTTTGAACCACAGACCCCATAAATCAAAGTCAAAAAACGACTACACCAGTTACCAAAAAATATCTAACAATAACAATTAATACATTAAGTCATTACTGGTCGACATAATAAATGTGTTCTATATAAAAAGCTAATTTACGCGCATTAGGACATTGTGGCGTGTTGCCTAATCGCGTCGAGTCATCGCCCGCTCTCGTTAGGGGAGGCACCCTTAAGTTATGTGGATTTATTCTTCTTAGATGATAATGTGGTATTTGCTGGAGAAACAATGGATAAGTAGTACCACCCGTAGCAGCGTGTCAGCGTGATTGGTGTTTTGGATGAGCTTGACTTTTGCAGTGCAGTTGTAATAAAACATTTGTGTGAGCCTCTGCAATAGTTACCTAAGTAAGTGGTTCTAGGCTTAATTGTAAATTCATAATATGAATTCAGGTAATGAAACCACGAAACGGGAGATAAAAAAAAAAAAAAAAGAAGGAATAATGTTCATTTGGAAAGACAAAAAACAAAAATAACAAAACAAAAAATTAACAAATAATACTAATGTTGTTGTTGTTGTTGTTGTTGTTTTAATATTGTTTTATTGTTGTCTGAGGGCAAAAGGTGCTCTATCAATTAACCTACTTATACAAAGATAAAAATAATATAATACAAAATGACTACACTACCAAAAGAAAACATCGGATTTCCTCCTAGAATATTCAGAAGCAAGATATTTGTGATTTATAAACCTTGCATAAAGAGTCACTCCTTAAAGTTAGTGAGAAATTTATTTCGTCCCAAAAGACAATGCAACAGAGCTTTGCTTTTATTCTATTTTTGCTTCACCTGAAACTTATTTCGTGTAAAACTTAGGAGTAGCAGCCCTGTTATGATACAGCGGGCGGGCACGCGAACAACATCAAACTGTATAATGTCATTATTTCTAGCGCATTAGCCGGGAAATTTATTAATACTCAAGAATCTGGCCAATATTAGATAATAGGACTAGAAAAACTAAAAAAAGGCACGAAAAAAAATGAACTTCAAAGAGAGTACCTACGACGAAGAAGGGTATTTTATGAAAAAAAATTATCATCAGGTTGAAGAAAGGTAAAAAAACAGTGGCACCCTGGGAATGCCGACAGAAGGGAAAACTTGAAAAAAAATTGGCACGCGGTAATCAACGCGTTGATGTCTTTTACTCCACGGTGTCTGTAAATTCCGTCACAGTGTCGCGAAATCAATGGTTTACTCCCATCTCAAAAATTCCCAACGCGCCTAAAGAAGATTTCACTTCGACAATTTTGATTTTGAAGCACTGACAGACATGATGAAAATTTTCGTCCCAAAGTTTCCTGCCCGCAAAGAGCTTGCAATAAAAAATCTGATCACATATTTTATTACATCGTAGCCAGCACAAATAAAATAGCCAGTAATATAACGCAGAACCGAAATAATACGAATACGTAAAACATCCACTGACAATACTACCTATATTCCAGCTGAAATGAGACCAAATCTCCGTGACATGTACCATCTCTTTCACACTACGTGATTTTAGCTAGGAATGAGGGAGAAAGTTATATAGGTGGAGGTTTGGTCCTTACAGGAGCGAGTATTTCAGAGATAAAATCCGGTATGCACAGGGTGTAGCGGATTCCTTTGTGAATCAACCTCGCATTCTACACTATGACTAATGCAGTTTAAGGATCTAAAAAATGTTTATCTCTCTCCAGTTCACCTTTTATGGGTTTTCTTTTGTCAGTAATCCGATTATACTGAAATATAGGGACGATTCAAAATCAAAATCAAAATATTTTATTTCACATAAACCTACAAGGGCACTTATGAAACGTCAGAAGCTAGGTGCACGGTTCCAATTGGTCGCTTCCTATGGAGAGCCGGCAAGAAACTTCACGGTTACTATTTTCAAAATAAATTGTTTCTACAATGTTTTCAAATTACAGTGTTAATAGGTATGGGAGGACAGTGTAGGCCTATCAACAAGTACCAGGTACTTAGTAAAATAGAAAATGGTCCACAAGTCTACAGCCTACAACGTTCTCACATTCACAAAATCTAAAAGAAAAGAATCTATATAAAAGATAAACAAAATAATAAAAATAAGGTCTATTTAAACCAAATGACATGATTGCCACTAGTGGCAATCATGTCATTTGGTTTAAATAGGACCTTAGGATAGGCTTAGGGATAGGCTATAACAAATCTAATTTGATTAAAAAAAATGTAGAAAATTGTAGGTATATAATGTCAAATACTGAAAAGATTATGTCAATGAAGTATGTAAAAAAGTAAAATAAAATAATCATCGTAATTTGGGAGCAGTTAATAGACATTTACATTGTTATGCCGTTAATACTGATTTTCTCTTTTTTATCTATATCTATAAACGTTGGTCTGTGGACATCAAAAAGATTGCAGGTCCAATATGGCACAGAATTACTCAAACAAGAGCAGACTAGAAAGAGCTGGAGGAGGCCTTCGTGTCGCAAAGACACGCCGACGCCCAATAACGACTTAATATATACAAGCTCAAATACTTAGATTGTCAAATATACCTAATTATAGAGGGAGGAAGCTAGGATAAAAAAAGATTGGAGTATTTTCAAAGCTTTCAAAGGAATTAAAGTCATTTTCATTTGAGCTGGATATAGTCGATTGAGTGCAAATATAAACCGCAAAAAGCTCAAATTCAATTACATTTATTTACTTAGCACAGGTTTATATGATCTTACAAAATATCTCATCACCATCACTATTATTATCATCTTTTTCTCTCTCTCTGATATCTCTGTCTATATATATCTCTCTCTCTCTTGTTAGTTAGCTCTTCCTATAAGTAATAAGTTTTTCTAATTGTTCGGTTGGAATAGTGGCTATATTTCGAAATATGTTTGACATCAATTTGATGTTCATACTAGACCCACCTTGTTTACAATCTAAACTTAGTATATCAATTAAATTAACATACGGAACGATATTGCCTTTAAATCGACCATTATCTTAGGCGCCGTATCTGTAATCTGCACCAAAACATATGTCAGCCCATTTGACGTAAAATTACATTCTAATTTGTGGAATTTTATCTAAATCCTACTCGACATTATTACATTTTGTGTCATAATGAACAAAATACCTGATTGCTGGCTAACTGGTACTTGATCACTAATTTAGATGTCAGGTATTTGTTCAAAATATCTTAGATAGCTAGCTACTGGTTTGTAATTACGGTTTCTGTCCTGGCTAAGAATTGTAATCTTAGGTAGGATCTTATGTTCTACGAAGTTCCACCGGCTGTCGAGGACGAGGCCCAGATACTTCATCGTCGACTCGACACCGATGTGAACCCCTCCCGCCATTACCTGGGAGCCCGATGGTGGCGCATTCCGAGGACCATGAAAACCCATGGCCTCAGACTTGTGCAGGGCCACCTCGAGTCCCAGCTGCCGGATCCTATCGACGATTGTCGCAACCCGGCGTGTCGCTAAATCGGCCGCCACCTGGTACGACCCCCCCTGCGCCAGGACAAGCGTGTCGTCAGCGTAACAAACGACGCTGACGCCGCTAGGGAGGTCGGGGATTCGAAGAAAACCGATAGGGAAATCGTGGCCCCCGGCAACAGGGCAACCGAAGGAACACGGGTGGGTTTTAGTCAGTAAGAGTCTGACACGCCCTCTCGCTCCGCCCAGAGTGGGAGAAGTTATTTGATAATTTCCCAAAAAAAGGTAGGATCTTATACACCGTGTATTAGAAGTTTGTGGCAGATCATCAAACTGAACCACTTTTAACTTTTACCATTGTCGTAATCGCGATAAAAAAATCAGCTTAGCAAACACCCTTAAATATATAGAGAGGTATATCATACAATACGTAAAAAAACTCTCCGATCTGAAAGGGGCATATAGGTACTGTATTAACACTACCAAAAAGTTTATATTTAAAGTTCACTCATCCACCATAGAAAAGGGATGATCTTCCGACCAGACGGGTGTTGTGTCTGGTGGGCAACTGCCCAACGATTGATGTCGTGACATTGTGTATATACGAGACGCGTGGTAAACTCTGCTTGACTTCAATGTGATGCGTAGTTCGCATAATATGGCGTTGTAGATACCGTCACATTCCTGATACACGGTATACACAAATATTTATATAATTATTCGCGTGGTATGCTCCAGTTATTGTCCTCAAAGGCAGAGTTAAGTTAAAGATTTAAAAGTCTGAGAATATTCAAAAGTTTTCGGGTACCAGTATTTGTTCTTCAGTTACTAAAATACTAGCACTTAACCGAACACTAACCCTAGTTACTAACATACTTGTAAAAGAGTATTCACAGAGACTGTATTTGTGATCAAGTCCTCCTAAAGTAATTTTTTTCGCTACTACGCTTAATCTTGTTTTCAACTTCAGAAAGGAAATGATGTATCAATAAAAAGAAATAGGATCTCAAAGCAAAAAGTGAAGACTCTTATACACGAGTCAATAAGTATGTAGGTAACAAACAATATTGATACGTATTCAGTAAGTAGCAACAGTTTCTACAAATTCAAATACAATATCTACGTATCTAAAGCCATTGATATAAATATAATCAGTGCAATATTGGATAGAGAATCAAATAAATCAAAGACACAAGCGCCTTTAGAGCTAGTCAATTTTGTGCACTGAAGCTCATTAGTACTGGCTAATGACAGTACGACAATATGGAGGACATGTACTTAGACGTTAATTGGGTTAAATCTCAAATAGGGACGAAGATTGGGTATCTAGCTATGTATTATCGGAACTATGTAAAAGCATTGTTAATCTTGTTATTGAAGTGAAAACTTCTTTAGGCGCTATGGGCATTTTTGAGATGGGAGTAACCATTGATTTCGTGACACTGTTACGACACCAGCTTTTGACCATTAAAAAAGACATCAACGCGTTGATTACTGCGATGGCGATTTTTTTTTCAAGTTTTCACTTCTGTCGGCACTCCCACTGATTTTTAGTGTAGAGTTTTTCCCGAATAGCCCGAAGGTCTGACAACCATTACAAGTGGTATCCGTGTTACTCGTAACTGGGTTGTGGAGGTCAGATAGGCAGTCGCTCCATGTAAAAATACAGATTTTTAGATACATCCGGTTCGACTTTAAAGCCGACCCTAGTTTAGTTGGGAAAAGGCATGGTTGCAGAGCGTTTCGGACACGAAAAGATTGAATAAATTATGGCGATGGATAACGCGGTCTCTCAAACTCTTTGGGATGCTAATTCTATTCGTAAGCAAATGTATGGGGTTCTATTGACATACGTTCCTGTTTGAATTTTGTCCTGGGCGATAATGTTAGATAATATAATCTATGGGCCTTAGGACATGGATAGTAATGTAAAAATTTGTATATCTATAAAACCATTTTCTGTCAAAAGTAGGAATTAATAACATTTTTAGGTGGTACAAAATGTAGGTCACATCAGCCGCATGCACGATGACCAGAGAGCAAAAGTTTCAACACAATGGGTGCCTGAAGATGGACGGCGCCGCTGAGGCCGGCCCAGAAAGAGGTGGCGAGATGCTGGACACATACCGCGAGGACTGGTTCGAGGTGGCGTGGGACAAGAAATGAAAGAACCAGCAGTGGGACAGTAAAGCCTACGTAAAAAAAATGTAGATAATACAAATGAATAATATAAACCCAAATTTTGGTTTTCCTGAGGCGTCTTTATTATACCAATGGAAGTAGTAAGTAGTACCTGTATAATTATCCATGATATCTCTAGATATAGGTATTATTTACGTCACGAATTCATTCATATAATTATGTTTATTAAATTCGTAACGAAATTATGATATCAAATCATAACACGTGGAAGTGAGTTGTAAAAATAACGTTAGAAGCTATAATCCTTTACTTGATTAAATATTTAAGGAAGATTATGATGTCAAACATCATAATCCTCTAAGTATCCGTTGTAGTTATTCAAATTTGTTTGAGTCTGTTTATAGAATTTGATTAATTGGAAACAAATGTAGACATTACATAAACGCATTCAAAATAATATTCGCATTTGTGTTTTTGAGTTTTTATACATTTAGATAAAGCCCGCCATGAAGCGGTCTATGTTCGGAGTTTCTTCGAAGGATATAATCAGGAATTAAATTATCTGGGAAAGAACCGGAATTATCGACATAGCCTGCAGAGTAAGCAAGCTGAAGTGGCAGTGGGCTGGCCATGTGGTGGGCTGGTGTAGCAGACTAGTCCTGCAGTGGAGACCATGTATCAGCGAGCGTAGTGTGGGACGCCCCCCAGCTAGATGGATCGACGACCTTAAGAAGGTGGCCGGGACAGACTGGATGAAGAAGGCGGAGGACAGTGTGTTGTGGTGCAGCTTGGGATAATATGCTTGCAGAAAAAATATCGATATATCGATATTTTTGTTCGATATAACGATATTTTTTGTTCGATATATCGATATTTTTAGGCGATATTTATTATTTCGATAAATCGATATAAAATATCAAGTATCGAAAATGTATCAAATTCGATAAATATATTTCCAATTGCAACATCGTTGTCGCCACTGACTAAAAGCTGGAAATCAGAGCCGTAAAAACAGTAGACTTTTTTTATTATCTGTGGCGTGACTTTGCTTGCTTTGATCGAAAAAAAAAACAATAAGTGGTGGCATACATAAATAAATAAGCTAACATAATAAAAACAAACACAATAGAAGTTCATAAAACAAGATTTTGTTTTCCATTTTAAGGTGATTTTAAGATAGAAATGCAAGAAGTGCCAAAAAAATCAATATATCGATATTTTTATTCGATATTGATATTGTTTTTTAAATATCGATACACTTCTTGCATCCCTATGGGAGAGGCTTATGCGGAGCCGTGGACGGCGATAGGTTAAGTTGATTGATACATTTATTTATGATTTTCGCAATGATTTTCCCACGATGTATGAATCATTATTCCGGGCTATGTCATCCTCATTGTTCGGTGTAGCTTTTTTATAACATCGACAAGTCGAACCGCGACAGGAATCTCATAACATTTCCTATAAGTGCTATAAACACAATGACATGATGTTTCAATGTTTATAGGGAATTAAAAATATAGGCTTGTGACACGGATGTGGAGTGACTTTCATGTGATCTCGCCTTTACGCGTAAGTTAGAGAAACGTAAGTAGGTACATGAGAATTGTTTGACAGCAACCGCCTAAAATTTACAGCTTTGCGTAGGTAGATTCCTGGAAGTCTTAAACCCACGTACCTAGAATTTAGTTTTTCTTACCGGCGGCGATTATTGCTGATTGTTCTAAGAATACACATCTAAGTAAGTGGCTCTTAATTTCTAAAATGGCTGGGGATATTATTCCCTTTTAAAGTGAAACTTTTATTACATCGTCGCAATCTTTTTCGTCTGTGTGTTGCATGTCGCGTGACGGTCGGCCGCGGAGTAGGGATAAAGTGAAAGGCGCTCGTCAGAGCAGCCAAGGCCAATATGGCGGCGCCTATAGTTCGCTTAAATGTTTCACTTTTACCGTGGTTTCATAAAACCAAACAATCCTTTTTTTATTAGTTAAGAGACGTTTAAACTTCAAAATCTATGGAAAAACAGTTGCTAATTATGACTTAACTTTAAGCTACGTTTATATACATATACTTAAACCCTTTATTTCTAAAACCAAGATGCACTAGCTTGTGCCGACCATGAATAAAAGAACTTTATGTTTGAAAATTTTTGACAGAATGTTCTGGCTGGCTCGGTCTTTTACCAAAGAATTAGCATTGCCATTCAACGTGGCAATGTTGCCAAACTTCTGGGCACGTATCCGGATGACAGCGATGCGGACAAGTACTTCGAAGCCGACGCCTAATTTTCCTTTTGTTTACGTATTTATTTGTATAATTAGTTAGTTAGGTATTTAATTCAGTACCTAGTGTAAATAATTAGCTGTGTTAAATATTGTAAAAGGAAATTGGCACGGCACTATGGCCAAATGTACCTACTCAATTCAACATTGTGTCTTCATCAAATCATCTTTAAAATACTCGGTGACATATCTGAATACTCCCTAAAAAAAATCAACATAAATTACAATGGTATTTCCGAGATAATACAAAAATTAAATTTATTATTTAGAGGTTATGTTCGACCACAAAATGAATTTTAAAAGCTATTTAAAAGGGTTAAAAAGTACTTATTATTGTTAAAAAAAACTATCCCATTATAAATAACAATTAAGACTTATTTAAAAAAACTTTTTACAAAAAAGTCAACTGACTTCCAAAAAAAACACTATAAAGCGAAAAATAACTTTAATTTCGGAAGTTGGTGGCAAAAAACGAAAATTCAAAACCAAAGACACCGACTACCAAAATTAATTTTTCAGTTTAATTTATTTTTCAGTTTTTAGTTGTGATAGCTACCCCACACAAACTCGAATACCACTCTGCTATGTAAATAACAGTGACAGGAACTTAAGATATCATCCATATACTAAGTGGGAAAAAAAATACGTATTATTGAACTCAACTGAAAAACCTTCCAAGCAATGTTAATAAAATGTATATGGGACCACACGGAAAGTACCAGCATTCAAATAAAAAAATAATATAAAAATAACATCGATTCACCCAGTCGAAAGTTCTGAGGTAACAAACATTAAAAAGCGGCCAAGTGCGAGTTGTACTCGCCCATGAAGGGTTCCGTAGCAGCAAGTAACGATAAGTTTACGATTTATGACGTATTAAAAAAAAACTACTTGCTAGATCTCGTTCAAACCAATTTTCGGTGGAAGTTTACATAGTAACGTACATCATATATTTTTTTTAGTTTTATCATTCTCTTATTTTAGAAGTTACGGGGGGGGGACACACATTTTACCACTTTGGAAGTGTCTCTCGCACAAACTATTCAGTTTAGAAAAAAATGATATTAGAAACCTCAATATCATTTTTGAAGACCTATCCATAGATACCCCACACGTATGGGATTGATGAAAAAAAAATTTTTGAGTTTCAGTTCTAAGTATGGGGAACTCCAAAATTATTTGTTTTTTTTCTATTTTTGTGTGAAAATCTTAATGCGGTTCACAGAATACATCTACTTACCAAGTTTCAACAGCATAGCTCTTATAGTTTCGGAAAAAAGTGGCTGTGACATACGGACGGACAGACAGACAGACAGACATGACGAATCTATAAGGGTTCCGTTTTTTAACGGAACCCTAAAAAGTACAGTCGAATTGAGAACCTCCTCCTTTTTTTTAAATCGGTTAAAAATATAAATATTTTTGTTTTAGATATTTCATGTTGTTGAACTTTTTGAGACATGTCATTTTTCTTCCTTTAAGTATTTAATTTTTAATAAAATGTTTTTAAATTTTACAATGTTCTCCTTTTCTTGTACAATTACAATTCAGCGATGTTGCTTAACTATGAATGACGGAGCTTTTATCTTATCACTAATCGAACCCTAACTAACTAAAAAAGTACTTGTACTTCCCAACGATTAAAATGTTCCTTTAGCCTCAATTTCCTTCTTCCTGTCAATCATGTTCTCAAGTAACAGGAACAAGACGTAATCCCCGTCGAAACAACTTCGGGAGCTCACAATGTCCTGTTTGAAGTGCTGTCGGCATGCGAGGGCAGGCTCCCGAAATCTCGTGAAATTGTTGGCAAAATGACGTTTCCTGAACACCAATTTTCCCGACAATTTATAAAGCAGCACGAGAGGATTATGTACGTTAATTTATTAATGGATAGATGTGGTTTCTTGACAGAATATATTATCTTGAATATTCATTATGTTATACTTATAAACAACAAAGGTACACACGGCTACACATCAAGCTATACAAATCCAGTATAAACTGACCTCGCATTGTTCAGAAATCCTTTAGAATACGAGATCAGCATAAACTGGAAATGTATAGCTTGATGTGTAGCCGTGTGTACTTAGTGTAAGTATTATTTCGAATCAGCTTATTAACTTATTTTTACTACTTCTAGAAAGATTTTTCTTTAGGAAACCTATCACAGGAAACTAAGAGTGTTTCAGAAGTATATTATGTAAATTGTCGATTGAATCAATAACTGCAAGAAAGACAAGAAAAGTTTTATAGTACCTAGCTTTAAGTTTAGATCAAGTAGATAACTTAACTTATGAGTAAATACAGATTACAGATAATAATAGTACACACGGCTACACATCAAGCTATAATTTCCAGTATAAGCTGACCTCGCATTGTACCGAAGTCCTATACAATGCTAGATTAGTTTAAACTGGAACAGTGTGGCTTGGTATGTAGCCGTGTGTACATTACTGTCGCGGCCTGCTAACCAACCTACAACTAACCTCCATCCATGAGGCTCCGTGAGTCCATCAATGGACTCACGTATGTATGCCTCGACTACGCCTCGGCCCACATTTTCATGATCGTCCATAAATGCCTGGTTGCGGCCACAGCTTGTACAGTACTTTTCTCAAATAATGCGCGGAAATTCGAACTAAGCAAATTAATTATAAATTCCAGAATCAATAACGCACAACGATAATTTTTTCGCGCCAATATGTTCATTTCTTTCTTCTTACTATAAACAGCTCTATTTGCAAGCCAAATCGAAATTTAAATAAAATCTTTGATAAGTTACCTCCTTGGTTGCCATGTATTGAAGTAAAAAGTTTGTTCCATTTTTAAATAGCACGACAGATATGAGCTTTCATAGTATTTTTTTTTATTTTTTTTTCATGCAAGTATTCGATTCATTTCGAAGAAGGTTGACAAAATCCAAGCATGTTTGAAAAAAGCATTTTGTTAGAACTATTATTTTTATCGATTGTAAACCTCTGATATATCATCACATTCATCACACATCAAACTCATACCAGTTACAAAATTAACTCACTCAAGAACACCCACATCACCCATTCACACCTACAAATTACTCACACACACACTCACACCCCACTGACCCCACACAGGCCCTAAACACACACACACCAACTCCATCGACATTAATCCCAGCCCACACTGAAAGCGCTAATTCGCACGAGGGCGCGAGGGCGAGCGACGAGAAATTGTCGCCAAATTGTCGTTTCCTGATCACTGATTGCGTCGCTCGCTCCCCGCTTCCGGCCCACTGTTTGCTTATTCGATAGCAAATTAGATTTTTATTAGCAACACAATTGATTTGCACCCACGCTTGTGTTTTGATGCGGATTATTGATAAAGTTTGTGTTTTGTTTGGATATTAATTAAACCTAGAGATTTTTTCAAGCAAAATGTTTTTGAACCGAAGAGTAAATTTTTCCTGCGAAGTGCTTAGATATTTTACTCTTGGTCTTGCCAGTAAATACATAATACTCTTGAAACAATACCTACATTTACAACAACGCCTTTTACCTCTGGACGCTGAGTTTTGTAAACACTTCCATGTTTTTAGGGTTCCGTACCCAAAAGGGTGCCAACGGGATCCTATTACTAAGCCTCCATTTTCCGTCTGTCTTTCTGTCAGCGGGCTGTATCACATGAACCGTAATAGATAGACAGTTGAATTTTCACAGTGTGTATTTCTATTGCCGCTATAACAAGAAATAATAAAAAAATATGAAGTCAATAATTAAAGGGATACAACAAACGTGGTTTTTTCGGCCTTTTTCGCTCGACCTTAAAACAATCGCTGTATCTCTTGAACTGTAATAGGTTGACACATGAAACGCTGGTACGGAACCCTTTTTTGTTTGGTAGGTCATACTTCAGAAGTGGTCCCATATAAATTTTATTAACTTTGCTTGGGTAGTTTTTAAGTTAGCTTCAATAATACGTATGTTTTTCCACTAAGTAGGTATGTGGAAGATATTATGTTAAGTTCCTGTCACTGTTATTTACATAGCAGGTAGTGGTATTCGAATTTGTGTGGGGTAGGTACCATACCACAACCAAAAAGTGAAAAACAAAAACTTTTTACAAAAAAAAAACCACCGACTTCAAAAAAAAAAACACTACAAAGTGAAAAATACGAGTAGGTAACTTTAATTTCGGAAGTCGGTGGCAAAAATTCAAAGTCAAAGACACTGACTTCCGAAATTAAAGCTATTTTTCACTTTGTAGTGTTTTTTTTCTAATAAAAAGAAACTTCTCAATAAACCAGAAAACAAACAAAACTCTTCAAAATACTTTTATTTTCAGTGCCCCTATTATACCCCCATCAAATTCCATTGAATCAAGTGTGCCAAGAATTTTGCTAAAGTAACAAGAGTGCTCAAAATCTCGAGTGATTCTCATAATTTTGGAATCTTCGTCATCGTCACGGTAAAGTGTTCGTGAAGGATCTTCCAAATATTTTATCTAAAGATTTTACACCGTGAGAAAGCATTTTCAACGTAATGCTAATGAATAAGGATCGATTAATGGCCGGAGCAAGGAGGAGAGAGGTTCGTGGTAGACGCAGAACACTCTTACTATTTTTGAGGAAATTTACAAACATAAAAAGCGTTATACTGATCGTCTCGCCATCCACCCAAATCTTCTGGCTGTTAAATTGCTGGACAGCAGCGAATCTGTCAATCGACTTAAGTTTTTTTTTAGGTTTGCCATCTCGTAGTTGACCTCTGAGATCATGACTACTTAACCGGGCTTTCCTGTGGGTGCCTTAAGCTACTACACTTAAAACCTCCAGCCAGGGGTTGTTGAACTATGCTAATTACAACTAGGTGAACGCTCGCTAAGGGTTCCCCCTGTGGGGTACGAACCTCGGCTTAGGGCGTCAACCGGAGGGAGGACATCAAGGATGGAACGGGCTGGATCAAAGTTTTGATCATGATTATTAGTCGGCGAATTTTAAGCTACGTGTTCAGCTGCAACAACTGCTGGCACCTCGTTATCGAGCAAGAATCGACTTAGAGAGAGTCAAGTAATAAGAGGTAGATTGCTACCTCTTTAGATTATTTCGCGATTTTGCCACTGGGCAATGGCCCTGTACACACGGCTACACATTTCCAGTTTATGTTGATCTCGCATTGTTTAAGATTTCCGTACAATGCGAGGTCAGCTTATACTGGAAATGTATAGCTTGATGTGTAGCCGTTTGTACCTAAAACGCCAACTATATTCACGCAACCAAACTGGTAGTTGTAAAATGGAAAAAAAAATGATGCAGAACGGAGCTCAATCAATCTGCCTACCCTTTTGCCAATGCAGAACGGAGCTCGTGACTAAATAATAACAGTCGCACAGATCGATCGATAAGGTTAAGCTGCGCTTGCCGCGGTTGGTCCGTAAATGGGTGACCATCTACACATACCGAGACCCCTCCATGGCTCGGAAAGCACGTTAAGCCGTTGGTCCCGGCTGTCATTCGTGTGTATCTTTGACAGTCGTTACGGGTCGTCAGAAGCCCGAAAGTCTGACCAACCAGTCTTACGGGGTATCGTCTTACCCAGTAACTGGGTTGTGGAGGTCAGACAGGCAGTCGCTCCATGTAAAATACTGGTCTACTGCATCCCGTTAGACTGGAAGCCGACCCCAACATAGTTGGGAAAAGGCTAGGCAGATTGATAATGGCGGGAGGAAAATGATTTCCTAACTTCCAAGCTCTGCTCCAGGGCCGTCTTTACCCGGGAGTGCAAGAGGTGCGTAGTACCCGGGCGCAAGGTCTTACGGGGCGCAAGGCGATCGAGTCGATCGATTTGTTTTAAAATCGAACATAGATTTCAAACCAGACTGTCAATCAGTTTGTCAACTTGAAAGCCAGAAAAATCGAATTTGGTGTTTGAAAATGTACCTTATTTTATTGTAGAGTAAGTATCTACTATTTACTTTAAAAAAACCGGCCAAGTGCGTGTCGGACCACGCACAATGAAGGGTTCCGTAGTTGGGATGAATTTATCCCAAAAACAAACTTAACTTTGTAGTTGAAAAATATGTTCTCCCATACGGAATGTATGGGAAAACATGTTTTTGCAACTGCAAAGTTAAGTTGGTCGATTATTGCTCGTTAACTTGTAGAGCCTACTTAGCTATGATAGTTTTCCTTTTAATTTCGTTATATAAACATCACCACTTTACGTGTATGAGAGGTACCCTAAAAAAAATGTTTTTCATAATTTTGTATTACCACTTTGTCGGCGTAATTAATATGTATACCTATGCCAAATTACAGCTTTCTAGTACTAAGGGTCTCGGAGCTAGACCGCGGACAGACAGACAGATAGACAGACAGACGGACATGACGAAACTATAAGAGTTCCTTGTTTACTACGGAACCCTAAAAATGAAACACATAAATTTAGTTTTTTTTTTCGTTAGCAACCCCGGGCGCAGGCTGATTTTCGCACCCTAGCGCCCAAGCAGAGCAGGGCCGTCTTAACCATAGTTAAGACGGCCCTGCTCTGCTCTAACGTAAAACTGATTATAATTATGTCAGAATCAGAACACGTGAATATTATGTACGAGAACATTAATTTATTTTAGTCAAAGTAAGAATGGTATATGAAGTTGAAATTTCGTAGAACCTGTATTCTGATAATATAGTCGAAATCTGTTCGCATAATTGTAATTCAAAACGCCAGAAGCACTACTGATGTATATAAATGACGAGAAATGTAATTTTATTATGAATATTCAGCCTAGAATGTGGCCTCCTTTCGAAGTAGTCCACTTAGAGCACCCGTCCGAATAGCACCTGCGCGAATAGCACCTAGCCTAGTATAGCACCTAGCGTAGATTAAAATGTATTTTTACATTTTTGTCCACGAAGAGCACCTACGACTTAGCAGCCTACAGCTGGGATGTAATTGTTTTACAGGACGTTATTAAATGAAAGATATCGATAAAAATCATTAGAATGTTTATTAATTACACATACTTACGTACATACGAAATTTGTCTAGGACACATTAAAAATGAAAAATAAAAAAAAATCACTATGACAATAATTATTATTAATCTTACCAAATAATAACACTTCTTATTTTTAATATATCACAATCAGTCTCCTCATATCACTTTTATTGCAAAATCACATATTCACATCATAATCTTCGTGGACTAGGCTAGGTGCTATTTGGACGGGTGCTCTAAGTGGACTACTTCCTCCTCTCTGTGAGAGAAAACGGTCCGTAATCCACCACGCGGGCCCAGTGCAGGTGGGTGATGTCACAGGGTTTTCGAATATCTGGTTCTAGGACATGCCGGTTTCCTCAATGTTTCACCCTTTAAGAGCAGTGGTTTTGAAAATAAATTAAACACAGTAAAGCACCTCCCTGGATTCAAACCCACGACCCACTACTCGTAAGTCCGTTACCACAGTCCACCACTGATCTCTTTGTCAAAAGTCAAAAGATTGACAATACCTGTCCTCATTTATCAACGTTTTCTTCAAGTTAAAAGAAATCGGAAAAGGTTTTATTTAATCAGATCCAAATTCAAGACCCTTTTCAATATTGGCATTTTACTTGTTTAGATAAGTTTTTCAAGCGTTAAATTGGGTGATGAGCAAAAAATACTTTAATCTACTTACATTTGAATTATTCATCTCTGATAAAAGCTTCCGAAAATAATTTAATGATCTCTCCCCAGTACTTAATTGACGATGCCTCATTCATACAATACGATATTTAACCTAAAAACTTAACAAGCCACTGACTCCATACACCAAAGTACCGGTATTAAAAGAGCTTGAAAAGAAGACAACAAAGCAAATAGCCAATAATAATGGTTATTATCGCGAATGCCCGACCTTGCACGATGTGGCATTAGATAACCAATCGGACTCTTGCGGTTCGGAGATCGCTCCTAACGGTATCCAACGGACTTCGATGATGCTATAGAAGCGGCTGTATGGAACGTTTTCTGCCTATGAGAAAGTAGTCTCAGTGAGGACGAGAGGGTACAAAGTCGAAGTCAAAGTCAAATCATTTATTTCAAATAGGCACTTTTGAACGTCAAAACTTACAAAATAATAGAATTGATTCTAGTCGCCCCTTCCAAAAGGTAGTTTTCGTATGGAGAAGAATGGGCAAAAAACTCCACCGTTACTCTTTTAAAAAGAGAGTGTACCTACTTGGCAAAAAAGAACACCTTTTTTCCAAGTAGGTACACTCTCTTTTTGACATCAGAATATTTAGTATTGTTATATTAATAACAATTAAAACAATACTGAATAATACGATGTTACTATCGATAAGCAGTTATCATCGATATCCCGATTTATTTGGGGTCGACGAAACATATTGTCCTCTTCATCCATTCTTTTTATTTATTTATACTTTAAGCACATACATGTACAGAGGCGGACTTAATGCCATAGGCATTTTCTACCAGTCAACCTTTGGGTGATGCAGAGACAAACAGTGGTAGGTGCAATATCGAAAATTGTGGAATAAATATTTATTTAAATATAAGGATATATATATACCTATTAAAACAAAGTATATAATATAAATACACATAAATACACGAATATATTTATAAAACAAATAAGACAAACAATAGGAAAACATTACCGCTGTGATGATACTGCTAGCTTCTTACGAATATGCTCGCGAACTTTAACTTTAAAAGATAATCTGTTGGTTGCCACCCTGATTTCCTGGGGGAGCGCATTCCACAGAGAGATAGATTGAACGAAGAAGGAAGAGTGAATGAAGTCAGTGCGGTGAGTGGGACATAGAAGAAGACGATTGTGTGATGAACGTAGAGTTTTATTGTGGTTTGCGCAAATGTACTGAAAATGGAGGGCTAGATAACTAGGGGATGAGGGAGAGTCAAGAAATGAAAACAAGGTGGTCAGTGCCCTTTGCTCCCTGCGCTGGCGTATGGGCAACCACTTTAGAAGCGACCGATGCACAGAGACTTTGTTCTCATCCTTTCTTATATCTATAATATGGTCTCATCTCGGTGGTCACCCCCTTTCTAGCCATATCATGTTCCACATAGTCCTTCAATCGTTTATTTCGTCTTCCCCTATTCTTATTATATCCATTATTTTTGTTTACCTATTAAAATTATTCCAGTAGTACAGAATTATCTAAGTAGGCGTAGTCGCATGTTTTAATTAAAATTGTGTGCAGTACTTCAATACTGGTCTAATTAAATAACCCATGTTGTAAATATAAATATCATTATGTGCATGAAAATGTGTTCCAAATATTTGAACAAGCTGAGCTAAAATTTTTATTTTATTTTTACAATATTAGATAGACCGAGAAAATATCATCTAGATGGACTGCCGACCTTAAAACGGTAGCTGGGACAGACTAGATGCGGAAGATAGAGGTTAGGGTGTTGTGACGCAGCCTGGGAGAGGCCTATATCCAGCAGTGGACTGCGATAGGCTGAGTTGATTGATTGAATTTAATATTATGGAAATATTTAACAAGCCAACGTTATTTTACCTATTATACAGTTTTAGTGGTATGAGGTATGATGTCATCCACCATAGAAAAGGGAGAATCCTCCGACCAGACGGGTATTGTGTCTGGCGGGCATTGCCCGACGCGACGGTTGAAGTCGGAATCTTTTATATAATATGTCGATCGTGCGTTAATTCTAATTGCGCGATGCAGGATTTGTGTGACGTCATGTCTTTGATGCGTAGTTCGCATGTGGCGGTGTAACCGCTACACAGTCAATACGACGCTACAGACTACAGTAGCACCTATACTAGATCGATGCTTATAATTAATATCCCTTTTGACTCGAGAAAATCTTGGGCACAGATCTTGCCCAAAAAAAACCTGTCAATAGGTAACGGAGTCACCTATCTACCACTTAGATAATCACCACCGCTGGGCGTAGTCAAACTAACCATTGGATGGATAACTGTACACGTTACTTGCGCAGTGTCATGTCTCTCAGACCGTGATAAGACGAACTGGGTCCACGATGTATAGCCAGTCTGATCTGCTCTGGATACCTGATAGCACTCGAAAGGGCTCAACTAAGCCCTAACACTTAGTTAACAAGGTCGGCGAAAGGAATGGGAAAATACAAATATTTCTTAACAACTGTTCTGTAAGGCGTGCTACATACTTGTTCGGGTCGGCATGATTTGGCACAGCCGGGCGGCAAAATTAAAATTAATAAAAAAAAAAAATCGGGAAAAAGCCGGCCGGCTTAGCTCGAAGTATCGGTCGAGCCGACCCGAACAAGATTTAGCGATGGTAGGTAGATGCAGAACGGAGCTCGTGGCTAAGTAATAACAGCCGCACGGTTCAATCCATCAGTTTAAGCTATGCTTGCCGGGGTTGGTCCGTGGATGGGTGACCATATTTACATACTGAGACTCCTACGTGCCTCGGAAAGCACGTTAAGCCGTTGATCCCGGCTGTCATGCGTAGATCTTTGATAGTTGTTACGAACCCAAAAAGTCTGACAACCAGTCTTACCAAGGGGTATCGTATTATCCAGTAATTGAGTTGTGGAGGTCAGATAGGCAGTCGCTCTATGTAAAATACTGGTATTCAGCTGCATCCGGTTAGACTGGAAGTCGACCCCAACATAGTTGGGAAAAGGCTAGGCAGATTGATTTTTAGATGCTGAACGGAGTTGCCGAACCGCACGAGCAGAATGAAAACTGAATATGGGTAGTAATTGCTTCGAATCAGCTTTGTTATTCAAAAAATACTGCTGAATCAAATGTGCCGACCCGAACGGCTTATTGGGTGATTCGCACAAATCCACTCGTCCGATGCGGGCGAATCGACACATTTAGATAATAATATAAAACTGAGGGTGATTCGCACGAAGTTAGTTTATCTATGAACGAATCGATTAGGCCCAATGGCCTAATACGAGTGTATTTTTTTCTCAACTTAATGCATAAAATTTAAAATTCTCTTTTCTTCGAATCTACCACCACCGCGACCACCGATGCGGCCCGCCCACAGAAAAAATAATATTAATTCAAAGCGTTGATTCGCCCGTTTCGAGCGAGTGGAGTTTCTTGCCCATTCTTCTCCATACGAAAACTACCTTTTGGAAGGGGCGACTAGAATCAATTTTATTATTTTGTAATTTTTGACGTTCAAAAGTGCCATACATGGGCCTATTTGAAATAAATGATTTGACTTTGACTTTGAGTAAATTCGTGCGATTTAACCAATAACCGACCCGAACAAATGTGTAGCATCCCTTAGAAAGGTTTTATCTGCGCGGGACACAGTGTAACAGTTTATTGGTATTCTGCCTTTGGAAAACAATGTCAGGGTGAGCTTACTGACTAAACTGATAGGGAATATCAGTTTTCCATAGAGCACATGCCTTCTGACCTTCATTACCTACTTTCTAGTTTAAATCGATATCCTAAAGCTGGGCTGTCGGACTTTCGACTACCAGTAACGAGAACCATATTTAAGGCGACACTATGCGACTTTTAATTATTTTATACTGAAGATCACGTTTAAACGAGTAGTGTTTATGATTTGAAAAAATATAGGTATGTTAAATTAGAGAATTTTTTTAATAACTTGATCTGTGATAGATTATATTTAAATTACATAGTGAAATTAATTTGTAAAGTTCATTCGCCATTTTCACCATTTTAAAGATAATTTAATTATGTATATTTAAGTATACGTGTTTTATTAGATTACTTTTTTAACCGACTTCCAAAAAGAAGGAGGTTATATGTTCGTCGTGAGGGGCTTGTGGCTAAGTAATAACAGCTGCACGGGTCGATCGATCAGGTTAAGCTACGCTTGCCGCGGTTGGTCCGTGGATGGGTGACCATCTTTACATACCAAGTCCCCTCCGTGCCTCGGAAAGCACGTTAAGCCGTTGGTCCCGGCTGTCATTTGTAGATCTTTGACAGTCGTTACGGGTAGTTAGAAGCCCAAAAAGTCTGACAACCAGTCTTACCAAGGGGTATCGTGTTACCTAGTCACTAGGTTGTGGAGGTCAGATAGGCAGTCGTTCCATGTAAAATAATGGTATTCAGCTGCATCCGGTTAGACTGGAAGCCGACCCCAACATAGTTGGGAAAAGGCTAGGCAGATGATGATATGTTCGTCGCGTATTTTTTTTTTTTATATATATGTCCACCGATTTCTCCGTCAATTATGGACCGATTTTGAAAATTCTTTTTGCTCTCGAATTGGTCTCATATAAATTTTATTAACTTTGCTTGGACACTTTTTGAGTTAGCTACAAAATACGTATTTTTTTCCCACTTACATATGATAAGTTTCTGTCACTGGTAGCAGGTAGTGGTATTCGAATGTGTGTGGGGTAGGTACCACAACTAAAAAGTGAAAAATAAAAACTATTTACAAAAAAAAAAAAAACAACCGACCTCCAAAAAAAAACACTACATAGTGAAAAATAACTTTAAGTCGGTGGCAAAAAACGAAAATACAAAACCCAAGACACTTTTTGTTTTACGTATAATAAATTAACAATGCGTCTAATTTAGGACAGCGCTCCATGATGGGCGAGTCCTATTACTGGCTGGACGTACGACGCGTTGCGTGAGCTCAGCACAGAACACGCAAGCTAACCACTCAAGGTCGGTGGTATATATCGGCGTCTTAAGTCTTGAAAGCACTCTGCGTGGCACGGATAGGACATATTACTGTGGATTTTCTTCCCGGCTCTTCTAAGGAAATGACAAATTGGAGCCGTGAAACTGTGCACCTACAATAGCTTCTGACGTTTTTTAAGTGCCCATGTATGTTTATCTATACATACAAATGAATAAAATTGAAGTGTCTGTTTTTAATGTAAACATAACAATACACATCACATCTGCCTAGCCTTTTCCCAACTATGTTGGGGTCAGCTTCCAGTCTAACCGGATGCAGCTGAATACCAGTATTTTACATGGAGCGACTGCCTATCTGACCTCCACAACCTTGTTACTAGGTAACACGATACCCCTTGGTAAGACTGGTTGTCAGACTTTTTTGGGCTTCTAACTACCCGTAACGACTGTCAAAGATCTACAAATGACAGCCGGGACGAACGGTTTAACGTGCTTTCCGAGGCACGAAGGGGTCTTGGTATGTAAAGATGGTCACCCATCCACAGACCAACCGCGGCAAGTGTAGCTTAACCTGATCGATCGACCCGTACGGCTGTTTTTACTTAGCCACAAGCCCCTTAAACATAACAGTACAATTTTCACTAAATACTTATGAAAAAATATACGGTACTTACCTATAACAAAAATATTTATATTTTTAGGGTTCCGTACCCAAAGGGTAAAACGGGACCCTATTACTAAGACTCCGCTGTCCGTCCGTCTGTCTGTCTATTCGTCTGTCACCAGGCTGTATCTCATGAACCATGATTGTTAAACAGTTGAAATTTTCACAGATGATGTTTCACAAATACTAAAAAAGGATTGTGTGGTTTTTTCTATAGGCGCCGCCATATTGGCCTTGGCTGCTCTGACGAGCACCTTTCACTTTATCCCTACTCCGCGACCGATCGTCACGCGACATGCAACACACAGTTTGAGACAATGTAATAAAAGTTTCACTTTAAAAACAGAATAAAATAAACATTTAAGGGGGCTCCCGTACAACAGACATGATTTTTTTGCCATTTTCATAGATAATGGTACGGAACCTTTCGTGCGCGAGTCCGACTCGCACTTGGCCGGTTTTTATTTTTTCTTTCTCTCTGACTGTATGTTCCGGCTAATCTCCGAAACGGCTGGACCGTTTTTGACGCTACTTTCACTGGCAAGATAGCTGATATTATAAGGAGTAACTTAGGCTTTTATTTTAGAAAAAGAATTCGGGCCCCGTCGAGCGAAGCCGCGGCCAGCAACTTTGTGGAACAAAATATGTGTCATAGCCATAGGATAGTAGTATTTTCAATGAAAAAATCGTTCGAATTGACATGACGTTACGTTTACATCGCGCGTTCGTGGTAAAAAACAACTTTCCCTGTAGTTTCCCATACACATAACCTCTAAAGGCATATATACGCTAATCAAAGTAAAGGCATAACGCAATAGGCAGGTACATACGGCTACACATCAAGCTACACATATCCAGTTTAAGCTGACGCTCCCATGGTACGGAAATCCTATACAACGCAAGATCAACTTATACTGGACATGTATAGCTTGATATGTAGCTGTGTGTACTTTGTACAAAGTGTGTCGGGTAAGTACGTGAAAAGTTCGCGGTTATAAAGTATTCTACACACGAACGGCGAATATTTCGCTGTCAATGAACGCGCCTAAATAGAACCATTCATTCGTTCGGTCATTCATTCGAGATGTCGTTTATTTGGTGTCGCACCTTAGATGGAATTAATGAGTGGTAGTGTTGTGTATTGTTTTTGTTTGAGATTAGGTTTAGAGCTATCGCGGATTTGGTTTAACGGTAAGAAGCTTGGGCTTTGGTCTACAACAACAGTTTTTTCTACATTAAAAAGTACTTATGGACGTACTTAATGACATGATTACTTTGTAAAGTATTATATTATTTTAACTATTGTGAATGTGAGGACTATGTGGATATTGTTTTTATTTCTCTGCTAGTTTTAATGATGGTCTGGCAGTTTGAGTAGTTTATGCGGCCTACCCAAATGTCCTTTCTTTGGTGTTGTTCGTCGAGTTGAGCTCCTTAAGTTCTGAGTTGAGCTCCACGATTACTGACAAATGCTTGCACTGACTGGACACTGGACAAGTCCACTCAAATCTGTGTGGTTCTTTCCTCAAAAGACCTTTTCAGACACTTATCTACATGGTCATCATATGGCCTGACCAAGATTATGTCTGGACTTTAAAAGAGACTGCGACCTCTGAGTTTGTTTCGGCCTTTCTTCTCAGAGTAGTCCGATAGGAAACGCCGAACTCATCTAGCTTTTTTTAATATTTTTTTTTTTTATATGACGTATAAAAGTGATTTCGATATCCTATTTACAGAATAAACAATTTCATTTCACTCAATTTTAATGTTTCCTCGGACACGATCTCGTCATGGATTGATACCGAATTATCAGAAAACTATAGGTCATTCTAATATTATGGAAGTACTTGATAGGTAAACTGCGTCCCAAATAAGCTAGACTTAGCATAAGCTTTTCCTAGATTTTATAAATGATGAGATTCCCTGACATTACGAATGCATTATAGCTAAAACTCACTTAAAATTAATTCTTGTGTTTACAATCACAACTGCAACAAAATATACTGTAATGTTTTTTCATATTCGAAACAGACACAAGGACAGACAGAGATAGCAGGAATAAATCTGCATATTATCTACCAAGTAATTAATAACGGATTAACAGTTAACAAAATTGACAGCGCCACGCATATTTGCAAAAATATCACTGTTTTCGTTCATGTTTTATCAGAAATTATCGTATTAGCCGCATTCTTTCCTAATCCATTTTATTATATTGCGGAAGTAATTACTTAGTTCTTTGCTAAACTTTTCACAAGGATGTTCTTTCCCCTAAATATCTTCACGCATCAAATAATATCTCAAATCTAATTACGAATATATAAGATTTGGACTGCTTACTACTACTGTCTTATCTAAAGCCTACCTTGGCGAAATGTGGTCACTATACTAACCTACTAAACAACTGCAGATCTCTGCCAGCCCCTTCGGAAAATAAGGGCGTGAAGTTACGTTAGGATTATGATCCAATTTCAAACCAGTTTCAACAAAAGCCTAAATTGATTCTCAACACATCTCAAATGAACTTGATTCGCGTATAAATATATAATCAAGATTGGAAATTACTTTTGTTGAAGTAAGATTAACAAAGTTGAAATTATTTCAAGTCGAGCATCGTATTCTGAGAAAATTACCAACAACGCAACTGCACTTAAAGTTGGATCGACTATTAAATATCAAGATGAATTAGTCTGCTAATTAAATCGCAATAGTGTTATCGTTAAAGAAGAATATAAAGTTAATGTAGTACTTAATTAGGTTACCGAAGACAAAGAAGCTAACTAAAATAGATATGTTACTAATGATGATAATTTACCAATCTAATGGAACATCATTCATCAATATCATCATCATCATCTTCCTGTTCTTGTCCCATGATTTTCCACTCTCCCCTGTCAACCGTCACACTATCATTCACTCCCTTCTCTTTCATATCATTTCTCACACAATCCATTCCTCTTTTCTTTGGTCTTCCTCTCCCGCTCCATCCATCAACATTTATATTTACCACTCTTTTAGTCACATGAGTTTCTTCTCTTCTCATCATTATCACATTAATCAATATCATCATTCATTGATTTTTCTTTGTAGCCATATCATCTTTCACACGGTCCATCCATCGTTTCTTTCGTCTTACCCAACTCTTATAGCCATTGACATTCATACTCAAAATTTTCCTCACGATATTTTCGTCACACATGATAAAGAATCCATAATGGATTCCAATTTCATGCCAGGCTCACGATAGAAGTAAAACCCAATCTGATCTTCTGCTAGAAAAGATATGAATAGATTGGAAACTGGAATTGCAACGCTGTTTCTTGTTCATCAATAATAAGCTGTAGAACTAGTTCACGCCAGCAGTTAGTAGTACAAGTGAATTGAGGGAAATCTATTGTTCTTATGTTACGAATGCACGTTGCTCCATCCCCATATTCGTAACCTACATAGCAGTGCGTATTGCTTTTAGCTGTGAATTTATTATGTCAAAGGGCACTTATGTCACAGTATCGTACACATTCATCTTTATTCTACTGCCCTTTTCCCAATTATAAAGTAGTTAGTAATAAGTTATTCTGCTTTCGCATTACTGCTACAGTTTTTACAATCTCAGAATCATTATCATCATCATTTTTCTGCGCTTTTTCTTCCATATTTCTCTATTAGTCGTCAGTGATCTAGGTAGTCACTCCCTTTCTACCCATATCATCTTTCACACAGTCCATCCATCGTTTCTTTGGTCTTCCCCTAATACGAATTAAATTACGAAATGTTTTGTAAGATTCAAACTTTTCTTTCATCTATTAAACCATGGTTATCACATTTGGTAGCCGACGTAGCGAATTCCATGTGACCTTATTATATACCACAAGTTATCTTTCCATTTATATCCTCTACTATTCATTATTTGACATGAAAAAGTTAGCCAATATTCTTTCGCACACGCGTATAGAAATTATTATCGACGCGTAGTCTCACGGCATTTTCCTCAAACGAAAGTGCAAACATCAAGGTATAACGAACAGACATCATGTACGTGAAATATCGTGGCAGCTAACCACCCATGATTGCAATACACGACAAAATGTAGATCGTTACTTAAGTAATGATTTAAATAGAAAAATATATTCTCACGAGCGAACTAGGTTTAACGCAGTAAATTGATGCAATTATGTCGTTCGATTCTCAGTTGCCGCATGTTTTTGCCGCTTGCGGTTTTTTTCCTATTTTACGCAGTCGCTGTACCGTATTCTCGCCACAAGCCTGCTATCTTTATTGCAGGAAATAATGCTCCAAATTCTGTTAGATGTAGGTGGGTTGTTAGTGTTTCGTAAATTGAATGAATGAATTGTTCGTTCCCTTCGTTCCCTTTATGAAATCTGGCCTTATAATTGAGTCTCATTGTGTTAAAAAAAAAAGTTCCCTTAAACACAGTTCGCCAATTTTCTAGACATATCAAATCCGGTATACACACTTCATTTAACAACGAACACAGTAGAAACAATGTAAAAACATATCCCCAAGCGAGATCTAATACGATTTTGCATACATTATTCATGCGTACGTTAGTTCCAATCGTTTCACAGCTTTCCAATGCTTTTTAGATCGAGATTTATATCCGTGAAACATATTTACATGCCTCTCTTACGCATAATTGTGATTCAACACTTTCCCAATAAAAACGATCGTAACTTTGAGCGCGATTTCGGAATCACGTTCAATTTTTAAGGCTTTCCGAACATTTTAAATGCTTCTTCACATAAAATGTGGCCCTTTTTGCCTGGTAACTGTAAACGTGTGTCCTAAAAATAAAGCACTTACACGTTCGGATCAGGCCCGATTTTTGAAGGGCCTGGTATTATTAAGATGGGCTTTTCTCCGAAGTTTGATCATTATGGATATCGTGAGTCGTGACCTTTACGGAAACACGAAAACAGATTTCCTTGAATTGCCATTGAGCGTATTTTAACCAGATTTTTATTTTAGTTGGTATTATTGGAAAACATCTTTTGGAAGTGTGTCGGAATATCTTTTGAACTCTATTTTCAGCACCACACGTTTTTGACTTTATGTGGAATTATTTTTTTTATTTACCGAATTGTTTTACGTTACATTTGCAATTCATATCACTCGAAGATGTAGAAAATCCAGCATTTTGAATGATGACGCTGTCTACGAAAATGTATCAAGCGTAGAACACCACTACACATCACATCACTATTTAAAACTTCATAAGAAAGTGCACGCGTCAATGAATAAAGGAAACGAGTAGTCAGATAACCAACCGGACATGAGACCCCACACTATGGTGCTATGGCATATGAAAAAGCCAATGCCAAGCAATTCTTAACCTTATTCCATCACTTTCAAGTGATAATAATTAAATTTTGTTATTAACGCTCGCCTTTCTCGCAGCAATGTCAATTATTTCTACAAACATGAAGAAAGTGGGTTGTTTAGAACAAAAGCTTCGGTGTTTATGAATTTGACATAAATAGCCGTAACGGGAAACTAGTTCAAGTTGTTTCCTTGGTGTTTTGTCTCAGAGAAATGGATTAAATTGATTTGGTCTGGTGTCGTGTCGAGGTGCAAAGTAATTAATGGTTTTGTAATAGTTCCTGTTCGCGTCCCACTAAAGTGGCCTTTCCATAGTTTATGATACTACCGTCAAAAATTTACCAAAAAAATTACAGACACCAATTAGTTGACATGAGACCCTATGAGGACTTTGTTTTTTCTTTTATACATAGATACTGTTGTTTTTATTTATGATTTTTTTTCAATGTTTGTGTTAAATATTTAGTCTGTTTTCTTCCTTAGCGAGTCCCAATAAATGCCTTTATCTTTTTTCTTTAGTGAGACCCAGGAAAACATTATGTAAATTCAATAGGCTTACAGAAACAAGGGGGACCTTTACGTACCCTATTACAATAATAAGAATCGTGGGACTCCTTTCAAATGATACATATCCACCTATTTACCAACCACATATAGAATCTATCTCCCATACATCCGCATAGTTTATTTGCAACGTGAAAGGAGGTTCCCTTCCGCCATTTTCAAAAGCATTACAAACGCTTACAGCCTTTACAGGGCTCATTATTACGTGGATTTCCTCGTAATTCTCCCTTCACGATTTGAATGAAAGTTTAAGTGGGAAGGAATTGGATACAACTAGTTTTTTTATCAAGCTTGTAAAGATAAGATGGCGTAACTTTTGATAAACAGCTGGGATTAGAGACCAAGGTGATATGGTATTTAAGTTTCGAAATGATGGAATCACTATTAATAAATTATAATGAATATTTTATGATAAGATTGCAGCTGCAAATTGTGTCAATTGCTCTTGACGTAAATACTCATAGTCTAATAAAATGCTATCACAATAATTACATTAAAAATAAATAGGTATCCATTCTGCTTCATTGAATCATAGGTGCTATGTACCAGACAAGTTCGGAATGAACGCGTGCCCTCGTATTTCGCGCACCATTCGGTCACCGCGACATTCCGATGTTTCGTTCTCATTCGTTCACTAGTCGTGAGTGATAACCGCGCAGTGACGGACGTACGTGCCGCGCTTTATCACGGTTCCCGCGTAATATCGAACGAAAATTATTTTAGTGATTAAAAACAAGTTACGAATTGTGTTTGTGTTTATTAATATTGTGGATTTATAGTGCTTATCGATATTTATGCCAATGTGTGTGTAAAACGAGTTATATATTTTTCTGTGCATTCGAATTCTTGGATTTTTCTTTAACGAAGTTTTTGTGGTAAGTCTAAAGATCAGAGATCATTGAGTTTGTGGTTGGTTCTTGCTACCTACAATCAGTAACAGCCTATTAATGTCCCGTTGGTGGGTAGGACCGTTGAAATGCGCCGGTACCTACCCGTCCACATTTTTGTAAGTACCGTAGATAATCGACACATCGGCGGTACTTGTTGATTGGCGGCATATTCTTATCGTTTGGTACTTTTCTTTGGTGAACGGAACACGGCGTTGATACAAAGCGAGTTTCCAAGAACGTTGTTTGAAAATAACGTGCAATAGTTGACGTTGTTTGTGAACACGAACTTACAAATAAACTGTGAATAAAATTATGTCAGGAATAACCTGAGTGTAGCCATTAGCTCAGCATACCTGTATTATTTTGTGGATAAATTGGAAGTACAGACCTAGATGTCATTCATAATTTTATTCGCCGTTTAGCGGTAAGACCGCCCATTGCTGTTAAAGTTTCTACATATTTGTAATTTTAATGGTGTACTTAATAAAGAATATTCTATCTTCTATCCATCTAAGTACCTCCCTACAATGTCAAGGAATCCGGCACCTTGTTTAGCACTAATTAAAAAAAAATCTTTAAAAGACCACCTAGGTGACTCCTTTTTAGGGTTTCGTATCCGAATAGTGCCAAACTGAACCCTATTACTATTTGAATTCGATTAAATATAATTATTACTCTTGCACCAACTGACACCAACGCATACTTTAGTAACACCTAGTAGGTATCTATACCTACGCTTTTTGTTACGTAAATCTTTCTTCTAAAGTTCAAATAAAAAACTTTTTACAAAAAAAGAAACAACCGACCTCCAAAACAACACTACAAAGTGAAAAATAACTTTAATTTCGGAAGTCGGTGTCTTGGGTTTTGTATTTTCGTTTTTTGCCACCGACTTCCGAAATTAAAGTTATTTTTCACTTTGTAGTGTTTTTTTGGAGGTCGGTTGTTTTTTTTTTTTTTAAGTTTTTATTTTTCACTTTTTGGTTGTGGTACCTACCCCACACACATTCGAATACCACTATCTGCTACCAATGACAGAAACTTAACATATCATCTACATACTAAGTGGGAAAAAAATACGTATTTTGTAGCTAACTCAAAAACTATCCAAGCAAAGTTAATAAAATTTATATGGGACCAATTCGAGAGCACACCCTTTCAAACAAAAAAAGAATTCTCAAAATCGGTCCACAATTGACGGAGAAATCGGTGGACATACATAAAAAAAAACAAACATACGCGACGAACATATAACCTCCTCCTTTTTGGAAGTCGGTTAAAAATGAATTGTTTAACCAATAGTAGCTTTTTATAGCCAAATGGTCCAAATAAATAGATTCGTAAGCTAATTTTACCTGTGATAGCTGTTTCCATAAGGAAGGGTCTACTATGCAAAGCTATAAGGTCTTTGCTTCACTATTGGCAAAGATACAAGAGTCTTAATTTTAACCAATAACGGTCCGTAAATTATAGAAATCGGCCATAAGTCTTCCCATAACGCAGCATGTTTGTGGGAACGGACCTTAGTGGCCCACATTATCTGCTGCGATTGATTAATTTCCAGTATAAGTTTTTCTCGCATTGTACGGAAATCCTATGCAATGCGAGATCAGCATAAACTGGAATTGTATAGCTTGATGTGTAGCCGTGTGTACCTACCTGCCAAGCTATCTCTTTACCTAGTTTTCCTACTTCTTCAACGTAAACAGCGCGAAACCGATTGCGTCAAGTATCCCACACTCTCGTGGTGCAATTTACCTAAATACCTACCTAGGTACTTCTTCTATCCGGGACCCAATACGCATTAAGTATCGTGAGTTTGACAAGTGTTGTGTCATTGTGTCGAAGATCGGTATTGATCGGTTTCTCTAAGAAAATCTTTAAAAAACAAAATATATATTTTTTTAAACCCACAAAATTTACAAGAAAAAAAAAATAAAAAAATATACTCAACTCGAAAACTATCAAGAATCGTGGAAAATACATCCCTTTACCCTAACTGCGTAACTTATTTTCGTAAACAATTTTGCCTAATTTGTTTCATTTTGACAGTTCAACAACATTCATTGCGTTATTTACGTTGTTGAGCAGATTTTTTTTTTCAACTTATGAAGCAATGGATTAGCAATCTGTTTCAAATCGAAACAAATTGTAATTGTGTTCTATTACGCAATTAGGGTACAGGGCATGGGGAATCTAATTTTTATTATATGACGTCACTATTTGGACCAACATGTATATCACCAAATTTGTAGTTATCAAACTATCACTGCAAATAAATTTTCACTGTACTTTACTGTGTTTTTGTTACCTCTTCAAATAATCTTTAATGCCGGTTAAACGAACAGCTACAACTTCTTTAACTTACCAATAACCATCGGTAAGTTTCATAGGAACCGAGCAGAAGCAGTTATAGTTGGAATAACAAGTTCCCCCATAAATAACAAGCAGTATTCATCTTGTCAACGCTGAGTAATCAGATTTGTTACCATATAAAATAACCCAGGAAACGATTTAAAGACCGTGTCCTTATGAAGCCATTGATCGTTTGGGTTTTAGCCTAAATGACTTCACTAGGCTAATAGTGTGTCTCGCAATTACGAATCGTTTTCTTGCCATCATTATTGTGATTCTTGGAATCATTTCCTCATTCTGTAAAGCGGTCTTAGCTAGCTTATACTACTAGATATTGTACTTTTGTTCGCGAGTTTTAAATTTTCTGAGACGAAACTTACTTCATATGTATAAGTATCCTTCTACAGGTGCCTTTTTTTTTGGGTGGGTAATATAAAATAACTTCTCCCGCTCTGGGCGGAGCGGGAGGGCGTGTCAGAATCTTATTGATTAAAACCCACCCATGTTCCTTCAGTTGTCATGTTGCCAGCGGCCACAGTATCCCTTTCAGACATCCCGCGACCCCGGCAGGCATCGGCCCTATCGAACCCCGTCAATTCTGCTGACATCTCTTTGAGGCACCCGGGCCTGGTCTTTATCGGACGGCAAGCTACCCATTGCTCACCGTCCACAAGCCCGCGCCTACGGTGGCCGGGAATCGGCCTGCGATTCCCTAAGCCTAGGGCGTCTCCTGCGGCGGTTAAGGGTGTGTGGGCGCGAAATTTGCCTCTGCCTCACGCGTTCCGCCTTTCTGTATGTGCCTAACCTGCCTCTATGACAAATGGTTTCACTTTATCTGTCGTCGTCAGCCTATAGCAGTCTGATGGACATTGGCATCCCCAACTGAGCTCGATCCTGGTCGCACTTCAGCATCATCCTCATCATTTTTCTTCTCAATCCACGGCATACGCATTTATATCAGAATTTGTGACAGTCCTCTCCAGAACTTAACTCTGCCCCTAAGATGACCCACTGACCACCTGGATAAGCTGGACAATGTTTGGCCAATTTCTGAAAAAAAAAAACATTGAAAGTAGTTCGGTAAGCCGACCTACCTAGTAGATTAAACATCGACGCTCAAAGAAAAAGGGTTGCCATCCTAAAGAGGCAGAAAACAAAAGATAAGTAACTTTACTGAAAGATTAATCACCAGGAACACAGTATAAATAACTAACAGTATTATATCTTCATAAAAAACGGCCGAAACGACGCGCTTCGAAATTTCAGTATATATCAGTAGTACGCAACATTACCGAGTGCGCGGTTAATCCGATCCAGCCTGTCCCTTTCTGTCCTTCCCCAGCGACGCCCTAAGCCGAGGTTCATACCCCACAGGGGGTGTTCTTAGCGTGTAGTCGCTTCGTGTCTAAGTTTTATGCCCTGGCTGGCAGCCGACAAACTCCTAGATTGACCTGTGAGTTGCCATTTAAAAAAAAAGTATATCGAGTGCGCGGCAGTTACCGCACGAACGCGGAAATTTTATCTTCCGAGCGGGTAATTATTTTAACGTCTCAGCTGAGACATAATACTGTTACTTTATTATACTGTGCCAGGAATAACCCCCGGGGTTCTCCATAACCCTCAAGTTTACAACCGGTATGAAAGGTTTTAAAGTATAATGTAGGCACTTTAACAGGTGGTAAAGTAAGAATTAATCTTAGTTTCACGTGGTCTCCTTATCGCACAGGTGCTAACGATACCACACCATACATTGTAGGAAATTGATTGGTATTATAAGCGTGTAAAAACTATGCAGAAAGTAAACTATGTAGTTATTGTTACAATGAACATGCAGCAGAACGAACGTTATTTTTTTCAGTAGGTGTCGCACAGGTAAGGCACACTTTTGTCGCTAAAACAACATTAAGCCTGTATTTCCCCGAAGGGTTAGGCAGAGGTGTACCTAATAGTACACCCACATTTCGCCAGTTATTTTTAAGTCCCATGTAATAGGGGGCGAGCCTATTGCCATCAATCGGGCACAAATCCAGACTCCGGGCTGCTACTGAAAACTTCTAGATGGAAAACCCAATAACACTTTGCCCGACCCGGGAACCGAATCCGGGATCTCATGCTCAGCAGTAGCACTTGCGACCACTAGATCAACGAAGCAGTTTTGTCGCTGAAATGGTTACTAAAAAGATCGATAACATCATGAATTGTAGGCATATTTGGTTTTGAGCCACCTGCATCGGTTTGGGGAGTTATTCTACCCGTCATACTCAGCAACTTTTCCGAGGAAACAAGTACGTAGAGTTGATTTGATTGTCATTTTCATGAATCGGTTTTATTTAAAAAGCTAACTATGACAAGTAGACACACGTGAGCAATAAACGGAAACTGGTGACCAAGTTGCCACTCTATATTTTAGTATTGGTAAAGTCTTGGTTTAAAAAGTTTTTTAAGTCATTTTGCTTTCGCATTATTGCTACAGTTTTTACAATCTCAGAATATTAAACAATTTTTAATCATCATAAAACGGGTTTATGATCAAAAACGTGTTGCCAATATATCACTAAAATAATTGGACTCCAATAGTAAAAATGTTACATCAGCTCAATTAATAACACTAGAACCAGTAGATATTTATCTAATAAAACTTTTGTAACAACTGACTAACACTTACATCATTGTATGATATGTATTATAAAAAAATGTGAGTGAATCTGTGGGAGATGTACTTAAAAAAATAAAATTTTTTTAGTAAATATAGTTCCAATTATTGAATTGTACCGTGCATAAGTAACGTAGTTGATTAAAATAGCCTAAATGAGTGGCGATTCTTTATTGTACAGTAAGTAATCACCTTGGGCAGTCACCCCCAAGACTCCCATTAATAATCGCGCTGGTGACTGGCTAACATTTTTACCACGAGAAGACATTAACCTTTTAAGTACTGCAAAAAAAGCGTGCGACCATCCGTCAAGGACAAACACGTGCGGCTTATCGCGATGTAATCTGACACGCGTTGACCTCTCACACAAAAACTGCTATAGCTTCGTTTCTATTGCGTCATTTTACAATCTGTAAACAGATTCGAGTGTTTGAACAACGGGGGCCACTTATGATAATATCCATAACACTCATACGTTTAGTTATTATTGTAAACATCCTATTGAAAATAGAGAACTGGCCGTAAGCCGACTTGTTAATGTATTATGTTAGTTTCTGGCAAAAGTAATGAATTGATTTACGCAAAATTTTGGTAATAATATCATGAATACACAAGTAATCCAATTAGATTTTTTTCTTATTAGTCTTACATACAATATTTCCATAATATTCTAACTCAAAGTTCATAGTGCGCGGTGCTGTCATTTTGAATCGCGTAGTCCAATTCGTGATATTGGAAAAGATCATACGAGTTATAATGAGCATTATATCATGTATTAAATCTTTCTAGAATATTACCTATACCTTCTTCGACTAATTGTTATCCATGAATCGTAAAAATATGATACGATAATTGGTAAAATACCAAGATGACCTTGACGGGTCATTTTATCCGGAAATTTATCTAGTCTAGTTAGAATCTTATTTGAAAGTAAACAAGAATGAAGTGTTTTATCAATTTCTGTACACACATTCCTTATTTATAACCCTTTTGATTAATTCATTAATGGTTACAAAACAAATCTAGTATTATTTCATAAAAATTCGGCATGATAATTTGACCCGTTTTACCTACACATCAAAATGCTTCGAAAAATCTTTGAAAAATGGATAAAAATGAATGAATACGCTTCGAATGCATGAAATAATTAATTAGAATTAGTTTTTGCATAGATAATTACCATTTATAGACACAAATTCATCGAAAAACAGTCAACAATAATATATTTATATGGCAAATGTGTAAGGCGAAATAACCTGAAAATTTATTGGCTCGAAAATCATTTTTACTATATTGTTTTACGCAAACGATTAGCCAAAAACTTGCACAAGCCACTATTGTTTCATTATTCATGTACTTACCTAAGTTTCAAACGAAAAATCCATCACAATAACTCACAATAAATAAAACAACAACACTAAGTCACGACAATAAACCACAGAATATCAATGTAAAAAAGGGCGCCTTCGCATTTTTTTTTTATAGTGTTGGGCACGAAGTTTTTAGTAACTTTTATCGTCTATGGCTTACAAATATTCTTGCCAGTGTAGGAAAAATATTAGCAATCGACTAAGTTCCGTACTTTACGCAAAAATAATATTTTAATGGTGTAGCCACTTGGCAACGCGCGCTGTCGCCCGGAGGCGTCACCGGTCCTAAACGGTTGCGCGCGAAACCGACCCCTCCGGGCGACAGCAGTCCTTAAAAGGTATAAAAAAAAAATGAATGCCAATACACACAATGTCGCCCTTGTGCCCGACCAAATTTTTCTGAATATTCAGGAAAAAATATCGAAAAATAACTTTAAAGGGGGGGTCCATCCTGACTCTTTTTTCTAATTGTTTTTTTTTTTTTTCAAAATCCTCCTATGATTTTATGAACTTCCATTGTGTTTTTTTTTTTTAATTTTTTTTTATGTTTTTATCTCCATTTTTTTGCATAGTTGACAAAAAAATAATAAAAATGTTAGTTAATCCGATAAAATAACTCATAAGCTTTTAGATATTAATTATAAACAGAATCCAAATCCAGACAATAACATCGGAGATATGGCAAACGCTACTCAAAAGATAAAATTTAATAACATGAAAAATATTAAAGATTTTCCCCCTTTTAAAGTTATTTTTCGAAAATAAAAAAACATGAATATTCAGAAAAATACATGCTAATGGGCGACAAATGCCAAGTAGAATTTAGAACACTAACAAGCTGTATTTCAGATGCCACTAAACAGAAACTTAATTTAGTATTCCTATAGGATACTGGTGGGGCTGCTCCATTTCTGTAGTGCATCAGGGATGTTTGCAGATGCGCATGTAGATTGCTTTTACGCAACAATGCGTAAAAGGTGCGCTTCCCTGGTGCGCTTCCCTGGTGCGCAGGGTATGGGGCAGCTCCAACAGTGTCTTAAGAGGGAACAGGGCCTGCGATTCTCCATACAATTTCAGCTGTTCGTATTCCCCTTTTTTCTTCCTGAATATTGCCTCTAGAACAATTTTTTTTTTTCATATGATCAATGTCTGCTGTAGGCACGTCCCTGTTATTTCCTTTTTTTCAGCAACTAATTGGTAAAGAAAATATGACCCTCCAAAAATTACAAAAATCCCCCATTTTTACCGTCATGATTAGAGGACTACCAGACAAATTCGAAAAGTTTTTAACAAAAAAGAAAATGATAGGAACATAGACATAGTCTTTCTTAAAATTTTAATGTAAAAAATGATTGAATCGGCTCAGTTTTCGAGGAGAAAAAAGGGGAATACAAAACGTTGATCTCGTCAAAAATTTTGTGATTTAATCGGTCTGAGTTGCAGCTGTCCCTATCGCACTTTACAGGGGCTGACTTGAGGTAAGACGACGGCAATAGTTTCTTCAAAAAACAATTTTTCAAATTCCTCGCAGGCCCTGTTCCCTCTTAAGCATGGTTGCGAGTCGCCTGGACTGTGAATACGTGGGTCACTGTTGTGCCCTCTCTCATGGGATGTCGCAGCGGTGACCAACCGTTATTGATTGTATTGTTTTCCTTGTTTTGGTTTAGTATCTGTGCTTACTTAGTCGTAAGTTTTACTAACAATCTTGTTGAGTCTTGGTTACTCGAACAAAGAAAAATTCTATTCTATAAGACATGAAAAAGTGTCAGTTCCCGTTCCACTAAGCACCAATATCGCTTAACATACTGAGAACGAAGCAAACTGACTCGTAAATAATAATAAAAGTTATTGGCAAACCTACCTTCCCTTTAAAATCCCATGCTCGTCTGCTACAAAACCTCCAGGGATCCATAAAATATTTGATACTGAAACAATATAATATAGAATTAATTAAGCTATTGTTTTCCTTTTCAAACCCTTTATTCATTTTCTTTTTATACCTTTTATCTTTTCATCCTACTTTGTTACAAGCTGGTACTTATGACATCAAAGGCTCTTTCACCAAGGTTAGATTAGACCTCAATATAAAAAGGGTTAAGTTACGATGCCTTTTGAAGACACGTGTCGCGAAAACTTGTGAACTAAAAGGTTACAAGGTTACTGCTAAAATTAAACTAGAGGTGTTCAATTCTAGTGCTACCGGAATTAATTTTGAGGCTCTAAACATAAATAAAGAGTGGAGTGCTAATTTCTGTCAAAACATTGAGAAAACATCTCTTCACTCTCTTCTTCCTATGTTGTGTTTAAGGGGGAAGCGTCAGGGTAGACCGCGAAATTCAATTTTTCTTACGTTTTTTGCATTTTGCAGGTCTGTGTCAGGTTTTATGTTGATTAAAATATGATTCGCGGTCGTAACAAATATGGCTTTACTCAATTATAATCATTACAATCAGCAATAGTGATTAAGAAGAATCATGACATTTGACACCTTTGCTAACTTATGAAGTTGTATTGCTGATTTTAATGATTATAATTGAGTAAAGCCATATTTGCTACAACCGCGAATCATATTTTAATCAACATAAAACCTGACACTGACCTGCAAAATGCAAAAAACGTAAGAAAATTTGAATGTCGCGGGCTACCCTGACACTTCCCCCTTAATATAGGTACACAAATATAGTCTATGCCCCATGCTTACAATAAAAAGATTAGCAAACTAGCAGGTTGGAAGCAGCTCAGGGTTGATTGACGCCAGGTGTGCTCTGGTTGGACAACCCTTTATATCGTCCGACGTGTATGCTCTTGAAATGCATTATGCTGCCTGATGCTGAAGTAAATCAAACAAACCCTACCTTACAGAAACATATTTTTGAAGCGAAAACTTCTTTAGGTGCGTTAGGCATTTTGGAGATGGGACTAAACCATTGATTTCGCGACACTGTGACGACAACAGCTTTTGACCTTAAAAACACATCAACGCGTTGATTACCGCGGTGCGTGGAGTAAAAGACATCAACGCGTTGATTACCGCGGTGCCGATTTTTTTTCAAGTTTTCACTACTGTCGGCACTGTCGGAGTGCCACTGTTTTTTTTTTAACTAATGGTGACTGTTAACTAAATCAACTTCTTCATTATATATCTACATTAGCATTATCAGCTTATAATGTTTCCACAGCCGGGACAAAGGCCTTCTCTCTTCGAGAGGGAGTGGGCTTTAATCTACCACGCGAACTCTGTGCCGGTTGGTAGATGACACATGTCTTCGAATGTTTGGTTCTAGGACATGCCGGTTTCCTCACGATGTTTTCCTTCGCCGTTTTGAGAGCAGTGGTGATGATATTTATTTAAATAAAGTAAAGCACCTGCTTGGGTTCGAACTCACGACCTACAACTCGTAAGTCGGGGCCGTTACCACTGGGCCACCACTGCTTTTACTTGGATTGTCTAGACATTGGATCTTTTAAATATGGCCAAAATGCATGCCATTCATCGTCATCACCACCATTGGCAGCTTGTTCGACCCTGAATTCCTGTGTATAGGCCTCGTACCTTACATGTATATCATTATGGTTTGATAATGACTGAAGCATTTCGGTTTCTTTTATCAATTAAAGAGCTACCTACGTTCGTAATATTTACATAATATATAATCAGGGAAATGCTAATTTAATCGCGATAACTGCCATTTATCGCTCTCCAATTGATAATGATTACAAGGTTAGTAGGATAATTTTGTAGGCACTGATACATTCAGATACCCGTATAATATCTAATTAAATATCAGCTGATATACTGAATAGTTGATTATCTGCAAGAGAACTATAAAATAATGCCGATAAAATTACGAGGTGTAGGAAGAAGGTGACAGAAATAATGAGCTTCCTTACTGCGATAACTATCTTCCCCCAATTCTTTTACCAAGCGTGGTTATGACAATTTCCTCAATAAAGGTGAACGCACACTTTATTCGAGACAAACGTGTCGAACGAATCGAAGTCAACGAGAACGCTAGAAACGGACTTACAGATTCGGACGATTGGACGCTGGCAATTTCATATAAAGAATTCGAAAATTTGGTTCGTTCGACGCGTTCGGCTCGGATAAGTGAGCGTTCACCTTAGACTTACGATTTGTGTATATCACTGAAAGGCTTACCTATATCCTGTATTACAAGTTTACAGGCTGATAAATAGATTCATCAAGGATTTATTCTTATTGTATTTTTTTTTCTGTAAAAACGTGTAATGTTTGTCTTCCCCTTCCACAATCATCAAGGATTTTGTTCATTTTCACAATTTTATCGTAAGTAATTTAGGATTGCATTTGGATTTAGGAGAGCAGTGGTGGCCCAGTGGTAACGGCCGTGACTTACGAGTTGTAGGTCGTAGGTTCGAACCCAGACAGGCGCTTTACTTTGTGTAAATTATTTCATCACCACTGCTCTCAAAACGGTGAAGGAAAACATCGTGAGGAAACCGGCATGTCCTAGAACCAAAAATTCGAAGACATGTAACATCTACCAACCCGCACTGGGCCCGCGTGGTGGACGGCCCACTCCTTCTCACAGAGAGGAGGCCTATGTCCCAGCAGTGGGAACATATTTATAGGCTGATGATGATGATGAATTTAGGATTTATACTTATTGTATTTTTTTTTTCTATAGTAATGTGTAGTGCTTGTCTTCCTCTTACATTCATCAAGGATTTTTCTCATTGTCACAATTTGATCGCAAGTAATTTAAAAAAATTAAAGTGTTTCACAGATTTTTCTTTGAGCTCTGCCAAACTCCGAAGCAGTTTTTTGGCAGATGTATTTTTTTTCTAACATTCCCCGGGAATCCCTTTCCAATATGAGTGACCCGATTCTCCTTATGACCCAAAATAAGGTTTAGTTGTTAGGTCATCTCTTCATATGTAACCTGTTACTATCTTACATGATCTCCTGACCAATCAGTGACCGACGTTGACCTCTGCAACTGCTGTGCCACTCAAAATACCCGGACATGTAACAATTTACATACGTGTTACTGTCAGCAGTTACGCCATTTTTATTGTGCAGTCTTATTTGTATTGAGTAATGAGGTCAGTTGATCACGGCTTTTTAGGGTTCTGTAGTAAACAAGGAACCCTTATAGTTCCGTCATGTCCGTCTGTCGGTCCGCGGTCTAACTCCGAGACTCTAGTACTAGAAAGCTGTAATTTGGCATAGATATACATATTAATTACGCCGACAAAGTGGTAAAACAAAATTATGAAAAACATTTTTTTTAGGGTACCTCTCCTACACGTAAAGTGGTGACTTCTTTTTTAACCCATTATTTGGGGTATCATTGGAAAGGTCCTTCAAAAACCTTGAGTTTGTGAAAACCATTTTTGGATTCAGAGATCCATTTGCGAAATATTAAGCTTTGAAGTGCTAATTTTTATTAGAGTCAAGAACCCAGGTCATGGTCTACCCATGTGCTAAATTTTATCCAAATCCGTTTAGCCGTTTTAGCGTGAAAGCGTAACAAACAAATAAACCATTAAACTCACTTTTGCATTTATATATAACTAAGGACTAAGGATATTAGTAGTATGGATCGTATGGATGGTAAGGTTTGTAGATTTTTGTCTGTAGCTTTGGTTTTGGGGTTTTCAAGAATAGAAGACATGATGGCGGGCCTTTTTTTATGTGCGGGAGTGATGGTTACGACGGTCAATGACCTAATGACGTTTTTATCAGGGATTCATGATTAAAATCGGTAACAATGATATCAATCATTGTTGTAGGAGGAGGAGAGCGGCGCGCAATAATTATTGACATAACGGTCCCGCATGACGGGAACCTCGTGAAAGCCGAGAAAGATAAACAAATCAAGTATCTTGACTTGGCTCGCGAGGTTGTCGACATGTGGGATGTGGACTCAGCAATCATTGTGCCGATAGTCGTATCAGCCAATGGCTTAATTGCCAAGAGCCTCGACCAACACCTAAGGAGGCTCTCGTTGGGCAGCTGGATTAAGGGCTTGATTCAGAAAGCGGTACTCCTGGACACGGCTCGCATCGTTAGGAGGTTCCTCTCTCTGGAGCCCTGACCGCCGGTAGCTTGGACCCTGCTCCCGATACCGGTGGGACACTATTTTTTATATTTTTAAATGTTTTTATATTATTTTATTCTAATATTTAAAAATATAATTTATATGTAAATAATGAAATAAAGGAAATATCAATCAAATTATTTTTTAATGTATGATTTCAATCAAACTTCCCAGAGTGAAAAAATGTCGTAAATACTTACCTGAATCAAGTTGAATTCCGGAAGCACGTCAGAGAGTTTTGGAGTTACACCAAAGATTTTATTTTTGCACGAAATGTACCCCTTCTAGCTATTTCAAAATAAGGGTGCGTACTTAAGGCACTCACTCAGTCAAGCACGAGGGGTGCGCCAATCTTCGGTATTGCACACGCTCTTAAATGGGGAGGGAAAAGATCTGTGAGTGAAAAGTTATGCCTGATGTAACACTTGACAACAAAACTTATATATTTTAACACTTTCCACCCGCCCCGGCTATGTTCGGGAATATCTTAAAGACGTAGTTTTATGACAGTGACCTTGAGTGTTATGTACTGGGCTCACGCACCGCGGCGTATGTCCAGTCGGTAATAGGACCCGCCCATCAAGGAGCGCTGTCCCAAATTAGACTCATTATTAATTTATTATACATAAAACAAAATGCATTTTAATAAAACACGTGTACTAAACGATCAATAATTAAATTTTCTTTAAAACGGTGAAGGTTTTAGAAAAATACACTTAATAAATTTTGCGTGATTCTCAGTATTTTATCCGCGTCAGACATAACTTTACAAATTAATTTCATTATATAATATAAACATAATCTAAAATATTCCTATATCAAGTTATTAAAAAATGCTCTAATTTATAACATATTGGTGCTGATTCCCTTATTCACAAACTAAACTAAATTTAAGTTCAGTGCATCTTTTTCTTTCTATTTCATTAAGAAAAGGACAAAAGATAAATTTTTGTTTAGTCCTGGCAAATTAATCAGCGCTTGACGTAAATTAACGTAGGTAATTTTAGTCGCCAAGTTTTTAATCACGTCTAAACTTGTATGGAGAGTGACAGGCGATGATTAATTTGACAGGACTAAACAAAAATTTATCTTCTGTCCTTTTCTTAATGAAATAGAAAGAAAAAGATGCACTGAACTTAAATTTAGTTTAGTTTGTGAATAAGGGAATCGGCACCATTATATTTTTTCCAAATCATTAACACTACTCGTTTAGACGTGATCTTCAGTATAAAATCATTAAAAGTCGATTATCGTCGCCTTAATAGAGAAGAGAAAAGATCAAATTTTTATCGATTTTGCTACAGTACTTAGACTAGTCAAGTGCTTGTTTAATTTATAGGCTGCGAAAATGTTGACTCTCATTTTGCTTTTGCCAAAGTGGGTAATCTTTAACGACATAAGTGTGCAATTGTGCATAATACTGCCATATTAACAATAATAGTATTTCATTATTTATCGTTGTAATATTAGCACTTGTGCCTTATTGTAGATACTTATATATTCTAGTATGGTTGGTAACGTTGTTTTCATTTACATAACAAGCGTGATTCCAAGCTGTTATTACCAACTACAGACTCAAGTGTTATGCTAAGATCTATACGTACTTGGAAACGTGTTCATTATAGCTGTGTAGTTATGTACTAAGTTAATTGAAAATTGACTGATCGTTGTCGTATAAAAAAAAACAGTGGCCCTCCGGCCGACAGAAGTAAAAACTTTAAAAAAATAGTCGGAACCGCGGTAATTAACGCGTTGATGTCTTTTACTCCACACACTGCGGTAATCAATGCGTTGATGTCTTTTACTCCACGGTGTCGGTAACAGGTCGCGAAATCAATGGTTTAGTCCCATCTCAAAATGCCCAACGCGCCTAAAGAAGTTTTAACTTCAAAAAGTTTGAGCATGAACACTTTGGGCAAAAACAATCAATCTGCCTAGCCTTTTCCCAACTATGTTGGGGTCGACTTACAGTCTAACCGGATGCAGCTGAATACTAGTATTTTACATGGAATGACTGCTTATCTGACCTCCACAACCCAGTAACTAGGTAATACCCCTTGGTAAGACTGGTTGTCACGATTTTCGGGCTTATGACGAAACGTATCGACTATCAAAGATCCACAAATTCTCGGTATGTTAAGATGGTCACCCATCCATGGTCCAACCTAGGCAAGCGTAGCTTAACCTGATGAATCTGACCCGTGCGGCTATTATTACTTCGCCAACTTAGCGAAAACCTGCATCCGAATTCCGTACCTACTATACACCCAATATCGTCCATACGGCTCAATATGGCGTCTATGTTGACAATCCAACAATGCATCGTTCGTGTGAAAAAATCGTCTCGAGATAAACGCAATGGATATTCTGTGGTGTCAAATTAAAATCAATTGTGATTGAAAGAAGAGAAGAAAATTTAAGCTTTAATTAATCACAAAACTTACGGGGTTCGCAAGGGCCGACGCCTGCCGGGGTCGCGGGAAAGTCCGAAAGGGATACCGTGGCCCCTGGCAATATTGCAACTGAAGGAACACGGGTGGGTTTTAGTCAGTAAGAGTCTGACACGCCCTCCCGCTCCGCCCAGAGCGGGAGAAGTTATTTGATAATTTGCCACCCAAAAAAAAAAGGTGCTCTCGTTTTAATCATTTCAACAATGAATCATATCTACAATTTTGTTGTATCTCCTTTAAAAAATTCGACATGGCAGTTACACCAGTTCCCGCTATTCCGACCCTCCATACACTATTATCAGCATTTTTATCACCTACTCTTATCTCCTCCAATAAATACTCCGGTAGCTATGATGACAAAGAGCGTGATGTCCCGGGTTCAACGCCGGGTCATTTATGACATGTTTCGGTTTCCTAAGAACACTACGACACCTGTACAAATATGTGAGGAATTCAGGTGTTAATAGAATACGTTACATAGATTTTTGGATGATAAAGAGAAGTAAGGAACTAATATTTGAATTAAAGTGCCAGTTGTTATTACTGTCTCGTTGGTCTAGTGGTCGCAGGAGGTCCTGGGTTCGATTCCTGGGTCGGGAAAAGTCACATGAACATGAGACTTAAACATAACTGGCGAAATGTGTACTATAAATACACCTCTGTCTAACCCTTCGGCGAATACAGGCGTAATATTATTAAATGCAACTGTTTTAAGGTTTCAAATAGTTTAAATAAAAAGCATGAATCCCACCAAGTCAAGCAAAACAAACACAAAGACAAATGAAATGAAATGAAATGAAATTGTTTATTCTGTAAATAGGATATCGGAATCACTTTTACACGTCATATAAAAAAATATTAAAAATAAGCTAGATGAGTTCGGCTTTTCCTATCTGACTACTCTGAGAAGAAAGGCCGAAACAAACTCAGAGGTCGCAGTCTCTTTTAAAGTCCAGACATAATCTTGGTCAGGCCATATGAGGACCATGTAGATTAGTGTCTGAAAAGGTCTTTTGAGGAAAGAACCACACAGATTTGAGTGGACCTGTCCAGTCAGTGCAAGCATTTGTCAGTAATCGTGGAGCTCAACTTAGAACTTAAGGAGCTCAACTCGACGAGCAATACCAAAGAAAGGACATTTGGGTAGGCCGCAAAAACTACTCAAACTGCCAGACCATCACTAAAACTAGTATCATATACAAACTAATATCCACATAGTCCTCACATTCACAATAGTTAAAATAATATAATACTTTACAAAGTAATCATGTCATTTTGAATATAATTTTCAACAATGTCAACGTGTTTATAAAACTGGTATATGTTGATTTTACATAATAATTAAAATGTCTAGTTCTATGGTTTTATCACAAGGTTTAGCAGAGCGAGCAGTTCAATCCCAAGCTTTTTTATCTTCTAAATAATCTGAAATTGTATAGTACCCTTTTTCACAAAGTTTGGTTTTAATACAGATTTTAAATCGTTTAATGGGTAAGTTTCGAATGTCAATGGGGAGTTTGTTGTAAAAGCGTATACATTGACCCATGAATGAGTTGCCTACTTTGTGGAGACGTGTGCGATGTACAGCAAGGTTGTGTTTATTCCTGGTATTTAAACTATGAATATCGGACATTTTCTTAAAATTTGATATATTTTTGTGTACATACAATAGGTTTTCAAAAATATATTGTGAGGCTACAGTCAGAATATTTATTTCTTTGAATTTTTCTCTAAGGGAATCTCTTGGACCTAGGTTGTAAATGGCTCGAACAGCCCTTTTCTGTAGAACAAAGATAGTATTAATGTCCGCACAGGTTCCCCAGAGAAGAATCCCATATGACATAAGACTATGAAAATAACTAAAATAAACAATTCTGGCTGTATCCACGTCAGTTATCTGTCTAATTTTTTTAACAGCATAGGCGGCCGAACTTAGCCTTCCTGACAATTTTTCTATGTGTGGGCCCCATTGTAATTTACCGTCAATAGTGATTCCAAGAAAAACTGTCGACTCAACAGGGTCCAACTCTGTTCCATTAACCTGAACATTAGTAGATAGCTGCCTGACATTTGGCATTGAAAATTTAATGAGTTTAGTTTTTTTTTCGTTCAGGAGAAGATTATTTACATTAAACCAATGCACAACTTTAGAGAGTGCATCATTAACTTGTTCAAAGTTGACTAACTGACGTTTGATTTTAAAAATGAGGGAAGTATCATCTGCGAATAATACGATCTTGTGATTATCCCTTATGTGATAGGGCAAGTCATTTATATAAATTAGAAATAAAAAAGGACCAAGAATTGAACCCTGCGGAACGCCCATGGTGACCGCAGATCCTGCAGATCTCTTGCCATTAACATCGACCCTCTGAATTCTGTTGTTCAGATAAGAAGTCAGAAGGTCAAGAGCCTTGTCCCTCATACCATAGCCATAGCGATTGACACAGCCGTACCATCTTTTCTCGAAGCATTCAGGACATTTTCAACCCCCTGTAACTTCGTTGTGGATAAAGCTAGAAGCCGGAATTTTCAGTGATAAAGAGGGCTTAGTATAACTAGTTATACTATACTAATATACCTAGGTATATTCCCAAATTACATTCAATTTGAACAAGTAGTTTAAGAACTATTGCAGGTCAGTTCCTTAATTTGTCACTGACATACTGACTCACTTACTCACTCACAGCAGACACAAGCTTAAAATTTTGAGTTTCCTTACATATTATAAAACAAAGTCCCCCACCGCGTCTTTGGCTGAAATTTGACGATTATTGTTGAAGATGTCGGAAAAAATCATACTGACTGGGAACTTTACTGGCGTGTGCCGCGGAAATCGTAAAAGTTAGCGGTATGAGTCAATGACCTTTTCCTCGGCTATTAGGTATGTAATCCCGGTATCGGTAGTACGTTCCCGTGGGATATCCGACAGCCACGCGGGCGAAGCCGCGGGCAAAAGCTAGTAGCCTATAAAGCAAGGAAAAATTAAAATATACCGCAATTTCAGTCCCGATTTCTAGATATACTAACTGCATAAGTAACTTTATAATCGCATATTATACATACATCTTTTTGCGGTAGAAGAACTGCGTTGCGAGACTTGCATTTTTTACATGTTATGTTTTTAATGGCATCAAAATTTTCACCGTCTTCGTGAACCGAATTTCATGACATAATAAACTGTTCAACAACAAAGATCTATTTTATTCTATACGTAGAAGACATCTATGTATATACGGGCACATAAATTAGGTCACACAGCCCGTATGGTCCCCCGAACCCGGAAGGCCCTGACCGAAAACTGTGTGAATAACCCTTTACTTTGACAAATTAGAACCCTTTCAAATATTATCAGTATCGCATATAATAACAGCTAAGTAATAACAGCTGCACGGGTCGATCGATCAGGTTAAGCTACGCTTGCCGCGGTTGGTCCGTGGATGGGTGACCATCTTTACATACCAAGTCCCCTCCGTGCCTCGGAAAGCACGTTAAGCCGTTGGTCCTGGCTGTCATTTGTAGATCTTTGACAGTCGTTACGGGTAGTTAGAAGCCCAAAAAGTCTGACAACCAGTCTTACCAAGGGGTATCGTGTTACCTAGTCACTAGGTTGTGGAGGTCAGACAGGCAGTCGCTCCATGTAAAATACTGGTATTCAGCTGCATCCGGTTAGACTGGAAGCCGACCCCAACATAGTTGGGAAAAGGCTAGGCAGATGATGATGATGAAACAACTTTCATTGAACAAAAAACATCCCACTTTAGAACTAACCCTCTCATACCACAAGCATTTCGTTATACAGACTCGCCAATTAGCTCACAAACACACAACACTACCTTAAACCAATATGCAGGACTCGACCAGCCCTCCGAGTGGTTGTCGGAAGTGTGTGCAATCGATATTCAAACGCACCCGGCCACTGTGCTCCCTCGCTTGATGCGTACACTGGCGTGCAACTGCGTTTGCATTGTAGGAATAATAAGTGGGTGAGGAATTTTATTTGTTTGTCAGTGTTGAGGGATATATGAAGTTTCTTTATGGATTGTTTTGGCGGTATCGAGGGGTCAAAAAAAAATTCGATTGAATGAGTTTGCTTGCTGGAAGCTTCGCCGCGAGAGAGCGCTGAGTGTTTGTCACTTGTTTTGTTAAAATTATCTTAAACGAATAGCGACCAACCGGCAACATCTCAAAACACTGCGCCATCTCGCGACGAAGTTTTTAGGGAGTCCATTGGCAGCTGGGTAGCCAACACCTAGCGCCATCTACGCGGAACTAATTTGACACTAAGCATCCTCATAGTAATAAAATGTGTCACAGCAAACGATTCCTTTGGCTCAGTCTTGTCTTGTAAAACAAAAAAAACATACCTAATTTAATATCTTCCTAACAAACAAACTTCAAAACAATATTCACTTGCTTCACAAATAATACAGCATATGATCGATTACTGAGCTCCAGTTATTCGGTCCGCCCGTGCATGTAACTCGACGCCCGGCTCCGCTCGCCTGCTCGCCAGTGTATTAGCGTGACAATCGTATAGAGTTACTGTTAGTTGCTAAGGTAACTTAATTATACACGTATCGTATTCATTACTCAGTAACTGTAGAAAAATAACGGCTGACGGGGGGATAAAAAATTTTTTTGGAAAAAAATTATGTTGGGGGATCCCCTCGTATTGTCATTTTGCGTTTAATTTGCATAGAACATTTTAAAATCACCTGCATTTCATTTGTGTGACACCACTTGCATGATTGGCAAAAGAAAAAAACAAAGAACCAACAAAAAAATAATGGAACTTAAGCAGCCATTTGTAAGATGTAAAGCTAGTCTAAATAAAGAGGAAATTGTATTGTTAACAAAGCTGCTGCTACCAAATCACCATATGCACAAAAACTAAATAAAGGCAACACTATCACAGCAGTTTCGATGCAAGAAGCTGATACAATAACATTGTATCAGATAACGAGACCAGTCCATGCAAGTAGAAAGTATACTGACCCACAAATCATGCTGAGCGAGTTATCGCAAAGTGAAATGTGCTCGATCGCTTCACGACAATTACATGGAATAAATTATTGCAGAAGGTCTGCTATCATTCATCTTGTCTTGTCAGATTATTTGGAGTATCCGTAGACCATCGTGTTGAAATAGATTGTCTATTTCAACCACGAATTGAATTCAACACTCCGATGGTCTATGATTGATTAAATCTAGACTTTTGGATTCTGTATTCGGCAAACTTCTAAATAATACCTATTTGTATCAAGTCGGCGTTGATGGTAAAAAAACTACATCCAGAGACGTGTCTACTAACTACTTCCACATTTCTGCCACGACCCTGAGTCCCTTTTGTCGCGAAAATTTTGCTGGTCTTAAGATTGTGTCGTGTGTTCCAATTCTACCATTCAGCGAGATATGTATATTATCAGACTGTAAACAAATTTCATTTAAGGGAGAAGCATCCATTGCTAACATAACTTAAACATGAGTATAAAAATGCAATTTCCTCCGACGAAGTAGTCCACTTAGAGCACCCGTCGCACCTGCGACTCAGCAGTCTACTGCTGGGATGTATTTGTTTTACAGGACGTTATTATATGAAAGATGTCGATAAAACAAATTTCGTATATACATATGTATAATTAATAAACATTCTAGTGATTTTTATTGATATATTTAATTTAATAACGTCCTGTAAAACAAATACATCCCAGCAGTAAGCTGCTGAGTTGCAGGTGCTATTATTATGCCTTCTTCCTCCAATCAACTCCCAGTGTTTAGTGTTGACTTGGTGACGCAAATGACCTTCCTTTATAGAAACATGATTATGTTTTGCAAAGCGCTCTAATGACTGAGTCAACTTATCATCGCACTTAACATCAAGTGGATTAATGCACCTACTGTACTTATGTTTATAGTGAGACATAGGTATAACTAGAACCACATGATTATGGAAACAAACACTCGCATCAAGTGTTTTCCTAAGTGATAAACGTGACAGAACTAGGTGTGTCAGGTTGAAAATTATGGGTAAGATCCCTAATGGAAGTTTCGCAATTTGCATTTGCCTTACAGATGAAACAAGCTGAAAATCGAGTATATAATGTATGATGTAATGTTCATAAAATCTGTATAAACTCAACGAAAATCTCTGCTGCTTTTAGCTTAAAAAAATCCACGTGTTCTGTTCAAGTAAGTCGGTAATGGACCAAGTCCGGTTGTTTTCGTCCGTTTTGTTTCCTCTTTTAGGCATACATTGTCCATCTTTCTGATATTATATGCTCCAACTTCGTCGATATAATTATACTTCTAAAGTCCATATATTTCCTATTGATTCTCAAATCAACGAAGATATCAAAACACACTCGTAACTAGAAAAGTCTCGATATATGAATATATATTGGTCGTGAAAAAAACTTTGTAACAAGTTATGGACCCAAGTAACGTACTTTTCCGTTTCTTGGGATCAATGATCCTTTCAATAGAAGGTTATATGATGAAAAACCTCTACCATTCAATTCAACTTATATTTTTTGCTTGGACTTGATAAGACACGATATTGACAGGATATTTTTAGAGTTCTTTAATAGCAAAAGAGAAACGGTCATGGTAAATCAATCCTGTCTTTCGCATTTCATCATCTTCGTCTTCTTGCTACACATATACCAATTCATTTGGAGTTGGTATAGTATCTACTTCTTTTGCATACCTATCAACAGTCATCTAATTACTTCTTCCTTCCATCTTTTCTTTGGTCTGCCTTCTTAAAGCCAACTTTTCTCGTTCTTAACACTTCAGTAAGTAGTGTCTTTTCTATTCTTGGCTTCGTATAATTGTGTTACTGTTACTACTATTTTATTTGAAACTTCGGTAGTAATTACTCTTACTAATGCCATTATTTACTTGCTATGGGATTGTAATATGTATTGTATTGAAGTATTGACCTCTTGTTAATACTGAGAACCAGTAACTGTCAAACTTATTTCTATTGCGCTTGCGTCCCGTTACATTTGTATAGAATGTGCTGTTTTGCTGATTCATGTAAATAAAGTTAGTACGGTTCCGGTCAAGTCCATTCCTATTCTTATATTGATTTAATACTTACTTATTTCTTAAATATTTGTTACGTACAGAACACCATGTTTTTGCGTGGTTCAACAACAAGTCATATTTTAGTCATGAGTAATTGAATGAGATATGGACACTAAATCAAAAAAGTAATCACTTGAAGTTGACGATCTACTCACATAAATGACGTCATCATATAAATTCGTTCTTTGATCAAATATTTTTTTCTAACAGCACAAAAAGTCACCTGGCAGGAACCGGTATTAATTTAGATGGTGCTGTTGATGAACAAGAAAGAGTATGAAATGAAGGGCAATTTACAATAGGGCCTTTGTATTCTACCTCCTTACCGCACGAACGCCGTGACGTGAAAATAATTAGAAGATAATCTATCTTTATTGTATTGCAAATAGAAAACCTTGTAGATTTAATCATAAACTAACAGTAACTTGGTAGATTATTTGTTGAGCATCGCGTTTTGTAATGGGCTTTCTATTCTTACAGTTGATTCTATAAATTACTTTTAAGCCGCTGGGAATATTCCTCTTGAATTTACGAATAAGAATATATTTATTTTGATGTCCAAAATGATTGATTTTCTTTATACAAGTTTATTGATGAATGAAGTGGTTGCTGCTCATGACGGCTTGCGAATAATGTGGATATACAAACGATTTATTTGCACCCAATAGCCAACTTATATTCTTATTGTCAATTAATCAAAGCCAACATTATTTTCCTACAGCATTTTTTACTAAAGCCGAAGGAGTTCCGTCATCATCTATATTAGCTATATATTTTAGTAAAATATATGTCCGTAGAAACATTACTTTGTTAAAACCAAATAGCACAATTTAGCTTCTGTCATCTCCATAGTTATGTGTCTAAGAGAAACATTATTATCAGCAAAAATAGCTGGTCTAATCAACTTTTTGTTTTAAGACCTTTGTGATAATATTCTCGTTTATCTGTGTTCCGGGAATTTCAGAAGTGTAATTTTAAATGGCGTCTCGTTTCAAGAGTGTCATTTCTCGGAGTTTATACTCATCTCCTGCTTTATTACCAGGAAGATATAGATGAGGATAGTTCAAAGGAATTGTTAAATTAAGAAGAAATTGGATAATGATTTAAAAACGTGCTTTCCTTTTGTTAATAACGAATTTGGGAGATGATGTATATTGCAGAAATTACGTAATGTTGTCAATATCAATATTTACCTGACTTAGTAAAAGGGGTTATTGAGTTACACACTTCCATAAAGCAATCCTTTTAATTTTGACAGTTCAACAACATTCATTGCGTTATTTACGTTGCTGAGCAGACGAGTTTTTCAAACATTTAAAGCAATGAATTAGCTATTGCCTTCAAAATCTCTCAAATTGTGACTGAAAGCAGGAATCCTACTAATGTTTTTTTAATGTTAAAGTTCGTATGTTTTTTACTCAGTCACGTATAAACGGTTGAACGGATTTGGATGAAATTTAACACACAGATAGTTTATAACCTGGATTAACATATAGGATATCCCTGTTACTAACGGGATGCTGTTCCAGTGTTATAATTTCCGACCTCCTATATATCTTTGCCTACTAAGATAAAAAAAACCAGCTAATAATAAATTATCAATATTAGCTAAGATTGATCGGTCGTTTTCGTAAAACTGGTTTCTCACATTTGAAGTAACTTCCAAGGCTGGTTTAAGAGGTTGTTTATTTGTCAAAAATGACTTGATAAATGAAGAAATTATAAAGCCATTTCCTTACAAATTAAAATTAAAAACTTTGACCATGAGATTGATATATAGTTACAAAGCCCCATAAGGAATCCAGTACATCAAATACAGATCAAGTATTTCCTTAAAAGTCGGCAATTCATAAATCTAAATCGATTCCAATTACATTTAATAGGCGTTTGTTATAATTGGCCCATTTGAATACAATTTAAGATATGATTTATACTACATTCATTCGGGTACTTCCCACTTTACCGAGTGACATAGTCGTGGTATTATCGAATCCAGTATATCAACTTTGTCATGCCCTTGATTTTTTTTTCCTTCAATTATATGCTTATTTTATGGTCACAACCTTATAAAAACATCAATCAGCTATCAAGTTGTTTAATTAAAGTAATATCATTCTCGAATCTACTAATAAAAAATCGTGATCGTGGTATTTTCGTCCCACTATCATTAGATGTGGTTTGAGAGCTGTCCATATTCAAGTAAATTATTTTTAACGGATTTGAAGAAAAGGAGGATATTCTCAATTCGTCGGAATTTTTGTCTTTTTTTTTTGTGCCTAGTTTTGACAAGTGAACTTTGACATTATGGTACATCTACTATATTTTGGAGCAATTCCACGAATATAGCTTTTGACTATTGTTGATATGACGTAGATCATATTATTATGATCTATGACATAGATACTGCGCTTGCGTTTTTTAATGCAATGAGAGCCTGTGATAGTAAAGTAGATAATAAATTCTTTCTGGATGATAAACGATAGCCGTAATCTTTTGATAAGAAGATTAAAGTAAAAATATTATCTGTTACTCAAGACTTGGCCGAATTAGGTCACTGGTGCTTTTGGGCGATGCACGTACAAACATACTGTCTTTACTTGTGCAATAGCATAAACAACGCTCAGAGAATCTGGAGCATTTCTTATAGATATATATAGTTACCTAAGCTATAATGTGGATATAGCTGGCATAAGCTAAAAGGGAGCATCTATGACTAGGAGCATGTCTTATAAAAGTTGTGTTCTTTTAAGCTTTGAGGAAAATTATTAAAATTTGTCGGTTATAAAAATTGTTGACTAAAAATTTTCACCATGTTAGCCAAAATACGTATGGGTGTATTAAATTCATAACAGAACAATCGTTAAATTAAAATAGTAGTTTATGAAACTGTTACATAATGAGGGGTATAAAAACATGAGCGAGTGTTTAAAAACCGAGCCGTAGGCGAGGTTTTTAATAGTATCACACGAATGTTTTAATACCTAGTTATGTGGAGTTTCATACACTACTTTATCTACTCTCATACATTGGGATTGAACCTAATACTAAATAAAAGATCAAAGTTATAGATCAAGAATAAATTTGAAAAATTCCACGAAATTCAGTACAACAAAACAAATGAATGTCGTCTGCACCAGCACATCACCGCACATGCGCTACAGCGGGTGCTGCTGTCCCCCGTTTAAACGTTCCAATGCAAAAGTTGATGGAAACTCCTTGGTGATATTAACTTCTTGGAATAGCCCTGTATCGTAATAGATTTTTTTTTTTTTGTTAAAAAATCTTATAATATGATTCTATTTTTAAATTTCGGTATGGTGTTTATAAAGTATGTCAATATAAACTCGTTTTGAATTTTATAATTCGAATATTACGCTATGAGAGTAGATAAACATATTTATGCAACTACAACTAGATAAAATATGTAGATTTCCCAAGATTATTGTTTACTAAATCAATATTGATACAACAACAATCCAATATGGCGGGCGCCACTGTCAAACGACGCCATCAAACACTGGAAACAATCGGAGTTTTGCCGCAAAATCAATAAACTTTACTACGTGTTTGCAGTAAGAGCTGCTCTGGGTAATCTTACTGTTTTACTGCTGTAGCAATCTAAAGAAACATTCAAAAAGTTCAAGAAGTTTTACTGCAGCTTCTCGGCTACTTCGCCTCTTTTTTGAAAAAAGAGGCGAAGTAGCCTACTTTGTGTCGTAGACTTGGAAGTCACTCACTGATTACTTGCTTACTTTTAGTTTTGTTTTCTTCAAGTTGTGTTGCTGTCTCTGCTACATCTACCGAAAGATGTTGACATGCAAATTTCTCAATATCTACGCGGGTGGTGATCAACCACTTAGTCTTTCGGTTGTATAGTTTTTCCAAAATTCGCCCTTCCATCGGTCACCCCAGCCTCTTTGGTGACAGTTCCTTCATTCTTTAGCGGTTTGAATTTCGAATTTAGAACTTTCAAAATTTTGATTTTGATCCGGTCTTTTGTATTGTTTACTCTGTGGCTATTTAGTGTAGTGGGCAGAGTTCTAACTCCGTTAATTAAGTCAGCACACTATTGCTTCCTCGTGTGTTGGCAGGCCGCCTACGATGCATGGGAGACTTGGCCCATAAACTGACGTTACGAAATAAGTTGACAAACGCTTCGTTAATCGCTGTTTTACCACATTTTACCTTACTTGTGCTAATGTTATGAACTTATGAAATTACTGTGAATGTTTACTTTGTAAAAGCCGACCCATGTTGGAAAAATGTGATCGGTTTCGCTGTCGTTTTACAAGAAAAACGTGATTATGATGCAGCCGGAACATTATGGTAATAGTTGAAACCGGTTTTTCTCTAATTAATTCTAAGCGTGAGACTAGAGATAGAACTTAAACATGACAAGACGATTGATTGATATAAGAAAAAAAAATATGAAAGAAATAAAAATATCGACAAAATAAAATAAACATAATTTTAATTTGAATGCCAATGAAAACGAAGAGATGACTTAAAAAAAAAAAAGTTCGTTGACAAACGCCAATAAGCAATAATTGAGAATAGAATGTACGAAGGTACAGTCGGGTCCATCGACCTCTGAGTGACTCGTCACGTTTTGAATGTACGAATAGTTCGGCGAACGCTTTTTGTGTAACAGTACAAGCGATATAAGTACCACACTACTCGTTTTTTTCTGCTTCATCGGGTGTTCAAATGAGGCGTAATTAGTAACAGTACAGATAACAATCTAATACAAACTACATAAAGTTAAATAATAATTGGCAGGTACAAGAAGATTTTTTACGCTTTAATATCTAGACCAGTTTTTATTCAACAACCGAAAAGAAGTTATTAAAATTATTACTCGTGAAAATGTAGGTACATTTACATAATCTTTGGTGTTTAATTAAGACCGCTGCTATTAAATCACGCGAATAATTTCGCGTTCACGTTTTCCTTACTAAGAATCAACTATTATAGCAGTCTAAACGAGTCTATTACCAGGCAATAAACAAAAACTGGTTACAATTAGTGCCAAATTATCGACATGCGATGAATACGCGATAAAATCATCGCGGGAAAAAATTGACCGTTGTAAGAATTTTCCGCGTGGCTGTACGTTACGTCAAGAAACTCCCTGGCATTGTTGACGGAGTAATTTTAACGCCTTTGCCTATAAAAAAAAACTATTTCTTTTTTTATTTTTACTTTACAGTGAGAACTCCTTAGTTCAGCCGTTCCCGGGAAACTGATCAGCGTTCCTTTTTAATCGTCCGCGTTAATTGCTGTCTTTAGCAAACTTTTTTAATGTTTAGTATTTTAATAGGAGGAAAGCTTATATTTCTAGCAAAATATTTCCTCTTCGTTATAATTTTTTACCGTTGAGAAAATGTATATTAAATATCCATGATTTTAAGCCTTAATTCCGCTTATTTTTATCAAATAAACAAAAACAAATGAACTTACCTATCTACCCAAGGAAATGCTATAATGTTTCATAGTTATTAAATGCATACTTAATAATAAAAAACAGTGGCACTCCGGGAAAAACAACACAGAAGTGAAAATTTGAAAAAATCGGTACCGCGGTAATCAATGTGTTGATGTCTTTTACTCCACGCACCGCGGTAATCAACGCGTTGATGTCTTTTATTCCACGGTGTCGATAAATTCCGTCACAGTGTCGCGAAATCAATGGTTTAGTCTCATCTCAAAAATGCCCAACGCGCCTAAAGAAGTTTTCATTTCAATAAATACGTGTCGAATTTCTGTCAAATAACACTTTAAGCGTACACATCCAGCAGTTTTTATTTACCCACCCCAAAGTTTAAAGTTTCCCAAAGGCCACCTTAGCCGTAGGTCGGCTAGTCTACCCACTAATTGCGCCGATGTTGATCCTATTGTAACAAAAACTGTACCCGGAGCGAGGCCTTGCCTTTCTCACGTCCACAATGACCTGAGCACATGCTTAGATAATTATAATCACTATTGCCCTTGTCTGTGTTGCTATAATTATAATTTTTTCTTGTTGTAGGTGCAGTTTTTGTTCTTAATTTTACAATGCTGGTTATTCCTACCGCACCTCAATAATTCATCAACAACAACAGATTCATCGTATGCTTAACTTTTACGAAGGAAAGGTTTTATACAATTTAAAAAATAATAATTTCAGTCTAAATATTCATAGACACCTACTCCATCCTCCCAACTTTAAAAAAGTCTAACTGACCAAGTTAAAGGACTATTTCACAGCCATTGTTTTCTGACATTTCACTAAAGAGTTTATGGTTATAAATTCCAACATCTAATAAGTTGTAGCCATGCTTTTGATTATGTTCGTGTTTTTTTGGGCCGATCTCAGAATTATATTGCTTCTTAACGTAGCATAGCACAACCAGCTAATAATGTTCCCACTGCTGGGACACAGGCCTGCAACAGCACAGCTGTAATCCATCACGTGGGCCCAGTGCGGGTTGGTAGTCCTGTACCCTAATTGTGAAACAGATTGCTAATCTATTGCTTCAAAAGTTGGAAAAAAAATCTGCTCAACAACGTAAATAACGCAATGAATGTTGTTGAACTATCAAATGAAACAAACTTGTCATTATTGTGTACGAAAATAAGTTACGCAATTAAGGTAGTACTGGATTCATTTCTAATTCACTTTACTTTGATCGAATCATTTTCTATCCTATTAATGACACCCACTCCTATGAAATTCACACGCTAATCGATCACACTATCGACTCTTGAGCTAAGCCGTCATGTAATCCTATAGTCTACAAATTAATATTGCGTCATTGACATTACCAAAATAGTCCGATCGGTTCGCCCACATAACGGCACATTTGCTTTGCGAATGTTTTACTAGTATGATAACATTTTTATTTATTTTCCTTAACAACATTCTATGCGCCACAATCCTTGAGCCTCAGACTTTGATAAACCAAACAATGATTGATAGTAGGTATTTTTATCTATAATTACACAAAGATACGCGATCTACGCAAATCGTAGATCGTTATCAGTGCAATCCACTCGAGATCGCAATTACAATGATTTCTGTGTCAATTATTTACAGATTGTAAATTGTGTTATCGAAAATCGAGGCCCTAATCTTTTTGTCCGAAAGTATACACATGGACATTTTCCTTAAATAGGTATTTGAATTGATGATGCACTTGTATTAAATGATTAATGGATTCCTTTCTTAATCTTAAAATAATTCTCGAAGGGGAAAACCGTAGGCGCGTTTAGATAGAAAATAATTATATGAAGGTAAATTAGTCAGATACCTAATGTTAATATTTTTTTACAACTTACGTTACGACAAATCCTCGGTACATATATTTTTGGTTTAAGTTACGGACCCGTTGTCTGAATTGTATTTTTTTTAAATGAAAACTTCTTTAGGCGCGTTGGGCATTTTTGAGATGGAAAAAAACAATTGAACTCGCGACACCGTTACCGACACCTCATTTTTGTAAACGCGATTGTGCTCTTTATTTATATTAAGTTACGGATCAATGTTCTATGCAAATATTTTTACTTTAAAGGTTTTGGAAGTATTTTTTAAATTGTTCAAGTTTTCACTTCTGTTGGCACTCCCGGAGCGCTACTGTTTTTTTTTTTGCTTCATTCAACTTTTTTATAAACCATATTATTGACAGCGGAGTTACTGATCAGTGATCAGGCTTTCAGAAATCAAGGAATTTTATTGATCAAGCCAACGATCGTTGTAAATTGGGCCTTAATACTTTAAAAATACCTTCTTCTTTAATTTTTAATATTATTTATAAGCATTTACAAAGCTCTAAAATGACAATCTTAATGCCAAACAAATACACGCCAATAAAATGGGTGTGATCGCAAAGCGGCGTACCTGTACATCATTTTATAAAAATAAAAACGACCAAAAAACGTAAATAAATGTCCGCCACCACGCCTACGTAGTTACGACACTGCGCTGTATGAAAGCAATAAACGGTGATAAATGGCCAAATGTATGAGATAATGTAGGGTTTTGTGCTCGTCTTAAACTACCTTTATTATACCTGTATGTTTTTGTTTTGTTCGCAAAGTAGATTAGTCATTGTTTAGTCTGGATGGCGTTTTTATCAAGGAGTTTTGTTAAAATAAATAACTTGTCTTTGTTGTAAAATAAGAAGTTTCTATACTCATGTTATTATACCATCAAATACCTTAATTAGTTGTACTTCATATATTATATTTTTGTTGTAAGTACTTTGAGAGCGAAATAAAATTATTTCGGGTATCGATATCTAAACATTATAAAACAAAAAACAAAAATTTTTGAGGTTGTTATTTATCAGTTAAAAAAACCATTTTTTTTTCATCATCATAGAAAAAACACGGTACAATATATGAAAAACGAGTAACAGATTACATAAATACATAGAAGCGTTAGGTTCTAGATTTTTATATATTCCCTGGTCCCCATACTAGGATTCCCTGTGTCGCGGGGTCCAGTCTCTTCCCCAATTTTTTATTTTTTTATTTAGGTGAACTAATAAATTAGAAAAAAAGTTTTTTTTTTTGCTAAATAATAAAAAAAAGTTAACTAAATAAAATTATTATGTTGTAGAAAGACGGTTTGATAACAAGAGGTTCAGGTACTTTTAGTTGTTAATGTGTGTGAAATGTTTTAAATTATCATGTTTAGATATCGATTACCTATCACGCCTGCTTATAATTTTTGACCATGTGTATTATCTAATTTAGGAACTTTATTTGACTTTCAATATAATAAGAACCAAGTAAGTAGTTCGAAGAACAATCGTTCTACAATGATCCTAAAACTGTGGAGAGACTCATCCAAGGAAACTCGTTGATCAAGGTACTGCTACAGATAAATACAGATGGCTCGCTCCGCATTTTATGTATGAAGCTACAGGCCCGTCTTGTCGGGCCAATTCAGTGAGAGTAACGTAGTCAGAAGATATAAGAGTTACTCGAGGCAACTTCTAGGTGAATATAACTACTACTAGGTACCTTAAATAGCGCTGTGCGACCTGAATTGCACTTTATTGTGTCGTAGCAAGAGTCGCTTTTTATTTAAATGATTTTGCAGAGTGATCTATCCATATTCATCTGTGGCACTCCACTAATAAGACAGACGGCACCATGGTAACGGATGGCGAGATCATTCGATTAACGCGGCTAAGCTACGGTTAATCTAGACAGCTGTGGGTGACCGATTATGTGTGACACGACACCGGATTTAATTCTTGACTTGGACTTGAAGATTACATTAAACGGTCGGATTTACGTCTTTGCTTGACGTTTGTTGGTTAGATTAATCTTGCAAAGTCGGTCACTTCACCGTCTGGAACATACAAAAATATGACAGCTTGCTACGTCTTACACGTAAGAGATTTCGATTTTTTTTTTTCGAGTTATCTATCAATTATGTATATTGCACCTGTCATATTTTGTCTCTGCATCACCCTAAGGTTGACTGGTAGAAAATGCCTCAGGCATTAAGTCTGCTTTTGTACGATATTTTTTTTACTTGTGCATAAAGTTTTAATTAATGATTAAATATCGAAGCACAAACTGCTACCATGAATTCACATGATTCTAGAACCTGGTTTGAAATTTTTCGTTGGTTAAAAAAATAAATCTGCTGTTTCATACAAAAGTACTACAATACCTAAACGGTCAATATGTATGGAACAGCAGATTTTTTTTAGATAAGCAGATAATTTGTGCGTCGATGTTAATACACAGTGTCTTGTATATTACAGTAGGTAAATTAGGTAATGTCGTTTTACCGGCCGCAATATTATGTCAGATCATCGGATGTTTGCCCCAGTTTCCAAAATTAGTTAAGTATATTTCATACGCTTTTCAGCAGCGTTGTTAAGGGAAATTGATTCCAGATGGTTTGCCTTCTGTCATCAACATTGAAATTTCAGTTCCATACGTCCAAAATTTTGGGTTAACCGCCTGTTTGTGTAATTCTCTGGTCAGAATTATATTCTTTTGAAGTGTGCTTAATTGGGTACCACAAACCAAAATAACCTATTTTGCATTCCATAATGTTGGTAAAACAGTTGGTAGGCTTTTAAAATTAATGAAACAATTATGGACCCTGTCGGGCACATCATAGTAGGAGAGAGGACGAAGAGCGCTTATTTGCTTTTAAATTATTTATGTATTCTGGTAATTATATATTTATTTTGAAGTGAAAACTTCATTAAGCGCGTTGAGCATTTTTGAGATGGGACTAAACCATTGATTTCGCGACACTGTAACACAATTTACCGACACCGTGGAGTAAAGACATCAACGCGTTGATTACCGATTTTTTTTCAAGTTTTCACTTCTGTCAGCACTCCGGAGTGCCACTGTTTTTTTTTTATTACAAATTTTTTTTCTTCTACTAATATTTAATTTATTTAGGTATAATTTACTTCTAATGTTTTATATTTTATATATTTATTATTTTAGTAAATATTTTGGCTTTATTTCTTTAAGTTATAAATAATACCCGCTTGAGTAAGTAAGTCTTTTTTATGTTATACCTTAGATATAGTTTTAGTTAGTTATTCCTATCGTTCAGTATTTGTTTAAAGTAGGTAACGTAACATAACCTAATCTGTAAAAACATACATACAAGTTCATACAACGTTACAAGAACAAGAGTCACAAGGCGCGTGGCCGAAATTGGAACTAACGCTGCGATCTTGTTTTGTCAATACATTTTCTGCGACAATTTCACAAATGTTTACCAGCAGCGCCCCCCTTTCAATGTCATTCAGACGCCAAAAGATTCTTTTACCACTCTATCTATCGTAATAAAGTACAAGGACTCTGTCATTGTTAGTTATTAGTTAGTTTATAAGTGGATGTATTGAAGCAGCGGAAAATTCTCAGGGCTAATGTCAAGTGTCGCGATTATGTGCCAGTACCTATCTACATAATGGGCCAAACATTGGCCATTGTTCTAAATGTGTATGTCAACATAAACATGTGTTTTTAGAACAATGTTGATAGCAATTTTTTAACCGACTTCCTAAAAGGAGGAGGTTATATGTTCGTAGAGTCTAGCGTTTGAATGTTTTTTTTTTTTTTTCAATGTATGTCCACCGATTTTTCCGTCAATTGTGGACCGATTTTGAAAATTATTTTTTTGTTTGAAAGGGTATGCTCTCGAGGTGGTTCCAAATTTTATTAACTTTGCTTGGATGGTTTTTGAGTTAGATTCAATAACACGTATTTTTTCCCACTTCGTATGTGGATGATATGATAATTTCCTGTCACTGATAATTACATAGCAAGTAGTGGTATTCGAATTTGTGTGGGGTAGGTACCACAAATAAAAAACGAAAAATAAAATCTTTTTATAAAAAAAAAATACATTCGACTTTCTCTGTCTCTTTCTTTGTCTGTGGCAAAAAACTAAAATTCAAAACCAAAAACACCGACTTCCAAAATTAAAATTATTTTTCACTTTGTAGTGGTTTTTTTTGGAAGTCAGTTGTTTTTTTTTTTTTGTAAATTGTTTTTTTTTTTGTCTGACATAATACTACGTTTAGAAAAGTGTATTTGGGTTGAGTTTACCAGTCTGCGGGGTAATTGCGTAACATAAATAAAATTACGAATTGATCGCAATAGGTTTTATTTTGACAGTTCACCCAAGTTCATTGCGTTATTTACGTTTTTTGAGCAGATTAATTTTTCAAACATGAAATAATGGATCAGCAATATCCTTCAAAACTCTCGGATTGTGATTGAAAGTGTGTTTCGCAATTAAGGTACTGATTTAGTTATCTAATCTAAACTATATAAACTAATATTAAGTGTAAAGTGAAAAGATTTGATTTTTTTGTATGTTTGTTTCTTACGCTTTCACGCTAAAACGGCTGAACGGACTTGGATGAAATTTGACACATGGAAAAATCATGACCTGGTTTAGGACATAGGACACTTGCTATCCCGATATTCACACGGGATCGTGACTTATGCGGGTGAAACCACGGGCGCAGCTAGTTAAAAATAATAATTGGAGTAATTAAAATTTGTAATTGTATACGAAAAATGACAACTGAACTGAATTTTACTGAATATTTTAATTTGGGTAAGTTTACGGAATTTCCAATTTTAGTAAGAGAAAGGTAACTTCGAGTAAAATTCCAAAATGTTACTCACATGTAAACATTACTTTTATGGACCTCCAAAAATAATGTGTGAACATGACGGAAATTGTTCAAAAAGTACAGTTACGACTATCTACCTGTGGACCGTTAGCGGTTTAGTGTTAATTGATGATACTATAATGCCTTGAAATGTTTTATGTGATCATTAAAATTTACTTTTATAGTCATAATAGGCTCTCGTGGATAGTTTCGCTGTTTCTAATGTGCGTTTCTAGCTTTAAGTGGCGCCTTAGAAGTTATTAGGGATATTTATGGTTAACTAGTACAGTGTGTATTACCTTCTAAAATTTACATAGATAAATATGCTTGTTACTTGTAGATTTTTGGAATTTTTGATGTTACGATTGCAAGAGAGATCTATGTATGTGCTCAAATAAAATAGAATTTCTGAAGAAAGCGTGAGTTCTGAAATCGGAAGACAGACATTTTTATGTGTGAGTTTAATTATGTATGTAAAACAAAACTTTTATTTATAATATATTATATTAATAATATTTATTATAAATTGAATATTAATAATATTAATTATAAATTAAATATTAATCATTTTTATAAAGAAAGAAAGAAAAATAAAAGAAAGAAAAATATTTTATTTGGGACACGCACAGGAAATACAGACAGAAATAAAAAATAAAGTAAAATTAAAATAAGAAAAGAGCATTGACTATATATAAATTTTTATAGATTAAATTAAACTTAACATAACAAGACGCCTTGATTTCTCGAAGGGCTGGGCAGAGGTGTAGGTGCCATCAACCGGGCACAAATCCAGACTCCGGGCTGCTACTGAGAAAATCTTGTTGGAAAAATCCAATAACACTTGCCCGACCTTGCTCAGCAGTAGCGGTAAACTTAACAGCTTGTCCTCTTGAAAATCTTTGTCTCATGAATAAGTGAGTACTAAAATCTTAATAAATAACTTCCATGAAACTATCCCAATTAATTTCTAACTAGCCTTTCATCAAAATACCACGCTCAAATGTTGCCCAACCACTATCAAAGGAGAATCCCTCTCAAACAGCGGTTTTTGTACTAAAACCAGGTTGATGTCCGGAGTACCCACTGCGCGCCGGAACGCTCGACCAATATTTACTCTACTAAGCGATAAACACGAACAGACACGGCTGGTACAGTCGAAAAAATAAATAAGTTTGCAGGTAGCTAACCTGAATCTGGTAAAAAAAAAATCACGTGTGCTGTAAAATAATCTTTTGGCGCGTGGCCAAAATTGTAATTATCATCGCCATCTTGTTTTTCAATACTTTTCACAAAACAATTGTAAGTTTACCAACAGCGCCCGGTCAACGTCATTCGAGCGCCAAAAGATCCTGGTAGCAGTAAAGTCAGGTCTTTGACATAGCTTTTCATAGTTTAAGGACTAGAGCGCCCATTAGAGACTTTAGGTCAGGCAATCTGTGTGTGTAATCTACGATGAAGCTTTACTGGAGTGCGCGTAAAGGTATACCGTTATAAAATCGGGCTAAAAGCTAAAATCGACGATCCCTAGTACATAAAGACATGTCAAAAAATGCCTATTTTGACATGTCTTTATGTACCGTCGAAATATTCTCAGTATGTAAGCGATACCGATTATACTATCAGTCTACTGAATCGTGTGTAGTTCGTGCTTGATCTAAACTTTATCACACATCGTCATTTCAGGCAAACGACGTCCACTGCTGGACATAGGCCTCCCCAAGCGTCGCCACACTTATTAGTTTTTACACACAATAATAACAATTAAAATTGACAGCTTCGTGGAAAAAATTATTATTTTCTGCCCGTATACGAAACTCTTATGCTGACTGTACCTCAAAGTACCGTTACTGTTGAGGTCCGTATGTCACTAAGTGATGGTCTAGTGTCAGGTACATCGCCAGTCAATTGTTTCTATACCTTGTTCGAAGCTTGTGGGCAATTTATAGCCCCATGTTTGTACTGAGAGAGTTTGTTGAGGTAAACTTGAAACGTTGTTTAAAGTTAGTGTATTGGAAAGACTAAGCTGAGACGAGGTGTTTGAGTTTTGAGATTTGCCTTTTCCCAACTATGTTGGGGTCGTCTTCCAGTTTAACCGGATGCAGCTGAATACCAGTATTTTAAATGGAGCGACTGCCTATCTGACCTCCACAACTCAATAACTAGGTAATACGATGCCTCTTGGTAAGACTGGTTGTCTGACTTTCGGGCTTCTGACGACCCGTAACGACTGACAAATATTCACGAATGACAGCTGGAACCAACGGCTTAACGTGCTTTCCGAGACACGGTATGTAGAAATGGTCACCCATCCACGGACCAACCCCGGCAAGCGTAGCTTAACCTAATGGATCGACCCGTGCGGCTGTTAGTACTTAGCCACGAGCTCGTTATATATATAACTACCAACACACCGCGATACAAAATCTGACTAGTTTTTGTGCAAAAATAATAACATAACCAATTAAATAATAATCAGCCTATAATGTAGTTCGTACCTTATAATGTGTTCCCACTGCTGGGACACAGGCCTCCTCTCTGTGAGAGGGAGTGGGCCGTAATCCACCACGCGAACCCAGTGCGTGTTGGTAGATATCACGTCTTCGAATTTTAGGTTCTAGGACATGCCGGTTTTCTCACAATGTTTTCCTTCACCGTTTTGAGAGCAGTGGTGATGAAATAATTTACACAAAGTAAAGCGCCTGCTTGGGTTCGAAGCCACGACCTACAACTCGTAAATCGCGGCTCTTAACCTAACACTGCGTCATAATCTATTGCGTATAAGTTAGTAGATCATTAATCAATGATCAATGACAAAAGATGGCGTCGAAAAAGTTGTCAAATCACGACAGTTTACTCCTTCAAAAGAGAAACCATTAATCTAGGTCTCATATAATGATAACACTTCCTATAAATAAGGGCCAGAAAAAATATTCACTCATACAAATCAAACATATATGAGACATACAACAACTAGGTTAAAATAAATCGTCCAGGCAATTACAGTTAACTACTAACGTTTAAATATCACTTAAATCACACATATTTATCATCTGTGGAACATTTCATCACGGGGACATTTAACGTTCTATCTTAACTGGTGTAATTAACCCGTCGCCGAGTTATCTAGAAAATGTATGCCTAATTACCTTACACGGTACAAAATACAGGTAAAAGAGGTTAAGGAATTAGAGGAAAGTGAAAGCTCATTCGTCTGAGTTTATAAGCTCGGCATTTCTGAGAAAGATTCCTACGTCAAACATAGATTTTGGTTTCTTTAATAAGGCTTCAGCTTCTTCTTATATCGAGTCAAAAGTCAACAAGAACTCTTTAGGTTGATTTCCACCAAATGGCTCGGATCGGAACGGATTTTACAATCTTTAAACGATATTAAATCGTGTACACAGTATTTAAAGTCTTTATTACCAAGTCGCGCACAGCAGCTTGACCGCGGACGTCTTCTGTGACACGCGATCGTAGCCGAAAGCATGCTGCAACGCCCGATCGGCTCCGTTCGCCTGTCGTCGTATCCAATCGGATCCTTTCGGCTGTTTTATCCAACAATAACGTCATTTTCAATAAATAGAACACGTCAACACGGTAGAAATGAAACTATTTGACTAAGCGCAGAAACGGATACGTTCGCAAGCGACGGTACGGAGCAGATCGTATGCGTCGACATCCTGCCGGACGTGATCGGCTGTCGCCGCACCCGTTCGTATCCTTTCCAATCCAATCCGATGCGAAGCGAGCTGTTTGGTAGAAATTATTCTTGCTTATACAGCTACATGAAAAGAGTGTCCAAGATGTTTACTACCTTAAGAAAATTTTAGGTTATCATCGTCATAATGATTGGGGCTTGTGGCTAAGTAATAACAGCTGCACGGGTCGATCGATCAGGTTAAGCTACGCTTGCCGCGGTTGGTCCGTGGATGGGTGACCATTCTTTACATATCAAGTCCCCTCCGTGCCTCGGAAAGTACGTTAAGCCGTTGGTCCCGGCTGTCATTTGTAGATCTTTGACAGTCGTTACGGGTAGTTAGAAGCCCAAAAAGTCTGACAACCAGTCTTACCAAGGGGTATCGTGTTACCTCAGATAGGCAGTCGCTCCATGTAAGATACTGGTATTCAGCTGCATCCGGTTAGACTGGAAGCCGACCCCAACATAGTTGGGAAAAGGCTAGGCAGATGATGATCGTCATAATGATTGTTACTACGATAGGCTGGCTAGCTGCTACATGGGACAAGATCATCATCAACACCATTCTCTTGTCCTTATTTCAATTTATTTGGGGACGACGCAACGTATCTTTTTCTTCCATACTTCTATATGTATTAGTCACCCCCTTTCTAGCTATAATATCATCTTTCACACCGTCCATCCATCCTTTCGATCATCTTCCTCTACTCTTATAGCCATCCTCATTTTCATAATCAATACTTTCCTCAAGATATTTATCCTTACTCAATCCTCTTTCCCCAATCTTCTTTTATCCTTTCATTCAATTCTTTACAATTACGGAATTCAAATAAAAAAAAATAACTGCTGCTAAATCGTACCCATAATCCGTCTTCCTTTGACTTTTAATAGTAATCCATTGTGCAAGTTCCGATTCTCAAAAGAAATATCTATTATAACAGGAGCAAAATTAAAATGGTGCGTGTCGCAGTTCCATTATTACAACAATAGATTCCTTCCTGTCGGATCCCTAGCCGTTACAGAATTTGTTTTATATCCCCATCATTCTTGGCTCGTAATGGTGAAATACTTCTAACCAAATTATTCACGGAGTGTTATATCTCCGTCGATCAGCGTCAGAATAAAAATAGAGCTTATAAAGGAGCTGTTTTTACGACGTTCCTCATTTAATGGACCTTTTGAAAATCCTTTAGAAAGTAACAGATAATAATATACTTTAGTATTTGTAGTAAAAATTATTGTGAAGGAGGTGATCTAGGGAGTACTAGCAGCATACTAATATCAAAAGCCTGCAGAATAGATATTTTCTATTTTGAAGGGTGTCTGTGACATAACCAGGGCATAGTAGTTATTAGATTGGAAAGTGACATTATTATCATTATTGGATGTGACCCACTTGGTATTATTACTCATCAACATCAGGACTATCTACCATGACACTTACGGTGCCATCATTGCCTGTATAATCCTACTGCTAGGAAAAGTCTGCCTCTCTAGGTTTCCAAACAGCACGTTTATGCATATTGTGATGAGCCAACATCGTCTAGACTTAAGGTGGATCCGCTGTTGTAGCCCGCGAAATTCAAATTTTCTTACGTTTTTTTGCAATTTGGAGGTCAGTGTGAGTTTGTATCTTGATCAAAATATAACCCTTTTTGCTGTGCCCTACAGGGTCCATAATGATCTAAATTATACAATTACCACCTAAGTACACATTATGATAAAGCAATAAAGATATTGAGTATATGATTCGCGACTATAAGTAACAGATGTATATTTACAGAATTATAATCATTGGAATCATTAAAGAACATTCAAGAACTTAAAGTTCTTATGGAAGAAATCTAACTTAGAGAGATGTATTAATGATTCCAATGATTATAATTACTCGAGGCGTATTATAGCCTTGTTGAATCTATCCTCTGATATGGCATTATCTTTTGGGGCAACTCAACAAATAAAGATATGGCATTTATAATGCAAAAGCGATGCCTACGTGCCATGTTCTGTATGCAAAGTACGGAGAGCTGTAAGCCACTCTTTACCAAGCATAAAATACTCACACTTCCTTCACTGTATATTTTGGAAATAGCCCTATTTGTGAGAAATAACCCCCATTTGTTTCCTCGAATATCAGACATTATAAAACGTAATCGCCGGGATAATAGTAAAATTCGTGTTCAGCCAGCTAAGACAGCGCTACTGTATAAAAGCGTTGTATGCAGAGCGCCAATAATTTACAATAATATCCCTAACTGTGTTAAGAAATTAAATATAGACCAGTTTAAGAAAACATTTAAAAAAATACTAACAGAAAAAGCTATAATGTTTATGAATTTTTAAATGATAAATCCCTTTGAAGATACTGACTGAATCTAATCTATTTATTTTTAATCATGACTATTGACGTTATTTCATTTAATATTATTGTTAATTGTTGATTTATTTAAGTATATTATTGTTCATTGTACCTATTTTAATTTTAAAATCCTATTGTCTTTCGACCAAATTTGTACACCAGCCATGGTCAAACATGTTGACCCAAAAAATACTTGGTTACACCTATAATAAGCATCATACCATGTATATTATCTACACATGTTTTTGCAAATAAACGAATCTGAATCTGAATCTGTAAATACACGTCTGTTACTTATAGTCGCGAATCATAGTTTCATCAAGATATAACCTGACACTGATCTGCAAATTGCAAAAAACGTAAGAAAATTCGAATTTCGCGGGCTACAACTGCGGATTCACCTTAAAAAATTTCATTAAGTATACACACATACATACATAAACTCACGCATTCTTCCCATGGGGTAGGCAGAAACTCCTTTTGCCTCGTTTATTAACCTATTTGTTGTTGAAAATCAAACTTAGAAAAAATATTTAGAGATTATAGTAAGCTGATAATACAGGGCATGTTTTCCCTCAACCTTCGGCGTAGAGACAATATTTATTGTTATGTTTATACCTCGATCCTTTGTTGTCCCAACAGTGAACGAGGTGAACGCGCACTTGTGTTTACTTGTTTGCTCTGTAGTGTGTATTAAGTTATGAATTTATTATGTTACTTAGAGGGAAAATTTTCATATACCTATGTAAACCTCTGAATTTCGCTCTCCCCTCTAGAATTTCACTCTATGTTGCTACATTCAAGTCCGCAGCCAAAGTTTACCGCTAGCACCATTTACTCATGCCCAATAAAGTTTGACGTTGTATGACGTTTAAATATTTCATCTTCAACATCTTCCACCCATCTCCATATAAAATAAGAGTTTAGGTCCCAATTTATTTTGAATCCGTCAGTCTTTTTAACCAACTTCAAAAAAACAGTGGTACTCCGGGAGTACCGACAGAAATGAAAACTTGAACAAGATCGCCTTGGTGTAAAAAAAAAACTTGTACTTATAGAACATTAATCTGTAACGTAATATAAATAAAGAGCACAATCGCGTTTACAAAAATGAGGTGTCGGTAACGGTGTCGCGAGTTCAATTGTTTTTTCCCATCTCAAATATATATACAACACGCATAGAAGTTTTCACAACAAAAATAATTTTTATTTGGTAGAGGCTTGCGCGGTGGTCCCTTATAGATTTTATTAACTTTGCTTGGGTAGTTTTTGAGTTAGTTTAAAAAATACGTTTTTTTCCCACTTAGTCTATGTGGATGATGTTATTATAACTTCCTATCACTGTTATTACATATCAGATATTTAATTTTGCGTGTGGTATTATATCACAACTATATAGTGAAAAATAACTTTAATTTCGGAAGTCAGTGGCAAAAAAAAAAATTCAAAACCAAAGACACCGACTTTCGAAATTAGAGTTATTTTACACTTTGTAGTGTTTTTTTGGAAGTCGGTTGTTTTCTTCTATAAATATTATCCGTACGCGAGATTCAATGGTTGAACCTACTAAAGTCGAAGGGGATTAAGGTGCTTCAAAAGCAGAAACCATAAAAAGCTACCTTTATCACACGTTCATCTTTGAACCTTGACCCAAAAACACAGATGTAATAACAGTCACAGTTATGGGAGCTGCTGCTACTGCTGTCTCATCAAAACAAAAACAAATTGACAATGCGTCAGAAAGACCCAAAAGGTCACAACAATAAAAGAAGATTTAGGAGTATCGAAAGGCTTTTTCTCTTGATTGTAGGTCAGATCTCGTACCGAACTGACTCGGAGCTAGGACTCATGTTGAGTTCGTCTTTAGTTAGGAAGTCCAAGCTAACCCGTTTTTTTTTTGGGTGGGAAATTATCAAATAACTTCTTCCGCTCTGGGTGGAGCGGGAGGGCGTGTCAGACTTACTGAAAACCCACCCGTGTTCCTTCGGTTGCCCTGTTGCCGGGGGCCACGATTTCCCTTTCGGCCCATATGCGCAGCCCCGGCAGGCATTGGCCCTAGAGGACCCCGTCAATTATGCTGACATCTCTTTGAGGCGCGCGTGGAACACAACGCGCCGTCGACCCGGGCTTGGTCCTTATCGGACAGCGAGCTACAAGCTAACCCTAATGCGACTTTCATTAGAAGAATTCATAATTATGCAATTCACATCCATCAGTATACCTACCTAGTCTACACTATCTAAACGAATCATACCAATATTATAAAGAGGAATGATTTGTATTCTTGTATGTAACAAATAAACTTAAAAACTACTGGACCGATTTGAAAAATTCTTTCAGCAATGGATAGCTACATTATCAGCGAGTAACATAGGCTATATTTTATCCCCGTACTCCCACGGGAACGGGAACTACGCGGGTGAAACCGCGTGACGTCCGCTAGAAATATTATAAAAAGAAAAGTTTGAATTTTTTGTATGCTTGTTTGTAATGGCTAAACTCAAAAAAACTTAACGGATTTAAAAAATTCTTTCACCTATAGACAGCTACATTATCAGCGAGTAACATAGGCTGTGTTTTATCGACTTCCACGCGAACGGAAGTCGCGGGCAGAAAGAAGCGACTCGTAAAATATACACTCTAATAAAATTGGAAGTTATAAATAAATAAAATAGGTACCTACGTACGTCTATTCTAAAACATTTCCTTTAATAATAGTTGTTACGTATATTAAATGTGTGACCTTAATAGCTTTGTTCATCGGTCAATTTGTCAATTAAGTAGTTTATCAACACTACAAACGATACCTCAATTAATTAGATAGGAAACTTTGTCACCTCGCACTTCTCCGGTATTAAATTTTATCGAAATACTTACATCTTTCTGTCTCTTTCTTTCTTATTATAGTTATATGTCTCCCTTACTCTCTTTGTCTATAGAAGTTTGATAAAACTACAATGAAGATAGTTTTTAGTGGGACATGTAACGGTGCCTTTGTAATTAAAACCTGCATACTTGAGGAATTGATTCGTTTTAGTCCCAAAAAATAATTGTCTCCATTATTCGATATGGAATGTGACAATATGATTTGATGATTTATGATCTTCCTGGGAGAAGTTTTGTCTTTAGTTTTGTAGAGGAATACGAGATAGGTACACACGGCTACATATCAAGCTAAAAACTTCCAGCATAAGCTGATCTCACATTGTATAGGATTTCCGTACAAAGAGAGGTCAGCTTATACTGGAAATGTATAGCTTGATATGTAGCCGTGTGTACTTAAAAAATCATAATAGGGATGATGCCTGGGTCAAAAAAAAGAAATTATATTTAGTCCGTCAGTCAGATAATAAAAAAATATTACACACGTATTTTTTGCTTTATCATATTAATAAAAAAATACTTAAATAAAACGCATTAAAGTTGGGGAGTGGGGGTCGCTACTTCACAAGTAAGTATAAAATCTACATACTCGTGACGTCATGGCACATTTTGACTCAATGTATCGCCGTAATCTTTTGATAAAGTAATAAAATAAAAAATATGTGGTCGGCCGCGGAGTAGGGATAAAGTGAAAGTCGCTCGTCAGAGCAGCCAAGGCCAATATGGTGGCGCATATAGAAGTTTCACTTTTACCGTGGTTTCATAAAACCACACAATCCTTTTTTTTTTGTCATATATTGGACACCTTCTAGAAAGAAAAGCCATAAAGAATCCATAGCTACAAACTCAACTCAGAACAGAATCCACAATTTTATTCTCCTTAGTTGCGCTACCCCTCATTATTGAGCCTACTTTCACAGTATAACAAAGTACGTTAGTAAATTACTTATTTAAACTGTGCTACCGTTTTCAGGCTACATCAACTACATAAAAAAAACATAATTAAGTTTCCTAGAATTTATCGGTATTTTGTGGTATTTACGTTTGATTAGAACAACAATATTATCGTACGTTTCTAACACATAACGAATGTCAAATTAAAACTTAATTATGATTCTATCTGCTCTAATTATATCAAAGAAGACATTTAATTTATATTAAAAATCACTTTTACTCTTTATCGAAGGGTTTAGGCCAGAAAGATAAATAAAAAATGCCTTATCAAAGTATTCATAAAAAATTTACCGAAAATTAATTGAAAAAAGATGGCCGATGTGTTTAAAAATAGAACGCGGTTTGATTGGTTACTTATTTATTTTCAATTTAGAAAATGGCTGTTGCATTTGACGTAAAAAAATGAGATTTATGATTGGTCGAGGATACAAACGATGATTCTGTTTTGAAGACTAATTTACTGAGACCACAAGATAACACTATCATTTTGAACACACCAGTCCTAAGTGTGTTCTCAGTGATAAGATAACCCTTCGGATTTCGTAAGTTTAATCCAAGTTTGTCGTTGGATTACTTAGTTCAAAACTTGACTTAGACACATCGGGTAGGGCTCACTAATAAAATCTTCAAGTAACTTAAAATTAAGTCTATGTTTAAGCTGTTGCTCTATTCAGTTTTGTTATGTACGCACGGCTACACATCAAGCTTTACATTTCCAGTTTATGCTGATCTCGTATTGTATAGGATTTCTGTACAATGCGAGTTCAGCTTATACTGGAAATGTAGAGCTTGATGTGTAGCCGTGTGTACCTATTTATTTCCTATTAGTAATATTTAAGTATATATTTGAAGGGCGATCTACCGATCTCCCTGAAGCGAAAACTCATCGATATGTGTATTCTGCCCGTCCTAACCTACGGTGCTCAGACTTGATCGCTCACCGAGTCGCAAAAGTTCCACCTTGGGGTTTGCCAAAGAGCAATGGAGCGCAGCATTCTAGGTGTAAAACGAACTGACCGAATACGCAACACCACGCTACGCTCGACGCTCCAAAACGGGGATCTTAGACTTAGGCAAAAAGGCTGCCAAGCTAAAATGGGATTGGGCGGGTCATGTCAGCCGCATGCATCGTGACCGTTGGGCAACAGTCTCCACACGGTGGGTGCCTGACGATGGACGGCGGCGCCGAGGCTGGCCCAGGAAGAGGTGGCGAGACGACCTAGACGCGTACCGCAAGGGTTGGATGGAGGTGGCCTTGGAAAAGAATGCATGGAAGGATTTGGGGGAGGCCTTTGCTCAGCAGTGGGACAGTGTAGGCTAATTTAAAAAATATATATATATATTTAAGTACCGCTATTCGAGATAACCATCGCAATTTCAGTATCTTTTTATGTCTGTTTTACTACTGTTAGCAAACAGTAATTACCATTATCAATCCGATTATTTATAAACCAATTATGACAAATACATTAAAGTGTATTTTACCAAAATCCACTTAACTACACGCTACCCACTTAATTTTGTTATCTTATCCTTAAAGAGTCGACGAAATTCCTTGATTTGTAAAAATTCATAGTGTCGTTATTTTTCCAAGAACGCGGTACGGCGGGCGCCGGCACAGCTTTAAGTTCACAGAAACGCAACCGGATATTTTGCGCATGAGGGACATTATAAGCAAGGAAAATTTGCATTTCTGTCTATCTATTGAAAAATAATAAAAGTAGATAGCTATGTATACTGGATTGCCGGTTTCTTAAGACATTCTGTTCAAGTAAAAATAGCAAAAAGTTTATAATCACATTAATTTATTCGTCCTTTGCTTTGCATCGACAATGTACACTTCATATTCGTATTGAACTCTTATCAATATTGTCTTTGTGCGAAATCGGTTCGATTTTTATGAAAAAATTCAGAATTGAGGGTAAGAAGGTCTTTTAAACCCTCATACCACTGCAGCAAATAGCATATCTATGTTAATAAAGCTGAAGAGTTTATTTTTTGTTTATTTGTTTGAACGCGCAAATCTCGGGAACTAAAGGAAAAGAAAGAAAGAAAACTTGCTTATTCTGCACAAAATAAACGCAAATTCCAAAAAAAAATTGCATAAAATACTCATTTGCAATTTAGCCAAAAGCCTCGTATTCAATAACTACCAGACGGATTTGTTTTTTTTTTCTGCATTTGATAGCCTAATTCTTAAGGAAGGTTATAGGCTATTTAACATCACGCTACGACCCTTAGGAACCGAGCGAAAATAAAAAAAGAAACGTTAAGCGAAAAAGCACGGGGGAGCGATGCGATGCGATGCGACGCAGTGAAAATAAGAAATTTCACGCAGACGAAATCGCGGGCAGAAGCTAGCTCATAAAGTTGTAACGTAATCCAGTTGGAAAATTCTTTTCTAGGTTAAAAAACAAGTACACACGGCTACACATCAAGCTATACAATTCCAGTTTATGCTGATCTCGCATCGTATAGGATTTCCGTACAATGCGAGGTCGGCTTATACTGGAACTGTATAGCTTGGTGGGTAGCCGTGTGTACCTACAGTAGGTACTAGGTACCCACTCATACAAAGTCACACACACCGTTACGTAACATGACTAGACATGTACTAACCTACAAAAATTATGGCCCATAAATCCTAGCGAAACCCATAAATGAACTAGTATATTTTTCTTAGTCGAGTCAACGTAAATTCAGATAGTACCTACCTTAAGATAAATTAATTGGTCAGACAGGGCATTTGTCTGGAGGGCAAAAGGATTACTGGGAGAATGTTTTGGCCAAATTCCACTTTGTACAATATTTTTCTTACTTATAGTGTTCACTTGTTTCGAAGAGACTGGAGAGAAAGCCAGATGTTGGTAATTAACCGACTTCAAAAAAAAGAAGGAGGTTCTCAATTCGTCGGGATTTTTTTTTTTAATGTATGTTCCCCGATTTCTCGAAGACGGCTGGACCAATTTGAAAAATTCTTTTTTTTATTTGAAAGGCACCAAATGACAATGGGACCAATTTGAAAGTGTATACTGTGTTCACTTTCAAATTGGTCCCATTGTCATTTGGTTACGATCTGATGATGGGATCTTGGAGAAATCAAGGGAACTCTTCAAATACCTATAAAAGGCACATCTATAGCGATTTGAGTATTTTTGATGAGCAGTTGGCATAAGACTATTGTAACTTAGATAAATTACAAATCAACCCACTAAAAAGTGAAAAAAAAAAACTTTTTTACAAAAAATACAACCGTTTTCCAAACTACAAAGTGAAAAATAACTTTAATTTCGGAAGTCGGTGTCAAAAAACTAAAATACTGATCCAAAGACACCGACTTCCGAAATTAAAGTTATTTTTCACTTTGTAGTTTGGAAGTCGGTTGTATTTTTTGTAAAAAAGTTTATTTTAATACTTTATTTTCCATTTCTTTTTTTGTAGTAATGCCGAATGAAATCCTTTGACTTCCTTGGTTTTAGAACAGAGTTTTATCGTCAAAAATGTGAGGCTACTGCGCCATATTTGTCGTTTGAATTCCTTATATTCGATTCGGTCTGTTGTTTAGTTGAATTGTGCTTTTCAAGCAAATATGCGCAGTTTTATCAGCATGTCTAAATGGTATAAAATACTGCGTACACGTACTTATGATAAAATGTGTGGAATTTCGTGTTTTTCCACAGTCGTTTTTCGCTAAGTTTTTTCATTTTCGCATTCTCGTGGCGAATCAATTGTTAAGTACTATAGTGGAAATTTTGTTTTAATTCACCACGAAAATTTCCTAAAATGTCTTGTTTAATTTGGCTATCCCATATGTCCCGAATGTGTGAGGTCGTGGTACGTGACTTTCAAAACATTTATTGGAAGTTACAACCCCAAAATATATGCCAAGTATAGCCAATTTTTGGTCAACATCGAATCAATAGTCTAGTACACACGGCCACACATGAAGCTATACATTTCCAGTATAAGCTGACCTCGCATTGTACGTAAATCCTATACAATGCGAGATCAGTATAAACTGGAAATTTATAGCTTGATGTGTAGCCGTGTGTACCAGAGAATTTTCCTTTATTTTAGAAGCATTTACTTAAATGACTGCGACTGCAGTGGTAGTCCAGTGGTAACGGTATAATTTAATCACCACTGCTCTCAAAACGGTGAAGAAAAACATCATGAGGAAACCAACATGTCCTAGAAGATATGTGACATCTACCAACCCGCATTGGGCCCGCGTGGTGTATTACGGCCCACTCCTTCTCACCGAGAGGAGGCCTGTGTCCCAACAGTGGGAACATTATTGGCTGATTATGCTTATGCTACTTAAATGCCATACGTTATCCATAGAAAAAGGTATGGCCCAACCAATTAACTCAGACGTCTGTGGTTTTCAGGGGTCTTTGAAAAAGTCTCACTACCAAATATTCACCATATTTCCTCTTCTTCCTCAGATGGCGTAGCGTAATGGAGGGCGAGTGCTCTGAGGGAGCGGAGGGCTGGCTCCTCGTGAGGGTGCACGTGCCCGAACTGAACGTGCAGAAGAGTCTCCAGTTCCCCAGAGACCAGCTCATTTGGGACGTCAAGCAGCAGTGCCTCGCCGCCTTGCCTAAGGTCTGTACCGAGATTTGGTTTTGTAGCATAGATTCGGGTATAGCTGTACTGGGATCTTTTGACGCGTGGTCAAAATCGGAACTAACGGCGCCATCTTGGATTTTCAATACATTTCATTAAAAAAATGCACACATTTTTACCTACAGCGCCACCCTGATAACGTCATTCGAAAGCCAAAAGATCCTTGTAGCAGTATATGTCTGGATACTTAAGGTAAATCCCCCTTACTCTTCTCTTAAAAGAACAATAATTCCCTATAAGCTTGATATAAATCAATTCAGCGTGTTTAGTAAGGATGAATTTTATTATAAGGTAGTTTGTAAGCACATTTGTGTCCTTTGAGATAAATTAACTATTAGTTCATCAGTTATGAGTTTTTAAAGTAAAAACTTAGGTTTATATGTATTTTAAATTGTACCTAGAGATAGTTACTGAGATATATTTCTATGTTTAGGAGCAAAGATTCCCATTTAATTGCTATAAGCAGTAAATCTTATTGGAAAACCATAAACCTAATTCCGGTTATAGGGTTCTTAGAATTGCTACCTCGTCAAATTGTTTTTAGATTTAAGGAATCCATCGTTTTCCGCTAAAATTCATCGCAATCGAATTAATCTTTTAAGTTTCTTAGTAAAAATTGAATCATAAGTTTTGTAGAATTATCAAGGTTTTGACCTTCTGACTTTGTCATCTGGGTTGCATAATTTACACGAGAGGAAACTAATTAATTCATTAAAGATAATTTATTTGTCCAGTCATCTTGCTAGACAAATTAATTTGGGTATTATGTTTTATATAAGATTATTTATTATCAATATAAGCTTTTCAACTTCACATAAAATCTAGTGATGGGACATTAAATCATGGAATGAGACTTTATTTTTGTTTTTTTTTTTTTCTGTGTGGCATCTCGCAGGTTATATGAGGTTGTCGACTACTTAAACAGGCTATCATGTGGATACTTTAATTAATTATGTTGTATGCCCCCATACAGGGCATACAATAGGCTTGTGACCAAAAAATATTTTTGTCCATCTTGTAGATTATCAAAAAATATTGAACACGTATTTTTTTCTTTTTTGACGTAATCAAAAGATTACGGGAAGCCTTGCTAGATTTAATACTGAGTTGTGACGTAGTGAGCCTTCACTCCCTAACTTTAAGTTTTCTAAGTTATTTTTGATTAATATGATAAAGCAAAAAATACGTGTCTAATATTTTTTTTATTATCTGAAAGACGGACTAAATAGAATTTCTTTTTTTTACCTACGCAACTACCGTATTGCTTATAAACTTATCGACTAAACTCTATGGGCAACCTCTTGCAATACTGTTGTCATTTGCTTTAAAATGTTGCCAGTATATTTTATGCACTTGTTTTTTTAATTTTATCAACTAATAGGCCTCATTAATCCTACACTAACCTACATTCTACTATTAATGCGATTACGCATACTTACATTAATCTGATTACCCACATTCGAACTAAAATATATGAAACAGAAAACTTTCGCTTATTTAAATTATTTTGTTATTTAAACGATTATTCAATGTCGTTCCGCTTAGTGCTATTAATTAATGTAACGTATTTTTTGTAACATCACACATTATTTAACTTATTAATATTATTGTATAAGACTAGGTACACACGGCTACACATCAAGCTATACATTTCCAGTTTATGCTGATCTCACATTCTATAGAATTTCCGTACAATGCGAGGTCAGCTTATACTGGAAATGTATAGCTTGATGTGTAGCCGTGTGTACACTTAAAAATTACTCATATTAAGTTTAAAATGTTAGGTCTCAGTCCCGCTTTATAATTGGACTAGCTTCTGCCCGCGACTTCGTCCGCGTGAAGTAGCTACTTTGGGCTAACGCTATCTTTAATCCGCGACTTCGTTTAAATAAAGGTGTATTTTTTTTTAACAATGCGTACCTATGTTAAGGAGCTATTTTAGGTACCTACATCACGCTTTAACCCTTAGCAAGTCGCGCGTCCCCCCGCGGAACTTAAGAAAAAATGCTACTATCTATTTTTACAAGTAAAACAGCTCCCAAGGAACCCGGGAAGGTATAATACATGCCGTGTTAATGGCTCTTTATTGACGAATTCTCCGTTTTTCCGAAGGCCTACCCAAAAATCAAAAGCACTTGAGATTAGATTGACATAAACTTTGGCTGGCGTTCAAAAGGTTAATCAGTAAGCCGACGTTCGCACGGACGTAATAAAATCGCAGCGGGATTTTATCGCGCACTGAATTTTCAACTCTCGGTGTTAAGCCGAACGTTGAGAATCCAACGCGCTGGAACGGACTCTCGTCCCAGCGGATTTTCAACTCTCGGCGCTAAACAGATCGTTGAAAATCAAGAGCACGAAAAAAAGAACCAGATCTCGATAGGGCAACATATAGTTGCCCGTGCGAAAAACACTCTTGGCGTAAATCTATTCCTACGTGTTTAAATGTTTGCCCCTGGGCCTTATTAATTGTTACCCCAAACGATACCTTCACCGGAAATCGCACGCAGTACTTGATCATTATTTTGCTGCGATGTTATTTTAAAACTGCGATATCTCCTAAGATATTTATTGAAATCGAATGATGTAAACGATTTATTTGGATAAGGATTAATGTCATGTTTATAAAAATACCTTCGTAAATAACGCATTACTTTTGAACAAATTTGGTTAGCATAAAAAAGGTTAGAGTGAGCCAACCTTAAAAGATAGACATATGCTGTCGCGGATTTTTTTTTAGAACTTTTAAAGGGGAACAATTCTGTCATACATGATTTTTGCGAAACTTTAACTGTTTACGCAGCGCACGCAGCGGAAGCTCTCAAAAGGAAAGAAATAATCCCGATTTTGAAACATTCTTCATTGGTGCTCCGCTCCTATTGGTCTTAGCGTGATGATATATAGCCTATAGCCTTCCTCGATAAATGGGCTATCTAACACTGAAAGAATTTTTCAAATCGGATCTGTAGTTTCTGAGATTAGCGCGTTCAAGCAAACAAACAAACAAACAAACTCTTCAGCTTTATATATTAGTATAGATACAATTATTAACCCTTTCCACCTTTGATCCACATTCGGTTCATGGAGATTGTTTAGCTATTATGTCTAATTTGCGAACAGTGAAAGTGTTAAAGAAACTAGAAAAGTATAACATAACATCCTCTTCATCAAGCATAGGCATTTTTTTTCGATCAGGTTAAGGTACACACGGCTACACATCGAGCTATACAATTCCAGTTTATGCTGATCTCGCATTGTATAAGATTTTCGTACAATGAAGGTCAGCTTAAACTGGAAATGTATAGCTTAATGTGTTGCCGTGTGTACGCCTGCCGCGTTTGGTCCGTGGATGGGTGATCATCTTTACATACCAAGACCCCGCTGTCATTTGTAGATCTTTGACAGTCGTTACGGGTCGTTATAAGCTCAAAAGTCTGACAACCAGTCTTACCAAGGGGTATCGTGTTACCTAGTAACTAGGTTGTCGAAGTCAGATAAGCAGTCGCTCGATGTAAAATACTGGTATTCAGCTGCATCCGGTTAGACTGGCAGCCGACCCCAACATAGTTGGGAAAAGGCTAGGTATCTCGATGATGTATTTAGAGTAAAGAAATTTTACCCTGTACAAACAAACATTCTACTTATAACTTCATGTCCAATATTACCCTACATAATATTTCTAATAGTGTCAACCCATATCCTCATACAATTTACCCAAGTTCCCAGCACAATAATTATATAATTACGGGCAACGTGTTCTCAATAATAAACTCTAAGACACACGATGGGAAAATAAACAGCTGATGTGTTCCACATTCAAAGTCTTTAGTACACACGGCTACACATCAAGCTATTATAAATTTCCAGTTAATACTGTTCTCGTATTGTATAGGATTTCCGTATAATACGAGGTCAGCTTATAATGGAAATGTATAGCTTGATATGTAGCCGTGTGTACAGTGTGTCACCTGCCTTTTCTCATGGGTTTATAAACTTTATAAGACAATTGAGGGCAGTAGAATTATTTATTTTATAATGGTTTGTAGGAGGCCGGATAAGTGACGCAAATAGGTCATGGAAATGACAATTTAGTATCTAATATTGATTTATTTATTTATGAAACTTCGTGCACTGTAATGATACAAAAGCGGACTTAATTACATAAGAAAGTATTAGAACGGTTACGCACTACGTCCGATCCGAATTCGAATCCGAATTGGTAGTGTTCTAAATTTGGATGGACAGTGATCGGATCTAGTGCGCAACCCCTCATACAAATAGTACTATGGCTACTTCGGATCGACATTTCTCGGATTCGGATCGAACGTAGTGCGTAACCGCTCTTAGGCACTAATTCGGAATTGTCTTGCATTTCGTTGGAGATTATCTGTGCCTGTACCCACAAAGTACAAAGATACTCCTGTGGTTCAACAGTCATGCTGTGATGGATTTTCAACGCTGGTCTCAGCGACGAAAGTTAAAAATCCAACAATTCAGGCGTTCGTTTTAGTCCCATAGTGTTATTAAAAACGGGCATTAATGATGCTCAGTAGGAGCCAATCTTTCTGTAGATTTCAAGCCTTTTTACAATGTAATAAGATTTTTTTTTATTGAGGCCTTAGAAAGTAGAGGATCAATCCAATTCCCGTTTGGGGACTGATTTTGCCTAATTAGTGATTACTTATCCGCTTTGAGTCCGCTTTTTTTTTGTTTACTCGTTGGAAAAGTCACATAAAGTCTGTAATTAATATCGAGTCAATATCATTTACCTAAAACTTCAGTTTTAATTACTTTTACCGTGAAATGGACCAAAAAATATGCCACAACAAGTTCACGATTATGATGAGCCTTTGAAACATCAAAGGATATAACATTTTTGTTTTACGTCAAACTTATTTGATAGACTTGAGAACCTCTTAAGTTGTTCTTCACTCTATTTAATCAGCACCAACTGGCACAAATATTATCGTAACTATAATTGCGATCCAGTGAAAGTAGTACGAACGTCTGGTACTTGATCGATAATCGAGTTTCGATTCAAATCGATTACGACATTGAAATGCAAATATCGAGAGTCTGCGGAGTGGGGACGTCTCTCAAATGTTTACATAGACCATAATTGAATCGAGACGGCGGGAAATCGATTTGATTTTAGTTTTCATTGGATTATTTGTAATGATTGTATTTGAATATGGAATATGACTTTGTTCTTCACGTTTGAATTTAAAATTAAATTAGGTAAATCTTTGTGATTGTTATGCGCTTATTGAATTTAATTTTTTCCATCTTTTTATCATAACCATAGATAACAAATCTTATAAACAATGCGCTTATTGTTGTTGTACTGAAAATAATAACAATATACTTAGTGGCTAGCAAATATTATGTGGCTACTGAGATTGTAGATTTGAAGAATAAACACTAGGTACATAGCATACCAAGTTTATCGATTCCATCGCGTTTCTAATGGATTTTTAACGCTATTGCCATAGCTAATATTCCGTAAGCACTTCATGAAGTCTTTTATTTTCTGTAATAGGTATTATTTATGTAGCAAGCTTCATGAATTTAATCATTGTAAACATAAGTACGAGTACCTGCTTTCCGATTAAATACCTACATAAAATCATGTTGTGAATCAGTGTAATTAATTATGTAGCCATAACTAGGCACCTTACCTGACTTTAATATGAATATTTCTTATCAATAAAAAATATTGTAGGTAGCACATGCACTAAAAGCATCATAAACAAATTGTGAATCGAACATAAATATTTAAAATCATAAATGGAACAAAAAATATTCTTGGACGATGTAAGAAATGCAGTAGCAATATTTTAATGCAATGTAAAGCCCACAAAAGTGCAAGTCGCACGTGGGTAGCTGTAGGCGGGACAAGTCTAAAGACTGCCTAGTAAATCGCAATAAACGTTGCATTAAAACATCACACTTTCAATCGGGACGGTATAAATGTTTTATAATCCTTATAAACGCTGCCATATTATTTTTATTATATTTTACCAGTTGAGCGGATCGTAAAATTATAGCACTTCTTTTATTAGTTCTGCTGCAGTCGACACTTAATTTGATTCTGTGTTATTAAATTTTGATGTGAGCTTTGCGTTGATTTTGCCGACAAATAAATGCTAGTCTTTGAGAATAATATCCCCCCAGTTCATAATTTGAGAACATAATACCAAAAGAGAAGTCGCTTTGTATAATACAAATCCGAAAATTATTCAAATAGCCATCATACTCATGTAGGTTACAATTATTGTATTACATAAAGAACTTGCTTACATCTAATATCTAATCGAAACATCGCAACACTGCAAGAATTTCTAGATCTTATCATGCGTAGCCTCCAACTATCAACGTCTTACGTAGCTACATGCCGAGTATCGGAAAAATCACTAGCCGACAGCAATCCACACTGGCACTTACAAACCAGTTTCCACAATACCGTTATGTGGAAGTAATTTCTTAAACGCATACTCGACGGTCACGCCAATCGTATCGAACGATATGCACTCGACTCGTCAACGGACATTACCTTGGTAGGACCCCGATGCATAGAGTACAGTAATGCACAAAATTAGATGTTTGCCGCGCAAATAAATTGACATTCGGAATTCGCGTGGAACATGCTCGAATTTCGAATGTTTTATTTTTTTGTGAATCGCGTTGTGCCTTTGAATTTTTATTCGGTTGAAAAAGTTCGGTTGCAATTGGCATTTAACCTATTTTATTTTGAAAATAATTTGAAAATGTTATTCACACGATTATCATAAAAGATATTAACCTCACACTATTGTGTACGAAATGGGTTCTTACGTTTATTTTATAGTTGTTCTCTGTTTATTCATATTTTAAGAACGCCGTAAAGTATTATAGTCGGACGTACGTGTAACATTTTTATAGTTGTATAATATCTCAATAGTAATGAACATTCTGCAAAATTTAACAATAACCTTTAGGTTTCTTATAGGTACACACGGCTACACATGAAGCTATACATTTCCAGTATAAGCTGACCTCGCATTGTACGGAAATCCTATACAATACGAGATCAGCATAAACTGGAAATGTATAGCTTGATGTATAACCGTGTGTACCTGAATCCAAATATTTTCTAGTCCAGCCAATAACCTAAAGTGTATCCTTAGCTTCTATTCCAATATGTACATATAATTAACATGTAATATATTGTTTTCGGTGGTGTCTCCGGCAACCTCAGGTGGCCACTTGGTACAGGGTACGTTTTTAAAAATGCAACCCCCGTATATGCCTGGCAACCCCCTGTATAATGATGCATGAATCATGGCAATGATTCAGTGTAGTCGCCGATAGGGAGACGATACGTGTCTAACTGCATGGATGATATACTAATGTGTCTTGCATGATTAATTACCCTGGTATGCTTGTATTTTCACGTGACTTAATGACTTGTCTCCTTAAGTTAAATTGCCTTTAATTTTGTCATATAAACAGTGGGAAGGTGATTGCCCTGTACTTAAAGTTTCTGAATACATGGTGTTCAATATGTTATAACATTTTACGACTTATTTCAAGAGAAAAATATTTTATAAGAAAAATAAGTTTAAAAAATAAAGTGGTAAACTCAAAACGTGCATATTAAAACCACTTAAAAAACTAAAGTTTCTTTGAAGCAGGTTTAAATTAATATTACATTAAACGATAAAATTGCCTGACTAAAAGCAACTCATGTGCCATAATTGCAATAAAGTTAAAATCGCGTGCACGAATTCTATACACACGAATGAATTCAAAACTTAATAATTCACAAATTAAGTACACCATTAATTAAAATTACTTCTCACTTTTATTTTGAATAAGTCACGTGAAAATATGGCGTTGGGGACCTTGAAACCAACGTATAATCGGTTGGCCATAAGTCCGTAACCCATAACTCACCTAGACGTTAAATGTTTCCATAATAACCATAGTATTTCAAGCATTAACCAAGTCATAATAAATCCTTTCTAGAACGTACAATGACAGGTAAGTAATGCATTGTCTTTGATCTTGTTATAGGATGTCTTGTTTAATAACAGCATGTGGATATAAAAATGTTACTATATTTATAGACTTATAAATATGTATGTTCACCTTCTTGGCCTCAAACATAATAAACATACAAGGTATTCCTTGTGCATTATGATGATATCTCTATAAATATACCTACAAATTTGCATTATTTCAGTGTCAAAGAAAATTACAACAGCAAGAAACATCTACTTATCCATCAACTTGTAAAAAAAATTAATGCAATAACGCTACTATTGACTAGCAAAAACAAGCGAGAGTTGTGCCCTAAAAATCAACTTTTTGCTGTGTCACGTTACGAAAATTAAGAGCAAAAAGTGCCTATTATTCGAATCTGCGGCAAAAAATAATGGATACCCAACTTTGTTTGGTGAATATTAATTTCACAGTGATTATGTTAATATTTTGAATTTTTAAACAGACCCTGACAGTGAGCCTTCTCACGGTTCCGTAATAAAAAATATACCTAACTCAACCAACTAATTTAAATGTCATTATGATATTTTTCTGCTAACTCATACATACTTTGCTGACAGTCCTAATCATCTTCACAGAAAAAGAAGAAACTAACAAAACGCTTTTTAATAAAGATCCACAATACATTTTTATTTCGAGTGTACTAAGGCTATCCTCAAAACTCAAGAGTGGAGCTTTCGTGTCACCACAATTACGGGCCGAGCCGTCCGTCCCGACGTCCTACTTATGAGAATAGCCCCCATCTTCATAGCTGGACACTTTCCTAACACAACATTCTTCTTTGTTGTACCGGGGGACTTTTCCATACTCTTCCGCCATTGTACTCTGTATGGCCCATTTTCGTAGACACTTGAAAGGGTTGGTAAAAGGGACATACATTATGTTGATGTGTATGTATTTTGTGTCGTACTTACATTGTGTACACTGTACAATGTAGATGATCCCGTTTTTATTAGAATTCGCGGAATATGTGGGATTTTAGTTGAGGTCAGATGAAAAATGGGAAGCAGAAATGTAGGGCACAGGTGAAGTGCTCGTGTGACATGTTCTCGCACACTAATCTGGTAATGTGGTTGAATATTATAACTATACTGTTGAGATTTACACACATATCTATAGGAATAGAAAGAGAGGGGAAGATATAGACAGGAAACAAACTTGCAGTAGTGGAACAGACTAATATAATAAGAATTTGAACGAGTCTCCGGAGATAACGATTAAAAGAATGTCATCCGGAAACTTTAATCTACATAATTAAATTCTTCAGGAACAGCTAGACTTTTCTCCTACAAATTACTGTAATAACCTTAATAAAGCTAGAATTAGGTCTCTACATATTCCTTCGTCCCTCCATGTGGGTTAATGAGAACATTTAGCTACCAGCTCTAAGGTAATCTTGAGCTTAGCTACCATACGTTTACATTTATGCGCTAGACGGCCTAAATTGAATAATTTTACGCACAATTTGCTTCTAATTGTATTAGAGAGGTGCGTACGTTTTAATATTAATTAATGTCAGGATTAATCTTGGCATTGACTTCGTGCACGTCGTCTTAAATATACGGATGTAGATGTTCATGAAGGAAATATTGTCCTTCACAGAGATACATAAGATAGGAAAGATGAGTCATAATGTTAGATAGATGAAGTTCCTTGGGTAGATAGACTTACTGACTCAAAATATCAAGAACATTTTAATCAGATGAGATCGTTTACTAAATCAAGAAGTGATGAAAACTTTTCAACAGAAATAATGCAAGAAAACACAAACAATTTATTTATTTAATACTTCAAGCACACAAATGTACAGAGGCGGACTTAATGCCAAAGGCAAACAATTATTTAGGGAAAGGCATCTAAAAGAGACGAGAAAGAAAATACCATAGAATCCTAATACAGCAGACGAAAATAGCAAACCCGTAATGAAAGAAAAATAACACTGCTGTTGAATAGCGATACATTCGAAACGCTGACCATTATTCTATCCTTTTAAAGCAAGAGTAATGCAAATGGGACCTCTACAATTCAATACAATAAAATCAAACTGCCATATACGGCGGTGTTCCTTCAACATCTTTTAAGGTTTTAAAACATAAACAGGGAAGATTCTGAAGTAAAACATTGCAAGTTTAAAGAACATAATTTTACGCCGACTTATTTCATGATCAAGGATTATTTTGGGCGTTGAACCCGGAACTGCTGATTCGATTAAGTGGAGCAGCAATTATCGCTAAGATTGTATGCTAAATGCCGCGCCTAATAATATTCAATTCAATAAGTATAAATCATACCCAGTTTCAAGATAGAGAGAAAGCTAAAATTACTCCACGATGAAATAGAATTGAAACAGAATCCTTTGAAGTGAGTCAACCAAAGATCTGTTGAATTTGTAAAAGTCGAATGAAACATCAATCTACATCCACTATGAGGAAGTTCAGTCAAAAATACAGACATTCAATTCAGAGGAAACGTTATGAAATTTTCCTCTAAAATGGAATTAAAGCAGTAAAGTACATAAAATAAGAAATGCAATACAAGTCACCTGCAAACAAAATGACACAAGGTCATCAGGTACCACTTCACAAGCATAATGCCAAAAATGACGATGAAAAGTTATTGGAGGTAAAAAAGAATAAATACGGCGCTTTTGTATGCCACTTGCAAGTTCAAGCAATTTATGTAAGCTACTTAAAATAATTCTTATAGTGAATGCTGCTATAACTTACCTGGTTAATAAAAGGTCGAATGACCACCAATAATAATGGAGGTTTCTGTCTGAAAGTGAGTTAAATCTTCGTTATAATGGATTTTATGTAGAATATTATTTTGACAAGTGCTCTTTTGGATATCGAGAAATTCCACGCGAAATAACACATTTCTTCCATCTTTTACGTGTGATTCCCAGTAACTCCATAATTTTGAAACAGCAGTAACAGTCCCACTGTTATTTTAGTAAAAGTCAAACAGAAAAGGCTTCTGAGTAAGCTTCCAAACATTCTAGCTAACCCGTTGCAGCCACCGTATAATATGAGGCATCTCATACAAAATGTATGACAACACTCGCGTCGGAATTTCGCAGTGTACCTAGCTTAATATAGTCTGTGTTAGACTTAACTGTGCCTCTTCTAGGAGCTACTGTTGTGTCACATAATAAACAAAGAGAATGACAGTCGAGGAGTGCGAACACAGAATTTATTTTTATTTGATTGTTGTCATCTGAGCTTGTCAGTTTTATTGCGTTATGAGGACGGTCGTGTGTTACAGGAAGGTCTAGTTTATCAGAGCCTATAGTTTGGGTTATTTCGTTCGTTGATTGGTCGTAGGTTTCTTTGCAGAATTTATCACTTCTTTTCGTAAGCATTGAAGTGCATTTTTAACCGACTTCCAAAAGGAGGAGGTTCTCAATTCAACTGTATGTTTTTTTTTTTGTATGTTTGTTACGCGATAACTCGGCCAATTATGAATTGATTTTAATGATTCTTTTTTTTTTTGGTAGGTAATACTTCAGAGGTGGTCCCATATAAATTTGAATAACTTTGCTTGGTTAGTTTTTGAGTTAGCTTCGATAATACAGATTTTTTCCCACTTATTATGTGGATGATATGTTAAGTTCCTCTCACTGTTAGTTACATAGCAAGTAGTGGTATTCGAATTTATGTGGGGTAAATACCACAACTAAAAAGTGAAAAATAAAAACTTTTTACAAAAAAAAAACAACCGACTTCCAAAAAAACACTACAAAGTGAAAAATAACTTTAATTTCGGAAGTCGGTGGCAAAAAACGAAAATTCAAACCAAAGCACCGACTTCCGAAATTAAAGTTATTTTTCACTTTGTAGTGTTTTTTTGGAAGTCGGTTGTTTTTTTTTTGTAAAAAGTTTTATAGTTGAACTTTCAGTAAAAAAGGCTGATGCGGAAACTTTTCATGACCTCACTCCATGATTCCAAGCCATTTGTAATTTTTTTATTACTTATTAATTGATTACTTTATCACAATTTAGATTGTATATTTCCTTTTACATGGTCGTATAAAAAAGATGAGATAGGTATGTCTTTGAACTTTGCATCAAACAAACAAACTATTTAATAGCTACATAATTTATACACAACGTTCAACTCTATTTACATAAGTTAGACAATGTTATAATCAATAATATTATATTGGTCCACAACGATTTCGGTTGCAGTTTTTTTACTTTTATATTAACCTTGAAACAGTTTATTGGGTGATCTTCTAAAAGATGAAGATAATGATAATATTGATATTGTTGATGAAGGTGAGAAATCCAGTAAAAGCTTATTCAACTAGGTAATACAAGAAAAATTCTTAGTGTACAGTCCTGTGGATATAATATCAAGATCTATTTATAATGCAACATGTTTATCTGTTTTCTAAATTTCATGTTTAGGCCGGAACACAGGGCCGGGAAGAGTGACGCAAGACACGACTTTTTTACCTTCTAAGGGACTCGCCACAGTGCCATTTTTGTGCAATGACGTCAATTTAAAAACATCGCCTTGTCGCATTTCCGTAGACTGACTCAGGTGTGTGATATGTATGATAATTCATCGCACTTACTTATGTATTTATGTAGGCAGCATTGGGCAAAATAAGACAGAATTCCTCAACTTCTTAGTGTTAATTCTGTTTGTTTCATTGGAGTCTTCATAAATATTTATGTATTAACAGCGTAGTGTTGTAATTTCAATTTGCTTAAATCCATGAGATAAGTTTTAATCGTATTCTTGGCTTGAGGCTAGATTATAATATTCATCCTCTTTTTCCTTTCCCATATATAAATTTTGTCTGATATAGTTTAGTGTTTCATTATATTTTTCTTGATTTATATCACTTTTATATTCATTCATTCTCGTATTATTTATGCATTCATTGTTAACTTGTTCGCATATTCAAAAATATCAGCTGGCCGATGTGGGCCAGTCTTTATATGGAAATGTCTTGGCCCAGTGATGTAACTGGGGCCTTATGAATATATCTTGTGTGATGCAAGGCTCCAGGCCCAGTGGCCTCGGGTGGTATCACTACGATCTTACCCTGATTGATTGGGTACGTAGAAGATGCTCTTTATCTTCGACTTAAAAAAAGGTTTTGGCCTTGTTTTTCTGGGGTAGTGATGGATACAAATAGTATACATTTCAATCTTAATACTTATCTGAGTGAGTGGTTCCAGTTTTCCATTTTCTGTATTACCTCGTTTTTCCTTCGAAGTATTGTCTTTTTAACTCATCATCATATTCATCTACATATCATTCTTATTTATCTATTGTCCCTTTCTTTTCAAGGTTGATTTCGCATAGTTCGCCATCAATTTTTTTCACGAGAAAAATGTCTTTCCCATCACTCTTATTGAAATAAATGAGCATACTTTATAAAATTACTTACTTAAAACGCCATTAGACCCCGTCAATAGACGTCCAACATCTATTCAACTTCCTCTTCAGTCACCTATTATAATAAATACCAATTGTTGGACTAGTCTACCTGTTAATTACCTTTTATAAATGAATACATATTACCTACAGCTTCGTTGGAACCTGTCTTTGAATGATCTCATCGTTGGTAGACAAATATATTATTGTAATGCAGTATTACAGCTTTATCAAGATTAATGTTATGCAATTATTCTATGTCTTTTAACAGGTGATTTCGTCTATCGTTCTTGTTGTGTAAATGATTTTATGTTCAGTAAATAGTCACAGTGGGATTGAGCGTGTCATGTATGTAGGATGCACCGGGACAGGTAGGCCAGAGTCGTCATGCTGTGCATGCCAGCAGACTGACGCCGAGGAAGGCCTAGGCAACGCTAACGTGACGACCTAGAGGCGTTTATGAAGGATTGACCGGATTGAATGGAAAACTATGGGGGACTTGAATAAAACAATGTATCACACCTTAACATGGGGTTACCTTCCCACTTCTCCCTCTCGCGTCGTATTCCTCATTTCTAAGGGTTGTGATCCCATAGAACAATTTTCTCTGTGACGCTCTTTCGCCATCTGTGCCTGTCTTCGGTATTGTGAACGACTTCATACAAGTTGGTGTCCGGAGAATAGCAGTTATTTTTTTCAATTCAACTTTTGTCCTCGTAACATTTTGTTTTCTATATATAGCTACCTATAGCCTCACGGAAATTAAATTATAGATAAAGATAATGTGAAGAAAAAGAACAACATAATTAAATTAAATCAGTACAAGGAAAACAGAAGCAATTACTCATTAATAAATGCAGTCAATATTGCTTAAAACATGATAACAAAACGATTAGAAGAGGATATTGCAGCAATCATACAAGCATGAAAAACAGATAGGATCGCAATATGATATCAATTTTGGGAAGGTAATCCCTCATTTATCTTACACAGGATATTATGTCATCAGGTTGAAATCATAGCCTGCGTTGTACCACAGAATAGTACAGAAGTTCAGCTACATACAGAAAGCGAAAACGCACGCACACAGACACGCAAACACGCTTCACGTACAGCGAGTGCAAGCGCACTCGTGACTGCCACTCTACTGAGATTATATACTGCACCCTCGTACACACGGGTGATTTTTTATTGCGCGCTGGATTTTCAACGCAATACTTAGCGCTGAGAGTTAAACATCCAACAGTGTGTTTTTTGACGTACTGGGATGGACTTTGGTGGATTCTCAATGCTCGGCTCAATACTGAGAGTTGAAAATCCAGTGCACTATAAAAATCGCCCACGTGGACCTGGGCCACAATATAAATATGGACAGTTTGGAAACTAGGCCTATTTGTTGAAATAATGAACTAATGCTCCATTTTTAAAAAGATCGCGGCGACCGCTCGTCTTGACACGGCAGCACCCGCATCTGACAGCACCGCGACAATCGCTTAGGATCTCTTCAATGAGCGCATCTGTGTGAGTGCGCCATTTCGAACGTTTACTACGTAGTTTCTGTACTGTCCATATTTATACTGTGCCTGGGCTGAGATCGCGGTATAGGCACGCATATATGTGTGTGCGTACCAGTTTCCGCTCGTTATGTGGAGTTGACCTTCTGTAGGTACTATTCTGTGGTTGAACCTACATTACCTAAAAGCAGCTAGACATTATTATTTGTTCTTAGTAGGTAGAATAAAACTGGTTTTCTTGCTGTGACGTCTACGTCTGGGCCGGTAATGTAATAATAATGTGTTTTAAGTTCACATGGTCAATTATATCTAAGTTAGATGACCAAAGATTTCAAGTTAGTTTTCTTTTACTGTTTCTTATACTTTCTTTAGGGAAACAGAAAATTATCATAATGTAGAAAGTTTTTTATATTAAATCAGCTTTAACTTACTCATAACTTTCTCACTATTATTCTTGCCGTGAAGGATAGTATCCCACCATAAAGATGTGTTGTATTGACTTGATAAAACATATAAAAGTTAAGGACTAACAATAAATGATTGCTAATAGATTTGATTTATGTTTAATAAAAGTGTTGTTTCATTGAAAACTGGTTATAATGAAGGTGAATAGAAGTGTGAACGGCTAAGTTTTGTCCTCCCTAATAAGATTGAGAGCATCGATGCATTAGTATGATCTTCGTACATAGAGAGTTAGATGCAGAAGATCAAGTAAGAGTGAGGCTTCATTAGTGCGTTTATTCGCGGCCGTAAAAACTATAGCTTTACTCAATTATAATCATTACAATCAGCAATACAACTCCCATAATTTATGAAATCATGACAATTGTCACCATTGCTAACCGCCGCGAATCATATTTTAATCATCATAAAACCTGACACTGACCTGCGAAATGCAAAAAACGTAAGAATATTTGAATTTCGCGGGCTACCCTGACGCTTCCCCCTTAATGTCAAACTCTATACTCCATTTGAAATAAGATTATACATTTAACTAAACCTTTTTTACAGTCCGTTCAACCGATTTTGACTTCTATTGCGTTGGTACATGACAAATGGCAGCTGCAGTAAACAGTTGGTTTGTAACCACTTTTTTTGCTTTTAATGCCATCCTTATGCCTATGGTATAGAAGTCAAAATCGGTTGAACGGACTGTAAAAAAGTTTTGTTTAAATGTCTAATCTTATTTCAAACGGAGTATAGTCTTTCTTCATTCAATTAATTATTTAGACATAACACCTCATTAAAATCCGTGCATTTTAAAGGTATTTTGGTAGCCTGCAATTAATATTATCATGCAGGTAATTAAAGTATTCATAAAATTACAAAGTATATAAGGAAATATCTATAACCAAACGATAAAAATCTCAAGATTTTTTTACTGCCGTTAGTATAATTATTGTAACTATAATGAATACAAATAAACTTTTTACAGCCACTTATTTTTTCATCACCACTCAAGTCAGCTCTGTCATTGATATAAATAAACATATATATGAAGGTATATCTCTATATACTTGTGATGCAAACCTCTTCAATATTCACATATACCTGTTTTGCATCTCACGGATGCTGCATACTGCAGGTTTTGCTCTACGTAGGTAAAATATATGAAAGGAAAAATACTTCATCTTGCTCGTGGAAATATACGGTTAGATCATCGATAGTGTTAGGGCTTTCCCTGATGACCTGGATTTTATGGGCTACTAGGGTTTTTCCCGCAGCTTCGTCCGTGTAGAGAATGGAAATTATCCCCCGATAGTAACGGGATAAAAAGTATCCTATGTCCTAACCCAGGTCATGGTCTATCGGTGTGCCCAATTTCATCCAAATCCGTTCAGCCGTTCAGACGTGAAAAGGTAACAGACAGGCAGAGTTACTTTCGCAATAATTATAATAATAATATTAAGTACTTATGGTTAAATAATACATTCGAGAGCACCTACCACCCACTATCCGCAAAGTGGTTTTAAGACACCCGCAAAAAGGCGCGACACGATTCTAATAAAACTTCACGGTAGAACAACAGTCTGCACGAGCCTTTATTTTCTTCATAAGACATTGGTGATAAATACATGTATATTATTTCAATAATAATATAAATCGTATTAAAATGATACATTACTTCTTGACAACACTATCTTTCAAATCTTTTGCTATGAATATTTACTTCCTCAAACACAGTCTCACTGAATATACTACATTAACAATAATTTTAATCAACCGTTCAAATCTTGTCCAAATTCAACCTACTGTTTTATTATTCCTATTGCGTCACCGGTCTAGAAAAACAGGTTTCCTATTAATGCTCCATAATGCAATACCTAGATCTAATAATAGGGCTAACTTAGTAACTTGTTAGCAACTTATTTTATCTTATCTGTCTAAATATCAAGTCGCTCATTCCCGCGAATTCTCTTGCCGGCGCGGGCGCAGTGCGGGTTAATTTTAGCGATTTAGCGCCTTCGACAGTCATATTTAGAAGACATAAATGTATTTGTTATAAGGTTTATAATGGCTCGATTGGTCCCGACGTTATTCCCTGTAGAATTTTGGTATCTTTTCTTGCTTTCTTAGAATATTCTAGAACAATTAAAAATATTTTGCTTTTAATTTTTTTTTTTTTTTTTGTGCATAGCCTCTTCCGAAAATAATTTCTACATTCATAATATTAACCATTTCTTAATATTACCTAACTAATAAATATAGTTCCTTGATAACATGACGATTTTGATGAATAAATACTAAATCCACGAATTATTGACAAAACTATAGATATTCATGGAAAAATAAACAAATCAGAGCATAACAATATCGTAACCTGTTACAAACTGTGTATCAATAAGTATGAAATCAAAGCCATCTCAGTAAAGGTTTTTTATTAATATTGCGGCGTCACTGGGCCCGCGTGGTGGATTACGGCCCACTCCCTCTCACAGAGAGGAGGCCTGTGTCCCAGCAGTGGGAACATTATAGGCTGATGATGATGATGATGATTGCGGCGTCACTCAGCTCATTGGAAGTCACGACCACGAAACCAGTGCATCTTGACACTCGGCAAAAAAGAGAACTAAAAATTTATCGGAATTTGTCATATTGTGTGTGTGCAAGCAGCGCCATTGTGATAGGTCAAGTTGTGATGGGCAGCTTATTTGCATTGGCATTGGGTATTTGATCATCGCACTTCAACAGTTACTGTCTACAATGAATGAGTAGGTAACTGTTAATAATGTTTAGACTTCAATAGATGAGGATGATTTTGTATGAACTAGTGGCCTCACTGATAAGCAAGCATACGACATAGAACTGTGGTTGTTAGATATTGGAGAGCGTTCAAATGATTAATTAATCTTCCTTCCCTGTCAATAATAGGGTAAACGGTTTTTGGAATACTGGATAAGTTGTAAAATTAAACAAGATTCAAAAACCTTGTGGGTGTCGACAATGACTTAGAACTCTCTTGATCAAGTCTGAATTACCTTCATGATATCCGTTTGTGAATCACACCTAGTGAAAGAATGTCTTCCTGACTACAGTATTATGTCATTAGGTAGATTAGATAGTTCAGCTTAAAGCATTAAATACACTCATAATAATAAACATAACATAAAACTAAAACCTGAACTCAAAGATAAACTAGATCACGATAAAACTGTAAATTATGATAATCTCGATGATCAAAATAAAACATCTCCGCGCGAAGATTATCATGATTATCAAAATCTGACTAAAAACAAGTCATCTTTACGACATGTTATAAGACGTAACTTTTTAAGTTTACGTTCGTAACATTGTTATCTCGTTTATTCGCCATTTTTATAACACTTGTGGCTGAAATAACGGTCATATATATTGCTGTAACATATAACACGATAATGTTTATGAGATTTTTTGGGTTATCATGAAAGATTTTTGGGACACTTTCATAATCTTAAGCCTCCTCTTTTCCAGGATGAAAATTACTTATAGAATGATAATGAGATATCTCGATGCTCCTGATTACTATTTTTTTCATACATATCGTAAGTTTCGATTTTCTTTTATTAATACCCATCTCATCTTGCGTTGGTATTCCCAAAACATTAAAAAACATTTTAAATTATTTATTGGCAAAAACATCACTAAATGAAACAGTGTTTCGGGCATCCTCATTATAATTTTAAATTTTTAACCCTTTTTATAATTTAAGTACAATTTAGACACGTTCACTGAACTTAGTTTCAAAGTCATCCAAGATTTCTTACTCAAAATGAATTCACAATGTTATATCAACGAATCATTTCATACTAAATTGTGATGCATAAACCGGATGCACGATTTTGATGAAAAACAATGAATCATTATTTACTCACTGTAGTGAGTATAACATCATTGTTGAGGACGTGTTAATTAGTGAGTAAGTACTTAGCTAATCCTAATGATATAATACTCATTTTATATGAGATGTGATAAAATGTGAAACATACAATGTGTAACTAACAATTAGTGCGAATTAGGGAACCATATCGAATAGCTTTTAGCGTAGCTTTTCAGTTTTATTTTCTGCGCCAATATTTCCATCCGAAAATATTCAAATACCATTTTTCCAATTGAAAACGCAACTAAAGTAAAAACCGATAAAAATACTCAAATGAACATTGAAACAGCTGTGCAACTATCTCCAAAGTGACAACAAACAAGTAAAAGCACAATAATCAATATAGACGTAGAGAAACAGACTTTATCAGATTTAATAAAAACATTAAATAACTTGTTCTTGTTCTATCACGAAGCAAAACATAAACCATTGCTATCTTAGAGCCATCTTTACAATGTTGTCCAGAATAAATATCTCCTAAGTCCAGTCTAAAATTAAATTAGTTTTACGAGGTCCCATTTTAGGGCCAATAAACCCTATCAGCAGACACTATCAGACCAGGTCCATAATTCTACGTAATCCGACACAGTGGGGGAATTCTAATATTTTATACTGGTGCAATTGTAACGTTACAAAACTGTGAATTATTGTCTTCATAAATCTTTTGTCTTGTTCGTGAACATTTCAAATTGTCATTGTGGTTTGCGTGTTACAAAAATATAGTTCAATAATTCAAACTAATAGTAGGTAAATAGTTCGATTCTGAATTTCTAACATATTAACATTCAACCATACTAAAGCATTGCAAATAAATGCAATCGCAGTTTGACGTCCGCACGAATTTCCGTGTGCTTCCTTTGCATTGCTTTTACTTACACCATTTAATGCTCCATTTTCGTTAATGTGCTCTTTCACATATGCAATATGCATCGATAATAGTATCCTTAGCAGCTGTGATTTTGTTGGCTATCTGTCTGTTTCCTTTGAATCATCATTCTTCCTGAACATTGATTCTTGTGTCATCTTTTGGCTATGAGTAACTGTTGTCAAAACAGGTGTTTGCGTAAGTGCAATTTTATAGTCTGCATCAGACTGTGGTAGCGGATGCATCCACTAACTAAAAAAAATCGACATAGTCGTTTCTAACATTTATAAAACCAAAGCACATTCATATGATGCAGATGAATCTGTCTGCATCTACGACGGTATTCCAAAAATCAATTTCCACTAGCTCTAGGGCGAAACCGGTAGCGAATTATAATCACATATCCACTGGCAATCATCTTGACATTTCAATTAAGAAAGCAGAGGATAAACCCGAAGCGTCGAAACCCGTTTCAATGACATTGTGCATTCTGATATTATTGGACTCGTTCGGTTTACCGTTGGTATTGCTATGATCTAGTGCTGCCCGGAGGATATCTAAGGATGATGTACTACAAGAATTGGAGAATAAATTACCATCTGCTTCTTTAGGATTGGATTCATTAGTTCTATTAAGAACCTTTGCTTTTGTAACTGTTCCTCTGTCTAGGTTGAGCTTACTGGAGAATGTATCTAGTAGACAAATAACAAACAGAAGGCAAGAAATACCAGCAATAAAAATATCTGCCTATTCATTCGGAGATGTTATAGCCAAAATTTCTCTGGCAAGACACTTCACTAAAGGGATTTGAGTCAAATTCAAAATTCAAAGGTCATTTATTCTGTGTAGCTCTTTAATACCACTTAGGGACTTAAAAGCCTTCTCTGCCCCACGAAGTGCGCCCACGAAAAATCTTAAAATAGACGTAACGACTTTTCAAGTCTCTTCGTTGACTTATAATGATATTAAAATCAAAAGATTGAATTTTTTCCTCGAATGTTTTGATTTTTTTTCTGAATTAGTTTTCCTGTTGTAAGAGCCGTTTGAAGAGGCTGTTTGGGTTTACCTTATACATTCGTAAATTCTAACCTGTCGTATCAATATCAAATCAATTCTTCGAATACACTAACAAGTATTGGAAGTTATTTCTAAATCAATTAAAAATCTCTTCTAAGACATATACATGGATACATTAATACATATACATATTACATATTATTATTTGTCAAGTATAAGTATACAATTTGTCATTCTAAGAAGCTGAAGTAATAATTTTGAGTACTATACTAAACCTTAAAATAAATAGTCCAAAATTGCAAGCCGAACATGGAATTGAATTTAAGAGTGTGGTTTGTCAGTTCTGCAAAATGGTGCCAAGGCTTCACCACAAACTAATACTTCTAGCAGACAATGCCTTTCGATACATACGGAGATAATATGCAAAAACCGTCGACAAGTCGTCTAATTTTCATATCTATCTAGACTAGTTTTCAATTTGTGTTGAAAAGTACTTACCTTATATTGTATTCTTGTATTGTGTAAGAAAGGTCGGGTTACATTTTTCGTATTCTTCAATTATCATTGAAATATAGGTCCTACTTTAGAACTCCCGTATATTCAAATGCAAATCACATAAGGCAATATTTTATATCTGTATCTAAAACTCGACTCTTCATTATCGAATTTGAACAGTCGTAAAAAAAGTTAGTTCGAAGAATAATTTTGATTGCGAAATGGATCAAATTTGAATAAAATACTCAAGTGTAAAATCCGATAATGGGTTTAATAAATAGATTTTCTTTCGCATCTGGCTTGTAAATACATTCATTATCATATTGTGGATTGAATTTATTCTGTCTTACTTTCAGATACTCATCGAGTTCATTTGATACTGCTTTAACATTTCTGGATTTAATCAAATCGGTATCATTGATCATCTTAATTATTTATTTGCACACAAGGGTAAATGATTTGGTTCCTAATCCCTGAATTATAATTAGAGCTGATTTACCACTATTACACAACTCATATTCACCCACTTTGGCGACTGAATCGTCTATTGCTGTTATTCTAAGTAGGATAACATCATTATTATTAGGTGGACCTCCATCTTCATTATTACTAACAAAACTGATTACTGTCTTCAGAATATTAATACTTTGTGTCCAAACGATTGCTTTGTACATTGTCATTTTGTGCAACATATATTCATGAGCAGTCGCGGAGGCGAGCTATGAATAACTATCAAATGTAAATCAACCTTATGTGGGTGTCAAATATCGAACGGAAATCTCAATTTAGCCTTAAGCGTGCACCAAGCTTTGAGGCAGTAAATTAAATGTTGTTATTTTCATATTTATTGTGTTACTGTCCTCGAATTACGTCCTCTTTTAGTTTATAAAAATCTTGTGCAATAAATGCATAATGATCAGGTTTTATGACGTTATCTTGTTTAATATACTGAGAAACTTTAAGGTATTAGAGGTTAGTTAAAGCAAATCGATCCTACTTCAACACTATACCTAGTCTTTCTCGTTCTAACTCATAAATATATTTTTTTTTTTTTATATCCGAGACAACCCTTACCGCTTGACTGAAATCCTTTCTTTCTCATATTGACTATATTTTCGTAGCCTTGTGTGAGATCACACGTCTCACTTAACATTAGTAAAACACACCTTCCAATACATATACAGAAAAGGATAATAAACTTATTATTGAAATCCTTGGAATGACCTTTCCTTTGGTGTCCCTTTGACTCTAACAGAAGGTATTTTACTTTATACTTTTTCCTTACTTCAATAAAAAGTACCTTAGTATCTAATCCTCAATCATGGTGGAGGAATCCGTACAAATTACTTTTTTATAATGAAGTAACATTGATAAAGGATCGAAAAGTTTTATGGATTCTTACAACATGCTTGAAGAATCAATATAACCTGATGATACAAACTTGTTTGGTTTTTGGTTCGAATTTCGGAGGAACACAACACTGCGCGCCAAAACCAAGGTCACGGACGTTACCCAGAAAACCGCTAAGCTTAAGTGGGACTGGGCCGGACACGTCTGCCGCATGTCAGATGATAAATGGGCTAAAAGAACCACTGATTGGGTCCCACTAAACGCCATCGCGGCAGGCCGAGACGAAGATGGCGGGACGAGCTTGACTCCTACCGAAAGGACTGGCCAACAGTAGCAATAGACAAAATTGTGTGGAAAAGGGAGAGGGAGGCCTTTGCCCCGCAGTGGAACAATACAGGCTAGTTAGATAGATTAGATATAAACTTATAGTGGTATACGAACTCCTCCTCCTTTCCTTTAACAAAGTACCTACCTTGAAACTGATATTAGTTGAAAGACTATGAAATGGCTATTTTCCTTTTCTCGGATGCGTCTCTTCTGAAACTGTTCTGTTTATTTTCATAGGTTCTTCCACCATATACAACCTTATTCTTTTTCATTGCACACTTTCATATTACTGCCATTACACCCATATTTCGCCAGTTATGTTTTTAAATCTAATGTAATAGGGGGAGAGCCTATTGCCATCAACCGGGCACAAATCCAGGCTCCGGGCTGCTACTGAGAAATTGCGGATGGAAAGGCCAGTAACACTTCTCATATTACCACAGATTATTACAGAACGGACACTCCGCAAAATCATTTAAATAAAAAGCGACTCTTGCTAGAACACAATAAAGTGCAATTCGATCGCACAGCGCTAATTACCTACAGATATATTCACCTAAAAGTTGCCTCTCTTTCTATCGCTTAACTCTTATATCTTCTGACTAACGTTACGCCCATTGAGTTCGACAAGTCGAGCGCGCTGCGTACTACTTGTAGCTTCATACCTAAAATGCAGAGTGTCTCATCTGTATTCAATCTATGATATTACTGCTTACACTCAATACCAAGAACTTCGTTTATTGAAATCAAAGCTCATTTCATTGCATTAACTAGAGAGTTCAAAGTTAAACAAACATGCTTTGTTAGAAACGAGTTGCTCGACAGAAATAAAACAAACTTTGTTTTTCTGTAATTCAAGAATTTTCGTGACTAAATGAGTGACTCCTAAGGAATGAAAATAACTTAGTCCCACTTATTTACATTTTGTAATTACTCAAGTACTTAAAGCTAAGTTGTTTTCCATTGGATTTGCATAAATATTTTTTGGATTTTAAAGAAGGATGATGGAAAATCTGCATTTTAGATGACAAATTAATGGCAGGAATTATAAATTTTGAAGGGTGGTTTGGTTTACGGACGGATTATGCTATAAATCCCTATGAATTTCTAATAGAAAAAGTATCTGAGATTATTATAAAGTTGATGGTCGCTACTGTTCCATAATGAGCAATATACTCGCTAAGTATGGTTAGGATTGCCATTACTTCTTCCTTTTCGTGTGGTTAGTGTACTGGTGTCAGAGTTTTAAAGCCGCCCAAGGGCTTCTAACTTGGCTGAGAGAAATATCTCTCGGGCGTGCCAGTTGCCTCACGATGTTTTTCACTTAAACATGAAAAATGTCTAGCAAAATAACTTAGAAGTCATTAACCTCATTCATTTTACCAAAATCAAGTTGAATGGTATCCACAAAACAAACAATGTCTACAGTTCATAATGTAACCAACCATGTATGTGCTATTATCAATATTTGGATTGTTCAAGTGTTTCAAAACTTTGACTGTAATTTGCCACTCGATAATGTACCTTATCAGAAACTTAAAAAGTATATAACGGGTAATGGTTTGTCTTGTTTGATTTGTGCTATCCGTTAGTACAAATAAAGCGGTATTAGGAACCAATCGTTTTATTATTTGAATTGCAAGTTTCGAATACTTTTTAATTCTAGTTATTATTGCAAGTAAGCATCTAAATGGTGAAATCTTTGAACAAATTTCTATATTGTTAGTTAAACAAGTGATTTTAAAATTTTGTTTGTTTTCCATTTCGTTTTCTAAAGAAAAGTTTTTAATTATTGCTTGTTTAATGTCTCTTATTTATATTACTCTTGCGTAATTAAATTATTGACGACTTGATGAGTCATTTAAGAAACTTCTGAGAATAAACAAGGAGTGTCGAAAATATCGTCTGACCAACGGATTGATGATTGCATGTTGCAATTGCATTAGCAGACGCCTCTCAAAACGGTGAAGAAAAACATCGTGAGGAAACCGGCATGTCCTAGAACAAAATATTCGAAGACATGTGACATCTACCAACCCGCACTGGGCCCACGTGGTGGATTACGGCTCACTCGCTCTAACAGAGAGGAGGCCAGTGTTCCAGCAGTGGGAACATTATAGGCTGATTATGCTAATTAGCAGAATGGTGGACGCTACGATCCATCTTCATGACACAATTAGTTAAATTATACAGCATGCATCAGAAATGTGTCGTCATATTTAATTTTAAGGGCCCCATACATTTTAGGTCGAGTAGGTATTGAAGTTTTCGATGGGATAGCTGATCATTTTTTTCGCAATTACGATGTTGGTCCAATAGATAAAGTTGTTCAGTTTGGTGGACTGTACCTGTACCACCCTTAAAAATGACCATACAAACTGATACACGCTGGTTGTTCTGTGACATAACCCCTTAGTTATCACTAAGGACGCAGGAGACTAGGAGGTTCTTAACTTAGCCAGGGCCAGAACCAATCGATCAATGGAAAATATCGCTCACCATTAAAATACATTTCGATACTGCATTTGTTAAATTCTGTTATCATTCGAACTCAATTACATGGTTTGCTTTAATTATTTATTTCGTTTACTATTCGTTTATTTCATTGTGTGAATGAAACACGATTTTAATTACCGTGGAGCTTAAATAAATTGCTTTCATTAAAATTTTGGACGCGAAACCGTCCATTATTTTGTGTTAAAAATGTAAATAGGTCTCCCATAGACCTATTTATGAGATCAACTCTATTGTAAGTTAGAACAAAGAGTTAACCCTTTTTTCTGAAATGAGTTTATGAAGTCTGAATTTTAATATGGCTAATTATATTCATAAGTTGATCATCATCAATGACTTTTACCCACCATCTATATCATGTTTCTTGAAATTCTTCAGGGCCGGACGAACCAATAATCTACTTATTTTATTGAGGGGTAGATAGATATTTTCAAGTTTATTCTTGTCTTTTATGGTTGCATTAAAGCATCTAATAAATGCTCAATCCATGAACAAAATCTCCAAAGCACCCATTTGATCTACAACCCGTTTTATATCCATAACTTCCCACATATCTTTCCGTAGTGTAAAACCAAATAGCTTCCATCCACTATTCTGTCTCGAACGCTATCCGAGACCGTTGCCAGCTCTATTTCTTACATCAATCCGCCATTTTGTGTTAAAATAGGAGCCATTTTACTACGTTAACTGCACCGCCAATCGGTATGAGCTTGGATTGATGGTGTAGGTAGTTTACAGACAATATGGCTCGCTCAATTTTATCTAATCGTCTTACAGGATTACTAGGAAGTAGTCGGAGCCTCGTGTGTTGGCAACTTCCGGCATTATGCACATTACTGTATTGTTAACACTACAACGTGAAATACTGCAGATTTTGAACATATTTTATTTTCGACTCGTGAAAAATGGCCGCCACTGCCAATATCTAAATAAAACAATTTTTGGTTGTTACGACTTTTGCAAAAAACATGTTCAGAACGGATCCAACAAATAATAAGCTAGAAGTTTTTGTAGCTCTCAAAATAGATATGGATATAATGATCACCTCTGGCACTATTTCAACAACGTTAAATCTTATTCATGTAAAGAAACAGATTCAAAACCGAACAAATCTGACGTATCTAAAACAATGATGCTTAATGTACTTATAGATAATGATCTAAGATTATCTCACTATTAAAATGTTGATCCAAATCAATAAAAGGTCTTAAACCTGGCCTTAAATTAGATCAATAAATCAAACTAGCTCAATACTGACAAATTACTGATTTGTTGCGTTAGCATTGTATCAACGTCCTTGCTGAATACTAATGATGCCAACATTAATGCATTATCTACGGCTCATTACAACACTACAGATCTAAAATATGTAATAGATTCAATGATAGGAGGTAATAATGCTAAGGAAGTTTAAACTATACCTAATGGTTGACATACAAAGTATAAATAAATAATTTAATAAGATAATGAGTTCTACATAGATGCAATAATGTGTCCTCATAATGCTACAAGGAGAAAGGATTATAGAGGCAAATGTAAAGAAAAACGAAAATCTCTATAATGAACCATTTACTAAAAAAATCTCCCAACTATGAATGAAATGAACCGTTCTAAACCGATCAATTCCCGTACCCCATTTGTCCTCAGAACCAAACCATTTATCATTCAGCCCGCATCCTTACAACCTACACCAACTAAAAACTGAAGAACTTTATTCCGATCCATTGGTATTCATCCTACATCGACAAGGAAACAGGGTTCAATAACATGATTATCAAAGAACCTTTTTTCTTCAACCTACGTCACTAAGGTGTCCACAAACATACTTGGGCCAATATTTATTCGGTATAGTGAGCCCAATAAAATTTATTTGGCTGCTGTAACATCAGATTGGAATACTCCGTGCGTGTACCTTCGTTGCCCCTTGGTACGCTATCTGAATCGTCTTCGTGGATCTGTCTGTCCTTCTGGTTTATTTATAGCTTCAGTTATTAAAGTTGACAGTTTGGTTTCTGCGTTATATTTTTCCATAATTCATATTGACACTAGTTACATTTGCATAGCGAAATTGCTAGTAATGAAATCAAGTAGCTACTCAAATTACGCCAACGTTGACCTTGGTTGTCGAGTGAATCGAGACGACCATTAATATTAAAATCACAAAGGATAATGCTATTTGTCTTAATAAAGGTATCATTACTTATGTTTTTCTTTCGCAAACTCCCATATTTATCTCTCTCATACTCAGACTGAAACAAACAAATAATTTTGCAAGTAGACGGTACTCTATTTTGATTTACACAGCTTTGACCCCTTGTAACAGCTCTAAAAAAATGTACAATTTATTTCCTTCTTTTACACGGAAATTGTTTTTATAAAGTTTAAAAGCTACCTTGCCAAAATGCAATATAGAAGTTTGCAGCGAGCATTTTGGCAGAGTGCCCAAAGTGACAACGTGGAAGGCTGCGGCACAAACACTGCCTGGCTTTAGGTCATGCAGCCTCCATCCATTAAGTCATTAACAGTTTTTATGGCCGTTGTTGTTTTACTGAGATGGCATCAGTCTTTAATGGAGGTTTACTCCGTACTCCGTATTGCAGAAAAAACTGAGTGGTTGAGTGTTTGTGCTGGTTTCATGGCAAGGACATTCGAGGATAAAGGTTCATGGTTGGTTTAAGACTCAATGGAATCCTTCGTCTCATTTTGTAGAACTCGAAACCTCCGAAGATACATAATTAAAAATCTTTTTTTTTTCGTTTTTATTAAAGGTCATCAATAAAATTTGAAAAACCCCATGTTGTTTTTGTCTAAGTTTTATTTTAACTCGACCACGGCACTACAAGGAAAATTTTGAAATTATGCCAATGACTCAAGACTTTCTACTATCTCTTGCACGTGCCAAAGTAACCTCAACTTGGCCCAAAATGTCCTCAACGACCTGGAACACGAAACTTTTGGGCTGTTATAATTTGTCCTTTAGCCGTTTAATATAAGTTTAAAAAGCGATTAACGCCTCGAGATTAAACCACGGGGTAAAGAGAACAAAACTGAGGGTAACATTAGACTGTGTCTTCATTTTAAGTGCTGGCAATAAAACTGAGAGCATTCCCGCCACTAACTTAATGACTACTTTCGTGTTCCTTTTTTAAATAGTTCAGCGCTTTAGCACTGGCCTGTCTCATTCGGTCTTATACGACCTTTAATTCTAGAACCTTAATTATTGCAGTAAGTTATGTTAATGCTGTCTTATATAGGACGTTTTAGGCCGCGCGCACTTTGAATGCGTTTTCGTACGAATTTCAGCCGTGCGTACACGTACGACCATAGCCGTACGAATTGAGTGCGCACACTGGATACGTTTTTTCCGTCAAATAGAACAAATCACAACAAATTCGGATTGTTTTCCGACGTCGGAACTATACGTACGACTAAGTCGCACTCGCACCCAGTCTGCGCGCTTCCTTTGTACTTGGAAGGTCGGGATCGTTCGTCCGTGTTCGTACGTGTACGCACGAGTGAAATTCGTACGAAAACGCAACCAAAGTGCGAGCGGCCTTAAGCTTTACGATATAAAACCCATGCTTTTTGTCTAGCACTTTGTCAAACCAAGTTGAAATTGCTTCACAGTGTTATTGAATGTCTATTTTTATCTTGCCTAATATCTTAATCACGTATATACTATTCAAAGTGCTTTGATTAATCCTAGCTGAAACAGTAATGAGCTCCTCCTCTAAACTATTTCTGAAGGAATCTGCCTTTGCTATTTGCATAGAAGTTTCCAATTCCATTTTACTTGAGCGATCAGTTTTAATGGCACTTCCCTACGCTTTTATCGATTTCTATAATGACAGTGCGCAACGGGTGCTTTCACATGATATTTTATGTTACCTTTAATTTTTCGTTTTCAAGTTCATATTTGCGGGATACGTTGTCCCAGAAATATGTTTTCTTTTTTCGATAGGTCTTCGGGGACCTTGGTCCTATTTCATGGTATTGATTGTTTGTTATCTTTTATACATTTATCTGAATGTTCATCATCGCTATGCTCAGCAGACAGATTGGTGACTCCATAATTGCTTTTTTTATTTTAATTCTTAGTTCTGTAACAATAATCAAGTTACTATATCTAATTTGGTTCAGCCTTGGTTGTCCCTCTGCCCGGGTAAAGATCTTCCCCATAAGCTTATTCTCTTTCGTTGTGTGTTGCCTTATCTGGCCAATCCTACTAATTATATTATATAATATATATTATATTTAAACTTTATATTAATCCTGACCCGGCAAACATTGTTTTGCCATATAAATGTTTGGGGTGGACCACCCTTATCACTTAGGGGTATGAAAAATAGATTATGACCGATTCTCAGATCTACAGAATATACATATAAAATTTCATAAAAATCGATCAAGCCGTTTCGGAGGAGTATGGCAACTAACATTGTGACACGATAATTTTATATTTATAGATAGATAGAAGAAAAGATTATAAACGCGAAATTTTGTAAGGATGGGTGGATGGATGGATGTTTGTTACTCTTTCACACAAAAACTATTGAAGGGGTTTGGATGAAATTTGGCACACAGATAGTTTATAACCTGAATTAACACATAGGAAACTTTTTATCCCGATATTCCTTATAAAAGTCTCTAATTTATCACGCAACATATCTTTTTTAAGAATAAACTCGATAATTCGCCCATAGTTATCGCAATACCTACTTCACGATCTCTCTAAGATAATTCTAAAACAATAAACTAAGCCACGCGTGCTCATGAATAAGTATTGAAAGGAAAAGATCCGGCTATCCGAGTGACAAATAATAACATTTGCATTGTAAGCATTCCTTAAAGGGAAATCTGAAGAAATATGAGCATGTGTATCAAAATTCTTGCTACTGAAGACTTTTGTGGAAATGAAGTTAATGGGTAAGAACATTGTGTTGCTACAAACACAGATAACAAATACGAAACATTTCTTAGGCATAGTTAGCAAAAATGGGGATTGGAAATATTGGAATATCTAAACATAGGGACTAGGTACTAAATTAGTGCAATTATCACAAAGTCAATTACTGCAATCTTGATTCATAGACTTTTTCTAGAAGCAACCAAGCCCAGGTACACACGGCTACACATCAAGCCATAGGTACATTTCCAGTTTATGCTGATCTCGCATTGTATAGGATTTTCCTAGAATGCGAGGTCAGCTTATACTGGTAATGTATAGCTTTATGTGTAGCCGTGTGTACAAACGTGCGATTTTTTACTCTCGGTGTTAAGCTGAGCATAGATAACCCAACAGAGTGCATCCTAGCGCGTCACAAAAAACACATTGTTGGATATTCAACTCTTGGCGTTTAGCAGTACGTTAAAAATCCCGTGCACGATAGTAATTCGCCGCGTTAAAAAATCGCCCGAGAGTACGAGGACTAACGCCTTTTCACGTTCTTTTCCGACAACGTAAGGATACTTCATAACTCAACTGACGTCACTATCTCCGCTGTATAGTGTATGACCTCTACCGCTAAAAATAAACCCTTCCCGTCCTGAAAGACGAAAAATAAAACGTCTTCCATTGACATCATAATACAGCATTTTATACAGCAAGTCGCTGTATAAAAGCATGCGCTTGCAAATTACCTTTTCAACATATTTTTTTCTGCTCGAGCAACAGCGGAGTTCAAAGAAAAATTGCTCAGCATTGTTGGCGTGGTTTCTCTGAAAGCACATTGTTCTGGTTGGGAAACGTTGTACCGTTCAGTACCGACTCAAAAGAGGTTTGCATTGCGAGTTTGCGGCCACAACCTGTTGCTTTTCTTTTCAGATTTATTAATTTACTTCTCTGAATAAATAGTCTTCGGTGTTACTGTTTTGAGTTGCAGGAGTCTTACATAATAACTAGCTGCAGCCTGCGGCTTCATCCTAATTCTTTTTCTAAAATCAAAGTAGCCTAAGTTACTCATTATAAAATCAGCTAGCTGCCAGTGAAAGTCTCGTCAAAATCGGCCCAGCCGTTTCGGAGATAAGTCGGAACAAACAAAGACGTAAATTAAAAAAACAGTGGCACTCCGGGAGTGCTGACAGAAGTGAAAACAATTTTATGTGCAGGAAATAATGTACCGCGCGTTGATATCTTTTTAATGGTCAAAAGTTGGTGTCGGTAACAGTGTCGCAAAATCAATTGTGTAGTCCCATCTCAAAAGTGCCCAACGCGCCTAAAGAAGTTTTCACTTCAAAAAAGTTCATATGCATTTAGGTAGAAAAAAGCTGTTATTTTGACATTACAAACACGCACTTCAATTGTATTTATTTTTATGTATATATACCTATAGAAAACAGTCAGTTATTGTTAAACTAAAGGGAATCTCGTGTTCTCATATACAGAGGAAACAAATATTGAAATATTGACACTTGGTCAATCAAAGTGTCGGCGAATTCACACCATTCAGTGTTCCTCACGGTTTTTCTATTATCGTAGGTCAGTGCTAGCCACGATGAGCTTAGGAAGGACATTGAAAAGTTCACATCGGTACTAGCCAGGTTTTTGACCTCATTGTTTAGAACAAGTCGTGAAACTCCGCCCACCGCAGTCCACAACATTCAAAACTTTAGCTTTAAATTTTTCGCAGAACATTTTGCAAATTGAAAACTGGCACAGCGGCGCACCTGCTCATAAAACGTCGAATCTGTGGCGTGGGTACGTTCTATCCCACTTCAAATTACACCAACCGTACGCATAAATTACACAAGCAATTATAATCTTTATTTTCATACACTACGTACGAGAATACCTTGCATCACTGGAACATATGGTGCTTTACCTGTGTCTGCGTACATTTGCACCAAGGTGATTTTTAATAGACGCTCCTAGGATCCAAGCTGTAAAGAATTGCAAAACTTTTGTATTTACAATTATCTTGCAAGGCAGCTGTGTTCACCGTGGTTAAGTTCCTCACTTCCAAGTTCCAAGAATTGAAATTCCTCTGTTGTGTTATTATTCATCTTACAAAAATTCCAACCAAGATTGCGTAAAGAGAAAATGGTGTTATTGAACTTATGAAGCTTTTCCTAATCATTATTTCTCACATCTCATTTGGTCGGTTTCTCGACTCTCATATATCGCACAGAACTATTAAGATTTCTTCTCAAATAAGAAAAAAACACTAATCACCTTCGCAAACTGCGATCGTGTTGTTCATTGACTTCTAAACGTCCGCTGTGACTTTGTCGGGTCGTTCGGCGACCAAATTTCATTAAGCAGGCATTATGGTCGAAAGTGCCGCATAATTATAAATAATGAACCAAATATTTAAGCTTTTACTCTTGTAAATTGTTAGCAAATACGTACCTAATGACTTGGTAGCAAGTGCTACTTGAAAAGTATTCCAATTAAGACTGGTTTGAAAGACACTTCACAATAATCTTGTTTTAATTTACGCATAGAATCTAGTCTTGTTTATTTAGAATCAATAGCGGAACTAGAACAATATATAAACCAAGTAAACAATACGAGTTCGATCTATCTTCGCAGAAAATATAATGGTTTACGTTACAGTACTTCGAAATACGCTTAGCGTTATTAACTTCTGAGTATCGAGGTTCTACGACAGTTGAATAAAATTTAAGATAAGAAAAGGCGAAGGAATTTCTAAATTACGGTTCACCAAATCTTCTGGACATAATAATGGAGTAGTTCTCACCAACAAAAAACATCAGCCAAACTTTGAGACCCACAAGACCCCTTAAACTTGCTAAATTTATTCTTTTAACAAGAAAAAATGTGCCTTATATCAGCAATTTTACGAAAAAATATGTCTGCCTAATATTCTTGGATGTCTAAGTAAGCCATGAGCTCATACACGAAGAAAAATAGGTCTTAAGAATAAAAAGTAAGCAGATATCGCTGCCAAAGTTTTCGTTCCAAGTTTTCGGGATACGCTGGTAGGTGAATATGGCGAATATTATGCATAATCTTTTCATAGACGCTCAATATGTCTGGCGAATATATTCGGCGACACGTAACTGTTCCCCGATGAGTTACACAACGTTTGCCTAATATTTGAGCGTGTGCTCCGGAAAATTGTGGACCATTTAACAGAGGAGAAGGTAAATTGGGTTTTGATTCATTTGCTCTTTTATTGTCAATAAGATTTGTATAGGAGGACCAACTAGGGTACAACCTTGCGTGCCATGATGAACTGTAATGACTAATTACCAAGCCAAAGAATGTTGATTTCATGATTCATATAAACACTATGGTGTAAGACTGTAAGATGGCCTGTGTCTGTGCAGGCAATTGTGCACTATAAATCTCCCGCGTAGAGACTAGCCATAGTCTTCACTGAGATTGGCTGCCATGGCCGAAATTCGGTACCTATGGAGGACTATTTATTTTTTATGCCGTAAGATAGAAAAAAAGGGGGGTTCGGGGTCCCCCGTCAGGAACAAAGTTCTTTCTCACGTATGATTCAAAACGATATTCATGATGAAAACTTTGACAATTTTCAGACCCGCCATCTTGGGTTTACATTTTGACCTCACCGTTGGCTTTAGCACCCTCAAAAACTATGAAAACGACACCCATGACGAAAAATTAGAAAATGTCTTCTATTTCTATCTTGGATTTTCATTTTGACCAAATTCATACTTTCTCTCTCTCTCCGGCATGCAGTGTACTCGGGCCGATATGCCCAATTTTATCCCATGACACTGTAATCACTTTACTCTTTGGCTTTTGTTTTTTTCTACCGGCGTTCTCTCTCTCTTTCTTTCTCTTGAATTAGAAGAAGACAGTCGCAAGTATCAACACTTTTTAGCGTGACGATTTCTGAAAGATAACAAGCCGCATTCAAGAACTTCATTCCAAAAAAGGTTATAACTCAGGTACGGTTTGGAAGTCAATGTCTTTACCTACTTACATTATTTTACCAGAATGTGGCTTAGTTATAAATAGAAGTGCAGAACACCAAGATACTCGTAAGATTCCAAGACATGATCCAATTAATTAAAAACCTTAATTGAAATCTCCGACCTAATCTTTATTAAATTACAGAGTCTTACCCGAACTGACATTACAAAAAGTAGTTCTATATTATGTAGAACAGTAGAGCCTTGTGAGAAAAGAAAGGTGTTAATAAAACTAACATACATTAGGCTACGTGACTAAACAACAGTTTGGAGGCTCCAAACTGGGGCTTAAACATCGTTATCATCGGTTTTCAGGCCACACATTAACATTAGGTGGAACTATGTAGACATGTCTGTAATACCTACTAGCACAACACTATTTTCTATCTTGTATCCCGTCCTATTTCGAACTAATATACTATAAATGTAGTGAAGATCTTCGGATGTTTATTCCTTTATCACGCATAAACAGTTGAATATATTTGAATGATATTCGGCACACAGTTAGACCATATCTTGGTCCTGGATTAACACATAAAATACTTTAGATACGGTTACATGAAGTAAGTAGGCCTCTAGGGCTCTCCAAACTACGAGAAAAACTACCGACAACAGCTCTTGTAGAGTTCTTTTACGTCGAATGAATGAATGATATATTTATTTGTAAGAAGTTGCTAACATAAGTTCTTAAGATGGGTTTCACTATATTCGCCATTTTAGCCGTGCAAATATTTAAATTTTACATCTTGGTTATACACAATCAATCAGATGCCTAGCCTTTTCCCAACTATCTTGGGATCGGCTTCCAGTTTAACCGGATGCAGCTGAATACCAGTATTTTATTTTACCTCCACAACCCAGTAACTGGGTAATACGATACCCCTTGGTAAGACTGATTGTCAGACTTTTGGGGCTTCGGACGACCCGTAACGACTGTCAAAGATTCACGAATGACAGCCGGGACCAACGGCTTAACGTGCTTTCCGAGGCACGGAGGAGTCTCGGTATGTAAAGATGGTTACCCATCCACAGACTAACCCCGGCAAGCGTAGCTTAACCTGATGGATTGATCCGTGCGGCTATTATTACTTAGCCACAAGCTCCTCCTCTCTCTCCTATCTTGGTTATACACATGCAGTCTAATAAGTGCATGGAATTTGTATGTATCAATACCATCCGGTTACCAAACTCTAACATAGTTATAATTGAAATAATATGTACAATTCTTGAAACTCCTTACCGATGATTAATCACCGAAAATGAGGGTGAATTTTATCAAAACCAGATGGCATTGATACACACAAATTCCTTGCACTTATTAGAGCTTAAATTTTGAATGCCATGTCAAAAAAACCTTTTGCCCCCATCCCCCATATCTCCGATTCTTCGCCCCCGTCCATTTGGGGTCCATTCGGGCGGTACAAGGGGGTTCTGTATCACTTCAAGACCCAGATTACCATTCGTCATCCGGTTGCCTCTTCTATTAAAATTAAGGTTCTATTGCCTTGAATAAGCGATCAATAATAATTATGTCTTTTCAATAAAACCTGAACTGTGAGTATAGCCTTAAATTCTACTAGTTTTTTAGACCGATCTAGATAATTCTACTGTCTAAACGGATGGAGAAAATGTCACATCAAAGAATGGAATAATTTTATCACTATTCACCCAATCCTTTTAACCATTCGCGAAATGATGCCCCATCTAATCATAATTTTACATAAAAATGTAATATTTCCATATCTGCCAGCGTTACGGTAAAAATTTAAAACTTCATTGGTTACCTACACACGTTCTATAAAACCCTGAACAAGATGGCTGACCTCTATTCCTATCAAATTGAGGACACAGGTAATAAGCTCCGGGCTTGTTAAGGGACCGCTACTTTTTCTAGTGAACCCATCACTAAATTGCTTAGTAACAGATTTTTTGAAGTGAAAACTTCTTTAGGCGTGTTGGGCATTTTTGAGATGGGAAAAAACAATTGAACTCGCGACACCGTTACCGACATCTCATTTGTGTAAAGCGTTTGTTCTCTTTATTTGTATTAATTATATTACGGATCAATGTTCTATGCAAGTATTTTTACTTTAAAGGTTTTGGAAGTATATTTTTTTTTTTTTTTTGTAAACGCGATTGTGCTCTATATTTAGATAAGGTTACGGACCAATTTATACTAATATTTTAAAGAGGAAAGATTCATATTTTTGTATGTAACGAATAAACTTAAAAACTACTGGACCGATTTGAAAAATTCTTTCAGCAATGGATAGTTACATTATCAGCGAGTAACATAGGCTATATTTTATCCCCGTACTCCCACGGGAACGGGAACTACGCTGGTGAAACCGCGTGACGTCCGCTAGTGTTCCATACAAGTATGTTTCTTCCACCAAGGCAATCTTGTTCAAGTTTTCACTTCTGTCGGCACTGCCGGAGTGCCACTGTTATTTTTTTTTCATTTTTAGGTTAGGTACTGTGTATTAAGACTTTATTGAAAACTAGCTTTTGTCTGCGACTTCGTCTGCGTGTATTTTGTCATTCATATTTTTGAATTCCAGGATGAAAAGTCTATGTCCTTTTCCAGGTTTCAAACTACCTATCTATCAAATTTCATAACGATCGGTTCAGTGGTTTAGACGTAAAACAGACAAACAGAGTTACGTTCACATTTAGTTTTTTTTTGCTGTTATTGTCCCACTGCTGGGCAAAGGCCTCCCTACTCTCTTTCCACCTCTCTCTGTCCAGAGCTGCCAAGGACCAATCTTTCTTAAAGGAGTCCAGCTCGTCCCGCCATCTCCGTCTGGGCCTGCCGCGATGACGTCTGCCATTAAGCGGGACCCACTGGGTCGTAAGTTTAGCCCATTGATCGTTTGACATGCGGCAGATGAGTCCAATCCCCGGTCCAGAAGTTTAATACCAAGAATACTCCGTTCCATAGCTCTCTAGCAAACCCCGAGCGTAGACCTCTGCTGAATATTAAGTATTATATCTTTAAATAAATAGATTGCTTAGTTAAATTGTTTTGTTGTTATACAAAGAGTTGAACCAGTATTATCTGATTATTTAAAGGCCTCGTAAACTACACAAGTCTATGAGGGCAAGTAAAGTCAAACTTTCTATTACAGGCTTTTATGAACCACTTCTAAGCTTAATCCTTACAGTAATCTCAATCTTAGTCCGTAATCTTAATCCGTAAGTACAGTTCACTGGGTCCCCCTAATTAAACATAAACCTCACTGCTCACACTTTGACGTTCAAAAGTACCTTACGACGTTCAAAAGTGCCTTCTGACGTTCAAAAGTGCCTTTTATGTGAATAATACCGAAAAAAATACCTACTTAGAAAGACAAGATCATATACCCGCTGCAAAAGGTCCTAACTGCTTAGAGTCCTAATCACTGCTTTAGCAAAATAAATACCAATAGAAAAACCTACTAAGAACGCCAAGATCAAATTCGCTCCAAAAGGTTCTAACTGCTCAGAGTCCAGCTCACTGTTTTAGTAAAAAAAACCTATAGAAAAAACCTACAAAGACATCAAGATCATAAAAAAAGTGTAAAAGGACTCCATAGAATCCAGTCCCACCAAATCAACATGATAAAAAAACAGTGGCACTCCGGGATTGCCGACAGAAATGAAAACTTGAAAAAAAACGACACCGCGGTAATCAAGCGTTGATGTCTTTTACTCCACGGTGTCGGTAAATTGTGTTGCAGTGTCGCGAAATGATTTAGTCCCATCTCAAAAGTGCCCAACGCGCCTAAAGAAGTTTTCACTTCAAAAATATTTAGGTAGAACCAAATTGAAGTACAAACAAAGTACATACCGACCTTCGCCACACATTGAAAGTCCAATTCCTCATATTATCAGATGTAGATCGTCGATAGCGTCAATTTGTGAGACTATGCAGTTAGCACACTGTGTTTTGTTTCTACTACACAATAGACCGTTGTTTTGGCCGTCAATTTGCTACTTCCGAATAAGTAAGTATATCCTTCGTGACAGTAATTAGTTGTACCTGTTACGGTTATATTTTGGTGATATGCGTATCGGTTGATTCGTTTTGTCAAAAGTCTGCTATTGTTTTATCCACACAAAAAATATTGTGAATTTATCTGATGCCCTAGTTAATTATAATGGTAATTAAACGCTAAATTACACGCTTAAGAGGAGGCGTCCTAAATTGTATGTTAATTTGCATTAATATTCTGAAAAAGTCACGCATAAAATCAAAATGGAACTTTAGTATATGATTTATTGGATCTTTTTCTTTCCAAATATAAGACAGTTACATAATTGGAACATTTTCGCTCGATCCATTTTTTATTCGAAAATCATGTCTCTTTTAAAGATGATTTGAAACAAAAATAAGATTACTCGGCTTTTATGTCTAAAATAATTATTGACAGTAAAGAAATATAGTTCATGATCTAAATATATGATATTTTTTCTCTAGATCAATTATTACTTTAGTTATAAACGAAATAAGAATTGAGACTTACGACATTTAGTTCCGTGCTCGAACACGACCAAAGAGCGCATGCGATATTCAACTTTATCACTGATGTGTTAGCGTTTGGCACATAGTGGAGTGGTGGCGTGCATAGGGGCGGAGTTTGTGTGGAAATTGTCTTTGGAGTGCCTGGTCTTAAACCTCAGACCAAATAAAAAACCAAGACAACACTGTCAACAGTGACGTGAGGCCGATTTCGTAAACATGTGTGCACTTAATGAGATATAGTTTGATTGTAAATGTATGCGTATATGCACAGAGTGGAGGTGTAGTTTTGGCATGCTTCACTGTATTGTTCGCAGCGCTATGTCTTGATTTTTATTTGGTCTGAGGCTTAAATGTTCATGGTGCCAAAAAGTTCACAAGAAAATATTTAATCGTAAGCGTGTTAGTTTAACACAAATCCTAAATAGGCAAGCCTAAAAACAGAACAGATTAATATTTTATTAGACCGAATGGCCAAATGGTAAAAGATACGTTTACCCTCGTCGGCTTGGCCACGCTGATAATGTCAGCGCCATTTTAAACCACAGATTAAATAAATCTCCTGCGTTATACAGCCAGAGAGAACGATGAATAAAACCTTATTTCTTGATTTGAATTTCATTTATTTTGCAGATTGCATCAAAAGGTCGTTACACTCGTAACGCTGCTTCTATTATTATTGTATGTAAAAGATATTATTTTTAATTCGATATTACGTTAAGAAGTTACATAAAAAAGGTGTTTCTATTCATATATAGTTATTAAAAGGACAATTTAGTAAAAACCTTTAATTTATTAAATGTTAATTGTAAAAGATATTTATTCCATTATATGAAGCCATTTATTCCAACGATAACATTTGAATACTACCAATAAACAGAGGATTGCCAATTCCAAATTTAATCCAATACTAAACGAGTTCATAACCATTGACATGTATTCTTTTGCATAAGCAGTGAAGGTGAACCATACAATTTGGAAACAAAAATCTGACGTCTTTATTTTCAGGTCATTGGAAGGCGCCATCATTATCATTCTCCTGTTCTTATCCCAATTTATTTGTGGTCGACGTAACATGTCTTTTTCTTCCATACTTCTCTATTAGTCGTAATCTCGGTAGTCCTCGGGACCCCCTTTCTAGCCATATCATCTTTCACATCTTTCCATCCATCGTTTCTCTGGTATTCTCCTACTCTTATAGCCATCCATCCACATTTGTAGTTAATTGATTCAGTCATTGACCTTGCGGAAATCCATTATAAAATACAGTAGACGTTGATATATTTAGTAATCTGTTCCGCTTAACTATTCCTAAAGAGTCATAAAAAACCCTGGAAGAAATCGACACTTGTTTCATCTCTCAACGAGGCATCCTCAGGATGACGATTGACTTGTCGTGAACCCGAACACGATATATTTACATCTATTGTATTTTATCCACATTTATATTCAAAACATTCCTCACGACATTTGCCTCACTCCTCCGCATAATATGCCCAATGCCCCAATCCTTCAAAACATTCACGATACAGGATAAGCCCTTGATTTGGCTCTGAAGTTGATCCTTTGCAAAAATACATTATGCAATACCTAATGCTGGCCATCCTATACGTCAGTGTGTCCCAAAACATGAAAGTTATTACCGATTATGTCTGATGTAGAAATCACAACACTTATAATTAAAATAATCTAATAATTATATACTAGTGCAAGTGTTTGAACTTCAAAACGAAGGTTAGATTATATGGAGCAGTATTATAGGTGGGCTGTTATTATGACAATCATTTATGTCCAACACGTAATCTAGTTATAACAATCGGTGTTAAAATTATGATCATTTGTTAAGCTTTACTGCTTACAACGTGTGATTTGAATTTAATCGTGATTTGAGGTTTGCGAAACATTGCTAAGAACAGGCAGGTGGGTTAAGCCCACGTTTGCACAGACGTAAAAATATCGCGACGGGATTTTATCGGGCACTAGATTTTCAACTCTCGGTGTATAGCCGAGCGTTGAGAATTCACCCCAACGCGTCGAAAAAACACACTGTTGGATTTTAAACTCTCGGCGCTAAAATTTAATACTAATCATTTTATTTCAGAAGAAAATTTCCAGAATTTGTAGTAAACATTAACCTTTAATAACTATGTTAGTAAACATGCAGGTTGGACAAATAATGAACGAGCGGGCAATTACATTTCTCCGCAATGACATTCAGGAGACTGTTCGAAAAAGCAGAGCGTTGCAAATCCAGTGTAAGAAAAAATCCCGCCGCGATATTTTAACGTCCGTGCGTACGTGGACTAAGAGCTCTGGCCGATATCGACGACGGTGGAAATTTCAAATGTCGTAAGGGACTGGGAATAATACAATGTCCCTAACGACATTTGAAATTTCCACCGTCGATATATTGGTAAGGGAAGGAAAGCCGTAGTTGTGATAAGCGTTACTGGCACAATAGAAGAGGCAAATGAGAAAGAAAGAAAGAAAGAAAGGAGAAAGAAAGTTTAGGCGTCCTCTCCTAACCGAAAGTATTCGTGGCGCGAGTACGTGATCGTTGCACTCTTTCAAATGTATAAGACCTCGCATTGTACGGAAATCCTACACAATGCAAGATCAGCATAAACTGGAAATGTATAGTTTGATGTGTAGCCGTGTGTACTCGCGCGACCAATCTAGTCGCGTTTATACTTTGTACGTCATACTCATAATTCTTACAAACGATGATCGCGAACTCGCGCGACAGCTTTCGCGAAAGTTACCGTCGGTCGGCGTCGCGTGAGTAGAAGACTTGGCTTCGCTTGACTTGAGGTTTAGTTTTAATAGCAAGTGTTCGATGTGCATTTGAACTACTTAATTCACAGAAGGTTTAATTACTATCTTCACACATCAAAAAGCAGAATCTACAGTGACATTTTGAAGTGAAAACTTCTTTAGGCGCATTGGGCGACACTGTGACGACACCTCATTTTTAAAAACGCGATTGTGCTCTTTATTTATATTACGTTACGGATCAATGTTCTACGCAATTATTTTTGCTTTAAAGGTTTTGTAAACGCGATTATGCTCTTTATTTAGATAAGGTTACGGACCAATGTTCTATACAAGTATTTTTCTTCCACCAAGGCGATGTTGTTCAAGTTTTCACTTCTGTTTTTTTATTTCTTACTCCGAAAACAACCAACGAAAAATTACATTTATGAAAATGATCGTTCAAGACGAACGCTCACAAAGACGAGAAAACAAATAGGGGTAACACAGCTAAAGTGTTAGTGATCTATCAAATCGTATTACTGTCTTCGTAACGATACAGAAAGTAATATTTTATCTACAACATGTGTAACATCAAGCCTTATCAATCATTTTGTCCTATATCACTTGGAATTAGGTAAAACTTTTCTGATTACTAGAACTAGAACTCAATAGAAAATTCCAAAGGGAGCCTAGATTACTCGAACATAAAGAATACAAAAAAAAAACTAATTCCATTAGTGCGTGTCGCCAGATGATCTATGGCACTGAAACGAGGTCGCTCCAATGGGTCTTATTAGAAGGCTAAAAGTCACCCAAAGGGTAATGGAGAGGGCTATGCTTGGAGTTTCCCTACGTGATCGAATTAGAAATAAAGAGATCCGCAGGAGAACCAAGGTAACTGACTTAGCCAGAAGAATTGCCTAACTGTGGCAGTGGGCAGGGCACATTGCTCGCAAAACAGATGGCCGATGGGGCCGAGAGGTTCTGGAGTGGCGACCGCGTACTGGAAGACGTAGTGTTGGAAGGCCTCCTACAAGGTGGACCGATGACCTTTTGAAGGCTGCAGGAATTCGCTGGATGCGGGAAGCACAGAACCGGTTGAAGTGGCGGTGCTTGGGGTAGGTCTATGTCCAGCAGTAGACGTTTTTCGGGTGAAATGATGATAAAGATGATTAGTCCACAAGGAGTCAGTACTAAAACACTAACGAATGTACTCACTGCACTGCCAGTGAAAATTGAAAATGAATTTACGATCTGGCCAAATCGAGTTCTCACTTGCAATTCCTGCATTTTATTCCCAGACTTCTGCCCGCGACTTCATCCGCGTATCCGGCAGTTGGAAATAGTTTAGCTTTCTAACAGTAAAATAATATTTGTAATCGTCATCCTCATCATCATCATTTCACCCGAAAGATGTCCACTGCTGGACATAGACCTCCCCCAAGCACCGCCACTTCGACCGATTCTGTGCTTCTCGCATCTAGCGGATTCCTGCAGCCTTCGCCGGTCATCGGTCCACCTTGTAGGAGGCCTTCCAATGCTACGTCTTTCGGTACGCGGTCGCCACTCCAGAACCTTTCAGCCCCATCGGCCATCTGTTCTGCGAGCAATGTCACTTAAGTTTGGCAATTCTTCGGGCAATAATTGACTCCTGACCGGATCAGTACTTCTAGAGATTACCTGTTACAATTTTACGTCTTTATAATATTATAGTTGTACTGTAACTGTAGGTAAGTAAGTATCTTTTAGAGTAAATTACCAATTCAAATTAGAGTTAAGAGGGCAATAAATTTGTACTGAATAATGAATGAAATATCTCGTTTTACAGGCGATGAAAAATTGCTTAGGTCATTTAAAAATGATTATTTCAGGCACTCTAAAATGTATTCTGCACTATGCAGAATAAATTTTAGAGTGCCTGAAATAAATCATGTTCAAATATTTAATTTAAATGTATTGCTAGCGAGAAAAAAGGGCTTTTAATATTTTTGCTACAAAGAATTGAATATTTTAAATGATTACATAGGAAAGGGTTTTGTTTCAGACAAAGGAGTTAATGAAAATTTTCAACAAATAGAACGTTATTCTTTACTTAGACTTAATTTATTCTTTTTGATTTCAGTTCAATCCTTTTAAGTACAATTGTTTTTTTAAAAATGCTTTTACTGTGCGAGTTGGTAGACGTCACGTCTTCGAATTTCTGGTTCTAGGACTTACCTGTTTCCGCACGATGTTTTCCTTCACCGTTTTGAGAGCACTGGTTATGAAATAATTTACACAAAGTGCCTGTCATGGTTCGAACCTACGACCTACAACTCGTAAGTCGCGGCCGTTAACCACTGGGCCACCACTGCTCTCTATAATATATATATTTTTGTTTTATTGGGTATATAATTATTATTTCATGAATGAAGGTAATAATGGTGGCAAATGGTTATCTCTTTCCACGTTGACCAATGAAGAGTTGATTAATAGGTTCATTAAATTTCCCTTTATATTTTTTAGCATGGCACCTATTGAGGTTAACTTCAAGTATATAATTAACTTTATTGAATCTAATAATTAAAAGTAAAACTTGCTTTTTCTGGAAATTTCAATGGTTCTAAAACACTTTGTACTTGTCGCATTAAAACATCGAAAGTGCTTAAGGAGGTGGTGTAAAGGGATTTCGGACGGACGCGGACCAGCCCGCACCCACGCGCCATGGGAAGAGTACCTATCGTCCATTGTAGCTCAGACACGTCCGTCGTGGTTCGTCCGATCCTCGGAGAGTCGGTAATTTCAAAGGTGTGGTGCGAGCTTCTCTTTCACTTTGCATTTCGGAATGAAAAAATGGATCCAATCGCAATGGGCTGGTCTGCGTCCGTCCGCAATATCACGGCCCGTGGGAATACCCCAATAATAATATTTGCTATAGATAAATGTATGATTAATGTAAGATTTATTATTGTAATAGATATTTGCACACCTATTAAGGTAGGATATGGTTTAAAGACCTTCTGTTGTATGTATCACCTCATGTACTTACCCATATTCAAGCAAATAAATTATTTGAATTGACTTGGGGTGCGGTGCGTGGCTGTCCGTGCTCGTTGGCCGTGCGGGCTGGTCCACGTCCGTCCGCAATATCACACACCGAGGGAAACTGCCTTTAGATGTTCTCACCCACATAACTAAGTATTTCGTTCAGATCAATAAATAGGTAATATTTTGTAAGTGGCCTATATCAGCATTGTAATGTACAGCCAATGATAATATTTTATTCATGACTTTTATTAAAATGTCAAAACAATCTTTTAGTAAATAAAATGAAAGTAGTTTTAAAGTCCTGCTATATTTATCGTGACACATTTCCCGATGTGTCGAGCCCTTTACAGTCGGTCACGGTCGCGGGTACAAATGAACCTTATTAACAGCGATACAATCCAAGAAACTAGTTTTATTTTAATTTGTTTCATTGAGGTAAATGTCAAACACCTTTTACATTTACCTTGAATGGATACAGTTCCTAATATCCAATCGATGGAAGTTAATAAAGTTCAAATTGGGCCGCACCAGTTTGTATATGGATATGGTTTGATCTAAAGACCTTGTCACATAGACTATGCTATGGCGTATACACGTGCTTATTTGAAACCTGCCATCGCGATTGGGGTTGGTTTTCTAATGTAATTCCTATAATAGTATTGACTTCATCATCATTTTCTTGCCCTTTTTCCCAATTTATTTGGAGTCTTCGCAACATATTTTTTTCTTCCATACTTCTTTATTAATTTTCATCTTGGTAGTCACGCCCTTTCTAGTCATATCATCTTTCACACAGTCTATCCATCGTTTCTTTGGTCTTCCTCTACTCTTATAGCCATCGACATTCATACTCAAAACTTTCCTCACGACATTTTCCTCATTCCTCCGCATCACATACTTATACCTATGGACGTGGACATACGTGAGTCCATCAATGCCTGGTTGCGGCCAAGGCTTGTAAAGTACTTTTCTCAAATAATGCGCAGAAATTCAAACTAAGTAAATTAATTATAAATTCCAAAATCAATGACAAACAACGATAATTTTTCACGCGCCATAATTTTCATTTGTTTCATCTTTACTATAAACAGTTCTATTTGCAAACTAAATCGAAATTTAAATAAAATCTTTGGTAAGTTACCTCCTTGGTTGCCATGTGATGAAATAAAAAGTTCGTTCCATTTTAAATAACACGACAGGTATGAGTTTTCATAGTAATTTATTCGGCCGCTAAATACGACAGATAAGGATTTTCATACAAACATTGCCGGCCGGGCGCTCGCCAGCTGTTCGGCCAGTACAGCAATTTCGATTTACGTCGAAGAAGGTTGTCAAAATAGTGCTCGAATTTCAGAAAAAGGATTTATTTTTAGACATAGGATCAAACATAACTAAAGTACTTACCAACAGATTTATATAGCATTCACTCAAATTTTTTGTCTTCCAACATCGCAGGCAGGAATTTGTGTATCCTCATTTGACTTGACAGAAAATAATTTTGGAATTCTCGTACATTTTCACATCAACATAATGTGTTGTTGTGACAAAGGTGTCCATTTCCAGTCCAATCACCCACCTACAGTCAGAAAGACAAAAAATCACTTACACAAAAACCTGTCTCTACGAATATCCAGACAAAAGGCAGAGTCCACACTCATTGAATTGTTCTCTTGAACGGAAACGCCGTAAATACGCCATTGTGCTCGTTTTTTTGACAATTAGCACAAATTAATGAAATTAGTTCCACGTTAGTTTCGCCGGTGTTGAAAAGTTTGTCGTTTGCTGGATGTGACTCGCTTTTGTAATGGGGAAATTTGTTGTGTAGAATTTTTAAACTATGTGTATACTGTTGTCAGTCAATTAAATGTTTTATATTTGGTCTCAATGTATTTTATGCACGGTAAAATTTACAAGAAATTACTTAAGTAAATAAGTAGTTTTTTTTTTAATAGCTATTAAGCATCTATTACATATTAATAATGTTAATATCTGAAATAAAAACAATATGCTAAGACTTCGAAAAATATATTCGCGACTTTTGAAAAATATTTTTTTAACTAGTTTAAATGTTCAATGTTGCATGAATATTGTTGACAACTGTTTTTATTTCTAGATACAATGTCTGTTGAACCATCATACTAAAATCTTCTTTTTCTTTTATAGGTAAGTTGGTGCTGTCATACTCAACACTGCAATGCTGTAAATTGTGGAATTCCACATACGACAAATTATAGATAAGTAATAAATAATAAATCTATAATAATTTGACTAATACTCACAAAGTTTTAATTCATTGAAAGCATAAATTCCCAAGAATTATTTAAGTACTTCAAAAAACAAAACAAAACTGAAAAAGTGAACACGAAACCTATAACTTAAATTAAAATAAGAAAGGCAGTAAAATTAACAACTCGGAAACTTATGAAAGCTATAAATAAAAACTTTCAGAATATTTCCCAGCGACGACGACGGCTCGCTGTTTTCATTTACAAACAAACGTAGAAAGCAACTACTTTTTCTAAAAGAAAACCCGTCTTTTTTTCTCGGTACGTAAAGCTATCACATAGCGTTTTGGCAAATGTGATTGGCCCACCAAAATAACAACTAATCATAGGTTCCTAATTTAATATGATATGATTTAAAAACAGATTGTATTAAATTAGTTTTGAGAGCAGTGGTGGCCCAGTGGTAACGGCCGCGACTTACGAGTTATAGGTCGTAGGTTCGAACCCAGACAGGCGCTTTACTTTGTGTAAATTATTTCATCACCACTGCTCTTAAAACGGTGAAGGAAAACATCGTGAGGAAACCGGCATGTCCTAGAACCGAAAATTCGAAGACATGTGACATCTACCAACCCGCACTAGGCCCGCGTGGTGGATTACGGCCCACTCCCTCTCACAGAGAGGAGGCCTGTGTCCCAGCATTGGGAACATTTATAGGCTGATGATGATGATGATGAGTTTTGCAGAAACGTGGTCAAAGAAGAAGAAGATACCGTAATATGATTTTTGGAATTTGATTCACAAATTAGGATAATATTGTCTTTTTCATTTTCCAAATATTATATTAAAGCCCGGTATTTGACATTTTTGCTTGAATTTGAATAAGCTCGCAGAAACATTGGCCTATCAAAGCGTTAAAGAATTCAATTTCTAGATGTGTCATGTGTTTTGTTTCATGTTTAAATAGATCTTGAAATTCTAGCCGATTCTTGGAAATCTGGCAATGAGCTTTGCAGTTGCTTCAAATTACATGGAAATTATTAATACCGGCGCTGAATAGATATAAAGGCCTTACGTGGTCTTTATCACAAGAGGTTTTATTGTCTCTTATGCGTGGGTATGCGGGGGAGGAGATGTAAGTAAATGAAAGTCAATAATATTCTGAAATCTCCAATCACATTAGGGAATTAACAATAATGTAAACGACGTTCCCTCCAGTAAGTGAGGCGCGTGCGCACATCAATCAACTCACTGCCCCGCAAGGGTAGTCACAATGATTACGAATATCTGCCAGGTTCGATCCATTATTCGCGACCTATCCTTTTGAAATTCGGCAGCCTTCTCAGTACTCAGGGTTACGTCAAGTTGACAACTGTCATAATCGTTCTAAAATCAACTCCGTAAGTTTAGCGTCGTACAACCTTTAGACGCGCTGTCAGATATACAGTGTGATTCTTCATAATGTGCACATATCGAAATGAGGGAATCTATGCTTAATTTTAACGACAGAAAAAATATATTAAAAAATCAAAATATTTTTTATACTTTTTATGGAATTAAAAAAAAATTGTAACAAAATTGTGTAACTTTTAAACTGAATCAGCTATCGCGATAAAACAAACTCCATAATGATTGGAAGTAAGTAGGCGTCCAAATAAAATTAAAATTGAGAAAAAAAAACGTGTGGCACTCGGAGACTGCCGCGGTAAAGCTATTGCATAGCATTTGTAACCTCCATACTTTTATTTGTCAACGCTACACTGGGGATGATGACGTGATGACATACTACATCACGTTGTCATGGGAACCGTCATTACATGGTAGGCGGAGTGGGGGGTGTTAGGTTTTATTTTCGTTACGGAATTTCTTGATTCGTTCGCCGCGCTCAAAGCCCGCGATAAAAGCTATGCAATAGCTTAAAAAACTACCCTCAATTGAAAATAAACATGTTTTTTAGCAAAAATCTGTATTTTTTTCATTAATTTTTACAATAATTGTAAAATTTATAAGTAAGATGCCCAAGAGAATAAAAAAAAAATTTTTTGATACAAATTTTTTTGAATAAAAATAAAAAATATAACATGTAATTTAATCATTAAAATTAACTAACGATTCCTCTTTTCTGTCTGAATATTTCCTGCTGTTGAAAATATCTTTTTTGAGGTCACTGTGGAAGGTTTTATCAAGAAATATTTTCGCAATATCTCGCAACCCAATATCTATCGCGATTTCTAGGAAGTCACGAATGTCATAAAAGTATTCGGCGAATTTGATGGTATTCTGCGAATACGAATATTAGTATTCGTATTCCTTCCTATCTGTATGTTTGTCCATCAGCATAGTAATACACACACAGCATGAATATCCCAGATTATATTCCGACCATCCGATACAGACAATCCAATTTCACTGTTCACACTGTCTATTCTATAGAGACCAACTATTAGATTAAGTCCGTTCCGTACTGCAAATACTGCAATACTCTATCCCTCTAAATAACAAAACACAAACGTAAATCATATTAATCATATTCAGCTGTGTATTTCTTTAAATACACAGCTTTTATTTAACTTAAAAATAAACAACAAAGTGAAAAATAATTTTAATTTCGTAAGTCTTTATTTGGTTTTGTATTTTCGGTTTTTGTCACCGACTTCTGGAATTAAAGTTATTCTTCACGTTCTTTGTAGTGTAGATTTTTTTCAATTTAATTTATGACTATTCTAGAGATTAGCACGTTCAAACAAACAAAAATATATAGATTAAACCAGTGTTTCCCAAACTATGGGTCGCGACCTACTGGTGGGTCGCAAGCAAATATTGGGTGGGCCTTGAAAAAATGATTTTCAACTATAATTATCAGCTATTATTAAAATTAAATACCAAAATTTATGAGACGTTTCAAATTCATGGCGATTAAAAGTAACTAAAATTTAAGTTTATGCTAAAGCTATATGACAAAAAAATTTAAACAAAAAGTAGGTAATCAAATTTTCGATTGCACATAACTGAATGTTTTGTTCTTATTTGAAAAGTCCTTCATTCATATAAATTAAATAAAATGTTATGCCTCTTTTTTCTCCAAGACAGCCAAGAGGTGAGTCCCGAATTTGGATGTTTTTGTTAAATGGGTCGCGGTCCAGTCAACTTTGGGAACCACTGGTTAAACAAAACATTTGATGCAATTAAGTTATTATCGAAATAATAAACATTTAAAATTAATAAAAAGCTAAATACTGCAACCAAATTAATTCACACTACACGTCGTATCAAAATCTGACAAGAGCTTATAGCATGTTTGCGTTTTGTGAGCACGTTGACATATTTATTGAATTTCGTTATGCATATCCCTTTAGCATGCACTGCATACTAATATCGCTTTGTTTGAAGTGAGTGTATAACTCTGATTCGTGTGGACATACCAACTATATGTGGACAGGAGTAAGATAGCTAGAGATTTTATCTACCTATGTGGTTGGAATAAGGCACATAGACCCTGGCACAAGTCCCTGCCTGTGAGGTATACAGGGTCGCAGGGACATCGACGCGAAAACTGTTACCATGGAGTCAGTACATGATTCTGAAACCCCCGGCATTGAAATTTTCCGTCGGTTATATTAAAACAATCAACTGTTCCATACATTTTGACCGCGTAGGTATTGTAGTTTTCTATGAAAATAAATAAATAATTTACTATTTATTACGTTATGTTTGTGTTGTTGTACCTATGTATTTATTTTAAGTTGGATCTATATCTAGAAATAAACGTTTTAATTTTTCGGGATTAATCTACTTACTTAATTTTTCTTAAAATCAAGTTACCTACCCTACTGGTCGCAATAACTCGCTCGCCTCCTATTACATGGGACTTAAACATAACTGGCGAAATGTAGTTGCACCCCTTTTTTTTTGGGTGGGAAATTATCAAATAACTTCTCCCGCTCTGGGTGGAGCGGTAGGGCGTGTAAGACTCTTACTGACTAAAACCCACCCGTGTTCCTTCAGTTGCCCTGTTGCCGGGGGCCACGATGTCCCTTTCGGCTCGTATTCGCAGCCCCGGCAGGCATTGGCCCTAGCGGACCCCGTCAATTCTGCTGACATCTCTTTGAGGCGCGCGAGGAACACAACGCGCCGTCGACCCGGGCTTGGTCCTTATCGGACGGCGAGCTACCCATTGCTCACCGTCCGCAAGCCCGCGCCTACGGTGGCCGGAAATCGGCTCGCGATTCCCATAGTTGCACCCCTGATGTTATGTTATGTATGGTCGCAATAACATCCGTGTCTCAAGTAAGAAAATGATTACTTACCACTTGCAACCGTTTGAGCTTCAAAGCCGTGGGTGGATAACTTTGATAGGATATGAAATAAACTATAAATGGACAAGGCTAGCTGTTCACGATAACGAACTAAGACTAACATAGGTCCAACAGATCATAAATATGTTACCAATACGCCAAGCAAGTCGAAAGTTTGCCTAATTGCGCTTGACTGGCGAGACTCGCTGCCACTGCGCTTATATATCTCAAAATAGATAGCATATCCTTTATAAGACCTACGCTATATAAATAACAATTTGAAATTGAAACAGTTATAGAAGGTGTTACAACACCTAAGAGAGGGTACCTCCTCATGCTTAGCATGGCCACAATAGAAACGGGTTTTGTCGACGAAAGAATAGACAAAATGACAGATAAACAATCACTATCTGTCATTTGGTCTATTCTCCCGTCGACAAAACCCGTAGAAAATGCGTGCTGAGGTATTGTAACACCCTGAAGTACTTATCAGTCTAATTAAATACTACTTTTAAAAAAAAACATGTATTTCACCTAACTTTATAAAACCTAAATTATTATTCATAGTTAATAACGATTGCAGCCAAACAAACTCAAACAGCCAAAATAGTTACAACTTAAACTAAAGCAACTTACAAACAACTTAACGATCTACAAATTAATTTCCCTGTAATCCCTATAACATTTTTCTTCTAACAATTCATCTAGGTACTTAATTCGACAGTATCAAGGACCTTATACCCGCCGGCCGTCAATTAAAACTTTACGACCGTGTCACTTAAATCTCTTATGCGAATGCGTGACATCCATGTTAGGCAACTTAACTGTAACTTAAGACATGATGGACTTAATTCCTAGTACGAAGGTGTGTGTGGGCGAATCGCAAATAACTTAGAGCTTTTTTTGTTGGATCCAGTCAGTGGGATTAAAATGTTTATTTTATTTACGTTTGGTTGACTGGAACACTCAAACATGGTTAGTTGGATGGAAACCAACGAAACTAAAGCAAAATATAATAAAGATACTTACATAGATATGGCTAGAAAGGTGGAAGTAAATACTGAGACGACAGCTGTTAGAAACGACATATTTGTAAAATATATTGCAACTAAAAATTTTTGGTTCCACCTCATCCTCATCAACACTGAAGAAACACTGTCTTTGAGAAACGACAATTAGAAAAAAACAGATACGTAATATACTAACAAACATATGAATATAGGAACTCTTGAAATGAACGCTTTTATAATAACATTCCCAAAGCAAATCGTGATTGCTTATTTGAAGTCGTACAACATCTTAAAGGAAATTAGAACGTTAAGTTAATTTCAAATGGTTTTATATGAAAAATGTTTGATGTTTTCGGGAATTTATACGATGATAAAGCAGAATTTTCTCTGCTAAATCAAATAATCGAAGACTATACAAGATCTCAACCCACTAAACCAAACATTATAAGAAATATCAAAGAGAGTTCAACAAATACTTTCTACAATCCAGATAATGGTGTCACTTATACTACAACAGAGAGAATCGTGATCAATCCATACAAATTTCCTATACACTCACATATTTTGAATTCTTCGCGAGCAATTTCGCAACACGGAAAGCAGACCTGGTAATTTGCGTGGACTCTGTAACCAAAGGCTAAGCACTACACACCCACTAACCTCGGAATTGATTACACATAAAATCAGCATTACTTCTAGCTGATCTGCGAGTAAAATAAGACTATGCATCAGCTGGACTTATAAATCATTCAAATCTTCGGACCTTAGGGCTGCTAGATCGTTAAGTGAGCCCAGATGTTAAACATTTTAGAGAGTTCTTTCCAGTTTGACATTTTAAAAAGACACAACAAAAGCAATTTCATGTCATGAACCTGGACATGAAGGCATTTGTTGAGGCTTTTTGCGTAGCATCAAAAATTGAACAGTGTTATCATTAGCCTCCTGTAACAGCTTCATTTTTGCTGGGTGGGAATATCCGGCTAAATGTGATTCCAAGTCCAACTTTTTTATTGGATGTACGAGTTATATGAGCGCAGTAAAAGCCGTCATTAGGGACAAAGTTGCTAATATAGAAAGGATTCCATTATAAAAGTTTCAGAATCGCATTGTATCTAGGGAGATGAAACACCATTCTGGAATTGTAACTCTAACGACAGATTATGTAAAATCTACATTACATATTACGCGTATAGGGACTTTTAGTCTAATAGTTACTTTATCATTTATGCCATGCGCAATTTTACATTCACCGAATACGTATCTAGTGTTCACAATCACATCACAGTGTTCCCAAATACAAAGTCTAACAAGTTCTCTTCGCCAGGTGGCTTGTGATTCACAGTTGTTCAAGCAAAGTATTTAATCTGTGGCACAGCCTTGTGTAACCGCACGCACGTGCTCGCCCATTGTATTGTGGTTTTTCTTACATGTCCATTATTGTACATACCCAATGATATGCAATTTGTCCGTAGCCTTTACTTCTACTCTATTTGGATTTCCTGTTTTATTAAAACCAATTATTGTTTTTACCTTCGTAGTTTCTGCGAAAATACCCGATGCCAATGGTTGACTATCAAAACCACTTTCGATTCATAAAAAAATGAGCACAAATTAAATCAATGTACAAAAGTTCAAACAGTATTTAAACTAAGCTAGGCACAAAGGATTATATCTCCTAACATCGACAATTCTAGAACAGCTAAACCAGTCTAACAAGCACATATCATTAACAAATATCTTACTTCTGAGCGATCTGTTAACCTGGTACCAATTAGTTTAATTGCTACTTTGATACCCTCAATCCAATACAACCAACAAAAACAAACTTAGTAGATATAAATGTTACTGCAGATAGAACTAAGTATAATTGACAAAACGCCTTATGAGTATCAATCGTAGTTACATACTAACCCACATAATTCAGATGTTTATTCTGACCAATCAGCGGCCGAGTTCGCTTGGCATGCGCGAACGCAGCGCGTACAATCACCGCGGTCCGATCGCACGCGATTCATTCGTAATCAATTAAGAGTATCCTTTTACGTGCGTACGACACTAATGGATTTGTTACGGTGATTTGTGTGATATAAAAACAATGCCAATGACACTTTGCATTATTTATAGTGTTCGCGCTCTATGGTAGTCACTTACAATAAATATGTTCAAAGCTCAATAATAGATTGTCTCTTCATAAGTTTTAAGGCTGGGGTAACTCTCCCTTTCTTTTGTCTCTCTCTTGTTAATACCACATGGTGATGGGGTTCTTATTTTTCTTCTTCTCCATTTCTCTCTATCTTTGCCATGTGTGTCAGAAGCAATGCTTGTTGTCATATTTCTGAGTACTAGGTACGTTTATCTACCGAGCATTATCATCTATCCCGGCTTTTTCCTACAGTTTCTTTATTACGCCTTATGTTTTCTTAATTGATTAAACCAAGAACCTAATACTTATGCATTTTGATGTATTTGAGGATCAATACTTTTTTGTTTAACCAGAGAATCTTTTTTAATGTCGGTACTTCTGGTGACGCGAACTCAGTACCATTCATTACCCGGCCGCAGGAGGCAACTGCAGGCGACGTGTCGCGGCGTCATGTCGCTGCAGTCATGATTCCGAACCCGACCGCAGGAGGCAACTGCCCGTATTCCAGTCGGTAGATAGAAGATAGAAAAACGTAACTATCACTCGAGCGTTGGCGGCAGTACTGGTCTGCAGTCGGACTGCACGTGTCGCGTGTCGTGTGCCGTAGCTGCCAACGACGTGTCGCTAGCTACGGAAGGATTTCATAGAAACCAGTCGTGTCGCGGTGACATGTCGCCTGCAGTTGCCTCCTGCGGTCGAGTACGGAATGGTACCTTTAAGATAAAAGAAGATCAATATTTTAACAACATAATCGGTCCTATCTGCAATATAAAAAATAATAAAATAAATGAAATTCAAACCAAATCTCACGAAGATTACAAAAAATAAAAGTCAATCTCTTCATTCTACGAATGAACGGCTTCATAGTTATTCAATATCCAACTTCTACGAACTACGACTATATATTTTATTACTCGCATATCGAGGTAGAAATCGAAGAAAAACATCGCAGTTTCTATGGTAATTTAATAGTGAAAAAAAAAACATTCTGCTATCAAATATTAAATCTTCTTGCGCCAGTAACATTCAATCATAGGAAATAGGAAAGATAAGCTTGAATACATAATGTTTATAATAAAACGTTCTGCATGATTTGTCGCACTGATAAAACTGAAATTATAGCACGCGCTGCTGTGACAAAAGATACGTCGTGGATTTTCTCACATCTCTCACACAAAAAAGAATCGATGAGGACGAGAAAATTCGACAAAATCTGTGACTTGTCTTGTTACTTAATTGTCTAGCCTCAGCGGCCCAGTTTGATTGTTTTAGGTTCCTTAATTGTCTGATAGCAATTAATTCAATTACAGAAACTGGAATTAATTAGTTTTCAGTTCTAAATGCTAATTAGATATTGTTTATCTGTTTCTAGCTATTAAGGCTTATATGTCTTCTTTCTTAAATAATTTCCTGGTAAAACACTAATATTTCAGACTCGTTCATAAGAGTTATTAGTAATGCACCATGTATTCAGATCATTGAAAACCTCTCACTTCTCCATTTCCTTTCATTTTAACCGACGACAAAAAAGGAGGAGGTTCTCAAGTCGACACGTGTATTTTTTTTATGTGTGACCACGCATAACTTTTTACTGAGTAGTTCGATTTGAAAGATTCTTGTTTAATTGGGGAGGGCATACCTCGAAGTTGGTCCCATGTAAAATTTAAAACTCAAATCCACCCCTAAGGGTAAAATATGGGGTCGGAATTTTCAACTGTGAATCGATTCTGTTGTAATTTCGCACACATTAAATGTAGTTCTGATGACACAACCACATAATTAAGACCTGGAGTTGATCTGATGATGGAGATGGAAGACAGTCGCGAGAGTTCCTCAACAGTTTACAGCAGCTACATCATGTTTGGGCTTATTTCATTCACCTTGATGAGAACTTTAGACCTAGCTAGCTCATTCTCTATCGATTGCTATCCGAGTCCATAACTTTCCTCCTGTAACTTCCAGCTCGTCACTCCAGCGTTTTCTCTGCCCTTGTCTACATCGTCTGCCATTTATCGGGTACCAAACTGTTACTCTTTTACCATATGTTATGTACACCATTGCCTATTCCCTCCAAGAATTTTAAAGCCTCGACTGTTATATAATGTCTTTTGTACGGCGATTCTCATATAAGATATGCAATGTAACTGATCGCTTCATTAATTACAACTCTAGTAAGTAGGTACCACAATATGTGCACGTGAGTGGTCGCAACTTTTGTCCACGATACAATCACCTTAAGCTTTCGCCACAGTTACTGCGAATTGAAGATATGAATTACGATACATGAAAATGTGAAATTGCTTATGATTTGTATTGTAATTTGTAGCTACACAGGATGTGAAGTTTCGTGAACTAAAATTGATAAAGCTATGCGATAAATATTTGGCAACATGGTGACCGAATTATGGATAATTTTTTCATTGATAGCTTTAAATATCGCCATATTTAAGTAATACAGGATGTGATTTATGGTCTCCAGAAAATACAAAACATGGTTTTCATCAATCATCCATAAAACCATATTTTTATACATACATATATATGTTAGGATTTAAGGTTGGACACTAAAAGAAAGACCGTTCTAAGGATTTTAATAATACGTTTATTATCCTTTTCTTTATATATAGGAAGGTGTGTTTTACTAGTATTATGTGAGACGTGTGATCCTGCACAGGGCTAAAAGTATAGTACAGTCACTATGAGAAACTAAGGATTTCATCAAGTGGTTAAGGGCGGGCTCCGATAGTAAAAAGTAATATTTATGAGTTAGAAAGAGAAAGACTATAGTGTTGAAGTAGGATCGATTTGTTTTTGCTAAATTCCAACACGCCCCCTCAAAAATAAATCCCTTTCTTTTTAATTACGATATAATAATATCAAACGTTTGTATACAATTACAAAATCACACACACCTTCCTTTCTCTGGGGATACAATCATCAAGGTCCAACATTCGTTGCGCAGGATTAGGGAAACCCAGAAAAACCTAATCAGACCATCATCATTCAATTCATCCAATATATCTGGATACTATTAATGTTACTCATCTACTTATTATAACCAAGTTCTTATAATTATCATATCCTTATCATTTATTTATCCACGTTGTATACAATTACAACGTCACCACGAGTTTCGTTCTCATCTCGGTGGAACGCACTGCGGGTAATGATTTTGTCAGGATATCAGCCAGCTGGTTATCTGTAGAAACAAAAACTATTTTAATCACATTTTTCTCAACCTGTTCTCTAGAAAAATGATACAAAATATCAAAGTGTTCAGATCTTTTGTGACTAGTAGGATTGTTCGCGATGCTTATGCATCCATTATTATCCTCATAAATACAAATAGAATCTGGAATCGCAATGCTAATACTTGTTATTAATAAAGTTAATCACAGACTTTCTTTTACTGCTTCATATAGAGCTGTCTGCGTCAGTGGATGAAATTGCCACTGTTTGCTGCCTCTTTATTTGCCAGCATATTGTGCATTGATCAAATAATTTAAACAAATAACCCGTAGTACTTTTTCTACCTAAAATATGAATTATTACCCCAGTCAGAATCAACAAAGCCACTTAGAATATTTTTGTAATCATTTCGTGTAAAAGTTGACTTCAGATTTATGGTTCCCTTAAAATAATGCAAGACCTTTTTAAGTGTGACCATAATGAATGGTTGTTTTTGCTTGCATTTCGACTTAAGATGTTAACAGAAAAACTTAGGTCAGGTCGAGTGACCCATTATGATTTCTACAAGGGGCACTTGTTATTTCACATGAATTTAATTCTTCGTAATCTATGCAGTTTACTTTTAAGCGGTGTAGTGAACTAGTGACAGATTTATAGTCACTTATGTTAAACTTCTCAAGATCCAAAGTAACTATGTTTTCAGACTTGATTATTTTTATTTCCAGAAAACATTTTGATCTCTTTTAAGTCTACTATCTTAAAAGTTTTCATTACATATGTTTTAAAACTATTCATAGTATTTATATCTGCGGTTGAAATCGCAAGATCGTCCACATAAAGTAAAACATAAATATTCTTTAAAACATAATCAGTATTCAAAATGTAGATGCACCGTTTCGGTGATGAGTATTAAAAACTTCCTTTTATCAAAGCTTGCTCAAACATTTGGAACCAACAGCGTGCAGACTATTTTAATCCATAAATAATGACTTATTTAATTTGCAAACCTTTCATTATAATCAATCAGATATTTCGGACTAAAACCAAGAGTTACTAATCTCGCTTTATTTAATTATGTACTTCAAGGGTTTTCCAAACCTAAACTGTAAATATCTACTTACAAAGTTACAATCGATAATATTTCTATTATCTGGTTTTTGTACTAGACACCAAGTACCTATCATTTTCAATACGGAAATTTGTTGGGAATCGAACCCAACACCTTGTGCGCGGTCTGCATGAGCAGGCTGCGTGCTCAACGTGTCATCGACATGCTGAGGCGCGGCGCGGCGACGACACGGCTCGGCCCGATGACCACGCGCTTCCACGGACTCCACCGCGCTAACAGAATTAATTTTCTCTTTGATATCATTTTTCAGAGATGCTTATCATCCCTGGATTTAATTTCTATATAAGATTCAGGAATTTGAAATATTATAGATTTAGCACACATCAAGTAGTTATCATTAATACTGTCCTCATTATTCTCATTATAAGAAACTATAAGCATGTTTTGAATCCTACTATTTCGTCTCAAAATGTGTGATGTTTCATTGTCTTGAGATAAAGTTAACTCATTGCCATTGTGATATGAATACCAGTTCAAGCGCTCCCCTGTATCATAATTATACAGATTTATTAGCAGGTATTATTTCCGTTAGTTTATTTTTTACTTATACAATCTGATTTATTCTTATCAGATTCCCACCTCTTTTCAAAAGGGTGTACATAGTCAGAATTATCAACAGAATTATTACTATTTCTAGCCATTTATAATCCGTTCGGTACCACATCACTGACTCCAACTAACTGTTTCCGTTTGTTTACTTATACAATCTGATTTAATTTTATCAGATCCACACCTCTTTACAAAAGGGTGTACAACGTCCAGAGTTGTCAATAGAGTTATGCTACGTCTAGCCATAATCCGTTCAGGCTCAGGTTTCACATTCACTGGCCAATACGATAAGAAATAAATCTCATCCATTACCACATCTTTGACTTCCATCTACCACAACCCACACCTTATAACCATTTGGTTCATTACCAACGAAAATTCCCTTTGACGCTTTTTGTCAAATTTCGTTTTACTACTTTTATTAACAAAGTAAACAATAGAACCAAAAACTTTTAAATACTTCAGTTGTGGCCTAGTATTATGCCATAACTCATAAGATGTGTTGTCCAATCACAGTGCTTTCGTGGGACTAATATTTATTAAATGAGTACACAGCCTCATCCCAGAACGATTGATCTACATGGTTTAGATTCTTATACCATTGTACGACTTCGTTCTGTTTTTAAATAAGTAGCAGTTTACACAGCCTCATCCCAGAACGATTGATCTACATGGTTTAGATCCTTTAACCATTATACGACTCCGTTCTGTTATTGTTCATATCATACCTTCGGCAATAACATTCAAAGCCGGAGTATGTTGCACTGTTATGTGGTAGCTAATACCTATCCGCGCACAGAACTCTTTAATTTCATTGGATAGAAATTCCCCTCCATTATCACAACATAGGTTAACAATTCTCAGACAAAACGAAGTTCGCTTTTTGCGACATAATCCCGAAACGTAATAAAAACATCTGATTTACGAGCTAACAAGTAGGTCGCACAATGATGAGTGGGCCTTAGGACCATGACATCTGTGTGCACTTTAAATAGAGATCGTTTCAATTTTTTTTATTTTTTTTTATTTGTAAAATGGCAAACAAGCTTGTTTTCCAAAATACAAGCTTCACCCAATTTATCGCTTGGCATAATATTATTAATTTTATCAATATCAGAAAATTGTTTCTTTCTTTTTATTTTCATAAATTTTGATTTGCCAATATGGTCCCACCTTTGATGCCACAATTTATAACTATTATTTACGACTCTATTTAATGAGCACTCGCTATTTAAAGCAGAAAGTTAAGCCAATAAGATTGTTGAAAAACTCACACTTTATTACCGGCTTACCATCATTGTACACAACAACATTCCGTCATTCTCGTCTACTGCATTTTCCTTACCGATAGTGTAGGTCCTACAACCTACTCCTATATCCCCTTCCTTCGTCGCTTGTATAAACTTGCCATTTTTCGCTACAGGTATGTTTATTAATTTTTCTAGCTCAGTGAAGTTTAGAGCCAAATCTTCTCGATTTATCAAATGATCTGATGCTCTAGAATCCAAAACATAAGTAAATATCGTCTTGCCCGTCATTACTGTCAATTGTATCGCTGCCCATCATAAAAGCATATCCAGAGGTATTTCCATTATGTGGTTTCGAACTCACCAACTGATCCGTTATAATTGTTGGTTTTTGGTTTTCAATAGCTCTTTTGTAAGAAAAACAATGCTTTTTCAAATGACCCTTTTGCCGTTTTCACAAAAGCTAATGTTTTATTATCTTCAGTCAATGTCTCGATTGCGGTGACGGTGCTGCTACAGCTGTTCGGTACACATGCAGCCATAAGTTTGGTGACAAGGAGCTTCATCGTCGATACCGATTACTTCCAGCTCACTTAATAGATTGTGAATTCTGAATCTCCACACACTATACTTATCTCCATCAAATTGACTAATGTTTCTTTTAGATCTTAAATCCATTTTTAAGCACTCGCACTAAAATAACTTTTTATTTATATTGGTAAATGCACAGAAAGTTTTTTATTATTTAGTGTCCTTTAATTTCACTTTATATTATTTATTCTCACTTTGGCTCAGCGCTCTGGGCCCATAACCTGTTAGGATTTAAGGTTGGACACTAAAAGAAAGACCGTTCTAAGGATTTTAATAATACGTTTATTATCCTTTTCTTTATATATAGGAAGGTGTGTTTTACTAGTATTATGTGAGACGTGTGATCCTGCACAGGGCTAAAAGTATAGTACAGTCACTATGAGAAACTAAGGATTTCATCAAGTGGTTAAGGGCGGGCTCCGATAGTAAAAAGTAATATTTATGAGTTAGAAAGAGAAAGACTATAGTGTTGAAGTAGGATCGATTTGTTTTTGCTAAATTCCAACAATATATACAGGGTGGCAGGGACATCGATGCGAAAACTGTTACCATGAATTCAGTACATGATTCTGAAGTCTGGACCTCTCTGCATTGAAATTTTTCGTAGGTTATTTTTAAAAAAATCTGCAGTTTCATAGAAAAGTGCAATACCTACGCGGTCAAAATGTATGGAGCAGCTGATCTTTTTTTGTATACCTGATTGGCGCAAGAGCATTTTCAACTTTGACTCTACGCTTTAGATATCCTTTTTATTGTGGTGTCTGTTAATATTATAAATGCGAAAGTAAGTTTGTTTGTTACGCCTTCACGCTAAAACGGCTGAACGGATTTGGATGAAATTTGGTACATATATAGATGATGCCCTGGAAAAGAACATAGGATACTTTTTTTTTCCCACGGGATCGAGACTTATGCGGGTGAAACCGCGGGGCGCTGCTAGTCTGATATAAATAAGTCAGTTAATACTTTTCATATGACCTTGGAAGTTTTATATTTTTTTATTATTTGTGTGCCCTAAATAAAAATAGATTATTTTATTAAACTTTTGACATTTCTGGCAAAGTAAAACGGATATCCCAATCACAACAGCACACATTTCTATCGTCTCCTTTTCGTGTGGTTAGTGACTAACCTGGTGTCAGAGTTTTAAAGCCACCCAGACTTGGCTTCATATGCCGTCGAGAAATATCTCTCAGGCATGCCGGTTTCCTCACGATGTTTTCCTTCACCGTTTTTTATACAAGTGATAATTACACAATACGCACATGAATCCGAAAAGTCAGAGGTGCGTGCCCTGGGTTCGATCTTGAGACCTATGACTTGGCAGTCCGACGGTCGCACCACTAGGCTATCACTGCTATTACACACATTTCTATAGTGTGACGTAATTCTTATCACCCAACATACCTAGCGAAGTACCTACCTACCTCCAGCTCACATAGGTCACGCAGGTCATCATATATCCCACTCTCTGTGTGACAAAACCTTACCCGACCCACTATGGGCCACTATGGGCCACGAGTCTCACGCCACGCCATGCCAACCTCGAGTTTTACATAACCACTATTATGTAGTTTCATATTCATATGTTTATGTAATAGGTACCTACAGATAGTTCGATTTAGACACTGTATGTAATTTGTTTGCAATGCTCATTTTGGTGACAAGTTCGATATTATTGAGCAATAAATTATCTTGGATAAAAATGTAGAGATTTAATGAAGCAGGAAATTGTATCGCGCACTTTGTGGCTTGACAACGCTTTTATAGGATTTTAATGTCTTTTTTTAAAGTTATTAACATAATTTATCTGATAATGTAGGTACAGTCAATATAAAAAGTAAATGATGATTGCTCAGATTTTTCTAAAACGTTTTATCAATTATTATATTTTAATTTATTATTATTTCGTTTCAGAAATAAATGATATTCTATTGTATTCTTAAATTGTTACTATTTTGGACATTTATTTCACATTGTCCACTAGTTTGTAATCATAATAAAAAAATTAAAAATTAATAATGACTGTCGAGTGTCGAGTGGCATTCAAACTATTGTGTCTGCGTCGCGTATAGTTAATATTTAATTACAAAATACCGAGAATTTTGCTGTTAACTGTACCTGTCCTGCCTGTACATACTTAATTACTAAGAAGCCTGATAATTATCATAATGGAATGCATATTTTCTTATCGTTGTACGGAAGTTGTATAGTATGGGAAATAGGTTTACAATTTCTCGTAGCCTCGCAAGCGATGGATCCACAAAAACGTGAGCTACGTCAACCGTAGGTCTGCTCCCGTTTCGCGTACGTGTCCGTTTGTTTCGAGCTCAAATCATACTTTGCAACGGTTTACTGCGATGAAGTGGCTGAGTTTGCTCCATTCCGAAACCGAAACCATCCGAATTAATCGTCTGTGACTAAAATTATGATTGGTCAAATAACTCCTAATACAAACAGGTTCTTACGCTTTCTGTTAGTAGTTTTTGACTAAAATGCTCCGTTTCACTAACACTAAGCGTCACTTAAATTAATGACTAAAGCGTCACCTAAATAAATGACTAAAGCGTCACCTAAATGAAAGACAAAATAAAAGCGCGCCATAGGATTTTCAACTTTCTACGCTGAACCGAGCGGTAAAGTGTAGTAAAATATTATAGTAGCCTATTATATTAGCCTTGAAGTCGTCAAATCATGTTTTGAAAAGACAGGAAATATGCTTGCTTTTAGACTACATCCACATATTCCGCCTTGTGTAATCTCAAAGCTCAAATTGCAGGCTCATTAGCAGTTCACACATGCATCATTAATATGAAATACTACACGCAAGAGACCATAACAAACATCAGTTCAATCAGCAGTGGAAACTAAAGCTATTTCAACGCAAGACTAACAAACTATCTTGCTTCACTCACGGCACGCAATATCTCAATTTGTCTCGATCTAGATAAATGCACCAAATCATCGAAACAACTTGACTTGGGACCGGTGTCATAGAAGGCGGGGAGCGGTAGAAGTAGCGGGCAATACGGGTCTCGAAGAACGCGGATAGCGGTAGAAAAAAGAACTAAAATGTAACCTCATCGACTACATTACACTACTTACTGCCGAAAATAATAACAACAAAATTATACTTATACTAACTATCGCATCACCTACTCTGTTAAATATAACGGGTTGAAATGAAAGATGATGGAATGAATGATTGCTTCGTTGGTCTTGTCAAGCGCTACTGCTGGGCATGAGGTCCTGGGTTCGATTCCCGGGTCGGGCAAAGTGTTATTGGGTTTTTCTATCTGAAATTTCTCAGTAGCAGCTCGGAGTCTGGATTTGTGCCCGGTTGATGGCAATAGGCTCGCCCCCTATTACATGGGACTTAAACATAACTGGCAAAATGTGGGTGTACCTGCTACAGGGACACCTCTGCCCAACCCTTCGGGGAAACAAGGCGTGATGTTATGTGAAATGAAAGATATTTATTGACTGCGTGATTGTTGCAGTGACTGAGCGATTTAATTACCGCGCTGTATAAGTTTTTATGGCCTACACACTTCGATCAAATATATATTATTATGATCGAAGCCTACACACTAGTTTTTGGGTAGTCCGCGGGTTCAGGCATTTATGCCCGAGATCTGGAATCTTAGTCTTTGTTAACTTATAAGGAAGCGTTTGCCGCTAAGCCTCAGTCGAATGTCAGCTCTACCACAGATTACTAAATAGTTACTACGTAACAGATAGTTCACTCAGTAGAAAATTTCCAATACCTACTGCTATAATAGCCTACTCCGTCGCGTCAGCAACCGCTACATGCTAAAATGTGCCTAAATGCTCAAGCGTACAGTTGTAAAATTGAACAACGTGCGTGCGCTTCGCTTGCGAAAACCGCACTGAATAAGGTCCGCAAACGGCCCGAGATCGCTCGGCCGGGCGGTAGGTAATTATAGCGCGCAAGTACATAGAGTGACGGAGGCCTGGCTCTACGTCCCCCGCTCCCGCCCCCGCTTCTATTATAGCCTCGCCTCAAAAGTTAAAGCCACAACTTCCCGAGAATTTCCGTCTTTGTATCTGATTTCGTAAGATATCCCGTCACAATGATAATTTATACCGCTGTAATTAATAAAAGGAATTATCGCATGAATCATTATAAAATTACACCGCTTTGTTTTAACCAACCGGTTATATAAGTTGTGTTAATTGGTGCTAGTGACCCATTTCAATAAGTTTAATTAGAAAGCATTGTACTTAATCAAATATTTAAATGAGATTGCAACAGTGTTTGGTGTTGGAGATAATTGTCGAGTCCCGGTTGGAAGGTCGTGGGTTTAAACCTGTCGGTAAACAATTGAATTTGAAGCTAGTTTAATTGTGTTAACTATCTGGAAATTCTAATAATGCGGTTTTAGGTTAAAGTTTTCTGAGCTTCCAATTAATAAATGAAAAGTTTGTTTTATTTAATTTGTTGCATATTGTATAAAATGAAATCGTACTAGGTAAGTATTTAAGATTAGCTCTGCGTATCCATGGAGCTTTAAGGCTCCCGCAGACAGGCGCGACGCGACTCTAGCAGAACAAATCCTATGAAAACTTCGTCTCACCTTCGCATCACGCTTGTCTTCGAAGGCCTTTAAAGTGTACCCACTCCATGGAGCTCAAACTGTCTCGAATCGTGCAACTTTGTCTTAAGAGGGCGCCCAATGGTCCACTAGCGCCACTCCTTCAAAAAAAAAAAATTATCTCGTGACTGAGAAGGAATTATAAAAAGCGGCCACATTCCTCTAGATCGTATTTTGTTGCTGCATGTCTCAATATGATACTTTATAAAAGGCATTAGATAATTCTAGACACACCGAGGGTCCTTACTAGCCGTTATTCATAATTTCTTCCCAGTCACGAGATTATATTTTTTTTAAAGAGTGGCGCTAGTAGACCATTGGGCGCCCTCTTGACATATAAATACCTATTCCAGACATGAAAACCTTTAAAAACATGTTGTTTTTCACGCATTTCATATCTTCTTCTAGATCTTACAACCCTATCTTACTTCCAACCTTGGTACGGTCAGTTTGACTGACCATTAACAACCTACGCAGTAACTTGACGTCATGTCACAAGTAATAGTTGAAAAAACAATAAATAATGACGGTAGTCTTCACCTTGCTACAATAATAACATGCTTTGTGTCTCCAGCCATTGTAAATTCGATAATTTACTTAAATTATTCCTGCTAAAGCTGGGTCCGCGTATTTTTACACAAAAACATCGCAACAAAGATGCCATTTGTGTATGCAAACACGATATTTTGTATGAAAGCAAATGTTTATGTGTAAGATTTGTTGTGTAATGTTTCGAAAAAACACGCGCAGAAGACCCGGCTTAAGACCTTCAGATTAACGCGACAAAATGTTGTCATCGCATTATGTCGCGCTGAAACAAAATTTACACGACTGTTAGGTAACTCATCTCTCCTCGTTTCGACAAAATTTTCTCGCTGGCGCATGTAAAGTCGGCTCCTGCGCGTGTTTTTTCGAAACATTACACAAAATACTTTACACATAAACATTTGTTTTAATACAAAACGTCGTGTTTGTATACACAAATGTGTATGGCCACGCCTCTTTGTTGCGATGTTTTTGTGTAATGTTTAAAAAAAACACGGGCAGCAGGCCCGGCATGGGCGATTAATGCTCACGCGATTGTTTAACGATAACTTCATTCACGTGATTACAATTAATTTTATGCACATGTTATCTTACACACGTGAAGTGCATGAAATTGATATTTTTATCAATGAAATATTCGACAGGATTACTGCAAAGTGCAATGCTACGTAATATCTCACTCACTCGGAAATGATTGCAAAAATTGCACTTAACGACAGTGTAAAGATAATAAGAAATTAGTCGTACTATGTGATAATAAAGTCAACCAATAATCATTGTAATAATCGTCGAAAAATGTTGATGCCCTGTTGAATTTTCTTGCTCCTAAGATTTTGTCCGCTATGATTTATCATCATCTGCCTAGCCTTTTCCCAACTATGTTGGGGTCGGCTTCCAGTCTAACCGGATGCAGCTGAATAGCAGTATTTTACATGGAGCGACTGCCTATCTGACCTCCACAACCCAATAACTGGGTAATACGATACCCCTTGGTAAGACTGGTTGTCAGACTTTCGGGCTTCTGACGATCCGTAACGACTGTCAAAGATCCACGAATGACAGCCGGGACCAACGGCTTAACGTGCTTTCCGAGGCATGAAGGAGTCTCGGTATGTAAAGATGGTCACCCATCCACTGACCAACCCTGGCAAGCGTAGCTTGATTGCTTGCCGCTATGATTTATCCTAACTGAAAATATCAAAATCAAAAGTTATTTATTCAAACTAGGCTGAGAATCAGCACTTTTCGCACGTCAAAATTACACGAGAGAGTTCCCCAAAACGCCCACCCTTCGCCATTTCCTAGTGCTTTAGCTGGGAAGAAGAAGTGGCGCAACAAACTGTCCAGCAGCACAGCTGTCTGTTCAGTTAGAGAAACTTGATTTATACAATAGTATACAAAATAATTTACATTACGCAACACAAAACATTAAATTTTATTATTTGCCATATGTCAGCTAGCACACGCCAATATATCAACAAAAATATAATATAGGTAATGGCACAAACATGTTTGTGCAATTATATTTAACACCATTGTATGTGTTTTACGCAACCAAATGATTTATGATTATTAAAAATAAACAATAACATTGCAGAATCTCTATCCCGGCTGTCACTCGTCAGAAGCTAGAAAGTCTGACAACGTCTTACCAAGGGGTATTGTATTACCCAGTTGCTGGGTTGTGGAGGTCAGATAGGCAGTCGCTCCATGTAAAATACTGGTATTCAGCTGCATCCGGATAAACTGGAAGTTGACGCCAATATAGTTGGGAAAAGGCTAATTAAGTAGAATGATTGCAGAATTTCTATCATACACAATCTTAGCCATAACAAATCAGGTTGACAGATATGACCACATAATGTCACGATTTAGCTCTTCCTTATCCGTTTCAGATTTGCGAAATAAACAAGGCTTTAATGCAAATGTCACAGAAACGTGTTTAACCAAAAGATTAGAATGGTGCAAGTGTGAACAAGTTGTAATTTCGTCGCCTTCGTGATCTAGTTTCAGTTAATTCTTCATGCATATGAATTAATCTCTAATACCACTAGCTATAGCGAATACTTTAATTCGATTCTAAGCTCTCAAAGTAAGGCCCAAACTTAATCTAGAAGTTATAAAATTTCTTTCGCTCAAAGTGGTCGTGACGTCTTTCGAAATTGATCACAGTATGGATAAGACAGGCTATAAATCTAGGTCTCAATTCGATGCTTCTAAAAATAATTTTTCTATTCTCAATTTCTCATCCATCTCGATTCTTAATTTTCTACTCGCTGTCTAAGAAATTTCGATTCGATAACTGAAGAAACGAATGACATTGAGGTGCCAGAAATCTCAAATTAACACGTGCCTCAAATGGAAATAGACAAAAAATCGAACTCACGTAGTAGTTTTTTCGATCAACCAGCAATTGCGAAAGCAATACGTCAAAATTCATTATTCGCTCACAGAATTGGGTCGTTGTTGTCCAATAATGCAGAAACGACATAGTATTACTCGTTCACTTTGTTGTCGGTACTACTTTTTAGTAATAAAACTTCACTTGAAGCCTCTGATAAGATATCGAATGCAGCTAAACTTGACAGATTAAACTAAAATTACAAACAAGATAAAGTTACGGCATGTTGAAATACGAATTATACTAAATAATCATCTTAAAAAAGTTGAATTTGATACAATCGAAAAAATACTGGCCTTTGCAATCAAATTAAAAACTGTATCATACAGCAATTAAATAAATCTTAAAATCAGTTCAAGCCTGTCGAAAAAGAAATACATCTTAGCAACTGATCATGGCGCTATCTGCATCGATCTCTCTTGCTATAGGTACGGAAAATAATACTAAGAATCGATTCAGACAAAACTAATTCCAAAGAACTATTACCAAATAAAAATGCCTTCAACGCGATACGAAATCTCGGCAGCCTTGACAAGTGGCACATGTCATCCGCCATCTTGAAATTGATGCTGTCAAAACACTTAATGTCATATTACATTAATGGCCGGTAATTGATGTTTCCTTATGTGATTTCAAGACTTGTTGAGTATGTAGATACTTTTTCTAACCAATAAAATGTTAAGTAAATAGTGATCATTAAAGGTAATTTGTATTCCTTACAGGTTTTTGCAAATATGTTTATGTGAAAAAATCTAATTTGGATTAAGATAATAATCTAATTTAATTAAAAAACAACCGTATACGCAATCTCCGAGTTAGAATGTCATCACCGACGACTTCATTTGTTCAAAAGTTAATGCAAATTAAATTAAGTACTCGCGACGACTTAATTATTTATCCAAACTCATTTGCTTTGCTTCAAAAGTTCACATTTTGCAAAATGGAACGACTTATCCGAAGTTAATGACGTATATGACATGAGAAAACCTCTAGGTTCTTTTTTTTATATGTTACAACGTGTAACTTGTATTTTGTCCTGCCAGCATCCAGTCTTGAGACATGACGTTGAAGTGGTTTTTTTTTGTTATGGCATCTCTTAGTTGACCTCTGAGATCATGACTACTTAACCGGGCTTTCCTGTGGGTGCCTTAAGCTACTACACTTAAAACCTCCAGCCAGGGGTTATTCAACTATGCTAATTAAAAGTAGGTGAACGCTCGCTAAGGGCACCCCCTGTGGCTAGGGCGTCAACCGGAGGGAGGACATCAAGGATGGGACGGGCTGGGACGTTGAAGTTGTGTTGCCATACTTTTCAGTATGAAGATTTGTTCGAATTTCATAACTTTATTTGTATAAAAACTGCTTCTCACATTGCTGTCAACTTTTTATGTTTTAAACTTTTTATGTTTTTTCTGTTATAATAACATTCATTGTGTATGTTAACTGTTTGATAAACATCATATTCTGGGTAACTCAATTTTTCTTATGTTTTATATGAGCATGACTTATTGTAAAAAAACAAGGTCAGTATTTAAGTAAAACGTAGGCTCCGAAGTTTTTACCTACCACAGTGGTCCATAATTTGGTATCCATAGATCTTAAATTACTTTTTTTTGTAAGTTATAGTAGGTATGATATCTCTTACGACATACAAACGAAGTAGGTACTGTATTACTCGTAGTTCAGGTACCTAGTAAATCTTGTTAAAAGGTGCAAAAAGTTGTGAGCATAAAAACTGTTTAATTTTTTTTCCTACACTGGATTAATGAACTGTCCATAGACATGCGTCAATACTTTTTTATCATATAATTTGAATAAATTTCATTTTATTCAACCTTTTTAATCCACTTTTGTCACTCACATTGACTTATTGCTTAAAGTATTAACATAGCCTCTACTACCTCTGGTTCCTGTTAACTTTTAATTGTGAATTTATCTGATATCATCATCTACCTAGCCTTTTCCCAACAATGTTAGGGTCGGCTTCCAGTCTAACCGGTTGCATCTGAATACCAGTATTTTACATAGAGCGACTGCCTCCTGTGAATTTATCTTGTGGATAGTGTCTATATTTTCCACACCGTAAAACAGACCCTTTTTTTTTGGGTGGGAAATTATCAAATCTTCTCCCGCTCTGGGCGGAGCGGGAGGGCGTGTCAGACTCTTACTGACTAAAACCCACCCGTGTTCCTTCGGTTGCCCTGTTGCCGGGGGCCACGATGTCCCTATCGGTTTTCTTCGAACCCCCGGCAGGCATTGGCCCTAGCGGACCCCGTCCATTCTGCTGACATCTCTTTGAGGCGCGCGTGGAACACAACGCGCCGTCGACCCGGGCTTGGTCCTTATCGGACGGACCCTAACATTTATTTATCTACCTACAGTTTTATGTTACAGTACTTTTTATTTCTGTTTGTTTTACACCAGCTAAATCATCACTACATTTTACCTTTAACCTTCACAAACTCGTCAAATTCCTCACTAAATCACACTTTTCATTGTCATTTGTTAAGTACCGGGGTAGAAGCAAACTTCTGTTTAAAATTAACAAGCACGTGTCCCGTAATGGAACTCTGGCACGTGCACCTGTGCTAATGGAAGGTCCTTCTAAACTTTTAGTAGCATGTATTTATTTACTGCACGTTTTTACGTAAGCTGTCTTAGAGATAGGTAGGTATGTGGTAGAGGCTGTGAAGGTTCGTTGACCTTTTGTTAATGTCACTGGCTGCTGATGAATTTTCGTTGGTACCTTGTGTTTACCCAGTCCAAAATTAGCCTTAGATACCCACACCGCGCTTCAGTCTGCTTGAGCAAACAATAAATTCAATATTGGAATTATTCCTGGCGTTTATAGAGGACTGTTGAAATACTGAAATCTGAAAATGAAAAGTAATATTAAAATAACTGGCAGGTATTTTTATTTGAAGCTAACACCTTATGTCAGATTTCAAAAGAACAGGAGTGCCGACAGAAGTGAAAACTTGAAAAAAATCGCCACCGCGGTAATCAACGCGTTGATGTCTTTTACTCCATGCACTGCGGTAATCAACGCGTTGATGTCTTTTACTCCACAGGGTCGGTAAATTCCGTCACAGTGTCGCGAAATCAATGGTTTAGTCCCATCTCAAGAATGCCCAACGCGCTTAAAGAAGTTTTCCCTTCAAAAATCAATAATCTCGAGTAGAGTTTCAATAAATCTCGCTTCCAAGGTGAAAATTTCTGTAACACCACCTGAAAACATAAGTAACAAGATTGTTTCATATTTTGGTTTCCAAAAATAATGTATTTATTCCAAAGCGTGGAGCGTTCACAATGTGATGCCGTATTAATTCACGACGAAGGCAATTATTGAGTGAAAACACCGCCACATGTTTCCAGGGTTACCATACAATAAGTTTCGTAAGGAAAATTTATAATACAGAGTATTTAGGTCTTAATTCACTTGTTTTTTTTTTGAGATCTGAAGTATATTTATTTAATGTTACTTCGCGAAACTCGCGAGTTCATCTCCTGAAAATGTCAAAAAATAAAATACTTGTGGTTAGTATACACACAACTTAGAAACTAGTATTAATAAAAGCTCCGGTCTAGTTCGTTCTAGTCGAAACTAGTGGAGAAATCCCGAAAAATTGCCACAAATACTACCAAACTACATATCTCTAATGTGGTAATGGGCAGGCCACATTGCTCGCAGAACGGATGGCCGATAGGGCCGAAAAGTTCTGGAGTGGCGACCGCGTACGGGAAGACGTAGCGTTGGAACGTTGGAAGGCCTCCCATAAGATCGACCGATGACCTTGTGAAGGCCGCAGGAATCCGCTGGACGCGGAAAGCAGAGAATCGGTCAAAATGGCGGTGCTTGGGGGAGGCCTATGTCCAGCAGTGGATGTCTTTCGGCTCATGATGATAATGACGTATCTCCAAATACAATAAGACAATAGGTACCAAAAATCTAAGCCTAATATTTTTTTTAATGTTTTTTTTTTTAGTTTATTCTCTTTTCACAATTGTTTGCCTCGGTGGCTCATTTACGCCAAGGCTAAGTCTAACATTTATTTAAAATTTCAGTTAAAATAACTAGCCTTTAGAGATTTATAAAATAATGAACGTTCTCTGGAGACTGAACAGCAATTTATTTCGTTGCAAACCCTACAGTCACATCTGTCGCAAAGAAAATTCGTACGTCAACAACAACGGAGAATTATATGCAAATTTAATTTGGTACGGTTCGCAAAACAAACGAGTTTACGTGTACGACATACGTTAACCTATTCGAGGAGTTTTCACAATAGACTGAGCCCCGTTTCATAACTTTGCTTGAGTTTTTGTTCGTATTCTGATTGTGAATTTGGTAAATTAAAGGATAACAAACAGAACGAGAATGTTATGATGGATATGGTTTGTTTAATAATAAAATTACTGCTTACGTGTTTTATTAATAAACATTAAAAAAAAAACAAAATCTTCCTAAACTTGGTAGTAGTACGTCTGTGCAGTTAACGGAAGGCATTAAAAACATTAGGCATTCTAAGTTACATTTTTTTATTTTTAAGCTATTGCATAGCTTTTATCGCGGGCTTTGAGCGCGGCGACCGAATCAAGAAATTCCGTAACGAAATAAACCTAACACCCCCCACTCCGCCTACCATGTAATGACGGTTCTCATGACAACGTAATGTTGTCATGGGAACGTAATTTTTGTTTTATGTCATCACGTCATCATCCCAAGTGTAGCGTTGACAAATAGGAAGTATGGAGGTGACAAATGTCATGCAATAGCTTTACCGCGGCAGTCCCCGAGTGCCACACGTTTTTTTTTCTGTTTTATTTTTTATTTTTGTGTGAATATTGTGTGCCTTAGCCCGAGTCAAATAAATTTATTTTCTTTCTTTCTTTTAAAAAACTAATTTATTCAAGCATACATGAATGAATACGTATAATTGAACCCAACTCAAAAACTATCCAAGCAAAGTTAATAAAATTTATAATAAAAAAATATACCAACATAATTTTATTTTATTATTTTCAAACAAAAAAGAATTTTCAAAATCGATCCATTGGCGGAGAAATCGGTGGACATGGATACATAAATAGTAAAATCCTGAAATCATGGACGCAACAGTCTCGTTGGCGAAAAACAATAGTATCCTCTAATTATCACATTGCACAGGAATAGTTAACGCAATATCTGTAATAGACCGTCAATTTACACTTCATTTACATGTAATAAATTGTCTGAAAATAACTATGAAGACAGGGGAAATAGGAAAGGGAAGTATCCAAAAAAAACTTATAAGGACGGGAATTAATTATTAAAAATTGAACTTAGTTTCATAAGCTGTAATCAGTAAGTAATTAAAATGTCAATTAAAATGAGTTATCGTATAAACTGCAAATTAATCATTAAAGCATCGCATCATTTAGTCCTTATTAAGCCTTTGTAATACGTGACGTAGAAACGTGGATCCACGTGAAACACAAAGCTATTGTGTTTCGCGTGGATCCATGTTCCTATGTCACGCTATTGTGTTTCGCTTTTTTAGGTAGGGCATCTCGGGGCTTTCCTGTGGCTGCCTTAAGCTACCATACTCAAAGCCTCCAGCCAGTGGCATTACAAACTAAGCTTATATATTAGGCGAGCGCTCGCTAAGGGCCCCCCTGTGGGGTACGAACCTCGGCTTAGGGCGTCGCTGGGGGGAGGGCATCAAAGATAGGACGGGCTGGATCAAAGTTTAGATCATGATTAATAATCGGGGTATTTAAAGCTACGTGCTCAGCTGCAACAACTGCTGGCACCTCGTTATCGAGCAAGGATTGTGTTTCGCGTGGATCCACGTTCTTACATCACGTTCACGTCCTTATTACCAAGGATTTCTGTAATTACGGCATACGAAAAGTTAAAGCCCATACGATGCTTGGGATACATTATTTTTTTTGGTTGGAAAATTATCAAATAACTTCTCCCGCTCTGGGCGGAGCGAGAGGGCGTGTCAGACTCTTACTGACTAAAACCCACCCGTGTTCCTTCAGTTGCCATGTTGCTGGGGGCCACGATTTCCCTTTCGGCCTTATTCGCAACCCCGGCAGGCATCGGCCCTAGCAAACCCCGTCAATTCTGCTGACATCTCTTTGAGGCGCGCGTGGAACACAAACACGCCGTCGACCCGGGCCTGGTCCTTGTCGGGCGGCGAGCTACCTATAGCAAAAAAAAGGGGGAGGCCTATGTCCAGCAGTGGACGTCTTTCGGCTGAAATTATGATGATGAGCAGACAGAAGTGGTTATTTTGATAGTTTTAACTATTGAAATATAGTATATAGCGATATGTTGCTGCTTTTGTATGTTCACAACACAAATTCTATTATAAATCTAAACGTGAAGACTTGTAATTGGCTTTCTGTCGACTATTGTTTTCTTTTTGTTGTTTTTTTTTTAGCTGTAAGTCTTCCATGCTGTAATAAATAAATAAATAAATGATGATGAAAGCCCATACGTGTTGCTATTCCTCAAGACATACTATCAAAAGCACAAATTCAAACAAATCAAAACCTGCGGTTGCGAAAAAGAACTGCCTCTAAACCCTAATTTGATTACACCATAAACACTAAACCGTTTACGTTAACACTGTAACTCGATTAGCGACTAACCGCTCGTTAGCACTTACCTACATTTACTGTTACTGCCTTATTATTGGATCATAATTCCGCTGCAAGCATAACTATGCCCATTTTCATTAACATTAAGCGACACTTATAAATAAATAATAATAAAAAGCCTTTATTGTTGATCTTAGTTACAAAATTTGTAAGTATGCCTAAGAACTCATGAGTACTATCTAAATCTAATATACTTTATAAACTGTTATACTATTCATGTTTAACTGATTCTAATTCGGCAAACGGTAGTTAGTCCTCAACTTGTCTTCCGACAAAGGCATCCTCTAAAGATCGCCATTCAATTCTATCCCTTGCAGTTCGAGTCCATGTTGGACCCGCTATTTTCTTGATATCATCTTCCCATCTCTTAGTTTGTCTTCCTCTGTTCCTTTTGCAGTCTAGCGGGTACCATTCTGTTATTAGTCTTGTCCATTTTTCCTTCTTCTCTCTTGTCATATGTCCTGTCCATCTCCACTTTAGTTGTTTGTATGTTATGTATGTATTCTTGAATTTAGTTTTACTTTTAATTTCTTTAAATTTTTCTCGGTCTTTTCTTTTAACACGTATTGATTGTACTTCTCTCAATTCCGTTTTGGCAAAGCGACACTTAGAGGCAAATAAAAACGCACTATTCGATTTTCAACGCTCGGCTCAGAGCCGAGATTTCAAAACCCAACACCGCGCTTCTATTTAGGCATTCATTTAGGTACTACAAAATGTATTTTAAGTTTAATCACCACGTGTAGGCGACCCATATTCCTTTATATAGTCATTGTACTGTGAAACGGACACCTTCAATTTGTTGTACAAATAATCGATTAGGTTAGACATTGTTTATTTAGTAACCTGTGACTTTTCTGTGGGTGCTGTTTATGGTAAAGACGCTAAACATACAGCCTGCGTCGGCCATATTGGTTGCAATTAGTTAAAGCAACCGCACGTAAAATTTTATCGGAGAGGCAACCGGATGGCGAGTGGTAATCTGGGTATTGAAGTGATACCGAACCCCGTACCCCAAATAGATGGGGGCGGAGATATGGGGGATGGGAGCCCAACATTTTTTTTTTTTAACATCAACCGTATCAATGATACAGGGCGTCCGGGCTACAGGGGTGCCCGAACGACAATTCGTAAAATGTCATCCACAACCTCAAATTCTTACGGATAAAGGCCCGGAATTAATTAATACCTAATAAGAATATGAAAAATAACGTAATTTGTTAATGGCAGGCGCGAACTAATTCTCCAGTTGTTGCATTCATTTAGTATAATCACAATAACAGCTTTACCTATCCAAGTCAGGATTATCCGATTTTGTAGCTCGCTTCTCTCGCTCTTGCATTCTCTTAATAAGATCACAATGGCAGCTTACATTTTTGAGTCAGAATGCTATTTTATTTATTTTGTTAAAAAAACAATACCCTCCTTTAGAACTAATTGGGTAAAAAGGGACACGATTTTTTTTATACAAGGCCCCTTTATATCTGGCTACGCCACTGGACACAGCAATTAATATAACCTAATTGAGTCTTTATGGAAACAGTAATTACTAAGGTAACGTTTAATGAAACCGTAAATTGCTATTATTAAACTTGATTTACACTATCAAACGGCTGATACTAAATACTTTGGTTACTTGGCACCTCTTTACGTTCAAATACCTTCACACCTTATTGTCCTATCGTGCTATTATTGAGACATCACACGTCTATTCTTAGGTACCAAGTTATAGGGACGTAGTTAGCTTACCAATCTATAGACTACCAATAGGTAATGTTCAACTCCACTCACGGACATATAGAAATTTCGAACAATTGGCTAAGTGGCTATTACCTCCGTCTTAGATTAGATACATAATCTTTGCCACATTCAGAGGTGACGATTTGAAAAAAAGTATTTAGTTCTAGTGCTCTATCTTTAATAGTTATGGCTGTGCATAATTGTCCACTGTATTCATTTAATAAAAGATATAATTAGTAAAATGTCTGTGGACATGAAAACACATGCAGGATCAAATACAATTAAAGGCGGAGCCCCACCGCTGCGCACGGAGAGGCTGCGCACGTGTGTCAACTTCGCTTTGCAAGAAAATGTATGTGATAACGTCCACTATTACCCACGAACACGCTACGCACGAATACAAGATTAATGACGTCATTGCTACACGCGTGACTTGCTCGTATAAGGTGCCCACGCAGCTCAACGCTGTCAACGCTATGCACGCGGTACACGGAAGCGTGCGTCTGTGTAGCTGCTATGTGGGAGGTGGGACGTGGTGACATAGTCGTGGGTTAATATTCGTGTATAGTGTGTGCTGCAGTGGAATGGTAGACCCACGTTATCAAACAAACGAACCCACGCAGCTAAAATGCGCCGCGTGCCCGTGCACAGCGTGCGCCGCGGTGGACCAACGCCTTAACTCTCAACGGACACCCAAATATGCATTATCACTAAAAAACAAAAGAAAATTCAAGCATTCGAGCAGAAACAAATGACCCACGACGACCCAGTTCCACAAAGCAAGAGAATTTATTCGTAATTTTTACAGCAATTCTATCATCAACAGTCATTATACGATCAGACATTATTATTATTATATAAACGAACTGTACAGCGCAACACAGAAACCCACTTCGCTTGGAGAAAGCGCTTTTACTGCTTGATGATCCAACCAATGTAATAGGTCATAGAGATTGGGCCCTAGATAACAGAGGAGTTCAGACCTGACCTTTGTATGATGTAATCATCTTTGTGATTGTTAACTTGAGGCTGTTTGGAGTTAAGGTTGTTGATTGTACCGAACAAAACGTGATAATGATAATTATGTATTATGTTAACCAAAATTGGCCCAGAGAAAGTGACATTTGATCAGCCATAACGATGAGGGAAAAGTATTCCTGGGACTTAAAATTTTTAAAGGTACGTTACGCCAACAACGCTTATTCGAAAAAGCTGTCTGCAAAAAGTACAGCGATGACATTTCATTTTCTTAGATATGCTCAAAGAAAAAAACTTTTTTACAAAAAACATAACCGACTTCCAAACTACAAAGTGAAAAATAACTTTAATTTCGGAAGTCGGTGTCTTTGGATCAGATCAGTATTTTAGTTTTTTGACACCGACTTCCGAAATTAAAGTTATTTTTCACTTTGTAGTTTGGAAGTCGGTTATGTTTTTTGTAAAAAAAAAAACACTTTTTAGTGGGTTGGTTTGTAATTTATAGATAGATAGAATATTCTTTATTATGTACACCATAAAAATTACAGACATTAATTTAGAAATTTTACATTGGGTGACACAATGGGCGGTCTTATCGCTAAAAGCGATCTTTTACAGACAACCTTTGGATGGATTTAAATGGAAAAGGAGAGACAATACTGCAGGTAGTCAGTGGTGTACCATTTACATATACAACAGATACACAGATACATAAAGCATATAATTACCTATATAAATATTTATATATATATATTAGATAAATAACAGATATACATAAAATTATAAACATGAAACAAGAGCAAGGAACTATATGTAATGATGATGTTTAAGGAGAGAGGAAGTGTTTTTTTACCAGAATTTAATTTGAATTTAAGTTACAATAGCCTCATGTCAACTGCTCATCAAAAATACCCAAATCGCTATAGATGTTCCTTTAATATTTGAAGAGTTCCCTCGATTTCTCCAAGATCCCATCATCGGATCGTGACCAAATGACAATGGGACCAACTTGAAAGTATACACTTTCAAACAAAAAAAGAATTTTTCAAATCGGTCCAGCCGTCTTCGAGTAATAGGGGAACATACTTAAAAAAAAAATCCCGACGAATTGAGAACCTCCTCCTTTTTTTTGAAGTCGGTTAAAAATTGAATACCTACATTGCAAGATAAAGTAACTATGGTCTATTTCAGAAGTATTTGATAAAAGTGTAAACATACCCTGTACAGTGTACAGCAGGGTTGTAAAGGATGTCGTATAATGGATGACGATGCGAATGAGGATATCGAGATAATCGGGTTTGAGGATACGGATATCGGAAAATTCCTTATTGAGGATGCGGATGCAGATGTCGTATGAAAAATAGCCCTCGTTTTGACACCTGACAATCATGCCACTACTGCCACGTGCAGCCGATCGTCTATCATAGGACAGGGACACTGCTAATTCAGGCAATATGAAAGCGTCACTCACACTCCAGCCCGCACATTTAGTTCGAGGGAGTTTAAAAAATTCACTATTTGAGCGAACAACGTAGGTAGGGTCACATCCCCATAGAAGTTATGAGGATGCGGAGCTTTCAAAATCAAAACTTGAGGAAGCGGATGTTTTGCGGATATCAAAATGTATGCGGATGCTCCGCAGTTGCGGATGCGGATACGGATATCCGTTAAATCCCTGGTGTACAGGTTAAATTCGTACACAATCACTCGCCGAAGGGAATTAGTAACACATTCATCTGTATTTAGATGGTTTCAACTTTACATCTCACCACTTTTTCCAACAATTATTGATTGAATAACATTGTAAACTATCGACAAAAATTGTTGTCAAATAAAAAACATCTTCAGGGTAATTTAAATTTACAATTTCAGGATATTCAAATAATCAAATCAAAGCACTATAAATTGGCATCCACAAGTACTTTTCTGATTCATGTGTTTACATTTTCACCAGATGTTTTTTGAACAGACTATACAAGATATGCAGTGTGAGTCATTTTGTTTGGCGTTTTATTGAGAAATTTTACGATAATTGTAAAAAATTATGAAAAAAAAACAGATTTCTGCTAAAAAAAACATGTTTATTTTAAATTGAGGGTAGTTTTTTTTCCACAGTTTTCATTTCATGAGGACGCCTAATTACTTTCAATCATTATGGAGTTTGTTTCATCGCGATAGATTGTTTAGTTTAAGTTTTGTTACAATTTTTTTTTCATAAAAAATATTTAGATTTTTTTCAATATTTTTTCCGTCGATAAAATTAATCATAGATTCCCTCATTTCGATATGTGCACATTATAAAGACTCTCAATGTATACGGCTACTGTAGATAGGTAACACTTCATCACTTGACCTTTGAATCCTCGCCCTCTTCTCTCGAGGGATCGAAGACTGAGCATCTCTTTCATGCCATCGAATCGGTTCGGTACCGGGAAGGTACCTACATAAATCCAAGGAAACATTTCTTTGTAAAAGCGAGATATTTTTAGGCTAATTTCCATGATATTTATTTTAGAAGAAGAGTGTTAGTTATCTGTCCACACTTAAGGTGAATAATATAAACATTAGGAAGTGTTTAACAGGGCAATGCTCAAATTAACCAATGAACAGTTCATCCTTTTTTTATCTGAACTTTGTGTGGAGTAAGGGAATCTGATACATAGCGAAAATGTTCAAACGACAATGCTGAAACAACTTTCAGAAAGAAACACAAACATTCTAGGTTTGCGACAAGTTTCTTACCTATTATAGCAAGCAAACCCATATCAAAATTCAAAAGTCATTTATTCAAACTAGACTGAGAAACAGCACTTTTCGAACGTCAAAATTACTTATGACAGTCCAAAACGCCCATCCGTCACCACTTCCTAGTGATTTAGCTGGGAAGAAGAAGTAGCGCAACAAATCCTCATATATAAACTATTGCTTTTTTCCCTGAACTCACAATGCATGGTAGGTACAAAAACATTAACAGAATACATATATCGCCGTCCCCAGCGAATAAAATGGTAATGTGCTATTATGATAGTTTTAACTTTATTGCATACTTATTCGATATTTGGAGGTCCGATTACACTCTGTCAATTTTTTTCATACATTTCCTACGTTTATTTCAGAAGTTACGAGATTTTAAGGTGTATTGTAATGAATGTAAAAAATCACTTTTCTTTTGGTATTTGAACAATTCCGCTATGTATGTTAAAAACATATTCACAAAAAACTGTTAAAGTGAAACTTTTATTACATCGTCTCAAACTTTTTCGTCTGTGTGTTGCATGTCGCGTGACGGTCGGGCGCGGAGTAGTGGTAAAGTGAAAGGCGCTCGTCAGAGCAGCCAAGGCCAATATGGCGGCGCCTATAGAAGTTTCACTTTTACCGTGGTTTCATTAACCCACACAATCCTTTTTTTAAATTTCTCCTGTAAAATTTAGTTTTTACGATTACGACTTTATTCGCCGGGGACGGCGATATCAAACATTAATTTAGCGGATATCTTGAATAAAAAATTTGTACAGTCGACAAAAAAAATGTAAACTTGATGTTGACCCAACCACGTTTAGTTTCACTTCTTACGCGGGACAAGTTGACGTCTCGTTTCTTAAAAGTTAATTGATGAACGTTTCTGACATTTTAACATTTTAATAAAATGTTTGTACATAATAGAGTACCTAATTTTTCAGTTTTTAGGAGTGTAGCTTTTACTTTTTATTTAGTAAGTACCTTTGACAGCTATTTCTTAAGTAATTGCTTCTTTTAATAGGTAAAAAGGAGGAATAAATGCCTTTTAAAGCATTCTCTACGAATAAATAATGTGTTCCTTTGGGGATCAGAAGGAAAATATTTTCTTTTACTCAATATAACACATAACATCACGCATGCAATACTCTAAGGGACAGGCAGAGGTGTACTATCGGGGTAACGCATATCTAACCACTTTGAAAACAAAATCCCGTGCACGCGACCCTTTTTTTACGTAGGTAAACGTCACTATAGCGGCCGAGCGCTGCAAGCCAAAACAGTCCTTACTGTGTAGGTACAGCACGCGTAGCATGACCACCGTAGAAACGAGTTTTGTCGACGGAAGAATAGACAAAATGACAGATTGTGATTGTTTATCTGTCATTTTGTCTATTCTTCCGTCGACAAAACTCGTTTCTACGGTGGTCATGCTACGCGTGCTGATATGCGTTTTTTCTATAGTAAGCCACATTTCGCCAGTTATGTTTTAGTTCCATGTTATGACATGGAACTAAAACATAACTGCGAGTTTATGGCTTGGCGTTTTATACAAGTTTTGAGATCCTACTAATATTATAAAGGCGAAAGTTTGTGAGTGTGTGTGTATGTTTGTCTGTTCTTCACGCTCAAACGGCTGAACGGATTAGGATGAAATTTGGTTCACAGATAGTTTATAACCTGGATTAACACATAGGATACTTTTTATCCCGATATTCCCACGGGATCGAGACTTCTGCGGGTGAAACCGCAGGGCGTAGCTAGTAACTTTATAATTTCCCCTCTAGGAAATCCTATATCATGGATACCAGTAGTATTGTTCCGGCATCTACAAAACCACATATGAACTACGCATCATACTGACGTCACGCATAATCCTGCATCGCGCAAGCAGCGTTTACCGCGCGACGAGTATGTATACAACGTCCCGACATCAATCGTCGGTCCACCCGACCCTTGCTCGAAAACGAGGTGCCAGCAGTTGTTGCAGCTGAGCACGTAGCTTTAAATACCCCACATAATAATCATGATGAAAATCAAAGTTTAATCCAGCCTGTCCCTTCTTGCTGTCCTCCCCTCAGTGATGCCCTAAGCCGAGGTTCGTACCCCACAAGGGGTGCCCTTAGCGAGCACTTGCTTAACTTTAATTTAGAATAGTTTTTGCCCCTGGCTGGAGGCTTTAAGTATAGAAGCTTAAGCCACCCACAGGAAAGTTAAGCAGCCATGACCTTAGTGGTCAAAACTGCGAGTTGGCCTAGTCAAAAAAAAATATCAGTCGTCGAGGAACTTCCCTTTTCTATGGAAGATGAGTGAACTTTACACAAGAGGGTGTAAAGTTCACTCATCATTCATAGAAAAGAGATCCTTACACCTCTATACCTACTTCAATCTTTGCTAATAGGTAAACCCAAGTATACATAATCAAATTCACTTGCTTACCTATGCGGTAAAACCCTTTCGTTTTCATCTCGTAATCGGTAAGTTAACACACAATCTCTTGCGGTATACACGGCAATGAATCCGCTTGCAAAACCGCCATTCTTTAAGTTTCCGTCACAAACCACAAGGAATAATGGCTTCCATCACGTATTGTATTAAATCTATAAATGTGTTTAGTTATGTTATGAATTCAGGATGGATAAAATGGCGACAGGTCACTGGAACAACTTGCGACCCACGGATGCCCCTCAAGTTAAAGGGGAAAATTTACAAGTCCGTGATGAGGCCTGTCGTATTGTATGGATCGGAATGCTGGGCCGAGAAAAAGACAGATGAAAAAAGATTGCATGTAGCGGAGATGAGAATGTTGAGATGGATGTGTGGAGTGACAAAAATGGATTAAGTAAGAAATGAGCATATAAGGGGAAGTTTAAAAGTGGCGCCAGTGACTGAAAAGTTGAAAGGAAATCGTTTGGCCTGGTATGGGCATGTGATGAGGAGAGAAGAAACGCATGTGACTAAAAGAGTGATGAACATAAATGTTGATGGATGGAGCGGGAGAGGAAGACCAAAGAAAAGATGGAAGGATTGTGTGAGGAATGATATGAAAGAGAAGGGAGTGAATGATAGTGTGACGGTTGACAAGGGAGAGTGGAAAAAGAAAATGTGTTGCGCCGACCCCAAGTAACATGGGACAAGGGCAGGAAGGAAGATGATGAGTTATGTTCTGAAATAGGTATTGTAAATAAAAGACAGGTAGGAGGTAGTCGCTGAAAGCTGACCTCAATATTCTTATGAAAGACTAACATATCGGCTTCGTCCATACTCATCCCCAATCCGAACTCACCCGCTTATAAAAATGCCTATCAGCTGCAAGAGTACAGTTTGTCGGAAAAGTGCTACGATGTGGAAAATAAATACTTATCACATATTAATTTACTAGATCAGCCTGTATGTTTGTCTTTACAGTTGATAATTGTATGGCAAAAAAGCAATTGAAAAGCTTCAAATAATGGTGATAGCAGAACTTTAGCATGAATAGCGATAGTAATCAGAGGCTTTGTATGTGGAATAAAACAATTGCCGACCTAGGCAAAGAGATCAGAAATTAATTCCCATATTTTTAACCCCCGACGCAAAAAGAGGGGTGTTATAAGTTTGACCGCTATGTATGTCTGTCTGTGGCACCGTAGCTCTTAAACGGGTGAACCGATTTGAATGCGGTTTTTTTATATGAAAGCAGGTTTTCTAGCAATAGTTCTTAGACATGTTTTATCAAAATCGGTTCAGCCGTTTGAAGATTATCAGCTCTTTTCTAGTTGATGAATGGATGTGAGTATCTTCCACACCTCTGATCGATTTGAAATTTGGTATTCTGTTTCTTCAATAATATCGGAAAGCATAGTAACCTTGGATTCATCAATCCAAGCATCACCTGGAATTTACAGGATACCCAACTCCCTTACCAACTTACAGCACATGTATCGTGTTTGGGCTCATTGGAACGGTCTCAATGAATAAATTATAGACAGACGGTTAACTGGGTCTGGTGATGGAGTAGAAAAGAGAAATGAGGAAATGTTTGTGTCGGGGTTTAAAAAATTTTTAACTGTTATAATTGTACTTGTTAGTTTCAATCTGTCAAAAATACCTGTAATTTACATAAATTTTTGACAAGAATTTGACATTGTTTGACGCTGAGACAGTATTGCCACTAGATTCTGAACCTTATATCTTTGAATAGCCATTAACAACACCCATGGTAAATACTTAAGCTTATATTCTACTCCTAAATAAATTAGTAAAGGGGTGAATTTGCGGCAATCTAGCGAAAAGGCTTAGCGAACAGTGTTATTTAGTTAGGTAAGTTCTAATTTAATAGACAAATTGCCACCAGAGTTGCGGGCAATTTATCTACATAAACGGTAATATTCAGTGACCGAAAATTACATTTCTACATTGTTATAGTAATAAATGATATTTTAACAATGTAAAACTATAATATAGAGAGAGTAGAATTCATACAACTTATGAAAAAACAAATTTATTTATTGTTCATCATAATAAAATTATGACCACGTTAAACATGACTTGATGCTTTCGAGGGATGGTTGATCCAGCCAGGTCTGATGCAGAAGCTGGTTCTCTTCGACATAATATTATAAGGATCCTGCTCTCTGGAGCCCAAACCACGAACCCATCTACTTTTAAATCTCATTTTTTTTTGAAAATTTAAATAGTAGTATGAAAATTAAAAGCTCTATTTTATACTTTTCTAATTGTTTGAAGAATTAATAAACGAAATTAATAGCAATTAATTAAAAGTGTCTTCAATTCAGGTCGGCAGAGGACAAACAGTGGTTATCTTAATTTGCATTCTTTAAGAGGCCTGCGAACACGGCTCGCAACTACAAATCGAGATGTTTGCAAAATTCAATTCCAAGCACGTTGTGCTAGAGTGAGTGCCTGTCGGAGCGATATACACCTACAGTGACCAATACAACCACACATTGACAATTATTGCTTGACGTGATAGCACTACTAGCTTTCGAAAATTTATAATAAATTTGGAAGTGTTCCGTAATACCAAAAATGATGAATGAAAACTTAATGTTTTCATTTTTTTTTTTTTCGATAATTTTTACCTTGATTATATAAATCAAGGTAAAAATTATCGAAAAAAAAAAAAGGTAAAAACAATATGAAGAAAAAGTGCGAAATTAAATTCGTTTAAACTTGATTTTAGAAAAGTTTTTTGGAAAAAAAAAGATGTAGGAGCCTAAATAAACTTTGTCTAAATCCGAATAACAACATAATATACTGAAAATATGCCCAAATTGCAAATGATTTAGATATTACGTTTGTATGGACAATTCGTGCGTCGCTGCGTTCTTAATTACCTACGTTAGTTTCTTCTACACACTTTACATATTAATCTTGAATTTTAACGCTTTTATTGCAATGAGTTCTTGTTTTTAGTTGAACTTGATAACCTTGTGTTATTTACAAGTAGTTGCTAAGGTATCGAAAATGGGTTTGTTAAATTAAAATTATGTAAATGTTGATTATGTAGTATATAGTACATAATATATGTGACGCTCAATTATACTTGTCGTTAATATAAAGTACGTTATGATTATAACTCATAGAATGACTATGTTTGTGTCTGCTTTACCTACTTTAATGAATAAAATTATCTAGCTATCTATACTCCATTTGAAATAAGATTAGACATTTAAACAAACCTTTTTTACAGTCCGTTCAACCGATTCTGATTTCTATACCGTAGGCATAAGGATGGCATTAAAAGCAAAAAGTGGTTACAATACCAACTGTTTCCTGCAACTGCCCTTTGCCATGCCACCAACGCAATAGAAGTCAAAATCGGTTGAACGGACTGTAAAAAAGGTTTAGTTAAATATCTAATCTTATTTCAAATGGAGTATAGACGTTGTGTAGAAAAAGGATAGTGGGCAAAAATGTATGGGTGGCACACCCACGTCCGCCACAGTTAATACCACTGTAGTTTTGAAGCATTACTTCTCCCTGTACTCAGGCCAAGGCGCATCAAAATCTATCCCAGGGTTAAAGAAGTAATGTCTTCAAAACTACAGTGGTTTTAACTGTGGTGGAGCCGAGTGTATTTTACATAACCTAACCTAACATTGTCGGAACTGAATAACCCGGGACAGATTTTAATGCGCTTTGGCCTGAGTAAAAGGAGAAGTAATGTCTTCAAAACTACAGTGGTTTTAACTGTGGCGGAGCTGGATATATTTTGCCTAACCTAACATTGTCGGAACTGAAAAAATAACTTCAGGACAGATTTTGATGCGCTTTGGCCTGAGTAAAGGGAGAAGTAATGTCTCCATAACTACAGTGGTTTTAACTGTGGCGGAGCTGGGTGTATTTTGCCCACAGTCCTTTATAAGAAACATTTAAGTACGGACCAACATTACCCGAATATTATACAAAGGGAGGGAAGTATCCTAATGTTAACTATGAGTGAGTGAGTTTGTTTATTTGTTTGTTACGCTTTCACGCTAAAACGGCTGAACGGATTTGGATGAAATTTGGCACATGGGTAGACCATCACCTGGGTTAGGATATAGGATACTTTTTATCACAATATTCCCACGGGATGGAGACTTATGCGGGTGAAACCCCGAGGCGCAGCTAGTAATAAATATAATATTTATAATTTCCGGTCTTGAAACTAAAGTTTACAGCTTGTAATAAATCTGCGAACTAATTAAGAGCTAAGGATACCGCCGCATATCTATGATTATGAGCCATTAACATAAGGCTTTGGAGAAAGGCAGGGAAAGCGAAAGGGTCTTTGTTCCCTCTACTTTATTAGCAAGTTATGCGTGACTCTACTTGTCACTTGTCTCTAGAATTAATTACAGTGCTGACTGCCTCATTTTTCTAGCGCTACTGCTGAGCATGAGGTCTTCGTTTCCCGGGTCGGACAAACTGTTATGGGGTTTCTCAGTGTCAGCTCGGAGTCTGGATTTGTGCCCGGTAGATGACAATAGGCTCGCCCCCTATTACATGGGACTTAAACATAACTGGAGAAATGTGGATGTGCTATAGGTACACCTCTGCTTAACCCTTCGGGGAATACAGGCGTGATATTATGTTATACTATAACATACAGAGTGTAATATCGACGCGCAAAGTGTTACCATGAATTTAGTACAACATGATTCTAGACTTACCCCGGAGTAAATTTTTTTCGTCAGTAATAAAACAAAATCTGCCGTTTCATACAAAAGTTTGCACCTACATGGTAGAATTGTATGGAACAGCAGATTTTTTTCTCGCGTATATATTCGTCTTTTTGGCTTAGCCGGAGTCGTGTAAAAGTTTTACTACGGCACTTATTTCTGTATCAACTCTGTAAGTTTTCAGTGTCAAAACTGACTTGACTGAACTTTACCTGACTACGGCGAAGTCAGAAGAAGGAAATTTAATTGCAGAATAGCGCAGCTGATTTGATTCAGTGCCCAGTGAGAATATTAAAAGTAATAATTTTATTTGAGACTAGCTGACCCGACAGATATTGTGTTGTCCGAATTTCAACAATACATACAAAAATCCCATAGAAAAAAGCACTTTCAGTTTTTCCCGAATTTCCAATTTTCTGGGCAATCTTCAGAATGTTTCTTTCTTTAAAACCAAACCTTATTCAGGAACATTTAAAACAAAGTCAAGTGATGTACCAACTAACAGCATTTTTTTTATATAGTCTAACTATCTGTACTGTACCTAACAGAAAATACATAAAAGTAGCTTGTAAAGTTGTAAACACGTAAAGATTATCATCGTAATAACGAAGAATTATCAAAAACTACAGATAGGCATCTAACTTTTACATAAAACATTCATTTCCTTGACAATATCTATCAACATCATTAGTAACAACATCCTTTAATAGATATCTAATGTTATCTTTTATTGAATTTCTTAACTTATTTATAGCCCTACACTTCCTCTAGTCTGGACTGCCGATTCGTATCTGCGACGCCATGACAGATCTAGCCAATCAATTCAACGAGGAGCGGCGCCAAACGCAAATATTGTAACTTAATTGTATTGTGTAAAGGTAAAGCGCTTGTGTTAGCGGCTAGCGGGAGACACAGCGGACACAGATATGCACTGTCCGCTGTGTCTCCCGCTAGCCTAGCCAGGAGTCATAAGCGTGGGATACTTCCACGCAAGCGTGAGCCATCGTCGACCGAATTATGTCAAACGCGAACATGTCGAATATAAAACCTATTTTTGCATTTCTTTTTTAATAAGCTGCATCAGTTTTTGCTAGAAATCGACCCCAAATATTTTTGCTAAGGTAAAGGCTCGACATGAACAATTTTAAACTTCGAAAATAAGTTTAGTCAATGAAATGTTAAACAGATACTACGTTACCAAAATAGGGAAATAAAGTCATTGATATCCATGTATTGCTTACATATTTTCCCATTACGGAATGAAAAACCTTACTGAGCAACCATAGCACGAGCTAGACACGATAAGTATTTGAAGTGTGCACCCTGAATGTCTATGAGAAGCCGTATTAAGTAAAAATAAATATGTATCGGTAATTTTCCTTTCGTGGTTAGCAGAGCCCGGCCCCCCGGGAGGTATTTTATGAATTCATGCACAGCAAGACATCGAGTGTAAAGAAAGATAGAATAGTAATGCACTGTCACTGGTTTCTTGTCGGTCTCTTAAAGGAATCTAACAGGCAACATAGTTGCAAAATATATTTGAAATAAGTATAAACAAACTGACTTCAATAAGATAAAAGTTTGTCTTTTATCTATGTGAAACAGTTTTCATTTTAAAAAGGGCAACAAGAAGGAGTCCCTTTTTTAACCGACTTCAAAGAAGGAGCAGGTTGCATGTTCGTCTGTATGTTTTTAAGCTATTGTATAGCTTTTATCGCGGGCTTTGAGCGCGCCGACCGAATCAAGAAATTCCGTAACGAAAATAAAACCGTAACGAAAATAAAACCTAACACCCCCCACTCCGCCTACCACGTAATAACGGTTCGTAAAGGAACGTAATAACGTGATGTTGTCATGGGAAACGTGATGTTGTCATGGGAACGTAATTTTTGTTTTATGTCATCACGTCATCATCCCAAGTGTAGCGTTGACAAATAGGAAGTATGGAGGTTACAAATTAATGCTATACAATAAATAGCTTTACCGCGTCAGTCCCCGAGTGCCACACGTTTCTTTTTTGTTTGTTCATATTTTCGTCAATAGTGGGCCGATTTAAAAAAATACTTTTTCATTTTGTAGAGGAAGCTGGTGACCCATGAACATTTTATTAACTTTGCTTGGATAGTTTTTAAAGCAGTCGTAACAACACTACAACATAAGTTTAATGAATAACCCATTTATGAATCGCTTGCTACGAGACCTGTCCGAAATTGACACAGTAGCATTCAGACTTCGACCAAAAATAAACCTTAATTAAATGCAGACAAAATGCAAATTCGTCCAGACAAAGTTTTCTCTTATTAAACAGGATTCAGTAAATAAGAGAATTATTGGAATTATTTCTAATTTAATAGTGAGTGAGTTGTTTTGTGGCGTTAGAACTGGTGGTAGTTGTATTATTAATATATTGAACATAAATTGTTGTTGAATATATTTTAAATGGTTCTCAATGAAATTGTGATAAATGATCCTGGAACTCAATTCGCTAAATTATTTAGCGAATGCGGACGTGGTATTGAATTAAATAATTCACTTACTGCGAAATTGAAATTAAATGTTATGCTGAATCCATGATTATATAACATAACATCACGCCTGTAATCTCCGAAGGGTTAGGCAGAGGTGTACCTATAGTACACCCACATTTCGCCAGTTATGTTAAAGTCCCATGTAATAGGGGGCGAGCCTATTGCCATCAACCGGGCACAAATCCAGACTCCGAGCTGCTACTGAAAAATTCCTGATGGAAAAACCCAATAACACTGTCCGACCCGGGAATCGAACCCAGGACCTCATGCTTGTGACCACTAGACCCACGATATCCATGATTACTTTAATTAAATAATTATACTTAGTAACACAATACATAAAACATCAATAAGTACTTTGAATTCTTGAAAGGCAATATTATTAATTAACTGTTATCAATTTCTTCACCTTAATTTGGCTCAATTACAATTTTAATTTGAAAACATAAAGGTGCTCCCTCACCGAAAGCAGTCGCTTGTAATGTAACATTTCAAATACAATTTTGAGCATAACATTACAATACTGCCCTCCTGACTGACGAGCCTTAGCTTGTAATGTAACATTTCAGATTCGATATTGAGCATTACGTTGTATCAAAATATTACAGACAATGCGCAGTGTAATGCTCGGTTTTCCTCCCTCACTAATGTAATGCTCGAATTACAGGTTGTCAACTGTAATGCTCAATTCTCCTCCCTCACTGATGTTGTAATTACTCGAATCTGAACTTGTTACATTACAGGCTAATACTCGCGGTGAGGGAGCACCTTAAGGTGAATGCACCAGTTTTCGGTCAAAACGATAAATAAAAACCGGTTTTATTTTATTTTATGTTCCTTTAAAAAAAAATACAATTTCGTTTTATCACTTTACTTGTTCTTTATCGCATGAAAAAGGGTCACAAATATAACAAGTTTCGTTTACATTTGTGGTACTACGCAGAGGCAAATATAACCAATATGTCTCTAAAGGCGATTACAAGTGCGGGCTTATGATTAAACAAGACCGGATTACCCAAGAGAAGTTTCATACTTACCTACTATTACTTGTGCATTATGCAATCGAGCCTCTCCAGCGGATTGGACTTAACTTTGGATCAAATGTTTGAACAAATTTTTGGAAAGAGAATGCATTTCATTGATAAGACCATTTATATCTACTACTAGCTGACCCGGTAAACGTTGTTTTGCCATATAAATGTTTGGAGTGAACCACCCTTATCACTTAGGGGTATAAAAAATAGATTACGACCGGTTCTCAGACCTACCAAATATACATATAAAAATTTCATAAAAATCGATCAAGCCGTTTCAGAGGAGTATGGCAACTAACATTGTGACATGAGAATTTTATGTAAATAGATAAAGATAATCTCCTTAGATTTATAATTTATAAAAAAATACCTATGACTTTTCTTTTGATTTCTCCTGCTCTTGAGTTTGACGAAAAATATAAAAAACAGTGAAACATTTTGGCAAATGTACTTAATATGATTTGCTGACTATCAAATTGCATTTGCCTTTGCATTAATTTTTAAGTTTTGTGGAGGATGCATAGAATACAAGCAAGGTTTGCCAAACTATTGGTAATATCAGCCAATCTATAACAAGGCAAGATTCTCATCCAACATTGGCGCATGCCGTGCAGCATATGATTATCGACTGCGCAACAAGTTGGTCAGTAGAGTAATGAGAGGTGATCTATTGATCAAACATATTGTGCATTCCGAATTATAGAGAACAGCTTCAACATTGTGCAAGTAATCTGAACTTTATTCCTAAAACTGTAAAGGTAATGCTGCAATAGCGTTAATTTACAATAGCTTTAATATAGAATTATATGATATAAGGGTTCAAAAAGTTCAAGGGATCACAATTTGCAATAATCACGTGCGAACAGGTATTGTTAGTCAGTAATCATGTTTAATTCATCATAGTAATTTAATGTGTTAGCAAATCAACGGTAGAAACACGTAAATGTACACAATGAACTTTGATTCTCTATTACAATATTATTCGTTTCTTCTTAGTGTTGTGTTTTTGCCAATGTTATATCCTTTCCTTTCACGAGGGATCGTTTGGTGATCCGTTTTGTTTCCTTGATAGAATTACTTCTCTTCTTTTTAATTTCGAGTTTTATGACTTGCTATTTCTTTTGTACATTTTGAGACTTGATGTCAGAGATGTCACAAATCCTCCATGAATATAATTCTAGAACAACAGAACCTGGATGAATAACAACCAAGTGAGCACTAACCACTTCATAAATCAATTTAAATCACTAATTAGAGAACAATCAATAACCAAAAACTAACAAAACAATGGAACATTGTTAAAGTTCCAACAAAACAGGTAAACATGGAAATTACAATTTCATATGCAAATAATATCGACAAATAAATCGTTTCATATCGGGATGTTTCCGAATAAAAGCCATTCAATTATGTTTTCATTCCGATCCGCTGTTCATGACTAAAGTAATATGATGGCTAACGAACATTACGTAAAACTTTATCTGCGTAAATATTTCAGGTTGTTGTTTTATTTTTGAATATTCAATACGTAAATGTTCAGTTTGTGTACAACGTTTACTGATTGTGAAGATATCAGCAGTGTATTAATTAATCATTTGATTATTATGTAGTACACACAGCTTCCTTTTCTATATTGCCTTCCTGTTTCTTGTTATTTTCCTCACTCCGTCTTATTATTACATTAGGATCTTATCTGAACTCTTTTATATATGTGATCGCTTATCTTTTCCTAATATTTTTCATTTTGTTCAACCCTCTGTTTCATTCATTGCCATCATTGCACATGCCATTGTTGCTCATTTTTTATTTTTTAGAAGGCTTTCATCTTCGTCATCAACATTCATATTTTATGTTTAAAATGTTACTTGTATAATGCGAACCATTTGTCTGAAGTCTGAACAGAAAAGACACCACCATTTATAACACTGATTAATTGTCGTGTCCCTTCAAAATCGCTATAAACAAAGTTCTACTTCAGCAACTATGTTACTTTATCAAAGTAAATAATGCAGACCGACACCAAACCGTACTCCGATCTCGGTCTCCAGTTATCTATAACGATTGTTCAGTAATGGAAAGACGCACTCCATCTGATTCACGCCAATGCCCGCTAGATGCCGCCTGTTCCGATGCCGGGCATCGATAACGGCCGATAGATTCCACTACCGCGATATCCTGGCGCCAAATAAAACCTTTATTCCTCTTTATTTCAAATCGAATACTCGGGTGAATATCGATTGTTATTCGAGTAAGTGAAGAAACCTTGGCAGAAGGCCTGGAAGACGACGAAGCTAGAATAGAAAATAGACGATGTTTGTGATTTAGCCAGTCATTTGTTTTTAATGTTAACACAATATTTCAATTATACTAATAAGGTCATATATTTTGTCCTTTGATAAGATACTGTTAGACAAATTACTAAACGGCTACTATCAGTAGTTTCTAGTTTATTGTTCTAACACATTTTACGCTTCTATAAAATGATAAAAACTCGACTACTTTATAGGTAGTAAAATTATCTTCATAAAACCATTATGAGTAACACAATAAAGAAATAATTTATTAACCTGTGTAACTGTCATAAATTCCGTATTTTCCACAATGGAATATAATATTTGGCACATTCACCCTGTTGTATCAGGTTCTACTGTTCCCAACAGATTACAGAATAAACTGTATCCGAGTAGAAATTCTGAATTAAATATTTTCGTCTTTCCAAACATCTATATAAAAAAAAGTGGTAGCACTCCGGGAGTACCGACAGAAGTGAAAACTTGAACAAGATCGCCTCAGTGGAAGAAAAATACTTTTATAGAACATTGATCCGTAACGTTATCTAAATAAAGAACACAATCGCGTTAACAAGAAAAAAATACTTCCAAAACCTTTAAAGTAAAAATACTTGCACAGAACATTGATCTGTAACGTAATTTAAATAAAGAGCACAACCGCGTTTACAAAAATGAGGTGTCGGTAACGGAGTCACGAGTTCAATTGTATTTTCCCATCTCAAAAACGCCCAACGCGCCTAAAGAAGTTTTCACTTCAAAAATCTAGGCCATCATACTTGAAAGACATCCACAATCAATGCCTAATTAGAACAACGATACATTTACAACACATTCCAGATAAACAAAACACTACCGTACCATACTTTATCACCTACAACACAAATTGTCCAAATTATCTTATCTAAACATTTTGACACCCAATTTGTACAGCGGGGTTCGCGAGCGGGCCCCGTGACACCTCATATCCGCCGGGTATTTACACTCTCACGTTCGGGTGACACGGAGCTGCTAAATTGGAGGATGTTCACAATAGTTTCAATATTCCCACTCATTAGTATCAACAGTGTTATGATAATATAGTGGTGATGTTTTGCGGAATTTGGACGTTATTAGTACTAGAACCAAAAATTATAAGACGTGACATCTACCAATCCGCACTGGGTCGGCGTGGTGGATTCCGGCCCACTCCCTCTCACCGAGAGGCCTATGTCCCAGCAGTGGGAACATTATAAGCTGATTATGCTAGTACTGGTAAAGGAATATGATATTATGATGGTTTTGATGATTAGGTGTGAAAGATTCCATGTAATATTATTTCAATTCTAATTGAAGAAGTCAAGACTAAAATTAGCAATCTAATTTGACATTGTATTGAAGGAGATTCCAAGCAGTTACCAAAAAGCTCCTTGGTAGAAATTGAAGAAATGGACACCGAACCAAAAAATGAAATGGATATAAATATCATAAAATGTACCATAAATTAAGAATCCGTCCAGAAATAAATAAAACCTCATTAGTGTAGTTATACGAAAGCAAGAAACAAATGAACGCAGTTTTAAAGGAGCTGTTCCATTTTTGTAATTTCAAATGAAAATCGGAAGTGACGCAAACCAATTTAGATCAGTGAAATACACAGATAAAACTTAAAATTATTTTATAAAAACATATTACACAACTGACGGTCGGTCTCACCCATATGATAGAACTGTCGGCAGTTCCCACAAAAACTTTTCACTCAGGTGAACTGTTGAACTAGTTGCTAGTTTTAATATTTCACGTTTTGAATGCGCTTCAAAATGAGTTGAGAAGCTTTGTTCGCTCTATTATATAAAATGGAAAGTATGGAGTTATGAGAATTAGTGAGAGAGGTAATGTCTCATTGTTACTTCAACTATAAGATATTAATTTAATTTTTGTTGCTATTTAAGTATTTTTATATTTTGACAGTTTTTAAATTGGAAAGGTTATCTTTATCAGTGATTTAATACAAGTTACTGTTTGTTATTTTACTATATGTTGACAACAGAGAAAAAACACATTTTTTTTATATCTTAATTCAAGTAGTTGGCAGTACTTGAATTTTTAAATTCAGGATTCTACCAATATTGCAACGTTAATTTCATTTGCGACTTTGACTATAATGTTTTTTTTTTTTACTATTTCGGTGTTAGTAACAACGGTGCTCAAAGTAGGTTAGTACTGTTAGTTTTCATGAGATATTTATTTATATAAAAAAAATATGCCTTTTTTATTTATTGGCCACCGAAGACCTTACAACACAAAACAATAAAACCATATCCCCAATCTACTACATAATATTTACCCTACCTAACAATGATTTCAGGATAGCCAATTACATTTTGATTTACAACATAAGGTTTAATATAGTACGACCAAGTTATTTATTGCGGACGCACAATAAAGACATAAATCGCATGTTGACAGCGCCATTAACCGGTGCTCTCACCACATCTTTGACTTCTGATACGGCAAGTTGCCTACTATTGTTTTTTTTTTTTTTGTAATGGCATCTTACAGGTCAACCTAAGAGGTTGTCGCCGAACTTTCCTGTGGCTGCCTCAATAAATTAAGGCCTCCAGCCAGGGCATTCAACTTAGAAACTAAGCGACTACACACTAAGGGCACCCCTGTGGGGTACGGACCTCGGCTTAGGGCGTCGCTGGTGGAGGACAGCAAGGGACAGGTTGGATCGGATTAATTAACAACTATAGGGACTTAGAAGTCCTTTTATACGATTTATTTTATTTTTGTGAATTTACGAGAGCTTGTTCCTAAATAATAACAACCGCACGGGTCGATCTTCAAGGTTCAGCAACGATCGCAGAGGTCGGTCCGTGAATGGGTGACCATCCATTACATACCAATACCCTTCTGTGCCTCGGAAAGCACGTTAAGCCGTTGTCATTTATACATTTTTGACAATTGTTACGGGTAGTCAGAAGCCCAAAAGTCTGACAACCAGTCTTACCAAGGAGTGTCGTGTTATGAAATGAAATTAAATGAAATTGTTTATTCTGTAAATAGGATATCGGAATCACTTTTACACGTCATATAAAAAAATATTAAAAATAAGCTAGATGAGTTCGGCTTTTCCTATCTGACTACTCCGAGAAGAAAGGCCGAAACAAACTCAGAGGTCGCAGTCTCTTTTAAAGTCCAACCCAGTTACCCAGTAACTGGGTTGTGGAGGTCGGATAGGCAATCGCTTCATGTAAAATAATTGTATTCAGCTTCGTCCGGTTAGACTGGAAGTCGACCCCAACATAGTTGGGAAAAGGCTAGGCAATGATTGATTTTTGTGAATTTACGAGGTCCTTTTAAAGTAAAAGTCAAGGACTTAGAAATATAATTTATATGGTTTGAAGTGCAAGATTTAATGTCTCATTGAAAAGGATGAAAGCAATAAAATTTGTACGTGACCTAAGTGAGTCATAAACTGTAATATTTGAAGAAGCCAATTCATATTCGATAAGCACTCGGCCTGTGGAATACTAAAATGTAGACCGATTTATCGTGGGTTTATCTGATCCATTATTCGGCTTCACTCTGAAATAAAAAATATATTAATGTAGTGATACTATAAAAGGGCAGAAAATGCTGCATCTAGAAACAAAATACGACAAAGTTAAACTGCGTATACAGAGTGGCAGGGACATCGACGCGAAAACTGTTACCATGGATTCAGTACACTGCGTTGAAATTTTTGGTCGGTTATTTAAAAAAAAAAAATCTGCAGTTCCATACATTTTGACCGCGAAGGTATTGCACTTTCCTATGAAACAGCAGTTTTTTTTTAAATAACTGACCAAAAATTTCAGCGCAGAGGGGTTCAGAACCATGTACTAAATCCATGGTAACAGTTTTCGCGTCGATGTACCTGCCATCCTGTATACATTTACTGTAAAGCCATATTTAATACGGGCATCCCTCTTAACGTATAAAGACAAGTATGACAAGTGTGCAGAGTTTCTTTTTAAATGGCAATTTTTTTTTTTGCAAGTGTGGACGCTATACTATTGCGGAAACGCCCTTCATTAGTTAAAATATTATTGTATAATGCCGTTCCCAGTCTGCACACAAAAATTGGATCTTTATCCAATAGTTTAGTCAGCTAGTCAAAAACTGGCAAAACCCATAGTCAATCCATCAGTAATGTTTGAAAAAAAATACCCTTTTTGATCGATGCTAGGATTTTTTTGATAATTCCAAAAAACTTTTATTCATCTTTATTGCCAGTGTTTCCATATAAGGTAATAAATGTATTATTGTCTCCACATTGTATATATTTATATTGCAGACTTATGCAGATATTATGTCCGCAATCTCTGCATATTTGTTATTTGGCCAGCGTCCAAAATGTCTCGAGGAATAGCCGATGTATTTGCTTATGCTTCTCTTTATGTCCCCTCATTATTCCGCTGGACTGGTCTGGAACTCTGAAGGTGAAGAGCGAACATATTGAAGAGTTATGGGGGAAATAAAGGGGGTAGATGGGGTAAGGGTTAAAGGAGTTAGTGTATAAGAGAAACGGGATTCTCGTATTGTTTTAAATCTTGTTATTCTTTGTTTTATGTAATGATGTCAGAGGCAGTAAATACATTTAGACATTGATGACCAAATTTTTTTTTAGTCCCTTAGCTAAATTATTAAAAATATTGGACACGTATTTTATTCTTTTTTTACATTATCAAAAGATTACGGCGATACATTGAGTTAAAATTTGCCATGACATCACTAGTATGTAGATTTTATACTTGTGACGTAGCGACCCCCACGTCCCCAACTTTAATGCGTTTTATCTAAGTATTTTTTTTTTATTAATATGAGAAAGCAAAAAATACGTGTCTATTATTTTTTTATTATCTGACAGATGGACTAAATAGTTTTTTATTTTTTAACCGACTTCCAAAAAGGAGGAGGTTATATGTTCGTCGCGTATGTTTGTTTTTTTTTTTTTTTTTTATGTATGTCCACCGATTTCTCCGTCAATTGTGGACCGATTTTGAAAATTCTTTTTTTGTTTGAAAGGGTGTGCTCTCGAATTGGTCCCATATAAATTTTATTAACTTTGCTTGGATAGTTTTTGAGTTAGCTATAAAATACGTATTTTTTTCGCACTTAGTATGTAGATGATATGTTAAGTTTCTGTCATTGGTAGCAGATAGTGGTATTCGAATGTGTGTGGGGTAGGTACCACAACTAAAAAGTGAAAAATAAAAACTTTTTACAAAAAAAAAAAACAACCCACCTCCAAAAAAAAACACTTTAAAGTGAAAAATAACTTTAATTTCGGAAGTCGGTGGCAAAAAACGAAAATACAAAACCCAAGACACCGACTTCCGAAATTAAAGTTATTTTTCACTTTGTAGTGTTTTTTTTGGAGGTCGGTTGTTTTTTTTTTTGTAAAAAGTTTTTTTTTACCCAGGCATCATCCCTATTGTATTCTATCTAAGTTGACATAACAATCCCATCAATTTACAAAGTGTTATGACCGTGGAATAGACACAAAAAACTCCAAATTGTCGTCAACCAATCATAAGACAAACATCCTAGACTTGTTTGTTTCTTTTTTATCTAAATTGACTATTTACTTAGAGCTACGAGTAGGGAAAAACTATTTACGACACGAAATGTAAATAATGTTATACATTACATCACACCCAAACTTCAAGGACGACATATCCTACCCAAAAACTGATATTTAAAACAAAACAAACCAACTAAAACAAGAGAAAGTTATTCACAATAATTTTGTTAATTGCGCCACCGGGCCACAGTAATAGGCTCTAATGAAATAATTGGTGGTATCCGCTGATCGGCCATGTGACATCGTCCGTGACGATGTTATCGCTAACTATGCTGTTACTGCACCAAACGATGGTTAAATTGAAAGTAAATGTGATAACAATCGCTTTGATGGTAAAACAGACCCTTGTAATGGACTTAACGGGATAATGCCTAAGAGTCGTTTGGAAAGAATTATTTTTATAGAAGCGTGGATACGGCGAGTTTTAGTGTTCATTAAATTTTATTCGCTGCTCATTTTAATAAACAAATGGAAGAATTTAAACATACCTACTTCTTTAGATATTACCTACAGCTGACCTCTGATACAAAGCTAGGCGAGAATCAAATCCATGGTTTTCCATTTGACTAAATCCGAGTTTAGAAGATGGATTAACTTGACGTAAAACGAACGATAGGGAAATTCCCCAAAGCTTCTTTCTGCTACTCATCATTTCCCTAACTGCACCCCTTCTCTTTTGGACCTGATGATCGTCTCTAATACTAATAATGTATCTGTCCACGGACAACTCACTGCCTGTTTTTCTTACCACGATTTCATCTTTATGTCCTACAGGATTCGCCCTCCCAAGCGTAAGCCGCAATATATTTTCCTTAGGAACTACAAGGGCATTGATCTGGAGGCATTGCTACGTGATGCTGGTAGCATCGACTGGACGGACGTCTTGGAGAGCTCTTGTATTAACGATATGGTTCACATTTTCAACAGCTCAATACTCAGCTTATACGATCGTCATGCCCCTATCCGTCGAGTCAAAGTCAAGTATGTTCCGGCTCCTTGGCTTACTCCTGCTATTAAGGATGTAATGGCATGTAGGGACAGAGCTAAAAGGAGGTTGAAACGCTGTCCTTCCGAGCGCAACTTGAATGCGTTTAAGTTGCTGCGTAATCGCTGCAGTCGTATGTGTAGAGATGCAAAGAGACGCTACTTCCATAATTCTCTCGACAACCGAAACTCTTCAGAAGTCTGGAAGTTTCTAAAAACTGTCGGCATTGGTAAGTCTCCAGTTACCTCTAGTAATGACGTTGACGTGTGTGCTCTTAACAAGCATTTCTCACATCCCCCTGTTACGTTGGATCCGCACGTCAAACTTGCTACTTTAAATAAACTTTCCAGTTTGCCAGTGCCACAGTGTCCTTCTTTCAAGCTGAGTCCTGTATGTGAAGATGAGGTCAAAAAATCAATGTGTGCTATCTCCTCATCTGCAGTTGGTAATGACAATCTTTGCTCAAGAATGATTTCTCCTATCCTCCCCTCATTACTTCCTATCTTGACTCACATTTTTAATTTCTCCTTGTTTTCTTGTACTGTTCCCGAGGCCTGGAAACAAGCCCATATCATCCCCTTACCCAAAATTCCTAAGCCGGTCTCACCGTCCGATTTCCGACCCATTTCTATCCTCCCTTATCTCTCTAAAGTTCTTGAGCACATTGTTCATCAGCAACTTTCTACCTTTCTATCTTCGAATGACCTTCTTAGTCCTTTTCAATCTGGTTTTCGACCTGGTCATAGTACGGTAACGGCTCTTTTGAAGGTTACCGATGAAATCCGCTGGGCTATGGACCACAAATCTCTCACCTTGCTTGTTCTGCTGGATTTTAGCAGTGCCTTTAACTCTGTCGATTTCGACATCCTTCTAGGAATCCTTAAATCTTTCAATTTTTCTTCTTGTACTGTTGGTTGGTTCGACTCCTATCTCAAAGGCCGCTCGCAGCGAGTTCGTCTCGACGAGTCTTCTTCTGACTGGTGTTCTCTTATCGCAGGTGTGCCTCAGGGTGGCGTTCTCTCTCCTCTTCTCTTTTCTATTTTCATTAACTTTGTCACCAGAGTCATTTCTTCCCACTTCCATCTCTATGCCGACGATCTGCAGCTTTACTCACACTTTTTAATACAAGATGCGGAAGCAGCGGTGTCTGCCATGAACAGTGACCTGGATTTGATTAGCGAGTGGTCGCGGTCTTTCGGATTGCAAATCAACCCTAAGAAATCCCAGGCCATAATTATTGGCGGGAGGTATATGCGTAATAAGCTCGATGTTGTGTCGCTGTCTCCACTCTGTTTGAATGGAGTTCAGATTGAATACGCAAATACTGTTAAAAACTTGGGGGTGACCATGGACTCCTACCTATCGTGGACTGCCCATGTTGGTCAAGTCAGTCGTAAAGTGCACTACACGTTCCATTCTCTGAAATGCCTCCAGAGCTTCTTGCCTTTGAGTACCAAAATCTCCCTTGCTCAAACTCTCATTCAGCCCATCATAGACTACGCTGATGCCTGTTATTTGGATGCCACCGAGGAGCTTTTAAATAAACTTGAACGTTTGCAAAACATCTGTATTCGTTTTGTTTTTAACCTCAAAAAGTATGATCACGTTTCCAACTTTCGCAAGATACTCAAGTGGCTCCCTATTCGTCTTCGCAGGAACTCTCGGATATTGTGTCTGTTATTTAACATCCTTCACAACCCTAAAACGCCATCCTATCTGCGGGAACGCTTTTCCTACGCCCGTCCCTCTGATGCACTTTGCAGGTCGCATCTTAGAAATCTCCTTAAATCCCCTCCCCACTCAACCGACTTCTACTCCTACTCCTTCAGTGTGCATGCGGTTCGGTTATGGAATTCACTTCCGCCTGACATTAGGGACTGCCAAACTGTTGCGGTTTTTAAAAGAAGAGTGAAAGAACACTATCTTTCCACTTCGTCATAGTTGCATAATATGTATTTATTATTGTAGAAAGTAATTTTATTTAAGTATTTTAGTGATATGTATGTTAGAAGTATGTATTTAAGTATATTCTTATGTTGTATGTTTATATTTAAATTAGTGTATAGTTAAGTTTTAGTAATAGTTAAGTTTTATTTTATGTATTCTGTTTTCTCTTTTACTCTTACACACGTTGTCTACATCTCTTTAATTACTTTCCTATCGCAGGTATGCTGGAAGAGATTTCTATAGAAATAAGCATCACCTTTGTACGTATTTTTCTGTTCCTTTCTTCTTGTCTGTTTATATGTGTGTACATAAACGGTTAAATAAATAAAGCTTCGTTTCAATCCAGATCGTTACAGATACCCTTGACAAATAGCCATCCAATTGCTCTTCGCCTCCAAATTAACCCCTGTATATATCTGTGCATGTATCTATCCAATTAGATTCTTACATGCGTAGTAAAGTTAAAGAAGTATGATTATGTTGGCTTACTTCACTAATTCATCATAAAATGTTCCCACTACTGGGACACAGGCCTCCTCTCTGTGAGAGGGAGTGGGCCGTAATCTACCACGCGGACCCAGTGCGGGTTGGTAGATGTCACATGTCTTTGAACTTCACTAATTACTTTGTGCAATGCTGATGTCTGCGTGGTAATCTACGTTTGTTTTAACATAATTTTTATTAATCTACTAGCTTCCTCCAGCGGCTTAGCTCGTGTGATATTTTTATAAATTATATATAGGTTATGTTACTCAGTGATAATTTATAGCAGTCTACTAGTGATTTTTTTTTTTTAATCGGTGTAGTAGTTTTTAAGTTTATTCATTACAAACAAAAATGTGTGGGGGCTTTTGGCTAAGTAATAACAGCTGCATGGGTCGATCGATCAGGTTAAGCTACGCTTGCCGCGGTTAGTCTGTGGATGGGTGACCATCTTTACATACCAAGACCCCTCCGTGCCTCGGAAAGCACGTTAAGCCGTTGGTCCCGGCTGTCATTTGTAGATCTTTGACAGTCGTTACGGGTAGTTAGAAGCCTTAAAAGTCTGACAACCAGTCTTACCAAGGGGTATCGTGTTACCCAGGTACTGGGTTGTGGAGGTTAGATAGGCAGTCGCTCCATGTAAAATACTGGTATTCAGCTGCATCCGGTTAGACTGGAAGCCGACCCCAACATAGTTGGGAAAAGGCTAGGCAGATGATGATTACAAACAAAAATACAAATCTTTTCTCTTTGTAATATTAGTGTAGAAGAATTGTCTAGATGCTGGGGCATCTTTTTTTACATGCTTTTCCAATTCTTCAGTATCCAAACATCGGCTATGATTATCAACAACCAATATACAAAAGTAAATGATAATTCCCTCCACTTCTTCTTCGTGTCGCACGACTTTATTTTAGATCTTGATGACCCAAAACTTCGCCTTCACATTATTCTCTCATTTCCCTTCATGTAACCATCCATCGTAGTTATCACACAGACTTGAGACACTAAAGCAAAAAAGCAAGTAACACTACAAATAAATCACGACAAATCACGAAATAATGACAGAAACGCATGTGATCACGTATGTTACGCCATCCATCCGCCTATTGAAAACCAGATCCCAACGTAGAAGCCTGCAGATGAAAAAACAATAGAAATCAGCTGTTGTTGCGAGAATGTCCCAGTTGATATAGCTACGCAACGTTGAGTATACGATGCAGATTTCCCAAGCAGTTATGGAGAGTCGTGTCTTGTTGGATCTAAGTTGGTTGGATTCCTGAATCGATAGTGTGATCGACCGTTTAGCCTATTAAATCTATAACTGGACTAGCGAAAGATGTCACCTTTTCAAATTAAATTTTCAGTTTTTTTAAAGTGAATTTTCTTTAAGTTGCGTTGAGCGTTTTTGAGATGGGAAAAAACAATTGAACTCACGACACCGTTACCGACGCCTCATTTTTGTAAACGCGATTGTGCTCTTTATTTATATTACGATACGGATCAATGATCTATGCAAGTATTTTTTTAAATTCCTTATTCAAGTTTCCACTTCTGACGGTACTCCCGGAGTGCTACTGTTTTTTTTTTAAGTGAAAACTTCTGTTGGGCGTTTTTGAGATGGGACTAAACCATTGATTTCGCGACTCTGTAACGTAACGCAATTTACCGACACCGTGGAGTAAAAGACATCAACGCGTTGATTCTGATTTTTTTGCCAGTTGAGTGGTATTGTTTTTATTTTTCTCTAAATATTTTCACTATACTTACTTAATTCTAAGAGTGAAATTGCCCGGAATTCATTTTATAAAGCACTAGCTATTGCCCGCGACTTCGTCTGCGATATAGGATGAAAAGTAGCTTATGTCCTTACCCAGGTCATAGTCTATCTGTGTGCTAAATTTCATCCAAATTCGTTCAGCCGTTTTTGCGTGATAGTGTAACAAACAAAATCACTTTCGTATTTATAATATTTGTTAGAATTGATTGCTAAATCCTATCCTAAGTAGGCTGTATCACTACAGAAATGATACCACCCTTACAATTTATGGATCACTAGTCCGATAAACTGGTATCTTCTCCATCTGATATCCATTCGTGATACCTTCTAGACCTATATATTTTTATATATTGGACGTCTGAAGTTCAGTACAGCCCAGTGGCCACCACTCACAAATCACGACAAATCTTGGGACACATCACGACTGCCGCATCACTATTATCATCTCTCTCGATTCTCACTTCATAAACAGGTAGTGTAAAAGGTAAAATGAATTGTAGTTCTCACATAAATTTTGTTTTTAGACACGAAAGCAATGTAACCAGTAACCATGTAGTTACTTCCCTGTTTTTGTCCGTAGGAAGCATAATAATATCACCTTTGGAACGGGCAACTAACTTACCTATGTTAATAGCGTACCCTTTAATTTTCCTTGTATGGCCTGAGAGCTGAAAATTCATGGTTTTTATTGGGTTTTTCTATCTGGAATCACAATATTAAATATATATTATATTTATTTTATTTATTATATTATATTTTGATGGAAATTATGCTCGTCCCATATTACATGGAACTTAAACATAACTTGCGAAATGTGGGTGTACAATAGGTACACCTCTGCCGAACCCTTTGGAGAAACAAGGCGTTATGTATGTTATTTACTCGTTTTTCAGTTCTACGTAGTATTTATTATTATATTTCTCCGTCTGAGTGACGAAAGTAGCATTTCCTAGAAATATCCTTTGGGATCTTGTTCCGAGAGTTTTAGGAAGTTGCAAGTTCAATTAAACGAGTAATGGCGCCAGTACTGCATCTACTTTAGCTGTTAATTAATTAAAGTGTGCTTCAATTAGACGCTGATGTTAAACAAACGAGCTTGTAATTAGGAAGTGTTTCTTTATTAAGTACATAGATACGGAAAACAACAACTAAGTATAGTAGATAGAAAACATGTTTGTCACGCGCTGTCGAAGTGGCCCAATTCTGGTCCGAGTTCATTTAAAACAGGTATTTAAATGGAATCATCGATATGAAAAATAAGAAGATTGTCATCATATGATTGATGTTGCAGTTTTTTATCATAACTACTTCTGAAAGTTCTGAGCAATTGAATCAATCAATTAAGTCTTGCATTCTAGTTTGGTCATATAATTTAATTTAATTTATATTTTTTTATTTGAATGTTTGAATATTATTTTATCCTTTCAACTGTCATTAACGAGACACAATAGAATTTGAATTGTTACCACCACCTCAATGAGGCGTCGTAACAGATGATGAGTTATTGTGTATGTGTGATTTTTATGTCAATTTTGTTTTTTAATTAAATTTAATGTAATGGACTTTGTCTGAAAATAAACGAATTATTATTATACAGATTTGACATCATTATAGGTTTATGAAAGGCCTAAATTGTGTGTTGTGAATAGAATTCAAAATAGTACTCAAAACTCGACCAATCAAACCGAACAACAATACCAAAACCAGTCACCAATAAACTATTCGAGTGAGTGAGTGACCAATAGTTGCACAGTCAATGTATTGTGCGCGCTCGCGGCGCTAGCGAGCCCTCGTTTGTTTCACCGGGATGCGCCCGCGCACCTCTTAGTGAAATTGTCCCTCTTGTCACGATGGCACTTCCTGGTGCAGATTTGCTGGACTCGTGCCTTTTATTTTTGATCTTTTCCTGTTCCCAGAAGAAAGATGGCAGCCATTTGTGAAATAGATGTAGTGTTGTTTCTAGGTAGTGGAATGTGACTTTTATCTGAGTCTGTTTGTTTTGTGTTCCATTAAGGTTTATTTATGTGGCATTTATTACAATTATTTTGTTGTTACATTTCTCTGGTTTTATTTATAGAATTATTTTTGGGTTCCTTACCTCAAAAGGAAAAACGGAACCCTTATAGAATCACTTCGTTGTCCGCCTGTCAGTCTGTCAAGACCCTTTTTCACAGGAACGCGTAGAGGTATTAAGTTGAAATTAATACCAAATACGTAATCATCCCTCTCACAGAGAGGAGGCCTGTGTCCCAGCAGTGGGAACATTTATAGGCTGATGATGATGATGATGACGTAATCAAGCTTCTAAGTCAACGCAATAAAAAAATACGGCCATTTATGCGACATTATTTGATACTCGCAAGTAAATCAAAACCTACAGGGTACATCCCGTTGACCTAGAATAATGAAATTTGGCAGGAAGCAAGGTCTCACAGCATATGTAAAGGAAAAAGTCCGAAAATCGTTAATTTGTAGTTTTATCATACAATTTTTTTTTAATGATTACAAACTTACATTAGCAGTTGGAGAATTGACCGTAACGTATATCGATGTATGGGAGAACATATTTTTCAACTACAATGTTTAGTTTGTTTTTGGGCTTAACACCCAAAGCTGAAAATCACGTGCGCGATAAAATACCGCTGCGATTTTATTACGTCCGTGCGAACGGTGGTTAAAACGTATTCCACTTAATTCCCACCTATTCTCCTTAATTTAGACTCTAGAATTATCCAATCTATCTCTATACTTAGGACGGCGCCTACTAATTAATTATTCAATTAATTTTCCTCGCGACAAGTCATCAGAATACCTACTATACCTTATAAGGTAAGCAGATAACACAATCTGGGACCTGAATATAAGAGATGACCATTACTTTATGATAATCTGCGGTCTTTGACTTAAAAGATTATATGTACCTACTAGCCTAAGATGAGCCGAGGCCAGACTCGTAAAATTTTAGCACCTAGAGAAAAAGTACCTACATGGCCTGTTTATTTTTTTTTCTGAATTTATGGAGTCGGTTGTGGTACACATGGCCACACATCAAGCTATACACTTCCAGTATAAGCTGACCTCGCATTGTAGTGCGTCTCCACGCACTGCGGTAATCAACACGTTGATGTCTTTTACTCCACGGTGTCGGTAACAGGTCGCGAAATCAATGGTTTAGTCCCATCTCAAGTTTTCACTTCTGTCGGCTGTCCCGGAGTGCCACTGTTTTTTTTTTTTATCTATTATAGATATCATTATCTATGACAACTGTTCATCACACAGATGTTTTGCTTCCAAACAGAACTTACTGTTGAATGTTGATGATAACAGTTTTTAATGTAAATAAGTATATCGTAACCAGAACATATTGACATCAAACGATTGACATTAATTTCGCAATGACATTATTATGGATTGCAACGTCGCAAGTGAATCGCCTACGTTACTATTAAGTAATCAGTTTCCCTCAATTAATTCCGATTACTCGCGTGGGAAGACACTCGAGTGACGGCAGTTTTTCTTACCAGATCGGCAAGATAATGAGGAAATATTTATAGCATAAATACCATGAAATTACACATTCATCGAATCTACTAAGGCTTCGAATTACAGGCGATATTTCGTCCTTAGATACCGTCTGTATCTACAAGGTGTAATGGTGGGTACTGACCGGTCTTACGGGTTGTAATGTAACATATAACGAAAAAACGAGCATTCGTGCAGTCAGTACGTGGAAACGAGCGTGAACATGCGATCAGCGAGCCGCTCGTTGCTGGTTTCGAGTGCTCTGCCCGCTGTCGGTTTTTAAAAATTAAATTAAATTTAAATTAAATTTATTTATTGACTTAGACAACAATGATCCATATGTTAGTTAGTTAGATACAAAAAGAAAATTTAAAAACTATGTTAGTGTGTTACAATTATAACTAAGTACAAACAATATTTACATACATTCACCGAATGTAATGAATCACTCCTGCCTAACCAACACCTGCATGAAGTGATTCATTATCGGCGAGTCAAATTTGTCCACTAACATCTTTAGAATGCTGTTAGGACTTGACCGCGTTCTCTTTAGCAGCGACGCCGTTTTTCTCCTCACCATTGCGTGGAAATCGTGAACACGCGCCTGCGCGAACATGCCAAAGGCACTGCAAAAGCGCGCCAGTCCCAAAAGCATTCTGAAGCTGTTATTATATTGGACCCTCAGGGCGTCCATTGTTTTCCGCGTGTAGCTGGCCCACAGGCCGCTCGTGTAGAAGGTCTGGCAGTAAGCCTTTTTGTCGTCCCTTTGAGTGTTACGCGGTTCAGTTAGAACGCCCCAACACAAGTCGTCACGAGCGCAAGTGCCGCATGCGTCGATTTCCTATTGTGTTTAGAATCTGGAGCGCGGGCGAGCTAAGAACATATTTGATACGAGCATGTTACACGAATTTTGGGACAACGTAACATGCTCGCTGCGAATGGTACTAATTGCGGCCCGTAACACCGGTCAGTACCCACCTTTATGTAGCTATTGGTGTAATGTAACGTAGACATTATGGATATTATTGTAAGTCCGTGTCTACACAATACGACATTGTGGTTTGACGCAGGGCTGTTCTATACCGCCCCTTAATTGAAGTAATAGGTTATTGTGTTAAGCTATTGTGAATTGTAGGTAATACACATTGTGGGCATGTAATTCAGGCCAACATGTAAAGGTTGTGTCGACCGGTTTGATTTCGTTTAAGGACTTTCCACCACAGCTTGAACTATTTTCTGTATAGTATGTACGTACCGATTCAAGAAGAAAAGAGGGGAAAAAAGTACATCATATTTAAATTATAACACACATTTAGGGCGAATTTCACCAATGAAGTTTCATTCTTGTCAGCTGTCAGTGTCAAAATTGTTGTGGATTTTTGACATTGACAGCTCTTGAACGCGGTTTAGAAGTGCTGATCACGTTCACCACGAATACCTACCAGCGCCGCGGTATTTATTAAAATATCGCAGCATTATGCTGAGATATGGGCCTTTTTGCCTCGCACAGGTCGTTACTATTTTTTTGTTAGTTTAAAATGCTCCTTTGTTATTTTTATTTTATTTTTATTACTGTCTGTATTTCCCGTGCATGTCCCAAATAAAATATTTTTCTTTCTTTCATTTTCATTGGTGAAATCCGCTCTTAAGAAAGAAAGAAAGAAGAAATAAATATACTACTACTATATCGAACAATCAAATTATACTTCCGCATCGCAGTCCATTCAACAAAGTTGTACGACCAATCTTCATACGCAATTTGTTTGTCAAACATGTAAACAAACACGAGTTTTAAGAAAAAAACTGTAATACCTACACATAAGGTTCAGTTTGCGCTACAACTTCTGATTTTTTATGACTTTTCAACAGTACTGGTCAGTCTAAAATCAACTTTATTTACACTAGTGTAAAGTTGATGTATGTTTAAATGGAAATAACATCAATTGGAAACAAGGTTATAATTATAAATAGACCTCAGTTACAATGCGTGTTGCAACATTATGCACCCATCTTTGGACGCAGCATTAATAACGCGTATATTATGCAAAATTAACAATTTCTCATAAACTGACGTCACATACATCGAGGGTGCATAACCAGGGGTCATTAACCACTGTCTTGATAAACATCTGGCACTTTTATCAACATAACATAATCCTGTGGTCATAAGATAATCTCGGTAAAGTTTATACCTACACATCGATAAACAAACAGTAAAGCAATGTTATTTAATTATATGTGCATAAATTAACATTCCGTTCATAGTTAATTCTGTTATACAATTAGCTATAGATAGATGTGGTGAGGTACTTTGTAAGTACAGCTGTAGTGATTTACTGAAAAAAAAAGTGGTGGCACTCCGGGAGTGCCGACAGAAGTGAAAACTTGAACACGATCACCTTGGTGGAAGAACAATACTTGTATAGAACATGGGTCCGTAACCTTATCTAAATAAAGAGCTCAATCGCGTTTACAAAAAAAAGTACTTCCGAAACTTTTAAAGTAAAAATACTTGCATAGAACGTTGATCCGTCACGTAACATAAATAAAGAGCACAATCGCGTTTACAAAACCTTTAAAGTAAAAATACTTGCTTAGAACATTGATCCGTAACCTAACAGAAATAAAGAGCACAATCGCGTTTACAAAAATGAGGTGTCGTCGTGGTGTCGCGAAATTAATTATTTAAGTCCCATCTCAAAAATGCCAAACGCGCCTAAAGAAGTTTTTACTTCAAAAATCTGCCAAAATCTCAAATCCTGTAGTCACATTAAAACGTTGTTTATTTTAAAATAATTATACATTTTTAATAGGCTTCTCAAATGGATAATTTGTGAAATATAGGCACTAACATTGTTTCTATTTTAAAATAGTTATTGTGATCTACTACAACTATTATATAACTTTGAAATCACGGGCTTACTAATGTTTTTTTACGTGGCTTCTTTGCGATTATACCTACTGGTCCTAGAATCAAACAGTGCACTTGTAAAAATTATCATTTCTTATTATTTAAATAATCCCTTTACATTTACACCAGCCACAACAATCCTATCACAAAAATTACAACCGATGTCGCTCATAGCTTGCATTCACCACATACACAACGCGAACATTAGTTGTTTTCAGCACAATTTATTATTAACATCCACAGTCTGTCTGCCTGCGTGTGTGAACGTTCATTTGTCAAACCGCGGTGCGTATGTGCTCACTTGTACAATGCAGTGCTAATCATCGCTTGATGCTATTATTGGAATCGATAATGTGGTGCGAATGGGAATCGATTGTGTATTCGATTCTCGGTAACCATTTGTCATTTGTTTTGGAGGTAACATGGTATGGATGAGTTATAAAAGGTGTTCAACATTTTGGTAGGCATCATTTATTAATCTACTTAATAAAAAACATAAATTCACTGACAGAAAATGCATAGCCTATAGATACTGGGCCTAGAAGCATTTTTGCACAAGAGTTAATTTTGTAGTATGGGGTCTGCGAAACGATCAATTGCCATCGATTTGTATTGTAGTAATATTGTCAATCGCTTCAATTGAATTCGGTAGACGATCAATTTGCGCAGCAATGTGTATCAATCACGTAAAAATTGACATTTTCAATTGGTCGTTTCGATGACCCTTTTCGAGGGTGAGCACTAAGGTCGGATCAAATTTTGTATGAAAGTTAGTCATTTTTGCTGATGGGAAAGCCATCGAGCGCTCGGTTTGTACATATATGTATAAATCAATCTGAACAGACGAATCCGATTCGATCGGTCTGTCCAAATGCGTGAACCACACAAGAATCGATGAGACTGTTCGGTTTCAACAATTTGCTTCTAATAGTAATCGTTCTAGAAACTGTAAGCCTGACACGATAGTAGTACTGATTTTGTTCACATCAGACGATCTTAAATGAAATTGGTTATTCTGTTGAATCACTTAGAAATATTAAAAATAAGCTAGATGAGGTCGTTTCCTATCTGACTACTCTGAGAAGAAAGGCCGAAACAAACTCAGAGGTCGCAGTCTCTTTTAAAGTCCAGACATAATCTTCGTCAGGCCATTTGAGGACCATGTAGATTAGTGTCTGAAATGGTCTTTTGAGGAAAGACACAGATTAGAGTGGACCTGTCCAGTCAGTGCAAGCTGATGGTATAGCAGAACTGACCATCTATGGTAGCTTAAAGGCATCTCGAGTTAGTTTTTATTATCATTACATAAATTGAAATTGCAATTTAAATCATATTTATATTGAATATTTTGAAATTTTTATAACATTTTACAATTTGACAATTTTTTTTTTGTACGATTCTAACATTTTAAATGAAAAAAAAATTGTCTATGTTACTATTTTTTTAATGAGCTGTTGAATATTTAAACTTAATTAATTACAATTTTATTTTGGGTTTTTAGTTGTTTAGGTTTTGTTTAGTTAGTCTATTGTCAAGTTTTGAATAAAGGAACAATTAATTAATTTGTGTGCGTATTAATTAATTACCACAAGTTTATATCGAGATACAACAAAAATAGTTTATAGTTTAAATGTATGAGTGTAAAACACAGAACGATGGACTAGAATTATGTCTGAAATAAATTATAAAGAATAGTGCTGTTCCCACAACAATTCCATACAGTCGTGAAAAATAAAACCCTTTTTTACTACATAAAAGCCTAAACTCCAGTAATTTCAGCGGTCTCTAGTGGTCCACAAATTCATGGTCGATAGGTAATAGCCTAATGGTACCAGCTTTGCCCTGAGGTGCGGACGTTGAGTGACCATCTCTGCAATCTTGGATCGGCCAGACATGAGTGCGTGACAAGGCATTGAATTGATTTAGGGGTGACTGGATGTGGTAGGGTTTCGATATTAAATAAAGTGGGAACAATACTTACACTTTACTGCCTCGGTCGCAAGCGCTACTGCTGAGCATGTGGTCCTGGGTTCGATTCGGTCGGTCGGGCAAAGTGTTATTGGGTTTTTCTATCTGAAATTTCTCAGTAGCAGCTTGGAGTCTGGATTTGTGCCCGGTTGATGGCAATAGGCTCGCCCCTATTACATGGGACTTAGATATAACTGGCGAAATGTGGGTGTACCTGCTACAGGGACACCTCTGCCCAACCCTTCGGGGAAACAAGGCGTGATGTTATGTTATGTTATGCAATACTTACAAACAGCCGGAGAGCAGCTGCCGACAGTCTGTAGTTTTAGTCGTGCAGGTCGATATTTGTTGTAAGAATACAATATTTTCTTCTTATAAATCAAGGTAGATAGTCGACAAATTAATAAATCCAAAGTCTGGATTTTTCCTTGCATTTCTTGCGTTTTAGTAAAAAAAAAAATTAAAACAATTTCTTCTGCATTTTGATAGAGGTTACAAAATCACAAAAGCAGTCTGTCGACATGCATTTCAGTGTCTGTTATTGACCTAAACATTCATACCGCCACAACACATGACATATTTATTCCCAAAATCGTACAATAAACATCTATCATGACCACAAATTATCACACTGTACATCACTCCATTATTATCACTACATGTCCCTAACCACATCCAGTCACATAGGTCGCCGTACCCGGTTCGTCCCCAGGGCCCGATTATCATTTATTACCCATGCATGGTGCCATTACATCGGACCGGGACGATACACCGTGAATTTATTATTTTCGTGCCAATTTGCATTCCGACACTGTAATTGATATTCGCGTAATTTTTTTTCATTTTTCTGCTATCTCGTCTTGGTTTGACGTCGTAATTATAGTGTGTAGGGTTGTCGAAAATGTTGAATTATGAAGATGATTTATTACATCGTCTTCAGCTCTCAATAGTGCAAAATATTTAGATAAAATATCCAGAAAATCTATTTTATGTACACACGAGTATAACATGATACTCGCAGGTTTGCACGTTGTTCGACAGAAGTCAAAATTACACTTTTTAGGTCTTATTGTACATCATTCTACACGTGCTGCCTGTGGGCCGACTATACTCAAAAGTCTTACAGTGCCCTCCGAGTCCAATTTAATAATGCGTTCAGGGTGCTGATGGGGCTGCGGCGATTCTGTAGTGCATCAGGGATGTTTGCTGAACGTCGCGTAGACTGCTTTTACGCTACGATGCGTAAAAGGTGTGCATCCCTGGTGCGTAGAGTACGTGGCAGCTCCAACAGCATCCTTAGCATGATCGCTAGTCGGCTGGACTGTGGTTACATCAATCATTGCTGCGCCATTTGTCATGGAGTGGCGCAGTAGTGATTGAGTTAACTTTCTTTTTAAATGTTTTGTTGTCGGTAGTTTTAAGTATTACTAACACTAGTCCATAAGAACATTGTTAGTAACAAAATGGACACATGGTCTGAAATAAACTCTTTAATTAATTAATAAGCTGACCTCGCATTGTACGGAAATCCTATACAAGGCGAGATCAGCATACACTGAAAATGTATAGCTTGATGTGTAGCCGTCTGTACCAATAACTTCGTCCGGATACTTTCCAATATTATCATTTTATAATTACACGCCTGCAACAGCAGTAATGACTTATTCTATAAATACAAAACGCACTAAAACCCATAGCATTTCATTAAGCACACTAAAATAACGAAATAACTTTCTGATTTATAGAGGTCGGTCGTGGTATCGATACTAAAACTTTCGAGCAATTACAATTAAACGTACCTCCAGCATGTTATTGCTCGGTCACTTGATGTAACGTAAATTTTTATGTGAGATGTGAGATTTTGAGGATGCAGCCGGTATATTCTTCGTATAGAGATTTTTACAGAATAGATCGGCGGCCGTGAAAACTTAGGTGAAATGAGCTGCCAATCCCTAGAATCAGGGTGGAATGACAGCTCACTTCAAGCTAAGAGCTAAGATAACAAGGTGAGATTTTTACAAAATGTACCGGCTGTATCCTCATTTACTCACAAACATGTAAATTAAGACGAAATATATAACAGTGGCCTTGAGTGGTTAGCTTGCGTGTTCTGTACTGAGCTCACGCAACGCGTTCCAGCCAGTAATAGGACTCGCCCATCAAAGAGCGCTGTCCCAAATTAGACGCATTATTAATTTATTATACATAAAACAAAACGTATTTTAATAAAACACGTATACTAAAAGATCAATAATTAAATTATCTTTAAAATGGTGAAGGTTTCAGAAAAATCCACTTGATAGATTTTGCGTGATTCTCAGTTTTTATTCGCGGTAGACATAACTTTACAAATTAATTTCACTATGGAGAACTTCAATAAGGAGAACACTTAATATAGGAATATTTTAGATTATATTTATATTAATAAATATAATCTAAAATATTCCTATATTAAGTTATTAAAAAAATGCTCTAATTGAACATATATTTTTTCCAAGTCATTAACACTACTCGTTTAGACGTGATCTTCTGTATAAAATCATTAAAAGTCGGTTATCGTCGCCTTAATGAGATTTATTCGCATGACGTGTGTGCTTAATGATATTCCTTTTATGGAACTTTAGGATCCTTTGGATGACTGTATGTTTATCGGATTCAAACTCAAACTCAAACTCAAATCATTTATTTCAATTAAACCATTTACAGGCACTTTTGAATTGTCAAGGAATCGGTCAGTCAGAAATAGGTATGAAGCTAGTTGCCCATTCCAAAGCGTAGTAGGTACCTATGGAGAAGAACGGGCAAGAAACTCCACGGACACTCTTTTAAATAAAAAATTGTTACAAAATATTGGTTACATCATTCATGTTGAAATTATACATGTGAGAACAATGTAGAAAGACGTGCACATGAGAAGCGTCCGTAATAAAAAGATAAAAAAGAACAATTCAAAAAAATTAAAAATAAGCCCTGGCAGCTAAGAGATAACCAGTCCCAACTGACGGCGCCCGTTCACGAACATGACGCATGGATTAGCACCATTCAGCTCAACCATTTTGAAGGGAGCTAAATGATCCAACACACGCGCCACCATCAGCGAAACATTTGAGTGAGCATGATATACTCACAGCCGCCAGGGCACATTCAAGTCAATGCAAGACATATTACCCGGTAAATAGTAACTCTTTAGTACATAGTGCTCACATAGTGTGCTATGCAATTATATAATACAAAAGAGATTGAGTTTATACAATGCAAAGATGGTCTTACAATCTTCAGCAGCTCCAACAGTATTTGCAAATGTTAATCAATTAGTTGTGGTTGTGGAGCAGGACCAGCATTGAGCCAAGCATTTTTATTTACTTGGTAAGATAAAAAAATAAACATTTAAGTTCGTAATGTCAAAAACAAAAATTTAAAAAAAAAGGGAAAGCAACTCTTCCAAATATTAAAATTTTAACTAGTGAGCCCAAGTGGCTGTGGAGCAGGACCAGCATTAAGCCAAGCATTTTTATCTACGATATAATCATCCAACTTATAATATGCTTGTCTACATAGTGTGCGTTTAATGCATGTTTTAAATTTCTTCTCATTTAGTTGAAGAATATCGAGTGGTATTTTATTATAACATTTTACACAGTACCCCATAAAAGAAGTGTGAACTTTAGACAATCTAAAACGTGGTTGATCTAATTTATTCCTATTTCTAGTGTTAAAATTATGCCTGTCACTTATCTTACTAAAAAGGTGTAGATTTTTTCGAACATACATAATGTTTTCATATATATACTGACAAGGTACCGTCATGATGTTAATTTTCTTGAACAATTCCCTTAGAGATTCGCGTCTGCGGAGGTTGTAGATGGCTCTGACGGCCCTCTTTTGCAGAATAAAGATAGAATCAATATCTGCAGCCCGTCCCCACAGCAAAATACCGTAAGACATGATGCTATGAAAATAACTAAAATAGACCAGTCTCGCGGTATCCACGTCTGTTAGTTGGCGGATTTTCCAAACAGCGTAAGCGGCTGAACTTAGCCGCCCTGCAAGTGATGTTAAGTGAGGACCCCACTGTAGTTTGGAGTCAAGCGTTATCCCCAGGAAAACTGTCTTTTCGACGAATTCTAGTGTCTCCTTATTCAATACAACGTGACATTCACTACATCTAACATTCGGTAACGCGAATCTTATGCATTTAGTTTTCTTCTCATTTAATACCAAATTATTTACAGTAAACCAATTATGGACCGTAAGCATAGCGTTATTTACGTCGTCAAGCTCCTGTGCACGTCTGTCTACTTTAAAAATCAGTGATGTGTCATCAGCAAATAACACCATTTGTGGTCGATTTTTCAGTAAATTTGGTAAATCATTTATATATACTAAAAAGGATTAAGGAAGCGAGAGTCTAAAATATGTAAAGACATCTACGAAGACTTTTCTAATTAATATTTCCTATTTATGTGTCATTTGGGTGATATTAAGCTTCAATTTGAACAGCAGACACCGGTAGAATAATTTTCGCGAAGTTTTCAGAGAAATTGTTCTACCAGAGTCGCTTATCTGCGGGAGCCTTAAGTGGGCAAAGTTACTGTGTAGTTCCTGACTGAGGACATATGTTGCATGTCGAGAGAAAATGGCAACACCAATTTGTATAACAAGCATTGTATTTATGGCAATGTCTTCTAACAACTGTACATTAGCGTTTATGAAGAGACTCGTGTTTCACGACGTTTAGGCGCTTGTTCTTCATAAATGGTGAATGGCAAAGTTACCAGGCAACTATTTACAAACATACTATACAAAAACGACGTGGACCGTATTGCTGTCAACCGGAAACGTGCCCAGTAGACTGGCAGCATTGCCACGTTGAATGGCAATGCAAATTCTTTGGCCAATTAACGAGCCAGCCCTCTGGTCACGTTCATAACATGAAGTGTCGACCAGTTGGCGAAAAATTTCCTTAAAAAACTTTTTTAAAGTTTTTCATTTTTGCTTTTTAGTTGTTTACTTGGAAGTCGGTTAAAAAAAGAATCATCGAAATCGGTTGGCGTGATATTGAGTTTTTCGTCCATTTGTCGCGCACATACTTAATGCTTTAAGATTTACATGGTTTTCTCATGGATGCCATTGTCAGAACTGGATCAAATTGAAATGGGACCACACGAGAAGCACCAGCTTTCAAATAAAAAAATAATCATCAAAATCAGTTCACCCAGTCGAAAGTTCTGAAGTAACAAACAAAAAAAAATAAGAAAATACAGTCGAATTGAGAACCTCCTCCTTTTTTTGAAGTCGGTTAAAATGAAGACGTGCACTTGGTCGCCATGACCCGAGTATTTCAATCCCAAACGGCTCAAAACTGTAGTTACTACTTATAGTATTTGCGCCGCATTCAACTCACTCAAATTGTAAATAAACAATATTTTTCTCCACCAACTCATTAGAACACACCTTTCGTCCTACATAGAAATTCAAATCAATTCTCCGACCAATTTGGTCAAAGTTTGTGAAACCGGTTTTCTTTTGCAATAGACGCCATCTTTGCCAATGGCCGCTCGTCACAAACATTGTAATGCGATCCGTTTGTAAAGTGTCGAATCAGGCGGCGAGTAGATCAATCATTGGATGAAATTCGCCAAGAAATTATGCAAGATTGATCGGCCACACGCAGAGTTTTGGTGTTTAATCGATTCGTAATTAAGATATTATTTTATTTGGTGTTCTTCAAGGTTAATTAGGTACTATTGTCGATGTATGGTTGCGTAAATTCTGGAGTCCTCTGCTCCTATATTGCATTAGTTTGTTATGTGATGCTGCATGTAATGAAAACCGGTTTTCCTAAATATTGGGATATAAGTTCATAACGTTCCATTAATTTCGCAGCAATCTTTAAATTTAGTGACACAGTTTCCATTCTCTACTGCTTCTAGTTTGCTTCCTTTACCCTAATTGCGTAACTTATTTTCGCAAACGATTTAATTTTGACTGTTCAACAACATTCATTGCGTTATTTATGTTGTTGAGCAGATTTTTTTTCCAACTTATGAAGCAATGAATTAGCAATCTGTTTCAAATCGAAACAAATTGTGATTGATCGTGTTTTACGCAATCCGGTATCTAATTTAACATCACACACAGCTTTCTGAAAACTCTTTAATGTGTTATTAAGTTATTATTATTATAACCTCCAAACTCATCCATGAATTTGGACGCAGAACTTTCGATATTTCACGGAAAATTAATTATTTTCAATTCGAAACTCAAATTCAAATGAATTCTCCGTTGTCCGTACAGTTCACGAATGAATTTCATCCACACATTGTATACGGGTAACCGCACGATTACAACTTTCAGTAGGAAGCAGGAATCCGTACCTAATAGTTACATTTATCATTTGAAAGCATTGATATTGGTTCAGCGAGGAATATTACGCGCCTATGTTGCTTTTTGACACTTTATTTGAATGTTAACTAATAATTAATAGTAAGTAGTTGTATTTTGTTTTTTGTATTTGTATGTAAATTGCATGTTATGCCTGGATTCAATGTAATGTATATTGTTTATGAATAAATGAAAATGAATGAATGAAATGTGTAAGGTTTTGACTGCTGTGTAGCCTTTAATTAGGACGACTGCAAAGTAATTGTGGCATTTCTCACTAAGTGTGGGCCACTTCGGTATGTATATGTTACCAAAACATTATTGTAAATAGTTTTGATTGAATGTTTCTATTTACAAATAATGTATAGTCGATCTCATAATTTCTTTGTCAGAGAGTTTCAACCCTATTAAGTAAAAAGTTTCTAGGCATTGTTGTCAAAAGTTGTGATGCGATTAGTGATTACGAGGTCGACCATTTTTCTTTATGCTATTTTCCTTACTCTGGATCTATAACTTTTGCACCTACAGATTTTGTATTGCTTCAAACACAAATCCTTTTTGATTCATTCAGTTCTATAGGCCGAAGAATATTGTATTACTAGGGCACCCGGCCCACTGTCGGCGATTAACGAGAAGCGAGTAAAACTAGCAACTAAAAACGAATTGACGAGCAGCTAGTGCGCCACGGCGACAAGAGATTACTGGCTGGCTGGCTGGTGTTGATTTCGCATTGTATAGGATTTCCGTACAATGCGAGGTCAGCTTATACTGGAAATGTATAGCTTGATGTGTGTGTAGCCGTGTGTACCAAGCGTGAGGCAGTTGTCCGCGCCGGCGAGGAAGCGATAAACTATCGGCTATTTTCTTGCTCAACGAGTGATATATATACAATCCGTGTAAACAAAAGAGATGCATAATCGCTGGCTGTTCACACCGCCCGCCGGCGAGGACTCTCTCCACTAGTATCTCGCTGAGCGACAAGAGCTATTAAAAATAATACTCGCTCAGCGATACTTGCTGAGCGATGCTCGCTTGGCGGTCAGAACTCACGCTGAGAGACCAAACAGTGGTAATTTTGCCCCGAGCGAGTGGTGCGAGTAATCGCGAACACTCGCTGATAGGCCAGCGACAAAACTATCGGAACTACACTCTCGCTGCTCGCCAACTCGTTTTCAGTTGCTAGCTCTACTCGCTACTCGTTAATCGCCGGCGACAACTGCCTAGTCTCTCACCGAGTATTCTGCCCGCTAAGCGAGTACTCTCTTTGTTAACTCTTATCGCTGCGTCAAACGAGTATCTACTCGCCTGCAGTGCGAACAGTGAGCCATCAACTATTAATATACAGGGTGGCAGGGACATCGACGTGAAAACTATTACCATGGATTCATTACATGATTCTGAACGCCCCTGCGTTGGAATTTTTCGTTGGTTATTTTAAAAAAAATTACTCTTTCATAGAAAAGTGAAATAGGTACCTACGCGGTCAAAATGTATGGAACAGTTGTTTATTTTTTAAATAACCGATGAAAAATTTCAATGCAGGGGGTTCAGAACAGAATCCATGGTTTCAGTTTTCGCGTCGATGTCCCTGCCATCCTGTATGTATCTCTTTTACTTACACGGGATCTACAATCTGTCAAATTTATTTAATAGATTTTCAACTTTATCGCTGAAGTATAAGGTTCAAAGTTGATTGGGAAAATTTGACAGTTTCGGGTAGATTGATGTGCTGGCGTCTGTACGTTCCTTGAGAGAGAAAATCGTTGATAGCTAGTCGCTTCCTCGTGCGGTGGGACATGTGGTTCTTCCCTCCATCACTAGTTTCGTATTGTGTGTCCGTTCGGGTATTCCTTAACATTCTTTCACGCAAGACTATAAAAATAAAAAGCAATCAACCACATTCACTATTCTTTTCTTTCGTCACGCACTGGATTCGTAGTCTACCGATCTGTAGGAGACCTACGTTTAGTGGATATTTTTCGATTTGTTACGGTATCTTTTGTAAAAAAAGTAAAGACAAAAGAATATTGTTGTATTAAGAAAATAAAGGCAACATTATTGAAATCGATTTAAGGCTCGTGCCGACCAGCGCGACACGCGACGCGACACAAAGACCTGCCTTTGTGTCGCGTCGCGTGTCGCGCTGGTCTGCACAAGCCTTTACACAACAATAGACACAGATCAATAAAAAAAGCACGTGATAGAAGTGAAACTGCTTAAAAAAATAAAGAATTATTAGATATTTAGTGTAAGAAACAGAGAAAGTTATATCTTTCTTCTCTCTCATGTAAAGAAATATGCCTAAATGTGATGCGTCCTTATTTCACTATCAATTTTCGTCCAATTATCGAATCGCCGCCTAAGATGGATGACGATTGACTTGTCGCGAACCCGAACACGGCGTGTTGCCACACCAAGCAGCGCTCCAGCGCTCGGTGTGGCAACATGCCGTGTTCGGGTGGTAAAACGCCGTATCCGGGTTCGCGACAAGTTAATCGTCATCCTGAGGATGCCTCGTTGAGTGGTAAAAAAACACGTGTCGATTTTTTACAGGGTTTTTTTATGGCTCTTTAGGAATAGTAAAGCGGAACAGGTTACTAAATATATCAACGTCTATTGTATTTTTTTTCCGCAAGGTCACGCCTGAATCAATTAACTACCTAATTCCTTCAGTTTAGTTTTGAGTTTAAAATTATTACTCTCCATTTAAAATATTTACTGATACTTTTCTTTATTATATTGTCTCAAAAAGCTCTTTTTGAAACACTAAAGTAAACTTAATAACAATTAACATAAACCTTTTTCAGAGTCCAACGTCCTCACGACCCTCATAGACAATTCCAGACAAAAGCCAAAGAGTACAAATTATGAGTATTCTCAGTACACCAATACTAATAAATTTCTCTATGAAGCTAGTTACTGCTAGTTAAAAGTTTCCGATCCCTAGCGGCGGGAAGACTTAATTAGTTATCCTGTGGCGAAGGGGCCTGCTGGCTCCTTTGTGCTAATGCGATGAATATTTAACATGTTCTTTTTAATTGGACTTTGTTTGTAAGTATCGTTCGTAACGTTTGTGATAGTTAGTTCAACCGCAGTTTTACTTGCTTCCTTGGAGAGCGCCTAAGTACCCGGATAAAATATATACTGTACAAATATGTTCTTAATATCCCTCAGCAAACCTCGTGTTTCGTCAGTCGTCGGATTTCTATCAGTTGCTCTTTGCACTTGGTGCAGACCGGACGCTCTCAATCGACTTGGAAGTATATAGAGTTGTTAATACTCTTTTAACTTAATGTAATTTATTTAAAAAAATTGAAGGAAAGCTGCTACAGTCGCAGGCACGACAGATAGAAAAATAGTTTTACAGCTCTATATAGTTCACACGAAAATCAAAACAAAACAACAATAAAGTACTTAGTTCTGAATTCAAATTATTATACAAGATAAATCTAATAATTGATAGACATGGAAATTAGCATTCGTTTTATATTCGGAAATGCGATAATTCTCGAGGAACATTAAAAAAATATTCTATACTGTGCCTGCTTAGCCTTTTCTCAACAATTGGGGTCGGATTCCAATCTGACCGGATGCAGCTAAATACCAGTATTTTACTTGGAGTGCCTATCTGACCTCCACAACCCATTTACTGGGTAACACGATAGAACTTAGTAAGACTAGTTGTCAGACTTTTGGGCTTCTGACTTCCTGTAACGAATGTCAAAGATCTACGTATGACAGCCAAGACCAACGATATGTAATGGATGGTCACCCATCCATGAACCGACCGCTGCAAGCGTAGCTTAACCTTCGATCGACCGTGCGGCTGGTATTATTTGGCCTACCCGGATAAAATATATTCTGTTCAAATCCAATAGTGTCCAATAATTTCTAAATAAAAAGTTAAAAGCTCTTTACCTTTGTTGATAGACAGACTAATAAGCCTTGAAAGCTTTTCGTTGGGAAAGCTTTATGGAAACTGAAAATTACGCGGAGAAATAAATAATTATTGTTGTTGGACATTCTGAAATTGACATATTCGATCGAGGACACAGTCTGTGGGGATTTATTTAAATCCATTTAATACGGCAGTTGCCTAGGTAAAAAAAGAAATTCTATTTAGTCCGTCATTCAGATAATAAAAAAATATTAGACATGTGCTTTATCATATTAATCAAAAATAGAAAACACGCATTAAAGTTGGGGAGTGGGGGCTTGCTAGCTCACAACGGTCGTATTAAATCTAGCAAGGTGTCACGCCATGTCACATTTTAACTCAATCGCCGTAATCTTTTGATTACGTCAAAAAAGAAAAAATACGTGTCCAATATTTTTTAATAATCTACAAGACGGACAAAAAAAATTATGGACACAGGCCTATTGCCGATGTGTCTCTTTTGCAACCATTGCTATTTTCTTTCTTTCTTTCTTTATTTATTTATCATATCAATAAGTTTATGTAAAGGGAAAGGCCGGGCGGGGACGCCCTAGGAGGACATATACTGACCTTATTGGTGATGTTCTTCAGAAAGGCCAGGTGCGTAGTACTCGCAACCGGCGTGCGTGTATGACCAGATGTATGAACGTAAACGAGGCAAAAGGACTATGTAAGGATCGTAGCAGGTGGCGTTCTGTAGTTTCTGCCTACCCCCATGGGAAGAAGGCGTGAGTTTATGTATGTGTATGTATGTATCAATAAGTTTCCAATATCGTATTGTTTTACGAAGAGAAAGAATTGGCGTCATTCTGTATAAATATACCTTTTTCAACCTCTTTAATCAATTCAGTTTAATCCAGTTAGAATCTAGTTTAGAATAATTAGAAATATTAGTATAATCTAGTAAACTAGATTACATTTCTTTTTCTAATTATTCCAGTCTCCTATGAATAATTTGGCTTGATAATAGGAACTCAAGAACTTGTAATACTGTCACAGTCGCCCAGTTGAACACAGCCCTGAGGGTCAGATATCAATTATAACTTTAGTACTGAATTGTGACCAAGATTTCCCCGTTGTAAATGCTATTAACTTGGACAATACAACCTACTTGTGACTATCAATGGCGATAGTTTTATTTTTTGCAATCGAATGATTGAAACCTCCCAGTAAGTAGGGCAGTATCTACCACCATGGGTACCTATTTCTGCTGGTAAGCAGAATTTTTGGACAGGAAAGTTTGGAAGGAAAAAGGGAAGCCTATGCCCAGCAGTGGGATACAATATCATAGATATAAAAATTTAAAAAACACGTTATGAAACTACAAATTAGCGATTTTCGGACTTTATGCTTCGACCTTGCTTCTTGCTAAATTTCATGATTCTAAGTCAAACGGGAAGTACCCTATATGTTTTATGTGCGAGTATCAAAATATGGCGCATAAATGGCTGTATTTTTTTATTGCGTTGACTTAGAAGCTTGATTTACAGCTCCAAGGAACCATCGACCTACGTATTTAATATTAATTTCAATTTGAAACCTTGACGCGTTCCTGAGAAAAAGGGTCTTAACAGACTGACTGACAACGAAGTGATCCTATAAGGATTCCGTTTTTTTTCTTTTGAGGTACCTCAAAAGTACAGTTTTGTACGTCAGTTTGTAACAAGTCCAGTATAAGCTGTCCTCTTGTTTTGTATCGTTTTCAAGGTCGAAGAATTATCACGGACATGCAGTCGATTGTAAGGCTGGTAGGGCTTGTGGCTAAGTAATAACAGCTGTACGGGTCGATCGATCAGGTTAAGCTACGCTTGCCGCGGTTGGTCCGTGGATGGATGACCATCTTTACATACCAAGTCCCCTCCGTGCCTCGGAAAGCACGTTAAACCGTTGGTCCCGGCTGTCATTTGTAGATCTTTGACAGTCGTTACGGGTAGTCAGAAGCCCAAAAAGTCTGACAACCAGTCTTACCAAGGGGTATCGTGTTACCTAGTCACTAGGTTGTGGAGGTCAAATAGGCAGTCGCTTCATGTAAAATACTGGTATTCAGCTGCATCCGGTTAGACTGGAAGCCGACCCCAACATAGTTGGGAAAAGGCTAGGCAGATGATGATGCAGTCGATTGTACCTTTGCAACGATCACCAATCAATTTGACAGGCATGATGATTATTACAGTACCTATTCCCGTAGAAACATTAGAACGCTAATGTCCAGCACTTTACATTTACGACTGAAGATCAAGCCTGAAGATTAATTTATCAACAAACAGTTTTAGCTACAAAACAATTGAGCTCGTGCAAATCGAACGTCACGATGGTTATCAAATCTAGGCGATGCGATGCCATGCGCCGGCGCAGACCGCTGGACCGTTATTGTTATTATTTGCCTGTTACGACCCAAAGCAATTAGGGTTACCACGCGAATGGAGTTAGAGAGACTGTCGTGGATTAGGATTGCTTGAATTTAAATTAACCGTTAGGTTTTGTAATTATATTATGGAGTTTAACGTAATTATCGCTGTAGTTATAAAGGGTTTTGTAGGTTTGCAATTTTTATTAGAAAAATCAAAGGTTTATTTATACAGCTGTTAACTTTGAATATTAATATTTAAATTATAAGTTTTATTGTTCCAAAAACAGTGTTACAGATAATTTTTCCATCAGTTGTTAATAAGCAGAAATTATGCAATACAATACATTACTTAACTTAAGTGGAAAATATCACCTGTATCATGTACTAGTTAAAAAATAACTCTAAACAAAAACAACTTTATATGTGAAGCGTCTAAAGTCGCAATATTATATAAAACAAACATCGTGTATTTTTCATTAATTGTATACCAACTAACTAGTGTTAATCTCGTCATACTATACCCCGTTTGAAATAAGATTAGACATTTAAACAAACCTTTTTTACAGTCCGTTCAACCGATTTTGACTTCTATTGCGTAGGGATAAGGATGGCATTAAAAGCAAAAAATGTGGTTACAAACCAACTGTTTACTGCAGCTGCCATTTGTCGTGCCACCAACGCAATAGAAGTCAAAATCGGTTGAACGGACTGTAAAAAAGGTTTAGTTAAATGTCTAATCTTATTTCAAATGGAGTATAGTATATTATAAAAGTATTTTTTTCTCAAAATTGTCGAGTCAGATTTTGATGCCCCTTTGCACAAGGGTGGGCCTATATGAGATGTCCATACACAAAATAACCCGAAACCGCGAAACCGTATCGCTATTGGTCCCATACAAATTCGTCTAGTTTCCTTTCAGGATGTGATTATGAGTTTTTCTCCGTAATCTTCTCGTTACGGAAAATAAAACACTAAGATGGTTACACATGAGGATAATTGATCCAATAAAATCATCTACATACTGCGCAGTAAGTACACGTTAAGTACTTAACGAAGTAATTTACATGTTTAATGTGTTCTTCCGTAAACAGTAGAGCACTAGTACAAAAACTATTGTTATTTTTAAATTAACCTAAAAAGGTTTTTATCTACTCTCATAGCGTAATATTCGAATTATGAACTTCAAAACGAGTTTATATTGACATACTTTATAAACAGAATACCGAAATTTAAAAATAGAATCATATTATAACACTTTTTCTCTAACAAAATAATACTATAAAACAATTTTTTTTCTATTACGATACAGCGCTAATCCAAGAAGTTAATATCACCAAAGAGTTTCCATCAACTATTGGCGGGGGACAGCAGCACCCGCTGTAGCGCATGTGCGGTGATGTGCTGGTGCAGGCGACATTCATTTGTTTTGTAGTACTTACTGAATTTCTTGGGATTTTTTAATTTATTCTTGATCTTTAACTTAGATTTTTTATATAGTATTTGTTTCAATCCCAATGTTTGAGAGTAGATAAAGTAGTGTATGAAACTGCACATAACTACCTAGGTATTAACTCATGTTTTAATACCCCTCATTATGCAACAGTTTCATAAACTACTATTCTTGTAATCTTTGGCAAGATGATGTACACAGATACTGTTACAAAAATAAAGTCGCAAAACCGTTATTTTGTTTTCGTATGTTAATTAGGAATAAGGAAGCTTATTTAGCTTTACGGAGGAAGGTCCAATTTTTACCCGACTTCCGCGAAGCAAAAAGGAGGGTTATGATTTTGACCGGTATTATTTGCTTGTCTCTCAATTAAATATATTAAATATACACAGGATTTTTTTTTAACGAGTGCTCAAACTTAAATTCGTGTCTTTACTAATCATTATGAACAACTTTTATTATGGGACTAAACCTGAAATCGCGAATAAAATCAACTGTTCCCTACATTTTGACGAGTTATGCGAATATAAATGTAGAGAACCTAATTTAAATTCTGTCCTAAAAAAACTCCTTAATATTAAATTCTTTAAATTCTTTATTTCACCAAAATGGAACCCCTATCAGAGTGTCGTGGCCCATACATTATAATACCTAAGTATGGTATGCCATTAACCGTTTACAGGCGCCCGTTCCTCCGTTTTACTTTATAGTGACGTTAAGTAGGACAAAAGGTTTACTGAAATATCTAAGTTGTAAACTTTTCCTGATTACTTTGACAGGGACATTTTCTATAAAGGTCGTAGGTTAATTTGAACCCTGAAAGGTGATTTACTTTGTGTAAATTATTTCATTTACACAAAGTAAAGCGCCTGTCTAGGTTCGAACCTACGACCTACAACTCCACGGGCCACCACTGCTCTCAAAACGGTGAAGGAAAACATTGTGAGGAAACCGGCATGTCCTCGAATTTTCGGTTCTACCGAAAATTCGAAGACATGTGACATCTACCAACCCGCACTAGGCCCGCGTGGTGGATTACGGCCTACTCCCCTCTCACAGAGAGGAGGCCTGTGTCCCAGCAGTGGGAACATTTATAGGCTGACGATGATGATGACGATGAAATTATTTCATCACCTCACATAGAAGAGCTCGCGGCTAAGTAATAACAGCCGCACGAGTCGATCCATCAGGTTAAGCTACGCTTGCCGGGGTTGGTCCATAGATGGGTGTGACCATCTTTACATACCGAGACTTCTCCGTGTCTCTGAAAGCACGTTAAGCCGTTGGTCCGGACTGTCATTCGTGGATCTTTGACCGTCGTTACGGGTCGTCAGAAGCCCGAAAGTCTGACAATCAGTCTTACCAGGGTTATCGTATTACCCAGTTACTGGGTTATGGAGGTCAGATAGGCAGTCGCTCCATGTAAAATACTGGTATTCAGCTGCATCCGGTTGGACTGTAACCTGACCCCAACATAGTTGGGAAAAGGCTAGGCAGATTGATTGAAATTATTTGATTACCACTGCTCTCAAAACGGTGAAGGAAAACATCGTGAGGAAACCGGCATGTCCTAGAACCGAAAATTCGAAGACATGTGATATCTACCAACCCGCACTGGGCCCGCGTGGTGGATTACGGCCCACTCCTTCTCACAGAGAGGAGGCCTGTGTCCCAGCAGTGGGAACATTATTGGTTGATTATGTTGTTTGTTTTAGGATGTGGAAGGAAGGTTTTTATGTGTCGAAGATAGGTATGAATATCTTAAAGAACTATTAATTGCAGAGTAAACCTTATAGTCCGTGTAATAGCGTGGTGATTCAAGCACATCATTGATTTAATTTTGGTAAAGAAACGTTAGCACGCGATCCATAGAATTATAATGTGTTTTACTAACACACTGAAGTTTGTGTGAACTTTCTCTTAATTTTGTATCCGTCATTGACACGAAGGGTCAACAAGTCACACATTCTCTTACGAGTGCTCCAGTTGCGTAACCACCTAAAGAAATGTATGGAAGAAGCATAATCAGCCTATAATGTTCCCACTGCTGGGACACAGGCCTCCTCTCAGTGAGCGGGAGTGGGCCGTAATCCACCACGCGGGCCCAGTGCGGGTTGGTAGATGTCACGTCTTTGAATTTTTGGTTCTCGAACATGCCTGTTTCCTCACGATGTTTTCCTTTTATGAGAGCAGTGGTGATGAAATTATTTAGACAAAGTAAGTTGCCTGTCAGGGTTCGAATCTACGACCTACTCGTAAATCGCGGCCACCATCACCACTACGTATGGGAGAAGAATTAGGGTCAATCAAATGTATTTTTTTAGGCGTCACAACATTTGTGTAACGCAGTCTCGATACTTGTCTGATGTGATAATTCCCCGCAAACCCTATACCAGACAACATCTAAGACATAATAATGATATCATAATTATAATGATATAGTAATATGATATGTACCTATAAAACGTCACTTTTCGTGTCTGTCCTTGTGACTGCTTAGATTTTTATAGTTTTTAGATCTGTCAAAGTCAAATAATTTATTTCAATTAGGCACATAAAAGGCACTTTTGAACGTCAAATACTTCACAATTAATTATGATACGATTTTCATCATAATTTAGAGAAGGAATGGTTTAAATACCTACCTATGATACATAAATATCTAACTTAAAAATATCACACAAATATCTATGATTTGACATATGTCGTCATTGCATCCGTGCGAAGCACGCGTCACTAGCATAATGCATAAGATAAGTAGAACACAATAGTATCACAAAACAATCTCAATTCACACCAGGCCGGTTTGGGCCCCATGGAAACTCTCACATACGTAGGTACATGCGCATCGATAGTACATTACTACATCTGATTCATCAAGCAACTTTCTCTATCTACGGAACCACGCGGATATGGCGTTCATTGATGGAAAATGCTCATTCATGTCAAAAGTATGCGGTGAACAAGATATTTATGGATACCTCCTAAATGGACATGCATGCGATGCAATTAGAAAAAAATCAGTCACAGAATTTGTGTGAATTTAAGAGGGTTTATCCTGAAAGTTGGCAACGTCGTAAATAGCTGTCAAATATTTACCTGTATTGATTAATTTTGCAATATTTCTGTATAGAAATAAGAAATGTGGCTAACTAGTTCCCTAGAATATCAATAATTAATATCGTAATATCCAATATTTAGTTATTCACCTAAAATTGTTACAACATCAAATTCAGTGTTATAATTGCAATTCATAATAAATATTCTTAGGAACTAGTCAGCCACATTTCTTATTTCCATACAGTAATATTGCCAAATTAATCAAAACAGTGAAATATTTGACATCTATTTGCGACGTTGCCCACTTTCAGAATAAACGCTCTCAAAGAAGAAAGAAAAATTGTTTAAACTGCACAAAATAAACGCACATTACACAAAAAAAAAAAAAAACATTTATCATAAAATACACATTCACCAAAAGCCAAAAGCCTCGTATTTAATATTCGAATACTAATAAAAAGTTTGACAAATTTTGTCTATTGCTTACAACGCCACGCAACGCCCAAAGAGTAAAGTAATATAATGGCAACGCCTTTTTGATACAGAGAAAGTCATAAAATCACTTTCAATTTCAAAATAATCTGTAACGTGTGACTTCTTATATGTGTTATCCATAGTTACATAACTTAATTAATTACCCTAGGACCAAGAAGTTTAGTGCGTGGTACAAATTGACCCATAATCACGGCGTGGTTTGAGCAACACCGCGATATCCATGGCTCGCGCCGATGTGACAAAACACATCTATCAGCTGACCAATGATCCACTTAGGTTGTGTTGGAGCTTCGTTTAGATGGGATAGTAGCTGGCTCAAGTCAATTTCCAAGAATCATTGAAGGAGTTTGATATTTTAAGGGCCTATACTACCTCAAATGGCTTAACATGATCCTCCGTTATATCGAAAATACTGCAGCATTAATTTTGAAATAAATATATGTTAAAGTTAAGGATTAATGTTAAGTACTATGTTAGACGAAAACACGATTCCATAAAATTTTCTCGATAGAAAAAAAATCCAAAGTTACCTCCAAACCGAACAATAAACCGCTGGTATTCAAAAAATACTTCAAATTAGATCATGAAACTTTGCATAATAACTGAACTAACTATAAAGCAGCGACTATGTTTTTTATTTTTTTTAAATTACCTTTATTTTCGCCGTAAAAAGCAATTACCTAAATTATTGGCGCCTCGGAGCCGCTAGCACCCCACTACGTCTCGCTCTCACTCAATCCGCGAGCAGTATGGTGCGAGCGAGATAAAAAGTGAATTTGAGCTGAGGTTGTATAGGCTCTTAATGATTCATGCTCTGTTTATGCTAGATTAGACTCTTAGTTGACTAATAGTAATAAAATGTGTCGTTATAAAATGCAAAAATGAGTAACTAAACTAACAAACTTTACATCCTGTATCAGGTGCTTATGATAAACGAATTAGCTTATGATGTGATGACACATATCATTTCATCATTTGAAATATAAATTATTTTATATCATATTATTTAACATAACCTCCTTCTTTATAAAATAACAACTAGGTAATACCAGTCACACGAAAGGGATGTATTTTAAAAGACAAAAGCCATAAACGGAACTGTTGAACAAAAGACTCGTTTCCGCCAAGACTTATCAATACGTGTGGTCTCACACCCTCATACACGAAGCGTGGGAATATCTCATTAAGGGTACAATATCATCCAAGCTCCTAGCAAGCATGTAGAATAGGAGCTTAAGTGTGTCATGCAATTTTACGGCGTACCCATTTACTTGCAAACTGCAAATAAACTCTTGAAGTTTGCAGGTAAATGGTGATGAGCTAAAAATATCCTTATACTTTAGCACAGTATCATGAAAACTTGCGTAAGCACGGTACTTTTGAATTCAATTATTTTTTCACGCTCTCTTTAAGACAGCAAGCTACTAGCTCAAGTGTCCATCAAATCTAAACGCTGCTCGGTCCGTTTGGGCCCGTCAACTCGGCGCAGGCCGCACATCAATAACTTCGAGCCGACCGCTATAAACTGATTGCTTCCACTACTCCAAATGGCCCCATTTGCGCTTCGAAACTTTAATAAACGCCCCATGTCACTATTATATCGTAGTTCGTAACATATGTTGGTATTTTGTTGCCTTTCCGGGGTGAAGATAATTCTCGGCTGACAGGGATGGTTTATGCTGCCTTTAGATGCAAACTCTACTCGTGAATAGAGGAAATAATTTTAGTTTTCATTCTAATTGGGTGGATCTTCATGTTGATGGTTTCCTGATTCATTGCTAAGCCAAGGCCCACTTTGCATAGAGATACTGTTGGTTGAAGAACCATGATTAGTAGTGTTTTTGGCCCTCTATGGAATGCTATACCACCATTGTCACTTCTGGCACTACTTCCGATATACACCAACTTAGTAAAACCCTCAATGTCACCTTTGATAAAGGATGCTGCCACGGTTTATTTTAATTTATTTAAATTTTTGAATTTATATTATATTTTTATTACGGACGCTTTTAACGTGCACGTCTTTCTACATTGTTCTCACATGTATAAGTTCAACACGAATGATGTAACCAATATTTTGTAACAATATTTTGATTTAAAAGAGTGTCCGTGGAGTTTCTTGCCCGTTCTTCTCCATAGGTACCTACTACGCTTTGGAATGGGCAACTAGCTTCATCTTTTTGACTGACCGACCCCTTGACAATTCAAAAGTGCCTGTAATTGTTTTTTTTTTAAATAAATGCTTTGAGTTTGATGCTCCCCCTAAATCACTGTAAGTACATAATATATCAAAGTCAAAGTAAAAAAATTGGCGTATTTTTATTAAAAAAATTAGTTGTCTGTAAATTCGGTTTACGGACGATAATTTTACGTGATAACGTCACAAGCCGAACGCTTAGGCCGATCGTGCCTCTCTATCGCTTGTTCCGCGCTCTCGCTTGCACGCTCGGCTCAGGCGGAACGTGACACTTTTTCGTGCGTGCAGCCGGCGTTCATCGATTTATAAGACGTTATCACGTCAATAATTTATTTCAATTAGGCACATAAAAGGCACTTTTGAACGTCGAAATTTACAAAAAATAGAATTGATTCTAGTCGCCCCATCGAAACAAACGCCAACTACGGTACCAAAAACAATAGAATTTTTCCTCCTTCCTCACCTGCAACAGCTATTTAACCTTATGATACATATCTTATTACCTCTACCTTTAAGTGTACTAATAATAGATACAACGTAACACAATGTATTAGTATTAGCTGGCAAGTACTAAACATTAACAGCATGCTGATAATACAGTGGTAGTCACGTTCTCTTGTGATAAAGCGGTGGTTACCGGGACTAATTATTGAATGGTTGTGACTTGTGGTTCTAAGGCAGAGTTTCCCAACCTTATTTGCATGGTGGATTATAAAAAATATTTTCATGCCCCCCCTATATTTTCTTCATTGCTTTAATAAAAAACACAAATTATTTAACGACATTTATTTCACAGGAAAATTAAATCAATTATTTATTTGGTGTTACTTAAATTACTACCTAACTCAAATGTAAAATAGTCATAATTATTATATTAATGCGATGTTTGCGCCTGCATTTTTTTAACCAGTTGGTCGATATCTGGTTCAGTTTTTGAAAGAGCTATCATCAAATTATTATCGACTGCAAGACGATTTCGCTGCTTAGTCTTAATCTACACTAATGCTGAAAATCCTAAGGAAACTAGGTGGCGTGACTAAATCTGTGTGTGAGTGTTTTAAATCATAAACAATGATAGGCAAATTAAATTAAAATATCCGAACACTTCATGCCTCCCTTAGGATCCCACTAGGGGGGCACGCCCCACCGGTTGGGAAGTCCTGTTATAAGGAAACTATGACGAAGAATTGAAAGGCTTGAAGATGACGTCAGTAAATTGGCAGGAGAAGACTACTAGAGAGGGAGGGAGGAGCTCGTGGCTAAGTACTAACAACGCACGGGTTGATCCATCAGGTTAAGCTACGCTTGCCGGGGTTTGTCCGTAGATACCCATCTCACCCGACCATTTCTACATATCGAGACCCCTCCGTGCCTCGGAAAGCACGTGAAGCCGTTGGTCCCGGCTGTCATTCGTGGATCTTTGACAGTCATTACGCGTCGTCAGAAGCCCGAAAGTCTAACAACCAGTCTTACCAAGGGATATCGTATTACCTAGTTACTGGGTTGTGGAGGTCAGATAGGCAGTCGCTCCATGTAAAGTATTGGTATTCAGCTGCATCCGGTTAGACTGGAAGCTGACCCATCATAGTTGGGAAAAGGCTAGGCAGATTGATTTTATAGAAGACTACTAGAACCAGATGGCCCAGTGGTATCGGCCACTGTTTCAGACTGGCAGTTCCAGAGTTTAGCGCATTCAAACAAACAAACTCTTCAACTTTATTATATTAGTTCAGATAAATACTGATACGCAAGCAACAACGGGTAACAACTAACAAGCAATCAATCCAATGACCTACAAACCGAGCTGTGGAGTTGTAGACAACTCCATTGTATGCTAAAATGTGGTTTAATTGTCGCGTGTGTGACTGACAGGGTTGTCACAGAGAAGTAGAGGAGAATTGCGAAACATTGTTGAGATGTAATTGTTATGCCGGCTCCACACTATCTTCCAACAGTCCAACATGACTCCAGTCTGTCCCAACTCACGATCGGTCTAACATCGTCAAACATGCACGTGGAAGGTTGGATGAACAGTTGGACTGTTGGACGATAGTGTGGAGCCGGCATTAAGGTTTAATTGTGATGTTGTCGAGAGCTTTGATTCAGCTTTGTACTTTCGTTTATGTTAATTACGATGTTGGAGACGTTGAGATGGAGACTACTCGTACAAATGAAGTGTTTATACAGTCGAACCTGGATAAGCGAGAGTTCAAGGGACCGCGATATATTTTCCGCTTATGGAGGTTTCTCAGTAAGTCGAGTTTCTAGCTTATAAAGGTACAGCAGCGGCCTTTCTCACTAATAGAGGTCGGGAAAGGCAGAGAGGGAAAAAAATGTTATTTTCATGAAATTTAAGAATGACTCATAAATAGCGTCTGTCGCTTATAGAGGTACAGACGCCAGCACATCAAGCTACTACAATCTGTCAAATTTATTTAATAGATTTTCAACTTTATCGCTGATGTCTAAGGTTTAAAGTTGATTGGGAAAATTTGACAGTTTCGGGTAGCTTGATGTGCTGGCGTCTGTACAAGAGTGGACTGTCTCACTTATAGACGTTGAGGCTGGTTGGGAAAGGTAGAGAGGAAAAAAAACTATTTTATTTCCACGAAAGGAGGTGTTTTTTTTTCGGCCAAAACTTGTACCGAGGTACGAATTAAAAGTTAAATTCCTTGGAAAAAATTGTGTTATCAGCAGTATTTAAAATCCTCCAATATTCGATAGATTAAGAAATAAATGAATATAAAAAATCACTACCTCATATCGTAACTGCGTTCAACGAAACGTTCATAGCAGCAGTGACAAATGTCAAACTATTCCATCTGTCAAAATATGATTACAGGAATGACATTAGTAAACAACAACAAATAGATAATTGTTGGTCTTGGAGCACAGTCTTTTGGCTTCTCAGTAAGTTAACGAAACGCATAAAATAATTTGAAATGTGATCTAAATGTAATTTTTGATTATTATTCGCTAAATGTTTCACAAAAAGAATGTGGTAGGCAAAAAACTGTTTTTAATACAAAAATAAGATAATAATCAGTATATTTTAGGTTAATTTATTTTTGTTACGTTTATAAAATGAAGTAACAAAACGCATCATCGGAAGAAGTGAATCACGAGATTGTCAGATTAAAATTCTTGGGTTGCAAGTTATTAACATCTTTGAACGACAATTTCAGGTGGTACAAATGTATAAATAAATCCAATATATATTTTTTCAGAATTTGCGATATTTTTCCTGTATTTTCGTACGTGTTTTCTTAAGGTACATAGTTTGGCCACAGTTGTATGGAGAAAAAAACACCTCCTTTAAGAATGAGTCATAAATAGCAGATGTTAAATTACACTCGACTGTCGCTTATAGAGGTACAGACAAGTAGCAGTCTCAATTATAGAGGTCCACGAGTGCAAAATGACTTTCACTTATAGAAGTTTCCGTTTATCACTTATAGAGGTTTTATTCGGTTAAAATGACGGGACCTGGCAATTACTCTCATTTATAGAGTTTTCTCGCTTACCCAGTTCTCACTTACCCAGGTTTTACTGTAGTTCGCTTTGGAAACTGCAGTAACGTAAACGATTTATTAGTTACCTACCTAAATTAATCATAATGGTTCTATAATTTAGATTAATCCATTAGATACCTATTAAAAGTGATCAGTCTTTTATTTATTTTGTTCAATATTTTGTGACGAAATTACATTACACAGGCCGACGAACTGAGAAGACGTCGATTGCAATAAATCGCGATAGATAAATGAGCTTGTGTTATGTTATCTTATGTTCCGACGATGTAAATAAAATAAACAAAGGGATTTAAAAAAATACACAGATGTACGATGATGTACTTATGTAAATTACATAGATAATATTTTTAGTTACTTTTGACCATTTTGTATGCTATGTATGTAGCTTTTCCCACATTTTCAACGACAAGAACACAGTCATAGATTTCAGGGGGCCTACCACCAGCTCAAAAGCAGTATTATTTTAATATTACTTTAGTGGAAGAAAGAGATGGAGCTATACGTCCTGTAGAGCTTCATCTCTTTCCCACAAAAATTCACAATAATGACTAACATAACTTAAAATTCGATCTTAAGAAAAGCGGCCACATTCCTCTAGATCGTATTTTGTTGCTTCGTGTCTCAATATGAAACTTTATAAAAGGCATTAGAAAATTCTAGAACCACTGACCGAGGGTTCTTACTAGCCGTTATTCATTATTCCTTCTCAGTCACGAGATATTTTTTTTGAAAGGACTGGCGCTAGTGGCGCCCTCTTAATGACGCAAACGCAACATTACAGCATGCCAATGCCAAGATGCCAACCCTATACAATTAACAAGTAGCGGGAACACCTACGATCTGTCAGTACAGTAGGCAGTAAACCTACTCTAAATTATACTATGAATTTAAATCGTATTGTCCAATGTACAGCTCATTTCTGAAGCCTTAGTACTATTCTATAGACTTTTATCTATCTAACGGAACTAGTAAATGGATCATAAATTAGAAGTAAGATATTGCTTGTTATGTGTGAAAATCCAGGTCTTCATTTGTGGCTAGATTTCAATGGGGTAAGGAATTTTGGTTGGAAATTCTATTGTTGACTATGTCTTTAGAGGCTAAAGCCGTAGGTACTGCATTATGCTGTAGACTGACCAGGCTTATCTAGGAGTTCAGGATACCTACTGATTTAATAAACAAGATAATTTCGTCTTTTAAGACCAGACACTCCGAAGACAATTTCCACGCAAACTCCGCCCCAATGCACCCCACCACTCCACTATGTGCTAAACGCTAACACGTCAGTAATAAAGTTGAATATCGCGTGCGCTCTTTGGTCGTGTTCGAGCACGGAACTAAATGTCGTAAGTCTCAATTCTTATTTCGTTTATAACTAAAGTAATAATTGATCTGGAGAAAAAATATCTTATATTTAGATCATGAACTATATTTCTTTACTGTCAATAATTACCTATTTTAGACATAAAAGCCGAGTAATCTTGTTTTAGTTTCAAATAATGTTTAAAAAAGACATGATTTTCGAATAAAAAATGGATCGAGCGAAAATGTTCGAATTACGTAACTGTCTTATATTTGGAAAGAAACAGATCCAATAAATCATATACTAAAGTTCCATTTCGATTGTATGCGTGACTTAATTAACATACAATTTAGGGAGCCTCCTCTTAAAGGCGCGTTGAAAGTCATACCTACCTATATCAGCTAAGTTGTTGTTGTGGTCAGCGATAGCCTAGTGGTGTGACCATCAGACTGCCAAATCATAGGTCTCGAGTCCAAACCCAAGACACGCACCTCTGACTTTTCGGATTCATGTGCGTATTGTATAATTATCAATTGCTTCAAAAACGGTGAAGGAAAACATCGTGAGGAAACCGGCATGCCTGAGAGATATTTTACGACGGCATATGAAGCAGAGTAAAGCCAAGTCAGAGGCCCATGGGCGGCTTTAAAACTCTGACACCAGGTTAATCACTAACCACACGATATGAAATTAAAAGTTGTAATGCAAAGAATATCAATATTACTATGCATATTTAATTTAAACCGCACTATTTACCATCGGCGTATAACAACAACATTCGCTACTACACATAGTAAATAAAGATAAATCGGTATCTATACAAGGATTATTTTTCACTTTTCATATCTAATCTCTCGTTAAACCGATATCTGGCTTAATCCTCAGTTATCTGCGTAAGATAGGGAGTTAATTCTGACCAATATTGGCTAGTTAATGTCCATATTTAATCTGCTACTGATAAAATCAAGGATAGCTTATTTATAGTGATGATGTGCGTTGAATTACCATACGAAAGTTGGGGATTTTTGAAGTGAAAACTTCTTTAGGCGCGTTGGGCATTTTTGAGATGGGAAAAAACAATTGAACTCGCGACACCGTTACCGACACCTCATTTTTGTAAACGCGTTTGTTCTCTTTATTTATATTACGATACGGATCAATGTTCTATGCAAGTATTTTTACTTTAAAAGTCTTGGAAGTATTTTTTTTATAAATTGTGCTCTTTATTTAGATAAGGTTACGGACCAATGTTCTATACCTACAAGTATTTTTCTTCCACCAAGGCGATCTTGTTCACTTCTGTTGGCACTGTCGGAGTGCCACTGTTTTTTTTTAAATCTAAAATGTCTGTGCTGTGTGCACACAAGACAATGAAATACGGATTTGATACAAATAAGTCATAACCAAATTATGTTTGTCTCAAATTTCGTATTTAAAAGGTTCTATAAAGTCAATATTCTACATTAATTTATCCCTTTGTGATTACATCACCAATATTTTATTGATGGATTTCAAAACATCCCCTGAAATCCTACTCTATTGATTTCAGAAAAATTTTGTTTCAATTTTGACATAAATTTTCCCAACTAAGAGCTGAATTGACTAAAAAATTAATACCAAATAAAAGAGCCAATTTCATCGCTCCAAAACATCTAAATATCAGCAATGTCTTTTTTTACAACAATTTTCCCAACTAAGAGCCGAATTTACTAGAAAATGAATACCAATAATAAAAGAGCCAATTTCATCGCTCCGATACATCTTCATAACAGCAATTTCTTTAGAACTCAAATATTAAAAAATCATTTTTAATCTTAAGATATTGCGCCTCCTTCGCCTTATAAGCCTTGCTGAATACCTGTCCGTGACGTTAGACCGGTATTTTCCGATATTTCCACCACACTTGGCCAATATTACTCGAATACGGTGTCGTACGGTATTACAAGATTCCCTCTAAATTCTGCGACCGAAAAATCTTTTGGCATATTGTAAAACCAATCTTTATTTGGAAAATAGGTCAGAATTTTTCTCTTATTTTGTTAATATAGAATTTTGGCTAGTTCTCTAATCCCAAATTATTAGGAAAGGTTGGAGACACAGAGCTTAGGGCTTATGAAATGAGACTTAAGTTGAGGGAACCACGCTAAGGTTCAGTCTGTAAAAATAAAAAAAGTGGTCAAGTGCGAGTACCACCGTTAGACCTGTACCTACTACGCTTTGGAATGGGCAACTAGCTTCATATTTCTGACTGACCGATTCCTTTACAATTCAAAAGTGCCAGTAAATGGTTTAATTGAAATAAATGCTTTGAGTTTGAGATTTTGCTCGCTAAAAAGTTATCGCGCTAATGCGGTGGTCACGTTAGCGGCTTCATAATTTTAATGAATTATCGTGCAATAATCCAAGATGTCTCTCCATTATTTCGACAGAGCGTCTACGCAGTCCGGAAACAACCGTCAAAATTACCAGCGCTAAGTCCGACCACACGCCACGCTTATTATGTACCGCCCGGGCGATAAGAGCTACGCAGCCCGAACTATCGCGACGATAACCGATAATGAGTGGTCATATCTGCGTGTACCGTATCATTGTGCGAAGCTTCGTCACGATAGACGCAGATGCGGCCCCAGCATTAGAGAAACATTGTAAGTTTTAACACTTTATCGTCACGTTTAGCTTGTAAAACTAGGAGAAATCAGGTTGCCTAACTGTTAGCCTATTCAGTAGCAAGCAACGAGTTCTGAACATTGCTATATACAAGACGTCATTCACTAAATATTAGCTAAGTGTGGGCTTCAACATTACCTACGTAGTTTACAACTCCTAGTAACTTACGTAGGTACACACGGCTACACATCAAGTTAACCAAATCCAGTTTATGCTGATCTCGCATTGTATAGGATTTCCGTACAATGCGAGGTCAGTTTATACTGGAAGCGTATAGCTTGATGTGTAGCCGTGTGTACTACGAACAGCGTATAAAACTGCAAAAAATATTCTTGTCTACTTATTAGAAACTAGCTTCTTCGCCCACAACCCTATAACCTTCAAGAATTGGGCTATCCAATGCAAAAATAATTGTTCAATTCCGACTGGTAATTCCAGAGATTACTTTCTACATACAAACTTACAAACAAACAAATTTTACCTTTTTATAAAATTAATAATAAATATATTATAAATATAATATATATTATATTATAGTATAGATGAGAGTCGATATGAGCTATACAAGAATAGCTTTACCAGTTAGCGTTGGTGGTAGGTGCTCAGACTGCCAAAAAGTGCGTCTGATGTGCAGACAGCTGCATTAATTGGATCTAAATAACTAAGAAAAGAGGGAAACCAATTAAGGAATGCTGGCATGTAACTATCTCGTCGCTCTACTGAAAAATCTCCTTTCCTAGCAATTTACTCAACGTACTCTGCACATCGATCATATTAACATGTTCATGTTGGAACAATTTCTTAACTTAGCGCTGTGTGAAACCTCTGTAGCCATAAGTTATACCAGTCTTGTTACGTTAGACGCTTCAACGATATATCATGCCTGTTAATCTGCACTGCATTGTATTCCAAACACAAACAGTGGCTTAACTAGTTCTGTGTGCCAGAAAAAAATGCAATCCATCACTGGATTGCAGCGTTTTTATTGTGAACTGGAAACGAATTAGTTCTACAAGAGGGAATGGGAAAAAAGATGGAATAATTTCAAGCCAATTGTATTCTTCAATACAATTTAACATTTGCTAAAAACGTATATCGAATTTCAAATTGAGTTCCTACTATTACCAGTAATAAATAGTTTCGGAAACTTGAATTTCAAATAACCTTTTTACGTTTCTTTTTCATTCAATTCAGCAAAATCCAATCAAATACAATAAAAGCTTCACAAACTCAGAATTTACGACCAACCAGTTCAAACCCATCATTCAAAATGTAAGATATCTCAATCCAAACGAAATACCAGCGTAATTAGAAACAGCATTATCATCTTGTGGACCATAAATAACTTGGCTCAGTTCATTTATAAACCTGGTATCAGTCTGACCTGCAGTTTTGCAGCAATCAGTTCCGGCTGGCATTACTCTATCAATCCTGGTGTCTCTGCTAATATATCTTTCGTCGTTAGTGGAGCCAGTCGAGCCTGTGATTTGTTTGCCTGGACTGGGAGCTCATTATATTTTTTTCAAAAAAAAATTCGCTTGTTTGTGGGGTTTGTGACAAATTGGGTTTTATTCAATTTGAGGAAGTGTAACTATATGTTCGACTCAAAATTTTTGGTTACCGTGATAATAATTTATCGACAACTAGCTTCTGCCCGCGACTTCGTTCACGTGGAAGTCGTAAGACACCACAATATACTACAATAATAGCCACATTTTTATAAAACATCCCTGTATACTACATTTGTAGTTTTATTCTCAGCAGTCAAAATATACAGAGAGTCAGGAGCAAGCGACGTACAGTTGTCCGTGTGAGAAGCAGCTTGTCCTGAGGTTGACACCCGCAGCCTTCAGCCTTCGGTGTCAGCCCCTGTGACTTGTTGATCGCAAAGCATACGCTCCCAGAGAAATGCATGCGCTTGTTTATCGACAATGTGGACTCTTTTCATTTATCGAATCATTCATCTTTTTCTTATTTCTATGTAAATTCTTAGCCGAAACCCTTCCCAAATCTGCATAACTCTCGTAACATAAATAACCATCATTTATAATCTTCACAACTCAGGCATCATTTTTTGCACCTCCAATAGCTTCAGTCAGTCGGTCCATCCTTTTGATGTAAATCACGTGCCGCGTGCAAAACGAGAGATCATTAAACACACGGCCTGTGGCCTAACATAGCCGCATAACTGGCCAGTTATAACGTCATAAACACCACCATAGACTGAATTGAGTCGAGAGTCGAGACATTAGCGTTTGTAATTAACTTTGTCTATGATTGAGTGCAGTTGTTAGAAACCTTTTGACGGTTTTAAAGATCGTTATTAGCTTGGAATGGGTGTCCTTTTTGTACCTTAGAGTCGTTATTATTTAATTAGAAATATAATTTACGCGTCTCGTCTCTTGCAGGATTTGCTGGAATTAATTCCGATTCTCTGTAGCCGTTGATATTGCTTCGGAATAAAAGCATTCGCTTGAATTCAGTTGACAATTTCCATTTCATTCAAAATTTCTGCTTCAACAGAAATAATTATTTATTTTCTCTATTATATATATTACGAAATAGCATTTTAAAAGTGTCGAAAGTTACTTTGTGAAGATGCCGTTAGTGCAGTCTGTTTCAATTCTGCTCTAGTATTTAAAAAGGGGTTGTCATTATTACAACCGTTATTTAAACATTAGGGAAGTTATTTAAATATGGGCAGTCATTTTATTTTTCGGTGGTTGATAAATTAGTGTGACAGTAAAACAAGAACAGAAAAAAAAGAAAATTGGTCTGTTATATCATCTTACAATGTCAGTACAAAAAATACTTTAAAAAAAGTAGTGAATAATTGAATGGCCAGTAAAAAATTTGGAATGGGCTGTAGTTCGGCAGTTGGTAGGACTGTGACCAACCACGCGCAAGCCGAATTTGATTGGTAGCTGTAACTAAAGCACCCTGAGCAAATGGGTCAGGTTAGAAATGTGACCAACCGCTACTTAAACGCTATAACTACTTCCAAGTTAGATTTTTTACTGACTAATTCCGATTTGTTTACTGCCCACACGTAACTGCGTTCAGCCATTTTACTGGTTAATATTTATTTAATTACCTATTTAAATATTTGTTATGACTTATTTTTATTTAGTTTACTGCTCAGTTTTTATTGCCGAACTTATTAATAAACGTGCATTTTTACCCGACTACGGCAAAGCAAAAAGGAGGTTATGTTTTTGACCGGTATGTATGTATATTCTTCTGTTACCTCATAACTTCTAAGCTGCCGATCATAATTTGACAAATGAGGTATCATTGGAAGCTTCTTGATCATCCGCTGGTCCTAAGGACATAAAGTCATGAACTATTTTTTTTATTGTGCCATGTTGAGTATCAAATGAAAAGGCTTGACGAGCACATTACAAATATGTATATATATCATATATAAATATGTATATATAAGAGCAGTGGTGGCCCAGTGGTAACGGCCGCGACTTACGAGTTGTAGGTCGTAGGTTCGAACCCAGACAGGCGCTTTACTTTGTATAAATTATTTCATCACCACTGCTCTCAAAACGGTGAAGGAAAACATCGTGAGGAAACCGGCATGTCCTAGAACCGAAAATTCGAAGACATGTGACATCTACCAACCCGCACTGGGCCCGCGTGGTGGATTACGGCCCACTCCCTCTCAAAGAGAGGAGGCCTGTGTCCCAGCAGTGGGAACATTATGATGATATATATCATATTGTCTAAGTAAACCTACAAAATTATAAAGGCATGCGCCCACGGCTTTACCTTGACCATTCTTGTACCTGTCTTGATTTCTGTCTGAAATATTTTCTTGTTTCATACATTTTAGAGCGTGATTTTTTTGTAGTCGGGTTTTAGTTTTTGAACTTACTTTTTATGTAATTTTTTATTTACCAAAACTACAATAATCAACATTAAAGTGCCTTTAAAAAGTGCAGTTATAAATTCATTGCCTGCACGTTCAGCTCTCGCCTGTACCTATCTACCTATGAAGGGTGGGCGTTTTTGGGGAACTGTCTTATGTAATTTTGACGTTCGAAAAGTGCTGATTCTCAGCCTAGTTTGAATAAATGACTTTTGAATTTTTGAATTTTTTACCTTTAATTACCGATCAATATAAACAACATAATTATCATGTTAAGTTGTTTATATTGTAATTAAGTGATTGATACTCCACCACGGACCTCTGTAACTTATTAGATTATCTCTCTTTCCTATGCACTATTAATTTTCTTCAAATGATTTAAGAATATAATTTATGTACTGTAGTTAAGACAGGTGATTTATTACTTGGGAGAATTGTAATGGAATTCGCGTTGAGTTAAAAACTTTTACAAATGCATTATGGTTTAAAATAGATTATGTCGTGGTATATTTATTATTAAAAAATGCTCTAAGTAAGAGCATTTTTTCAGTTGTATGTTTAAAGAAATTGTGTGAGAGAGTAGATTCTAATTCGATTAATTCAATAGCCTTTTTTCCATCTTACTTATAAAAAGAAAAAACCTTTTACAACTTTGCACACGCAAATAAAGGCTCCCGCAGACAGGCGCGACGCGACTCTGGTGGAACAATTTCTATGAATATTTCACGGAACTTTTTCTACGCACCGTCGCGTCGTGCCCGTCTGCGGAAGCCTTAAATATGCAATTTATAAATTGCTCATACAAGTCAGATTCATTTAGGGGCCTAAAACGGCCGCTTTGGCAGTATCATAATAATTCGATAATTTTATGAATTATTCAAACTGACAATTTATAATATTTTCTGCGTTCAATTCATATTACGCAATTCATCTGTTTGACAGTTTTATAATATAAAGTAATAACATTGAAACTGTAGAAATAAAAATCTAATTTGATTAATAAAAACTGTAAAGAAAAATTATCCGGTAAAATTACAGTCTTCATTTTTTCATGCGGCATTATTTACACCAAATATGATTCTGATATGAATTCAACTAAAATATGTGTCACCATAGAGGAATTGCTGGGAATTCAGAAAATGAATTGCTTTTAGAGGAATTGATTAATATGGCCGTTTTAGACCCGCTGATAAAAACAAATGGAGACACATGATTGTTCAAATCAAATAATTGATTTGAGTAATACAGGGTATGAACAAAATGGTGAACAAAATGTTAATATGTAGAGAGCTTTTTAACATAACATGACATAACAGCACGCCTGTTATTTTTTTTCACGTTCTAGTACACCCAAATTTTGAAAGCGTCCATAAATTTATTAGAGGCTTTCAAGTTCTAATTAATTTATGTTCCATATACAAATATGTACGCAGCGAGCAACATGTAAATGGCCTCATTTCTAACCCCCAAAGGGGTGATACCGGTATTACGGTCGATGTCAAGGTCGCCTCTATCGACTTCCCAATGATGTTAGGTCCCTAAGCGGTTAAAGACATGCGACTGCCTTATCTGATGTATTACATTTGTATTGACGACACTAGCGATTCCCATCGACTTTGTTTACTTTACATAAAACTTTCAACAGATTCCCGTAGAAACGAATAGTGGAACATGAAAAACAAAAAAACGTGTGGCACTCGGGGACTGCCGCGATAAAGCTATTGCACAGCATTTGTAACCTCCATACTTCCTATTTGTCAACGCTACACTTGGGATGATGACGTGATGACATAAAACAAAAATTACGTTCCCATGACAACGTGATGTTGTCATGGGAACCGTCATTACATGGTAGGCGGAGTGGTGAGTGTTAGGTTTTATTTTCGTTACGGAATTTCTTGATTCGGTCGCCGCGCTCAAAGCCCGCGATAAAAGCTATGCAATAGCTTAAAAACAGTGGCACTCCGGGAGTGCCGACAGAAATGAAAACTTGAACAAGATCGCCTTGGTGGAAGAAAAATGCTTAAATAGAACATTGGTCCGTAACCTTATCTAAATAAAGAGCACAATCGCGTTTACAAAAAAAATACTTCCAAACCTTTAAAGTAAAAATACTTGTATAGAACATTGATCCGTAATGTAATATAAATAAAGAGCACAATCGTGTTTACAAAAATGAGATGTCGGTAACGGTGTCGCGAGCTCAATTGTTTTTTCCCATCTCAAAAATGCCCAACAGGCCTAAAGAAGTTTTCACTTCAAAAATCTTGATCATAAATGTAAATACCTACTAACTTTTTTACCCAGTTTATTGGTAAAAAAAACCACTTTTAATGTCAAAAAAAGGACCGAGCCTTACAGTAGTCGCATATGATGAGTGATATCTGACATATTGGCTGACTGACCAATCATCATCGTCATCATCATCATCTTTTTTTTTAGGTTGGGCATCTCGTAGTTGACCTCTGAGATCATGACTACTTAACCGGGCTTTCCTATGGGTGCCTACACTTAAAACCTCCAGCCAGGGGTTATTCAACTATGCTAATTAAAACTAGGTGAACGCTCGCTAAGGGCACCCCCTGTGGGGTACGAACCTCGGCTTAGGGCGTCAACCGGAGGGAGGACATCAAGGATGGGACGGCCTGGATCATCATCATCATCCTGTTTACAACCTCTCGGAAAATGGTTTGGTACCATCTGACAGCCAACTCTAGCACCGCGCGCTCTCATTAGTCAAATCAAATAGCGCGCGCTTCCCCGGCTTCCTGTTACACACTTCTGTCCCTTTTCACGAAATCACTCCCACAGATTGCAGGAAAACGAGAGGAACGATGTTACACATCAATAAATTATGCGTAACGCAAATTATTTTCCATACTATTGTATAGAATTTTTTTTTTTCTAACTGAACAGACAGCTGTGCTGCTGGGGAGTTTGTTGCGCCACTTCTTCTTCCCAGCTAAAGGCACTAGGAAGTGATGAAGGGCGGGCGTTTTGGGGGACTGTCTTATGTAATTTTGACGTTCGAAAAGTGCTGATTCTCAGCCTAGTTTGAATAAATGACATTTGAATTTGGAATTTTTTATTTATGTTATAATCTAGATGAGAGGAGCTCGTGGCTAAGTAATAACAGCCGCACTGGTCGATCCATCAGGTTAAGCTACGCTTGCCGGGGTTGGTTAATGGATGGGTGACCATCTTTACATACCGTGACTCCTCCGTGCCTCGGAAAGCACGTTAAGCCATTGGTCCCGGCTGTCATACGTGGATCTTTGACAGTCGTTAGGGGTCGTCAGAAGCCCGAAAGTCTGACAACCGTCTTACCAAGGGGTATCGTATTACCCAGTTACTGGGTTGTGGAGGTCAGATTGGCAGTCGCTCCATGTAAAATACTGGTATTCAGCTGCATCCGGTTAGACTGGAAGCCGATCCCAACATAGTTGGGAAAAGGCTAGGCAGATGATGATGATGATGTTATAAACTAGATGAGGTCGATATTTCCTATCTGACTACTCTGAGAAGAAAGACACTACACCTGAACAAGACGGTTTGATCCTACCTCATTGATACAGCAGAAAATGATGCACGTTTCAAGCTTAAATGGAACTTATACGTAGCATAACACATGAATTTAAAACTTTGGGTTGTTAACAACATCGACACGACAACCATAGCAGTACACTGCTGGACAAGAGTTGTTATAGTTCCCAAAAAGTAATTAACCAACCCCTCGGCCTAATGAGCTTCTCTTTGTCATGATTTCCTGTTCCTTTGACAAGGTCTTTTAATTCTTTTATCACCATAACTAATGTGCTTAATCTCTTTGTTTCCAGGAGTTGAAGGAGAGCTTCAACTATGGTTTGTTCTGCCCGCCAGTCAACGGCAAGGCCGGCAAGTTCCTGGACGAGGAACGCCGCCTCGGAGACTACCCCTTCAACGGACCTATTGGATATCTTGAGGTAATGTTGAAAAGAAAAATAGATTATTAGGTTTAGGTAATACAGTAGGCAAGGCCGCATGGGTCGATCCATCAGGTTAAGCTACGCTTGCCGGGGTTGGTCCGTGGATGGATGACCATTTCTACATTTCGAGACTAAAGAAAAAGATCCACGAATGACAGCCGGAACCAACGGCTGTCATTCGTGGATCTTTTACAGTCGTTACGGGTCGTCAGAAGCCCGAAAGTCTGAAAACCAGTCTTACCAAGGGGTATCGTATTACCTAGTTATTGGGTTGTGGAGGTCAGATAGGCAGTCACTCCATGTAAAATACAGGTATTCAGCTGCATCCGGTTAGACTGGAAGCTAACCCCAACATAGCTGGGAAAAGGCTAGGCAGATTGATTGATTTTTGATAGTAAACAAGGACATAGACTAAACACTGGATGAGACAACATGAATAGTAGCTTAAAATATTATCTACAGCTAGGTTAAAAAGTATTATTTGCTGGTGAGCCCCAAACTAGACAGCTAGTTATTAACTCTTTAGACTTTCTACTTAGTGTCCATTTTTTTTTTTTTTTTTTGGGTGGGAAATTATCAAATAACTTCTCCTGCTCTGGGCGGAGCGGGAGGGCGTGTCAGGCTCTTACTGACTAAAACCCACCCGTGTTCCTTCGGTTGCCCTGTTGCCGGGGGCCACGATTTCCCGATCGGTTTTCTTCGAACCCCCTCTACTTAGTGTCCTACAATATGTGAATGTGCTATCCCTGAAAAGATATAGTTTTAAAGCAATGGCACGTAAAATTTTACCGGAGAGGCAACAATGGCGAGTGGTAATCTGGGTATTGAAGTGATACCGTACTCCCCCGTACCATCCGAATAAACCCCAAATAGACGGGGGCGGAGATATGGGGGAGAGCCAAAAACGTTTTTTTTTTGACGAGGCAACCGGATGGAAATGCGGTTGCTTTGAAGTTTATACCCTATTTATATAATTTTAAAAAATTGCCACCCCTCACATCGATATAATTAAAATAATGTTAGAATTCTTGAAGCTCCTTACCGATGAATTATCACCGAAAATGAGGGTGAATTTTATCAAAACCGGATGGTATTGATACACACAAATTCCTTGTACTTATCAGAACTTAAATTTCGAATGCCATGTCAAAAAAAAAATGTTTTGTCCTCCATCTCTTCAACTGTCAAGTTACTGAATGCGATTAAAAGTCCAATTAAAGGTGGAACCTTCGTCAAATCGATCTGTTTTCTGCTTAACTTAGTCTTTTGCTAGAATACAAAAATTCTTCATAGTTCCTCCGGACACTTGCTGCTCTAATCAACTGCCAAGCCTTTTGTCAAAATTTTACTTCGTCACTGCGAATGTTCTTTGACTTGGTGAAGACTTGGATCAGGCCTTCTACGAATGCTTGTATTTTTTAATATCTTTATTTTCAACACTAACCAACTGATAATAAAATTTCAGTTAAAATACAAGCGGCGGGTCTACAAAATGCTGAAGCTTGACGAGAAGACGCTGAAGGCGCTGCACTCCCGCGCAAACCTGCGGCGATTCCTCGAACACGTGACGCATGCGCAGATCGACAAGATCACCAAGGCGTGCGCCAAGGGACTCGATCCCAACTTCCATTGTCAGGAGACTGGCGGTAAGACATTTTACTTTTAAAATAGATACTTAATTTGAAATAGCAGGCCTTTGTATAGGACTTAACAATTAGAGAAATTCATCCATATTTCTCTACACCCTTGTTTTCTCCTTTCTAGACGACGAAAAAAGCAAAAACTCCTACTTTAATTAAAACAACGGTGGTTTTCTTTCGGAGATTCAGAGTTCTCTAATACAGCACTGAAGTTGGGCACAAGGACGCCGCATAGTGCTTGATTATGCTGATAAAAGTTATACAATAAAACAATAAACGCCCTTACCAAAACAAAGCTTATAATCGTTTACTCTCGAGTTGTTTCGGAACTCATCCGTTCCGCTCATAACATCATTTAATTCCATTACTTCACACCTTTTCAGTCCAACCTGACCTCTTACATCCGAGATCAGATATTAAGCCCATTCATCCACTTAGGATCAGCCATGAATGGCTCGAACATTCTCTTGCCGAGTTGGCAACACAGCCTGATATATGGCCACACTCATTTACATACTGATTTTTATCTGCCATTGTTCTGCGTGTACCTAAAATAGTATTAAGGGTATACATATACAGTTACAAACTAGGTATGGTTGACGAAAAAAGTGGTTTGGGAAACGTTTTAGAAACATGGAAGATATTTCTTACTTTAAAGATATCTTGCTCACAACGTGTAGCAAGCTTTCAAAATTCGTAGATTTTTCTGCCCACCAACAATGACGGTTTTTGGAACGAAAATTTTCACGTGTCAAAGTAACGCAAGTCAAATGATCCGTCCAGCCCGTCCCATCCTTAATGTCCTTCCTCCGGTTGACGCCCTAAGCCGAGGTTCGTACCCCACGGGGGGTGCCCTTAGCGAGCGTTCGCCTAGTTTTAATTAGCATAGTTGAATAACCCCAGGCTGGAGGTTTTAAGTGTGGGTGTAGGAAAGCCCAATTAAGTAGTCATGATCTCAGAGGTCAACTACGAGATGCCCTACCTAAAAAAAAAAACAAATGATCCGATTGGCTGTTGATAGTTCCAATCACAGCAGTTTACGAGTGCCTGACAATTTGTTAGAAAATTTTCGTTCAGAACTGGGCGTTAATTCCCAAAGATTCCCACCTCCCAAAGAACCATAATTGTTTAAAATCAACACTAGACAGAAGAAAAATACTGCCCATCTTGGTGAGGTTATTATATCCCGAAATAGCCTAGACAATTTTCTTCGAAAGCTAGGCGATGCTCATTTGTTCCGAGAAACAGTAAATTTCTGTGATCATTTACGTCTTTTCTGTCTAGACATTTCAATAGAACTAATTAGTGTTACCTCTATTGTGAGCTGCCTTTATGACGTCACAAAGGCTAAACCTTAGATGTGCCCTTATACATAAATCGTTACGAGACGGTTATTATTACGTCAATTTGAGTCGGAGGCACAGTTACCTATTCAAGGCAAGTTGTTCTGAAAGAACAAACGCTGCTCTGCATTTAGGTCATCTAGTGTACGTAGTCGTAGGTACTTATACTTATGAAACAGACCAGTACCCTAATTGCGTAATACAACACAATTACAATTTGTTTCGATTTGAAACAGATTGCTAATCCATTGCTTCATAAGTTGGAAAAAAAATCTGCTCAACAACGTAAATAAAGCAATGAATGTTGTTGAAATGTCAAAATGAAACAAATTTGGCAAAATTGTTTACGAAAATAAGTTACGCAATTAGGGTACGGCTGTGCCCGCGGCTGCGTCTGCTTAGAAAGTTCCGGAGCTAAAAGCTATTTATAAATCCAGGAAATATTTAAAAGTGTCTTTCAAACGTCAGTTTTTAGCAAGTAAGTAAGTTAGTCATGATGATGATGATGACCAAGGCATCGTAATTTCAATCTTCACGAGTTGCACGTGTGTTGCACTGTTGACGTGCACAAGCATAATATATTATTGTAGCATAGTAACTGGTTTAAAAATCATAACTTTAATAATATAATTATGTAAATGCGAAAGTAAGTTTGTTTGTTTGTTACGGCTTCACGCTAAAATGGCTGAACGGATTTAGATGAAATTTGGCAAATGGGTAGACCATGACCTGGGTTAGGACATAGAATGCTTTGTATCCCGATATTTTCACGTGATCGAGACTTATGCGGATAAAACCGCGGGGCGCAGTCATCTTTGAAAGATACCAGACGCTTATTTTACGGCAATTTCGTTCAACTAGCGTAACTCGTGTCCAAATGAGAATTCCTTAACAAAATCTCAGTCCAATTTATCATATCGTAACAAATACATCCAAAATCATCTCAGGCCATTCAATTCAAGGCTACTACGAACGTCTGAACACGTCTTAGCTATTGTAAGAGAGGCGTATCAACCGAGCCGTGTATAATCTGCGATAAACGTCGCCAGTCCTTGAAGCGAGTTGAATTATTTGTTCCTGTCGAACAACTAATATATCATTTGTGATTTAAATGTCCCATTATTTACCTTAAAACTCAATGGACGGAATAAAACTGGTCATTGTTTTAAAGAACGTCATATAGGTGTGTTAAATTCGGAAAATGACTTAAGTCTTTTAAGCGTAGAAAAGATTTTGAAAAGTTTTAATTGGTGGAAGTAATGCGTACTGCATCGATTTGGACCAGCTAAATATGCTACGTGGTAAAAATACAAATGGCTTTTCAGCTTTGACGAATCTTATTTAGTTGCAGGTTGCTACAAATTTTTCGCCTTTCAATCATTTTTGAATTTAGGAATCATATCATCCAGTACCCTAATTGCGTAATACACGACAAATCACAATTTGTTTCGATTTGAAACTGATTGCTAATCCATTGCTTCATAAGTTTGCGTTTTGGGGGACTGTCTTATGTAATTTTGACGTTCGAAGTGCTGATTCTCAGCCTAGTTCGAATAAATGACTTTTGAATTTTACTCAACAACGCAAATAACGCAATGAATGTTGTTGAACTGTCAAAATGAAACAAATTAATCAATCGTTTACGAAAATAAGTTACGCAATTAGGGTACAGTTCCATAAAGAACTCTTCCTCTATCAATATCCTAACTAATATTAGAAATGCGAAAATGAGTCTGTCTGTTACACCTTCACGCTAAAATGGCTGAACGTAGACCATGACCTGAGTTAGGACTGCGGGTGAAACCGCGGGGCGCAGCTAGTAATATATGCTACTAAATGAATAATCCCAATATTATTGACATGTAAAATGTTTGTAAATAAAATCCCTAGAATTAAAACTCATCTCATCTTCAGCCTATAGCAGTCCACTGCTGGACATAGGCCTCTCCAATTGCACGCCATTCAGCTCGATTTTAGGCAAGTCTCATCCAGCTGCTACCAGCCACCCTGCGAAGATCGTCACTCCACCTAGCCTGAGGGCGTCCTACCTTACGTTTGCCAATTCGCTGTCTCCACTCAAGAATACGTGTACCCCAACGGTCATCGGTTCTACGGCTGATATGGCCGGCCCACTGCCACTCCAGCTTGCTAATTCTGTGAGCTATGTCGATAACTTTGGTTCTCTGCCGGATCACTTCATTCCGGATTCGATCCCTCAGAAAGATTCCAAGCATAGCCCGCTCCATGGCTCGCTGAGCAACCTTAAATTTATGGACCAGCCGTACCGTGAATTAAAACTAATCTAAACAATTTTTTCATTACAGAGACACCCCTTACAATCGCAGCAGGCCTAAAGACACCAGGGAAAGTTCTGATAGCCCTCGTGAACGGCGGAGCACTACTAGACTACAGGACCAAAGACGGCAGCACAGCTATGCACAGGGCTATCGAGAAGAACTCTCTAGAAGCTGTGAAGACGCTGCTGGAACTCGGAGCATCACCTAATTATAAAGATGGAAAGGGATTAACGCCGCTGTATCTTTCGGTCACGAATAAAACTGACCCGCTGTTGTGTGAGACCCTGTTGCATGATCATGCGACAATTGGGGCTACTGATCTGCAGGGGTGGCAGGAGGTGCATCAGGTGGGTTTCTGAAAATATTTTTAAAGCCTTAACTATTCGATGTCTTTTTAGCATCGATTCCAGTATAAGTACTTTTGTACCAGAAATATGAGTCCATATCTGGAACACCCACATTTAATAATTCCATACTCACAAGGAGGATCTATTATTTTTATATGGTTCAATTCTTCTTCATCTCCTCATGTCAATAGACCAAGAATGTTTCAATAAAATTCTTGAGATATTTTACTCAGCAAGAAAGAAAACCTTTCCATTTCATCCTTTGGGAAGTTTTTTTTGGGTGGGAAATTATCAAATAACTTCTCCCGCTCTGGGTGGAGCAGGATGGCGTGTCAGACTCTTACTGACTAAAACCCACCCGTGTCCCTTCAGTTGCCTGTATGTTGTCAGGAGCCACGGTATCCCTTTCGGACTTTTTCTGCTGACATCTCTTTGAGGCGCGCGTAGAACACAACACGCCATCGAGCCGGGCCTGGCCCTTATCGGACGGCGAGCTACCCATTGCTCACCGTCCGCAAGCCCGCGCCTACGGTGGCCGGGAATCGGCCTGCGATTCCCGACGCCTAGGGCGTCTCCTGCGGCGGGTAAGGGCGTAAGGGCGCGAAATTTGCCTTACCCTCACGCGTTTCGTCTCCTCCTTCGTGGGCATTACTGCTTCGCAGAAGGAGGTGACGGCCTCCCTTGCCCTCTCGCTTCGTACCAAGGCCTGGACCAGGGCCGGACGCGAGAGATCACCGCCGCCGATCGCCTCCACGAGGACATGGCGTTATCCTTAAAGGTCTTACTCATCATTTCTTATGATCGTGATACGTAAAGACAACCTGTACAACAGTGTGCACCTTATTCTTATGTCCAACTACCGAAATGGTACCTGTATAAGAACTTCATCTTAATTCTTACCTTCTTCATTTTCCAGGCCTGTCGCAACGGTCTAGTCCAGCATTTAGACCACCTCCTCTTCTACGGGGCTGATATGAACAGTCGCAACGCGTCCGGTAACACACCGCTGCACGTGTGTGCTGTCAACGCACAAGACTCCTGCACACGTCAGCTGCTGTTCAGGGGCTGCGATAAGGAGGCATTGAACTTCGCTAACCAGACGCCTTATCAGGTAATAAAGGTTTAATGTTTTGGATTTCCAGATGAAAGGTTCAACAGGTGTTTTCAATAGAAACAAAACACCTGTTGAACTTGACCAAGGGTCTAAAACAGCTGAAATTCTTCGGAATGAGGATTTTTATGAAAATTGATGCCACTAGTTGGCGCCACTTTGACAAGAGGTCTTCTGTTTCGACAATGAATATAAAATATTTGATGACGTTCATCATTAGTTTCTCTCTCTCTCACTCGTTCGCTTTGACACATTTGACAGATGCTTGGACCTGACGTCTCAGTGCTGCCACCTATTGGACGTCATTTCAGAAAACCCTAATTTTAGACTTTTCAGGCACTATTAATCAAGTTAACATACAGACTACATTGTCAAAAATTATCCAGTGTATAAAAAAGAATGTCATACTCCATTTGAAAAAAGATGAGACATTTATACAAACCTTTTTTATAGTCCGTTCAACCGATTTTGACTTCTATACCGTAGGCGTAAGGATGGCATTAAAAGCATAAAAGTGGTTACAATACCAACTTTTTACTGCAGCTGCAATTTGTCATGCCACCAACGCAATAGAAGTTAAAATCGGTTGAACGGATTGTAAAAAAGGTTTATTTAAATGTCTAATCTTATTTCAAATGGAGTATAGGGTGTTTTCAGTAGGCAAGAGACAAACATCGAATTTGATCTTCGTAAGTAGGTAAAAAGGTGGCTTTGGCTCATAAAGCCACTGGAAATATTTACTCATTTTCATAAAAATATCTAAAATCCCCAGGTGGCAGTAATAGCAGGCAACTTAGATCTGGCAGAAGTGATCAAGAACTACAAAGCAGAAGAAGTCGGTGAGTCCAGCCCCTGTTGTGTACTGCATGGCTTTGATTGGAGCTTTATATACGCCTTATGTGTCTATACATGGATTCTTAAATCATTATTATTTATATGGATTCTTACATAGTTAATGGCCCAAAATAAGAGCATATTATGTTGAATTTAGAAAAAAAATTGCGCCCATGTTATCTAATCGATGATATTAATAGAAATGATGTAAAAATCAAGTATGAAATTAATAGAAAATACTGATACATTTCCATTTTATATCCAACAGGGTCAGTGGTACCTAACCCATATAGTTCGTTGTGTTAGATTTAAGAATCCACGTTATCAAAAATCCAAAATTTAAGTATTTTATGTGCAACGCTTTAGTATGTTTACCGCAATACATATTACCTATACAAAATGACACACCATACTATTTATATTAAGTAGTATCTGTGTAAATATTTTATAATTATTATTATTGCATGCGTCATCCGTTCTATCTAATCTATTCCATTGCTTAATATCATAATGGTGATGGTTGTATTTTTGGATACCTACGCTAATATATGAAAATATCACTAACCGAACCTAGATTATATACCAACAAACACTAATATGTAAAGGGTTTAAAAGTATATATTTATATTCCGAATATTTAATACCTCAAATATTATTACCGAATATTTTACCGCACTATTATTTTTTTATATAAAAAACTTGTGTTCGTCAGATAATTTGTTGTTTGATTATGTTCTTGATATTTGTTTGACGCACGATTCCTTTATTAGTTTGTTCGGTTGCTAAATAAAATATTTCAGTGCCGTTCCGTGGTCCTCCTCGGTACAATCCGAAGCGACGCTCTGCGGCGTGGGGGGGGTGGTGGGCGGCGGGGGACAGGTCGTCCCTGGCGTCGTCCACTCGTATCCCGGCCGAACTAGACGCGCTGCTGCGGCGCCAGCCGGCCGAGCCCTGCAGTCTTGAGAGACCGTTCTCCTCGGCGTCCTCCAGCATTAGTGACGCCAGCCATCCCAGCCACGAGGACGATGCCAGTATACTCACAGGTAAAATTGAGGAGGTTGAGTTGCGTTGGAAGATAATGTTACAAACGTAAATACGACCACTATAGTCAGCAAAGACCTGTAAACCAAACTAGCACCAATCACACACGGTGAATTCAAGTGTTGGAGTATCAAAGTAACCAACTGACGTGTTTGCACAACCCACCTATAGTTTGACCTAGACCACTGTACCGGGCCTTAGGAATGCGCGGTGAGCCGAAGGGCTGCGTTGACGCGTAAGCGGTGAGACGCCGTGAACATTAACTAATGAGCGCCCTGCACTGCCCCCCGTCTCGCCGCGCACATACCTAAAGCGCCGTACAACGGTATCAGACAAACTATAGCAGTCGTATCTACACCGTTACATTCCACCGCGTGGTCTAAGGTTGCGGACACGGCACCACGGCCTCCATGAGGACTGACAACCATCACCATGCACCGACATCGCCCGTCCACTTCGTTGCATGTTCTATGTGCCTTTATGTCATGTAGTTACCCATCGAACGCTTCTTCGCTTCCTTTTACGACAAAATTATGATTTTTCCACTTATACCCCTTTTAGACCTAGGATGTACGAAAATTGTGTTTTTAGTGAAATACGGTTAATTTTAACGCAGTCCTAATTTTAAGGTAATTAAAATAATATCTTCTCCCGCTCAGACACCAACTCAGAACCAACTTTTTTAACAACTTGTTCTGTAAAGTCTAAAACTTGTATTTAGTGTTTCCTGTTCACAACACTACACGCTTTAAGTCCCCGTATCCAACAATTCGAGTGTCCATCACTGTAAAGTTGGCACTAAACCTAACACAGTACACTGTTATTAACCCACTTCGTCTCCCTTGAAGCTCACAGAAACAAAAATACCCAATTTTTGACTCAAAGTGTACATACGAAAGACAATATGACATCGATTTAAAACCCGACTGATCGTTGAGCGACACTAACCCCAACAGATAAAAGCGCGGGTGATACCAGCGACATCATATCGGACTCTAGCGGCGTCGGCACCAGTAACTCCGACACGACCTGCTCTCTGCACGGCGGCGCCACTGTCGTGTGTCTGCAGCCTTATGATGGCGCGACTCCTGGTCACGTGCGCCTCAACCAGGGAGATATTGTTGAAGGTACAGTGTCAACACTATTGAAACACACGTGTGACGCTCGGTACATATGCTATAAGTCTTAGGAAGCTACCTAGACCGGACACAAAAGACTGACAACTTGAAAGGTACAGTATTAGATATCACAACCGAACCTCTACGGTGCTGTGCTCCTAGGCTAAAAAAGGTAACGTCAATCAGGTTAATAAAAATCGAAGGAATCTCGGACACTACAGACGCACACATATGACGCATTGTATCTACGATTTTTGTCTGCAGCCTCATGGTAACACAACGCTTATGTGCGTCGACACTGGAGAGACGATACTTACGATATTTTTCTAAACTTCTTTTATGATAAGTTCGAGTACATCCTCTACCTAGCCTTTTCTCAACTATGTTAGGGTCGGCTTCCAGTCTAACCGGATGCAGCTGAATACTAGTATTTTACATGGAGCCACTGCCTATCTTACCTCCACAATGGCAAAACTGGATATCAGACTTTCGCGGTACCGACTACCCGTAACGACTGTCAAAGATGACAGCCGGGACCAACGGCTTAACGTGCTTTCCGAGGCACGGAGGGGTCTCGATATGTAATGGATGGTCACCCATCCACGGACTGACCTCGACAAGTGTAGCTTAACCTTCGAGCCCCTTAAGTTTAAGTACCTTCGTACTATTTCGAAGTTCCCATTAATATTTAAGTTGAACCTAGGTGTATTCTCGAATAAGTCCTTTAAAATCGGTCATCACACTTAGTTCCCATACAGTACTTACAAACCATTATTAATGTCATTTGTCCTCATATATACTAAAATATCAATAATAAAATATCATTGGTTGCACTGTAACTGAAAACAATGTGAGTAACTGAATTCATTCATTAGCACGATTGTGACTAAATTTAAGGAGCTGAGAGTTCCAAATTCATAACAAACATGGTTCCTAGGTGAACAATTTTAAAACTGTGAAAACAAATTTCAAACCTAAGAAAACTCTATATTTTGGTTGTCTAAACGAAATCTTGTAGAATCTGAGTTTTTAGACCCAAAGTCCTTTAATGCTATAGGGTTATATATTCCCTTTTGGATATTAAAATGTTATCCTACAACAAACAGTGACGGGAGCCACAGACGATGGTCTACTGGAAGGCACAGTTCGGGGCTCTGGAGCCAGTGGACTGTTCCCCATGCAGTGCGTTCAAGAAGTACGCCTTCGACAGAACACACAGCATCTACATCAGGTATGTTCAAGATTAATACTTCCCAAAAAAAGAACTCAACCAAGTAACCACAATCTAAGCATCCAGAATAGATAGGATAAGAGTAAGTGTAATTTAGTTTTTTATTCACCGAATGCACAGTTTTCAAATTAAGTTTCTGTTCAAATTTTAATGGCATTTCGGGTACAAAAGAAGTGTGTTAGGGCAATATCTGGCGTCTGGTTTTTAGACAGCTGTAAACCGTTATTTAAAAAACTACACATATTACCTTTACCCTGCATATACATCAAAGAACTATGTATGCTAGTGAACCAATATCCGCAATATTTTCGTATGCAATCAGAAGTCAGTCACAAAAAGGCTACTGCTAGAAAAAATTACAAACACGAACTAAATGTACCTCAATGTAGATTACAAATGTTTAGGAGGAATGTTTATGTGACTGCCATTCAGGTGTAGCGCTTGACGTAAATTGACGTAATTTTAGTCGGCAAGTTTTTAATCACGTCTAAACTTGTATGGAGAGTGACAGGCGCTGATTAATTTGACAGGACTAAACTAAAATGTATCTTCTGTCCTTTTCTTAATGAAATAGAAAGAAAAAGATGCACTGAACTTAAATTTAGTTTAGTTTGTGAACAAGGGAATCGGCACCATTGTAAATCAAAAATCTTAAAATTAATATTGTACCTACTTAGTTTAAGATTGACAATTGAATATTTGTACACCATATACTTTGTGGTAGAAAGTTTAAAACTAACAAAAATACTAACACCGTACTATGTAAAACTACATTCTTACAAATAAATAAATTCTAATTCTAAGCCAGCCAAGAATCAAATTGATATGGCTAGAAAGGTCTGCTGCTTTCTTTCGAAGAGAATTTGCTGGCCTAACCTTAAGACGCAGATATATGTCAGTGACCTTGAGTGGTTAGCTTGCGTGTTCTTTACGAAGCTCACGCAACGCGTCGTATGTCCAGCCAGTTATAAGACTCGCCCATCATGGAGCGCTGTCCCAAATTAGACGCATTATTAATTTATTATACATAAAACAAAAGATAATTCAATTAGCTTTAAAATGAAAAATACGCTTGATAGATTTTGCGTGATTCTCAGTTTTTATCCGCGTTAGACATAACTTTACAAATTAATTTCACTAAGTAATATAAACATAATCTAAAATATTTATAATTATAAAATTATTAAGAAAATGCTCTAATTTAACATTATTTTTTTCCAAATCATTAACACTACTCGTATAGACGTGATCTTCTGTATAAAGTCATTAAAAGTTGGTTATCGTCGCCTTAATATTCAAGGCAATGAATGACACGTAAAATTTTATCGGAGAGGCAACCGGATGTAGAGTGGTAATCTGGGTCTTGAAGTGATACCGAACCCCCACGTACCGTCCGAATGGACCCCAAATGGACGGGGGCGGAGATATGGGGGATGGGGGCCTAACATTTTTTTTGACAAGGCATTCAAAATTTAAGCTCTATTATGTGCAAGGAATTTGTGTGTATCAATGCCTTCTGGTTTTGATAAAATTAACCCTCATTTTCGGTGATAAATCATCGGTAAGGAGTTTCAAGAATTATATGCATTATTTCAATTATAACGATGTTGGGGGGTGGCAACCAGATGCCACTGAAACACACAAATTCCTTGCACAACAAAAAAATGTTAGGCCCCATCCCCCTATATCTCCGCCACCGTCCATTTGGGGTCCATTCGGACGGTACGGTTGGGTTTGATATCACTTCAATACCCAGATTACCACTCGCCATCCGGTTGCCTCTCCGATAAAATTTTACGTGCCATTGCTTTAACTATAACACTGTCATTTAACCCTACTCCTGGGCTTGAACAGATTGTCCGCCAAAATGACAAAGAAACTAATCTTACCCTAATTTGCAGGTGTTAGCGTCAGGACCAATCCACCACTCCCGGGTGACAGGCAGACGGGAGATGGCTCTCAGCAAGACTTACAGTGCCACTGCGCCTAGGATTAAAAAATCGTAAGTATTCCCATTGCACACCTGTACCCTAATTGCGTAATACAACACAATCACAATCTGTTTCGATTTGAAACAAATTGCTACTTAATCCATTGCTTCATAAGTTGAAAAAAAAACTGATCAACAACGTAAATAACACAATGAAACTGTCAAAATGAAACAGTCAAAATGAAACAAATTAGACAAAATTGTTTACGAAAATAAGTTACGCTATTAGGGTACTGTTCTACTGCAGTGGTGGCCCAGTGGTAACGCCCGCGACTTACGAGTTGTAGGTCTTAGTTTTGAAACCTGACAGGCGCTTTACTTTATGTAAATTATTTCATCACCACTGCTCTCAAAACGGTGAAGGAAAATATCGTGAGGAAACCAACATGTCCTAGAACCAGAAATTTGAAGACGTGTGACATCTACCAACCCGCACTAGGCCCGTTTGGTGGATAACGGCCCACTCCCTCTCACAGAGAGGAGGCCTTTGTCCCAGCAATGGGAACATTAGGCTGATTATAATAATAATATATTTATTTCAGACCAAATTACACGATCCATAAATTGTTAGTAAAGGTCTTAACCTAATGTTAGTAAAAAACCACACTATATACAAAATTGAAACGACTGACACCTACGTGTGCAGTCGTATCCAGTGAGCCAGTGGGCTGTCCCACTTATCACACAGTACACTCAGGATGCTGTGGGAGCTAGCACGTATTCTACCGAGAATAGAAGCGCACCGTTTCCGTATAATGGCATGAAAACCATCAACCCTGGCCTCGGTGAACATCCCGGAAGCGCTACAAAACCGTGGTAGACCCAACAGCATCCTAAATACATTGTTATATTGGACACGCAGGGCGTTGTATGCCCTCAGCGTATACCTGATTATGCTATACCTGTACTAGATCCCCTGATCTAGTACAGGTATAGCATAATCAGGTATACGCTGAAGTACTCCATGGAGGGGGGCAACCTTATTTGATCACCCCCTCCCTTCAAGCTCCTCTAGATAGGTTAGTTTTCTCTGCTTCATTGATAGTGGAGGAATGTTCCGATGCGTCGGTGGGCACTGAGCGACCTTTCACATGACATAAATTTGTAGCTGGCACGGTGAGGAGCAAGACTACTAACCTTTCTACTTGAAAAAAAAACAGCCTAATAAAAGTATGAAAAATAATAAAGCTTCCGAAAAACAAATTAACTTCCGACGTTCTGTGGTTGACTGTAATACTAAGCTGTGTTAAAATGAATTACCGAAAAATTATTACAAAATTAACCGACAAAAAATGTTGTATTTAACAAACAAACATGAGCTTATTCAAATTACAATTCTATGAAAAATAATCTGTACTTTCAAATAATAAACAAAATTTCCGAAAAAAAATACTAAGTTTCCGAAAACGTATGTACTGCTAAAATAATACGTTCGTTCATGTTTTTAACCGACTTCCAAAAAGGAGGAGGTTATATGTTCGTCGCGTATGTTTGTTTTTTTTTTTTTTTTTATGTATGTCCACCGATTTCTCCGTCAATTGTGGACCGATTTTGAAAATTCTTTTTTTGTTTGAAAGGGTGTGGTCTCGAATTGGTCCCATATAAATTTTATTAACTTTGCTTGGATAGTTTTTGAGTTAGGTACAAAATACGTATTTTTTTCCCACTTAGTATGTAGATGATATGTTAAGTTTCTGTCATTGGTAGCAGATAGTGGTATTCGAATGTGTGTGGGGTAGGTACCACAACTAAAAAGTGAAAAATAAAAACTTTTTACAAAAAAAAAACAACCGACCTCCAAAAAAAACACTACAAAGTGAAAAATAACTTTAATTTCAGAAGTCGGTGGCAAAAAATGAAAATACAAAACCCAAGACACCGACTTCCGAAATTAAAGTTATTTTTCACTTTGTAGTGTTTTTTGTTTACGTTTTGCGTTGCACAACGCACGAGTCGAGCGAGCGAAGCGAGCGGGTGCCGCGGCCGGCGAGTGCCAGGGTCCGTTTCGGCACAAGAGAATGTAAAACACCATATTCCCAAAACATTACGTTCTCTTGCACCTAAATGGACCCGGTCTTTGTTTGCGCCACAGTTTATAAAATGTGTAAGGTTAATTCTTTGATAATAGGTGAGTTACGATAAAAATTACTAACTATAGTTTTCGGTAAAACGTAATTTAAGTTGGTGGAAAAATATTACGTCAGCAAATACTGATTGATTTTTCAGAATTTTCAGTATTTTATTCGGTCCTTTATTCAATTTTTTTCGGAGGTTTTATTACTATCCTAAAAATATTCATATTCTCCGCTCTCTCCGACAAATTTTCTTACGTACAAGCGTTAAGCGCTTTTTCATTTAAGAAAAAACAAAGCTCTGAGAAGGATAGCACAGAGAAGCGTTTACCAGGTAGTAAAATTGGAGGGGGCACGGCCTCCCCCGTTTGATTTTAGGGGGGCATTAGGCCCCCTCTGCCCTCTCTTCCGCGGTATCTGTACTAGATAGTGGATGGTAAATAGGTAAGCCAGATATTTGGGGCAAAGTTGAGACGAAAAAGATAACGAAACTTACTCATCGTCAGCTTGGCCCATATTTTTGTTAGATCTACCAGAAATCCCGCGAAATTTCGCGTTTATTTTTTTAAAGATTTTTTATTGATAGTCTTTATGGCATCTCTAGGTCATGAGCTATCCGGATATAAAAAAATAGAGGCGTGAAAATTGATTCGCTGTTACAATGTATAATAGATTGTTGATATAGCCTGCCTAAATAGCTTTAAGAGCAATGAAAACAGTTGCAGACGGTGACATCATAATATACAAACTTATAAACAGGCCAACAATGGACAATGCTTCAAACACTGCTAACAAAATAACATTTGCACATGATGTCGATCAGTCAGGAAAGGTCGGCTTCGTGTTGACAAGTGAGAGTGACGATGTAGGAACTAGTATCATGCTAGTCTGTGTGAAATTTGATCGACTACCGGTTCTGTTTTAGTGGTTTAAAAAAGGTTATTTAAAGTGTCAATATTTCGAGGCCTGATTAGTGTCACCCAGTAGGGTTAAATTGTTAATTGCTGGGTGGCACAGAATACCTAATGGTCATGGGGATTTATAATAAGGAATTCGCAGAGCTATATTTAAAACTAGAAAAGATGTAAGCCAGCATTTTCTATCTTAGACCTTTGCGTTGTGCTGTTAACGATGAAATTGAAATGGCCAACGTACTTTTGGGCACTTTTGTTTGGGTCAGTATTATGCATCAGCTACATAATATTTACGTATATTTCACGTATTTAATCAAATCGATATCCAATCTATACTGCTCTCCGTACATGAAAACCAAAGTCATTATTCAAAAAATCTTAAGTCTACGCGCTTCTAACAGGACCTTCTGGACCACTAACTTATTGAATATCCCAAGTTTTCAAAACACTTTTCTCTCATCACAAATTTTGATTTGTACAGGAAGTGCTTAAGGGCGGCCAACCCGTCATACTTTTCATACAAACGCTCGTACGTGATTATGGCGTTGTAACACATCTTTCTTTAATTCTTTTAAACTAATGGGTATCTTGTGCACTATATCTAGGTTTCTATGAAAGCAAAAAATAAAAATTTGGCGAAACAAATTCAGTATAAGCCTCCAAAAATCTGCTTTTTTGCACAAATTTTACCTGAATTTTGACCGTTCATAATGTACTCATAAATTGTAAAATTAAAGAAAACATTTTCATAGAAACCTTACACATGTAATGGAGATTCTAAATGACAAACATTTATTTCACAAACTTGTAAGGCGTATTCAAAAACAAGTATTTCCTAAAACAAGTTATTTTTCGCACAATGTTATCGCGTTCTCACCTGCTTGTTAGCAATTCTCACTTGCGCTGGATGAAACAACAAGCTTTTCGACCATACTCGCGTTAACGATAGACGGACCGGGAAGGGCCCTCTTAATCAAAAGAATTGGGGCGTATCAGACTCGTACTGACTAAAACTCACCCGTGTTCCTTCAGTGGCCTGTATGTTGCCAGGGGCCACGGTAACCCTTTCGGACTTTCCTGCAACCCCAGCAGGCATCGGCCCTAGCGGACCCCGTCAGTTTAGTTCAGTTGTGACGTACCACTCCCCAACTTTAATGCGTTTTATCTAAGTAATTTTTAATTAATATGATAAAGCAAAAAATCCGAGTCTAATATTTTTTATTATCCGATTGACGGACTAAATAGAATTTCTTTTTTTTACCCAGGCTTCATCCCTATTGTAATTGTGGTATGGCTGATGATCGTCTAATATAATTGAGTATTCCCAGGTATGGCAACATGGAGACCCGCACGGTGGTCCTGCACCGCGCTCGGCGAGGCTTCGGCTTCGTGCTGCGCGGTGCCAAGGCGTCGTCCCCGCTCATGGAGCTGCGGCCGTCAGAGCGCTGCCCCGCGCTGCAGTACCTGGATGACGTCGATGCGGGGGGCGTGGCAGACCGCGCGGGACTGAGGAAGGGAGACTTTCTTGTGGCGGTAAGTGCCAACGAACTAACTTTGTTTTAAGAGCAGATTTTTGAAGTGAAAACTTCTTTAGGCGCGTTGGGCATTTTTGAAATGGGACTAAACCATTGATTTCGCGACACTGTGACGACACCAGCATTTGACCATTAAAAAGACATCAACGCGTTGATTACCGCGGTGCGTGGAGTAAGACATCAACGCGGTGATTACCACGGTGCCCATTTTTTTTCAAGTTTTCACTTCTGTCGGCACTCCCGTAATGCTACTGTTTTTTTTTTTTTTGTGAAACGAATAAAACTTATCATGGACGATAGAAAACCTCGAACATAGTGGTCTTGTGTAAGCTACTTTCCATAACTTATTGTAGGACCTCAGAAAGTCAGATTAATATATCGTTATTTAAAAGTTAACTTTCTTTGAAAGGTTTGTGACTAAGTAATAACAGTCGCATGGGTCGATCGATCAAGCTAAGCTACGCTTGCCGCGATTGGTCCGTGGATGGGTGACCATCTTTACATACCAAAACCCCTCCGTACCTCGGAAAGCTCGTTACGTGTCGTCAGAAGCCCGAAAGTCTCAGTAACTTGTCTTTGTCGACGTTAAACATAATTTGACATTACAGATACTGACATTACATTACCTACATACACATAATGACATTATCTATATTATTATTTAGGAATATTTTCACAGTAAGCTTTTTATTATACACATTACGACATTTATATTCTTCATTGATGTTATGCGAGAGATTTATATTTTATTCATTAATTTTTTTAGACTAATCTGTACCTTTTTTTTTTTGGGTGGGAAATTATCAAATAACTTCTCCCGCTCTGGGTGGAGCGGGAGGGCGTTTCAGACTCTTACTGACTAAAACCCACCCGTGTTCCTTCAGTTGCCATGTTCCTATCTGTACCTAACTATTAAATTCTGACTAGTGTTAATAACAATTGTAATGGTTGTAATTATATTATTAAATTCTAATCTAATATTTTGCATGCCGTACAATTTACAAACTATCCAACTTATATGTATACCTACTAGGGTTTCTCATCGAGAAGTCTCGAAGCGGGAATTCCCGGGAAATTTGGCCTTAGTCGAGACGGGAAAAAAAGGGTTGAGAACCCGGGAAGTCGAGAAATTAAAAATACAAAAAAAATTGCAATTTGATGTTAATTCCTGTGTTACTTATAACAAAAATTAAATCCTCTATCTCCTCCAATTTGATGTTAATTCCTGTGTTACTTATAACAAAAATTAAATCCTCTATCTCCTCTCCCCTTTTACATCTTTTTACCACACTTTTACTACCCAATAAGGCACCCACCTCCCGCCCGCCCCACCTCGTGATCTCTCTGTTTGTTTAGTTCAGTCAGTTACTCGCAAATATTTGATTATTTATATTGATTTATGTATGTAACGGAGATGATTATCAAAAAACTGTGATTTAAATGTCGTTAGTAAAAAAAAGTAAAAACTTTTGTAATAATAATTACAAAAGTTTTTATAGGTATATTTCATAAACATCATTATTTATTTTAATGAAACATTTTGACTTTTACATTAGGTATATATATCAAAGTGATCATATTTGTCAGTAACAGCTAATTATAAAAAAATGTCTGTGATTGTTATTTTGTTAATTTTAAGGATTTTACTTAAATTTGATTCTAGTATTAAAACTTTGTGATTATAAATCAGTGTGATCATATTTGTCAATAACAGCTTATTATTAACAAACAAAAAATGTCTGTGATTATTATTTTGTTAATTTTAAAGATTTTACTTAATATTTTATTCTAGTTTTAGAACTCTGTGATTATAAAGGAAATTAAGAAGGCATATTTTTAGTTAATTGACGAAGACTGATTAAAATGAACAAAAAAAAGTCGGGAAATGAGAAACCCTAATACCTACATTATCAGCAAATAAATGATTTTCTTTCTTTCTTGATTGTGGGGGCCAGATAGGCAGTCGCTCCATGTAATATACCGGTATTCAGCTGGACTGGAAGCCGACCCCAACATAGTTGAAAAAAGGCTAGGCAGATTGATTATTATTTAAAGTTTAACTTTAATTTAACGATATTCTAAAAAAAGAAAATTGTTTACCTGTGCGTATCGTACGAAAAAACACAACAGACCACAGAGAAGATGACAAAAATGTAGACTGATCTTTCATAGCCATTGTAGCTGCTGTGACGTATCCCACGAAATAATTTAAAAGACCGCGAAGCTATCTTTTTCTTCAACCTCTGTCATTCTGGCCCATTGTGAATCCTACTATCCTACTAATATTGAAGTGAAAACTTCTTTAGGCGCGTTCAAGGGCGTAGCGAGGTACGGGCAGGGGGGCAGCACGGGCAGACCCTAGAAGATGCAGAAATGCTCACAAACCGTAAAGTAATATTACGTAGTAGCCTAATTAATAAACAAAAACAAAGTTGATTCTATTGACAGGCGAATTTTATAAGATTATACTATGAATGGTTGTATCTAGATTCGCTTTTTTACACGCAAAACTGTTCTCGACATCGCGCCGCGATATATTCTCGGTTTGCCTTAACAAAATCCTACCTACGCCCTTGGGCGCGTTGGATATTTTTGAGATGGGAAAAACAATTGAACTCGCGACACTGTTACCATTACTGACACCTCATTAAAAGTATTTCCTGTACAATAAAATTGTTCAAATTTTCACTTCTGTCGGCATTTTTTTTTATAAATGTGAAAGTTTGTGTGTTTGGATGTTTGAAAACGGCTGAATGGATTTAGATGCAGATAGTTTATAACCTGGAATAACACATAAGATAATTCTTATCCCGGTAGTACGTTTCCGTGGGATAATTTCCGACGTCCACGCGGGCGAAACCGCGGGCAAAAGCTAGTTTACAATAATTTCTTCGAGAATTCCTTCATGACATTATGCAGCTATTATGTGGACGCAAATGACGCGTGTTTAAGCACATTAGAACTCCAAATATTTACTACTCTTTAACAAACAACGCCATTAGGTAAACTATTCAGAAAATAAACATTTTCTTGTTACGTTGTTTTTACAAAACATACAAACAAACATGTCGTGGATACGCAAACATTAGTTTCCGCCGAAAATGTTTCATTCAAGTCTTGACTGGCGAATATACATACATATGGCCGACATGGCCGTGCTCCTCAGCTATAGAAAAGTAATTGTGATTTATGTGAGATTTATTTTGTGAAAATAACAACGAAAATTATTTGTACTAGCAAAAAGTATTGTGTTTCTATTTCTTCTATATGTTTTACAATGGTGCCGATTCTCTTGTTCACAAACTAAACTAAATTTAAGTTCAGTGCATCTTTTTCTTTCTATTTCATTAAGAAAAGGACAGAAGATTAATTTTAGTTTAGTCCTGTCAAATTAATCAGCGCTTGACGTAAATTGACGTAATTTTAGTCGGCAAGTTTTTAATCACGTCTAAACTTGTATGGAGAGTGACAGGCGATGATTAATTTGACAGGACTAAACTAAAATTTATCTTCTGTCCTTTTCTTAATGAAATAGAAAGAAAGAGATGCACTGAACTTAAATTTAGTTTAGTTTGTGAACAAGGGAATCGGCACCAATGTTTTATACTTTGGACCATTTCTTAAATCACTCTTTATAGAAATGTTTAGCTTCGAAGGTTTTTATTTCGTCTTGAGCAGCCCGACTAAGCTCGTATGTTACATCTGTGCGCCCATCTCCTTACGCGGTATCTTTTTCTTATTAAATATTTTTCTGAATCAAACTCTAAACAATATTCCTTCAGATTCGTCACGTACCATTTCAGCCATCCACCGACACTTCGTTCTCCGGTAATTTGTAATGTTCGTCATACACACTTTCTTCTATGTCTTTTTCATTGATGTTTGTCTGTTCCTTCTATCTCCTATATCTCATCTGCTGTCTCTCTCACTTATATACAGATAAACGGCGAGGACGTGTCGTGTGCGTCGCACGAGCACGTGGTGGAGCTGATCCGCAGCTCCGGGGCCCTCGTCTCCATGACTGTTGTCTCGTTGAACAATCATAATGGTGAGTTATTTTTTAATCTTATCTTCTTGAATAGATGAACCTGCGCCAGATTGATCTGACCGCATATCGCTTCGGTTATGGTAGTGGTCACTCTAGCTGTTGTAAGCGCTTACTTCTTGAGGCCGCACGCGTTACAGATTCTGGTGAAGTCAGTCAGACGGATTTAAAGATAGAACTGACCAGAAATAGTAGCCTTACATGCTGCTGACCATGCCCATTCCTGAAATGTTGAATTTGGAAATATTTTCCAATAGTATCTTATTGCCAGACCTGAGGCTCTCGGGGGAAAAGTTGGCAACGTCGCAAGTAGCTGTCAAATATTTACCTGTTTTAATTAATTTGGCAATATTACTGTATGGAAACGAAATATGGCTAACTTGTAAACTAGAATATTAATAATGAATTGCAATTTATAGATAACAAAATTATTCAACGCAGACAAAAGACACATAAGCACAATTAAATGATAAAAAATTACATGAAAGTAAATAAAAACAAGATGCAAATAAACAAAAACATACGTTTAGAAATGGAGTGACATCACTGTATGTACTAACTACACTAATGAAATGTTATAACTCTGAATTTGATGTTGTAACCGTTTTAGGTATAAGGTAAAGGTATTAAGAAAGTTTCCAAACACTTATTTACGTATAAATGATAATAAATTACTTATAACGATGAAATAATTTACACAAAGTAAAGCGCCTGTCTGGGTTCGAACCTACGACCTACAACTCGTAAGTCGCGGCCGTTACCACTGGGCCACCACTGCTCTCCACTGCACTCTTTGGAAAGTGTGCAAATACTTTTTTATATCTAAAACTAAATATTCGGTGTTACGATATTAATCATTGCATTTTATAATCAATATTTTCGTTTACTAGTTAGCCATATTTCTTATTTCCATACAGTAATATTGCCAAGTTAATCAAAACAGCGAAACATTTCACAGCTATTTGCGACGTTGCCCATTTTCTGTATAAACGCTCTTAAGGGCAAACTATTATGTGATACGTAAAATTGTATTTTAATCCGTCTTTTTGTCAGGTAACAACGAGAACAACACGTGTACGGTACCCACAAGCAAATCTCAGAACCAACTGTCAAGTTCAGGTCGCCCTTACGCCGCTACCTTGCCCAGGAAGGGAGCTGGAGGTAAATTTCATATAGGTACAAGTTCATTATATTGAAGCAATTCGTTAACAAATCGGATGTTTCTCATATACGATTACAAATATATTATGTTTGTAATCGATTCCAATCATAAACATCTCGATATTCCACCACCAGATATAACATAAGTACCTATTCATCATCAGCCTATAATGTCCCCACTGCTGGGACACAGGCCTCCTCTCAGTGAGAGGGAGTGGGCCGTAATCCACCACGCGGGCCCAGTGCGGGTTGGTAGATGTCACATGTCTTCGAATTTTCGGTTCTAGGACATGCCGGTTTCCTCACGATGTTTTCCTTCACCGTTTTGAGAGCAGTGGTGATGAAATAATTTACACAAAGTAAAGCGCCTGTCTGGGTTCGAACCCACAACCTACAACTCGTAAGTCGCGGCCGTTACCACTGGGCCACCACTGCTCCTATGCTGCTGCTAAGTACCTATTATAGTTATATAAATAACACAGAGCCCACAGGTTCTTTCATTCCGATCTCGCCGACGACGTCCTTTGCAATCGCGACCGCGTCCCCGAGTAAATGAACTCCCCCCCGACCCTTGTTCGATAACGAGGTGCCAGCAGTTGTCGCAACTGAGCACGTAGCTTTAAATTCCCCAACTAATAATCATGATCAAAACTTTGATCCAGCCCGTCCCATCCTTGATGTCCTCCCTCTGATTGACGCCCTAAGCCGAGGTTCATACCCCACAGGGGGTGCCCTTAGCGAGCGCTCACCTAGTTTTAGTTAGCATGGTTGAATAACCCCTGGCTAGAGGTTTTAAGTGTAGTAACTAAAGGCACCCACAGGAAAGCCTGGTTAAGTAGTCATGATCTCAGAGGTCAACTACGAGATGACCAACTTAAAAAAAAAACTACAGGTTCTCATGATTAAAAACAGAGTCTTGGAAATCTTAGGATCACTGACAAGCACGATAAAAATATATTTCAATTGAATGTCAAAACAACTAATATCTCTTTCTCTTTAGGTCGAGCGCCTGCGCCCGCGCCTCCTCGTCGTGATCCACGCACGACGCTGAGCGTGGGACGAGCGAGGGCCAAGTCTATGGTCGCTGGACTTGGTAAGTACCTACCTTACCCAATTTCTAGGCTAGAAAGAACCAAGAATACGCCGCAAATAAAATATTGTTTGAAAAATCCTTGATGGTTTCATAGAAGTCAAAAAATGATACGTTTTTACGTTCAAACTCCGCGGTTTGACATTGACGCACGCTTTATGTCACTTTCGGCATTTTTCGTGCTTACCTGTCATTGTTTTAAGAATATCCGTCAGGCCATAGAGTGAAACAGCCCACAGACTATATAATTTAGCAGTAAAAATAGTAATGTACCAACCGTGTAGCGATGTACACGGTGGGGCTTTATCTGCATCCAAAACTAGCCGAGCTGTCTTCGGGCGTCAATTCGACATTGTTTTGGATTACTTATTTGATTCTTATTTTCTTGATCATAAGGTAGAATTTGGCATTTCAGAGAACGGTGGTGAAAAGGAAGAGAGTTGTGAACCTTTGAGCGTTGCAGGCAAGTCTTCGTCTGCTGAATCGGTGCAGTTGCCGGGCGGCAGTAACAGTTAGTATTGTTTCTTATAATCTATCTGAAAGATAAGCAAAATTGCATTTTTTTTTTTTCTCTAAAATTGGTTGGTCGCAAAATTTGCAGGAAAGCAATAATCCTGAGTTTTAATGTAGTTTTTTATATTAAGATATATAAATAAACCTTATAATTACACTTAAAAATTTAATAAAACTAATTTTAAAATACGGAACAAAATTTTGACATGTCACTCGTGCAGTGTTGCCACTTCGAACCGTTCGATTCTGCAATTCGCACTTGACCAATGATAGACTAGTGATAGGTCAAATGTTGCCGCATTGAAACTTCTAATTTATGTTGTTCGAATTGCGTGCCTTCGATTATGTAGTCTAATTTAGACTAACGACTGATCCAGGCAGTTATTCCACCCTCTATTATTTAATTTTTCTCAATTATCTGGAGTCTAGTCTTGTCTCGACGCGGTGTTAGCCCACTTTCTAAAAATTCCACTATAATCCAGCTTCATATAGGCTTTATCTTACCAGGTGGCACGCCAGTGTCGGGTACGCCAGTGGCGCCTCGCACGGCGTCTATCCGTGCGCGACCTGCTTCAAGCCGCATCACTGCCGCCGAGCTTGAAGAGCTGTTCCAAAGACAGGCTGATGCTGATACCATGTAAGTAATAATAAGAAATAATAATAAAATGTATTTATTTTCAAATAGGTTACAGACGAGAATACATTATTGTTGTTATGGTTAAAAATTAGGTAAAAGATGGATTATAACAGGCTGGTATAAGAGTAAAGACAGGTATTACATAATTATGCTGTGACCACAGGGTCTGTACATGAATTGGGTGAACCCTGCCTCTTAAACTAGAGTAACCTGTATCTTAAGAGACAGTGATCAGCTATATGGTATCACATAAAATAATCAAAAACTGGTTTGTGAAGTATGTCAGTTGCCATGTATGTGTCTATAAAATAAATTACTTTTGTATTTTTCTTGCTTAAGTATTCATCATGTACTGGATAGGCATTTAGAATGAGGTTATATTGAACTGTAGTTTGACCGGGGGGACCGCTGTTCCGCGCCTTAGGAATGCGAGGCGGGGGTCAGCGTTGACCAATGAGCGGCGGGCGGGACACCGTGCGCTGTGAGCGTTGACGAATGAGCGGTTTACACTGCCCCCGTCTTGCCACGTACATACCTAAGGCGCGGATTAGCGGTCCCGTTCGAACTGTAGGACTTTTTCGGAAATTACTTTAAAATAACGTGACTCCATAAGATCTAATAAGTTCGTTCCACAAAGTACGGAGGAAATATCTTCAGATAGCACGTTAAATAAAAACTTCTCATTACTAACATGTGTTATTTCAAAACAGTCGTTCACTAAAATCAATGTCGTTACATTACAGCTTAGGCAACAACGCGATGATGACTCGCTCGGCGTTCCAGGGCGGTTCGAACTCGCCTCCCTACTCTCCTGCGCGTGCTCCTAATCGAGTGTACGCGTCCGTCGCTGAGATGAAGAGGTCACGTGGCAAGGTATAGACAAGCATCTCTGATCGGCTGGTGTTCATAGAATAGAATAATTATTTATTTGCATAGAAAATAGGTACAAAAAATGCAGATGTTTTATAATTAGAGATCAAAAAGAGACAAAACAACAATTAGAGACTAATAATACGTATTTTTTTGCAAAAATGTAGGGCGTGGGACCAGAAACTTTTTCCAAAATAAAACCCTGTCTATGTCTGGCAGCTCTGCACGCGTAGCATGACCACCGTAGAAACGAGTTTTGTCGACGGAAGAGTAGACAAAATGACTGATAAACAATCACAATCTCTAATTTTGTCTATTCTTCCGTCGACAAAACTGTTTGACGATTTTGTTTTTATCGAATTTGTTTTTATCGAATTTGTTTTTATCGACTTTGTTTTTATCGACTTTGTTTTTAAAGTCGATAAAAACAAAGTCGATAAAAAAAATTGTTTTTATCGACTTTGTTTATATCGAATTTGTTTTTATCGACTTTGTTTTTAAAGTCGATAAAAACAAAATCCATAAAAGCAAAGTCGATAAAAACAAAGTCGATAAAAACAAATTCGATAAAAACAAATTCGATAAAAACAAATTCGATAAAAACAAATTCGATAAAACAAATTCGATAAAAACAAATTCGGCAAACAGTTTTGTCGACGGAAGAATAGACAAAATTAGAGATTGTGATTGTTTATCAGTCATTTTGTCTACTCTTCCGTCGACAAAACTCGTTTCTACGGTGGTCATGCTATGCGTGCTGGACAGAGAAAGGTGGAAAGAGAGTAAGGAGGCCTTTGCCCAGCAGTGGGACAATAATGGCTAATAAAAAATAAAAATAAACCCTATCTTTGCTGTCGTGGTTTCAGTCAGGTAAAAATCTAAAAAAAAACAAAAAAGGTTTATTTGTCACAGAAGAAACACGTGCATACAAAAGACGCAACCAAGTAGAAACCAAAATATTTTAGTTCATATGAAAACATGAGTATAAAACAGAAATAGGCGGCAGCTGCACGACATGACTGTGACACTCCGGCTTCCACTCAGCATGATGCTGTGCTATGGGGGACCCACAGCACAGCGCTGATTTTCAGTGGTCACCCGAATAAGACGAACGGAAATCAAGTCAGTTGGCTCAGTGAATCGAACTTTTCTTCTATTTCTCGACGGGTTTTTCTCCTAAAATCCATCACAAAAACTCATTCGGAAGATAAAGTGATTGCCTAAGCTTGTGCAACAAATTATGATTCGATATTAGACTAGCCTTTTACCTGCTATTTTAGGGTCGCTTTTTATTGGATTTATGACCACATGGTTTTGAGTTTCCTTTCTCTTGTCTACAGCTATGGAGCAAATCTAGTAGCAGCACGTTACGTCGTGACTTCCACTCGACGCCTGACTTAGCAGCTGAACATACCGCCCACCCGCCGCGAACACGCTCCAGCGAAGATGTACACGGTATGAATTGATCTTACAACGCCACGCTTCACCGCATCAGAGTGTCCTGTACGCTAAGAGACAAAATTTTCATAGGTTTTTGTCGGATAATGCTATCAGGGGCGTTATTATAAAAAAATAAAAGTGGTGGCACTCCGGGAGTGCCGACAGAAGTGAAAACTTGAACAAATATCGCCTTGGTGGAAGAAAAATACTTGTATAGAACATTGATCCGTAACCTTATCTAAATAAAGAACACAATCGCGTTTACAAAAAATAATACTTCCGAAACCTTTAAAGTGAAAATACCTGCATAGAACATTGATCCGTAATGCAATATAAATAAAGAGCATAATCGCGTTTACAAAAATTTTAAAGTGAAAATACTTGCATAGAACATTGGTCCGAAATCTAATATAAATAAAGAGCACAATCGCGTTTACAAAAATGAGGTGTCGTCATGGTGGATGTGTGGCGAGGACGTACGGTTCACCTAACTAAGGAGAACCGTACGTCCCCGCTATTGTCTTCAGAGTTGAAGCTTTCCCGCACTCTGCAAAGAGGCAGATTTCTGTCTGACGATAGCGTGGAAGCCATCGATGTGTGCTTCATGCGTTATGAAGTATTGATGCCATCATGATTCCGTTGAGAAAAAGAGAGAGTGCTATCGGTCATATAAAGCTTCGTTTTTCTGGCACTGGAAATTATGAATGAAAACTTAATGTATTTCCATTTTTTTTTTCGATAATTTGTAACTTGATAACATAAACTATGCTTCTGCGGAAACAATATTACAAATATTGTTGTTAATAATACAGATGTCATTTACGCTGTAAAAATGTACGAAATGCAATTCGCTTACATTTCATTTAAAGGTAAGTTTTGGAAATAAAAAGACGTAGGAGCCTAGATAAATACTGTCTCAATCCGAATATCAACATAATATAGTGGAAATATGCTCAAATTGCAAATTATTTATGTACTACGTTTGTATGGACAATTCATGCGTCGCCGCATTCTTAATACTTCATAATACGGCCTCATTCCAGGGTATTTTTTCGTTTGTCTGCCGACGATGTCGTTTCAAAGTTTAAAGCCGGGTCATAAGCGAAAATGACGGTCTGCGAGTGTACGATCGTAGCATTTTCGTGTGTATGAATACTAGCTGCGCCCCGCGGTTTCACCCGCATATATAGTCTCGATCCCGTGGGAATATCGGGATAAAAAGTATCCTATGTCCTAACCTAGGTTATGTTCTACCCATGTGCCAAAATTCATCCAAATCCATTCAGCCGTTTTAGCGTGAAAGCGTAACAAACTCACTTTCGCATTTATAATATTAGGATGGGGTTAGTAGGACGCAGGGTGAGAATACCTTTAGGAGAAGGTTGAAAATGGAGATAACAGCTAGCAGTTGGTATGCATCGTGTGCACTAAATATAATATTCTCCCCCCCCAGCCCCCGGGCGCGTGCCCCCCCCGGCGCACCCCCCGCCGCCCCCGCCGGGCGCGCTGCCCGCGTCCACGTTCCGGCCGGCCGACCAGGCCAAGCTGTACGCGTCGCCCAGGGACCTGGACAGCGTGGCCTACCGGGCCAGCTCCAAAGACAACGACCACAACGTAAGTTACATGTCTACTTTAAATATACCAACCCAATTACCCAGTAAAAAAAAATGTGCGGTCGGAACAACAAAATATCTTCTTACGTATGATTTAAAACAAAAACAAAATTTTCGCAGCCACCATCTTGGATTTTCATTTTGACTTCACTATAGATAGAATACTCTGTATTATATTCAAAAATAAGTTGTCAGTTTTGTCTGTAGAACTGTATTTTGTTTTTTTTTATCAATTAAATGCACCGACCCCAGCGTGGTTTAACCAGACTCGATCAATCGAATGAACTCCAAAATTTTCACTAACCCCTGGAGTCTCATGCTATCCGTTCCTCATGCTAAGGACCGGGGTCGGGGGCCGTTGTAATGGTAGGGAAGACGTGCCCTTAGGATATGGAAGGATTTGCGAGCCGTACCGGATATGCATCCTAGAGTAGGCAATGAAATAGTGGAGATACGGATGATTTTATCTATGGATGAGCATCTTTTTATGACGTCATCGCCAGGTTGATTTAGCTCCAGTTTCACCGGTCAGCTTCAGCTGACGCTGACGCGATCAGCGTCAGGTTTAGCTTCAGCTTCATCTCTTTTTTGCTGTTTCCAATATCTTCGCCTGAGGTCCATTTCAGGTTTCTTGTAAATCTCGCTAGCAGTCTTCTTAATCTTATATCGGTCTTCAGCCGTGTCCATCCAAAAATAGATTGCACATAACATAACATCACGCCTTGTTTCCCCGAAGGGTTGGGCAGCGGTATCCCTGTATCAGGTACACCCACATTTCGCCAGTTATGTTTAAGTCCCATGTAATAGGGGCGAACCTATTGCCATCAACTGGGTACAAATCCAGACTCCGAGCTGCTACTAAGAAATTTCAGATAGAAAAACCCAATAACACTTTGCCCGAATAGATTTAACTGTCGAAGTAAGTCATGTCCTGTTCTCAGGTTGTGCATAACTTTGAACAAATAATTAATAACACTACACCCCGACAAAAATCCCCGACAGGGTGTCGCACTGTCGCGTCGCCTTTTTTTAAATACAATGACGTCTCACTTGGCACACCCTGACCCAAAGCAAAATATCTAAAGGAATTTTGGTTTGGTCATAGATACCTGGGACTCACACTTGAATCCCGAAATGTCGAAAAATTGAATGCACATTGCACTATTATTCATATAATAATATTATGTGAATATTATTATAATTGACACACACGTATTATAGTTTAAAGTTAGTCGAACAAATTGTAAATACAGCATACAAATTGTAAATACAGCGTATAGGTTTGTAATGGGATCCAATCATGACTTTAAGCGGACTTCTTCAGCAGTGCCCTGAAATATATAAAAAGATCTCACCAGATTAGCTTGCACGGGTTCAATCTATGTCGGTCGAACTGAATCACTTGAAACCCTTGAAACACTTTAAACACTCACTATCATTAAAAATAACCCATGACACTACACACCACATACTACTCGAAATAAAAACGACAACAGGGGTCTGAACGTATCGCAGCACACGTGCGCCCCCGTCGATGGTCGACGCGAAAGTCCAAAAATGTATTTTGACCAGTTCTTATTTCAAAAACTGGCTTTCCTTTAGACATGGCTTAAGCTTTTTCTTCGTAAAATTCTTAAAAATCACGTCTCTACGTTACAGAGTCGTAAAGCGACATCATTGCGGTCGTGGGCGGGCCCCAACCGGCCTCAGTCAGCAGACGAGCCCGGCAATCAGTACGCACAGCCCTTCAACACGCATAAGGGCTTCGTTAGACAGGTAATAAATTACAGAAGAATATTACACACATATAGATGTACTTACGTATGTTAACAAGTATGTCGAATTTTGGTCACGAGTCACCAAGGTGTATCATCACTATAGTTTGGACATTGTTGATGATACCTACAAAAGAGGCCTAAGAAATACTCTCGACTACTCAAGCTTGAACGGGGAAGTCAGAATAGGCACAAATTGAAAATCTGTTGTTTGCTTACAGTATAACATTAAACTAACTTGATCAACGTTGCTTGCTAACTTCATACTTGAAATTTCCAGAATTCAACTCCTGCTCCGCCAATCCCTGAGCCAGACTACAGTATGTCGGAATCTGACGATGAAGTGGATGCAAAGCCCAAAGGCGAACCCGCTGCAGTTGCCGAGACAAGCGCCAACAGCAACGCTAGGTGAGTCTTGAGATGTAGAACATACGGATCAGTTTCATTTGGGTTGAACGTCAATTTGTTTGGGCAAATATTGGTGGTGCCAAATTAGGAGTTAATTGGCTGTTTCTTGTGAGGTTTTCTGTTGTGTATAATATTATTAAACACAATATCTTCATAAGCAAAATTTTGTTTATTCTAATTTCTTTAAATATTATGTTTAATTGTTTATATTCTTTCTGACAATCGTAACAACCCTGTGGCGTAGGTTCTTCAAAATATTGTTAACAAAGAGCACGAAACAATGCATGTCCTAATAAACTTTAACATTTTCAGGATACCAATATACGCAACGATATTTGAGAATGACGCGGAATAAATATTTAATTTTGAGCTTTGATTCTTAACAAATAAGGTATAGTTTCAATTGTCAATGGATTACGTGTCGCTGGGAAAGCGCTTATGTGTTTGTAAACAGTCACTATCACATAAAAAACCCATTATTGTCTCGACACATTCACATGTCCTACTTTGTCTCATTTTAAGCAAATCATTACATTTTTGTGCATTGTTTTGCAATTTTAAATTAGCAAAAGAAACATTCTAAGAGAACGAAATTAATATAATAAAAATAAAGGTCATTTTCCATTGAAATAAAAAGAAAATCACATGTGGTGACTGAAGGTTGGGTATATACAAAATAGTACAAAAAGCATTAAAAAAAATCGCATATTAGTGCAACTTTCTATCTATTAAGATAGAAAGTAGAGTGCATTATACACATACAGGGTATACAGTGATTAACTTTTTGTCATTTTTATTTAACGAATATTTGTTTATAGTAATAATATTTTGTCTTTTGTGGGTGATGTTGGTTTATATGTGAAATTAATACGTTTATCTACACTCATGCTATAAAACCTCTATAAAAGTTTCTGGAACAGTTAGCATAACAGCCAGTGTCATAGTAACCATTACCTCATCCAAACGAGTGTTACAATGTTGTACAAAATTTCATTACGCAACTCGTTTCAACGTTCAAGCGGGCGACAGCAGCACCCGCTGCACGCATGTGTGTGTGATGTGCTGCTGCAGGCGACGTACATACGTGCAGTTGTACTGAATTTCGTGGGAATTTATTCTTGATCTTGAATTACAAACACCCAATGGTTTCAGAAACTTTTATAGAGGATTCATATCATGGGTGTAGATAAAGTATTGTATGCAACTGTTATAATTAGGTATTAAAATACTCATGTGATACTATTAATTAAACCCACATTAGTTATTTATGCAACTGTTGTATAATATTAAATATTATACAACAGTTGCATAAATAACTAATTTGAGTAATGGATTTTTTTTGTTGAATTTATTTTGGAGATTAGGTAGATAACCATGTAGGTAACTAACGAAATTGTTTATACATTTTCAGTGGCAGTAGCTCGGGTTCAAGTTCTATGCAGCATTCCTTCTCAGTGGACGAGATTCAGAAGATCCGCACTCGTCTCAAATCTTCGAAGTCTTGCGGCGACGAGTTGGGCGTGGAGCGCGACGACGGCGACAATTCGTCGTCGGGCGTGTCGTCCGACCAGGAGGCGCAGGCGCGGCCCCCTCCCCGTCGGGATAAGGTGTCCTTCTGCTCTTCGGTCACTGTGAAGTCGTCCAATGACGTCATCAGTACGGAGCCGGTGCACTCGTCTAGTGAGAGCCTGGCGCCGCCCCCGCCGCCCATGCAGCGACACAACTCGCTGACCCGCAAGCGTGCCACGGCCGCGCTGCTGCGGGGCACGGCGGGCTCGACGCGCGGCCGCTCGGCGGCGGAGCGGCTGGGCGTGGACATCGACAAGGCGCCCGGGCGGCGCGGCCGGGCCGCCGTGCTGCTGGCGCAGCTGCCGCCGCCGCCCGAGGAGCCGGGCCCCGCGCCCGAGCACGCGCCCGTGCTGGCGCCGCCGCCGCAGTTCAGCGACCGCGTGCGCGTGGTGGCGGCGCTGCCCAAGCGCCTGGCGCACCTGCAGTAGTGCGCCACAGAGCCAGCGCGCCCGGCGAGCGAGACTTCCTCCCAGGCGCGACTCGCCCCACACCGACACCGTTGTCGCGGCCCTGTACGTTGTTTTACGTTCGCCTCGGCGCCTCCGGAAGTCCGCGAGTCCCTCGACGGAATCGGTCTTATGAACCCTAGATAATAAATCTTCACTTTTCGTACCCTCGTCGTAGGCTTAACCCGTATGTCGTCGGCCGCGCCTCGCCGGCCGGCGCGATGAACGAGAAACGTTTTGTAATCGAGCGACTAAATGAAACCAAAGATTTATAGTATTTATTGTTGAGGAGTTAACATTGATATAGTTTAAACTAATTTTTATACATTCCCTTATTAAGCTAGTATTAACATGCGTTTCACGAATCATTATTATTGGTATTACTTAACTATTATATCCCGACGTAGCGGTTTTATTCTGTTCGTTGTAGCAAATTTATTTAAGTCTAATTCCTATGTTATAATTTCAACCCTTTTACAACGCAACCAAGTGCCATCGTGTCTATGATTTTAATATATTTTTATAGTATTATATATCTGTAAATATTTTACGAGAGCTATTTTCGAGTTAAAAGAGTGGACCAGACGCGTAAATACAAAAGTATCCGGCCAACATATTATATATTTAAAAAAGCAGATTATTTATTAAACACTCGTATTTATGAACGTTGATATACATATTTATGGAACATATTGTGCTGTGTTCCGATCGCTCGTTATAATTTTATTGTTTTCATTATTCGTCCAATTGTACGTCGAGATGGTCCACTCTTTTGACAACATATTATTGAATTATTATGTTTCAATGGCCGCAAAGGCGATTATTTGAATTGAATGTGTTCTCATAGAAGACTAGCGCTTGAACCAAACTCACTAGCGTTTCATCCGTTCCATGATATTGTAAAGATTTTATACTAATCGAAATACATCCGTGCGTCATTTAGATATAGTTTATATCGCAAAGAGAGTGTAACACCAATTTTTATATTTCATTAATCGATTTTGTATCTTATTCTATTGTACTTTAGATATAATTTTTGCAAAAATTGTAATTGTGACTTCGAAATTATCTTATAAAAATTAATTACTGAAAGAATGAACTCTATCTCTCTCTCTTTATGTTTAAAATCACTACCCCTTTTGCTTTTATGAAAAGGGAAGAAGGATTTATTATATTATTAAAGCCCCATTATGAGGTGTATCGAAATCTTACCTGATATTTATAATAATACCTATCAATGTACGACAGAATGAACTGAGGAAAAACATTCCATTTTTCCGGTTAATCAATAAGTAACACAAGTTGCAAACACTACCTAAATAACGATCAGCCTAATACGAGAAGCCAATTTGGATCTTATGTTCATTGACGTTAAGTTTTATATTGTTTGTTAGTAGCAATAGAATTTTTACCGAAAGTTAAGCTCCCTGTTTCACGACACCCAAACACTAGAAACTATTTACCAGATAAAGAAATGTTAGATTTATCTTTAATGGGGTAAGGAAACAGGAGGCGATCAATGTTAAAATTAGCTGAATTTTAGCTGAATTTTAAAATAGTAAGTCGCATATAGCCGACTATAGCCTCCACATGTATTATTAGCACAATCAATTAATTTGTTTATTAACGTTTGTATTATTTCGTTATAATCGTCTTGTCATTATTTTAAGTTGTATAAATGTATTGTCTACTTAAGGCATAGATAGGTAGTGGTAATAATTAGGGCAATACTTGATTGTAGAGTATCGGTCGGTAAGAGGGGGCGGCGCGTTGAAACTGTTGCTTATTTCACTGCACTTAAAGTCGAAATTTCACTGCTCTTAACTCAAACATTTTTTTAAATTCCTTTAGAATTCCGTTAATATTTTTGTTAAATACCCACCTGATAATATTTTGTACATACATAAAAATGCTTGACCTATTTCAAAATTATACGTAAAATCTGAAAATTTCGCTGTACCCATATTCATACTTCTTCAGATCTCAGCTCCATTATTTTGATAATAAAATATTCCTGAATTAACATTATGAGGGTAGTTAAATAAGCAACAGACCCCAACGTGCTGTGGTTTTGTATAATACAATTGTGTTTCGCGTTTCATTTGAATCTCAGTATCGGACGTGTAACTACAACTTGGTATACTTTCAAATGAAAAATTAAATGTTTCATCACTTATTTATTGAAGTTTTATTTTCTTAACATTACATAAATAAGATAATACACAGAACATACAAAAAAGTGATATACAGAAAAATACATTTTGAACATACACATTTCCACTCTATTTTCAGTATCATCTACGAAATTCTTTAATGGCTCATTTTTATTAGTCGATAACTCGGTCGATATACAGCATGCGGGGACTCCCCGCACACAGGGTAATCGATAACGCGGTCGATACATCGTCTACGGGGAATCCCCGTAGCGGGCGTAGCGACCAATGAAATTCATCGGTCGGTAAAAGAAAGAAAAATTGTTTATTCTGCACGAACAAAACGCACATTACAAAAAAACGACAAAATACACACATACAAAGTAGCCAAAAGCCTCGTATTCAAGCAATAAAAGTTTGACAATAGGGATGATGCCTGGATCAAAAAAAAAACAATTTCGTCATGTATTTTTTGCTTTATCATATTAATAAAAATGACTTTGATGAAAAGCATTAAAGTTAGAGAGTGGGGGTCGCTACGTAAAATCTACATAATCGTGACGTCATGACAATTTTAGCTCAATGTATCGCCGTAATCTTTTGTTAACGAAAAAAATAAAAAATACGTGTCCAATATTTTTTAATAATCTACATGAGGGACAAAAAAAATTGAGTCTTCATCCGTATTTTATCTTTTGCTTGACCAGGGCTAAAAAGCGTGTGGAGACACCCAATTAAAATGAGCCTTTAAAGCAATTGCCAAACGTGCGGTGCAGGTTCTCCGTATACCGCAATCGTTCGCTATCGACTAATAATCGGATCCCCGAATACGAGTCTTAAGGCATGCGTTACAAAAATCTCCCGCACCCCGCATACGAGCCCTATCGACCAATGAAAATGATCCTTAAATTGTATAAAATAGTACAAGTCGCCAATAAAATCAAATTCTGTTGCATCACTACATAGTATAAAACAAAGGCGCTTTCTCTGTCCCTATATCCCTATGTATGTTTAAATCTTTAAAACTACGCAACGGATTTTGATGCGGTTTTTTTTAATAGATAGTGATTGAAGAGGAAGGTTTATATGTATAATAACCCGGTTTATACCCGTGCGAGGCCGGGGCGGGTCGCTAGTAATATTATAATTAGGTATTTGACTGTATAATTTTAATTTTTCGGAAGTTACAGAATAATAAATCCATAGTAAAAAAAACAGTAAAACTCCGGTAGTGCCGACAGAAGTGAAAATTTGAACAATTTTATTGTGCAGGAAATAATGTATCGCGCGTTGATGTCTTTTTAATGGTCTAAAGCTGGTGTCGTAAGTGTCACGAAATCAATTGTTTAGTCCCATCTCAAAAATGCCAAACGCGCCTAAAGAAGTTTTCACTTCAAAACATTGTTTTTAATATCTCAAAAAATGGCGAAGTTGTATGCGTTTTAAAGTCTATGCTAGACAGAGACAGCACTTCTGTGATCTGACGTCACAACACAGGAACGCCATGGTAACTTCGTGTTATTCAGTACAATGAGCGTTTTGCTTGACAAGGATAACAGAATAAATTCAAAAACGTAAAACTTTTCCATTTTTTCACGGTTTTTTTATTTCACAAATTGACTTTTTTTGTAACATTTTTAAAATATGTATGATTCACATATATTTTAGATAGTAGTGAAATACAATATTCATTACATATTGTGCAACCTAGAAACACACACAAAAAATCTCATTCTATTCAAGAGAGCTGACACTAAAACTAGCATTAATTACCGTAAATTGGACGGACGATTACTTAATTACATTATCACATACAACAACAATAAAACAATCCTCAAAATGTTATCTCAAGGCGTTTGTGAATAATATAATCAAATTAACTAACCTTGAAGATAGCGGCGGGATTTCGAAACTTATCGCTAATGGACGGAACGAAGGAATAATCAACCTTATATCTCTTATATTATAGTTTAGTTTACAATTAAGTGTTTTAATGGACGGAACGAAGGAATTTGAACTTTATTTAGTTCAGTTTAAGGCTTGGTTTGATAAAACGTGTTGTGTTGAGGAATCGATTGTTTAATACGACCTCGTGTGTTATACACGTGTTGAAGAAGAAATTTTATGGATTCCAATCAATGCAAAACACTTATTCACGTTTATGACTTCTTGTCTTACTGCTAGAGAAAGGTCTTAAACATTGTTTTCAATAGCATTTTATGTTGCGGGCATCATTGTTGGCAACAATATTGCACAATTGTAAAATTTATTTTCAATAAAATACTCTGCAGACATTAAGGTATCCTATAAAACCTGAAGACATTCAGCTAAAATGAATTTGTGCACATACAAATTTAAACTCTATTCTGTAGTGTTAAAATCCATGTACGCAGCAACATCATCAATCTTGACAAGCCGACGGTAATCGACGTTTTCACCGCACATTGGACACTTGCCTTCTTCTTGAAGAATCCTGTATGAAAACAATTTTTTTTTTTGTTACTGATGAAGATTAGAAATTTCTAGCTGCTACACTGTATCATCATCATTTCAGCCGAAAGACGTCCACTGCTGGACATGGGCCTTCCCCAAGCATCACCACATAGACAGGTCCTGTGCTTCTCATATCCAGCAGATTCCTACAGCCTTTACAAGGTCATCGGTCCACATCGGCCATCTGCGAGCAACGTGCCCTACCCACTTAAATATGGCAATTCTTCGGGCTATGTCGGTTACCTTAGTTCTCCTGATACTGCACTGTATACTAATTACAGTAACTGTACTTACTCGACAAATTCAGTGAGAATAGCTGGAAAGTCGCATTCTGGGCAAGCTGTTAGATCATCTTTCACTATATGGAGACCCTGCAATATAAATAACAAGTTATTTATGTATGGATGTTTTCTTCTTGTATGGACGTGTAACTTCTTGTCTTCGTACTGAGTTTATATTCAGCGTCGTAGTCGACGTCTTGACGTTAACACGAATACAGAGTCTACGCTCCATATACGTACGAAGGCTTACGATGGATTAACACCTGATGGGATCGTAGGGTGGCTTCCCATCAGGAACAACTCACAAAACCCCTCTTAACATGTCTCTGTATCTGCTTCCAGCTCTAATTTATGTTTGTAATACCACTTACCGTAGCTAAGCAGAAAGGCACGTCCACCTCGCAGCGCGCACAGGTGAGGTCTGCGACCGGCAGCTCGCTCGCGCAGTGCGGACACGGCGCCGCGGGCGGGGCGGGGGGGGTGTCGCGGGCGCCGTGACGGACTACACTCTCTATCTTCTTCACGTATTTGGGATCGATCTGGTGGAAGGAAGTAGTCCTTGGTCAGATTATAGTCCATAACACCACACGTACATTTTCTATGCACGGCATCGCAAGTTTGGTCGATTTCGCACAATTACACTCGCATTATCGCACAACTCTCGTACCCAGGGGGCCTACCACAAGCTCATAAAGCAGTATTATTTTAATATTACTTCAGTGTGGGAAAGAAATGAAGCTCTACAGGATGTATAGCTCCATCTCTTTCTTCCACTGAAGCAATATTAAAATAATACTGATTTTGAGCTGGTGGTAGACCCCCAGTGCGAAAGTAATCAAAGGCAGCAGCGACAGATTGAGGTTTGCAAGACGGGGAATATTCGTACATATTCACAGAAATAAAAATCAAGCAAACGCTACAAAATGAGGCTGGCCTAAAGCCCGTGATTCAGCCCGCAATAAAAAATTTCAATAATAAACAATATTTATTTGTTCAAGTTTTAACCTATTTGCAATTATTGTACCTTAAATTAGACTTTATAACTTAGTGGCAAGACATGTTTTTTTTTTTAGATAGGGCAAATGGTCAAAAATGAAAAATGTCCTAAAGGAACCAACCTTTAAATCCTTTTTAATTTTTGACCATAGTGTGGGTTGAGTCCTTTCTGCTAATCTACGTCCAATTATTATCAGCGTTAAATGTTGTAAAAACCATAAAAATCAAAGCAAATGACAAAAATACTGTGAGAATATGGAAGTAAGACATAAACTTAATACCTGAGAGCGATATTCTGGCTGCATTAAAACTCTGGCCCAGTGGTAAGCCTGATGCTTCAACCCGGCGCGACTGCACTCGATGACGGTCGATGTCAATATCGACACTTGATCTGTAATCATCGACTAAACCTGAAAGAGGACTTTTGGCCGAAAAGTATATCGACGTTTCCGAGGACGTTTACGCGACACCACGCAGCAATACACGACGCCGTCAAAATTACGTGTATAGTCATACTTGTATAAGGTTTTTATTATGTATTAGTTTATTATTGTTTAAGATTATTTTGTGTTTTTTTCTTATTATATTATTATTAAACCTTTTTTTCTCGTCTATAAAAACATTCTCATCCAACATAAAACTTTCTAATTGTGCAATTAAATGGGATTTTATAAGCGGCAGCATAAAATTTTCTAAAATGAACACATTATTTGAGTCAATGTGAAGTTCGAACTTACGCTGTGGAGTCGGGAAGAACGTGACGTCAGCGGCCGTGCGTAGCAGAAGTCTAGCGGCCAAGTCGTGACGACCACGTTTCACGTGTGTGCGTACCTACGAATTACACAATAAAAAATTGTTAACATTTAGTTTCACTGAACTTAAGCACACAATAAAACGTGTGCGGTCGGGGGACCCCCGTCAGGAACGAAGTTCTTTCTCACGTATGATTTAAAACAAAAATATTTTTTTACAGCCGCCATCTTGGATTTATATTTTGACCTCACTATCGGCTTTAGCACCCACGAAAACTACGAAAACGACACCCATGACGAAAAATTTGAACATTTTCGCAGCCGCCATCTTGGATTTACATTTCGACCCCACTATCGGCTTTAACACCGTTGAAAACCATGAAAACGATACCCATGATGAAAATATGAAAATTTTCAGAGCCGCCATCTTGAATTTTCATTTTGGCTAAATTCACACTTTCTCTCTCTCTCTCTCTCTGCATGCAGTGTACTCGGGCCGATGTGTACAATTTTATCCCACGACACTAATCACTTTACTCTTTTCTTTTATTTTACTGCCGGCGTTCTCTCTCTCTCTCTTTCCTTCTCTTTGAATTAGAAGAAGACAGTCGCAAGTATTAAGACTTTTTAGCGTGACGATTTCTGAAAATTTAACGTGACGGTTCAAAGCGGTCAATCTAGTGCACATTTTAGAGCGAAAATAATTAACACGTCTGCGGCCGCTGGATAGTTTGGACCCTGTTCCAGACTCACGTAGATCTGTATTTTTACATACATAATAATAGATAATAACATAACATAACATCACGCCTTGTTTCCCCGAAGGGTTGGGCAGAGGTGTCCCTGTAGCAGGTACACCCACATTTCGCCAGTTATGTTAAGCAGTTAACAATAATAGATAACTGACCAGTATATAGCTGTGCAGTAACGCGATGGCATGTCTCATGTCCCTCGGTACAGGCATACGTGACGCGCGCAAAGACACGCACATAGCGCGGACCACGTCGCGAGCCTCGCGGTACTTGCCGGCTCGACATTCGGCCCCGGCTATTATTACCTGTAAATTAAAATGAAGTTATTTCCCGAGTTTACCAGAACTTACCAGGCGATAGAGCAGTGATAACCTAGTGGTGTGACCGTCGGACTGCCAAGTCATAAGGTCTTGAGTTCGAACCCAAGGCACACACCTCTGACTTTTCGGATTCATGTGCGTATTGTATAATTATCACTTGCTTCAAAACGTTGAAGGAAAACATCGTAAGGAAACCGGCATGCCTGAGAGATATTTCTCGACGGCATGTAAAGCCAAGTCAGAGGCCCATGGGCGGGGTTTAAAACTCTGACACCAACCTGGTGTCACTAACTACACGAGAACAAGAATAGATACATGAACAAAATAAACTTAGCCAGGAGAAACAACGATAGGTAGAGGCGAAAACTAATCCAGATAATCTGCGCTGAGATGATTGCATAACATAACATCACAACTGTATTCCCCAAAGGGACAGGCAGAGGTGTACAGTACAAATATATTCTCAATGTCCTTCGGCAAACCTTGTGTTTTGTCAATCGTCGGATTTCTATCAGTTGCCCTTTGCACTTGGTGCAGACCGGACGCTCTCAATCGACTTGGAAGTATATAGAGTTGTTAATACTCTTTTGACTTAATGTAATTTATTTAACAAATGGGAGGAAAGCCGCTAAAGTCACAGCCACGATAGATAGGAAAATTGTTTTACAGCTCTATCTAGTTCATACGGAAATCAAAACAACAATAAAATACTTAGTTCTGAATTTCAATTATTATACACGATAAATCTAATAATTGATGGACATGGAAATTAGCATTCGTTTGTATTCGGAAATCCGATGATACCCGAGGGACATTAAGAAAATAGAAATACTGTCCCTATAGTACACCCACATTTCGCCAGTTATGTTTAAGTCCCACGTAATAGGGCGCGAGCCTATTGCCATCAACCGGGCACAAATACAGACTCCGGGCTGCTACTGAGAAATTCCAGCGCTGCGCTGGGATGATTCTTTTAAGAAACCCCTAAAGTCAATGTTGTTTCCAGTTGGGAGTTCCAAGAATATTCTAGGCCTTTTTCTAGCCTTTCAACTGTCATTAATGAGACACAATAGAATTTTATTGTTATCGATTTCAATGAGTCCTCGTGACAGTTGAACTCCTAAGGCCGATAGGGAAATCGTGGCCCCCCTGGCAACACGGCAACTGAAGGAACACGGATGGGTTTTAGTCAGTAAGAGTCTGACACGCCCTCCCGCTCCGCCCAGAGCGGGAGAAGTTATTTGATGATTTTTCCCACCCAAAAAAAAAAAGGCAAAAATGTGAGCACATCCTAATAGATATCTCTTCAATAACATTATCTGAATGAAGAGTATTAACATCAGAAGTGTGGTTATTTGTTTCGGGGTTGCGGAAAAGTCCGAAAGGGATACCGTGGTCCCTGGCAACATGGCAACTGAAGGAACACGGGTAGGTTTTTATCAGTAAGAGTCTATCACGCCCTCCCGTTTCACCCAGAGCGGGAGAAGTTATCAATCAATCAATCAATCAATCTTTATTTGTGAACACAGGTATTACAATAAAGGTCTTATGTATACATTTTAGTCGAGCTCTATGTCCTACCAATGAAATTGGTGTACAAATATATTAGGTTTTAGCAATAATTCTGAATTTATACAATACAAAGTCACGTTCGAGTAAATAATGTCAATTAAATGTATTAATAAATAATTAATTAATCAATTATAATTTATTTTTACATGCATGTCAATGGTTAATTATATTAAAGGGCTAGTAATGTCATATTTCCCACCCAAAAAAAAAGGAGTGTGGTTATTTATTCTCACCGCAGTTTTAGCAGCCTCAGCAAACTGTCTCTTAGCCATATACAGTCGGAACAAATGTCGAGGCTCTCTCGGAGTACCATCTGTCTCACCCAGTAGAAACTCTATCAATCTGTAATTCAAATTAAGAAACATCCATTGGAACACTTAGCTGCTTCATAAACGTTCAGGTTTATATTATTTTAGCTTAATCTTAAAGCTATTTCACAAATGGTGAGCTTTCTTGCTGCATTTGAACATGGCATTGATTTACTAAACATTGGAACCGATAATTAATAAAAACCGGCAAAGTACGTACGCACAATGAAAGGTTCCGTAGACGAGATGAGTTTATCCCAAGAACAAACTTAACAATGTAGTTGAAAAACATGTTTCCCATACGGAATGTATGGGAGAACATGTTTTTTCAACTGCAAAGGAGACGTTTCATTTTTGTATGGGACTCCGGCCATAACATGTACACTTTAGAAAACTTGGGCAACGAATTCCTGAATACAATAAAGACTGTTTTTTTCCATAATATCTACTACTTTTTGGGCACAAAATAAATACCGAAAATGTTTGACGTTTGTCAGGAGAAATACGAGCATCGACAGCTAGCCATTTTCGTCCAGAAGTACCTACAAATCTACAATCCACAAAAGCAGTTTTTTTTTTTAAATGATGAATCACACTTTCTAATTAATCAAAAAAGTTGTATCAGTTAGCTATCTTATTATAGTACAGAAATACACGCCTTTCATATTTATTTAAATAACATCTACGTGATATTATTATGTTAAAATGTAACATGATTTCTGGACGAAAGCAGTATGCAAGTAAGACGACGCCATGATGAATAAAATATGGCAATAACTTGTTAAACTATTATTTTTTGTGCCGAAGTAATCAGGGGAATAAACAGGAAAGAATATATTTCCTCAATTCGTGGAATTTTTTCCTTATTTTTTCAATAACGTACACTTTCTGGCCGAAAATGAAACATCTCCTTTAAGTTGGTCGATTATTACTCGTTAACTGGTAGAGCCTGTGATAGTTTTCCTTTTAATTTCGTTATATGTACTACTGATGTAAATTTTTACACTTATCCAGAACCAACCATTTAGCTGAGAGGGGGACACACTTGACTAACAAAAATTAGCACTTTAAAGCTTAATATTTCGCAAATGGATCGCTAAATCCAAAAATTTACAGCTTTCTAGTACTAACAGTATCTGAGCTAAGCCACGGACAGACAAATAGACGGACATGGCGAAACTATAAGGATTCCTTATTGACTACGGAACCCTAAAAATGTAAAAAGAGAGAAAAATGTTATTGTCATCGGAACGGAACGAATATACCAAGTCACAGCAAAATAAACCAAGAGGATAATGTCCAAAGTTTGCTTGCAAGATTTCACCGAAAATGGGGATAAAAACTGCCACTTGCACACTTCAGATGGCGCTGATCTCCAGCGTCTTATAATTTGACAACTAGCCATAATTTTTATGTAAACAAGCGACTTCTTTTACGCATAATTAATTATTGAGCCCAGTTGCGCAGCAGTTTACTGCAAGTCTCATACATATTTATCAATTTTTCGTATAATTTGTGATCGACACAAAACTAAACAAACACAACAATGGCGGTTTATAAAGACGTACAACTGTGCTGCCATCTACTATGAGCTTTCAGTTTTTAACCTCATTACTACAAACTGTGTGGTAGAATAAAATTTTGAGGTACAAAAATAGAATCATCCCTTACCTCCTAGTCAATCTCTCATCATCACTAGCTGCAGCCGCATCAATAGCAATACTAATCGCCTCACTCTCATCCTCTTCCGACCCCCCACTCCTCAACAAATGCGACATCGCCTTACTATATTCCCCCGCATGAAAATAAAACTTGCCCGCAAGCAAATGATTCTTCTCCCCTTCAAAATGTAACGCTAAACTTTTGAAATCTTCAGGTCTTGCTTGAGAAGTCTGTATCAGTATTTCTCCATACAAATGTAGCTTTCCATTCTTCCTTGCCAGTTGAAAAGCCTCATCATAACATAAGGACATTACTAAGAATTTGATTGCCGATGTAGGATCATCACTGTTTTGGAAATAGTTAGCGACCATTTTCGCCCCTTGTATTGATTTTGTTTCTTGAACAAGATTAACAGCTTCATCTATATCGTCTAGTTTGTCGAGATTTAGACGAATAGCTGCTTCGTAGTCTTGAGCTTTTAGGTAAGACTTTAACGCGTCGTGGTATCTGCCTTCAGCTTCTTTAGCTTTTGCGTACTGTATGTGTATGCTTGGGGAGTTGATCTTTGGGAGTAGAGCTTCAACTTTGAGCCAGGATTTGAGTTTTATGTATAGCGATGCGGCTTTTTCCGTGTTCCCTGCATGGTCGTATAAAGCTGCTGCATGGCTGTACTGTTTCTCTTCCTCTAACAGTTGTGCACATTCTTTAACTAACATGATGTCGTGTGAATGTTTCATAGCGGTTGTTAAGCCTCTCATGACGTCACCACATCGTATTGCCATTCGTGCGATACCTGCTTCGCATTTGTCATTGTGTTCTTTGATTTTGATGTCGTCTGTGTTTTCTGTTATGACGCTTTTTTCGTAGTTTGTTAGGGCTTCGTGGTAGTCGGCCCTGTTGAGATAGAAAGGTTATTCAGTACTATAAAGTGTAATGATAAGTTTTATTTCAGACTCAATTAGACGATCAAAGTTAAAGTCAAATAATTTATTTCAAATAGGCCCTTATAGGCAAAAAAAAATCAATTGATTCTAGTCGCCCCTTCCAAAAGGTAGTTTTCGTATGGAGAAGAATGGGCAAGAAACTCCATCGTTACTATTTTAAAATGTCTAACAATATTTTATATACATAATTAAATAATTATATGTGGAGACGATGTACCTAGAATAAAATTACTATACCACAATATGTAAAAAGAATTAAAAATGAAGCAACGACAGATAAATAAAATAGATAGATATCATGGTACTCACATATTTACAAACATAGTAAAAGAAGACGATTTTCCTAAAATTTTACAATTAATAATAGTGTAATCAGTGTGTGAGGAAGTAATCACAGAATTTTTAAAATTATACAATTAAATTTGATTGATTAATTTTGATTTAAGTTTAATTTTGTCTAGATTCTAGATCAAGCAATAAGAGGTCATCCATAAATTACGTCACACGAATTTCGTGATTTTTTGCCCCTCCCCCGTCCTTGTCACAGCTGGTCACAATTGTGAGACTCTCCCCCTCCCTAGTGTGACGTCACATATTTTGCAAATTTACATTTAGAAATTATTGAATGAAAACAGGGGTTCCAAAATCAGTTTTATTTCCATTTAAATTATTTTTTTATAAAATTAACATCAAATCGTCAGTTAACAAAAAAAACGATGAATTATATTAATTAAAGAAATTAACAAAACAAAAAATATTAATAGAATTATATTAATTAAAGATACAAACTTAATAATCTTGTTTCCACTCCTTTAAATTATTTAACTTATTATCCTTTGGACTTTGAATCCACTTCTTTAAATTATTTAATAGTTTAAAGTTCGTGTTTTAACACTTACATATAATAGATTTTGAAATGTGACGTCACGAAATTTAGGACCCCTCCCACCCTCTTGTCACACAATGTCACACTTCGTCGACCCCCTCCCTCCCACTTAACGTGTGACGTTATTTATGGACGGCCCCTCATCATACCCAAATATCTGATAAATAGGTTGTTAAGCTGCCTGTTTGTGTATCTTAATAAAAAGAATCACAGTCCGTCTACTTTCGATTTCATACACATAACACAGATTTCTACAATACATTTTTGGGGAAAATTGGCAGAGCTAATATCCCAAATGCATACCTATTACAATCAATCTGGCGACTTCTACTTCCAGTGTAGTCTACTGTTTAGTATTTAGGATCGTCCAATTTCATATTAAAGGTGATAGAACAGTGTGAAGAAGGACTAGGCTCTTCTAAGAAGTACGCACGTGAGCTCCAAGTGCTGTGCCCTGTGCAGCGTGATGGCGGGCGCCTTGGCGGGGCAGCTCACGGCCGCGATGTCGGCAGCGCGCGCCCAGTCGCCGCGCGCCGCGTGCAGCTCCAGCGCGTGCAGGGCGCCGGCCGCGGAGCTCTCCAGCCAGCGAGCTGCCGCCTCGCCTTTACACAGGCATGCGCAGAGCATGCCACTGAGATAAACATGTGTATGGTAAACTTTATTCAGCTACACAGATCATGGATAGGGTCTTCCGGGTATGAAGCCGTCAAAAGCATTATTTTTTCAAGTGAAAACTTCTTTAGGCATTTTTGTAAATGCGACTGTTCCCTTTATATATTACGTTACGGATCAATGTTCTATGCAAGCATTTTTACTTTAAAGGTTTTGAAAGTTTTTTGTTTTTTTTTGTAAACGCGTTTGTGCTCTTCATTTAGATAATGTTACGGACCAATGTTCTATACAAATATTTTTCTTCCACCAAGACAAACTTGTTCAAATTTTCACTTCTGTCGGCACTCCCGGAGTGCCACTGTTTTTATTTTTCTTTACGTCAGAGCGTCCTCCAAAACATGACGGTCCAGGACAATATTGTGTGAACAAGCTCATGCTAAATGTATTCAAACAAAAATGCAAGTCTCTTCCGTCACCAACTCAACACTGATTCCGAATGGGCCAGAGCCCAGACGACTCTGACACTGATATGAGTAGATTATACATTTACATGACAAAAATCTAGATAATATCCTACAGAAAGTGATAAATAAAACTCACCACAATATGGACAAATCTTCGATATGTGAAGCGTCTTCCAACGCCCAGACCATCGCGACATCGCTCAGCCGCGTGTAGACACGAATCGCTGCAAATCGTCATATCAAGTAAATGCACCAGATATCTAGGTGTCAGGGACATAGATGTGCAAACTGTTTCCGTAAATTCAGCACATAATTACTCCCAAGCGTAGAAATTTCTCGTCTGTTCTTAAAAAAATCTACTGTTTCATACAAAAGTGTACACGGTCAAAATGCACAGGGTCAGTGCGAAAAAGTTTCGATGTGCAGTGAGTAATGACTTATTGAATAACATAACTTATATAAAAACTCACCAAACTCCACATTCAGCTCCGCTATAGCAGCTTCTCCCATCTTTCTCCATAGATCCACTTCATCCACCGCATCACAGAACAGCCAAGCTTCACTGAACCGTCTCAAAGCCAACAGCTTTTCAATATGGCGGCGTTGGTTCGCTAGACGTTTCTCTGTATCAGCGTCGGCTAGACCGCTCGTATTGTGGGAGTCTAAGGCCACTTTTATTACCCTATGGAGGAAATAAGACCTTATTTGGATAGCATATAATTCGAAATTGTTGAACAGATATGTCTGGGGATAGGTCCACTTCTCAAAGCCATCAACTTTTCAATATGTAATTGTCGTTGATTCATCAGACGCTTCTCTGTATTAGCGTCAGCTAGACCGCTCATGTTTTAGGAGTCTAACGCCACTTTCATTACTCTTTGGAGGATATTGAACCTTATTTACAAGAAGTTAAAATGGTTTTTGTATGACAATTATGTTTGGGGACAGAGATTTTCCATTCCATTGTATTTTATAAAGACTCAAAGCATAGAAAAGTCTTAAAAATATTCAAAAACACTTACGACCCTCCATTAGCGTAGCAGTAGACGTCTCCAGAGAACAGTATGAGCGGCACAAGCCCGGGCATGACCGGCGTCGTGCGCACTAGATCTACGTGCGAGCCGTTGATGGAGTTCGCGGAGTAGTAGTACGTCTCTATCGCCTCGTCCGTGTAGATTATGAACACGTTGCGGTCTGAGAGGCAGATGTCCCAGATTATGCCCCTGGAAATGGAGATTTTGGGAGTTAATGGAATTAACATTCAAGAAATAAGTTGGTCTAAACATTAACGCTCTTTTTTTGGGTGGGAAATTTTCAAATAACTTCTCCCACTCTGGGCGGAGCGGGAGGGCGTGTCAAACTCTTACTGACTAAAATCCACCCGTGTATGTTGCCAGGGGCCACGGTATCCCTTTCGGACTTTCCCGCGACCCCTGCAGGCATCGGCCCTAGCGGACCCGTCTAAACATTAACCCTGATATTTAATTTCAATGGTTTTATCGATTCGGTATGACTATCAAATTAATCGTTAAATCGTTAAAATCAATACGTTAATCGTTTATTTTGCCTCAGATCAATTCTTCAAAAGTAAAATCAAATATTCGTTCAGTAATTCGCCTGGCTCAAGTTAATGGCAGTATAGCGTGCGGTAGTGATAGTTATTTGAAAGTTTAATTTCTTTATATTTCTAAATCTTAAATATCACAAGAGACACCACTTTCCGAAAGAGAACAAATAAGTTTTTTTCTAACTATCTAGCCATACATCTATTGGAAGACTTGCAGCTAAAAAAAACAGAATAAAATACTAAGTGTAATTATAGGCCTGTGTCTAAAATTAAACAAAATTGTCTGTCTTGTAGATTATTAAAAAATATTGAACAAGTGTTTTTTCTTTTTTGTCGTAATCAAAATATTACGGCAATACATCGAGTTAAAATGTGGCATGACGTCACGCCTTGCTAAATTCAATACTGCGTTGTGACGTAGCGAGCCCCCAATCCCAAACTTTAATGCGTGTATTCTAAGTTATTTTTGATTAATATGATAAAGCAAAAAATACGTGTCTAATATTTTTTTATTATCTGAAAGACGGACTAAATAGAATTTCTTTTTTTTTACCTAGGCAACTACCGTATGCCTTATGCCGTATGCGTATGCCTTAGGGATCTCGCGTACCAGACGGCCAGGTAACCTATAGAAACCTTAGTTGCTTAGTTGGCCTTTGCGACCAAGTGCGCGATTCGAAATAATGAAAGTGTCCAGAATTCGAGACAGCCATGTTACCTGACGTCACCAGTAGCAGTCCTGGTGAGCGCGCACACGTCGTCGGCGGCGGGACAGTACACGTGCACGCGGCGCCGCTCGTCGGCCACGCACGCGCGCGCGCCGCCGATGTCGCAGTACACGCCGCGCACGCCGCACACATGCCGGTAACGCGCGCACGTGCGCCACTCCTCTACGCCGAAGTACTCAATGTGGCCTTGCTGGGGGTGGTAGGGATAAAACAAAAGAGTTGGAAGCTAAATAAACTAGAGAGTAACGGGAGGAACAAAAGTGCCACAAGATACATCACAATCAATACATGGCCGAGATTCCTGGCTAGACTGGTAAACTAGGAGCTTTTGCATAGAACTAATATTGCTATTTAAAGTTTTCACCAAAATCGAACTCATGGTTCCTTTGCCCGCTTACCTTCACTAATAAAAATTGTAGGGGATCACTTGATGATATGATAACGCGGCGATTCTATTGGGATGATGAAATAAAACCGACCGCTTTGAATGTTCATTAAACATTGATTTATTGAAATATATTTTTACGTATTATTTGCAATAATAGGTACAAATGCTATGAAATGAGTAATGTACGGTTCTGTACAGGGATGATACCTGGATCAAAAAAAGAAATTCTACTATTTAGTCCGTCAATCAGATAATAAAAAAAATATTAGACACGTATTTTATGCTTGATCATATTAATAAAAAATTACTTAGATAAAAGGCATTAAGGTGGGGAGTGGGGGTCGCTACGTCACAAGTAAGTAAAAATCTACATACTCGTGACGTCATGGCACATTTTGATCGCGTAAAAAAAGAAAAAATACGTGTCCAATATTTTTTAATAATATACATGACGGACAATTTTTGAAGTGAAAACTTTTTAGGCGCGTTGGGCATTTTTGAGATGGGACTAAGCCATTGATTTCTCGATACCATGACGACACCTCATTTTTGTAAACGCGATTGTGCTCTTTATTTATATTACGTTACGGATCAATTTTCTATGCAAGTATTTTTACTTTAAAGGTTTTGTAAACGCGATTGTGCTCTTTATTTAGATAAGGTTACGGACCAATGTTCTATACAAATATTTTTCTTCCAACAAGGCGATCTTGTTCAAGTTTTCACTTCTGTCAGCACTCCCGGAGTGCCACCACTTTTTTTTTGTCGTCATCCCTATTATCATAGATCCGTTTATACTCTGAAGTCTCTTCTAAACAAAAAAAATACCAGTATTTACTTATTGGAATAAGAGCATCAGTCGACATTATTTTAGGAAAATGTGGATTAAAATCAATTTTAATAGTTGAGGTCACAAAGGCATGACGATGTAAAATACTGGGAAAAACACATAATCCTCCTTTTTTGGCTTTGCCGCAGTCGAGTAAAAACCTAGGCAGATGAAGATGAATTGAGATTAATCAGTATTGTGGACTAAACAATAACAATAAGATGGTATATTCTAAAACTTTTAAAAGTGTGTGCAAAATAGCTAAAGCTCTTTACATTAGCAATAAAATAAAATCAGCTGATGATAAAATAAAAACTACCTGGCAAATAATAAATAATGAAACAGGTAGGAAAAAACAGCGTAATACTGAATTAAATTTAGAGACTGCACGTGGCCCCATCAACTCAGATGTAGAAATAGCTCAGGAATTTGAAAACTTTTTTGCTAATGTTCCCCTTAAAACTACCGAAAACTTAAATTCATCACCCGCGCTTTCTGCCGCCTTACTTAGAAATAATGTAAAAGCATGCCCTTTAGAGTTTAGGTTTCAGCATACAAACCCCCAGGCTGTTATAAAAGCTTTTAAAGATCTTAAAATTAAATCAACAGAAGATCTATGGGGAATGTCTGTAAAAGTCTGTAAATCTATCATCGAAACCATTGCGCCCTATTTAGCTTTCATATTTAACACCAGTGTAGACCAAGGAGTCTTTCCGGATCTCATGAAACTCAGTAAAGTAGTTCCTTTGTTCAAGTCCGGTGATAGTAAGGAACCCAACAATTATAGGCCCGTGTCAATTCTGCCAGTTCTCAGTAAAGTGTTTGAAAAGTTGATGCTTAATCAAATGTTACGTCACTTTAATAAAAATTCCATCTTTCATGAACAACAGTACGGTTTCACCAAAGGGCGTTGTACCACTGACGCCGGTGTCACCCTAATAAAGAACATTTTTAATGCCTGGGAAGAAGCACATGATGCCATTGGAATCTTTTGCGACCTCTCGAAGGCGTTCGATTGCGTAAACCATGAAACACTTCTGCTAAAACTAGAACACTATGGGATTAGGAATACAGCTCTTGATTTACTGAGATCATACCTGAAAGATAGAAAGATTAAAGTTCAAGTGAACGGCGTAAACTCATTGGGGTCTGAAATGGCAATGGGTGTTCCTCAAGGTTCGATATTGGGTCCATTCCTCTTTTTAGTTTACATTAACGATTTACCCCAATTACTTCAAAATCAACTGAAGATGGTGTTATTTGCAGATGACACATCATTGATCTTTAAAATAGATCGACGGTCACAAAATCTTGACGACGTGAATAACTCTATTCTTCAGGTCCAAGATTGGTTTACGGTAAATAATTTGGTACTAAATGAGAAAAAAACCAAGTGCATTAGATTTAAATTACCGAATGTTAAAAGTAGCGAATGTGACATCATATTGAATGGAGAAAAACTGGAATTTATTAATCAAACAGTTTTCCTAGGAATCACGCTGGACGAGAAATTACAATGGGGACCTCATATAACATCTCTTGCGGGGCGGCTAAGCTCGGCCGCTTATGCTATTAGAAAGATAAGACAGTTAACAGATGTAGAAACCGCGCGTTTGGTATATTTTAGCTACTTTCACAGCATTATGTCATATGGCATTTTACTGTGGGGTCGGGCTGCTGACATTGAATCCGTCTTTATTTTACAAAAGAGGGCTGTCAGAGCCATTTATAACCTATGTCGTCGCGAATCTCTCAGGGAACTTTTTAAAAGGATTAATATTATGACGGTACCTTGCCAATTCATTTATGAAAATATTATGTATGTAAGGAAAAATCCACATCTCTTTAATAAAATAAGTGATAGACATAATTTTAATACTAGAAATAAAGATAAACTAGATCAACCATTTTTCAGGTTATCTAAAGTACATACATCTTTTATGGGGTACTGTGTTAAATGTTACAACAAAATACCTTGTGACATATTGCAATTAAATGAAAGAAAATTTAAAACTCATATAAAAAGTACACTTTGTAAACAAGCATATTACAAATTAGAGGATTATATCCAAGATAAGAGTGCTTGGAAACATGCTGGTCCTGCTCCATAGGACAATTTAGAATCAAGACAAAATCAAACTGGTTGCTAATGTAATTGTAAAATTTATTACTTTGTGTTTTATGACATTGATTTTACATTCTGTAATTACTTCCTTACACACTGACTTATTAATTGTAAAATTTTAGGAAAATCATCTACTTTTACAATGTTTGTAAATATGTGAGAACCATGTATCTATCACAAATTAAATTATCTCTCGTTGCTTCATTTTTAATTGTTTTTACCTATTGTGGTATAGTAATTTTATTCTAGGTGCATCGTCTTCACATATAATAATTATTTAACAAATGTACGTACATATACAAACAATATTGTAAAACATTTTAAAAGAGTAACGGTGGAGTTTCTTGCCCATTCTTCTCCATACGAAAACTACCTTTTGGAAGGGGCGACTAGAATCAATTTTATTATTTTGTAATTTTTGACGTTCAAAAGTGCCATACATGGGCCTATTTGAAATAAATGATTTGACTTTGACTTTGACTTTGACTTTGACTTTGGTACTTACATCAGTGACGAATATAAAGAAGTCGCTAGTAAGGTGTATGTCAACGATCTTAGCTCCCTGCATGTGTGGCTCTGGAAACAATATGGCTTCCTTCTCCGGATGCGCCGGGTCCACTTGATCGATCTAATTACAGAAAATAAGAAAGTGTAACTTCTCAAACCCCCTGAAAATCATTTTAGTCAGGTTCTTCAGAATATGGGAAGCTATAAATACAACCAGAATATAAAAACCGGCCAAGTGCGAGTCGGACTCGCGCACGAAGGGTTCCGTACCATTATCTATAAAAACGGCAAAAAAATCATGTCTGTTGTATGGGAGCCCCCTTAAATATTTATTTTGTTCTCTTTTTTAGTATTTGTTGTTATAGCGGCAATAGAAATACATCATCTGTGAAAATTTCAACTGTCTAACTGTCACGGTTCATGAGATACAGCCTGGTGACAGACGGACAGACAGATAGACGAACGGACAGCGAGCGGAGTCTTAGTAATAGGGTCCCGCTTTACCCTTTGGGTACGGAAACCCTAAAAATCGTGGTATTTGTTGAACCTGATACCCAGTAAAAGTTATATTAAGCCGAAATAGAGCAGTGGTGACTCAGTGGCCGCGGCTTACGAGTTGTAGGTCGTAGGTTCAAATAAAAACGTCAGCTGCCTCTATATTGGTGGAAAACCCGTCAGCTGACATATTTAAATAAGCGATGACTCCCATGCTCCACCTTTCACTGCATCAGCTGACGACCTTTCCACCAACATAGAGCCAGCTGACGTTTTTATTTATTCAAAATAGCATGTAAACTATCATCAGACACATTTTCAAGTGAGAGGAAATCACTGAACGGAAAATTGTTTTTTGCATGTTTGTGTGACCAGCTGACGTATAATCCACCACGGTACGGCCAGCTGACTTTTTTTTATCTTCGAATAATTGCGTTCTACTAACTACTATATGCTACTATCATTTAACAAATTTTCAGTCGGGAGGAAATGACTGAAAACATTTTTTTTTTTTACGTGATTGAGAGGCTGCCGCTGCCCCACCCACCCACGGAGCGGCAGCTGACGTTCACCATGCTGTTTAATACAACTCTCTGAAGCATTTCACGAGTTATCGCTTGAGAGGAAATTGGTCCGAAAAACCTGTTGCTGGCTCACGGACTATTATAGGCGGATTATACAAGCCGAAATAATGGTTTTAAATCGAGCTACAAGAACTTCATATTCTTCTAAGGCAGTGAGTCGGTACACCTCGCTGTTATTTATAGTGTTATAAATAAAATAACCCATTTAATAAGAACAATTTTAATTCAGAAAGTTTCTACATACAATAATTCAAGACAAGAAACGTTATCTAGTGCGCAAGTGCAGTGTATCAATAGTATTTAATGTATTAACATAAATCTATACACCAGCGAAAAATATCTACCCTTAACATTAAAATTATTAAAATACTTTAGCGAAGATACTTAAAAACTAGCCGTGAAGTGTTGCCCAGGAGTGTGCTTCAACTCTGTTTACCCCAGTGTCGTTCTATGGTGTTAACAACCCATAACATAACATAACAAAACAGCGCCATCTATTGACACTGCGCGGAACGACTAAGCGGAATCGATAATCTAAAGGGTAACAGAACTTACGTTACGAACGAAATAGACCATGCCTGCAGCGAAGTGCGGCGGTTGCGCCAAATTCTTATCGCCGATAGAGGCCGCTAAATGCACCCAGTGCAATGCCTTTTATCATCGAGCTTGCGTCGGCTTGCTTAATACGGGTATTATTGCACACACTTGGCGCTGCCCTGAATGCAAAAAAAATCTGGTCCGTGACAATAAGCCGGAGACACCAGTTCGAGGTAGGGTGGATCCTGCCCAAGAAGAGGAGCACAGTAGCCCCGAGGAGCTCATGGATCCATTAAACAGCACTGCCCAGGACGCAAGTACTAATTTCTCTCCCGACTTGGCAGCCGAGCTGCGGTTATTTAAAGACGAGCTGCGTGCAGAGTTTCGCCTGATGCATCAGGAATTCCATAAATTACGCACAGAAATGGCTCAATTAAAGGATTCCCTTAAGACCTCTGATGAGCGGATGGATAGCTTAGAAGCGCGAGTAAACGCCCTCGAACACAAACTGGAGCAAGCAATACAGCCGGATAGGGATCCATTGGAAAATACCATCGCAGAACTGAAATGCCAATTGAACGAGCGCGATCAGGAACTCCTGCTCAATGACATTGAGGTGACCGGAATACCGGAAAACAAAGACGAGAGCGCCCTACACCTTGTTAAGTTTCTTGCCTTAAAGCTTGGCGTCGTCATTGATGAAAGGGACGTAGTTCATGCTGAGCGAGTCGGATCCGCGCGCCGTAATAGAACTTCTGACGCGGACGGCGCCATCTCTGCCGACCCCGCTGCGCAGCGACCGCGATGTATATCCGTGCGCTTTGCAAGGCGCGCAACGCGCGACTCACTACTGCGCGCGGCTCGGGTACGCCGCGGTTTGAGTACAGGTGACCTTGATATCTCTGGGCCGCCGCACCGAGTTTATGTAAATGAACGTCTAACTCGGACAAACCGCCAGTTGTTTTATCGCGCTCGTCAGGCAGGGAGTCAACATAAATGGAAGTATGTATGGACAAGGGACGGAAGAATCTTAGCTCGCAGAGATGATCACCAAAAAGCAGAGCGAATCAGGTGTGAAGACGATATCTGTAGGATTTTTGGATAATGATCGGTTTGTATCACATCCGAATGCGTTCTGTAAACTTGTTCCGTTTGCCTATTGCTCCTGTGGATGTTAACAGTTTGATCTTTTTATTATTTTGTTTTACACATAAAGGTTTTATTTTTATTTTGTTCTATGTATTAAGTGATGTCACAGGGCGGTGTGTGTTTCCTGTGGTACCGAGTGGGAGTCTATTTTGCTTTCAACGCCATTGGTCAACAGTACGCAAATTATATTATAAGAATGTTGATTATTTTGGTCAATTGTGGACAGATAAGCTATTTTATCAATTACTGTCAGCTTACAGCAAATTGGTAGTGTTTTCATGCACAGATTGTTTGAATTTTAAAACATATTTTTACGCACAAATTATTTACAAACACGTGACTGGTATTCACACTTTTAATATACGTATTCATAGACACAGTTCGATGATAATGTCGATTGTGACTTTCAAGTTATTATTTGCAAAAACTTATATTATACAACTATTATTTACACTGGCTAACACGCCTTTATTATTTACAATGTCTGATGTACAATTTTTACTAATGATTATTTATTTAAAATTATTATTTACAATCACTTATTTAAAACTGTTATTTTTAATTTTTTATCTTTACAATGTTGTTTTTATTTTTGCATTATTTGCCTTTGTTTATAATTATTGTCATGAATTTCAATCATTTGTTGTTTACAACACTTATTTACAATATTTACATATAATTACACTTTACAATTTTATTTTATGTCCCTTGACAAATGCGAAAACGTCAACACTTTACGTCTGCGACAGTGCTTCTCTATTTTGTTGTGTATTTCATTGCATTAAATATGGTTGAAAAATACCTTAAAGTTGGTTTGTTAAACGTCGGCTCCCTTGGCACTAACCACGATGATTTTATAGCAGCAGTGGAAAGGCATTCTTTCGATGTATTAGCAGTTAATGAGACTTGGCTACGACCGGGCGAAGAGGGGCGAGCGCCCGCTGTGCCAGGTTACCGCCTGCGCCATACACCACGACCGCTGTCTGTACATGGGGGTCGGGGGGGTGGTGTAGGTTTTTATCTAAAACGCGGCCTGATCGCTCGTACCTGCTCCACCCCAGTAGACCCTAGATTCGATACTATCGAACAAATGTGGATTACCCTGACACTAAATGGAAATAAAATTGCTATAGGCACAGCGTATCGTCCCCCCCGCTTCGACTTGGACCTCTTTCTCGACGCCATAACCGACTCCATTAGCTCCTTAGTAAAATGTGATCACTACATACTGCTCGGCGATTTAAATGTTAACTTACTGAATGCTAACGGGCAAACTAAAAAAGTATGTGAGTTTTTGAATAGCCTGAGCCTAAAACAACTGGTAAGTTCGCCCACCCATTTTACAGACCACAGCGAAACATTGATCGACCTTGTCTGTACTAATCTTAACCACAAAGGAATATCTGTTGAGCCCTATGGCTCAATAAATGGTCACTCACTTGTTGTGTGTGAATTTAATGTTAGGCGTAGTAAATATAAACCCCATACAGTTACGTACAGACCGATTAAGCAATTACATAGAGAAGTACTAGATAGTGATTTATCGCACATACACTGGGACAGCATTTGTGGCTTGCTTAATGTGAATGACATGGTTGAGGAATTAAATAGAAACATTTTAACAATTTACGATGCGCACGCTCCGGTCAAGAAATGTTTAATTAAGGAACCGTCATATCCCTGGATAACAGATACGATTAAATTGATGATGCACTTGCGGAATGACGCACTGACCAAGTACCGTAAAACGAAATCCGAGTCCAAAAAGGCATACTACAAACAGCTGAAATCTCTGGTGGTAATTTCTATATTCAGAGAAAAAGTTGCATATTTTAAGTTTAATATTAATAACCAAATAAAGGATCCTAAAACACTATGGAAAAATTTAAAATATACAGTATTACCTAAGAAACAAATAGATGACCTTCCTGCTCATTTCAGAGATCCGAACCAAATCAATAATCACTTTCTGAACGTCCCTGGTAACCCTGTCTGCAATATATCGCAACGCACTTTTTTTGAGTCTCATCGTTATGGTGATGATAGCTTTGCATTTGCATTGCAACCAGTAACTACTGATCAGGTTTTGCTATACTTCCGTCAGCTAAAATCTAACGCCGAAGGCTGTGATAAGTTGACCCTAAATATGCTTTTGCTTACACTCCCACATACACTAAAAGCCATCACTGACATTGTGAACAGCTCAATTGTCTCAGCAACATTCCCTGAGATCTGGAAAATTGCTATCGTTAGGCCACTGCCTAAAAAAACGAATCCGACTGACTTGAAAGACCTCAGGCCTATTAGTATTCTGCCTTGCCTTTCTAAAATTGCTGAAAAAGCGGTATGCCAGCAACTATCAAAATATCTAGAAGATAAACACATTCTGCCTGAGCTACAGTCAGGCTTTCGCAAACAGCGTGGTACTTCTACGGCTCTTTTGGACGTGACAGATAATATTCTGTCGGCACAGGATAAGGGCCTATGCACGCTTCTTGTCCTACTTGATTTTTCGCGGGCTTTTGATTGCATAAATATAGATTTATTTCTGTCAAAGCTTAACTACTATGGATTTGAACAAAATACGATACACTGGTTCCAAAGCTATCTGACCAATCGTCAACAGTGTGTGGAAATACGACTAAGCAATGGCTCATCTCTTGTTTCGTCACTCACTTCTGTTTACAGGGGAGTCCCACAGGGCTCTATACTGGGCCCAATCATCTTTATCTTGTATTGTGCGGATATCATAAATTCCCTGAAGCGATGTAGGTACCATATTTATGCTGATGACGTACAGGTCTATATCTCCTTTAAACCAAGTGAATATGACGACGCGATAAAGGATTTAAACGATGATCTGGACAGGATAGCACGTTGGGCTGAAAATAACGGTTTGGTACTTAACCCCACTAAAACCAAATACATGTTGTTTGGAACCAAGAAACAAATCAGTGCAGTACCAGCAACGCTAAGCGTTACCCTACTGGGTGAGTCGGTCAGTCGAGTCAGTGAGGCACGTAATCTGGGTCTGATCATGGACGCTGGGTTGAGGTACGAAGCGCACGTGGCAGAGTCAGTGCGCACTTGTTTCTACCGGCTTAAGGTCCTTTATAAAATAAGGCCTTATCTGTCAGAGGAGCTGCGGATCCAGCTGGTTGAGTCACTCGTGCTATCCAATCTAAACTATGCGGACACAGTTATTGGCCCTCGACTACTGGTAAGAACTGAACGACTGATCCAGAGGGTGCAAAACGCTTGCGCTCGATTCTGCTTCTCAATCCCGCCGAGATGTCACGTAACGCCATTCTTAAATAAGCATTGTATCCTCAAGATGAAGTCACGGCGTAAGTTGCACTTAGCTTGTCTATTATTTGGAGTAATAAAGTATAAGCAGCCGTCCTACCTGTACAATAAACTGAGCTGGATCACTAGTAGAAGAGAATGCGCAAGTAGGCAGTGCTCGCAGCAACTCTCCACTCAATCACACAAGACAGCTGCTTTCAGGGGAAGTTTTCGATACGCCGCATCCAAATGCTGGAACAATATTCCCCCGCCGATAAGGAATCTTAAATGTCTTGGTACCTTCAGAGTTCGACTGCGGCAGTTTCTTATTACCTCTCAGCAAAAACTAGGTATGGCTGTTACGAACACGTCCATTATATAACTGGCTGTCGTGTTCTTCCCGACTAAATCCATTTATTTAGCGTAACTCGTGATCACAAACCTGTGAACAATTAAGGGGTACTTAGTAATTGAATAGCTGGGGATCTTTTGTTGGATAATAGTTATAATTACTTACACATTATTTACCTATATTTATTTACTATGAACATTATTATTTTATACTAGTCAAAACGTTTATTTTATGTGCATCTACGCCACTATATTATAATAAGATTATTCATTTAAACATTATATATATAAATATATAATCAAGTAAACAAAACACAATCGACATATTAACGAATAAGAACGTTTCACAATGCAAAACTTTGTTGTAGATAGTTTTATAATTTAAATTGCGGGTATTTTTAAGTACTTACATAATTTTACTCCACGCATAACACTTTATTACAATCACAACACCAATTTATCTCGTTTGCTCGACGTCCGTATGTCACTGCAGGGATCCAGCAGAATATCAGCGTCAGGTATATTTGCCTGACACATGCTGAGTTGGACTCCCATTTGGTGCAACCTTGAGACGCACACCGCACCTTATAAATTTGACTATTCTGAAGTATGTCATAATGTCACTCCATTTCTATAAGTATGTTTTTTCTTTTTTTGTATATTGGCATCTTGTTTTTATATATCCATGTAATTTGTTATCATTTAATTGTGTTTATGTGTGTCTTTTGTGTGCACTAAATAAATGTTTTATCTATCTATCTATCTATCTATCTATCTATCTTCTATTATAGCAGACCTCGCATGTCTTAATATGGGAAGACCAGGTGGGCCGCCAGCTTGTGCCACTAACAAACAAAATATAAACAAATTCATGCTACAGAGGAGCATACGTATGTTCACTATTTTTGTTTCTAATTTTATAATATTTGTATACCTCTTACTGTGCAGCTCGTGGCTAAGTAATAACAGACGCACGGGTCAATCCATCAGGTTAAGCTACGCTAGGCGGGGTTGGTCCGTGGATGGGTGACCATCTTTACATACTGAGACTTCTCCGTGCCTCGGAAAGCACGTTAAGCCGTTGGTCCCGGCTGTCATTCGAGGATCTTTGACAGTCGTAACGGGTCGTCAGAAGCCCGAAAGTCTGACAACCAGTCTTACCAAAGGGTATCGTATTACCCAGTTACTGGGTTGTGAAGGTCAGATAGGCAGTCGCTCCATGTAAAATACTGGTATTCAGCTGAATCCGGTTAGACTAGAAGCCAACGCCAACATGATAGCGCTAGACAGATTTACTTACTGTGGCAGGACACAGTGATACCTGTCTGCGAACATTTTGATTTGATTTTACATAACATAACACAAAATAACATCACGCCTTGTTTCCCCGAAGGGTTGGGCAGAGGTGTAGCTGTAGTAGGTACACCCACATTTCGCCAGTTATGTTTAAGTCCCATGTAATAGGGGGTCAATTGATTTGATTTTATTCTATCTATACTCACCGCATGTAACATAGCCCGTCCCTGAAACAGCGCAGCAGCATACTCCCCGGCCAGCGTGATGACGTCAATAAGCGCCGGGTACTGCCTGCGCGCCGCCGCGCCGCCTGCCAGCGGGTAGAACCACGCCAGCGCGCCACTGGCGCAACACACGTGAGAACCACCTAGTGCTATCACACTTGGTTCGGTTGGTAGCGTGTAGGTAGCTAGAGCTGTTGGTTCCGCTGGGAATTTCGAAGTGAAAAAAATCTTGATGACACAAACCCAACAGATGTGAAGTAAAGAGTAACAGATACTATTAAAAAAACCGCCTTCAAAATAGATCATAATAATCTGATTTGTATGTAAAACATTGCCGCATGTCGGTGTGAAAAAAATAATCAAGGACTTGTCACACTGGAGGCGTTCTGCATCCTGCGGTCCGGTCAACTCGAACGCTGCCCGCACCCTATGTGAACATCATTTTCATCTTATATATAAAATTCTCGTGTCACAATGTTAGTTACCTTACTCCTCCGAAAGGGCTTTACTGATTTTTACCAAATTTTATATGCATATTCAGTAGGTCTGAGAATCGGCTACTATCTATTTTTCATACCCCTAAGTGATAAGGGTTGTCCACCCCAAACAAATAATTGGCAAAACAACGTTTGCCGGGGTCAGCTAGTTTTATATATATTTTATGTAATTACGAGCTGACTATGCGAGCACAAGCAAAGAACGTAGGGAACGCACCGGGCAGGCGGTCAGGGTGAGAAGGACGCCGAAATGCTGTCCGGTTGCGGGCAGGCGGACAGCGGACAGCGGGCGGCGGGCTACGGGTGGTGATCCGGGCAGTTAACTTTTATGATTTTTTTTTAAATGAAAAATAACTTCTTCCTGTGTAATCATTCTCCTCAATTGAAACTACAACAGAACTGTCCACCACTACACGCAATCAAATATAAAATGGCTCTATCCGTCAGATCGCTGACCGGTTGCCCTGACCATGATTATGTTCACATAGGGTGCGGGCAGCGTTCAAGTTGACCGGACCGCAGGACACAGAACGTCTCTAGTGTAACAAGTTCTTTAAAGGCACAATTTTCTAAAGCTGCGTCACATTATGAACAGCGCAGTCACATAGTGATGACGCCAATAGGCGCCGGGTACTGCCTGCGGCCCGCTCGTGGGTAAAACCACGCTATCGCGCCACTAGCGCAGCATACGTGAAAACCTACGCTTGGTTCGGTTGGTAGCGCTAGGGCTGTTGGTTCCACTAGGAATTTCGAAGAGTATTGTGTATTTCAATGGTAAAAATCTTCATGCTTATAAACACAGTTGCACATGAGCACTCTTCACACGTATAATTTTGAGACAGCTGATTTAATATCTTTGCAAAGGAAGGCTCTTCTTCATTAAGCTTTCAGCATTGGGGCGTACGATACGCCCAGTTTCGCTTCTATATGAAGTTTTTGAAGTTAAAACTTCTTTAGGCGCGTTGGGCATTTTTGAGATGGGAAAAAACAATTGAACTCGCGACACCGTTACCGACACCTCATTTTTGAAAACGCGATTGGGCTCTTTATTTATACATATTACGTTACGGATCAATGTTCTATGCAAGTATTTTTACTTTAAAGGTTTTGGAAGTTTTTTTTTTGTAAACGCGATTGTGCTCTTTATTTAGATAAGGTTACGGACCAATGTTCTGTACAAGTATTTTCCTTCCACCAAGGCGATCTTGTTCAAGTTTTCACTTCTGTCGCCACTCCCGGAGTGCCACTGTTTTTTTTTTTTGACGACCATGTTCTACAGTAGCCGGGCTGTCTTACGTTCTAATCAAAGTTTATCACTAAAACTTACATTTATTAACAGGTTCCGGCTCATCTCCAACAGCAATACACTGATACACAGTAGCTTCAGTGAGACTAGTGAGTGTGATGACCCTGGTGCCGTACGCCGCATACAATGGCGGTAAGGCTGTCACGTAGACGTTCAGATACGCGCGGCCGGCCGTCGCGAGCAGACGTCCGTCTGAACTCCACGCGCAACGCTCGGCGCCGCCTGTGGGCATTACTGACCCTGATACCTCGCCGTTGTTCCATATTGCGATCAGTTTTAATCTGAAATTGAAGATGGTTGGTATCTGAGAATATGCAAGATACTTACTTTCAAAAAGTTTTCATGTGTATAGGATAACATCACACCTGTAATCCGTACTGGTACTATACACAGGTGTACAGGTTCACCCACATTTCACCAGTTATGTTTTAAGTCCCATGTAATAGGGGGCGAGCCTATTGCCATCAACCGGGCACAAATGCGGATTCAGTGCTGCTAATTTGAAAACATTGTAGAAACCATTTATTTAAAAAAGTAACCGTGGAGTTTCTTGCTGGTTCTTCTCCATAGGAAGCGGCCAATTGGAACCATGCATCTAGCTTCTGACGTTTCATAAGTGCCTTTGTAGGTTTATATGAAATAAAATATTTTGAATTGACTGAGAAATTCCTGATAGGAAAAGCCAATACAATAGAATAGCATAGAATACTTTTATTTCAGACAGAGTCCATAGAGTTACATCTAGTGTTAGTAGGTACAATATAGATTAACATAAAATTAGAATTCAGCGTGGAGCTGCATCCACCTCGGCAACATCGGGGAATCCCACCGATCTGAGAACACACCGAGAATACTGTTGGTGCTGCCGCGAACACGTGACATCAGGGATGCACATTTTTTTCTCACAAAACAACAACACTTTGCCCGATCTGGGAATCGAACCTAGGATCTCATACTCAACAGTAGCACTTGCGACCACTAGACCAACGAGGTAGGTAGTCAGCCAGCTCATGGAGATGTATGATACATAAAATGTTTACTTTGAAAAATGGCGGATAAACTCTCCAAACCCCAGTTTTTTTTTACCTTCAGCAAAACTGCTTCACAAATCGGTTGAAGGGTAACCCAGAATTGTTACCACAAGACTAGAAAGTTTATTGTAATTTAATAGTGATTTTAAACTACTTTGCTTAGAACCCAGCCTTTTGCAGAATACTGAACATTGTTGCTTAAGGCGCGGGACATACACAAGTGGGGAGGGGCGCGTGCGAGGCGCGGGCGTGGCGTTGATGTGGCGCGGGCGTTGCGCCGCACGTTTCATATTTCATACAAAATGTATAGGAAAGACGTGGCGCGGAACACACACAACGCCCGCGCCGCACCGTCGCCTCGCCCGCGCCACGCCTCTTATGTGTATGTTCCGCGCCACGTCGTTCCTATACATTTTGTATGAAATATGAAACGAGTGGCGCAACGCCCGCGCCATACCGTCGCCACGCCCGCACCACTCGCCATTTGTGTATGTCCCGTGCCTAACAAAAATTTGTTTCCAGTCTGCCATTTCATTATTGAAGTGAAATCTTCTTTAGGCGCGTTGGGCATTTTTAAGATGGGACTAAACCATTGATTTCGCGACACTGTGACGACACCTCATTTTTGTAAACGCGATTGTGCTCTTTCTTTATATTAGGTTACGGATCAATGTTCTATGCAAGTATTTTTACTTTAAAGGTTTTGGAAGTATTTTTTTTTGTAAATGCGATTGTGCATTTTATTTAGATAAGATTACAGACCAATTCAAAATTTTCAAAGTCATTTATTGAAACTAGGCTGAGAATCAGCACTTGTCGAACGTCAAAATTACATAAGTCAGTCCCCCAAAACACCCACCCTTCACTGTTCTATACAAGTATTTTTCTTCCACCAAGGCGATCTTGTTCAAGTTTTCACTTCTGTCGGCACTCCCGGAGTGCCACTGTTTTTTTTTTTATTTGACAGAAAAGGAAAATAAAAACCCCGTTTACCCAGCTGCTTGTTGTTTGATTCTAACATAAAAATTATACAGAATTTCTAACAACTCACTGTCCGTCACCACATGAAGCCGCCAGTCCATTACAAACCGCTACATCAGTCAAACTTTCCTTATGATTCTTCACCTGGAACAACTCTTCACCAACCTCCTTGATATGGGTGGATATGGCTATGATAAAACCAGCACTGAATCCTATAAGAATATACCCATCTCCATACCATTTGTATGAGACTATGGAGCCGTAGCGCTGTTGAAATGCTAGCTCTATGGGATTTTCAGGGTTCAGGAGGTTGTATAGATATAGTGTTCTTTTGCCGACTACTAGGCTTATCTGGAAAAGAGATATATAATTGGATTTAATAAGGGAATTAACATCTAAGGAGAAAACTAACAATTTACAGTATTTCTATTTTCTTAATGTCCCTCGGGAATCATCGCATTTCCGAATACAAACGAATGCTAATTTCCATGTCCATCAATTATTAGATTTATCGTGAATAATAATTTAATTCAGAACTAAGTACTTTATCGTTGTTTTGTTTGGATTTCCGTGTGAACTATGCTGCTATAAAACTATTTTCCTATTTGTCGTGCCTGCGACTTTAGCAGCTTTCCTCCCATTTTTTTAATAAATTACATTAAGTTAAAAGAGTATTAACAACTTTATATACTTCCAAGTCGATTGAGAGCGTCCGGTCTGCACCAAGTGCAAAGGGCAACTGATAGAAATCCGACGACTGACGAAACACGAAGTTTGCCGAGGGACATAAAGAAAATATAAATATTGTAATAATTTTGGGACATTGAGATCTCTCGGTACTAGATGACTTAAATACTTTTATTATTTGCTCATGGAAACTGTCAGAAGCATGACACATATTTTGACTCAATCCTAACTAATATTATAAGTGCGAAAGTGAGCTTGTTTGTTTGTTTGTTACGCTTTCACGCTAAAATGGCTGAACAGATTTGGATGAAATTTGGCACATGGACAGACCATGACATTCCGACGGGATAAAGACTTATGCGGGTGAAACCGCAGAGTGCAGCTAATAAACTATCTATTATGAGATATGGAAAAATATGATAACTGTATGACATTAATCAGCAATCTTTCTGTGCAGAAAATATTAAATGCTGATTAGGTACTGATAGTTATAATTTCTATATGCAAATGTCGTGTCACCTGATACAACCACCAAACACACACAGAAACAGATAAAATTTAACATGTAGCTCAGCTTTCAGAGGCAACAAACCATTTGAGTACATATACCATAGCTATTTAAATTAATATTGTTGTGTGTGTTTTGTATTGTTGTTGTGTTGTGCGTTTTATGTTGTTATGTTGTTGTTATGTGGGATCCATAGGCGCCGGGCATGGGTGCAAGAGGGTGCACTTGCACCTCCCTGGTTTCAAAATAAAATATAGGAGTAAAAACATTCAGAACTAAAGTAATATCTGAAAACGCCTAACACAATAATAGAGAACTTAACCTATTCGAGGCGAGATCCTAAAATTTTCGATTCGATTGCATTCTACAGCTTCTGTGCATTAGTAGACAAAGTACCGAACTCCTATTTCCGATCTCCATCTTATCGGCCCTAGGCGGAGTGCTTACATTATCGAGCTTGCTTCGCTCGCTCTTGCATCCCACTCTATCTTAATTCTTAAGCTTCTTTATATAAAGACTCGTGCAGACTGGCGCGACGCGACTTTAACAAAACAATTTCTAAGAAAACTTCACGGTAGAACAATTACCGATGTCGCGTCACGCCACGCGCCGTCGGGCCGCGCCAGACTGCACGCAGTTAGTCTCTCTTCTGTATAAATGGCCGCCCCAGGACTAGAATTTTTTTGAGGCGGGGCAAAAATTGCCGTCTGTCGCCCCCCGCCAATCTTTTATGGGGATGCGCTAAGTTAGACCGCGAAATACAAATTTTCTCAAAATGTAAATTTTGGCAGCAACATATTAATCAAAGTGTATCGATCGATAATGCGCCAATTCAACAGGGGCGCCAGAACTGTTGTAAAAAAGAAAAAAAATTGAAAGATTATAAATGTGCTGCGCGTCTCGTTTATTGCAAAGTTGCTGTGCGCTGGGTGGTACACTTGTCTGCTACGCTTAGGGTTACCATCTGTCCGGATTTATCCGGACATGTCCGGCTTTTTGGACCCTTTTCCGGACTATGTCCGGCCTTCTCATTTGTCCGGACTTTTCAATTTAAGGGGATTTTCTTTGAAAAAGATAAATGGTTACTGAAAAAATAATATTAAAAAGTTAAATGTCCGGACTTTTTTGCAAATGTCAGGCTTTTTGTCAGGACTTTTCAAATTTCGAAATGGTAACCCTAGCTACGCTTGAATTTGTCGCCCCCTGAAGTTGGCGCCCGGGGCACGAGCCCCTTAGATCCGGGGCTGATGAATGGACAAAATAAAACCTATCCCAGTTGAGGTGAGATGGAAAAATCTCTTATTTTTTAAGCTTTCCTGCATAAGTCGACAAAGTTACTCCTTGTATGAATGGACAAACGAATACCTAACATACCCGAGGTGCATTGCAAAAATGATTGAGCTCGCTTCGTAGAGCTGAAGCCCCCTGCCGGCGCCCATGTGGGTATCGAGACTATACACATGCATAATGTTATATTCAAAAGCTTACAGTATTCTCCCCAGCCACTCTCTGATCAGTCTTCATCTCAGAGAACTGCAGGTCATTGGGTGCATCTCTCAGAGATATCATCCTCAATGTGTCACCATCAGAGTTGTTGATGGACAAACTCTTGTCTTCCGAAGCTAACACTAGAATACTGTCCTTGTTCCATTCTGCACATGTGATTTTCTTTGTGTGTTTACCTATTATTGGTATTCTCCTGAAAATTAAGGAATTAATAGTTGTTTAAATTAAGTATGTATTAAGATTGTGAAATACTTGAATTTTTTTTTTTATTGAAAACACGGACTGCTTTAGGGCAATAGTACGAAAAAGAGTGGCCTCCCTGATGCGCCGTGTGCGGGGCAGCACCAACAGCCTTCTGAATACCATATTGAAAGGGTAAATTACCCGGTTGTGAGGCACTGGAATACCGTCCACGGATCTGGAGGTGCCCTTTATAATATTAAACAGCGCAATTGTAAATAATAAATAATTTACTAACGTAGTACATAGTTATATGTACTATTTTCTAACAATGTATGGAATGTAAAATTATTCTTAATTAAATTATTAACCATAAACAGAGATGTGGGTTAGGAATTGTGGTAAAGAATTCAGTTTCAGTACCTAGTATTTTTCGGAAATTAAGTGTTCTAATTACTGGATATTAATGGCTTACTTATATAACATTTAGTGCAGACTAAATGAACCATTTATTTTTTAAGAGTTGAAGTGGCTATTCCTTTCCTTATCTCTAAATTAGACCTGTATAAAATAAAATAATAATATGAATTTTGTAGAAAATATACATACTTAGTTGTATGATGGTTATACAGAGCCAGATTTCCTTTCTGTGTTCCAACTGCCAACAATGGCTCTCCGTAAGCCCATGCAATGCATGAGGGTGATTCACGGAGCCCTGTCTCTATATTAATACGCTTGTTGGCATGGCATTCCCATAACAATACTGTATTACTGTTAGGAGTAATGATTGCTAAGTAGTCACCGTCCTGATCCCATTCCATGCCAGCGCAGAGACTGAAACAGTTTATTATTATGTTTTTCTATATTGTCACAATTTTCTCATCAAGATGCTTGGCATGTTACTCTTTCCAAGCAAAAACACTGTGAAACAGTATGAGAACGGTATTTGGGGTGTTGTATCAAATTATAAAGACAATCAAGAACTAAGTTGAAATTAGTCTACCCAAATACACATTATGGGGTTTATTTATAAACGCTGCTTAAAGTAATGATTGGCGACTGTTTACCCATACATTTTTGATGTTTGAATGTCACTTAACTTTAAGCAACGTTTATAATTAACCCCTATATAAACAGTACATTGACAAAAAACATTGGTTTGACTTTTGATTTAAATGCTACAATAACTCTTCAAACAAGTCAGTTTGTATTAAATTTATAATTTAAATCTCACCCTTGCAGCTTCATTCTTTCCATGAGCTGGCCAGTTCTGTCATGTATGGCCACCGTAGCATCCGTCCCAGTTGTGGCCAGCAATGAGTGTGACTCACCCTTCTGCCACAGAAAATACAGCTCACCCATCCCATGGGGCTGTTCTATAGTGTAAAGCAACTGGAAACATTATGGTAAATGTTTTTTAACTTATGTTTTAGGGATAATAAGATGGCAACAAATTGGCTAGAAAATGGGTGACTACAGAAATGACGGCTTATAGAGAAGTATGAAAGAGGACATGCTAGTCTGACCACAAATAAATTGGGGTAAGGGTTGGTATATAATAATATATGGTTATGGGCAAGACAATGATGAAGAGGGCAAGGAAATTCAACTAATTGTATCGTGAAGGTTCATAAACCCTGAGGCCCGCATTACAGAACCTTAATTAAAACTCAAGCATTACTTAAAACTCCTTTATAGCCTTTTTGATTGGTTGAAACTAAAAAGTTTTAAGTAATGCTTGAGTGTTGAGTGAGGTTCAGTAAGTAATACGGGCCTAAGCATATTTCCGAAATAAGCATGAGAGCTATATGACATTTTTGACTGAGAGTGGTTGATAACATCTCAAAAATTGTTCACAAATAATTAAATTTGGTGTGTAAGACAGCTAATCTTATTAGAAATAAAGTTATTTATTACTTACTTTAGGGGTAGTCATTATGTGCAGTTTTTGTATCCTCCAATCAAAGCATTTAATTTGATGGAGTTTAAAGCCACTGGTACAGTTATAAAATTATTATTGATACGGAAATTCGACAAAAATACATTTTTGTTGTTTCTTGTTGTTGTTATTTCCATGCCATATCGTTGCTTGGCAACTGATCAAAATGAACGTTTCCGAATTTCTGATCGAAATCTGATTGTGTTTCATAGTTTTGTTTTGTACTCTAAAATATTTTTAATGTACCTATGTATTTTTGTGTTTTAAAATATTATAAACAAAAATAAAAATAATATTTATTTTTAATTATTTTATTGATTGACTTTAGGGTTGCCAGTTGTCGAAAAATAAGTGAAAAATTGTAAATACCTACCTACTATTTTGTAGTAGGAGCAGGGGCACAGAACATATACTCAAAGTATGTACAGACGCCAGCACATCAAGCTACTACAATCTGTCAAATTTACCCAATCAACTTTGAACCTTAGATATCAGCGATAAAGTTGAAAATCTATTAAATAAAGAATCATGACAGATTGTAGTAGCTTGATGTGCTGGCGTCTGTAGATAAAAGCGCTTTATACATTTATAGATCCATTTATTTTGTAGAAACATGACTGAACAATACAGGCCTTATAAATAAGAAAATAGCTGCATGTTTTGCCATTTAGCTATAGCGTATCGATAGGCGGACTAAAGTTACATGCTCTGTGGGCGGACTACCGAATAATGGGGGTGGCAGGGGTGGTCCACCCCGGGTGTCATCACTGTGTGGATCGCCCGGAGGACACGGTGGAGCATACGGTGGAGGTCTGCCCGGCTTGGGCAGAGCATCGCCGTGTCCTCGTGGAAGCGATCGGCGGCGGTTATCTCTCGCGTCCGGCCCTGATTCGGGCCATGCTACGGAGTGAGAGGAAATGGCAGGCCGTCACCTCGTTCTGCGAAGCAGTAATGCTCGCGAAGGAGGAGACGGAGCGCGTGAGGGAGAGGCAAATTTCGCGCCCTCGCGCCCCTAACCGCCGCAGCAGGAGACGCCCTGGGCGTCGGGAATCACGTGAAGATTTCCGGCCACCGTAGGCGCGGGCTTGCGGACGGTGAGCAATGGGTAGCTCGCCGTCCGATAAGGACCAAGCCCGGGTCGACGGCGCGTTGTGTTCCACGCGCGCCTCAAAGAGATGTCAGCAGAATTGACGGGGTCAGCTAGGGCCAATGCCTGCCGGGGGTTCGAAGAAAACCGATAGGGAAATCGTGGCCCCCTGGCAACACGGCAACTGAAGGAACACGGGTGGGTTTTAGTCAGTAAGAGTCTGACACGCCCTCCCGCTCCGCCCAGAGCGGGAGAAGTTATTTGATAATTTCCCACCCAAAAAAAAAAAAAAAAAAAAGGGGTGGTCCACCCCTGCCCCCAGTCGCGTCGTGGGGGCCAAGGTCCAAAGTCTTGAGGAGTATTTTTTATCAATCCCAAACAACTAAACAAGTCAAATAGCAGTATGAAGTTGAAGGCAAAGACTCGAAAAAGTAAATTATTTTTCCTATTTCTGTATGGATGTCTACAACAAAACCTAAATTATATCTACGAGGCGGGGAGTGCTAACATTTTTCAAGATATCCTACATTGTTGCTTTTCGGCGATCCACCCATGTTAAAATTTAACCGACTTAAAAAAGGAGGTGGTTATGATTTTTTCATTAGTAGGTATGTAATCCAATTTCGAAAAAAATATTCTTTAAAACGTTAGAATTTTGGCTGTTGGCCGTTGGCCGCGTCACCAGCTATGCCAACAGCCGGTTCGGGCTTTATTGTGGCGTTTTATCGCCATTATTGTTCCGCTGTGAAAATGGGACTCTGCTATTTATGCTGTATAGCTCTATCTCTCTCTCACACTGGAACAATAACGGCTTTAAGAAGTTGCTCGTAGTACGGCCCCTGCTCCACTCCGCCCCGTGTGTATCTAAAGCCGGGTCTCCTGCGCATGTTTTTTTCGAAACATTACACAAAAAACCTTACACATAAACATTTATTTTCATACAAAACGTCGTAGTTGCATAGACGCCTCTTTGTTGCGATGTTTTTGTGTAAAAACACGCGCAGGAGACCCGGCTTCACATCAATAAAAACTTTAAAGATATTTTTACCTATAGCAACTGGCAGTGGCAAGAGATATCAAGGCCGCATTCCGAGTTACGCTAAAAGTGATAATATCGCGAATCCAACCAAATTTAATAGTCACAAAATATAAGGGTTATTGAGTATTAATTGTGACTTTGGACTTTGGTCGGATTCGCGATATTATCACTTTTGGCGTAAGTCGGAATGCGGCCCAAGTTGGCAACTGACAACATTACTTATGTCAAATTAAATGTCAGTAATGTCACTCTCATGTTCGGCAGGTTGTCCATCAACTTTCTAAAATAAAATAAATTGAAACTACAACTTTCTATTGTCCAGAACTGTAATTACTAACCATAATTAGACTGTAAAGCAGAATGAAATCCAAAATTATGTTACTTGATAAGGTTTGTCTGGTTTGTCATACCAACATGTTAAAAATCTATTAATAATTTTAATCATATAACTGAAAATACAATAAATAGCCACAGTTCATTACTTCTTTATGTATTGCAGATGCTTCCACGCAATGTCGATAGAAGCAGTATCATAAGAAACCTGAAAAATATGAACATTTTTTATAAACACAATGAAAATAAATACACTGTTAGTATCCTAAATATAACAGAGCCAAGTTATCAGGATACTGGACAAAATCTAAACAAAAGTAATGACTTATCTTTTTATGTAGAGAGAAATACATTTATACAGAATATACTAGAAGGTTTTAAGTCACCCGAACCAAGACCGCAAGTGAAACCAAAGAAAATAGTAATAGACTTCAGTTCACCAAATATTGCTAAACCTTTCCATGCTGGTCATTTAAGATCTACAATTATAGGAAACTTTATTGCAAATATCAATACATACTTTGATAATAAAGTTACTAGACTTAATTACTTAGGAGACTGGGGTACACAGTTTGGGTTGCTCCAATATGGCTTAAAATCAAAGAACATTGATTTTAAGGATTTGCAGAATGATCCAATCAAAACATTGTATGATGTTTATGTCTATGCTAACAAATTAGCCTCAAAAGATGATGGAGTACAAGAAGAAGCCAGAAAATACTTTTCAGATATAGAACAATGCAGAAGTAGTTTAGAAAACTGGAAAAATATCCGTGAAGTAACTGTACAGGAATTGGAAAAAGTATATCAAAGGCTTGGAATACAGTTTGATGCATACCACTGGGAATCAGATTACAATGGTGGTGCCATTAAACCTGTTATGGATTTATTAGAAAAACAGAACATTCTTCAAACTGATGAATTGGGAAGGAAAACTACAAAGATAAATAATAAAGATGTGACGGTATTGAAAAGTGATAATTCAACTCTTTATCTATCTAGAGACATTGCTGCTTTGTTGGACAGATACAAGAAATATGCATTTGATAAAATGCTATATGTAGTAGATAATGCACAAACAGATCATTTTGCAGCTGTATTTCAAGTTGTTAAACAAATTGACCAGAAATGTTCCGATGGCTGTGAACACATCAAGTTTGGAAGACTAAAAGGAATGAGCACCAGAACTGGAAATGTAGTATTCTTGAATGATATCCTGGATGAAGCCAAGAGGAAAATTCATGATAAGCAGCTTCTATCAAAGAGTAATGTCCATTTTGTGTTAACACCATTATGGTTAATACTATATGCAGGGTACAGCAACAGATTTAGTTTGTCACTATTACTGATTTCAGTTTGAAAGATTAATTCCCGTTTTCACCGACACTAAGTGACACCTGAAAACACACTGACATCTTGAAAACGGGAACTAATTACTTAATATGTGAAGCTGATACGATTGACCATCCAATACAATACCATGGGAGGCATGACATTTCTAACTTCAATTTGTTCAATTACTTTTGGTTTATGGTCAACAATTTTTCTAACTCTATCATACAACTAATTTCTCTTTTACAGATACCAGAACTGGAGCAATGAACGAAGAGACATGTGACATATTGGGCACTTCAGCAGTTTTAATTAATGATTTGAAGCAGAGACGGCAAAAAGACTACACATTTAGTTGGGACAGAGCACTTCAAACTGAAGGCGACAGTGCTATCAAACTACAGTATCTTCATTGCAGACTTTGGAGCCTGGAACAGAACTGTGGTGTGTCTTTACCTGACACCTGTGACCCTAATCACTTGTCTGAAGAAGTCATAGGCAATGTTATTGCCGAATTAGCCAGATTTGAAAATATTCTTCAAAAGTCATTAGAAGAATATGAAGCTTGTATTCTTGTTAATTATTTATTCCGCCTAGCAAGACATGTCAACAGAATGTTTAATGAAGTTAGAGTGAAGGATGTTAGCCCTGATCTAGCAGCACAAAGATTACTTGTTTTCCATTGTGCTAGAACAGTTGTTAAAACTGGATTAGAGATTTTGGGTATAAGACCTTTGAAAGAAATGTAAATCTAAATAGTCACTAGAAATTAATTTTGAATAGATTAACTAAATGAATATTGTTGATACAATTTATTGTAACCAGTTTTATTTCTGTACCTTTTTAGCTTTGGGACTTTTAGCTTTGTAAAAGTAAGGGTTATCCATTGCAGACAAGTCATATTTAGATTACCTCTGTGTACCTACCAAAGATGAAAATTAATAGGATTCATTTTAAAAAATGCGCCGTTATATCTACCCTCTAGGAAATTTAAATAGGATTTTTATCGATCGACTATGAAATTTATTTCAATTGAATAAGTAGAAGTAAACCACAATTTCTATTTCCCTCCAATATTTTATCGATTGGCAAAGGGTGTATCCGTAGGTGTATTCTCGGAGAAGATCCGTATCCATGGTATCAAATAAGAAAAAAGTCATTTTTTTTTAGGTTACATCAAAAATCCATGGAATTAGTATGTACCATATAGCGAACAAAAATATTATTTTTGAGTGTAGAAAATGACTTTTTATTTTGGCTTTTCATGATGTAAATCCGCGAAAAATTAAACAAGAGACAAGTGAAATGACTGAATAACTATGAAAACTAAAAGAGAGTTAATTTTGTTGAAACCGCTAGCATAGTCAATCTAAAATAATTAAACTTTTTTGCAAAGAAGATTACCATATTTACCATTTATCTACCAATGGAGAAAATTTGTAAATTGCCACGGATAATAGTTGCCATTATCTCTTGACTCACGGGAAATATCAAATGCAATTTAAAAAAAACCGGCCAAATGCGAGTCGCACACAAAGGTTCCGTACCACCGTACAATATTTAGCAAAAAACGCCAAAAAAAAAACACTTTTCTTGTATGGCCCCCCTTTAATTTTAACTATTTTTTTAATTTTTGTGTTTTAATAAAGTTTTTAACTAACCCCGATGTTTATAGAGGGTTGTTATCAGTTTGTTGGCACCGTCTATCTGCATAACAGTGTGTCCGTTTGTGGAATCGTAGCTCCCAAGCGGGTGGTATCATTATAATGCGATTTTTGTTATTTTAAAATGTTGGTCTAATCGGGATGGTTTTTAGCTATGTTTCATGAAAATCCGTTTAGCCTATTGTGAAGATCTTTTCGGGACCTCAGCCATGCAATGATAATTTATTTGATTGATGATAGATATCATATTTTAAGACCACTGCAATTATGTGGTAATCTGATGCTACAGCCAGGAAAATCTGGATAACCAACTCCTCAACAACGTACAGCACAAATACCGAGTAGTTGACTTAGAGATAGTGAACATAGCCTGATGATGAAGCAGGAAGGTGGGCACAGGATCTCGGCTTTTTAATCGTAGAGCTACCGGGTGTGGACCTATTGGATTGCTCTAGATGTGTGGTTGGTAGATAGACGGTGAAAATGATCTGATTGTAGACAAGAAATTGGTTGGTTATGGTTGGAGTATGTCAGGTTTTTGAATCATAGATTATAAACCTATATTTCCACTCGTTCAAAGCAAGCAACTTATTTTCACCATCATTGTTATATTCAATAGTTACATTAGCAATGATATAAATAAACACATTTATTGTGTTTCGTGGTAAAAATTGCATGTTATGTGTTGATCGAGGTTTTTTTTAATATGCAAATAAACAACTTGTTTTTCACTTTTTAGTTATAGTACAGACGCCAGCACATCAAGCTACTACAATCTGTCAAATTTATTTAATAGATTTTCAACTTTATCGCTGATGTGGAAGGTTCAAAGTTGATAGGGAAAATTTGACAGTTTCGGGTAGCTTGATGTGCTGGCGTCTGTATGTACATACCCTCAAAGTATAAAATAAGTACTCTAGCTTGGAGTATATAACACAACATGTGGTACATACTCTAAGTACATACCCTACACAAATTCCTATATACTATGCAATTGGCATCTACATGAAAAAATAAAAACTTGTACAGTCGTAAATTCCTCCTTTTTTGAAGTCGGTTAAAAATACAAAACTTGTTTACCTACAAAAAACGACAAATTGTGTTGTAATCGGTTGAAATTACAATAGAAATAATTCAATTCCAAGAGTTTTAACATTAAAAAAAAAACAAATAAATATATATTTTTTAGAGTCTGTCCCCCAAGCAGATTGTAGCGTGGTGCTGATTATTGATCAAGTTTCTTCTAATATAAATTCAAGGGAATTTATTGAAATATTATAGAACTGAAAAAACCACAACAAAACTTAGCAATGAAATTATTTGTTGAATTTTTGGCTAATTAGTTAGAAAGAAAATACGTTTATTTGCGGTAAACATGACACAAAGAAAGAACAAAACACGAAAATAACAATTTGGGGGCGTCACATCTACGCAAAACGGCCACAGCCCAAAAAAAATATTAAAAGTAAAACTGAATGGTCTATGGTCGTCTCTATATCATAGACAGTCTAGAGACACGTCGTATTGATGATGGCCACTCCCGATTTGGAGGGAATATTCAAAAATTTACATCTAAATCATTTTTTTTATCGTGTGTGCGCGTTAAAAATGTCATGTATTTCATACAATAGTTAGATCTTAACTTTATTTAGCTAGTTGTATTCTAAAACAACATAACTTGAATAGTTTTGTATGTAAAATATGCTTTTACATGGAAAAAACATCTTCGGCTTTCTTCGGCTATGCTCGGCTTTGTACGCCTTGACGTCAGAATAATCGGACCGATCCTGCGTCAAATCGCTATTTCCGGCAGTCACGTGGTATGCGCGGACCAATCAGAGCGCTTTCCTATACTCTATATAGGCCGACATTTTCTGACAAGCGTAGAAAAAGTTTTCATCAACAGCCGCCATTTTGCGCTGGAGAGACTGAGAAGAATTTCGGAATTTGTCGTGTAAATTTTCTGTTTTTTCTTACATCATTTTATCATAAACTTTACCATTCCGTGTATTTTAAAGTGTTAAGTGAAATCGTGTTATTCGATAGCGTAAATAAGTTCTATAAAGTAGCTAAAATCTGGTGATATTGTTTTCATTTATTGTGCTAGTTCCGACGGAAGATGGTGAGAGGGTCTGTGTAGCTCTTCGATTCGGAGCTTTGTAATGGCGAATACTTGAGTGAGAAATTATAATATGTGCCTTCAATGGTGCGAAGGACATCGAACGATCGCGATGTGGGTGAATTACATTATGATGAATGACAAATCGCTCTAAAATGTTATTTCTTGAAGATATAAGACATAAAAGTGTTTTTTAAATCGGCGGGCCGAAATATTCACGACGGCTTACGTTTAGTAAACAGAGCCATGGCCGATGAGCCGCCTAACAAGCGGCCTAAGATGATCCGGGACCCTTTTCAGGGTCCCTCGGACTCCGCGGGTGAGTATTTTATTATTTTACACGGAGTTTGCAAAGTGTCGGAACAGTGTTCTGTCATATTATCTTTCTTTGATTTTTGACATTTTGCCTTCGTTCTTGTTAGCGCCTCGCAAGTTTTGCGTCGTATTATTGTGTATTAGCTCATGAAATGAGAAAATATTAGTTTTAATCGATGTTTTGTGACATTATTTTATAAAATTCTAATGTGTTTCTGTTATTTCATTTATTATAATGAGTAAAATGCAACTTTCATGACATTGTTTTAGGGTGTACATTTTGTAATGTTAAGCAATTATTTATTAGATTTTATCTATGAGTACATATTTTTACAAAATATATTATTATTTTAGTATTGTTATATTAAGTTCTTGTTTTTTAGCTTAGGTTTCCTTCGACAAGCAAGTCAAGTAAAAATATGTTTTGTAGAATATGGGAACAAAACATTACAAAATATTTATAGAATAGCAGCAAATAGTTAAAAAAATGTTCAAATTATTTTAGAAATATTGGTTATTAGTTCAAAACATTGCCTTACATACAAATAGTATTGGTGACCCACATTATGTTTTGGTAACATAACATACTTTTTCATCCAAAATGAAAAAAATGTAGATAGAATGCCACATTTGATTGTATATCCACATGTAATGTTTTATTGAATGTTGTGTAAATTGATAAGAACATAACCTCTTTTTTGCATGCTGACAAAATAAAGTGCAAGGCCATAATATTAAAACCAAACATATTCTACAATTTAAAAGTAATTGTATGTAAAAATAGCCAAATTTCATATCATACCATATGCACACTAAATTACCTTGAATTTTCAATGATGTAGTTCTGAATTGTTTTAAAACTTTTATGTTTTGTATTTTAATTGTAACGAAAGGATAATAATACTTTTAAAAATAGTTCTCATTAGTATAAACAGAAAGTTATTTAGTAGCATGTATAAATACTTAAACTAAAACTTTATAATGGATAAATAAATGCTAGTTATCTTAAATTCATGTACTGTTGCTATCATTTTCTGTCTTTAGTTTTGCCATATTACATTTATGTTACATTTCAAAATTTATATATTTTTCTGTTTCTTTATTATTTAATTTTAAGTTATTGTTTATTAAGTATAGCTTGTCATATTGCTGTCAAAAATTAACTTTTTAATTATAGTCCAAATAAATTGCCAATTTGTTTCAGTATCTTAGTACAGTGTTTGAATGGTACAATTTTCCCCAATTTTATTAGAAGTACAAGAAATACACAATTAAAAAGATCAAAATAAACAAAACCACAAAAAAATAATAGGACTGTTTGACTCTAAAATAAAAGTCATTATGTACCGAAAGAAAGTCTAATACTCAGTTCATAAACAAAAACGAATTGTTTAACATATTAATGGTAGTATTTTTTTTCTGCCAAACTGAGCATATAATATAGATACATAAGCTAATTTTACCTGAGATAGCTGCTTCCATAAGAGAGTGTCTACTATGCAAAGCTATGAGGTTTTTGCTTCATTGTTTTCTAAGATACAAGAGTCTTAATATTAACCAATAATGGTCCATAAATTATAGGAATTGGCTACAAATAAATTGCTAATTTGTTTCAGTAACTTAGTAATATGTTTGAATGGTACAAATTTCCCCACTTTATTTTTAGAAGTAGAAAAAATACACAATTAAAAAGATCAAAGTAGCAAAAGAAGTAAAACACAAAAAAGTTGAAAATCCATTTTTGTATCCTAAAAATGGAAATCATACATAATTATGCAATAAACACTTTTCTGGATTGAGAACATACAAAATTAAAGTAATTAAAATGTTGGAAGTGCATCTTTTCGCTGGAATTACATAACAAACAAATAAAAAAATAACTTAGTCCACATACACCATAATAGATGGAATAAAGTAGATACATTTTTCAAAACTATATTTTTTTTAAATTGTAAATCCAATCATATCTACAACTAGCTGCTGCCCTCGGTTTCGCCGCGTGGACCCTAATTATTTTATCTGTCAGTGAAAGTCCAGTCAAAATCGGTCCAGCTGTTTCAGAGATTAGCCTTAACAGAGACAAAAAAAATTGTCAAATTGATTTTTTTGTTATAAGTACAGTATACATACAGGGTAAGTTTTAAACCAGTGCGCAAACTTTAACACATGACTTTACTCATCATTATGAACAACGTTTACTATGGGATCAAACCTGAAATCGCAAAAAAAAATCAGCTGTTCCCTACATTTTGACGAGTTATGCGAACTTAAATGTAGGGAACATGATTTTCTGATATTTTATTCGTGATTTCAGGTTTGATCCCATAGTAAAAGTTGTTCATAATGATTAGTAAAGTCACGTGTTAAAGTTTGCATAATGGTTAAAAACTTACCCTGTATATTTTCATATGCATTTAGTAAAAAGTTGTTATTTTGACATTACAAACAGACACTTTTATTTTATTTATTTGTATATTGTATAGAAGAGTTTCTCACTTTAACCAAAAACTTAAATCTAAATTAATACACTAGTTTCGGATGTAAGAGACAAATATGTCTAAAAATATTTAAAAAAGTGTAAGTTTATATATATGTAATATATAAACTTAACTTTTATATATATATATATTTACCTACAATGATCTTGTCATTGTAGATAAAATATTTTTCATTTTTGGAAAAAAATATATTGTATAAAATGCAGACTTTTCTCTTCTTATTTTTAAATCTGTTATATTTCATAAAAACAAAACTTTAATACTATTGAATTTGCTTCTTGTACAAAATGGTAAACTTGACCCTGAAGTTACTAAAATCTTGTCCCACTTTTTTGTTTCCGCAGATGGGTTCTCTAACCTTGACATGTTCGACCTCGAAAAGGACCTCCCAGATGAGTTGATGGGAGGTGCTTGGGGGGAACAGCCCGGGGTCACGGGCCCCAAACCCCCTGCCCAGGGTCCAGGTCCGGGGGGACAAATGTCCCAACAGCAACAGCTTAACGGGGATGACCCGACGGCTGCTATGCACAGGCAAATCAACAACCACCTTATACAACAAGTGAGTACCTGGGACTGATGGAATTGTCTTTTTTAATTTTATATTTTGTTTTTTATTCTGATAATTTTGTAAACATTTAAGAAAAGATAATATCTAGTTTAAAAATTCAGTCAATATGACAATTAAATCCAATTTTGTCAAATCAAGCTAATACAGTGCAGAGTACTTATAAAAATATGAAACATGGAGGCAAAAAAATAATAAACCATGTTTTTTCCTTAATTTTTTTTTTTACTGCTGCTGCAATTAAATACTATCCACACAGTTTTAATTTTAAATAAAAGCTATTTGTGTACTTAATTTGTACTTTATAAGTATTCTGCAAAAGCTAAAAACATACTTATTATTGTTAATTATTTTCTAGTTCAAATTAAGTAGATTGCTTTTTAAAATAGGGCCTCTATTTAAAAAATGATTCCCTGCCTATCCCTTTGGGGAATACAGGCGATGTTAAAAAAGATGTAATGAGTACTATTTTGTGTTTATCATTTCATAACATTTTATTCATTGATTTGTAATTTACATTGTATACAGGGTGGCAGGGACATCAACGGGAAAACTTTTACCATGGATTCAGTACATGATTTTGAAACACCCTGCCTTGAAATTTTTAGTTGGTTATTAAAAAAAAGGATACACGTGGTTTTATGAAACCACGGTAAAAGTGAAACTTACTTAGCGGCGCCTATAGCGCCGCTATATTGGCCTTGGCTGCTCTGACGAGCGCCTTTCACTTAATCCCTACTCCGCGGCCGACCGTCACGCGACATGCAACACACAGACGAAAAAGTTTGAGACGATGTAATAAAAGATTCACTTTAAAAAAAAATCTGCTGTTCCATACATTATGACCGCATATTGCACTTTTTATGAAACAGCTGTTTTTTTTTTTAATAATCGAAAATTTCAACGCAGGTGGGTTCAGAATCATGTACTGAATCTATGGTTACAGTTTTCGCGTCGATGTCCCTGCCACCCTGTATTAATTTCTGTGTACAATAGGATTTTAGGAAATTATTTGAAATAATAATATATCAATTTATTAAAAGGCCATATTAATAGTGTATGTCGTGTATTGGTCTTTTCACAGGGCAACAAAGGCTTAGTAGGCCACAACAATCCATTAGGATTGAGTAATTTAGGTAGTAAGAGTCCAAATCTACAGTCACCTCCAAACGTGTCTGTATCAAAGGACCTCATGGGTGGCATGCACCCACAACTAATGCCAAATACGAGTCATCCAAATCAGCTGCACTCCACAATGCCGATGAGTTCTATCCAAGGAGGAATGAACGTGACTAATGTCGGCGGGAACATGATAGTGACGAATAGTAATATGACGGGCGCTGGGATGCTCGGGAGCGGGATCATCAACAGCGTGAACAAGCAGTTGCCCACGCTCATGGGCGCCAACCATCACGGGACGCCGCCTCACCATCCGCATGCTCAAGTGAGTTCAAATTCTGTTTTGTTGCATCACGGTGATTTGAAAAAGGCATGTATTTAATCAAACCTCAAATATTTCCCATTTCCTTTCCTAAAAATATTACTGAACACTTAATTTAATAAATGCGCCTCTAATTTTGACCCTCAAATAATTCCCATTTTGGGGTCCTAAAAATACTAAACAGTCGCGTAACTGCGACAAACTTGGATGTCGTGGTTGGTCACAGTTCTAACCTAACCCGTTGTTAGCTAGCTAGCTTCGTTACTGCGACAAACAGAAAAAAGGCCAAAAAGTAAAAAAAGAGGCTCATTTATTAAAAATAATCATTAGAAACCCAAGAAGTATTAAGAGGGTCATTAATTTTAAAAAGCATACGTCATTAGAAAGTCGTCAAAAAGTTTTTGAAGGATCAGTTAAATATTACCCTTTGAAAAAGGTAATTATTTTGAATCAAATCCCTAGACTCTGCTGGCCACTCGTCGTAGTCGTCTCTGCTCCCCCTAGGGGGTGCGAGGAGTCTGTTTGAGGAGCTTTTTGGCCCCTTGCCCGAGGAATTTTTCTCTCGGCCCTCGCTAGCGAGGGCTGGTCACTGGGTTTCCCTCCCCCTCCTAGGAGGGCTCCTGGGTTTCCCTCGCTAGTGGCGCCTATATTAACCTAGGTCGCTTTGCTCGCGGTTAGTGTCATGTAGCGAGTGTGCAGTTCCAATTGTCATGAGTAAGTCGCGTGTAGACTGAGGGCGACTTACTCAGAAGGGTCAATCCAGTGGTTGTAGTTGCGCGACGTCTGCGATGATGTCGCGCGGGAAGCGCTTGTAGTCCGATGGGCACGCGTGCCAGGGTGCTATGTCTCTGATGTGGTGTAATTCAGAGACGTCGGCACGCGCGAACGTCCTCCGCACCAGGTTGGTGCAGAAATCTTCGATGCTCTCGACACGCAGGTCCCTGTGAATTACAGATTTCCTCACGAACCGAGGAGCTTTTGTTATTGCTGCGTCTGGAGCTTCTTGTGCGTCTCGGCCGTGAGGGCGAGCCAAGCCGGGGCGGCGTAGGCAATTTGCGGTCGCGCGTAGGTCTTGTAGATACCCAGCTTGACTTGCAATGGGCGATATGACGAGAGTACCAGGCGGAGGAGGTGTTGTGTTACCTTTACCCGCGCTACGGTGTTGCAGACGTGCGGGCCCATGGAGAGCCGGCTGTCGAGTGTGATCCCCGGGTACTTGGCGATCTTGGTCCACTTGACTTCGGTCCCCATGAGCTCAAGGCTCGGTGGGTGCGTTCTGCCGCGTGCCGTGACGATGATCGCCTGCGACTTACCTGCGTTTACCGACTGTTTCCACTTGCTTAGCCTGTCGGGGAGGTCGTCCAGGGCGCGCTGTAACTTCAAGGCTGCGTGGTCACCCGACGGTGAAGTGGTGATGTACGCGGCGTCATCAGCCTACAGCGCGAGTTTCGCTGTGTGCGTGGCGGGTATGTCGTCGGTGTACACAGAGTACAACGCAGGCGAAAAAACAGCTTCCCTGTGGCACCCCGTGGTGACGGGGCGTGCGTTGTAGAGCTAGTTCTCCACCGAGACCTCGATGGACCTATCCTGTAGGAAGGAGGAAACCACCTGTATCAAGCGACGTGGCGCTGTGGTGAGTGTGAGCTTACAGATTAGGCCGGCGTGCCAGACCTGTACCCTAATTGCGTAATACAATACAATCACAATTTGTTTCGATTTGAAACAGATTGCTAATCCATTGCTTCATAAGTTGGAAAAAGAAATCTGCTCAATAACGTAAATAACGCAATGAATGTTGTTGATTTATCAAAATTAAACAAATTAGGCATAATTGTTTACGAAAATAAGTTACGCAATTAGGGTACCGGTCGAATGCCTTTTCCATGGCGAGGAATACTGTAGCGGTTACACCGCCACATACGAACTACGCATCAAAGACATGACGTCACACAAATCCTGCATCACGCAGTTCGTGTTTACCGAGCGATCGACATGATACAAGATTTCAATTTCAAACCGATGGGCAGTTGCCCACCAGACACAACACCCGTCTGGTCGGAGGATCCTTCCTTTTCTATGGTGAATGAGCGAACTTTACACCCTGTTCCTCATACCCCTAAAATACTGTTGCGGCGTACTCCCTCTTGTTCATGGCTGCCGTGAGGATTTGCAGTACCCTCTACAGCTGGAGCGTCCTGCTGTGCTCAGCCCGGAACCCAAACTGTTCCTAGCGAGGCGTCATGTGAGGTGTTAGGTGGCGGAACACCTTGGAGGTGGTGGGCAGGTGTGATTGGCCGGTAGCTTTCCGGCTTCAGTATATTCTTCCCGGGCTTGGGCAACATGATGACCTACCCGAACTTCCAGCAGGAGGGAAAGGCGCCCGTGCGGAGTATGCCGTTGTAGAGGCGGGCTATTGCCGCCACCGTTTTCGGTGGCAGGTGGCGGAGTGCGGCGTTCGTTATTCCGTCCGCACCGGGAACCTTCTTTGGCTTGGTTCTTCTGATTGCCCTCAGTACTTGGCCCGGGGAGACGAAGATTGGGTCTTCATCATGAGCTACCGGCGTCTTGAAATACTCTCCAAGGTGTTGCTCGACTGTTAGGTCGTGGTCATGGTCGTAGGCATCCGTTGGGTTTGGCGTGAATTGACGCTTCAGATGGGCAGCGAATTTAGGCGAATATTTCGGTCCGGTCTGCCGCCGTGTATCGAAGCGCCCCGTCTGCTGGTCACTACACCCGAGTATATTTGTCATTTTACTAGAAACCGTTGGATTATGCGCGAACCGGCCGCAGTCTAATTCACGTTCACGTTATTTTTACCCGACTGCGCGACAGCAAACAGAGTTATTTAAAAAAATATCCAAAATAGTGACACGGAGACTATTGTGTTGTCCAAACATTTCCATACGCAAATGCATGTTCAAAAAAAAAAACGGGTATTGTGAATTTTAGACAAAAAATATGCATAAAATATTAAGCAGTCGATACTATCATTTTCCAAGAAATTGCTTTCCGAGACTTGGATGACAGTAATACGACGGCACATTGCAGGCGATGCAAAACGGACCGCTGAGTGGACGCGTCGGTGTCATGGGCACGCCCAACATGCGCTCCGCGCTGCAGCACCACCCGCGCATGCCGGCGCCGGGCGGCGGGGGCCACCCGCTGGCGCCCTACCAGCCGCCCTACGCGCAGTCGGCGCAGGGGCCCGGCGTGCCGCACGTGCAGCGCCCGGCCGGCGCAGGCCAGGTCGGCGTGCGCTTCGGGCCCCCAGCCGACGCGGGTGGCGGCGGCGCGGCGCAGGCCGTGCCACCCGCGCCCTCGCCGCAGACCCCGGGCGCGCCGGCGGGCGGCCAGTCCCAGCCGCAGGCCGCCACGCAGGCCCCCTCGCAGCCGCCGGCCGCGCCGCAGCCGCCCACCTCCGGTTCCATCGCCGACCCGGAGAAACGGAAGCTTATCCAACAACAGCTCGTGCTGCTGTTACATGCACACAAGTGCCAGAGACGAGAGTCTCAATCCAACGGCGAGACGTGGCAGTGCACGCTGCCGCACTGCAAGACTATGAAGGGTGTTCTCAACCATATGATGTCATGCCAGGTAATGTATTATTCATAACAAATGCAAAGAGTGAAATTTCTCTCCTGTTAGAATGTCTCTAAATGTGTACAATTTACAGGCTGGCAAGAATTGTGCAGTACCGCACTGTTCGTCATCAAGACAAATAATTAACCATTGGAAACATTGCAATAAGAATGACTGTCCGGTTTGTTTGCCGTTAAAACAAGCCGATAGGACTAGAAACATGAACGGTATGTTATGTAAGGAATCTTTTTCACTAGTCGATTTTTTTATTGTATCTCTCGAAGTTACATCACTGACGAAGTTTTCCTTATCTTAGCAGCGGGAGTGACTCAACATTCAACAGCGGGAGTGAGCACTGGCAACGTCGGCGGCGTGGGACCCGTGCCCGGAGTGGGCAACGTCGGCGGCGTAGTCGGGGTGGGCGGCGCGGGCAACGCCATGGGCGGAGTGAACCAGCTGGGCGGGCCGGGGCCGGCCGCGCCGCCCGCGGCCCCGGCGCCCGCGCCCGCGCCCAGCACGCAGGGCGCCGACATGAAGCGCGCCTACGAGGCGCTGGGCATCGCGTGCCCCACGTCCGTGTCCAACATGGGCGGCTTCCCGCGCGCGCCGCTGTCGCGCCTGCCCGTGCCGCGGCCCGGCCTGCCCGACGTGCCGCAGCAGCAGACCATGCAGGCGCTGTTCGCGCAGCAGCCCAACGACATGCAGCAGCAGCAGCAGCAGGCGTTGGTGAGTCACGGTGTCTATCTGCTCGTTCACTGTGCCGACATGACTATTCGCGTGTGTTCAATGTTCTCCTCATACTTTTAATCCTCCTGCAGATGGGCGGCGCATTACAACTACCGAGCGGAGCCGTAACCGCCAACCCAGTATCCGGCACCAAAGAGTGGCATCATTCTATTACGGCTGATCTCAGAAACCACCTCGTTCACAAACTGTAAGCTATATTTTTTAAATGAAATCGTTTTTGTAGTTTTAGGACATTTCAATGACATTGTGTATTTTTACAGGGTGCAAGCGATATTTCCCACACCGGACCCTACTGCAATGTTAGATAAGCGAATGCATAATCTAGTCGCATATGCGAGGAAAGTCGAAGGCGATATGTATGAGATGGCGAGTACGCGATCTGAGTACTATCACCTGCTCGCCGAAAAGATATACAAAATACAAAAAGAACTCGAGGAAAAGAGACAAAAGCGAAAGGAGCAGCAGCAGTTGCAAGCGCAACAGCAACAGGCGGCGCAACAGCAGCAACAACAGCAGCAGCAACAAGTTGCGCAACTGCAACAGCAACAACAACAGCAACAGCAGCAGCAGCAGCAACAACAACAACAACCTGTGAGCGTCATGTCCGGCGGCGGCGTGCTGGGTGGGGTGGGAGGCCCCAGGCCCGGCGTGGGCGGCCCCTTGGCGCGGCCCACACTGCCCGCCATGGGTGCGCAGCCCGCGCTACCTTCCATGCGCATCCCGTCGCCCGGGATCGCGCTCTCCATGCCTGCCAACCGCATGGCCTTCCAGACCAACCTCGTGGGCCCACCCGGTCCGAGTCCAAACCAATTGCCGCACACACCCAACGGTGGCAGCGTAGGCGTCGGCAGCGTCGGCGCTCCGGGGATGTCACCGTTCGGCCAGCCGATGACGTCGCCGGCGCCGAATTACCCTTCGATGCAATCGAACGGGCCGGCGCCGCTCGCTTCGCCGGGCCACCCGGACGCGAAAGTTCGGTTGCTGGGCAGCGCGGTACAGAGTCCGTTCGTGAACCACGCGGCCTTCGGGCGCGCGGACGCGGCGGCGGCGTCGCCCGCGCCGGCGCCGCCGTCGGTGCCGGGCGGCGCGCCGGGCACGCCGGCCACGCCGCACGCGCTCGCCGAGCCCGCGCCCGCGCGCGCGCCGCCCATGTCCGCGCACCTCGCCGCCATCACCGCCTGCTCCTCGGCCGATGACAGGTGACCACGACTATCTTTCATTTTATGAAACCATTTTTGTTTGATCATCTTCAATCCTTGAATTCGTGGCTTTGACTCAAATTGCAAAAATAAATATTTATCTTACTAAACTGGATATTTTCATTTTCCGTACAGTCCGCCGCAAGACGATCGCAACAAACAAGATTCTGATGACGTCCGGATCAAGGATGAACCGGAGGAGGATTGTGGAGGCAAGGGTATGCGGGACGAAACACCTGACAAAGACGCAGAGAGACCCGACTTCAACGTCAATACAGAAGTAAAGACTGAGGTCAAACAAGAAGTGAAGGAAGAACCGGGAGAGACTAGTGTGGGTAGTGTCGGAGAATCAGCGAGCGGGGAAAGGGGGGCACGAAGGACTTTCGTGTTTAAACCCGATGAGCTCCGAGTAGCTCTGATGCCAACTTTAGAGAAGTTATTCCGACAAGACCCCGAGTCCTTACCCTTCAGACAGCCAGTCGACGCGCAAGCACTCGGCATTCCTGATTATTTCGACATAGTCACCAAGCCTATTGACTTGTCGACCATCAAACTGAAGTTAGATCGCGGGGAGTATAGAGACCCCTGGGAATATGTTGACGACGTCTGGCTCATGTTCGAAAACGCATGGCTTTACAATAGAAAGAACTCGAGAGTTTACAGATATTGTACTAAGGTTAGTTTTACCTATATTTATTATTACAATTAGTTTACCTTGTCTACTATTTGGTTTTGAAAGAGTGTGTTTATTTATGCCACCATCTGATAGGTCTTAGAGACAACTTGATACAGTGTATCTGTGTTTTGGAAAGTCAGTTGATTTGCAGTTCCGCCTAACATCATAATAATATAATATATTATGTTCATCATTAATGATGATTATATTACCTTTGCAATATTTTAAACTCTGCGACCATTGATGTGAATCACGTCCGTGAATATTTGCTATGTTGTTTTTTTTACATTTATAATGAAAAAAAAATATAACGCAATTAAATCTTCATTAGCATAATCATATGTAATTAAAGGCGGTATCCATTCTAATTGGCATTTCCTGACACAGACACTCATAATTGTATACAATATGGTTAAAAAAAAAAGCTGTCCAATCCGAAAGGGGCTCATAGGTACTGCAATAACACTACCTAAAAGTATTATAAAATCTAATAAAAATTGAAAATAAAAAGTTATTGCTAAAATGAAGAGTCATAAAAATCCCTGAAAGAAATCGACACGTGTTTCACCTCTCAACGAGGCATCCTCAGGATGATGATTGACTTGTCGCGAACTCGAACACGGCGTGTTTGGCGGGCATGCCGCTCTTTTAAGGCTCTTTAGAAATAGCTTAGCGAAACAGGTTACTAAATATATCCACGTCTACTATATTTTATAATGGATTTCCGCAAGGTCACGCCTGAACCAATTAACTATCTTAAAGTTATTGCTATTTTTGCTATTTAAAAATCACATTTTTTTTAACCAAAATTACCCCAAATTCATTAAAAATGAGCACATTTTCAACAGGGGTCATAAACTATGACTTGTAGACACCGGCTAAAGAACGGCCGCCCGCACCCCATGTAATAATCCGGTAAAATTCCCCATTGAAAAAAAAAATTTACGACATACCACATAAATAAACTACTACGATACCTAACAACACCCTCACGGATTGGACAGGGTTTTTTTTACAAGTAGTTTTGCCTGTAAATGCTGAAACATTTTGACGGTCGTATTTCCTATTACCTACCACATAAAGCTAAAATAATACGAAATTAATAATAAACCATGTTGTTTTAGCTATCAGAAGTGTTCGAGCTAGAGATTGATCCTGTAATGCAAAGCCTAGGCTATTGCTGTGGTAGAAAGTACACATTCAACCCACAAGTGCTATGCTGTTATGGCAAACAATTGTGTACAATACCACGGGACGCCAAGTACTTCAGTTACCAGAATAGGTAAGCACAACTCTCATGATATTTTATGTAAAAGATCTGAATTTAAATTACACACTGATGATAGTTCAATTCTGTTTAGTAGCGGTGTAATTTAATTCTCCTTTATACATCCAGTATTTCTATTTTCTTAATGTCCCTCGGCAAACTTCGTGTTTCGCCAGTCGTCGGATTTCTATCAGTTGCCCTTTACATTTGGTGTAGACCGGACGCTCTCAACCGACTTGGAAGTATAAAGAGTTGTTAATACTCTTTTAGCTTAATGTAATTTGTTTCGAAAATGGGAGGAAAGCTGCTAAAGTTGCAGGCACGACAGATAGCAAAATAGTTTTACAGCTCTATAAAGTTCACACGGAAATCAAAACAAAACAACAATAAAGTACTTAGTGCTGAATTTAAATTATTGTACACGATAAATCTAATAATTGATTGACATGCAAATTAGCATTCGTTTGTATTCGGAAATGCGATGATTCCCGAGGGATATTAATAAAATAGAAATACTGTACTCTGTTCGTTTTAGGATATTTTGCGTGACACATCCAGAATAACGTTTTTCAACCGACTTAGATACTGTTAAATAACGATTAAAATAGAAGTAAGTCGTGATAGACTGCCGATTATCCAAAACTATTGAATAAAAATATGGCATGTGTCATGCAACCCATCCGTTCCTGAATAGACAATAATAGTAAAATATTAAAGTTAAACATTTGATATTTGACCAAGATTCTATAGAAACACGGAGTATTAAGCGAATGGAGACTGTCGCCATACTAGTCAAGTTTCAAACATCTGTCAAATTGTAATTTCAAATTATTTGTCTTCCATTATTCGGATAAATTTCAACTACCCTAGTACTCCATTGACTTAATACTCTGTGTTTTGCAGCAAAATTTAATTCAATCTCAAATTCTTGAATTACTTTTCCCCAATTTTTTTATTGATGACTAATGAGTACAATTGTTTTAAGACACACATGATACACATACATAATACTCTTCCAATAGTCTAGCTTTATCCACACTCTGACTAACGCTTTTGCAAGCTTTTTATGTCCTTACTTAGGGTAACCACATTATCATGGGAAATGTTACAACACCCTTATTTGTGTGTGTGATAAAAGTTACCAATGAGTGGTTTAAAAAAATAAAAAAGTATTATTTTTTCTTTACCATTGTGCGAATTAATACATACATGCTCAACTACCGTCATAATGGGTTTTGATAAAATTATTTGACAATGAACAAAAATTGCAAGTTTAAAAAAGTATTTTAGACTGTAATTTTGTTTGATTTTATATGAAAAAGTTTTTATTTGAATATTTTGTTCTAATTTAACTTAAGCTAATTTCGAAATTATCTTCACCAATTCTTACATTATTATGGGCCTTATATGGCCACAAAAACTTAAGGTGAATCACGTAATTGCTACAAAAAGTCCCGACCACTGCAACTCATTGTGTAGGTATATTTAACTTACTTTGATACAAGACCATTTTCACTTCAATTTAGAATCAAATTACTTTGCTATGCTATAACTGCTATTCGTATATTGTCTCCTATACAGGAAAAAAATTTAACCAGTGCGCAAACTTAAACACGTAACTTTACTCATCATTATGAACAACTTTTACTATGAGACCAATTAGACCTGAAATCGCGAAAAAAAAAAGTGGTGGCACTCCGGGAGTGCCGACAGAAGTGAAAACTTGAACTAGATTGCCTTGGTAGAAGAAAAATACTTGTATAGAACATTGGTCCGTAACCTTATCTAAATAAAAAGCACAATAGCGTTTACAAAAAAAAACTTCCGAAACCTTTAAATAAAAATACTTGCATAGAATATTGCTCCGTAACGTAATATAAATAAAGAGCACAATCGCGTTTACAAAACCTTTATAATAAAAATACATAGAATATTGATCCGTAACGTAATATAAAGAATATAATCGCGTTTCCAAAAATGAAATGTCGTGATTTTGAGATGGGACTAAACTTTTGTTCCATCTCAAAAATGCCCAACTCGCCTAAAGAAGTTTTCATTTAAAAAATTAGCTGTTCCCTACATTTTGACGAGTTATGCGAACATAACTGTAGAGAACAGCAGATTTTTTTTTTTTGCGATTTCAGGTTTGGTCCCATAGTAAAAGTTGTTCATAATGATGAGTAAAGTCACGTGTTTAAGTTGGTGCACTGGTTAAAAAATTTCCCTGTATTGACGTGAAAAGGAAACTAAAATACTACGAAATAATATTAAATCGAAACAAGTCGAGTCACTTGATAGTGCAATAAATGCATTGCTATCAATAAGTTAGCCAGAAGTTTCAACTTGGTACAGCCGTCGTGGCATTCTTGATCAAATGATTGTATCTAGTTGATTTTGTAACTTGAGCGTTGCTTGCTATCCGTCGCGGAACAAAGGAATATGAGATCGGCATTCATCGGTAAATGAACACCCATTTAGACAATGTGTAGGTGCTTACAAAAGTTTTACATGTTTGAATTTGTTAAAATTACAAAGAAAGCAATTCTCTGTAATTTTATAATTGACTAACTTCTGCCCGCGACGTCATCCGCTTATAACTTTGCTCAAGAATTAGGCTAACCATGCAAAAATAATTTTTCAAATCCGACTGGTAGTTCCGGAGATTACCCCCTACATACAAACAAACAAATTTTACCTCTTTATAATATTAGTATAGATATAGAAAATATAAATCTCTAATATACATTAAGGACTCAACGAATCTTTGCACGTGAAATAGGAGTGTATTTTTACTAAAACCTTCCTCAATTTATTTTTTCTAAGTAATGGAAAATTGTTTCAAATAGTTTAGAACTACTACGCAATTCACAGATGAACGTCTTTGTTTTTTATTATTTAGAGCATAAAATATGTACAATTAAATAGAAAAACAATAAAAAAATGCATTTAATTCCATATAAATAATACAGAAAACTATAGGTGTAACTATATGTTTTAGGGTTCTTTACCTCAAAAGGAAAAAAACGGAACCCTTATAGGATCACTTCGTTGTCCGTCCGTCAGTCTGTCAATACCCTTTTTCTCAGGAACGCATGGAGGTATCAAGTTGAAATTAATATCAAATACGTAGGTCTGTGGTCTCTTGGAACTCAAAAAATCAAGCTTCTAAGTTAACCTAATAAAAAAATACGGCCATTTATTTAAGCGACATATTTTGATACTCACAAATAAATCAAAACCTACAGGGTAGTTCCCGGTGACCTAGAATCATGAAATTTGGCACGAAGTAAGGTCTCACAGCACGAGTGAGAAGAACAATTGAAAGAGAACATTTTTTCAACTACAAAGTTTAGTTTGTTTTTGGGATAACTTGGTCGGTTTTTTTTTTTGTGTGGTAGAGTAATTTTGTCCCAATTTTGCTTGAAATATAAGTTTAAACCAGTAAAAAAAACATTAAAACAACCAAGAAAATATTGTCACAGCTCCCTGAAATATTATATTGTATCATTAGCACCGGCTTATTGGTCTGCATTGACCTCATAAAAATCAACTAGGAACATTTAAACAGCTACAAATTTATTTGACATTGTTTAATATTTTACTACATGCATCAGTTTGCAACGTCCTTGGCGATCAAAATGACGTGGTGTTAACCATAACACGGTCACCATCGATTTTCTCAGATAAAAATAGACATTTCTTTAAAAGATTAATGTGGGCTATTGACATACCTTACAAACACAGTGATACTGTGAAAATATCGATTGACATTGTATTTGTTTATATATTTAGGAAGCAACATTTTTCTATGTCCATGTTTCGAATTGAATAAATTAATTATCATGGGAGCTTTTTATAATGTCCGAAAAGTATTACCTATATTTATGTATGATATAAAATAATCTCCGTTACTAAAATACTTCTCAAATGTTGGACTAGCAATGCTTTATTATATGGCTTACTTTACAATTCGTGAATATATAGCTTTATGCAATTTATAGGTTCACTTAATATTTTGATGGAAGTTAATCACTTCCATTATTTAGTTTATATAACAAGATTGGGTATTCCTTACAGCAGATTAAATTATCCACATGTGTTTATTCAACCCGCAAAAACTTATTCCCTTAAGTGTACACTGACGAATCGACGAAAACTGGCAAACACTGGAAACTGTCGAGTTAACGCAACTGTCTAATCGGCAAAACTGACGAAACAATGAAACTGACTAATTAAAATTAAATAAACTGACGACTGAGGGAAACTGACCATTGATACGTGGACTCCTTAAAACTATATTAAATAATTTTAAACTAACTTCACTAGTGACTGGCTGAAACATAAACGATTTGTATAAAAATAAATATTCAAATGTCGCGCAACTAATTGCCTCTTAAATGTTCTCTGTCTCAGTAATGATTTGTTTTGATTTAAACTGCCCGTTAGTCTCAATGTTGCATCGTTTAAATCTTGATAGAACAAAAATATTTTTAACGATTGGTGTGCTAAGTCTCATCTTTGCGCGGAATAAAAAAAAACAGCAAAATTAAAAATATATTTTATCGAAAACTAGCTGCGCCCTGCGGTTTCATCCGCATATGTCTCGATCCCGTGAGAATGTCGGGATAAAGTGTCCTATGTCCTAACCTAGGTCATGGTCTACCCATGTGCCAAATTTCATCAAAATCCGAGTAGCCGTTTTAGCATGAAAGCGTAACAAACAAACATACAAACTCACTTTCTCATTTATAATATTACTAGCCGACCCCGGCAAACGTTGTTTTGCCAATTATTTGTTTGGGGTGGACTACCCTTATCACTTAAGGGTATTAAAAATAGATAGTAGCCGATTCTCAGACCTACTGAATATACTTATAAAATTTGGTAAAAATCAGTAAAGCTGTTTCGGAGGAGTAAGGTAACTAACATTGTGACACGAGAATTTTATATATAAGATTTAGGATTGAAAGCTAGCAGTCAGTACATTCCAACATCAAATTCACCATTGGTTTGGCTATAGTTTCGATTAAAAAACATCTTTGTAAAATCAAATAAAAATTATAACAATGTCTTATGTATCAGGAAATCTGTGAATGTATCGCTAAACGATGATAATTACAGCAATATCCTGCAAGGATAACTTTTTGTTACTAAAATTCACGTAGCATGAAAAAAAAAAGTAAGTAAAAAAAAATGGGTGACCTCTCAATAATCGTAGGCATAAAATAGGTGTTTGGCCATAAAACTAAAAGCTTCATATAAATAAGTACTTTTTAAGTGCCGCCATATTATTTTACGTCGTACCTTTCACTGTAATTGTACGACACACTCAATAAATTACATCCACGAATCTGTTCATGATACAGTAAGATAGTTAAGCTCGGTATTTAGCTTAATCTCTAGTGATTTAGCCAAATTACGATAACATACATGAATTTTTTATTTCGGTTTTCTTCAGTATCCCTTATATAAACAGGCATAAAATCACGCACGTGTTCCCTGAAGGGCTGGGCAGGGAACCCTTATATGTTCAAAGAAGGCAATACACCACATAATTCAGATAAATCAATGTCTGGTACACAGTGTACTGCCATGCTATATTTCCTATCTACTAAACAAACTCACACAACAATAAAATAACCGATTGGTCCGATATTTATTATTATTCCATTTATTAAATTGATCGTACACTAGACCAGTCAATTACCTATTTATCACTATCCATAGTATAGGTATTGCAGGCTATGTTTATTGTTTATTTACTAGATGGGATAGTTACTATAGGACTAATTGTCCTCAATTACATGAATTACACTCATTCTGTGCTCTCTTCCTATTATCTTTAAAGTCAATTACTGCTGCTTAAACGATTGGATTGTGTCATGTGTTTGAAATAATTATTTCTTTTCGATAAAATTGTATTATTTGACATTCTGAAAGAAAAAGAAATGGTTGTTCACATCAAAATTTTGCTCATAGACATCTCAACAACGGTAGGTTTTAAAAATTCGGAATCAAGAAATCTACGTTGACGGGCGAGCTTTACTGCGCGCTCACCCGAATTGGCGCAAGTATGCGTATGCATTTAACAGGAAGATGGTATTTATTTGTGTGTTAATTTTAGAACAAACTCTTTGATACTTGTGGACAGATTTAATTTTGAAAGTAAGCATTAAGTAAAGCTCCCAGCTTTAACACAAAGCTGAAACAGCCAAATTAGTAAAATGAGAACTACTGGTTGATATGTCTATGTAAAGGGCCGCTGTCTCATGTCACGGGCTTTCGATAACCCACCATGTGCGCTCCGCCCACTGTCTAACTATTAACCCCTTTTATGTTCTCATTGCTTACTAAATTTTTTTCGCCCTGTCCACGCACGTCCTTGCCTGCACACAATGATCCTGTACACGCTCGCTTCACATCACTACTGCTACATGGACGTTATGAAATAAAGTCTAAAAGCGTATGGGGTTGTCTCCGATAGATACACCTTCTGCCAGAAATGCTTCAATGACATCCAAGGAGACACTGTCACGCTCGGCGATGACCCGTTACAGCCACAGACGTAAGTATCTCTATCTACCTGTGTTTCAATGAAATATCAATTTTGTAAACATAATCTAATAATTGAAAAACACCTTTGATTAAAGAACTTTCACGCGAAGAATGATATGCGGTGAATATTTCAGTGCAATCAAGAAGGATCAATTCAAAGAAATGAAGAATGATCACCTAGAACAAGAACCATTTGTTGTTTGCATGGATTGTGGTAGAAAGCAACATCAGATATGTGTGTTGCACCACGATTCGATTTGGCCTCAGGGCTTCTGTTGTGATAATTGTCTGAAAAAGAAAGCTGCTAAACGGAAAGAGAACAAATTCTCGGCTAAGAAACTTCCTACTTCCAAACTTGGCATTTATATTGAAACAAGAGTCAATAATTTCCTTAAGAAAAAAGAGGCTGGCGCTGGCGAAGTGCATATCAGGGTAGTTGCATCGTCTGATAAGGTAAGGGGCATCCAAGACATACTTTAATTACTCTTACATACAAATTGCTAAACCTTTCAACTGTCTCACTGTTCCAACTAATCTTTGCATCATTGTTATGAAGCTTTTTCACATTGCCTACATTCTCCTATTGTGATGAGTCTGGCTTAATCTTTCACTGTTTGTTACCTAAAATACTTGGTTCATGTCATATCATAAATCACAACTCGCTTTTTTCCTAGTGGTTTCCATTAAATCTTATGATTCTCCCAAACATATGTTTTTTTACGTTGTAGGTGCAATATTGACACAAATCACAACTCATCTCTATTGAGCAGTGACTAAAGCTTTCGTATGTTTCAGATGGTGGAAGTGAAACCCGGGATGAGGTCAAGATTCGTAGAATCTGGTGAACTGTGCGCCGAGTTCCCGTATCGGGCTAAAGCGTTGTTTGCATTTGAAGAGATCGATGGAACTGACATTTGTTTCTTTGGCATGCACGTGCAGGTGAGTCATCCATGTCCTCAATGCTACTTAGTCTTAATTGCACAAGAATTTCACCTACTGTTGTTGATTGAATTTCACCTATTATTATTGATTGAATTTCACCTATTATTATTGATGGATTCTATTTGGTTTGATGTTGGGGTTTTGTTTTAGATTTTCTATCTAAAGGTTACTAAACTTTTGGGTTAACTTTCCCGTTAATTTTATTATATACCATTATTAGATTCTCATTCTAACATAAAAATTGATTGAATAAACTTTTTATTGTTTTGAAAATTATAAATATCGCAAAACTTTAGCTCTGTTCATATCCAGAAACTGGACCGTCTGGTTTTCCTATGCAGATTTTAACATAAACATTTCTCTTCCAGGAATACGGCAGTGAGAGTCCGTCACCTAACACGAGGCGTGTATACATAGCATATCTAGACTCTGTACATTTCTTCCAACCGCGGCAGTACAGAACTGCCGTCTACCACGAGATTTTATT